>OZ016543.1:9964821-12464821 GCA_963966675.1 Lasioglossum calceatum | reverse complement strand
ACAACTTTTTTATGTAGGCCTATATTGAAAATTCAAAAAATACGTTTCGTAGATCTTCATCAATTAAACATATTCTGAAAATTTCATCAAAATCGGTCGACGTTGCGATGATTACAAAGTCTAAAGATGATAAAAATTGCAGTTTTTCACGATTCGACCACTAAACGAAACCTTACATCTTTCAATGCCTGTCGTATCTTCCCGCATCATCCGATTTCGATGAAACTTTCACAATGCATATAATCAATACAGATCTACAAAATGTATTTTTAAAATTTTCAATATAGACTCACACAAAAAAGTTGTAAAATGTAACTTTTAGTATTTTCTTTAGAATTCCGACAAATTGCAATTTTTGAAAAAATTTCTTTTCACATCCTACAGTAAACTAATTGCTCTAGCTTCTAAAAAAAAGTTCAAATCGTATAGTCAAATACTAAAAACGTTATCGCTTTTTTTAGAGCGTCCGAATATTAATGGGAGTCACTGTATGGTATATTCAGTGAATAGATAAATGTGGGTGTAACGCAACAGAAGCGAGGAACGTACGGTAATTATTTATCGAGCAATTATGCGGCATTCAGGGACGAGAGAATGAGCAGCAATTGTGTGTAATAGACGTTGTATTTATCTATTCTGTTTAATGTTTTAATAGGCATTATTAGAAGCTAGTGTGAAGTGCAATTGAAACGTCCCGGCCTAAAGACGCTGAGCAATTGTGCTATAGGTTCCTCGGGACGTATTCAACGCGCACATGATGCGCACATGTTGAACAGGTCTAACCACCTGCCCGACACATTCCCTTTGTTGCATACGTACGATTTTTCGGGCGATACCGACGCAACGGCTTGCACGCTATCGAACAAGCCTAACTGTATCCCCGGATGTTTATTACCGTGTCCTGCAACCTGTTCCGCCGGAGGAATATTTTTGACTTTGCGGCGAGACGCACTATTGCGGTTCGGGAAAAAAACTACAAACTGTAATGGCCTAATCGTTGAATTTGAATCGACCTGCCAGGCATTTTTGTTAGGGGAAGACTTTCAAAAATCCTTGATCGGGGAGGCGACCTATAACCTTAAACTAGAAAAATAGAACAAACACCGCGGGAACGGTTCTTTCCTTTCTCTGGAGAATTGTAGTCTTCTTGTTTTTGATAGCTATGTTGATGAGCATGAGACAGAGAATGGATAACCGACGATGTACAGTCGCCGAGGGAAGTATATTGGCACGTCTCAAAAATGCATATTTTCTATTTTAAATACACATTTTCTTCTATTACATCATCGAAGTTCAAATTTTGACTCGTCGCTAAATATATCCTTCTTACAGAAATCTAGTGATTTGTTTTTAAATAAAATATGTATGGAGAAAGCAAGGTGAATGCTTCAAATCAACTGGTTTGGGGTTGTTTTTCTGCAAATGGTGTTAGCAATTCATATTTCATAGACGGCGTATTAACAGTAGCAGGGTATGTAAATTATTTGCAATAGAATTTACAAGATTCAATGACAGCAAGATAACCACCCCAAACATAAATGCAAACTAGCGACGAAATATTTCAGTGAAAATGATATTCAATTGTTACCATGGCCCCCTCAAAGTCCCGATTTAATTGATCAGCTGTGGGATCACTCAGATCGAACTGTAAGTGAAAAATTTCGGAATAATAAATCAGTTTTTAAACAAGCACGACTGAGTGCATGAAATAGTATTCACGAAAATGTTATAAATAAATTGTTTGAAAGTATGCCTAGAAGACTTGAAGAGGTCATAAGAAACAAAGCGTATCAAACTTCATATTAATTATGTCGTTTTATTGTTAAGAATACACTCAATTACGAATTTTCAATGCTGCCAACATACTTTCCGCAATCGATAAAAAAGTTATTTAATTTTTTCTGTCATTATTATATACTTCATGTCATCTTTGGTGCTATACATACTAGTTCGTACTATATTAAATAACACACATAATATATATTTTCGATTGATTCCCAAATTATTGATTTAAAATAGAAAATATGCACTTTTCCGCGACGACTGTATGATAAAATCGTTTGTAACACATTTAGTGCAGAAATTCGTGAAACCAATAAAGTGAACAGCGCGCTTCATTACGGCATAACACAGGAATCTATTAAAATAACAATTTACATTAAAGTGGACGTTTAAAGCGAAGAAAATTGCAATTATGTCTACTTAATAGTTGTTATCGACAGTGTTACGGCACGATTAAGTAAACGAGGTACTGAATAAATAAGGAAAAAACAGGAGAGTAATCCGACAATGTCGTAATAATGTTCTCCGTTTAGAGGGTTAATAGCGTACGCGGCGCGAATCGCTGCGAATAAGCCAACGCGACGCGTTCACAGTCTATATTCATTTTTAGAATAGTCTAGTAGATCATCACAGGTGCATTACATAATTATCAATGAATTATGTGTGTTCAGTGACCGGAGTGTCCTCTGCGGACCGTCCTGCTGCGCCGGAAGCGGATACACGCTTCACGAAAGACGGACACCAGTGAAACAAGTCTCGTGTGTAAATACAGACCACTGTGCAGTGGATGAGGCCGTGTGCGTCAGACACAGAACTTTGCGCCGGATAAACGCTGGCACCGACTGTGTCTGCTGCTGGATAAGTAATTGTTAACCTTTCTCATTCCAACTGCTAAACATTTCGTTCCACTCATGTATAATTAGTAGACTGCGGATTTTATGCATTTATGATGAAAATGGCTGCACACAATTTAAATCATTGGTCATATTATAAAGATTTATGGACATCAGTTATTAGCTTCAATTTAATAAGCTTATTAACACATGAAAAAATTTGTTATTTGGCACCTGTCTTGCAAACAATGCAAACATGTTTTATTTTGCATAATGATCCGCTGTCTAATAATTAATATATTAAAAAGAAGAGAATAACGAGAATCAGATCAACGCTGTATACTGAATAAAACAGTGTAACAAAATGTTTTTGTTTAAAAGGCGGCTTAGAGTTGTTCGGTCGGATAAACTCGAAGCACGGTAGAAATTTAAAGGACGTGGACCGCGAACTGGTCGCAACCGAGGGTCACGGCCATCCTCTCGTTCCCCGAGTGATTTACGAACAATAAAAGACACGCGCGCGATTAATCCGGCGGTAGCAGTTCATGATTACGTGTCGAAGATTGCATCGCGCCGGCTCGGCCGTTGCATAATAGATCTTCCATTAAATCATACACGGTTCCGAGGAGAAACCGCGAGTGCATTTTCATAGATTGCAGTACGTCGAAACTCTCAATAGGGTGTTGCGCTAAAACGTTTTATAAGTGGCTCATTAACCCGATTGATAACTATCGATTCGCTCTCGCCCGTGAAAGTTTTCATTGAACTGCTGTCGTGAATGGAACACCGCTGAGCAATATCGGAGCTTATTACCTTCTCCGCTCACTGCGATTTCGTTCTGAACGCATAAATTCATTCTTCATTCTTAATTGACCTTTTTAATCACGCTGAACACGAGAAGGAAGTTCAGTTTATCGTTTAGAAAATTCTTTACGACTAAAATTAAGTAAAGACGTCACTAATGTTTGTTGCTATACGTGTTTCCCTGTATTCTAAAAATATATAAATTTTATAAATGCACAAAGATCCGCAGTGTAATCATCACTGAATGATCTTTACTCATTTCGATACATTTTTAAAGTGTAAAAAGTGTAAGACTACACACAATGAAAACTTTATTTAAACATTAGGGAAAAATGTTTCTTTGTGGTTATAGTATTTGAAAATCGCCTACCGTCGAACGGAAGCCACAGCATCGAAAGAAGATAGAATTGTATGGGATTGTATATCAGAGATATAGTAAGTTCTATGGGACAGTTGTCACACCCTGCCGGTATCGCCTACGAAACATGTTTTACACAAAAGTCAAGAAGCTCCAGTGAGCATCGATTTAAGGGCCTTCCGGTAGCATCGATAAAGTTACGCATGCGATTACGTGTCGAAGATGCTATCACCTTGAACGTCGTTACATAAGGTTTCCAGGGACGCACAATAGGGGCCCGATGTTCCATTAAACCGTATGCAAATACCCGGGAGAGAACAATGGAACGCGGACGGTCGGATCCGACGTTCGCGAAAAGTCAGTGGTCGGCTGCCGGAACGCTTCCTGGATGTGGCAAGCGATCCAGGGGATCCCTGAAGAAGATCCCAAGGCATTCAAGCCCGTACTTTAACCCTTCTTACACGTACTTTGCATACTAGCACTTGAAAGGTTCCAATGCACTCACTAAACCTAAACTGACCACTGCGCTGCTACTTGCCTTGCGCTCGAACGCTCCTCGCGAAAATTCTAATTAACACACCAGGCCAATTTTCAACAAATTAGTTCCTGTAAATAAGAACTTACAAAATAATCTATATGCAACACAATTTATTATGCAACTTGGTAAGAATTTACTATAATGTTGAAAGTGATTACTCTATTATTCGATCACTCGCGTTCTAGTACACTGAAATTTTTGCTGTACTACTTTCGTAAGAATTTTCCAAGTACATCTGTTGCAGTAATTAATTTACTAAGCTACTGTGTGAGCTTCCGCGTTTTCTTTTTGGTGGGGAGAACTTTCATTTAGTAATTAGGCAGTCAACAAATTAATGGGTTAACTGTGGGATAATTATTTCTTAATTTCTCTTTGTTACAACACCAATTTCTTCCTTAATGAATTTTTAACATGAATTCGTTAGATTTCTTGTCTTCTTCGCGATGGCTTGATAAGAAAATGCATTAAGGAATCCTCATTTTTAAATCATGTATTTATATCTCTTTAAAGAATTACACTGCTATCCACACAAATTCTGAGACTATCTCCGGGAATGGTTCACCAGCTCACTGATAAAAACTTCTCACGCTTTATCATTGTATCCAACAGGTCAATGACCCTAAACTATGGACGAAAGCAAACAATAATTGCGAACAACCGTTCAAGGAAGGCTCGTTAACAAATACGTCACGGTTATCTGGCTGCCAAAGGAATCCCGCTATATGTGGCGCGCACAGACACGGGTGTGGCTGATTGAATATAAATCATAATAAATTGTACGACAGAGTCCGGAATTAATTTACCGGACGGTGATTTAAGATGTTGCGTATCCTGCGTAATTGGCGCCTCATTTCCGCGTCCAGTCATACCGGACAGCCGCAGAAATTCATCTTCCCTCTGCGAAAGTCATCGTTATTTCCTGCTAACGGAATTCGTGGCGCTTTCCAGCGGATACCGTGATCGATCATGCTAGCTGGCGCGCGCGCGCTCCACTCGCGTTCGTTATCCTCTAACAACGTTCGTCGGAGTCTAAGTTTTTCCACGCATCGTTCGATTACGCGAATCCTTGTCGTGGTCGGTTCGATCCGAGAATGTTCCCCATAGAAAAAGTTTCCCGGCGAGCGAGACCCTTCTGGTATTCGAATAGGCGAAAACCTTTACAAGACTGTAGCACGACCACGATAAGTAGCTTCCCTCTGGAAACGACGATACGTTCATAAATTGTTCCATTTAAGCGTTGGGCGTTCTTCCAATCATTTTCCCCGTGGCGTACGGTATTCGCGGCATCTTTGCAATCGGCAATGATCGTGGAAATACCGACGGACTTGGTTTTGCGTACCGTTTGCCAGCGAGAGGCGTCCTTCTTCCTCCCGAAGGCAAACGGGCGTACCAACGATCACGATCAAGATCATTGACTTCTCACGAATGTAAAGCGATCCCCTGAAAGAGGCCCCGGTACTATGCCGGTGCGATCTTTCGTCCGGATATCACGTGGACACGGGGAAAGGAAGGAATTATCAAAGTCGTGCATCGCCGCGACGTCACGAACTGGCGCACACAAACCCTCTTTTTTTTCGCTGTACGACAACGTTACCCGTACCCTCCCCTTTCTCCCACCACTTTTCGACAGTGCACTTTTACTGTTGCTTACTTTTTTTTGCACGAGTTTCATGTAGTTGTTGGCCACAACTCTGATGTTTTGGATTTTATCAAACATCTCCCAGAGCTGCCCGAGTTCTATGACCTTCCTGCATGTTCTAAGTCCGTGTTTTGATGTCTATATTATGCATGATTTCATCTATTTATGCCTTGTGCATGTCTGCTTATTGTTTAGTATTTTACACACATTAGATCGTCGTACAAATATGTTCGGATATGCTCGAAATCTCTTTTTAATTATTGATAAAGTACAAAATTATATTCAACCAATTGAAACAGAAATGAAATAGATATTTATTATAAACCAGTATTTTTACATTCTTTTAATTTTTCCAGTTTTAAATTACACCTACTCGTTTTTGTCATGAATGCATAAAATACATATTACGAAGAGAATATTTTGGAGACGATATAATATTTGCAATTTGCCAGAAATGCTGAAAAATGTTCCGGATATTAATTTAACGAGGAGAGCATAAATTCCGGCGATTGGTTCGGCGTTAAATCAATTCGGTGCTGATATTCGTGTAGCACGACGCGAAAGATTCACGAGGCGACACGTCCGCAGCCGGTATCAAGCGATCTAAACACTTTCTTTGGCTTTATCGTGTACGGAGCCACTGGTATTGCCAGCGAAGTTACGAACTGATAAAAGGAATAAATTGAGCCGGGGGCCAGTGGCGTGCAGCGTCGATCGGGAGAAAGGAAGAATGACTTTCTGCGTTCGCTGGATACTGAAACGCACGTTCAAGGATACCCTCAAGATCACGGTCACGTCGTTACCGCTGGACAATCGCCATCTGTCATCGACCGTTTCGCGCAGTCAGTGTCCGGCGCACACGTGGAAGCAAAAGAAGAGAAAACAGTAATACTGTGCCGCGATTACCGGCGCATATATCACCACGCATTTGCATTTTCGTCTGAGAAAATCCGCCTGTCAATCGGCCCGGTCGCATCGTTCGCATAAATAATAATTTTATTTCGTTGCCTTGCTTCCTTGAAAACGCTCTGATTGGCTGCTGCGGTGTATTTATAGCAAACTGAATTTAATATATCAGTATGATTTCGTTTCTGAAGATGCAAAGATATTTTATGTGGAACTTTTTCCCTTAATAATTCTTAGGTTTTCTTTTTCTTTTGTTTAACAAAAATGAATGGGTTATTTCTGAGTGCCCAATTCTGATTCTAGAAATTGAAGTTTGAATTTGACGACCTACTGGACATGGAAATTTTTGCCACTCAAGATCCGCTCCTTCATTGTGATATTTTTGTATGTAATTCCTTTTAATTTTGTCAAATACCTGTTTCCTAAAAATCTCATTTAGGTGGTTTTTAAGATCGTTTAATATATCGCCGGTCTTGCCCAGTACATATATCAAAGGTACAAATATGTATAAAATATTGTAAGAAAATGTATCGTGTTGCTAATGACCTTTGATGTTGAAGCAACATTAAATAAATAAATTTTAAAAAAAGTTCTTAGGTGTTCATTTTATAAAGGATTTTCCAGTTTTTAATTTCTAATTCCGAGCGCGTCGAAATTATTGGAGTTGATTGGATAAAATAATTGGAATAGGATTCGTTGGAAACGCCGTGTTAGGCTCCATTGTGATTCAATTTCATTTCATTTATCACACGTCTGTGGTTGATTAAGTGTTTTGCTCTGGCAGAGGCACGATTTCACGCACGGCCGGGCAATAAAAGAATGCGATACGAGTAGGTTATTAAAGGCGAGTGCATCATCGCCATAAACCAACAAAACGTCGTAGCATCGATGAGGTAAGCGTATTCGTTGGCCGAAGGTCAAACGCTAAAGACGAAAGAATTAAAAAGCGCATATCTTAAAAGCCACTCTCGGTACGTAGGAGATCCGTAATGGACGTTGTCGTTGCCGTGAATTTCGTTTCTATCTTCGTTTCGACCCAACGTTTAATCCGCGAGTTGTCTAACAAAAAAAATGTTAATCCTTAAAAGTTTCTGTCTCATACTCGTCGATAATTACAACAAATCGAGGAATTCTTTAATCTAACGCGATTATCAAAATGAGCTGGAATTCAATTCGCTTGTAATTTAATAAACTTCTAGGTTTCTCGCATCACCTCGGATTTATGACCACCGCAACTGCGAGCGCAGTGAAACCTTCGCTGATGATGAAAAATTATGTTCGACTACGATCTCGTCGAGATGAACGCAATTCCTTTTACAAGGTGTTACCCGTTGCAAGGTCCCACGTGGATGCGATTCGCGGCGATCATCGGCTAAGGTCATCTATCTCGAGCAATCTGTTGCAACATTTTGTATGGACATTGAACCTTGATTACGAGGAGAAAGGTCGGCGCCTTGCGACCGTGTTGCATACTAACGAACCGTGCCGTATTTTCCGCTTTTGGTCCTGTCAATTCAGAGACCGGTACACCAATGTTTCGTTAACACGTTCTGTGCCACCAGTGGTACACGCGGCCTGAATGGATTTAACGTGTACTGTGTACCATCGGTGGCACGGAACGTGTTAATCACATTTTTGCGATTTGACTCGTGCGAATTTGTCGTTAATTTTTCGTTCATCTGAACGTCTCATCAAGTCGTTAATCGACGGGAAAGAATTTTACGTTTTTAGATTTTCTAGTTACGGCATCTTTGAAAATATTATATAAAATGTGTGAAAACGTTTATATCAGTGATATTACAACTATAAGAACTAGACAGCGAATCTTCATGCATTTATGACAAAAATGTGTAGGTGTAATTCGAAACAGTGAAAACATTAGAACAATTTAAAAATACTGTTATATTATTTTCGACCTATTACACATACTAAGAAAGAAAATAAATTTTCATTTCACTCCAGTTAATTGCAAATCAAGTAGAAAATTTTTATTCTGCATGAAGATACGTTGTCTAATAATAACATTTGCTGTTTTTAATCTTTAGTTTTATTCTTTGTGTTTGTTTTTACAATAAATGAGTTTCCAACTAGCGAAATACATTTGCTCTTTCCCATCTCAAAGATGGAAGTCATAAATTTCATGATGAAACTGGCACGTTCCAAACTTGTTCCTACGAATTAGAACGATCGAAAATTTCCATCGGTACGGCATATCGTACAAACAGGATGAAAACAAACAGCGTGCTGCGTTTATTCGATGCTCGAACAGATCGTTGACTGCATAAATGCCGATCATTTACACGCGATCTTCTTCCGGCACGTAATACCGTGGCTAATGAGCCTTCGTAAACCGACTGCAGGTTACATAAACGTGGGGACACGTCACGAGAGGAGAACGGAGTGCAGCTGGAAAGACCAGTGTTTCGATTTAAGAGGATACTTCAGTCTAGAACACGATAGTTATGTTACTTTTACGTTTTTCCTCGTAAAACTGCAAAATGCTTCGCTATCTAACACTCGTGTACGCTTTTGCGCGTGTTTTGACAAAGTCCGTGAATATTCAGACTGGAATAGTAAAAAGTGATATTAGAACTGGTATTACAATTAAAAAAGAACAATGAAAAATTGTAGAATAGCCATTTTTAAATGGTCAAGAAATGGTCACGTGTTGAATATAAAAATGTGTAAGATGAAACTGAACAAATGTGGAATAGGTTCCGGCATTAAATTCGGGGGTGTTAAAATGGATACTGTTTTTGGTTCGATAAAAAGGGGTGTGACAAAAGGTAATGGCCGGGCGAGACGTTAATGGGGATTAATTTTTATACGGCCTACATCCCACGAACGCCTCCTCCCAGCAATGTGAGACAAAGCCTGTAAGGATACGTGGATAAGTATCGTTACATGTGCCAAGCCGCAGGGATAGTCATAATGTAAGCATTGAACCGACGACGGTGCCTGAACCGTCCATTGTATTCCGCGGCCGGAGTCGCAGGTTCGGCCAGCCTTGAAGCAGTGAACCTCCCAGCGCGACAAGATGATGCATTGTTACATTGCGCGGCCCTATACTTGCCCTTTGGGGTCACGCAGAAAATCGCAAAAGGTTAAGAGGTATCAACGTCGCTGCATCTGCGTTCGCCACCCCCCGGAGCCGCGTATTTTACCAGTTTGCGGATTTCAACGACTCCGTGGAGTCCCCTTCCAAGTCCCTTCTGCATGCGAGCAAAATAGAGACATACAAAACCATGCACGCTCGGCAGAAAATTGGTAACAACAATGGAACAAAGGGCCAGTAGAAAAATCTTGAGTAAAATATCTTTCATAAAAATCCGCATTGATCAGAAAAAACGTGAATAGTATTTCATTTGAGACTAGCGTACAGTGAATTATTCCCGACGACAAATAAGCACATTTTCGTTTTCGCAGTAACTTTGAACAGACGCCCGAAACCGAAAGTATACGAGATAAGCCGTGCTTTATGAAGACAGTGAGGCGTGGAAAATTCATCGCAGTGGCACTATCGCTGCGTAAAGCTGTAAATCCAAGTTCCTAGTGAATACGTTTCTCGTGGGCCATTAGGTGATAGCGAATGTTCCACGATATCTAACCAGTTCCATAAAACGGACGCTGTTAACACATTCGTCGATATTCCATGCCTGTTCACGGACATACGTATGTGGATGACGTTACTAACAGAACTATCTCGAATCCGTGAAATAGTGACATCATTTTGATTAGGCAAGACCGTGACGATGAAGAGCCGATTTTCTGTCTGAAATGTAAATTAAAGATGCAAATCGTTCGGTAATTAATAGTTTGAGTTCTGCCCTGTTAATGGGTTTCCTTATATGCATGTTATGAAAGGAGATTAGCCAAAATGCGAAAACGTTTCTGGCGAGCAAGAAGAGTCAACGCTTTCTTTAAGACGATCGATTGTAGTGCGCGACGACCATGATTTTGTATTTTACGTAAAGCAAAAATTTGTAATTTTTCTGTGCTTAGATTTTTTTATGTTTTGTAATAGGATTTGTTGCAATTTGATAGAATATTATTCTATCAAAGATTATTAATACAAACGTGTTAAAGCCTTGACTTTTAAAGGATTGGTAATTTCAAGTTCAATTACAACCTGGTGTGTAAAATAATAACTATTAACTTTGCCTGCAGCTGTCTAGTAGTAAGGGTATTGCACAGTAAAGCTGTCTGGCAAGACGCCTAACAGTAAAGCTATCTGACCTATACATATTAGCAGATGTACTTAAGCACTTAGGCTGCCGACTGTTAACCTAACCCATACCTAACAGCACCACTTCCTAATCTAAACCTAACGGTAAAGTCCCGCTATTGGGTGCCGGGACATCGTTGGTTAAAGTCTGATGAACAATTCCGATTTATAGAAGTTTCGCTCGATCAGTGAAAAGGACAGACTGGCAGCCTTTCGGATTCGCGAAAGGAGAAGGTTGTCTGGCGGGGGAGTATTTCGCCGGTCAACACGAAGTTCGTGAAGATCGGTGTGCCCCGGGGGTGAACGAAGCGGCTCAATAATGGATATCGATGATGTTGGAAGAGACATCGGCACGTCCGCACGCATTCCGGCAGCCAGTTATAAATCACTGATTCGTATCTCGGTAAGGCCTCCTTAACCAAATGGATGCTACTGTCGATTTGAATTACTGCCCTTACCCGGCGAGAGCCATTGCCAGCCGACATCGTCTCGAAACCGCTCAAAGTTCTATGTAAACTACCGCCCACGTTTACATTCTCTGGCTACGTGGTAGTCTACCACCCTCTCCTCTCTCTCCTCTCTCTTTCTGCCCCCGGTCGCTCCTCCCCCGCTCTAGCAATGGAGTTTCTATGCTCGTAGCTCTTCTTCTTCTCCGAGTGATCTAAGGAAACGTCTTCGGGGCAACGAGGGAAGAGCCGTCGCTGTCGCTCATGACTGCCGGGATTTAGAACCGAGGGTGATAGCGACTGAATAAAAGATGAAGCAGGAACACAGCGTACCGGAGGAGCAACGAGGAGAGTCGTTCACAGTTTCGTAAAAGTTCGCGCCGAGAGGGACGCGAGCTGCTCAAGATCCCCGATAAACTCGAAATTCTAGCGTAGCTTTTCGAAATAAGGGGGGCAGACCCCCTTCGAGAACCGGTTGGCTAGCGAAAAAGCGTCTCGGACGATTCTTTCGCCGGATCCTGGAGCCCTCGCGACTACCGCTTATCTCGAAACCGCTTCTTTGCATAGTTGTCACATAAATTGAAGCGCCTCGCGTCCTGCAACCGGCTTGATCGTTCGCGAGAGCCTTTCAACCTGATCTGGATCAACCTGGAGAGGCCAACGCAATCCCTTCGCTTCGCTTATTCTGATCGACAGAGAACCAAGAACATTGTTGACTTTTAACATCGGGCACCAGTTCTAGAGGAGATTTTTCTGCGAGTTTGTGTGCGTCTGCTTTGTCCTCCACCACGAAGGTTCAGATGAGATGAAAATGGAAACCCATGTAGGCTGCGAGCTGCATTCGAGGAGATTACTATGCGTCGCCTGTATCTTCGACGAGTATCGATCCGAGGAGCGGTGTCGAGTTTTTGAAACTTTTTTGAGGACTGTTCAAGGATTTTAGCAGTTGTTGGAGGTATCAGATTCTTTTAAGGATCAAGTTCCAGGTAGGATTATGCAGGTTTATTGAAAAGGATTAGGAGTATCGAATGATCAGCGAAATTCAAGCGATGATCAGAGAAATTTGTATAGTTGTTCAAACAAATAGTCGCAATGACAATTGTCCGATTAATTCTCCCAAATTCCGCAGCAAACAAATTTCAAGTTCGTAGCCTATGATTATCAATTCCAGAAATATTTCGGATTCCTCGTTCCCGATGCCTGTCGCTCAATCGGGTTCCACCCGATGATTTTTTAATTAAGTTCTCGCACGTTCCGTCCGGACACCGACATCCTCACACGATTCGAAGCCATTAAATGGCTCGCGGCGAAGTTAAAAGGACCCCGGGGCACGGGGGAATCGAGTGAAATGGGTTGGCAGTTGGGTTTCCAGCGATTCCAGGTGAATTTATGGCGTCACCTGCCTAGGAATGCGAGCGTACAGACAATAGAAGTCTATTCGATCCTCCTCGATCCTCCTCGATCCTCTCGGACGGTCCCCCGTGTCCGCGCCATCCTGATCTACGATCTGTAAATTGGATCAAGAGTGGCCACTGTCCGACGATCCTTTCGTACGCCGCTCTTTTTGCGATCGGAACCGAGGGAATGTTTCGCGCGGATGTGTGCGTGTGTGCGACACGTGCGTGATCATGCGAACGCGTATGTGTGAGCGTCAGGTGTGAGACTGCGTGGGCTGCGGAAGATGCGTCTTGGAAATGATTGTCTCCGGCCTGAAGGCTGCCTTTCCACGGACACCGTCGTGTCCCGAGGAGAACAATTGTCTATTGTGCTTTTTTATGAAGCCGGATTCTTTTAATGAATCCTGACGCGCCACGCTGCAGACAATCCTACGGTCTCTTCTGGAATTTTAACCTTGGATCGCGAGTTTCGCCACGGTAACTGCCCTCACACAATGTTTCCAATGCATGCTAGCTGGACAGACGATTTTGGTCGCGAAACACAGTACCGGTCGCATTTCCTTGTTAAACAAATGATGGGGAATCGCTTGCTTGTTTCTGAACGTTTGATCAAATTGAATAAAGGATATATTGACTGATAATTAGACTGCGGATCTTTATGCAAAATAAAAATATTCTGTATCGATTGTGGGAAGCAGTAGTTAAATGAAAATTCATTTTATCCGAAATAGTCTTTTTACGTGAAAGGTATTTCCATTAACGAGACAGTCCTTCCCATTGACAGGACAGCTCAGAATGGCCGCTCTAGCGTGCGCCTGTCCCATTATCAGTTGGAAACGCTTCAGAAGGTGGCGTCACGAATTACCGATCACGAGGAATGTCAAAAATGAGCGCTCGAGGTCGACGTTCGTAGTAGCTATCGCCATCGGGCAACAAGTGTGTTTTCAGGGTGACTTGTTGCGCAACCGGCAATATCTTAAATCGATTGTCGTGTATCGATAGGCGTGTGCGAACAGCGCCCGGCTTCGTTAGTATTCAGGGAGCATGTTGTCCAGCCGAAGTGGCGAGAAATGCCTAGGAATTCTACTGAGGAAGAATAATTTTAACTTCTGGCAGGTCTCGGTCTCGACATGTGCGTGTCCTCGGACAACCTTGCTCCAGCAGCGATAAAATTCACGAACGACATACGTAAATGGTCATCCTCCGAGAGAAAACGAAAGTGTGAGCAACCGATCGGGGTCGGGTTAGATGAATTGAGCCGCTGCTGATCGTGAGATAACGTTTGTTATCCGGGAACAAGTAATAAATTTTAATGTGTATTACAGCTCGAGGAGAAAGTTGATGTTGTTCAATACGAATTTTTTTCGTAACGAATGATCAAGTATTTTTAAACGGTACACAAAGAACCATTGCTTATACATTTATCTATAAGTGCCCTTTGAAGTATTCCTCTTGAAAGGGTAATAAACTTAGCAAAACGGTTAGATGGAGAAAGCAGCTCGTCCATACTAGGTAATTAAACGCGCGAATACCAGTGGAGTGCCAGTAATAAAAGCAATTGCGTGTCTAATGGATTGACTATTAAGTTCAAGACCTTTCGCGCCACGAGACACGCGTTAAGTTCACGTCCATCGAGCTGCCTGCCGTTGATTCGCATGAAAGTGAGTGAACTTTAAACTTTTCTAAAAGTCTTGGGAGATTCTGATCGGTCTTCACAATATTTGACTTTATCCGACTCGTTAGCTCCGTGATCTTCAAGATATCGATCGTGATGGACTAAAGAAATTTTCTTTTGCACGGTTCTGAAATTTTCAGCGGCACAAAATTGATTAAACATTATTAATCATCACTGATATTGTGGAAAATGTTTAATCACAAATAGACGCGTATGCAGAGACCCGTGGCGTTATTCGAGGCAAGAATACCCAACGGCACACGCGTCTCTGCATTAGCTAGTGGCAGCGGGGCTGTCGTTGCAGTCACGGCTCTGAATCATTCATTCGTCCCGTGCCGTTGCGTTGGTTCGCAGCGGTGCAGCGTGCCCGTTGCACTTTCGTGGTCCTTTTGTCGTCCGCGCATATCGCGGTTAATATTGTACGTACACAATGCAACATCGTCTCGGGGCGTAGGCAGACCGCAAGAGGGAGAGGCTCTTCCTCCGAAGGGTTTTTACTTCTCCAGCCTCCGCATCATTCTTTTCAGGGCTCCTTCACTTGTCCTGGGTGTGACGAATTTCACCGTATCTAAAAGTTCTTGCTTTGCTCTTAGTTCTTTCGCGGGAACCATGGCTGACATTGTTTGCACTGTTTGCTGGGATGCTGTTCCCACTTAATGGCAATTTACTACGGATTGCATGTGCATTTATGATTCAAGTGAAGAAGTAAAATAGAAAACTGTGAGATCAGTGAGGTTATGACATTTTGACGAATGTTTTATCATTTTCATCATTACATTACTATTCTAGATGATATATCTTCTATTTTCTACCAAAAAAATATAGTTTCGAGTAAATTGAAGGATAATCTCTATGTGTAATGAACTATTCGATTCGGTATCATTCATATTTTCTACGTCGAGGTGAGGCATGTTCAGTATCAGCTACCAATTTATTATTATCCTTCAGAACTATCATGTGTTAACTGCACATCTATCTGTCAGGAATGATTCCTGACTCTTGAACATGCTGCAGCGAGATGGACAATCGAATGTCATATACAGCAATAAAATACGTCTCTCATCTTCCATTCATCGTTGAATATATGAGCATTTATATTTGAAAGTGATATAAGTCCATTTTTTCGTACATCGAGATATTTAAGGGTTTGCGTTTGAATTAATTTAAATTCAATGAAACTGTTGAATTTTATTATGCAATAATAATTATTAAAATTGTTAAAGAAAATAAATGACTTTTTAGCTCGAAATGGGCTTATACCATTTTCAATAATAACATATAATAAGAAATAAAAACAAGAGGAAATTTAAGTCCATATTTTTACAGACATTGGCTATACTGAAATGGATTTTTAATCTAACAAATAATAATTAAAATAAAGACATCTAAATACACGAATAATCAAGTTTATTAAGAATTCATTTCAGTTATATTAAAAAAGAAGATATAAATAAACAAGCGTAAAATGTAATTACTTCGTTAAGATAACTAAAAATAAAAAAATATATTTATATTTTAAACTTATTTCTCCTTTACTCTCATTCTTTATACTTTACACTTTAAACTCATCATAACGATGTATTAATGTATTTCTCTCTTGTTATAGACTTATTGGTATATGATCTTGATATAGACTCTTGTTGCAGACTTATACCACTTTCAAAATAAAGCGTCATACCTGTGCAATGTAGACATTCTATGTCTGAATATTTTCAATATTTAAAAAAGGAAAATAAAATAATATAAGGATAAAATACGTGAATTAACTAAATCATAAAAATAAATTTCAAGGCTCCGTTAACACACGGCAAAATGCAAAATGATAGATAGATCAAACACACCGAATCACGATGCGATGTAAAGAATACAAGACTGGGATCCCCGTGAAACAAGGGAAACCAATCGAATTATATGAGTTCCCAGGGAATAGAGCGTAGCACACAGACACCTGGCTCCCTTCCAAGGGCTAGAGAGAAAAAAAGGAAATCCTTCCCCCATGAGACGGCCGTGTGCATTTCAATTTTCCCGTCGAACGTGAAGAAAGACGGCGGAGCAGGCTGAAGGATGTGTACACGTCCGCGAGGAAATTCTAAGAGTCATGGAACGAGCGAGTGCGAGAGCCGTAGTATAGTCCGAGAAGCGGCTCCGAGAGAGCCTAGTTCTCTAATGTCCTTTTGCGTGGCAGTCACTCGCAGCACGTCCGTCTATGATTCCTCAGCAACATTCTTCGAGCTCAGCAGCGCTATAACCGTAGCGAGAGAGCCGCGGCAGCCGGTAACATAAGTTCAAGCCGAGAGCGCATCGTTCCACGGGCTGAACAGAGACGAACGGAGCCGCATGTGCGCCACTCGGCTCCAGTATTTCTTCGTTCGTTCCCCTTCTTTGCCTTCGTCTTCTTTTTCTTCCCTCTTCGTTTTTCCCCTCTTTCCAGTTTGTATCGTCCTGTGATTCCGCCAGGCGGAACTGCCGGTATATCAAGCCGCGCCGACGTTTTCCTATATACAGCGCGCCGGACGATGCGCCCACTGCACTTACCAGACCTATGCACTTTTTCGATCTTACATACACACACCCCAAACCGTCGCGAATCAACAGATGTTAGTACACAGACGAATTTCCCGGTGGTGCGACCTCGTTTCTCTCGCTGGAGTCGGGCAAGGGAGCTTCTCAGATCAGTAATTAGCTGACTGCAGATCATTATCAATCAGATTTTACTCGGTACCCAAACATTTTCGAGCTAGAGTATTTCCTTCGAGCTAGAGAATTTAACATTAACGTTTTCTCAATTTTCTCGAAAACCGTTCATTTTACGAGGAAAAGTGATATAACAGAAAATACGCGGAATGTGAAGATCTACAGGAATCGCCTATCATTTCGTTTGAAAAACAGTGTCGATGATCTTCGAGAAAATCGATTTTCCCAGCAATAAATTCATTATTTCAATCTCGTCCGACGTTTTTCTCAATTTTCTCGAGAACCGTTAGTTTTATGAGGAGAAGTGATACGACATAAAAGACGCGGAATGTGGAGATCTACAGGTTTTGTCTAACACATTTTTCGATGTGATAAGTAGTTTAGAAGATATTCCAGAAAAATGAATTTAACATTAACGTTTTCTCAATTTTCTCGAAAACCGAGAAAATATGATTTAGAATATGATTTCCTTACATGTTCAGTAATTTATGTGAAAAATAAATTGAGCAAGAAGACTGTGCTCGTAATTAACTGAATCACGAATTTACACTATCGAATTAATACTTCTGCCGCTCAACTAGCTCTTCCTTTTAACGAAGCAAATACAGAAGAGACGTTGAAAAGACGATCACCAACTTCCATCAGCCGCGTTAATGGCAGCTAAAGACATCGCAGAAGCAAAACCCGAGAAAAAGACTGTATACTCGGGACACGCTGGAAGAAGAAACGGAACGGACGAAGAAAATAATTGAAGTGGGAAGATAATACCGATGTAAGGAACGAGTTTACACGTTCCCGCATTTGGAAAAATGCGTTTGATATGGCGAGCCTAATAGGATCGAACAAGAAGCGTAAATACTTGTTACCGTGGAAGAAACGAGTAAACCGAACGAACGAGGTCTGCGATGGAATCACATAGACAAATCCACGTGAGAATTTTGATCCCGGTACGTGTTGAAACCAGTATTCCGGTGCAATTAAATAAATAAGACACAACAAAAAGATTAAACGCTCGACGGCATAAGGCATAAGCGGACGAACGACTCGAAGGGATAGAAGTAATTAAGGAAGACAAGCGAATAGCAGAAACAGGTGAGAACCGGCTAATAAAGATTCTGACACCGTATCGCGCGGGATCGTTCCACGTGCATCTAATGCAAGCATTTACGCATTTAATTCAAATTACCTTCGGCAGCTTTCGTGTGAATAGGCGCATCAATTACACGATACAAACGTTGCCGGAGATACCGAGAACGTTATTCGCGGGGATTGATTGAGAAACGCCGCGGAATTAGACACATCTTTCGAGGGATATGTCGAAATTATGTTCGCGCGATGGGACCAGGTTCACTGCACTCCCACGGTTGCGTTTTGTTGCACCTAGGTTTTGCCGGCTGATTGAATTATGTAATTATGTACCGCGTGGAGCCGAGTGGACGGTAAACTCGATTATGACAATGCCGACACTCTCCATTTCAGCGAAGGAAAATCTTGAAAATTCAGGTGCATAAACGGAATTAAAGCTTTAGATCACATGGCTATTTCACTACTGTGTAGATTAAATTGTGATAAGTAGACTGCAGACTTTATGTGTGAAGATTCCCCTAACAAAATAACTGCAACGAAACTGTGACTTCAAGTCGTCATTGATTAAGAGTACAAGGATAGGAATATTGAATTGCGTGAATAACAAGAGAGCGATTTCTTCGTCGAATTCCTCCCCGCCCCACTACAGGAGTATTCATTTACGAAACATAAAGCGGACTCCCCCGTCTGCGTTCCTTTCGAAGAATCGGCGGCAACGAAACCCATAAAAAAAGCTCCGAACAGTATGCCTTTCCCATGCACGTAGCTAAATCACCCATTGTCCATGGAAATAAAAATCCAATCGCGTGGTTCTTCCCAGCGATTTCTTCTTACAATCGACCTCCTCGAAACGCCATTCACGGGTCCATCTGGTTAATTCATCCTCGCGAAATTGAATTTCCCTTGATCCTCTAAAGATTCTCGGACCAATAGAAAGCCTCTTGTTCGGGGCTTAATTGGCTTTGGCGAATTGAAAACCAGAGCACACGGCGACCGACGAAGATCGCGATCGTTCTGCCGCGGATCCCTGGAGATCATGCAGATCGAAACGGCAAGGACGACGCGGGAAAAAAGCCAGAGGAAGAGTGTAGCAGGCTGGTTATGTTAACCCGTCGACTGTGAAATGAGAATCTTTTCGTTCGACCGGCACGCCCAGCGGAGACCTTGCGGCTTAGTGGCCAAGTCCTTTTGATGGCCGCGATTATCCTCGCGGGAATAATCGATCGTATCGTTTCATCAGAGTCGCATTGTGGCCCGCGGAATGAAACGCATAGCGACGCGGAGCTGAACCGTTTCACTATGCGAGCAAGATGCGTCGATCACTCGGCTCCTTTAAACACGTCCACGTCAAAACACCCCATTTTTCCATGGAGGTATGTATTGCTGGTTCGAGCGACTCGACCGAGAAGGAACGTCGGAAGACAGATAGTGAGTTATGGGATTTTTTGTAAGCTTCACCTTTTTAACAATCAGTGAAATGATTTTAAACGTCATAAATTGTGATAAGAAAATGAATCGCGCGTTGCGGCGTATTGTGCATTATCACGGGAGTCTATGTTTTAATGCTGAATCAAGCATACACCACGTCGGAAACTTCGACCGATTGCTATCGATATCTGATCGTGTAGGGTGTTGCTTGTCATGTACGGCGATCTGGCTTTTGATAGTGCTCCAGCGAACGCTTTTTGAGGACGTCTTTTGTGTCGCTTTCGCCGGCGTGTGATGTGGCAAAACAGTGCTCACAGGGTCCTTGTGTATAATGGAAGGTTTAAGAAAGAAGTGTGACGTGAATGAATCGGTGATATACATAATATTATAGATTGCAGATGAAGTAGATTAGAGTTCCGTAAATGGAAGTGACTTCAACTCGAAGAGAAGTCTTCACTAGAGTCGAAATTGTGAAACTGATGGAACAAATCACATTAAGGAATCACATCTTGCCTCAACAAATAGTGCATCAAACTACTGAACCTACTTAGATAATTATCCGCAATGCAACAATTCCGAAAGAATAGCAACATTTTTGCAGCAGAATATGCTTTCTCTGCCCCACAGGTAGAAATCATCATCCAATCTTGGTCGGGCAGCTTCAGAGTCGATTAAATTTCTAACGGACTGTAACTGTAAAAAAAACAAACTGCAGCGCGTCGAATCAATTGTTACAAATTATCGCATTAGCATGCTTTCATTCCAACGAATCTGAACCGATCATATAGCCGGGGATCCAATCAGAAACGGGTCTGGGTTTCTCTCGGGATCTTTCATTTTCGATGGGGAGGGCTGGTGGTGGCATGGTTGACCGTGATCCTGAGATCTCTTCCGTGAAGAGGAATGATCGCCGGCCTATAAAAGGCCAATCATCCAGAACGGTAGGGTCCCTCCGGTAACGCGCGAGTGGGCTCATTCACTCGTTCCGTTTCGTTTCGTTTCATTCCGAATCGTACGACCGAGATGATAACTCGGCTCTACGCTCCGCTGGCATTCCCTCGCCTCGGTTAAAGACCCAACCGACTTAACCTAGCCTAACGCAGAGAGTCCCATAGAACCCTTTCCTTCCGTCCTTCCTTCCCTGCGTTCCAGCTATAGCACATGAACGACCACCGAGAGGATCATGGACGCCACAGACCGGCCATTTTGTTATATAACTCGCACGCGAGAACTTCTCCGCGGGCTAGAAAAACGCTTAGACAATGCCGCGCGTTGCGGCTTCCATCGTATAAGGACTGTCTAAGATGCAACCATCCTCGTCCCGACGAGTATGTCGCTTTATACTGCAGTCATCCTTCTCAAATAATTGCGGAACTTACTATGTATCTCCACCCCGTGAGACCACGAACTCAATAGGATCTTTGATGTTCGACAAGTCTTTAGACTTTCTGGGTGACATCATATTTATATTGTCTTTTTTTGATCATTTATCAAACACAATTTTTTTCTTAAGCTTTCTCTTATTTGACCACGCTATTTGCGGTCATTCGACTGGTAGTGATAACTTTGGAGTTTATTTTGCGGAGTGGGGGGTTTACCAGCGATTTAGAAGGGACACGGTTGAAATTAGTAGGAACAGTTCCGCGGCCAGTGTGTGCCACAGTGACTCAGTCCCCGAAATTTACGTCCTTCACGAAACCGCGTTTCGTGTAAGCTTGCAGGACCCCGGAGGAGGAACGAAACGGAGAAGAATTCGTGAACAAGCCTCGGCGACCCCCGCTTTGGAAAAAGGGGGTAGGCGACAGGTTAGGCGGGGGAGGGCCGGGGGCGAAGTACGATTCGAAGGAATCGTAAATTGCCTAAAGGCTTCGTGGCCATCTGTTCATCCTGGTATCCGCACAAACCATTGTCAGCTGCTTCTTCTTCTTTTTTTTTTCTTTCTCTCTCTCTCTCTCTTCCCCACCTCCTCTGTCCTCGCTATTTACTACGGACCTATAAGGGTTTGCGACCAGTCGGCTCGCGGCCACGTGTTTCTCTTCGCCGGATGCATTCCCACTATGCAACCTGAATAGAACACAATGCCGTGGATAATGAAAAGTCGGCAGAAATCCTGTAATTGCCAGGCCTGCTATTTTTTACGTCCGTGGGCGCGCGCCTATCTATTCGGAAACACTTCAACTCGTGTCCGCCGCATACTTTACAACCGATGCACCCGAGCCTAGAGCGCAACACGGATCGGTTCTGCGTGCACTCCGCCACCTTATCCGGCTTCCTGCACGTTGACAATGAGAGTGGTAGTTAACGCTTCCTGAGAGTTCTGCAATTTTCACGGGAAAATGGGTAATTAATCCTTTAAACGTTTTGCTTGTGGCCGGATGTCTTTCAAAATCGTTGCTGCGAACTTAGGTGTTACATTTCATTAAGATTTCCCACCTCGGAATTCATTACCCAGTAAGTAAATTATAGAGAGAAGTATAATTACACTGTTGTATCGAAGTCGTGTTTTAGTATTGTTAAATTAGATGTTCAGTGATTACAGGCGTTTGGACGTTTCATGTGAGTTCTGCTTTTCGAAGGTCGATTGCTACTTATGTAACAATGGCAATGTATTTGTAGTTGTGACATGAATCATATGCAGAAAATATCAGACAGGAGAGACTATGTATTGCTTGTTCTGATTCATCTCTGACTATTATGAACCCAGCACCTTCTATTCTTCTGCATCGCGTGTACACCTCTTGGTTGACCACGATGATGAATGGCGGTATGACTCATATGCCCTTCCCAGAGATAAAACAATGGCAGCGAGGTTCTTCAATATCTACACTGGAGTACATTCGAAGTGTAACCTTGTATATCTCCGAAGAACACTCCAGCATTGACCCTTCTTTCCCAAAAACTGATTATCATTTTTTCCAAAACGGTCAACAACCGTTTGCGTACATTTCGGAGTAGATAAATGGACAGTGATGATTATCTAGCGTCAATCTTTACAAAATTCAGAGACTCGGCACGGACGGGCGGCTCTAAAAAAAATGCACGTTAGTTTTGAGTCTCGGGATGAATTTAATTCATGGTGCATCCGCCTGGTGCGTTCCTCGACGGATTTTCTTCTTCCACCATGGTGTTCACGAGGTAGTCGCGCGCAGGGCCTTTTTCTATCCCCCAAGATTGCCCTTCGGCCTTCGGCACACCGCGAATCTGCATGCGGTAATGACTTCCTGCCGTAAACCGGCAAAATAATAAAAGCGAATGGCCCCGTTACTACGGCGCGCATATGCGCCTCAGAGATGTAACGAGATGCATTTGCGCCCGGCGCGAAACACGCTGCCTTCTCGCATTCTCCGCGGCCTGTCAAGCCGAAGAAGAACGGGTCGAAAATAGACGACGTGGAATTAACCAATCAGTGACGTGTCAAGCGGAGTGTTTTTGATTTGTATTATACCGGAGACGGGCCGAGGTAAATGATTTTAATAATAAGGTGGAAAGGGAGTTTGGACGTGGGCCAAAGGAAAGGGAGTGGGACTCGGACCAGGATTTGATCAATTTAAGGAGCAGAAACTGTCATTAAATGAGAACCAACAACTTAATAAAATGTTGAATTAAGCTATCATCGATTCTAATGAATATTCACTTGTAATTTTAAAATGGGACAGTATACTATGTGGAGCGCTGGCATAAACCCGTAAAAAGTCGGATTACGTTGTCGAAGAAATCGATATTACAGGGTAGTCCAAGGTAACCGAGCACCATGACGAAAATCGTCTTCGACAAACGCGAGCCGTATCGCGGTAGGATCGCTGCACGGCGCGGCGGTGCATAGGTGGCACACGCATTGTGTAAGGGACACGGTGTTTCGTCTTGTTACACGAAACATCGCGTTAAACGGCGTATCGCGTAACATCTTGCGTGACATCGGGACAAAATTCGATCGTCCCTGGCGCGGCTCGACGCGACGGTGCGCGGACGCCGGAGGAATTTCGATACAGGGGAATACGATGCCAGATACGATAATCCGAGCGCGATCTTTATTACCGGCTCGCTCGCGCGCACCTTGCGCGGACCCTCGGCTCGGTGCAACGTGCATGGCAGTTCGCGCGGCCGCATATCCCGCCACGGCTTTGTAGCTACGTACCTGCATGCATTAATGCGGGTACGTCATGTGGCGCAAGCAGAGCCCATCAAGGTGCCCAGCCACCTCCGAGAGGCCGTGCCCTGCAGGTAGCACCGTTGACGGATGATAAGTTGTGCACCGACGCAAAAATCGAGAAAGGGCCCGCTAATTGCTCGAGACGATTAACCGGGTTAACGATTGCTCCTCGCCACGTCCTCCCGCGCCATTCTTTCCGACGGTTCTTCCTCGGGTCGTCATTGTACGTGCATTATAATTGTTTCTCTTCAACCTCTTGATTAGTTCCACTAGATCTGTCAAGACTGGTTTTGATGATCTTGTGGCAGCCATGGAAGGAAGATTATATTTATTACTGGACTGCGGATCTTTATGCAAAATAAAAGTTGTCTGTATCGATTGCAAGGAATAGAAACCAAAGAGAATGTTATTTCTTCTCTCAATAATTTTAATAGATGCGAAATTTTGCTACAATTTTCAATTTCATCTACTCAATTTTGCTATAAATGCATAAAGATCCGCAGTCTATTTATTACCAATGCACTCTCCAATATATTGATAGCAACAAAATCGAATTTTAGTTCTGTTTAACCCCTGGCCCTACGATTTATTTTCCTTTTTCAGTGATTAGAACTATTTTGTAGATCGCAATTTCCTAAAAAAGGAGAAAATTGATATAAATTGTATTCCTATATGTTCTCCAACAGCTGTATACTAATAAAAGAATTTTATTTCGGTTTAAAGGAAATTATTAACATACATTTTTATCGGAATCTGTTCAGAATCTTCATCACGAGACAGACACGTTATTCTAAGGCAAGGGGTTAAGGGAAACTAATAACATATTTAGTAGACTCTGTTCGAAATCTTGTAATGGATCTAAGTAAGAAGAATGCAGCTTCGTCGCGCGGACTTCGGGCTGGCAGGCGTCTGTTAGCTGATTACGTTTTGCATTTCTTCAAGCCGGTGTTTGCGGAGGAGCGAAAGAAGACGGAATGCGAGCATCGGGGTCAGGCACCAGCGTCCACGGTAATTAGTAACTCTTCGATTTTTCCGAGCCCATGTAACTCATCATCCGTTGACGTTGAAATCTACCGAGTGCAGCGCGCGCGGCGCCTACACAGTTTTGACGGCCACTCTGCGCTTTGCATAATCATTCAGACATGTGGGAAGATAGACGCGAGCGATACAAGAAGTACCCAATTCTTTTTTACTCCCTCTCTCTCTCACACCTTTCTTTCTCTTTCTCTTTCTCTCGAAATCGTTCGTGAGAGGCGTTACCTGCCTCGATCGAAGATTGACGGGACTTTGTCTGATTTTTATTCGCTTGTCAGCTGCGTAGTTTGTTACCGCAACACCTTGTGTGCGCAAGCTGGATTGTTAGCCTTTTGAAGGGTAAGTGCACTGTACACATTGCGTATCGGAGTATACTTCTTCCCACAATCGCACGGTTAACGTAAATCTGACCTTTTCGGAGGCTTGTTATAAGATTTCGTTGACATGCATTTCAACTTAAATGGTTAAATTGGATTTAACGCGTATTACTCTCGAACAATTGAATTGAATCGACGATCCCCGATATCTTCGGGTTCCATTTCTTCGTGGTTAACGCGTTATTGGACATGCTTCGGTTCGGATATCACGCGGTGATTCACTATAGGCGGAATAGGTCTGTGATTCAACTCTGAATTATGCCTCCGTTCCACTAAATAATTTGCATTGCAGAAAGAGGTTAGAAAATCTATCGAGTTCCGAGACTGTTTCTCGAGCGAATTTATAACACTAGTTTAACAAGAACAAGCTCAATGAATAAAATGATGTAAAATGGTAACTTTGATAATCTGTAGTTTCAACGTTAAAAAAGAAAGGACTCGGGAAATGGGTCCAGCGTTCCCAGGCGCTGTACTCAGCGGGTAGCGGAGTTGATGGACGATGAGTTATGTCCCGGTGGAAAAATCAACGAGCCACTAATTACCGCGTACAGTGAACCGAGCTTACCGCTGGCTGTTTTTATTACGGGCGTATAGTATCGCGTGCGTGTAGTAATCGGGCGTACTCACCTTGGCCTTCGCCGTCGTCGCTCGTTCAAGGTTGCCCTCGGCCGACTTCAGCCCGTGAATCATACTTACGATCAAAGTTCGTGAGTGCACGTTTCAATTATTCAGTGGGTCATACGCGCAAACCGGGGCGAATGGTTTCGAGCCGGTTGATCGGAGCCCGATGCTCGCCGGACAACCGGGAAAAATGGTCAGGCATGAATGAACCGCGGCAAATGCGGCTGATGCAGAAAGGTGTTCGTTCGCGAGTAAGCCGACACGGCCAAGTTTATTTTGATTTATCGGCGCCGAACTCGCCGCGAAAAATTAGAATTCGAACGGAGTATTGATGAGCTTCGATGAACTGGAGCGAACCGCGCGCGCGCGCGACTACTATGATTAATGGCAACGCGGAATCGGCTGAGAAGCGTGAATCGAAATCTGCCTCGAAACGAGCTCACCTTGTGCCGAGTCCTCGCGTGACACCAGTTTCGTTCTCCTTTTCTTCGCGAATCGATCGCGAGCCGAATCGGTTAACCAGCTTTAGCGTTTTTTAATATTTGTTACCGAGGCACTTGATAGCATTACCAATTTCGATACTACAGATTGATGCTTGATTAATGCCACTGTGTGACAAAAATTCGAAGAATTCTTCAGAATGGAATTGGATTTGTTGAATACAGTTTTACAGTATTCTTCACTATACAGTAGTGTAGAATACACTACGTCAGTTTGACTAGTACTCTAAACCTACAGGCAAATATAATTCACTTCCTGATTTACTTTTGCTTGTGTGAAAAGAATTATTAATTCGTAGAAACGCTCGCAGGTTGTTTAGAAGAGCGGTTTTGTTGGTTCACAGGGAAATTAATTGTAGAAGCTCAAATGAATGTGAATGGGTATACAGAAAGAAATAATGAAAAAGAGAACATCGCGATAGCGTTCGTTCATTTGTGATTTGCGAGTGAAATAGGGAACACAACGTCCCTGCGTTTGCATTGTTCAAAGGAGTATTCACTTTTCCGGGAACCGTGCCTGATCGTCGAATGAATCACTTCACGATACTTTCTTAGCACGCTGTAGGTATGTCACGAAGGTTTTAGTGCAGCCTACGGTGCATATATTTCGCGGCGCAGTGCATGCAATAGCGATGCGACAACTAATTTGCCTTCTGGGAACTAACTGTGAAGAATTCTTGCGAAGGGTACGCTTTTCCTTATACAACGTGAGCCAGCATTGAAACACTAGATGACCCGAACAAAAATATAGGAGCCTCTCTCGAATATACTGCGCGTACTACATAATTTACTTCTCGCATCCAACAGGTTGATTGCTGAACAAACATTTCTGCGAGGTCACAGTAATTTATTTAACAAATTATCTGGTTCCTCCAGGTTGTAATAAAATTCACCAACATGAATTTTTAAGCTTCCAACAAGATAACACAAACAGAATTTTTTTATTTTGACACTTGACGACTAAAAATAATTTTTCGCTGGTCATTGACCCATCGAACCGTGGAAAAGTCTACAATGAATAATTTAATGTAACTGGTAACAAGGAAACAGAATTTTATAGAATTTCAATTCAATCAAGTTGGTCTACAAACACGAAAATACATAAAATTACGTTCTCCGGACGTTAATAATAATTTCTCGAACACCATCGCGTCATCCAGGCACCTCAGAAACGTTTGAAAGAATTCGTACTACTCGAAGACGAGCCATAAAAACAAATTCGTCGGAAGCAAGTGCACTGACATCGCAGCACAACAGCCGAAACCGATGCTCGTGAGAGCGCACGTCAGGATGCAACAACCTCATCATTCAGGTTCATGTATATTTAAATGACACTTCGTGGCCACCTGATTCAATTTCCTTTCGGCCGATACGTGCCAGCCATTCGGTAGGACGTTGCCGGGGCCCTCTGGTTTCGTTGCGGACGTTCACTTTCACGTTGCATTTGACTCGGGGAGATAACGACCCGGCACTTATGTCAAAGCCGGTCGCGCTAGGGACCCAGAATCCGCGAGACGGGGGCCCGATTATTCTGTCCAGGCCCTCGTCAATATTCCGCTTGTGCAGCTGCTTTCCATGTCGTCGATCGACGATTTTTACACGCGCACGAAATCCAGAAGTCGCCGCCGCACCGCGTTCTGGACGAGCTTCCACGAAGAAATAAGACTTCTCGCTGGAAGCGTGACGCTTTTACCGAAACCGAGAAGGCCCTATCGATACACGACCGCGAAGGACCGACGTCGGGTTCCTGGAAAATATTTGCTCGCGTCACTGGATCCTCGCGATCGAACCGTTCGATCTCTGGACACGTTTCTTTCGCGCTTCAGCCGATGTTTGATTGCTTCCTGTTCGACAGAGGTGGCCAAGTTAATTTTCTCCACCGCCTACTTCTCGGAAAAAGATTATTCTTTTTCCCTCTGGAAATCTGTCTTCCTTAACAAGTTTTTAAGGTTTTTCTGATATATCCTTCAGTAGCAATAACAATCTTCGTGACCCAACAACAAATCTCTGATAATTGAATCCAATAATTTCGTTTGGGGTTATATAGATTTTTAAACCTCCGGACAACTAGAACATTTTTCCAGCGAGTCGACAGAAATCGTACCACCTTGGAGGCTCCGTTAATTTAATAAAGACTTTCGATCGGACGTTCATTATTTCCACGCATCGTGCGGCTTCTGTATTCATACCACTCTATTTCTACGCGTCTCGTTATGTCCGCCCGTGTCCCTTTAAGTCCTCTTATGTCCCCGCAGCATCTCGGTGCAGAAGCGAGCGGCTCAAGGGCTTAAGCCGAACAACCACGGCGACGACGCGACGGTCGCAAGGACATTTAAATAAGGTACCACCAGTTTGTCCGATTGGACACGACATCGGATTAATCCACGAAAATCCCGCTACGGTCCCGTTTAGACAACACTCTTTAACCCTTTGGTTACCCTGGACGAGATATCTCGCGCCCCGATACTTCCCAATAACCGCTTTTGACGAGATATCTCGCCGCCTAGCACCAATATTTCGACACTATAGACAAATATATTCTATACGTAACTATATTCTGATTTGTAAAAGGAAGAAATGAATGAAATCTTTATCTCGGGTGAAATGACCAAATAAAACAGAAAATATTTCGTCTAGAATGTCAAACCACTGGTGCTAGGTGGCGTGCAGATATCTCGTCAAAAGCATTTATCGGGAAGTATCGGGGCGCGAGATATCTCGTCCAGGGTAACCAAAGGGTTAAACAGCGCCTTGAGGCTTTCATCGCACAGCCCAGGTTCCTATAGTTTCCACTGTTATGTCTCTTGCAAGCGTTACAAGTATATGTGGCTTCAACAGGAGTCACATATACAACGTGTTAATGGTAAAAACTGTATGAAACGAGGATAGGTCCGATTAACGGTGTCAATGGAGTGCGACGGTTAGCACCGCAAGACTAACAACGTCCACAGGGCACAAAGACGCGTTGAAGATGCTCGACGACCGACGCTGCTTCTCGACCCTGTTTTTTTCTTTCCGCCGTCGCGTCGCGCCGGTGCTGCTCGTAATCGCTTACCGGAGGAAAGGATTTTAGATCGCGGCGGCTCCGCGTCCTGGGACAGAAGACGAGCGCAATTTCCAGAGGTTGCCCCGTCCCGAGCAAAAAGCTTGAAAGATCTACCCGCGTGTGTCGTTTGCGGCGGCGGCCGTACGCCAGCGACAGAAGTGGTCAATGCCAGGAGTGTCGTTAACCTTCTCCTATACGCGGCCACGTATGGTGTATACCCTGACGAAGGGGCATAGGAAAAGGGGGACGGAGACACGGCCGGCATCCATGGTTCGTTTGCGCATCATATCGTTTAACTGGCTCAAGAATGCGTGCCAACGGGCCCGACCAGCGTGCTCCCGCAAAAATGTGTCACCGAAATTCTGAAGGGCCTTGCGCTACCTCGTGGTATGTGCGTTTATGTAGACTGCCTGATTCATCGTTTCATTGTAAGCCTTACGAGGACTTTTGAAGTGGTCTGTTCTTTGAAAGAAGATTGCTGAAGTCGTAATAGATGACCATTCTTGTGTTGCAACTTTGAAGTAATGGGAGTCTGGTGCACGACATTGCAGCTGCCATGACAGACTCCGGGTATCTTTATCCAAGCACATGTTCCAAGAAAAGTCGTGCAAAAATTAACCCAACCTTGTAGTTTTTTTAGAGCAACTAGTCTCTTTGAATGCTCGGTCGGATTTTTTTATACGAAGTTATGGTAGTTCTAGAGAGACAGAAGTTCCACTTCGAAAGAATGTAACAAAGTTCTTGAACTCTTCCGTCTTTACAGTTCGTTATTTCGGCTAGTCACTGTTATCGTGAATCCATAAAATCCGCAGTCCAATCACAACTTAGTAATGCCCTAGTTTCGCGAAGTACTGTATTAATTCAAGAAGTTATTTTAAGAACGATGGCAGTAGCAAGGGCTTAATTCGCAAGGTTCAAAGTCGCCGTGGCTTTTTGTTCGGAGACCGCCACTCTGTTCAATTATCGTGTAAGAAGAAACCGCGCGATTTATGCAAGAACGTAATATCGGCAGGGTTTCATGAAACCCGATGAAAGGGCAAGAATCTTGGACCGTCCATTCTTCTTCGATCCGATGCGGTTTGATCGGTGCAACAACGACGACGACGACGTCGGCGATCATCGGTGGCGCGAAGATCCACAGGGATAGAAGACGAAGAAGGAGCAAGGTGGATCGACCGAGGTGGAAAGAGGGAGCTGACGAGATGCCGGGGCAGAGAGGACTCGGGAACGGTGACAAGAAAAGCAGCGAACGCATTTATTTTAATTGGAGCCAACGTACTTGTACACGCGTGGCGGCTGCCTCGAAGCAAGGACGCGCGCGTTTCTTCTGCCGTTGCCACGCAGGAGGATAATTTAAGGATTCATTGTAAGTGTGACGCCCGAAACGAATGGTTTCCCCTCGTCATCGAGGCTCAGAGGGGTGCCCTGCTCTGGGAACCACGAGTGAGCGACTCGATGAATTCCTCGAACGTGCCATAGTTTCGCGAGCTAATTGTCGGATGCGTCGCGTCTTATTGCAACTGCCGCTTTGGGTCGTAGTCAAGTCAATCCCACATCTGCATACTGAGTCAGGTTCGACTCGAACTTCATATTCTTATTTTAAGCTAGCAATAAAAATTAGTGGATCATATTCTACAGACATGGAAGAGTATTCTAGAATTGTTTGGGATTTCTAAAAACACAAAATCCTGGTGAAGAGTGCTTCGTAAACATAAGTTTGTACACAGGATAGACTGAACTTGCGCGTATCAAGCAATTTAGCGATTACATTTTCCATTTCGCTTCATATTTACACGAGTCTACGGCGACAAATTATATTTGATTGTACGCTAAAGTGACAAATATGATCAATCAGAGAGAGCGCGAGAAGGTTATCCTTTCGCGAGTGTATTGCGTTACAACGCAGGATCAAGAATTTCCCGAGGTATGCGCCCCGAGGGAATTAAAGCGGCCGTAACACGTTAACTATTAGGCTTGATTCTCAATAACGAGAGGTCATGGCGAGAGCAACAAGAAACGCGGGCCGAGTGTTTACTTTTAATTGGCGCCGCAGCTGCCGGAATCGCGGGAGCGTGTTGCTTCTTACAAGCAGGATAATTCAAGGATTCGTCCAATGTGACAAATGGTGCTTTCCTTCTCCAGTGAAATGTAACAGTTGGCCAGTCCACTTCGTCGTACAAACTCGATGTAATATTAACTACGAAACGTATTTTTTAAATTTTCAATATAGACCCACATAAAAATGTTGTGAAATGCAACTTCTAGTATTTTTTTCCAGAATTCCGATCAATTGCAATTTTTTAAAAATATTTTTTTCACATCCTGTAGTAAACTAATTGCTTTAGCTTCCCGAGAAAGTTCAAATCGTATAGAACAATATTAAAAAAGTTATCGTTTTTATGAAGCGTCCGAATATTAATCCGGGTCACTGTATCTATCTTTTAATCTATGAAAACTTCAAGATTTCCAAAAACAATATTCACAAAAAATTGTATACAAATTGGGAAGAATGCAAAAACTTAGATAAAAATATTTACGATGCCCGGGGCGTACAAAAACCTTAATGCAGTAATCCATTAGAATATCATGAGTCAGGAATTGATCGAAGCAGGTATAACAGAGGATCGCTCGTCAATTTCATTTTATAAAATCGATGCGTCGAACCAAACTCGTTTTTTCCTCGAAACGACGAGCGAAGGCAGTTCCGATCTCGATGAAGGATTGTCCGATGCGCGTATTACCCGCGGACGCATAAAACTGGAGGGTCCTAGCTGCCAGTCATGTATAAAGCATGAGCCGTTCGTCCCGGGACGCAATGAATAAATGTAAATTCAGCCCCATAATAATTGCTTTACGGGGGTACCCACCACTGTAATCACTTTAATAGCCGCTTCTGTCATGGCGGCGAGTAAAGGCGCGTTCTAGCCGCGGTGTGAGACTCGCCATTGTATTAATGCTGCCTTTTACGAGCCATGTACGTGTTCCTCTTCTGTTCCGTGAAATACTCTTTCTAGTCCGAAAATAAACACAAAAATCTTGCATATTTACCGTGCTCAAACTCGAACAGACTATAACAACTTTTGCACGCGGGATCTCTTTGGTCCATCTGTTCATTATGAAGGACCTTGATCGTCGATAATCCACAGATGACGCAGTGATGTTTATCTCAAAGGAATTGGCCGAACATACTCGATCGAACACACTCGAACGGGACCGGTCGAAAGCGTCAGCGGTCGCGAGAGGATGGTCCGTGATTGATCAGGCGCACCTGTTGAATAATTAGCCGTCATAAGCGGAAGCGGCGAATCCTCGTCTTCATTTGGCATTGTGATATTCCCCCGGCGGTTTCGCAGTCGGCAACCGCTGACGTGTTGCGTAATCGGGCTTCATTTAACGTTTGACGTGTCCATCAACGCGCGCGAAATGCCTCGCGTAATTGATTCCTCGCCGCGAAGAAAATACCCTTGATTCCAGTGTTCGCCATGCTCTGCTGGCGTTTCAAGCGGCCGCCTAATCTCTTCCGCATTCAGACGGGTCACCGGCGGCGGCATGCGTAAAAACTGAAGGATACGCGGAGGTTCACGCGAAACCATCTGCCACGAAAAGAAGACAAACAGGACTTCGGAATCATCGTTCGATCTTCGACGGAACACGCGAATCTTCCGCGTTCGAACGCGAGACTTGGTATTCGTGAACTTTGACGGAGATTGGCAGTGTATTGATGAAACGATTATGCCAGATAGATAAGACAATGGATGTAGGTTTGAGTGATTGACGGACATTTAACATGGGAATATAACGAATCGTCCGATTGCGGTGGTAATCATTTTTTGACGCACCGAATTCGTGACCGATTTCAGAAACTCTTTGCGAATCTAATTTTTTCAAACTCTGATAGAAGACTGTGGATTTTATGGATTTGTTGACGAATCGCAAAGCTGTGAGAGCATAAGAAGAATTTAAACATACTGTGTCATAAATTCCTTATTTAATTGATTTTACTTTGCGTATCAGACTCATGTTCCCAGGAGTAGGTTCTCCGTGTTCGCAGGTGTTATATCATTTGCGCAGGTGAGCCGCTCTCTATTTGCTTAATGAAACATCGACGGAATTGATGCGAGGACTTAATGAACAAATAGAAGTAAACGCGGACTGCAAAGCCGATGGGATTAAACGTCTCTAACCTAATCAATGAATCAGGGAAAGGGGTCGGGGCAAGTATTCCTGCTGCGAGAGAGCTGTTATCGTAACTCGAATTACTCCGAGGACGCGGATAAGAATACGAAGCACCCTGATACGAGTATACCGCGGTGGCACGGAGATGTTGCGGATACGTTGCACGTCCGGCTGCATTTTGCAGCCGATGCAACCGGCGACGGTTTAACGAACCGATCGAAGGCCGGCCATCGATTTTCACACGATCGGCTATGCCACTACCAACAGCAACAGCGACTTCTTCTCCCTAGATCGTAATTTATCTTTGTGCGTGGTCGTTGTTGTAAAGAAGCCCTAATCGCGGAGAACGTCACCGGGGCCATAAACGTTAACGACTATAAAGTGTGGCGGTTCATTAGCTTTAATAAATATTTCGTCGGCGAGAACCGAGCACCACTATGTTCTGCAGTCATGTATCCTAGGTCGTTCGAATGAATTTCATTATAAAGGGTCATCAATAATGATCGTAACAGCTGCGCATAATTAAGATATAACAGTGTAAGATATCGGTGTAATATTTTTACATGTGACGATGACTATATTGATAATCGCACCTGCAAGACAAAAGGCATAGTGAGGAAGGTAATGCTGTCGCTAAATACTATGCAATCGCGGAATACTGCTATCCAGTCTCGCGAATTCCATTTCAAGCAGTTCCTCTTCAACGCGTGAAACACCTTCGGCTGATAGAATAACGCTGTAGCGCGACGCAAGATGGTCACTGTAATTTCCACTAGGTTCACGAGAGTGTTCGCCAGGGGTACACTTGGCGACCATGTTCCTAGACTCTGTATGCTCTAAGGCTGCCAACAGCGCTAATCCATGGCCAGCCACGGTGGATGAGGGTATATTGCATTTGCGTGTTACCCCCTTCCCCCACGGCCGCATATCTGCATTTATCACCAAGTTTTCTGGGGGGATTCTGTCCCCGGTCTCGTGTCTGGATGATCGTGCATGGCTCTCACCGGGGCATGAGGGTCTGGTAAGTCACGATGGGCCCCGACGACGATGCAGCGGAAACCGTATCGGCGGGATATGCGGGTCGTGCGAAAGTCGGGCCCGATTTGTCGATGCACGACTCACGAGCGGCCACGTGAGGCTCAACCCCGGTCCAACCATAGTAACCATGCTATCCGGGCTGCATCGGTGTCGCCTGCTATCATACGGCCACTTGGTTACCGACAGCCTCGTGCTTAGAAACCTCTGCTCGTATGTGTTCACTTCTAGGGGGACCACGGTGGCTCCAAAATGCATCCGACCACGTATCGTCTCCCTATTGTTAGACTTCGACTCTTTTTGAGAATTGTAAGCTTGACACTCGACTATCTGAAGCACCAATAAAAATTGTTTTATACCCTTTTATTTAACTTCTAGTTACTATAATTGAGGTAGAACATTTTGCATAAACGTTTGCAGTCTACTCATAATTGTGACCGTGAACATGCTCTTATGCACTGCTTAGTCTAATTGAAATGAGTTGTTCTTACTATCGTATGTTCCAACCAAAGAAAATATAAAGGCTGCTTTCACATTCAAGAAAAGCCCTAATCAAAATTTCAATAATAAATACTACCCTCAAGATGAAGCTAACAATATAGCTCATAAGCCTCAACAAGTTATTTGAAAATTTTCTTGGCAAAATAACAATCAAGACAGCTAAAGCTAAATCTACCCCACAAGATAAAATTAATATACGCTCAAAAGTGTGGAGAGCAACGTTTCTCTAGGAAACTTTTAATCAGAAACTCCAGGATAAAACCACAGGTCCCAACTTGTCTAAAAAAAAAACAAATGTTCCAAGCAAAGAAAATAATTTTGCACTGGCTCCGACATTGTTGTAACGTGGACAGGTCGGAGCAGCTAAGCCAATCAGCAGTTTCAGATAAAGGACACGGTTATCAACCACCGATGGGAACACCGTATAATATGCGACGCGATTATCACAACAGCGACCATGGAAGGCAGCGAAGCAGAAACTAGCATAACATTTACATAAAGGAAAACGATTTTTACAGAGCGTCTTCCCGGGCATTCTACGCCGGCGGCTTCCTCTCGTATCTAGATTCGTCTCTCTGCGGTCAGGATGCTCTTCGGGAACGATGTTGGCCGCATCCACGCGAGGATGAAACGCGTTTGCACGCATAAACGGTGCGCAGATGGTTGTCTGATAGCGACCACGGAAATACATCGAGGTGGTAGGCACCTTGGGGGTTATCACTCGCTGATAACCGTGTACAGGCGCGAACCGTGTTACCTTCTCGGAATAGGACTCCGCAGCGATTGCGGTGAAGGAATCTCCATCCCAGCTACAGGTCACCATTAACGGTATCCTTTATTTTTCATATCCACCACACAGACTTTCTCTTGTAGTTCTCTTTAAAATAATTACGGAGTAGCGGAAGATACATCATGTTCAGAATGGAAGAACGTGTCTCTACATCCCATAGAACACGATTTTGATTCATTGCTTGGTCGACGGAATTTATCGTTGAGCTGTTGTGCCTGTAAGTCTATGATGTTAGCTAAATTTGGTGTGCATGGGTTTTCGCTACTGCATTGCGGGATTATTGCAAACATGAAATTTGTTTAACTTTGTTTTGAACGTTTGGAGCTTGCAGGTAGTCGTCGGTCTTTATATGCATGATAAAATATTCATAAAGAAATGTAAGAAAATTTGATATTTTTGTCCGAAAGGTTTCTTCGTCTCGGTACTGAAATTTAGTGAATGGCCTGAAAAAAATGATCCACAGGAAACAGTTTGATGAATTATCAGGAGCGGACGCCACGCCCTGGCCTCGTCCGTCATCATTGTGCACACACGCACGTCCCGACAGACAGTGAAAGCCACGGAGGATGTTTAATGGCGAGGGAAATTGCGTGTCACGGCGTAACCTAATGAGCGTCGTGCAACGATAACGCTCGGAGAAATTCGAGGAACAAGATCGTTAAGTCGCGTATCGAGATCGCGAGCCTTTGCCCCGGACAGTCCGGTGCACAGGTTGCATAATGCGAATTCGCACATTCGAGCAGCACGGTCGAACTGGCTAGAAGACAAGCAATTTTTCCCGTTCGCCGTTTCCTGCACGAATCGACGGGGTCAAACCGCGGGACCGGCGTTTTATTACTAACAATAAGTCGGCGGCGTCGTCTCTATCAATTACCGTCGTCCCTTCGCGATTACTGTAGCCGTACTCGTCTCCGCCAGCAGAAAGCAATCTCTCGCCGCGCTGGAAAATCGGAGATTGCGGGAACGGTCCGAGATATCGTGGGGAAAGTGCAGTTTTCGAGCTCTGGGCATTGTTCGACACGTTACGTGACCCCTGGGGAAACAGTTTCTCTTACTCGTGAATATTCTTCTGCATGAAGAATGTTACACGTTCCGCGAAGTATCAGTAAACCTTGCGGTAATGTAGTAAAGCTGTGTCCACACTGAAGCAATCGAGCATCCTTTCGTCGCTCTAAATAAAAATGTGTGGACGTTGCTTTAAGAGGACAACGGGACCGAAAACGTGTGAAAAAATCGGAAGATTATATTTATTGTATGCCTATGAATCCTCCGATGGATATACATCGACAACAATAAAGTAGAATTTGATTAACATATTCGGTAGATACTGTTTGAAATCTTCATTACGAGACTGCCTCGAGGTTATAGTGGAAGGGGTTTACTATGAATATCTCAACGACTACCAGGAAGTAAATGAACGCAGTAGCACTTCGGCTGACTTAAATTTAATTTTATAGCAGAGATAACAGCATTTGAGTCGTGGTAGCAAAGGAATTTGCTACTTCTAAGTGTGTGCCGGGGCACAGAGGTTTAACTGGGATTCCGATCGCGCCGCGGGAAACTGCAAATTCAGGCCAAGATGGCAGTCGACCGATAACTCGGTTTCGCAAGGGGTCAGACGGTGGCAATCCTGAAGAAACTCGACGCTCGTTCCGCGACAATTTCCGTCGGTGGTCGTTCTGCGGCCGGTTCGATGATCCATGATTAAAAGAAGAGGGTAATGGGCTCGCTAAGAGAGGTCGGAGTCCTTTTGCGACACTCTCGGTCACGAGCTGAATGCTTAACTAGAAATGAGGCATGCGGGCCTAGGGTGTTTCGCGAGGTAAACGAGATAATTCGGGAACAGAAACGTTGGCTACCTCGTTAAGGCAATCGGACGCAAGGCCAACCTGCATTTTCACCAGCGATTCGCGTGCGAGAAAGTTTAGGGAGGAGGAGAGGTGAAAGGACCATTTGCAACAATGGCTCGCTTGCGATGTAGCGTCCTTGATGACACCTTATAGCTCTTTTTGATATGTGACTCGGTCCTATTATACAATAAGTCATTTATGTACGCTGTCCGTGAGAGTGTTTGTCGTTTTAATTTTAGGGTTCTTCGGTTCACGCGTAAGTTATTTAGCACGGCGCGGCTGTTGCCACAATTTCCTTATTATTGACTTTTCGTTCGTCTTCCAGACAGAACGGACAAAGGATTGTGCAAGTTCAAACAAGAAAGTACAGACGTCCTCGTGAACGGTTCTTACGTTTCCTCTATTGGCATTTCATCACCGTTAGATATCCGGAGACGTTACGAAAATTAAATATTGGAAGAGGCGACCGGACAGATCGGTTCCGTTCGTACTTTCGCCATCGTTGCGAGGGAATTGTCATTTGTGGGCGTTTCTATGAAATTTTGACACCGATCAGCAATTACTGGAGCATGGTTCCAGAGGTACCTTTCATTCTCGGTCCTGGAATTTATTTTTCAAAAATGTTTCTTGGTGAGTATTCACCAACAAAGGCTTGTACACATCCCGCGAAAATACATTTCATGCATGAATAAATTGCCATCCAAATGTTTCGAGTCAGATCTGGTAAATACAAACTGTGCTCGATGTAATTATAATTACAGCTCTCTGCGAACAGCCCGATTCTCATCTTGATGATTGCAGAAATGCAGGCCAGCCTCGGGGAAACCAATAGGCTCCGAGGCAGCTCTCGGCGAGCAAGATGGGAGTATCCGAGTAACGCGAAGTGAATACATCATACCGCACTTCCGGTGGCTGCTGATATTCTCACGGGGCGATAGCATCCGGTCAACGTACCTGAAAAAGAACATCAGAGAAGCTTCAATTAGACCGGGGCGATTCACCGTCGTAATTGTAGATCAGTCGCGGCCACTTGCTTCGGACAGTGGCAGCCGCTATCACGGTGAACGAAAAGAATTTATAAAACCGTGTTAGTATGTTATATGGACAATAGATGTTCTTCGCCCGGCTGATCTAGAACAAGCGAGCCTAAGCGGCGAACAACATGGCACAGCGAAAATATTTTGTCCGCCGGATGGAGTTGGTACTTAGCGAGCCGGAGGAAACGCGTGTTATGAATTCAAGATGCAGAGTCTTCTTACGGCGAGATGCGGTTTCATTTATCACTGATATCAAATTTTAACCTGGTTCGTGATATCGCGCGGTGTACAAGACGATTTGCCTAAAAGTAGCTTAAATATTCTCATATGAATGTCTCCTAATATTATTCGATATTATCAATTAATTTGTTTAGAATTGATACCAAGACAAAATTCAGCGAACCCTGGAAATTAATATTTTCTAATATTTTTAAATTATGATTATTGAGACTGTAAAGATGCACCAACGAGGAATTATTCAACCAATTCATTTCTTTGGGTATACAGGGTGTCCCACGTAACACTTTTCACGATTTTTCAATTAAGTGCTTGCGGTAATCTGACAAAAAAGTATTTTACACAAAAGTCGATCAGTTTTCGATTTGCTATACATTGCAATAAAAAAAGTTCGAAAATTTTCTTTTTAATTATTGCCAAGGCCACCTTCATTTTTTTAAATGGTACTTCAAGGTCATCCGAAGGTTGTGGTATACTAGGTCGTTGAATTCGTCTTGATACGGGCTACAATACTGTTAAGTCAAAAATACCCAGTGCCATTTAAAAAAATGAAGGTGGCCTTGACAATCGCAAACTGATCAACTTTTGTTTAAAATATTTATTGTCAGATTATCGCAAGTACTTGAAAAATCGTGAAAAGTGTTACGTGGGACACCCTGTATATTATAAAAAGAAACGGCTGAAAATTTGGATTTGTAGTTCTAGGTCTCTACTTCGATCGCTAGCAGTTTAAGTCTCTAACAGCAAACTCCATTTCTCGGAAAATCTCAGCACTTCTCGGCTTCGCTTGGTACATGAACTTGACGGGATAATTAGACGTCTTTTACGAGCGCAGAATCCAATCACGAGCAGAAAAAAAAGCGCGCGTCATTGGAAACGAGTGATTCGTTCTCCCCTAATACGATTCCAAGCAACTAGCGAATCCAACGAGCTGCCTAAGGTCAAAGCAACCTACCGTAACTGGATCAAGTCGGTATCATTTTCTGCAATTACTTCCACCGGTCGACAGTTCAGTCTCGCAGCTGTCGACGATGGATATGAAAAGCAACGACACCTGAGGTTAATTAAATTGCTTTCCAATTAATAAGTAGACCATCGATGCTCGTAGATCACCGATATCGATTTGTCTATGGTAGAAAGAAATGAGATCGATGTGAGATAACGTCACCGGAGAAAGTGTTCGTTAGGAGAACATACAGAGACCAACTATGACAATCCAGAGTCTTTCTAATTATAATTATAAAACTCATTTGCTTAATACTTCCTATTCAGATATGTGCCGTGCAATTTCGCTTTTACTTTTCCGCGGCTGTATCTCGCTTTATTATTCCTTCCTCAACGATGAAATTTGTTGAAGTCACTTTTAATTATTGAATTTGCTCTCCCAGTACATTCTAGCACTGGACAATTCATAATTTCCATGAACTTTTATTCTTTCTAGGACGCAGATACACTGAGGATCTTTATGAAGAATAAAAATGGTTTGAAATTTTATCTCTTACTCAAAGTACAACTTTATTCAGCTCGATTTACGATCAATTCGACACCAGGATCCAGAGTATTTTTCGGTGTCGCCGCAGCAGATCGTGACAGCGCTTTGTCAAACACGTTTTCTCGGTTGCTATCACGGTTCAGCCGTTTCAATATTACCGACTCGATAACGAGACACGGCTGGACACCGGATCTGCATAAATCGTGCATCGGCTTCTCCCCTGGTCAGCAGCACGAGAGAAACAGAGAGAGAGAGAGAAGGAAGAAGAAAGAAAAAGAGGAGTAGAAAGAGAAGAAGAAGGAGAGAAGCCCGGAGCGAACGTGTCTCGCAGAAACGCTCGATTTTTGCCGCGGAACCGATCGGGCGAGCTTTTTAGCGTCCCGCGGTTGTCTCTCGCCGGTGCTCGACGTCCTGCCCACCCGATTTTGCAAATTCACCGTGAGCACCGGTTTGAAAAATGCCGGCCGAGCGCGAAACACCGGTATGACAACTAGTTCTCGGGATCCCGGGGCCGACTCTGTCGAGGATGCCGAGACGGTACACCGGCAAAGAAAATTCCGCGGGCTGCACGCGAATGCACTTGTCGGCCGTGTGCGTTAAGGGCGTGCGATGAACCTGTCGGCGGCGAGACGCCGAGTAGAGCAGAGCGGACCAGAGCGGAGCGGAGACACACGCTATAGCGATCCGCTCGGATTTACTTGTGCCACTGATCGGCGATCGGCCGAGCACTGAATATTCCACGGACGACAACCGGTGGAATACGAGCCGGGTAATTTGTTCGGGATCGAGGCTCCGACGAGGAGCCAGCCTTTATCACATTTGCATGATTAGTCGGCGGCCCGCAGATGCGACGAGACGCAACAAGATCCTACCGTCCCTGGAGAGATCCCTGGGAAAGGTAGTGCATGAAATGTTGATGAACATTGTCGTTCGTAAGTCGCTAGACGCGAACCTTTATCTTAGAGAATTGTATTTTGCTATAGAGTATTTTACTATTTTGTCATGAAACTTTGCTCTGCAGATTTATTGGTTGGTTCGCGTCGCATACCACGTTACTCCGATCCTTATAAACCTCGTCCAGAATGTCCATCTCAGAAAACAATGCACGCGACAGAAGTCTTAAACTGTACAATGAACAAAAAAATGCTGAACAACACCTACCAGTTTTTCATTTAGTACAGAATAAGCACAAACGGGTTTACTAGCGCTTTCATTAAAACGAAGAAAGAAAGGATCGCAACAACAGTCCGCAGAATGCTTCGGTACAATGTTCGCATTCTCGCATACTTTTCACGTGCCTCAAAAGAAGCCACTGCGAGTCGATCCGAGGAGCTTCATTGTGAAAGCAATACAAAGGTCTGAATACCACAGACCGCAGACTTATTCCTCTTTGTCGAAGTGACAAATCCATGTGTTAATTTTGTCACGGCCTCGATAGATTTAATCAAAACGCGTCCCTTTAAATCCTCGCGTAACACTTTAGAGTGCTAAAGTGTGCTGTCGAGACAGGAAGATCGACTTTCACGTTAATGACAATGGCTTTGTCGTGATTATGGCATCGTTTTACTGACCGGACGAGGGCCGAGCGAAAGGACATGTTCGACGACAAGACGCGAAAGTGAATCCGCGTGTACTTCCAACTAATCGGTAGATAAACGCGTCTGAAAAGTCGAGACTGCGATACCCGAGCCTTTCTCCTTCCTTTCGCGGATGTAATATCAATGTGCCACTCTATTTTAAGTGCTGTCAACGTAAATTTGCCACTAGCAATTGTGGGAGCAATGTCCCTTCACGGAATCACTCTTGTCTTATCAATGGACTGCGAATCTTATGCATTTATACGTCGATCGAATTATTCAAACCTAATAGAAGTAGAAGAAAACGGTCCAAATTTATAGGATAGTTCATCTAAATTGCACATCCTGAATTTCATTGAAATTAATATATGACTTTAGAATAGTTGCCATAAGTTACTCTGCTGGGAATAATATTTCAGTGTTCATTGTTATAATCAACACAATATATCGCTTTATAATTGCACTCTCATAGTTTCTCTCGGACCCCCAACGCTAATTTCAATCACACAAAATGTCAAATACTCATTTGCATCGTTAAAGGAAATGAACTCCGTCGAATGAGCTATAAAATATTTTAGAATGCCAGTACTTTTTTATAGAATAAGTGAGAAACAATGTGCTGTTTCATTTTAAATAAGTGGATGCCATAAACCGTACGGTTGCACAAAGGAAATTGTTTAAATGTAACTTTCTTGTTACCCTCCCGACGTTCATGGGAACTGATCCTTCTGAACGCAACACCGGGGAAAGGTGTGGTGTGCTGCGTTATTATCTTCTAATGTTCACAGCCGCTGTCGCCGTTCATTAGCCCGCTTGTTTATTGCATCCGTGTAAAATCGGCTATTTACGAGGAATCGTTCGCGGTTGCTTGTAACTAGAAAATATTTAAAGAGGATGCAGTCGGGGAAGATTTGCCTCGAACGCTGCTACGCTCGTGGTAATAAATGATACGGAAGGAAACTGAATTACGTAGAAAGTAGATTTTGCAACGAGTCTTCGTTTTGTACTCGTGAGAATATCAGGCTTCTGCTTTGTATTTCCTGGAACAATTATACAAATATCCATCGAGTTCATCGAGTTTGTGATTTTCTTCCTTGCTTCAAAAATAACTTTTGTTTCACCTCGGAGCGTGACGGTTCAGACTCATTCACTGCCCAGAAATTATGTGCGCGGTGCGCCTAAAGAAGTTTTCACTTCGATAACCACGGTTCGTGCAGTAAACCGCAACCCGATCTAATCTAAAAATTGAAAACCCGGTTTGACAATGCAATTGCAGTGGAGCTTCGTGTAGTGGGCGTCCGTTGGACCGAGAGGAATTTCGCAGCGTCGGGAAAAATCGTAGGTTCGCGCGTGGGCAGCGTATTAATTGGGCGTGAACGCTCCGCGCCGAAAGTTCAAGCGCGAAACGTCAGTCCGATCGTGCAAATCCGCTTCACGGTTCTCACGTGGCATTACCGTTCGCACGTGAAACGCGTCCCCCGAGGTCCGCGACCACCCAGGGACGACCGGCTAATGCGGAAAAATTCGACGCACGAGCCCGTGAGATAACAATTACGCGACTGTTACATAAAGCAACCCAGAAACCCGACGGCAACGGCGGCAAAGGCGATGTCCTCTTTCCTCCTCTGGCCGTGGAACGAGCGGAATTCCACGTCGCGTTCGTGCACTCGGAAACACGCAGTCGCCTACCGGTATGCACGATTCCCTCTGTCCCTTCCCTTTCGTTTATTTTAGGTCGTTCCACTGTTCGAACGAGTCGATCTTTATATCTCCGTTGTTCGATTCGCGGAAACTCCCGACTTCCTTAACACTCGCCGCGCCACGCATAAATCCGAGAACCCGCGAGCCCTTTCCGCCGCCCGCGACTGCCGGAAAACAATTCCCCATGCATTTTTTATTTTATTTTTTATCACTAGACCGACTCTTTATATGCAAAATAAAAGCTTCCTAAGTCTATTGTCAGAAACAGAAATTCTGTATATAAATGTATTCATTTTTTAAAAATTTTAATAAGTTAGAAACAGTGTAACGATACATATTTTTTAACGAAGATAAAATTTTACTGTAAACATTACACAATCTTATGCCAAGTTCCAAATATACATAAGATATGAGATAACTGGAAAAGACATTACAGAATTATGGTCCCATGTTGTTAATCTGTACGGTCATTAAAATTCATTCTCTAAATTTTATATTTGCATAAACATCGCCGAATACCGAGGACAGAAGAAGCAGAGAATTAAAGGCTCACGGGAAGTTTCTTGATGGTGTGCACAGCTGCGCGGAATACGAAAAGACTGGTCCACTAAAGCAGGACCAGTTAATTGGAGCTAATTGGAGGTTTGCTGTTGAATCATAATGTTTAAGCCGCTTTCCTGTATAACATATGCATACTGTATTACTCGCACGAGACACCTAATTACAACCCGAGTGACGGAGAGGCTTTCTTCCTCGTGTTCTGTAATGGCGTCCTATTACGGCCATTTACGACGATATTTACTGTCACACGGTGGTCGCGAACTCTAGATTTGTTATAATTAGACAGCGGATCTTTATGCAGTTACGGCTTTTGAAAATATAAAATATGACAGAATTTAGTACGGTTTTTATTTATTTCATATCTAAAAAGGCTGCTACTTCTGAAATTATACTTTCTTAAAATTCGTCTGCAAAAATTGAAAATTGCATAAACATCCGCAGTCTAGTTATAATAAATTATACTTATATACATTATTATCGTTTTCGTTAGATGGTATTTGGATTTAAATGTATGCTACCTGCAGAAACGAAAAGTTTTTGGTGAGGACTTCCAGAAGAACAAAATCAGTTTTAAAATTTTATTTCCTTAGAACATCACTTATTATTATTATTTGGTCTACATAACCTTTTCGAGAAATATACCAGATTTCTGCGAGGGTCAAAGACGTGCTAAGTGGCACGGTACCGGCGAGTTACCTGTTGTGCAAAGGACACGAACGAGCGAAGTTGAAAAATTCGTAGTTCACGCGAGTTGCGCGGCCGGTCCCGATAATGAGGTTTCGCTTCGCGCAGGCCTTGTCATACTTTTTGCCGGGGCCCATGGTGTAAATTATCGAGAAACGGGAAGAAAAGAATTACCGTTCCTCTGTTGTGGCGAGGCCTCGTCCTGCGGGCTCTTCTTCGACTAGTGATTAAGTTACGCGCGCAGTAAAGCCGTTTTATTGATCCAGCGTAACTGTACATTCCGAACACCGGTATTCCCTCTCGAAGAAATGCGCGTAAAATGAACGCGAAAGAAGAAGATACTTGTACCCATCGAACGTGTAATCGACCGAATGAAAATCGAATAAGAAGCCTCCGGAGAGAGGATCTCTCGCTGATTTTTAAACAAAAGCAAACGATACTGAAGAATGTGCAACGGTAATCAAAAAGGTACGGAATCTCTGGGAAACTCCCTTGAAGAGAATGTACCAAGTATAATTCGGTACTTCGAGTTAATTGAATTCTTTAACAGACGATGTGGAGGAGATACAATAAACATACAAATTTGACGAAATGATAGCAGGGGGAGAGAAAAATGGGGATACCGAAGGTTACGATACACCTTTTTAATATATCTCTCAATCTAGTTTGCATATGAACGAAGCCCGTGCTCGCGGATCCGCCGCGAAGTGGACGTCACACGAAAATCGGTAATGCTAGTGAAATTTGCATGTTTCCTGCAGCCCATAGTACGCCCAGCAATAAAGCGGAATGGGCGGGAAACGATTGGGGCTAACGTAAAAATTCATGTGCCGGGCCCTCGGCCACGGGATATCCTGCGAGACCCTCAATTATATTTCGATACGCCGAGATTTAGGGTTAAGGGTCGACCCACACCGCCACCACCGGTGCCCGAAACAATTTTCGAGTAAACGAGGCCCCCGGTGCACCTTCGCGTCTTTCTTTTCTACCCCGGCACAACTGCAATTATCCCGGAAAACAAATAGAACAAACGGAGAACGGAGAATCGATGGGGGCTCAGCTGTTTCGATGCTCTGCCGGGATCTTATTAACCCTTCATGCTCCAAAGGTACTCCTGAGTGTTCTGATTGCGATGCCGTTGCGAATCGTATGTGCTCAGGCTGGGTTTTCAATTTTCTTTCGTTGTATAAAAGATTGTAGCATTGTATTTGAACAAATGAAAATTTCCAACTGTAAATTGGAGATCGTTATTAGTATCTAACAAATTGGGCATCAACTTTAAAAACTAACAAATTGCACATCAGTTTTAGTGTCTAATAAATTGGGCACCATTTTTACACAAGATGTATAGACAAATAAGAAATTGCAGTATCAATTTTCACAGAATCTAATCGCATCGATACTTGCCTCGCACATTTTTCCGCCGCGCTCGCATAATAATCGCGACTTGTCGGTCGCTCGCATGATTCCAGGCGTTCAGGTGAACAAAAAACCAGCATCGCCACGGCTCGTAAAATGCAGTTCAATGCAAGAACTTCGCGGCACGTGGTGGAGAAAAAATGGCAAAAAGGAATCACTCGCGTGTATCGTGTCACGCGCAAGAACGCATCCAGTCGATGATCTTTGTCACGCAGAAACAACGATGCCGTTTCTTCCCATCGGCGCGTGACTCTGTGAATCGTGTAACTGCCAGCCTCGTGCCACTTTCGTGACAGTCGCTGATTACCATGATAATTAGTCCATAGAAAAATCGACGCGGACCTCTTCGCTTCTTTTGTATCCACCCTTGTCCGACGCCTGGCCAGAAAGAAGGGAACGAGCATTCGATTTCGATTGTTTCTCGCTCTCGGAAATCCGTGGGAATCTAATCTTCTCGAACCGGGGAAGCATGGCACACCTTTTCGGTAATTCAATCTTGGGGATGTTACTAATTACTCATTACGAAGAGTTGCATCTAGAGATTGCATAGAAAGTTTCTGTGCGATTTTAACAGATTTGCCTTTTTACGTTTTTAATTCGAGAAAGATTAGGAAAGTTGTTAATTGATGGTTTAGTGGAACGAAAGTACTACCGTGAGAAACCGAAAGAAGTGAAAACGAAGGGGTATTGTTATTATTTAACATTGTTGTTACTAGTTAATTATACACTTCTATTCTACAAATTATAGCAATACAAGGGAGAGTATAAATCTAGTAAAAATGTAATTATTGAATTGTCTGATAAAAATATACACTCCCAGACTGCTAATGGCAAAAATGGTTTCGTATCGTGATTCGTTGCTGCACTCGATCGTTTCCCAGCGTTCTCGTGCATCTGGCTCGTCTGTGTTCCATAAAATTGGAAAACGTGCACGCGAACGCACTCGGCGCGAAAAGTACGCCATAAATGGGAACGCAGAGGCATGCAACGTGTTTCGAGAACGAAATAGAGATAGCTAAATTGAATCACGTAGCTCTCCTTAGTCGGGCGCAAGGCGTTCCTGAAAATTCTCTGGCCGGTAAGTAACGAGCCGATTCTAATCAATAAGATTTGTTTCGCGGCCACTTATATATGCGCCGCGAACAGGAATGCATCTATTGAGACGTTACCCTTTCTAACGAGCTTCTTGTTTCCCTTACGAGCAAACCCAATTACTTTCCTCTCATTACATTGCAACCATAAAAATGACAGAACGGAATGTGATGTAATTATCGATGTCTGATCACCTGTGATACTATCAAATTCACGAGGAAGTTAATAACACTATAAAATTGCTTGGTAAATTCTTGTTTGGAAGTTTTCCAATTGTTTTCAAACCTTGTGGAGTATTTGTATTTCTACTTCATCATTGTTGCAAATTATGGAATTTTATCGGGTCATAATTTGAGTATGTTCAGTATGCTAATGCACTTTGTTTCAATTATATTTATCATAGTATATTATTTGCAAGAAAATATCTTATAATCTCTGTTTCTCAGTCCACCGGAAACAATTTTCAAGATCCGTTTTCTACAAATTGAAGGTTAATGCTGTGCAATTTGTTCGGATTGTGTATCATCAGATTAATTATTCAGTGAACTACTGTAATACAAGTATGCTCGAGTGAAAGTAATTTCGCGAAAGACGGAAGATACGACTACGGAATCTCGTATTTCACGGGCAATTTTCTTCTGTTATTATCATATTAGCATAGTATTATTATCGTGCGAGCCTGCACGTTTAGGAATACGATCCACGTTCACATGCCGGACGATCAGCATAACGCTCAAAGTGGAATACGTAAACAACTAATACACATTATGCTGTGCACATCGAGAGTAGTTTATTGCACCATTTTCATAATCGATATCAATTTTCTTCAATCATAGTTTGCCCAATGATCTAACGTTTCATGGGATTTCTTCGTATGATCCGTTGCACAATATTTCAATCTCTCGCCGAAATTGATTCTTAAATACCTGCATTACTTCTTGCATGCAGCAAGACGAGGCATGATATAGCAATCAACGCTGGATATGTTGGAAATAACGCTACCGCTTTCCTCAAAAATAATTGTTTCAGTGATTACTGTACTGTTACTTGAATTTAATCCTCTGGAAAAGTACCCAACTTATTCTTAGAAAAATATAGCTGAAATCGATAAAATTTTCATCGTGGAAATCAATGGGGGTGCACAAGCTCCAAAAAGAAATTTCAAAAATTCTACAGAGATATATAAATGATTATATTCAATATTAACCATTAAACATCTTAGTTAAAGAAAATATAATATATAATTTTTCAACATTATGCAAAGCAAGAGGTAGCTGGAAATGCTTAATTATCGAGTCTAATTATTTCGTAGTAGGCAGTTCGCATTGCCGACTATTAATGCGCTCGATTATGCCCGTGCGTTCTCAATTAGCCGAAGGATGCAGCTTCTTAGCGATAATTATCGTGGCTGCGTTATCCGTTCGCGTTTCCTGTTCACCTGGACGATTTTTACAACGTCGACGAAATGAACCGGGCCGAGAAGAGAGAAAGAGAGAGAAAGAGAGAGAATCGGCCTGGAATAATCGGCTTAAACGGGACGGGATCTGGCCGAACGAGGTCCAAAAAACGAAGAGGAACCACCGGGAAGCTGGGATGAACCGTTACAACGATCTCTCAGGTCAGCCGTGTAGTGTCTGCGGTAAACTGCGGCCGCGTCGAACACGGCTACCGCAATGCAGTAAAATTCGTGCGCGTCCTCTCGCGTTTCTTCTCTTCTTCTCTTCCCGCCTCGTCCTCGTGCTCGCGGCGCTCGTTCGCGGCGGCCTCTCTTCCTGGTACCATCGACGCCATCAATTTTCGATATTCCTTGTTCGACCGGTTTATTCGTACAGCCTCGTGCAAAAGTTGCTTTGGGAAACAGGGTCATCCGTGCTTTATTGCTCCTCTTCCTCCGGGTTTGCAATTTCGGACAAGCCGCTTCAAAACTCGCGATTCCGTGCACTTCGGTTCTCACAGCTTAACACATTACATCTACCGGATATTATTTCCTAATTTCTTCAACAGCAACAGCTCATTGTACAATTTATTATATACACTTCTGTACTTTATTAATAAAGTGATCAATTAAATTGATTAAATTACACGTGACCAGACTTCTTCACATTACGTACAGTTTCGCTTTTAGAAGTGCGGACACCACCTTTGGATATATTCAATAACACAACGTATACACACACAAGTATCACTACATGCATGTGGGTCAGGACTTTTCGCAAAACGATCGTAACGTTCACATTGATTTATCAGTATTAGATACGTTTTCGAGCATCCTCTATACAATGTTTGTTAGGCGAGCGTTGTCGAGCGGTAAAGTACAGCGAATCCAATCAGTGATTTAGAACGAATCGTTGTGACGGGACTTGAGAGCCTCCCTATAAGGTGGACAAGAAAAGTCAACGCACCCGAGGCAGGTGACTCTCTTGTGGCGCTCTTTCACGTATCATGTTTGAGAGCTTGATGGCGATTCCTGTCTGTCGTGAATTCACGGTCCGCGGAAGGAATTGCGGCAATGGCCCGATGTACCGTTACGGCTATTTAAATATTTGCTCGTGTAAATACATGCGAGTGCGTATCGCCTGGACTCGCTGCACGAGTTTCGTTTCCTCTGCAACTTCTTTTTCGATTCTCCGCACACATGGAATATCTGATCCGACTAATTCGAACCAATTCTCCTGAAGAGAAATTCGTAGTCTTTGACATTGAAAGCAATAATTTATTACAAAATGGAATAGTTGAAGTTTAAGACAGCGAAAAGATTAAAAGAATTTGGAAACATCGGTGAATCATTATCATCTCATACAATTCCGAATACTACCACATTAAAACAGTAATAATAAAAGGCTCGTCAATCTCAAATGACTTTCGCGGGTAAAATAAATGTGTACGCAAGTTCCAGGCACTTTAAATGCATGTAAAAATATGAATTTGAATAAAACTTGGCAATTTGCGCAGCGGAGAGGAGACACAACGACGTGACCACATTGGACTGGGCTTTTACGATTCGGCGTGCCGTAAGTTTGCCGTCCCATACGTTCGCCAGCCGCAACTTATGCCCTCGCTGTCACGGGTCGTCAGTTATCCCGTTCCACATCGTCACGCCTCGGTCCAAAGTTTCTAATTTCCGTTTTTACGAATCTCCGGAGGGCTTTGCTCCGGCGGAATCGCTCGGGACGATCTGCCGACCATAAATCCCGTAGCTCGTGGCCGCGTAGCAGATCTAAAACACAGAGGATTCAGCCGCTGCGCTCAACACACGCGAGAGGTATGCGTTAGACAGATAACTGGTACGCGCGAGCGGTGATGCGAGTATCGTGTGTCCACAAAGTTCTGCCGCGGGATTATCGGTCGTTGCGGGTTATCGTATATTCTAGCCTCGGGAACGCGCGACCCCCAATTTTATGGCGGTAATTAAAATCTACCACTATTCCATTAAGCCTTCAGCCCCTATCTTTCGCGCGACTGCCACCATATCTCTCGCGCAAAGTGCGTTGAAACCGCTTCTTCCTGACATCCGCGGACTTGTTCCGCCCGGACAACTCCGCTACAAATCGTTTCTGGCTGCTGTCTTCTTGTTGCGGCTGTCAACCACGAACGCACCTTTATTGTTAGTAATTCTTACTCAATGTACATAGTTTCGATGTAGGTATTACTTAATAATCATTCAGAACATTTTTCATGTCTGTGTAGTTAATTAATTTTTCTCAGTAGAAATACATGATCGTTCAGTAATGTAACTGCTTTTATCCATAGTTAGCAGAGCCGAGCTCGTCAAAAATTGGTTTTGGTAATTAAACGGTCCTCAACCTCTGCGAACTATGAATACGAATCTGTTCTCGACTCATCAGAGAACCAGTGAAGAAAATATGGTAATAAATATCTTCAGTCAAATCGTGTATTCATCAAACTCTTCCGCTCATCTTCGATATCAATTATATTAATCAAATCGTGACGCCGTAGATCGCTTAAGCATAAATGAAATATTTCATGAGAACTTGTGCAAGCGAGGATTACGGACTATTTATGACACGAGGCCGCTTATGGGTCCATAATGTGGATGCGAGAGCCAGAACGCTCATAATTACCATACGTGCCAATACGTGCGCAGACATGTTGCACGTTACGTGCCGCGGAGAATTATATGCACCCGGGAACGCTTATTACGATGCAACGGAAAGACGCCACGTAAAAATCTCTCATTGCGCAATCGTTTCGTCACCGGGAAATCTGCCCGGTCTTCCATTGTTTTTATCGATTTTGTCGGAGCCCCGCTGACAAGTTTGTTGCAAAATCACTTGTCTTATTAGTTATTTTCTAACAGCAGGTACCGACTTCGTTTTTACTACCATCACAGGCTTGACACCGCTTATTTGCGACTGTTACAAACTTTTTATTACCGCTACAATTTATTTCTTACTGTAATCCACTTTTACGGCCGCCATTTGCGCGTTAGAACCGACGTCTACTGCCTTTTCATGATAGCGCTTCCAACGTATTTTTTCCGTTGTTTACTTATTCCGTTTTACAATTTGTAGACGAGGGCGTTCAATCCTTTAGCACCAATTTTTTCGAAGTCAATTTCACATCTTCGTAAACGATTCTGAAGAACACTGTTCTCATGAAAAGGCCCCGACATTTTACACGCAGGTGCTCGAATAGTATAACGAAGAAAAATAAAAAATTGTACAGTGGTTGCAAATTAAAGTGGAATACACATGTGGAAAATTTTAATTTATTCCTCTCCATGTTCGAACTAGAACGAAGTGTTTTCACTTGGACGAGTACTTTATCTTGAAGTACATACATTGCACAATTTGCAGTAATTGCAAAAGGTCCATTAAAAAGGTCCATTAATATTCTCAGAGAACATTTCTAAAGATCACGTCTTTTCAGATGGTTAACTAAGCATGGTCCCGTCAACAGACTTTGCCTCGCCTCTTCGAGGTGGCATGCCAGCCATAATTTGCTCTCCGCGAAGTAACAGTGGATTATATAAGGCAGAAGCAGTTGCAGAAACGTAACGAATGGTACCCGGCATTATTTCTTGCCGCGTTTCGGCCGGAGTACACGAATATAAATCGCGTATTAACATTTCTTCCCTTCTGAATCGTGGGATAACCATTTTCTAGGTATCGTCTTTCGCGTCTGGCCGATGGCGTCGCTGCACGCGATCATGCGTAACGATTTCTGGATCATTGATCGTTCGCAAGGCGCGCACGGGATGCGAGATTGCCGCGCGCGAACTATCAGCCGGAGAAACATTATCGTAATGCGGGTACAGCTTGCAACGACATCGTTAAGAGAATATAACGCGAGGTGGACCACTACATTACGCTAAGAAATGGTAAGTCGTTCAGGGCTTCTTTTTATTTAAGAACAACTACTTGTCATCCTGCCGTTGTATCAGCCTCGACAATCAGTTATTGCAAAAAGAGCGAGCTCTGCTCTCAAAGAAGAAATTCAATGATTTTCAGGAAAACGCTAAAATGATCGCCGTGATATTAGACGTCTTAAATAAACAAAATCAGACAATGTTACGTCCTTATTACAAGATGCAGAAAACCGGACAGCGCCTAATCTCCAGTGTATTAAATGCAGTGCGCATTAAATCGAGTCTTGCGACAAGCTCCGGCGCGACTCGTGTCCGTCGTGAATTACAAGCTTATGAAATATCAAGGAAAATTGCCTCGTTAACGCAGACCACACAGGATCCAATATCGAGTGCGAAATCAATGTTAATATGGCAAGACACGAATAAATTGAATAATCAAATTTCAGCGCCGCGGAAACTCGTCTCGCCTATTCGAATATTGAAAAGCATACGTGAGGATCGTTGATCGTTTTTACGCGAAATCGTCGATTTCTGTAATTTACCTCCTCGTTACGTTCGCCACTATTTGCCGCGGAATAGCATTATTACGTTGGAACGCGGGCAATGATATTTCGATGTTTGACTGAGCAAACACGCATTACGCGATGCAGCTGTGCGTGCATACGGGCTTGCATACGCAGCTAGATTGCATGGCCCGTACGACCCCCGGGCCATTGATCGGTGATCTATACTTGCACGCGTGGCGATGATATTGCGAAATGACGAAATGCTGTGGGAGATATTCGACGCGGGAATTTTAATCCGGCTGGGTATGCTTGTGACCTAATATTCTAGAATTTCAGGTGTATTTTAAAGTACAGTGCTAATACTTCTTTATTAGAGATTTTCGGACGGCAAAGGAATAAAGCAATGGTCATATAAACGAAGGCCGTATTCGTGAGCAGCGCACGAGTTGTCAATAGTATTGTAAGTGCAAATAGAATACGTTATCCAGGTTCCTTATTGTGGAGTCCGAGATATTCAGCTCGTAAATACAAATCCGCAGCGCAGGTGAACGATACGGTTATACGGTCGATACGTACGTACGTTATCTTTACCGATTCTACTATATCGAAGTGACTGCCATAACACGATCCTAGGCGGTAGTACATTCAGGCATTCTATTCGTGCGAAGCTATGGTGCTTTTACTCATGCTTGATCGTAAAATATTTGCGGCGTATTGTGTTCCTTTTTACGGAAGCATTTTTCGAGTAAGCATATGAAAATAGGTTTAAATGCTCGCATTCCGAAAAAATATGAAGAACAACATGTATGGTAAATTGGATACTTCGATCTTCTAAAAGGAGAATGAAGAAGAAGTTCATTGGAACGAATTGACGAAATTGCTCTTTGAGGGTGGTGCATGAGAAGCACTGAAAAAAGAAGGTATGGATCGATAATGAAGCGCTTGTCCAGTACCCCTTCTTTTTCTTGGACTAAGTTCTTGAAGCAAGAAATTCTTCTCCCTGCCAGTTTGCCGATTACTTCGTTAGTGGCTATTTGAAGTTCGGAGCATATATTATAAATTTCCTCATATTAGAAAAATCTGAACATATTAGAACACAAGTGGAATAGAAAATTGTTAATGTATCAGTCACGGTGTTCCATAAATTTATTTTGAAAGCTGTAAATTTTTCAGAAATCCAGATCTTCCAGGGCTTCCATTCAAATTTTGTTGCAAATTCGTAGTAGCATTTGTTTAGTTCTACAAAGAAGTATGAAAGCTAACTTCTGTGGCGAGATCGCAGTCGTACGGAATGTTTCGGTAACAATGCATTGAAGGAGTACAACAGTAAAGGCAACAAATCCCCGGGAATAACTCAAATCTGTAGCATAATCCCATGAAAGTTATCAAACTGCCAGGGAATACGGATGCGCGTTATTATCGTGCACGCATACACGAGTCTTTCAGATCCGATCTCGAAGAATTCACGGCGAAGAATAGTATGCCACGGCACTTCCGAGAGGAATAAATAATGCAATTGTGTCGGAGGCTGCGCCACAGAGGGACTATCAGCGTGATTTATCAAACTGGACGCAGTATTGGGTGTACGACTTTATAAATCCGATATGCGCGATGCACAGCAACAGCGATCATTTTTTGATCAAAGAAAAATTCAATTCGATGTCTGCATTGTGAAAGTGCATCGCTCTTGGAATTGTCCATTTTCCAAAAAAAATTGAGAATCGAGTGGGTATGTATTGTAGAAATTGACGAAAGTCATTGGAGGATGATCAAATTAAAGGCTTAATCCGGTTGTAAGCCGATTACGACAAATAAAATATAGACATCCAGCGGAAGTAGTTAAACTACACGTCAATCATAATCACTATAATTAAGCTCATTCCGTTCGGCCATGTCGCTTTCCCCAATTAAGGCGTCCTATTATTATAGAAAGCCCTCTACAAATGTTTCCAAAACGGTACTCCATCGTTCGAAAGAACAGGACATCGTGATCGTCCGCGTCACACCCAAAAATAGTAAACAATCTCCGAAAAATTGCGTTGACTTTATTAAGCCCAATCGTCAACATTTCGAAATGAATGTACCCTGTTCTGAGAGAGTAAATATCGCTATCCTTTTATCAGTGAAACTGCATTCCATTTCAATTATTTTCCTTTCCGTAAGACCGAAAGTGCAATGACAAGGCATTTCTCTGTCTAAATGAATTTACAAGTGGAATTAAAATATTTATTTAATTAGAACCGATGTAAAGTACGAGTAACTTTTACCGGAGATTATATCGTTACAGGAAACGTATAAATACATACATAGTAGCATAACTGTGGTTTATAAGAGAATCATAACTCACGGATGAAAGTCGTAACCGGATCCGTGAAATTAACAGAGGTTAATATCACTTTTATTCTATCTTTGCTATTGCATATATTTGATATTCATCTCCATTGAGAATATTAAATTCATCTCTACTTAGATTATATCCACAAATAGTTAAATTATTAATAGTTACAGCTTAAATAATTATTAGCATTTTGAGTGGGCTGCACCGGTCCCAATGTTTCGCTCAAGGGTTAATGCTTTACTGCCACTAAAACAAATTTCAGCCGAGGTTCCAACCGCGGGGCGAAATAAACCAAGTGAAACGAGCGATTCGTTAAAAAGTTTTCGTGACCGTGGTGTTAGGTGTCTACAGAATATCCGCGTGCTTCTAAGCTCGCTGGAACCCAACCCGGGGACCACCGTTGAAGCAAATCGCGGCAAATGGGTCCGCGTTACAGATCGGCCTGTGCGGCTATGGTACTCGAAAAAAGGAAGAAAATCGGCGCGGCGGTATCCGTGCATCTCCTTAATCACGCGGCCGTGTTCAGGGCCTCGAGGGGCCTTACGATGCGCTAGCGCATTGCACGGCGAAATAAATAAGCCGGCCACGACTGCGCCTCGTCCGTGCACAATACGCCGCCATTTGTCTTGGCCGGTTCGTTTATTTGGCGCTTATTAATTTCAACAACGGAGCAACCTGCGAAAGCTCCGATGATAAAGTGTCCGGGCCCGGATGGGCCCCATGGACCTCGTGGGTCGTCCGATCTCTCGCGGATTTAGGCGACCGGCGGTAACCTCATCGCAGCGGAGAAATGAGTTCCGGTAGCCGACACACCTTTGTTCGGCTCGCATGAACGCGTCGCGACGGTGATCAGCTCTTTTTGCGGGGATTACTCGAATTCGATGGATCATTCTTTTCCCTGCCTGGCGAAAGCGTGATCTTTCTTCGCGATAAGAGAATGGAACAAACTTCTAGATCTCTAGCGACTCTCTATAAAATTAAATAATTAAGTTCAGGTCTTTCCAGTTTACTAAAAACACGAGCGACGTCAAAAATTGGCAGTGGCTCCAATTTTTTGGCCTGTAGTATTCCGTCTACACGCTCTCAAGTAAAATCCGCAGTCTACTTATCATTAATTAAATCCGCGGATACCGTTCTTAGCTAAGTCCTGGCTCGATGCTGAAAACGGTCTAAAAACAAGACAGCTGTAGGTTGAAACGCTGCCCGGACTCCTGGAAACCGACGGAGGCAAAGAAACTCGCGCGGCTCGTTCATAAATCGTTCGATCGATGCGCGGCTTAATGCGCGACTCCTTTGGTTTACTATTCCACGACGAGAAGCTCCCTGGACGCGAGAAGATTCTCTGGAAGCTGGCCCCACGGGATGTTTCTTCGAAGTGGTACTTTTTGCCCGTGACCGAGCAGCACGACCGAGAGACGTGTAGCGTCCGGTATGCGTCCCGCGTTATAGATCGGAATCCTCCGATGCACCGGCAATGTGACGCCCTCATTGCGACGCAGACGTTGGCATAAGTGGAGGATCCGGTCGAGCATAAATCACCGACCGGGGAAATAAATGCCGGCACTGTACGTTTCTCCGTTGCGGCCCCGTACGAATCGAGGGCCCGTTGCGTTACTATAAATCAGCGGATTGTCTGCGGAAAGAACGCGCATGGTAGTCGCTGTCGTTAGATAGCTGCCAGCACACCCTCTTGTCCGCCGGTCAACCGCCTGCTCTCTGTTCTCCCACGATCGCTCCCGATGCCAATATTTTGAATATATTAGGTGGCGAACGTGTCGTCGACCGGGTGCGGCGGATATCTTGACGTGTGGCATGCGATAGCTCCACTATGCAACATAGTTCAACGGATTTCACGGGTAATCGATACTCTTGGGACCGGAGACTCTGGGAACGGTGGAAATGAACGGTGTTCATGATTGGAAATCCTTTTACGCGGGTCGGGTTGATGGTAAATGGAATTCGATTTCCATTTTGCTTTGCTTTCGAGAGGAAACGTAAACGCTACTGTGGAAGTCGAAAAAATATTCACCCCATCCGGTCCATTTTCCAACGTCAAATTCATCCACATAGTCAAGTTTGAACCCTTAGTTAAAGTGTTTAAAATTGCCATACCTCAGACACATACGCACTGTCTGACAACTCACATTGCTAAAAATTAGATATCCCATGCAATTTAGCGCAATAAATTGAACGAAACATTTAGTGTAGTGTCGTCTAGACAGTCGAGACTGTTAGCCTCTCGCATTAAAACCAGTGTCCCGTGCGTAGCACGACGATTACACTTTATGTCGCGATTAATTAATTGAACGTCATAATTATACAGTGGGGAGCGCCTTGTAGGGAAGCCCGGTCGTTATGAGGTTAAAAGACCGAGGGCCCGCGATCAGTCATTTCGAATGCACGTTCGACGATCGTCGGTGGAACAAATGCCGGTTCGATAAACGGGGTCGGAAAGATATACCGAGCTTAATTGCACGTCATAACACGGTATCGGCGTTACGTACGGACAATCCGGCGGTCGGTCAACCGAATACGGGCAGCGAGTACTTAGTGCGACGCTAATCACCATTTGGTATCTGGCGACGGGCCTCGCAAAAACACGACCGATCGTTGCCGCGTTTACGACCGCCCTGGCGTGGTTATCAGGAACCGGTCGGTTCCTTCTCGATACGAGTGTCTCGAATGTGCTCGACATTCGCCAGGATCAAAAGCTGAATGGCGGGGGCTCGTGTGTGTATCTCGGAGTCCGTCAATTAACGAGTAGACCGCGCGCGTCCCGTGGCCACGGGAACTGCGAATTTTTCTCCATTTCGCAAGATAATCAGTGGCTAGCAGGAGCACCGAGGCTACGGTATAATTAGAGAGAGGCCGGAATCACGGAGTTTGGTCGGGAAAAATCGTATTCCACATTCTTCGAAGCGCATACCATCCCGGCGAACCGCTCGATAATCTCGAATTCTCTCTCTCTCGCTCTCTCTTTCTGTCGACTACGAATCCCTTTCTCGCGGGCATCCTGCACGGCCGTACATACCTAAAATCAGTAACTCCGATCCGTCCGCGGAGCTACTCCCGGCAGGCTCATTATCGTCCGACTCCCTTTGATGCTTCTAATTGCTCGGGACGACCGAACGGAAATCGCAGAGGGACGACGCGCGTGATCAACCTAACAGATATAGTGTACCTGCGACTCGTTCACGGACGAGTCAGTCGATTAGGAACTAGACCACGTAATTGATGGAATGCGCGATATGTTTTATGATTCCGATCGATCGCCGATCTCGGAAGCGGATGCGACCAGGCTGATTGAACTCTACGATCGTTGCTTGTTACATCTAGAACGATACGCTTCTACTTTCGGTGTTAGGTAGCAACAATATTTTATTGTCCGCAGAGGTCGGTGGTTCATAATACCGATGGAAGTTTCTCAGGATCCAAGGATTGTTCAGTGTCTAGGTGCGCCTGAAGTCACGGTTAGCAGCTCGTCCACTATTCCGCGCGTCGATTTTTTTTCACCAGGAAGCAACCACGTGTATGGTATACGATAATGGCAGCGTGGAACTTCCGTGAAAGTCAGAATTAATTTTCGCGGCCTTGAAGAATGCAGGAGGTGAACGTTATAAGGGCAGAAATATGACTCAGAACGCCCTCGCCGTAAAGGTGGCGTTAATTTCCCACATAACGTTGGCCTGTTATAGGTTAAGAAGACTAAAGACGAGACCGCAGTTAGGACGAGGAGGAACGGCTGCAATAATCGTGAATCATTCTCCTCTTCGCTTTCTCACTCTCTCTCCCGTTCCTCTTTCGCGTTACTTGCTCCTCCTCGTTCGAAATAACGAAAAAAAAAGAAAATTCAAAGAGCGCCTACGCACACCACCGCATCGCCTCAAATTGTCCTACAGTTTTACGGCCGTTCCGCCACTTTCCAGAAGCGGCACTGTTTTTTCTCTTTGCGGTTTTACGCCCGTTTAATGGAGGTGAAGTCCCGAAGATCTACGACGCCTCGGTAGTCCGACAGTTTCAAAAACACGAGCTCGAACAGCTCGCCGGGCATCGCCGGCCGTTTACCTGACTGTTTCGCTGCAGCTTACGTCCCTTGCTACTAATTCCCACATCGCAGCATCCAGCCAACTATTAATTACAGTCGGAAGTCGAGAACCTTAAGTGCCGGTGCTCGGGTCCGTTTGATCTAGCGTCTCCAATGTATCATTTGCTGCTCTGCTCCTGATGACTCGAATCTACAGAGTGGTTCAAAATTCGTGACACGGAATGGTTCCGATATTGAGAAAAATTTAAGGGAGAAACTTCGTTCCCCCTTTTTATGAAAGAAAATCGATCTTTTCGGTAGACACTCAACTGGACGAGTGGAAGGATCCGGCGAATGGCCGACGCTCGCTGCTTGACAATTCAAATAACAAGGACGAAAACTTTATCAGCATGCGCGGAAACATCGCCGGATGAATAAACAGGCTGAAGGGGACCGTAGAAACTTCGTGGACGTTTCCGATCCATAAAAACCGCTTTGGATCGCCAAATCGTGATCTGTTGGTCGAACGGATCCGCGGGTCAAAGGGCCCGTCGCCTCCCGCGCGGTTAATGGGCCGCGATTCAGCTCGATTAGTCTTTAACGACGATGCTCAGCAGTGCTTGACTTTCCTCTCGGCTTGTCGTAAATCAGTAGGAGGCCGATTGCCCTTCGAAACGAACGATGCACTGAATTTACACAAGGAAACCGCGCGGCTCGAGCAAGGACTGCCGCGCCGCGTTGCGACACACGACTCGCGAAACCTCCACGTGACAACCGACGTTCTTGTTGCTCTTGCTTTTATTTTTCACGCGCTTATCGGGGGCCCCATTATATCGTGAAATCGTTTTCGGGAATCATTTCACGGACCATATTAATTACCGAATCTCGTTACGAAGAACCGTGCTGTTTTATAGAGCGGAACGTCCGGTGGAATGGGTTTCTGGATCGTTTAATTCGAGATTGAGCGTTCGTTAATTGCGTTGCGTGATGTCTCAGGCTGATTATGGGAACCGTCTGGAATACGGTCCTGCAGGCGCCGTATCTTTCATACACTGAACGATTATCCTTTTTTGACGATTTTTCGTATTAAGTTTAATATACGTTTCAATATTAGTTTAATCCTACGATTTGAATGGGGAGAAGTGAGTCTCTAATTTATATCGTGGTGAGGAAATTTCCGATTTTTCTATGTAACGCTGGGATTTTCCAAACTCGTCACGGAACCGTGTTTTACGATTTACACTCCATGCGTTGTGGCTTACGCATTCGATCTCTTTTAATGATGTTTGACGAATGGAGTACAAGTAGCACGAAGATCGTAGAACGCAGCTGCGTGACGCGTTTAGGAAATCCCAGCTTTAAATTATCTTGGTATTCCATGGAAATATTTTTATTCGTGCGATTCTATGAATATACAGCGAAAAGGAGGAAAAGCAACGTCGAGATCACGGAAGAAACTCTTCGTCCGTATGTAAACGGCCGATCCCTAGCCGGAAATACTATTTCACCGTGAAAGAAAATAACGAGTGCCTCTCCCCGAGGAAGGAAGAAGGCGATGTTTCTCTTGTTATGAGATTTTACGGCGGATGCGCGCATTACAAGATTTTTGTTCGTGCGAGAAACGAGCAAAAACACCGTAGTTCATAAGGCGAACATCCCGGAGCAATGTTTGGCGAGAAAACATCTCTTCCGGCGGCGTTCGTACAAGCCTCTCGATCTCTGAAACCATTTTCGAGGCCTTCTCGGAGCGAAGTGATTGCCAAGGACAATCTTGGCGATTCGATGAACGGTACTGAATCTTAAGCGCTCATTAATGCAATGGCTCAGTGCACAATAACTTTGCTTTGCTGGAACATTGGTTCTCGTTGCGTTCGTCGTTAACAAGACTACACGATTTTAATCCGTGATTTACTTTAGCCGATACCCACTTATTTACAATGTATATTATCCGTTGAATACTTTCGTGTATTTTGCTCAATCGGAATGCAATAAGCCTTCATGATATGTGGAAATGTTTCTAAAGATTCTTACTATTTTTTTCTTTTTCTATTCTTTAAGCAAGTGAGAACAAACAAAGACGAAGCAATAATATAAGTTCAGAGACCCCAATTACAATTTCGAGTATTTTTTGCCAGAATCCAATAAATATTGACCACACCACAAACCAAGAAACTTCGACAGAAGTCCGACAATCCCAAACCACCGGCAGCGATTTTATTTATCTGAACGTGTCTTCAGCTTCATTCACCATCCCTCGATGAATTTCTCGGAGCTCTTCGTTCGAGTTTCATCGCGTTCGATTGTCCTGCCTCTTTCCAAGTACCTTGCTGACTTTTACGCGCGATTCAAGTCAGAGCTGTTTGCTTTAGCATTGTCCGAGCACCGAGCACGGTCTACCGACCATATTTCTTCACCTTCGAGCGCTATCGACGGAATCAAAACGCTTGGCGTTCAGCTCCTGACATTTTCGTGGGAGTTTGGTGGTGGAGCAAATGCTTAGGTTTGCCTCTTCAGAATTTACAATTAATTCCAACTTTTGCGGAGTATCCCTCTCCAAAGAATGTCAATTTGGCGACTTGTATAAAATTGGTGGGTGGGAAAATTGTCAATAGCAAGCTTAGACTGGCCATGGAGGATTACAAGGTTTATGATACGTCACTGCTATTGCGGCACAGGAAGTGCTTCGACTCTTCCTTCCTGACACGAAGTAAATAAATAAAGGACTAAGTTAAGGAAAAACTTTCTCTCAAAAATAGCAACGACGTCACGTCCCTATCGTAAACCTTGACCGAATGAAATTCGTATGATCTTAACCCTAGGTGTTGACGCGCAGTACAGTATCGCAGAGGGTGAGAATCAGGATCAGAATCGCGACTCTTTGAATCTCCGCTCTCGATCGTCCTCAGATTGAGCGACGGCCGATCGTCCGGGATCGCGAAAAATGTGGTTGACACGGCCGGAAGGCCGCGTACGACTGATTATTTCCAAGGATGCGATTCGCCTTGTCCGAGATGGATGTATCTCCGTTGGATCTCTCCGGTTGGTTTGCGCTACGTCTCCATAGCCCGAAGGCCTTCGGTCTGACCTCTCGACCGGCGCGGCGGACTGCATAAAAGAGCCGGGCAAAACTCATCGAGCGGCTTCGTCCCCTTTGATTCGATAATAATTATCGTCCTTCCTGACGAGGAGAAGTACCTTACGCGTCTGTACGAGCGAGCACGTCGCTCCACCAACTTGGTGCACACACACCGTGAACGAACAATGAAGCAAGCAACACGTTCCACCTGGAACGCTTCTTAATTGCGTCTAAAACGCTCTAACCTCGAGAGACCAGACGCGATACGCAGATAGTGGTATCGTCATCGAGGCAGTCGATGACACGGGAGATTTTTTCCGCTGTTGCTTCATGACGGGAACTGTTTGGAAAGCATGGTTTCTGAAGGATGCAACTTTTGATGATCGACCATGCCATCCTTCTTAGATGTTTTGTGGGCTTAAGATTTTTTGGTATTTAGATACATTTTTGCGAGATTTGGTGATAATATTTTTTTCACAAAATACCAACAAAATGGTAGTGGAATTAATTTTTATTCGTTTACATCGGCAACGCTGCGGCTATTTTTTTTGCCACGCTTATATTAACTTGCCGTGTTGTTGTATGTGTATGCGTCAATCTTGCTAAAATTTTGTATACACACTTGCTTCCGATGACAATAAAAGTAGAAAATAAAATGTATAAAAAAAACTTTTTAAAAACCACGCTTATATTAAAATGCACTGAAAGGGAGAAAATAATTTTTTCCTGATTCTCCATAAAATACCGAATTCGGTTAAATGAGTAATAATATTTTTCCTCAAAATTTTAAGCAATTACTTCAAAATTTCTTCTGTTATAAAATTAGTGTCGGGATAGTTAGAAAAATTTAGTATTTTAAATAAAATCATGACATTAGTGACTATAAAAATAAAAGCGCGGAGCGCTAAACTATATTGACGTAATCTTCGTGGGGGCTCCACGTTTTTATTTATAGTCACTAATGTCATGATTTTAATTAAATTTATATTAAATTTTTCTATCTACATATTCCGAGACTAATTTTATAACAGAAGAAATTTTGAACTACTTGATTCGGTATTTTATGGAGGACCAGGAAAAAAATTATTTTCTCCTTTTCAGTGCATATTAATTTAAGCGTGGTTTTTAAAAAGTTTTCTTTATATATTTTATTTTTTCAATTGGGACGTGTAACCGATAGTCTTGTACATCACCGGGTCAAGTTTCGCGACGATACGACTTGCCGCTCGTATACGGCCATAGTTTTAGCACGGGTTTGCTATTAAACCTCAAGTATTCAATACAGTCTGTTAATCTGCTCGCAAACTATTTACAGCGTCATTAAAAATCGCGATTCCTGGTATAACATTTATCTGGTTGAAGGTATTATCTTGCGCGCAGAAGGTCTTACGACAAACATTAACGGCCACTGTGAAATGAACGGAAGCGCGAACAGAGGAAGGTCCGAGGTAAGTATTCGCTGTTGCCGCGGCACGGTATCACCTGAGCGCATATTGCAATGGCGATTCTAAAACAGCCGGGGGGATCTTCTACAGCGCAGTAAATTCCCAGCCATCCCGTGCAATCATTCTAACCTACCCTTTGCTTAGTCTTCGTTTCGCCGGCGGACCTTTGACTTTGAGACGGACACTCCTCCTCCTCCTCCACCCCCTCCCACTTCTCCTCCTCTGTTCTCGCACGGTTCCGCTCGGGCAATTTGCAATCGGCCAGCGGATCTGATTTTTTCGCGAGTATCACGACACGCAGACTCACAGCCCCGATGGGTGTCCTTCGGATCGGACGTGAGGCGACGCTCGCAATAATCATCCACGCTCTGTGTCGTGCCGGTCCGATCCTCCCGACATAGAGAGAATAGTCACGAACTTTTACATTCCCGGCTGGCTCGACTTTCGTGCTCGACGATCGTAAATCTGAGCCTTTTTCAGTGGCCTCTGCAGTCGCGTTCCCCTCGACCACTCTGACGAGATTAGAATTTATTGGCGGCGGGCGCAGCTCGTCGAGATTACTTGAACAGTTTTCGGACATGCGTTCCTCTCTTTTGGCTTCTGTCCGGGTGTCTCGGCGTCTTAAACTTCAATTTAATTTAAGACTCCGCGGAACATTACTTCTGAGACCCTGCTGAATTATGCTAAGTTATTCGAATGGTTGTTCAGGAGTCCCGTTGTGTCGGTTTCATAACTAGACTGCGGATCTCCGTGCAAAATAAAAATTCTTTGCATCTATTGTAAAACGTCGAATCCAAATAAGGATTAACGAGGTGCATAATCTTACATGCACTTTTTATCCTTAATTGTATTTCTTGTTGCAGGTTACCCTCCACGCGCAGCTATTGTAAACGAACTGAGACCTTCGATAATACTGACACACCATTTGCAACGGACTATAAAAAGATTAACATAATGGACAATTTCAAGCGACAAAGAAGGGACGCTGCCCCAAGTGTGAACGGAAGATAATTTCGCGATTATTTTTTCCACTCACGGTGTCCGACAGCAGAGCTTACAATTTGTAAACGAGTTTCTTAATTACGTGTGTCCTTCGGCATGATAATTTTCTTTCTTCGATTACCATCGTCGTCGCGGTGATGTTTAAGGAGTGCGTCTGTGTCATCGGCTCTCACCATAAAAATACAAACGACACCTGGGAATTTCATTCGATCGTCGAGGCCGAAGCATCGAATCGATAATCGGTTTCTCTCGCTCCGTTAGTTGGAGGTGGCTGTCTAAATATAGTGGGAATGTTTGCGACGCTTACTCTTCGTAATTTTTATTTTTCACAATGCCGACTCGAAACGTGTAGCAAATTATCAGTAATTTGCTGGACTCTCTCAAATGATTGAGATGCGTTTCAAGAAGAAAAAGTTGAATAAAATAGGTGTTCTACTTTTCGTGCAACTGCTTCTATTCCAACGACCGTAGAATTTTCTTGAACATTTTATAGGCTGTAACGCTTAAGGATCGCCAGTCTAATGATCAGCATTCGACATGCGAATACCTCCTCGTGGTAAGCGAACGATTTTCACGTGAACGGTTAACGCTAAACACTTTAAACTTTTGCAATCCGTCTCCATTGGAGGTGGCGGCGATCACGAAGTGATAAATTTCTCAGCCGGACGTGTTGTAAATGAACGGTTGTGCGAAACCGAGCGCTCGAACGCTTCACTGTTCCCTATCTATCGCGGATCGATGCATTCCTAAGGCGATCGAAGGTTTCCGCGACGCGTCCGCGTCCATTCAATTTACCATCCGGCGTCCATTATCTCTGAAATATCGTTCTCGTTACACGGAAGCTCGTAAAATCATCCCGCCGCGCCGCGACAGGATATTAACCCTGCAAAGCTAATTCGAACCTAACCACTTACTTTCAATATAAGAACCTTTGCGTAACAAGAAACGATTCTGACTTTTGTTCTGTAACAACTTTAACTAGTTAGGCGAACGAATTTTTATTGTAGCCCTTAGTACTCCAGTGGTGTGGAATTATTCTAGGTCGGAAGAAATGTTTAATTTCCGAGTTAAAATGGCTCCGACTGCAGAGGGTTAATATTTTACTTGAATTTCGATTATCGTAACTTTTATGACTAGTTTAGTAAGAATACGACGGGAATAACGTACTTAATATATTTTAGGTGCCCACATGCTCTAAGGCTAATTGCGATTTATCGCGACGTTTAGGGCGACGTAGGAAATTATCTGGTTCCGTACGAACCGGAAATGGAGGACGTGGGTGTCTTATCGCCACGAGACTTCCACAGATATTCTCAAAGGCAGAGTGAATTCGAGGAGCACCCGGACTCCGTGCACTTTCTAATAACATTTGCATCCGAACGTGTTTCGCGCATTGCGAAATTGCGTTTCGCGGGAACCATCGGGTCAATTACGCGGCCGCGTTCTGTGTGAATGTTAATTAACACGGGGCACGTTCTATCTGCGGAGATTATCAGCGGGGAACGAATTACACCGCGTATCGATCCGATCGCGGCGACTGTGGATATCTGGGATCGATCGCGAGAATCGAGCAGGAACGGCGAATGATACATTGCACGGTGAAAATGGTACCTGCAACGGAGCTCGTGGATTTTTCATGGGGTAGGAATGCAGCTAGCGCAATCAAGGTAAGATAAAATTAGTTACTAATTAGAACAAATTGAGGACGTTGGCTGTGAGAACGAGACAGATGTGGAGCAAAACCATTTCCCGTAACTTTGGCTCGTAGAATCTGTTTAACATACACTACCGGCCAAAGGTTTGGAATCACAATTTGATATTTTTCTGTAGAGTTCTTCTTGGTAATTTCGGGCAATGTACAAGAGCTTTATGGACATAAGAAAATGCTGAAATCTGCTTAGAAATACTATTCAACTAGTTAATATTTTATGTAATAACGATGGACCATGTCAAATTGTTATCGACATATTCGATTTTTACAGAAATCAGCAGGTGATTCCAAACTTCTAGCCGGCAGTGCATATTCGAACAATAATTTTGAACCGTCCTGTAGAACTGTTGCAGCGCATTACTCTGTTCGCCGAAGAAGAAAGTTCCTACATCTTTATCACGGTAATTGAATGTTTCTTTGTTTATAATGCGAACGATCGTCCATCCGTTTAAAATATGGAGCGCTCGTGAAAGTCGCGAGAACCGGGAGTGATGTATCGCTCCATTTTTGCATAACCGCGATCACCTGAATTGTCCCAACAATGACCAATTCATAACAGTTGTGTAAACTCACGTGCTTCCGCAACAGATTCTTCAAATCGGCAAAGCTCGCGCCGCCGCGGAAATATCTCATACCTGAAACAAAGAGCGAAACACCGGGTTGTAGAGCAGCTGTATATCGAAGTAGGCTAATAAATTGTCATAATGCATAACGGGCCCGGCGGAATAATTACCGCCAGTCGCGCAGTTTACCTTTAGCATTCAGAGGCGCTGAAAGAAAAATTGTTGCACCTATGCGCGCTTTCTCGTCGAGCACACTGTAACACGCTTCGTCATAGAGAAGAATGTCGATATATCTTTCGCCGGGTAGCAAATAACCACCTGCACACCATCGTCGGAGGAGAATGGTGTATTCATGCGACATTGAACAGGGGTAATTAATTGGGGAACCACGGTGCCGGAAAATAATGTCTCAATACCGTTTCGTCCGAGTGGTCGTGACACTAGTCGCGCCAATACATTATTTAGAAAGCACTTACCACTTGTGAACTCGACTACCGATATCATCAACATGGGATTTCGCTGTCACTCTACTCTCCAACTACCAATACAATCTGAGAAGTAGGGTAAAGTGCCCAAATATGAACCACTTTTTGTTGGTCATTTTTTATTTTAGAATGCTCTTTTTCGTCCAAAAAATTACCAATTGTAGATGCATTTCCTCCCTATAAGATTCTGGGGTCAAGTTTGTTAAAAAATTAATATAGCTTGGGAAAATATTTTCTTTTTTGTGGTGTGTCATTTGTAGGTTCCAGCGAAAGGGGTTCTTAATATGGTACACCTTCAGTCCCTAATATGACACCTAGTGCCATATTCGGCACCCACATCAAGAATATCAATAGCTATACCCATATTAGAGAACTCTTGATAGTGCCATATTGGGAACTCCACGTGGACTGATAATACTAGCTACTGATAAAGAGAAAATTAATTTCAGCCCGAATCAACAGTTGGTAAACATTAATATAAATAAACTGAAACTACAGATATGTTCAAACATTTCAAAATCACTTACCTTCCTCGAAAAAGATACAATCGGAACTCTAACCACAAAAATCCTTCTGGCAGAGGATCGATACTAAAATCTATAGAATGGTGCGATTGCACTGCACACTGTTGAGTACACATGTTAAACTACTGTTTGAGGATTTTCTCACTAGAGTGCGACTTCTCCTTTACAAGATATAAAGTAGTGCCATAATAGACGACTACACCATATTTGGACACTTTACCCTAAATACTACAAATTTTTCATTTCAAATTCTTCTTCTTTCTTAAATATTACTTTAAATGTATGGCTTGACCGAGGACCACGACAGGTTTAAAACAAAACTAAGGTCATTCCCTACTTGTTATCTTCAGTATGGTTGATTCTATTAATTTTTACAATGACTACAAACAATTTCGCCAATTCCCATTTTTCATGCACAACAGGCGAAGTCTCTGACACAGTTATGATTATCGGACGAATGATAGTGCGATCGCTCGCTGATAAGGAAAGGGGGTCTGCGTCTAGAAGTCAGATCGAGTGCAGGCCATATAAAAGTCTCGTATGGAGGAAATATAATTCTCATAGGAGATATAAAGTTCGAGATACAGACGCGCGAAGAAAGAGACACGGCGACGGTGCTCGTAGCCGTGGAAAATGAGAGAGGCAGCGCGCGCTCAGAGTTACTGGAATTTATTAGCGATCGTACATACAGATACACCGGCGCATCGCAATAACACTTCTTCTAACAGGTTTCCTTGGCTTCGATAAAATCGTCGGCAGTCGCGTTACGCCTTTTGCAACGCCCTGTACGCACCTGCGCGTCACGCTCCCTCCGTTGGACTCCTCTTAATAACGCCATTAACGACGAGTGCATATCGAGCTGCACTATCCTGATGGAAAATCCCTTGACCAGCGACACAGTGTCTCGTCGTTGCCAACAAGCCGGCAAAATCGTGTCACGAGTCGAAATCGAACGAAATAGGCACCGAAGAAAATAGATTTGGCCTCAATAGCAAAGTACAGATACTTGAATGTAGTCTGTGGATACAAATAAACGTTTTCACATGTAATCGAAGTTGAACAGCGAACGAATTTTTATAGAATAATTTACAGAAATTGAAATCGAAGAAATTCCTCCATTAAGAACCTCTTAAGACACGAAACAAAATAGGAATTTCTGCAATCAGCTAATTAATGTACTGAATCCTGGATTATCAGGGCTGTAATAAAAGCACAATATCTGCGATTTAATTATAAATAATCTACTTGTTGCAACAAGAACTAACAATTTATATGTACAGCTTCAAAATAAATATGAAAAGTTAAGTGGAATACATTGTAAGAAAAGTGTTTATCGATCGTACCACTCGTATTTCATAAAATTCAGGCTTTACATTTGCAAGATGCCCAATTAAGATATTGAAAACACGGTTCAGTTTTTCTCTCCGCGGTTTCCCTGATAGTGCCCACGCAGACAATATTCGCAGTACCGGCAGGCAAGAGTTTATTTAGCCGAAGAAAACGTTGTTAGGACGCGGGAAAAATGTCCATCGCAGATAATCACCGTCGTATTCTTCCGTTCTAATCGACAATTTAAGCGTCCTTAAACCCAACGGAACGTTCACGATGTTATTCCCAGCAATTACCAGCACAGATATCGAGCAATAAATATGCGCCCGGACAGGTATTACGTTTCAATTAAAGTCGTCGTGACTGCGCGCTATCCACGAGAAAACCTACACCGGTGTCTTCTGAATAACCAATGCGACTCACCGATCGCATTATTCTTATTTCCAGACAGTAAGCCCATACGATCTCGCGCTCATGCTTGGAGTCATAACGAAGAGGAACGTCCGTTCTACGATCGCAACAATATTCCGTGCAAAAATCCCAGTCCGAGTTTCATTAAAGTCCCTGATCTCGATCGCGAAACATGCTCTAAGGTCGATCCATCGAGGATGTTCGATCCTCCCTTCCGAAAACAATTATCGGGTGGTCGGCGATTCACGTTTCGTATACTATATAATATGCCCGTGAAAGGCGCAACGAATCTTCATCGAGATACCGTGCCCCCCCCCGAAACGAAATATTAATGACGCCGGTGCTTTTAATTGCCGATGCATTCGTATCTCCCGGCTGTTCTCTCCGACGACCTATCGTTATTGTTGATTGGACGCGCCCCGTTGGCTCAAAAACTGACGTGTTGCTCGATGATCGTCTGTTTAATCGCCCGATCCTTTACAAATTACAAACAATTGCTCTTCGATCAAGTTACACGGAGGAAGAACAGAGTAGTTAAAATGTTGCATATTTTCTTTATCTCCCTCAATCGCTATCTCCCAAAAGTCCTATTTTTGCGTTTACACGGCGTAATTTGCATTATTCGGAAGCATACAACTGCGCATGTAGCTATGAAAATAATATCTGCCTTTTGTGGCAGATAGCGCCCTAGATCGATGTTTTGTCTAGCGTTTTTGACTAGTGAAAAACCCCGTGTTTGTATTATCGAGAAATGAGAATGCGAATCCCGCACCCTTGCAATCCTGGAAACGAATCTATTCCCTTAATCATAGCTTCCTCACGAATTTTATTTGTATTCCCGACGCACTATTTTGTTTAACGTATTAGACTACATCTAGAGGTTTCTCGAGCCCCGCAAGGAGGACTTAAAAGTTCCCAGGTCGTTCGATAAAATTGCCGCGAGTAATCAGAGACATCGTGTTTGATTTATTCATTCTAACCACGCGGGGCTGGTGGAAACGCTAATTAATCGTCCCCGCGGAGGACAGAATTAACAGATAGGCGGACATATTTATGAAGACATCGGCCGGGGTATTTTTGCGCGTGTGGAACGCCGATAAGGGAGGAGGTTCGATAGAGGGCGTGGGAGGCGAATGAAGAAACCAAGGCTCGAGTGTGTCGATATGATTTGTTGCTCGCCTCCCGCCTGGACGCCGCGCCGCCGCACCGCGAGAGAACAAAACATAATTTACACTTGCCCGGCCACATCCTCGCTCTACACAATGCTTCACGATAAAAAGAAAGCCGACCTCTGGCGTTCCACCCGGTGAACGATTTTGAAAAACCCGCGCAGATAAACATACGAGATGTACAGGGTCGTTCAAAGCTCCGGGATCATACACAAAGGCACTCAGAGGTATTTAGAAAAGAGTAAGCTTGGCATATATTGAGCATAGATAAACGTGAATGCTTTGAGACAAGAACAGGAGTGGCGTTAGCACGAAATCATAGAACAGTTCAGGCAGATATGCAAACAGCGAAATGTTTTCCGCTCATCCTTAAACTAAAAAAAAAAGATCAACGTGAATGCAATGTACTGTCTAATCCAGTTTGGTTCGCAGCCAAAAAGGGGGTTAATTATGCGAGGTCAGTGCTTCCTAGGTCTACATATTAAGGTAACAATGGCTCATTCAGTCGTCGTAAGACCGGGATAACATCCTACGTGACGTATTCACAGATTTTTTCACTGCACATATATCAACGTTTAGCAACGCCTCAAGACCGTCTTAGGAATGACGATCCTGCAACGTGCTGTCCTACTTCTCGATCATTGAGCAAGCATCGAGTAAATCAGCTAGGAATCGTAGAACACGACCACCATTCGGCTGCTACAACGAGTTTACACTACAATGAATTGTCTGCTCCAATAACATCTTCGGCATCAATGGAAACCGATATTTGGGTCAATGGAAATCACTCCAACACCATTCAGCAACAAACAACGCGGTAACGAATTCCGTTATTACGAAAAACACAATCACTATACAGTCAAGCCTGTTTTTGAGCGGTAGATAGGGACCGCAGAAAAAAACCGCACAAAAAAGAATAATCGCAAACTTCATAAATAACTATAGCAAATAATCTTTCACAACATCGAAGAAAAAAAATCGCACAAAAAAATAATTGCACAACACAAATCGCACAAAAACAGGTTTGACTGTACTGCAAATGTTTGTACAAAGTAAGAATCTCTGTACTACACCTACTCATTTTTTCGTAACAAATCCATAAAATCCGCTGTCTAATCTTAATAAAAATTGGTTGGATCTAAAGTTAATGGTACAACCAGCACCCTGAATTTTTATTATTATCTTTCGTATACTGTTATTGGTAGATTGATTAGTTTCAGACTGTTCGCGTAGCTCTTCCGGAGACTTTCCTTAACGCTAGACTCGACAGAGAACAGCTAAGTGAAGGTCCAAGCATACCAGCAGATACATCCTCCTTAACGACTGATATCAGTCACTGATAACGCAGCATCTTTGTATACAGACGGGTTGAACGTCTTACACAGGCAGGCCAAGTAACTGTAAATCGGGTTCGCAGCTGCGGAGAGGAGCCTAGAGACCCCGGCTCATCTCTGAAACCTGGTTTTATCAGTTTTGCCCGGGGTTTACGGTACTCCGAACAACGGAGCGCCTGGTCAGGGAAGTGGGTCGTGGTGCCTGCGGATTCGTTATTCGTCGATCGTGTAAGAAACTTTGCGGTATCAACTTTTTACGTCCCCAACGGCGACACGATCGATGCCTCGGAACACTAATGGACACTGAATCTTATCTCGAAAGCTACTTTAGACCGACACGTCGCCGATACTCCTACAGCTTCCTCAAAAATAGTGAATAACCTTTATCCGAGGCTGTACAGTGCAGTGAATAAATAGCAGAAGCAGCAATTACTTTTGGATCAAAATTACACCACTAACATATGCACGCGCTCTTTAAAAAATATCATGATGAATGAACCCACGACAGAAATAGCAAATTATATTCGACTATGGACTTGGACTTATTGTATAGACACATATGGTTCTAAACCCTTAATTAATCAGGTAGTTGGTTGAATAAGCTACTCCACTAGAAGTTTCTTCATAGAATCTATAATCATCTTACTGGTTTAACAAGATTGATGAGATGATAGAAACATTCCAATCGACTAATTAGGCGCTCAGAAAAAATTTTCGACTCATTGATTTATGAATGAAACGAAATTACAGTTGTCACAGTTTTGAAACATGAAAATTCCTACAGCTCACTAGCAAGTCTATTAATAGAGTCGAGTGCACTATAGATGCAGATTCGACAGCCATTTTTGTCGACAGGCATTAGCATCAATTGATGTCACTCTTACTCTCGTTAACACGATTCACAGCACCATCTTAATTACCGACAAGAATCACAACGATTCATATTTTCGTGGTGAACTCGAGGAATTACAATTTTGTACGTTCGTGTCAAACTCGTTAAAACATCTCTCTGTAGTCAAACGAAGTTAGGCAGTTCGAATGTTTGCCATTTTGTGCAAAGCACTAAGGTCCCAGTAGATTGTTGCTGACATTATATTGACAGCAACCAGTTCCCCCGATTCCACTTTCGCCTTTCGAACCACGGTTCGATATTTCTCCGACTGTGGACCGAGAGGTTCATGCAAATGGATCTCGGTTTCGATTCGAGCGTGTACGTACGAGACACTCGGACGTGAACGCGAGGGGGATGCACACTATTGCACACAGGCGCACGTGACTTCCTGCAACGTACACGACGCTGCACGATCACCGCGACAAGATGCGGCTGTACGATCGCGACGTGGGCGTCGCGTAGCTTTCACTCAACAATACACTGTTGCGTACAGTAATTGGTAGACACGCGGATCGCCGAAGAACCCCCGACTCCATGGGAATTTTCAATATCGTTAGAAAATCCTTGGTGAACTTCTACATCGTCACTGAATTCACAGAAATGACAATTAAATTGACATTTCTGCTCGTCAACTAACTTACTTCGATTCTGTGGGATTTTTTACAACGCAATAGGATTTTTAACCCCTTGCTGTACGATTTAGTTTACGGTTTCAGTGATTAGAACTTTCTTGGTAGTTCGTAATTTCCTAAAAAAGGAGAAAATTTATATCTATTGTATGCCTACATGTTCTCCAATAACTATACATTAATGAATCCAAGACAGAATTTCATCTCGGTTTAAAGGAAATTGATGACATGCATATTTCTTACACTCTGTTCTGAATCTTCATCACGAGTGTGACACGATATTATAGGGCAAGTGGTTAATATTTGTGCTATACCATCAGAAAGCTTAGAAACCATTATAATCTCGAACGAAATGACTAGATAACGTTACCGAGGGTGAATTGTTGGTTCACAATCGAAACTGTTGTCGCCGTTGAAGGATCTATTAAGAAATCTTTAGCTATAGACTATAGACTTGTAAAAATTATGGAGTAATCATCAAGACTAGCTAAGTCTTGCGGCAGACAAATTTATATTTTGCCCCACAAGGATCCTCAGTCTATCGATCACAGAATGATTTAAAAAAAAAGTGTCCGGCATTGATGATCGAGCAAGACGTGCGGACAGAAAGAAGAAGCGATCGGTGTTCAGGCAAACCGTGGTCGGGCGTTCGATTTCCACAAAAGAAATCGCGAGCAAACGAGCCACCGGTTCGTTCGCGGATCGAATAAATAACGGGGTCGTAAAGATGGCGGTGCGGCTTCGGCCCCGACAATGATTACGCCATAAAGCCTCGTTTGCGGCGTTCGCGGACGACAGCTGTAGGCGTTACAATTATTTCAATAATCGGTGCATAAAGCTGGCCCGGACGCATCGAAAGGACTGGTCTCACCTGGCTAACCGAACCGAGGGGAGAGGCCGGGAAGCCACCGGGAGGGTCCGCGGCTGGTAGCCCCCGTGAAATACGCGTCGGTACGGAGCAACGTATATATTCGTGTTGCACACGGGATACTGAGGTACCTACGAGCCTACCTGCAATCCATTTGCATGCAAGCTCGCATGCTGCGCCGGCGCTGCCGTCATTTTTACTATTATTATAAAGTGCATGTTCCAACCCTCGCGTGCACGCCGCATGCCGGTGCACACCGTCCCGACTCGTGGTTTATAAGGACTATAAGTTTTATGGAAAAGCTCTTGCCCGCTCCTCTCTTTTTTCCTCCAATATCTTCCTCACTCTCCCTCTCACTCTCTCTCTCCCTTGTTGCCTTTCTTTGCCACGTTTCCGGCGTCTTTTTGCAGAAACCCCCCAGCATGAACGACGCGGCGCCCCCGGCAAGCAAGAATATCTCAGACCATCGGCGATCGACACGGTTTCACCATGGGCTCCGTGTTCTACCTTGATGCGACGTTTATGGGTAACCCGTTCGTTTTTCGGGAGGGCAGTATGATCGACGGAGAATTATTTGACGCGTAACCGGGGAGCTACTGCGCTATGGACAGAGGCCTTGTTAAACAGATTCACCGTGAGACCTGGGGAATATGAGATTCCTTATTTTAGGGGCAATGTTTTCGGGACTTTATGGGGCAGCGTTGCGAGATCCTCTTTTTGGGTGGTTAACCCTCAATCTTCAAGTAAAGTAGAACCTCGGTAGTTGTACAAAACCGGACTGAAAATTGCAAGTTTGCATTTTTGCAAACATCATGCAAATATCAGCTTCAACTGACTTAGAAATTGGAAACGAGAGAGATTCTTCTTTTGATGAGTTTTATTACGTTTCAAGGAAGATAGCGATTTTAATGAACTTTTCTAGTAACCTCACCGCGCCGAGGTTTACGAGACAGAAAGTGAAATAAATGCATAAAATCCACAATCCACTTAAATGCTATTAAAACTCGTGTTTTATGACCACTTAAATATTTTAATTCGCTATGAATTCACACAGGCGTGCAGTTTATTTGTGTTATTAGACCAGGCTTCGTAACGAGATACTGCGAATCAATTTGTTATTAACGGATGATACTTTATAGTAACTATATAATAATTATAAAAGATACTTTACAGAACTAATGTAGAACAAAATTAATATTTCCAGAGCAGTAATACTTCTATTTTCTTTCAAGGATTATTAAATTCTTTTTGTGATTGTTATACGCCTAGAACTTACTGTCCTCCGTCGCGAGTTACTTACGCCCGTTTACATTTAAATCATGGTGACCTACATGTGGATTACGATGCAGACATAAAAATCTCGCATCCTCGGCTGCATTCACGACCATTGCGGTCCGAAAAAGGTGTGCATCCCATTGTTATGAAAATCTGTCCTAAGCCTGGCCGTCGGCGGAAAATGTATATTACAAATGATCCTAAACTATGTCACATAAATATCGCGGTATACGCTTATTGTCGCGATCGGCTTCTGGTACTGCAGGCGGTTTTAGACGACAGCACAATATGGGACGCCGCCGGAGTGCATTCAGACGCACTGGATCGCGCGACGACTGCGGGCTGCATCCAAAGAGGCGCACGGTGCATACCCACGCGCGTTGCGGCAAGCTTCTTATACATCGTTCGAATCTATGCACTCCTCGATAAGAAGAAATAGAAGAGTGGCGGCTTGCCGTTGCGTTCTTTCGCGTTGCGTGGCTGAATGTAACGCACGCGTTGCGCAAATCGCTGGAAAGGAGGTGCACCGATGCAACGAGACTCGAACCTGAGTGCGTATCTGCCGTTTATCCCACTCCGAACCGAGAAAATTGAAACGGCGTTGTCCTTGGGCTATATGGCACCCTCTTCATCGGATCATTTCATTCTTAACACCTTACTTTACGGCGGCTTTTAAACGTCAATAATTAACGTCGCGAATCAACGTCGCTAGCCCTGTTATTCTTCAGACTAGCCCTCCTCTCACCAAGCAATCGCAAAAACCGTAAATTGTTCCATTGGTAAAAATATTTTAGGAATTACAGTCGCAGTATACGCTCGCTGGGAACCGTACCAGAAATTCAGCGAAGCATTTCGCCCGCGGATAAGTTGAAGTAAAAAGTGAAACGGCCGGCGACTTCTGCCGCATACCGCGCTAATCGAATATTAAAAGGCATTTAAACACCAGAGGGATTACACATCATCGAAAATACCTGAGGAGAGTCGTCGCCCGGCGCGTGTACTGTTAATTGATACAGCACACGCGATTATAATGTTTATGATTACCTCGCTGCGGCACGGAACGCGTACCCGTCGTTAAAAAGGCCCGCGAGGTCCTACTCGCGGATCACCGGGCCGTAAACGATCATTATTGAGCCACCGTGTACACGGTGTCGTCGTTCAGAGATCGATTAAACATTTTCTTAAAGGCCTTCGACACCTGCGCAGGTGGCTTAATGATTCACGTTCGTGTCACACGTTATCCGCAGCCGTTGTAAAAGAATACTCTAAATGACTCGTATTCGTTGGTGGTCTACCGTCTCCGTGCACGGGTCGTAATTTGAATACATGTTATGCTAGGCGACGCATTTAGGCGAGTTAACGACGACACTCTGCTCGATGAAAAAACATCCGAGCGCCGCGATGTATTAAACGGAAGATTAATAAAATTCAAGGAAGGAGGAAAATTTTAATCATTTACAAATATATACAGCTTATCGCGTTGATGCTGCGCGAAATGCGTCATTCCTCGAAGAAGATGACGGCGCCTAACAGTAGCGATAAAATATCATAAACATTTTTCTACTGTTTCCAGCACAGTGCTAACTCCGAATTTCATTCCTTGGAACGTCGAAGGCGGCTATCAAACTCATAAAACTATCATTAGCGCCTGCGATTGTTACCCGCTCTGTAACTTGAAAAAATTGATAAATAAAGCAGTGAATAGTGCATCAACTATAAAGTTGTGAGAATGATAAATCTGAATCTCGCAATGAATGTTTGCCTTGCATAAAAACCCGGCAACGCCAGCAACAACTTTCCCAACGTACTTAAAAATGAATGAATCAAGATTCCGGAGTTTCAGCTTCGAGATACAACTCGTCATTTACTTGGGTGGCAGACGCTTACTCCTACGATGAGTTTTCACCGTCGTGGGTGGATTACATTACACAATTTCACGGACAACACTGGCAAGATGTGAGCAGAAGGGATTAGGATTGTAGGAGCGTATCAAAGGAAGCGACCACGTACGACGGTAGCTCCCTGCCCCGAGTAATCGCCGGATCCTGCGAATATGGTGGATGCGGGAACACCGCGTTCAAAGATAAATTTTGATCACGATAATCGCCGTGACCAGCTACGAATGCATCTGTACAATCCGATACCGGTGATACTGCCGATAATATCGAGACAGAAGTTCTTCGACGATCTCGACGTCGGACTCGTGGATGATGCAAGCTACATGGATGATGGAAAACTGTGTACGCGATAAGGATTGCCCCCATCGAAAGTCGACAATAAATTGTTCATATATCCTATTCCGCTGTTTCCACATCGATTACGAGCCGTATAAATATCACAGACGAACAAAAATTTAATGCTCCTCTAATTTTGCACGTCATAATAAATTATCAATTGTCATAAGAAATTGATTAAATAACTTTCTTTATCCAAGCACATATTCTACTAAAAATTTTTATAAGCTAAAACATTGTTATCGCTTTTAGTGCTAGTAGGTTTAGTGTTAAATGCGTTCGTGTCGCTGGTAAACAATCCAAGAAAATTCCCAAAATGCAAGTGTGAATGCATTTAAGATGCATTGCAAGTGCATGGAGTTAGTGCATCGGAGACGGACAGGAAAGTGAAATTGGCTGAGCCCTATAGAACGAAGTATTACAGTGCTATAATGTCTAAGCATTAGAGGGCTGGATTTACGATGGTCTGAAGAGAACTATCCGATAGATGGGATGATCAGCTTTCACCGAGCCGCATTTCGCGCTTTCGTCGCGAAAGAATCGCTGGCAAGCGGAACTCGCCGGCGAAGAACAAACAGAAGGGGGACCCATCGGCGATTTTGCTTTCCTCCAGTGAGACCTTTCTTCCCGCCATTAAGCGGCGTGCATGGGAACCGTTAGGTGAAAGGGAATCGTAAAGCGGCACGCGGTGAATCGAAGAAACTCTTTCGCGGGTTCGCGGCAAGGGATTGTCTCGCAATTCACCGGTAGGTGGGTACACACCTTCGATAGAGACCAACGGCTGTAATTTATGACGGTCATACCTCTCGAATGTCCCGGAATCGCTCGGAGGAACCTTCTTTTTCGTCCCCCGATGCGTAAACTTGCTGCACCTCTCGCGTCGATTTACCACAAAATAAAACAGTCAAGATGTATTGCGTTGTCCCGAAAGTTCTTTTTACAACGTCCTCTCTTGATACTGTTGGGCAACATGGCAGATACAAGCAGGGCATGCTCTTCTCAATGTTTCATTATTCTTTAGTTCTAGAAACTTATTCTACATTCAATGGAGTACAATCGTAATAAAAGGAATATCATGTATGACATAAGAAAAGCATCCTTCACTGTATTAGCGTAGCTTTCTATGATTTCTATGATCATGTAACTTTCTTTTCATGAAATTAAATTTCGCTTGTTGGTATTCATACGTAATTAACAGTCACTGTACACCAGAAATAAAATTTGTGCTAAAAGAGATACGAGAAACTTCGTCAAGCTCCATTAAAACACCGTACACAAGTTTTGCAACAATGTTCAATATGCTCATGCCGAAGTCGTATCGTAACGTAAGACCAGAGAACAACTTCCCTGAACCGAGTGCAATATCATTGGTCACCCAGCGTGAGAGAGAAGTGCATTTTGCCGCAGCGCAATTTAAGCGAACTCGGTGCTATGCATTCGAGACAATAATTAATTGAAACTGCGTTATTTAATAAACGATACGGTCCGTGGACCCACTTCTTTCTTATTCCAGCAACGTATAAAGGTGTCTCGCATGATGGAAACGGGGAAAGCACAGACCTAATGGAGTATACGAGGCAGTCTTGAACACGACGTAATTAGAACTCGTTCGTTTCGCGTGCAACGGAACCAAGGTTAGGGCAACCTGAATGGTGCCCTAATTGAAAACCTCAGGTTTTCACCAATGTGGAATTTTATTTGTAAAAAATCTACTTATAGTATTTCTGATTTAATGAACTGCACAAAGTTCGCAATACTATACTTCTGTAATCAAGGATTACTCGCGGCACTGAAGCTGCCTTTATAAAGCGAAATGAATATTTATAACGGCACCGAAGACCTTGAATAAGTTCAAAATAAAAAGCACCTCCGTTAGTCAGTACACGTAAGAACTCTGTATTTATATTTTCGCATCGGCGAGAGAAAATAAAAGTTCATCGACGGACCAATGTAAACAGAGATTCAAGTAGACGGAGCCGTGAGGACCAAGTAGAAACGAAAACGCAAATGACGTTCACTCGATGCTCGGTAAACACCAATTTCAAGGTTGGACGAGTGGAAGAAGTCTGCAATAAATGGCAGCCGAAGCATTCTTGCTTCAAAGCCTTTCGATGCCGTATATTCGATGCAACGCGACTTTACCTGGTAATACTGGAATTTATGAAATAATGAATACCCATTGACACCGGTAACATCAGAATGTACCGCGCTACGAACACACGTAGCTGTAAACATGCCCGCAGCAATCGAAACACAAATCAGGAGGCAGAAACGTTTGCAGTCATATTGTTATGATTTAATTCAGCTGCTTCGACGTGGTTTCGATGAAAGTGCGACCGAAAGTTGTAGAACCAGACCCACAGGAGATTGTGTTGAGAATGTTAATCATGTCCATCTCATAATTTCTAGATTTCAGTGTAAAAATATAATATAAAGGTGCAGGAAAGAACTTGCTGCTTGCGTCGATTAGGATCCAGAATAGGGAGAGGTTCATCAATCCTCTGTCAGCCGATTCAATCCAACGCGAAGAACTTCGAAAAGGTATCGTGAAATAAGTATCGAAATGAACTTCGACATGCAAACTACAAAAACAAATGATCATGAGGCTGCGAGCGGTAGCGCATACGTCATTGAACGTCCGGCCGTCTCTCGGTGGGACGCTCGTAAGCTAAATCGCGGGGTTCCCGTGAAAAATCCGCGAAGTCCAGCCGCGAAACCCGTTTCCGAGGCAGCGGAATTCGCGTTTGCAAAATGAATTACCACGTATTAACGCGTTGCACGCAGGGACGCGTGCAGGACTCCTGCAATCGCTCATAAGGCGCATTAACGCCGAGTGACGCGTCTCGTGCATACCCACCGGTCGTACACCTGCTTTATTAACGTGGCCGTATCTTCTAGAACCGGTAGAGGTCGCATAGACACCCGTTGCACCTCTCTCGCTCTCTCCCCACTCTCGTTCTCCCTCGTTCTTGTAGCTGGCTCTCCGGACGTGGCGAGAGTCTCGCCTAAGAAAGGTAAAAAAAGGAGCCCGCGTTAAATTATCGGCATAGCCGGTGTCACGGTCCCGCGTGTATATTTTCGAGGCGATCTCTCCGCGAATACGTGGCCGGTGTTACCGTGAATGCATTGCTGGTGCGCGGCGTTGCATCTATAACACTGGCTTTTGTATAATCATAAATCTCGGGGCGAGCGAGCTCGCGAAAAATCCCAGGCTTATTCGCGGCTGCGCCGGATCGGATGTCCGGGGAATGTTTATCCATTTACGGTTTCCCCGATAATTTACCCTAGTCGTTAGTCCACGAGCGATTTTTACGCGAGACCCGCGCCGCACCGGTTAGATTGCCTCGCGGATGCAACGGCTGCAGCGCATTGTGCACGCCGCGCCGCGCCGTTGCATAGCTGCAACACCAGAGATGCGCGATCGTTCGCGCGGACGAAATCTTTTTCCAGGTTGTTTGCTTTTTTTGTGGCATGGTAGTCGCCAACTGAGACTTTAATTAAACGCAGAATGCGATTAATTTGTGCTAACAGTTAAGTAGAAAGGGTGAGCAATGATCAGACAAATGCCAATCAGCTGCTGGAGGTGAATTATTCAAAATTATTCATATTTCATCAAATGTTTTAAAGGCTGAAAACTGTTCGTGACAAATAAATGCTGGCAAACTGTTAAAACGTTTCAAGATTTGTGATACCAATGGATATGCGCTTGGAAAGTTCCACAGCTAATCTAAAATTAATACGAAACTAATCCGCAATTGATCTACAGGTAATCGGAAAATAATCTCGATGCAATCTAAATTTAATTTGCAATTAGGTTGCTGGTAAACGGAGTAGGCCAATGATAGGCCTCTTTTTCGAGATCGCTATCCGGTTCGTTCAATCGCATTACACAATAACGATACTTAACGAATCATTGTCAATTTCCTGCGAGCGAGCGATACCACGGCCGAATAATCAAAATTACCCGGCAATCGCAGAAACACCGTATTCGCACTTCCGCCGTGAAATTGCAGGATCACGTGAGAGAGCAGGTTCGACAACCTAGCTTGCGTAGAATTGCGTACACGGTCGAGTGAGCCAGCGCGGCGCGCGCGAGCGCGAGTAGTATGTTCCGCGTTAAGATGATTATCAAACACGTGAAACGAGGATTCGAATCGTCAAACGCGGATGGTCAGTTACCACAGATTCTCGCCGAGATAGGAATTCTTCGATGAAGTAACCGCTTGTTTTCGCGTATATCCGCTGCCCTGCGGTTGCCCCGATCCTCCTCCACATCTCGTCCTTCTCTCCTTTCCTTTCCGCTCCCTTGCGTCCTTGTATATTTTGATTGATATTTTCCCAATGCTATTTCGCAACTCGCTTCAACCTATCGTCCATACATCTACAACCTTCCTATACACGCTTGCCACAGACAGATCCGCAGTCGTTTTGTCCAATTTCTCGGTACGGTGGGAACGAACCCATACAGTATTCTCTGCTTCAATTTTTATTGCCATCTCAACCATGCAGATTATTTTATACTTGTATGCAGCGTATGGGAACGAACTCGCACAAAGTATTTTCTACTTCAATTTTTATTGGCATTTAATTATTCTAAAGTATTTAATTATGCTACAAAAATGTCAATACTATTTCTGTTCTAAAACACATTTCCAAAGTTCCGCATAAAATTGAATAAAGAATTGCACCATATTCTGAAAGGTGCAAAATGGATATTGCATCAAATATTTCATTCTGCAGTTCACAAATTAAGCAAGCTATTGAAATTCATAGTTTGCTAATAGATGTTCTGCTTCCCTGTACAGACTAAGATGTTTCTTTGAATATTGCTTAATTGGATCTTCGCTTTCTCATTACGCTGAGCATCACAGGTTACAAATATTATATTACTTATATAACATTTATATACCCTGTCATTACTATTTCTATATGTTTTGTGCTAATGGCACAGATGATTGCGAACCACTTTTCCCGCTAATTAGTAATAAAATTAGTAATAAAATTCGCGATAGAAAAATCGCTGGAAGCCAGTTTGAGGAGACCTCTGCGTTGCCTGCAGCAGCAACCTGCTGCCGATGCAGTTGCAAGCACACCTGCGCGAAGACGTTGAACCGTTCAGATTAGAAACACTTCCCGGGGTCACCAGGATTCTTTCGTTTCGTAACCGTTAGGCCGACGTGCTCGAAAGAAAAATTGTACACACGGTGTATGCGTTATCCAGAGGATGCTGAAATTCCCGGGATACCTTTTCCCCGGGTGTCTGCACCACGAGAGCGGAAAGAATTGTTTCCCAAGAGATCGCGCTTTGAATTCTACGGAACAGTACTTTAACGAAAGATCTGTCACTTTTTGCCCCGGCGTTCACGATGCCGTTTAATGCCTGGGAAAGTTCCTGGACTTGTTCTTCGGCTTATATGCATGTTACGCGACGTTTACAATCATGAGAAGCGAGATAGATCTCTGCGCAGTTTTCAATTCATATTCGAAAGATAAGTTTACGGCTCCCGGCAAATTGGGCCACGTGGATGGACTCTTCTTTTCTGCGCCAAGGGAGGTCCTAGCGCGTTTCGCACGATACAGCTGATTGTTCCAGTTAAAATTCAATCACTAACCGGAAGCGCTTATAATCATTTAGAAATCGTATAGCTTCCACTTTTCATATAATATTTATTATATAACTTGGCAGTGTAATTTATATCATTTTATTTATTCACTTCCAGGCTGAAAATTAAACGCCAGCCATATTTTCTCATACGGAAAGCTTCAGAAGTCTGTCGATTTACAAATTCGATAAGTATTTGCTGAATCTTATACAAGCCGTAAATTCGTGATTTAGATCAATATGTGCTCTAGGAAGATTGCAATTTACCAAGACGGAGAATCCGTTCATGGTCGAATTCATAAAGGCGTTTGGGTTTCTAAAAATCGTTCGAAACATTTAATTAAGGGAGAAAGCTAACAAAACTCGCTCGTAATTTCTCTGATCCGTGTACACAATTATTCACGAGCATCGATTACAACAGAGAGGGTAATCATAGAATCGTATCAAGATATCATAAAAATAAGAAAGGGATCCTAATCGGAGAGAAACCGGCGAGCGAATCGATTACTCAAATCAATTACACATAAATCGGAGATCGCGGATCGTTCGCGAAACGATGCTCATGCTACGCGATCGAGGTTCCCGTTAGGAATGCTTTCTGTTACGAAAGATTTTTTTTCGCCGTGTTGGTTCAACATAACCGGGACGATTACCTACCCGGTATCCTCCAGGAAGGAATGCTATCGATTTTTCGATGTTGCCCGATCGATCCGGCGCGCTCGAGACTTTATGATTCATCCGGGCGCATTGTGATCGTTGAACCTAATCGGCGCCTTTGCGTCACGGAATTGCATAAGAGGCAAACGGCCCGCCTCGCGCCGGACGGAAAACGAACCGGATTGTTTACCGCAATTTCTGTTATTCCGCGAGATTTACGATCCCGATTTCTATCGGGCCTCGATTGAAAATAAACTGCCGGTACAACGAAATATCGGTAGCGATCGGAACCGAACATAACAGCCGAACACCGCCGCTCGTTATTCCCACGATCGGACATGGGAGGAAATAACGGGATCATCCTCGCGATCATTATGACGATAATGCTTAAGCGTAGCCCGGTCTCACGAAATTAATGACTCCATGTTTCCACGGTCTATTCCCTGCCTCACGGTGAAGGTTATCGAACCTCCGCGACCATCTTCTCTCGTTAACCGAGATGTCTACTAGTTAACGATTCTCGTTAATGATTTTTTTTCTAATCCATTCTAACCTTCAGTCATTTTTATCCGTTTACTGGTCTCTGTACGGTGGACGCTTTGCGCCGTTTAATTGGCAGGTGTGCTAGAATGTATTCATATCTCCTGCAGTCATAAATCTATGACCTTTTGAATCGGGTTAAATCAGATTTAATTACGATTTATGGCGGCGTTTTACTGGCATTCTTTGAATAGTTTAAGGATATAGATTAGGGTTACCGTTTTCTTATGCCACATGATTTTTCCTAAAGTGTGTTTAGTGCTCCTGGAACAGATTGTGAAACTTTGAAAATCAGAAATATTTGTGTTTATCCGAAGTTAATTGTTTTTGTCCGGAGTAGTAAGACATTTCCAAAAAGAGGATTGCGAACGGAGACAAAGGATCTCTATAAGAAAACGATTTGAGGAGCGTTTCGCAAGTAATAGGAGATTAAGAACGGTCGAACAGGAGTCGAATAACGAGCAGGAGCCACGATCTGGCTATATTCCGCGAAGGCACGGCCACGAGGATGGCAAAAGAGAATCGGTCTCGCCTCGTTACAGCGGGATCGGCTTTAGTCATCGCTAACGAGCGATTAGCCGACATTGGCGAAGGAGGCTGCCGGTAACGAGGTCACGAATAAGTGCAGGAGACGACGCCGGGCTTTCGTTATCGCGCACTCAGTCGCTAATTACATAAGCCGTTCGACAGTGAACAGCACTTTGCCGATCGGATGACAAAAAGCGAGAGTCTTATGAAATGATAAGCCCAGCCGCCGCGTCCGAGACCGAAGGCAGCCATCTTTCAAACCCCCAGGCAAATAAGAATCTCCTGTTCTATATCTTCGACAAGCTTCTCGCATTACTTCACTCCGAGATCCACCTTTTCTTCAAATCGTTTAAAGCGATTTCGCGAGCGCAATTTCGCTCTCGCGCGGGCAGCATCGTGCGCGAAAGTGGATGCTGCGTCGGGTTACAGATGTCTCTGATAATTTCGCCGTTTTGTACGCGAGAGACTGGAACAATGTTTCAATTCTCAGACTGTATAGCTCGTTCGAAATTACATCAGCGAAAGAATCAAAGTACATCGTAACTACCCCAATTACAGGAGCCAGGAAAGTTGCCTCCTGATGCAATCTTCTTCTCATGTAACAGTAAACGGCCGAGAGTGCTTCAGTTCATTCGATTGGCCTACCGATGGACTATCCAGGAGCCCTAGCAGACGTGCCTATGCGGTGGCTCGTTCGTAATTGACAACGAGGAACATCGTAATCTCTTGTCCATTTCGTTGCGAAACCCCTTCGAAGACAATCGGGGAGCGTGGTACAAACGATGGAAGATGTTACGCGAGAAAGCTAACTGTCTCTGCTGGTCTGCTAGCCGATCTTGGTAAATCATTGCTTTCCTGCCGAAGAGACTTTTACAAATTCAATTTTTTAAACCTTCATCTCAAATATTAGATGCAGGACTTACAGTATTAACTTGAAAAATCAATTTTTCGTGCTGTGCTCGAATAATTCCTACACCCATAGTATCGTAAATTATGCATCATCCAAACAAGGTTCGAGCAGTTCGACTACGAGACAAAGTGAATAAACCGCTCAAGGAAGAAAAGAGACTTCGCCAGGCTAAAGAACAAATGACATACGAATGCTGTGACAATGGTTTATCGTACCCTTCGGCAGTTTCTCTTCTAATGAACACAGCGAAAGCGTTGACACAGAGGATGCTAATGTGAATAGTAAAACGCGATTGGAGAGAGTACCAGTTAGATTCCCAGCGAGGCAGGATTAAATGTTCAACATTTCCCTCTAACGAGAATCACCGCTAGACAGTGGACATTAACATAATCCCATCGGCTTCCGAATCAAAGGCCCATTGTCTGGCTTTGCGGTCAGTCCCCTTGGAGCCGCGGGACAACACGGCAACAAACAAGCCACCTTGCAGGCAAAGTTGCTCAACTTTCCGTTCGGAACAATCCGGCTAACGCCTGTCAGGCGGAAACTGGTCGTCCGAAGAGGCGAAATATCTTGCGCAATCGGTGCAATTAAGTCAGCGAGCATCTTGCGAGCGTTAAGTAATCTCGGAGAGGAACCCGACGTAAACAGCCTCCTCCGGAATCGAGCGAAGGAAGCTAATCGTGGGACGCAGGGGGGCCTTGTGCAATTAGCGTAATCAACGGAGAGAGAGAGAGAGAATATGTTCCGTTTTTGCCAGCCAGTTCCATCCGCACCGGTAATTATTCCGTCTTTACGCGAAGAAACGCGCTCTTCCTGTGTGAAAGCTCGGCTTTCGCGGATCCGGCCGACGAAGAAGCATTAATTGCAGCCGCTGAAGCCGAGGGCGTGTGCGCAAGAGACTAGCCTAAATCGAAGCGCTAATCCGTCACGCTGACCTATAGATCTTTTCCACGGTAGAACGTTATTATGGCCGGTGAAACTCATGGGAAACGGACCGAGGACTCGCGCGATGCTCGAGCACGCCGCGCCGCGCGCAGCCTGTGTTTTCAAAGCTACTCGCTTGCCTAGTTATTTATGCGCGTAACTTGGACACTAAACGGGATAGACGGCCTAGCTGTTCGATATTATATGGCCGTTCTCATAGTTGAAAGTTTGTTACGATTACTGAACGACGTGGAAGGTAATTAATCCGAGAACCTTCCGGGGTGCCGTATAAACACCAGTCCCGCTGCAATTTATGTCATTCCGCGGAGAAATATTCGACACGTTCCTTTTTATCTGCGATCATTCATATCTGTCGGATGAAAGCGACTCTTAAAGAACAACTCTAAGAAAATATATTATTTTAATATCTCAATAATGAACGGGAATCTTCCGGGGTGTCGTATAAACCTCTAAACACCAGCCTCGTTGCGATTTACGTCGTTTCGCGGAGAAATACTCGACACGTTACTGTTTATCTGCAATCATTCACGCCGGGGGCATAAAAGCGACCCTTAAAGAACTACTTGAAGACAATTATTTGTTTAATATCTTAAAAATCAATGGGAATCTTCCGGGGTATCGTGTGAACCTTTAACCACCAGTCTTGAGTGGAACTTTCCTCTGAATTTATATTTATGGATGGTTGAACCACAATGTTCTCCGATACTTTTGTATGGACAGCAAAGATGAAATTGCTTTGTCGGATGAAACGTCTAGCCGAGATCTACGATGATCGGAGAAAACGAAAGTCTGGGTAAGTGCAGCTCTGGCCGGTCGTTCCACGGTATCGGGAACGATACGAAAGCATCTTCAGGAAGTGTAGATAGGCGAACGCGCTATTACGCTTGCAAATGTTGCGGCTGGAATTCCCTGGTGCGCCTAGATGCAAGGCGAGGCGATGCGATGCGATTTTCTCAAGGAAACGTCGAAGCTGTTGTGCTCGCTCGCCGGCCGGCCGATGCAGAAGCCTTCTGTATACATTACGCTTATGTTCATAATAACGCGCACAATGTTTCTCAACTGGTTTCGCGCTTATGCCGTATGCAACATCAATAGTACTACCTTTATGTTACGATATTGTGTAACGGGGTAATATTATTACGGACCCGGCTTCCGACACTTGCACCTCCGCCGGTCCAAGCACACCGACCGCGGTGTAACTTCATCGGCTGCGTTATTAATGTTCTAGGAGCTTAATACGACAGTAACGTGATAGCGAGCCTGCTATCAAAGTAAAGTAAACTATGCGCTGGTAGGTGCATGCGAATTGCAAACCTGGGAATGAATGACAGTTTAATACAGCCAATCGACCCATAGACTTCGATCTCCAAGTCCTCCTTTTTCTCAATTTAATTATTTTCTTTTGTCCGTGTACCATTTTCACGAATTTCATCACATTGAACTTAGGTTCATGATTTAAGTGCAGTGATTTTACGGAAGGTCCTATTCGGAAAGTCCCCTTATCAAAATTGTAGATCAACTAACTGGAAGTTAGAGGACATACGATTGCACTTCGTTCATCGCCATTTTCCTGCAATTACTCCGTAATGCAGAACAGTATGAGAAAACTTCAGCAATTAAGTCTACGAGTATATTTAGTGAAAGTTCCGTCGTGCAACAAGAGAAAACAATTTCGCGCGCGCAACCCTCTCGCAATGACGGGGGCCTAATCCTCGCCGCGCAATTTCGATTCATCCCGCTCGGTGCATCGAACGCAATGATTCACAATAGAGTTACAAGAGTTACTGCTCGATTGCCACGCATTATCCACATTCCACGGGCTCGATCGAGGGGAGTCCGTGGTGCTTCCTGGTGAAACGCAATACCAGATTGAAATCCGCGGACCGCGGGTACCGATGGGTCCCGGCGCAGCGGTGAAATCGCGATAGCAAACCGCTTATCTGGGAACATCTATCAGTGACCCGCGACCCCGGTGATTCGTCTCTCTTGTCGAACGTGCCTACATACCTTTAACTTAAACGATCCGTCCCGTGCCCCTCGTACCGTTCACTCGAGCGGTTTCTGTTCACGCCTAGGGCGTCTACACTCGTATTCGATCGGTCTTCTTGTTCCGCGTTTATACCTTAGACAACGTCGGACAACACCTGTGTGTGCATTCAGTCATCTCGGTTTTCTTGAGGGCCTCCGAGCCACGTGTTTTTGTCGGAAACTGTCTAACGCTCGAGCACTCAATCTAATGGCTAATTGTGTGGTTCGAGAAACGTATCTCACTGATCGAGCAGATCTTCTTTGGACTTCCGTCGTGAAGATTGTTTCCGTTGACTTGGGTATCCTTGGAAATTGTAATACGTTTATATTCGAACAATGACTAAAAATTTGGATAGACACATTCTTGTAACTTTTGCGAAGTAATGTAAAATAGTCCCGACTGATGCCCCGTAAGCGTGTCCATGGTTAGATTTTCATTTTAAAGGCAGAAGCAGGGAATGCACGAAGCTGCGAGGTCGCGAATAACGAGGGCCATTAGAGGATTCCGGTGAGGTTGCGGAAACCGTGCGGCCGCAGCATCGTTACTGCACCTGTTACGTCCGGTGCACTTTTCCACGCGTAACCTGTGAACGAGCGTCGAGCGGACGTTTTCACGGCGCGGTTCGAAGGCATCCGGCACTCGTCGTCGTGGCTCGAACAGAGAAAGTTCAAGAGGAAGCGCACTAAAGCCGCTGTTACTGCTGCCATTGCCGCAAGTTGCTGGCTGCATCTAGCCAGCCTCTGTGTAATTCACGTCAGGACACGGCGTCGCGCGGGACGATTTCACGGTGATTCGTAACGATGCCCATAAAGGTCAAAACCCAGAAGAGCCCAGGTTGCTGGCAAACGCGTTCGCCAAAAATGGTTATCTTGGCTAGCGGCGCGCTGCCCGCCGCGATTTACGATATTGATTTTCAAAACGATCGATGGTGCGGTACTGACGCGACGCGGAAGTCGCTCGCGATCCGAGCCTTAACTCGTTTGCGATGCAAAACCTCTTGCAATCGCTTAGCCCCGAGGAGACCCTTAAACGATCACCCCGTTTCTTACCGGGAATTTTAATCAGAAACCCTTAAGAAGGATTTTACCCGGCAGTAATACGTGCTTGCCGGAAGTAACCCCGTAGGCTGCAAGAGGTTCGTGTTACGTCGTGCTTCTATGGGTAATTTAATATACGAATTGTCGAAGCTTCTGCGTAAATATTCTTTAGAGACTATAAATATCGTCGGGAGAGGATGTGGCGGAGAGTAGTCGCCTGTTGTATGTAAAATGTTGCATGCAGTATTCTGTCCTCGTCATCTAGAAACTTGGCTTACACACTCCTAAGTGACTAGAGTCCTGAATAGACAACGGATCTTTATTCAAAATACAAATTGTTTGAATGCAAGAAACAACAGTCTCCAATAGAAGTCTTCATTTTTTTAATACAAAGAATTTAATTTCTTTTTTAATTTGTCGACTAGTTTAAGTTGCACTCACTCGTTTATGTCATAAATGCATCAAATGCATTCACTAATGATACCTCGACCACTATTTCGCAAGAACGACTTCTAAGCACCCCTAAGTCCGACTAGTTTAAGACGTATCGGAGCCACTCAACAGTGTCGACACCTGAAGGATCGCTGGGTCGCTTTCGAGATCTTAATCTAGGAATGCCAATAAGTATTTGGCGTAGCAAATAAACGCGAACGACTGTTTCTCGTTGTACATCGATGGCGAAATCGCGTCGACGAATTTAAGACCCTTCAGCGACGCGAAGGAATCGACGAGACCCGTTCTGGAATTCAATCTGGAAATCTCGGCGAGAGTATTCGCGAGTGTAGTAACAGGACGTTGGCGCGTTTGACTCTCGTTGCGTTAAAATAACAACTGGCGACGTCAAAGCTTTCGAGTCCGATCCCGTCCGACATAGTAAAATCTTGCTCAACGTTCGGAACAGAAGACGGTCCCTTCACATTCCAGCACGAGCATCGAAATTAATTCTCGTTACTCAGCTATAGATGCCCCGGGTAACAAGCGAGCCGGCAGACAGTTGATTAATCAAGTTTAAGTCGCGTGTTGGATTATACGATAACACGTAAACTCGCTTGTCAGCCATTATTCACTATCAGGACATGCGCTTATCGGCGGCGATCGCCGCGAATATTTAATAAAGTACATTGCGAAAATGGCTGCACGTCGTCGTTAGCAGAGGACCGGGCACGATTCTCCCAATGAAATTTGTTAAGTTATGACAATTAGAAAGTTCATCGTTCACTCAGAGGCACCCTACGAAAGGAGTCACTGATTCATCGAGTACACGCCGCGCGCATCACAATGAATCGTCAGGTGGCAGGTGAAAAATCCCTGGTAAATAATCAACAGTCCGGTGAACGTCTCCAGGATCAGGGACTCGCAATTTATCATACTGTCGACGTCACGTGGAAAGGTGCAATTTACAGGCGAGATTCGTTACGACACATGCGTACACACGTGCCCGCTGATTTCGTTCTGATCGAGCTTGCATTCATCAAAATCAGACGTTCCGAAGGATGTTCTGTGAGTTTCAATTACCTAGATGAGTGGGTACCTCGGATCTTTTATTAATTTCCTCGGTCATTTTCAATTTAGGTTGATGATAGATGCTTCAGTACTTCAGCGGGACTGATAGACTTCAAATGGTTGGGGTCATCCAATTTTGGGCATTTTTCTCGATAAACAGAAGTCGTTTTATCAAGCGACTCAATTATTTATCATTATTGCTTGTTTGAACCATCCTACAGCCCCTCTTTCACGCGTCGTTAAAGTCGATCGCTACTAAATAAATTAATTTAAACACGAGATAAACACGGGAAGAGAACGTAATTAGCGCGTAAATGACCAAAAATTGGCACGAATCAAGGTGAGCCACACGGTGGCGCATTTTCGGAAGGAAGTTCGCGTCGAATTGATAATGACTCACCGAAGGTCGACATTCAATGTAATTCAACTGATCTTCCCACTAATTTCATTGACCAAAATTTATATTTCACGATGTGACTCATTAAAACATATTTCCATGTTTGGTCGTGCAAGGGCGAACTTGCAAGACAGACTCTTTTACAGACAGAAAATACCTCTTTAAGCATCTCCGTTCTTCGGTAAATGAAAATCAGAATTAAGAAAGCATCTATCAACAAGGGAACCATTAACTTATCGTATCGCTAGTTTTACATCGATGCAACGATTGGGAAACTCTACCTCATTCTTCCTATCTCGCAGACATCTCGGTATCTAAATACCAGCTTTCCCTATTGCCGGACAATACTCGACAGAATAGATAATTTCGAAATCGAGACACGACGAGGGCGGAGTTTACAAATTTTTGTCGGTTCGTCGAACATATTAGAAATTACTAGGAGCGGCATTTGCAATCTGATGATCATCGGTGAAAGAATGGTAGCCACAATGGAACGCCATTGAGATAAGAGCCATCGAATCATTTTCTACAAGCATTCTCGAAACTTACATTCCATCCTTGTTCATATAAAACATGCGTTCTTAATACGTCTGTTTTATACATTACTGAACAATCCATGCTACTCATGATCTCTTGTATAAGAAGAAGGCCATTAATAATCGATACACGTGTCCAATACCATTTATGACATTTCTATGGTTAATAAAACGTTGCATGAAGTATTCAAGCCACCGAAGCGGCTTGGAGTCCATCGTTGTCTAACGAATTATCGTACGAAGCGGTCCGAGCGCGGCTCAGCCATTATCGTCGGTAACGAGCCACCGTAATTTTGTCGGGTCAATTAAAAAAGTGTTAGGAGCCGATAAACCCGCAAAACGATAGGCCGTTTCCCATAGAGCCGAACTGCCGTGAGAGTGGCTCGTAGCTCAGGCTAGGCGTATATCTGGCTCGGCCGATGAGGCGTTCCGCGCCGAGCACCGCCGATAGATTCGCCGAGATAACTCTTAATGCCGTGTTAATTATCCGTTGCTGGTTGGCAATTACTGTTGGAATAGCCGTACGCCCTAAATTCCGCCGCTGCCACACTTCATGAAGAACGTGTCGACCCGATAGAACCGCGCTCCGATGCTGATGATGCTTTATTGATCATCGTCGCTCGTTACCTTACTGCAAGATGCTTTGCTCGATGCACTCGGCCGCTCTATTAACGCTTTTTACCATTTCGTTTTTGCCCCCGCCGCGAACAGCGTGAACTGTTCGCTCGGTTCGGGCGAAAAGTAATCGCGATGATTCGAAGCAAAGTCATTCGGCGCGGTCTGTGAAGTGAATGTCCTGGGGTGTTCAATGTGGACTAACGATTTCGCTCAGTTTTTCGATGTAATCGTGCGAAACTGTCCGTAGGAGTTCAAAAGTTTATTGTAATTTGTATTTGTTCCTCTGAATAATAAGAGACCTCTGAACTTCCATTAACTTTTTATTTTGTGAAAGTATTTATTTAGCTGTATCGTTATCTACTATTTCGCGCAGTCGGACTCTAATTGAGTCTCGAATCAGCTCTCCATTAAAATGAAATAACTACGCAACGCTTTTCGAAAGTCACAATTACAAACGCTGTTTCCGCGTGCAGAGTGACGCACAGTTCCTTGATCAAATTCATAGCGGAAATAGTTTGGAGAAAGTCGATTTGTTGGTATCATAATCGCTTTTGAAGGGCGGGAAGAATAACGAGATTCCGAGATTCCCAGGCAATTTCGTAAATGGGATATTTGGCGCGTGTGTAATGAGAAAACAAGGGTGAATCGTTCGCAGCTAATATTTCTTCGATGGGAGCCAAATCGACCAATTCAGACTGTTACGCAGAAATTTGCGGTTGGACCATTCGGCGAGATGCAGACATGCAGAAATGTTCAGTCGTAATCGGCTCCGGATATCATCTTCAATCTGCATTCTCGAGAAAAAGGTGTGAAGAGAGTATTACAATTTCCTTTGCGGTGAGAATCGTGCTTGTTATGAACGAAGAAAAGAATTGACTGGAATTTGGAACAGTATTATGTTAAACTTTAAAGATTAGGTTGTAACGATAGAAATGCAGGATTTAAACCGATGTTTTTAAAGCACATAAAAAACAATTTTATTAAAATAATATGCAAATTAATTTTATAGAACATTTAATATTGTTTAATAGTGACATTAAATTATTATGAGAATTGATTTTAATATTATTGAAGGGAATAGTATTAAAATTAATTTTACAGAGAATTTAATATTCTTTAAAAATATAAAGCTGTCCATTCGTTGACACTTCCTTCGCCCCATACATCGTTGATATTCCGAGCCGCTTGAGCGGCACTTCAGCCTAGTTTGAACTCATAGAAAAAAATATTGCGAAAATCGCGTTTTGACATCCTGACATAAAAGCCAAATAATTTAGTAAAAATTTGAATAAAACTAAATATCAAAAGCATAATTAAATAGAGCGTAAAACATGCTCCAAAATGACATATAACTCATTAAATGAAGGTAAATATTTATTGGTATAAAATTGAAATTGAAACAAAGGAACAGAAATTGCATTTCTTTCTTTACAACCTAATACTTTATTATAAATTATTCTGTCATTATATAGTACAAGAAGTAAACAAATTTCGTGTTTGGTATACGAGTTTAAATCTTTGAATTTTTCTAACTCTCTAAGCTTTTAATAATCTATAAATGTTTTTTCAATTTTCAGTTTTACAATCTTAATGTTTGTCAAATAAAAAATTCAATGATTCTAGTGTTTAACAATTTAATTCTAGTAACAAATTCCACTATAAAATTGTAAGCTAAATAAAATTTCCAATATCCAGCTGATTTGAGAAAGTACAAATATTTGTGGAATAAAAATTCTTAAGTAAAAAAATAGATCGCTTGTTCCACGATAAGATAAAGATGAAATTTCCGTGACAAGAACATCAACACGATTACCCATGGCAATGCAATCTGCATCGTTTCGTAATTTGTTGCAAGAAATTGATACGAGTTAGGGGGGCCGCGAGATACCAGCCATAACCAGCGTTAAATTCGAGCAATAGCGAGGCCACGATGCGTCGAGCTGCACGTGATGCTGCAGTTCGTTGCAATTAAACCTCACCGGCAATTGGCGTGCCCGTCCTGTTATTACGATCAGATAATCCGAGCGTAACGTTCCACGAGAACAGGTGGATGGTTCAAGGGCACAGGCTGGCCTCTGACGCGATGCACCTTTCTGGATTCACTCGGGTGCATTTTCACTTTCGTTCGAACACACCGGCGCAACTGCATAGCTCGGTGCGCTGGACTCCCGAGGTAACAGGTCTGATTAAAATCGGGAGCATAAACATTTTATGAATGCAGACTGTACTTGCTGCAAGAACCAGAATTAGTTGCTTTAATTACTGGGATTCCTCTACTGCATTATCGAACGCAGTCTAGCAATAAATGCACTTGCGTAAATATTCGTTTATATTGTTGCTACGGGCATTTTTTGGTTACTTAGCAATTTGGTGAAATGCCCGATGAACTTTATGCACTTATGAGGCATAAAAGTCTTTAGAAAAGGATGTGGAATTTTTAAAATTTTTCTAGAAAAATATGAACTTGTGTAACGATTAAAAAATTGTTTTGTCCAATGCCTTTCTAAAAAATCAACTTGATGAACTGCAGCAACGTATTCCAAAGTACAATAGAAGACTGTTCTAAAAGTGGTACTTCCTAAAATAGTCTTCTGTGCTGAACCAACAATTCGAAGGATTGTAGCATTCTAAATTAGGTGCGCGCGATCCTTTATCAAACGTGAATTCTCGGCGTGCTGGATCAGTTAAAAAAATGTCTCGGAATGTTCCTGGCGCGGGTTCGATATTTCACAGAGCCTATCAACGTTATCTCGGAGCGGACCCGGCTTCTAATTACAAGTTGCCATTTATAGTATACTTCTGAAAGCTGGCCTGCGCCTCGAGGAAGCATTGTCCTGTGCGGAACGGTATTAAAACAGAGGCCCGCGAGCTAACAAGAAATCGATAACAGCAGAAACAGAAACAGAAACGAAAACGACCCTGGCCGGCTCTCCAAGTGGCAAGCATCATCGACCGCCATATTTCATGCACTGTTTTCGTGCGATACTTCGTTCATATTTCAGGCTTATCAACGCGTGCCCAGAAGGTAGCCGCCCCTGCGTTTCTGTCCGCTCCACCAGCCAATTATAATCTGATTTTTCAATGCAAAAGTACAGAAATATATGCTTGTTCTTCGTTCGTCGGCGTCGTAAATAACGAAAAACACGGTGAAGAGTGTCGATGGGCATTTTTCGAGACTGTTTCTCGCTTCGAGGCGAATTCGCGGGAGGAACGATGATTCATATTTTAATATAACTTGGGCCCGTTCAAATATCTATTTATAGCTTTCTGGGAGGAGCACCGCGATCTCAGAATTCTTTGCACGTGCTCTCTCATCCGAACAAATCACCTCTGCTTCAAATATTTTCGAGGAACTATAAATCCATCGAAACGGCTGTGGAGCTTCCAGGAATATCGGACATAGCGATCTACGTCGACGAAGAATGCGAGGATTTATAAGGATGTTATAATTTTTATGAAACTAGAACGTGATAATGCTTTGAAAGCGTCTTAATTAATTACATGATGTCCACGTCATTCAGTCATTCAATAACGTGCCCATTTAAAGCGAACGCGTAATTCGCAATCAACGCATCACTTTCGCTCATGTTACCTAGATTTCAAACCCGCCACTTATAGTTCATGCATTCTTCTAGCCGCTTTCAGTTCGCCAATAATTAAAATACCAAAAGACTGAACCGCCTATTACCGAACAGCCGACAATTCTGCTCATTCAACGGGTTTCTGAGTGACCGGATCGGTATGATAATGGCTAAGCGATTTCGCGCGATCGAATCGATCGACGGGACGAGCATGTAATCGATACCGAGCCTGTAGCGATCGAGAAAACCGCGGAAAATAACAGGAATATTTATAATAAACCCTATTATCATAATCGAATGCAACGAGTAACCACATTGTAGCTGGATTTAGTATATCTCACCATCTTAAAGGAACTCTCTTTTGTTCTCTAATTTCATGCTATCGCTGGATAGAATCTTTTAAAGCATCTCGCAACTATAATGCAATTACATTACTAAAAATAATAGAATTATTATTTTTTGCAGTGAACAATTGATAGACATAACTGCACTTGAAAGAAGTAGAAATGTATAGGTATAAATAAATTGCGTTCATTGCAAGATACAAGATCTACAGACATTTGTTTCTCTTAATTACCAAGCTAAAAATAATAAACAGGATTTTATAAATAAACAAATGAGTATGTACTTCTGAAGAAATATCGCTTGCAGAGTCCTCTTTTCTCTTTCCATAAATCCCCGACGATACGGCTGTTGCTTTAACGAGATAAATGGAATCTTTGGGCGAACGCAACGAGCACGAGTCGCGACTCGTTCACTCGGTAAAACTTCAAAGGCGAAATACCACGGATTCTCGTACGCCCATTCGCTGCTGGTATGATCTAAAAATCTTCGCACTAATTATGAGCGCAGATGCATCTGCGGGGCAGCGTGGCACCGTGATCTAATTAAAAGGCCAGCCTTGAGCGTGCCTTTACGCTGCTGGTCGGTTCCATTTATCCGCGGAAAAAAACGTACCCGTAGAACGAGGTAATCTGTTGTGCCGTGTATATCGCTGGTAATATTCAGCGTGCCGCTAATATAACGTCAGATTTATTACTTTGGAATCAATCTTATTACTTAAAGTTCTCGTACGTGCCTCACAGGAAATTCTCGTCTCGAGCAAGTGTCATTTTTATTCGACCTATATCTACTCGACTAATCGCTGATTAGCGAATCACTTTTGCATAAATTCAGACGGTTGGTGATTAAATTACTGCAGCATGAATTGCTCGATAAATTAGTTCCGTTCGTTTGAAAGTGCTTCAGAAATTTATCGGATGTTAACAAATTTAGTCAAACATCGTGATATTCTTGACGATTAGCAAGTTCCATTTTTATTCGGCCCCTATCTCCTTGACTAATCGCGAACACAGTTCAGCGAAGAGAATAGTGTCGAGTAGATACGTAGATTAGCATATGATGGACGGAGTGGTTAAAAGGTGGCGTGGAACGTGCAGAATTACCTGGTGCACTCTCGCCGTTGCGTCGACGTTGCATCACGTGCTCTCTAAACTGCAGACACATCGTTGGAAAGGCGAACGCAAAAGCGAAACGCAATGGACTGGGTCGGGGGGAGATCGCGGTTGCAAAATCTAATCCGAAAATCCAGCGAGAGCCACCTGCAGGCCGATTGCTAATTGAGAGGGGTAGGCTTTGGCCGGTCTTAACGAGCGGGCTCGGCAGATTTGCGACGCGATATCGGTAGCGATTTAATTGAACAATTCGATGAAATAGTTCCCGTTGTCTCAACAGCATCGACGGTTCCCCGGCTTAACGAGCTGCTACCGGTCGTTTCGCGAAACTTTATAACGCGATTTAAAAGGGGACGTCAACGGGAAAAACACTCGGTGCTCTCGGTACACGGACACCGCCGCGTACGAATAATTATTATTGAATCATCCGGTTACACGCGATAATCTGCCGGCTGATCTCCGGCCGGATTAAAACGTTGTACGGTTTTTCGAGGCGAGAGGAGAGCCGGTTCTACGGCACGATAAAAGCGTTTTAATTAAGTATTGAGCGTCGGCGCGCCGCGTTATTTATTTTCGTTCACTCCGCTGTTTCCATTATTCATTTACCCCTACGCTATTTCTTTGCCTCTCGGTCTGCACCCCAGCCGATGCTGCTGCCATGCCGTCCCGAATATAATAACGAACGGTTTTTATTTTAATCGCTTTTCGTTTTAATCCCCCTAGCCAACGGACGGGATTGCTGCCCGTGTAATGGCCGCAGCATCGTGTTAATTACAAAATAGCGTTCTCCGCTTTGTTTTGCTCGTTCACCGGCTAAACGCCGCGCCGCGATCCGAGTTTGTTAATACTTCCCGCTGCTTCTATCGGCGCACGTTTTCACGAGGGGGGCATTGAACGTGAGACAATGACTTTATCGTGGTGAGAAGTGGAACCTTTTGTGGCGTAAATATATTACTGTGTTCAGTAAAATTACAAATTATAACTATTTTCCATTTTCCTCCAAATGTGCACTACAGCGCATCATCAGCACGTTTGGATCTAGCTGGCGGTCATTAACCCGGTTTGGTGCATCGGGTTCGTTAACGTGTGGCAGGTTCGGGCCGGGCCGGGAGAAGGACGGATCGATTTAATCGGTGATCGATAACGCGCGACGACCGGAGAAAGGGGGCACTGAGAGGTTTACGGCGACTTCTAAAGTTCAATAGCAACCGGCGCAGGCAAGGTTCGCCGCTATTTATTTTATAGGCGTGCTCCACTTGCCGGCTGGCCGGGAGAGGCCAGCCTCCATTCACCGAAAGAGAGAGGAAGGAAGTCAGCGGCTGGCGTGGACAGAGAAAGAGCGTGCAACCGGGGGGACAGAAAGAAATCAAGGTTTACGATGCTGCACTTTAGCTGTTTCTGCATGCCACCGCGCGGTGCAGCGAAACGCGGTGTTGCACCGTGCACAGCCCCGGCCAGGCCTGGCCAGGATTTACGCGACAAGTTTCCACGGCTCACTTCGCGGATCCCATCCGCTCTGGATTCTTCGGAAAGATATCGCGCGTATAACTCTTCGTTCGGCTGCTCGAAACAACATAGATATTTTGCTCTTTTCATTTCATGCGGTCCCGCGTATCTATACACGCGTGTATTGTATATGCACGCACGTGTACATATCTGCAAACCGGTTTAAATCCCCCTCAAATGAAGTTCGGATCATTTGCCAATGGAATTGCTTCGTTGCGGATCCGTTCGTTGATAATAACGCAATCTACTCGTTTGATCCTTTTCACTTTTTTACCACGCGCCAGCATTCTTCTCGATCCTCTGGCCAACTTATCTCTTTCTTTCGCGAACGAGCGCGCGCGCACGCCAGGTAAGTGACAGCAGGCAAAACGCAACGACCGCTTTCTATTCGTTACTCGCGCGTACCTAGACTAATTGCACCGAACAGACTTTCCGCAAGATCCCGTCGCGCCGTTAATAAACCGTCATTCACCTGCGTTAAGTAAGCGCAACAGGTAGACACGATTTCCAGGGGTAACGCACGCGCCAAAAAATTCGCGTTCATCACGCGCCGAGCGGAAAACACGAAATGTTAACCACTGAGCTCACTGACTCAGGATCATAGATTCAGGCGTTAGATTCGTCCAACATTGAACGTACGCTCACGTACGTGTTTCTAAGAGTGCTTGGCCGATCGATTACGATAGATCATAGAGCCCTCTAATTGTCGATCAGAGGGTCTAGGGCTTTAAAGTCCAAGAGCCGATCAATCTTGGCGAGGAATGCCCTCGCGATGTCGAGGACCGATATATCGATAGGTCGCGAAGGTCCCTTATTAAAGCACGGGCAAAATGACCGGGTCGTCTTTGAGGATGCGAGAGCCGCTTGTCAGCTTATTGTGGCGCGGGGCGAACTAACTCAGCCATCCATTTATCGGCCTCCCATCAAGATAACAAGATTTGCTTTTTTTATCGTCTTCTTCGTCTTCTTCTTCGTTAACAACGCTCATGAGGACGGTGCACGATCGACGGACAAGACCCTTCATTATGGCCCTACGTAATTAAGCTTTGTACACGGAGAAAAATGTTCTCCTTTGCTTGGTCAGCAATCAACCCTCGCATTATTATACCGGCGGAAGCACGAAAACGCAGCGAAAATGAGATGATGATCGTGACCCGCGGCTCGACGCTGCGTCTCTCCGCCTACGATCACCGTAATCTCGCGATACCGATCATTTTTGCAGCTTCGCGTGCCGACAAATCGACCACTATGTTTCACAAATTTGCCAGTGGGTTTAGCGGGAATTGCAAAACGAATAACTTGTATAAATTGTCGAATAAGTATAAAAGACTCTTATTCCTGAATAATACCAAACTTTTCATGGAATACAACATTCTTTCTTTTCACGATCTTGTTCCACGGGAAAAGTTGATTCATTCAAGATTCTGAAAGTACAGATACTAGAGCTGACAACATGAAATAGCATAAACTCCTTACAATACCGACCTATCTCAGAGAATCATAACCGAGAGAAAACGTTATGCAAAATGAAAAAGTCAGCGGATAATCACCGAATCGTCCGTAATGGTCGGCTCGCGGGTTCCTAATTGCGAGCAGGCTGCCGTGCAATCCGGCGCGTCATTGGTTGTCCATTAAGACCGGACAGGGACTTTAATCACGAGGACAAATTGAAAGATCGATCGATTGTTCCCAGGCAAAAAGTAGTTTACATTGAAATTGAGTAGCCGCCGGAGGGAAAGGCTGAGGAGGAATCCGGAACGATCCCACGGAGAGGTCTCAGAATGAAGTCGCTTCGAAGTCTCAGCACTCGGCGAGAGTAGGCGTTGGATGGTCTGGTGTCCCTGGCTCGATCGGGAGGACGCAATTCATTTTGCATCGATAATGCTCGCGGGATTCAGTCCGGGAGAGAGAGTCGGCCTTTTTGCCCACCTACTACTATCATTAGCCTAATCGAATCATCGTGCTATCCGGCGAGCAAATCATGAACGAGTTTCTCACGAGCGGAATGTTAGAAGCGGCGCGGCTCGTAATATGCGTTACACGGTGTTCACGTGTGCACGCGAACCACCGTGTAACGCACCATTTACTTAACTAAGTTGTGCACGGTTGCCGATAAGTGCGAACGCAATGCCAGTTTCGTATAGCTGGTTTTATTGCGGATCGCAACAAGGACGGGAGTCGCAACAATTTACGAGTGACCGCCGCGCCGTTCCAATGGCGGTCCTGTTGGCCGCGTGCACACGCTCTGTCCACAGCCGGCCGGTAAACAAAAGCGGCGCTACGATTAATCGTTCCTGTTTGTTGCGTCAGCGTCCGCGTCCACTGCCACACGAATTTCGCGTGTTTTCTTTCTACGAAAGTCGTGAGTCTTGTTTGCCGCGAAGATTGATGTTGTTAGCCCTCGCACGCTCCTGCGGAACCTTTCGACAAGCGAGCCTCGAGCCGCTCATTACGGGATCTGTTATCTTTACATCACGATCGAACGAATTGTGCTTTACTGCTGTCTCCACGTCTGATACGAATATGTCAATTCGTAGTGCTATCTTACATCGTGATTGAACGAATTGTGTTTTATGCATAGTTTTATATTTCTAAGTAATAGATCAAATGGCAGCAATGAGCTGTTTGCTTCTTTTTTTTAACCATGCTGTGGAAATGAGAGAGAAAAGAGGTTCTCACTCTGGTCATACATATATTCAGCATGTGTATAACTAACATAGATCTGCAACACATATATTTTAAATGTTCATCAAGGACCCAAATAAAAAAGTTTTAAAAAATGCCCTTTTTATTTTTGCATGTAACCTTGTAAATTATAATTTTTGGAAAATCTTTTTTGCATATCATTTCATAAACCAATGCTTCTAATTGATTATAAAAAATCAGGTCATTTCGTACAATTACAAAAAAGTTATTCTGTTTTAAAGGGCGTCCGAACACTCTCGTGGCTCACTGTATACAATACATTTAACTAGAGCGAGCTCAGGTGACGAGCAAACATAACATATGAAGAGTATACCGCGAAATACAAAATACGGTAGGTTCCGCGTTCGCGCTAACACTGTGGCGGCTACCTCCTACGCTCGCCACTCGATGGACAAATAGTCGAGACTTTTCTCGCTAGTATCTGATCCGTCACCGATTGGTATATGTATATATATATATTTGGATTTGTATATACATACATATATGAGTTCTATTACTTTATAATATAAATGCATTTTATACAGTGACTTATCGTAGATGTACAAAAGAATGTATCGAAGGTATAGTAGGTCACACCGACGCATTACGCGCCGAAGAAGAGAATAAGTTCTCGACTCTCGCTACCGAGTCAATTAACTTGTCGCTCGAAGCGCGCGACGCCAATAAATCAAGAATCTGATCGAATTATAGGTGGTAAGTGTTATGTTTCGCGTCGTGTATACCGACGATGACGAGTTACGAAAGTTACGAGCGGCTAGCGGCTTGACTATATCCGTCACAATCGCATCGTAAAAAGTTTAATCGCGTAAAGACACACGTACAAAGGCGCGAATCAGCTTTCCTGTCACGACGCGCAAAGTGGCGGCGTGCCGTGAACTCGACGCGATTTATTTTCGTTTTCGCGATGCGCGTTCGGCCATTAACATCGGCCTTTCTCTTCTGAACCCGTCACTCGCGACCGATTGTTCGATATTTCATTCCCGCGAACGTTTCATCAATTTTCCTTCGCTTATCGTTAACCCCCTTACACTCCTCAGATAAAAATTCGCTCATTTTCTGGTCTAGATAATTATACAATATTTTAAAATGTGAGATTATGAATGAAATATGTCGAACTGAAGTGTAATGAAACTGGATCGTTAAGAATTGTAAATAATGAAAAACTAAAAACTAATGGCATTCGTTATTAGGACGTCACTTTTAATGCAGCAAATGCATTGGATCGATGCATTATAAAAATACAAGGACAGAATTGAGCGATAAAGCGTGCTATTAGCCAATTTATCAGACAAGGGGGATACATAACTTCGCGAAATTTATGTTGAATAAATCTCGGGGTTTCATCGCGCGGTGATTTTTAAATCGGTCGTTAGGATAGACTCGGCGAGGATGGGAGTTTAAATTTCCATTTGAAACGAGAAAACGAGATCATCAGCATCGTAACCTACGGCCTTCGCCTCGTTATATTTCTCTCTGGCATTGTTAACCGAGATTTACGCTCCTCCGTAGCAGTAAACCATTCGCGGAGCAATTTCTTGGCACTCGGACTGATTGACCACCTTGCGAATGGCCGCACGCGAGCACTGGCCCCAGGGATTAACATGTTTTCCAGTGCGACGCGATTCCGACTGTGAACGTCCTCCGCTCCAGCTTAAACTGACTTTGATGTCGTTATCTTTCGCGATATTCGCGAGTCATTCGGTTCCATATCGTCTTCAATTGAAAAAAGGGATCAACATGCCGGCGACTCAAACAGAAACCACAGAACCAATAACTAATAAAATATTAGAATGGAAATGTTACATATTAGATTGGAAATGTGTTAAAATATATATATACTTTCACTCACTGCAATTAGTCTCTAGTAAAATTAACGCTTTTAGCACTGTTAGCGGTTGATTCTTCTATCTCGTCTAACGACCGAATGCATATGTTTATTGCGTAATTATAGCAATCATTCAATGTGTGATTTCTTTTGAGACATAAAAGGTAATTGCCGAATGATCACCGAGAAATATTCTTGTATATCATGATGCTCATAAAATCAGAATTAAGTGGGATAATCTAGGGTCCACAGGATTCTGGAGTTAAGGTCTCCACCTACCAAACTCTTCTCAATCAGCTAGCCAATTTAAAATTAAAATGTCTAGGTCGAGTCCAGTCTATTAAACCCAGGTCCAGTAGTAAAATCAAAGTATCACTAGAACCCAAGAATTTGAACGACTCACCACTAACGTCCATTACAAAAGGATCTATACAGATGATCAAAGAGAAGAAGAATTTTCTACTTGGTTCCCATTTCTTGCACCTGATGTAGAAATTTCTATTTTGCATGAAGATCCTTCGTCTACGTATACCTAACGACTCCATAGAAAAAGAATCGTGATTTCCATGCCGTTGCCAGTCGATTAGAATCCCCAGGACTGATCGTTAGCAAACGTTACGGTGCCAGAGCGCCACGATCGATCGCGTGCAGCCGTGAACGCAAAATACATTAGTGCTTCCCGGGAGCGAAGCGTAATCAATGATCACAATACGATTATGGTTGCGTCAAGATCCGCCGCGAGATCGAGTCGCTCGTAGCTGGATCCCGTTGCCACGTCGCGTCACGGAGGGGGATAGTTAATAAGAATAACAGTGAGTAACGTTTCTCGTAAAACCATCGACCCGGCAGGTGAGCGCTTATGGATTTCCTTACATAACGCGATCGGAGATAAATGTGTACGTCGCGGGTGTGTCGCGAATCCAATGCCGAGTGATTCAGTGACTTCGCGGTATATTTGTCTGCGCGGGGACCGTTTCGTGAATGGCAAACTCGCCGAGCGTACAATGTATTTAACGCTTCGTGCCCGGCGATACCGCCCTGCCGCGCATTCAAATCACCGGAGCGTCGCTACTATCAATGCTACGCTCGCGACTTTCTTTCGTGGAAACTAACTGGCTTCTGGCTTTTCCACCAGGTCCCATACTACAAAATACCCTTCACACAATACAATTTTTAGTTAGTTATTAGTAGACTGCGGATTTTATGCATTTATAACAAAAATGGGCACGTACATCTTAAAGCAGTGGACATGTTCAAAATATTTAAGAACATCAATGTATTAGTTTCAGCTTATTAATTTTTATTTGACTCCTGTGTCCTGCAATCGATACGAACATTTTTTATTTTGCATAAACATCCGCAGTCTAGTATACAACATTGAAAGAAGAAATGGATCTTTCGAAGGAGAAATAGAAATTTTATAGATTATTGTCAAAAATCATATATGTTAAAAAATTTGCTCGTTCTGGCTAACCAATACATTGGAGAGTATATAAAAGCAAACAAAAGTAAATTCAAAATTTCTTACTATTGTACATCTCGTTCCTAATCATGGCCCTTCAGCACATACCTGCAACAAAAAGAATTATCTTAAAAACAACTCTCCATAATAATTTATTATAATATTATTATTAAAAATCGAAGATAAAATTAAGATATTTATTCATATGTTTATTCAGTAACACCTCGAAAATGGCATAAAGTAATAGAACAGAATGGAAAATATGTTATTGAATAAATCTATGAATTTTCTGAATTATCTAAATTTTAGCTTTCAATTTTAATATACAAACGCTACGAACTTTCGTTCCAAATAATTCTTAACAAAATGGCTTCTTCCAACATAATATCCTAGTACACTTTTAATTCCTTCCTCTAACGATTGTTCGCTTCGTGCATCCGCACGATAATCGAACGAGAATAAAGGACTTTTACTTTCGATTCTGAGTCACGTCTCTTCGAGAGACCATAATCGATAATTAATTCACGACACACCCCGTACAATGCACATTTGCAACCGGTCGTTTCCGTGTCAGCCGCAATAATTCCTTTTCGTTCGTTGAATAAAAAAGGACACGCTTCATATACAAATTTCCCCCGGCTCGTTTAATGTCAACTCTTCTGTTGACGATGTTTTTTTGCATGCATTCTAGACATTGTCTTCTCGAGCACACCCACGCGGTTGTACGTTCCGTCCTGGGACCACGGACGCGTATTTCCCTTCGATAAGAATGTAAATGCTAGTGATGTAACGTAACACGCGAAGTTTACACGGATGGCCTAGAATCTCTTGCGCGACTCGGTGATTTACGGAGTCCAACGTTTACGAACCGTTTTATGTACGATCGCCGCGCCGGTTACAAAACGCGGAGAGCCCCGTGACCCCCGTTCGATATGAACGTTCACCTTACACGAAAGACGCTGGATGTTGATGAACGATTAAAATTTTATGCCGGCGAGTCGTTATTTACAACGCGAATCTGTTGTAACTCGCCATAATTCTCCATTATAAAACAAACCTCAAACATGAAACATGATCATTGTACACGGCGGATTTTACGCTCAAGTGTTTGCAAAACGAAATCGCATGCAAACTTTGCACAAAGTCGAATCAAATCTTTTATGTCATGGTGTAACCATTAAGAGGGGAAATAAATATTTCTGTAATCCGACAGTTCTTTGGTCTAATCCAATAGCAGTTTCATTTGTGGAAATATTCTTTAGGAGTTCTAATACATTTAATCTAGATAACAAGGAGGATAAAAATGGAAAGATCTGTTTAACCCTCGTTCTACCAACTTGTTTATTTTTATAAATGAATTCTATCATTTCTGATTTTGTCAATAAAGTTTGAATTAAGTATATACAGCCTCGATAGCATTGCTGGATAATAAAATGCCAGAATGCGCTGTATTAACGATGCACGTTTGCGCATCGCTATGTAAATCTCAGGTTTCATTAACTCTCCGTTTATTCCGTCAGGAATGGTTAGCAAACACAGCGTGCCGTTGCAAGCGACTGGACACATTGAATACTTTTTCAAATAATTGATCCTTGCAATTGATTCACAGGCGGAAGAAAGAACAGAAGATCGTGTTTCTTGTCGCGCGAAAAATTATCCGCGAAGCTGTAATACGCTGCGTTACGAGGCAGTGTGTGATAAGCAGTGGAACCTTTATACATTTTAATGAGCAGGTCATAAATTGTTAGCTTCGGGGCCCGCGTTCGGCTTTTTTCGAACCTTATAGAGCCATCTGCAAGGTCGACGAGGCTTTCTTTGTTCGTCATTGATGCCCGTACAGGGTTGCAGAACGTATTAGCGCGTGAATAACTTGCTATTGACGCGCCGCGACGCGACACGGACGATCCCGCCGCGAAAACAATGCCGATAACATTATAGGGGATGCCATGAACGTCCTTGGATGCCATTATTGTATGGCAGTGTTAATTTCAATTGCGTGTGCCCGCGCAAAGTGGCGTCGTGAAACAATGAAACCAAAAATCACTTCCACAAATGAATACAGTGACTGCAATTATTTTTGCCTCGATGCAATACATAATTTACTACCCAATTATCACAAACTCAGAAAAATCGTCTTTTTAATTTTCTAGGTTGTGAAAAACACTTTCGCGTCGCAAACAAATTATAAATCGATGCAGCGTGCCGAATCTGAACTTGAAAGTCATTATTATACGGCATCATTACGAGGCTAAAATGATACTGCACAGTCTACGATCAGGTAATTCATTACTGTCACTAAAAATATCATAGTTCTACACTTTCCAGCTCGGACGGCAGGATAGTGATTAGAATTCTTCAGGAATTGAGAAATGGCAAAATATTTAGCGAGCTGACAGTTAATAACCGAGCCCCAGTAAATCCGAGTAAAATGTTTTAATACATTAATCACTGTCTACGCTTGGCTAATGCATAACGCATGGCATATAACTTTGACCTGTCCGCAGTATATTGTTTCCCCGTTCCGTATCGCGCGTGTCTTCTGAAAAATGGTCGCGCCGCTCCACCTTTCTACAGTACGAGCTGCGAAAGGAACTATTCGCGACAATAGCCGCCGCATTCGTATTCCCTGGAAGAGTATCGCGTGCGCGCACACAAATGGCCGGGCCGAACACCTTGGCACAAAAGTAGCCACACTGGATTACCAACAGGTGCGTAGTCTAGCCGAACAATGCGAACATCGATACGCAATCTAACCTGCTCCTCGCCCACTGGTTCAACAAACTCTCAATTCATTCAATACTTTCTGGAAATTAACGATTCATCGAATCGTTCAGATTCCAGACCTGGTTTACACGTTACTAGACTGCGGATTTATATGCAGAATAAAAATGATCTGCATCAATTGCAAAAAGAGGCAGAAAGCTATTCCAATGTCCAAGGATGATTCTCCAAGTGGCATATCGTAGATCGAGCGGTGAATCGTAATGACACCGATCGCAGCAAAGCGGCGATTAGGTGTGCGTAAAAACCATTTTCGGAGAGGCGGCGAGAACAAAAATGACGATCAGTGTCGTCACTGGATGCCACCCCGCGGCCTCGCCGGCGACTTTATACGGTCTGCGATAGAGAAACAGAGCTCCACGATCGAGAGTAAATCCTGGCCTCGTTCGCCGGGTATTCGAAACGCGTAGGCACGCGACGAGTTTGGAAATGGCACAATTATCGCCGGCAGAGGCCCGATTACGTTATTTCCGAAGCGACTCGAACGGTGGCCGCTAACCGTAACAACGATTCCATCTTTTCCTGATTCAATCAGCGCGCTCGATATCGCCTCTATTTTCCATTGTTCTCGACTGTTACGTTGTGCTCCAGATAACCCGGCGTCCCTTGGATACTCTTCGCGGGACTTTTCACGGCACGCAACCACTTTTCAACACCTCTCGTCTTTTGAAAATTGCGACGTAACACGCGAATATGACCAACAGAATAAAAGGCATGCCAAAAATATAAATTGTATTTCTTTCGTAAGAAAAAAGAAGCCTTGTTTTTCTTTCAGAGTTTTCTTACGAATGAAACGGAACGCAGACTGACTCAATTATTTTTCTAATGTTAATGAAGCCACGAATGTTTACAACCGATCGCACGAGAGTCCTTGAAGCTGCTGTTCACAATGTTACGACCATTCTCGAGTCGAGCGCACCGGAGCAGTTCATTTTCAAGATGGCATGCGTGGGCGTAAGTTATTCGCCGCAGACGTTAATTGCGCTCATTCGTAAACGCATTAACGGCACACGCAACGTTCAACAGTTCGCAGACGGTAAATTCACGTGATCTTCGGCTGCCCATCGTCTGGGTTCTTTCGTCACGCTCCAGTTTCGATAACTCCGAAGGTGGACGCGTTCGTTCGTAATTGCCTTTACAGTTAATTACGTTAGCCCGCGCGTGCCTCGACGACCCTCTCGCGGGTGCAAGAATGCAGTTCGGTCGGGTTGCGACACGGTCGTGCGCGACCTTGCACAAATGTTCCGATACAATAGGACCCGGTTTATACGAACCAATTAATGCTAAACCTCGTATGTACGAACTCTTCACCGAGCCTCTATTATGCGAACGACCTTGTACCCCGACGTGTTCGATAAACGAGGTTATACTGTACTCTGCGAACGACCCGTTCGATTGCTATTTCGACACGTGGACGCACGTGTCACGGTAGAAGGTTTTAAGTAGTAGTTTAGATCACACCAAGGTCGGAGCTCCGATCAAAACAAGAATTTCGATCTGGCTGAAATTTTTGCATAAGCACATTTAGATATTCGTCCACCGTGTGAGGTCGTCCCAGTTGGCTGATGAATCAGACAACGAATAAAATAAGTGAATTTCACCGAAATGTATGCATTGTCTTATAAATTTAATAAGAAACCTCGGGCATCCGCGCAGAATTTTTCGCGCAGCGTGATTTAGTAACTATGAGGATCAAGCCTGGTTCGCAGCCTGGAGGCAGAGATCGTTAACATCGGCTGAACCGCAGTACCTAACCCAGATCGGTATCCTCGAACAATGATACTGTACGGCGCGGCGCACGAGGAGATCGGATACACGCGCTTCCAGAAATAATTTCCATGCTATCGCCGAATACCAATAATTCATGGACGTTTCCTCGGGCCATCTTTCGACGCATCGGGGAAATACGCGCGGCTCGGTCGGGGCCGATCGTCGTTGCTCAAAGTGTCGTCGCCATCAAATTAACATACGAAATCCAGTCGGCCGTAGCCGCGTATATCTCGTTTAATGGCCGGCAGTCGTATTACTCGCGAGCAGAAACGGCCCCGGTACATCACACGCCCAGTTGTCCCGGCTCTGTGCCGTTGTTTGCGCACGTCGAAACTCGATACTCGACACGGTTCGACACAGTCTGCCGATCGATCGAATACGGAACCGGGGGTGGTGGAGGAGAGCGAGATACGGCACGTGAAAAAAGATACACGAACGGGGGATTAACAATCCCGAACATCGCGCTCGCCGAGTATATCGAGAAAACAAACCCCTGAGAAAAGGTACGAGACCACGTCTTACCTCGCGAGTCTCACGGCGATCGGCTGCGTTTCGCGATCTCTCGCCCGTTTCACGATTACGTAACTGGAAAACGCGTGAGACGATGAAAACGGAGATCTGCGGGGATACGATCTTGGGAAGCGCGCCAGTGGGAAAAATTATACGTTCAGTTTTCTTTTTTCGGACAATCATCCTTCGTTTCGCTTCGACAACCTCTGCCCTGAATGGTTCAGAGGGCATTCCGAGTTTCGCGCGAACTTTTACGAATTTTCTTCAGAAAAACTACTGAACCTTTTGCATTGGGATTTTGCACACATATTTATTGGTATTTGAAGCACACATGAGATTTTTGTCAACTAAAAATAATCAAAATTACATGAGTTATATATTTTTTTATAGAGTATGCTTTGAAAAACATGGGTAGACGTTCGCCATGATGCCAAAAATATGAAGTTGTTTTTAATTAGTACGAAAGTAGTCGTGGCCTGAACCGAAAGGAATGAAAAATCTCGAGTATTCACAAAATGGCGGTACTCTGAGGTGGAATCATAAAACAAATCTTAGTGGAGGAGGTTAAGGAGCAAGACCGAAACAGGAAGAACAGTTGTACGGTATAATTGGTGTCATGAGAAATGGCGATCCGAAGCAGATGGTATCTAAAACGTGGACAGTCCGCGTTTACGGTACTCCGAACACTCGGGACTTTGTATGTTAATTTGATAACGACACTCCCCGGTCATCCGGGTGTATATTTCGTCGAGACGTCAAACTTGCCCCTCGGGGTGCGTCTCGTAAAACGCCCCCGCCGTTTCTATGGTTCGCAAACTCGCAGTTTGCAACTCTCCGGTCGAAGCACGCGCGCGCGCGCACAGCAGCAGAGTTTGATGGTGCGCTGCCGTGCAATTGCAATACCTCACCGGCCACGAAATCCCATGTACGCCCTTGAATTATTGCCGTTATAAAAGTATTTATACTTATTATTGACGGTGGCGCGAGCGCGGGATGAACGTCTCGACAAGCTAGTGCCGAGGTGTTGTTGATGGGGCATTCAAGAGCACGCTTACGCGCTCGAATAATGTATTTATGTACCATTGAGACGTGGAACAAAGAACTTTACATCATTCCAGAAAGGGAGGCCGGGGCCGACCGCAAAAATCATATTTAAACGCGGCGAGGAGACGAGCATAACGGGCTGTAAATATAATTTGAATACCGCGCTTTCAAACACCATCCCCGCGTGAATAACTGTCCCATTGGTCTCGTAATCCAACGTCGCGAGCCGACAATCTGCTGCAAGTTATTCCACGGAATATAACACTGTCCAATATTTTTGCAAATAGTAATTGCGTTTATTGGAAACGCCTGCGAGCGTCGCAATTTTCACCCTTGTGTGGGCGGTCGGGCTCCCATCGACACATAGTGTCGACACACTTGGATTTCTTCTTACAATGCAAGTTAAAGCAGCAGCATTAAGATACAATTTAAATTTGCAAGTATTACACTTCATTGCGCATAAAAATCGCAAACTGGTTTAATAACCATTCTAATTAAATTGAACATACACAAGTGATACGTAATAGAGAGATTTTGTTGAGTTAAAATATGCGCTACTCGTCCGAATAAAATGTAATAAACATGGCAATCGTTGAACAGTGTGCTCCTCTCGCTTGAACAATAAGCAAACTCTAAGCAGCAATTTAAACTAATGAATTCCACGTTGTTTACGAAAGGAAACGAAGTCTTGTTCCACCGATAACGATCCATTTCTCGTGTTAATTGCGATGGATAATTAAGGAGACTTCCGCGTTAATTTCTCGCATCCTGTGTTCCAGCGCGTACACTCGCCTCTTCATTATTCTGGAACAATTCAATCATGCGCGGTCGCTTTCATACACGAGCCCGACCTTATGGATAGATCTGATTATTTCTTTCTCACGATTGAGTGCTCCATCGGGCACGCTCACTCGCCGGTCAACATGAATGGCAGCTACAGGTTTCGCTACTTACGCTGACGACAGCTTTCCACGGTAAAAGAATTATCGACGACGTGGCCGAATCGAAAGTGCGCTTAATACCTCGTAAAAAAGGCAAAAATGTGCATAATCCGGCGCCATAACGCACTCGATGGTTGCGCAAGATGCGTCGGTGGTTTACGATTCAATTTTCTGCGCCGGAAATGAAATCGTTCGCGGAATTATTGCGACGGAATGCCGAATACTCTGCTGCACCGAGAAATCTGTTTTTTGCTTTTTAATGGGACGGTAACTAGTCAATCACATTTCGAACAATGCTCGCGAGAAGTAACGTGATTCATATTAACCACATAGTGATTAATTGAAATCGATTTGTCAAAAGCGAGAGGGCGCCGGAATGGGTAATGTGATAAAGCGATTGTCAATAAAGCTACGTATATAACGGCATAGACTAAATAACAGGCGTGGCACAGAATACATTTAACTTAATTAATACCTGCACATAAGCGACAATGTAATCGATACGGACAATTTTCATTACACAAACTGAACCGCCGCGACGCTCGAACAAAGTGTGGATACGGTTTATTCGCGATTAAGCAAATTACACGTGACACATATACCTGAGCGGCGACAATTTACAGCAAGGATAACTGCGCCGAGTATCGTGGGACGGAATATTAAATCATGATAATTATTGACCTTACACGTGCTCCAATGAGAATCAGGCGTCGGACCTCTCTGTCGCCTGTTATATCGACGCGCCGCGAAGCATCTTGCAGTCCGCATCTGTGCAGTCACCCATAAAAAAACCGAAGGCCGGTGCAATATGCTAAACGAAGAAAGAAAGTCGTTTGCGATCTAGAAATTCAAGGTTCGCATTGCGGAAGAGATGCGTGTTGAACCGTGGGAAAAATTCTGTTCGATGCAACAAGGATTCTATACTATTGGGCGTACAATCAAGTATTCTCTCAATGGTCAATTAGCGTAATTTATAGTCCACTGGCAATTATGCAAATCGACCTGTTTATGGAATAATTTATTAAGGATTCTATTGTGTGATAAATTAGATTCTAACCAGACGAGAGTTTACTTGTATTTTATTTGAACGATGAAACTTTATGAGGCTCCGTTTGGACCTTTACGAAATCTCCAACGAAAATGGAATTGTACATTCGATGTAGTTGTTGACAAATGTCTTGGGAAAAGACTGGTAGGCACGCCTAGCGGACAGGCCACAGTCCGAGGTGTTAATATTACAAACTTCAGGTCTATGTATCGCAGTGACTAATGAGCGCAGCATGCTTTTTCTCGATGGTGGGGCAAAAAGTCGAAAAGTGGTGGGAACATCGATCTTCGTGGACTCCTGGGGCCCGGGACAGTGTGAATCGAGCACACCTCTCGAAAATATCGTCCTCCCGTGTTTCTAACTCGTAAAGTAAACAGCGCCGCGCGATTCGGTGGCCTTTGAGGAGCCGCTGAGAGGCGTAGCGACTATGCAACCCGTCTAGGAGACGATGTTAGAGAGGCCCCGGCGAGCATAAATCGCCTAGGAGAGATAAAACGTCGTAGATGGAAGGTGGAACGTGGACGCACGCTCACGCGTGCACGTGAACGTGACCCTCGCTGCCCGGGTGATTTGTGAAACAAACTGCTACCAACTCTCTGCTAGGACTATTTCGGACCCCAGCCTTGGGAAAGAACTATCCTGGAATCACCGATCAAACACAGCGTGAAACACCCTCTCTTTTGACCGCTGACGCTGTGGATACCGCTAATGACAACGCATTCTGGACGCGGACAATGGTCCACCAAGACAACCTTGATAAATCATGAAAATATCAAGTTGAATACCTACTATTTTCATTTAATGGGCATCTCATTCATGCGTTCAAAATTTTATAAAATTCTTTAACTGGTTGTACAATCTTACAAGGGAAGGACCCCAAGTGTCCGACATCGATTTTGATAATTTTTTGTGAGACGATGGTATATGGATCCCTAATGATGTCTGCAAAATATTAGGTGTAGTTACTCGGTAGTTTTAAAGATATAAACAATTAAACTTTCATACCTTGTTGATATACCATGATTTGCAGCTCAAGTTTTCGAAGTTCCATTAGCCGTGTAAGCAGGTTGCGTGACAGTTCAAATGTTTTTATCTTTAAAACTATTGAGTAACTACACCTAATATTTTGCAGACATCATTAGGGATTCATATACCATATCGTCTCACAAAAGATTATCAAAATCGAAGTCGGACACTTCGGGTCCTCCCCTTGTTAGAACTCTGTCTGCATACGTCAGTCTATCTCCAGTGTCAGAAGAAATTAGTGTTCATTAAATTAAAATACAACGGTAGTCTGTCCTTCAGCACAATGGTACGATAAAATTTGTATTTTTGAAACTTCCACAGCAACTGCCGACAACGATATGAATAATAAATATGAAAAGAATAGGACAATTAATTGAAAAGGATTCTACGCCGAGCAGCTTGTTTTAGTAATTCAGGATTCACTTGCGCAACCGAGCCGAAAGGAGAAACACGCGTGCTCGAAGGGGAAGGAGCATTGGAAATAAGAGCAGAAACCAGCGAAGCGACCGTATCTGCATAGAAACGGTGCGTAAACCGTGGATTGCGAACGATTCAATAGAGTATTTCCTACGACCATAAACGAGCACAAGAAAGCAAGTGTTTTACGAGCGAGTTAGCTTGTCAGGAGGCTGCGACTTTTATGACGATCTCTGCAACATCCCCGTACTCTTTGTTCATTGTTCTAACCACGCCTCCGATACAAAGGGGAATAAATTTCATGCGATCTTATCCAGGAACGGGAATATCGGCGATCTATAACGAAAAATGTGATACTTCTTGAAACAGGGAAGCACAAAATGGGTCCATGGTGCACGATTTCGCCATGCGTGAGTCCGCAATGTTTCAATCTTGCGTTCATTTAACAAGCCAGTCCTTTACTCCATTCCTAAAAACAATAGAGGCTCGGTTTTGCAAAAGCTCGTCATTTTCATTAATTTTGTAATTGAATAAATTGAATCAAACGAATAAATTGTTAATAAATTGAATAAATTGTGATCTCTACCGACTTTGTCAGCGACTTTAAAACCCAATCATGGAAATCCACTAACAACTTCATCCAAGTGCAAGGTTTATTTAAGGGTAAAGAGTACATTCGACTTTTCCATAAAGATGATGGCAATTCATGGTTTCATGAGCGTAAGCTACCTAGGAACTTTGTCACTTTTGTCAATAGATGCCATTCTAACCATTATAATTTGAACTCTTCGTTAGCCAGAGTGAAATTTATTGTAGACGGTACTTGTGAATGTGGTGCTGAATCCCACTCTCTTCTCAGCTCTTCTCCGTTGCAAGTATTACGACTTGTATAAAGTGCTTCCTATGTGGCCCAGATATTAAAGGCCTGTCAATTACCTTTGATTTTATTAAGCGATGTGCAATTAAAATCTAATCGCATTAAATTAACCAAGTATAAGCTATACAAACTAGTTTTAAGTTAAGTTAAGTTAAAAAGTGCTATTATGTATTGTTAAGAGAACTAATATGTAATATGTCAATATGTTCATGTATTGTTTATGCTACATAAAACATACTTGGTTTAAAGCATTAAATAAATAATAATAATAAATTGTGATCACTCGTAATTACGTATGATTGAACGGACTACTCAAAAAGGAAATAAATGTTGCCAATTATATAAAAGATAGACATATTTTTACATAGAAGGTGTAAAATTGTTAAATCTAACCAGAAGGTAGTGTCACTAACATGTCGGTATAAATGTCAATCAAACTTCTGGTCAATGGTGATACGGGCAAGGCAAGCGGTTTCGCGTTACTTTCAGTTTTACGGCAAAGCGGCACGAAAGATGAGCGACCGAGTAGGAGGAAGAAATGGCTTTCACGATAACGTAACAGCGAGAGTCACCGATAACTAAACACGGACACGGTTGACGAACCTTCAGCGTTGGATGGAGCCAAGGTCGGGATAGGATAAGTTGTCCGTTTTTCAGTCGGCACAGCGTACAGCCGGCGACACACTTACGAGACGTTGACCTCGGCGACCGGCTCTGTAAACACGGTGAATATCTTCATTTGCGTGTTTGTAGGCGGCCGTGGTGCCGAGAGAGCCCGTATGCACGCGGAATAAGTGGGCAGCTGCTGCAACGGCTCTCGCAGACTCGAATCCTATCTGGGTAACCCGGTCCCAGAAACTCGTTCCGCCCTTCCGCGGATCCTGCTGAACCGTACCACGCCGGTCGCCTTCGAACCGGCCAGGAAGCGGACGTCGAAATTCTTTCGGCCGTCTCTTCCTTGTGGGTGAACAGGAATTGTAATCGATACGCTTACACGGAACAACTCCACTATCCTTCTATCCTCAACGAAATCCGCCTTTATGCGCAGGACAATTGAAGGATTTACGGTAACACTTCCGCCTCGATTTGTTCAAACTTTCTGTTCCACTTCGTTCAATCTGCATCGCTATTGTAAACCTGGTATAGAGTTAATACCTTGTAGTACGATTTGGTTGGAACCTCTTTGCTGTTCATAATTTCTTAAAAGAGAAACAAAATGTGTATGTATTGTTTGCGTTTTATTCTCCAATGGCTATGTATGATAGTTAGACAGCGGATTTTTATGTAAAATACAATTTTCTACCTAAATTGCAACAAACTGGAGTGAAACAAAAATTGATTTTCCTTAATATGTTTAATAGGTTGAAAATAATGTAACAATATTTTTAAATTCTTCTAATGATTATACTGTTTCTAATTACATCTACTCATTTTTGTCATAAATGCATAAAATCCGCTGTCCAGTAATAGTACAAGGAGTTAATAAAAATGTAAAGTTGTTTTTTGAATATTTCGTGATGTTCCCTACAATTTGATAAAAAAAAAACGTACAGTCCTATTCATGTAAATCTATGTGACCTTGGTATCGCGATGTGGATAGTAGTTTAAGGTGACCTCGATAAATAGATTTGATAGGCTACTGGTTAGTTCTCCGCAGTTTCAGATGAAATCGCCCGGAATTCGTTACACGAGGTTAAATTTGCGGATGGCAGGGCAGAACGATGCGAGAAATTCGGCGGAGAACCACGCGAGCAAAAAGTAATGTATATCGTATCTTATGTGGGTAACCCGGTTCCGAAACTTGTTTCGCCCTTTCAAGGATCCTCGAAGCCGGGTTTCGCCGAAACCTCCAGGAAGTAGCAGGATAATGTCGCGCGACGGCATTTTTTCGCAAAGCAGATCCGCCGTTGATAATAAAACCGCGTTTTATGGGGCGAGGTGTGAATCGTGTCACGGGAAAGACCTGAATGCGAATTAGTGCTATTTAAGCGTGCATAATACAGCAAATTAGAGATGATGTATGTTTAAAACTAACCTATTATATGAGCAGCATAAATTTCAATAAGAAAACTACAAGATTTGAACAATTCGATGATTGAATCAACGAATAACCAGATGATCAGATGATAGAACATTGCTGGACTTGGCCGACTGATCAAATAATTAAATCATCTGAACAACAGAGTGATTGAATCCTGATTGAATCACGAAATAATACAACGCATCGAATTATTATATCATATAATGAGTGAAGAAACAAGAGAATGAATAGAAAATAGCAACCTCAAGTAATAATTTGCATCTCTGTTAACATTAAGAAAATCTTGGAGCGACCACTACCGTTTCAAAGCATGTTATTCACCAGATAATGCATCCGAGGCTCGGATTTCGCAAGCGAACCTTAACACCTTCAGGTGAAGCAGAAATTGCACAATAATAGCACAGCTCCTAGCATAGTTTACCGAAAGCACATGCTTCTAGCGCAAGTACGGTGCTAATTAAATATTTTACAATTGAAACACCGCATCTCCCAGATGATCTTAAGACCATTCGAAAGTTCCTGCGAACTAAGAGCAATGCTTGGCACACAGAGAAAGACATAACGCATTTGTTAGCTGTAATAGCAGACCCATTAAATTAGATTGGCCAGTAGATATCAATACCAGTTAAGCCGTAATATGATCGTAATATTCAGACAAACAGGAGTCCCTTAATTAACTCGTTTCTATAGTTCGTCGCTGAATGGGCTCGTTAACCAACGTAGATATACCCTATCGATTTTATTACCTGTACCCAAAACTAGCAGCTGCCTGCTGGTCAGAATAATGCACCGCGCGAGCACAGAAACAAATTCAATTAGCAGTTGTTAGACTCGAAACTTGACGGTACCCGTTTAGAACTGTAACTGTCCGATGTTGCAAAAATAATTGGACACGGAATCGATCGAGGTCTAGATCTATCGAACGAAATCCTGGACATTTATACGCTTCCGGGCAAGGGCTTCCAATCGCTTGGCACAGTTTATTAACCCTTAGCACTCGAGTGGCGATTCTGAGGTACCATTAAACATTGCCATATCAGTAATGTGAAATAATTGTTACGTTATGAAATTATTTCATATCAAATAAATTACTAAACATTTGAGTATTGCATGAGCAAATTGTATAAAATGGAAATATTCTAGGTTAGAAGAAATGTTCTACATGTTTGTACATCTTTTCACAGTGGAATCAACTAATTATAGATAGAACAATTCAGATGTACGGGTTGTGTATTTTTTAGAAAAATTGAGCAAAAGCCTGCGAGGTTTGCAGCGAGCGTGTCAACTAATTCTCACAGCAAAGGGGAGACCGATAAAGATGAACCTTTCGATCCCCGTCGGCGGTGTCGCGTGAAGCATCGCCAGACTTTCTCCGCTCGATTGGAAACCACGGAGAAGACTGGATCCCAACGATCGGGGAACGTGAACTTTCGAATGCGTAGGTTACTTTTGCGTCACCTTTCGGGATCGTTAGCTCGAATGTCGTGCATTCGATTCGCCTTTGCGGCGCGATATACATACCCCGAGCACAGCCTTTTCGTTTCCTCTTTAATTGACTTCTTGTAACTTATAGATCCGCCGAGATCCTGGTGTTCTCCTTTCCTCGGCGACGAACGAGCATTTACGATCTTTCGGAATTACGACAGGAAATTGAATTACCTCCTTGTTGCGTATTAAAATTTGCGGTGAAATGTTAAAATTATGGGTCCTTAATGTTCAAGAAACCAAAATGATTCAATTAGAACATGTAGCAACATATGTCCTCAACGCGATTGACGAGTTCCTCTCCGACGACCGGATGACTCGCATTCAAATAAGAATCCAATGAGTCGACCAGGAATTCTAGCCGCAGAGAAAGTTGCATTTGCTTATTAAATATTTCATACACGTTGTAATTATTGGCTCGCTTATGAGTCGTTCGCTTACGTAAAAAATCGCGGCCGGCGTTTTCCGCGCGAGTCCGCGAGAGGATCCAGGCTGAATATGTATCTCTGTAGATTGATCGTGGAGATACCGGGCCTCGAGGAGGTTTTTCATGCGTAATAAACGTAACCACACGGCAGGAATAACGCTCATTCATCGAGCACATAACGGAGATTTAAAATTAAGCCGGAATTGCGGAAGGTCAACGCGCTGGGAAAATCACCAGTGGGCTTATCTGTTTAACAAAATTATGGCTGCTGGAGAACGTTCCTGCAACAGAATCTGAAATCATGTTCGATCGAGAACTGTCAGTTGATACGTAATAATTAGACTGTGGAATGAGATAAACGATTTCATAGATTCCGCCAGTGAAGGATGTAATATCTCATCTGATTTCGATCTCCTTCTGATAATACGAGATTTATAGGTGAAATTAAATTTCTATAATTCTGATTTGCATAGGCTGTTTTATGCAATGCCAGAATTAAGAAAAAATTTCCTTCGAAAAGACTTCCTTGCATTTTACAAATCTGCATGCAGATTACGTATACGATAACGTTTCGAGACTGATTTGTCGCTTCCTATTTTGATTAGGATTTTTTCGAAGGATCAAGAGAGAGTTCGCAATTCGAATTTCGACGTACGCCAACCTCCAGCTGATTTTATCCTCTAACTCACGGTTTCATAGCGTGATACGTGACTCGATTATTTCCCTTCGCAGAATCCTCCTCCGTTTATGGGCTCGCTTGAAATTTTCCATAAATTTTAGTATCGCACGTGTTCGCGCATCGACGACAGTGCAGTTTGCGAAACCCGACTCGACGGAGCTTACGCCGCGTTTAATAGGCAAGAAGGTGGGGCCCGAAAGAAGAATAAAAATTCGCGGTGAGCGAAACTGATGAAGACATGCCGGCGAGCAGCTTAGAGAAACACCCTCCGCGTGCATTTCTCGCCACCATTTATTTTATTTAGATTAGTTCGCGGGTAACCCTCCTGTCATATAATTTCTGCTTCCAGTCCCTCGCTGCGCTCCTCTTTCCGCTGCGAGCTGTCTTCCTCGCGCTGCTAATAATTCGTTTTACGACTGCTCCTTTCAACCCTCGTCGACCGAGACCTTCTTTTTTCACTCCCGGCGAAATCTTGATGACGGTATTACGATATTGAAATCCGGATCGTAAATCGTGATCGCCGACGATTGCGCTCGAAATTGAAGTCTCCTTTCAAATTTAAAATACACGCGGGTGGGAACACGTCCGGCTTGGAATAGAGAACTGCAATTATGGGCGACGATCACATATTTTTGAAAGGTAATCCTTCTTTTCTTAAAACAATATCATAAATTTATAAAAGACTTCACGTTGTTGACATGGTGCAAAAAATGGAGTTGGCAATTTCAAATGATTTTATATTTTCAAATAATAATTTCAAAGTGCTACAAGCATTACAGTATTGTAACATGATTAGCATTATTGATTTTCCTATTTCTAACAATCTGATCCCGGTTGATCAATTTTCACAAATGTTTCAGGGTCAGCACACAGACGTCGGTCGAAGGTATTCTAATTTGTTCTAAACGAAGATAGCTTAATCGATTCTCCCAGAAGCAGTAGGAAACAGAATGCAAGATCGATGCGGACTGGAATCGAAGAAGATATTCGGGGCGCAGCGCCCAATTTTCGAGCGTGATTCTAATTCGGCCGGGGGCGAGAAGATGACTCGGGGTCTATTAGCCGAATTTATCGAGGGGTTCGTGGAATCGAGATGCAATTTCGAGGCTTCTCCCGCGGCGCGGAACGCAGCCACGGCGTATCGTGGAGAAAGCACGATACTGGGAGCGCAGAAACGTTGGGGAACGAACGAAGAGAGAAAGCCAAGGAGCAGACGGTAAAGGGAGAAAAGGAAGGGCGTAGGTTCTAGGAACCGTCGTGCTCGCGCATCTTCATTATCCACGTTCAGGGCCTAAGGGCATCCGTGTATACAACAGTGGAACCGTGCTTGGACTCGATCAATTAGCGTACAGACTTCGTGATCCGAAAGCGCAAAAAGGACCAATAGGAGATCCACGTACCGATGCACTTTCCGTTTATGAAAGCAGCCGTGGTCGTTACCCCCGGCTTCAGCGGCGCAGCTTTCGACGGAATGCACCGAGACGCAGCTTTTCTGATGCACTTTTCTCTTATCTACGATTTGCGATGGATGATCGTTGAACTGTTACTCGTTTAATTGTTAATGACACTGGTGAACGACACTTGTTTTGATAATGGACTCGTGGTAATTGATGACTAGAGTGTGCATCTTTACGCATTTATGATAAAAATGATCAGATGAAATTTAGAGCAACAGTTAATCGAATTTTAAGTAATTTTCAGCTCCAATGAATTGCACGCAGCACCACGCAACATAACAGACTCATAAATGAAAACTATTTTCTAATTTAGTATGTACGACATACTAATCAATACAATAGATCGTAAATTTTCTTGTTAAACAATTCCAACAGACTTTAATTAAGACGCGCAGCGCAATGTGCATGAGAATGTCTAAAACAGATATTCTCAAGACTCGACACCGATATAGAAAATCCTGCTTTGTTCGAGAAGCTATTCTATTAGCGATTGTATTAATAATAATTAGCCCTGTAACGATGCCATTATTGCGATTGTTGCATTCTTCAGCGAATGCTTCCTGGTCGTACAAGCATTAAACCTTTCGTAAAAGAATGGTTAAGAAGGTGGCAATTTTATGCGTCGAGTGTTACAAAAATTAATCAGCAGACTGCGGTTCTTTGTGCGAAATAAAAATTGCAGTGAATAAGTCAATCAGTAGCCAGACGGTGTCGAATCCCAGACACCGAATCGCCACTTCCTCGTTGCACGGTTCTTACGGAAGTCAGCTTTGTCGCAATTCCCCGCAGCTGCGACTTGCGTCAGCGCATAATTAACCCGATGAAAAAATCCGAAGACGAGTTTGTTTTTAGACCGCGTCCATAAAAAGTCTTTGCAATCGCGCGGACGCAACGTCCGAGAGGGAAAATTGCATGCGAAACCGAGAGGATCTTTTGACGAACGGCAGTCTCAGTGAAATGTGTCACGCGAATTCGCGTGTTTCGCGGAACACACTCTTAGTATACTTAGCAGTTTACACGGCACTGACCGTAATGCGAATCGCGCGGCTCGGTGACAACGGACTGTCACAAAGAACGTCCTCGTGCCACATCCGCCGAAGTGAAAACATATTTTCGCCCGTGATATGCAGCCGTTGCAGTAATCAGTGAAATTTGTGCAATAATTACTTGAGTAATTACCACCGGGGGAACAGTGTCCCGCGCGCGCACATGCTATTATATTATACTATTGTTGCGCGCGGAGGACAACTAAATGCAATGAAGGAAACGTTGGTGCCAGCCTTTCGCGAAAGGACGGCGATCATTATTAGAAGTAACGTAGCATAGTTCGCGAATCGAGAAGATTGACAACGGAGAGAGTGATCCCTCCTCGCATTCCTTTGTACAAAAGCGTTCGTGAAAGTTTTGTCGAATCGCGCCGCTACATTAACGCGCAAGAAACGTGTCCGGAATGTCAATATACACGGCCGAACTGATGATGCATCGGTAGCCCGGGAAATATTGATTTATTCAAATCGTGTCGCGTCATTTAAAATTCATATTAATAAAATTTATACCGGATTGATTCATTGCCGACTTTCGGATGACGCAGGGCTCGCTTCGTCAAGCAACTGTGCATAGAGCACTCTAAATCCGTTCTAAGAGGCTTCTTTTGAAAGTCTTCGAATCATGAGTTCCCAACCTCAGAGTCCCGGGCCAACAACGTGAAGCTTTACACGATCAAGATAAGCTGCGTAGGATTTGATGTACCCAAGATCAGTTAAGGGTAGATGAAGGTTCGTCGATCGAAGTTGAGTTCGATGTTATTGTGTCGAGTTCAATGGGTCCAGACTGAACTGTATCAAGTTCCGCGAGTCCGAGTTCGGCTATATCGGATTCTGTGGGTACTGGGTCAGCTGTATCGAATTCCACATATCAGAAACCATCTACAATCGAATCGCACTTGTTCATCCGTTTTGAACATACCCTTTATACCGGCAATATCGAGTTCCATGATTTCCTGAGTTCAACCACTGAAGTTCACCAATTTCTGATACGCTAGCACCATTTACAACCGCGCTAGGCGCAATCAAGGTTTAATTGCCATCACCCCCGATGTTAGAAGTTAACACGCGAAGCATTCGAACGGCTGGCAATCCATTTGTTTTGCTTTTTAGCCGGCCACGTTCACGATCACGTGCCTGCACGCCACGCACAGGCCCTTTGCCCTTCGTGCCGATAATTTTATGGTCCGTGATTCTGCCTGTAGACAAATAACAGAGTCCAGCCTCACCGATGCGGCAACGTCGCCATCAAGGTCCAGAAAAAGCATCAGCTTAATGCTCGAAGGAACACCGGACGAATCATTGTCAACCACACAAATCTACGGCAATGACGAAGCGAAACCTGATCTTGTTTGTTGTCTAAAATTGTTTAAAAATGTACACAGCATGATTTCTTTGCAGCTATGGTATGCTAGCTAGTCAGCATTAGGTGCAGCACAGCTGTTCTGATCATGCCCGAAAGTCACGGCGACTTTATTACTTTATTAAGCTAGCTGAACACGTGGAGTTATCTAAAAATTTACATAACGCAGTTCCACGTTATGCGGCCTATTCCCGTTATACGATCCTAAACTCGCTTGCCCAGCGAGTCCGAGGATATCGTGTGCCGGCAAATCGGTTCTAATCGGCGATAAGTACTGCGCTACCGTCGCGATCATAACATTACCGATGTCACAGCCACTTAAATTCAACGCGGCGGATATAATTATCGGGGGTAGACCGGCAACTGTTATTCACGCCAGCGTTGCACAGGCGACTGTGCGTGCATAACACCCGTTTCCACGCACACCGTGCTCGGGTTTAAATCAATCAAAGCGACGCGTGTGCCACTTAGCTTTAGCAACATCCCGCCGCCAATGAAATATCGATCGGGACCGGGTGGGCGTATTAACGGCACGGTCGCATGGCAATAGGGCACCGTTCAAAGTCAATTGGCCGTTTTCTGCGAACAGGTAGATGGATTTCTCGTTGCGAGCACGCGTGACCACGACAAACGAGAACTGTGGTCATTGTTTAACGCCGCGTTCAGCCGAGGATTTCGTAACCGTGGCCCCGTTGCGCCGGTTAGGCTACTTGTTAGGGCTTGTGCTGGAGCAGAGCAATGATAAGAGCGAACCTCTTTGGTTCTGTATTGCTGAACTTGAAGATAATAGTGCTTCTTGCAGACTGAAATTCTACTATTGTCGCAGCACTATATAAACACACCGGACAAAGACATTTCGCACAGGTTTTGTCGCAACTCTAACGCAAACTACCATAACGCCACTAGGTGACTTCAACGCGCGCATAAGCGCGATCTTGCGACACACGGCGTGCTACAACGACAATATTGAACTTTTAAAGGCACCACTTGCGCTGACAATCGACTGACAAGTGTGGCATGTATCTATTCATAGCAAGTCGTTACTTCAAGTATTTTCTAGAAAATGTCTAGACAATGTACTTGGGTTTAAGAGGCTACATTCAGAATAAAATTCAGAATTATGAAATGTAGTATGTAGTACTTAAGTTTGATGCAAGAATTATTGTGTTTGCACCACGGTCATAAATTTGGAGAAATCATCTGCGGAATAATAGTTAGTCGAGATGAAGAAGCAAATGGTTCTATCCCATGGCAATTGTATCAGATCCACGAAACTATGAAAGATCCTGAGTTCAACGAACTCAATTTTATGAAATGTCACACATCTTGCATGCGCACAATACATGTCCCGTGACATGCAATACGGAAACAAAAGATCACCTGATTAGCAGATTAGAACTTAATTATTTTATCACCACATCTGAGAATAAATGTAAGTCATGCTCTGTTATTATCGCATCGCGCGCTATAATGTCGAAGAATTATTCATCGATGACGTGCCTATTGAAATATGATCGGTATGATTGCACCTCTGACTGTTGCAACAGTCCGCGAACGAAACCTTTGCTCGAATCTCCGATTGGCATCGAATGACAGTCCTGAAATGCACAATTACAGGCCGATAATGCCGAAGAGCCGATGACAAATCATCTTGACGTGTCCCGATCATTCGTCATCGAGTTCAAACAACGGGCTAGGGAAGTGTAACAATTAGCAATCTGCAAGTACAATACGCGAACCGTCTCTCTATTGTCATTGTGAAAAATGAAGATTCGAAGGAAACTATAGATAATACAAATGTCGTAGTACTTTTTGTAAACCGCACTATAAAAAATGGTTTAAGTAAAAGTTCGAGAGAGCGCGTACTTATTGATTTATCCGGTGTTAATGACCGCTTCACGGCTTCGCGGGTCGTGAGTTTCAGCGAAAGCAGCGGAAACAAGCTCGTTGAAAATTGAATACAGGAAAACCATGGTTTTCTCTATTCTTCGGCGACGACAGACCATTCGCTACTTAGTTGCCTCGTCGGATAATAGTGTAATTATCGTGAACAACTAAGAGAAACTAGTCTCGTAATGCGCGGCCGGCTTTATGATCCTGAAATTGTAAGCCGCGGCGAAAGTACTTTCGTTAGCGTCATCTTCACGGTCGCTAATTTCAATTTCTGAATACGGGGATTATATGAAGAAAAGAACTGTAGGGTCCTAATTGCACATAGATTATGATACCGGACAAAAGATAGTGTGATTACTCGAAGAAGCAACTTTGCATTATGCAATTAGACCGTACTGTGCAGCTGCTTTGGGGTCGTAAATCGAGTTAGAGGATTGCAAATTGTAATCCATGAAAGTTTAACCAGCTTAGACGAAAATTGTATAACTTCTTCATTTCACGCTTCTGCTTCTATTAGTATCGCTACTTTTACTCATTTTCTTGTTAGGAGCGTCATGTGAGAAGTCATTTGTTCTTCTAGTTTGCAATGGTCTCTTTGTTTTAATAATTCGTAACACAGGACTTCTTTAAATGCTTTATTGCAATTTATTAGTTCGAATATTAGTTTAGTTATTCGTTTACCACGTATTAATTCATGATAGAAACACAGTTTCGTAAGACTTAAAAGTACAATATTCTTAACATTAGAACTGTTTTTCTCAGATGTTCATGATCCACACAAAATAATTCGATACATGTTGGGTGTGATTGGGTTACACTCGAGCCAATTGTTCCTACCCCATACTTCGGATTTGTTCCCATAGTGTGGGTGGGCCGTCACCGTCCCCAGTACATTCGCACCAGATGTATCCATTGTAATACATTTCACCCAGCTTGCATTTCGGCGAGTTGTAAATAGATTCTGAGAATCAGTATAAATGTGAAATATACATAGAATGGTCCGGAATTAAATGATTGGGGATATTTGGTTGACACGAGTGAATGGACATGTCAGGTTGGTACAAGCGAATGAATTAGGTTGGTACGAGAGAGCGGTTTGAATGAGGGGGAAGTTGCAGCGTGAGTCCAGCAGATGCGTTGAGAATAGAGAGTTTGCACGTGTAATATCAAAGTTAAAGAAGTAGTAATATAGTTCCTGTTTGTATTTAACTGAAATAATTCTATATTGAAGTTTATATTAAGTTTATATATATATATATAATATTTGGTAAAGTGGTTTATTTACAAGCATCCTAAAAACATAACTCTAACACCTCGCTGCACGAAAAAATGATCATATACGAAAGAATCACTCCAACAATCCTTCAACAACCCCCCAACAATTTTTAAAAGAGAACTCACCAAAAAAAGGTTGTGACGCAACAATGGCGAACAGCAAGGACAAAGCGAAAAGTTTCGTCCACATGTTGTCTTCTATGTTTTTCTCCAGTCAACAGAAGAGACTGATTTCGTATAAGACCTCATCCCTATTATATAGTTTAACGTGATTGATAAGAAATAACGCGAACAGATAAACCCAGAACTTGACCCGTCGTGTTTCGCAACACAAGGAACCACTTTCCTGCTTCGTTTATTGACAACGATAACCTTCTACACCCCGTGGCAGAATGTTTCCGATCGGAAGGATTGATACGGATTTTAGAGAAAACATTCACAATTTAGAAGTATAAAATATTACTTTATGAAGTTAAAACTGATGGGACATGGAAAGGGGTTTATTGAAGAATGAGAAACAACAAAATAATATAAGCTTCCATTTATTATAACAAAGAAACGAGAAAATAAACAAAATGTTACACGGAAAAAAGTTTCCGATTAATAGAACAGCTGGAAAAAAGTTTCCGATTCGATTTACACTGTCCAACACCAAAATTGTTCAACAATTACTGTTCGATGATTCTTATAGAGTTTTTTGCGCTGATTCCGAATCTGCCCTTAATTTTGCCCCTAGACGCACAGTTTTTGAGAAACTTGATTTTGAAAAAAAAGAAATATTTTTCAACTTTAAACAAATATTGTAATGATATTATAAACGATATTGGACTGTACTTTGCAGCAAAAGATTCTGTAGACTTTCCCGAATACAGTGATATCCAATATTAATACATTATAAATGTTTAAACATGTTTAAATAATCGTTAAAGATGGAGAGACACCACTTTTGCACCAATTGTTGAGGATAGTTTTCAGGTTTATCACCAGGTGATGCATCCATGGTGAAACAAATTTTTTATGAGGACCAGTGCAGTAAATAAACAACGGGCAAGAAGACGTTCGCCTAAGTGGTTCGACGCGGGCGTTTCCGATCATTTCCCACGAGTGCTCCGTTCCCGGCGTATTTTCCGGCGCGGGTTTTTACGGGCTCGTGAGATGAGCCTGTTCTGGGGCGGTGGTGCACGCGTGCATCCACGTCGGTGCGCATATTCGCGGTGCATCGGTGCATACATGCGTGTCGGAGGAGCTGCAACGCGCTCGGCGGCAGTGTAACAGCGGGCCCGTAGGTGGCTTAGTGATCTCATGTTTCATATTTATACTCTCATCTGCATATTACGAGCGGGGTGTGCCTAGGTGGCTGCTAGCCGCTCTCATGCGCACTGACAGCTGGAATGCGCTGGATTAGATTGCCCAGAGCGTTTCTGTTATACCTGCCGTGAATACAGTGTTCTTCGCTGGCTGTGACAGACGTCCTTCACGAAAGTGGGGGTGGCCAGTTTTCACGAATGACAGCCTCGATGATGAATCTATTTAACCCAATCAATCCCCGGGCTGCAAACAGCCGCCATAGTAGCTGGCAGACTGTCAGGTTTTGCACTTCCGAAGGAAACAACAGTCAAACATTTTTCCCAACCACAGAAGTGTACAATTTCTATTGAACGAATCAGTAATCCCAATTTTCGGTCAGAACGCACCGAGTACAGTATCAATCTCTCTCTCACACAGGAATGTTTAATTTCCGTCTTAGGAAACCGTCGAATTCGATTCGGTTAAGCGGTATGCCCCAACTTGAGCAATTTCCACGAATCCCTCTTACTCGATTAGAGTGATTCGAAGAACCTCTACGTTTTTGCAGAAGAAAACCAGCCAGCAACGTTGCAACACACCGGAGAAGTGAAAAATTCCCCGGAACGTTCGACGTCTTTGTTTTTCCTCTCAATTATTGCCCGAACGATTACGCCGCGTTTCCCTTTCGTTTCTCCGGCGACTGACGATTAACCTGTTTTCCACAATTAACGGAACCGTGTCGGGCTTTCAATTAACGGCCTCCGCAAGGGTAAGAATCGGCCGGCACGCAACCAGATAGACTTCGCAGCCTCAAACGGACTACAATGTCTCCGATCACTGTCCCGTGCTTGTTTACCGGATGAGCGCGTATCGCGTGCGATTACATTCGCAGTTTGCCGAGGCAATGTTACCGCAAATCTATCCGGCGACTCCCGCTATCTTGGATTTCAATGGGAACGAAGGCTAGGCAATCGTTGATGATACTTCCGTGCATACGTAATGACTCCGACGAAGAAATTACTGCGTCCTTAACAAACTACACGGCGCCAAGTGTCACACGATCGTGTCTCGACCCTTGCAATCTCGGGATTGAGTCGCAAAGTGGCCACGGAACATTGAAGTTTGAACTTGATATATTCATTCTTATCTTTCCCATCCTGTATTGGAAATGGGTCCACGTGTTGGATACAAATAGTTTAGAAAACGAAATACCATTTTCTGCATTACTGGTGATTTTATTCGATTCATTTCTTAATCGTTTTAATCGATTGAAAATAATCTACTGAAATTCTTTGAATGTTTCTACTGTCCTGCACTTGGTCTACGCATTTTTTTCCCTCACGAATTAATCCTATAAATTGGATTATTGCGAGATCAAATACACTTTACAATAATATCGATTTTTTTAATAGCACGTTACAGGCATTCAAAACAAAATTACGCGAGATTATTCGCTACTGTCGTACCTGTATTTGTGGAGTTCTGCGCTTGTCCCATCGAATGTAAAAAATTTTAGGTTAAGAAAATTTTCTTTTTTTTTCTCTTTTATATTTTTGTTATTTTCTATTTGTTTTTATCAGTTATACAAAACGTCTGTAAACCCATGTATAAATGGACCTCGGTCCGTATATAATAATAATAATAATGTGGACAATTTTGATTTCGCATGAAAATCCGTCTGCTAATAAAATACGATTGTGTTACGAGATCCTAAAATTAAATCGAGAGGCCGCAAGGTATTTTATTTCTCTGTCTTCGCCGAAATCCGAGCGGAATATTTTCGAGCGGCGCACGTTTGTGTTACGCGGGGTAACTCGCTTGGCGAAATTTCATCGTCGTTGCTGAAATCAAGCCGGAAAACCCATGGCCGAATTCGTATTAATGGCGGATCCAATTTCCGACGCGAGAAACGATTGTATCTAGACAAATCATAAGAATATTATGGTCCGCGTTGCGACCAGTGCATAGACCGCAACGATTTTTCTGTCGGACTCGTTGAACCGGAGTGAAATGTTACCTCTCCCTCGGTCGCTCCTCTCGCTTAACCGCGGTGTAATGTTACTACGTAAAGGTGCACTCCATAAAGTCCCATAAAAGTTCCCCGCAACTAGCCTTTCAGAACGCTCGCGCATGGAAAATATGATTTTTTTTTATCTGGGAACCCCGGCGCGTGACACGTGCAGGAATCTTAAGCGTACGTTGTACACTTCGCCGGTCCCGAAGAGAACCGTGTAATCGTATCCCACTAGGAACATGAATTACGAGAAAGTGTGAGTGCCATTACGATTCTATTGCAATATTAAAATGACAATCTGAAAATTAACTGTCACGATAAATCTACGGTATTACCCAATTTTACGGTACCTTCTTCTAAAATGCAATTGGCGCTTCGACATTTATTAGAAATCAACGAGGTTTACAAGTCGCGTGAATGTTAATGATACTTACGAGCAATATGTTCGAACTGAATTTCTAAGTGAATTTTTATCCTCGTTGTAATTCTCGGTATTACCGAATCGTCAAGCCGAGGAACGAGGAAACGAACCAGTCCAGTAATTACAGAAGATCAATCAGAGAAATTACCTTGGAGAGTAAATGAAACAGGATTTAATTAAATTCGGGAACGTAGGAGGTTCAAAGGGATTTGATTCCTTGAATCAACACGGTGAATACACCCTCGCGATCTCTAATAAGATCCGAAGCAAACGAACTCCGATTCCTCTAAAGACACCGTATCCGAGGGTAAGAACCTGTAATTAAAACCCATTAAATCTGGTCTTCCCGTCCGATAGCGTTACGACCGTCTTACGATTTAATTACCGTGAAAGACAGAATCTGTATAATAGCGTAATATCGCGGGCCGAAGGCAAGATCGTCTAACTGGAATCCCCCGGAGACAGTGATCCTCTGCTTTTCCCATCCGCCGGCAGACATGTCTCTTTCATTACTTCTAGAACGACAGTAATTACGCGGAAAGCGTCTCCGTCCCCGATCAAGGCACGGTTCGAGGTTAAACCACGACAGCCATTGTCATTCTGCTTATTAGCCCCTAACGCGTGCCTGCTGATCAAAAAGGGAACATTTCGACAGATTTATGAACTAGCTGTTTAACACTTTACTAGTCGCTTAATGCTTCTTCAGAAGTCGAAGACAGTTAATAACCAATAAATTGAAATCTAAGTCATTAAGAGCCTATAGATGCAATTAGAAAGTTGGAATTTTTATAACATTACAGGAAATAAAATATTACAACATATAAACTTCAGATTCGATTATTAAATTTTTGGTAATTACGGAAGGCAATTTAGGCTGCGACGACGCTACCGCATTTTTGTGTTCATAGTAAACAAAGAGTCCCACAACCTTAGTCGTTTAATGAGCAGTTGCACAAGGCTGCGACAAAGTTGAGAAAATTAACCTAATGGCCAGATTGTTTCAGGCCGCAGCAGGAAGTAGACTTCCAGCCGGAGAGACTGGTGGAGGAAAACAAACGTTACTGCGGACAGCAATGAAAAATGAAGACACGCCGGTAGCGAGACACGCGATTCCTCTCGCCGTTTCCATTCCCATTCGAAAAAAGGCCAAATTAATGGCTGGAAGCTAATGAACCGATTCCACCGAGGTAAAACAATTCCTTTCTTTTCCGGCGCGTTCACTGAACCCTCCCCGAGGCGCGGAGATGAACTAATCATTAATCGCTCGGAATTAACGAGCCGATTCCGTAGGCGCGATGGAGGCAGCCTATTCGGACTGCTGTGCCCCTTTCACCGTGAGATGAAAGTGTACCCCCGTCGATGCCTTCAAAACCGAGAGGATTCTGGTGGTCAACATTGCACGAGTCACGTCTCTTCCTTTCTAATTATCTCTGCAAGTGTTATCTGCCAGCCAGGAGTCGGCGCTCCACATCACGTAAGTAGAACCTAGGTAAAAGGTGACTGGTAAAAGGCACCTTTCCTTTACCTTTCTCGTCCCGATACATCCCTGCTCGTTACGTCGTTGAGAACAGAAATGGAAGAGCACCACAGTTATCCCAACAGTGTAAGGTGCAAACTTCATTATCTAGTTACTAATAATAATTACTAACAATTCAAGTAGCCTCTGCTGATCGGTTATCTCGTTTTCAGTCCTGTTTTGGCAAACCTGAGTCCCTGTGTGATAGGTTCTCAAGGTACGAACGAATTCCAGCGTCGAGTTATCAGCAGCGCGAGCGAAAAACATTAGAAACGACTCCAGGAGGAGGTAGTTGTTTATATCACTCGGATCGGGAAGAAAAATCGATGAGCGTACAAAGAGACAGAGGAAGTCGGGTAGGAAGAGGCCCTCGGAAAGGGAGGACACGGTAGAAAGGCGGAGGTGTTCTTACTAAGCAAACCATGCAAGTGTCCTACAGTGGAACTAATGGCGGTGCCATTAATATAACTTTGCCGTAGCTTAGATGCAACTGCGGTTTGTGTACATACGCATTTTGTACCAGCGAGGAGTGATGCATGGCACGGCACGATTCACGGTCTTCTTAAACGTCACAATGCAACCCGTAGGATGGGGACATTAATCCTTTCGCCGACTTTAGCGTTTCGTTCCCTCCCCGCGCGCGCTCGGCCGAGCGTGTGTGCTCCCTCTGGAGTAGCTTAGAGTTCGTGCACAAGGCTACCCTGCTCGCTCCTTCGAGAATAAGAACTGCTCCCGGGGTTCTGGCCTCCCGTATAAGAGGATAAGAGAGGAGTTTCGTTACTCGTTAACGTTTAAAACCGCGTCACGAGAGTCTACGGGCGCTCGATTATTCACCACGGAATCCTTATTATCCTCATACATCGTGTATGACAGACGTGTACCTCCTTTTTTCCATCGATTCATCGGTGAGTCGCTCTTTACGACACGGTTACCTTATTAACCCTCGTATGGGCCTCGATTGAAATCACCTTCGATGGTCTGCGTTCAATTTTGATCGTTAACCCTCATACGCTCCTCAGAAATTGTTGCATAGATCTGCATAGTTGTGGGATTTGATGCGTGCAACCTCTAGTTCCGAGATCTTTCCAGCATCAGCCATAATAAGTGTCTTTTAAGTGGTTGTTACATTGCACTTAGGGCCCTTGGAATGTTGGTACTTCGCATTCCGAATGTCCTTAGAATATAGATATACACTACAATTTCTAGAGGTTCCCGGAATATCTGCCATTCTTGAGATACTTTGGAATGATGGTGCTTCGCATTCTTGAACGACCCTTGAATCGGAAGTAAGAACCTTGCGTTCCTGAAGGGCTTTAATAAATAGTGCGTGATTGTTAATGAATAGATTGCGGATCTTCGTGTAAAATAAAAATGAGCCAATGAAAATGAAGAAGTTAGAACACTTGAAAATCTATGGAAATAAACGAGAAGCTATGAAAATGAATAACTAGTATATATTCAGAAAAAATATGCTAATCCCACGTTGTTTATTAGTAACGAAATCACAAATCTGCCCCACACGTCAGGCCATCTCTCACGGCAAAGTCCTACGCTATCTGATCTCGGACTCGACGATGCGCGACTAAACATACCCACATATATTTCGAGAGTGTTTAATCCCCGACGAGGACACAAGACCCGAGATGAGATGTCCGACACGAAATTGAAGAATAAAGTCTCCGATACACCGTCGAGATAGAGCTTTCGACGAGACATTTATTCGCGAGCCGAGCGTGAAATCCTATCGTGTGCACGCCTAACCGTGCGCTTTTTCGGCTCAGGGGATCTAATAGATACAAGTAGCCGCATCCGGCCAGGCATTTCAGCGTGCGATATAAAAAGGGGACATCCTCGACCAACAAGATAAGATTTCATGTTCATCTTGCTTGACGTTAAAACCCTAAAGGAACATGTCACTACCAGTCTACTGTTTAATGTTTCGCAGGTCCCGTTTAGCTCCCAGGTCTTTACCATTCCGGTTGACGTTGAGCCGGGTCCAAAACTCGAGCTACGGACATTTAATTTAATCGCATTAGAGGCCATTGAAACAGTTTTTATGTAGGCTCGAAAGAAAAAGAGACAAAAAGGTGTAACCCCTTCCAATTCTACAATTTCTTGAAATTAATAAAAATTAATTTCTTGAAGTAGAGCTCAATTATTTTGTCACACCTTATTCCTTCTACATTCGAAGCAGTCCTCGATAGGAGAGAGCCGGCCAGCAAAACGAAATCGCGTTTCAATTGAGGATTTCGCGCAGCACGTACCCGGGACAGGAAGATAATCGAGCTGATTCCTAGAACAGCATCGAAGATCGTTCTCGGCGATTAGGAGCATCGTCCGAGGGGCAACGGACAGCCAGCTATTACAAGAGTAGATGCATCAGCCGGAGGAGATCTGGCATGCATACCTAACCTAGGACGATCGAGTTCATTGTTGGGCCTAACCTTCGATAAAGCCTTTGTCCCTGTCGCTTCTTTTCCAGCGTCCGCTCGGACCTATTGTTCCGAGTCAGCGTAATTAGCAGACCTTGGTGGATAATCTCTTCGTTCAACGACTCGTGTCTTTACGGGAGACACGAACCCTCACTCCGTGACCCTTTCAAACGGTTTGACGACGCAGATAAGCCATCCTCGGATGAATGCAGTCGTATTCTCGAGGCTGCAGCGGGGTAGATACAGCGAGGAGGAAAATTAAACCAACGAGACCATTTTTGCAAGGTAAACTAAATGTAAAATCGTGTGCTTCTTTTCAGGACTCTGTCTTAAGTGGCCCCTAGACGATCAATAATATTGTCAATATGTACTCGCGTCAATATTTACGCTCTATATTGAAGCGCGCATCAATATGCTTTAATATGTATAAATGCATCAATATTCTCACCAATACTCATACTGGCAAAAATATTCGTGCTGCATGGTCGGGGCTGTTTCATTCTCTTCTTTAATTGTTCAATCGTAAAGTCTGGCTTACATTGTTTCAATGCATCAAGAATTTTTTGCATTGCTATTGCTCTTTTGTTTTTGTTAAAATAATCTTTTGACTTCACAATTCTGGATAATCACGATATACCGCTATAAGCAGGGTTGCGAAATCCCGATCCCGAACGGAATCCTGATCGCAAGAAGGGGAGCTCGGTGGGTCAGCCATGTTCTCACTTCGCGGTCTCACAAGCAACTGATATTGAAGGAAATATTGACAATAAACCTCCTAGACGTTCAAACGGTTTTTCAATGATGACAGAAGCGAATATTGACAATATTATTGATATGTAGTCTAGAGGCAGAGTTGAGCAAACATTTAATCAACGATTAACGACTAAATTTCTACTTTAATCGTTAATTGTAATTAACAATTAATCTCCTAGTTTAGTCGTTCATTGCGGCTAACGATTAAATTTCTACTTTAGTCGTTAATTATGATTAACGATTACATTCCTTTCAATTGTAATCGTCAATCGGATAATTGATTAATGATTAACTGCTGAAATTTCGAAATTGACGATTAACTTCGTCAATCGATTGATCCAATCGTCGATTTTTCGATGATTTCTTCTTTTGCTCAACGATTGACGATTAACTTCATCAATCGGTTGAATCAATCGTCGATTTTTCGATAATTTCTTTTTTAATCGTACATATTAATCGATCAATCATGATTAAAATTTTAATCGATTAATGCCCAACTTTGTCTAGGGTCCACTTTAATAAATACACACAATTTCTTGGAAAAAATGGTTTCACTTCTACAATTTTACAACTCATAGTATCTCCGATGGTGAATAGCGCGACGCATCCGCGTGCATTCCCGTTTCTCTCGCGAACGACGCAGTGCGCCGTCTAATAAATATGTAAATCGCGGTTTATGACGTTACGCGATGAACGAATACGCGCGCGGTCGATTGCCTAACGGTGAATAAGTGCGTGCAAATGAGGAAAACGTGTTCTTCTCATAGCGCGCCGGTTATCACGCGTACCATCATAAAAGCGATATTTGTCGAGGCCCGACGCGCGCGTCGCGGGACGAGACTCGAATCTCCATACAAGCGAAAATTAATTACCGTTCATTAGATCGGGTCTCGTGGGAGGAATTCAACCGGTTCGCGAAACAAGGGGCCCGCTGATTGGTTCGATCCTGACGAGAAGTAAACGTAAACGTCGGAAGAGCCGCGTCTGAGATCCGGAGAGGATCTTTTAGGATCAATACTCGGTATATTATTTCATTGGTTATCCGCGGCGAGATCTCCGAGAAGCGCCACCGCCGGCATCCTAATTACGTTCTACTTCGTTTCACCGGCGCGGCGTCCAAAAGTAGCCCGGCTTTTGTACCCCGCTTTTGGATGGAAGCCTAATCTATCCGCGGATCTGCGCCACGGTCCCACGATTTCTACATCGTCCGCAGCCGCGTTCATTAGTATCAGAGATCGTCGTCGTCGTCAGTCGCCGCACGAGGCACGGTGCCATGAGAAAATAAAACGAGATAACGAGGAGGAAAACGGAAAGCAGATAATAGGCAGTCGAAAGAACTCTGCCAGAAGAATCTCTCGCGAGCCGAACACCAGCCAGATAACACGAAACCGAGCCGCGGACGAACCACGCTACTGTTGGTATTATCGGCGTAATCGAACATCCTCTAGCAGCTAGAAACCAGTCGGCTCACTGAAAGTTTATTGTCGGTGCCGCGCCGGTGACACCAGGCGGACTTTGAGGAGAAATTCACCACCGCAGAACAGATCGTTTAGCAGAGGAACCTTCCGGGAAAAGTCACGACTACCTGAAATCACGCCAACGCTGATCGTTCTAGGAACCTAGATGGGTTTCTGATGATAGACTTTTTTCTAGAGAAATGATGCTCGCCTCGGGGAAATGTTTCACATTATAATTGGACAGATCCTCTTGCGATTATAAGTTCGCGCGGCTATATTTTTCTAGTCGTAAACATTCGAATAACGTTTCATGTTCCGATCCTCTCTCGTGGATGTTTCCAAATTTTATTGCTTGTCATGCAGAATGGAGCAAGAATTCGAAGAATATTTTTTTCTGAATTTTTAATACTAATAGATTTTGTGGAGATTCTTATTTTGATTAATTTGTAAGATAAAAAAGATATCAAGGTGCAATGTGCAATATGAAAAGTGATGAAGCCTTTTTGTAAGATGCGACTTAATAATTTTAGCAACTGATAGAGTGCTAAAAGACAGCAGGAAAATAAACGACTGCCAAGAAACGTAAACCCGGTTCATATTTTACAGAGATGTAAGATAATTTTTTTAAAAATATAAAACGACCCATAAAAATTCCTCCTCGATTCGCATCTCCATAATAACTCGCTTCTCAGAAGCTGGACGGCAATGTTTGTAATTAATCCCCTCTCGACCGCCTTGACGATAACAGATCCATCCCAATTTAGCGAACGAACGCCCAGTGTCATGTGTCCAGAGACACCGCATGAATAATGACGTGATGCGACAGTGACAGTTTTTTATACGAAAAATTCCGAAAATCTGTTATTTTTGTTTTGATCGAAACCAGTTTCTCCGCCAGATTTCATGAATTTTGCAAAGTATTGACTTGTAGAATTTTATAAGTGGTAGATTATGTATAGTTAGGTGCAAAACTGATCACACACACTTTAAATCAGAATAACTTTTTTATGAATGGACTAAACGACTTTAATTTCTCTGTATGGCTAGAACAATTAGTTTAGCAAATGACATCTAAAAAATATGTTCAAAAAACGCATTTGGTGGGAATTGTGAAATACAATAGTAAAAATTGATTTTCACGACTTTTTTAGCTGGGCCAATAACGAAAATTTAAAAGATGTGTTTGGTCAACTTGTATAAATTATATACGCTCTGAGAATTTCATTGAAATTGGTTAATTGGTTTACGAGTTATAAACGATCAAAACTGGTAAAAAGGCCGAAAATCTTGGAAAATTGCAATTTTTACCAGTTTTAAACGTTCATAACTCGTAAACCAATTAAACAATTTCAATGAAATTTTCGGAGCGTATATAATTTATACGAGTTGACCAAACGCATGTTTTAAATTTTCCGTATTGGCCCAGCTAAAAAAGTCGTAAAAATCAATTTTTACTATTGTTTTCCACAATTCCGACCAAATGCATTTTTTCTACCAATTTTTTACACGTCATTTACTAAACTAATTCTTCTAGCGAAATTCTTGTTACAGAGAAATTGAAATCGTTTGATCCATTCATAAAAAAGTTATTCTGATTTAAAGTGTGTGTGATCAGTTTTGCTCCTAACTGTATATTTTCATTTTTTAAGAGACAATAGTTCAAAGCTGTGAGAGCCGAGGGGTACATATTCAATTGAACGATTGTCTTATTTATGAACGTCTTAATTAAATGAAAGTTTACCGAGCGTATCACGAAAGGTGCATTAGTTGTTGTTATAACAGCATACGTAACAAAGAACTTTCAGTCAAACCGAGGCGAATACTTTCGATATCGTGACCCTTTTACCTGCCGCAAAGAACAATGCTTGCCAGACAGAAATGCATCGTCGATCATTAATCAATGCCCTGAGAAAACATTCGGACCTATTGTTCGGTATCGCACAAATGAACTCGTTCGTCCGAAAGAAAGGAACAGTGCAACGTAGAAAAGCATCAGGTAGTCTGAACAAACCTTGACTGATTTCAGAACGGCGACCACCGAAAGCTTGGCTCACGACGTTTCAATAGGATTTATTACAGTTATCGATCAGAAATCATCGATCGTTATAAATGAACTACGATTAAACTTCGCTCGCCTGTTATACCGTCGAAACGAACCCGGTGTTCCACAGCCTTGAGAGATCTCTAATTTACACGATCGTGTAAATTAAATGTTCAACGTAAAAAATTGAAGTCGCGCGCAGATCTCCGTTTTAAAAATTCCCAAGGCGATCCGCTGCCGCGGGATATGTATAGAATCTTTTTTTATAGGTGTTACGACGACGGAGAAAAAAGTTAACGCCAACATCGCGAACGTTAGACCAAGCCGTGCAGCTGCAACTGCAACGAATACAAATTGCAGGTTGCAGCGATTGTCCAGGATCTCGGTGGACGGCGAAGAGGCGCAGGAAATACATATTCATCTCGGCTTCGAAATGTTAATACGTGTCGCAAGCTGCAGATATATTACAACAACTATGCGCCGACATGTTTGTAAACACTACGCATTCACCATTCCTGCTGAACGGGACAGCTGACACTGCCTGACAAATGCTAGATAATTGGCTTCACGTTTCTTAACACGTTTCTTTTCTCACTTGGAATTAAAAACATCAGCTTCAAATTTAAATTAAAGTCTCAATCACTGGAAGGTTTAAGAAACAAAATAGAGAATTTTTATTTCACATAAAAATTTGCATCTGTGTAAATTGTTTTTGCCATTTTCCTTACTAATTTATAATCTATTTGCGTACAAACTCCTGAGTGCCATCTATGAGCGAAAATAAAATGTATAGCAATAACAATAATTATGTACGACCGCCTGGTTGAAGAGTGAAGAAAATTTTTATAAAGTGCAGATTTTCATAACGTTTTGTAAGATAAGCAGCGTCACGCATATTGCATGCAAACTCCGTTATGCAGAGAGACTCCTATTGAGTTTCTTCTAACAATGTCACTGCTACGAACGTATCCATCCCACGCATTCCGTTCGAATGATTCTCCCGAGACAGTTAACCCAGTTCTGATTGAATCGTCCCTCGGAATCATTAATTGCCACCTCTTGGACAGCGCCGATCGCCTAGGCAAATCAACATTGCGACATCCTAACCTTCGGTGTACCGTCGTTCGAGAGGAAGACGCACGATCGGATCTCGTGCGTAGGATCGGTACAGTATCTTGTTGCCGGAATACGGTGAACGGAAGACAACTTTGTGGGAATCGAGTAGATCCTTGGGAGTTAATGATATAATCGTAGGTAACTTCTCTCGGCGACTAGAACCCCCCACCGGTGACCATAATTGCTATCGAGTCTCGTATATCGGAAATATCATTTATGACTCTATGATTTAATAACATTGTGCAAAACCATGTGCAAAATTGTTCGTGACATTGCATCATAGAAATTTATTCCAATAGACCTTACAAACTATCTTCAAGATTTCCACCTTCTGCAATTCGAAAGGCCGAACCTGCACGTTAATTAAACTTATTTATGTACTGGCAAGCTATGCCGGGCTCTTGCTATGATACTGTGTAATTAATGCAAGCATGATGGATTATACGAGTCCGAAAATTCAGACCAGGTTATTACAGAGAATCGTACCGTTCCTACTTTTACTATTGGCTAAGCTGTTTTTCTTTTATCGAGGCAGTATTTTTTGAATTGTTTCATGTGCGGAACCTTTCGGTTGTTATCTGTTTATTTCAATCATGACATTCGTTTTTAGAAGTCTTCTCAATTTTTGTCATTTCGTAGTATCAATCCATATACAGTTAGGAGCAAAACTGATCACACACACTTTAAATCAGAATAAATTTTTTATGAATGGACCTAACGACTTCAATTTCTCTGTAAGAATAGAAGAATTAGTTTAGAATGACGTCTAAAAAATATGTTGAAAAAATGCATTTCGTCGGAATTGTGAAATACAATAGTAAAAATTGATATTCACAACTTTTTTAGCTGGGCCAATAACGAAAATTTAAAAGATGTGTTTGGTGAACTCGTGTAAATTATGTACGTTCTGAAAGTTTCATTGAAATTGGTTGATTGATTTGCGAGTTACAATCGATCAAAAGTCGTAAAAATCGCAATTTTTCAAGATTGTCGGCCTTTTACGTCGTCATTTACTTAACTAATTCTTCTAGCCTTACATAGAAATTGAAGTCGTTTGGTCCATTCATAAAAAGGTTATTCTGATGTAAAGTGTGTGTGATCAGTTTGAATATAAAATTATGAAACAAATTTCATTTCACAACTTCTCGCGATTTAATGGTAAATAAGAAGCGTCTCTCTTTGTCTATTTCTTTTGTGACTCGAACGAAAGCGATAGGAAATTTCTCGAAGCTCTAATGACGAAAGTTCGCCAGAATGCTGTAGCGTTGCATAGAGCGTTGTTCTCCAGCCGTTTGCCAAGGAGAATGCACGTTTCCCTCCAGCAAGAGCGGAGTTTCCCAGAAAATCCGCGGTGTCGTCGATGCTATCGATCGAATACAATATATCCCCGGATTGCGTTATCTCCACGCAGTTCGCCTCGCATAGTTCTGCCGCTGCATCGCGATGCATCGAGTCGCATCGAACCGCAGCGCAGGGATCCGTTTCATCTGTCGCAACCGATTGATTTTTACCACGGGGTTCCTATTAATCCCTCACGAAGAAACGCGTCTCCGCTCGGTGATCATTAAATGCTTGAAACATTACCATGGAAACCGCATGAGATCACGGTTAATTGGTAATCGTGGCACGTAACGTGTCACGTTTTTCCCGGGAAATCGGCGAGCACGTTAGGCCTGCCGATTTGCAATGCTGATGCGTCTCCCCCCTGACCACGTGACTCTTTTGCAGCTGGATTTTTTATCCCTACCTCGGCCCCTGGGGTGCCTTCCGATAGGATCCATACGTTGGATCATCGATCACAACGATTACGAAACGTTGCCCACCGCTGTCATCGTAGTGTGACCTGTCCATCGAACACTTGAGCTGTCTGTTGAACTCAGCCTTCTGCTTTGATTCTTCCTTCTTGTGCGTTCAGGTTTCTGGCTCACAATAATTGCTCGACTTGCGCACGTGTGTAGATTATTAAGATTTTGTGTCGTCGTTGTAAATACGTCGCGTAAATACAGCCTTCTGCTGTGTCGGATCATACTCGTATGTAATATGTACACAGTATGTCCGGAACGCAATGGAAAGTCTTTAATTTAAAGCGAACTATTAACGGTATCTATTGAAAAAAACATAACCATTACCTTCCGGACATACTGTGTGTGTGTACCAGACCAGTTAGTGCGATAAGAGGATAATATCGAGCTAATAGCCGCGCACTTCGAATATGCGTTAATATTGCATCTATATGGTCTAATTTTCTCGTGAACCTAGTTCCAGCATTTATCGTTCGTCAGCGTAGAGGGCGTAAAAAATCGAGTTGTTGATACCAATGTCGGTCTTTCGAATCGTGAGACACGAGACCAAGTATGGTGATTGGTCCACTCCTATACCGCGTCTGTGGTATCATCTCGTTGGTCTTCCGCATAGTCACGCCGCGCCGCCGCGATGCACATTCTCGATCCTGTAGCTGCATTCTTGTATGTCCGATCGAGCGGGCCGGGGGATGGCGGTTGCGACAAAGTATAACGACCACGAAATGATTTATCGATCGCCCAGCAACGGCCTGTTCGGAGCGCAGGAATGAAGCACGAGCAGGACGAACGTCGGTTTGTAGCGCATTGTCGCTTGTTTGTTGGGGGAAACAAGAGGAATAGGAAACGGGAATGGGACTGGACATAAATAGTCGTTAGACGGGTGGAATTTTATTGCGGGGACAAACACACGACCAAAGATGCTTGAAGATTCCTGCGGTGGTGGGAAAAAGATGGAGAAACGGAAGTAACGCGCCTAAAGTAAGCAACGATTATGTGTTAAGTATTGGGGGCAACTATTATTCAATGATTCTGAAGAAAGTAGTCTTCGATGAATAGTCGAGGACACTTTATATAGAAATCGGTAACAGAGTAGTTGCGAGAAAGTTGACTTCTCAGACCCCTTACGGCAACTACAACCCATGCTACTACAATATGTAACAATTAATAGCAGAACACATAACCAATCCTGTATCAAATCAAACCGGAATGCTCTGTACCATAAAAACTGTAATTTATTAATGGAACAACGTTTCTTACAAGTTTCTCTTGTAAATATTTACATTTTTTCCCGACCCACTCCATTCATCGGTATTCTTCGCGCGCACAAATGAATGAAACTTTCATGCTACCGTGTTCTCTAAACACGGCGTCGTGCTAAACACCGTAAGATATCAATTTTCCTAGAGCAACATGAAATGTTCGTTACGCAAAATTCCTGAACCGCTCCCGTTTACCACGAATCTATGTACCGTCTCGCATACCTGACTGTAAAAGCACGAGCTGCACGGTTAACCCGTGTGCTTCTTGAAAATAAATCATTACTAACCGTGAGAACAACTCCTCGACAGAATTCGAGAGTGAACGTCCATTCATACCTACCAGATCTCGTAACTGAAACTTTTTGGGTTGCGAACGAACGCGCGGGCGTCGCATAACTTGCTTGGTATGACACGCGTGATAAGCGTGCCCAACCCAACATTAGAACTGCATAAATAATAAATAATTCTTTACTGTGTGAAAGCAAATTTCAAGATTTAATAACTGAAACTGGCCGAACATGTACACAAATTCATTCAAACTGCAATTTCCTGGGGCGATTACGTCGGCATTACATTGATCTTCATTTAGATAAGAGTCGATGCAACCAATGGCCTTTTAAATTTGCTATTTCACAAAAGTGGATATTTAGTGGATATATAGATATCTGTTCTTAAAGTCTTATAATGCTTCCACAGTGTTGTGTCTGAAATATCCGTTTTGGTCACAAATGCGTAAAATCAGCAATCTAAAAGAAAGTATTTAGACAATAAAGAATTCAGAGATCAGAAAATATAATCAAAGTTCTCCCGTTCGCGTATGAAGATTTGAACAGCCTGAATACGAAGTGAACGCTCTGAAAAACACTTTCGATCAAAAACTAATTTCGTTTTGCATACGGTAAAAAGTTAACCACCGCATCGCTGACATCGATAATTCGCCTGATCGTCGAGTGTCCGCAGCATCCGGGATTTTTCGCCGAATCGCCATCGTTTTAATTCCAGTGCAGTGACGAAGAAGAAGAAAACCAGTAACACCAAACACGCTATAACGTTTCTTCAAAATTACAGGTTCCGTCTTGGTAAAAAGGGAGAACATGGGCCGAAGAAGAGCAGAAAATCGTCGGACGTACGTGCAAAGCTACCAGACGCAGGTGATTCACGGCCACTCGAGAGCTAATTTAGATCAGGAGATCGATAGGTTGCTCACTCTGGGTGGACCTCACGTGCACGGTTATGCTGCTTTCGCTTTTTCGAAGCGGATCGCTGCGCGAGATAATGCCTTTCGTCGGGGATGAGAAGCTCCGACGATTTCGAGTAAACTGTTCCACGACTGCACCATCCATGTAGACCAGGCCCATAAAATATGAAATTCCGAAACTGTGCTGCGTCGACGTAATAAAATTGTATCGCGTTTCAAAATTAGAATTGCAAGAAACAACCCCGGCGGAGTAAACTAAACAACAGTAAACTAAAGCCCTGAACGACTAAATATTTCATAAAGAGATCAGTAGGATTGTCATTGTCACAACTAGTTTTCTCACATTGTGCAGACTACTATATTTACAGAGCAAGCGAGTTTACTTCGTGCCTCCGATCTTGAAATTCCTGGCAGACTGAATGGAAGGAAAAGCAGTCGGGGATCACTCGGCGCGCGATAATTCACAATTAGTCATTGACGATGATGCCCGGGGCGATATCACCTTGCCCGTACGCTGGCCGGGACTTCGGAAGAAAGGCAGGGACGAACGAGTCGTGCGTACATCGGGGTTGACCTTGGACAGTCGGCGTACGAAAGATCATTTTTCTCTGATTAGGTGCGCGAGTGTTACGGTACAGCGGGCTCTTGGTTTCGTTCTCTCGAAATGAAGTGTTCCCCCATCGGCGTAGGTAGTCGGCGAGCGAAATTTTCGTTCGCCTTCCCGCGTGTTTTATCGCGATCGAGGGAGGCGGCTCGTGACTTCGCGTTCGCCAGGAAAGAGCCGCGGCTGCGGGTTTCTCGAAACGAGGACGCAACACAATGGATTACAGGCAAGCCACGCTTTCGGCTGCATTGTGGACGACGATGAAAGCAGCCCACCGCCGGATATGGGCGCCACTTCCCGTTCCCATCCAGGACTATTTCAGCGCAGGAGGTCATCGGAAGTTCTGCCCGTTTTCGAGCAGCCGGCGCCGCACCGCGAGATGAATGCCGCGAAATCAAACAGAACAACAACCTGAACTGGTTTACAAGGAAGTGCGTGCTAATTCTCCGAGCCGCGTTCTTAATGAGGTAACGTCGACGCGTAATTGCCGGAATCGCGGTCACGAATCGACCAATGCCGACTGTGCATACGTTTCCAGGTCGATTTCCTCGCGGACGAGCTCAATCCGACTCTGCTTGAGAAATTTTACAGTCTAGTTTCCTGGTAGAACTTTACTATTGTTCTGCTACTTTCAGCATCCAGTCGCCTTCTCTTTTAACGTGGCTCGATCTAAAAACAGCCTCCTGCTAGCGTTTGCTAAGCTTCTATTTTAGAAGGTTCGAAATATTTGCATTTCGAAGTATGAATAAAAATATAACGTACTTGGTCATCTGACGCGTCCCACCTCATTTCTTAAATAAAACAAAATGTTACAGATCTTATAAGAATGGTTTATGGACAGTCTTTCTTCATAAAATAATTTTAGAGACTTTTATTTTCCTCTACCTTGGACCCCGACTCTATTCAGCAAGCGTCTAATGAAAGGCGCGAGGATGAGCACATTTTTCTCCATTGTGTTTTGATGTATAATACCCAAACAAAACGACGAGACAGCTCGGAGCATCTCCGAAGGATGTTATACAACATTACAAATGGCTGGGGCTCCGGTTGCGCAAAACCGACCGTGATTTTGGCTATTGTGCTGGTAATGGCAGCGTGGTTGTGCGGCTCAAATAAAATGGCACCTCGCGAGACCGTGCCCCGGGAAACTAATTGCGTTAGCCTTCGCGCGCGGGCTGACCCGGCATCAGGAACGAGACAATAAACGTTCTACACTGAGCAGCGTGTGTAGCTCGCAACTATTTCTCGCGCGTCGTAGTGATCTTGAGTGGATCTATTTGGCGGGCCGATTAATCTCCGACGATGTATATTACCAGCGTTCCCTGCAGCGGATTCTTTCGAACGCAATTCTCCAGGCGTCCGTGATTAATGTCACCAATCATTTATCCTGGACAACGTGGGAATCGCGAGAGAAAAAGAGAGAGAGAGAAAAAAAGGAGCGCTGTCATTTGCATCGAGATCGAGCAAACATCTTTCGGGAGAAACGAGCGGCTAATCGTGAGAACGAGTGGTGAAATGTACGCCGGTGAATTTCATTTCCGGTTAATACCATCGATAAAGGCTAATGCGTCGATCAACGCGCGCAACAATAACACCCTACGCCTTCGGGAAATTACAACCCAAGCGATCGCTAACGACCGCTGTCTGCAGCACATTGTTCTCCAGTCTACGATGTTTAAAAATCCCGCCTAAACGACGGCGGAGGAAAGAGGAATTATCGGTGAGCGTGGATTTCAATGTTTTTCCGACGCCGAATCGGCGGTGCACGTTATTTTACACGTAATATAACGATAGGGTGGTTTCAGCACGAAGCAGAGGAAATTCCATCTTGCCGGGTATTATAAAAATGGAGAACCAGTTCCGCGAAGACCAATACCACCGCGGTGTATCGGGCAACGTACTATTCATAATATTCCATCACTTGGAAATACCTCATCCATTCCCGCCTTCCCTCGAGCGCCTCCATTATCCTTAATTATCCGTAGCCTAGCGACCGTGTGCAACAAAACGCGCTGGGAACGCATCAAACAGCGCTGCTTTTCCCGGCCCTTCGCGCTCGCAAGCGGAATATCGAGGATGTCGGTGCCCCCGTCGCCGATAAACCGCGTTTCTAACAGGGCCGTCTTATCCAATAGGCATCGTAGGCACGGTTCTATACCATACAAAAAGATATTGGAGCCCACGGAAAAATTTTACGGCCTATGAAGACGAGATTAAACCCCCGAGAAGGAAACCATGACAATTTCGCCTTATGTGGGGTTAAGATAAAGAGTGGGCAGATGAAAATCGGATACATGTGTACTTAGAGCCTATCAAAAGATGTTGGAGCATTCGGAAAAATTTTAGAGCCTGCGAAGATAAGATTATACCCCCAAGAGGGTGGACAGACAATTCCGTTTTATACGGGGTTACGAGAAAGGATGGGCAGAGCAGAATCGAATACATGTGTACTTAGAGCCTATCAAAAGATATCAAAGTCTTCAGAAAAATTTTAGAGGCTGTGAAGATTAGCTTATAACCTCAAATGGATAACCATAATGATTCTACTGTATGTAAGGGCGAAGGAGAGGGTAGGCAGCGGTAAATGGAATACACTACCAAAAGATATCAGAGCCTTCAGAAAATTTAAGAGCTTGTGTAGATAAGATAAACCCTCAAGGAGGTAGCCATGACAATTTGATCATTTAGTAAAATATTGGGACCTACGAAAACGGTATTAAAATTGATGAAAAAGTAGCCAGTTCAACGATACGCCAGACTGAAAATGGTATGATGATAAATGGAATACGCAAGTACTGGTACCCACTAACTACGGGCACGCTGCGGCCCTGGTTTCTAAGCATCGATAAATTTCACCGCGTGAGTTCGAGGAATTAGCGTTATTAGATGCCCGTTCTATAGATTTATTTACGATCCTAATAACGCATTCACGAGGATCGCTTTCAAACGAGCTGATGTGCTTATTGGAAAGTGACAGAGAAACTCGCTGCCACGACGATGCTCGATGTTACCGCGCGAGTGAAGGAATTATTTCGTTTTTTAGAAGACGATGAATGAACATGGGAATTTTGATACGAGCTATTAGAGCTACTGATAATGAGGAACTAATTTCAACGTTTATTGCGTAGCCTGCGTTTTCAGAGTGACTTTCTCACGGATATTTGCGATACAAAGTACATTCTGCTTCTGGATTACTCTACACTGAATTTTTGAAAGTGAAATTACACCTTCGCGTTTCATTTACACCGACTTCGCAATTTAGGACATGTATTTTATATGGATTGCAACACATCCTCGAAGCTGTAATACAACTCGAGAGAACTACGGTTTAATCCGACGTTATAGCGGAAATAAAACTTCCAACGCGCTATCCACAATTTCTCGTCCGGTCTTAACATCTAGGGTGGGTTCATTAATAGTCTTCGTTATCTTTCAGCAAATATTTACAGAAGTTAATTGCACTGGGGATACTCGGCGAGCACGGTGTTTAGAGCCGCTCAGGTGTTAAAGTCTCAATATAAACGAGGCCAATGCCTACCTAAGCTTTAGCTCGGGTGGCATGAGCACCGATTCCGCAGCCATAAGCGCCGGATACTCTTAACGATTATTTACAACGTTTCGTTATTCCGGTATACACACCTTTTCTAAGAGCTTATCCCCTGTTGCGAGAGTTCATTATTCTTAATTATCCGCGACCAGTTACGCGCACGGTTCGACTTCAAACGAAACTGGTTTTTCGGGGCACACGTTCCGAGCTATTCAAATCGATCTACCACATCAACGATCTCTTAAGAGCAATCAGATCGATCGATAACAGGCGAAAAGTTCGGACACGCGTCGAAACAGAATGGTATATGTACATATTATATCGCAACGATGGTTTTCAATTAAAAGCATCGCGGCGAATGCGATATTGCACGGATCGATGGTGAAATCATTGGCTAGTTTCTGTATCCGACGCGTATGAACGTTAATGATCACCTTAGGTGTCGGATCGAATCGGAAAACACAACCCGGTCTTTCCGTAAGATACACTTGTCTTGTTTTTACTGCTGGAACGTCCAGCGTGTAGCGTGCGAGTAGAACCGATGGATCGGGTTTATTGCAAGTTCATTCGATTCACTTCTAATGATACATACTTTGCAACTCTTGCGGTTTCTTTTTCTTGCCGCACCGACGCAGTTGGCAATCGGTTTTCTCGAACCGGTGCCCTGCTGAATCTCACTCTCGATTCTAGATGCGTTCGATCTTTAACCGTCTCATCCTGTTTCTGTCGAAGCGATAGCGTTAACAAAACCTGACAAATTTTATTGAAATTGTCGCGAATGCATAAAATAAATTTATACCTCGGACACGTGTAAGAGGGTATTTTCAAAGCCAAAGATGATGAAGAATTTAAACAAAAGTTACGATTGAGTAAATTCATTTTCTTCCATGGTATTTCGGTACCATCGATGCAGGTGTAGACGAGGTTCCGTGACCGGCGGAAGTGATCTTTAGTCCGCAGCATCCTAAGCGATTTCCTCCGACAAGAATCGCCGTAGCGGCGTATACAGTGCCGGGGGCACGGGTTGCATCCCTCAGGAATCCTCGGGAGTGTTACCATTAGTTTTCCGCGCGCCAATAAATCTGGCCCGTGGGATCAGGTAGGCAGTGCCTCGTGGCAGTTCCTTACAGCTCTCGGTGTGTCTAGCAGTCGGCTAGCTCTTCTCCGATCCGGACGAGAGAAACGCGGCGAGTGTCTTTCTCGCGGTAACGAGCTCCCATGTACCACGTCGGTTACTTTCTAGGAGCGGTCATCCGTTTCCAACGCGCCTTCCGTGGCTGTATGTACCTCCGAGAGGGCTCTGCCTCGAATTATAGGCGGCCGTAACGCTATCCTAGCGCGTACGACACGAACTGACATCGTTCCGGGTCAAAGGTGGACCACGGGGAATCGGGGGTTGTAATGCACGCTGTTGGACGCGCGTCGCGTGCACCGCTAGAAATGACGAGGCGGAGGCGTTCTTCTTCCTCTTCGTCCTCCATCCTCGTAAGCCCCGGACGATACACGCGCTTGACGTTTACGTTTTCGCGAGGATTCATGGGCCGGAATTGAGACGTCCGACTGCATAACAGAGATTACGGTCCAGGGCTTGTAACCCGGCGACACGCGTGCTCCGGGTCCGTGTTACGTGCACCGGAACGCAAAAGTACGGACCCTAACCCTCTATACTAACCCCTCGACTTAGCATTTCGAGCTTTTTCTATGACTATCTTCATTAAACTTGCCGTGCCCCTCGGGTCTATCTAGATCCCTCTAGATTTCCCGGAAAAATTTGTTTAATGTTGTGCAAAATCAAAATATTCTGTATTGGTTGCGGGCAGCATGAATAAAATAAAATTAATTAAAAATGAATTTCTTCTCTTAATGACTTTTAACACAATATTCTTACATTTTTCTGATCTTTTACTGTTTCGTACTTCACCCAACCAAATTTTTCATAAATGCATAAAGATCCACAGTCTAGTGATAATGGTTTCTCCTTTACGATTTTTCATCGTGTTTTGACAAAATTTTTTGCACTGGTTCTTGTTTTTGTATAGATGCGTCTTTCCCTCGATTTAGGGATAGACAGTAATTTATGTAAGTATACTACGCAGTCGTTTTCGTCGGGAGCATCACTTTTCCAATTAATTACAAAGCGATAAATTAAAACTGAGTATCGAATGTTTGGAATATTATTATTCAACCATATCTAAAGAGGATTGGATTTGTTGTTCCGAATGCCTCAAATGGCTCTATGACACATGAATGTATACTAATTTATGTAACATATGTGGTAGAGAAAAATTAAGAATAGGAGTAGGGAGAAGAGGCTATAAATAAAGGAGTGCGTCTACCCCCAATTAGGAGTGCATCTAACCCTAGGCCCTAGGGAGAGATGCACTTTTTCGACCTCTTTTTTAAACAGTATATTAATATATGAATATAAAAGTTTTACTCATTTAACGTTATATTTTATTAAAGAGATTTAAATAAAGATTCCACTATGCCTGTCTACACTCTCAATTCTTTTTAATAAAATTTTTATAAACAGTAAAACAGAATAAACAGAAAAGCTCGTCCAACACACGTCATCTGTTAGTAGGTGATTGGTGTTCAGTTCGCGATTTTGATAGATTCTCTGTCGTGTTTCTAACTGCTAGTAGTTACGGCTAGCTTCTTCGAGGGTCACAGTCAGTCATCAATTCGAGCTGGAATAACTGTTCATTTCATTACGGATGAACTTGATACACGACCGAGGAAATGATAGTACTTTTTAAGTTCAGTCGCGTTCAGTTGCTTTCACGATTGAGCGAGGATCTAAATTGCTTTCGCCGACGAGAATCACTGCCGGACGCTGTAGATTCATACCGTTCGAACGAAACTACTTGCAGGAACTGGCGATCGTGTTGATTTAATGCCTGAGTCGGATGAACTCCGAGAAAGTGTGGGAATCCGGGTTTTGATCGATGAATGTAAAACGATGATAAAAGTCGCGAGATGATACACGTTGGACGTGTTCAGTGACACGGCAGTTATTCGTTCGAACTACTCTCGCGGGTCAAGAACACCCGAGTGAATCAGAGATTACGCGCGTACGTAATCCAGGATTCGTTATGAAATACGGCGTCAACAAACATAAACACTCTGCCATTTTGTTTAATACGTAATACGGGATCTGTTACGAGACATCGACCAACATAAATTACCCATTTCACTTGATACTTTCACTGAATCGTTTACTTGCCTCTGCAAGCTGTGAACTATTTATTGGTGCAATCTCAATTTTGAATTTTTTTAATAGTACAATTTCTATTTTGAATTTTTAGTTTATTTAATGAAGGTGTGAACTGTCTTTTTCTTTTAGCAATAGATGTTATCTTCAGTGGACATTATTTACGAATAGACTGCGGATTTTTACGCATTTATGGCTTAAGAAACTTTTCAAAAAAGGCTAGAATATAAAATTCGACAGAATTTTGTGCAATTTTTATTTGATTTAGATCCACAAAGGCTGTTCCCATTAAAAATAGGATTTTATGTCGTTTCACTTTCTTAGAATTTGTCTACAAAAATTAGAAAATGCATAAACATCCGCAGTCTATTTATGAATATTGCTATCCACATGACAGTCAAATAATATAAAACCGATTCGAGGCAACGATGCATCATCCTCGGCTATGCAATAAACTCGCTGATTTGCATAACGCAACGCGATCGTTACAGTGTTACAAATTATTCGAGATCATGAACGTCATGCAACGTAGGCAAGCCCGACATGAAACAAGAGTTTGATCGTTGTCATCCATAATGCATACATCATGTTTAATGCAGGAAAAGGAGAGCGATGCTTTTCATGTAGGACGCGAGCATCCTTCGCGGATCAAAGGTGGAGCAGCAAAAAGGGAAAAAGGAAAAATGGAGGACGGAGCCTCGAGCGCTGCGAGCGAACGATCGCGCGGTATACACGTTCGCGTGAAAGTGAATTCATGTTCCGATTACGCGTGGACGAGGACACCGAGAGTGGATACCGTGATTTTCTTAATGGCAGCTTTTCCTGACAAACCTTCCGACGTAAAGAAAGCGGTGCGTGTCCTCTTCCTTCCGTTACGGTATGAAACTTTCACGGAAGTCGAGATAAGTATATCGATTATCGAATTCTGGCAACGGTTTGCCAACCGAGCAAGCTGAAAAACGCTATGATCATTCAAACGAATCCACTTGCAATAGTTATACGCTTATAGCGATAAGTTTGTCAGAAAGATAAGTGGCAAAAATGCATGTCGATTTTCGTCGAAACGATTCCGGCTACCGATAGAAACTTTCACGATTTTAATACTACGATAAATGCTCCAAGAAAACTATGCTTGTCGGGAATATATAAAATTCCGCGCAGTATTTATAAGGATTGTAAATATAATAAAAAAGAAGCATCGAGTCGCCGCGAAGTTCTAACTTGCCACGATTTCCGAGCTGCGCGCGAAACGGAAAGTCGAGAGGCAGAAGTGAAATTGATCATTAAAGACTTACGTATCTCCTCGGCATACTTTTCAGATCGACCGATCTTATCGTTTAAAGCAAAGAGGTTCGCAGTACCTGAAACAAACCAAAAAACTTGTCAGATAGTGATCGGTGCGAACAGACGATTTTTAGACGCGTTTTAGACAATCGTGATTAATCTTGATCAGATATATTCTTTTGTGATCGTGTCTACCTCGGATTTGACATTACAGTAATTAAAGAACCAGTTCCCGTTATTACCGTCGCTTTCTACTCAATCCTCAACGCATTGTCGGGTGAACATTACGTTTTGAAAAGGTTCGTAGTTTTCAATCTACATTTCTGTGATCTTGATTGGACGAACCATTCGGTATGCTTGAAATTGCACGTTGTCATCACAAAATTGTAGAGGAAAGTTTTATGTGGCTTAACAAGCTGTATTGCGTCCGTTAATTCGGTTTTTTACAAAGGCGCACGGCACAGTGGCAAAGTGCAATTTTAATGAGCCCAGACAAAATGCTCTACAACTTCCTATCATGAAGTTATAATTTTCGGTCACAATTTACTGACCGTTTTGTGAAGTAGTGTAGGTGGGCGCAGGAAAAAAATTCGTGTTTACGATGTATACAGTTAGAATAACTTTTTTATGAATGGATAAAAGGATTTCAATTTCTCTGTAAAGCTAGAATAATTAGTTTAGTAAATGACGTGTAAAAAATATGTAGAAAAAATGCATTTGGTCGGAATTGTGAAATACAATAGTAAAAATTGATTTTTCAACTTTTTCAGCTCGGCCAATAACGAAATTTTAGATGTGTTTGGTCAACTAGCATAAATTATATACGTTCTGAAAATTTCATTGAAATTGGTTAATTGGTTTGCGAGTTACAATCGATCAAAAGTCGTAAAAATTGCAATTTTTCAAGATTGTCGGCCTTTTTACCAGTTTTGATCGTTACTCGTAAACCAATTAACCAATTTCAATGGAATTTTCGGAGCGTATATAATTTATACAAGTTGACCAAACACATCTTTTAAATTGTCGTTATTGACCCAGCTAAAAAAGTCGTAAAAATCAATTTTTACTATTGTTTCTCACAATTCCGACCAAATGCATTTTTTAAACATATTATTTGAAGAAATTGAAGTCGTTTGGTCCATTCATAAAAAGGTTATTCTGATTTAACTGTAGAGAAGAAGAGTACATCCGGTGGCGAGAATGCAGCAGAATGATAGAAACCCGACTAGAAAACGAATAATCGTCCGCGAAAACGAGAAGGACGGGTACACGGCGAGTTAGGATCGCCGCTGCCATCACTGCAGAAACAGATGGCTCGCGTAGAGGTCCGGTATTACCATATTCACGAGGCTTCCATCTCGAAGTCAATGTCATGGTCCGATGGAGCCTCCGGGCCTCTGCGAGACCATCTCCGAAACAGCCTTGAAGAATGTCAGTGTCAGGGGCCCATCGGCCCCCGGGCGACAACGAAACCAGTTCGCAGTTACGTGGACCACCGTCGTGTTTTGAAACAATATTAATAGCTCGGCTGCGCATATTACGGGCACGATGATGATGCGAGAGATCCAGACGAAATCAAGGTGTGCGAGAACCCGAAAGTGTTGGGTACAAGGTGAATGGGCCGGGTCAGGAAGGTATCGGGTCGAGACGAGTCGGGTTCTCAAAAATTTTGGGATTCTCAAAAACTGTCATACTCAATTGTTTACAGTTTTTGAGATTATTTTATTGTATAAATTTTTGGGATCCCGATCCAATTCCGAGCAAATTTCTGAACCCGAAATTTCTGATACCAGCACATCCCTAGTTCTCGTACATAGAAATCGGGCCTCACGGGGCCCGCTAATGGAGGCCCGTTATTCTTCTTGCGCCTCGCAGCTCGCGCTATTGCCGCGCCGTATTGCGTGGCGAATCTGGAACACGTCCGTGACTTTTGCGCGTATGGAAATAATGGACAGAATGTAGGCTAACTCGAGATTGCATGGATCATCTTTTTTGTTACACTGATCGTCGTCGATTTTTTGTCGCATCAAAGAGAAAGACCACGGCGGCGAGCTGAAACGGGATCCCGGGCTCTACGTGACTTTCATTAGCGCAACGCTCGGTAATATTTCTTCGCCAGATTGGATCTTTATGCACTTGCGACATGCATAAATATGCAAACCAGAAGAAAGTGTTTGCGTTCGCGAACCTTGATAACATTCATTTCTACCGTAAAAAGCTTCTTAGTCAGCGAAACAAAGCTCCTTTACCCGGATCGTGATCAATAAAGACGTAGATAATCTTTACGCAAATTTTACAGTTCCGTAGACCATTTTCTGAAAACCGTAGTGGAAGTAAAATTTATTTCATCTACTAGATAATTATGGTAAAATATCGTAAAAATCTCATTAATGTTCGAAATAATTTAGGAAAATAGAAATTTTCGTAATGATGCTTTCTAAGAAACGTGTATTCCTTCGCAGAGTACAAGTAACTGTAACCATTGATTGAAAAGTATCCTAATGCATATACAAATATGAAAAGTAAGGTGAAAGGTAGCACAATAAAAATGTGACAGATGTGCGAGCCAAAAGAACTGTCAAGTACAAATTGATCTAAACGACCGATCAATCATCGATTTAGAATGGTTTAGGGTAATGGTACTTCTAAAAAAGATAACTGTCCACCGGTTGGATGGATCGAGCGCGATTGCTTGCGCGTGAACGAGCAACAATCCAGAAACGAATCTGTCGAATCGGTTCAACCAGCGAACGGACTACGGAATTAATGTAACAGACGTGTCAATTGAAGTTTTCAGCTGTACCGTTCGATTTATCTCACTGGAGCGTTGTTGCGACGATAACGAGTTTAAAAAGACAAGGTAGAACAAACGGGTCTACACAGTACTTTACGGAGACATGCGCTTAACATTGCGCAAGTTCAATCGACGGAGTTGCTCGGCAGAAAAGGTTCGAACTTGTGAAATCATTTTATTTGAGTCCAGCTTAACACTGGTTTATGTAAATATAATAGTGTCTGTTTTTCGCATTTTTCAAGGTATTCAAGAAATTAAAGGACAGGGAAATTATCCACGAGGAACGTTTCTCCAATTATTATTCTAATTGTCCCACTTGCACGACATTAATTGCAATTTTACATTTCCCCGGCGGCAAGAAGAAGGAAGTCGACTGCAGTCACATGCTTATTACCCGCGATTATACTTGCAAGACTTTCTATCACCATTTCTGTGCGAACAATTAAGTTGCGTCGAGCGACGCGATTGAGCAGCCAATATCGATAAGCGGCGTGCATCGGAAATCGTCAGGAAAATCGGCCAACGACGATCTCTAATTAACGACTCTCTATCCGCTTTTCCGAATGCAAACACAGGTGCTAATAAAGTGAAGAGAACCCGAGAACTTTCACTAGCGCGGTTGCTCTCACGCGCCGACGCGCGACGTCACGACGCCTTTAAGAGATGCGCCGCGAGTGCATGCAACTATGCACTTTAATCACGGATAAACCGTGACTCGGCTTTTCTTCGTAGCTGACTACGTTCCAAACAATTTTCGACGACTTGAAATTCATTATTCAGAATCTCGAACTTTTTAGTTTCATGTCAATTCTTCTCTGACAACGAAGTCACAGATGTTCAGATTGACGTTTCTGCAGCCCGATTTCTACCAAGAAAATGAGAAGATGATATATTGCCAGGATGAGAGGTTTCACTGGAAGAAGAAAAGCGAGTCCACGGTATTATTAAAATTTCTATTTTATAGCCATGCGATACATTAAATCGTGCCACGTTAATCATAATCATGTTCTAGATCTGGAGGCTATTATCACCCGGAGCACAGAGATGCAACTATTTCTCGTTAAGCCTCGCTCCATTAACCGACTTTTGCTCGATGACTCGAAGATCAGCAGAAGAGGCAGAGTCACGGTTTTTGCGTCTAGCAGGCAATAAACATTTCAATTGGCTGCTGGTATCTTTTTCCTCGGTTACTATATCGATGCTAGACGAGAAACCAGGGGATTTACGTCTCCGCATTTTCACCGTGTTCGTTTCCTTCCAACGTGGGACTCGCGCGGAGAAGCGAAAAGCAGTCGCCAAGTGCATCCTACTTTCGCCGAGGCTGTCGTTATTAGGCACTTACGTGCGAGTTCTGCGTGGGATATGAACGTCAAACGGCTTGTAAAAGTGATTCGCAGGGAGATATACACTCGTTGGCTGCCTATTCGAATGAATTCGATGTGCAATCGGGACGTTTCCGCTTCAGATTAATACATAAACGACGCCCGTTGACGATAAAGTAACTTGAAAGGAGGCTTGAATACATTTAATCCTCGTTACGGAAATCATTTGATTATAAATTTGCAGGAAAATGTGCAAGTGTGTTCCACGATGTTGCAAGTAATTCGATTGTAATGTAGATTTTAGGAAGACTTGAATTTAGTAAGTTAATTTAATAGATGTATATGTTTCGTGTAAAATAAACGAGTCAGCCTCCTTTATTTTATAAATCATTTGCTTAGATCGTCTACTATATATACACGAAATGTATCTTCATTCAGAATAACCGTGTATAATACAGTGAATGAATTTTTAATCTAGATAAAGAATGATCAAACGAAAAGCGAATCGCTAAGGACCCATTGCTAAGGAGACGTTTGTGATTGAACTGGAAGGAAACGAGCAAAACGGGAGGAAGAAAGAGAACATTTAGTTAGCAAGCAAAGTGTGCTGGGTATTTCGTAAACACCCGGTGCACATCCGAAGTGCAGCTGAATCTAGCAGAACCGCCGCCGTAGGAGTTGCGCACCGTGAGAGAGTTGGTCGACCCGTTTACTTTCTCGCGCGAAGATGTAAGCCAAAGGGGAAAAAAATTCGCGATCCACGGGAAGGAAACACGTCGGATCACCGTCCAACATCTCTGGACACGTGTCCCACGACCGTGGAATCTGCGAACAGGAAATATCGGACGATCGTGACGATTTCTCCCCGTGAAACCACCCACGTCCGCCAACAATTCATCCCCGATAGACATTGACATCGATATTGGAAAGCGGCTTGCAATTATTAACCGACTTTCCCGCATTCTGCCGAGGCGGCGGAAGACAATAAACAGAATGAAATACAATAATGCTGGAATCGGGCCGAGAGAAAACGAACCGGCGTGTTCCTGCGACGTGGAAAGAAATTCGTGGAAAGAGTCGAAGAATAAAAACGAAATACATATTCATATAAAAATATAATATCAATAAGTGTCACAAGTTTCCCCTCGTTAGTCCGACGAGTTTAAGAATTCACGATAATTATAAACTCATCCCCGTCAAACCGGATACGCCGAACTCGAGTTTCTGACATGATCGCGGCAGCCCGACGAAGTCTAGTTCTCCGGAATCGAGTTCATGAAAGATTCTTCGGCCTACGAAGCCGACAAGCACAGAAACCGCAACTCATCGAACCCCGCCCCTCGTGGCCGTGGCAAACACAAACTCGAAGACCGTCAACACCTAATCAAGCTTAACTAACTCCGTTCAACGCTACAACCCTTCAAGACGATAGTTTCGAAACCACGCCTATCAAAGACATGTTCCAGCGTCGGACAAGCTGTTGGTCTCGGGCGGACAGCTTCTCGCGGCTCCGATAATCAACGGGGATCGCGCAAGCTCAAACTCCTGGTGCACCTAGTTCTGAATCCTGTTTCCTTAGCCGACAACTCCGACAGCGACGTACATAGTTCTAAGAACCGCAAGTAGCGCGGGTGGTACAGAGATCTGGACCGAGCAAGTTCTGCTGGCTAGATACTGCCGGATCTTCTGGATTGCAGGGGGCAAGAGCCGAGCAGAAATGTTGATCTTTGTTTAACAATTTTAATAGGTTAAATGTATATTGATATTCTCAAGACATGTTAATGCTACTGTTTTAAATGTTATCTACTCAGTTTTTACTTTTTCCATTTATTTCTGCAATCTACTCACAACATTGGCGAATTAAAAATAGAAGAAGCGTGAAAACAATACATGTTTAAATATTAGCCAGTATTCTACTTCAAGAATCTGTCAGTATCAATACACTGCACGTTCGGAGATACCCTAGATCTATATGACCGATACTTTCTCGGCTACGCCGCAATCGAAAAAAGACTGGACGTCGCTAAGACGTCTGCAGTCTCATCCAAGTCGAGTCGGGGATTTTTTTCTGAATGTAATCGAGGCCAGTCTGGTCGAGAGAACTTGCGTGCGCCTCCTTTTTGTCATGGATCTCGGTATGCTGGAAGCGTAGAAACAGAATTCACGCGAGTCCCGCGAGACGGTATCGTTCGCTCGCTCCTGTTTACGGGTCTGTGCAGCCTTCTGCTGGCCCCAGCCAGCCTATCCCGCCACGGGATCTAGTTTCTCGCGGCGCTCGCCGCACGCTTCGTGCAGGAATCTAGCCTTAATGAGGAAAATTGACTCGGCGAGCATCTCTAGCCGCGGTGGCTCCTTTCTGGATGCGCCAACAGTATCCTGCTGGTACGCAAAAACCATCGGTGCTCGGCGAACAGGGCGAACAAGACTCCTCTCTGCACCCTATCCGGATGCCACCGTGCTGCATTGAATCTGAACCTACTGCACTACCCGTTGCATTCGCTCAGGCAGATAGAATCGATCTGGTTTTCTGAAGAAGTGGCTTTCGACGGTTTTTCTGCAGTTTGAAACACCTTCTTCGAAACGCTTCTTGTAGACACTAGCTCGTGGACGTCTTCAACAAAGAAATTTATCCTAAAGTCAGTTAAGCCCTTTTATTCCTGTACCTATACAAACTTGCTCCCCCTCTAATCGGTGAGGCTCCAGAAGAAGAGACTCATAATCCCCATTCTCTCCACCATTCTCTCGGAAACTCGACGACGCCCACAACAAGAGCAACAAGCTAGAAAAGTAGGACGACAATTCGCGTATCTACGCGCGTCGAACGAAATAGTTATTCGGAAGGGTGGAGGCATAGAATGCAGTTATACCGGGCTCAGCATCTCCCAGAATGGTCCCCCGATCCCTGACCTATCCCATAAAGAGGAGAACGCATCTCCGTCGAAATCAATTTCTTTTTGCGCCGGTGGAACAGCAGCCTGTAAAAACCGTCACGCGTGCGGACAACCCACGATTATCGGCAACGAAAAAATGGTCCCCGTTCCACACGAGGGACCCAGATATTACCAAGGAGCAGACCCTGGTAGAGACACAGAAACCGGGTTAGATAATAGGAGGCTGAAAGCAGAACGAAATTGGCCCACCATGGAATCCAACTCGGTTTTATTTACTGGAACTGCGCCGCCCCAGGGTTCGAGCTCGTTCCAGCCCGATTCCACGGTCCCTGGAGACTCTCTCGCGCTGGATATCTTCTCCAAGGATCCCTCGCCGTAAAAACGTTAAGGGACGATACTGTTCGAGCCAACGGCGAAGCTTCTCCATAGCCTGTTCCCAGCGGAATCGAAAAGCTCCGCGTCGTAAACGATCTTGCCTATTGCCCAGCCGAACGAGTACGACTGTGTCGCTAACAATTGAGAAGCTGATCCATACCTACTCGTATCATTTTAATAGTAGATAAATCTGGTAATATTTTTCAAAGAATTCCATTTTTTTTGGTCGCTGTGTTAGAACAAACTATTCCACAGAGGATCAATCGTGGTGCGTTCTTTGATGCAAGAAGAAGAGGTAGAGAAAGTGAGCCACGTATTTTGCGCCAATAATGCTATGCTAAGCGATGGAGATAGCTGAGGAACCGATGCGAGCGCAAACAACCACCCGATCCCGAGACGAAGGCTGTTGGTTCCAATGATTATGCTTACAATGAGCCGAACCGCTGTTCGTACTTATCTACATTCATGAACTTCCACTCTGAATGATGTGCTCGAGTACCAGTTGCACCCGGTGCATCTTTTACATTCTAATGCTCGCGAAACGGCCACGGGGAAATTGCAGTGGTACGCTGCCGGCGACAGCTAACAATGATTTATACGTTTAGTCTAGTGTGAAGGCTGACGAACTTCGGTCGCTTGCTCAACACGTCCTTTTTAGAACGATCTTCGTCGTTCCTAAGATGTCCTTGCTTTTCGTTGCAGTTCCAATTAGGAGACATAGTTTTGCTTATATCAAAGCTGAAAACCCTTAGAAAAGTCTGACATAAACGAATTCTTATCCTGAGAATACGACAATTTTTATAATAATTAGAGCAAAAAAGAATATATTAGGTGTGCAAATAAATTCAAGATTTGACTGGTGACTCCCAATCTTTCTGCCAATTACTCTTGCGTCTGTGTCGGATTTTCGTTGAGTAATTCCTCTAACTGATCGTCATCAAACTTTCTCGGTGCACCTGAACGATCGTCGACTTCCAAATAAAAATTTCCGGCTTTACATCTTTGGTACCACTTTTTGCATGTTCGGTAAGATACAGCGTTCCCTCCCAGTGCCGCACAAACCATTTCAGTAGCATCAACAATCAACAGCTGATTTCCTAAGCTGGAATGCAAAGAGTAAGCAGTGACGCTGCTGACGTCAGGCACGATTGAAATTGTTGCATAGAACTGGAAACTCTTAGAGCGCTCATCGCGACTCTTCTTAAAACTAAAAGAACGCTCTTTCAGATGGCACCAAAATCGGGAAGTAATTCGAATCTGGTCAGGAATTATGATCGTAGAAAAAAAGGGGAAGGAACTTATTTGCACACCTAATAGAATATAAAATACAGAGATATTCTGAAAGCGTTCGTACCATCCTACTTGAAACAATCCCGAGATGAACGAGAACCAAGTAATTGTATACAGGCGAGATTAATGGGAACGCGAACAGGCTTAACACTGTTCAGGAACGATAGCAAGGGCATTATCAAATGTCCAGCGTATCTATCGTTATTATCATAGGAGTTACAGCGTCATTAGTTATAATGAAGGCATATCTGAACGCAGGGGACGTGCGTAAATGATGCAGAGAAAATAAAGGAGCTCGGCGTAGCATATGCGCATAAGCGAACGTGACCGGAATAAAGTTTCCAGCGGCACGTGAATCAGATGGCACAGTTCCCCCGGCGAACGAAGACGTCTACGTCAAAAACGAGGCAGCCTTTCGAACCATCTCGATTTCATATCGGCAGACATAAATCTGTCTCGATGCAGCATTATTAAATCCACGGATCCTAGGCGCATCGAGTCCACCGGCCGAATAAGGAGTCGCAATAAACCATGAATTCGTAATCTATCGACCGTGTGCAGCGATAGTGATGTTCCTTCGCAACTACCGAATCGAGGATTCGAAATAACACCCGGAGAAATGTTTTATATGCCAATGTCACGATTTACGTATGTCGATTAACATGTTTGATCTTCTGTGCTTCTTTTAAAAAAAGTCACGTCGTTAGGATATCGATTCAATGCCGTCGAGGTATCATTTTCCAAAGTCCAGAAAAGGAATATGAAGGATCGTGCAAATGAAAAATTCAACTTATTAATCAACAGACATCGAGCACCTAATTAAAGTCACGCGAAGGATCACAACGTGTCCGATCAAGGCTTCCAGGTGCAGATCGTGACTATATGGAAAACGACTCTTGACAACCAGCTGATACAACGATACGGATGGTGTAATATGTCGGATTCATTTTTCAGATGGTCTCTCTCGCACTCGCGAGCCTTGACTATCGATAGGAACGCTGACCATGAAACTGCTGATCATTAATCATCCCTCGTAACAAGTATTACTCGAATCAACTAAATCAGACAATAAATTACTGAAAACAATGCGGACTCCATTGACATACTTCTTCTTCGAAAGTAATAGAGGATAATTGTCTTGTATCATCCGGCAACTTGCATATCCTTGCATCCGTGTTTACCAGGAATATGCACTTTCCCTTTCCGTCTGTGCTTTGGTCATGAGTTGGCTCTTCTAACCAGTTTAATCTGATGAGTACTGTATAATCATTCTAGTATATTTTATACAAGAGTTAAAGGATTTTTATTTAGTGGTTATATGTGTTGAACACTGATTTGAGAAGTACTTTTATAGTACTGTGCGTCAACTAGTCATCTTTCTGATAAGTTCATAGAATCGGCGGTCTACCAGGAGCACTCTTCAGCATCAAGTTTCCGAGAATGGCCATACAGAGAACGTAACTTTCGCTTTCCCCGGAACATCAGCTCGTGACGAATTTCGTGGATGGACCGGGTATTCTGGACTCTGATCTTCACTCGTACGTCTCCGGTGCCCGAGTTGCACCGAGTTGGAACGTAATCGGAACGGTCACGAAGATACGGTGATAAAGCTAACGTCGGCTCGCGGTCTCGACCGGAACATTTTGTACCGAGTTTCAAGAGCAGCGCGGTCTGCTCCAGACGAGATCGTTAGATACGAGGTACCTAGAAATGCCAGGGGAAAGAAACGAGCAGGCGAGGAGGAAGAGAAAGAGAGAATGAGATGGGAGAGAGGGAACAGTGGTTGCTCTATAAGCCACCTGCAAAAACCTGGATGGCAACCTGTTCCTCGAGAGCACCGATCGCGCATCTACTCCACGGAGAAGAGGGAACTCTCGACTTCTGTGATGAAACTCGATAATACGTGCCCCGGTAGGAATCGCACTCGTCCAATGGGAAAAAGGAGATTCCTGTTTTTCCTCTTACACGTTTATCCTCGACGTCGGTGCTTTTCATTCCAGCCCTATCCGGTGGAAACGCCGACTATTATTTAGAACCGGTCGTTTCGCGCGATTCTCCCCTGCAGACGCGTCTATCATAATGATTATTCGAAAAGGAACAAGCCCGTTGCCGCGAACCATCAACGAAGCACGCTTGACACTTTGCGGAAGTCCCTTAACGACTTCTGTCAAGCTTAGCTTCGCAATTCTCTGTTAGATAGTGGCCCCGACAGAAATTATCGGATTACCACTCGACTCAAAGATTCAGTAAGAAATTCTTAGTAACTCTTTCATTTCTACATTGGTTCTAGTAAATACAAAGAAGCTGACAAGAATGAAATAGTCTGATCGGTCTGACATGATATTAAAGAATAAGAGTATCTTTATAAACACTATTGTATTGTACTATTCTTCTAAAATTGGTTTGATTCACGTTCGAGTCACACTTTCATTAAGATGGAATAATGTGTCTGAATCAGGGACCAAAAATAGCAGTTATTCTAAAATTTTCTACGATAAAAATCATTAATAAAAAGTTGATTATTATTGAAATTTAAGATAATGTACACAAAATGATTAAAAAATACCAATTTTTATACTCTTTGTTTACAAATAACAGTTATTAGTGTCCATGAGCGATCGAAATAAATTTCTCTCATTGATAACTGTTATAAGTGATCGAAATTAATTCCTCTCAACGATAACATTTTCCAACAAGAGAAAAAATTTTCGGTTACTTATAATCCTTATTTGTAACCAATACGATATTAGTCGATGAAATACTTGTTATTCTATGACTTTCTCTCTGTTTGGTTATAACAGTTATGGTCTCTGGTCTGAATAAATATAAGGGATTGATATTCGAATGTAACTCTAGAATGAAGTCCCGCGACTGGTATTAAACATTTAGCCGGGAATCTTGAAGAATCCCGGGTACCCGATAGTTTTTAGCTGTACCCTTCTAGCATCTCTCCCGTCGTGTTCCCCGTTTTTGTATTCCCGTTCCTGTTCAGTGGAAAAGGACATAACCTTCGGTATGATTGCTGACCGAACGCCGGCTTTTTCTTACATTTGCGTGGTATTCTTCGCAGCGCTCTTGCCGAGGAGCAGAAGAGAGGTTTTCTTCGAAGAGAGGATTCCGCGAACCCCTCTAGAGCCTAGCAAGAATAAACAGTGGCACGGGGCTTCTCGTACTTGCCGGCTGCTTTAAATGCCGCTCTAATTTGAATAATTAATGAGGATCTGTGGAGGACTAGCTTGCTCGGATCGTTAGCATTCGAAAACATCTCCGAACGATTTCCGTAACAGCTGTGAATGATTCACGATGACTGACAACGCTCTCCGTCTCGACTCTCCGAGGGAATTTCCGAGCTCCGCTAATTCTAATTAATCATTCCTAATGTATTATACACACACACATTCCACTTTCTTCATTCAAATAGAAGAAATATTTCTCGTGTCCTCAAATGTGAAAACCAAAGTCATAACTGTCGGAAATGCTATAATGACCAGCGAACTATAAATTTCAACAAAATTCGTTACAGATTTTTACAGCAAGCATGTTTGTTGAAGAAACCATCAGTTTCTATTTAATGCCCTTTAAGGTTTAATTCATCGTCCGGTAATTGTAAATTAGAAAATATAATTTTAAGAAATTTAATAATTTAAGGTTGATGCGTGGCTTGATTGCTCAACAAACACTGCGATCGGTCGAAACAGAACACGGAGAACGTGCAAACTGCTAGCCATGACTTGGTACCGGAAGAAGATGGTAAGGCCATGTCTGCGTAAACATAATCAATCCGCAGGGATCCTCCGGGGCCCAACATAAGTTGCACGTCACGAAGGTCGATGGTTTAATTGCCTAGCAGGAAGGAAAGAAGACGCTCACGTTCTCCTCTGGAAAAGTGAACACGATACGCTTCCCGTTGGATCGGTTAGGCGCGTGTTCCAATGAAACCTAAGAACGATCGCGTGACAGGAGAGGCCATAATCAATCACGAAAAATTATGTTATCACTGGAAAATAGTTCTACGCTTGAATTGAGATGCCACGTACGATGTAATACGCCATCGAATATGATTGACGCCGATCGAGTTGCTAGAAGCACATTACACGAATAAAGTTATAACGAACGTACTGAATCCATTAAAAACTGGTACACTCGAAGTATTTTTTGTGGACATTTCTCTCGAACAAACATTATTTCCTGTCGAGCTTGTATGTATATTGAAATCGTGTGCATATCATTGACCTAAACTTGGGAAATGGAAGGAACAGGCCAGGTCGAGATGTGTACGTAAACCTCAAAGCGTCGATCTTGAATCGTGCTCCGTAATCTTGGGGTAACAGCTTTCTCTGATCTCCAGATCTTCATTTCTTCCCGCTTCTTCGTGATGCGACGAAGGTGAATTGTGTCGTATTTTCTCTTTCAGTTAGCCCGTTTTCCTCTAACAGCTGGTGTTATGAAATTGACAGTGCGCTACGAACAACCTAGGATTATGAAAGCCAATTGCCTTCAACGATCCTCGCATTATGGGTTCCGCGAAGGTGACATCAAAAACAGGAGACCCAGATAGCGAATCCCATAATTGTGACATCATATATTTACACCTCAATGTCATCAACTCTTGATCTACGAGACAGTACGTTCGACATTGAGCCCACGGTTTTCTAGTTAATTAACCAATAAGTTAGGACGGTAGACCACAGCCTAGACCTATAATTAGTATACTTCAGCAGAATCTTAGAAAATCTTCTGACAGTTTCTAAAAGTTCAAGGGACTAATGACTTAGGTCACCCTTGAACCCACGGGTCTCGGAGGTATTGAGGTTGTTGCTGAAGGTTCAGGGTCAACCATAATTGGCACCACAGGTTCGGAATCGACCATATCGGTTCTCAGGGGTCTGTGGCCGTCTGTATCAGGTCCCACGGATCTAGAGTCAATTATATCGGATCCCACGGGTCTAGAGTAGCTTATATTGCATTACACTGTCCTAGGTCCTGTGGGTCTAATCAATTATGTTAGATCCCACTATATTAGCTCCCACATATCTAGGGACAACTACGAAGGACCCCAAAGGTTTAGAATCAACTCTATCAGATCCTAGGAATCTAGAGTCTACTATAGTCTACTCTAGCGTGTCTAGAGTCCTCTATTTTGATCCCAGGGATCTAGAGTCCACCATATAGAGCCCTGCGGGTTCCGATCCGACCATATCGGGAGCTACGTGTCCGAAGTCGATTGTATCGAGTCCCACGGGTCTGCAATCGACCATATCGGGATCCACAGATCTAAGATCTGCTATATCGGGTTCTAGAATTCAGTACCGGTTGTATCAAGTTCAAAATCAACTATGTTAGACCTACGACTAGGATGAATTAAATTCTTGCTATCAAGGGATTAACATAATAATGGAAAAAGGGGAAGTGCTTCTCGAGGAAGTTACACCCTTTCCGGCAAGCGAGGAGATTTCTCGGAGCTCGTTGAAATGCAAGCTGCATTCGGTCGCCTTGAATCTGCGTGCCGGTTATGTCATGTCACCGCAAGTGGGCCACACCGGCGTCTCTTCCTTCGGTTCTTTTATTTCAACCGATGAGGACACTGAATATACGCATCGTCACGAACTTTAACGTCTCCTCGGCTCGGTCTTTATCTCTTCTCTCGCTCCGAGTGGCTGGCCTTTTGTACGTAAGAGTTATTCCGCGGTTGTGGCCACCTTGACAAACCAGATTTCCCTCTTGTGTCATTCTTGCGTCGACCGGGCTTGTTTAGTCCCGGTCCAAAGGTCAAGCACACTAAGTTTGTTTGTTTATGAGAAACCCAACAATGACAAACGTCTACGGGCGACTGTAAAAACTAAAATTCATATTCCAGCGAGACTCACTAAAAACTTCATTCCTGAAAGTTCATCACGACTTGAAGGCTGAGCTGTCTGCAAACTTCGGGACATCTTATCTCAATTGAATTTCAGGTGATCTATTATAATGAGCTTTCCTAGAAACTCCTAATGTACTTCAGATGTTTTGCTAAATCATCTGGGACCTGAGTCCAGAACAATGTCCGGCTAGGACCATTTCTAAGCAATCGCAACTGGTCTATCGAAGTCCAAGGTCATTGTCTATCGGTCGATTGGACGAACGATGGTTACCAGCGAGATTAATTGATTAGCATAGGTCTCCACACTCGGATGGGTCCATCCGATACGCTTATCCCCGACGTCTTCACTACTTCATCCCCTTTATTTGGTTACTCGACCTTATCGCAGCAACCCTCGGACGAACGCTGTCGGCGTTATTACCTTACAAACCGAATAATCATCCAGCATCGCGCGCACCGACTCGAACAACAATGTGATAGACATAACCCGTGACCCGAAACCCTAATGAGAGGACTCGGGGCTCCGTGGGGCTTCCACGGAGAGATCCGTTCGTGTTCCGATGTAATCGGCCCGGTTGTGTTCGGTAAATTGGATTCGATGATAGAGGGCTTTCTGCAGCGGCTTGGCTCCACGCTCGTTTGCCCTCCGTGCTCGCGTGCTCGACACGAATCCCTCGTAGGCGGTATTTGACGCGTGCTTCCATCCGATGATGACAGGGTTCGCGGCTCGAGGAGCGGTTTGCGAGACTTGTATCTCCCAGTAACCGAGGCCTACACGGATCCAGGAATTACGGAAATTTAAAAAGCACACGATCCCCGTGCCGATTGCTCCGAGGATTGCATTTTTCGCCCGGCACAGCGCAATCCTCTGTTCAACGACACCGTGATCTCTCCATGGGCGGCCTCGGTAATTCGTCATTCCGAAAGAATTCGCACACCGATTCTGCTTTTGCAATTGTTAACTCTGCTTTCTCCATTTACAAGCCACGACAATAATTTTGACCATCATCCATTGTTTGTTACAGGACACGATCAGCACTGTTCTAGACCACCCGGAGACCTTGGATCAAATACCAGCTAAGTCCAGATGTAGAAGGTTTACATAGATTGATCCTCTCGTTCATTATTGAGTACCATTAACGAAACAATTCCAATTATACGAGCCTATATGTTTGCTCACAATGTAACATACTATTTGTACGTATTTGTCAGCTAGCAAATGCTAGTGTACGGTGATCTTCTAATGGTTTCAGTAAAAAGCGTAAAGTACTGCGCAAAAAGCAATTACCTCAGAAATTGCAGGTTTGCCAATCAATTACGAACGCCAGGTGCGATTTCCACTAATAAACCTCTTTCGCTGTATTATCCGCACGTAATAGAGTAGTCGATAGCGTTGCAGCTAATGTCGTAGGCATTTGACACAGTCGCAATCTAACCGCTACACGCCCACGCTAGTCGGTGACGTCGAAATCAGTCAATTGGCTCCTTCTCTTATACGGTTTAACCTTACACCTACCTACAACACTACCAAATAGTAACGCACAGCGGATACACGGGTCCGTACACGACGGTAAACTCGTTGGTTATTTATCGTCGCTCGAAATGGCAGCGCGTACCGGCGGTTAAGCGAAATGGAGTTTGCCTCTACGCTATTGTTGCACTTCTAATGTAGGTGGCTCGCGAATGAACCGTGTCGGCATCAAATGCCTGCGACATTAGCTACTATTATCTATCGGCGGCTCGATTATTTCGAGCGATGAGGCCATTCGATTATGTTCGCTTGAGTGTGGCAGCGGTTTTGAGTAACACTTGCGCTGGACCTGCTTCGCCATCCATGACGGCAAGGTTATACAATTACAAAATAAAATTTATACAATTTTGCATTATTCTGTACATATACGAAGGTACACGTTAACTGAAGAAACGAAAGAACCTGTTAGATTTTCCAGCGTCCCCCGTGCAATTTATGCTTCCGCAGGAATTTTTAAATATGTTAATTAGCTGAAAAAGGTGTTTCTCGGCAAACGACATGAAATACAGCCGCCCGCAGCAAAAAGCTCGCTAAGTGGCTGCCGGGGCCGAAGCAGGAAGCGCGACTGAATGGATTAATCCCGCAAAAAGTTCGAGATCGTAGAAATCCCACTAAAACCCGTATAATTTATTCATGCAACGGAATCGTAGCAACGCGTACGCATGGTACTCTCCTCCGTGCAAGAAGCACGCGGAAGCAACTCTTCACGCGCGAATAAAGAAACGAAAGGAACTTCGCCGGAGACTCCGCTGTCGTAAAGTGAATTCCAGTGGTCGCGATTATGAAGAGCGAGGTACCTGCTAGCTAAGGACAACGCGTTACGCGTCATCCGATGCAAATCACGACTGCATCCTCGATACAACGTCCCCGTCTTCCCGGATTCCGTTTCTTCGAATCCGCTAGTCGTTAACAACGAAGCCGACACGGTATAAGCGAAATGACTTAGCAGACCGTGACACGCCGTAAAACTAATCAATATTAGGAGACAGAAATGGACATTCCTCTCTCTTTCTCCATAGATTCTTTCTAGAATTTTACTACCTTTCGCGACTGATATTCTCCCCGGTCTGTTTACCTCGACACGCGATCTGCCATTTTTTACTCGGTTCACTCTCGATTGCATTAAAAATTCAAAATTCGCGATGCAGAGAGGCTAAATGAGCCGTTTTAGTGCATCCCTTGATGGCGGATAACGATACTGCTCTTCGAGTAGAAATTGTTTTCTACTTTAACTTTCGATCGAATTGGTTTGGACTGGCAAAAAGAGGTGAAATACACTAAACTAAGAAATAATAACAAATGCATAAAAATCTACAGTTTAGTACTAACGTTTCTCTTTTCAATCGAACACTCTCAAGGATAATCTTGGACAGAACCAGCGAAATGCAGCCTGCAACCAACGATTGCTGTGCAATGCAGCCAAACCGAGTGACGCAGCGAGGAGTTGCATTTTCAGTGGCGACCCTAACGAGCCATTTTTACTGGCGGCCATGTTCGCCGAGGCAACGGGCTGCGTGGGTTACAAGGGTGATGAAGGATTGCACCCGCAAGAGGAAACAGCAATTTGGGACTCCCCACGTCGCCTTCTGCACTTAACATCGCCATTTCGTGTTCTCCAGGCGGAGCCATAAATCAAAGACGACTCCCAGGTCTGTAGCGCGAGCCATCCTACTTGATCCAGAGCCAACTGATAAATGCAATGCGGATTTTAAATGCTTCCGCGAGTATGCGAGGCCAGGGAACTTCTCTCGGAGGAGGCAGCGCCAAAAGCTGGAAGAAAATGGAGATAGGAAGAAATAGAAATAAAAAGAGAGAGCAAGAGAGGTCGAACCGTTATGTAAACAGGTTCGGAAGCGAACTGGAAACGATTTTCCACGGTGCGGCACAGGCAAAGGGCCGGAGAGTCGGCGTTATTCATCGAAGTCGAAGCAGCGGAGGAGCTAGCGGATAAGCTCGGTATACGCGTAGATGATCAATCTCGGGCGCAAGAAGCGGTGGAACCAGGCCTCCGGAGCTTGCTAGACTAGTCTAACGAGATGTTATCCTCGTTTCCTAGCATTTTCTCCTATCCTGCTCTCGCGATGTGATCGGTCCTCCCTGTCCCACCTAGCGTGTCCGTTTTTTTCCCCTCTTGCATCCTCTGCTTCTTGTTTCTCGGTCCGCGAGCGTAGCCGACGCTTTCCCTCTCTCTTTCTGCGCAAACATCTCGCGTCTCGCGTCTCCCTTTCTCTCTTCCTCTCTCCGTTCGCTGCCGATCTCGATCCTTCCGGCGAAGCGACCAAGTGCATGCTCCAGATCACAGCTGCTCGATATCGGCGCAGCAAACGAGAACGCTCGGTGTAGAAGAAACTGATACCGCGGGTAAAACGAGCGCGCGGCAGTACGTTTAATGAATATCATCAAATGGAACGCCCACGAAAACCGTTCGCCCGCTTCGTTCCGCTCTCTTCTCGATCCGTGTGCGCACGCTTGTGTCTCTTTCCAGGCCGGCCTTTCTCCCCGGGACGAAGACAGGTAGGCAGAGCGACACTTCGAGATCGGATCACGCGTTAAATTGCGAACCGCTCGACCGGGCCCGCACGATAAATCATCCTGAGGGATGGCCACTTTACCAGAACGGCCTAATAATCGCGAAGGGATACGCGAAACATTTATAACCGGACCGGAATTGATTCTCGTGTCGAGGACGGATAAATACCGGGGCCTCGATTTTTCATATCGATCACGCGGCACAGCGACGACGGGGTGCCTCGCCCCGTGACACTGACGATCCCCAAGCGCGATTTGTCTTGCTATTGGCCGGGGCTCTTAAGTCGTCAAACGCAATTACTTCTGATTGACTGGGGACGCTTACCCGGTGATCACCGACCACTGGTCAAGGGGAATTCCAATTAGAGCCGTGCCGATCTCAATGGGGATCTTCCTCGCGCGATCACGTGGGGAGCCATACGCGAGCTCTACAACCAAAAAGTACGGATCCAACGAGGATGAACCGAATGGGTTGAATAAAACATTTTCGCCGGCGAGCAAAAAAGCTGGAACTATTATGGCCGGGGCTCGATGGCTTTAGAGTCCCCGAGCATGACTCCTATGAAACCAGGATCCTATGTTCACTCACCTCAGACAAACAATCCCCCTGCAATTTTAGACTACAATCTTTCTAGAGGCACTAAAATCTTTTCATAAGCTATACAATTTTGCTACAGGTTCTCCGATTTTTCTAGAGGCTTCGTAATTTTAGTTAGAGGCGAATTCGGGATCGTAAATGAGAGGTAAAAAGAAATAGGCTGTCTTAGAAAAAGTATCATAGATCAATTTCATAAATTCGTGAAGTGAAAGAAAGAATGTTGCAAGGCATGAAACTAGGGATTTCAGCGTCACCATTAGCGGTTCCGGCGCGCTTTATGCATGATCTCCGGCGGAAATCTGACCTTTGATTTTCTGCCGATACCGATCGAGCCTCTCCGGGCCATGATCGACGACGTAAACGAAACGACGCTGTTGATTGGCGGCGCACGGCACGATATAAAGCTCAGGAAAGGCGCTGCCTGCGGTTCTACGGGCAACCAGACCCCCGGCGAGGTGGTGAATAACGATTGGACGCCCACCAGCACGCCGCGAGGTGCGCATCGAGATCGGGCACTGACTGCAAACTGTGTTAAACACCTGAACTTTATGGCGACATTCAATTTTATGACGCGCGCGCTATCGCAAGTGAACTAGAAACCGTCATGCTGCGAGGGTGGAGGTAAACCTCCTTCGGCTAATTGAATGTCCGGCTTAAAAATAACGAACGCCAGGGAGAGAGAGCCACGGGGATCCGCCGGGGACGGCGATGATTGCTGGGACGCGTGACCCTGAAGCTCGCTGAATCCCGTATCTTGTTCGACAATCACGGAACATGACATAAACTTCCTACGAAACGGCGAGGAGGAGAAAGACGTGGACCCGCTGTGGAAAATTATATGAATACGTTGATAGAGGTAGAGAAGAATGTTAAAATTAGACTGAAGTTCCAGCACGGTTCATTTAAAGATTCGGATCGTATAAATAGAATCGGATTAGTGATTTGCTTCATCGAAAGACGAAGGAGCTAGTTGCTAAGCGACTTCTGAAGGGAGGCCGAGGCTAATGAGAGGACAAGTCGATGAAAAGTAAGGCTAGGATTCGTACGGTGCACTGAATTCTGCCAGAGGGGAATTAGCGAGATCCCCTGGGGATAGAACGCCCACCGGTGAAAGATGCATTCCAGGATTAGTCTCCGCGAAAGCGTATCTGACATCTCGGCGCACAAGTTCCCGTGGTAGTCAATTTCATAATAAGAGGGACAGCAGGGGAAGTCCCACGTCGCTATCCACACAATCTACCGGCGCGGCTCACGGAATTTCCATTAACGTCTAGTTAGAGGATCGACGATCGCTGATGAACGACAATAAACGAGAGAGAAAGAGACGGAAAAGGAGAACAATGCGTGTCCCGCGGAACAAACAAATTGACTAAAAAGGAAACAAGGATTGCCGATTGCGAGGATTGCTGTCGTGACGGGCGTAGCCTGATCCAATTTAATAAACCTCGCCGGATTTTACGAGACAACAAGAGAGTATCTAGGGTGCACGGAACAAGTTTCGCAACGTCGTTTCCAGGTTTTATGAAATTTCGTTGTTCCAGCGAGGCTCGATGCTCTGCATCCGAACTAAACAAGTTTGTGGAAGCTGTAAACCCCATGCAAAGTTAATCAGACTTTACGACGCCGCCGACAATCTTTCCCTGTACGTTCCTCGTAACGCGGCTGTTAAATTAAAACTCGCCTGTTCCAGAGTTCTCCAGTTCTGTAACGATCGAAGACAATTACTTTCGATAGAGACCGGGTACTATAAAATACTGCAATCCCGCGGGAAAGTACATTCTCTCTTTTTAAAGCAACCGGTTCTGTTGTTTCGTAGTGAACTCTTCGTTTCAAACAATTGCTATTGGCTAATTCAACGACGTCGTATTGCGACAGGAAATAAGAGTACTATCGGATACGTCACTAGATAATTAAGATAAGAACGGGAAGCTCTAAAGAGGAGACACTGTGGAAGCTACGAAAAATGAAAACGCAAAATACTAACAAGGACTAAAATCCATCTAATCCTTTGTGGTTTAAAATCGAGCCAGACTCGTCATCAACGTTTGCACCCGTAGCTCCTTATTGGGTAGGTAAGAACAGTTATAGTATTCCTGAACTGTTCTAAATTGGATACCAAAGTTACATACGGGAGCGTAATTGAACTACACGATGCCGTTCTGAAATAAAGGAGAACGCTTCGGCGCGCAAATAGTTAGAGCAACTAATCCAAGATTTCGTAGTCGTTTCGATTACCCACGAATACGAAATCCGCACGAAACACGAATCCGAATAGCTGGAGAGAGTGAGTATCGTGAAACCTCTAGCCGGCTATCTATCGTGCAGCTATACGTGTTTCGCATCTATGAAGCGTATCGGAATTCCAGCGAGATCGATAGCCAGCGGATTTCTTCGCGTCAAGAGGCGCGCGTAATCGAAACGCTTCGAACCTATTACTGGGCAGCCACCGTCCCGGGCGTATTACCAGCGCGTGTTGCACGAGCCAGCGAACGAGCAAAACGATGCCAACAAATAAATCAAAGATCGGCCTCGATCCCCACCGACATGTTGTACAAATGATCACGCGACCACGTGGGCTACGGCCACGAAGCCCCGCCGCCATTAGATTTCCATTAATGATTGCATTTAATAGACCCTTACGTAATTATGCGCCGAACCACCCACGCGCTGTCTCGCAAACTTCTACCCTCGGATTCTCTCGTTCCTCTCTTTTACGGCCCCCTGTCCTTTTTTGCTTACCTTTTCTCGATCTTTCTCAGGTTAATCTACTGTTAGAGGCTAAGCGCTTATTCCCCGCTTCACATTCTATTTTCTAATCTAATCTGACGGATTAGATTTTCATGAACCACACAATGGATCAGGACGACAACCCTAAACGAGTATACTAATTATAGTAAGAGCTACTCCTGACCCACTGTCGGAAGGAATTCGACCAAACCGAATCGAACTCGTTCCGCGTAACAAAAATCCCGCATTCTCGGGATAACGTTTGGCGAGGTCTGACAGTACTGTGAATAAACAGCGCGGCCTTTTGTGATCAATTAAAAGTCCTTGGATAGCTTGTGGACGGTAGCTCCAGGTGACCATGTACGGAACCGTTCTATCCCGATCTCATTTCCAGCATTCGCAAAAGAAAAAACAGAAGACCGGGTATACTGCGGAGCAACGCGTTAGCTCGGTTTATAAATACCGGACGCCATACCGACGCGTCGATATAGCTTCTTTCATGAGAGCTGAGACCCTGCCGAGACAAGTAGGCGTAATTTAATTTAACGAACGGCGTAAATCCTCGCGATCGGTCATCGAACGACGGAGACACCGCCACGTCGCATTTCACGGAGATCCAGATAAGGGAAGGAAGAGGCCCGAGGCACGCGGGTTGGCACGCTTAAGCCGGGCCCTTATACATATCGGGAGGGTGCTACGTGGTTGGCGACACATCGATCGTCTTAATTAATTCGCGCCGCTCGGAGGAAAGAGCCCCCATCGTTTTATCAATGAACGCTCGCCGGATCTCGCCGCGAGAGACCACGAAACGGTCTTCGACCTCCTCCTAGAGGCTCGTGTGTGCTCGTCCCTTGCGAAAGGGGATTAACCCCTTAACGATGCCTCGGAGTGTTGTAGGTCAGTGTTAGTAATCCACTCGGGTTCCTCCATTCGAGGGTTGAGTTGTTCCAAGCTGACAAACAATTAGAGAAATTGACCAGTAAACTTTTGTCCATAATCGAGTACCCAGGTATCCACTTCTAATTGCTTTTTGAAACTTCTTCAATATTTCTGTCGATTTTTTGTAGATTTTTAAAGCTGGAAGCTTCTAGAAACATTAACAGATGCGTATGAATGTTTCCAGCATTAAATCTGTCGAGGGTTTAGTATAACGGAACCAGCAGGCTATCGTCGGCGTCTTAAAGCGTCTCACGGTCAATTGCAGCATCCTGACAGAAGGCTAGCGCAGGCCCGAGGCATAAAACTTTCATGAATTCGCGATAGCCGAAGCTTTACCGGCGGCTCAAACGAGAGTCTGGTTTAACTTGCACGTTCGTGCAATTACTTTTAGTGTTATAACAGCTCCTATGATGATGCGAGTGTGGCGTACGCGTGTGGGTATCCGTGCCGCAGTGTAAAAAGCTAGTTTTCTCGGTCAGCAAGCCGTGCCGAGCCGAAAGTGTAGACGTTGTAGTAACGCCGGGGCCGTAAAACAGAAATTATTAAGTGGTTCGTAAAGACAAGACTCATACGCGATTGCCATTCAAGAACAAATCCTATGGTTCATAGCACTCCGACGATGGAATCAGGGTCGTTATCGTATGGCCGTTCGCATTAAACGACCAGACGTTTCCACGTGTTCGTGTAGCCCTATCTTCCCTTAAACACGTCCCTTAAAAATTATTTTAGAAATAATTGCTTTCGGTAAAAAAACAAAAGTAAAAAAGACTGTACTATTGCTGGCACTGCAGTAGTTATTGGCACTTTTGATTTGAACGGAAAATATTAAGAATTCCTGGTATACAAAATCATTTTATATTGCTACTTATTTGTATTTCAAAGCAACGATGTCAGTTTTCCTAACATAGTTACACATATGACTGTTAGCAACGCTGGTACATCCAGTTATAACTTAATTTCGGACTGTACTACAGGTGTAATAATTGTATATGTTTAATTATAAAACAAATAGCCTGTTTAACGTTTACTTCTCTCTGCTCCAATGACTGTACTATTTGTCTTACGATTGTTATTCATTGAATATATTTTATAATAAAAGATTTATGACTCGTAGAATTGTTTGATTTTGCAGAAAAATCTCTATTAGCTTATAATAATAGCAAGTTCAACTCGTTGAAACATTTCAAAAAAAGATAGAAAGATTTTTACTTTTTGCTTAGGGTGCCAATCATTGTACAGTTTACCCTACTATTGTAGAATTTTAAATAAATTGTATCGTAAAAGCTAGAGTGTTAAACAGCCCAGAGATGCAATAAATATTTCCAGCAGCACGTGCATAAATAAATTGTCAGGAAACCGTGCATACATGATTCATTATTCACTAGAATTCACCGTGTATCTGTATTTTTATAAAACATATATTAGGTGAAGTGATCCTGGGAACTCATTTCTGTCTCGTAGCCCACGAAACGTGGTGTATGCAACGTTTTCTCCGTGATATATTACCACGGTATAACTTGCACGCTATTCTGCCATTTTGGGGGATCCGCGCGAGCTGGCAAAATATTAAAGATTCCACGAGCGGGCATAAATCTCGTTTTCCTTGTAAGATGTTTCACAAAGTATGAAGATTGCTTTAGACACGTATGCAGGTGGCATAAAACTAATGAAGTAATATGTCTATTAGACTTTGAATTAAATAAGTGTAAAAATTAATTTTAGTTTTCTTAACTTCCAACAGACACGATGTGAAGAAACAAAGATTGCCAATTTTTCAATCAACTAAAAATCGAGAAGTAGGGCAGACCATGAAAAACCAGATGACGGGATTAGGTTAGTAGTGCAGCAGTCGTTGTAAGAAACAGAAAAAGCGGACACGCCCAATTCGTTCTGGTTCTACTCAATTATCAGCTGTTGCTGCATCATCGTCATCATGAGCCACTAATGTCGTGAACATTATACAGCACATTTTTGCGGATTCTTTATCATTTCTCTCTCACCCTCTCTCTCTCTTTCCCTCTCTCGTATGCTCATCACACATTACTCGAAGGATGTCTACTTTAATTGTTCACAGAAAGAATTATCTACTAATCCCTCCTAACGGTGTCAATGATACCGAGGATTCGAAACATCATCAGCATTAGTAAAAGTATACGCAAGGATGCCGAGGACGCGGGTGTAGAATCCTCGAAAATTATGTCATGACAATTCAACTGTGACAAGGTGTTCCACTAATTAATTTACAATGTCGGCAACACGCTCGCCTTCAATTAACGTCCGTGTCATCGCATGCATCTTAAAACGTGAATGAATTAAGACGCGAAACGGGAATTTAAATTAACCATGACTGCATTCAATCATCGTCGACACTCATTCAAAAATGTGTCATTTTATGAATCGCGAACCCGGAATTTTTATCGGACGAAATGCAAATGGATGCTCGAGTTTCATGCGCGTCGAATGAACCTGGCAATTAAAGCTATTTCTTGTAATTTCAATAGAGAGTAGTTTCAGTAAACTGATTCATTCAGAGAATAATTGTTTTCAACCAAAAATTGTAGTGGATTGTAATGGAACTGTGTAATCAATTTCGATAAGGCTAGCAACAATGAAGAACATCGCGAACCGTTCGGAAGGTAGGTGTTCCGTAACCTCTTTCTCTTAAAGCGTGACGGAGAGGCATGCGCGCGGATGTCGAAACGAAATATTTAATGACGGTGTTGTGTAGACGATGACACAATTACACATACAATTAGTTGCGACGCGATGGTCAACGGAGCCAGTGGACGTTCGGATAATAAAGCGACCTAGGGGAACGGTTCTCGAATCGGGGTTTCCGAATCGTCCGCTCGTCAAAGCGAGAGCTCGCCCGAGCAACTAAAGAAAACGTTGCACAGCTTCGATGTGTATACCAAACGCGTGACACGCAACGAGGCAACCGGGAGCCCAGACGCAGCAAATCTCGGCAATACCTTTTTATGTCGTGAAATGATAATAAGCCGCCTATGACAGCATTTTCGCCTTGCGTAAATGGCCATTGAGCGGCACTTTACCTCGCTTCCACGGGCCCCGTAAATAGGTACCTTAAGAACCGCAATGCTTCTCGCCGGGGAAAACTTTCGGTTCGCCATGCGACCAACGCGAAACCTGCGTTTCACGCAACCCGTGTCGCAATTAGCCCTTTCGCGGCCGCGGGACAATCAAACGCGAAAATGGAACTTAATTAGCGAGGCTCACGAGCCACGCAGAACCCGGATTCTCGAGGAAATATTAGAAAACTGTCCGCCCAAACGGTGCACAACGTGATAAAAAGTCTAGTGGACTGTTGCACCAAGATCATTCGAGGAAAATTTTTAAGGAGAGAAGATCCATCAGGATCCAGAGCTGTCCTCGAGATGCCTTCAGTGTCTCCATGAAGATGGCATTGACAATTACCGCACCAAGGTCTCCATGCTCCCCCCGCGAAATCGACGAGCAAGACCGTAATTGTAATTACCGCAGGCAAACGAAGTTCACGGCATCGTCGGACATCTTCATTAGGGGGCGGCTATAGTGTTTGGCGCGTCTCGCAATCGTTACGGTTTACGAGCATTAAGAAAATGCGTTAATGCGGACTGATACGCCTATAAACGCGCGGCCCGCTTACGGATGCCATAACGGGGCGTTTTTCACAGACCGAGAATTCTAAACGGCGTACCGTAATTGGTCTTCTATCTCGTGGTCGTTATGGCCCTTCGCAAATTGCGAGGGGCGCTTACCGTCGCTATATAAACGGGGAGACGCGTCGTTTAAAGCGACATTTTTCAGGCAACATTTTTCCTCCATTAAGAAAAACGCCAGCGGACCGACACGTGGGAAACGCGCGTTCCTATTTTCAGATGATAGCCCACTCTGTCCATCCCAAATTAATTAGCACGCGCACGAGTGCGCTAACAATTTATATTCCGAGAGCACTTTCACGATGGGACGCTGTCTGCTAATGCACGGGTGGTCTGATAATTTTTATCAACAAATACAGCTCTTGTTACTTAAAGTAAGGTCGTAAAGCTAGCAAAAGAAGAACTTCTTTGAACTTTTATAACATTCCAAGCAAGCTAAATAGGGATAAAAAGGGGACAGAGACTTGTTCAAGAGTTTTATGGGTTTGACCTGTGCAGTGGAGGGTTGAAGATCCAAATTAAAAAGCCTTGATGCGTCTAGAATGAAGTTAACAGTACATAGAAATGGCACAACTCGGGAAAGGTTAAAGCACCTCGAGGACCTGTCGCGTTAGTCAGAGCCCGTTTTGATTTCTCCTAAAGTCGAATGGTTTTAGAAGCGTCGCCACAGTGTAGCGTTCGACGCACCCATAATTTCCCCGTGAAAGGGCACCATCAATCCGAATATTTCCCGGCGCGAGGAGGATTCCACGTCCCGAGAAAGCATCATCGACCATAAACCTCTCTTGGAACGACGAAGCACGTATGTACATATATACAGGTGGACACGGCGGGTATCCATGCACGCACACACGCGATCCTATCTAGGCTGTTGGACACGCGTTGCCGCGGATGGCGTACGAACCTGACGCGATAAAAATTCTCGGGGAAGATGTACACGGCCGCAGGGACCCGGGTTATCTGAAATGAGCACGGCCGCGGTGAGCCAACCGTGAGAGTCCTGCTCCGAGCAATCGGTTTAGACGAGTTTGAGCTTTTTGCTCGTCGACGTCGATCCGGTTGATGGATGGTCCCTGGCGTTGCTGGTAATATAGTCCGCTAACATCGTACGCAGCCGTGATCCTCTTTTTTCCCCCAGGTGAGACACGCTCTCGGCCTGGAAACTCGCGACGTCCGTCAGAGCTCCACCGACACGAAAAGAAAATCCCACGTCGCCGAAGGAAACGCTCAGCCAGCCCCCGTACGGTCCCCCGGCCGACCCCCTCTGAGATCCTGTTCCCTCGCCGCGAAACCCCAGAAAAAAGCGACGGAAAAGAGGGGCGCGGATTACGGAGCCGGTCTCTCGATTTTACTCTCGAGGTCGATCAGGCGATTCTCAGAAACACCACGGCTGCGTCGAAGGATTTAGAAGATTCTGCGCGACCTCTCAACCCTCATAAGATACCAGATTAAAAATGGCACAGAAAACTTGCCGGAGAAATATTGGTTTTCTAACTGGAAATAAAAGTTCTCTGCTTGCGCGAAGCATAACTCAATAGATCCTGTTTTCTCGTTTCATATTTATTCGTTCTGGAGTTATTAACCGACCTGATCGGGTAAATATGTACACACGTTCGTTGAGATTGATGAACTTGAGAGTGTGAAAAATTGCAGTACAATTTTTTGGACTTGACTGCGTAATTCACAAGTATCTAAACAATTTGGTGCGTTGCTTGTGCAAAGATCTGTCCACTCGTCGCGAAACGGAAATTCAGTAGGTATGTATCGAGAAAGTTGATTTTTCGCCGAGGTGTTAGTAAATTCTTCGATCTGGACCATTGTGCGCCGGTGTTGCGCGATTTTTCAGCCGGCCTGCTTGTTCGAAACCAGTTTATAAAGCCGGCGCGATTATAGTAGCCGCATGCATGCATATGTGTATCAGCTGACACGCGACAGTACTGGAAAATTAACCGGCAATATACCGATTGAAACGCCGTCGAACGTGTAATACAAGATCAAACAGCTGGATCCGCGAGCGTAGGTATCGATAGCGGGCAGCAATTCGCGCGACGTTTCTAATGTATCGTTTGAAAGTGAAACTTTGGAATTTGGAACAGAGGCAGTAGGCTGGTCCACGGGGGAAATTGAGAAGAGAACTGTAAAGCGCGTTACTTCACAGTTTTAATGAGAAGCTCGTAAGAACATTCGGCGTGAATGTTCTCTATGACATTAGGAATTCCACGGAGCCGCTTGAAACACACCGTTGGAAAGCGGACGTTCGCGGAAAACCAGTCGCGTTAAGACACGCACATTTACCATTCCTTCATAATGCGTAAGGAATCATGCCCTCGGTGTTTATGGCTTGCCGGACTTTTTCTTCCACCGCCACGAAACCTTTTGGAACCCACGACATTAAATAATTGCATTGTGTGCCGCAACAAAGGGATCTTATCGCGCAGAGGCATCTCTCGCCTCTCTTACGCTTTCCTCATTGAAATGATATTTCCTAATTTTTTTTCCTTGGACGGTGCATAATGTTTAGATGAACGTAACGATGCTCCGGGGCTCCGCCAGATTATCCGCAAGCGCGCTAATTAGTAACTATTACGTACGGTGGCAAAATAATTAGCGGGGAAGGACGCGTCCGCTACGTTTTATCGCTTATGCTCGGATTACCAGCGATCCTTGGAGAACACGATATCTGAGCCTCTCGTGCAAACGTTTTTATATAATACTATTTTATTCATAGATAAAAGTTGAAAGTTCATTTTTACATATTTTTTTGTCCATTTAATTTAGATATGTTTTGGGCACACCCCCGAGTTTAGAAATATGTGCTGTATAAAAATTCTTTTTTTGTTAAAGACTTTCAATATCGCTGAATGCAGGTAATTAAAGAGCAACCTGTATTTTCCTTTCGCCAGCTTTGTAAGCTTTAATTGCGCGTCCGAAATAAATCGCGGCTGGCAGATACCCGAGGGAACAAGCCGCACGGGATGAAATATGTTTACCAAGCGAATCTCCTAGATTCCCATTGCTCTTTAAATCTTGTTCAATAAATTTTCCGAGAAGAACGGGGACCGCGCGAAAATAAATCTCCGAACGCCTGAAAGCGATCTCCGCAGGCGTTCTATTATAGACATACTTTATGTTGCAATATATTACAATTAGCCGCTACCAATAAAAATCTTGGTCGAATCTCGCCGGCGATATCGTTTCCTGTACAGATCGTACACCGTGCTTAGATGACATACGAGTCGCACAAATCTGAATTTGATCCTCCTCGAACACTAATAAATCACATCGGCCACCGATTCGTGTCGAGAAGATTTTCGTAATCCTTGAAAAATCATTGCACGCTTAAGAAACGCGGGTCCGCCGGCACCAGTTTAAAATCGAATTGTCTCGCGCAAATGAACAGATCTTCCTCGGTGTTGCCGCGTTAAAAATAATATCGAATTAATTGCGCATCTTAGTGATATTTACTGTCAGCGTTCGAACGGCGAATACGATCGTAATTTCACATTACAGCGGACATTGGATCTGCAAACCCGGCGACTATAAAATTCTAACTACCGGTAAATTTGCAGGACCCGCTGTATATGGTGGGCGCCGGTTGCCAGCGCGAGTTCGCGGTTCTATTAAAGCTCCTCACTCCTCGACCATCTGGGGAACTGCCACGAATTCGCCAGGCGTCGCGAGGGATCGAGAAAATCGAGACACCATCATCCGGACGGTAAAACGACCACGAAAAAGACTTTCCACCTGACCGACGCTCGCCGCCGGAAAATAAAGCGTCCACGAGAGAAGCAGACCCAGGTCCCGGCTATCTCGGCTGACCGAGCTGGTTGGTGTAATCATCGGTACCCCCCATATACCAGCAACCACCTTCAACAGCGGGACGTAACAAGAGGTAAGCCAGCCAGAAGGGAGATATACCGTGTAACTGACTTTAATGCTCCGTATCACGAGAAACAGAGACCCCGTATGCATGTAAACCGCGAAATATTTACGGACTAAGCGTTATCGCGCGAGTTTGAAGCGTCGTCATGATTAACCCCTTCCAACGACACCAACATGCGAACATTTACCAACGCTCAATGCTCACAGCAGATGCTACTTTTTAATATACAGTTGAAGTACGGATGGTGTATGTATGCATGTGTGTGTATTAACGGACAACCCTATATATAGGTAAATTTATAAAAATATAGAATCGGAAAGAACGGAAGAATTGTAAAATTACAATCGCCAACGAATTGTAAAAAGACGGCAGAAACACGTCTGTCGTTAACATTTTGTTATCCGTGTGCCCAAATACGTTAATAACTTTTCCTTACAGCTTTTCCTTATAATAGTCAACATTATTCTCTTTCCTCTCTAATTTGTTCATCTCATTGCACTGTAATATCGAGTCAGACTCGTGATGGAGACTTCGAGCAGAATATTGTATATTATCCATGTATGTTACCGAAACAGCTATTTTCATTTCTGTATCAATAATGTAATTGCATATGAGAAAGCGAAACAGTGAAAAATAAAATCGTAAATCCACGAGTATAGAAGATCCAGGCGCTGGAGATCTCAATGCGCGTCCAAGCGAGACGCCGCGCTGGAGACTTCAACGCGCGCACAAACGGTATCGTCGGAAGTGCTACATCCCGCTTAGGAAAGAAGCAATTTTAACTAATGTTACAATAGAAATACCCGTAACAAATACCGCAATTCTCGACTATGGGAACTCATTTACAACTCTGGAGAGTTAAGAAATAAATCGTTTTAACCGACCCGAATCTCTCGTACTCGATCGAAAAGCATGAAAAGTCTCGCAGTGGCGTCTCGACGAGTAAAGTAACTTACGGAAAAATAAGTAAAGAGGAAGCGATTTTACAAGACACCGGGGACCCGACAGCGGCTATTCCTTACCGTTGTCCCGGCCCGTAATGATGGATAATGACATAGGATGCGAGTGACCGGTATAAACCTGCGGCACTCGGCGAGAGGACCACGACGACGCCGACTCGTATCACATAAAATGTTGAACGGGAAAAAGGAAAGAGAGAAAGGGAGAAGGAAAGTGGCATCCGTTTACCACCGAGATTCCGCTTCACCTGTGCAGATTATACGCGCCGTGTACCCAACCGAGCATGCTGTGTTACACGCAGGATGCAAGGTGCGCTGCTGCGTGGCCAACACCGTATATTCGCCCTATCCTCTTCGACCCAGTATCAAGCACAGCATCCCTAAACAAGAATTAATCTCGGGAATGCGTCAGAACCGCGCTCGCCTGTTATCTCTGAAAGCTCAATCACCGAACCGGATAAGAAAATTTATATTTTCTAGGAGGCTTCAGATTAAAGTTACCGTCATGTTCAGTCCAAAAATGTCTCAAAAACCATAAACGAAAACAAAAACGCGGAGAGTTAGTAAGATTCTGCTGGTAGTTCGTTCGGGCTTCCCTACTTTCGGATTCCAGGCAAGCGCAAACGGTTTTACAGCGCTCCAATAAGTGTAATCTAAAGAAGATATAGCCGAGAGTTTATTAACGGCGATGGCAAAAAATGTTAACCACGCAATCAATTTTCCTCCAGAAAAAATCGATTCCGTAGCGGCGAGCCAGCGGCGAGCCAGCAGCGGCCTGCGGAGTAAAGTTTTTCGCTCCTCCCCTTTAAACACAGAACAAGTCGAAGTCCGCTCGTGCATGTGTTCGTGATACCGATGATCCTCGTGTTTTATTCTTAATCAACGTGCGCCGCGATCGTTTCTGGCGAACGTACCAGTGATTTGGCTGTAGCTTGCACGTCCATCGCGTGTCAGTGAACACGGATCGCGGATAATTGTATGGTTTTAGTATGTAGCAGGCTTCCCAAACAGTTTAACGGATAGAATGGTGTGCTCGCAGCGATCCTCGGAAACGCGGCTAGTTATTAGCATAAATTTATTACACCCGTTTTAATTAAGAAGAGCCTCTAACCCCTGTTTGAAAACAGTTCTCCAACCGAATCGCCCAGAGGATAACACGGCTACACCGAGCCGGCGCTTGTTTGACACTGATTTCTACAAATAGAACACACGTGTAGATAATAGGGATTGTTTTACGTGGATACCTTTACTTTCCGTTACCTAGTTCGACTTTTACGTCTATCAGTTATCGACCACAGAAACTAGGCGTGGATATTGAAAGCAGAATCGCGAGCCACGCGAGCCAAATATAGCGAGCCTGTCGATTACGGTTAAGAATGTTGTTGTTCGCGTCCGATATTGAAACATCATGAACTTTCAGTTTCTCAAGAACTTCGTAAAAATCCTTCTGTACCTGTTTTGAGGTTCATTGTTTAAGAATCGAGTTTCTTTCGTTTGGTTTTTTGCTAATTTCTTGATAGAGAGTAATCGAGTTTCAGCCGTCGCCTTATTTTGCGCAGATAAAAATGATCCTCGCGATAACAACGGTGATAAGGCACGGTAACGTAACGCCGCTAGATTAGCAGATAAAATGCACTCGTTCCTTCCCTACCTCAGAGCGAAATGCGGTCCTGCAAGCCAACTATAGCATACTATTGCAGAACGTCTACCCTACACGCCCATTTCTTTATAAGTATCCCAGCTACACGAGACTAGCCAGCATTTACATTCACCTGCGCATACTCGGGTCGCAATGCCGCCCGATAATCGTCATTTTGTCTCGGTGTCTTTTTAATTGCCGCCACCGCGGTTTCTGTAAATCGTAAATTTCAGCCATCACAATGCATTCCATTCGATGCAGCGTAAAATGTCCAATTCATTACGGCTTTCTGGAACGCTTCATAGTTTAAATTGTTCGATTTGGGAACTGCATTTGACAAAAAACCGCTTGTTGCACCACCCGTTCAAAGCCATCGGACTCTTATTGAAATCTAACGAGTGGAATCAAGAAAGAGCACTAACTACCACTAATTTCAGTTTGGTACATTAGCCATTAGCTATTTACGTAAGTGGAAGTGAAAACTAATGCATCGGACACTATAATTTCTATGAGAGAACAATTTTAACGAATGATGTTTTATGTAGCCCTTTTTTGTGTTGGAATAAACGTGAAGTTTTTGCTTATTTTATCTATTGGACCTAAAATGTTAATTCTTGTACAAACTAATTTAGTTATTAATGCACCACTTTTTGACAAAATAATATGGCGATTTTCAATTATATTTTAGATCGGGTACAGCCTCACAGAAGCAATATAAAAGGTGACTATAACAAGAACATTTTTCCATAATATGAAAATTGAAATACGCAGGTCGAGAAATAAAAGTGGCAAATGGATAAGAGAGCTCGAGCGTTGCTTTTATCGTTCGTTCGAACACCTTGACCTTTGCCGAAGTTATTAAATCAGAATCATTACTTTTCATTGGAGCCACATGTTTACTTATAACCATTTCTGTATTCGTTACCTCAGATAGCATCGCAACCAGCCGTTAACATAATACGCTATTATGCGGAATATAGTTTCCACACCCTCTCCTTTGGAAGTATCGAGGCACGCTATGCGTTCACCTGCGGCCGCGAGACTATGCCACCCGATAATCGTCATTTTGCCTCTTGGATACCTTTTTAAACGAGACCGTTCGACCGCGGCGCGACTGTCGTCCGTTTCAGCCGATGGAATTTATTCGTGTCTCGGCGAAAATGTAATAGAAAAACCCCGTCAACCATCCTAGCCAACGAATCCATGCGCCGCACACGTAACGATGCATACAATTCAGAAACTATGACGGCAGAATGTTGTCAGCGTTCGCGCGACCGCCATTGTACTGTCAGCCCGCAAAATCGCGGACGACGGTGCCCGGCGAGCAACGAGCAGCATCGCGGGACGTCAAAACAACGGCAAGAAAAGTCGCATTCCTCGCGAAACGAAAAGTATCACCGCGTTGTGGATAATTACCGTCCCGCGAATATCGATTTACTGCTCGATGGCGACGCAACGCGCCCCGTGATCGCGCGTTTTTCCTACGAATTGGCGAGTACGTGTTTATTTTCCAATTATAAGGCAGACACCGTCTTTTTCTCCACTCCCAATCGGGAAGTTATGCTCGCAGCGGTCGATCACGCTCGAGCAATAACGCCGCCCGTCAAATTTCAGCAGGTGCCGATACAACAATACGTCATAAATATTGCAAGAGCCGCGAGAGGACTTCTTATTTATGATGCAGGTGTTCGGCTTCGATTGTCTCAGCCGTTCCACCGATTTTTCGATTCGCCGATTTATCGGTCTTTGATCTTGCGCCGCCGTCCCTTAATATTATAATAATATTCGATTCGAGTGAGACACGATGCAGTTTCTGAATTTGCGAAGTGTATGAAGACTATGCGATGGTCGTATATGTCGTCATTAAAACATGCTACAGTAGAGATTTATTTTATGCATGAACGGCTTCCTCGGATCGAGGATAATTTAACCTTCTATTAAATTCAGCGTAAATTTGTACACCGCGGATTTATCGCTTTCGAGATTCATCACTGCATCCTGTTGTAAAATTCAGCAAAATACGCTTCCATTCCGATAATTGCTCCGTAACGTTGCGAGGCGCAGCGACTTGATAGTTCCCGCACACCCCTAAATTTATTTATTCTGATTTCTATTAACGGGTTGCTTTATTCTAATGTAAACGAAAATAGTATTGCCATTATTATCGCCAAGCAGCAAACTTTGGATCCCCGCACAAAGGCGACAAAGTGGTACAAAGGATTAATAAGAGTTCATCTCATCTCGCGCAGTTTGCACGCTTGCTTTACAAATATCTGTTGGCAGTTGCCGCAACCATCGGCCACAAAACAAGCAAAGAAACCTGCGTTAATGAATTTTCGAGCGTTTACTACCGTTCTTGCCGGCACAGGCTCGCGGAATGTGGAGCCAGCGAACACCTGCCGCGCGAAAAATTAGCAGGCCGTGCTGTATCTACTTTTAGGAAGACGCTGTGCAAAAGAGGCATCGAGATCTCCCAAAGAAGTCGGGGAACACGACCGGCCCGGCAATAAGGAGGCCTTAACTATTCATTGTTCTGCATAATAGCGGCGGCGTAACGACTATGCCGGACGTAACCGGCGAAGTTATACACCCTGGGGAAGAATGCAGCCCGCTGCGCCGCGCCGTATCGGTCCGGCGAAAGAACTCGGCCGAGTTAATGTCCCTAATCATGATCGGCTGTAAAATTACACCCTTCGAATCGCGAACGAGCGAACGCACGTATTCCGAGCGGCTCGTAAAGCCAGCCTCCAAAAAAAAAGGAAGAAAGAATAACGGAGGGAGAACTCCTGAACGCGCAGGAAACGCGAATACGCAAGAAAACGCGACCCGGCTCGTTACTAAAGTACACCGCAAGAAAATGGGAGTTTCATGGAGTCTCGTTTGCACGTCGTTCCCTATGGCTACCGACGAAAACGCGACAGAAAAAAAGCACCGCACACGCGTGTAAATCATTTACCTGCTTACGTAAACTCTCGATCATGTAACGGGGAAACGAGTCATTCTGTCGCTTGACTTCTAGCATTCCGATGAAGAGCGTTCGCGATACCGTTCGACACGATTAACGCGTTGTTAATTTCATTAATCTGTGACGAAATGCTGGAGAAATTCATTTTTTGAGAGAACAAGAATGAGCATGGGAAGATTGCGATGGCAACGGTCGGGGGAAATTTCGATTTCACATACACGGAGAGATAATTGGAGCAATAAGGTCGCCGGGGGAAAAAACTCGATAATGCGGGAGAACTGGTTTGCCGTCTAACTTTCAATGGCAAGTATGCATGATTTATTGCAACTTCGTTTAAATCTTGCTCCGACCATGTCCATGTACGCGACACGGACGAATGGCAAAGCTGTCCATACCCGTATAGGCGAAACCTTGAAATCCTTGCATCGCATTACAAGACCAAACCCGTAACACGTACAAGGCAATACGCAACAGTTTAAGGAACACGCCACGACCGTGACAATTATTATCCGAAAGATTACGCGTGCAGGTCGTCGAACAACCGTCAATTATTATTGAATTTTCATGAAGAGATTGTCCTGTCAGCGAAGGTGTACGGGGTACTTTTCGGTACAGAGCCCACCACGAGTCACAGAATATCTTTCATCCTTGTTTTAAATAAATTTTGATTTGAACAAGGTTAGACAACGCAATTAAATCTAAATAAATACCAATGATTCTTCTACAGGATTCGAGTGTACTCTAATAATAAACCTGAAGTCATAATCAAAGAAGAGATTGAAGGTACAGAGGGCTACAAAACGTGCGAACGTCTATGAAATGATTGATTAGAACGAATACTGCGGCGTAATCAATTTTAATGAATAATGATAAGATTATCGACTACCCGTACACACGTTCGCAAGCTTCCTGGATTCAAGAGAACAAGAAGGAGACAATAAATCATATTTATTCCATGGCACCGTAGCACCGTGCAGTCGCGAATTAGAATAATCATCCAACCCGGCGGGGTTAATCTTAATTAAATCTCTCTCGATCATTTAACGTTGCGTGTACATTAATCTTCGAGGCTTCCTAGACACGATGCCTGACCTTTTATTCTATCACGCCTCTCGCATGTAACCAGCTTCACACGCGCGAAAATAGATAAACAGTCGGCTCACAATCTCGTACATGACTCTCTTATCAAATCAGGTGAATGTAGGTGTACGCTTTGGTGCTTCGCTTTAGCTTCTTGAAGTTCTGAAGGATCCTCCAACGTTGAAATTCTCACAAAAATCGCATCGAAACGTAAGTTGTTGTTGGATGTTGCAATAAACGTGGTACCCTTCAATAATTTAAATAAATAATTCTAATTCGGACAATCATAAAAATCAACTATTTCGTACGCGATCAATTTGCTTTGTAAATTTTATTCAAATGGAAGAACAAATGTAAAACCTTGCTCCAGGTGGGTTAAAATGAACTATTCTTGTAAGTAAAATTAACATGAACAAACCGTAAATCGTTAAACGAATGCTCTGTACACGTTGGTCTCGTACAGTTAACCCCTGGCCACGTTCGCGGGATTCCACTTAACAACAGGCTCGACACGTACACGGGCACCATTGGCACCAAGGTTGAAAAAGAATTCTACATTGGCAGCGTTTACATCGCTGGTGCATGCATATGCATCAGATGTACCGGACGCTCTCGCAAATTTTAAAATAGCGCACCTACCCCGCGCGCGAATCGCGTGCATACACTTTTTAATCGCGGTCCGATCGAAGTCGATACAACCGACAGTAACTATTATCCGATAATATCGATCGTCGATGATTAATTCGCTGGATTCTTTAATTTCACTAGCCGTTCCACCTTGCTATTTATTGTGGAAACATTATTAGTAGACTGCGGATCTTTATGCAGAATAAAAAATGTTGAGCCAGATAAAAATGGTATTCTTCTTTTAATTATCTTATTAAACTGAAACTAATACCTTGATGTCCTTGGATATTTTTAACATGTCCACTGCTTTAAATGGTACTTGTCCATTTTTGTCATAAATGCATCAAATCCGCAGTCTGATTATTAGCTTCAATCTTTAAACCAAAATTTCAATTCTTCTAGTGCACCATTCGGCATGCAAAGAGAAATCACGGAATTGAAAAATTCTTGAGGTATTGCTGATGTTAAAAAAGGTGCGGAGTAAAGTTACTGGCAATTTCAATGTAAATTAGCGTTCATAAACAATTTGTTTGCAACCGGTTCGATACGGTTCTCCAGCGGGAACTTTGATTGTTGATAAACGCTCAGCTAGAATGTCTCCGAAACGGTTTCGCCGCGAGTACAGTTTCAACACGCGTCAGTTACATCACATCCTGTATTGTTTCGTGCCGGTGACTACGTACACGCGCGTACAGAAATCTTCGAGCAAGGTATTCCGATTCGATCGAGCCGGCGACCGATGGAAACGATCGGAAAACGTGTGCAGGTTGCGAGTCGCCGGGCGTCAAATTCTATTTAGCGAACGGGTTTGCTATTGCCGATAGAAAGCGCGATCACGCGAGTAATTTGCACGCGCAGTTAGACGCCTCCTTGAGGGTTCATCGAGTTGGCACACGACACTTCGCATCGACACGCACAGAAACGCATTTCCGCCTTTCTAGGCGAATGTAAATTAGATGGACACGATTAACCCTGTGGCCGTCGTCCAACGATCCGCGATAACGATCTACGCATGCTTGCGCACCGTGAGAAATTTTTTCGCCGCGAATCAGCGACAACTAAGTATTCTAGATGGTTTTCGCGATCCACGATCGATAGATTCGAACCCTTAACACGTTCGCCTCGAAGCGTTGACCCTTGCCTAACATTTCTTTCCTTTTTACATTCTAGGCATTATTACTAAACTGCAGGTCTTTGTGTGAAATGAAGATTTTAGTAAGGTACAGATAATACAAGTGTATTCTTAAAATTGTCTGATATGATCATTGTTTTGTGTACCGCCCCTACTCGGTTTTATTATAAATCCATAAAATCCACAGTCCCAGATTTGCATTATAATATTTTCATTGCAACATACGCTTCACAATATTTATTAATTCCCCATGGAATGTATGAGACGCATTCGTTAGAGACAAACAATTCAGCAAATAATGTATGATAGATAATGGTCCGTGAAAATTTCCCTCGAGAAACTACGGCTCCATGAAAAAAGTGCGGGAACTTTTGTCGGAATGAATATACGGGTACAACGATCTACAGAAGGTAACTGCATAATGATTAAGATTAAGTAGCTGAACAACTAAGAGGTCCCTATGAATTATGTAATCCTGTGACTCGTTACGGATGTTACTCGGTTCCAGTTAGTCTGACGCGAATGATTGGAGCAATAGGACAATGCAGTCCGACCGGAGTTCATTGTTCGTCAATCCGAGCGAAGCAGCAAGTCATCTTGCAAACACGTTTCTCCTTCGCATTGAATTATGATCGAAAAATTCTGGCCAATCGAGATTTCTTATTGTGCTTCTACGTTGCATCGAACTACAGTGAGGCCAGCGAGGAAATAATAAACCCTTTGAACGGTTTCTACTACAATGTTAAAGTATCAATCAAATACGTATCAATCAATTCACGTTGCCGCAATTGACTTTTGAATTACGAGTACAGTGTTGCTTAAATTCGATGCTGATGGATCCATCTGTACTGCTAAAGACATGGATCGGATTCGTGATTTATGAAAGGGTCCTGGGGATATAAAAGAGTTTAATACGCTATTACAGAGTAATCAATTTCTTCGCTTGATCCTCTCGGTATTTGGAGCAGTATTTAATGTTTAATCCAACAACCGCTAGTGTGAGAACATTTTTTGAAATGATTACGAGTTCGAAGCATGAATTTGGAGAATTGATAGTTGAAGAAAATGACAATTTATGCATGAAAAGTAGACGCTAGAAAATAACTTCGGAAAGGCACAAGGTCTCCTCGGCGAGCGCATAACACTTTCACAGAAGCGTTAGAGCAAAGGTCATTCTTCCTCGGCAAATCCAAGACGAGTAACAAAGTTCAAGCATTCACCGTCATAGTACTTGATTTCAGGAGAGTGCAATTGCCATCCGGCGAACAGGAAACATTGCGAATGTTTCTCTTCTTTTTTTTTCTATATCGGCGAACGATGCTTCTCCATGAAGAAATCGCGTGAAAGGCATGCCGTATTTAAATTTTCCAACGACAAAAATATCGTGTATATCATGCCGCCGTCATAGCGGATATATTTAATTAGAATGCATTCTATCAACATTGCTAATACAGTGCCCACAGGAAGGTCGCCTGTTTCAAAAGTAGCGTCGTGACACAAATTGTGCAAGAAGCATAAGCAACACTTTCGATAATTTAAATGAGCGGCGACATTCAATGCAAATCGTGACGTGGATAAATTCAACGCTGACGGTATCGCGAAACTCTGGTCCCCATGGCGAAGTTTATGGTTGTTGTATAAAAGTTTAATATGTACTGAATGAATGAAAAATAATCGAGAAGATTATGTACAGAGAATAAGACGAGAATTAAACACGTTTTAAATCAAAATAATGACATACATGTTTTTAACACTAAACCTACCACCACCGGTCAAAATGACCGGTTCGAGGTTTTCTATTTCACAATTAGGAAAGTGATAAAACTGATTTCATGATACGATTGTATAGATATCTAGTAAAGTCTAAATAAAATCAATCTTGTCATATTTATAAGGGAACACGTACCAGTTACTGCTCCACGAAGCTGAATATGTAGCTACAGCATATCGATAAAATCACAAGATTACAATATATCATAATCACGACGGTTGACAAATCAGTAAGTGATGGTACATAATTTGATCCAAGCACATATTGTAATAAAAATTGCACGAAATCTAAATAAATAGAGCCTCGTCATTTTTATAAGCTAAAACATGTAGAATTAGGAAAAGTAATGAACCTGTATCGACGCGATGCCGGGCAGTGGTCTCGTTCGCCGGAAGAGGGTCGTCGTACTCCAGTGTCGTCACATCCTTCGCGTGCACGAGCACGATCACGGTGGTCATCAGCATGAACACCATCGTCGCCACCGATCGATCCACCGTCATTGTGACAGAAAAAGCACGCACGGTTCACCGGTCACGATAAATCCGTCGCGAGACAGAAGAAGCGGCGTTCGATCACATTTTCGAGGGCGATCGGCGCTTCGTGCGCGAAACCTCGAAAATCTCGAGCGCTCGAAGCGGGAGGTTCGAATCACGGGGTGGCTTAGACACCGGCAGTTCTTGCATATCATTAAAACAAATTCCCGACAGCCTTACAGCAGGAAGCTGGAAATCGTGGTGAACCGATCGAATGATCCAGGGACCGTGGATCAGTGCGCGCACATTGTTTTCTGGTCCTTTTGCAGCGAGGTGCCGGAGCTATCCTTTCGAGGGCGCGTAATCGATGCGTGCGCAGATCGAAGCGACTGTCATAATCAGTACGCACGCAGGAGGCACGGAACGAGTCGAACGTTCACAGGTGAGAAACTCGAGGTCGGTGAAACTTCGCGAATCCTCTGTCTGTTGTCGTCGTCGTCTCCCACCACCGGCCCTTGCTTCCGGTCCCTTCAGTTCGAAGGGCTGTCAGTCGGCGGACACGGCACCCTCGGCGACTGACACTCACGCGCACATTACCGGACCCGGTTCGCCGACACGATAATCAAAACAATTGGCCGGAGCCGCGCGTGCTACCTGTTTTAAAAGAAGTGTGCGCCTGCCGCACAAGTCCATGCCGCACTGCTAGGCAGCGGTCAGGTGTTTCAAGCAGCCGCCAACGACGTCCACGCCATCTGTCGAACTATCACCGAAACACCTGTCGCACCGCGTGCACACCTCTGCCGCGCTTTTCACGTGCACGCTCCTTACACCGCGCCGCGCCGCGTGCCCCCTGCCCCACGTGGCTTCGCGCTTCATTCATGGGAACAGACACTTTTACATGTACAGGATGTATAAAAAGTAATGGTCATCCGTCGTAGAGGTGAATCTACACCTCTGGATCGGTGGACATTTGTAAGAGAAACTTGCCGCAAAATTGTTGTCAAAATTGTTTTTTACATCAACACCTTCCACTCATCCGGAAAAGATAAAGTTTGAAAGAAGCCACATGTCTAAAACAAATAGTTATTGAGATATAAGCTGTTAAAGTTTTTGCAAAATTTATTGTGTGGAGTTATACGTATATACAAAAGCCTACTACTACAGTCCACACGACCGTGTCAATGAGACGGAACGTAATCGTGTGCGTGCCTCGAGACAAACGAAATTTAAAGGGACGTTCGTCGCTAGGCTCGTACAACGTCATCGTCTCCCTGTCCATTTGGAGCATTTTGAAGTTGCAAAATATAAAAGAATACCTTATATCCATTGTTATAAGAATATCAATCCTGTACTATAGAATGTTACCGTACTTCTCCGTTCCTCCAGCGGATTAGGCGATAATCAATATTATATAAGCATTCAAATAAATATGTGTAGTCACACAAAAATATAAATTTTCTTTTCTCTTCTACGACATTTTCAGGGATAAAGACGTTTTAATCACTGTAATTGTAATGAAAATGATACGGCAAGGGGTTAAACTTCGATTGTCTCGAGCCACGCACACGATCATGTTCTGTTTCATCTACACGGTCGTGTGGACTGTAGTAGTAGTGATTTCATTATTGAAAATAAGAGTATTGACTTATTTTTGTTATTCACTGTAATTCTACACAATCAAATTTTGCAAGAACTTTGACAGCTCATAAACACTTTTGTGGCAAGTTTCTTTTACAAATGTCCACCGATCCCGAGGTGTAGATTCGCCCTTACGACGGATGACCATTACTTTTTATACACCCTGTACAGTAGTATCTCCGTAACTAGTATCGTAGAGTCTGCCAAGCGACAGTCCTATATGATCATTTTATGCATATGAAACTGATATTTATAACAAATACTGTTGCGCATTTCAACGCAATCTTGTTTCGTTAAAAAAATGAACAGATTAATTCCATTGAAAAATACAATACAGTTATAAAACGTCTATAAACGGTTAATGGTATTACCTCTTCAAAGGGTGTGTATAATACTGTGTTTGACAAATTGATTTAAAATTATTGATTTGTATGTGTATTGTAAAAACAATAAAATGATTGTTTAAAAAATTGTAATAATTCTTTTAAAAATAACGTAACATTGCGGAACGTTGCGAATTCGACCAGCAACTGTGTCAGAAATAACTCTGTGCGAATGCGTACCGGAACTGGGTCACGAGAGGTCGTTGCTAAGTTCGTTTATAATACAGAATCATCGTTACCGAAGTTGATAGAGGAAGAAGAAGAAGAAGAAGGCGAAGAGCATATATGTAACCATTACTTTTCGTCTTCGTCCTTAACAAGGTAAAGTCGCAGTTACGATCACGTAAGCGCAGCCCTCCACGAAGAGGATGCGGATGCCTTCGTCCATCGGTATTTAATTAAGCCTGGCCGGCCGAGAAAAAAGTCGTTGGTACGGGAAGCGATGGGTTTCGAGTAAGTAAGCAGCGGACCGTGGTTCGAGCCCCGTTATGGGACAAACTCATTGGCGTAACCATAATTGAACAACACTTGGCCTTTTCTTGAACCCTTTACACAAACAAAATCGTAATATGGCGCCATTGCTGAATGCCAGTCCGGATTCTTACTGGTCTTCTCTGGGACCGCTATGTCCCCTTAAAAATTGCGATCCCGCAAACGATCATGTGATTTTCAAGGAACAAGGAAGTAAACGATGCTCGCTTGATCGTAAACGTATCATTCCACAATGCGTAATATCAATTACTGTCACTCCTTACTATTAGATCCTAGAGGACTTAGGGGTCGTTTGCTTTGGTTCGCAAATTAAGTATCCTGAAAATCGGGACTCTCAGAGAATCAGATTCCTATGCCTCCTAGCGCATTATTTTGATTTATCATAGTGCATTTTAGTAGAATGCAGTTTTATTCTCCGTATGGTGTCAGTTTGGGGTCAGTATATAACGTCTAAATACTGTACTGCGTATTAAGGAAATTCTCCTATGCTTCTTCGGTTTTATCCATCCTTTTTTCAAGCCTTGGGGGACATATTCTCACGAAATCCGGTTCTACTGGTTTTGGGTTAGATTCAAAGGTGGTGTCCAGCTACGGTGACTCAAAAATCAGTACTTCCACTAATTAATAAACCACGTTACACGTGTTAGATCAGTTTCTTCGAGAGGCCAGCGAATAGAACTCGCGTAGCGCGACCAGAGAGTTGCGGAATAATAATGTCGTATAACATCTTTTCAATAATAATTTTCTGAAATTTATGAAGAAATTCCAGAAATCGTCATTATCCAAAGCATCAACTGATGATGCATCGTGCGTGGACTGTTTCAAAAAATGAAAATAGCATTTCAGAAAATGTGTTCTCACTATTAATGTGTGAATGAAAGAGGAATAAACTCGGTGTATAACTCTCTATACGCTTCTTCCCGTGGTATCTGGCAGGAATTAGTGGTTGATCGGTCGTTGGAATCTCAGGACCTCCGTCTCTCTTCCTCATTTTTGCTTGGAGCGTGCGAATAAATGAAGGAATATTAGCGGCGCTCATATTACAAATTGTCACGGTCACCGAGGGGGGGAAATTTATTGCTTCAAATTGGTTACAAAATACGCCATAATTTTCATTCAATTTATGACCGTACCGGCGAGTGTTGACGATGGCGGCTCTAGCGAATACGTCTCCTTCATACAATAATGTACGAGGGCAAGACGCGAGGCCGGTGCATTTAAATATTCATACAGTGAGTGTAAAAAGTATTCGTACGCCCTTCAAAATAGACTAACTTTTTTATAATTGTACCAAACGACCTGATTTTTTATAATCAATTAGAAGCATTGGTTTACGAAATGATATGCAAAAAATGTTTTCCAAACATTATAATTTACAAAGTTACATGCAAAAATAAAAAAGGAATTTTTTAAAACTTTTTTATTTGGGCTCTTAATGAAAATTTAAAATATATGTTTTGTAGATCTATGTTAGTTATACACATACTGAAAATTTCATCGAAATCGGTTGACCCAGGAAAAAGCGACACGCATCGAAAGATGTACGATTCTGTGGATTTTAAGCAGAAACTGATCAAAAGTCGTGCAAAACTACGATATTCACCGGTGTGTATGTTAATCGATTTCCATGAACTTTTCAGCGTGTGTGTAACTATTGTAGATCTACAAATCATATATTTTAAATTTTCATTAAGAGCCCAAATAAAAAAGTTTTAAAAAATTCCTTTTTTTATTTTTGCATGTAATCTTGTAAATTGTTTCTTGTAAATTCTAATTTTTGGAAAATTGTTTGCATATCATTTCGTAAACCAATGCTTCTAATTGATTATAGTAAATCAGGTTGTTTGGTACTATTATAAAAAAGTTGATCTATTTTAAAGGGCGTATGAACACTTTCTACACTGACTGTATACATAATATGAATGCATCGCGTTTGCCTATATGGTTATTCAAAAATTACATGTTCCGTAAAAGCACTAAAAACCTTTTTGCTAATGTTAACGAAATATATACTTAATGTTATCGGAAAGAATATGGACTCGCTTATTTACTGAAATTATAATGTCATAATATACAATATTTTTATACACTTTTCCTCCCTTCTTTTTTCTGTTTGAAATTTTGACTAACTATTTAATATTTTTCTACAAATTGAATAACTATAAAATTGTTGTGGTATTTAAAAGTTTCACCCTATATGTGGATATTACATGTAACAAACATTTTCTCCCTCCCAGCAGGTTGTTATTCTTTCTCTCCGCGCGCCCCTTTCCTGCAGGTTTAATTAAAAATCGAGCTTGTCGGAGTATCGGAGGGAAGAATAAATTTACCGCGTACGAACGATTAATTAGCATCCCATTCGCCGACATTCTTGTTGTACAACACAGGCGTTCACGTAAGGTTTGCTTCGACGAAAAAAAGAGCAAAATGATTTTATAAGTGAGACAATTTGTTCGTACCTCGGTAGCTCGCGTGGAGTACGAAAAATAACAAGAACAGTAGGCGAAATATTACGTTTAATACATTTTTATTTGAACCAAAGAACTTGATTATATGTCTCCGCGAAAATTCATGAATAATCGAAATTTTCGCGGAGACAGATAATCAACATGTACGCGAAAGAAGATCTTCAAGATATACAACCCCGTATTCCATGGAATATAATATCCCCCATTTCATTTATTGTTGATCAAGGTTTAAGGAATAGGAACCGACACTTCAATTTTTTAATTTTTTTATTATTCAAATTGGTAAAGATAAAAAGACAAATTGCTTCCAATAAGTATATTTTCAAAATTACAGCAAACGCTTTAACTATGGGCAGAATAAGACTATAATATATAAGTTATATAAGGTATATAAGATATACAAATATCTACAATAAAAAACATTATTTTCTGGGAATTTAAATATAATTGCTGTATGTTCACAGAATCAAGGAAATAAAATAATATATAACATGTAACACAATTATATTCGTTTGAAAAATATTTATAATTTGCTGATATTCTATTGGTAGATTTCTAACTAATAGAAAAGTATAAAAAATCAACATCTCTTGAATCACATGATGTAAATACTTAATATATTTGGCTTGCGTCAAGAGCGAAATCGAAGACGACGTTATCTGGAGATTCACGATGATGATGATCAAGGCGTAGGTTTTGGATTGCATCAATGCGATTAACTCTCAGAAAGCGGATAATGTTTGCCGATTGCACAGACAGTAATAATTAGATCCATTTGGGCAGTTATTTAACAATTTTGTTAAACATATTTTTAAAGGTGCTTTATCTGGATCTCCTTATTGTATCCAATTAAAGAGCCTTCAATTAAAATTAATCACTAGGATCTTAGTGTCTGGTTTATATTTTCAAAATATTTGGTCAAAATGAACTCAAGCGCCGCTATCCAAGAGTTACATGATATAAATGATTCCAAGGAAGTAAGGAATCCTGTCATCTAAGTTATTGGTAATTACTGTTAATCTAACTGATACATTCAGGGTCCTTCAACTGTTTCTAGTCGTTTTAAGATCTGCGAGGTCATATTTTCACATCCTGCAAATGACATTCGTCCTCGAATGTTCATCACAGTGTCTTTGCTTGCATTTATAATGCACCCATCTTCATGTATTTTTATCTTAACGCACGCTTCATACATCATACTTCATCAGCACATACATCATCATACTTTTTATCTTCGTGCACTCAGCGCATATATCTTCGTTCTCTTCTGCGACGATAATCAGTGCTCCCCCCATCCTCCATCCCAATTCTGACAACTTTGTAGATTGGAAACAAAAAGAGGAACCGGACAAACGGGACACAAATCCGTGTTCTCGAGATTAGGATTGACTAAGAGTCCTAATTTAGGACTGGTCAGTCAACACGCCTTAACAACCATTGCCTTGGTGCTGTACAACTTTTCATACTTGTCTCACAGGTCTGGGGGGAGGTCCTCATTCCACATACATATAAAATTTTCGATCGTATAATAATATAAACTTTCAAAATAATAAATTAATATTCAACAACACATCAAAAATAATTAATCTTCCATATACTTAAAGCATATATGTATATAACAATAAATTACAATATGTGGCACTGACAACGAAGGCAATCCTCAGTACATCCATGATACTGCATAAACTTTAAATCCGGAGATGGTTGAGTTGGTCCTAAATTCAGAGAATCTTCACTTTCTTCGCTTAGTTCTTCGATACTAAAAGTATCAGTCAAATCTTGTTTGTGCTTAGATAAATCTTTCGACTTCGATGTTGGGAACAGGGTCATTTCACCTTCACTACAAAATTGGAACATAAATTATACAATACTTCACAAATATTACATTTCTATACATTCACAGTTATACCAAAGAGATATAGTTGAATTCTCCAAAAATTCATATTTATTGAGATTTATATTTACCTTTCACTGTCGCTATGCCAATATTCAACGAGAGGAAGATGCTCCTTGTTTTTAGTTGGTATGGGAAGTCTTTGAATCGAGATTAAACCAGCAGTACTGCTACCACTATTACCTCCTTTATCGTATTTGGGTAGCTTTATGTAGTCTGAACTTCGCTGAATACGTTTTGCTTGTTCGATCCGTGCCTCTATGCGATATGCCAAATGTAGAAATAAGTGCTCAACACAGAATATTAATATTATTACACAAAACATGATATAAGATAATAAATTAACAAGTACCTAGCTTCTTTTGTAGCTGCTTAGTACTAGAGTTGTGTTGAGACGTTTGTGTCTGATTGCTGCTACAGCTACTATCGCTTCCCTAAAAAGTATTCAATGTTACATTATAGAATGATATAGTACTTTCATTTAATGTTGTATAATGTAAAATATGGTATGTTATGTACTTACCACGAAAAGTCTTTCATCTTCTACGCGTCCAGTGTTTTTTGGGTCACTGTCAATTCCACTATCTTCCATGACAAAATAAAATGTTATACTACATCAAACATTTATATTCTTACCTCATCTGTAAGAAAACACAACACTTTTTCAGTCTATAAACCAAACATCTTTCTTACCTAACCATACATACGCATATGTACATAAGAATTTCTCATGAAATGGCTAAGAATATACCTCTTTTTATTTAAACATCTAATAGTTATGCAGAAAATCCATTTATAATATGCAAACAGTCATTGTTTGTACACAGGTACTTTGAACAGGTACTTGAAAAATAATGATGTATTCTTGAATGTAACATAATGCACAAATAATATATGTTGAGTTGCACAAAAATATGCTTAGAAGCGTACGATTTTTGAATATTTACTCACAAGTATTTGTGTATGACTCTGACTTATCTATAAGTACCAAGCATGCTTGCATTATCATGGTATGTTCTGTTATTGATTTTCTTTCATGTATATAACCACAGGGATACTTTAACATTGTTACCAGTTATTTGAATGAAATAGGCATAAACTTTTACACAAATATATATGCTGTACACTTTATGCATATATACATCATATGCATTCTATAATTTTAAATACAAATAAAATATATTAAACTATATGTGTATTTATATGTATATATTTTTGATACCAGTATTATGATATTGCAGACGTAATAAATTGATATAAAATATGGTATAACAATTCTTGAGGTGTTCATGGAATATTATTTGAATGCATTTGAATGGTACTACATATATGTATACAACAATATAACATGTTTCCTAAGCAACTACAACTTTCTGTAAAGGCAGATTGAATGTGGAGAATTTCAGATCGTTTTTCTAATGTATGTTTATTACAATAAAATAGTGATTCCACAATTTATAGAATATATTCAGCAATTTAATTTATATAAAACAAACAAAAATTTTATATATCGCTTATATAGACAAAGATTTTAACGCTCTTTGAAATGTAAAAATTTTGGTGAATACTTTTCTCATGAATTTTGTAATTGAAGTGTAAAATAAATTAGGGTACACAATTACTGTAATATATTTTTATATGCATAGTTACATAAATTGGGAAGCTGACACAATGGCAAGGAGATCAGTGTCGAAGGTATCAGATCGGGATATAAGAGTTAGTACTTCATAATTGGAACATAATATTGAATTGTGGAAATATTATTTATTGAAATCTATTATACGTACTTACATAGCACATGAGTTTTGCACGGAGTCGTGTAGACTTTGCTGGAGGTGATATGGATTGGATGCGTGGAAAAATTCTTCTTAAACCAGACGATCAACTGCAATTGACAGAAGAAGTACATGCCTTCTTTCACTGCTAAAAAACATTCATACACTACATATTTTAATTATATATTTCTTAGAACTATCTATTTGCGTCACAATGTGTGTCAAATTTGTAGGAACTGCAAGAAGAGATCGCAAGAGTCCTCACTATTCACAACACAAGAGTTCCAGATTCTTTAGTGGAATGGTCATGGAAATTGAAAGAATTCGTAAAATTGCCTCCTCCTCCACATTTAGTAACACTGTTAAACGTACAGGGAACTATATTACACAAGGATTCTGAAGAAGCAAAAGTACAACAAGCCGGTGGACTTATCGGTAAGACTCCATAAAGGCAAATTAATTTATCATGTTTATAATCATTGTAATATTTAAAGGAAATGATACAGCTTTCTTTTTACAGTGGAAAGTTTTCACGATATGCCTCACATGTTAGGTGATGATGAAGAGGACGAAGAAGAAGATGAAGAAGGAGAAGAAGAAAAAGAAGACAAGGGGGAAGAAGAAGGGGAAGGTATGTGTAGTAATATTAAAAACTTTTATGGATCACTATCCATATTTTTGTACATCATGCAGAAGATGTTGAGGACGAACAAAAAGAACCTGAGGTTGATGTTGAACCAGATGAAGAAGAAGTAGAAACAATAAAACATAAAAAAATTCCAAACCAATTTAATTTTTGTGAACGAGCTGCTCTAACATACACAAATCCTTTACGAGTAAGATAACATAACATTGAATTTGAATTTAACACGTTTTATTTACCTGATTTTATAATAATTTTCTAGGAAATGAGTACACAAACAGTACCACCTCCAACAGGAATATTCAATACACACGTTTTTCAATGGACAATCTTTGACGAGTATCAAGTATATATATATTTTTTTATGAATTAATTGACTTAAAAGTAGATAAGTAATTCGTATACTTTCATTTTAGGAAGATTTCGCGCAACAACAACGTGAAAGAGAAAGAGAAAAGAGAGTTCCAATTTTACAACTAAAAAAGGAAGACATGAAAAAGCATGCACAGACACAATCCATGGCATTGTCATGTCGAATGTTACAAGCAGCAAAAACGTTGGAACGAATGGTGAATCAAAATATTTTCGATGATATAGCACAAGGTGACTACTATTTAAATAATAATAGTGTACTCGATGAAATATATAGACAAATGCTTTTAGATTACAGATATTGGGATGATCCAAGTGATGAATTTAAGGATGGAGAAGGATCGTTACTACCTTTATGGAAATTTAGTTATGAAAAAACTAAAAAACACGATGTTACCCAGTTATGCTTTAATGGCAGATATTATGACCTATTTGCGGTAGCTTATGGAACAAGTTAATACGAAATGTTAAATTTTGTATATCTCGTGTTTATACATATACTTATATATGTATAATTGCAGTGTCATTTAATAGTCCAATAACAAATGGAATAGTCTGCTTATTTAGTTTAAAAAATCCATCGTATCCAGAATGGATCTGTCCGATAGAAACCCCAGTAATGTCTTTGGCCTTCAGTGAACAACATCCACATCTTTTGGTCATTGGTAAAAAAGTAAAAAATTATGTAACAGTATGGGACAATAATATCGATCTCTATCTTTATAATTAAGGTACTATGGATGGTTCTGTTGCTGTTTATAATGTCATGTTGCCACCGACAGCTCCGCAATATAAGAGTAACGATGTTGGTCAAAAGCATGGAGGAATAGTTTGGGAGGTTTGTTAAATTTTAAGATCATGCTAATCACACAAATCAGCGAGTTCATAAGTAATTTGATGTTTATTTATTCAGGTATGTTGGGCACCAGATACAGAAGAAGGTAATTTGGCATTCTACAGTGTCAGTATTGATGGAAAAATAAATTACTGGATATTACTTCAAAATGATCTTGCACTGACAACTGTGATGACACTTGTCCTAGACCGACCTCCAATACCTGGACCAGATGGTACTATGATAACCCTTAAAGGTAATCAATCTTGATGCATAATATTTGGAATTGGTTTTCGAAAATTTCGAAATCGCACACCTCTAATAGTACTGAACCCATTTTGCATATTAAAAAACAATGTTTCCACTTTCTTAGGATGTGGAACCTGTTTAGCATTTCATCCTGCAGATCCAAATGTATTCTTAGTAGGAACAGAAGAAGGAACAATTTACAAATGTAACACAGCATATAGTAGTGTTTATATGAAAACTTATAATGAAGCACACAATATGCCAGTGTACCGAATAGTATTCAATAAATTTAATTCTAGCATCTTTGCAAGTTGTTCAGGTGACTGGAGAATAAAAATATGGGAGGATAATAGAATGTAAGATCCATGTAACCAGTATCATATATAAACAGCTAATATTGCAACACTGGTTACATATTTAATTCTTTATAGGGAACCTTTGTTTATGTTTGATCTTGGTGTTCCAATTGGAGACGTTCAATGGGCACCATATAGTTCAACAGTATTGGCTTGTGTTTCAAATGATGGGAAGGTCACAGTGTTCGATTTAAACGTAAACAAATATAGACCAATATGTAGTCAAGCAGTTGTTAGTAAAAAGAAGAATAAATTAACTCGTCTAGCATTTAACAACCAACTGCCGTTTATTATTGTTGGTGATGATAAGTAAGTATTAAACAAACATGTGAGACTTCCATTTCATTAATTTGATCTTTGGATTTTCTATAGAGGTACAGTCACTACTTTAAAACTCTCGCCAAATCTTAGAATAAAAGTGAAACCAACGAAGAGACAAATGCATTTAACACACAGAGACTTAGAAATTATGAAATTGGAAAAGCTACTAAGCTTTGTACGTGAACCGTCCGTATTAACACCACCGGAGGATGTACGGGTAGTAACATAGTAAGATTATATTTTTATCAAATAAAAAAACCTCATTACTTACAAACACGTGTTCGTATTTTTTCCTTAATATAACTTATGTGTGTAAATACGATAAGGAATCGATTTTATAAATGACACTTTTTTATGGAGTACCTAAATATTTAATTTATAAGCTCGTTCATGTATCTACATTAAGTTGTAGCAAAAAGGTATGACATTTTGTTTTATAAACAGTAACATTTTATTAGTACTTGCTATAACAGAAAATACATATTAATATTGTAGGGAGTAATAGATTCTTACATTGTGCGTATTTAAAAATAAACGTTATTAAAAATCCTACAATATATCTATGTCTTTATAAATGAATTGGCACTAAATTTAGAATACATTAAAAATATTATTATAACTTACAAATACAATGTTGGTATACAGACTTGCTACAACATGTGTATCCTAGACTAGAAGCAAATATTAACGATTATGAAACTACTTTAATATACTGTTCTATAAATAGCATTATTTATGTTAAACTTTTTGCAATTCCATACACATAACAGCACTGATTTTCTTTGCGACAAAAGATTATTCATAAACTGCCTTAAAGAATAATGGAGTAATTTCATAAAATTGGTTTACATAAGTAAGATTTACATGTAAAATCTTTTGTATATTGCAAAAGCAGAAAAAAGGAATCTGCAAAAGTGGAATAATAACAGTAGACTTAATTAATTACTGGTATATCAAGTAACACAGTAAGCACTGGTTATCACAGTGTCTTTTGTCTTTTTTTAATTTTTAAAATAAATATTATTGCAGTAATCTACAATAGTTTATAATAAAATCTTAAATATTAAATTATTCGATATACAATTTTTAGATATGTCTTTAAATCAAATGTTTTGTAAACACATATATAGAAAGATTACATATCACAGCAACATTAGTCAATGAGATTCATAATCCGTATAAATACTTTCAAAATATATAACATAAAATAATACTGACGAAATTGTAAATGATAATTTGTACTACAGGTTTAACGAAATGGTATAGAATGATACAGAAAGCAAAGAAAATGATTGAAACGAAAACTGCTTCAAATCTTTGGCACATCAATTCATTTTATGGAGTTAAATGAGAACTCATCATTTTTATCATCCGACTTTACAACGCTCAAAAATTCATTTTCAAAAATTGTAAATACACAAAATGCAACAAGTTTCAAAATATTAATTTTGAAATAATCTCAAATTTGTTTTAGGAACTTGCGAACATACATACATACGACAATTTATTAGCAATAAATTATAAAATAAGTTAATTTTTATATCAAGAATGAATAATTATGTCAAAGTAAATAAAGCATAATTAAATATGTTCATAACTTTTTATGAAACTAAGAAAATATGTAAGATCTACATTTTTAAGTATATTTTGTATAACGTTTCTTTTATTCTTATACTGATGAACTATCGAAATCAGCAATTATTCTTATTTTACGACACCATTTATTAACTTTTATAAATCGTCGGAAAATAATATATCTCAAGTGGAAATTCTACGATGCAAGACCTAACTTACATTCTTATTAGAAGATATTAGTTCCAATATTTAAGATGGTAATAAAAAATGTAAAATCTGATTAAGTATAGAAATAGTTATTGAATATGTTATTTAAATTATACCTTAACACACAGAAATATTATCTGTTTCTAACTGCATGTAGCTTTCCCTAGAAAGTGAATTTATTTAAGTGTACAGTCTAAAAAGAAATTTTTCCAGGAAGTTCTGGATTTTCTATCACACCTTTAAAATATTTCAACTCTAAAAAATCCCTAATATTGTTGGGACATGGCACTTGCCTACCAGCAAATTCAATACTTGACATTGGATGAAGAAACTGTTCCGGAAAATTTCTTTGGTTTAAAAACCATGTTGCCTTGACCATAGAACCATTTTTCGAATAGAATGGAAGAATGTTCACGTTCAAATGATTAATCTTTGAATACTGCACTTTAAAAAACTCCCCTTCTGTTGCTTTTTCCCAGACAAAACCGTCATTATCAACAGTGGGTTTACTCATGGCCTTGATTAACCATGGCGATCGTTCAAGGTCATCGCGATTTACACCTATTTGTACTTCATAATCCCATGGCAAGATATCACCATTTTTCATAGCACCAAGTAAAGACCCTCCCTCTAACCAAAATCTGACACCCACTTCTTCTAATTTATCAAACACATGGTGAGCAACTTTTCTTAATCCTGAGAGGCAACAAGGTGGTGTATATCGTTTTTGATAAAGATATGATGGTACACCATTTATAATTGATCCAAAACATCTACTGCTTTCTCTTGAACAACCATACCATTCTATAGTATCCGACTCCCTTACAACTTTTTTAATCCCCAACTTTTCAAACATTATTCGCTCACGATTTAGATGTAACTGCTGTAACTTCCATTGTGACTGTTGATTTTTGTATAATATCTTTCCTTCGCTCAGCTGATAATTAGACAGTATATGAACCTAGTGACAAGAAATAATTTTCTTTGTCATCTCAGAAATTAGGGTTCTAAAACAGAAATTACATACCTTTGCACTAATTGCAGTTGTCTGAATGTATAATGCATCCGTGAAAGGTAACAGGAAAGGATCGGTTAATTTCCTCAGCAATCTCGTCTCAATAATAGTAGCATGTTTTCCAGTTACACTGTTGCAAACATTGCCATCAATTCGTGAAAACTTGAGGCTCCATTCTCTTACTTTTAAATCTATACTAATGCAATTCAAAGTTGCTTTTCCTATCGGTACAATTACTATACCTAATTTCGCTGCATGTGATACAGTCTCCTGTAACAAAATAATTATGTTCGAATGTTAATCAAGCTGATTAAAATTATGTGTCTTAACAACATAGACACTAAGATCCTTACCTGCACAACTTGTTTATTAGTAAGTCGACTCGCGTCAGGTAAAAATAATGCGTATTTCGTACGCACATAGAAAAGTGGATTTCTTTCATCGTAAGATGTATTGAAATCCGGCTGCAAATTTATTAGTTTCACATTTTGCATACTGTCATTGGCAAAATCCAATTCTAATGGAGGGTATGGTAATTCGTTAGACACTATTAAAATTGGAATGGTAGGAAAAAACTCTAAAACAGATTCCACTGTGGAAGCTACGTCATTCTCAAAGTTTTCAAACTGTCGTATAACCACGGTAACAAGACGCGCTAAACGGCGATGAAGCTTTTGCGGAGGATCAGTTGTCACATTTGGTGTCAACAATCTCAATGTGTTTTGCGCTGCAAATAACCTCCATATTCTGTGCCATATAATAATATTACCTAATAGTGCAAGCACTAACAGTGTTTTGACAAACTTAAGACGCATCGTTATCATGTGTTTTGTAATATCATCGTATGTCCAATTTTCTATCACTTAACACTCATATCACAACACTTTCTAATATCGTTTTCAATATTACTTCACGGCAGTTCACGGCACGATACTTCGTGCACTTCCATTTTTTGTTCCCAAGTACATAATACCAACATCAGAGAGGGAATTTCCTCTTCGCTCGTCAACTGCGCTCTGCGCAGCTCTGTGGTTCAAAAAACTCGATGAATATTGTGGCGGTTGATTCAAATCAATTAGGTGCTATATAGGGAGAGAATATATTTTTTAGAATTCTTGAAACAAAAGATTTATTTTTTTATTTAAAAAAAATGGATGCATACAGGCAAGGAAAATGAAACAAGGGCATATCGGTAAAAATACTTGTTTTTATTACATCGATAGGATAACTCGTTACTGTTATTAGCGAAAAGAAAAGATCACGAGTCAAGTTCATTACGAAAACTGTGTTTGTCGGTTCATTGTGGCTTGTTCGATATAACCTGACGGTACGGAGCAATGATAATGAGACGATGACAATAATAATACTTAATTAATTAATAATTGTAACTCTTCAATTGATTTCATTTTTTTTTTCTATCATCTTTCCTTAGTTCCATTTTTCTTTTAGACGAATCACAGAGAGAGAGAATTTAATTTGTTATCTTCCTCGGGTTTTTTTAACATTATATATCCATTAAACTAAACTTCTGAAATAAAATATATATATATGTACGTGTATATACATATATATTTATATTTATATATATATAATATATATATAATATATTTGTTCTTTTTCTCACATATAATTCTTCTTTCTTTCTCGTAAAGCAGCAGCAGTTTAACACATTTAGAAGTATCTCGAATATATATAAATTACAAGAGGGGATCAGGGGGAGAGGAAAATTGTCGTGGTGGTTGTGTTGGTGATGGAGGAGACGTTACAGCTAAGAAAATGTACATTAATAGTTCGCTATTATGTATATATCGTACAATAAAAAAAGCGGATACTCGGTGACAGTAGTGGCGATAGTTGTTGGTGGCGATAGTAATAGTCATCAGCGGTAGTTTGTAGTACTCGTAGTTATTGTGACGGTAGTGTTAAATAGTAATAATAATAATAATAGCAATAATAATATAATAATAATTATAATAATAATAATAATAATAATCATCGTAACAATAATAATAATTATAATAATAATAGTAATCAGTAGCGGTAATAATTGCGATAGCCCCTAGATTGCGAGAAGTATGTACATACTACATACGTATCTCCACGTGTCTATTGTTCAATCGATTTCACTGAAAATTACAATGTCCTTCAAGTCCTTCTAAACGCGGTTTCCCTTCCGTACGCCATATATTATAATTACACAGGAGTGTGTACGTGTTCTTCATACGCTATTATGAACTAGTGTTGCAGTGCGTTCTTTCCGCTACTTACATCGTATATGCATCTACTTTACATTTCGAAAAAGGTACAATTACGCACAGTACGCATAAGTTAGTCCCTTTCGCAAAGTCTCCGATTGATCTGGCCAATCCTCGCGCGAGAGAGAATTGCACAGAAGCGACGAGCTACAACGAGAACCGGGTTTGGGCGTAGAGTTGCACACGTTCGCGGAATCGTTTCGTTCGAAAATAGGTATATGTACATGTAAACTGCACTGTCCACGTCAAGATTCCCTCGTATCGTCAGCTAAATAAAATTAAACAGTCAGAGTAAGCGGCCAGGCATCGATGTTTCCCCGAGCTCGAGTTGATTCGTTCTCCAGCCAGGGATTACAGTGGTTGTTTTGTTTTCACTCTAGCCATACATCGTTGCATCGAGTATTGTATCGTTCATGTTTTTTTCCATCAGCGAACGTTCATCGTCGCGTGACAAAAATTGAACGAGAGGATGAACGCGTCGTTGTTGATCAACGATGCCTGGTCGCGTCTCTGTCCAATTTCTACAACGCACAGAATATCGAAAATACGCATAGAGATAGTTCCCTGAGACTGATTATAACAATTGAAATCTGTGTACAGAGTGAAATGAAACGCGCAAGCCTGCTTTTTCACCGAACAACAATCATAGAAGCTTACGGCACTCGGAGCTGTCGTTTCCTCTCGATTTTGACGCGCCGTTCCGTCGAGACACGAACGTCTAAGTACGCTGATATAATTTGTTCATCCACATCGAGATGAAGTGTCACCGGAACAGGAAGTCCATGTTTTGCGAAAATTTCCTAAATTGTTCTTCCTGTCGATGATCCACTCAACGCGTTCACTGCTCGACGTGCTCGCCCCTCTCCGCCACATTTAAACAACATATTCGCTATTATCCCGAAATTATGTTTAAAAAATAACCGATTAATAAAATTGAACTAGATAACGAAATTCGCTAATTCCTGTGAGAAATTTTCGAAGGAACAGAAACACGCTCGCCATTTTGCGAGCCATGGATTAACAACGCGGTGGTACTAATTAGCAAACTCAAGCAACAGTGAACGCGTTCTGAACCGCATCTGTCAGTTCCAAAACGACTTAAACCGAACGGAAATTGCCGATTCTAGAGTCAATCGCGAGTTGGACGAAAGTTATTGCACACAATGGACACGTTGCCGTGACCAAATCGGTCCGTTATTATAGTTCTCCCTAATCCGTTCGCGTTCTCTATCCAGCCCGCGATTGACCATCGATCGCGTTCGTAGGATCGCCTAACAAGATTGCACATCCCAAAGATACAACAAGAAAGAAGAAGAAGGATAAAGAAAGGTAAACGGAAAACAGGAAAATAAATGCTCCACTTTCGAACGACTAATCAACACTTACTTAAGCCTAGATCAACGTAAAGATTTCATTGATAACCGGATTTACTCGCTAATCAACTCGCTTGACTACCCAGTACAAAAAGGGACAGAGAAGGAGAAGAGGAAGAAACAAAAAAATAAACCTAACAAAGTGGTAACACGTGAAAGCCGATGACAAGTCGACGTTTGCGTTCCGACGGTCGTCGTCCTTTTTCCTGCTGGCCTAACAACGAATCGCGCGATCCTCCTCTTGATCAGGTGGATCGTGCTTGGTAAAAGAAGCGTGTGGACATGTACACACACACGCACACACATACATACACACTGGATCCGTGTTGCGATAAAAAATATCTCTAGACGACGTCGTCTCTTTACTCGCGACCGGCCCCGGTTACTTCCGGTCCTGACTCCTCGCGAGGACTGTTCACGGTCTCTTAACTCGAGATTAAACGCTTAAATATTCAATAGTATCGTACAATCTTCGGACAGGAACGATATATCGTGCTTCTATCTCTGTGGCGACAGCGAAAATCCTCAACTCTAGAAGCGTTACAATTACAGACCCGATCGCGCTTGGCTCTAGTTAATAAAATATCACTGTTCTTGCGAATAGACACGAATAGAATATTCTCCAATAAATACTGCTAATAATAGTGCGTCACAGTTCGCTGTTAGTCGATCGCATTGTTCGATCTCGGCTACGTATGTCCACCCCGTGCCCTTCGCACCGTGATACGTGTACGTCGGCTGTCTCAAGTGTGTGTTCCGGTTGACCACGAGAGGGGAAACAATCGACGAAACTCGTTCGAATCTCTACGCCTGTACAGGTCCGTTTAACGATTGTTCAATCGGACGTCTTATTACCCTGACGCGTTCTACCTTGCTTCTTCGAGGAGCAGCTCGAGGTCTTCGCCTTCTTCGGGACATCCTTCGCAGCGGAGGTTGACGGTTTTGCCTGGGACGACGACTGCCCCAGCGTGGTCTCCTGTCACCTAAGGCTGATCACCACCTTTTCGACGTTCAACAGGGACCTCACTTTGTCGTTGTACTTGATCAGCGTCACCTTCGAGGCTCGCACGTTGATCCTCTCGCCGCCGCTTAGCAGGTGACAGCACCTTGACTGCTCCAAAAAGTCTTGGAGCTTTAACTCCCTCATCACGTCACGGTGCGCAATCGTCGGCGGCCCCGCGTGAGCTTTAGGGTTCACCTGACGCAATAAAGCGTCCCTGCTCTTTATCTTTAGAGCTGTCATCAGGTCCTGCAGCAGCACCCATTTGTCAGGATCGTTGATCAACGAGAACAGAACCGGCAGGTTCACGTCGCTCACTTCCATCTCGATCTCGTCTACTTCGGGTTCCGGACTGTCCATTGGAGGATTGTCGACGGGGTTGTAACCGGTTTCTTCGGGGTCTGAAATAAAATGATTCATATCGTATTTATTAGTGTTTATTCAAACTGATTCTTCTAAACTATTGGCGGTTCTAATTTTATACTTTCTGTCAGAGATAGTAATCAGGATATTCAAGTCGGATAATTACCGAAAATAGAAGACGGTCCACCGAAGGACCATGGCGTACTCGTTCGACCCTGAATGTCATCCAAATGTTGTTCCAGAATCGAATAAGCATCCGTCTCTGCAGCCAACATCAGAGGAGTCTGACCCGAATACGTAGCCAATAGGGGATCAGCGCCATATGAAAGTAATAGCCGTACTAATTCGGTAGCACCATTCTCCGCCGCCTCGTGAAGTGGCCTGTAACCAGGTAAGATGTTATAATTTGGTTACAATCACAAAACTCGACGAATATCAATGGAAACATTAATCAATAATTTACCTTATTCCTCCATTTGCACTTTCGCTGGCGTTTGCTCCGTACGCGAGCAATAATTTCGCGATCTCAAGGTGGCCCTTCGAGCATGCTTCGTGAAGAGGCGTGTACCCTGCATTGTCCTTGGGACTCGGTGCATTATTCAGCTTCTCCAAGCAATAGGCTGTGACATCCTGCAAGCAAAATGCATATTCAGTTTTTAGATGTACTTCCGAATTATGTATAATTTTTTAGAAAGTCATCATTTTCACAGAGCATCCACGCTCTTATAAAACAATAATTAAGGGGACTGGACTCAAAAGGACGTCTTACCGTATAGCCGAGCCTGGCAGCTCTGTGTAACAGCGTTTCACCGACGCCCTTCTTGATCACCCAAGTTCTGATCTCCGACTGGATGTCTGCGACGCATTCTGGATTGGGCCTCGTCAATACTTGCTGCAATACAAATTTCTCATGAAACATCAGTACCTCGTACAGGCGGAAGACTTACACTGAATCATCACAATGATAAATACGTACCCTTTTCCTTTCTTTAGGCAGTGTCTCATCCTTCTTCAACGGTTTCTTCTTCTTACGAACGTAGTCGAATCCGGAGCGGAACTTTCGTCGACTGGTCCGCAGTTTGTGCTTCTTTTTGTTAGAAACTTCCGATTCGTTGGTCTCGTCGTCCAACTCGTTGTTCTCCGTCTCTTTCGCGTCGTTCGTCTCCTCCTGCGCCGTTTCGTCTTCCGCTTCCGTCTTCAGACTCTGCAGCTTCTTCTCTGCCAACGACTTCAGCAGGTCCTTCCTCCTCTTCGCGATCAACAGATGTCGCTTCGAGTTCAGGATTGCCTTGTGACTCCTCAGGATCCCGGCGCTCTTCAGCCGAGAGACCACCTTCTGCTTCAACGTCCTCGCCTTGCTCATCGTGTTATCCACCGTTTCTGTCTGCGAGTCATCATCTTGCGACGTATCGTCGTGGTTCTGCATTGGCGGTGCCGAGGCGGGTCTTTCTTCGCCGAACACTTCCCTGATGGTCGCCTGTTTCTTCAGCACCCGCGTCTCCGTCCTCGTTCTACTCTTCAATACCAGCGTGGAGAACTCGTTCGGCAAGGCGTGGTTGTTCTTGAACGTGTCCCGGAAGTTGTTCACCGTTTCTTTGCGGAAGTAACCCAAGAGGAACGAATCACTCGCCTTGATGGGTGAAGATTTCAGAGATTTCGAGTCCTTCTTCGGAGACTTGCCCTTCGACAACTTTGTCGACTCCAGCAACGGCGTCAGACTCGGAGTCGGAAGAAGTTCCGGTTCGTTGCTACCTTTCGGCAACAGCTTGCTGCTTCCTTTCTCAGTCTTCTCCTTCTGCTTCTTCTTCTGCTCTTTCCTACTGGTACCGACTTTCTGAGCCAGGACATCGACGATAGAGCTGCCCTCCGACTTGTTGCACTTCGTAGTCTTCGCGGGACACGAGATCGTCGTAGAAGAGGTAGCCTCCTCATCGTCGATCTTGCTTCCCGGGCCAAGCCCTGTGGTGCTGAAGCTGTAGTTTGATTCCAGGTCGCTGTCCATGATCTTCTTTCTGCCGAGACACACGTCGGAGCTGTCCATGGACACGGACAAAGCCGGGGAGTCGGGATCCAAGTCCGGTAACGAGGTGGATAACCTGTGAAACCTCGGCGGCTTTGATACTGTGATCAATCTAGGTGGCATCCTCAAGGACTTTTTGTACACGTAAACCTCCTCTTCCCAGCCGGGCCTGAAGTCGCTGCCGTCTCCAAACAGAGGCTTCGGTTTGCTCTTCTTAGACCCGGAGCTGGTCTTCGAACTGGACGATTTTGATTCCTTTTCCCCCTTAGCCTTGTGCGGTGTCGTGTCCCTCGACCGCAGTTTCATTCCTTCGGACTCTGTACCGTTGGTGGACGACCGCTTCCTCGCTCGCAGCCTGTCAGCAACCGAGGAACCATGACCAAACTCCGTGCTAGCGTCGCTTTCTTCGCTAGATGACTCGCTACCGCTGGACGATTGCAACTTTATCCTGCTGCCGACTCTCCTCTTCCTGCATATTATCTCGTCATCACAATCGCTGTCCTCCTTCTTCATCTTCTTCGTCCTTCGAATCAGCGGCACTTCATCGGAGTCGTCGCTCAAGTTTTTATCGTAATCCTTGCTGACATCCGGCTCTTCCTTCACCTCTACCTTGATGTCCTTCGTTTCCAAGGTTTCATCTTCTTTACTGGTTTCCGGAAACTCTTCTTTGATGTCCGAGGACAACTCGATATCCTGCAGCTCCTGCTTGATGTCCTCGGGCTTGATCTGCGAGGACGTGTTAGAGTCGGCCTCTTTGTCGTTGTCGGTATCTGCCTCGTCGAGCTTCGAGGTCACCGTGCAGCTGGTCTTCTTCTTGCGACCACGTTTCTTCATGGCGTCACCGGTACGCAGCTGTTCCATAAACTTGTCGCAAGCACTGGACCACATGTTGTCCACCTCCGTGATCTTTTCGTTCTCCTGGGGGAAGGTTTTGGGGACATTAGTGCACTGTAAGAACTGGGCGAGGTGAGTTGTACAAAGTACTGAAATATGAAGTTTTTCATTCTCCCTTACACACAATATGGATGTGTCAATTTCAATTTCATTCTTCGACGTAAGACTCCAGTCTCTAGATTGAATGCTAAGATTGAAAGCTAAACGTCCACTTACCCTCAACTCTATCTTCACTAGATCCGACGAGGACGTCATGCCCATGCACATAGCGTCGTTCAGAGGTACAGGTGGTTGTACTTTGGATAGCTGTTTCCTGTCCCTCCTCATCTCCTCCAGCGTTTGCCGCTCGAGGACCGGCATCTCTCCCTCGGAATCGCTCTCCCTGAAATCGAACACCGACGTCTCGGAGGAACTTCTGAAACCGCTGGCTCGTGCTGGCACCGTGGACGCGATCGCTGGTGCAGGAGCTTGCACAGGTACCGTCGGAGCCACCGGCGTGTTCTCATCTTCGGTCCTCGAGAATAATCGTCTTCGAGGTGGTAAACAGGCTATTTTCTCGCGTGTCAACTTCGGAGGACTGCCCGCTGATGACTGGGGACCGGACGTTGAAGCGGAGCTATCTAATGTTTCTGTGAATGAAAACACAGAAAGTCTAAGAAACATGTACATATAATTTTATACTACTACAAGAACTTCCCCTAAGAGTTCGTAGAACAGAAGCAAACAGGATGTTCTAGTATAAAGTGAAGAAGAAGAAGAAGTCAATCGTAAACTAGAATATACAAGGCATTTAAAACGAGGGAAAATACTCTTGAGTTTAAAGAAAGCGAATTTACGATAAACTGAAGTGTTATGTACCTTTAGGTGTGGACGACGGTTCCTGAGCTGCGGGTACAGCGGTCGGCTTGCTCGCGAATTGGCCGGTTCCCACCTGGAACAGACGAAAGCAGGTTGTCAGACGACGAAGAAGCCGGGGGTGTCAAGTATTGAGTCACAGGTGGGAGAACGTGTCAGTCCTATTCACCTGCTTAAGTTCCGCTTTGGTTCTGATCTTCGCGGCTAATATGGCGGCAAGACCGTCGTCTTTGTCACGGTGAATCTGATTCTCGGCTCCCCGAGGTCCCAGGAGTGCTTCCTTGCCAGGCAGCGTCGCGGATGAATTTACTCTCGAAGCGTATAAGCTGCGGGGCGCCTCCTGAGTGATCGAGTCTACGGCTCTCGGCACATGGAACTTGTAATGGGGCGGCGTGTTGCTATTCCGTTCCAGCAGGCTCGCCGCCGTGAATGGTGACAGGTTGTGTCGTCCGATGTTTGTTTTCGGCTCGACCGGCGCGACCACCTTCGGGAATAGAGAACCTTAGTTAGTCCGATAGCTATCGGTCTTTTCGACGTCTCTGATATCTTCCACCGAAACACTGTCAAATTCTACACGTTCATGGTGTGTGTCGCACGTATTCAAAATTCGAAATGATCGAAGCGTGTAGACGATTTTTAAAAGCTCAACAGGATGCACCAAAGGACCTAGATAACTTAATTTTTATAACTCTGTCCTAACTCCGTTTTCATATTTGTTCGGGATTCGAATTGTGGGATTGCCGGTCATTGCGCCAACCGTTGAGCGCCGTTCGTTATGGTCTTTTTTCAACCTTGTTTAGAGTCGCGTAGCGATCACGCGCTACCGTTGCGCGAGACCGCGAAGTGTTTGTCAGCTCCCATTACCGGTAAATCCCCACGATTTGAATCTCGAACGGTGCGTCTCCCAGGATCATGCGACCGATCATTATTCAATCGCGTACGACCCCGCCTGCCATTCACCGAACATTTAAAAGGCCCTTCCTTGGCGGATCGACTTTCTTCTTCCACAGTTTCTTATCTTCCGCTCTTTTCAATTTGTTCGCGACAATCGCTGCGACTTTGTTCGGATGAACTGTTCGCTTCGCTCTTGCCGAGCAGTCTCATTCAATTCTTTTCGCGTCGCGTTTTCGTGCGTCTGGCCGCGTCAAGCTTTCCGTCGAACGCGTCGAAGATCTCCGTTCGCAGCGGCCCAAGTTCAAGTTCAAGAACAGAAAATTGAATATAGTGCAAAGTGCAAATATACAACACGCTCAATCTCTCTCTCTCTCTCTCTCCCATCATCCTCGCCTTTTCCTGGCGCGCTCAATTCTGATCGGTCCCGGCATCAGGCGATTCCGACCGTCCGTCGACGCCGAACAATATTTGTTGTTCCTTAATAAAACTAACTAAAAAATACGTAATCCTATTCCTTTACTGCACCCTACATAACTGTACATTTTCTAGGAGAAGATATCAGAGTCCAATGTAGTAAAAATTAGCAAAGTATGATTGAATTAACGTGCTCTACCATGTTCTAATATTATAAATGATAAAAGTAGATCGTTGCAAAGCTAGTATTAAATCGTAGACAATAGACGAGGCATACCTTATTCTGGAAACTCTGTTGACTATGATTCGCCAGGATAGGTTGCTGACTATTCATCTGTTCCTCCCTTTGCTGTTTGTTCTCCAGACTGTTTCTCAGCAAGCTGAGCACCCGTTTGTCGGCTCCGGTGTTGCTCGGCGGCTCGGCGGGTTGTCCGGTAGAGGTTCCTCCTGGAGGCGGACCCATTTTCTGGGCCTGTCGGTAGCTGGAGTACGCGGATTGGCTGGCGTTCAGTTGTTGTGGCAAAGAATGCACGTTGACAGGTTTCGCGACGGAGGGATGACTGTATGGTAGCGAACTATGGGTGACCTTAGGCTCGGCGTAGCTTCTCTTATCACAGTAGGCTTGCTGGTATCGCGAGGACTCGGACGACGAGTACCCGTTGTCCGACCTTTGCTCGTAGGTGTTAGGCGCGACCAGAGTTCCGTTGGGCAGGGGAATCGACAGGTTCATCTCTTGCCTCTTTTGTTGCTCGTGCATCGCCTTCGCGGTGGACAGTCTCTTGTGAAACCAATCATCGAGTCTGGGTTGTTTGTGCGGCACCGCTGCGTAGATCGCGTCCCCGGATCTCTTCGACGGCGTCCGGTCCCTCTGAGGAGACGGCAGTTGTCCGAATTTGTTCCTGCTGTCCATGTAGTACTTGGCCTCGGCTGGGTAGTCGTGGATCGGCAGGCCGGCGTGTCCCATCCTGGCCGGGTCCACCATCGGCGGAGGATACCTCGAGGGCCTGGACTCGTTGGTCACTAGATAAGAGGATGACGGTACCGGCGGTGGTGGTGCTGTCGCTGTCACGGCATCGTACACCTGCGCGGTGGGCAGTGAAGACTTCTTGAACGAGGACATGTGGGGCAGTGGAGCGGTATTATTAGGATGCTGCGAGGAGAGAGACTGCGGGGGCGGAGCGTACAGCTGTTGCGCCGAGCTCCTCCGCTGAAAAGTATTCTCGTGCGTTTGCCCGTGGTGGTGACGCAGCGGCGCGGAATTGAAGTCCGGCAGGAAGTCGACCTTCGGCGCGCAAACCGTTTGCGGCGTGGATGCGCGAATCTGCCCGCTAGTCGCTTGAATACTTCTGCCGCTGTTGCTCGACAACCGATTGTCGAACGTGGGATACGGGGCCGGTTGCGGCGCGGTTTGAACAGGCGGTGGTAGCATGCTTCTAGACCCGTTACTCCTCGACGAGATCACCGTGGAGCTGCTCACCACGTGCTTCTCCGTGGCCGTCTCGATGTCGTCTTGAGCGGTAGAATCGGCGGACGTCTTCACCGTCTTCACGGACAAGTCCAACGGTGACTCCCTCTTCCGGACTCCGTTCGTTTGCGGCGAGGGAGTGACTATGTTCGAGGCTACGCTGGATTGGGCCGTCGACGTAGAGGAGTTCTGATAGGAATACTCCTTGTACCCGTAGTCGTCGGTAGCCCTGACGGGCTGGTGGTGGTAGGAGGATCCCGTGCGACTCGCGTCGGCCGTTTGATAGGCGTGCATCGTACTGGCCGGCGGAACGGAAGATCTCGCGGCGACCCCGATCGAGGTGACCGTGGTGCTCGAGGAATTGCTGCCCTGATGACTGGGCGCCGTCGTGGTGGCGTAGGTCGGGTAGCCGTGTTGGCTCGCGTACCTGCTGTACGAGGAATTCGTGACCGTGGTGGTTCGTCCGTTCACCGGGATCGCGTGATTCATGCTGGGCATCGTCGTCGGATATTCGGCGACTCGTTGAGGCGCGGCCATCGAGGAACTGAGATTCGTGACCACCGCAACTTTGACCGGCGCGCCCGGTTGGTATCCACGAGGTCTTTGCATTGGTTGAGCTTTGCTCGCCGTTGGCTCCCTTCTGTTGGAATGATAGGACGAGACGGCGGCGATCGGAGGAAGATTATGCGTGTTGGTCCTTTGAACGGACGGCAATTGGGGTCGATAGGAGGCATACGGCACCTCCATCGAGCTCCGCTTCGGATCGACGCCGTTATACGTCACCGGTTTGCTCTGATGGTAGCCGGGACCATTGGTGTTTCCGGTTCCGGAGCAGATCGATTGAGCCGGACCGGGTATCGGCATCGCTTGTACGTACGGTTGTCCTTGAGATCGACTCGATTGTGGGTAATAGCTTGCCTGCGAGTGCGGCGGCGGCGGTTGCGGTTGGGGATTCTTTTGGAAGGAATGATACGAAGACTGTGGCGGCAGCGCGTACAGGTTCCCGGCATAACTAGTGTTCGGTTGGTATTGTTGCGACGTAATTGGAAGGCTGTACGAGTGAGGAGTGGACGTGGCTGGGGGTGGCGGCGGTGGTGGATACGTCGGCGAATGGGGCTGGAAGCTGCTGTGGGGAGATGGAGCGTGATGAGGAGAGGCGTGAGGATTGTGCAGGGTGGACACGTGAGGAGATTGTCTGTGCGGTGACGGAGCGGCATGATGAGGAGCGTCATGGGGAGAAGCAACAGGATGATAACCGCTTAACGCTGGCGGCGGTGGCATTTGATTAGAGGACGAGGAGGCGGAGGAGGAGGACGAGGACGCTGGTGTCCCGTGAACGACCATCCGGTATGCGCTGGCGCCGATCGAATGCGGGGACGCGTTTATTCGACTAGAAAGCTGTTGCTGTTGTTGGTGTTGCTGGAGCTGCTGCTGGTGTTGCATATGGGTGGACGATTGCTGCGGTTGTTGCTGTTGAGTACGATGGGCCGCTGCGTTGCCAGCCGCGGACGGCAGATGCGACGATGGAATGTGCGCCGGAAGATTCTGCGACGACGACGCCGACGACGGCATCGACGACGACAACGACGACGGCGAAGGAATGTGACTCAAGCTACCGCCGTGCCGCGGGCTGCACGGGTTCACCGACGAGCAGGACGGAGACGAGGACACGCGGGACGAGTGCGATCTCTCCGCGTGCAACGGCCTGTCCGCCGGATTACTCGACGAACTCGATCGATTCTGCGATTGATGCTGCAACGGACGATAGCTTTGGGTCGAGGGCGATCCGTAGATCGAGGCTGCGCTCGTCGGAGCCGCGGGGTTGCCGTACGAGCTCGGCACCCTTTGCTCCAGACCGTGTCCTTGGCCGGTGACGCTGGATACATGGGGTTGCTCCATCGGCGTTGGCCTCGTGGCTGGCTGGACGTTCCCCAAGGACGTCACCGCTGGCACGCTGGCCGACTGGTAGATCGAGTTCTGGCTGAACGGGACCGGCGCGCTCTTCGTGATATCCGGATGATGGTAGCGGGGGTAGTACTGAGTTCTCTGCGCTACAACGGACGCATTCGGTTGCGGTTGTCGCTCGTTGGCAGTCTGGTAGCTCGTCTGGTGCGACGAGGCGAGTATTTCCGCAGTGGAGAAGGACGTTCTAGAGACGGTGTTTAGCTGCTGGTACACCGGACCGGGGGATGTCGGTTGCTGAGGCGGTTGCATCTGGTGCAGGTGCGGCGAACTCGTGTCAGTACTCGTCGTCGTCGTCGGTTGCAGATGTTCCTTCGACAACGACGACGACGACGATAACGAGGACGACTGTTTCGGGGGAAAGTTCGACGCGGAGGCTCGGTTGCTTGACGGCTGCATCTCGGTTAACGTGATCGTGTTCGAGGACGACGAGCTTGCCTCCATGGAGGATCCATCGTCGCCCGGCCTCGTGTCTGGAACTTCGACCCTCGTTGGTTGCGGGGGATACGGCTCCACCGATGGACTCCAAAAACTGTTGGAACTGGACGCGCCGCCGGTCTCCGCGGAGGACGGCCGGACATCGCTGTTGGGGTATCGACTCGTTTCCGGGTCGTTGGTGGCGTTGCTGCTACTGTTGCTATTGCTGCTGCTACTGCCCGGAGCCGATTGCGACGATAACGATAGTGGCGGTGGTGCTGGCGGGGCTGTCGGTGCTGCTGGCGACGGAGAAGCAGTGCCATGGTCGTGCGACGCCGACGTGGACGAGGCGGTACCCGTTGATGTCGCGAGATTGTGATCCGCTGATGCGGCCGCACCACCTGTACTCGGTACGGGCAGTCCCTGGAAGAACTGGCGAGCCCCCTCTAATACGTTCGTGAAGCTCACATCCATGTCACGCCGACTGCTGATCTGCAATTAGAAACGTCCCTTGTCAACGAATGCGATCCACATATATTACCAACGCTTATGCAATAACGCTTAAACATAAACATAAAACGCCAAAAGGTCTGGAGTCCGGTCCCAACGGTCAACGACTAGGTACAAGGAAAACCAGACCTGCGGAAGTCCGTCGCATTATATACTTTCTCTACGCGACAACGTAAGATTGTTTATAGAAAACGGAGACAAAGTCGACGAAACTGTTCAAACACGAGAATCCCCGACGAAACCGCAGGAACACGGACAAGCGTTCGTGTAGAGTACCGAAAACCCGGTTCACACGGTGCTGTTGGCTACCACGTCGGCCATGGAACCGGGGCGAAACATTAATCTTCATTGTCTTGTATTTGTCTGGTGCTAGCCGCTTCCCTCGCTCTCTACCTCTCTATCTTTCTCCGTTTCTCTTTCCCTCTCGCCCCTCTACCCTCTTATTGCCCCTATTTTCTCGAGCGAGCGACTTGAACTGCGAGGCAGCGCGATCTCGCGTTATTAATCTCGTTGGGCCACGATGCACCGTGAAAGATAAGATCATCCCGAGAAGCGGCGGAGCAACCTGCCGAGAGGAACAAAGCGGAATTGTTCAGCGACTCCGATGACGTCCAGTTACGGCTCTAAATGGCCGAGATTGATACAGAAACCCCTTCGTCGTAGCTCAATTAAACGCAACTTCCTGAGGACCTTCGGGGACCACCAGTGAAATATTACGAATTACGGTGGTTGCGCCGAGATGTTTATGTGAATTCCGCTGACTAATTCGAAGAAGCACGGACTAAATGGTAGCGATAAAATCTATAAGTCAATTTATAGACCAGAAATGACATTCCCCGGATTAGCGCATCGTAGAGCTCCATCGCCGCCTCGCTAAACCGAGGAACGTCGGTAAAACCGACGTTGAACCGTATAAATCACTCAAGGATCGATCGTTAACAGAGTTCGAGACCGGAGCATCGTTTTATACGAATCCGGAGGAAGGTGGATCGTCAGTTATCGAGATTCACCGTTGTCACGGGGATCTCGACGTCGAGTCCCTATCAAATGGTTTGCCGGTCGGTGTCCGGATATCGAAGAGCGCCGGAGATGCTTATCCTCGCGGCGAGCAGCCACTCGAGCGGCGATCGTTATCGGTTATCACGGGCGGATAAGGAAGAGGAGAGACAGCGGCGGTTCCTGAGCCGCGTCGCGATGGCTCGATCGTGTCGTGGCTCATTGAGACGTGCAACGAGCCACCGTCTGCGTGTGCACCGCGGTAAAACGACGCACGGTAGACAACCAGGCTCCATGGTGGCACACAGGTAGATGGTAGACGACGACGAGCGTCGTCGGTGTCGAGCGCCAGGCGAGAATCAATATCGCGCACCCTTGTAGACCGAGGCTAAGGGGTTGCTTCGGTCCCCTTCGTGAGCGAGTCAAAGGCCCTTCCTTCTCGAACCAGCCCCTCTTTTCTCCGTCCTTCTTCCACGATCCACCAGTCCTTCTTCTCTCCCGTTCGTTTCGTACCCGAACTATTCCATTCCCTTTCACGCTCTCCACCCCCTTTCGCACGCACGTATTAGGAGGTTGCATTAATTCGCGCCGCTGGGAATAGATGGCTCGAAATTTTGCTTTAATTCGTGCCGTGGGTTTCAGAGAATGTATCGTGTACCTAACTTTTACCAGATAGATGGCAAAGAGCAGTTGAAAGCAATGAGAAAACGTAAACACCCCGTGCGCATACACCGACACAGAGACGGAGAGTCGACGGAATCATGGTGAGTCGTACGATCGAGTGAAACGGTTAACTGGAGTTCTCACGGTTTCGGGCATGGCCAGCCATTCGATAACGCTCCCGGTAATAAATATCCGGGCTAAAGCAGTGGCCGATGTGTTTCTGGATTAGAGGGGGACCCGGGATCCGATCGGATAGAAACGCGAGGAATCACGTTTTATGGCTGGATTCGGGACGGCGAAATGCGAAAGGGCACGCCGATAAGATTCGCGATAAATATTGCTATTTTAGTGGCCGCGACCGAGAACCGGGGCTGATTCGACGGGCCGGGCTCGTGGATCGCGAGGTATTCGACCGTGGAAACTGTAATGCCTTTAAGGATGACCAGGCGACTTCCTCCTGGAATTGCTCCTGGAAAATGCTGTGTTCTTGTTCCTGATCTACGAGGACGAAGGATATAAAACGAAATATTGTTCTGGAAGAAATTGTGGCTCATGATGTACCTTTGGAAGTGTAAATGTCGCTCTGAAGAGACATTTGCCAGCAAAAGTGATTGATTTTTGCAATGCAAGGGTCCAAGATCGGGGCGAACGTGCTCCGCATGCGAATATTATTGCTAGAAAGATTCGGTTTGCTTCGGACGGTTCCGTGCTCGATGGAAGAAGGACCGGTAATTGGACAAGTCCACGACAATTAAAGGAGGGTGCTCAAAAGTGAGGGTATCAGACCCTCCCAATTCTCGGACGATCTCCTCGGTCAATCTGATCTCCTCTTTTCTAGGCTAGTCTCCGGAGAAATCAGACCTTTCGGGAATTCTCGCTTGTTGAATTCGATAAAGGGTCTCCGGAAATCCATCAGCCCTGCAATATACCTATTCATTCTTCGGAATATCGAAAGATAGGAGATTCCATTATAACTCGATCTGCAAGTGTTTCGACCTAGCCGAATACCCAAATAATTCGAATATGCATCCAATTAAGATAATTATACCGAAATTATGAAATTGAAGTTCTATAAGGTTTACTTTTAATTTATGAATCGGGACAGGTCACCGCGAAGTCTCAACCTGTCTGGTTTCTCCTCGATTTTGGTACGACTTCTGCCGGAAAATAAATGAAAAAAGTTTGAAAGTTTATTTGCGTTCAGGACCCAACTTATTTAATCATTTTAGTGGCTACCTAGATATTTACATAGATATTACATAGAGGCGTGAAGTATTAAATAAGCGCTTCAGTAATTAATATCTTTCTAGTTTCCTTTGAGTCTTTTATCGTAAAGACACTTCCAAACAATTTTATTTATAACGAATTACTTTCATGAAGTACATGTTCAAAATTTCGGGCACTGCCCACATGGTTCACAATTTAGCGCGACAATAAACTCGGCTGGTCGAAATTAGTTCGGAGATCATCAAATTTGTTAATCGCGACCTCAAAAACAGCGAAATGCTTGGCGGAGGCTGAATTCCCGGAGTTCCAGGAACTTGGAGGATATCGCGAGTACCGAAACTTCGTGAGAAGTTCAAAATCTTTGGAACCGGGAAGTCTGGGAAGCCAAATATTATGTGGAGTAAGTTAAACAGGAAATCTTCCAGCTAACCAAATCTTCGGCGCGCGTGTGGCTCCCCGGGAACCTCGGGCGGTTCGAATGCTCGTAGCCAAAGACGGTTCAGGATCTCGACAGTAATACGAAAAATTCTGGAAACGTCGGTTTCGATCCAGGAATGTTTCCGTTGAGCAAGTCCCGCTCATCAAATATTGCTAGAAGACATTTCCAATTTTCCCCAACACGCTAAACAAAGGAGAGATGTTTCAGAAGTTTCTTATTGTCGCGGAAAACATTCAAGAAACAAACGGAGCTAAAAGTACACACGCTGTTCGCACCTTCTACCCTGTCGTGTAATTTTGATGTTCCACAAACACACATGATTGTGGATACCGTTGGCTGCGCGAGTGCACGCTTTTGCAACAAAGCTAGTGAAACTTTCGCCGCAGACGCTCTCTTGTTTTCCATTTCAACGGGAGGCAGAAATATGTGTGCAAACACTGTCTCGAATCGTGCTCGGGACTCGTTTAAACAAGCAATGCTTCTCGCCATTAGTTCTAATTTGAGTGTAGATAGTGCGTATCTTTTTACGCGCGTTTAATTTCACTGCTTCTTTAGTGTGTTCGTCGCGTGGGTAATTATTCTAGTTCATCTTGCTTGAAAGGGAGTTGGTTTGCGGAACTTTCTAAAGCTATTTTGGCTTCATCAACCACTTTTATGAGGCACGAAACACTCTACAGTAAATTGTTATTACTGGGTTCTATTATTCGAACTCGTCGGTTACTTGTACGACGAATGTACGAAATTCCACAGTTTAATATTCCTACAATTTTTGATAACTGGAATTCCTCGAGAGCCGGAGGAACGTAATAAGTTCGGAGAACCGACGAGTCGCAAGTGCAGTGTTCCTGCAGGATCACGGTGTTTCAAGGATCAGGGAAGAAGGGACGGCTCTCCCCGACGCGTATCGTTCGAACGCGGAATATAAATGTCGAGTGCTTTGGAGGCTGATCCGAGGATCGCGAGTCGAGATAATCCGGTGGGGCTCGATTAAAAGCCGCGGTGCAACGGTCAGGCAACGGAACGTCGCGGAAGTATGAGACGGGGCCGGGCAACGCTTTAAGCCAGGTTAAGCCGCGGCTTAAATGGCTACTGGAGAACTGGTTCACCCGGGGAGAGCCGGTAGACGCCTAGTCGCGCGGCGAACATACGTCTTCGGGTAAACTTTTTGCTCAGGCTGCATGCCCCGAATCCAATGAACAGCCGCCGCCACCGCCACTTCGAACCGAAATACATTTCCTTTACGTCCTCGCTCTCGTATTCTCCTCCGATACCGTCGTTCGGGAAACCGGGAAGAAGGAAATTTCTTTTTTCACTTTCTCGTCCGTCGCGGCTTTTTAAGTCGAAAGCTGATAATCGATGATGGCGCTTTTCTGGCGTCAGAACGGAACAGGCTGGATCTAATGAACTTGTATTTTCAAGGAAATTTGAATTTGGATCTCCATATTGTGCGTGTTCTCTTGGGGATTTGGTACTGTTCGTGTTTGAGCAAAGTAGTCAGAGGTTTATACAGGGTGTCCCAAAATTCCTTCAACAGCCGGAAATGGAAGGTTCCTAAGATCATTTGAAGCAACATTTTCCTTTACAAAAATGTTATCCGCGGCTTTGTTTAGGAGTTATTAACGAAAAATACGGACCAATCAGAGCGCGACCTAGACGCGAGTTGGTCCGTATTTTTCGTTAATAACTCCTAAACAAAGCCGCGGATAACATTTTTGCAACGGAAAATGTTGCTTCAAATGATCTCAGGAACCTTCCATTTCCGGCTGTCGAAGGAATTTTGGGACACCCTGTATAGAGTTATAATAGTTTTAATCTATTTCGTAACACGGACAATTTTTAATTCCATCTGTTTTGTAGAAAAGGCTCGATGTGCGACATCCAGGGATTAATGACTGTATTACAAATTTCGATTCAGTTTCATCTGTCTAGATTCCCCCCGTGTACGGCAAACAAGGGATATCCGCGACGTCGGCGGAGCAAAGAGTTAATCCGGCCGATCTGCATTTTGTCGAAAAAGAGGAACGAGTCTTGCGAGATTTTCGCCGGGTATCTGGCGGCGAACACGCGTCGCGTCGCGTCGAGCCCTCGATAAAAATCGCAAATCCCCGGGAACCATCGACTGGGCTCTCTTCCCGGGCACGAAGACAGTTCGAGGATTAACATTTCGCCGACGAGGGTTGTCGGCGGTTCCATAAAAGCGTGGGATCGAACCGGGCCCGGGGTGGTTAGGCGACAGAAAAGGGGGATGGTTGGGTCGTCAGTCGATGGAAGATGCGAGAGACAGAGAGTGCGGTGCGAACGACCGTGAAGTGGCGGAGAGGGTGTCGTCGTCGGCCATGGTGGCCGCTTGTTTGAGGTACGGATGCGTTTGTTGCGAGAACGGATGAGAGTGGATGCCAAGGTGGAGTGGGTCAGTCGTGCTCGTCCCTCTATCTTCTCGCCCCTCATCCTCCCACACCCTCTCTCGCCACCTCTTTGTCGCTCTTCGTCCCGTTCCTTTCCTCTTTCCCCTCGAACGGGGTTCAGCCCTTTCTACACCGGTATACACATACACATGCGAGCTACTGGTGCACGCTAGTCCTCGCCCGCATTAGTTTTATTGCTCGTGAGGGGTGGGCAGAGGTTTGAACTACGAATAGTCTGAAAAAGCGTTGTTAGCATGATCAAAGATCCAAAGCTTCTTTAGACTCTCCTTTGACGACGACGCGCGCCGCACCGCGCGAACTGCTTTGATTGCTGGGCTGTCAAAACGGGCTCGATTGGGCTAATGCTGATCTTGTATCAGGACATTCCATCTGCTCCTGGTTTTACACACTAGACGCGTTCGAGGTGTTTTCACCCGGATCCGATTGAATTCCGGCGAAATGTAATTGGTACCGGAAACGTTACGGGTCACGGTTACGGTCTTGGATATGTCGTTTGTAGCAGAAATGTAGTACCGCGGGGATCATCTCACGGGTGAACGAGTAGTTCGTGACTCTAATTTATCGTAAAATGAATTATCGGATTCGCTGGTACAGTGCCGGTACGTTTTTGTTCGACGGTCCCGCAGGGTCCACCTGGTTGCTACATTTATATTGCTTTTGTAGAACCAAATCTCTTTCAATCTGGAGTTTTATGATTATACATATAATAGAAGGAGCCTTATCTTAACGTGATCTTATTTGACTTCATAAAAATGATAATTTGGCCTGCCTGGTAGAATCTAAATTGTTCGTAATACTAATGGATCGACATCTGTTTCTTTAGTTTCCGGTACGAGACTTCGCCGCGGTCTCGAAATGATAAAAAATAGAGCGAGAATGAACCCGCACTTAGTATCGTCGTCAAAGTTTGAAAGCAGTAAGTTAATAATGGGTTACCTTGTAAGGTACACGTGGCTGTAACAAAGGCCGAGGGGGTAAGAATCGATTGGAAAGCGCTCGCAGCAAAGCCATAATAGAGTTTGACCTATAGCGGCTAGAAGAAGCGAAAGCGCGGGTGGAAGATGCGGCGAAAAATGAAGAACGGATTCTCTTGGGCATTTAATTTGATAAATCTCGATCCTTGGAAGCTTAAGGAAGTACGAAGGAAAAAGCGCCGGTGGAGAATCTGGTCTGAACGCGGCAAACTCGCCAGATTTATGCCCATCGATCCTGCGCATTCGTGTCACTCGTAGTTTGTATGAGATTATATTTCTTGGCGATACGATCTTCGATCATAATTCTTCTCGTGTTTTCCCCGGATCCTTCGCGGGTGGGTTATTCGCCAAAAATCACGCACTGGCGACTTCGCCGTCGAGTTTTTGTTTTTAATCGTTCCTCGAAGTTGTTCATAGCGGTGCACGAATCTGTAGAAACCGAATTTACAGTAGCGTTTCCATAACGGAACAAAACGACAAGTTAGCTTATACAATAGAGCCTCGATAGTTGTCGAAGAAAGTTTTGAATCGCGGCGAGTTCCAAAATCGAAATTGTAGAAAGTAGAACCTAATAACAATGGAACGAAACTTCAGAGAGACTTGCAAACTTGAAAAGAAATCAGCTTGCACGGTATTGCCTCGGTGGTTGTCGAAGAAACTTTCTGCTCGACTTCGAGTCCATTGTAGTTTCAAATACGAGCAGTGAAAGTACTCGGAGTTCGGTCTGTCGGCGATTTTGAATTATTACGTACTAACAACCGTGTAAAACACGCTAAGTATGACTTGGTTCGCGAGTAATGAACCGAAACCGTGACAGCCGGACGAACGTAACGCGCATTTTGGTTGCTCGGCAGACCACGCGGCGACGAAGATAAAAATGGCGGTCTGGCTCATGAAAGGTTAAGACAAATGAGTTTCGCCGTGTTCTAAGCGAGAGTGATCGCTCACCATCGACGACTAGTTAACTTGTCAATCCTATCGCGGAAGTCGCTCTCGAGACACTGGCGTGGAAAAGTTGAGGATCGATTGACTGGAATAAAAAATGAGTTTGCGATCAAGGAAACAACGTTGTTTCCAATTTGAGGAGAAAATTTGCTCGCGAGATAGACCGTGTTGCATGGTAAACGAGGTGAACATCTTCGATCGGTGCCTCGAACCTCGACTCTGGAAAGCGGACAGACCGGAGTATCGCAATCATTATTCAAGATCACTCGTTGTCCATTAAACCCGAGCCGGTAGTGTTTCGTAATGGGCTTTCGCAACGACTTTCCTAGCTCTACGACAACGGTAATATTTCATAATACGGCCAGTTGTAAACAATTTTCCCGGGGGCGGTAAAAACGAGGTGCAAGCGAGCAGATAGATAGATATCGCTGGTCTGTTCAACCGGCAAGCCGGAATAAGGTCAGGGAAGCCAAACACGGGAAAAAAGCCGGTGATCAAAGCGAGCAAACCACTGGGAACTTCGCCGGTCGAGGAAGGCACCAATCGAATCATGGGAAATGGAATTTGAAGAACAGAAATGTCTTATGAACGCGACCGGGCTTCCCCGAGTGATACTCTCTGATGCGCAAGAACTTTAACCGTCTTCGACTTCCAAGACCCGTCTTCAATAAAACTTCGAAACTCGTATTAGACCGGCCCCGTTCGGACATGTCAAAAAACTTCAATGCGTTTCCCTGAAGCACAACATTTCTAAAAATCTGGCGAAATGACAAAGTTGTAATGTATGTACATGCTGAAACTGCACAAACAGCTTTAAACGTGTTATCTTTGGAACCGTATTTTTCGGATCGATCGCCTTGATATTTTAAAAATATGTAAACCAAACGACCTTTGCCTCTCCGCTTTAAAATTACGCTAATGTCTCAGATAATTCTCGCTTTATCGCTCGGCGTTTTCTCAAAATATACTTCGCTGCGTGTCATTTTAGAATGAACGATAAGTGTAGTCGCATAAATTAAGACAGTCTGAATGGCGAGTGTCATTGGCGATACGAATCACAATTGCAGAAGAATTTTACTGTATATTTCTCGTCGTTAATATTCGGAGAAATGACGGGAACGCGTCGTTTTTTGAGGAATGCGAGGGACTTGCGAAAATCATTGAATTCTTTCGCGCAGAGCCGCGGGCGCAGATGGTATCGGTAAAATATCTTCGCCGATAATTCTCCGCATATGTCACGGACGTTAAATGTCGACTCGGTTTCAGACCTAGTCGATCGTGGCTAATCGAGCCCCTCCAACTAATTTACGCGTACGCGCGTAGGAAGCTCTATCGGCCGCCGATATCATGGGAATCGATGCGTGGGCAGCAACCTGGAAACAGGAATCCGTTAAATGGATTATTTTGTTGCATGCTGGTCGTGAGAAAAACGATACATTCGACGCCATGTTCCCGTGGACAAATACACCGGTCAGCCCGGGGAAAATCAGTTTTCCTCAGACTCTGCGTGGGCGGTGATATCGTTGCTCGAAAATATTATGGAAGGACCGAGGATAGACAAAAGGGGACAAAATCTGCAGACTATGGAACCAGTATGGATTGAACACGTCGATTCAGATAAACGATTGTTCCTGGTTACATTTCGGTGGTGTCGACGCTGATTAATAGACGACATTAAAAGAATTTAAGAATATTATAGTAATACAGTCAAAATGCTTAGGAGTAGCAAATCAATTTTTTATGTTACTTCTGTTTGTTGTAGTCGACGCACAAGACTTTTATTTTGCATAAAGATCTGTCCTTCTAAGAATCATGTATTTTTAAAAACCTCGTACGACAGGTCGAACCCGGAATGTTCGGAAAGTATTAAAGTATAATGCGGCTCTTAATACACGTTCAAACGAATAATGTAATCTCGATAATTTGATTTCCTGCGCGAAAACCTGGTCGGAAGTATTTCACTTAATTTCAGCTTCCACTTTGGTGTAATTTGGCCGAGGATCGCGTTTCATTAAATTATCGGCGGTCAGATTGATGTGGAGCGAAGTGTGGAACGTTCTTCTATTCATAAAAATGTCATTTATTTTTATTCGATCTGTTGGAGTGCGAGAGAAGATTGAATGCATTCGTTAAAAACAGCGCGGTAATAAAATAATAAACGCACAAGTCTGACATTCTTCGGTTCCACTTTTCACGAATTGATTAATTTACAGTATTTTTATTTAACCTTTTCATAACTGGTAAAACATACATGTGCCCACTCGAGTTTCTGAAAATATTAATGGAACTTCAGTGCTTTTAATACAATATATGTATTATGTCATGAATCATATATATGAGCGTCCTGTGGGTGAAATATTAAACAGAAAAATCGGAGAACGTTTTTTTAGAAAATAGAATACTGGGAGCATTGATTATATTGTTTAAATATTACGAGCATTATCGTTTAATGTTTTAAACGTGTGTAATCTACCATCTCATCAAAAATAAACGGGACACGAGGCATTCTATCGATCGTATTGTTGCGAATATTGTACACGCTGCATAAATTTGAGAGTGACAGAATAAATGATTGCAGTAAACCAGCAACAAACATTTTCAATCGATAATGGAAAAGTTGAAGCGGCATGATTTTTCAATAAAGATAACAGTTTCACTAATGCGAATAGAAAATCGATGCTATTGGCGGTATCGGTTCGAAAGAGAAAGAAAGTGGGAAATTTAGTGATCGATAATCATTTTTCAATGGGTGCAGAGCGTGATCGTGACACATCTAAAAGCAGGACCGATAAAAATCGTACGGATCCACTGGGCAGCCGAAAAGGAATGGATGTATCAGGGAGAGCCGTGACGGCATTCGACAGCGTCGGCATTCTCGTTTCCATCGTCGCGCAATTGGCCTGGAAGGGTTTACATGCAATTTACCGGCATGGGAGCACCTGCAGAAACGGCTTTAAACTCGGAACAAATGCGAACCGCTCGCATAAAACTCCCTTTTATGGAGGTCACGTTTCTCCTCCCGCGTTTCTCTGTCCCGCAAACGGGCTCGCTCGCTCGCTCGCGCGCTGCCACCGTATAAGGAGCATTTTCGAGTGCTTTGTGAGCGCCCGGAATCAAACAGCAACACGCTCGAAGCTTTTTCGACGCGTTCGCGGGGGACTTTTAATTACGTACGAGCCCCGACGGAGTTTTCGTTTTCGCGACTCTTCTTTTTTTATACACCGTCACCCCCTCCTCACCTCGCCCCTTCTCCTTTCTCCGCTGCCTCTTTTGTTTCTCACGCTATGTTCCTTCCTCTTCCCCCCCTCCAACCCTCCTCGCTAAAGCCATTTCGTCCGGATCAAGAACAAAAGCGGAGCTCGCGAGAGAGAACGCCCGGGAACATTTTCGGATCCGTTTCGCAGCTCGCGAGCGGGCTCTTCGTACATAGGTATCGCGCCTTGTTGAATGCTTGAACGTTATTCGATACGCCGCTCGATGCTTCCGTTGACGTCGAGGAATGCTTTCGAATCACTCCGGAATTTTTTCCCGATCTCGTAATACTCTGCGGGACGCGCGCTCTTTGATTTTGACGGATGTAGAATAGCCACCTTACGATTCGTTCTACTTGCTCTTATTCGCACGAATTTATCGATGCCGTTTGTTGGCGTCTCTATGCTCGGATTTCTCGTACTGGTTAATGACGTCTTTTTATATGACGTTACTGATCTAAATAATTAGTGTTAACTTCCCTTCAGGAACCTACTTCCACACTTAATTAACCAAACGTGTGAGATATCGTCATGTTTGAAAATAATCCTCCAAGCAACGTCCAACGTTTGCGAAAGTATTACACAGAAGCATTGCCACCCGCGCAAAGACTGCTCAAGATAAACGCACCATTGGATTACTAAGAGTACATGAAATGCGTCACAAAGAAATATTACTGCTGCCTTCGTTGTTATTGTTATCCCCGTTCCGCATCGCGGAACGGAAGTCGCAATCGTAGGCAAACGTTTCCCGGGGAAGCGAGTTCCTTAAAGGCTGAAGTACGCTCGAAGCTTATGAACGCGGCCGTATTTCGCTATCGTATAATACACCTCGAAACGATATCGGGGGCTGGCAAAAAGAGGACGGTGGGTAAATAACGCTAGAAAATCTACGCTTTAACTTCGGCGATCCCGATGAAAGAGGCTTTCAGAGGGAAAGATGGTCCGATCCATCTCGACGGAACCGGCGGGACAGAACTTTCGCGGCGACCTCAATATTCATCCCCGTAATTGCCGTTATTGCGGCCATTAATAATGCCTTTATTGTCGTCGCTTTTTATTCGACGATCGCGGGCATACTGCGAGCGAGAGGATCGAGTTCTACCGCCCCCGCAACTGGAAACGGGACCTCGTCGTGCGCACCCGAAACCGTAAAAGCACGAACGAAATTCGTATCACTTTAAATTATACGTTATTCATTACTAACGGAATAGTTTTCGGGGTTTTTCTAGCTGAGTTTGGTATTATTCTTTTAGCGGCATGAGAAACTACCCCTATGAATATCTTTCATGAAGCTTTTTTAATATTTTTACGGCATAAACGTCTCTATGCGTTGCGCGGCTAAATGCTGAAACGGTTTCATATATTTTAACGCACATCCCGGGGCGACTTCTCCATGCCTCGATTAAAAATGATTTAAATTAAAAGACTTACGTGTGCAGTGCTTTTAAAGGAATTGGGTTTCTGTGTTTCGCTTAAAACACTTCCAATTTATGACTACATTTTTTATTGCCGTGATTTTAACAAGACATTTTGACAAGACGTCATTTTAAGACATGGGGTTTATGAATCCTGCCAAAATGCAACACTTGACAGGTTTCGGACTCTGTAAGATTTTATGGATTGTCGAGGACGTCAAAAATTTGGATTTACGGTTTCGAGCAACTACCCGACCGTTCTCTCGGCGTTTCCTGTGACGGTACACTGCGCCCGATGATCGCAGCAAGAAACCAACCCCTTCTCTCAGCGTCCTCATCCCTCTCGCCGGGAGGAACCGCCGATCCAGGAGAATTCCACGGCGAAAACACCGCGACCCAGTCATCGGGCCCGGGGACAGATTTAATTATTCATCCGCGTCGGGCCGCTACTTACGAGCGCGTTCGCCTCCTCTTGCCGACAAGATTAATTGGCTCGTTTCGCGTTCCTCGCGGCGGAGATTAACGACGCTCGTAATGAGAGCCGCGGGATTATTTCGGAGAGCGCATCGCGTCACTGACCTTCGCGAGCAGAATCGCTCCGAGCAACGGTTCCTGAATCGCTATGGGCAGTGCTGGAATTGCTGTGCTGCTCAAACTCACTTTCCTCACTCTGCTTCGCTCGTGTGTGCCACCATTCTTCCATTCATTCTGCTCGTTTTTCAATTTTTTTAGAGGAATGCAAAAGTTCGCAGCCAGCCTTGTCTACACTGAGCAACATCGAGTTTTTGTTGCGGTTGCCGATGGTTTTTGCTTATCCGCTTAAGAAAATTTGTTCATCGGATCGAAGTCTAATGGGTTAAAAAGCAGATTCAAATAGCTGCTCGTTTACATCATCGACAGCTGGCTGCATTCGCGATGTGGCGAAGACTTTGTTAGTTTGTATAAAACCGTTTATTCCGCCAGTTTTTATCAGCCGCGTTCGTTACAAATGTAGAAATATACAGGATAATATTTTCACTTTCGCCGGTTGTTTCTTCTGCTCCGGAATAAATGAATGAAAATGGACAATGCAGCAATGAAAAATGGAGATACCTTTACATTATGAACCACCTGTTAACCGAGCGATGACGAATTAACACGTTCTTTGAATTCGCCCTTCCCGATCTTCCTTCATTATTGTAATTTACCGGCCGCATGTAAAAACGAAGACCCGTGAATCAACATTTTCCACCTCGACCGTAATTCCATTCCAACGAGGAGCTTTAATTATATTTGCACGCGAAACAGAAAAACAATTTCAACGGGATATTTTCGCGTGTTTTGTATCGTTCCGCGTGTTTCGTTCTTTAGTATAGCTACAGTGACGATTCAACGACCTAATTAAAGAGATTATTAATCGAGACCGTAAGGTAACAGATTAATTTCAAGTTCTGTCGAATTCATCGCCGTGATGAATTAATTCGGGCCACTGCCTGTCGTTAGTCGTTGTTCATCTCTCGCCTAAACATCGCGAAATATGATTTATCTCGAGGAATTATTCTCGTCTGAACAAGAGCGGAGGACGTTCGAGGCACGCACACACTTGTTAACGGAGTCGCCGAAGCGGACTTTAATCATTTTTAATTTAATTTGTAGCGTAACAGGTTCATTGGAGATTATCTCGAGTCCGTCGTCGTGATAAATTGTTGCAGGCACGAGCTCACCGTAAATCGTTCCACCGTATCCGGAACATTTTTCGCGCGGCCCTAATTGTTTTCGTTTTCTTCTCCCGTTCCTCCTTCTCCCGTTCTCTGCCGAAAAATGCATCACGGCAGTATCCTCTCACAATTTTTCACATGCGTAAGCATAAATCGTTCTCGCGCGTTATTTTCACCGCTGAAACTTGTAAAACTACAACCTCCCGATTCGACGTTGAAAAGATCAATCAAAACGATATCAAGTTAATCAACCGGTCGAATTTATATTCGACGACGGAGTCCGAATCACGATGAATCAATTATGGCGGAAGGGATCGCGCAGTTCGCTATCTGCTCCAGCAAGCAGGCCCGATCACCTACGGGACGCGCGGTGCGCGACTTAAATCACGGACGCGATAGAAATTGAGAAAAGACTGGCTCGGTATCGAATCGATTTTCGGTTGGAATCGTAAAAATGCGAGCTCCGAGGCTCTTGCAGGTAGTAAACTCGGAAATTCCGGGTTTAAATCGGATCCATGGGGAAGGTAAGGTCCAACGGAGTTTGTTCTATGCCATGCTGTTACCGTACGGCGAAATCGATTGTGCCACGGTTTCGCGGAATAGTTCCGATGGATTGTTCAACGAATATAATTAGTAACACTGTTTGGATTTGTGGTGAATACAGTAATAACTAGACTGCGGATCTTTATGCAAAATGAAAATCTTTTCGTCACTTATCAGATGCAGGAATCATATAAAAATTTCTTCCTATCTTAAACAATTGTAATAAATTGAAAATAACATATGGATGTCCTTATATCGTCGGAGTGTTTTTACTGTATTAAATTACATCCATCGATTTTTGTCATAAATGCATAAAATCCGCAATCTACTAATAACTATATTTTTGAGAAGGCTCAGGGTTCTTGCTAAAAAATGAAGTCAGATTCTTCTCAAAGAGAAATTGAACAATTCACCTCTGATATTTCCCTACAGCGCACATTTTCAAAGTGAACATCCTATAAACTGGCCGTGTGCAATATTAATGTAGTCTTGATCGGATCAGAGGCCATTAGCGTAGACGTCGCGCAAGAACATCTTTGCATCGCGAGTGTCCCTAAATACAAGGGGACACGAATAAGTAAACACAGCCCCTTCGAAGAAGGCAAGGAAAGCTCTCCCCTAAAACATCAGCGGGGCACTCCGCCATCACAGATTCGTTTACCAGCGTTTAGATCGTGGCAAAGGTTGGCTTCTCCGAGTACCTCGAACAATTTTTCTATCAGTTTGTCGTTCGACTGCCGCCAGGGGAGGAGAGAAAATGAATAAGTAGAGGAGAGAGGATGGGTAAACAGAAGCTCGTTAATGTTCGTTCGATCCGCTTATAGAGCTAACAGACTCACGGGTCGAGGAGCAGTTGTTTTTTCGAGGATATCGCCCGCGCGAGACCGGGACGTTTAAATTGATTCGATCGAAACGAAAAACAGGACCAAGGACGTCGGAAGTGCCAGCCAGCTTCTTCTCGCTCTGTTTTCCCGATGTTTTCGTGCCGGGGAACTCGAGGAGAAATAACAGGACACGAACGGTGTTTAGACCCGGAATTGAAAAATGGTTCGTCCTTCGGAAAATTCGGAATGTTAGTCTGATTCTATTGATCGGGATCTTAATGAATCTTTACTTTCTTACGGAACCAGAACCTCGAAGATCAGGATGTAATTCATGAATAGAGAGACCAATATAGTTTGAACAAAGGGTAAAATTGATAATACTTTTTATCCAGCAGAAATTTTTGTAGAGTCGGTTAGCGGTTATCTAATTTCCGGCTCCATCAGTTAGTCCTTACAAACGTGGATTTGCATGAAGTTCCGCAGTCTAGTAATTGCATTTCTGTTGCAGCAGTTTTCCTGCGGAGCCACTGAATGATATTTAATGACGGTGCAGAATGAAAACGGGTAATCTAGAACAATAACGTGAACGATATCGTACGGCGTACGGAACGATTGAAACAGTCACTTTGATGTTCGCAACAATTGTGATCCCGTGCTTTCAAGTAATAAAGCGATGCGTAAACTCGTACAAAATCGCTTTGAAATTCCAGGTTCAATGCCGACGTAACTGCATTTTTCTTGAAAAAATAATTTTCTGTCTCCAAAAATTTCTTTTATCATTTTAATGGCACGATGGAAATATTGAAACAATTGGTTGTTGAACGAGTATTAAACCAGTACTACATACCGCATTTTGTATTTTCCGAAGCCGAAGCGAGTGTGCAAATACTCGCGGCCGCGTGCTCGGAAGAGTGCTCGTGATTTCCGATAATCGGAGTGCGATCTCTGTTGTCCGAGCGATAAGAGCACTCCGCCGATTGTTCCGACGTTAGACACTCGCCTCGGCAATCTTATCGGTCCTCGATGGCGATCATTATATCGTTTTATTAGGGCGTTTCCGCGCAAGAAGCGGAGACGGTGTGTCTTGGGGGAGGAAAGCGGAACGGGCAAATGGACGGGTCGCGTAAACGGGCGAATGAAGTTTAACGCACAGGTGGCCGTACAAGCGGGTTTGTCAAACTGGCAAATTTTCTGTGCACGGACGCCTCTCCGGGCGTCGCGTCGCGTGAAAACGCGAGGGAGCCTGAAGGACGGATTCGAGATGGGACGAAAGGGGGTCGGCCAAATGGAATTAAAGTGGAACGCGGGAACATTGCCGCCCGCAAAACTTGGACACCCGGGCTGAATAGAAACGGTCGCGGCGAGGGAAAATTACGTCGCGCTTCCGACCGCACGCGGATGATATCGTAATGAAAACTCCTAACTACGGTAACTTCTTGGTTTTAAAGTTGCTCGCCACGCCGAGCAAATCTTTCCTAAGGGTTACTTAGTGCGACGCGACGACGCGGACCGCTGGGGACTTAGGCGTCCGGGGAAAATGGGTTTTCGGGGTTCTGCAGGCTTTTGTTTCCTGCAGAACCACTATGGTTTAACATCAGACATTCGGCGCTTCAAATTTGCTCCTTGGGATTCGTTGAAAAAATTAAATTGAAAGAACGAGGAGCGGATGTTAACAATGAGATATATGTGATCATTAGACTGCGGATCTTTATGCATTTATGAAGAAATTGGTTGAGCGAAATATAAGACAGTAAACGATTTAAAAAATTCAAGAATGTCGTAATGTTGCTTTTAATGTAACAACGTCGTTAAAGGATAAAATCAATTTTTATGTTATTCTGCTTCTCACAATCAATGCAAAACATTTTTATTTTGCATACAGATCCGCAGTCTAGTGATCATCTTCACGATGGGTAACTTGCAAAATGGGAGTCCGCTGTGAATGCAAAAAATTCGGTAGCTATGAATATGTACAGTGGGTGTAAAAAGTATTCGCACACCCTTTAAAATTACAATATATGTTTTGTATAACTAACATAGATCTACAAAACATATATTTTAAATTTTCATTAAGGACCCAAATAAAAAAATTTTTAAAAATGCCTTTTTCATTTTTTCATGTAACCTTGTAAATTATAATTTTTGGAAAATCTTTTTTGCATATCATTTCGTAAACCAATGCTTCTAATTGATTATAAAAAATCAGGTCATTTGGTACAATTATAAAAAAGTTATTAGTTTTTAAAAGGTGTGCGAATACTTTGTACACCCACTGTAAATGTGACAAACTGGAAGTGCTAAATAAATAAACAGACGCGAAAATGGATAAATAAATGTATACGCAAACGAATGTGGTGATAAAACCATTGACGAAAACGTGGCGTCAGCGGCCACTCTGCGTTGAAATTCATATGACGCTAACGTGGTGTCACCGGTCTCTATATGTAGTACTGTGTACCTACCCTGTCGCTTTATATTTTCTCTGTTTTTCTATATTAACTCTGCCACAGATAACATTACAGTTTAGTATTTGTTCTTTCTTTTCTACAAGTTTGGTAATTATCAAATAATTAAATTTGAACAGTAATTTTTACCCGGGAATGTACGTGAATCGTTATAATTTATGTATAGAGGTCTCGTGACATCCTGCAGTATAATCTAGAACAACTAAATTAGATGTGTATTCAGATCAACGATGAAACCTCCATACGGAATTAAAAAGGATACACGGAGAAAGTAGGCCACTGTTATAAAAGACTTGTTTATGGTCGCTGGCTACTTGGGAACCATAAGGCGCATAATAATAATCTGTCCATGAATCTTTATGTAAATTCCGAGTTTCTAAAGACGTATTTATAACGGCTGATGTTAAACTGAAATTCATTCACTGCATCGCGGATTTGGTAAACATAAAAGCAGAGAAGAAAAATGTGTTAAACTCTCTTGAAGATTTTGCTGCAGCGCGTTTTTCGCTCGTGGTGCTGCAGCTGCATAAAATTTCCATAAGCTGCAGACTGCACTTGCTTCCAAACAAATGTTACAACATTGCATGCTCTACAAATTAAATTTCAATCACATTCTAATCGACCGATCGCGCAAAGATTATACATCCCTTCGTTCGTTAAAAATCAATCGCAATTTATGCAATTCATACGAATACTTTTTCTCGGTCTAAGAATAAATTACTGGACTGCAGATTTTATGTATTCGCGAGAAAGATGTGTAGAAACTGTAGAAACACAAAAGAGAAGCTGCAGAAGAATGTATAATAAGAATATGTTATTCCCTCGAGTGGTTGAAGTTCAATTTCCAGAAATTGACGAGGAGTTTTTATTTCGCATGCAGATCGGCAATTCGATTTATTATAATTCTATTCATCGTCGATACCTATCTTATTGTGTTCCGCCTAATAAACAATTCTCGGCGAGCAGTGGATTAATAACAGCGTTCTATCGCAATATGAAATTCCCCAGCTCCCCGAAGAATCGCCTTTGTTCGAGTCGCGAAATATTTCAAAATTTGCTGTCGGATGCTATCCGCGGTCGTGAATCTGCACAATTTGAAGGCCAGGCGGGACGTAGCGGTAAAAGTATTGCGACTTTCTCGTCGTCGGTAAGTCGATAATAAATTCCGCCGGCTGACGTACTATTACTTAAGAGCTTGCATTTCGCATGCTCGATTCGCACGAGCGGCGTTCGTTGCTGACTGCGCAAACCCCGCGGAGAGCCCGGCCCCCGTTATGGAGATCCCGGCCGCCGGCTTCTCCCAAGAATGAGGGAAAATTTACGGTTATTACGAGCGGACAAATAAACGTAATCGCGGGAAGAATTACGGGCCGGCGCGGCGCTTACAGATTTCGCAAAATTCGAAACCCACCGTGCCAAAAACGATGATTCCTCCAATCTAATCCTCCTCCACTCTCTTTTCCCGACCGCAAAGTGGACTCCACAATTTTTCATTAACTCTAGATTCGCTTGTTTAAATCTCGTTTGACCCTCGAGTCAATTCGACACCATTTTCTTTTCTTATTTTACAAATAGCGTTCATAATATCATACTAGACAGCGGATTTTATGCATTTATGGTAAAAATGAGCGAGTGTCATTTAAAATGGCAAACACATTGGAAGAATTTAAGAATACTATTATATTAAATGAAAATACATTTCTATTTCGCTTCAGTTCGTTGGAATTCAGGTAGAACATTTTTACTTTGCATAAAGATCCGCCGTCTATATCATACCAAACATTACAATTTAATTATGTGCATAAAATTAATCTCCATTTCGTAGACGTCGCGCATGTGAAAACTTCGATGAGACCAATATGTCACTTCTATCGAGAAACCGAGGAGAGATTTGAAAAGCGGAAAAATTAAGGAAAGCTTATGGAAACTTTCAGAAGTGTGACGCGAATTTTTAAGTAGCGTGAGATCCCGCAGGGGCGATTGTCGAGGTGTTAAAGAGAATGCTCCTGAGAGCATTCAAGGCGAACGAAAGTGTTCTTAGAAGCACCGAAAGCGCTGGGAACAATAGCAACAAATACATTGGTGGTGTAACTTTCGCCTGGGCATTCGAGGGCTGGCGAAATTAATGCGGGCGGAGCGTTCCATTCATTTTATTCATTCGCGGACGAAATTCGCGATAAATAATGAGGTCTCCGGCGGGAGCGATTCTCGAAGCTCCCTTGATAAATGTCCCGTTTCTGAAAAGAGGGGAATCTCATTGTAGCAGCGGCGTCCTTCGAGGTCGTTTACTGCGGCCGGCTGTCGTAAAATGTGGATCGTGAAACACCGTGTAAATCTTACCGAGAACGACGAACGTCGTCAGCATCGGATGCGCCTCTTACGACTCGTTGTTAAGACTGTGTATCGGAAACTTTTCCGGCGGTAAACTCGCAATCAGATCATCGGAGGTAATAAAATAGTTATCATTGCGTCGTTAAAACGTTAACGAACAGCGCCTCCGTAATGAAATCTTAAGTCCAGCACTAAACACCACCTGATTCCTCGTCGAAAATCTCCGAAATATTTCGAGTTCACCGGAATTCTTTCTATTTAATATAAGTTTATATCTTTAAGGAAAGTATTCGCGTTGACGCGACGTCGAGTCATCCGTCTTTAAAGCGTCAACATCGAAAGTTGCTCTCGTGAAAACGTGGTGGGAGTTATGAGAAAAGTTATTCGAGGTCTGAGTAAAGTTTTTAAACGAGTTTATAAAAAGTACGGAAAAAAGTAGGAAGGTAACTATCGCAGATTTAACCACCATCTGGTAAGATGGGGTATCCCAGATTCTGTGCAACTTTCTAAACGAGTAATCATTTATTTTTATTTACCGTACACAAAGTTTCAGCGATCTTAATTGTTTCGATTCTGTAGCTGAACTTCCGAGTCTTTGTTCGAACGTACCACAGCGCATTAGCTTGACCAAAATAAATTGATACGAATAGAATAAAAGTGTTGCGCACTCTATTCGAAAACGTTCCATCACTATTGCAAATAATGTTATCAGTAGATTAAAAAGAAGCAAGCCAATCTACCATGATTGTCTGAAAATTAGAACAGATAAAAAATCCCACTTTATGAACTAAAATTTGAAAGGAGTAAATTTATTCGGAAAATAAACGAGAATCCAAGAGATGAATTTCATTTGGAAAAAAGCTTCCACGGTGATGTTCAGAGCAAAAAAAGATTCGCGAGAGACAGACTGAATTTTCTATCGTTCAAAGGGAGAATTTTTATTACATCCACGAACTGTTCTGATAGAACTCGCTGCTGTACTTTAATCCTTTGAGGATGAATTATTTAATCATGTAAATATAAAATTGACGAACAATTTTCATTTCTCATATGCACGTACGAAGAACTGTGACGTCAAACAATGGACGCCAGAGCGGAGCCGGCGGGTAACCCTGAAATTCTCATGACGCCATCGTGGCGTCAGCGGTCGTGACGGCGTTAGCAAGAGATAGGGTTTAGCCGAACGATAATACGTCGGACATTGTTCCACAGTTGGCTCGATCCGAAAGTCTCCGACCACCCCCGTGCGCTTTTGTGTACACGTTCGTTCAATTTCCTGCGAACGCGGCCGACAACTCTTACTCCCACGCAAACGCGCCGAGCCGACGCGACGCGAGAGTAACAGCAGATATCGCGAGAACCGTTTCCACCGGAATAATTAGATTCAAGGCCGCGCGGAACAATGCCTCGCCCACTTAACACCGCCGCGAGTTTTGCCCCGTTGCGTTGCAAGCGCGCGCTGTTTTACTTTATGCATCACCGACCTCGCGCCCAGATGCTACACGCCCCGGCTCTCTGTCCTCCATTCTTTACGGAAAACGCGGAATAATCGGCGGAATCGTGTTCCCCGTTCTGACCTTCTAATTCAGCACCGGCGAATTAGAAGCTCGCTCGACGCCCTGCCGTGCTCTCTCCCCTTTCGCAATTACGCGGCGACGTCTTTGTCATGTTTCTGTGCAATTTACACTGCAATTGCGTAACGAATTAATTTCGAAGCTCTGGAACGGGTAAGTGTTACGTTGGAAATATTGGTCTGCTATACAGCAATCAATGTGATTGATTCTTGGATGCAAGGTCGCCTCAAAAAGAAATGTTATAGGTTCATTGTCTATTAAACTCTCCGAGAGTTTCATATTTTTATATACAACCACAGCGATCGACTGTTAATTAGGTCCTTTCTCGAAGAGAAAGTTTTCGTGCCAGCAGTTATTTGAACGGTATTTGTAATCATAATGCAATACATACATAATAGAAGAAGCAAGTTCCTAGCGGAGGGCTATTGTAAAATGTAACTCTACGCATTTCGAAAAGTTTGAACAGGTTCGAAGGACCATCGAACTCGGGGAAGCTTGCGAGTTTGTGGAAAAGTTTGAACGCTTCAAGATGTTCACATTCCGCCGGGAGAGCAACACCTATAATACTAAATGCACTCTACTTACAACGTTTATAACCGTCTGACAACGGTGGCTGGATCCATTTTAATCCTGCTTTAGACATTTATGATGATCAAATTACAATTTATCTTTGTCAAATTTAAAAACGAACTCGATTCTTTAGGAGCAGAATGACGATATAATATTGTGTAAGTGAAAAGGATAATAGAGAGATTTCATAATTGATTGAGACTCCAATTCTCTACCTTATTAATAAATGACAACGAATTTATGTTACTATCCGGCAGCGTTGGTCATTAATCGATTAAAATTTCAATCATGATTGATTGATTAATGTGTACGATTGAAACAGAAATCATCGAAAAATCGACGATTGATTCAATCGATTGATGAAGTTAATCGTCAATCGTTGATTAAAAGAAGAAATCATCTAAAAATCGACGATTGATTCAATCGATTCATGAAGTTAATCGTTAATCGTTGATTAAAAAAAGAAAAACATAAAAGTACGTAAACAGAGTTTGTATTATACAATATAGACCAAATGACAACACACTAAATTCAGTTTACATTTTTTTCAGTATTCGTCATACTCTATTTCGAATTTTCGGCAGTTAATCATTAATCAATTATCCGATTGACGATTCATAATCGTTAATCGCAATTAACGATTAATAAGTATTATATTTAATCGTTAACCGCAATTAACGACTAAACCAGGAGATTAATTGTTAATTGCGATTAACGATTGAAGTAGAAAATTAGGCGTCAATAGTTGATTAAATTTTTGCCCAACTCTGCTTATCCAGTACATTTTATACAAATTAGGGACAGGTTTGATGAAAGCCAGCTACGCTGCCACCGCGTTTTGCCTGTAAAATGTGCACCCTCGGTGTTCGGTATTTAAAAAAAAAAAGGATGAAGCGAACCCGGGGAGGTACGAGCACGAAATCACTCGGTAACGCGAAATCTTTCCAGCTTAATTTGCCCGTCGCTATTTAAAACAGTCTCCGCCATCCCCCGTGTCTCGTTTCCCCTGACTCCGTCTATTCTTTTCCGGTGACGGTGCTGTGTACGCGAAATTCCGGCCGGCTGGCGAACACAATTGTAGCAAACAGCTCGGAACAGGGACGAGTAGAGAACGGGAGGGACACAGCCGGAGCAAAGGCAAGCAAGAATGCCAGAGAGAAGAGAGGAGAATCCGATCGAATCACCGACAAATATGAGTGCCCCGAGCGCTCCGATGGGAGTCATCGACCGTCTAGGATTTCGCAAGTTTCGTCTTCGAGTCCTAGCTGGGTCCAACTGCGTAATACCTCCCAAGACAATTTTTAAGGGAATAATAGAAAAGCCCGGACACCCTGCTACACCCTGGCATCCGCGGAGCACGGCAGACAATTTATCGTCGTGATTCCTGGTGCTCGTAATTCCCGGCGAAATTGAGGCTCTCCGAGAGCGTTTCTTATTCTCTCTGCCACTCGCAGATTCATTCGACCGTAGTCTCTGTCGCTCACTTGCATTCATGCCTCCGCAAACACTTTCTTCCACGTTTACTGACCTGCTCAAACCTCGGACACTCTCCATTCGATTGAGGCTTCGATCATGCCATTACGACGCGAATCGAGATGCTATTCAAAGCTTCTTGCGTGTACAGTGGATGCTCGGTGTTGCTAAATCAGTCTTTAATTAGCAAGCACTAATACTTGCGACATTTTTCATGTGTTTTTCTTAATTTTCAACAATCCACAGAAGTACGTAATTAATGATAATTATTTCTGTTTCCACAGTATAGTTTTTTTAGCATTGTGTCGATTTCACGCCAAGCAATTAAATTAAAAATTGATCGTCGTGAAATCGTTAAATTATACATTGTTGCAATAATTACACACAATCCGAAGAATAATACTCGAAAGAATCCAATGCACTTTGAAGTAATTGATTTTGGTGGAAAAATCGTCGAGTTCCAGAAACGGAGGAGGTTTTCACCACCGAGTGCAATTACGCACACGTCACAGTCGCCGGAGAGCGTTATCAGTACTACCGATAAATTTCTTCGCTGATAACAGCTCCTCCGCGTCACCGGCGAGTAAGCGAACGCGTCTGTTATCGTATCTTCGCGATTGCCGCGTTGATGTATCGACTTGTCCCGCTGACAGTCGTACAGTCACAGTACACTGCCGTGCGCCTACTGAAAGCATTTCTGCTCGCGAGCTTTGGATACCTCAATGATAAACAAATCGTTAAAACATGCGTAAATAACGAGTTCGATTCTCTGTCGTATCAGCGGGCAAAAAGCTAAATAAAACGGACGAAAATCAGATTCAGATTACCAGTAATGCCTTGTAAGCCTGCTGGCACACCAGTATCAATCGTATAATGCGCTATTAACCTTCTGTCGGCCGTGAACGTGTAAATATGTATCGATACGCATCGGTCGATTTTGTTTCGCTTGCTGCGAGCGCTGTGTTTGATGTAGCTGCTCATTAATTGTGATTATTTTCCTGTAGTTGATGAAATACTATTAAAAGATATTATATAAATAATCCTTTAGTGGACCCTCAAAATGTACTTTAACAATGCAACGATTCAATTAAATTCTATTTAATATTCTAGCGAAACTCACAAATAGTTGTATTATTAATAGTGACGCATTAAATAATGATTAGCGTGAATTTCAGTGCGGCTGCATCGGCTCCAACAGTTCAATGAAGGGATAAAGAGGCTTGGATCATTTTCGCTGTACCCAATGATCCCGTGCGATCATTTTGATAGATTTCAATATTGCGATCGACGGAGGGTTAAATAAAAGAGGGCGAGTCCCTGAATTGGTCGGTAATGGGCACTGTAGTGCGACCATCTTCGACTTATCGGTATTCGAGGATTGAACGGTAACAAAGTGCGGAAAGGGTTGTAGAGGAGCGGTCGACTGGAACGAGGCTGTAACAAGGCAGATATATATTTCTCCGGGCACGATACACACCTCTCAAAAGGCAATTTGTGCCAGTTATCGAGGCATCTACGTGTTCCCCGGGCATTAGGAATATCGAGGTGTATCCGCGGCGCGAACGTGATGTACGATCGAACTCCAGTTTTCTCGTTGCGAGACAAACGAGCCGGCCCCCGGTGGAAGAAAGCCAGGAAGCTATGCAAATCGAGAAAACGACCGTGAGATAGATTAGCCAGACGTCGAGTGGACTAATGGATATTAGAATCCTACCAGGGATTACCGGAGAAACGTACCTGCCCTCGGTCTGTCGGAAGTCGATCGATGAGCTCGTGAAGGTATTATATTATTCGCCAGGGATATTGATTTCCCGTCGATCCATCTCGTTTCGGAGATTTATCGCGGTCGAACCGTGAATCTTAAATAACATTCGCCCGAACATTTCGGCCGGCTATGCCAACGTATTCTTAATTTTGTTATTCCCGATCGATTTGCGGCGATCGATAACGAGCCATTCTATTTCCGAAGAATACGGGGAATTGTTATATGAAACACAGCAAAATATAGTATTGGAAACGTTTGAACAGCGTTTCAATAAAAAATCAATCCACAGTGAAACTGTCGAATAATCGAACTACAGAATGGATCCACTGCTGATATTTTACCACGTTTTTATTAACTCGCTTTCTTGTCTGTCTTGTTTGTCTGTTTAAACTAACTTCCCGTTCAGCTAGAGACTTGAAACTTTAAACACAGCTCGGAACTGGATGACAATGCAATATTTTACCGGTTCCTTGATCGAATGTTCTAGATCTATTTAATTCGTTTGAACGTACGTTGAGGTAAACGGTCTCAACGCTCGCTGTTCGTTCTCGCAACCGCTCGCGTCTGTTTTCGATATGCCGCGATCGCAATACCGTCGGCGCTCACACATACACAATACACACACGCTTGATCGCACGCAGGAGAGTTCAAAAGCCTCGATCAGGTGTTTTTCTGTATTATTGAACTCTCCTTGTGTTTACCAAAATCAATAAGTTCTTCCCATTCAAACTTGATGCAGAACGCGAGGTATCGCATTCACAGACGTATAGAGGATGCAGACGACAGACACAAAATAAAAAGAAGAAAATAATTATTTAAATAAAAAGAAATTTTTAATATACCACGTTTTTAAAACGGACTAAAAAGTATAAAATAATTTTTCCTAGCCTCATACAGATAGCCCTGGAAATTTGTGATTGTGAATTTTTAATAGCTATGAAAATACTTGTGAGGTTTAAAACGAAAATGTGGGGCGCATGCAATAGATAATTGATGCATGAATAGTTCACCTAAATCACTAACAATTTTATTGCACTGCAAATGATATGAACTGTTGTGTCAGTTTTCTCAACGGCAGCTACTCTCTATACTCTTTACTATTCTCTTGCGCCCCATGTTTTTCGTTTTAAATCTTACAAGTATTTTCAGAGCTATTAAAAATTACAATCACAAATTTTCAGGACTACCTGTATGGGGTTAGGAATCTGTATGGGGCTAGGAAAATTATTTTATTCTTTTTAGTTCGTTTTAAAAACGTGGTATATTAAAAATTTTTTTATTCAAATATTTTTAAATGGAGGTTTATGGATAATTGTTGAGTATGAATAGACTGTAATCTAGTCCACGAGTTTGCAGCATGGAGCACTCTCTCTCCAAGTTCAGGGTTGATCGAGTCATTACGTAAAATTCGTACGTGCTTCTATAATTATGTGTGGTTGAGCTCTCACGTTAAGGACAATTACAGGAACAACCGCGAGGTAATGCGGATTTTATGCATTTGCAGCGTAAAACAACCAAGCAACGTATCCAACGGAGATTAATGAGATTGCAGTAAATATTAGTATTCACATATCCTCTTTGACATATGCAAATTAATACGAGCATGAAGATCCTAACTGTCGTTCACAGAATACCAGAGCATCAAAGGAATCATGTGTTTGAAGAGAATCCGGCGACATAAACAGATTCTTGGAACGGTCTGAAAACGATCCGGGCACTTCCGGGACGCAAGACAATACGCTCCCGACAGGAAAATATCTCTGTCATCTCTTGACGACCGTCAAACGGCGCTCCTTAAGCAATCTAACTTTCAAATTGCACGAGCCGCCGAACGTCCACGGGGCGGGCTGATTTAAAAGCGGCGATTTCACCCCCGGATCGCGGAAACTTCTTCGTGGCCGATGCTCGTCCGGAAAGTTCACCGGCACTTTGGCCATTCTGGTTACAGACAGAAGATTCGAGCGTGCTCTACTCGAATCGAGTAGATTCTACTCGTGTCTTTCACAGAGCCGCCTACTTTAAAGATCCGGCTGCGAGAGGAAATTTCTACGTGGCTGCCTGTGCCAGTTATAATCTCTCCTCCCACTATGTACAACCTCGCTTTATTCCGCAACGCGGTCGACCATAAAAGAAACAGGAATAATCACGGACAAAGACGTGACTCCGTGGACGCTCTAAATATTGGATTTAACCTCTTGGCTCCTAGATTGTGCGCCACGTCGCGTCGCAAAAATTTCTGCACACCGTAGAACCTCGATTATCCGGTCCTCTGATGTCTGAATTCAGTATTGTCTGAATACTTTCCGCAAAGAAACAGTTCAATCTATATTCAAGAAGAATTTACGCGTTGTCCATATTATTTGGATCACATTTTTTAATTTTCCGTCCGCGATTTCTATTTTCGTTTTTGTCCTAAAATATTTTAAAATTTCCGAAGTTTATCAATATGAATCAGTTCTTACAAAAATTTTAATTCGACTGGCGAATGGATTGAAATTATATACAACATAAAAAACTTTTCTCTTTTAACGATGCTTCTGATTTTTTGACTGGTATAATAATTCAAGGGGAACACGGCTGGCATTATCGGCGAGTCGAGTAAGAATGGCCGCAGGGTTTCTTACACACTCTCGATTGCCTCGAAAGCAGCCCGGGCGCGTATGCAGCGGCTGCACCGAGGCGCATCCACTTTCACTGCGAGTCTCGGGAAGAAATTGCACCGACGCCGGCAAACTGCTACCGGCGGGCATGCGCGCTCGTCGGATTTAATTAAATATTTGCACTCGGTTTAATCTCGCTCCCATCGTTCCTTCTTCTTCGCCGCCTTCCCGTTTTGCCTGCGCCCTCCTCGTCTCCCCGACGGAGAACTTCTCTTTCCGTGGGGGATAAGCAATTTCAGACAATTTGCATCGAAATCATTAGCGACACGTATTCTGTCAACTTCTGCATTCATACAAAACAAGAAACCGGAAATCGAGTTCCCTGAACAAGTTGTGTGACCGACGAATACAGTTCCGAGTAACGCCTAGATTTTCGAGGAACTATCCTGTTCTTCCACCTGTTTGCGTTGCTCGTTCATCGAACAGCAGAATTAATTATATCCATGAATACGGGCGTCTTGATGTCTAACGCTGGTAATAGTATTAATTATACCAATCGATTGACTACATGCGCTGGATTTCTGGTATAATTCTATCAACCAGATTAATTGTATCAATCAGTGTGGCAAGCGTGTGGAGTATTGACACAACTGAATGCACGCGGACGTGTTTAATGCGCGAATATGGCGTTCGGAAATTTTGTAGCTCCGATGTGCTTGAATTATTTCTTAGTGTTCTATTTTTTATCGTTTGGTTCTACGGGTTTTTCACTTTCTGTGCTGTTTAGGAGCTTGTTTCTTTCTGTACGATCCTCTTCTGGCGATTCTGATAAATTGGTCATTAATACAGCATTTGGATTGACGTCTCAGAGACGTCATGGCATTCGTACGTCAAACTAGATTATTTTTAACATTTCATGACATACGGGATGTTCCAAAATTGTTGTATTTCCTTGAACAAGAGATTTCTGAGGCAATTTGACTTCCAAGGAAGTACAACATTTTTGGGACACCTTGTACGCAATAAGTCTTGAACCTCCAAATTAAATTATACCTAAGGCAAAAGCTGTAAATAGTTTAAACAGCATAGAAAGTTTTAATCATCGTCTAACCTGCGTTTTTATCTCGTAAGGATCTGCTCATAATCCTGAATGAATTTACCTGAAACATAGAAAATGTTCTCCGTCAGAATACAGTTGTTTTCCAGGATGTAGTACGAGTATTTATTTTTAGGCGAGATATTAAATCGATTGTATATCAACGACATCAAATTAGTCAGATGAAATTGAACTGTTTAGCCGAAGGGAACGTTTTTGTAAACCCAGTAGATCGGGATAAAGTATCCCGTGAAAATAATTATATTCGAGGGCGAGGAAAAATTGTAGAAGGCGTTCCTTCGTCGGCTCGTTAAAAAGATTTTCCGGTACAGCAGTTCGATTTAGCAGAATCGATCGTGTCCCGAGAAAATGAAGAAAAGAAAGTTCGATTCGTTGCGAGGCAGACGCACTTCCTTCGAACACGATTTCACCGGCGGAAGCGAGAAAGGGAAACAGAGAGAAAGAGAAAGAGAGAGAGTGAGAGAGAGAGAGATAGATTTAAACTAATCCGCTCGGCGGGCTCTGGATATACAACTTTTCGCTAGATTAACCTGGATGCGGCGGCTTAATGTAATCTATTATGACGGAATAATAGCGCGCGAACCGCAGAGAAGTTCAATTACGAGATTGCCGATATTGTTTTACAACGGTCGACTCGCCTCGCCCGCGGAACGGCTTAAAAGAGCACGACCGTAGGGTAATTAGAAGCGATTCGGGCTCGATAATGCCGGTCAAGCGAACGGTGAAACGAATGCAACGAAATTTCGAGAGCCATTAATTAACTCGATTCAGTCTTCACCCTCCACCGTAAAGTGTTTAATAGAATACGGTATCATCGATATCGACGGTGGCGGCAGAATTAACAAAGATTTTAATTTGTTAATTAATTAATAGTCGTGCTTCGTGAACGAAAATTAACGGAATTATCGTGGCCATGGTCTGCAGAGACGTGTATGAATAGACACGAGGACTTTTGTGCCCTCGAAATGTATGGCTGCGTGTAATTGGATTCAGAAACAGAAACTGCTACTCCGCAAAGCGAATTCGGACAGAAGGGGTTCGATATTTTCTTCCGCGACGCAAAGGGAGACCAATTAATTTTTTATCAGAGACAAAACGCTTTGCAGAATTATTTGATCGCTGCTGGTGACACGATCAACTGAGTTTCCTGTTTGCCCAGTCTTCGTTGGAACAGTGTGTTAATTAGATTCAGAAACAAATCTCGTATCTTGTAAAATGAATTCAGACAAAGGGAACGTTCACTTAATTAAATTTTCTGTTTGTGAAGTGTTTACAGTGACAATGTATCAAGTAGATTTATAAAGTTTAATTAATCTTTTTTGAAGACGAATCGTTTTGTAGAATTTCTTGATGCTGTCACTGGCACAACAAACTGAATTTCCTGTCCTGTGGAGTCTGTCCTGGGACAGGGAAATTCTGTTTTACGATTCGATCCTGCATCTGCAACTACTCCGCAATGACAGAGCCTGGCCCGGATCCATAGACCACCCTGTACATGTCATTTATTCTCGTCAAGAAATCATAAATAATTAATTCAAAAGCGGAGCTGAAGACGCTGGCTTGCGGAAACTCTTTGCCAGGAATATCCCGGCCTTCGACCACAAAAGGTTAACACATTGCGGTCGGTGCACCGCATGCATAAGCTATCTACTTTTAGTTCGTGTAAGAATCGTAACGCGCGATTGATTCCTCTCTCTCTCCGGCGCGTATGTTCCACTACTGTACCTCCTTCACTTCCCTTTTTCACTAAATAATTTTCATACAAATGTAATTCAAGTTACTAGTCTCTTCTCGCTTAAATCAGACACAAAATTTCCCATTTTCGAAAGATTATGGACATTTGAACGACAATAATTTCGTTAAAAAAATAGTACTACAATAAAGTTGGACGCGTTCTCGATTCCTCTATTTTTTCAATGCATTATTCAATTTTTAACAAGCAAAATAAATATGTTGACTTTTATATAGATGTCAGTGCGAAACAATGTACAAGAGAAAGAGAATGCATAGCCATTGTATTAATTAATTTTGACTTTTATATATGTGGATGTCAGGGCGAAACAATGTGCAACAGAATTTCGCAGTTCCGTTCGAATATCTCGCACGAAGAGAAAGAGAACGCATAGCGATTGCATTAATTAATTTAGACACTGCTCGTTTTTTAAGCAGACGATTTCCAACAAGGACAGCTATTAAGGTGATAACAGACGGTAATTGGTTGCAACGAATTCAATGGCGGCTGATGTAGAGAAGGTCTGGGGGCTCTCTCGCGTCTCGCCGCGAATGAAAACGGTGAAACGTAATTTGGCACGAGGAAAGTTGTCGTAATGAGAAACGGTCGCGGGTGTTTCGCGTGCCGTCAGCGTGGTCCAAAAACCGGGGAAAGATAACGACGTTGATATGCATGCAACATTGGCCCCCAGCGCGAGCACCGTGAAAGAACGCTCGCCAAGTGACTGCGTTAGTGCCCGGAGTAATTAGGATTCCGGTCGTTGGAAATTTAGATTGTGCACGGCGAACGCGTACAGGGGAAAAAAGAAAAGATGATCATAATGTCGCCTCGCTTTGGCGTTTTGAATTCGTTCCCGAAACCCATGAACTTTGCCCGACGCTCACAAAAAAATGTATGCAGCAAATCCTCGTGAACGTGACACGTTCCAGAGGAGCAGTTCCACGATTCAGTTGATCTTAAAATATCCTCGAGCCGAAATCAAATTTGCTGTTCTATTTTCGAACGAGTACGTAGAAATTTCGATCCCGTAAATAAATCGTCTATTTATGCGATTAAATCACCTGGCAAACAGCCGGACCGCCATTCGCGAAGAACAGACAGCTTTGACAACATGAAACCGGTTCGATGTCAATATTGATTTTAGCGAACTCCGCGAAGTCCCCGTAGCGCGAACACTCTTGCGCATTCGTGTAACGCTAATTTATTACCGAAGTAAGACGTAAGTACTTCTTCGCGGTGGGATTAAGATCGGTTCACGTAGCGCTGCGAACTCGATACGGTGTTATTGTAGTAGTGCTATCGCAAAAATTGATTTGCTCCACCTGTTCCAGCGTCTCCACGTTCTGAATTGATCTAAAGAATTTTTATAACCCTTAATGAATGTACTTCTTTACGAGGAGATGCAGAACATTTATTAACTTCAACAGAATCTCGACGCTGATCGCCGAATAGACTGAAGTTTAAACGTCTCGCGAACGAGATCGCCAGATCCGCGATGATCGGAGGAGCGATGTCTGCCGAGGAGATCGCGGAAAGTCGGCCGATCGCATAACAGCGAGAAGGCGAACCCCAAGGAAATCATCCGGGGCGCGTCGTCGACTTTGAGACCGCTTCGCGCGTAGGAAATAAGGAACGATGCGCCCGTTACGGGCGACGCCTAAGATAAACTCTGCATAGCAATTTCGTTCGCGGCGATGTTTGGTATTCCGTTGGAGCCGTTGAAACGTAGCGTCGCGACGCCGCATACGTTACCCGACGAGTTTACACGGACAGTTCCAGATAAGAAAGCCTGGGAACGTGTAACATTGTTACGAGGCTGCGCCAGCTCGAAAATAACCGCGCCACGCGACTATCACGCGTCAGCGGTTCTCAAACAAGAGTGGTAGCAATTAGTCGTGGTTCGAAAGTGGTTGCTTGCCACTTTCATCGCTATTTTCTGCTCACTTATTTCTCCTTTTTTCTTTTTCTCATTCTGCAAAAGGGAACCTTTCCTGCGATCGCTCTTGGGACCTTTTTTTCTGTCTCGCGTGACGGGGTGTAATGTGGGTCACTGGGGTTTAACCCCCGTCGCTTTTGTTTTTCAACGCGATAAGGGCTCGGCAAGGAATCTGGCCTCGCTGCCAGCGAATAGCCTATTTTGGAGGGAATGAGAGTTCTGATGGGTCTCCGGATGGCAGCGTGCAATTACTAGGGCGCCTCTACTTCTTTAATGTACGACCGCTTCTTGGGAAACCGGCGGATTTGTAAGATTGCCGGAGATTAGTGTCGCGGTTTTTTATACTTGAACGGTACCGGAAACATTACTCGTGAACGTTCTCGACAAATTTTCATATCGCTGAAATTTTAATTTTCTACGTAGATGGAATTACTTTGATTTTCTGAACGGAGACTCTAACAATATTATTCCCAAGAAACGTCACCAATCAATATATTGTGGTTAATTTATGTGCAACTTCGTATTTCCTTTCAATGAGAAAAATTTCTTTCGTCTACTGGAAGACTTCTTCAGATTGTTACGTCTTAAGGTGGACGTTTTCAAGATGTATAGTTTAATTGAAAGATTCAAATTGAGATACAACGCAGTTTCGACCTTGCATTCACCGGCTTCGGTTCGGGTAATTGAGGATTCGGATAGTTGAAATCGAAGTTGGGTAACTCTTTAAAAATGATTTGAAGTTTTGATTTAAGTAAAAATGAACAAGGGCATATTCTAAGTAACCTATTTACTACGTATTTACTGATACGTAGTTTTCGCTTCGGAGTTGTTCAATACAATTGCTTCGATGTTCGCTTCAAGGATGTTGTAAATGATGATGAACACTCCAGCTGGTGTACACGCCTTTAAACTTTTCACTTTTACTGATCAACTTTATTTTGAAGAACAACACACACAATATTACTCCAGCGGATTAACACGCTTTCCTGATTTTAAACTGATTTGCACTGAACTAACTTTGATGTACAATGACGATTGGAAGAAATTTTAACATTGACTGAACTGGTTCTGATGAAGAGCCATCCCTTTTATAGATTAGCCAATCCATTGTTCTAGGCTTAATCTTCATGAGGTGGCTGCATCATCACCAATTCCTCTTAATCGCTTTCCTTCTTAATCGTTCACATTTCATCTTTTATCATCCTCTTGGCTGGATCATATTACTCTGCGCATCTCATACATCGGGGAACAATCCATTGCTCATCGATTCCTCTGAAAAATCTTCACATTCTTCTAATGAAATAGATTTCGCTGTATTCTTAATTTGTTCAATGAAGATTTAAATTCAAAATGAGTTTTCTTAATTCTATCGCACGCAAAGTGGTAGAATATACGATAGTTCGATATTAATTATTAATTATAATATTTGATATTTTATTTCTCGTGCGACATTATTAGACCAAGTAAAAAAGAAATTCAGAAAATGTACATAAGTCATGAATAGACTGCGGATCTTTATGCAAAATAAAAATTGTTTGCAGTGATTGCAAGACACAAGAGCGAAATAAACATTTCTTTCTTCGTTTAATTATCTAATTAAACTGAAACCAATACGCTGATATCTTTAAATCTTTTTAATATGTCCACTGCTTTAAATAGTGCTTATCTATTTTTGTCATAAATGCATAAAATCCGCAGTCTAGTCATGAATTATACATGATTGATTTTATCAATTATTATTAACGGCTGAACCACCGGACGTGACAAGATCAAAGTAAAATAAAAATGCTGTTAACAAACATATTATAAACACAAAAGTGTGCTATAAGAATGCACGGTACTTTGGGATTATCCCGTCGACCTTATAATATATAATATATGTATAATATATAATATAGGTACTTCGATATTTTCGTGTTTGGCGAAAATGGTCGACGGGATAATCCCAAAGTACCGAATGCACGACACGTTCCACGAGACAAGTGTCCACAAGGACAACATTCGTGTAAAATCAAGGCTGATCCAAGGCTCACTACAATCTACGTCTTTCAAATACAACATTTTCGTAAATGTTTCTATAAAACTAAACTCTGCCGTTCTTCGCAGTGAACAAAAATGTGGTCCTTAATCAAGAAACGAGACAAAGAAACTGACACACCTCTCGCCGCCACTAATTTGAAGTCGGCCGCGTTTCAGGAAATTCCGGACACAATGCCGCGTCTTAAATCAAACTTCCCAGAAACTCTGAAGTTGGAGGAAGCCGAAGTTTCGAGCACCGAAAGCTACACAAACCGTGCGATTTAAAGTCACCGAGGCGCGAAGAAACGCGGCGGCAACTGTGCCGAATTTGCGCTGCGAGCTCTACCACTGCGAAACTGAAGTACATACGTATTCCACCGCACCGGGCCGCGTGCGACTTCATCAACAAAACGCTCGCGCATTCGAGACGAATCACGAGGTCAACAGTCCATTGATGTTTCAGCGAAGGCAGCGAGGTTGCCAAAATTCGGAGTGTCTTCGAAAACGGAAGACGGGTGCAGCAGAGGATCGTTTTCGGGGATAGGTCGCGGAATAAAATTCAAAGGGATTCACCGTTGAGAGACGGTGAAAGGAGGTGAAGTACGATCCGTAGGACCAAGGAAGCGGCAGGAGAACCCGAAGCTGAAAACGAGCTAAGATAGAGACGACTGCGAAATTTTCTTCGAGCGTATCGCAGATTCCGTTCCGCGGGAATCGTCGTAAAGCGGGTTACTCGTTTCGCGAGTGAACAAGAGCGGGCAGAAAACGAGGCTGGAATGGGTTCGTCTCGTCCTTTTTTCTTCTTTCGACGGAACACCGGGTTTACACCCCCTCCAGACAAGACGACCCTTCCACCCCGTCCCTACCACTCCCCAACCAGGACCTACCGGTGGAGAATCGCCGACGAGAAGAGGGATCGTATTGACAGAGCTTTGGTCGATGTTCGGTCGGATTGTTTCGCTGGATCTCGAGTGCCGTCATGAATCCGCCGAGTTTTAATTACTTCTCGGATGAATATTGTTCCTCGAGAAACTTTCGCGGTTCTTCCGCGGGCGCATATAATTAATTGAAGCTCGCGGCTTCGATGGGCCCTTGATGCTTGCCAACCAGTTCATTGAAATCGCTGATTTATGACGGTAACACTGTCGCTTCTATTTTATTAGCACTCTTGTATTCGGACTTATACGTTGGTCCTCTTGGGAAAATATTGGCTGGCTTGAGGGAACCATTTTGTTTCTGATGGAAGAGCGAAAACGGACATGGAAGAAATTTTTTAACGAAATGTGTACCAACTCAAATATTTAGATTGCATTTTAAATGATATACCGGTTTCTTTCGAGAGGTAAATTTTGTAAAATGTTTGTAGAATTAGTGATTAAGTTTTATTGAAAATGAACGTCCACCTGCTCAGCCTACTCAGCAGTCGTTCACGGGAATACAGTGGGGTTCTTTGTTTACCGACGCCGCGCATCAATTTTCGTGGAAATTCATGGGCCGGAGGAGCGACGACAGCAATGAATATTCTGGACAGCATGCCGGCGAGCCGGAAAGACGGGTTGAAGATCGCAAGGTCGGTCAGTGCACTCTAGCCGTACGTAGAAACACGGACGAAAATGCAGCGCCTGTGCACGCGTGTGCATTTCCTACCCATCGTGGTCGCCATTCCAACGCGACCGGTGAATACTTTTTGCAACACAACTCGGCCGCTCTTTAATCGCCGGTGTTAACGGTACGGCTTTTTTTGTCCCGCTTTTGCTGTTCACCTTTCTCCACTTTCAACTTCATGCACTTTATTAGTCTCTTGTAAATCATTTTTATTGTGTTGATACACACGGAATCAAGAGAAATCTTTCATTCTTGAAAAATCAACCCTTATAAACGTCAACAAATTTCAAATTAACGTTTTCGTAATTAAATTTAATTGATCCGGATGAGCCGAAAAGATTGTTTCTCTCTGTATACTCTCTGTATCCGAGAAGATCGTAAATCTGGAAATTCGAGAGCAACAGACGAAATCCGCAGTTCCCCAAATGGGAGAAGATACCACCGTCAATAAAATCCAGGCTCGTTTATCGGAATCGCGGGGGTGGTGATGCGTGCACCGGTCGGAACGTGTGTGCGAGAGGGATGATAAACGATTTGGGGGTGTTGTTTAATCCCTGAGTCCCCCTATTTCCGGCTACAAGCGAGGCCGGCTCACAAAAGCCGTCGTTAGTAACTTCAACTCCCCCCGCCGCCCTCGCCCACAGAACTTTTCTCCCCCGCCTTCGGTCTTCAACTCTGGCCGGCGACGATGGTAACGTATCGTTCAAATTAATTGTGCGAGGGGCAGGATTACCGAGTTTAGAAATTTACAACATTAAAATTCATAAGCCTCGCCGCGGAGGATAATTAGCCGGCTGTAGCCTCGGGGGAAGATTAGCAGTCTATTACAATAATAAAAATTTCTCCGCGTACGATGTAGGAAATGCACAAAATGTTTACCTCCGCAGATGGTTAATGTGTAACACGAATTCTTGACAGTGGTGAACAGCAAAGAATGTTGCTGCTAATCTAATCAGATCAATTATCCCGAAGTCTTCGAAAACCCGTTCGATAATCTCAGACAGGAATGAAAAAAATTGTGCGTTTCGAAACGGGACCATCGGTGATCATTAACCGGTTCGATATCAAATCGGAAGCGTGTATTCATCTCGATCGGACCGGACTCGGGCAATTTTCTCGCGCTTCCTCCGAATCGATCGATCGGAATTCCTGAATGGGCTTTCACGATCGAACGGAACGACTGCTTCTGCTCTTAGCCCCGTCACGGGCGAACGCTGTTACACCGTAAAGAAGAACAGCCACGGACGAGAAGAACGAGGGTACGATTAGTCGAGATCCGATTAAACGAGCAGCCACCATTGGAAAATAATTAAGCGCGATAGGGTTCTTCGGGTTCGGCTTCTTCTGCCGGGTCCTCGACGCTTCTGCGCGTCCACCGAATGGAGCATTAACGCTCCCGAGAACCGGAGGCAATCTGTAGGTGCTGCGACGAGCACCCGTTGATCGCGGCGATCATTATAGACCCACTGACAACGATAAATTTCATTGCACCTCGACTCGGTTCCTCCCGCTCGAGAGCCGATCGTTTCTCCACCCGGTTCGTTTCTTCTTGTTCGTTTTCGCGACGAATTAAATACCGATGATTGAGCTGATGAATCTATCGGAAGCCGAACAGATTATTCCTGCTGCGGTGTTCGGCGAGCGAAACTCCTCATCGAGAACGATATCAACTTAATTAGCGTGCTCCCAATAAACTGTTATTTACTCTGAAGATTACTATCCAAGATTTAAAGACTAATCCTTTGCGGACGTTTTAAAATATTTTAAATGGTTTCTTAAAGTTGAGGACCAGTCAATCTCGAGTATAACTTTCACGTTCGAACGTTGCTGAAAGAATTATCGCTGAGCTATTACACTGTCCAACAGCCAAAAAGTATTTCGATTTCCACTATGCGATTCTTGTAGAGTTTTTCGCGCTGATTCCGAATCTGGCCTTAATTTTTCTCCTATACGTACAGTTTTTGAGAAAATGGAGTTTAAAAAAAAGACATATTTTTCAACTTTGAACAAATATTGTGATGTTATTATAAAAGATATTGAATTGTTCTTTACAGCAAAAGATTCCTTAGACTTTCCCGAATACAGTGATATATAATATTAATGCATTATGATTGTTTAAACATGTTTAAACAATCATTAAAGACGGAGAGACACCACTTTCGCACCAATTTTTGACGATATTTTTGAATTTATCTAAAAAAATAAGGGTCCAGCGGAAAATCGAACTATACCACGCGATAGAGCAGACTTTTATCTTGAGAAACCCCCCCTTGAAGTTTTTGCGAAATCGACGTTTTTACTGAACCAGAAAGCAAAATATCTTCGCCCGACATGAGTTGCGCCCAGTGGCGCTCACCACTAGAACGTCGTTCGCCGCTCCGTATCCCGTCGCGCGCTGTATCCCGTCCCGAGCGCCACTGGCGTCAACGCATGTCGGGCGAAGATATTTTGCTTTCTGGTTCGGTAAAAACGTCGATTTCGCAAAAACTTCAAGGGGGGTTTCTCAAGATAAAAGTCTGCTCTATCGCGTGGTATAGTTCGATTTTCCGCTGGACCCTTATTTTTTGAGATAAATTCAAAAATATCGTCAAAAATTGGTGCGAAAGTGGTGTCTCTCCGTCTTTAATGATTGTTTAAACATGTTTAAACAATCATAATGCATTAATATTATATATCACTGTATTCGGGAAAGTCTAAGGAATCTTTTGCTGTAAAGAACAATTCAATATCTTTTATAATAACATCACAATATTTGTTCAAAGTTGAAAAATATGTCTTTTTTTAAACTCCATTTTCTCAAAAACTGTACGTATAGGAGAAAAATTAAGGCCAGATTCGGAATCAGCGCGAAAAACTCTACAAGAATCGCATAGTGGGAATCGAAATACAAAAAAAAAGTTGAAATTTGTTGGACAGTGTTATTAGGTGTGCAAATAAGTTCTTTACCCTGTTTTTCCAAATTTAAGATTGTATTACATAAACCAGGCACAAGATTACGTCTCAAAGTAATCACCCTCATTCTCTATAACCTTTTCCCAGCTGGTGGGTAAATTATAAATTCCATCCTTGAAGAATGACGGCTGCTTGCTGGTTTTGAAATCATCAATACATTTTCGGATATCTTCTTCTGACCTGAAGTGCTCTCCCAACAAGTGGTATTGCAGACTCCGAAAAAGGTGATAGGCTGACCAGGCCAGGTCGGGAGAATCTTTGGTACCACTTTTTGAATGTTCTGTAAGATACAGCGTTCTCTCCCAGTGCCGCACAAACCATTTCGGTAGCTTCAACAGCTGATTTCCTAAGCTGCAATGCAAAGAGTAAGCAGTGACGCAAATGATGCTTCTCGCACGCGATATTCTTTGAAATTGTTGCGTAGTTCTGGAAACTCTTAGAGCGCTCATTACGACTCTTCTTAAAGCTAAAAGAACGCTCTTTCACATGGCGCCACAGTCAGGGAGTAATTCGAACTCAGTCAGAAGTTATGATCGTAGAAAAGAAAGGGTAAGGAACTTATTTGCACACCTAATATAATGAAGCCGGTTTTATAATGATGATCGTCCACCTTGGTTTCGAGTGCTTGGGCGTTCGACGAAGTGTATTGAGGTGCCTTTCGCTAGCCGTAGTATCGGTAGCCGAAAATCGGATTGTGTGAGCTCGTGGGTGTAATTAGCTGCGAGTGAGCGAGAGAGAGAGAGAGCACCGTTCCTTCGGTGATACCTTCGGCAGCAGCATCGTGCACGCGCGAGCCTCGCCGGTGCTTGTAAACGTATTTACATCGGGCCAGCATTTCCTGGCAAAGGACCGAGAACGATAAATCTCGGCAGGCCTGTTTATCGGCCTCGTTCCATTGTGCCTGGTGGCGAAGGCTGCGTTCGGAGCCACCGAACATCGGGGCGTGAAGTGTTTGCGTGCGTCCACGGACACGCCACCACCGTGGCAAATAAGCCTCGTGATACGTTCCGGCATTATCCGCCACACCCGTTATCCCGCATTATCGTCCGTTCGACCTAACGATCCACGTGCATGCGTTTATCGAGTCGGCTATTTTCGAGGGATAGCTCTCTGCCGTCAGCCATCCGAAGCGACCACTTTCACCCTGCGATTTTTATTATCGGCTCGATATTACACCGCGCCATCGCGATACCGTTCGATTCTTTACGAGCGCAAATAGCCGGTGCGCCCGCGTCTCTGTAACGGGTGGTTCCGAACGATTTCTCGAAACTCGACCTGTCCACCGATTCCGATCGATTTCCGATCGGTTCCGGTGCGTCCAATTAGCTACCGAATCAATCGAGCTAGCTGTTTGTCAACCGGTTACTCGAGCTGCACGACCAATCGTTTTTGAAATATGAAATTTCCTATCTCTTGTTTAATGATTCTTTACAGACTCCTATCTCCAGTAGAATATCAACTATGCTTCCTTTTGGAATTGTCGGTAGACTTGGCGCAGACTTCCGCAGAATAAGAAGAACAGGAATTAAATATCGCAACTATGTTCTACTTTCCCCGGTGTCACGTATTTGCGCTCGTTATCGGTTTATGACACCTGTTCGGAATATTTATTGAAAATGAATATTCACAGACGGAGATAAGGCTACTAATTTATACGCTGGAAAGTTCAATTTCCACAGATGGATCTATTCATTAACACCGACGTGGGCTGATGCGAGCACTAAAGGGTTGATGTTGAGATCCAGTGGTTTTGACGAAGTTCCGCTCGACGGAGCTTGGCGCGAATAGTTCTAGGACACCTTGTACACGCACATGGACGGAAAGGTCGAAATAATCGGGCGATTTGCGGGCAATTGCGATTAAGGGATCGGCGACCGTATCCGGAGCTTTCCCTGCGAACGCGGCGGCAGGAACGAGGATAACTCTTGGGGAAACAGTTGGAAGCACTTGAACCGACTACAATGCAGTTCGCAGGTAGTTAAAACTAACTAGAGATTCCCCTCTGCATCTGGCTCTCTTGCGCATAGTTTACGGTATTGGCCGACTTCCAGTTCTTCCGGCTCCGGATTCAATATCACCCCAAGAGCTGTTTGGGGGAAGGGAGGGGGTGATGTTTATAGGGAGAGGATGTGCGTGGCATTGATTTCGGAACGTTATCTCGAGACTCGGCGTTTCCGAGCGAAAAAATGATTGTGCGGTCGCGACATCTGCTCTTGGCGTCCACGATTTATGAATCTTCGCGGAACGCGACCCCGTCGAGCAATCTCCTGCTTCATTTGCCGTTGCTCGATCGTTCCCCCGCTTCATAGAATGCGTGTCCTTCCGGTTTAATCGGGACGCTCGTTTGTAGCATACGTATATACCCGGGTAACATAAAATGTCGGATGTCGAACGATTGGCAATCTCACCGCGCAAATTGTTCCTTGATGGAATGTTATGGAAGTTACGTCCATTTTATCTCACTACAGTTCTGGAGAATTTGCACGATTCCAACTTTGTTGAAGTAGAACAACTTTGAAGAGCTACGTCGTGAGAGCTCCACATGACCAAACTAGTTCCTCGTTTCTATCCCATCAAACAATCGTGTATTAAGTCCTGGGGAGTCGTTGCAAAGGGGAAACTTCAATATTGGACGTCCGTTAGAAAAATTCAATTTCGAGAACATCGCCGAGGATTTAGGTATCGTTGCTCTGCATTCTAACGTTTCGGAAATAAAGATGCTGTCTTTCTTTATGCGTAGAGTTATCCGAAAAATGCGAGGGGATATGGCGGAGCCGAGTCGGAAGTGGGCTGATTCAGAGTTATTTCGGTGGAGAAGGAATAAACTCGGTCCGTATCGGTCGGTATCCCATAATAGATAATGGCGACGGGTATCGGCGGGCTTATTTACCGTGGCGTATCGCATTCACAGTATTCACAGGCACGCTGCGCAACCGGAGAGCGACGGGGTTGAAGGTTCGTTCGGACCGTGGGCTTCGCGTTCGAGAGAGGCCACGGGACACAATGGAACGGGACCCGATAAACCGGCCGCGGGATTTATCGGCGCCATATTTAGCCAGGAAATCGCACGCGGAAATATACGGGCGGGCGTCCAGCGGCTGTAGCAACCTCGGCCTGGTTCCGCACACGTGGATACCGTGTGGAACGCTCGTAGACGAGGAGGAGGCCACCCCCGGGACCGACTAACACGCTTTCCCGATAAATCACCGCCACTTTATTCAATCGACGTATTAAAACTGTCTCCCCAGTCGCGTTCTTCTTCCTGCGCCAGCGAAACGCGTCCGCTTGACCCGTGCTGTTCGCTCCATGTTAATTTGTGCCATTGTAACACTGCGTTTCAGGCTAATAAGCGGTTGATTATGGATCTCAAAAGCATTATTCAATGAGATTTATCCGGATTTACTAGGTGGGTTCATATTTCTGTCGAGGTTGCAATTGTCGTCTTGCAATTGGAGACTTTATCGTTGAAATATCTACGTTCGTTACGATTATGAAACCGCAGCAAATTCAGCTCGGGCTCGGGGCAGGTCGGAGGTGGGGCTGTCTCTTTTTCACCTGGCCCGATTAATTGCCACTTGGGGCTACCAGAGGCGAGTCCGCGTTTCTTCGAAGACGCGCGATTATTCTCCGGCGGCCTCCCGAGGCCGTTGAATAAACGGACGCCATGAATCTTGAATTTTATTCAGATTCCACGAAGTCGATTATCGCCGATTCTGGTTTTCCTCGGATCGCGACTCGCCCTCGACTCGATCAAAATTAATTAGGGCAAGCAATTAATTATATTTATAAGTCTAATACAATTAGTTCCAGGTCTAATACGGCCTCTAAACGTTATTCCTTAAATTTGAGGGTACGCGAGACGACAGGTACGTGTCCCACCCGATCGAAAATCGTACAACCAGTATAACGACAGCTTAATTCGTACTAGGCTCGCGTGGCGACCATTTGCCATTCTCGCGAGACACGGTCTCGCCAAGGACACGTTCGTGCCCCGGAGGGAAACTGATTTTTCCGACGTCGCCGGCCCGTTCCGTCGTCGCGGGCCATTTGCCTTCTGTTACTCGCGACACCCAGTCTGAAATAACTAGCCACGACTGCCTCGGCATCGATCGGAGCATAATAATAGCCGCGGCATCGTTCCCGCCGACTATTTTTAGCGTCACCCAGTCATCGCGACCTACAGCAGCGCTAAGCGACAAGCGATTTTCAATGGCAATCGCTCGAACGCCGAGGGACGTGGCGATGCCATCGTTTCTACGGCCGACGTCACGGTTATCGCGAAGCAATTTTTTTCACGATTAACCCAACTGGCTTGTTGGCTCCTCCGTATGGATGAAAGATACAATTGTTGGACAACTCTCCCATTTTTCAGCCCGTTCTAAAAGGGTGGCGTTTGAAACTTTATTTCCAGCCATTTCTTTTCAAAAAGTAAACAACATATTTTTATGAAACTTGCCAGGATTTTTGGCGCATGTTTGAACTACTTTATTTATTGCAGATTGATTTGAATAGATTCGTTTAAATTTACCGTGGAGGTATAGCACTCTTTGCGATAGAGTCACTTGGGCTTAAAAAGAATTTTACTCTTGAATAAAAATTGGCCGGCTCGTTCGCCCGAGGATTATTTTCGGGGCGAAATCGCGAGCGACGAACCAGGTATGGTCGATAAATAAAATCGAGGCGTGAATTATTTTTATATCGGGTTCTCGAGGCCACGAATTCCCGCCACGTTGAAACGTACGGGACGATCTTTTCGCAGGTGAGTGCATGCGACGCAACGGGGGCTCTAGCAAAACGAGCAAAAGTCGGCACCCCCGAAGCACGTCGCGTCGGAGTAACGTCGAACGGCGCGAGGATGTCGAAGGAGATTGTGGTCGATAAAAATCGAAGGCTGCGTCGTAACCGACCAGTCTCCTTGGAAGATCCGCGTTAATAAGCATTCCGTGGCGTGATCGTTAACCGCAACAAGCTCGCGTTTATCGTTTCCGGAAGTGTTCTCGAGTTTACAGATTAATTTCCTCGCCAGTTTCATGTTTTACTACATTGTAAACGAAACTCTGCGCCACTAATAACACCGTGCACGTGAGACCGTCCCGTGCGGATTATTTTAGTACACCGACTCTTTTTGGCGATGGAAAGAAAGCGTTGGGAAGCCAAGGATGAGGACGGCGCTTAAAGTCGAGCTGCTTTTAGGAAGAAGTAAAGAACAGACGACGGGAACGTAAAATGTGGGAACGTAAGCTAAATGGATCAATGTGGACGACACTTAAATTTAATTTAATCAAGAACTAAGGAACTGCAGAACACGATCTACCTGATAAATGCATTTACATTTTAGACAGTGGTTGATTTACTTGGTAAAATTTAGGGAATTATAAGAATATCAGAAAAATTAAAGCCAAAGATACAGTGATCAGTAGACTGTAGGTTTTATGCATTTATAACAAAAATGGATAAATCAAATTTACAACAGTTAAAGGTTAAAAGAATTTAAGGATATCGATGTATTATTTTCATCGTACCGAAATTATAAAAGAAAGAATGACAGTTTGCTTTGGTCCCTGTTTCTTACAATTGATGCAGACAATTTTTATTTTGCATAAAGACCCGCTGTCCAGCAATCGGCCTACAAATGGATGCAAGTAACCGGAACCCAGTTAAATGGAGCGGACTCCAGGCCAATTCGAATTTTGAAGACGAGGTCGCAGTAAAAACGAACCCCGGCTGCGAACAATATTTCAAGTTCCCCCAACAAGTAGCCCAAATCGAACTCTCATCAACCCCTATAGAGGGCTCTCCCCTTCCAACGAGAGCAGTCAATGAACCTTTCCGTCGCCGTGGCGTGGGTCGGCAACAGACGAAGAAGGGTCGCTCTCCTACAGAGAAACTTGAGCGTCCACGTGCGTCTCGCACAGGTCTCGACCGGGAAAGCATGAGGATCGTTGACCCTCGACCTTACCCCCGGCTGACCTTGAGATCGCTCGCAAAGATTCTGTCCCAGGTCTGAACTGCGGGACTGTATCGCTGCGTGTCCGCATGGAGGCACGATGTGGACGGATCGCAGAATCATCAAATTATTCTGCATCAATAGAACCTTTCAAGAAGGTTTCACAATGGGTCTGATAGGAAACATCAATAAAAAATAGAAATTCGGTCTTAATTCTGAAATATTTATGCTTTTGGGTAGGTACTTTGCTCTAAAGTCCTTAAAATCCTTTGCTGTAAAGTCGTATCTTTAAAAGTAGTTCACAAATCACTAATTTGAATCATAAATAATTTCGGCTGACATCAATTTTATTCAGCCATAAAATAAATAACAATTGTATGTTCACCGTTACTTGCGACGATTTGATGTCGCTGATCAGGCAGCTCGAGTACGATGATAAATGTATTATCACAATTTATTCTCAGAAACGGATGCCCTTTATAACTCGGCCCAATAAAACGCTTTCACTCTTCATCATCTTTAAGTTCATCACTTTTAACTCTCGTGCACTGTTCGGATCAATTACATAGAAGCAAACCTTTCTTTTAAATTGTAATTTGTCTTGCCGAAATATGTATATGAATTAATCTAACGCAAACAGTGCACAAGGCTTAATAAAACTAAATGTCTATAGTGCATTAGCATTAAGTTTAACCAGGCTGCTACCTCTAAGCATTTAAACCCTGAAGAACATTTTGAGAAACGCTAAATGCCTTCATCAGTTCTGAAAGTGTATGTACACAGATCCTCAAGATCAATGATTCTCGGATCGCGATTGTTGATCTGAAAATCTCTGATTGCTCAGGTGCACGGCCATTAGCGTCCTGAGCAGCGCTTTCAACTCGACAGGTAGCACAAGGAGCAGGTAGCATAAGGAGGGAGCAGCATAATCTCGACGGCCGACAATTGCCAGCCTTGCGGCCCGTTAAAGTAACGCGAGCTCTCGAGCACTGCTGCACGCGGTGCAACAGGCCGAATTGCACCATACGTTCCGCGAGTGCGTTCACCCCGTTGCACGCCGTATGCAGTCGCATCCCGTCGCTCTTCCAGCGTTCGACCGGATCCCGGTCGGGATCGATATATAACGGCGACCTCAACGACCAGAGCTTCATCGAAAGTTCGTCCCGACGAGATTCCGCGATCGTACGAACCGCCTGGAGAGTGGGATCGATCACGCGAATAATCGGAACACTTGAAACTTCGATCACGCGCACCCGCGGTGCATTAACACCTCCGGATTCTTAACTCGACGACCGGCACTTCGTCCGATCGTTGGTTTAATATCTGACCCCGATTTTGCAACTTCCCAGACGGTGATCCTTAACCTTCGTTTTACGATCTTGATCCTTTTATTGAAACCACGCTCCGGTGGTGACAAGTTATGAAAGGAGACAAATACGGTTCGCCAAAGAATCACATTTAGTTCAATAAAATTGCTGTTTTTGAGGAACATATTAAAAGAAGGTACTTTTCTTAGCTTCGTATAGACTCCTGCTTACCGAACGTTAGCTAATTAATATTATCGAGATTCATAGCAAAGATGACATTTTGTAATCGTTTAGAATATGTAGAAAAAATTACCAAAGAGAAGAAATTGAGTTGTTCGATGCAAGTTCGCTGGCAGATCGTAATAAATGTTTTTCCCAAACAGTCTAGACCGGCGCTATATTCATGATGCTCGAAGAACGTGTCCATTAATTTTTCTAGAGTAAGGCAAGGTGCATAGAGCAGAAACTAGACAAACTTCCCGAAGACTGCATAATTCTTAAACGTTCGCGAGAGTGTTTCGGAACGAGGCAACGTGAGAAACGGAGTAGACAGGCATAAATCATGTCGGTCTAATACGAGCTCTGAACTTCAGCGACGCGTTTCATCCGGTCGGCGTGGCGCGGCAGCATCCGAGAGGAATCAAGAGGAACGCTTTGAGAGTCTACGGGAGAGATGAAACGACACGGATGATCCGCGAAGGCGTCGGCGGGCAGAAAAGGGGACAATACAGCGTCGCGGTAAATGTTGCACCGTGTAATCGAGGGAGAAGAAAAGGGCGGCGGCGACTCCGAGCCTCTCGGACTTCGCCGAGACAAAGGAGCCGGGTAGATAAGACCGCAAGAAATCGTTGTTCTCCGGGGCAGATCTGTGTCACGGGTAGCTCGAACGTAACGCGGAGGCGGTTTGACGGGAAAGTCAAGGCGCGAGAAAAGAGGGGAACCGAGGCGTAATCGCTTTATCTATCCACTCGTTCCTGCGAACGGCTGTCGCCAGTTCTTTCTCTTTCTCTCTCTCTCTTTGTCTCGGAAGCAGAGGGGCCACCGGCTACGTAAACCTCGTGCGCACAGCTCGCTGGAAAACGCCATCGGAAGCACGGTAACTGCGCTTCCGTGCAACACTTCACGAGCACACCCTCATTACCCGTGCCGCCTCCCAGCGAGCACGTAAACGGAAGAAAGACAGTAGGACGGAAAGAACACGAACAGCTTCCTGCCCGGGGAGATTGCTACTCGAATTCGAAGTTTCCACCGTGAACGACTCGCATGGGAATTCACGGCGCGGCGCGGCGCGGCGCCTCCTCGCCGTCGATCCGAGTTTGTCTGGGGAACGCCCGGCGAAATTGATTCTCGCGCCATGTAATTGCTTCTATGAAAATTCATTTGGAAATTATACTATGTATCTTACTCGTCAAATTACCTGAAGTCGACGGGATTGATCGTCGAATGCTGATGGGTTTCATTCTGTACACACATGATGGACAATTTAAGATACGTCCGTCATCTCGCAGAGAAACGTATTCCCAAAATTCAAAAATTACAATCAGTAGTCTGGAAAAGCCTTTCCCAGCTTATCTTTCATTTAAGGTTCTCAACAAACTATCGATTAAAGTTGCCGGTATCGCAAGTTCAATTTCGTTTGTACCAACAATAGCGAGCCGTCGTGCAAGCTCGCGCCGCGCCGTCGTAAAAGATGCCCATCAGATCGGAACCCCATTACGCCGAGACTCGAAGATCCAAGGGGAACGATTGATGATCGATCAACGATGAAATTGCCTTGTATTCCCGGCGATTACGTTTGAACTCGCGCAAACCAGGGGCGGGGTAGGCGGGAAGGAACGAGGGGTAGGAAACACGAAGTTTTGATGGGCGACAGCGGCCGGGAACGCGTGTGCGTATGCTCGAAGAAACGATAGGATAGGCCAAAGGGGTTAGATGACGGCTCGCGTGGAACTGTATAATTAGATTAGGTACAAGTCGCATTAGCATGTCATGCATATTCTATGCGGAGCGGACTCGACGTCGAGGTGGGAATCATATTCCATTCGGTAGTCTCTCGATGCGGTTCCCTCGCTTTCTCTGCGTTTTCGTCCCCGCAAACCCTCCTTGCAACCCCCGTCGCGTTATGCGCCACGTTTCTGGTCTTATTCTTTTGTTTTTCGCGGTTCTCGTGCCCCACGCCAGGCCGCCTGTTATTCGTTCGTTGGCCCGCGACCCGAACGCGAATTACCGAAAGAGAATGGACAAGCGGACGATAATCGATTCCACGCCCTGTCTGCTGGCCGTCCGAGACCGGGATTCTATGTTTCAATTGCAGAATTACGCCCCCTTACCGTCTTGGATGGTCAACAACAGTGTAATAGACTTTTTGTACGTGTGAAATAAATTATTGTCTTTTTCTGCCTTGAAACAATCCATCAACATGAGGATTTGTAAATATAAGTACTCTTATCTAAAGCGAAGCAGAACAGATTAATCCAGATATGTATATTGAAACTCTTAATCAAGGAAAACGGAACACATTTGGATAGAAATGCAAATACGAGGTTCTATAAAATTGTAAACTGAATGCAGCGCAGCGACTTGCTGCGAAATGTAGAGCAGACAGGTGACTAACTAATCTCAACAGAGATAACGCTTTAAGGAAGCAGCAGAGACTGGCGGAGCGGTGATATGGAAATGACCTGAAAAAGATACAGCGTTGAGCTGACGAATGAACAAGCGAGCCAAAGAAAGAGGGAAGCCAGCAGACACGAAGCTGCAGACAATGGGATAATGATTAAGAGTTTCGATTCGTCTCGGCGAAGTAGAAAGAGCTTCGCGAGCAACGAAACATTCCTCTGCCTCGATCGGGCTGTCCCGCGAAAAAATTCGCGTCGGGAACGATCGGAATCTGAAAGAATAGAAATGGACGAGAAATCGGAATCGGCACGACGCGACGCGCTGCTGAAGCGTGAAATGAGAACGTGCTCGAGTGTCTGCAAAGGAGCGAGCTTTGAAAGCACGAGTTACAATCAGGGCAAGGTCGTAACCGGCGTGCCGAAGGCGCCTCCGTCTCTTTCTGCGAATCATTCCGCCGTGCAATCGTTGCACCGAAACATAAACAGAATTCCCAATAGACTTGTCTCTTTGAATTCACGACGTAAGTTATGCCGCACGTGAAACGATTCCCCGAGGAAAATCGACAAATTAGACCCGGGCTAGCCTCTTATCGGGAGAAACATTACGGATTTCCTTCGAGCGAAAGAAGAGGCGCGATTACTTTCGCAATTATTGACAGTTTAGTCGAAATTGGTCTTGGCTGAACTTTACGGACACTGCAATTGAACTCTTCCAAACCTAAAGAGTGAGCAGTTTTAATCGCTTTAAAGCGATTTGATTTAAATCAAGAAAGCTTCGCCCTTGGGTTCCGAAGCTTCCAGAGTTGGGACCATCGGTGCAGAAAACTTTAGGCTCAGTCCTTAGGTTTCGAGATGTTTAAAGATAGTCTAACAATAAATATGGAAATACGTTTAATCGCTCGTTTAGCCAGAGAATGATCAGTGGATAGGAATTCTGGGCAATCTTCCGGATTTATAAGGCAGTTCTCCGGGAATGGAAGTCCTCCGGGGAGCGGAAGCGAATGTTTCTAGAAGATCGGAGATGAAAATATCAATAGTTTCAGGGGCTCGGCGGAACGGTATCGCTACGAGCGAAAAGGGATGAAATAAAGTCGTATACCGTCATCGCAGTATTTTTCTTCGGTGGTTCGCGAGCTTACACATCCGGCGTCTTGGCACTGGCAATATCTCGTCCAACCCCCGTCTCTCAGCCATCCTCTCTCACCCTTATTCTCCACCCCTCCGTGTCTCCTTTGTCCACGGATCCCGGAGCACGGCGGAACGACTCGAGCAATACGACGTTTCGAAAAACGTATTACAGGCTTATCCCCTTCTAGCTCGCCGAAGAAGAAAACACCGCCGTCTGTGACAGAGGATCTGTGTTTATGTGCTCGTTACTACTCGACCGCCGGAGTATCTCTGCTTTTCAATTAGCTGGATGCTTCACGGTTCTTGCGCTTTTGCTCGCCGGAGGATCGCGTTTTCGTGGATCGACCTCCTTATTCAATACGACCCACAAATTCCACCAACCGATGCGACGCGTCAAACAAACGAAAAGCTCAGAGTTTCAGCTCGAAACCACGTCAGAGCGCCATTGTAGTAAAGTGGTAATTAATAATAAAGTTTTAATTTTTCATTGTTGTAACGTAAAAGATCTGAAAAAATTCTGAAGTACTTATTATAGTTTTTAATTTAACGTCCAACCGTTACTTTGGCTGGATATTTAAACCTGTTAGCGATAAAGATAATAATTCTAAGGAAAGTTATGAAGGTTTAAATACGATCAATGAGATTTCTTTACAGCGAAGATTTTTGCGATCACTGTTACTCGATTTTCGCTACATCGATCGGAAAGGTTTGAAGAGACGCGTCGGCGAGCACAGGGTTTTCCACGGAAATTTTCTTTTCAGCCCCGGTGCCATTTTAATTGATTTCGCCGATTAAATTTCGTTCGCCGCCGCTTCCCGATTCAATCCGGGCTTTTAGGGACGAGCTGAATAATCTCAATCCGGAACTGTCTGCCGTTCTTAATTAGACCCAGTCAGATAGTTTAATTGCTTCATGCTATCCGGGAGGGAAACCGGCGTTAAAGGAATCTCTATTTACGATACTTTCGGGCCACCTGTTACTAAGAAACGAAACGTCCCTTGTTAACGCGACGGGAATTTCTACCGTTCACTGTGTCGCCGATTAAGAGCAATCGCTGGTTTAATGACACGAGACTGCCACCTCGGATTGGACCTCGTGAAGCCAAAAAATTTTACGACTAACCGTTTGCGAGAACGATCTCCTCTCTCTCTTTCCCGCAACTGTTTTGTTTTAGACTACGCTCGAGGAAACACGCACCTCAGGATAAAGCGTGTTTCATTCTTCGGTCTGTTACGTTCTGAATAGCAACAGATACGCCGTAAATCGTGGAACGTTGAAACGATCAGAATCACTCGGTCGTTTTCCACGATCATTCCCACTTTAAAGACAACAATCGAAGTCGGTCATGGCTCTGGATTCCGATCCCGCCTATCGATGAGTCAATGCGGATCGATCATGTCAACAGCTCCTAAGCTGAATCTTACTCGCATTTTTTCGGCGCGTGAGTTTGCGAGAATGTAATGGCAGGATTAGGTAGCAACATTCCAAGTGTTTTGACTTTTATAGATTAGAGCTCGCTTTAGTTTCGGTAAGATAAGGAGAAAAATTGTTTGGTTTCTTAATCGGTGTTTACAGCGAACAATTTGCAAACGAGCGGGAGTTGTCGCGCACCGTGCTCATCAAATCGGAACGAGCCGAGGACGAATGAAGACGGATCGGGCCATCGAAGGGCGATTAATCTCTGTTAGAAAACAAACTCGAGTTAGTTCGCTAGTGCCGCGGCAACTCGCGGAGCATGATCTATCGAGCTGATACACGCTCGTGATTAAATCTGGACACCGAGAGCGCGGCCAATATTTCACCGGAAGATGAACTCCGGCCGACTGATACCGGAGAGGGTGGGCCGATCGTAAATGCAAGAAGTAATACGGGCCGCGCGCGCGAATGCAATTCTTGGGGCGGACGGGGAAGATGGTCTTATCTCGGAAACGGGGATGGCAAGGATCGATGCTCGAGCTTCCATCCAGCCGGCACTTTCCTCGCCGCTGGAACCAGACCATCCTTATTTTCTTGCCTCGGGGAAACAGCGGGACCTTTTGCTTTCAGCCGGATGCAGCGGCAGCACCACCAGCCGCCCCCGTTACGCCCCCGGGAACTTCCAAACTACAGATCCGAGATACGGGGTCGCGCCACTTCGCGTAGCCGATAAATCACGGCGCCTCACCTGAATTGCTTCTTTGAATTTCATTTCGGACCCTGGGACCTTGCTGCTGTCTGATTCATTCGAAATCGAGCACCGAGGATTCGGCTCTACGGAGACTCTGCTCCCATCGGAGTCACTGAACGGGGATTTCGAGAACATATTCTGAATTACTGCGATCGGGTGGAATTTTTGGACACACAAATGTCCATTGACATTTTTGTTTGCATTGTCATTGTCAATAGCATGGAATAAAGAACGACAACTTTGAAAATATAATGTGAATTGATAATCTAAGTTCCAGTATGAATATCTACACTGCAGAATACGCTTCTTAACTTCACTTAATAGCGGCTCCCAACTTTCACCTCTTTCCAGATACAATTATCCACTGTTAGACGTAGACGTCTTCACATCCCTTAACTGTAGAGTGGCTTCAAACTGTCTCCCGGTGGTATATAATCTTCAGCAACTAGCTACATTAAACGCAGTCATTACTTGGAGGATGCATTAGAAGTTCGAAGAGTAATTGACCTTGGCTGTCCGCGATAGCACGGGAGTTCCATATTGATCGTCGTCTATGTATATGATCACAGCAATTTACCTCGATTATCATTCCGCTAAGGCTATTCACGTGTTTATTAAGCATACAAAGGATACAACGAAATAGCAATCATACTGGAATTTAACGAGGTTTTACAGGTCGATCCGTGAAGGTGTAAATGGATGCAAATTACCGTAATTTCTCCTACACGTATCGGCAATATTAGCTCCCTGTTTTGTAATTTCAATTGACGTTTGTAGCAAGTATTTCGAATTGCGAAATTCCTTCAAAGTCGAAACGAAATAATGAAATAACGTTACTGATGGTTTAGAGAAGGTGCGCATAAAATAAACACAGAATATCAGTTTCTTCTATCGATATTAATAATAACAAGTTAGTTAACCATTGTACACTGATTAGTCAGTGCACTGAAATTTGGTAAATTACATTGAATCAAGCTCGCTGTTCAAAGAAGAAAAATGCTTGTAACGTATATCTTGTAAAGGAGAAGTCGCACTCTAGTGAGAAAATCCTCTAACAATAGTTTATTATGTTTACTCAACAATGTGCCAATCACACCATTCCATAGATTTTAGTATCGATCCTCCGCCAGTTGTGTCTCCACGTGTTGAATATTTTTGTGGTTAGATTTTCGATTGTATCTTTTTCGAGGAAAGTAAGTGATTTTGAAATGTTTGAATATATCTGTAGTTTCAGTTTCTTTATATTAATGTTTGCCAACTGTTGGTTTGGGCTGAAATTCACTTTCTCTTTGTCAGTAGCTATGTAGTATTATCAGTCCACGTGGAGTTCCCAATATGGGTATAGCTATTGACATTCTTGGTGTGGGTGCCGAATATGGCACTGGGTGTCATATTAGGGACTCAAGGTGTACCATATTAAGAACCCCTTTCGCTGAAACCTGCTAATGAAACCACGAAAACAAAATATTTTTCCCAAGCTGTATTAATTTTTGAACAAACTTGACCCCAGAATCTTATAGAGAGGGAATGCATCTACGACTGGTAATTTTTTGGTCGAAAAAAAGCATTCTAAAATCAACAAAAAGTGATTCATTAGGGACTCAAGGTGTACCATATTAAGAACCCCTTCCGCTGAGACCTGCAAATGACAGCACAAACAAATATATTTTACCCAAGCTGTATTAATGACCCCAGAACCTTGTAGGGAGGAAATGCATCTACAACTGGTAATTTTTTGGACGGAAAAGAACATTCTAAAATAATCAAAAAATGACATCAACAAAAAGTAGTTCATATTTGGGCACTTTACCCTATAAATTGTTGTTACTGAATTAACGCTAATCCTAACGAGCATTGAAATTGATTGACATAAATACAGAGATTAACGACGCTTAAGTAGCTTCAACGAGCGCGTTATCCAAAGAAATCATAAATAGTTAGGATTAATAATACATATATCTAATCTCGTGGGTCGATTGAGAAGGCTCGAGTCATCGATAGACATAACTACGATCGCCGATTAGATAGTCGCCGGCGGAGTCGCATGGTCGATGACAGTGAACGATCCCCCGATCGATGATCCTCAGGGATTACCAAAGACGCTTCCGGCGTGTCCTCTCGATCGTGCTGGATCGATAGTTGCGTCACTGTCCAGCACCTTCGAGCGGGCACTGATAACCGTTGCCTGACGGTTAATTAATTCGCCGGCTAACGTAATTACTTAGAGCTTCCAGCGTGTACGAGCGATACTGACGCGAGCGTGTGCATTTGCATGCATTTGTGTATATGTATGTGGATGTGTGCGTTTGCGTGCAGTGTGCAGTGCACACGCGCGTCAGGACGCTGCGATCGGACACTCGCGCGCGACGGTTGTTCACGGATTTATGGCCGGGCGAGGATGATCTTGTTAATTTGAACGCGGTCTACGTGTCACGAGCCATGTATTAGTTCTTGAAAAGGATTATTAGTAACGCTATCCACGCGAACGGTTTAAGTGCCGGATAAATAGGGCCGGGTATCGATCGCCGGCAATTCGACCACCGAGACTCTCAGATAATATTATAGCTTAGCAGCGCGTCGAACGAAAACTATGTTTTCCCCATTTTTTAACGAATTACACCTACAGAATGATTACGTATTAATTACTAGAATGTGCATTTTATGCATTTATGAGAAAAACAGATTTTGTTCATTTATTTAAAAGCCTCATTGGCAGGAGGTTCTGTAAATGACCGATGTACTGAATAGAGCACGAGATTAATTTAAATCTGAAACACGTAAGCAGAGAAACATTTATTTTTAATGCAGGTATAAAGTTACCGTGCGTAAATCATTGAAACGCAAAATGTATTTTTGATTGTTTACTAAAAAGCTTTGCAGCAGAGGCTACGGAACATATCACCAGAGAAATTCGATATATAAATTGTTTGCAGTACAGATTTAAAATTACCGTGTACAATCGTCGGGGAATAAGTGTAAAATGCAAACATAATTTTTGATCATTTTTCGAAACGTTTCCCAGCGAAAGAAAAATCGTCGACGTCCGGGAATTCATGAAGCCGATTTAAATTTTAAACACGCGGAAAGATAAATACTGCGGAGTAATTTGTTTGCAGTACAGGTTTAAAGTTGCCGCGTGTATAAATTATTGAGCAGCGAGTGTAGAACGTACGTATAGCGAGCGTAAAAAATTGATAAACAGCGACGTCGACGAGTAGCTCGATGAAAAAGGCGAAAGACGTTGCGCGCGTCCGTAGTCCGTACGTCTGCGAAATGTGCTACATCCTGTCCGGGTTACAATTTCAGCGACCCTTTTACTTCTTTAGCATAACATTTACCGTATCGTATAATATCCCCCGCTGTACATCCAGGGAACGATGATTGCTGAACTTCATTTTGCCGGACGTGTAAAAATAAAACAATCACTGGCCAAGGCTTACTCGTATCTCCGTGAAACCGGCGATAATCGTTAAAAATACTTACCCGACACGAAATTAAATTTTGTGTATTTTTAGCATTGGCGGAATTAATTTAATGACTGTAATTTCGGGGTCGGGTGTACATTGTGGCGGTGCCGACGATTCACCGGGATACCATAAATTTACATTTAAACGTCCATAAACCCATTAACGCGCGGCATTACTTTCTGTACGACGTGAAATTACGCTTAATACCGGTGCGTCCTTGATTTCACGCAATTTCGCGAAATTCAGACGTACCGAAAATATTTCAACGTTGCCACCGACGTTCTCGCCACCGCCGGTCCCTGTCACGAGCAAAACCGTGCCGATAAAAAAAGCTGTCGCTCTTAATTAATAGCCGCGCGGAGTTTAAATTGCCCGCTGAAACCGGGATCTATTAAAATTATCTCGCTGCGCCATTGACCGCGGTAACGTTGCAATTTGTGGGACACGGAGCCACCGTCCGATGCGACTCCGCCGATTTTCTACAAAAATCTTGCGCCCTTGACGAAAGACAACTACATAATTGTTGTAATATTTAATTCCAGACTTTCGAGGCAACCTAATAAATTCGGAAAACAAATTCCACCAAAAAGCGTGTACGGGGACTGTTCCGACCGAAGGTACGTCCTCGTAGAAGAGTATCGCGTCGAGTTAAAGAAAAGTATCGCGGGTCGAGGTCGGCTAATTAAGAAACACGGGCCGGCGCCGAATTATTTCGCGGCGGTGGCAGGCGCCGGAAGTTTCGCGGAATTGCGGGCATATTCCTCTGTGGTTCGTTTCCACGAATGGAATCCGGGGGCGTCTCGGCGCTGCTGGGCCGGGCTGGCCGCGTCGTTTCGGGACAATGTAATCGTCCCTAATCTATGCACGATAATCTCCGCGGAATATACAAGCTCCTGAATTGCTGCGGCGCTTCTTCCCCCCGGTTGCCTTAATCTTCCCCTCGTAGCATGCTCCCGGCATCGAATCTCGTGGTATCGCGACGCGATTCGAGCACCTGACCCCATCCAGTAACTTCTCCTTGTAATTTGCCATCGATTACGGTGCAGCGCGATCGTCCGGGACCGAGAGCCGCACTGGAACACGGCCGACGAACGCTCCGGCCAATCTCAGATCTCGCTGACCGGCGAATTTAAATCGCGATCACGATCCCCGGCGCTCGTTCTTGCTGACATAACAGTGCAAACAGCGCAGGAAGGAATTAATATTTCCGACTGTGTCTTCGGGCTGCGGAATTTCCGAATTTGCATCTTGAACGGCTCGCGACCAACGCGCGAACTTCTTATACGTGACCTAGATTATTATGCAGTCTTGTACTTTTCTTTTGTGGTACGCTTTGATCTCCTTATTAAAAGCTAACAAAAGTTTGATGGCTGCTTAAGCTGGCTTACAGCAGCTCGGAGATTAGAGTCTTTGAGGAACCGAGCGAAACGAGCCAACAAACTTGTTGATTTTTAGGCTGATACCGCACGTATTTGTGTGTATCCATTTGTGCATGGTCAAGGCGAATAGAGATCTAGGTCTTCTGTTAGACGTGCTGTTAAAACCGATGTGAAATAACAACCACGTTCAACTGTGTTGAACACGGTTAAGTATGGAGATGTAATCTCGCGTCATAGTTCGAAGGTGCGGCACGATATAGATTTCACGATATAAACCACAACTAAACCTAACCACCGGTCAGAATGGCCAGTTCCAGATTTGTATTTTACAATTACTGCATAAGAAATGATTATTTGGACACCAAAGTCTAAATAAAAGTAACCTTGTCATTTTTATAAGGGAACATGTTGTACCACTTACTTTTAAGGCTCGGTAGGTTTAGCATTAAAGTATCAAGAAAAAATGAATGCAGCATTATCCTGGAGTTTTCCGCGCACCTGTTTCTACGAACCGTACGGGGACACTTAAATGTAACCCTGTGTGACAGCAAGAAGGTGCCGCGGAGCATCGTAATCGAATGAAAGTTTCCCGTGAAAAGTGCCGGGAGTATCGGGGCGTCGTTGATTACGGTTTTTCCAGGGCCGGAGAGGTTATTCGGTATTCAAGACAGCATTTTACATCGGTCCTCGTCGGACAGAATCAAACATAGTCCGCCCCGTGGCTCCGTAATGCTCTGCTTTACATAATTACCGGCTGATTCTGAAATATGTAAATGCAACGAGTCGTTATCGCGCTGCGTCGCGATGAATGCATCCCAGTGAGCAGGCGGTGCATCCGCGGACGGTTACAGGGCCGCTTGCACAACATTACACGCCACGCTCGCATTTGAATCCGAAACGCTATTTAATATTTAGCAGCCCATTATGAATCAATCCGTCGCCGGGTGTATCCCGCGCGTAATCCTGTATTCTATCCGGCGGATATACACCGTGATACGCAGCTTGATTAGGGGGCCGATTACGACGTTCGCCCGTTCGCGATACTTCGGATTTCTATCGGCATTCCTACGCGGAATTGCTTTCGATCCTCAATTTCGAGCTGCGAAATCGCCTCGCGAATACCCAACCGTTCTCGGACACCGATGTTCCTTGGATCGACGGGACTTACGATGCTCGATTTCTTCCGCACCGTTATGTCATCGATTTGCGGCAGGCTCTTTCGAAATCCCTGCGACGCATCGTTTATAGCGGTGCAAATATTGACATGTCTCTCTACGACGGAATTCAGCTTGAGGCTCGTCATTAGTAGACTGCGGATCTTCACGCGGAGTCAAAATTATTTGATCAATTGCAAGAAGCAGAAGACAGATTAAAATTTCTTTCTTGAATGATTTTAATGAATTGACAATAATATGTACATCGACGTACTTACACTGTTGCGAATTGCATCAACTCATGTATGCATTCAAAGAATATAACGGACCTTCTTGGCCCCCTAAAGATTAAAATTATCGCGTAAAGAACTTCTGGAGGAGTCTTGGGGAGAAGGTTGTTCATCTCTGGTCGACAATGGGGTAGGAAAGGCGATCGGCAGGCGGGGTAGCTAGACAGCTCCCACGGGAGAGCGGTCCGGGTAACGGTTAAAGGGAAATCTGATCGATAGACGATGCATAAAGGATTACAGGACGATAAACGCTAATTAAGTCGTCGAGTCGACGGCGGAACATCTGGTCGCAGTCGATCGGTGCAACGATCAATCGTAAACGGCGTCGGCGTGGAGAGGCGGCCGGACGTGAGTCACGATCGATGTGGAAAGCTCGCTTGCTCGCTCGCTTTCGGCTCTCTCGAAGGTCTCGAGCGGGACGATAATAATTCCGCCGTCACGTTTCCTCGTGTCACGAGCGAGCGAGCGAGCGAGCTAGCGAACCAGCGAGTGAACAAGCCAGCGGGAACGGCGAGCCGCGAGCGAATTCTGCGTCTCGCATTCGGAATTCGCTTTCTCGGTCGACCTGGATTTTCCCACGGACAGGTTTACCAGGAATCTGGGTCTCCAGCCGATAAACTCGTTATTCGCGGTCGACGTGTCTCGTCCTCGGTGAATATCGATCGCATTACCGTGGAAGGGCCCACCCCGGTTATCGGTAATTCGGTGACCCGCTCGAAAACCACCCACTCTCGAACAACTGTAAACCCGCGCGGCGAAACGCGTCCTCCGCCGTCGCTGTCGCGCTCGCGTTTTGCCGCTACGACACGGTAATATAGCAGACTACCCATCCTCACGCAGAATGAAAATTTTGCTCGTTTACACGATCTTTAAATGACACGCTCCAAAAAAGAAAGATACGTATACACAGTGGATCCAATAGTATTCGGCCATTAAACTTTCCAGACTCGAGAAATGTGTCTCATTGACCTCAATGAGGCAATTGCTTCTGAACACTAGGATCATTTTGCAATTGCGTTAGTTTGAAGTTCCAGTTCCGAGTAAAAAATGTTCCCAAGTGCCGATCTAGTCTGAAGGAAATCTGATGGATCGATACAGTAGCGGGTTCGCAAATGGGCCATCTGCTTTAGCAAGACGAAGTTCCTACGTGATTGGTTCCGCAAACTAAACCAATCGATCCTGCCTTCCTAACCCACTTCATTAGGAAACTAATGCTTGGCCTTGAGGCAGTTTATAAACAACAGGCACGATCTTTGATTCTACCTGCTAGGGATGCAACGGTCAACTTCTCCCACAATACACATTCGATTAACCGATTCGTGCGGCCAATATCAAGAAATCAATGCAAACTCGAGGATCAGAGAGATGTCTAAAAGAATTTTAATGTCGGACACGGCTTAAACTTGTGCGCAATTGTTTGGGACATCCGCGGGATAGTGGAGAAGTAAACCGCAGCGTGGCATTTCGAGAGCAGAGGCTGAGACCGCAGATCTCAGACGCCGGAAATCCAGGAGCTCGGGTACGGGCGCCGAAAATCCCGGTGTCTCGGTCGGACGGGCGGGCGCCTGGAGAATTCCGGGAACGCGGTGTAATCTGGCTAACGCAAAAGAACGATATTCATTATGTAGGGGTATGGTCGGATGAAAAAGCGCGGCGGTGGCGTTTCATAAAGGGCGGCTAAACGTGGATTCGGTGACTCGTGGCGCATGCAAATCGCGCTTGGACCGCGCGTTGTTGCTGAAGACACGGTTTCCGCGGGGGCGACGGGATATTACAGGGAGAAGAAGAGCCCCGGCACCTTCCGCAGATTCTAAACGGACAAAAGAGGAACCAGCGTTAAGGCGGGCAACCGGTGCTGCGTAAAAATAAACAGGCGTGACCGGGAGGCGGGGGTGTAGCGGGTGTAAAGACAGAAAATACGGAGGGAAGGAAGAGTGGACACGCAAAAGCGGAGAGAAAAGAGAGAGAAAGAAAGAGAAAAAGAGAGTTCTCCTCTACCTGGCAATTTCATTACGAACCACAAACGGTACCGTGGCGGAGGGTCCCGGGACGGAGTGGGGCCAAGATGGGAGGAAGGGAACGAAGGAGGAACAAGAGGGAAGAAAAACGACGCTGAACGTAAAATGTCAGCTTGCTTCCTCGACAAGAAAGGGATCCAGAAGTCTAAATATTTAGAAGGGCGTCCCACCATATTTAAATATTCAACATCGGCTGCACGGAACGGTTTCCCTATTTTTCATCCCCGTTGAAACCCTGGCGGGGTAGAAATGGGGTGTCTCCACGTGATCTGCCGCAACGAATGAAGATATCGAGCGGAAGCACAAACTAATATTTTCAACGAGTGATGCGTACACAATGATTTTCTGTCTCATTGTTTACGCCTCTGCTCGTTTCAGCGGAAGAGAATCGTCTGGGTTATACAGTGAGCCGAATCCCGTGACCCATTTTCGCCGAGACTGCTGAAGCGATTTCAATCAAATATCGTCAGAGCACTCTGTCAATAGCGCACTAAATAAATAGAATGTGCCAGTTTTTGCAAACCCTTCGGCAGACAAGTTACTCAATCCTTACGCAGTTTTAAACCGATGGATTATGACTAGACTGCGGATCTTTATGCAAAATAGAAAATGTTTGCATTGACTGCAAGACGCAGGAGACGAATGAAAATTTCTGTCTCCTTTTAATTATGTTATTAATGCGAAACTAATACACTGGTGGCTCTAAATCTTTTTAATATGTCCACTGTTTTAAATTGTACCTACTTCTTTTTGTCATAAATGCATAAAATCCGCAGTCTAATTATGACTGTATTTCTTAAATGTGGGGGTTGTTTCTTAAATGGGTGGCTGAACGACCTTACGCAAGGGCAAATGTAGTAGCATAATCGTGTCGGGGCCCATTCCACCGATTCAATTTAAAGAACGTGCTCGTCGGGAAGAGGCTCGAGAGTAGCGTTCGCGGCTTGTTCCGCGGCGGGGGTTAAAAGCGATTTAAATCACGGTCGACGTGCTTTCACGGCGACAAGGCGCGCCGGAAGCGGGAGATTCATGGCGAAAGCGAGAAATATGAAAGGAGGGAGGGAAAACAAACGGAACAACGGAGTTAGAGAAGGTCGAAGGGATGGCGGGCGCGAGCTGCGGGAAGCCCGGTCGTTCCTGAATCGGAACTGTAACCCGTTAAAGAGCGTTTCCGCGATGCTGCGCCCGATCCCCGACTTCCGGGCTGGCGAGCTTGCAGTTTCGAAGTTCAATCAAAGCCGGCAAACATCGTTAGCCCAACGATCGGCTTACCGATACGTAATTAAGCCCTTAGGAAACTAAATCTGCAAGGAATTGCCGTGGTAATCGGCTCGATGCCAGACACCGCCGAGAAGAATCGCTGCTAACCTCCCGCTCTTCTGCGCCGCCTTCCGCACCCATCGGAAGCCTTGAAGAACTTTCAAACTCGATTATAATTATTGATAGAAAGAGTGAAAAGGAAACTCGAGCGCGCCCGGCCCCCGGCTGTCGTCAGGAAGGAGTCGGAGAATTAATTGGCCGATCCGGATTTAAATCGACCGATTGAAATTTTATAATCGCGTCCCGGAGAGTCCCGGGTCTTGACCCGTGATAACGGCGTCTTAAATAATAAGCCATTATGAATGAATAATAAAATGGGATCGCTGCGCCGAGGAACCCAGCTGCCGGGCGCGCGCGCACTCTGGACTCGATAAAGAACAAATTACATTCGAGGATTAATGCGCGTTCGCTCTTTTCCTCCCTTCGCGCTTCCTTTTTTCCTTTATTCGACTCGCTGGATAGATTCGGGGGGTGAAGGACAGCAGAGCGTGGCGGTGGAAAGTTGCATCGGAACGAGCCTTTTAAACGCGAGAACCAACTTGGAAGAATTCGTTGCTCGATTACCGCTCGCCAGAAATGGAATCATAAAGAATCCAGAAACGGAAAGGCGGAACGAACAAAGAGTGGGGGAGCGAGTGAGAAATAAAAGGAGGAAGGAGAGATAAAGGTAAAGAGAGAGGGTGGTAACCATGGAAATTCGTTATCCAGAATGACCCCGGTTATAAAGTTCGCCGAGAAGTTCGTGCCGTTCGATAACAGGCTAGACGGAAGGTCGACAACGACAAAAGGGGGCAGGCCGGGGGGAAACGGAGACGAAAGTTTGTTCAAGATCGCGCATAAGAACCACGAAACGGAACAGAGGTGCCGGAAGCGTGAAAAATCGACCGGGAGTCTGGGCGCCCGCATTTAACTGTCTCAAACGAAACTGGAATTTTAATAAAACGTTTTATTTCAATCTCGGTCGGGATCCTCGCGGGCAGGAAACTCCAATTTCTTTTTTACTGAACGCCCGACACCATGTTTTACCAAACCAGAATGTAGAAAGATTTGTTTGGGCTCTCTTGACTATTAGATCAATTAGTATCGGGCAGACTCGAATCTCCTTATAAAAAACCAGTGAAACTTTAAGTACCATTTTGAAAATAATTCCTCTTCGGATATAAAAATACATCCTTCCTTTACTATAAGCATTCTGAATCCCAAATAAAATCCATTTTTGCTGCACTGAGATTTAGTACATTATTTATGAACATTATATATGTATATGTACTCTCTTCTTCCTCTTTTCCAGATCCTCTCTTTTTTATTGAGCAAATGGCAGTCCCTATTTCGGTTTCGATATTTTTGGGACATTGATTTACTGGAAGGTTTCTGTAGAATTTCGTACAATGTTTTACTGTTTCTAGAAAGGATTTGGAGGGTATGAACGCACAAAGGTCCGCAGTCCAATAACGTTGGAGCGAACCCCAAAATGGTTTAGTCGATCACCGTGTTCGTATCTCGGCCATCCGTTCCTCGCCGAATTCCCGTTCAATTCCGCGTCTACGTCGCGCACGACGAAGGAACAATGGCCGATCCCGGGACACAAAGAACATATCGGGGATAAAATCCGGCCGCTCAGAAATTCCCTCGAATTTCCTCGCGCTACGCTCCCTTCCAATTCTTCCCCGGCTAGGCGGGCGTTATGCATCTTTAAAGGAGCGCCCCGACGTCGGCCGACGTCGCAGTCGGTTTAATAATTCGCAAGTCAAAGAAACTGGCGGCTTGCTGCGTCCTCCGCGACGGGGCCATAGAAGAATGCGATCCTTCAAGAGAGCATGATTGAAATCGCCCTGGAATTAGGCTGACACGGAAACCGGGGATTCAAACTTTCCGTTTTCGTCGACCTGTCCCGTTATCCGTCTACCCTCGTCACGTTGTCGCTGACGGCGATGATATTCTCGACAATTTTTACCTCCGGATAATTTTTTATATTGCCCGACGATAATAGAATAAGCTTTGGCCGCTTTGTTAGTTTACAATCCATTTTTTATTCTTCATTTGTATCGATGCTCGTCGATTTATAATGGTAGTATTCGATCTTGATTACTATTATCACGAAAACGATGTGTACGCTTGCAACCCAGAAATATTTGTCTATTAGAGATTGCATCTTCATGAAGTTTATATCAGATGAATTGGCGTGTTTGAATAGCGACAACGAGTTAATGTAAAGTGATGAGATGTTGAAATGGTTGCTCTGAAATGGGAGCTGTCGTATGCTTGGGTTGCTTGATATATCAGTTGTCTTAAGCTTGAACTGTTCGATGCACGAGCTGCTCTGTGTTTAAGCTGCTTTGTGTACAAGTTGCTTAAATGTTTGGCTTGCTTGACGTTTGGACAAGCCTTCAAGCTTGAGTTGTTTGATACTTGAGTTGTTTGATGCCGGAGCTGTTTAATGCTTGAGCTGTCTTACGATTAAGGTACACTGTGCATCGGTTGCTTGATGCTTGAGTTGCTTCATGCTTGGACAACTTTAAGTTTGAGCTGCAAGGCGCTTGAGCTGCTTGATATTTGAGCAGCTTAATGTTTGATCTGCCTTATACTTGAGTGGCTTGATGTTTGAGCTTTATCTTCCTGGTGCATCTTTCAACCGAATCTGCTCGAGCGAACGGAAGTCTGGAAAGGTCGGGGCAGTTCGAAACAGACTGGAACAGCTCGATTACCCATCGCTGGCCGATTCCACGCCGTGAATCGATCGCGGGAAACTGTTCCGCAAACAACGGGTCGACGGTTCTGGGACGGGAAACGTTGCTTTACGAGCCTTTTACGGTAACTTCGAAGGACGATAATATGCAAAAACAGGATGATTGATTTACCGTGGAGCATTACGTTGACCCCATTCCGAGTTTGCGATTTGAGAGATGGCGAACACACGGCACGGCAAGAAATTAATGACGCGGGGGCAAAAGGCGACTGTGTTTACCGCGACGCGACGCGGGGCGTTTCGTGTTTATTTACCAGGCACCGGGGAAACCTGCAGACTTGACCGAATTCCCGAAGATAGTTCGTAATGAGTTTTTCGTACAGAGAGCCGGTGGTAGATCGTTGATCGGCATGTAGCGTCAACATTCCCGCGGAAGGAAGAAGATCGTTGAAGATAAATTTAAATCGTAAATCGGGACGCGATCTCGGAGAAGCGGCTCGGATGTAATCCCGTTACTTTCTAGCCGCGCTGTACATTACCATCTTGAACGGGGATAACTTTCCCACGGAAATGGAATTTTATTGGAATCGGTGACTAAGAACCGCGCGCCGCGACAGGGAGGGATCGTGCATTTTGAGAACGAGGCAAATGTTTGCACGGCGAATCCCTGGACGAGCTTTAAATCTATATGAATAGAAGTTTAAGAGATCCAACTTCCGCAGCAATCTTTAATGAAGTTCGCATCGAGGATGGTTCGAGGAACTGGGTAAGCTCCCCGCGGCTGCAGGACCGTTCGCCGTCTTATTTTACTTCGAGAGGGAAACCTTGCGAGTAATGGTGAGAGAAGAGGGAGGGAGACAGTCGGTCGCATTTCCAAACTTCGCTATTCGTCGCGAGCCACTCGCCAGGAGAAACTTTCCGTAAACTTCCGGTCTTTCTCGCCGTGTTCTTAGGTTTTTAATGAATCGTCTCGCCGAAGAATACTCTGTTTACTCCGAAGTTGTCGACTCGCGCGACGACAGTCATTGATGATTCCATTCGCTTCCTATCAAAGCTGTTCACGGAGCTACGAACACAACGAGTTGCTATTTTCCTCTCAGACGTGATAGAAGCTGCTCGATCGATCTACAAACTTGGAGGATGCTTTAATTAATGGCTCCGGAACGTGGAGAAGCGTTGGAAGACGAGAAGACTCCCCAATTTTTCTGAAAATTCGAAAAAATAATCGCCCCATATTGTTACTCCACTTCTTTAAAATTCTATTGCTGACACTGGCACGTAATATTACAAAGTTATACGGTTCTCCCAATTTTATTCGTTTAAGTGAATAGAATCGTAGGTACAAAATATTTTATTGTGCGTATTTTTGGTGGAATTTCAAGTTCGGGAATATCTGTCCGTATTTTATACAAGTGTACGAACGCGCGAACAGATTAAATCGGTGAACGCAGAAAATGCATCGCATCGGATTCTCGATATTGGAAATCGGTGACAGAAAGTTCGCGGGGAATCGAAAGAAATTATTGTGCGCCATTATCTTCCGTGTGAACAGTAAATATATTTTAAGGATGCAATTCATGCATCGATAGGGCGGGGGTTAACGTTCCGATGGAATTCGATTACGCGTCATATTGGCCGAGCTCGCGTCGATATCCGCTCGATAATTCGAGCGCGAACACGGCCGCGCGTTGCCGCTTTTGTATTCGATTGAACGTGCGTCGCCGGCGAGTATTAATTTGTTTTACGTCACTCACAGGACTTATTGACAAATATTGCGTCTCGCGCAACGATTTCGCATGAAAACTCGCAAGGAGTGTGGGTACCGCATTCGCGCGAGCGCGAGGCAGAGAGAGAGAGAGAGAGAGAAAGAGAGAGAGAGAGAGAGAGAGAGAGAGAGAGAGAGAGAGAGAGAGAGAGAGAAGCTCCGTGCAACATTTGTACTTCATCAATTCGCGATTTTCATCGCTCGGCAAAGTGATCGACGATGGGCGATTGCGACAAACGTCGCGGTACCGCGACCATACGGGCCCGTTAATACCGTGACGCGAGCCTGTTTGCCAATTTTACGGAAGTACGAGCCGATTCCGGCGGAATTGTTGCAATTCCGACGTCCGCGGATTGCTTTCCCCGGGCAGCACGGTGTAATTTTACGTTCGACCGACGCGACGGCGCTCGGGAAACATTCGCGACTGGGAAACACGATCGGCCATCAATTTGCTACGATACCGGGCACGCGCGCGCCCGAGAACCACCGAAGTTTTGAGTGTTCGTTGTCAAAGCTATCCGGCTCCGCTGGCAGAACGTTGTAATCGAGATTTTAATCGTGAGCTTGGTGACGACGCGTCGTGTCGGTCAACAATCAGCCCCGCGGTTCCAACCCGCTGCTGAACAGAACCCACGCGACGCGTTTCACATCGGCTTCGAAAACGGAACCTTTCAATTTCAAACCCTGTCCACGTCCGTTTTTTAGCAATTTTCAATTTAGAATTAGACTAGCACGCTCGACGCTATTTTAAAAATATAAGATAAAATTTTTACGTAATTACACATAAAAACGCTACAAAAGAGTAAAATAAAATCTGGATTAGAAAATTAACTGGATCGCTGATTGGATCGATTCGCTGCTTGTTAAAAAACCATGGCAGCCGATTTGAAAAGTACAGTTTAAAGCTTCGCTTTCGGGTCAAACATATCACCACCAATTTTCCTAAGTCGTTGTAGCTGTCTGAATCTACGCAGCTTTAATGTAAAATAGACGTATCAGATTTTTCGAATGATTTGTCTTAAGGAATAGAAATTTGAAAAAATTGAGCTTGCGATTCTCCTCGACGGGAACGGCCTCGTTACTCCGGAATCTCGACGAAACGGCGAACAGGAACGAAAAGGAGAATGAGAATTGTAGGAGGGACGGGGATCCCGACTGCGCGCGATGAAATTATTCGTCGCGCTCACGGTCGCGTGCGTATCGAATTTCTGGCGCCGGTCGCGTACATAATTAACCACGAATTTAGTGGGCGCCGAGGACCTCTGACGGTACACGCAAATAGAATCGCCGATCGTGGACGTTCGAATTCATGAAGACTGCGCGCACGCACGAGACCGTGGGACGGAACGATCAATTACGTCGCTGACGGCCAGACGGGCTGTCGGCCCTTTCCTTTTTTCTCTTCTTCTTTCCCTGCCCGGAGATCCTATCTGGATGTTTTTATTAAAAAAACGATTTTTCTTCTCGCGTTACTTGCGCCGCTGCACTAAAATCTTCGGATTGTTCTTCGAAAACGGAGAAACACGATGGTTCAAAGTTCCTACTATTTTAATTTTGCACCTAGTCATTTTTGTCGTGAACACATTATATCATACAGTCCAGTTATTATGTGATTGCCTAGCCGTCTAGCCTATCTCAATTCGAGTAAGTGCCATGATATGGATAAAAGTATGCTTCACATAAAAAGAAGACGGACACAACGGAGCATGTACACAAACGGTCGACATGAATGAAAATGATGTTGACATTAATTCGACGAAAGCCAGAAATTGTTTGCGACAGTAATTAAAGTGGAAGACTCACAACTATACAGTGTAGATTTTATACATTTATGATGTGGTACTGAAATAAAAAATTTCAACGTAGCAATTATTTTCAGCTTATGCAAATTATTCAAGAAAGGAAGAGAATTTAGATGCAGTCAGTTTTCATTATGCATAAAGATCGACGCAACTATCAATTAAATGAAAATTACCGCCTAATCTTTTAACTGAATACTACTTTATTCCAGTCTAGTTCTTTTATTTTCCAACCTTCCAATCTTTGGAACGTTTAAGGTTCATCTTCTAATAATAACAGCAGTACACCGTTTACAAGGGACGTCCGGATGGCGTCAAATGTCCAGGAAGCATACAGACGTCGTCAAGAGTCGAAAGGTTAAAGGGTATCGTTTGTGATCCTTTAGAAGGTATAAATACAACAACTCGTGCCTAACATCGCCATTCTATGCTCGACAGAGTTTCCTTCAGCGGAGTCCCTGGAGTCCCTTTGGCTGTTCTTGCTCCCTTGGCCGACTTCGACCATTGGACATCCTTGGGAAGCATATTCGAGGCCTTTGCGGATACTTAAAGGGCTTTACAAGGACCTTGGGAATTCTTGTAAGTCTTCCGACCAAGGATGTTGGCGATCGTTGGATGTTTTTAAAGTACCTTCCAGCTGTGTAGGTGGGCGCGTCTACGTCGACGCAGAGGTTCCTTGGAGGATCTTCGCAAGAACTTCGAGGATCCTTTGAGGACCTTTGCGCGAACTTCAGCTAACATTTGGGGACCTTCATTTTGGACTTGCGAGGACTTTCACAACGGCGAGTTGCTCGAGAGGTCCATGGAGAATGTCTCTGGGATTTGTAGAGCCTTCTAGGATGTTTCAGAGAGACTTACAATCTTGGAAATTATTAAATAGATTCAAAGGTCCTCTAATGATGCCTACGAGGGCTTTAGGTGATTAACAATTGCTTGCAGGATAAATTTTCGCAAAGTACTGACTGACATGCAAGAAATGGTTCGTGAAAAAGATTCCTTTTACGAGAAGAAAGTATTTATAAATGGCCAAAAAGTTTTGAGGGATGCGTCGCTTTCATTTCCATTCTTCTGGCGTCGCTATCGGCCGCAGATATGTCGGCTGCCACCGGCGGCAGGTCACGGGCCACGAATATAATGTGGCCTCCGTGCGAAATAATTTATCGAGTTTCGAGGGAGGGGGCGGGGGTGGAGGTGGGACACACCGTGGAAACGAACTGGCCGGTGCCACGACCCGTGTGTATTTATGTCGGTCGATCGTGACGAAACGGCCGGCGAGCTCGTAAATCTATCGAATAAGTAATAACGAGAGGGCCGAACTGCACGTAAAACCGGTGATGGCCGCTCCACATCTGTCCGGGCCGACTGACCGAAACGCGTAATTGACTATGGGTTTTTTCCTGGCCTCGTTTGCTGGGGCCGGACCTCTTTCGTTCCTGTTTTACCACGGCCCGCGGACGATAAAGAAGACGAATTGTTTTCCCCTCGTCGAATTTCGTTCCCCTCTCTCTTTCCCGCTCGCCGGTCGAACGCGATTTTAATGTTCACGATTCCCCGGGTTGAATTTTACTTTCGCGTAAAACAGATTCAATCGGCCGACAGATTTCTGCTGCTCGCTTCGTTCTCTTTCCGGTGATCTCTGGCCTGTCATTCGGCCATTAAATATCGTTAAACATGCCCCCCGATCGCTGCGCGTTTTCACGGATTATCGCAACGTACCTCGCGAATTTCAAACGGATTCTTTAATGGGAACGGATATGTAATTATCGTTTGCGCTCACGGATTGAAATTAATCCGATAGCTTGCGCCGCCAGTGGTTAGGTAAGTATGTAACTATACAGACGAAATTACTGGTGAATATTCGCAACACGATAATAATTTACAATAATAAGTTAATTGTAAGCTGCGCCCGGAATGCGGATACCGATGCGCATACCGAGCATCGATTACGGTAAATCCCATAACGAGGGGATGAAAGCCGACCCAACTGTTCGTCGATCCTAACGATAACGGCCCCTTTCAACTAATTAAGCAACGCTCGAGGGTGGCTAATGCGGAAGGTAAACTCTCGCAAAAATCAGGGCTGAATCGGTGTTAGGGACCTCTTAATACAGCGTCGATACAGTAAGGATACCAATCCTGTCTTCAAAAACGTTCTAATCAGCACGTTTACATTTGATTTCATCTAAACACTTCCATGTCGAATCAACGCAAGATATAAGGTGAAGTGGGGTAAGTGCAGACTGATTTTTGTAAAGTTGGATTTTAAACTTATCTATTTCCAGTCTGCTATGTAAATACTTAACGCTGTCGGCATCAAACGTTTTGCGTAGTTATTACTGGTGAATTAATATTACGTAGATTCTAATTTTTCTTGACAATTTTCTTTTTGATAGGATATTGTACAAAATGTCAACCACTCTGCACTTTCCCCCGAAAATGGGGCAAGAGCAGAATTATTAACAAGCCTGCTATAAAATGCTATTTATTGCATTAAATTATATTGTTTAGTTTTATAGTTATCCATTTTTAAACAAACCTCAAAGTTGTACATGTACTTCTCACGTGACTATTTAGCACTGGTTGATTTAAGCGAGGAAAACACTTATATTCTTGGGCGACATCTATGTGGAACGGTTCATGTTAAGTTGTAGTACATTAATAATTATTTGCCAACCCAATACAAGCTAGAGAAATTTCGCTCATATTATAATGAAAATAACCAGTATATGCACTTGCCCCGTTTACGAACTTACCCCACCTTACCTTCTTATCTTATTGGAATAAGAAAAGCACCTTCTCTAATTTAGAAAATTTAAAAAAAATTCCAACACTACAATGAAAATCCACTACAATTAAAGATCACTGTACAATAATCGTTCTCCTACACAATTCTGTCTGAATCATCCGTAGAGGAGCAACCATTCACGGTTTACTTTCGCAACGATCGTGCTCGAAGAAACAGCTGTTCATTCTCCGGCGTCGCAGGTTGCTCTAACGGAACTCATTCATCGCAGGCTTCTTTGAGATCAGGTCCATTTGACCGAGTAGCATTAGGATCGCCTCGCCGACACGTTTCGCAACCGAACCTTTTTCGAACGGGAGCGTTCAAAGCGTCGCGTCGCGTCGCGCTCACGCAGCTTAATGAATTTCCGGCGTAAAACCGATGATCGAATTAAACGTCGCTCGTAGTTCGTTAGCAACGAGAGGTTAATCGAGGGTATTAACAGGCGGGCAGCGGCGGCAACCGCACGAACGCGCTTCGCGCACTCGCGAGCGTAGAATCCCGGTAAATGGGACGCACGTGTTTGCGCCGGTCTCGTGCCAATTCTCAAGTAGGCGGCTACGCTCCCTTCTCTCCTCTCCTCTCCATCGAATCGCGATCCTAACTCCCCCGCCACGAACTTTCATAGACTTCCGTTCGCGCGGCGAACACGCAAAGTGGTCTGCGTAGCGGGAAAACCGGTTTACTTCGTATCAACTATGTGCAAACTGCTCCATTCTGAAATGCGCGATGTGTGAATATGTTCGACTCGGTTTTCAGCGAGATCGGACTTCGACAAATTTTATTATGTGCGAATGAAGTCTATATATTCTAATCCAATACCTAGGTTTGCCAATAATAATTTGAAAGTCTCAAGTTCGCGTATCTTTACCCTTTTACAACTTGCGCATATGACCAGATATGCTAGACAATGTAATTCAAACTGTATTCTGTAACACAATGTAAATTACGTACAGCAGTATAGACCCCCCTAGAGGACTTGGTCCAGAAGCAAGAGCTCTAAATAAAATAAATGTTAACTTTTCCCAGATTTCTTCATCGTGCATCTACACCTGCTACAGAGAATAAGGGCAGAGTCAGATATTAGAGCCGCTTATTTGCCACTTTGAAAGCTGCAGACGGTGCGTTCGCCGGCGATAGGCGAATAAAACAGTCTCGCCGATTCAATTATAAAATCTCCTACGGCCGCCGGTGGATCAAAAAGCTCTACAGCAATTAGCGAACTAAAAGGGGAAGGAACGTATCGTTTTTGTTCGAGAAATTTTTCCAAGCGGCATACGGCCGAGAGTGCTCTCCGAGTCAGCCAATTAAACCCAATCCCCGCGTATTAATTCCGCTGATCAATAACCGGGGACCAGTAAGCTCGAGAACCGGACGATCACGGACGCGGTGTATTCGTTATTAAATTCCCCCCCCCCCCCACCCCCTCCCGTTTCGCGTGCCAGGTTACTCATCCTCCAATGCAGCAGCGAGCAGTGTTGATTTTCCTCGTTAGTTCGTCGGAGCTTTTCTCGAGGTATGGAGCACACGTTCGCGTGCTCCTCTTCGCTCTCCCAGCAAGGCAAGGCGGAATGGAAGGAAATTTAATACGTATCTCGGCGGAAGCGGAAGCTGCTTGCGGTGGAAACAATGAAATTTTAACTCCGCGGGCTACTTCGGGCGAATTCCATCCGGTGTGGGAGCGTTCGCGCGGCCGCATACTCCCGCAAGCCCCGCGTGTTCGACCGACCCCCGCACGCCCTCGAGACTTTTCGATGCACAAACAATATTTGCGAGGCCGGTTTCGGGGTCGTGTGCATTAGCGAACTCGCTCGCCGGAAAATTAATTATCAGACACGCTGCGCGACTCCGCGCCCCGCATATTTCTCGTGACAGCGTCAAACTACCGACGCTAATTTCGCTCCGTTTTGAACGGTGAAATCGAGCTTTTAACCGGCCCGCCTCCGCGCCTGCCCGAACACCGGCCTGTATTATGCCGCGCTCAATTATCCGGCCGTTTCAAAGGAATTCCACCGACAAGCCGCGCTACTGTCGCCAATTCCGCGAACTTTTGTCACGCTCGAGCCTCCGGACTGAGCAGAACGCGCTCGAATCCGGTCAATTTTTATCTGCATTAAATTCCCACATCGACCTGCTCGCCTGGCTTGTTTTATTTGCACGGTCTCGTCGAGGACGCTTCAGAAATAAAAGGTACACCGGTCGACAACTTTGCTCTATTTACCCGGAGAATGAAAACAGGCAAACATATGTATGCGCGGGATAACCTCCTTCCGTTTCGGCATTGTTTTCATTCGGCAGAGGCTGCGCAACGGATCGCTACTTTAGTGGGAAATCGTACTTTCTACGTCTCCGTAACTGTCCAAATACTACGGTACGGTGCACAATAACATACAGATGTTATTGGATATGGGTGTTAATGAACGCACACTGGTACTTTTGAAATAAAACTTTTCTTTATTTCACGGCGCGGGAGGAAGCTAATCGAAATCTTAGTTTCGACGGACGTTGAAAGGAAAACCAGGGTCACCGAGACCCCTCGTATCTACAGACTGTTTAGGTTTGCGGTTAGACCCCACAGTCCGGTTCTTGAAACAAAGTATCAAATGGGATACATACTTCGTAATCTCTGTTTATTAATACGAATCTGAGATCGTTGATAGTTGATAGTTCATTGTGCTGGTAACTTATTGATAATCCAACATATGTATTTTACTAATTTTTAAACCGAAATAAAATTCAATTTTGTTGTTGTCAATATATAGCCATTGTAGAATGCACAGGCGTGCAATAAATACTTCTTCTTCTTCTTCGAAATAATGAACGGCGAATCACTGTAACCGTACAATAAATCGCAGAGCAAGGGAATAACATGGACAACGTGATTCTTGTTCCACAGAATGTAGCAAACACAAAAACAATGTTTTTTTATTTCCACAGTGAAACACGTGTCCCTTTTTTATTCGAGTTTGTTTTGGTCGAATTTTGAACACTCAACTAGCGGTACAGTTGTGAAGGATGGCGTCTAAAAAAAAATGGTTTTTGACATCGCGCTGGAACAAATAATGCCGTCGTTCAAAAGTCATAAGAGATTCATCGCGTAATACGCCAGTTGAACGCAAACAGTTTGCACGCGGTAGAACGTATCCAATTTAAACTAAAATCAAACAGGCGCGCCCGCGCGAGCTTATGTACGGATCCCGGCGTGCGCGGGTTGACGGGAACACGATACACCGCGCGCAATTAAACGCGGAGGGTTTCAATTCGAGCGATAAATATTTCCCAACTAATTCCGTGTAACATTAAATCCCAATTAAGGCGATTAACGTTTGAGCAGCGGCGCTCATAATTATTTATTGTAACCGGTGGCCGCCGGCTAATTTCAATGTCTGTCAATTAAATCCTTTTTCGGCGATCGGCCTGTCCCGCAGAAAGTTCTGAAGTCAAGATATGTATCTCTACAAGCGACAAAGTAAAACCGGCGCGGCGCAGTTCCCCTGGTTTCTACGTGTGTCCCTCTCGAAGCGGAGAGGACGAGTGTGTCCGAAGGGTTGTGGGGAGGCCATGCCAAGGCCAATGAATATTCACGGCTCGCTTTACAGCGCGACCAGTCATTTGAATTTATGCGCGGCCAGGATTACACGTACTTTTCCTAAACGGTTTGTTTCGAAATTCTGCCGGAATTTGGTTACGAACCTATCACGTCTACATCGACGATGCGCCGAACGTATACTTTCCCAAGCAATTTCCACCGGGAAACGATTTCTGTTTGAAACTTTTCATACAAGACATCAACTTTAACATACTCCGATTTACGAGATGACATAACAACTTCAGAACAACGCGGAACGATCGATCCGAGCTTCACACGAATAGAAATTCTCCGCGTACGTTCCCATTAAATTATTAAAACCGACCGCGTGATCGCTCGCAGTCTTACGTCACCACCAGCGTCACCTTTCAAACGACGTTGTTCGCGTCATCGTCCAGCAAAGGGCGAAGCCGACAACATCTCTTAAACTAATCGCGTCAATTTATACGAAGCGGAGTGCGTTCTCGGCCGGTGCCCGCGGAATCCGGTTTCGGAGCGCAACGCGAGACCGTGAATCCTCGGGAAGTTGATCCGGTCGAGCAGCTCCTATCATCGATCTGGGTCTGCGTTCAGCCGGGGGTGGTTGTCTCTGGCCGTATGAATTTTTCACGGGGAAAAAATTCTGTTTGCCGTGGCGGCGGTGGACGCACGCGCGCATATAAATACGGAGAGCGCGGCCGACGGAATTCGTTTGTCATATCTGTTGTTTGCTGAGCGGCACACGCCGAGTTACCGGGCCCGTCCGAGTCTCGCTTTAAACAACGCGCGCGGCGCCGTCGCAATTTCCGCGTATCGTCGAAATTCCGATTGCAAATTCGCGAGCCGCCGGCGTTATTGCGAGCGGCCGAGGGATAATAAATTTTCTAGGCAAGCCGGATCGGCCTCGGCCCGCTCCGACCCGCTTCGGCCCGCTAACGAGCCGAGCCGCGTCGCGAGCGCACGCGAACGGTTAATGGACATTCGCTGCTAATCCAGCGACGAATCGATGGACGCACGATAACTCCGGACACGTTCGGCGCACGAGAGCACAGGTGGTCTATCGCGGTTAGAACCGACCCTGTCACGGTTATCGATGATGCATTTGCCACGGGCAAATACGGCTACGCGTCGTTGACACGCGGTAATTATTTACGCCGTCGAATCCCCTGTAAACGGCTCCACCCACCCCCCCGACTTCATAATTTCTCCGAACGGTTTTCATCGTAACTCGCCGTCCACCCTCCAGCCGTCCACCCCCGCCGTCTATCCTACAATTCGATCTAGCGATACGCTGCCGGGACACGTTCGTTGACGGTGACTGGGTCAGCCGGAACGCGCTCGACAGCGGATATTGATGTGTTTCGATGGATGATAATTGGATATTATTAGACCGCGGGTACACGTACAGTCAATCAGAGAAACAACCGTACCGCCCTTTGACCCGCGTCGGAATTTCGTGTCAGTTTAACATAGTTTTTCGGACATTGATTAAATAGTATCCGATGCACATAATTTTATTGTGTTGAGAAAGACGTGAATAATATCGTTTTAATAAACGCATAAAACCCGCAGTGTCCATATCCACGACTGTTTTCGAAGCGACGGGAAACTATAAAATGAATGTCCGTCGTAAAATTCATTGATGGAGATTTATGTTCTTATTTGACTTCTGGTTCCATCAATTAACCCTCGAGAATGCAATTTTGCATGAACTTCGTAAAGAATTTAATTTGTAGTCAAAATATTTAAAAAAAAGCCTAAAAATGAATTCACAATTCCGCTATTGTAACAGTTCAGAGTTCCCCGGTTACACGTTCCACAGTTTTTGCTGCTGTTCGCCGAGCGTGAATATAATTAATAAAAACGTGGTAAAAACAGGTAGTGAGTGAGTTATATTACCCAGTTATGAGGCATTCAACAACGAGCAAAAAGTGTGTGCAACACGGTCGGCTGCGTAAAACTGCACTTCCAACGAGACAATCATCGAATTTAAATAAACGCACACGAATTCTAATTAGCAGCGACCTCTATCCATTACCATTACGAACGAAGAATAATCTGCATCGTTTGGTTGTCTTTAAAACTCGAATTGTGTCCCTCTGATTTGTATTACTGACCCCGGTTGATGCGATTTCACGCTCGACAAAATCCAGCAGGAGCTCATTACCGTGTCGCGCGGAGGATCGAACGGTCACGGTGAAAAATTGAATATTGTATTACATATATCCAGGCGGCTAGCGCCGGAGATAATAACGCGAAGCAAGCGCTTCATTGAATCCGCTGGAAAAGCGTATCTGCCTAATCTTTCCGGCGCGTAAATTTTCGCGATAACGACGGCTGCCGGAAGTCAAAGTGGAAAATACGCAGCCGTGGGCAACATCGTTCACCATTTTCCTCGCCGCGGCCGTTGTCCCGATAATTAAACATGTAACGGGCGCGCAGACCTAGACTAGCGGGGGGTTTTACATGCACGCCGGAAAGAGTAATTTAAATCACGCGCGCGTGCACCGGCTGCATTATTTCATTATTTCGTCGAAAACTGTTTCATTAGCGCGATACGCTCGCTGCATCGTTTAACGGCCGTTTATCGTCACCGTTATCGCCGACTGTTATTGTCAATATCGGGCACGCGCTCCACGCCGAACACGGAACGGGCCCGTCCCTTCCACCCCCTCGGCAACCAAACCCACCCCGGCAGCGGCAACCTCTCGATCGACCACCCCCGCTTATAAATCGCATTCTCGCCGCGAGCGATTGGCACGTACCTTATTACCATGCAGTTTCCGGTAAAAAAAACAGCGCAGCTGCAGCTGACGCGGCCACGGACCCGCGCGAAGATGTGCAAAAAACTTCCCGGAGTTTCCGATGGGATTCAAATTTGCCAAACTGGCTTTCCGCGACCCATGAATAATTTTCGCCCTCCGCGCCGTCACTGGGAAACGAATGGCCTCCTCGATTTTTCGATAACATCGGCCCGAAGGAAACACATAGTCGATCGGAACTGGACGCGAGCAATTTCCGCGAAATACCGCCTGTAAATGGCCGTAAATTTACCCTCGGCGGGGCGATGACCGGGTTCGTTTTGACCCGCAATTTCAGGTTCCATTGTAATTGAAAATGGAAGCTGTACCAAATTTGTTTAGGATCTTAAAAATACAAGAAGCTTACAAGAATGTTTTAGTGTGACACATCTTAACTTTTCCTCCCAAGGAGTCGTTAGGTTTTACTACTCAAGATGCCCCTGAATGAGTTCTTAAGAACTCCTCGATTATTTATCAGCGTTTTAAAAGATTGTACAACAGCCGATAGGTGAAGTGTGAATCGAATAACCTACTCCGAACCCATTGGCTACAAGAACCGCGTCGAAGACCTTCTATCAAAGCCATAATAAAAACGGCATTAGCAACTCGATAAAACGTTCGGCGCGCCGGTCGCAGTGTATGTATTGGTTACAGGGGAATAATAACTCTCGCTGGAACAATCTCGTAATTCGTGTTATCGGATACACAGACGGAGGCTGGAGGGGGAGGCTAGCCGCGACGATATAAAAAGAAAACAAGGAAAAAAAGGTACGAGGCTGCAAGAAAATACGAACAGAAAAGCGGCATTTAGCGCGACGTTAAATACCATACGACACTCCGTGGGCGTGGTTAAACGATTACCGACTGGTTCTCTGTCGGGGAGGGACGTGTTTCCTATCGTTCGTGAAATTGCACGACGCACACGAAGCTCGTCGTTACCAGCCACGCCAGAAAGTATTCTTTCGCAAATGGTTATCAACGATGTCGGGCTCGTTGAGAAAGTCCCAGCTACGAGTGGAACGGTCGTCGTTGCGAAATCAAACTGGAAGGCGATTGAATATTCATGCGGAGAGGAGTATTTCCTTCGCCTTTCCTCCGCCCTCTCTCCCACTACCTTCTCCTCTGTTCGCCCCCTCTTTTCCCTCAGCCCCGTTTCCAACAGTCTGCTCGACACGGAGCTCGCTTGAATCCTGACGTTGGCACCTGATACGGGCTCCGCGTTGCGCCTCGTGGAACGCTTTATCAAGGATCTCTCTCTCTCTCTCCCTTTCCTAGAACGGGACGTGTCCCGACGTTCACCCACCCCCAGGGTGTCGATCATCCTGAACGCTGATCCTCTCAGCATTCTGTTTACAAAGTATAACAACATCTCCGAGCGATCCTCACCGCGATAGTCGAACGACTCCGGAAACTCATCTTCGCGGCTAACGCCACTTTTCTAACCAGCTTTCACCCGAGGGGTGTGACTATCGATTATCGGTAAATCATCGATATCTTATTGACACTTAGAGATACATCGACAATATCCTTTAGATGTCGTTAACGCTTTCCCCTCCGTGACACCGACGCCCGGCCAGTTTAAGAACGGCAATTGCTCATGATTAGACAGCGGATGTTTATGCAAATGCATATTTTTATAGAAAGTAGGTAAAGTTATAGGACCTGGACAAAAATTTACGTTGTCTGTCGAGGATTTTGAAAACATAGTAATATTTTGCACATTTTGCATATTGCATATTTTCTACATATTTTGCATTTAATTGTACATACATACACGCGTACGTGTGCATACAAATTGTAAAGAACCGTTATGTGATATGAATCGTATCATATCATACGATTGTCGCACGAAACAGCAGATGTGTAAACGTAAGATGTGTAAATACCGACTCCTACATATTGCAGGAATCAGTGAAATTAGTTACTGATATTACTGAAGAGCTAAAACGGGTATTTGGTGCTTGTTGAGAAATAATTCGAACTAAATGGAAGAAGATCTTAAAGAAAAAATCCAGGATTTGTGATCCTTTGTTAAAACTTAACAAAACTCTACATGCATCCACTACTAAAGGATCAGACGAAATTGATTGGAAAAAATACACTTATACACTAATTACGTCCTGTGATGTTGAGAGGACATTTTCAATGTGCAAATTAATCTTCAGCCAGAAAAGACATCAACTTACCGTTGGCAATATGGCAAAAATCATAGTTACATATTGTAATGCAAATTCCAGCGAACAATAAATGAAAATATGTATACATTGTATAATTGGTTTCACTATTCTGCATATTAATTTTGCATAAATATCCGCTGTCTACTCATGATACTGAATATTTTTCAATGTTACTACTCGAACATTTTTATATTTTATTAAAGCTATTAAAGGGAGAAGTGTATTTCTCTTCGGTCCAATACCTTGTTAACTGATACAGGAAACTCCACAGTATATATTTATCACAAACAATTTGGTGGTGTACTTTATGTCCACAGAGTGGTCCTGACACTAGTGATTTTGAAAAGACAGTACTTTGGTTGCTCCAGCTAAAATTCGTAGTTAAATACTATGCACCTTTCGCGCAGGATGCCGCGCGATTGGATTCCGCGCGGGAAAGCAGACAGCAGGGAAAAACATTCTGTTAAAAGAATAACACGTTGTTTGGACACGGCCTTCGTATTCGAGAAAATTGATATTGGAAATTAATCCGATGCGGGCGTTTCGTACAATAAACAAAAACGACGTGTAACAGATGGATCTATTGGTCAGCATGCGTACACGGTCGCAAATTCAATTTGGTTGAAAACGAAACGAGCTACGAAAGCAATTTGATTCTACAATTTTTAGTTGGCTCTTCGTCGACAATTTACATGGTGTCGATGGTTTCGGTGGCTGGAGGGTACATGGCCCGAACAGGAATCACTGTGTTCGTACAACTGGTATGTCACGCTGACACAAGTCGCAATAACAAGAGCGTAGTACGGGCTTCGGTTCAATGAAGAGAGCTTTGATGTTAATTAGCATGCGGATCGTTGTAAGAAAAATGAAACTGTATTAATTGCTAAAATGCCTTTCTTCTACTGACTTTATCAACTCGCGAAGGAAGCTTCTGTAAATTCTTCTGAAGTATTATTCAGCAAAAGAAGAAAAATGTCTGTGTAGCTGCTATATCTGGAGATTAATGAGGACAATTTTGATTTTGCATAAAAAGCCGCAGTCTAGTTATAAGAATCTCGTGGGAGTGTTAAGAATGGGAACAGCGAAAGGACCATCACGTGGTAGCGAATTGAAGAAGCCCCGAGCACGTTGAATCTGGCCGGATTTCCATTTGAACGGGACATCGCGGCAGGAGGAGCAATGAATCCGAACCGATCGAGCAGCCGGGCGTTTTCACGCGATCTCTGACATTCATATTTCGCTGGGGAGGAAGGGCTGGGGGGTTGGAAGACGGCGCGACGGCGCCTCCCGGGACGTCCCATTAAAATATTTCTCGGCTCCTTCGAGTCCGCGTTAAATCCAGCCGTAAAACGCGCGCTCGCGCGGCCTCGTATTTTCGCGGGACCGTGCGAGAATTTCAGCCGGGAGCGGGGCTAGTTCTCCGCCGCTTTTCGTGCCACGAATTCGGAAGTGGGAGTGCGGGCTCGACCCCGGGGGATTCGCGTCGTCTTTCTGGATACGAGCGGGTGAGGACTCGTTTCGTCGTTTAAGCCCCGCCGGGAGACCCGGAATTCCGGCTTGAAAGGTCGCCAAGTTTCGTTCCACGGCCTCGCGCTCATGCTCGCGCGACCCGACCGCCGCTCTTCTTCGCCACTTCTCACATCCGAGGAACAACGGCTCTTCCGGCTCGACCTACGCACGGTGGATTGGAAAACCGGGTTTCCTGGCCAAAATTCAATTGTTTCAGTTTCGTATGTTCACACAATTTTTGTATACATCAATCGCTAACCCTCCGAAGTCGGTCGATGTTGCTTCAATGTGTGCTTAGCTTAACCCTTATGTAGCCAAACAAAATGTATAGATTATTTAAAACCTCTAGTATTAAGACTGTACATTAATATATCAGCGAGCAAAGAATGGTTGAATGAACAAATTGTTGAATGAAATGCAGTAAATGGGTACCTGGTTTGCTACACACGGGCTAAGAAGTAATCATACATTGTTTACGTACGCTATGAATAAAATAATCCGGTTTCAAGGAACGTTCACACACATTTAACATTATTTTGTTGAACTTTTTAAGGGATTGTCTGCGCTGATTCTGGCTTGTTTCTGGCTTGGGGTCACCGTGCAAATCACAGCAACGAGTCGCAGGATGCTTGATCGCGTGGACGAACGCGAAGCTAATATATCAGTCCTGTTTAAACGGTTTTCGATTATCGTCTCTGACTCATGCTCGTTCCGTTTACTACCGAATCGAAAACTCCCCGAGGAGCTGACGACGCTTCCACGGAGTAATTCTTTCCGAGGGAGGCGTTGGAACGATTTCACGCTGGAAATTGTCCCGCCGCGTGAGCAACGTACGAAAACGCGCGACAATACGACGAGGGTGGCACACGAATGTGAATCGCCTTAATCCTTTGGCTCTGATGTGTTCTAGCTCGACGACATCTGTATTCCGAGCCCACGATCTCGCGTGACAATCGTTAACGTTAAGATAATTCGTGATCGGATTGTGGGTGTGGCAGCAGCAATAATTGCATTGTTAAGTATAAACGGAGAGGCTCAATATTCAGAATTAATCCCATTTAATATTAAAAGCGAATACGGATTACATGATAAAAGTTACAAAATTATTAAATTCGCTTAAACAGAATTGCTACTGGCCATTTGATTGCTTTTTTAAATTAATGTACTGCATTTATAACAGGTTGGATTTTACGTTTTGCTTTGTAGAAAAGTGTGTGCAGACTGTTGAATACAAGTACCATGGTTTTACGGTCAATGATCCAAAGTTAGCCTAAAATAAAGCGGCTGCAGTGAAGCAGCCAGATCACTGTAGCAGTTTGCCCGGCAGTTTGTAGACACCGTAGGATTTTATAGACGCGAAATTAAGATTTTTAAATTAACGCTGAAACGACCAGTCGTTTAGCGCGCCGTTCACGGCCGCCGGCATTCCGCCGCGCTTAAATGCAAATACAAGGAAACGCTGGCGTTAAATTTTACACTTTCCGACTTTGTTACGGGAAATTGTAATGTACGCTATCACTCGGAGTTATTTGATCACCCGGCTCAAAAATATGTTAAATAAAATTAATATGTATGAATTTAATAGATCTGGCTATAACATTCACAAAGGCCAAGAACAGGAGTGGCACCAGCCCGAATTATAACATAGTTTAGGCGAAATGCAAAAAGCGGGGCCCTAAACTATGCTCTCTCGGGCACGAAAGGATAGAGACGAAAGGGCAGAAGTCCTAGACGTGCGGATTTTTTAGTGTCCCGCTCCTGGGGTGTACGTAAAAGTATTCTTTCCGCACGTCTTTAAAAGACAAAGAAAAAGGTGTAACATTAATAAAAAGAAGTGTTTCAATTTAAGGATTCACGATATCAGACGAAGTTAGATTATAGAATATTTATCTCGCTCTCGCCAAAGTTTCCGTACCAACAAGCAGCGTTACGTCCAACGGTTCTTCGTAGAGTTTAACTCGGGCGTTTCATCGCGCAGTCTTTAATAAAAACGGACTCGGCAGCGCAGCTCGGACCGTCCCATAAACGCATTAGCATTTGAAGGCAACCGCGCCGGCGGACGTCAGGTATTCGCTAAGTAAATTCGCGCAGGCAGGAGGAAAACTGCGGACCGACCGTTTCGCGAGAGGTTTGCGTAACACGCGGTACGAATGCGACGAATAAATTTCGCGCATCGCTGTATCGTCCGTCTACCGTTCCGTCTGTCGGCTTTCATTAAGAAAGAATTCCCGAAATTCGCCGCGATCCTCGTAAACACGAACACCTGGCCCGCGGCGGTCTCGCGGCAGCAATATCGCCCCGCGATGTCATAAACATCGCGTCTGGGAATGCGGTGTTACTGTGTGGATGACATTAGTCCTTATGGCGCCGGCCAACTTGAATTCGAAGTCTCCTTTACAGCCCCTGCCAGAAAATGTTCCATCAAAATTAACCCTTAGCAGTCTCGAGCGGTGCCTCAGAGTCACCACTAAAAATTGCTGTACCATTATTCACAATATTGTTTATATTATTAAATATGTTGGTATCTAATCAATTCATTCTATCAACACATTTAAGTGTTGTATGTTTGATAGAATTAATCACCCTTCACACAGTTATCAACCCTCCAGGAAGAACTCACCCTAAAATAATTTCTATCACCATACATATCTTAACAATCGTGGCAGATAAAGAAACTGATTAGAGCGAAATTAGTCTTTAGTTCACGATGAAAGTGAGCAATTAGATTTGAAAAATGGCATTAGCGTACTTGTTGGAAACAGGGCTCAGGGAGATCCACGGTGAGTCAATGGGAGGTTGGCGCAAGCACGAGAACAAAGTTTAACAAGGAGGATGCGTGGTTTTATTAATTTCTGGCGCGATAAAGCGCGAAGGCGGCCGAGGTTGAGGGAATCTCAGTTTCGGGGTCTAATCCCCTGTGATCGTCGCTACGCTGACGAGAAGCAGCCAGCCGCGGTGCTAGGCGAGAAAGAAGTCCGCCGGTTGCGCGATCTCGAAAAGGGGAGTAGCGCTTTCATCAAACAAGCCACCGCGAGTCAAAAGTCTGCGAGAGACAAGAGGGTGAAAAAGGGCAGAGATGAAACGGCGGATGGGCTACGCTGGGCTTCGTTCTACCGGCTGTCCTCGCAGAAACTGGAGCCTTTGCTCGCCTAGCAAGACTCTGCTTTTCCCAAACTGTTTCGCCCGATACTCCCCCGACCTCGCAATTTCACGTTCGACTTCCCCTCTGCTGAGGATATCGTTCCTTTGATACGAACAAGAAACTTGAAAAATAATGGCGCAACTGATACTCCGAAATTATTACAATATTCCGTTTTAAGACTGACCTTCGCTAGCTATACATAATTTAGAAATTTTCTAGCATCTCCTGAAATTCAATTGAATATCATCAGTTGTAGAAATTCATTCCGCTTGTCGTACGAAACGAGACCCGAAATGCTGTCGAAGCGGTAGAAAAATTATTTGATCGACACAAGTTTAAAAAAAAATAAAAAGAAGCCATCGAAATCAACGCTGAATGTTTTCTGAAGTTTTCTGAACATTACATTTATTTTCGGCAGGCACTAAATTTGTACACGATTGTTCTGCGCCGGTTGAGAATTGCAGAAACTGTCGTTGCAGCGCCGACATTCGTCCCGTTTTATCGCCACGAGATGCAAACAACCGTGTCCGCGAGTGTATTAGCGGGAAAGTAAGAGTTTGTTGTTTCAAAGTCAAATGGCACATAACACGTTTACGCGGTTCGTAGAGAGAACGCTGCGAAAGAGTTGGAAAGGCAGGAAAGAGAGGAAAAAGAAGCTTTAAAGCTGCGGCCTCGCTCGGGACATCGTTTGGAACCGAGTTCTCGTTCGCGGAAGAAAACCGTGTTATCTTGTCAGATATTTACGTTCCTCGTAAGCTTCAAACTCGCAAATAACAGCAAGTAGACCTGATAAATACAGAAAATCCGTATCGGACACTGAACAGTTTCCGACACCGATCTCTCCGTAAATTCTTCCAGAAAATCTAGCACCTGCATTACTTTTCAATTATCCTATGTCAAAATCGAAGAAAGGAAGCGAAATATCTCACTATTATTTTTATTTTGCCCAAATCGTGTGCAAATTATGTCATTAAAAAATTATATAATTTTCCGAATTATTTTGTAATACATGAATGACACTAATCTTTTAATCTGAATGAATCGAATTTTGTTAGAACTTTTAGAATGCAGAATAAATTTCAATTTTCTAGTTACTCTTTAATTAATTTAATTGCTTTGATTTTGTGACGAATTTCAGGGTTGACGTTTGGTACTTAACGTGTCAGAGGATTCGCACCAGTGGCATATGAAGGGTTTCCGAGGATTCAACTTGAAGCGGCGACCACAATTAGCAGCTTCGACGAAACTCGTTGTTCCCGCGGCCCATTCTTTTCCCCGAAAAGCGTGTGGCCGCAATAATAAACCCTGGGCGACGCCGCGCCGGTCGGGCCGTGACGCTTTTCATTAAGCTTGAACGTAGCGTAATTGCGTTAGCGTTCCGTGTGCCGCATTCGCTCAATGCCGCTGAACCAACACATCATCATGGTCCCTGGTAAACCGCCGCGAAACGGAAAGAACTCGCTCGCTTCGGTCTCGAAAAGCGCGCGCGACGTTTTCCTGTACGCTCAGCGAGTCGTATTCTTGATGGCACAAACATAATAACTTCCTTGTTTCGCCATAAAACGCTCCGGTGGGTGACAACTCTGTTACAAAACGAGAGGCGAACGTACTCGTTGCAAACAGGCACGTTGCACCTCGTGATTAGCGAATTCCTTCTGTAGGTACTTCTTTTTCTCGATAACGGGACGTTAACACTAAATCAAATGAACGGTCTTATATTTTTAATTTTATAATTATTGAAATTATGACGAAAACGATTCGATAAATTTCTTTATCCAAGCACATATTGCAATAAAAATTGCACGAAATCTAAGTAAATAGAGCCTTGTCTAAAACATTTTAATCGCTTTCAGTGCTCATAGTTTTAGTGTTAAACAAAAGAAATGTCATTTCTTCGGCTTGTATTACTATGTATTTCGGAAACAGCCACCCGTATAGAGAATTATTCTACTTGTAAAAGTAGTTACAAGATATATCTGGTTTATGAAGAAACCGAAGATCGAATAAGCGTGCATTAGCGTAACATGGACTGCACGATTAAATGAAACAGCAATGACAATGTTGCGTGTACCTGGACGCTGTTATTAAATCTAATTCAGGTGTAGTACAAATCATAGCGTGCAACGTTGATACTTGTAGATAAGTTTGATTAATTGTATTATGTCGAGCAACGGTGCAGTCGCTTATTCAACTAGTGGAAGAAAGAAAGTGTCAAAGATAGAACAAGAAGGAGATCTCGGTCTCAAAGGAGCTGGTGTGATGAAACTCTGGTAAAAAGAGTATTTACACACTTGAGTGGTTATGTTGACAGCTCCGATCTATTTAATGCTACCTTTCGACGATCAAAGTTCTAACACTTTGCACTTTATATTATAGTACCTCAATTGCTGCAAAAACCAGGTGAAAATATTAGATGAGTTGAGAACGTTAATCTCCGACATGCGTTTCACGCCATAATGGTGTTAGCGATCGTAACAGTGTTAAGATCCGAGAGGAATTCGGGTTCGGATGTCGATATTACCACGTTTTTTTATTCTGATGCTCGAAAACGTGCGAAGTTTCGAATTTTGATCGAGAAATACTGCTCCGGCCCACACAGGTAAGAGGATTACGGGCCTGTCGTTGTTTTCGCGGACTTTTAAAGCCACCTATCAAACTGCTACACGAGTCATCCGCAGGTTACGCGTCCATTTTATTCAAAGTCGGAAGCGTGGCAAGGAGGGACCACTTCGGAGAGACTCGAATGTCTTTTTACGATCCCGTTTTACCGGATCCGTGCGACCATCGCACCGGTGACCCTCAAATAGGGCGTACACATGAATTCAAGAGTGTCGTCATGTCGACTTTTATGCCGGGTTTCAAGACGAATTATTAATCACCCTAAATTTTGTAACAAAATAAAAAAGTTGGGCATCAATTCCAGATACACGTCTGATTCTTGCTTGAATAATTTAACACGTTGAAAATAGTATACATATCTTTAGTCTTCGATTGATTTTTTCCCCGTTTTAAATAGCACCTATTCATTTTTATTATAAATGCAGAAAATCCACAATCTAGTTGTAACACTGTTATAAATAGACTGCGGATCTTTATGCAAAATAAAAACTGTTTGCATTGATTGCAAGACACAGGAGTGAAATAAAAATTTCTTTCTTCTTTTAATTGTCTGATTAAGCTGAAACCAATACGCGGATGTCTTTAAATCTTTTTATTTAAATTATGCTTACCTATTTTTGTCATAAATGCATAAGATCCGCAGTCTAGTTATAAAACGGATTTTGTAAATTAAGAAATTTGAAAATACGATGCTTCTTTGCGATGTTATTCGATAAGAACACGGAAACATTGGAGCGACGTAGTCTCCGGTGAAGTCGTCACTGCCAATCTGTAAACTACTGACACAGAAAGCCACACGGCGAACCGTTGCCTCACGAGTCACCGCAGTATAAATACCAACGCGTCGGTAATAAAGACTCGACGCCGTTAGATAGCGTGCAACAATCCGCCACTCCCATGGAATAACGCGACATTTTCCATTCACGGATCGGGCTGATCGCTGTCGGTAGATGCGCATCGCCCATGTTAGTACATATATCTACGGGTGCAGTCCTGCTAATGGATTTTCTCATATCCTTGCAGCTAATAATGAGCAAACTTTGCAGTCCGACGAGTCTGTCTTTGTAACACCTTAACAGGAATCCTCGGTTTCCGAGGTCAACATCGATTCTGGATATTTTCCAATCGTTGCAATCTAGCATTCGATTTGCTATCGACGATGTAATTTATCTGGCTGATCAGCTTCTAATATTGTACAGTCTATTTCCAAGAATAAGACAAAGGATTAAAGTGCCCCATGGACTATTATATCCTGAACCGACACCAAACGCATCGGCATCCCGGCGCGCGTCAATATCGGAACGAAGGAAGCGTTGCGATGGTGCATCGAATCGATTACTCGATCGGCGGAGAATACTGTGGTCGGTCTCGGAAACCGGTGATCTACGCGAATAAATTTCTTGGTCCGAGCCGACAACGCGACGACCCGCCTTGCCGGGTAACGGTGTGAAAAATAGCACCGGCGGACGCTGTTACTCCACCCGCGACCGGTGAAACTTTATCGCTTATTGTCGCGACACAACGGAGGTCTCAAATGGAAACCCTTCAGCGATCCTCCGTTATGGAAGGGAGCGAGCATATTTCAGATTCAAATCGTCGGATCTACGGTTCTGAAATGGTATTAAGTACGTGGAACGGTCGAGATCGTAAAGACTCCTTAACGGAAGTGCGTCGCGAACGTTTTACTGCTTCAATAATTAATGGATCGTCGTAAATCGCGGTTAACGCGGCCCGTAATGGGGACAAATTTCGTGGAAAAATTCGAATTACGCCTTTCTCTCGGCCAAAGAATAATATCACTATCACGGAAACAAGCCTCTTTGATATTATGATAACGTTATTTAGTATATCCATCTATCTTGATTTCAGTGAGGACTCCAATGAATGAAAATTGCATCAGGCAGAGTACGATTCACACATTCGCTACAAATACCAGTTTAGCTTCTTAAACGAATCGGATTAAGGACGAACGGCATCGAATACAGATTGCCGCGTGCGGAACAGTGGGGTTGCACACAAGTATGCATTGCGGCTAATTGTCCCCGCGAACCGGGCGCAGCGCGAGCCATTACTTTGACTGTCAATTAAGTTGTTCCTGGCAGCCGCGGCCGTTTATTACTTCAGAAACAATTACATGTCCCTCGACAGGCATGCATTCAAAACAATCCGCCGCGACGCTCGCGACAATGGCTTGGGAACACGAATCCGCGTGTATCCGGCGCTCGCGTAAATACTTTCGCGCTGTCCGCTCGAGCCCTTTCCGAGAGCCGATTCGCCGAGAGAATGCGCTTTTCGCGGCCGTTACCGCTTTTTTTTCACCCCCCGGACGGTTGCCGTCGTTGCCTTATAAACGAGGCATTCGCGTAATCCCAGTCTTTCTGTATTATTTAATTTTCCCCGACGTCCCCCGCCCCACCCTCCTTCTCTCGCGCAAGGAGTTTACATTTTGCTCTTCGCCACAGAGCGCCACGCTGCTCTCGGCCTCTCTCCACTCGGTTACCGCGTATTTGCGTTTCGAATAATCCTTTATGCGCCCAGGCTACCCGCGATGCTCTCTTCCCGGCCCCGGAATAAAGACCTTATTCTATTTCGCTTCATTTTATTCCGTTTACTATACCACGCCGGCAATCCGCATCGACGCACCGAAAAGCATTTCACCGGATTACATTTGTCCAACCAAGTTTCACAGTTTTTCCACGTGTTCCTGGTGTACTCTAAAGGGACCCTGCATAATTGGCCGACTTGCGATTTTAAAATTGTCTGCTTCGTTTGCGAGACACTGGAATTAATAAGAGCTAAACGCGACTGGTGTATATTCTTCTATCATAATTAGACTGCGGATCTTTATGCATTTATATGAAAACTGTTTGAAAATTTTTAAAACTAACGATGTCAATATATGATTTCTCCTCTATTAAAATCATTAAGGGGAGAAACGATATTCAAACTAGTTTCTATTTCTTGCAATCGATGCAATTATCGATAATTAGATGAATTTCTTCAAATTTTTACCTAGTAAACAATCTTATAAAAACAAACACCATTTTATGTGCAACAGTTTCTAGAATCGTTCTCTCTAAGAAGCATTTTTATAGATCGCACAGTGAACGCACAAAAAAATGTTCAAAGTCATAAGTACAACGTTTGTTTTAGAATTCAATTTCATGAAAATAGAATGAGGAAAATGGATTCAAGATTCGTGGACAGCATATGTAACTGATCCAAGGGAATAGCGGATTAGTTATTTGTACACAAAATATGTGTTGGCTGATCAGACCAGTCGCGGAACGCGTGCAGTCGTACGGACGGACGAGCCGGCTTCGATCGGAATTGCTAATTAGTCGCGTGTAAAATTACTGTAAATCGACGGGTCGACTATTATCGTAAACAGCCTATCCCGGCCGGGAATAATTCACCAGGCGCGGCTCGTTCGCGTTTATCTGTCGCGGCCGCGGGGCCAAATACGGAACTCACGATTCCAGACGATTCACCGTTTTCGGAATTAACGTGCGATCGGATCGAACGCGATCTCCGATGCAGTTTCTTCGTGAATGTTAAATATATTAAAAGTTTGGCGAGGTTCACGATGCCTTCGTAATATTTTAATGGCTCCAAAAAGCCACGGTTAACCTAATTCCAGCCAATTAACCCCGTAATCGCCAACCAAAGTGCGCGTTCAGAAGATCGCTTCGTTAATTTATTAGATAGGAATGTGCAAAACCTTCTTTCACTCTGTAAATGTTGTTCTGTTGCGAGAATATTCTAATTACACTCTTGTACACTGAGACTAATTATTAGGCTGTGCATTTTTAAGCGAATCACTATTTTCATAGGTTGTTTAACCATTTTTGGTGATGTACATGTGCGTAGACAAACTAATGAATAGACTGCAGATGTATGAATTATTTTCGACACATTAAAAATATGAAAAATTGAAAGAAATGTCTACGTACCTACTATGCCCCACAATTTATATTTTGCATAGAAATCTACAGTGTACAGATGAATTCTGTCGCAACAATTTTCACGTTTGCGTGATCATGGGTTAATGTAAAAACTGTTTCCAAGTTCCCGTGGGTTTCCCGAACGTACAGCTAACAAGATTTCGAACTTGGTCGGCGCTCGTAGATTCGACAGTCTCGTTCCACTTACAAATTCCATCTCGACAGAATAATTATAATATTATTCCGTCGAGGGCGCATCGTTCGCGGCGTAGTCGAGGTGGAACGACGTTTAGCGCGTGTCTTCGATTTCTTTGCCGGCCGCGTAATTACGGGAACGTGATTCGACCGAGACGAGGTTCGTCTCGGGGCGGTCACATGAAATATTCGAAGCGCTCGGAATGTCGGGATTCATGAATATCGCACAGCGTGTATGAATTAGTCGGGAACGTCGGTGGAAGTTTAATCGGAACGGGACACGGGCTTCTATCCTCGGTATCGGTCGCCATTGGAACGCAGGCGCGGGCCCGGATCGGAGAATTCGCCGACATTTTGCCAAAAAGTCGACTCTCCATTGACATCCAATACATTTCTAATGCCACTTGAATGCCCATCCCGCCACTGTGAACGAATTAATACTTCTGCAAACACTAAATCAGGTTGCATTAAATTCCTTCAGTGTAAGACTTGAATTACTTGAAAAAAATATTATATATGGTAAACGGGACAAGCTACAAATGGTTCCTTTAACTTTGCTCACACGATCTTAAAACGCTTAAGAGAGAATTAAAATACAAACATAAAATATATTGCATCATGCATCTTTGGTAAATGACCATTTTTCATGGAAAATTAAAAATAATTGAAAATGGTCATTTTCCAAAGATGCGTAATGCAATATATTTTATATTTGTGTTTTAGAAGACATTGCTGGACTTTCTGATTCGGTACGGGACAGAATTGCATATGCCGCCGCTCGAAATTATACATACATACTGCGGTTTTCGCCCAGTTCCCCGCGGGCCTACAAATTGTTCAAGGATCTAGATCTTTTCTAAAGCAGTACTTGCTCCGTTTCTCTGGTACACGCGTTTCAATTACCGCAGATTCCCTACGTATCCTCTTCGTACCGTTTCTTCGTGGAAACGTTTTATCATACGAACGAAACCGGTAACTCAATAGCCGGCGCGCGCTTTCGCTCTTCCCGATTCGAACGCGGAGAGAAAACAGAGCCTTTTAAAGACTGCGAACGACTCTCGAACACGGTAATTCAGTTCCACGGGGGCTCCTGCTCCGATTTCTGTCGTCGAGGCTCCCCTTGAACCTCTATGCATAAATTGCCCACTTTTAGATGAGCCTTCAACCCTCCACTGCACGGGTCAAACGTGTCTATTCTTTCATTGATATTCCGTGTGAAAACTCGTAGCTTTTCTCACATAATCTATTATTGCTATGTCACATAGTAGTTAAACAATTTATCGAGGATTTCAAAGGTAATTTAAAGAGAATCAAAACAGTACTGGCTTGCAAGCGCAATTCTGTCCAGCACGAATCGTTCAATAAGATATTTGTTCTGGATACGTGACTGCATACATCTTGAAATTTAATTCGCGACGGATATTCAAATCAGCTGTCAATGGAAACCGTATAAGGTGTTTGTTATTTAAATCACCACTTTGTTAATTTTACAATGACACACACCCACGTACGAAGTCTTTGAAATGTTAAAAGCACTAGAATTGAAGAATTTTAATCATTTCCGTCGGTAAATACGTTTTAATGCGTGTGTGTATATACATGCACGGCGAAGGTCTACAACAATGTCCAATAAAATATTGAACGATAGAAAATTTACATTATTCACGAACAGTGTAAGTATAGACACAATGGTAAAACCCGTTCCTAAGATAAAAAAATATATAAAAAAAATTTTTTTAAATCCACGCTTATATTAAAATGCACTAAAAAAGGAGAATCCAGTTAAATGATTAATAATATTTTCACCCAAAATCTTAAGCAATTAGTTCAAAATTGCTTCTGTTATAAAATTAATGTCCGAATAGATAGAAAAATTTTAAATAAAATCATGACATTAGTGACTATAAAAATAAAAGCGTGGAACGCCCACGAGGATTACGTCAATATAGTTTAGCTGCACGGTTTTATTTTTATAGTCACTAATGTCATGATATTATCTAAATTTATATTAAATTTTTCTATCTATTCGGACACTAATTTTATAACAGAAGAAATTTCGAACTAATTGCTTGAAATTTTGGGGAAAAATATTATTAATCATTTAACTGGATTCGGTATTTTATGGAGAACCAGGAAAAAAATCATTTTCTTCTGTTTAGTAAATTTTCATATAACCGTTGTTTTTCGAAAGTTTTTTTAATATATTCAATTTTCTACTTTTATTGTCATCGGAAGCAAGTGTGTATACAAAATTTCAGCAAGATTGGATCATGGGAAGAGGTTTCAAATTCGATTACAAGATTTGACGCATGCAACAACACGGCAAGTTAATATAAGCGTGGCAAAAAGAAATGGCTTCTCTCTTCGCAGCAAACGTTCCATTTGACTGGGGGCAACACAAATTGGAGGCCATACGAGTGTTCACTATTTAAATGGACTGTCTACGTATTTACAAATATCACAGGCGTATGTAGCTCCGACGACCTCATCAAGAGCACGAGGAACTCTCCGAGTCCTCGGTGGTAAACATGTTTTAGCATCCTCGAATAGTCTCCTGCATCCCTGAACGTTGCAGTCCGCGTCTCGGTTAATGAAACTTTGAAACGACGCCGCGAAGGATCGTAAAACACGCGATTCGCCCCGATTTCATCCTCCCGCGCACGCGGATTGTGCACCACGGGTCACCGTTCGGCCGTTTCGCGTCGAAATAGCCGAACTGCCGCGTCCCAAGATAGAGGAACACGCCGTCGAGCCCTTGGTCGGCCTGGTCAAAAAGTAGAGACGCGGAACAGAAATATAACGGGGCGATTTCGGCTTTGTCCGCGGTCAAAGGATCGGCCGTATAACATTCGTCGTAAAAGCGGCGCGCGGGCGGCCGCGTAAAATGACGCATGGAACGGCGGATGCATAAAAGACAGACATAAAGAGGTGTATCCTACCTGGTGTGGCTGCAGGGTGTCGGGGATGGGCCGTGGTGCTATTAGCCAGCGGTGCTTACGGGGCGCATAAGCGCAACCTCCACCTCCGAGCTACTCCGGCTTTGTCTCTGCATCCTGAAAAACCGAGAAATAAGCGGAATGAGTTTTACGGCGTCGAAAGCGTCGCTTAAGTAAACGCGGCGTGGGGCAACGTGCACCCTTTCACCCCCTCCCCCCTGTCCCTGTTAATACTCGGTAATAGCGGCGAAAATACGGTGTAATTTTCATTGAATTCAAAACACCGCCGGAAAAGAACCGATGATATTTACCATGATATTCACCGCGGTAAATTCGATTTTTTTTCAATCCAGCGCTGGACCACTGGCAAGTATGCAGTTTAATTTCATTAGTAGGATAAAATTTGTTCGGTAAAAACAGAGAGCAACGAGAGACTTTGAAAGAGTATACATTTTTGTTATGGAGAGATCGTATAATTGTTTCGAAATTGTCGGTGAACTTCATCGTTTGATTGAAGCAACAAAATTTTTTTGACAGCGGGAACGTTATCGTTGAAATCAAAATAATATCTGTTTCGCGTGTCGCTGTCGAAGCTGCCTGTCGGTTTGAAATTCGTAATAATATTGACTTTACACATTGGTTTGTGAGTTGCACACTTCAATCATTTTCCGCGAAAACAACGTCAGAATTGTACGAATTGGCACGATCGAAAGAGGGTAACTTTTAAAACGGTTTTTGAGTTATCTTTCATCCCATTTTGAAAGAAGCAGTTTTAAGGAAGAACGCGTTTGAAGTTTGCAATTCTGTTACAAGCATCGCTGAAGTAAGTGTTCGCTTCCGGCCACAACTTCGTTAATTTCCTGAATTTTTAAATCAAATTTTCAGGGAACGTAGTGTAGGGGTGTGAATGTTTAGAGTTCTTGTGGCGCCAACGTGTTTGGGTCTTGCGAGAACGGCAGTCTATCTGTGCCGAGGTGTGGAAGAAGAATGTTTGGGTCTTACAATTTAGAATAGTGACAAGCGTCAAGTAATTAGGGGTGCCAAACGCAGGGCGTACGTGGGCGACTGAATTTTTCGAATGAATGCGAGACTGATAGAGAGAGAGAATGAGAGTGCAAGAGACGATGAATGAAAATGGATAAAAAGAACGAAAGAAGTGTGAGAGTCGAGAGCGAGTGAAGTTGCGAGTTGCGAGCTGCGAAGAGTTAATAAAGAGAAAGTGTTAGAGAAGTGTTAGAGCTAAATTATTTAACCCGATACGCCACACTCAAGGCGTAGGAGTTCCTTGAAAATATTCCTACATAGTTTGAGTGTCGAAGCGAAACACTTTTAAAGCGCCGAGGTCGAATGAAACTCTTGAGGCTGCCATTTTATACAAGTTTCTGTACTAGGTGGTAGCAATTTAAAAAAAAGGAGTCTCTCAGAATTTTTATTTCTCAATCAGTCGAACCATTGGTCCACTTATTCGAATAAACTTGGATTGTTTGATTAATCGATGGGCGAACAGCGAAATCTTTAAAAGACTAATTCGGTCAGCGGATTAAAGGAGAATTACCTTCTTCGTTGAGATTTCCATTGTTTTGGGAACTGTTAGGGTGCACGAGTGGTGGGTCTTTTCAGGCCTAATCGAAGCATTGTTCCGCACAGACGGTAGGAACGGCCACGGTGTAGGTTGAACTACTTGGCCTCGGCTGGGATCTCTGTTGACTCGACCCTTTTTCGAGGCATTGGGGTCGCGGCGAAAATCGGGGCACACATATTGCATCTTGTAAAGCTTATTTCGTCCGCATTGTCGGTGAAATTTTCGCGAGATCTTGCTCCTCTAATTCTTCCGGATGTGTTCGGGAAAACCTGGGTGCCGCGCATGGTTGTTTCAATAACCGTCAACAGCGATGAAAAATTTCGCGAGCAGCGCGGATCCTCGGTCGCTCCGCTTTGAAATTCTGTCGAACCGAGACTTCCCCTCTGTTACGATATCGCTTTTGGATACATGGTGAAAGTTTGATATTAAAAAAATACCTAAAATGAACGCAGTTGGCCGAGGATTGATGGAAACGCGGCAACCGGCGCAGCTGCACCCATGGGGTTCGACGATGCTGCATCGATATTCGACCAGCGTGTACGATTGAACGTCGATGCACGCTTTACTCCCGTCTGCTACCCGTTACGTTGAAGAACCACGACCAGTATATGCAGTTATTGACGTCGGTTTCGGCAGCCACCGATGCGCCACCAACCGAAAAGTATTTTCTATAACGGCCCCGTTACCCTCTTTCAACGAAAACATTTACTTACCGCCAAGTTCAGCGTACGCTCGATCGATCAGATTATCCGATACACCGATGCTCACGTATCTTTGCCAGACTGCAGATTTTATGCGTTCGTAGAAATTCTATGCGCTTCAGAATTTTAATCAGTTTCGATGAACTTTCTGTTTTACTCGAAGTGAAATAGTGTGGAATTAAATTTCATTCCTCCATTAACGCCATTCATTTAACATGCACATAAAGCTTTGTCTTCGTTTTTCACTATTAGATTCCTAATTATCGGTCTTCCGGAAAAACAGTTTGGTCGTTGCACTTTGTAACCGGCGGCTCACTTTCATGTAATGGAGATAATCGGAAATTAAATCATTTTGATCTCCCGTTCTCGATTAAGGTACGGAACACAAAATTTAGCTCCAGAATCCATGAACATTTGATAAAACATTTTTTGCAGATGTATTACATTACCTACATTAAAACTCTGGACATTTTGGTATTTCGATTTGTAGCATAATTAACAGTTTGTTCGTACGCGGAGCGTTTCACGCGCGTAAACTTCCGCGTAGGAGCCGTGTAATGGGCTCAGGAAGGTCGGGAGCTGCTCTTCGCGCGGAACTTTATATTGGATTTCATATTTAATGCAACATACACCGTTGCCGCCGCGATGCCTGCCTTCTCTCGGATAAATTATTTATGTCGGGACCCTTTGTCTCTGTCTTCCGAAAGCAGCCGAGAGGGAGAGAAAGAGAGAGAAGCGGAGAGAGAGATAGAGAAAAAAGGATGAGAAGGGAAACCGAGGGATGACCGTTGAGAGGTTCTGATAAGCCCTGAACCGAGAGAACGCGTCGATCCTCGGGGGCGTTTACGATGAAATCTTGCTGACTCGATAGGACCCATGGAATGACGTTAAACGACACGGATCAAACCCGGTCCCTTTTACCGCCGCGACGGTCGCGTCCGATACCGTGTCCGCGAAAATTGTTTCACTCGCGAACTTCCAGGTGAAGCGACAGCGGAAGGAAACCTCCGGCGACAATTCCGTTGAAAAAGACAACGTCATAACAGCTAACAGGTGCGATATGCTCGAAAGGTACGCTCGAACGAATTAATTAGTTTCAGAATCTCATTCGTAGCACGGCACCAGCTCGCTCTAGCATTCAAACGTTTGCCGTTAGAGGTTTCGAGCTTTGGTCTAGAGCGAATTCATCGGACAAAGTTGATTCTCAGTCCACCCCCACTCTTCCACGATATTTGTCTTTGCGAGTACACCTTTGTGCGAATTTTGATTTTCATGGATTTGTTTGAAATTCGGAATGAAAGCAAATAGTTGTTTTGGTAACTGCGAGGTTCCTTGTATGTAGCACTGGCGAAAGAGAAATATCGTCAATCATTGTTAACTCGGTTCGTTCCTCAAATACTAAATTAATTAGTGTCTACTAAATTGATACAGTGTGGTGAAGAAACAGTAGAGTCGGTAGATGTACAATCTAATGCAATCTACAATAAATTGCGCGACTGAATTTGATCACGATCATTATTAGATCAAACTCGACCCGAATCTGTTGAATTTAAAAGCAGTTTCATTTGAATCCCATCTCGCTCGGCGAAACGATTAGCAAGCTCCAATTATAATCGACTTGGAATTTCCGAAGAATTCATATTCATTTCGCCGCGCCTGGAGCTCTCCGATCGACCTTGGGTCCGTGAATCATAAAACGTTGGAGCATTTAAACGATCGTTCTTTCATCGGGAGATTCATCCGCGAAATTGATGGAACAAGTCCCTCCGCTTTCCGTGGTGAAAAACGTTTCATGGTAATTTAACGAGCCAGTCGCCCTCTTCTGGAGCGTAATAACGCATCGACCATTCTGTCGGGCAGGCGTCTGACGTAATAGAACCCGCATCCCCTGACGCAGATGCCCGCTGACGCTGAATATACGATCCCCGATGACGCCAAGTGCTCCGCGCGCTCACCAAGTTTCTGGGATGTTAACTCGTCCGCGGCGCAGGATCTCCGATATCGTGCTGAACGGGAACTTTTAAGGGTCCATAATATGCAGAACCAGAGGTCCGCGCCCGGTGAACGCTCGTAAAAACCGTGGTGCCGTTGGTAAACACTTCGAGCGCCGATAAAAGTGCTTAACGCTGAATCTGCCATCGTCAAATCAGCCAGTGCCTATTTTACAATTACCGTGATGCCTCGATATTCATCAAAAGAATTTACCACGCTACTATTAGTAACATAAATAAACATGTACCACCCTGACAGTGATTGCAGCTTTAGCAAGTGAATCTTCTTTGTCCAAAGAATAAACTAAAACTTGGGAAAAGAGAGATGCGTCCAGAGGAAACCACTATGATCCGGCAGAGAGGATTCGACACGACGTTAAACGTGTTTACGACTTCATCCTGGCGTCGTGGAAGAGGTGATCGATGTCTTCGTTCGTTCGTTGATAGTAATAGGAGGTTGATACTCTGTGTAAGCACTGGAAATTGACCAGCGCCGTATCATTAGTGGTTTCGTGAGCGCCATTCGTCGCGTAACAAGCAGCTAGACATTGGAATTCCTGACATTATCCCGTGTCCCGTTCGTCTCTCTAGGTTATACTTTTAATCGTGTCTCGAAATCACAGTACGGACAGACACGCTAATCGTTCGGTATGCTAACGTCTCGAAGGATTCCTGGAGATGGACCATCCACTACAGAGCAATCCGGTCGTTTCGTGATGAGACCAGCTCGATCGTTCAAGTACTTACACGTCTACGGACATTTATCGCGTTCCCAATCTGCAGTCTTCCCATCTGCCGCAGTGATTGACTTGGATAAATGTGAGAATCGAAAGCCGGTCGTTAAATCACTTCTGAATGAGTAACGCGCGTGTTACTGCTCTCCGATGCGTTTTTTCTTTTGCTGCAAGGCCTGGGAACGATTCTCACGAGTATTACGCGAAACTGTTAACAATCTAGTAACCGCTTACTTAGTAATTCGTTATGAATCGGTCGGATAGGATCGTAGCAGTTTGATGAGGTTAATAGAAGCTGAAGGGGTAATGTGGAGAGCTCGCCGAGAACTGTAGACGCATTTAGCCTTCGAGTTCGATATCCCAGCTACCGATACAGTAGACGTGAACATTGAACTCTTGGGAATCGATTCAACACAACCTGGCTCTCGAGATTAAATCTACGTACCTGGAGCTGCGGGATTCTACACAAACAGTATCTCAGAGGGCTATTCATGTGAGAAGAGTTGTGGGATTACCATTCCTTAAAATCCTCAGCAGCTTTCACCACTGTTTCAAAATTTGTTGTATCCTCCTAGCATCCTCAAACTACTCGCGCCATTACATCGTCCTCGGTTTCCTCTGGTATCCTCGACTCTCTTGATACACTCGAGTGTCCTCGATACCCTCAGGTCTCCAAGACCTCCCTGATGCCATTGGTAGTCTCGAATTCTTCAGAATCCGCTATCAATATTCCTGATATTCCCGGATCAGCGAGTAGCAAAGTGCGTCCTCGACTCGATGAATACTCTTGCCTCACGGAACCTCGGGACTCCGATGACCCGGCGAACAACTTATTTGCGGGGCCGAGGAAGAAAAAATCGCCGCCGGTGATTTATAGTTAAACGGCGGGCAACTGTAAATCTTCATTTCCAATTCCGAGTTTGTCTCGCGGAAAGGAAGGAGCGCTCGAGCCGGCGAACTTCGCGCAATTTATCTTCGTCCGCGGGAACTTTTGTCATGCCGCTGAAAATATATTTCAATCCGGCATGGGGCGACGTAAACGATTCCAAGGAATCGGTTCTCGGCGAGCGGCGAGCAACGAGGACGCTTACGGCGAGGAAACTCGTTTCCCTGGAAACTTTGATCGAGATCTAGATTCCACCGGTTAGCGGGAACCAGTCGCGTCGCGTTGGGCAAAGCGACGCGTGTTTGCTCGACGAGCGTGACGCTATGACGAGGTAATCAACCGTACCAGTGACAGAGATAATGCGTGTTGTTTTCGGAAACGGGAACGGACGCCGCCGACTACGTTAACCGTGCAGCCCGCCGGTTTAGTAGCCGAGCGCGTGTTCCCACCGAGAAATAGATGCTCCATGCACGCGGATTAATGTACTGTTACCGCAACAGAATCGCTGCAATTACTTCTGTCGGATCGTTATGCGTTTTTTCGATTTTTCCAGAAACACCCGATCTGCCGTTTTGATGCATCGAAACGCGCGCGATGATTTAGGAACCCCGCGGTTCTCGTTGCGGGATTTTTCCAATTACGGATGTGGTTGGATCACTGGCTGCATTGTAATTCATCTTTTTGCACGATCATTTTTACACGGTTCTTTCTATCGTTGTTCCTTTATCGGCCGTTTATCGAAGGGCTTAATCGTCGTTAAATAAAATAATTGTGACATAATTTCATCGTGGCTTGTACAAAACAAGTGTAAATAATTTCGGGAGCTGCTTCGTTAAAACATTCTTCACGTTCCGAGCATGTGTATACTTAAAACAACCGTTTCTTTAATTAAATAGTCGGGGCTATCTCTTAATCATACTTTGTGGTAATGTTTTAACCATGCCGCATTCCTTGAATCTACTTGACCCATTTACATTTTTATTTCCTTAATACTGTTATGACTGCATAATACTGTTTGACCTCATCAAATCATACAATAACAGTAACAGGAAGATGCTATTAAATGTCTAAAACAGTGTATGTTAGTATAAAACTGAGCCTTTATTTTGTTGCGCGCGTTTCTACAATCTCTAATAATCGTAGATTAAAAAATTTGGTGACAGAAGATATGATAACAGTGAAAATGCGTGACGATATGTGTGTAATGGCAAAGGGCATAGCATCGGGAGCAATGTAAATCCAGTTACATGAACGATTCGGTCGGTAATTGTGGGCCATAAAATGTCACGCGATCCTTCGGCCAACAGTGCAAGCTAAATCAGGAGGAAGCGCGGTGTATATAGATTCGTCTCGAATAACGTCAGGATTATGGGCATATTTCACGGTAATTACTAATGACCGGTTTCCCATCGGTATTTCTGATTACTAACACCGGTTCGCCGAGCATTCCACGTCAAAGATTCCCGTAACAGAGTTCCTCTCTCGGCAACTGGTTGACCGAGGTCGATTATCAAGTAGTCCCGGGCATTCCGAGCGGTCCGAGGCCGGACAATAAACGACCGCAACTACTTTCTCCCCGAGAACCGACCCGGGGACGATGCTGATTACCGTCGGGGGCCAACGAGCAACCGAGGATTATTACGGCAGCGTAATCTCCATTGTCTTTACGCGAGGAATTATCTGAACAGGCCGCCGCAAAACGTACCGCTGCCACCACACTTCGCGGTCGACGGAGGAAAAAATGAAAGTTCATCCTTATTTTACGGGGAGTATCAGCTGGCTGCACCGTTAACGGTAACGCGCCGCCATTACATTCCATTTTGCGAGAGAAATTCGCCGACCGGAACGCGCGCGCGATCTTAAAGAAATAACTTTTATTATAGGGAAAATATGAAAGTTTATTGTATCTAGAAAGAAATGAGTACCTATTTACCCCGAAGAACGTACGAGAATTAATTAAAGCCATATATTGTAGTAACCGGGAACTGCAATGAAGTATTCAGCAAAAATTAAAATCCTTGTCTCGAATATTTTGATTATATTTCCTACGTGCAATCTGTTCTCGTGACTTTCGATAACATCGGGTTTGACGTAAACAGTTCCGGAGCATTCAACCTCCAAAAATAAGAGAACAAGGGTTCGTGTAAACACATGTTCGATACGACCTTGTTTCCAAATAACAGGCGTTTCTGTGCCGTACTCGTTCTACATTTTACAACAATAGCGTATTACACGTTCATATCTCGGAGCAGAATTCGACGAATGCAAAAAATCAAATGAAAATCCGATGTTTCCAGATTCCGGGAAAACATTTCAAAAAGCTGTGCTGAAAAATATCAGACTTGTATGCTGGAAATGAAATTCGAAGACTGAAGTGGAACGATATCGGATGCGAGGAGGGCGGTATGTCGAATGTATTCCTTATCAATGTTTCTAGGTTATATTCTTTCCTAGCGATCTTTATTTAGTTCGCCTCCACGGTGCCTAGCGAGGGTATACGACACGTTTTTCCAGGAACGTGGTCGCCAATCACGGGTTTTCTTTTTAACCAGGGGCGAAAACAAAGTTCGTTGTCCTCACGCGGAATCGAATTGACGTGATTCATCGAGCGAGCCCAGGATATTTAAAGAAGATAGGAGAAGGCTATTCTCTTGCTCCCGCGTGACGAGAAAAATACATATTTTTTAAACCAATAAAAATTGCGTGTACAAATTAAAAATTGGTCTAATCAATTACTACACATTTAAAGGGGTTCCTAGACTCAATGAGGGCTTCGATCTCAATAATATTGTCAATAGACCTATCAATAATATTGACGAGGCGCATTGAAAGGGCATATTGACCGTTTAGCAGGGGTCCAAACGCATTATCAATTAATTAAATCATTGTTGATTTGGGAGCTTCAATAATATTGTCAACCCAGATTGACAATATTATTGATCGTATAGAGGCCCCTTAGGTGTTGTATGAGATATTATACAATGGAGTCATTCTAGGTCGGAAGCAACATTTATTTTTCGAGTTAAACTAGCCCCGACTGCAAGGGGTTAACCTTTGATTCCTCGGGCGAACGTTTCTTCGTAAAGTTGTGCAGGAATTTTTCGTCGCAACGGGGGAACAAAGGTGGTCAGTTTCTAGTGTTCTAGGAGAACAGCCTTGGGTCTGGTGACCACAGGCAAAACAACGAGAAATAAACAGACGCAGGCCACTCTTGTCCAGAGTTAATTCCTTAAACGAATCACCGGACGCGATCCAATATCCGAGACGGCGGGTAGCGGTCGCTTTATCGTTGTCGAGCGGGATCGAGCTGGATCCGTTGGATCGTAACCGGCGAAACTGCTCCGGTGAGTCTTCGTTCGGCCGGATCGCGTTTTCCGGTTCGCGGTTGCGGTCAAACGGGGGTTTACGAGCGACGGAAGGGCGAAGAATCGAATCGATTGGCGAGAAACAAGGAAACAAAAAGCGGGGAAAGAACGGGCGACAGACGGACCGCTCCGGGTCTCGACCCGGCGAACGAATACAATTTGTCCCGAGCTTTTAACGCGACCGTCGGGGAAACAATTGGTTGCAAACGCGACGGGGAGAAGTCAACCGGCGACAAAGAGCGAGAAAAGAAAGCGAATCCGAGCGGAGATCACGCGATACCGAAGAGGAGAGTCGTCGTCGATAGGCGACTCCTCGGGATATTAAAGGGCGAGGGGAACGGCAGGAAGACCGCGGATATAGGTCAGGGGGCAGAGGTCAGGCGCAACGAAAGAAAACGGTCATGGCTGCCTTCGGACTGGCTCTCCTTTTCTAGGGTACGCGTTCCTCGTTTCGCGTACGATCGATCACCAGGCCGCGCGCGCGGTTCTCCCTTTCGTCTTGCCTTTCGCGCTCGATTTATCACCCGAGACTCTTACGCTGCCGGAGAACGCTCGCCGAAACGACGATCGTCGATCAAAATACGGATCGTGTTGACTAATCGAGGCACACTATACGGTGAAACGCGAAATGAACTTTGTTGACGCGCCGAACGACCGATCAGCCAACCGTAGCCACTCGACGCGGAAAATTTGTTTCCTCAATGTTTCCCTGTAAAGAAAACAGCGTGTTTTTCTAGATTAGAGTATCTCTTTAATAACGAACCATGTCGGACCTTGTACATTCCTACGCCGTAGTCAGCGGTAGACTAGTTGTTCTCGAGCCATACAAGGCGGCTGCTCTATATAGAAAAAAAAAGACAGAGCAGTTCTTCGTGTATGACGGAAAATCCTTAAATCATTCCTAACAGTTTCAATCTCGCCAGACCTTGGAAGTTTCACGCCATACCGAGTTGTACTTACCTCGAAAGTTCCTTCGGAGTTACAAATTAACTCTGAAGTAGTTGAGAATTTCGAGGACTTCTAGAAATCATGCGCGCGAATGAGAACGACATCTGAAAACGCTTTTTCTTCACGCAACGGAAGTTTAAATGAAATTGTTAACTAGAAAACCGTGCTGAACGAGAACGCATCGGGAAACTTATGATCGAGTACTTCGAATTGTAACATTACTGTCGCCTTGATTAGGTACGAGGAAAGTTTCTTTGCAACATAGCATCTCCTAAATTATTTAACACTTTATAAATAGTAAACTGGGGAACATTACATGGAGATTCTGGTTGAAAATCCTTTCCTTTTTCTTCCTCGAACTTGTTCGGCAATATTCTCAGCTAAAAAATCGAGGTATCTCTCGAAAAGTGTGCAACAACCGCAGTTAACGTTAGAAACAAATTTCGGCTCGACAATATCAAGTAATTTACGAATCTCGGAGTCCCCGTGTCACTGTTTATGCAACCGAAGTGGGGCAACACCGGTTGCGGGTTAATTAGCGGGCGAAATAGATGAAAGGCACTATTCAAGATACCTAAGCAAACTTCACTAATTACGAGAGTACACGGCGAACGTACGGTATTGAAAGGGAAAAAAGGAGAAAGAAGCACGCTTGACGGTTTCTATGAAACAAGAGTATCGCTTAGCAAGTCTCCGGGGAGGTCCTCAAGGAAGTCGCTATATTTGCTCCGCGGAGAATACAAAACCGCCTTGCCGGGGAGTTTACCGTGGCCAGCTCGTTTCAGCAAACCTTTTTAGATTCAAACTCGGCAACTTCCCGTTTGTTTCGAGTGGCCGGCCTCATCAGAAAGCAATACTTCCCCGTGTTTCCGGTAGCCGGCGTCGAAGTTCGTGGCTCGCGGGGAAACCGTTGTCATCCGCCGGCCCGACCGAAACGAATGCGAAAAACTTTTCCGTAAATAGTCTCGGGGTTCGGAGTGGCACGCCGAGTTTTCATTAATTATCGAGCTGACGTTACGTTGTTTAACGTCTGGATCCTCTCGCTAATTGGCGTCGGCGCAGCTTTCCTTCGGCGAGCACAGGCGCTGTCCACTTGCCGAGCGTTCATCTCGCTCTCTAGCTCGGAGGACTTTACGCGGACTTAACCCGACGATAACGAACTGCTCCGCTTAAGTTCGGCGTTAATTGGTTCTGCCGAAAGACCGGCCCGAGCGCCGTTTTGTCCTTGATTTACATTTATCGTCATCGCGGAAATGCAAAGCGCGACGAATTCGCGACTCGCGCGGAATCCAATCCGGTTGCTGCACGGTTGTATCTTTGCTTCTTTTCGGTCGTTCACAAGGAATTAGTTTGCTTGGAGGATTTCAGGAGAAAGAGGGAGCCGCGACCTCAAGATTCGCAGCTGCCCAGCAGACTGCGGATTTGAAGATGTTTCGTTACATCATTTCTAACTTTTTACGATGGTTAAAAGAGAAACTAAATTTCCATTTAACTTCAGTTTCTGAAAGTCGAGTCAGACAATTCAGATGACCCTTGAGTAAAATTCTAAACCCTGCGCTACCTGCACAAAAATCAGCACACACAAGCTCTGCAGCTCAAACAACGAAAGCCAAATACAGCGAGACGGTTAAAGAAGGTTGTACATTAATGATCCGATGCTCATTAGCAAGCTCGTAGGAATCCATTGACATTTGGTAATGGCTCCGGCAAGACAGAAGAGACCGCACCGTCGAATCCCTAGAAATATGTACACGATGGCGGAGTGTTGACTGAAGGATGGCTCGCCATTAATTCATCGTCGAGCAGAACAACCATGGAGGGACACCGAACTCCGTCGCTCCGACGTGCAACGTCGACGAGATTTATCTGCGACTCGCGCGGAAGGTGAAAACGTTTCTGTCATTGCGTGAGGTCCGCTATCGGGGACGATACCTCGAGCAACAACTTGTCCGTCGATCGGGACACTCGATAAATCTTCGCGGCAGCCTTGAAAATTCTTCTCCGCTGCGTTTCCTCCGCGTATGGAGCGGAGGCGTTCTACCCTCGATTTGCATAGCTCGTTTCCCCGTGCATAATCGCGCACCGTGATCCGGCACGTAATTCTACCTGAGCAATCGCCGGAATAAGAACGAACTAGCCCTACGAGTCTTTGAAACAGTCTCCGACGTTCGATCCTTCAAGGAGGAGATACATTGGCAAGAAAGATGTCTCAGTGTTAGTAATCTCAAGACGATCAAGCTATTACAAGCAGGTTAATAATACAATGTCTAATTAATCGTGAATACGGACAGGAATCTAACAAGTGTCCAAACTGTAATAATATGTTGCGTTAATAATGCAAATTGAGTCGTCCTTCTCGCGTGTATAATATAGCATCTGACGTCCCTCATTATAAGGATCGGTGGACGAAGTATAAGGAGACTTTATTTTATCTTCGGCAAAGTGGCAAAGCAGGTTTCCTTCTTACAGCAATTTAATTCCCTCGAAGATAGCAATCAACCGGTCATAAACTAATGTGATGTGTTTCTCGAGTGGTCCCATTATCAAAACGAATACAAAAGTTACTGTTTAATAATCCTCGGGAGTGTCTCAACGTCTAGGCGACGTGATTACACAGCAAGGGGTTAACGTCGGGGTTAACGATAACTACTACCCTATAATGCAGCTGGTTAGCCCATACGGGAACTCCAATAGCCACTCGTCTGACCGTTTGCTGCACCATTACCGAGTTTTACGGAAATCTGGAACGACCGTGCTCTCTATTCTTTCGACGGTCAAACGGTACCCTAAACGAAGTACTATTAAATTTTACTGCGACCATTCTCGGTCGAATTATAAACAAAACTTTGCATTTTATTCTATCAGTCTGCATAAATCACAAACACTCTACGATAATTTTGTAAAAATTACTGCCACATAATGTAAAAATAGTTTGGACGAAAATGAATACTACTTTGTGAAAGTAGAGACCTCAAGCTTTAAAATTAGAGGTGTGCGATCTTCGAGATCCGAACGGGATCTTGAACCTTTCGGGTATTCCCTAAAATGTTCGGGTTTCCCAAAATGCTTTGATTCGAAAACGTGTCTTGTTTTTCTGAATATGACCATAGTGTTCGATTTATCTAAATAAAACATCAAGTTATATTTAACTTGATAATTTATAACTAGACAGCGGATGTTTATGCAAATGCATATTTTTATAGAAAGTAGGTAAAGTTATGGGACCTGGACGGAAATTTACGTGGTCTGTAGAGAATTTTGAAAGTATAGTTTGTAATAAATAACCATTAACATTATGTTTACTGTTTTTGCGAGGGCAACTGTACGCGTGACTTCTTTTTACACGACATTTCGAAAAACGAAATTATATAGAAGACTTTTGTAGCATAGATAAAGACTAAAAAACAATATTAAAAGATTCCGTACAGTATCAGAAATCACGAAAAAATTCTCGGCAAACCCGTACACCCCCGAGAATCCCGAATATTCTCGGGAGAACGCCGGGACTTTCGAGATCCCGTGCCGACATGATACGAGGCTTTCCATCCCGTTCCCGGCATCGGGATTCGGGAATCCCCGGGTTCCCGCACACCTCTATTTAAAATACGTCCAGGCTTGTAGTTGCACTATTTGTTTTCACGAAATTATCACACTTTAAATATTGACAATTTATCTAGGATCGGAAATGAACTGTTTAAACTCCTGGATCCACAAAATTATTGTATAGTTTTCATTAATTATAAACGGCAAATAAAAATTCGAACAAATTCGTCGGACTATTCTTTTCACAGGTGGCTGTATAAAAAAGTAGGGTGTGCTCGTTTGATCCACCGCGGGAGCAGGAGAGGGAACCGGTAAAAAAGGGAATTAAGCTGTTGGGGATAACCGACGGGCGAGCAAAACGACGTCGAGTCGAGTTCACCGGTGCGATCTATCGGCGAATCGACGGTCGGTCTAATTACGCGTAATGCGGAATTAACGGGACGCGGGCGTATATCCACGAGCGACGTCGTTCTCTCGTTGGGACGGACGATAGGCGCGCGGGCCGGGCCGGGTCCGCCCGGTGGAACGGTGTTCGACGTTAATGTTGAATACGATTTGGCCAGGTCATATATCAAAATGCCCGTCGATGGAACCGCGCCGGAGCCAATCCACGCCAGAAACCACGCGATCGGTGCTCAACGATGCTCCAAAATTATACTGGAAATTATCATCCGGCCGAGCGCGTTAGAAGACACGCTAAGCTCGCTGTCTGCCGCCCGCCCAACTAAAAATCATTTTATTAATGGTATGTTAAGAGTTATTTATTGGCCCTGTTCCTGATCCCCGTGCCGCCAGTTTGACTACAACGCGGATTCTATCACGCGATAACCTGAATACACTAATCATCCGATCTTTCCGGAAAATGGGGCAAAAGAAACTTCTGCTTCAACGTACAATCTCTCAATCTGACGTGAAACATTTTATTTTTGAAAAGATTGCAATTGCTCGGAATAACTGTTTATTTGGTAAACAAGTCTGTCACGGAGTAGGATTTATTCACGTTTCTAATGATGCGATTCAGTTGAACTGACTATACGAAGTTCGATGTGGAATGCGCGAATCCCTGATTCAATTGGTCCAATTGTCGCCATCGTACCGTTCATGCGAGAAATGTGCACAATTTCATTGGAATTCATAATTGAATTTTTCTACCGCGAGCTGGTGCGATGATGGATGTCTCTGTGTCATGGTCGAGGTCACTTCAAGATCACAGATATTTTTCTCACATAATCTTTTTCGAACAGCAGGATTGTTGGCGACAATTTTCAATTTAGAATTGACATCTTGACAATATTTGTATGCATAAAAGAATGATATTTGTTCAGATTAAACGGCTCTTTACGAATCGACCGTAGTTCGTTACCGCGACGGTACAGCATTTCGTCGGATATTATCGATTGCAGAAGCGTTGAATAATTAGTACCGGTATTGTTATTATTATCTCGCGGTTTGAAATGTGGGGAGGGGGCGCAGGATTAAAAATCGACGCTTGCGACCGATCGAGTGCGGGCAATGTTCGATTCGCCGTTCCTGCAGCCGGTAAAACAAACGGAATTCAATTACAATGGTAAAAGTGGCTTTACAAAAGCACTTACGCATTTCTCGCCGGCGGGCATCGCGTATCAAAGCCCGCGCGCGCGGTCGGCGATCGGCTTTTAATCGGTAATTTCCAACGCTTAATTAACGCTCGATGTATAACGTCTGGACTTCGTCGATAAATAAAGCGTGGCCGACGGCGTTACACTCCCGTTGAGGGGATGAGAGGGAACGAGAAAGAGAGAGAGAGGAGAAAATGGACGATGAGAGGGGGATCGAGGTCGCGGCGCATTTCAATAAATTTATATTCGTCTCGACCCGTCGAGTGCGCGACGATAACGTGATTTCCAGCGGAGCTCGTTAAATCATCGATAGAAAACAGGTTTTCATCGTGTCGACGAAATTTCTTTGGTTTATTGAGCCTCTCTACTGTGCCCCAAACCCATTGTGAAACACGCTGCCGTCGCTACACTGCGGATTTTTATCCGTTTAGCGCCTTTGCCAATTTATAACGCGCGGTCGAACGCCTGTGTATACAGAAGAGTTAGTGGTACACAGAGCTGGAGAAAATAGTATTTTAAATGGTAAATAATAAATAATTGTATTTATTTTGAAGTATGTGTACAACTTTGAAAATAAAATATTTTATTTGCTGCAGTCATTTTTAAAATGTAATTTCATTTGAAGGATATTGAAAATATTTGTCTTTATTTTCAATTTCAATTTTAAATATTATTGCTGAAAATAATGGTTCGAATTCAATACATTTCTAAGTGTAAATCGTTTCTTAACGATAAGATATAAATTGTATGTTTATGCGGTTTCTCAGAGAATTATAACAATGCAAAAAAAGAAAAAACATTTTACTTCGCGTTTCAGATTGTTGAAATAGAAATATTTTATTTTGTGGATCATATTGTTGAAATAGAAATATTTTATTTCAATATTCAGATTGTTAAAATAGAAATATTTCATTTTCGAAATTGTATATCTTATTTAAAATACCATTTTCTTTCAGCAAAATAAAATCTAAAATATTAAACAGTATTTGAAATATTTGTTTCGCCAAATAATGTCCACCTCTGGTGATACATACATATTATATTTGTAATTTATTTTCTGTGTAAGGATTTGTTCTAACTTTTATGACACGATACATGAATCATTTTTTAGGTCTTCGGTTGGGTTTTCGAACGACATTTTTCGAAGATTGAAGTCTCAACTAGAGTTTTATGCGAAATAAAAATGTTTTCACTGATCTTCATTTGATGCACACATTTTTGTCATAAACGCATAAAATGTGCATCTACGTCGATCAAGTGGTTACTCGATCGCAGAATGAGTGTCGCGTTGTTTGTAAGCAATTCGGCATTCGGGAAGCAAGAGAAATGGCGTGAACGTGTTCCTTCCACTTTCTCTTTCCCCCGCGAATCAACGTCGTCACCCTTGCTACACGAATCGCTAATCGCTAGTTGCTATTACATATTACCTAACCGCGTGGGCGTGCAGTCGAGAATAGAGCGGTAGGTGCGAGGTCGAGTGACGTCACGCGTTCGATGTTCCATCAAGTTCGTGGGCACGCGGCAGTATTCTTTCCTCGGGACTTGTGCAACAAGAATATTCAGCCACGGAAACGCTAACGACACACCGGTGCTTAGCCGTTCGGTCCTATCGCTTGCGAATACATAATTGTTTCTCTCCGACGCATCCTGACGGAGTTCCTGCCGCGTGGGCGTTCAATCTTGGAAAACCTACGCTCGCCACTTGTTGGAAATAAAGAAGCCTCGGTCGAAAGTTTCTCGTTTAGAATTCTACAAATTATCGTTGCGAATTTCACAGCTGGTTTCATTAACGCGCCTGGTACTGACGTACATTATCTTGTTCTTCGTATTTCACAATAATTATCACACCAAGAATTTACAATGTTCTTCATTGACCATAATACACGGGAATCGTATCTTCATTTTTCAGAATTTTAATTAATCGAAAAATGAGGCACTTTATTTTATGGATCTTCTTATTGAGATAGCTCGAATCAATTGCGGAGGCAAATGAATTGCATTTGTCTTCGTGTTCCCAGAGTTGACGGGCGCCGGTTAACAAGTGAACCATAAAACGTTCTCTAGCTCACGACTGCATTTGGTATTCCGCCCGCCTCTCGGCGTCGATAATAATCACTTATATCAATTCCGAATGCGATGTGTGACGGACACACACGGCAGTAAACGCGTTAAGAACCGTAGGGGATACACGATTCAGACTACCAATCTTCGAGCCTGGAAAAATTTCAATAACGATCAGGAAGTTGTTCGAAGCTTATGTAAACTCCCTCTGTCTCTCTTTGTGCTTTCACCCTTTAGCTATAATAGAGAAGGTTCGCAGAAGTTTCGAGTCCGGGTACGGCAACTCGAACAAAACCGGAAGAGGGAGAGAAAGAGACACATACAAGTAATTACTTGGCTAACCGGAACGTAATAGGAGAGACGGAGCATTATCGATTTGTTGAAGACACTTATGTCGGCCGCGAGCGACCGCCATGAATTACAGAGCCAGCGAAACAACCCTGTAGAACATGGCAATAGCCGTAAAGCCAAGGATTTCAGCAACTGTGCTCGTTAATCATGGTCCATTAGGGGTTCGTTGAACGGATCCAGCATTCGAACAACGACGCAGTCGAAATAATCGTAGTTCGGCCATCAAAGTAAATGACACTGTTCCGCGTTCGTCATGATTTCGCGCTTGTGCTTGGTTTACGTTTGACGTTTATCGCACGATATTTCTCCCGGCTTGTCTGCGACCACCGGGCCCCGCCGGACTGTGTATTGCCCGGGCATTTTCGCGGCGCTTTAATTTCCCCGGGAATTTTCACGGTCGGCTTTTCGCTCGGTTCATGAAAAATCTGTGGATATTCTGTCCGGCGGAGTAACGTGCGCCGCGTTGCGCCGCGACGACGCTCGGAAAATTTGCTTCCGAGCTGGATCGTCCAGAATTCAGGGAGCTACGTTCCAGGGGGAGCAGTTAACGACGTTAAAAATTGACAGATAGCACTGCAAACGGATACAGAATGCTGCAACTTCTAAACGCCTTTTGTGCCGTGTAACGCGCTTTTTACAACGTGCTTTTTTGTCGGCTCGAAACCAAAAACGAAATTCTATTCGCGAATACTTTATGTCGCGACAACAGCGTTAGTTTGCGAACTGTAAACCATTTTGTCTATGCGTTTCGGATGGTTCCAGTAAATTCACTGTTGTACGCGCGTCAGATTACAAAAATGTATTTCAGTCTTTTTATTTTCGCGTGCGCGTGATTCATTTTAACGAAATAGAAAACTGATCTATCGAGGTGAGAGCAAACACGGTTCTACTTATCCCTTACAACCGGGGACTCTAGTGACTCCAACAAAATTTCTATACACTAATATTCTTCTAACAGGTTTCTTGAATTTGTTTAGAAGATTTGTGTAGGAATGTTTTAGGAACTCCTACACCTTGAGTGTGGCGTATCGGGTAAAATAATTTGACTCTAATATTTCTAATGCTTTCACTTTATTAGCTCTTCACAGCTTAGCTCTCGCAACTCGCAACTTCACTCTCTTTCGACTCTCACACTTCTGACCTCTCAGCCCTTGCGTTCGTTCCTTTTATTCATTTTCATTCTTCTCTCTCGCACTCTCATTCTCTCTCTATCAGTCTCGCATCCATTCGGAAAAGTCACGTACGTCCTGCGTTTGGCATCCCTAGCCGCTTGACGCTTATCGCTAAGACCCAAACACTTTTCTTTCACACCTCGGCCTAATTGGCCCAAACAGACTTCCTTTCATGCAGGACCCAAACACGTTGGCGCCACGATGGTCCACAGTCACTCTAAACATTCATACCCCTACATTTGGATTGGCAAAACAATTTTCCTCTTACTCCGGCGCCCATTAAAATGCTAATTCGCGCAAAGATACAGGGGGGAGAACAGAAGTAACGCGGAAACGGTATTCCATCAGCGAGCAATCAGCCCGGCGGCAATAACGGGGCCTAATCTGGCGGATTTCGCGTGTCCACGGTTGACACGGTAAAGCCATCGAACGAATGAAACAACGAGGTGAAGCTGCGACGACAGTTCCCTCGTCGGGACGGTTGGAATTTCGGAAATCGTTTCTCCGGGTACGAGCTCGTAAAACAGTTTCATGGCGAAGTGGAACGTCCTGAGTCGGTCTGGCTGAAATACGAAAATAAATTCCGACAGGCGCGATAAGATAGACACCGGCTCACAGGCAGACGGAACTCCTATTCAAGGGAAGTCAAATATAATAAGCGTCAAACCGTCCTCTCCCGGGCGCTTTCCCGTTTTTCGCGAAGCAAAAGTCTCTTCCCCCGGGCGAACAATGTTCTTTCGGCGAGAGCTGTACTGTACAACACCTGGCACGTCGCGAAATCGATCGGCGGGGCCTGCACCGCGTCGGCTTTAATGGCGGAACGCGGAAAATCACGACAGCAGCGAAGTATAAGCCGGAAAAAGTTCGCTGAAATTGTTTGACGTCAGACGAGAAGGGGACACGGCGACCGCATCATTGCGCCCCCGCTGATGGCCGAAGTAATTTCGTCTCTTCGCGGAACGGCCATCGGTCGACTGTCCCGCTCCCTCGACCTGCAGAATCGCCTCCATTCAACTCGCTGGCTATTCGGGAGCTTCTGCAGTTTGCAATTTTGACGATTGTATCGTCTTCGGCGTGGCTCGACGCCGATGCTGGTGGATCGCGTGGGAAACTCTTCGGCTTCGAGGGACGTTTTTCTGTGTTGAGCCATGAGGTTATTCTCGTTGTCTCATTGATAGCATGGAACCTGTGTTATTGTATAAAGTAACTCTCGGATGGCGGAGAACACATTCCATAATTTTTGGAAGTCTATGGCTGACGATTTTTTTGAGATTATTGTACGAAAAAAGATATATAAAAACAAGTATATACTGCACGGACTGCAAGTACAGGTAAATTTAACGAGCAGGTATTCCGAAAGTAAAGGTTGTATGTAATGTATTTGATTGCGCTTACGTCAGAGATGATGCTGCGCGTGTTCGTGTAACAGATTTCTATACATTTTTGATACAGCAATGATTAATATGATTGGATATTGAATTGTAGATTTTGAAATTCATGAGAATTTACATTTTAATGGCTGTCAGTGCTAAAAGTGGAATTAAATGGCGATTTATATTGTTCAGTAACGGATTTGTAGGATAAACGGAGTGGGCGGGTTTTATTAAAACGTATCGGCCTTTTCGTTTCAAGAGTTACGTTTGCGTACATCAAAATTGTTTGTTCGGTTCGTTTAAGTTAGGAAGTACCAACAAAATCGACATCAAAGAACAGTTGGATCATAATTTCTGTTGGATCGAGGCAGGAAGTCTAATTTCCTAAACCAGGTTAACGATGCAGGCCGTTTAAGGGACCGTCTTACTCACTGGGTGGCGCGTAAATACGTTAATTGAGCAGTAAAAGTGAACTTGGAACTCCTCGGCGTTCATTCGCCGATGTCCCCTCCCAAAATCGCTCGAAGTCGAGATCCTTTAGTTTTATTACGGAATAAAACTCAGTCGAACGTCCGTATAATCAACCGAAATTCAATTTCCGAATAGTCAGCCAACGAACCACGAAGGTACGTGTGCGTTTCAGGGAAATCTGCCCAGATCTCCAAAGTAGCTAAAAATTTAAAGGATTCGTAGATTCAGTGTTTAGCTTACACAAATAATGAGTTAAAAAATGAATAGTACGATTGATCACATCGAATTTCATTTAATTCGTAGAACAAGTAATTAAATGTTTTCAAGTTTTTAAATTAATTTAAAAACTGTGCGTATGTTACAGAAGGATATTTGTCTTGGTGACAGTTTCACAGAAAAGAAGAGCGCGTCTGTTAATTCCGAAAGCTGCATTTGACGATTTCGACAGTTGGGATGGTTTTAGGGAGCGAGACGAGTCGAGTGACGGGTCTTTCACCGAAAAACAGGAATCGATGGAAGAAGCCTGGGGACGAAAGACAGAGAAGAATCCTGTCTAGTATGTGTCAGCCGGGGGATAATCCACGACTGGTTCCGCGAGTAAACGACCGCCGGTATAAAGAGCCGGGCCCCGAGCCACCCACGTCGACTCGTTGACTCTTGTTCCGCGTGGATTATGGTTTTTACCTTCGATCCCACGGACGACAATGCGTTTCTCGTTGAACAGTGTTGCTGGCCTGGAAATTCACGAGCGACGGTTCTTATATCGTCTCTCCCGCGGAGGGATTACGGCCGGGAAGAAATCACGAACGGCGCGCGGCGCACGAATTCTCATGTAAACACCTTTAGAATCGTGGGACGGTTTTTGTTCGGCCACATCGATCACTCCGCACCCGGCACCGCGCTCCTTGATGAACCACTTCGTACCGACGAACATGCGAGGAAGAAATTCCACGGCTGAATATAATGATATTAACTGTTTTTTGGTGGTTAGGGCTGACGAATGCCCCGACGCCTGCTGCTACTTTAAATTGCAAATGCCCGAGGAAAAACTGCTCGACTAATTTTTATCGCTGGATCCACCGGATCCCATAAATGACAGACTTCTTGTCTTATAGGAAGATGCAGAATGCTCAGAGCTATGTTTACTTGATTTTCAAGGTAGAAATAACGTCCGAACTACAGGATTTAATTTCGCGAAGAAGAGAAAATAAACCCCGGTAACAAAAATTCGAACAAACGGATCTCCACCGTGCCAGCTGTTCGTATTTCCCTCTTTCTCGTTAATTTTAGGTGGCGCCGAAAAGAAATATCTCGCAGTTCGAAATTAGAGCCGCAAAGCGGAAAAAAGATCTCGTGGTCCGAAGCAAATGTTAGTTCTCGGTCGCGCACGATAAAAAACATCAGAAGCGAAATGCCTCCGTCATATTTAAAACCGAGAACTGTTTAAATTTAACCAAAAAAGAGGAAACGAAACAATTCGTATGCTTGTATAATATATATAAAATTAGAATAAAAATTGATTCGACTAAATAAAGCGACGCGACGTTTTTTTTTAACTTTCGTGTAATTAATCTGTCGGATCAATTGCACCGGGCCGAGAGTTAAATGTAAAAGAGGAAGCGATTCGTCAGCCGAGGCGAACGCGTTCAAATTTTCATGGAATACCGAATGAGTTTATAAGCAGCGGTTAGCTACGCTAAGCTCGCGCTCGAAATACAACAACGTAATCACTTCGCGCTGCTCGCATCAACCGGACCGCAATGAAAATAACCACGGAAAGCCGTGCAGGAGCAGATCACAAAAATTTCGCGAGCTTTTCTGTAACCGAGCAGATTTTCCTGTTGAAAATTTTTATTTTTACAACGAGGGTATGTTGCGGACGGGAACTCTTCTTCTGCAACGCTCTTTCGTCGCAGTGTCACGTGACTGATCCCGTACCGATAGAGAGAGGGTAACTTTTTCCTGCAATTCGAGTCAATTCTGAACGATAAAGTATGGAAAAATACGATTCGAATCCGACGCGCGTCTGAAACGAACGGCCGCGCGTTCCCCGTTCGACGGAGGTGTAAATATCGCGAGCTCCGCGCTAAAAACGAGAGGCAAACGAAGATGTAAATTACGTGGAAAGCTCCGGGACCTGTGTTGCATTGCGCGGCGTTGCGTCGAGTTGCGTTGAGCGCTTAATAGCCCACGGATCGATGCCGATCCCTCCTTTCAATCGAGCAAAAAGAACAGGTAATTAACGATCGGCCAGATAACGCCGAGCCGGTGGATTAAAGGTTAAAGAGATGGCGGACCGATTGCGAACGATCTCCTCGCCAATAGATCGGATACGATCCGGTTCTGCAAAAATGGTGTTCGTGATGGAGAAACAGGACGATCCACGATCGTCGATAAACTGGATCGTTTAACACGATCATGGGATAGGCTATAAGAACGACGGAATACGTTTTCCTGCTCGCGAACATAGTCGCGAAGCTAACGGGAACCTAATTCACCTACCTGCTGGCTACTTATTTTTCGATAAGGAGATTTGTATCCGAACTGATCTCTATCTGCTGTGTTCTGGCAATAACTTTTTGTATTTCTTTTTGCTGTGATTAATAAATAGACTGAACATCTGTGGAATCTGTATTGAGATTTAATTGTACAGTAAAAGCTCCTTCGTTGTCCAAAGGCCGGGGGTTTGAGCGGACAACGACCGTGCCCGGACACTATTTTTGATTTATGACTGCGTCTTTAGTGAAACGGCTAGTTAAATGACAAAGAAAAGCATTCGCAGTCAAAAGCAGTCAACTGTCTGGCTTTAAAAAACTCCTTATTTCCTTGCCATATTCCTTTCCTATTGTTTTCCGTTCTGCGCGGGTCTATACAGTCCTGGGACACATCTGGCGACCAGATCCACGCAGGCCTCTCGTTGACAGGTAGTGGAGTGGGTAGACACTGGACAACGATCGTGCCCACGATTCAGGACAACGAAGGAGCGATTACTGTATTTCCTTTGCGTGTGGTTTGAGTCAATTGAAGTTTGAATGATACAGTATTCGATTTTACTTACTTAAATCATTCTATGGATTCTTGACAATCATGATATGCTTGTGATCTCGAATTTTGAGAATCGAGGTTCGAGAAGGAGTACCGACGTAATATTTCGTCGGAGCGGTTCGATCCCTGCGAAGGGGATAGAGAGAGAGAGAGAATGGAAATCCGCGAGGCAGCAATTGCGGGAGAGTATTTTGTCGTGTGTTGCGGGAACGGCGCAAAACGTGCGTACCGACTCAAAGAGCGACGCCGATAGAAACTGTTTGCAATCGATGACCAGTGGCCGCGCGTCGTTGCGAAACTTCGTCGAGGACTGTGCGGGCGGGGTGGTTAAAGGAAAAAAACATCGAACGCGTACAAAGCGGCACAAAAATTCCGCGCTTGCTCCGATAATAGAGCTACCGAGCGTACGCTTCGCTTTGCCGCTTTTACCGTAGCCGCGTTCAAACCCCTTTTGCGCTCGTGGCTCGCGGAAGCGGGTCCCGTCGCATTTTAACAACGAGCAGACTCGCTCGCGTTTGTTGCTTTCTTTTTTCTTCTTTCTCGTGCACAAGCTCTCTCTATCCCTATCTCTCTCCCTCTCTTTTTTCGCCCCGGCGCCGATTTTATCAAACCTGTCCCGGGAAAGGGAAAAAATGACTTTCGACCATTTTAGTAATTGGGATCGGTCGCGAAAGGGCCGGCGCCGAGTCAAAATCAACTGCGCGGCGGAAGATAAATTGTGAAACGGTTGCGCTCGATGCACGTCAACCGGACAAAGGATCGAATCGATCGCCTCCGGTCTTATTTTTTTCCAGCTTCGCTCCGGTATTTTTTCGTATCGCGCTGATTTTATTACCACTGGTATCATTCCTCCCTGCTTTATTTTCAAATGCTTCACAAATAGAAGTACAAACTTGCTTTTACTCCATTTACCATTTGTCTAACTCTTCTGTTGATCTTTTACTAGTATCTCTACGAGTGAATGCAAGTTTCCTTTAGAGAACGTTGTTCTCTGTCAATTGCCATTGCTGTTGAATAATTTTTTGAGAAATTCTCAGCGTTGATTCATAAAACCGTTTGAAATCTGTTAAATAGCTACAGGTAAGTTAATCGTTGCAATATCGCCTGATATCTTAGAAATAGAACGTAACAGTCTGCGAAGTTGGAATTGCGAAAACAAGCTGTTACTTATTAGCGAATTGACTCTATCAGAACAGATAGCAGCGAAATAATGGGAAAAAGTTCACAACCTCGCATTCTGAGGCGTGTCCGCACTTTGGTCACCGAAGGAGATTAACATCGCCGCCGTTTCACCCTCGACATTCTTCCCTCCGAGCGAACTGGGTCAGATTACGTTCCGGCCCGTTGAATTTAAACTGTCTTCCCGTTGTCCAACAATTTTAGCAACTCATACATGCATCGAGCAACGGGCAGGTAACAGAATGGACGATTCAGTGTCAATCCTCCGTCCCGACAGCAATTGTATCGAACAGCGAAGAGGAAATCGGCCAGAAAACGACCTCGCGACCGACACGGCTGCGAGTTCTCCGCGAAATTGGAAAGTTGTTGCAACTAATTTGGCTGCTCGAGGAGCTCACACTCCGCCACGATGCACAATATCGAGTTTCAATTAAGGAATTAACTTGCCTGATTCGTGGGAACGAGTGTTGTCGAGGGGATTGCCCGGCGCGACGTCATCGATGACGATCGTCGTCGAAAAAGGTCGTCAAAATATTATTAACGAGCCGCGCGGCCGCGGCGCTTGTTTCCCTCGCCGACCGCTGGAAGTTTCGCTCAAGAAAGTTGGTAACGGCATCGCGGTAGCAAGTTTAATGCCGCCATAAACGTATTATCGTCCCGTCGTTCATGCTCCGCACGGCTATTGCGGTAATAAAGGCAACTTGTTCACAGATAGATCGCTGCCGTGCATCTTGCCGGGGCGAAACTTGCGCGAATACTTGTTAAACTGCTTTTGATTCCCCCCGCCCCTTCCTCCTCCCACCCATCGCTTTACTCTGCTTTCGAAACTTGTCAACACGTACCGCTCGCCGCAATTCCTTAACGTTAGTCTTCGTCCGAGATTTTCTAATCCTTAATCATCGGTCCCTTTCGAAAAATTATTAATTACTCGAAATAATTTAATTTAAAAAGCGACTTCAAAATATATCTCCGCCTGTTTTACTTACTCTTGGACACGTGGGATAAAGTCACGCGACATCAATGAAGAACGTACCTGAAACAGAAAAGAGGACAAACGTTACAAACGATGATTTCCCAAAACTTCTGCTTCGTAAGAATTGTATATGCCACAATAAAAATAAGCGGTTTATCTCTTGTTCCTCCCTGTTCGGCCGATCAATGGACATCTCGCTGTGCAGTCGACCTTACAGGAAAGAGGTATGAATTCCCAGGCTTTGCCGTTTCGTTTTCCCCTCGGTTCCGTGACTGGTTGCGAGCGTTATTCCGTCGCTCGCGACTGGATTCCGCGGGGTTGGAAATTAATGAGCTCGGGCGGCCGCGTGTTTCCCAATTTTCTGGCGAAGCAGAATATTCCCGTCTTTGGAATCCCTAGAATTCCCCCGCGTTTCTTACGGATATCGCGCTCCGTATCTCCGTTTCCGTGCAACCAATCCAATTTTCCCCCCACGGTATTCCGCCCTAGCGTCTTCCGGTTTATTTGCCTCGTTATCTGTTTGCGCAGTTTGCACCGATGCGCCGGTTATTAACCGCCGACCCTTTGTTCCGTCGCCGCGACGCCGACCGACCGACAGAATCGACTCCGAAGCGACTCGAAAAACGGTCGCGATAAACTCCAGAATTGCGGAAAAATGTCGGAGCTTTGATTCTCGGTCGAAAGCAACCGGCGTCGAAAACGATCGCTGACGCGCGCCACCGTCTTAGTCAACTTCTTACCGAAATGAGTTCTCGAGGGCTGGCGCGCCGGAAGTGGGACGCTCGAACAATGAACCCATTTTTTCGGTATTCGGGAACGGATGTTCGACGGCGTCTACTGGAACGGGGTTCTTGCTCGCGGGTGGTTTGCCTTTGTTGAGTGGCCTCGTGTACGGTGTCCAGTGGAGCGATTGATGTTCCGACCATTCTATTATGGCTCTCCGCTTTTTTATTTTTCGGCTAACCCCTTGGAGGGACAGCTGCCTTTGTGATCGCCCGGGTTTAATACAAGTGTGAAATTAGTAGTCGAGACTTACTTTATTATGCATAGACTGCGGGTCTTATGAGAAAAGTTGAGAAGAGGATATCGATATTCAATTTTCAACTTCCTGAAGTTATTGATGAAAGAAAGAAATTTCTATTTAGTTCCTATGACCTGCAATCGACGGAGACAATTTTATTTAATAAAGAGGTATCAAGTAAAACTTCTATAAAACACAATAGTATCGAACGAGGTTACGTTTGTGTTTTGCGAAGCAATCGAATAGCGAGGCTCTTCTGTAATTTCCTAAATGGAGTCCCTAACAAATCGTATCAACGATGGTCGAAGGAGATCGAGAACCCGGTAGAATTTCGATCGATCGCGCCGCGGTAGAACAGTGCGGAAGGCTAATTTTCAGGAGCAGCAGCAGCTTTGTTGGAGCGGGCTTCGCCGGGTTTACTGGCTCAGCAACCCGGGTAGCAACGGCGCGCCGGGAAGGCCGATCACCAATACGATCGAGCAATATCCGGCCTCGATATTGGTGTCGCGAGAGTGGAGAGTATCCTCGTCGCTCTTGCGGCTGATAATTTGGAACCGCGGAACGTCCGCAACGACTCGGCTGCAAGCTGCGTCCCCGGAACTTGTGCGTTCTATCGATTCGGTACGGGGCCCGCGTACGTGCTTGTACTCGCGGCTGTGCCGATCTCGCGTGCAACTTCTCCGCATAAATCTTCCTGTTCGAACCAGCCTCGCAAGAGAACAGGAGAGGAGCCCGGAGACACAGAGAGGCACCTCGAGGCAGAGCGAGAGAAACGGACGGATACTTCGAGCGCCGCTGGAATACGAATTACGCTTTGAGCGATATTTTCGCACTTGAATTTCCTGACAATATTTATGACGCGCCGAGATCTGCATCGGGATTTCACGGGAATAAGAGACACGGCCACGGGATGCCACCTGACGCGGATAACCTAATTCGACTTGTCGTAGATCATACTTGGGTGATCCATCGATCTTTTTATGCGAGCAACCCTCTGCATGCAGCTGCATCGAAAGTTATTCGAAACGAAATGTGCTTGAATGAATCGTCAAGCGATCGAGCAACGAATATACTCGTTGCTCCGAAGCAAATATAACTGCTTTACTGTCTGAGGAATAAAATTGTAGAACATTTAGAATTATATTCGTATACGTGTTTGTGTTTATAAAAATACCTGTCGGCTAGAAAACGATTGCAAACAGCGAATAAGGAACAAAGTGTTTGAAGCTATCTTTTTGGAGGACATAAAATTCAAGTGAGGAATAGAATTGTTGAACATTTAGTATTACACATCTTTATATACGTGTTTGTGTTTACCTGTCGGCTAGAAAACAATTGCAAACAGCGAATAAGGAACAAAGTGTTTGAAGTTATCTTTTGGGAGGACATAACAATAGGAACAAGAAGATGCAGATCTTGCTCGCACGTTTTCTTTCGCGAAGCGTTGTTCGAATAGAATCTGCCCCGAGCGATCTATCAAATGCTTGTAACGTAACAGACATACAATATTGTGACTCGCTTTCTCCCAAAAAGAATCGTCACGTCGTATGTACCAAACCGGGACACGCAAGAGAGAACAGGCAAAAGCAGAGGGTTGGCGAAAGAATGCGCGCGGGTGTGCAAGAAAATCTGCTCGTCAAAGCGACGCGGGGAGTTTGTAGACGCGCGAACCGTATCGGAGTACAAAATACTTGAAAACTCGGTGTCCACGATATTGGGGCCGAAGTTTCCCGGTTAAACTTCACAGGCGACAAAGAGGAAGATAGAGAGCGGAATGCTGAGGGACTGAGGAAGTTACAGGCCGAGAGGAAGAGGAAAAAAGTCAGTGAGAAACTGCGAAAATGTGAAAGAATACACTGAGAAATTTCGAAGAGAAAGAGAGCAAGAAATTAAGAAGAAGAGTGAGTGGGAAACTGAGAAGTATAGGAAAGGTGAAATAATAGGAGACAGAGCAACAGATGAGCAGAAAGAGCAAGAAAAATGGGAAAATAATAGAGAAGAACAATACAAAACAGGAAGACGGAGCAACAGATTGAAGAGCAAAGAAATGCAAAATCGAAAGAAACGGCGAGAGTGAGAGGACGGGAGAAAAAGGGTAAGAAAAAGAGAATCCGCAAAAATGAGGATGAACAAGAAAATCGTGAAAATACGACGGAAAAAGGTAGGAGGAAAAACGGGAAGGTTGAAGTTGTGTTTCCGCGAGCACGGACTTCGCGGAAAACACGAAACTGATCGTCCACCGGGTGCTCTGACGTCATACACAGTTATTTGCGAACGGGCTCGTGGCAAAAATATTCATCCACGCGCAGTATTTCCCTTTCCATGTAACGGGATTCCGGCCACGGAACCCAGCGCCGGAAAAAGTCGGGGATATTTAAGCCGCCGACCTCGTAAACACCGCGTGAACTTTAAAACCCTATCGTCGCGGCCGACCGCGAAAACTTTTGCGCCGTCTTTTTCGCGGGCCGTGGCCGTTTGTTTTTCTCGCGGAAAAAAACATTCCACGGCCGCGGTCTGTCCGTTTCGCTTCGAAATAACACCGCCGCGGGATCGTGAACCGTTTTATTCCTCTTTCGCCGAAACGCGGGAATTCTTCGATCTCGCTGGACGCGATAAACTGCGATACTTTTCGTTGGTGTGATTGAAGGTTCTTTCTAAAAACTTGTGGATACATAGAAAGAATTCGAACAGGAGGATGACGCGTTTGAATGCCGATTGTTTCTCCGAAGTCGCTTGACAACAAGCGTTGCCGATAAAGAAGTCACCGAAATGTCACGAGTTGGCGCGCGCGAAGTACCAATTAATTCGATAAGACAATTCACTGGGCGATACAATACCGACGAGCATGGACACGTAATCCAGCCGCGTGACTTTTCGATTAATTTATCCGGGGCCGGGGCTATTTATCTTCGGCCGAAAACTCCCGGAGAACAAGCGGCCACGTAAGATTTCAGCGGAAAGTTCCTCGAGAGTGTGGGACCCCGCTCGCAGAACTTCCAGCGGAAACTAAGTTCCTTCGAGGCCGCGTTCCGTGACGAGGCAATGAACCTGTCTGTCGTGCGACGGGATAATTTCCCGTCGGGTCTGACTAATACCAGACACTACCACTGATAACGCGAATATCAATGAACAAAGCTCTGTGGTTCCCAGCGTTTTTCTCGAGCGCTGGACAAATTGATTCCATGTATTACTCCGCGTCAAACTAGTCTTTATCCACCTGTCTTCTTCGCATTTCCATTATTAACTGTTGTTCAGTCGTTGTAATAGTGTAACATTTTATTACCATTTCTGAAAGATAAATACCATGTGTTATACCGTGTTTACGGGATAGTACAATTGCCAATTACTCGGCTAATCGTTTACAAATATCTATACATCTAAAATCATCGACTACATTATACTTGATACAATTATTTAAGATATAATAAACGCAGCTACATTTTTCAGAACATTCCTTTCTTAAAAAGAATGGATAATCTCTGCATACAAAGACAATTTCCACAAGAAAGCCTGCCACTAAATCCAATCATAAACGCGATTAAAACAAGTTTCTCGCGAAACGCATGTACAGAATGCCACGTAGATGCAGTGGTAGTTTCTACAAACCCGAAAGTAAGGGAAGAAAACCGATACTACGTTCCGTGCACTAACTTAAATGACGGCAAACCAGACGTGTAACACGGCACAGTTTTAAGAGGAGAGAGAGGTACGGCAAACTATAAAACGACGGAGGGACTCGTAAAACCGAAGTTCCAGTATAACTGTTAAAAAGAAGAAACACTGCCCGGAAAGCGCGCTTCATATTCCCGGCTCAATTCTATCGCGGAACTCTTTCAGCAAGTTTGATCGACTCTTTTATTCAGAGCCCGCTCAATAATATCGAAAACGTATAAACATACTTTCGCTCTTCGTCCGTCTCCCTCGCTCTCTGTCGCCCTCTTTCTATCTGGCGCGGGAAACTCTATCCTCTATGAATAGGTGTCTCTGGCACGCCATGAATCTTTATAAACGAATGGTATTGTGGTTAGATTTATCGCGAATAAAATTCTGCCGACGTTACTTGTTTCGCCGTACCTATTAAATCAGTTTGAACGTTTCGACCAAAATAAAATGTTGTGCTGCGAAAAAAGAATTCCAGAACGAATTTCCTCTAAATTTCTACCACATTGACTATCACGCGAATTATACGCGTCGGCGTTCAGCACGCATTTGATTAGTACATACCTGTAAGCTGCAAGAGGGTTCGAAACTCAATTTTTGTTTCATTCCGCAAAAAGCTTTGATTTCGTGAAATTTTTATCGATTCAGTAGGATAGCTTATTTATTTAACACGAGACACAACCACAATGAAAAATTCATTCCGACTATTACAAGAATCAAACAGTAGTATTCAACTTCGTGTACAGCTTTTAAAAGATTGCGTTTCTCTTCCAGCAGACACGGGATAGAAACAGAACAAAGTGAAAAGAAAAAAAATCGCAAAATTGATTTCAAGTTCCAGGAGAGTGGACGCGGCGAGAAAGATTGTGTATCAAGGAGTAAATGAACTCGATCATTAACAGAAACACTGTGCACCGAGCTCGAACTAACATAGATCCACGACGCTCGTAAGAAAGCGAAAAGAGAACGGTACAGGAAGATCTGCTAGAGTAGAAGTTCTTAAATCGTTCTTAACGAGATCGTAACTCGCAAATAAGTCGATCGTCGTCCGGTCCATTATCCCGTTCATCCCGCGAAACCGTGAATATCGATCTCGCCACGGCGTTTAGCTCGAAGCTGCATTTATCGTAGGCGCGCGTTCGCCTGGTTCGACCTCCGCAAAGCGTGGTGGAGAGGGATAGGCAGAGAACGAGAGAGAGAGAGAGAGAGTATGGGAGCGAGGGTGGGAGAGGGAGATAGAGAACACGGTCGGACACGATATCGATTGTGCTTCTCCGCGAGAGAGCGGCTACGGTATACGCAATAAACTCACGCAATCTGCAGATCCGCGGGCAAACATTTCCTACTCCTATCCGGCGCGTGACGCGTTGCAGTTTGAATTCGCTCGCCTGCCAGCCCCGTTTTCACCGTCCCGTGCACAGATCCGACACATTCCACTAATATATATGCATGTATACGTGACATGTATATCCGAGTGTGTGCGTTGTTCCCATGTGCGGGTGCATGTGCGTGAGCGTACGACGACGCACCGTCGACGGTGCACGTGTAAACGGGGAAAACACGCGGCGGAACGTGCTGCGCGCGGAGTATATACGCGTTTGATCGACGCGTTTTCCGCTTCGATAAACACGCCTAACGACGCGCTGCGTTACGTCGTGTAAGCAGAATGTTCTTCCGTGGAATCTGTAATGTAGGCGGCAGCCATTCCCGTGTATTAGCCGGGGCCCGAGGAACACGGGGATCGCGCTTGAGAGCCAGGATCACCGGCCGAGAATTATGGATCGGCTATAGTTGTTAACGAGCTTTGCGAGTCGAGGCTTCTTCCGTCGATAATGCGAGCCGTTCGGACTCCGAGGTAATTGCTCGGCGTTTCGACGAGGCCATAGATCACGGACCCCCAAACCAAGCGGATTTCGGAGCGAGGACGTCCGATGATGCGAAACGTCGTTCGGTTTACTTCGAGTCCGTGACAATCCTCGTCGGGACCTAATGCGACGGTGGCGTGACGATATCTTCGTCAAACGACCATAAACTGGAGTTCTTGATAACCCAACTTTCCAAGTTGTTATTAGTTGCTGGATGTGTACCATTCGAAGTATTCAGCTTTCCTTTCGAGCAAGTTTCGATATGCTCCGCGAGTCTACGAGATGGATACCGCGAAGATAAACTTTCGAATAATGCAATTCACGATCTCCTGTAATAGACTCATCTCCCATTCTTTCCCGTTGACCTTTGCTCCAGAACCTTGACTTACATCTGTAAGTCGCCGGCACGACTCAGGACTGACATTTAGAACATCGATTTTGCATTCACCGTGAATCTACTCTCAATGAACTTCAAGATTCTTGCGAATAAAGCTTTTTCAAATGATTCAATCGCAGCTGACCTGAAACGTGTGGGTCGTGATCGTGACGTTTGAATTCGATCCGTTGTTCGTGACAGGCACCCGATAACTCAATACCGTGAGCTCAGCGAGTCGGTGTTACGAATGATTCGATTAATTTGACGAATAGAACAAATTGTGGCGTACGTGGATGAACGAGGAATCGGTATGTTTATTCAAAATCCTCAAAATGCAGACGAACCTTGCGATTCTCTTCTACCTTAAAGACTTTCTGGTCAAACGGAGATTCGTGGAATGTGCCTGGATTGGAATGAATCGGGAAGAACGAGGGATCGATATCGACGAGGCGAAGAACACTCGTGAAAACGGGCTGCACTCCGGGTGCAGAGTGGCTCGGATCGTCGTCGAGCGACGATCGCCGAGCGATTAAGCTTGGAATTCACGGAGCGGGCCGCTGTTAACCGCGTTAATTGCGATCCAGACGCGCTTTCCAGTCGGCGATTTCAATTTGTTCGACACGGCTAACCAGCGTACCGAACCGTCGGGAGGAAACGAGAGGCTGAACGGCCACGGGGGACAAGGACGCGACGGAACACGGACACGTGCCAATCTATACAGACGCGCGCTTGAAACTGCATCCTTGCTATTTATGCAGCGCGACGCGGCAGCCGTACCGTGAGCTGACCCAAGTGTTACAGCCGACGGTTTCATCGTTTTACGGGGATAGCCGTTTCGACGCTCCACTGCATCAGCGGATGAGTTCTATCAGCTTGAACCCTAACTATCCAGCCTACGGTCTATTAATTCCAGAAGGTTGGGTCCCTTTAATTGCCATTGATACTTTCATCGTTTACTTATATCTTCGAACTGACGATCTTATAAATTGGAAATGCCGGTTCTAAATGCAGAATGGTAGAAAGAAACAAACGGGCGATTTCCCACTGACCCAGTTACGGATTAATGAAATTACAGGTATCAAGAGTGTTACTTTCCCGAACGAATTTAGTACGAGAAACGGGCAGTAGATTCTGATTAACTGTATTTTACGCGGTTTAAATATGCACGGATTAAACTCGCGAGAGAAGGATAGAAACAACCCGTTTATATATTATTCAAGAGTTATCGACATCTTTAATCTAACTAAGAGCTGTGGAAATTAAGACTGCGTGAAAGAGGATTTCATACATTAAGTTTATGAGGTCCAAAAAATCAATTCTATTAAAAAGTGATACTGTCCAGATACACGACCGCTTTTAATGTGTCGAATTTATTAAAGAGATACAAATTAAACGCCTAGAGGTTGAGCGAGTTCCTCGGTGCCAGTAAAGTTAATACAGCCTTTCTCTTTAATTAAGGCTGGCTCTGACATGACAGCGAACTAATGAATAGTACAATTTGTATTTATACCCTTCTGTGAAAGTTCTCGAACGGCAACGCCTCATTACAAGTTGCCCATTCGAGTGCACGACGTAACCCGGGTTCTTATAAAGGCGAGCGGGACGCGCTTTTGTTCCCGGAATCGATAGTTTTCTTTGACGTGGCTGTCGTTCGAGTGATTCGCTCAGAACGGAGAGTGAAAGGCGTTCGGATTAAACAGCGGTAACGTTTAACGAGAAATGGCCGGGTAAAAAGAATTGCTCACCAGTACCGCGCTCGAGAAACTCTACAAAGTTAACCGTCGATCTCGCGAACTCGCGGGAAAGATAGACAATACTTTTGAAAAACAATTAGAAAAACATCGGGCGCAACGGTGTCCCTTGAAACGGCCGCGCGTCTCGAGTATCTCCGGCGAGCATTCTCGGAATCGTGTTTCACTTCCGAGATAAAATATTTTTACTTGCGCCGTAGCAAATTAATTGCGACGAGTATCCGAGAAGAAAAGGGCTTTCAAACAACGTTAACGAAGAAGGGAAAAGCTGGCAGAAACGCCAGCAGGTACTGTCAATTAAACGCTCTTCCACTTTGGTCTGGCGTTCGTCCTATAAACTTCTATAACGGCACCGGCGCATTTTTCCCCGACTTTTCCCATGGGGAAACAATGGCAATTAATGAGCCCGCCGGTAAATGTCAGATGATTATCGGGCCCGGGCGTTATATCGAGAGAGGCAGTGTTGAAAGCCCGATCGGCCGGGAAGACGTCGAAACGCCGAATCAGCGATGTTTTATTCAGCTCGCGGAAGGAAAACCCGCCGTAATTGCCGGCAGGAACCCGATGGAAACGGGACACAAAATAATGCCACGGTGTCCCGTATTTCACAGGTGGAAGCGTCGCGGCCGACACGCGATGTGTCAATAATGAGAGTCATTAACGTTCGCGCGTGACGTCGCACGCGATGCCTGGAACGATCGGGTCGACGATCGGCAGTGAGTAATGAACGAAAACTGCTCGGCCGTCATTGTCCACGCGAACGAATTCACCAGCACGTTCGAAAATTTCTATTCCCCTAGTCCACAGTCTCGATCATTCTCTAGTCTCCCCTCGCCGATACTAGTGAGGACCACCATTAAATAAAGCAAATTCTTCTACTTTTAAAGTTCACTTTAAACACCCAGTACATAAATAAACTGTCCATAATCGACCCACAGCGTATTTCATCATTCAAAAATCATAAAAGCGACAGCCTAACCGAAATTCCCACACAAACTGTAAGGTTGGTAGCAGCGTGCGGTAAAGAGCGACCACGCTGTTGTCAGCGGAGACCGATCGTCGCTTGTCTAAAACGACAGAGCGACGACGGCGGAGGCACGATCGACACTTTTTGTCGGACGCTCGAAGAGAATAGCCGTGTTTTCCTATATTATTCCCTGGACTCTTATTTATTCCCTTATGCCGAAAGAGCCCTTACAAAACGAAATATTTCAAACGTGTCGCGGAAATTAATCATCGACGAGGATTGGCTGCGCCATGCGCAACGCGTCATAAATTCAACGACTGCTCCATCAACTTCCTTCGATTCGGTCGATCGACCGATACGGAGTTCCGGAATGTATTCGTGCTCCGGAGATGCTTTATCGGCCCCCGATGGAACGCTATCCAGAATTTCCACGATGTAAACGCTCCATTCGAACGGGTTCCTTCGTCTCTTTCTCTCTGTCCCACTCTGTCCCACTCCTCTCTTTTTTCCTCAGCTTTCCCGGGCTGTTTTCACCGCGGCGACGAGACCGCCTCCGTGTCGAAGCGAAAGTGCAATCCTGCCCCCTCGCTCCTCTCCGTCCTGGTGCAGTTTTCGCGCGACGGAAACTGCGACTTACGAGTTTTCCACGTCACCGGGAAAACGCGGCGCTTTAGTTACAAACACTTGTTCCGAGCGAGCGCGCGCAAACAGCTCGAGCGGTCGAAGATGAAATGGCCCCGACCGTTTCCGATTCAATGTAAACGGTCTTCGAGAAGTTGCGAGAGCACTGCAAGCAATTGTCAAAGCGAATCAGGCTTGGCCAACAAGCGATAGGCAGCGAGCATTGCCGGAGGTACCTTGTGAATCGCGAGAAAAGTATTATCTTATCGCAATATTATCTTATCTGTATTTGCTTGCACACGTCTTGCCCGTGTCTCCTACAATCGGGCATTCGGAGCTCTTATTGATGGAGGGTCACTGAAAAATGTCAGGGTTTTCCTCGGAACGAAATATGCCAAACTGCGGTTATAATTTTCCACCTTGGAAACTGTTTGTTGGATAGAGTTGAATATTTGTAGCGCAATCTAGAAGGCTTGACACATTCTAATCAATTTTTTTCTCTCAGTGTCACGATATGTCAACTGGAATTACATATTTTACCCGGAACAGATTACCAGCTATCCGGAACCCATGCGTTATTCATTAAGTTCATTGCGTAAAACGCAGTCATCCTGAGTTCCATAAAAACTTTCTTCTTGATTCCAATTATTCAATTGACCGAAGGTTAATTCTCCGAGTATCCTTTAGCCGGAGGTTCGTCTTTGTGCACGTGAGTTTTAATCGTTTCCCTTTTACTCGGATTTACTTGGTTCGACATATAAATTGGCGCTAAGGTATTACAAGCGCAAACACTTTCGAACAAGCGCAAAGGCGCTTTTATTACCAAGAATTTCTCATTAACTCTTTGCATGTTCTATTCATGGCTCAGTCTACTGATTCACTGTTAACCAGTTTCCCATCCGCGGACGTAAAATTAGAATTGGTAATGCGCCGGGCGCTTTTGTTCAACTCGCGTCCGTTTTCCGAGCGTAACCAGTCTGGCGCGAGTCCCACGTAAGAACGGCCACAATGTTGCGAAGTTTATCGCAAAGGGACGATGCGACGCGACGCTCAGGGAAAAAGCGAAAACGATACGGCGGGAGGGGGGCGACCGGGAACTCTTGAACGCGATAAAATATCCTGTCGGAATGCGAGAAACCAGGGCTCCGCGTTCGGTTCGCTCGGTTACCGGTAACGCTCGCCGCAAAACGACCACCACGGAATGAAAATCTCGCCCGTTATTTGATTGGTTGTCGCGTGTTCCGCGAGATTACAAGCCCGGCTCGATCCCGGTTACGCGTGTTCGACGCAGATTCGTGATCGAAACTGTGCCGACGCGATATCTTCCTGGTTTGCTAATCGCCGATGAACCGTAAAACGAAACACTGTCGAAAGAAGCAGTGGTTTTTGCTCGGTGCAGTTAGCAGAGTAGAAACTGGAGTATCCGGTCTCCAAGCTGAGAGCTATTTTAATCGAATCATTTGCTAATCGCGCTTTTGACCCCATATTTTTTATTCCCTGATGGAGCAAATTTTATTTATACACCCCGTATATTTCTGACAACGATATAATTAATACCGCTAAGTGAACACACGTACCAGTGGATTATTATTTTGCATCCCGTTGATGCCGGCCAATTTAAACAACTCGAGCTCGCGATCGTTGGAGGACTCTACAGAACGCTCTCCCAAGGATTCTCGAAACTTTACCGCACGGATGAAAAAATACTACACCGAGCGGGCATTTAAATTTCATTGTGGGAGATTTATTCAGGCGATCGGAACGAAAAATTCTCTTTTCAAGAATGCGTTGAATAGAAACGGAGGTAGCTATTTGCGGGCCATAAAGCAGACGTAACAAGGAGAGCAACAAGGAGAGGCCGATTGCTCGCCGCTCGGATCGCAGTTAATGTCGTTGCTGGCCATTGGAGGTACGCGGCTGGTAGCTAGCCGGTGCTACAAATCGACATTATTTCGAGAATTGGCCGGCGGCCAGCTGTGTTTCCGCGGATCGGTATTTTAATAAGCTCGTCACCGTCGTTACCCAGCGTTTCCGTGCGGTAAACCGTATTTCCTCTAAACGGTCATGTCTAGTTGACAATCTGAAAAAAAAGCTTCGGAGAATTTTTCTCTAAAGAAAATTAATTGGAAAAATCTTCAAACTCGTCCGAATAACAATACTGTCACGTGCAGCGACATTAGGAAACCACTTTTGGAAAGGAGAGTAGTCACTCTTTAAGCACGTCTGCTTAATGAAGGTATACAGCACGACTACTTTATTAAGGGGTGTAAATCACTCTCGAATGAAGTCGTGGAGAAGCGAGGTCGTTCGGGTTCTTCCTCGAGCGAGTTCTGATTGTAATTTGAGCGCGAACGATCGTGCCTCGGTAACCGGGCCCGTTCATTAGTCGGCCGTTTACGGCTCTGCAAACGTAATTCCGTTTACGGCTCTGCAAAGGTAATTATGCCGATTAAAGAAACAATAAGTGCGCACATATGAACGCAAGATTATACTGCGGAGGTGGGCTGTCGGTTAACGGGTTGCCCCGGACATTATTCTTAGCGATTGGATCCGTTTCCATGGGAAATGAATCTGAAGGACTGTGGCATGTGCCGTCTACAAGGGGACCGAATTGTTGAACCACACGCGAGGAGGATTTATTTCCTTTTGCCGCGGACAGATCTGCTATGGACTCTTACAGACAGCATGTAAAATAAAATCGAAGATTGTAGTCCACTCAAACTATACGCGAATGTCTTTCCCCGATTGATTTTACCGTCACAAGTTAAAACTTCTTCTGCGGATCTGCCACGTTTACTCACAAAAATTGAAACTAACTGCAGGTTCTTCTATTGATAGAATTTTAGAAAGGTCCCAGCGTGATGCTCCGTAAACAATGCACCACTTAAAGGTTAGGGAATAAAATGAAAACCTCGTAAAACCGTGTTGGAGTTTCCGGTACACCCTCAAAGAGCTTGCAAATATTAAGATAAGTGGAAAGAGCCGTCAACGGTCAGACACAAAGGACCATAATTTGAAGCAGCGATTGTCAGATGGAACGGTGCGGCGAGTCGAGTCGCCGACATGAAAATTGCACGCCTCGTTTGAGTTGACACGTTAAATTTTCCGAGAAATAATTAAGCGATAGTGCCACTAGAACATACGTAATTAATCGTGTCAATTAACGGGGGACGAAACGTGTTTACGGTGATGTGAAACGTTAAAAGGCTTCCAGCCCTCGTATATCAGTTTTACGGTGCTTCGAGGTTCGGATGTCTCCGACGAAGCAGAAGTTGGAACTTTTCCCTTCTGTGTACGTTGCCCGTTTCTTTTCAGGAAGCACGGAAAATCAACCCCGGATTCCGGGGATGTCCTCTCTCCGCCCTCCTGGCTTTTCGCTTGCTCGAACCGATCCGCGGGGGAACTCAGGGGTGAAAAATATAGATTCACGAGAGCTGGCACGCGGCTCGAATAGAGCCAATCTGTTTTATCGCGGACGTTAACAATTCTGCCACGGGTCCGCGCACGGTTCCGTCGAAGAATTTGTCCCGGTTGATGCATTCATTAATCTGCCCGCTGCGTATCCTTATGCAGCTCCAACGCGGAAATGTTTGAAAAGAAAATGGTCGAATGTGAAGCTTACTTTTCAGTGTATTCAAACTTGCGGGAAATGTGAGCTTATTTCATTTTAGATGCTTGAGATATTTTTGTGTGCAAATAGGGATTTGTGTGGGCATTCTTTACGCATCTTTCGCATTGTGTATTGAAGAGTTTTTTCCATCCCATGACTATGAGTGATGGCCACTAGAAAAATGTGGGTAATGAAAAATCGGTCTGTTGGATTTTGAACGAACTCTAACCGCCGAATTCCGACGGTCCCGGGAATCTCGGCGAGTTTTCAATGCCCCGTTTAAAATCCTGGCCGTCGCCGTCGTTAAATTAGACGGAACCTCGGATAAGTCTGCAGTTAATTTTCTTGGGGCCACCGGGGCAGGACGAAAGCGCGGGAAAATCCGATATTTCGGTATGAGCCGTCGTAACGTTCGGGTTTTATACGCCGAGTGGAGGCGGTCGTAGAAAGCGGCGGCGCTTGCATCAGGCAGTTCCGCCGTTCTTGAAATTTATGGATAACCTCGATCGTCACGATCGCCGAGATGTATATTTTCCAATATTAATAAACGTTCGCCTCGGCGAAGTGCTCGACGTAATATAGCGCTTATTCGGTACATTATTAGCCGGGCCGCGTGTGTACGAACGGCACGGGGCCATCTGTGCGCACGCATACCCGAGCAACACGGCCGAAAGAGGCTTCCGGGTTGCCATTATGCATACCCACGACTCCCTCAGTAATTTTGCAACCAGCCACTTGCCCACGAAATCGACGAGGCATTCGGATCAAAGCTACCGTGCCGGCGGACGTCGAATTAGCTGACACGAATTGATGAACTGTAAAGCCGTCGCTCGTGCGTCGTTACAGAGCTTTCAATCTTTCTTATTAGCAGATGAAGCATTTCGATGTTTACTGTCGACGTTTATTTACGAGATCCGACGCTGTGAATGCGGGTGAAGCCCCGAGTGATAAACGTGCCATCATTGTACTGTAATAAGACAGTGTATTGTCTGCTTGAAGGGAAACGTCACTAATTGATAAGTCCCGAAACAAAGGATAGTGATTTTTCTGTCTTTTTACAAACCTTAGTAGTCACACATCCTAAGCTTCATTAAACCTATTGAAATACAAAGGAATATCAAAATGTATCAAAATGAGAATCGACAGAAAAGCCTTCGTTAAAACAACAAAATTACACTTGAATCGTTCTCATCACGAGTTCCCGTCAGAAAATCGCATAACGCCGATATGTTTCGAGCGACCCTCGCCCTTCGCTCGAAATAACGCCAATGAAATAATTCCGCCAATACGGTGCAACGAGGCGGAAGACGAACCGCGGAGGCCACAACTCCCGGAGACGTTTGAAATAAAAAAACTAAAAAAAAGAAGAGAATCCCGACCCCGTTGATTACGTTTCGATTAGCGGGGTTATTTATTGGCTATTCATAAAATTCACGAGACCGCGCGGACTGGAAGCGGACGGGAAGAGACGGCGCATCGAATTGACGAGCCGACGATAATGGAATTGCTGCAGCAATGTCACCGCGCGATTTTCCACGCGATTCCACTTCCCCGTGATTCGCATTCTCGCCCTATAATACTCTTCGCTCCCTGCCAGACGTACACGCTACCGCGCCGTCCCTGTGTCGAGCTTGCAAAAGGAAAAAGGATAAAAAAAAGGGTATGAAATAGCCCGGTGAATTCGATCAGCGGTTTTGATCCTCGGAACTTTCCGCCGACATGGAAATTCCGGGAAAGGGACGGGTCGCGCGTTAATTGAAGTTTCAACGGGAGACTGTCGGATGAGTTATCGCCGAGTGCGACGGAATTCATGGGAGTTTATGTCCAGGTAAAGACAGTATAGACTGAAGTGTCTATAAAAGTTAATTGATACGCATGAAGCGACGTTCGCGCGATGATCGACGAGAATGAAGTCTGTAATGGTCCGTAAACTGGTTATAGAGTTCTCTGCCTTGATAATTGTCTGTAGTCATCCCCACTGCTCTGCGAAGCTTGTAAAGAAGTAGTAAGGTGGAGTGGGGTAAGTCCGTCTACGGGGCCAGTCCGTTAATTGGTTATTTTTATTATAATATGGACGAAATTTCTCTAGCTTGTATTTATTAATGTAGTATAAGTTAGTATGAACTATTCGACATAGATGTCGTCCAAGAATAAAGGTGTTTTTCTCGCTTAAATCAACGCCAAACAGTAACGTGCGAGGTACACGTACAACTTTGAGGTTACCCTGAACGTGCAATAGTTTACAAGTTATTAATTAATATATTCTATGTTGTCATTTTAGGTAAGTACAACAAATATGGATGTAGGTGTACATTAAATAAACCGTTTTTATTGTATTTTTTTAATTTATTGAGAAAAACACTAAAGATGATCTTGCCACGTAAATATTACTACACGGGGCAAGTCCGTACTGTATGGGTAACTATAAAACTAAACAATATATGTAATGCAATGAAAAGCATTTTGTAGCAGGCTCGATAATACATAATTCTTTTCTTGCTCCGTAGCACTTGAAACAAGGTTCGAAAAAATTTTGCCCCATTTTCGGGGCAAGATTTGTACAATATCTTATCAAAATGATAATTTTCTAGCAAAATTAGAATCCTACATAATACTAATTCATCAGTAATAACTGTGGCAAGAGTTTGATACCAAGAATGTTAAGTTTTTACATACCAGACTGAAAATACATCAGTTTAAAGTCCAACTTTGCAGAAACTAGGGCAGACTTACCCCACTCCACCTTATACTTCAGGCGCGAGCTCGGATTGGTTATGTTAGTTACGCTTGTTACAAAAATTAAGCAGTTGTTTTAATAGGATGGGTATGAAAGCAGCGTAAGTAGGAGGCCGAAAGTACAGTCGAGTCGGAAAATAATTTAACGATTGGTGACGTGTAGGCAAATTAATCGTGATGAATGGAATCAAATTATTGTTTTTATTTAGAAGGTGTAAGTAAATAAAAAAGTATATATTACATGTATTATATTCATTTGGCTACATACACCAATCGTTAACTAACTTTCCGACCCGACTGTAGGTACTTCGCCGATAATGATTTCAATCAGACTATATTTTCAGCAGTTAATTAATTTCCAGCTCGCGAATTAATTCTTTCTTTTTGCCCCGGCGGCACGTCGGAAGCACGCGATCCGCTGGGAACGTAATTATTTGACGATAAATTATTGATCAGTGTCAGCAACGCATCCAATTTTAACAGTATTTATACGGCAACTTCTGCCTGCCGACCACGCCGCGTAATTATTTTCAACCGAATTTAATTCATCGACGCTCCCGCGTCCCACGTAAAACACTGTTAACTATGTTTAATGAACGCCGCGCGGCGAACAACGTTGACGGCTTATTACTCGGTCACAGAGAGTCAGGTGTAATTTAACGTCGACGGAACGCTGTCAATACACCGCGCCGCGCTGGTGTAAAATTACTCTGTGTCGCGAATTATAACACGTAAATATTGTGTTTGCGATGTAATTGCAGTTGAACCGGCGGACAATTATACACGGGCGCACAGGTCTCTCTAAATAAGCAATCGAGGTAGCTGCAAAAATAGAACCCGTCCACAAAACTGTTTACCGCGCGGGCCGGGTAAGAGTTTCAAAATTTTTGCCCAGATACGGAAATTTGGCACCGATAAACGAAACATTTCTTCGATTGGACAAACAAATAAATTCTTGATTTCTCGTAGTTCCTTCATGCAACACGGTATTCATGTTTTGAAAAAAATTCTGCGTCACGTGGCAATATTTTTCTTTCTGTAATAATTTTAACAATATGAAATACTTCTCTTGGTTTAGGAGAGTTATACAAAAGAGTTACCTGCACTACGAGGGTGGTGGATCAATATACCTGTGTTAGGAATAAAAACGCAAGTTTTTCAGAAATATTTTTTTTATATTTCAACATAATCTCCCTTTAGGAGGATACACTTTGCCCAACGTCCTTCCCATTTTTATAACGAACCAAAAAATACGATTTGTCAAACTCTTCAAAATATGCTTCTGCTTCTGATCTCCTCGTTTGAGCCGAATTTTTATCGCGCGAACCGCGTTTTCATGTTGGAACAGAAAGAAAGTCGCAGGGAGCCGGGTCGGACGAGTACGATGAATGCGGCAGCAATTCGAAGCGCAATTCTTGCAATTTGCGATTCGGGATGAGTGAGATGGTGCGTTGTCGTAATTGTATCGAAAAACACGAAACACGTTTAGTACAAAAAAATGGCTGTCAAATAAAAACTAACCTATCAATTAGTATGAAATTTTGTATGGCGTCGTTTAATTGATGACAGTATACTATAATAATGTCAACTTCCCTCAGCAACGCAACCTGTCTTCAAACACGGGTAATTATTGATCTACCCACGTACATACGCATATGATGCACACGTACGCTAAAGATTGCGTATGCACAATATTATGCACTTGCACGTATTCTGTTCGCTCGTAAACTGAAGGGATAAATAATTGGCAAAACTTTTAAAGAGACACAAAATAAGAAAAATAACTTTCTTGGCATTCTCGAGTGACTCGGAGACGCCGGAAAGGAGAAGCAAACGGCTAATGTAAGTCGATCGCAGAAAGAAGTGAATTGCACGGATCTCTTAAAGATGGAGGCAAATGAAAAACTTATACAGCCTGGATAATCCTTTCCCGGCGTTCCCATCGGTTCGCCGTGAAAGAGTCGATCGATTCGCCGTGGGAGATTAGCCAATAAGACGCCGGCGCCAAATAAACAATTAAACGAAGTGCGAAGCGGAATCTTTGGCGGAGAAAACAGGTCTTATGGGAGTGACTGAAGGCTGTCCGACCGCGCGAGGGGAATTGAGAATTTATACAGAAATTTCATCGTCCGTATAATCCGCGGTCTCTCCGTCAGCTCTTCCGAGAGGGGAGGTTGCGAAAAGAAGGGGCCCGTCCAGTTCGATAGAAGAGATTATCCGATAAAATCGCTGACTCGGCCGAGCAAATAGGAACACAGAGAGAAAGAGAGAGAGAGTGGATGAGAGAGGGAGAGCGAGAGAGGTCAGCAGACGGCTTCTATAAGCAGTTCGGCGTCGGGCACGCTCGTTCAGGCTTCGAGGAGGTGGTAAGAGGCTGTGTGTAAGATCGATGAAGCCACTTTGACGCCGACACGGATGACACGCTTCTACACGGGATATTGCAAATACCCGTGCACTCTCTCGCGCACTCTCAGTCGTCGACAAACTTTTACGAGCGTCGCCGAGCCGAGCCGAGCCGAGAGGGTGTATCGAGTTAATCGGTACCGTCTACCGTCTACGCGCGTAAAATAAAGATCCCCGGTCGTACGATTTGTATTAAACTTGTAAGAGGATATAAATATGCCGCGAACGCGGGGATAAAATTGTTGACGGAAACGCTCCATCGATCCTACGACGACGACGGGATCTGTTCGGAACGTGAACCGACCGATCAACCCCCGACGTTCCGCGCACCGATGTTTACGACTGCAAAGATTCCATCGGCTACGTGAAACGAATTCCTAATCGACGATTTCACGGTCTATGTACGTTACCTTATAAAATTTATAGATATTGGATCGCTGCGGAAGATCCTGATTTTCCGAAAATTAAAAACTTAAATAAAGTGGAGTATGGTAAGTCTGCCCAAGTTTTTGCAAAGTTGTACTTTAGACTGATTGCATTAAATATATTGTTTAGTTTTATAGTTACCCATACAGTACGGACATACCCCACCGTGATAGTACGGACTTGCCCCGTGTAGTAATATTTGCGTGGCAAGATCATCTTTAGTGTTTTTCTCAATAAATTAAAAAAATACAATAAAAACGGTTTATTTAATGTAAACTTACATCAATATTTGTTGTACTTACCTAAAATAACAACACAGAATATATTAATGACTTGTAAACTATTGCACGTTCAGGGTAACCTCAAAGTTGTACGTGTACCTCGCACGTTACTGTTTGGCGTTGATTTAAACGAGGAATACACCTTTATTCTTGGACGACATCTCTACGTAGAATAGTTCCTACTAACTTATACTGCATTATTAAATACAAGCTAGAGAAATTTCGTTCATATTATAATAAAACTAACCAATTAACGGACTTACCCCACTCCACCTTATATTGATTCCAAATGTGGAATGCTGAGCATAAATGCGGAAACATTTGGAACGATAGTTAATAATTACACGGAGTAACAGAAGAGAGAATCGCGCTGGTGTATGCATGAAATATGCAGAAGATCGTAACGAAACGATGGGAAAATTTAATCTCTGCCGGGCACGATAGCGGAAGTCGAAGGTCTGGGTGCGTGCGCTATTAATTGCAGGCGAGCGCTTAATGATCCACGAACTGCAAACGTTTCCGCGCGCGTTCCGGAGCAAACGGTGGAAAGGCGAGGTCCCTCGACGTTGCCTCGATCTCGGTTTCGGGAAATTTCAGTCGGGGCAAACAGGAAGCGTTTGTATACGGCTGGTTCGTTTCGAGACGCTGCGAAGGTCGGAGCTAATTGGTCCGCCAACCTTGCCGGTGTTTGCAGTTTGCTTGGTTTCTGGGACACCGACCATGATGGAAAACCGTACAGATCGAATTAAGCCCGAAATCGCACCCAACTATTACTCGGGGCCGCGCGGGCGATACTCCAGTTAATTTAACTTATTTATAGGAGAGTCGCTCGCTCGGCCCGCAACCGGTCCTGCCCGAAACCGGCGCGCCGATTTTCAACGCGACCGAACGCGCCGAGTTTCACAAACTCGTGATTTAATCGTTCCCCATTATCTCGCTTGTTCGGAGAATCATTTCGCCGTGTCGGATCATTGAAGCTGTCTCTGCGCGCTCGCCGATCGAGCATAATAGATTACGACCAATCGGAATAAACCGCGCACGAAGTTAACGCGAGCTGGATTTTTTTTTAAAGGCGATAAACATCATCGGAGATTCCGAGCTTTTACGGTCAGGATTTTCAAATAACCTATTTAAATCCCCGGTCGGTGACCTATGATCCGCAACACGAATAGAGTGGTCTCTCACAGTGGAATGCCACGCGATAGTATCAATTCGCTGTTCGATATCGAAAATCTGTTATTTTTTGTCCGAGCGCGTGAACAGTACAATACTTTTTATAAGTTCGTATTGTGTGAATATGTGTGGTGAGAATAAGAAAGAAACGAATGAGAGAGTAGCAAAAATATATTAAGTGAATTTCGGAGGGTTAAAATCGCTGATAAATTCAGTGAGGATTAGAGTGAAGAAAAATCGAGAGAAGGGTCTGGTGGAGGTCCGAGTAATTGGCCGAGTCATATTTTGCCAGCGAGCATCGACGCCGGAAGGGAAACTTGCGCGGCAGTTTCGCAGGCGAAGTTCCCGCGAATTCCGGCCGGGTGTGTTCCGGCGTTCGACTTTTTCGTCGCCGAGAAGGAAAAGGAAGGATGATCCCAAGGTTCATCCTTTCCACTTCGCGTAACCTGTCGGGGACCCCGTTTCGTGCCTCTCACCGACAGATTCACGTACAACTTTTATTGCCCCGCCGAATTTATGGAGTGTTTGGCTTGCCTCCGGAAACTCGCGGGAAGTATAAATTCGTTCCGTGCAGGGCCGAGATTTCTGTCTCGAGTTTTATTCGCGAAATTTATCTCGCCGGGAATTAGTTGCACCTTGCCGAAAACAGTAATTACACTTTCGGTTCTGAAACTTTCATTTAGCCAAGAGACATCTGTATCTCATCTTTCAGAGGCAGACGTTGGCACTATGAATAAAATTTTGAATGTTACTGAAGACATTAATTTTGAACACTAAAAATTAATTAAGCACGAAATATATTTTTGCACAACTCTATGAAACTGTAACCCGGATTAACGTTGAACTGTTACTGTAAAATTTATGCGATACGGAGTTCCGAAGAATTTAAACGTGCACTTCGTATCAGATGAACGCAAACGGCAAATCTTTTTTACTCCGTTTAAAGTTTCGCGATCGTGGAAGAAGCGAGACATTTTTTCATTCAGCTCGGAAACCCTCTTTTGTGAAACTTGACGCTCGCTCGGGCCGGAAAATGTTTCAACGTTGGCGGAAAGCAGTGACTAACGAGATTCGAGGGAAAACTGGTATCTGGTAAAAGGTCGGCGCGTAATTATTTTCTGCGAACGGCCGAGAACGTAAATCCGACGTAGAGGGAGGGGAAGGGAATAGGAGGGCGTGATCGAAACCCGAGTTGCTCCACAGGTGGCGAGACGCACGCGATCGTAAATTTGGGGAAATAAAAAATTCAACGTATCGCGTCGAGAGGCGAGACCGATGAAAATTCTTTTCACTATCTCTGTTCGAACGGTGCGCGCGCGCACGCCCACGATCGAATATTCAGAAAATTGGTTCCGACTCGATAAAACTATCCTCCTATTGGTTTTATCGACAAACGCGAATTGCCGATTCAAATATTACGTTTTTTCCCGGCTACGAAATGTGTACGCTGCGGCCCGCGGACTAAGCATTGTGTTCTGGTCCGTAAACAGTCGTGTTTGTACTCTTCGTTCGAAACGTGGACGGTACACTCGACTACAATCAGATTTATTCGATACTCTGATCGATTTAAAATTTGAACGTAACATGCCCAAGCTGATTCCAAGAATATACGAGTCTATTTGTTTTATTATTTAGGATTTCGACTTTCTAATAATATATATATTTTTCTTTTTTATCAGAAATGATGATTTTGATGATGACTTATTAGTAGACTGCAGATTTTATGCATTTATGACAAGAATGAGTAGGTGTAATTTAAAATAGCAAAAATATTAGGAAAATTTAAACACTATTATATTATTTTCAACCTACTAAACGTAATAGGAAAGAAAATAAAGTTCTATTTCACTCGAGTTTGATGCAACTCAGGTAAGAAATTTTTATTTTGCACAAAGAACCGCAGTCCACTTATTAGTCAATCGTTCTTCACTGTCACTCACATTTTTGAAAAATTCTTCGACCAATCCAAATCAGTTTTCTAGTTCTATACATTTCCCACTGACGTTCTCTTTTAACAATTTTTAGAAATGCATACTTCTTGTCAATGGCAGAGACAATGAAGAGAAATGTCTTCTGACAAACGATGAAAGACGTCCGAGACATGGTTCGGTTGTTGAGAATGAGTCGCGGCGCTTGTAAATATTACGGCTGTAAATATTAATGGGGATTAGGAGGGGGGATAGGCCGACGAGGGTCGAGATCGAACATCGATAATCTCGGGCTGGCATTGAAATAAATGGGACGACGCGTGGGAGCGTCAGCTTTTCAAAGTTTGCGGCTGGAATTGGCCGAGGCCGGTGGCACGAGTAGCGGCTTAATGGAGCGCGCGATGAATATGGAATTCCCGATGAATTGGCTCGTCTCCAGAAAGCAGTTTGCCCTTCGATCGCCCCCCGGCCGGTTGTTAATTAAACCGCTTTTAATTATCCAAAGCGTCACGCGAGTATCATCGCGGCCCGCGCGCGTGCACTTACGAGTGTTGTAAACCACGACGAAAATCGCCTCGCCCCGAAGCTTTCACCCGGGTTTTAAATCGTCGCATCCGATAAACGCGCCTCGTTCAAACATTCGATCGACCGAAAAAAGAAATAGAAAGAGGAGGAAACAGTCGGGTAGGGGAGAGCGGAGGGAGAAAAAAGGAAAAGCGACGTGGGTATTCAATTAAACGTTCCCGATCCGATAACGCGTTTGCCTTTCGTTACACCGCGGCCAGCTTTGTGTACACGTCTTATCGCGGCCGGGCTTCAATGCTCATTGAAAACGTTGCTTTTCCAACGTGCTCGGTGTATCCGAGCGAATTCCCGCGAATAACCGCCGCATCCAGCCGGAAAATCGCGAAATCGGCGACTAGGATCGTGCAGGACGTTGCAGATCCAGCCGAGGTGACGTTCTGGCACTGGAAAACTGATTTCTGGACGATCTACGTAGATTCTATAAAGAGAACGTTGATCGTGCAGTTTCAGAATTACATTTTCCTTATAAATTTTTTATTTGTTACATTTCTACATGGTTTAATATTAGTTCAAATCTTCTCAGCGTTTTTCCTTCAAATTTTATTGTTTGTCCTGTTCCTACCACCATTCTTTTCAAATCAACATCTCTTTAACGCGGTGAATGAAGCAAAAATTGGAACTGTTAAAATATGCCTGACTATTCGGCGTGAAATCGATCGACAGGTGGACGGTGGATCACGCGATACAGCGAATTTCCACGCGACTCGGTAACGCAACTGGTCCCAGATTCGCGAGAGGCTCGCCCGTTAATTGACTTTCGTCCGGAACCGAATTGCGGCGCCAGGGTTCGATGGCTTGCAGCCTTACACCGATAAATTAATAAACGGGAACAGTTTTACCGCGACCGCCTCGTGGAAAACGCGGTCTCCGATCCAATAGCCGGGCTCAGGCTTGTTCGAATTTCTGCTTCTCGCACCCTGTTGCCCGATGGAACAAGCCCGTGGGTGTAGCGTACCGTTCGATGCACACCCGTTTCAAAGACTTTCGAAGCGGACGTTTAATTCTGATTCGATGAATTACTCGAACCCGATTCATTTTCGGAGCTCGCTCCGCGCCGAAGATAAACCGTGGATGAGGAAATTGATGGAATTGGAAAACGATAACTGACCGTTGACTCGTGGAAGGCATTTGGAAAAGGTAAGGTGACAAGGGGATAATTGTCGTAGACGTTGATGCAGCCGGAGCTTGAGAAACCAGGTCACAGTTTGGAATTGGAAATCAAATTTCGCGGACGCTGCACTCGGTTACGGATTTTTTAATGCTAATTGAAGCAGTTCGACTCAAGTTGAAGATGATAGAGAAAGATTCTAGGAAAGGGTTCACATTCGTTGACCAGTGGGGAGATAATATGTGAGCCTGAGGCTTGAAATGAAAAAAATAAAAAAGTGGGAATATAAATTTCCGAGTCGATAACCGAAAACGAAAGACAAGAAGTTGCGCGAGATCAGTTCGAAAAACGATTTTCTCCTGCGCGGGTTTGAAGCGGGTGGCCCGAAGCGATCCGGTGGAAACAGTAATTTCTTAAATCCCTCGTTTTAGCTGGGCGCGCGTTCCCGGCCCCCTATAATTTCGCTCTATTCGCCTCCCTATAATCGTGCAACTAAGCAACGTGCGCGCGGGCGCGCGCGACCGCCCGTGCAAGACCATATAAAACGCGGGGCCGACGTGATTCGGCCAAATCGCATGCAAATCGCATGGCATAAAGCTGATTTACGCGACGGCCGAGTCCGAGTCCCGGCGTGGATCGAACGTAAAACGCATACGTAATAAAATCGCGAGGGTAACGGCGAAACGCACTCACGAATTAGCCGAACGAATAATCGGTTCCCGCGGATTCGGTCCGACTGCCATGCCGGTTCGTTTCGTTCCGGTCTTGGGTGTTCCGCCGCTGTGAAATTCAGTTAAAGAAAGGGCTTCCTTGAATGCTCTTAGATCAAAGTTGAGCTCGTTGGAACTTCGAAGAATTCTTTAATAGAGTCGCCGAGATTGCGTTGGGATTCATTACTTCGCTGGAAATGGCAAGTTTTTGCTAATATGTACAAGAGTCTTTCCGCCTAATCCCCCTCGGCCATTTGTAAAGTGAATTAAGATGGTTAGATGAAAAGCTTCTGCCTTAAGTTGTCGCGCTCCTAAAAATGCGAGAGCGGAATGTGGAAACTTCTGCAATGAAATATTTAATAATCGGGAGAAGAAAGACTGGACACGCGTAACGACATCAAAAGATGATGCCTGAAGATCTTATTCTTTCAGAAAGCTCGCGTAAATGGACAATGTGTTCAGCTATTGTCATTGGATTTGGAACAGCTGTTTCTGAAGGATCAACGGGTGTCGAACCCGGCGTCGAAGCAAGAAAACCGCGATAAATGCCGCTTCAATATTCACGTGTAATCTTGCTGTGCAGAAATTCTCCATGGATAACCGCGATAAAGAGTATTCAATAATGCAGGTAAACCGGTAGAACCTCTCTGCGGGGCTCGAACGGTTGACTCCGTTTATAGCAGCTCCTCGAAGCCGGGGACCATGAGGTCGAGGGAACCGGAACGACCAAGGGTAACCTGCGATCGATGTCGCGTTAACTCCCGTTACCGTTCCCAGACAAACTTTGCCAATGTTCCGCGGTGGTGCCGTGGAAACATTTCGCCAGGATCGACGATCCAATCCAAAGACGAGTTTTTTTTTTAATCACGTCGATAACAGAGCCAGCCTTGCCGGCGAAGTTAGGGGACCTCGAGAAATTATGAAACTTTCCGCGCCAACAACTCAGATTGCAAACCTATTTTCTGTCCATAGTACGGAGATCATGTGCTTGATTCAATTTCATTCGACAGTTTATTAATAACCGAACAAAAATATAGAATACAACCGAACTTAGTAACGTTATGACTAGACTGCGGATTTTATGCATTTATGACGAAAATGAGTACGTACAATTTAAAAAAGTGGAGGTATTAAAAAGATTTAAGGCCACCGGTGTATTAGTTTTACCTTAATAAGATAATCAAAAGAAGAATGAATTTGTTATTTGGCTCCTGTGTCTTGCAATCAATGCAAACATTTTTTATTTTGCATAAAGATCCGCAGTCTAGTTATGACCTACAAAGTTCCAGACAGTTGATGGGTATTTTAAAAATCCACTGTCTGGAATTTCACAGGTGGTAACGAAAATAAGTTCGGTTGCATCCTGTGCTCAATTCGCTCTTTTCATGTGTATGAATGATTGATGTGTTGGTAGTTACAGCAGATGGATGGACCAACCAGCTTGATATTAACACAGCACAGTCTAGCTACTCGTCCCGAATTGCACGTGATTTATCCACGTATTTAAAGTCATCGTGCACGGGACAGAAGACGAACGTCTCAATCAAATAGTTTGCCAACATCTCGACTACAATTCGCAGGCTCTATTCCTGAATGAACACGCGTTAGCTCGGTCGTGTTGAAATCCGAAAACCACAGGTCCCAGCACTCGTCCCCTTATTATCCGGCGCGCAGCACGTTTCCTTCGGCAGGGAGTTCTTGAAGAGAAGCTTGCCAAGGTCTCGTTAAATGCTCGTCGCCGTTAACAGCGGGCATTCAACGAGTCTGCTCCGTATTTTCATTCGTGATCAGCGCTGACGCTTCACGCCGTTATTCAGTCGTTCGCAGAATTCGGTTATTATCGCGAGCAGAATTCGTGCCAAATTCGCTTTTCCAATTTTCTGCGTCCCGGCGCTCGAATACAGAGTCTCGCGTAAGCTTCGCGGAAGAAGGATGAGCTTCGTTGTAGGTATGTAGCACCAGAAGCAGCAAAAGCAGAGAAGGTGTACGGTGCCGAGAAATCTGCGGGATATATTTATCCGGGACAGTGATGCACGGCGCGGTAAGTGGAAAAATAAAGTTGCGACGATGTCATCGATTCCGCGTTAACGACGCGCGCTTCCGATGTATTTTTTCGTTCTGAAAAATGGGATCGGCTGTTCCACTGTCGTCCCGCAGTTTATCATCGACGATGTCCCGAACAAAAAACACGCTCCACTTGTTCCGCTCGCGGGATCGAGACCGACAAGAGTCGAATAATCTTTCACCGGTCGTTGGAAACACTCGTAACACCCACACGGCAAGCTGTAACTCCGCGCACATGAATCTTCCAACAAACCATCAATACCTATATTTCGCAAATTGCGTTTACCTTGTTTTCCAAAGCACTCGTTTTCTTCACACATTGGTTACGCCCGTTGGCATCTCTTTGTTCTTGTTTAACTTTCTCAGAATGTCTTTAAGCTTGACCCATTTAGACCTACCTGTAACACAAACGGTACAGTTCGTTAGAAAAAATATTCTGATGATTATTAAACGTCATTAGTGATATTTATAACGAGAATTGGCTGCATTGGTTTCAGGACAACATGAAGACTGGATTAAATGAAGTTTCCTTATTCGTCGCAGTTTAATATGATAAAGCGAAAGACTTCCTTCGTAATTGAAAAATAAATGTCAGCTTGAGTCCAACGTGGAATCTAGAATTAAATATCTATGTAGATGGTACTCGTATATAGACTGATTCGATTATTTCCTGTTTGAAAATAAATGAACGGTAGAAGTCCGAGAGATCAGACGCTACCCGATTATTTTGAGAGTGAGGAAATCACAATCGACAAACATAGTTCGTTCGAAGACGCGAGAGTCAGCTTCCAGGTCACTTGTAAATCACCAGACGGAAAAAGAAAATCTAGGTGTCCACGAAAAGACGAACCATCCCCGGCGTCCTAGATCGACACGTTTCCCTACAAACCAAGCCGAACGTAAATTCCTCGCGCGTTTATAGTCCATTCGTGCGTCCGCGCGAGTTATTAGGAACGTCTCCGTGATATACAGGCTGCATCATAAACGATGCCCGTAAAGCCGTTGGAAGATATTTCCGCGCCAACAGAATAAACAAAACACGTTTGGCCCATTTGTCCCCGATCCTGTTACCTATCTTGTATCGGGCCAGCTTTAAAACTGCGGCCAGGCCTATTCCCATCGGAAAATATTTCCGGTCAAGGTCAATATTTGTAGCCACTCCCACCGTGCCGCCCACTTGGCTCGCCTCTTCACCCCGGCTATTACGCTGAGAGATCCCGGGCCAAACTAGCGTAACGTGCTGGCGGAGGCGTGCCTCGAATGATTGGTAGAGGGAGGTCGACCTTGAACGGCCAATTTTCCCTGTATCGCGCAAAGTTCCCAAGCTACTTGTCCTTTGGAGATGAATGTCGTTCATCGTACGACGAATGTCGTACATTGTGTGGGCTGCAGAAGAGCATTTCGCGGGTTGTGGAAACTCGTGGATGAAAGTGGAAGATGAGAACATGTGAACTTGTGTGGCGGTGTAATTAGATTCATTTCCAAGCCAGGAAATTCAGCTATGCAAGAAATACATTTGTATTCACTCGATCCGTCTGTACAACCATTTTTGAGGAGCACGTCAAAGTTAAAACGGGGCAGACTCCTTCTTCCAGCCTTCTGGCTTCTCATTTCTCGATAATACAAACACGGGGATTTTGAGTAGTCAAAAACGCTAGATAAAAGATCGATCTAGGGCGCTATCTCCCTCAAAAGTCCTGTCTTTTCGTTTACGAGGAGTAACTTGTATTATTCGGAAGCATACAACTGCGCATGTAGCTACGTTTATGTAGTTATGCTGCGGAATAATGCATATTACGCCTCATAAACGAAAAAATAGGACTTTTGAGGGAGATAGCGCCCTAGATCGATCTTTTATCTAGCGTCTTTGACTACTCAAAATCCCTGTGATTACACATATTATCGAGAAATATACCGCCTTAATCACGATACGAGTGACCGATGACAGTTCGCTCTTTACGGATCCCGTGGTCGAGCCAGAAGAGCGAGCCGTTTTCACAAGGTCTCCATTTTATGTCCGGAGACTCTACTCCAGAGACCAGCTCTCGAGGAGCACCGTGAACGGACGATCCCGCTTCCAGATTTGCTCATCTCGCATCAATGATTCAGCAGCGAGCGTCCGGTGCCCGTTCCGACCAATCGATTCTTTTCACGATGCCGATACCCGTGCAATCGGATAAACCACAGAGGGAGAGAGAGAGAGAGAGTGGTAGCGAGAGAGGAGTCCCGTCTGAAATATCCGCACTGCGCAATGCGGAAACGGGCGGTCACATTGCACGCGACAGCGATCCTCCTTCCGGGGCATCGCGTTCTTAACCACAGCTCGACAAGAGCTTGTTGTCGAAGCGGTTCACAAGGCATGTGTCCTGCAGGACGATCGTCGCGAACGGGTCCGGCTACGATCGAAAGCCTTGTGATCCGCGGGATTGCTTCTTCTTGGTGGGCGGTAGTCTCGGTCGGGCACTGGCCCAAAGACACGGACGAGCGTGTCGGGACGATTCCGCGTGCGAGCAGACGCGTTCACGCTTCCGGGATGGCTCGGCGTGTAGCTGCGGTCTACCACGAGACACCGCGCCCAGTTACATTGTAATTTGGTACCGGTTTGTGGGTCGGTCAACGATTCGCTCCGTGAGCTTCGCGAGAATCCGCTCGGCGTCCACCGACTCTCGTTTGGGCAGACGATTTGGTTCGAGTTTGGACGAGTTGGTCTCTTGGATTGTTCGAACGTCAAATATTTAAAGCAGAGAGTCGCAACTTGTTCTCCTTCGAGAACCGCATGGTCCCCGCCATTAGTCAAACCTCTTCCCACTATGTACTACGTACAGCCGTATAATATGTTGGTATCTGATCAATTACTACACGTTTAAGTATTATATAAATTTCATATCCATAAAAATTGAAAACAATCATATATGTACCATATGTACAATGGAATTATTCTAGATCCGACTGCATAAATAGCTCCGACTGCAAAGGGTTAAAGCATTAACACTAGAACCACCGAGCACTAAACGCAATGGGCATACATTGCCTTATTATAATGACAAAATTGCACTTAAAATGTACTTCAATAGAGAAGTTCACTAATAAAATGTGTCAGAAAAACATATTTATAACTTTAATATTTCTAAAAGGATAAATCAGCAACAAGTTATTTTGACTTATCCGGTAGTTCTAGTGTTAACAGGAAAAAGTAAATATTGGAAAAACAGAAATTCAAGAGCGAAATTTTGCTCCGAACATGAACGACCCGGGATGCCCACGGGAAGTCAAAACGTTGCCGATTCTGTGGCAAAAGTGTATAAAATGTAGTGGAATATGCATAGGCGAATACCTGATTCGTATTTTTGGAAAATGTCAGCAGCGATTCCATTAAGCGTCCAGCGGGACCGGCCCGCATCGAGCAAAGCGGTGTTTTAATGGGCAACTACTCCGTCTGTAAACGCGGTTCCACCGTCTGTTTGCGGATACGGTGTAATTGCGGGTAATAAGAGAACAGCCGGCCGATTTGGCCGCGCGCATCCTCCAGTAAATTTGCGAACGTGCATCGACTCCGAGATCAATCGTGCGCCCCGGACGCCCGATCGATTGGTTTACAAAGTTAGTCCGGTGTGATGTAACGTTGCTCGTCGGTATCCTAAACATCAGCATACTCTGGCAAACGCCAGAAGTACCGAGCTGTAAATCTGCCCGGTTCGCAATGCCATGCAAATTACCTGACCGTATTATTCGAGATTTCGCACCGTTTTAATTGCGACACGCGCGCGTACAAATATCATTTCATGTTAAATGCAACCGTCATTTTAAGTAGCAATCGGAAACAGGTTATTTTTACTTAACGATGCTCTTTTCGCGTATAATACACGATACACGTTTAGCAGTGGATAAATAATTGCGAACAAATAATTTTAATTTATGATTCAATGAGAAACACTGAATTCATTCCAACATCCGAAACATTATTTGGAGAAGAACGCTTTCTATTTTGTCTGTATATCCTTGTAAAATTGTCAAATGTACGGATACTATTTTTGAATCGCCCTGTAGGCTTCGAGCCGGCGAAACGAACCAGAACAGTTTCGTTTGGACGCATGTTTGTTGCTCGTACCCGAGAGCTAGTCGGTAAATAATTGACCACGTAAAAGATACGATAAAATGTCAATAAATTGAGACAGGTATAGTTCATTCGAGTAGCGAGACAGATCGTTCTTTCGGCGGGTGAGAGATAGTTGGCGAACTGCAGGTGGAATTTCATCACCGCGGTAACAGTGCCCCGAAGTTGCCTCAGATTTACTTAGAGGAATGTGGCAGAGAGAGATTTCATGACAATTTCATTTTGTAATGAACGAAACTTATGACAGTTTACGACTCTGTTAGTCACGGCGAAAACGATCTTCGTGTATGGGGAGCGCGGCTGTCAGCCGGTGACAAGGCATATTTTTGTACATGAAAATTGATAGCCTCATGCTTCAGAAACAATTACACGATGAATTCTTTCGATCTTCATTTACCCAATTTTCATTTCCGCTTTAAGCAAACACTTATTCGCGTCACTGAATCATTTTATAATACCAATTGTAGTTCTTGCGAACTAGAATTCGCAATCAACTTTTAGTTCACGAACATTTTGTTTCATATTGACAAATTTCCTGCTTATCAAGCATTTTCTACCTAGCTGAAAAGTTTTCTGAAAATTTCAACTTTCCAGAGCAGAAAAATCAGTATTTTATGTGCCGAAGTATCTCCGTTTTAAAAGATTACAAAAATCCCAGTCGGCGGTATATGGCCGGACCGTAAAAGATCGTTATAAAGTTTCGTACGATCGATCGCCGGAACCGTAAACCAGGGAACGGTGCACACGGTTTCCAGAGAAAGTGCATCCTCCCACTTGGCAAACGACGCTAGGTCACTGGGGCGAACTCAGCGTCTGAACAAGGTGAATATATCGATCGTAGACCGGCGACCCACTAAGGAGGCACGCTGGTCTAGTGCAGCACGCAGGTGCAACGCACGAAAGCCGATGCACCGGCGATTGCAACGTTGCAGCTGCGCCGCAACAATCGTGATTCGTTTTGATCGTAATTGAAGGTAATGACGGGACCTTGGCTTCCTTCTGCTGCTCCATTCATCGCGAAAGTAGAACGAATTCTACGATTCGATCCTTTGGACATCACCGCGCAGTCGAACAATGCTGCGATCGCTTTTTTTAGATCATTACCATCTATGACGAAAACGAGTAAGTGCAATGTAATGCAGTGAGCAGGTAAAAAGAATTTAGAAATATCAATATGCTAGTCCGAGCTGATTAAAATCTTTCAGGAAAGAATGAAATTTCTATTCGGCTTCTGTTTTGCACAATTTGTGCAGGTATTTTAAATCGATCTAAAAGATGTTTTAATTGTTTCAATGATCTCTTCTCGTTCGAGTACCGAAACGTCGATTTGAATGCCCATGGTAACAGCCCCAGAAACTTCATCATAAATATTTGATCGCTTTGAACTACCGGGCTCGATATCAAGAAGCAACCCGCCAAACGACCTTTTCGCATTCACCGCGAATGAGCTCGCAGAAGTCCATAATCCTCTCAAAAGTTCCGCCGACGTCGCTTTTGAAAACAAGCTGGCCCGTGATAGGCGGTCCGGTCCGGACACGGGCGTAAAGGTCAGGGAACAAAGATCGGTAACTGGAAAGCTTTCATGCCGCGCCCAGCGAGATTCCTATCAAGGTGTTCCTGGTAGGAAGCGCATTCGACTGGCGAGTCTCGAGAGCAGAAACCAATTAAGCGCCGCTGCGTTTCCCGGAAAGCTAGGAGCCAGAGTTCCCGGTTATCCTCGAGTTCCCACAGATATCCTCTCCCCTCGCGCCTCTTCCATTTTTCTCCCGTTTCTCTTTCCTCCCCGGGCATTCTCCCGCTCTCCCTCCTCTTCTATCCGCAGATCCTTGCTCGTTCCTCCTCCATACCGTTCGCTTTCGCTCTCCCTTTCCGTCTGGCCGTGGTTGGAGCGGATCACTGGCCGCGCGTCGTACCGAGGCGAGTTAACCAGCGGGAAGAGCTCGTTTGAATATAATGCTCGTCGTTACCGCGCCAAGGACGACTCTATGCTTCTCCACCCCACCTTCCTTCGGCCGACACAGGCCCCTCAACAGTTTGCCACTTGCGACACATTCCCTCGATTCACCGTCTCTCATTAACGTCCGACGTTTCAAGCTCGATTTCGCCGATCGACCGACATCCACCCGCCATCGATCCGCGACCTGCAACCTGTTCTCGACGGCCATGTCGAAGGTCAGGCTGACGTTTCACCTGCTGCCGGTCCTTGGGCGCTCGCGATACCGACAGGTGGACAGAAACGAGACTTTTGCGACATTTTCCTTACAGAACTTGCACACCTTTTAACCTTTAGAGCGCCGCGGTGGCCACCACAATGCCAGGCATGTTGGTTTAATTGGGTTGAGGAATAAGTTCGTAGCGTTTTATGTTTTCTTTTATTCTACAACGATTTTTTTGTTCTTTGGCAATGTGTTGTACATCAATCGAAAGAGCTCTTTCTGCTCTACAAAACTGTGATAATCGTTATTTTGAATAATCTAATTTTTTATTCTTTTTCAGTCTAAGAAATGGAATATCCAGGAGGCAAAAATCAGCATTTTCGACACCTGCTTTTCTTCACTTTTCATCGAGGTCAAAAAGAATTAGCAGAAAAAATAAACTGCGATCATAAGACCATTCTCAAACACCTTCATTCGATGGGATTTGTCGAAAAATTGGGAGCTTGGGTGCCTCACGAGCTTACCGAAAACAACGAAGAAAATCGCCTTCAAATTGCTTCTCAACATGTGTCGAAAATGTTGATTTTTGCCTCCTAGATATTCTATTTCTAAGCCTGAAAAATAATAAAAAATTAAATTATTCAAAACAACGATTGTCACAGTTTTGTAGAGCAGAAGGAGCTCTTTCGGTTGATGTACAACACTTTGCCAAAGAACAAAAAAATCGTTGTAGAGTAAAAGAAAACATAAAACGCTACGAACTCATTTTTCAACCCAATACATGTATACAGGATGTCTTATAAAGATTTATAATATTTCGAAGAAACACGACGCTCTACTACGTCGACAAGTTTGTTAAGAAAAGAAAATGAGTTCTTCAAAATTTCGGATCGAACCCCCCTCCAACGGCTTTCCGCAAAACGAGAAAGTTAGGAAAGTTATTTGAGAGAAGTTTTTCAAAGGAACTTCATTCGATGGAATTCTAAAGTCTACCCGAGGCTGACTTCCTTTCAAGATGCATCCGAAATACGATATCCTACCTAGAATGTGCGTCGGATGAATGACAACATGCCGCTGAAGCGGTTCTTATTACGGACTACATAGTAGATGAAAGTTTACTTTTTAAGCGCCAGGCTAAACTCTGATTAACATTCAACGGTTTGGTTTTCGTCTGGGATTTAGTAGCCGCCCGAGTGATTGCTCTTTCGAGCCTCTACACAGTATGAAAGTCTAAACGGTTTGATGCACGCTTCCCCTGTGAATGGCTTCGTGTGTTTGTGTGTTTGGCGTGAATATGTAATGTCCCTCTTTGTCTTACGTAGGAGCGAAATTCTATTAGGGATCGTTTAAATATGATCTACTAATTACCAGCCTGCTCGCTGCAAACTATAAACTGGGGTATTCAAGAGAGATTGCAATTAGAATAAGTATAAATATTGTTGATTTCTAATTTCTGAACTTTGTTACTCGCGATGATTTCCATTCTACATTTCTCAAACATGATGAAACAGCTTCAAGCGAATAAAGAGGCACGCAATAAACATCTCGATCGTGAAAAGCACCGCGATATTACAATTTCTCGAAACGGGAGAACGAAAATGGGAACGGCAAGGGGAATTTACAGTGCAGCAAAGCTAAGACAAAAATCGTAAACCGTCTTCAAACGCGTTTACCACCTTCCAGTCCAGCAAACAGTACTTTTACGAGGGTTTTACGCGTTGCACCGGAACGTCGCGTTCCCATAGCCGCATCGGCCATCGCGGCGGAGGAATTAACGCGTTAAGTGCCACGTCGGTCGCACGTGGATAACGTCAAGTTGTGACCTGATCCGAAAATTCGTTTTTATTGCATGGTTCGAATAAACCAAAATTAGGAGTTCTGGAATGGGAAAGTTCAGTTTGAATAACTTAATTTCGTGTCAACCGTCGGCCTAATCACTCCAGATGGTGGATCACGAGTGTTTCTCGCGCACGATAACATCAGGAACTTCCCTCGACGCTATCGATCACTCGCAGCGGCACTAAGGTTGAATTTTTATGAGCGAAAGAGCTGACGACGTGGCTCGAGACAGCCGACGCGATCGAGCTTTCCCTCGCGGTTTCACCTTCCACGCATTGTGCGGGAGGGAGTATCGACTATTCGAGCGGAAATATCTTCACGCTGAACGCGGCCCGAGAGCCTCCGCGCGGCGGGAAACGTTAAACGCACTGCGTTCCGTGACGTCGCGACGAAAAATCGCCCGGTGGATTTGCAAGGATTCGCGTTTACGAGCTTCGTTCCCATTTCCGTGTTGCGTGCCAACCAACACGCCGCGCCATCGGGAAAGGTTTCGTCGGCCCGTTCAATTTCCGCGCGACGTTTCAATTTCTATCGTCCACAACACACCTCCAAAACACACCTACACGAAACCTCTACACCTACGCGACCAACATTTTCGGGATCGAAGAACAGTTTGGTCGAGCCCCTCTGTAAACAATGTGTTTGGACAACTTCGCCGAGCGCAAAACGTGTAAGACAAACAGTACCGGCGAATCTTCCCAATAAAAACGTCCAGTAAAAAGCAAACCTATTGCTCTCGCTGCGTGTTGATGTAAATATCTGCTGTTACGATATCTCTTATTACGAATAAACGGGTGTGCGAGAGGATTGAAAAAAGAAACGTTCGATGGATTTAGAAGTAACGGATATGTACTATGGATAATAAAGTGGAAACCAGAATATTTGTGTGTGTGTGGGGGGGGGGGTCTACTAGAATTTAAATGTATTTGCACTTTGAAAACAAAAGATTGTCTGTGTACAAAAGAATTCGCAATAAATCAATGTGAACACAAAATGAGAATCACTTTGAAAATTCACTGTGTGTCGTACCGATCAGCTGATTGTCAGATAGAGAGAGAGTTAACCGCCGCTTCTCTCTCTCTCTCTCTCTCTCTCTCTCTTTTATTGTCTCGATCCTTCTGGAGAGTTCGACACGCACCGATGTTTCCAGTTAAGCGTTCGAGAACATTCCAGAAGGATCGAGAATGGGTGTCGACCAATCACGCGGTTGGTCTAGTTTCCGCGCAAAGTTCGGCTACGCTGATTGATCAACGTTGACAACGATTGATGAACGGGTAACTTTGCAGAGCAGCTCGTTGATCTGAACGATTTTGAAATATTTTGTAGACTACAATTTTATTCTCTGAACAGAATGGATTAAAATTGCAGACTTGCCGACGGAACAGACTCGACGGAACTGACTGATTTTACAGTTTCGTGACAAATTCTGCAAGATTGCAGTGAACAGCTGTCAAATAAAGGTACATACCGGGTGATAAACGGCGCCCAATTCAAACGGTGCTGTTGAAACACCGATGATGCGGTGAATAAAGTAGCGATTTCGTGGGTTGTAAAATGAATCATCGAACGATTTTATGCAAGGGGCCGAGTGCCAAGTGTGTGAGATCGCCCGAAGACATTTGGGTTGATTCCGGTGGCCAGAATCGAGACGTCACGGGCCCGTCAGGGACAATGGGCTCGCAGATTGTCGTCGCGTTCGTAACGTCGCCACGATCCCGTTTGCGGTTCGTTAGCATAGATGCGCGCATAAATAGCTTCTACGCGCGGGCCGAGTGACGCGTGCACGTCGCGTCGGACAGATCTACATGTACGCGCCGAGTGCATCGCGCGCTCCGTCGAATCCGAGGATGCGATTGTGTGCGCACAGGTTGCTCGCGTCACTGGAGTACACGGGGAATTATACTGTGCCCCGGAGGTACACGGAATCTCGTGTAGGAAGAGATTAGAACGGTGTAGGAAATGTTCCGGGGAAAATCTGAAGGCAACTGGCGCGATCCGATGATACCGGCCGACTGAATAATTCGCCCTTTGTTCGGCGAAAACGATAGTTCGCGACGCTATATTTAGAATACAATGAGACACTAAATATTCGACGATTTCGCCCGGGACTCTCTGAACCGCGTCATCCGGAATTCCATTAACGTTGAAACGGATCTATGAATTATCTTTCGGCGTCAAACAGCCGGTTCCGAGCTTTCTTTTGAATGGGTTTACAGAACCTGTTCATCCTTCTTTATCTTGTAAAGTTTCACTTTCTAGTGAGTGTTTATGACGTGACTCTAATTTTCACTTTATCCCGGGTAGACTTCTGTAACATGTTTTCAGCGAGAAGCGGAAAATTGCTTGGCTGAACAAAGCTGCTTCAACGTTGTTCTGATTACGCGATGGGTAGAAGGTATTATAATTTTGCCCGGCTTGACTGTGACTTGTTTAATAATACAGAGATATATTGTGATCGTAAAGTTTGCAGTAGAATACTGTTTTATTTTTGTTTCCCGAGGATTATAGAAGGCGCTTTGTCTACTATCACATCCTCCCAGATCAACGAACAGCTAATTGGCGACCCTAACCCGGGATTCTGCTTAAGCCCCAATCAAATCCTCCTAATCTTAACTCCGCTATCGCCCACGCCGCAGCTAGTTAGCGCAAGTATATTTAACATAATGCTCGGGGACGAGAAATCAATATGTAAACGACAGCTCTGTTATAATCGCTTGCAATTTACACAAATCCTTGGAGAAACGAGGACGGCTTCCGGAGGGAAAAGAACTGAAGATTTTCCAAGTTTGTTTAAATATCAGACACGATCAACAATTACAGAGTCATTGAAATATAAATGCACGCACTTAGTCATTACTACAAGTTGAATACTACAAAAATCAAAACGTCGCTGTTGAAAAAAGGATTTGAGATGCCAGCAGAGCTTGCGAGCAATTCGTTTCACCAGTTACTAAAAGACAAGTTCACACAAGTGCTGACAAAAATGCGACCGATATAACCGGTGATTGGCCTTCACCAAGGCAGCAAGTCGGGACAACGTGTTAGCAGATCTCCGATGCACCGTTCCTTTCATCCACAATGGGCAAGTCGATACCGTTAAGTGAAGCAGCCCGTAAGGTAGGCGGCGTGCAAACGCGGCGATGCACTTAAATAGAACGGGAAAATTGTACGCGTGTGTTCGGCGAGCAGGTCGGGTTACCGTCCGGCAAAAAAACACGCGGTAAAACTGGATCGAAGACGAGCAGCCATTCAGCCACGATGAAAATCCGCCGAGCGGCAGGCAAATAAACGACCAAGCCCGGACTATAATTGATCGGTTGCCGGCCGAGGCTTCTGGCTTCGCGTAAAAATGTGGTCTGTCTCGCCCCGCTCGAGTACAACCTCTCGATCGTGTCGTCTGTGTGCGCGCAACCGTGCGAACTGTCGATACGTTCGTGTGGACGGTATCGCATAATGTGCACGACTTTCCCTGGCAGAATTTTCACTGGAACGTTCTGTTGAGACGTGCCTAGTGTGTGGCAGACTCGAGTGTCAATTGGGGTCTACACTGTGTTCGATTTTGAATGATGCTTCTTGAGAGTCCAATCCGTATCTCTTTGATGAGTTGATTGATTTGTGGCCCGGTTACAGCTACAAGGTGTTGGTTGAAACCCTTGGGCCGCACCGCTCTGAATGGTACTTGACGCAGCAAACTCATTAACAAACCTCCTACTCTGCTATTGGCTAAGGCCCCACTTTTCAATATTAGATGGAGGGAATTTTCACCCCCACGATGTTTCCTTATTCACGGACCTTCGAAGGAAGATAAGTCGCAACTTAGAGTCGCAGTAAATCAAGTCAATTTTAACACAGCACTCTGTCTTTGAATGTACCGTTGTTCATTACCTCTTCGTGAGGAGTGTTTCCTAGCTAGTTGCTAATCGCAGTTGAGCACTGACAAGACACAACACGTTCCTTCCAAGACACAATAAGTTGCCTTGATTATCCACCTTGCCAGTAGTCAAAGTCTGTCGGGGACGATCGACTGGCCGAGCAGTTCTCGAAGTGCGTCTGCATTGAGGAATCCACGATTGCGTCCCGTAGCCGAGCGGAAAACGGTCAAGAAACGCAAATACGGTGGTGAGCCGCAGTTGTTGGCGATTTACATGGCTTCGGGCTCGCGAATAAAATATGCATCGAGCTCGCGACGGGAAATTATCCGTGGATGAGAGAAAGCGAACCGAGCCGAGGCACTCGACGGCCGAGTAACCGGAGCCAAGCTTCTCGAATTGTGCCTCGATAACGCGACGCTCGGATCGAATCGAATCGAACGAAACGAAACCAGCTCTGTAACCGGAGAGCTGGTGAAATAAGCGTTCGCGCGACAAGGGCGGAATTAATGCCAGGAAAACGGAAGGGGTGAAACGCAGATTTCTCTTTCTCTTTCTCTCCGCGAACGATCCTCGATAAGGGAATAACGACCGGTCGTAATGAGTAATAATTTGACACGCAAGAGGAAATCCACGAGCCAGCACTCGGCTGTGAAAAAAAAGGAACGCTTTATGCAATATCTGTTTCCTTCGGACAGCGCCGTTAGACCGCTGCGACGGTCAAAGACCCGGTGTACCACATTTTTCCTCGGTGGCTTATTAAGCCCTAAATCATCAACGCGACACGTTCGCTCCCGTGAACTCGCGAAAAATTACACCGCACGGTTAAGACGATTTTAATTGCGCGGATCGTTATCGCGCGACTTAAACTCCGCACCCCCTATTTCAATCCGAGAAATTGTCGGCGTAAAGGAATACATCGGTTCTCAAGTACTGACTCAAACCTCGAATCAAGAACGAGACTTAAGTGTTCGGGGACATTGCAAAAAGTAAACGGCGAGTTTTAAGCTGATTTGAATTGTACGCATTGTTATATAGCTGCTTTTTAAAGCCTGCGCTTTTTGCACGATCTCTAGAAATTGCCGTCGGAAAAAAGAATACGCGAGGTTTCTTGCACGGTTCGAATCAGCAACGAGGCACATTCGTTCCGCGAGGCAGCGAAAACTGTATGAGCAAGTTAAGCCGATTTTAATTGCTCGAATTGTTACTGCTCTTAATCTCCGCACGAATCTATGCGATTAATATTTCATGACAATCTAGGTTTCCTTATTTAATCAGAAATTCTTGTATCACAAGATCCGGATAGCGGTGTAAATTACGATCGAGTCGTTTCATCAGATAGTAAGGTATTTATGAATTTACGATAGCTTCCCCGCCTCTTAGAAGGTGCTTCACTTGAGGAGAATCGAAAGAACTTAATGCCCTCAATTGCTCTTTTTCGGAATCAATCGAGCGCGGTAGACCCGTGGTTCTCGAAAGCATCGAAAAGATTCGAGATGCTGGAACCGGTGCGCAACGCGCAATAATGGCGGGGCACTGCACGGAAGACGTGACTTTCTCTTTTTTCCGTGATCGCTCGTTTTCGTTCGAATGGAAATGATCGTGGCTCCGTTATTCGTGGCATCAGTCCGCGCGCGCGTGTACGATTTAACGTTGCCGCAAGACCGAATTGCTTCCCTCGCGTGAATGGTTTCATGCGCAATCGGCCATGTACTCCGCGCACATGGTGTATGGTATAGTGTACATACCGCGTGTAGGATACCGGCCGACGCAACACACCCACGCCGAAGATACGGCATCGTTACTTAACGGAGACGCGCACGGTAACGATCTACCCTCTGGATCGCGGTAACGCGATCCGTCCCGAGGTCAATTTCCGTCTCGCTCGTCCTCTCTCGCTCTGCCTCTCTCCCTCTGCGAAAACTCTACAACCGGAATCGCTGATCATTAAACTCCATCCGTCCCTCGTTTTCCCTGATTCAATCCGTTCCTCCCTATCAACGCCCCGTGACGACCAAAAATCTGTACAACACGTTCGTTGAAAATCAAAAATATTCTCACACTTGGAAATAATGTAATCTACATTTCGTATAGATACAATAACATAAAATAATGTCTGGATACATTTATGAACTATGTGTGATTTCTTTAAAAACTTTTACTAGCGAACGATCCCATAAACTCAAAATAATTTTGTCAATTTTCACTGCAGATCCTTATACAAAATAAAACTTGTCCAACAGAGGATCAGCGTTGATAAAACCACAAACTCAGCAAAACAAAATCCAAAATGTACAGCAAGAGATCGTTTCGAATGGATTAGTTTCATGTAAACGCTAGTGGAACAACAAAGACACGTTTTCATCGACCCAAAAAATCTTGAAATTATTCTACGATATGATACATCACATTTTACTGTAATGAACACGTTTCATTCTCGTATGCAGCTAATAATTGCAATTTGAAACGAGAAGCGACGAGGCGGAGAAGAATTTCGTTCGGAGACAACTGTGCCGCGGTAATTGTTAAGAAATTAGTTTATGCAAGGAGCGGGATTCGCGGGACGAGGGATTGCATCGCGCGAAATATCGTGGCAACGAGCTAACGGCGCCGTGTCTTTGACAACGCGTGCATAATGCGCGCAGGATCCCTCGCGTTCGTAGCCGTGCGTGCAACCGTACACGGCCGAGAGGCAATTACGTGTCACGGCAATGATAATCCCCGCTTGTAACTACGCGGGTAACTATATCGCGCTGCAGTATATACCGTGACAACTACACCGCTAAGTCTACGGGTGCAGTTTATATGGGAGTCGCTCGTATAACGTTTACGTCATACAAGAGGCGGCCGGCTGCACCTCGGAGCCCTATCAAACGCGCTCGTAATTCGCGCCCCCTCTCGTGTTCTAGCTCGATTCTACCTCAAGGCCGCGGTATTCTGTTTTCAACGGGAGAACACCATAAGAAAATCGTCGTTCGAAAATTATCTCGTGCCTCCTCATGGCAACCCAGGAGATCACGGTTTTCTATCTTCAGTTTGGTTCGGATGGACAACCTCGATTACGATTTTTATGTTTTCCTTTGTGAATGTCGCGCGTGACACTTCGAGATCGTGACTCTCTGTTTTCAGTTTGGCAAAGTGTAAGATCGCGTCGGGAAATAATTTTATGGCTTCGCTAATTGCCACGTACGAAACTTTGAAGATCGCGATCTGCAGGTGCTAATTACATTCTCGTAACAAGCGGACAATCATGAAAAAGATGATTGTTTATTTTCGGTTGGGGAAACAGTTCCATGGCAATTTCGATCGACTTACCGGAATTATTAAAAGAGGAAATGCATTTTCATTTAACTTCTGTTTCTTACTGTCAACTTGAACTACAGTGGAACCTCGGTATATGTTGTAAACTCTAGTTGAAGGAAAGATGTAATGTGTAGAAGAGAAGGTTTGACAAGGTATCGTTAACAATAAAGATATATTTAGAGAAAATGAATGATACAAAAGGCAAAACTATAAGAAATGTAGATGACAAATTGTGTAGTGGGCGATCACGGTCGGAATTGCGTGTCGAATAAACGCAAGAAGAGAGGTGTCAGAATGACAAGTAGCTCAGAAATTACAAGAATTATCAGAAGCGCAGTATGGTAAGAAGTACTGTGCGGAGCACGAAAGAAAACTAGCGGGAAGGGAACGGGGAAAGAAGCTTGACCATTCAGATTGCCTTTGCGTTCTCCTCTTGCCCCGTTCCCCTCCCGCTAGTTTTCTCTCGTTCTCTGGACAGCACGTGTTCACGAGTGTGACTAGAAGCGAGAGTTGCAAAAATTCGTGAGAGCGGCAAAGGTAGCTCTCCTTTTTATATCCTCGTGGGCCATCGATTTCGGAAGGATCAAGTAGTGGGGACTTTTGAATTAAACGAGTAGGATCGCAGCAACGTTCGTTAGGGCAATGACTTAATATGTAAACGATGCTGTGGAGGAGACAAAGGAATAGGGTAACGGAATTGAAATACGGAAAACAGGATGCTATGGCCCACGATACAATTTGACGGGTTCGCAAACTTCTGATACGCGCGACGAGGTTTACTTAGGCGGTCGATCACCTCGCCTGTTGTTGAATTCGCAAAGCTGATATCGGCGCGGCGATGAGGCAGAAATTCTCGACCGCGTTCTTATGCTCCACCGGTGTCGCATGTAAGAACCGTAAATAAAATTATTTAAAATGCTCGGAATCGATTTGCAGGTCTTGAGAAAACTTGACTGTGTATAAGTTTTTGAACAGTATACGACCTTAATCCGTTCCTGATGTTTGGACTTATACCGAATAGGACGTACACCATACCAACCTTTCCCATAACAGGTAATGTAAAAATGATTAATCCGTTCTCATGTAAAAAAAAACTCCTATTGATATAATGATTATAATAATATAATAATTATAATGCAGATTATATAAGAATTATAAATTACATGCAGATCCGCAGTCTTATTAAACACCTGGTCGATAATGTGCTGTATTTGCTGACTCCGTTTCGCGTCTCGAATCTGTTCCCTCGTTAATCTCGTGTGTATCAGAATTCGCGAGTGCAATAAAGTCGGCGTGTCGCGGGCCGGGTAGGAGTTCCAGCAATATTTCTCTATTTTCCATGCGACAGGTTGAATCGTGACTTTTATCGTCGGCGAAGTAAAAAATAACGCAGCCTGTGAAAAGGAGGTGTTTCACCTTGTCGTGGTGAAAGTTTCGAATACTGGAACTGGACACGCAACGCGACCAATTAGATTTTGCCCGGGCAGATTAAATATTATCAGTGCGCCGGGTTACCCGCGATAAGTCGACTCAGAAACGCGTGCGGTGTACGGGACGGGTTTTATCGCTACGCGAAGAAAAAAAAACCGTCTCGTTTGGCGAACCGTACTTCGACCGTGGAGAACGCGGACTTCTTTTTTGTTCTGCGAAACGAGGCAAGAGATCGGCATCAGGAACTGCGAACTCACTGCCGATACCTCGTCGCGATACACTTGCAGCGTACCGTAAATCTTGTCCGTTCCTTACTTAAATATCTTCCTGATTAACGACGGATAAAAAGTCTCTTACTAAACATACATTTGCAGTACATCATAGTTGCCCGACATTTTCTAATTCACATCTGTTCAACGTCCTCTCCGAGTGAACTATTAGGTTCTTCCAAAAGTTTCTCTCGCAACGCGTGCGTTTAAAATAACACGAGCATATAGGAACAACGTTCCTGAATATTTTATTATTTTCCAGCTTGAAAAGATTGAAATAATTACATTGTCGGGAGCTATGTATTTGATTAAAGTGCAATTACGATCGAATAGACCGTCTGTCCGCGCGTGGATGGAGTGACTTCCGTCGCATGCGTCAAGTTCGACGGAATTAATTAGAATCTCGACGGGGAGATCAAAGAAAACAGAGTGATTAAAACGCCTCTCAACTTGTTATGTTCGCGTAAATTAATTGTACCCGGTGAAGTGTATAGATAAGGACAACTATCTTCTTTCGAAGAACACGCACGATTTCTTTGAAGAAAATATTGCGGACATTACGATCTTATTCCAAGATGAAACTCGCAGGATCAGCGAATTCCGTGCCAGCAAAACGATGACTTAACAACCTCCTCTTAATTTCACGTATACTACGTTATACGCGAGCAAACTCCCTGACATCGACCTCGCAACGTGATCGATTCGGCGTGGAATGATTTACGACCTGAAAACTTTGAAAGTTGGCGTCGCCTTTCAAGAGTGCATACATAAAGTTGCATCCATTACGAGAAGTTGTGACTTTTCGACGGGACGATTTCTTTAAACCGGTTGCGATCGAACGGGACAATTTCGATTTAAACGTCAAGCCGAATTGACACGTTCGCGAGTATTAGGATCGACATTGCTTCTCTCTGGAATTATTGTGGTCGATAGAGGCGATCCGCGAAACGATTGTCGAATTTTCAGTTTTTCTCTCTCGCGCGCTCGCGTATTTTCGGGCCGGTCGATCCGAATACCCGATAACGCAATTTCGACGGAGGCGCGCGAGCATTTTACGGGTGGGACACGGCTGTTTCAGGCTAGTTTTCATTACCCTCGGTTTTCGACGCGGGACAATCTTGTTGGTCTCATCGGACAACCAGTCACGTTTTACATTTCTCCGCGGAAGCTTTCGAGAAGCCGTGCCCAGGCACCGGCTCCGGTCCGAACGACTGTGACGCGAATGATGCAACGACATCGCTATACTCTGGTAAACGACAATGGTAGAGAGAGCCGCAACGCTGTTCCACGGTAATCGACGCTAGAATATTCATGAATCGCGACGGAGCCACGAGGAAACGGTGAAAAACAGAGACGAGGAGGAGGGACCGCAGAAGAAAATCCGATAAAAGGTATCAAACGGTTCCATCGTTCGTACCCTCGCGGTCGTCGCTCCACGAAACCGTGTACACGATGGCTTAAAAAAAAAATAGTGAGAGAGAAGTCCCTTTGACCGAGCGGAAATGCGCGCCCATTAATATTCATAGGCATCGAGTTTCCGTGACAAATGTCGGCCCGAGATACAGTCGAAAATGAAATACCTCTTGCTACTGGCCCCATCGGGTCTAGAGAAAATTTCACTCGGGAGTATACTATTTTAAGATGGCAATCGCGGGTATTTCGTAGACTGATTGCTTCACAGTCGTGCATAAAGAACACTAGAATTTATAGGGGGACGTGTCTCGCCGCAATAATTAAGGCAGGGTAAGTCTAAGGTAGCAATTAAGTGTGCGCTCGTTACACAGAAAATATTTGAGCCTTGGATTCGTTGGACGCTGCAGAAGGAATTGTAGTAACATTTTATGTGCCAATTGGAAATTATAACATTTCTCCGTTCTGAGAAAATTTATCTCTTTTTCTATGAGCAGTTATTCGTAGTGAAGAAGTGAAAATGCAGAAACAAATGCTTTTCTCTAAATAATATAAATCCATGAATAAAAATACGAGAGAAGTTTCGAACAGTGTGAGAAGTGTTTCTTTTTAATGGCGTGGCTTCGAGTCAAGAATCCAGCTGAACAAAAAGTGAAAAAATGATTAACAAGGTCGACAGCGAACAAAACAGATCGTCGACCGGTTCCCTTTAAAATCGCTTCGTCGCGCCGCGCCGAGCCGGTCCGGAGCGCAGCGACACTAAAGAGGCAGCGGGTATAATTTATTCAGCGAAAGCAACGTGCGATGATAAATGCAAGCGCTCCTTCGAGCAGAGTTATGTCCTTGGTCCAACACGATTCCATTCGTATTCCATCCGATTCATTCGTATTCGCGGCTCCGCGCGAGTGCGCCATCCACCACAGGAGCCCGCGGAATTCTGAAAAACGGGGCCAGGCCAGACGGAACAAGAATTACATGTTATTTCTCATCGCGGTAACGCGTGTTCCGTTTGCGGCACAGAAAGTCCCGAGATCCCCGAAAGAAAATTGCAATAATCGAGTGGCTCGACGATGGAAAAGAAGCCGAGGAGGAAGAGGGGAGGGTCGCGCATCAAAGACGGTCTTCCTTGAAGAACCGGAGTCTCTCACGGAAATATAACGGTAAACTACGGCAGCCGGTGCTCGTTCCGTGCATACCACAGTCAACATTCGGCTTCTCTTCTGCTTCTTATGCCTGGATTCCGCTCGAGCCTGCGCGGCGACGACGCACGTCAACTACATTCGCGTTCCTACTAACGAGGATTTCCGGCCCCACTAGCCAAAAAAATTAATCTCTTTCTGCACCGTTTCGATCGTGATAGCCTCTGAAACGTGCCATAAAAATTCAGTTGGTATACATTAAAGATTAAACGAGTTAGGAGAATCGGAATGAGCAATTGCCTCCAGTATATCTTCGGCAGAGTAGGGCAATAATCAACTAATATTTAAAAATGACTAATAGACTTTTTGATTAGTTAGTAATAACTAATTAATAATATTAATGTATGTTAATCGCACAATAGTGACTGATGGCTAAAGCTTGATGACTGATCATCAACTACTAATTCACTAATAAGCAATAGCTAACGATTACTTAGAGCTGTGACAAACTATTTGCCATTTAGTTATCATTATCTAATCAAACAGTTTTGTTTCTAATCTATCTATCAAACTATCTAAACTATCTAATCAAACACAGTTTCAAAAAGACTATTAGTAATTTTTAAATATTAGTTGATTATTGCGCTACTCTGATCTTAGGCAGCTGAAGGAAAAGAATTCCTCGTATTACCTACTTGAAGAACACGTGAAAACGATATTTGAAACATTATAAATCAATTTTAATTTTCAATTTCAAGATCAGCGTAGACGTTTGTCAATAGAAAATGTGCATGATCCCGGTCTAAAAGAAGGACTGTCAAATTAATACCGGTTCCAGCGTCTAATTGGTCCAGTTAATTAGCGAATGGGAGTTTTCTGCCGATTAAATTGCCTCGGTGTTCCTTTTTGAGGAGCCGGTGTCCGATAACGTTCCGCGCGCGGGACTCCGGGCGAAGTTTCTAGGTAAACATCGTTAGGAGCCGAAAATCTCAGAGTTTCCGGTGGAAGGCGCAAACAAGATTCGCGGGCGGAAGTGCAAAGCACAGATTCGGGGGTCCGACGCTTCACGGTTCATCGTCCCTGGGGGACACTCGCTCCGTGAAATTAGAGCGAACGGTCTCTCTAGGAGCCCGGAGCACCATCGGGCGGACATCTTCGAGCGCAGGGGTATGAATCCAATTACGTCGACTCTTATTTACAGGCGGGATACAATCAACGCTCGACCTCCCGCCAACTGTCCGCCTACCCTCGATCGACTTCTATCGTTTCCAGCCCCTTTGATATCTCCACGGAATCTTTCTGTTCAATTTCCTTCGCGACGCGACTGGAATTTCGTCTCCGGTTTCGAAACTCGCGCTGATTCTCCCGAGAAAGTTTCTCGTACGGGCTAGTGGATTTCAAGATTTTTTTCCTAGGCAACCGGGAAGGTTGGCATAATGTTTTACTCTGTTACGTTGAAGTTCTCGACCCGCGTCTGCCCGTGTCGAATAATTGAACATATTCCCTCGATACGTTTCTATTTTCGAGATGTGTACTCTGTTATACAATTCCTATAATTTATCCCGCAGCGAGCGTACGTTTTATGGCGTCCTCATATTTCCTGCGGGCCGGGTCGGGCCGGCCCGGACCGAAATTGGGCGCTCGATTCAGCCCAACGCAGCGGCGCGGCGACGCGCTGAATTATAAATAAAATTCTACAGACCATCCCGTTCCGGGCAGACACATTTTTCAAACAAACACGTCCGGCCCGCGAACGAGCGAAATTCGAACGGAAACCGTCGGGCCCCCCTGTCCGCCCACGCGACAGACCAGCCGTTTTCCCCCGTTCAACGACAAAAATGCCGGGACCCGTGCAATTTTAACGAACCACCTTTTTCTAGTAGAACGCTCGAGAGCAATACTCGTAGAAAGTCCGACCGCGAACCCGTAGACGAAGGCACGATTTCACGTGTATGTACGTGCACGCTCGTCGACCCCATTCTATCGAGATATACCTCCAGGCTCGCTTCAGACCTTCTTTCGGAGCCGCTCCAAGGTTGCTGCATTCGATTAGGCGATTATAATACTCGCGCCGGTACAATGGCTCGGTAACTAGCCCGAACAGGAAACGGGAAGCTCTTTGTTCCTTCATTTTGCTTTCGAGATAGTTTTCCGAGTACCCAGGCTGCTTGCAGATCAATTTATACAGTTATAAAGTGTACCTTTCGATTTGGTTAACCTCTGCGGTGGCATCCAGGTACCGAGTTCATTTAACTTAACATAAAAACAATTTTGATTGATATTAAACTGTTTAGTGCCCTCAAAATGAATACCATAAAAATTGAAGCTGCATTGTACGAGTTAAAATATTCTTACATAGTTTTGAAATAATAATTTCTATCCAAGTATTGGAAGTGGAAAATATCTACCTCGCACTTTCTTAAAATTTACATAATTGCGCACAGTTTCATCGATGATTAAAGAACTGGAAAAGTTACTAAAACTTTTCTGTCAGCCAAACGCAAGCTGATCATTCGATTCGCGTTTCCAATGACCGATTCGACTGAATGGATTGGATTTCAAGCGTGAAATTCGACGCAAACACGATCGACTCCACCGCGGAAAATAGTCAAAACACTATGTCAAGTAGTAGTTCGTTTCGTTTTAAATCGTGATATCGCTTTGATAGCAAACGATTTTTCGTTTGCTATAGAATGGGTTTAAAATAGCGTTTTATTTGAAGAATACAAAAAATATTGTTTTATTTTAAGAATACAGAAAATGCTATTTTGACTAAATGAACTTTACTATTTTCAATCGCCGTTTCAAATATTTCCAGTTTTACGTGTCCGCGGAAGCGTTCCGATAAAAAAAGGTCAATAAACAATAAATTGTCTCCGTAGGCCCCCGGGTTCAACTCCAGGCGACGCACTATAACAACATGGCAGCCACTTCGAGGAATATTTATAGAGGCAATCGGCGAGCGGTTCTATCCACCCTCGCCAGTACACCGCGACGTCGAAAGTGAGGCGCGGGCAATCCATTAGGGGGCCATTTAAAAGTGGTTCCTTTGTCCTGGCAAATACTCGTTACCCTGTGTATTGCCCTTCATTATTCGTCAGGAATTAACGCTCGTTACGCGCTAGCTCGCCGTTCCCGCGGCTAGGGGAACGAGAAAAGGGTTCCGAATTCGTTTTCGACTGAATCCCGACTGGCTTCGGAATTATTCGGTCGCGTTGCTTTCTTGACGTTCATTGCGAACAATAAAACACGTTCTTTTTCGACCCTCAAAAAGAATGAAAGGGGGAATTGAAAAAAGCGATCGAGTCTAGGGTCTCCGTGTTAACCATAACTGTGGTTTGCTTGTGCTGATCATGCTCGTGCTCATATATCAATAATAAATAATAATAAATATCTTTATATTTCCAGTGACTGCAACCTATAAGAAAAGTGTTATCAGTCGGAAAGTGCATTATGAACGATAATTGTGTTTGCATTTGCATTATAGTGTTGTCCACGAAGGTAAGAGACACCGAAGCAAGCAGCACGTAAGATAAATACTATAATAGTTTGCTAAGTGACGATGGCATAATGGTACTTTGTTAAATGGCATCGAGGAACGAATAAATCACCCACTGAGTGAGTAGAGAATAATTTATAGTAGCGATGACGTTTGCTGCTCTATGTAAGTGTCTCTGGCAACAGAATTCCTCACACTATCCTGTCGCCGGTTTTAGCTACTGTTAATGGATGATGCTTGCTAATTAAAATATGTTATACAGCAGAGGTTCTTAAACTGTGGTCCGCGAAACACTTTTGACTTTTCGCTTTTATTCAAATAACTAATTTAATTAAAACCCTACATGGTCTAGACTTTTTCTATTTGTATAATAATTAGTAAAAATTTAATTATTTTTATTCAACTGCAAATATATTTTTACCAATATTTATTACAACGTAGTGCCTATGAGATTATTGAGCCAGAAATTACGTCTCAAGAAAGACGTAAAATGCCTTGGGTGGGAATGGGATCCGCAAAAAAATATTGTTCAAGAGGGGGGGCCTCGGACTACATAAGTAAGAGCCCCTGTTACATAGGATTCAAAGACAGAAACGAAACGAAAGGCAAACTGCAAAACATTGTCACAGAATTGCGAAGACAAGCAGTGATCAAAAGGATTGTTCGATCGAATGTCTAATTGAGTTTCGTATTCTATTTACGTAGCCAGGTATCAACGTTGATACGAAGCGGTACAATTAACTTTAGTCAAAGTCAAAGACTCGCGTTCTCTCGACAACGTATCCGGCCACGGAAACAGGACGGAGCTGATCGTCCCGAATGGGATACCTCTCGCGAGTTTCACGCATACCTAACCGATGTACCATCTAATTCGCGCTATAAACTGCACATCGGCAATCATCTGTGTGGGTTCACGCGGAGGCCGAGTGTATCTAGTGAGAGTCGACCACTAAAACCGGTTTCTCCCGGTATCAGGCTGAGTAATTTCGTTAGGTCTCGCGTCGTCCTCGTCTATCCCCGACGGAAAGACGAGAAAGCTATCGTGTTCGCCTATGGCCTATGCAATAGCCTCAATCGCTCTCCGAGTCCTCGGAGAATTTTCGGAAGTAGTGCTCGCGAATCCAACTCATTGCCTCAAATTGATTGGAAGTATTAAAATACTTCAAACTGCAATTTTCGAAAACAATTTTCTACATTTATAATCTTGGTGGAAATGAGTAACTTTTATTAAGGGCTTTAATGAGCCAAAAGATAAACAGAAGTATAAACGAAGTAACAAAAAGTACATAAAATGCACTAAAAAGGAGAAAATAATATTTATTCATGTCTGAAAATGTCTGAAATCAGCTAAACAATCGAGCGATTTCAAGCTTCTAAAAGTACGAGGAAAATATTCTTTGTCAGCAATCGATTGCATCTCAGCAATCCGCTAGTCATCGAATTAACGTGACTCGATTTATCGACTCGATCTTGGTAATTAGATCGTTGGGCGATTAGCAAATTTAATAAGGCAGCAGTGTTCAAATTTCCCCGCAGAATCGGCCACGAATCGATAGACCTGTCGCTATTGTTGCTGGGCCCGAAGAAGACGAGCAGGTTCCATTGACGGCCGTTTGAGCGTCGTCAAAATTTCAAAGTTTATCGGTCCGTGAACATCGGCTCGAGCGGAACGCGAAGACACGCTCCCGCTTTGTCATCGGCATCTAATTAATCTTGCTTCTCCGCTCGTGGCCCTCCAGGTTTCGGTTCTCTTTCCGTCCGACGAGACGACACGATGCGACGTCGAGTTTCGAGCTACTTGCAAAGTACTCGAGGGCTTCCCGAGACGCGGACACCGCCATGTCGACGGTGACGAGAGGCCGGTTACGCGTCTATTCAACGGTGCTCCCTCTCTTCAACGACCTCGGCTTCCCACGTCGTCGTGCAATCGATTATTACAGTTTTCTTTTCAACTGTAAGTAGCCTGCTCATCTTTATACAAATTGATGCTTTCGCAAACGACGACACGAAAGTCTCATCCTTTACCAGACTGTTTAATAAACTTCTGTTGCTTCCAGTGAAGCTGTTTTCAAGGACTCGAGCTTCCGACGTCGTTGTACATCTTCACTCAATGGATTATTAGTTTTCAGCTGTAAGTAGCTTTCTCAACGGTGACAGTAATAAATAATAATAAATATCATAGAAAATCATATCATAGAAAAAAACTTCTATGGCGATTGCACACCTATCTGTTTCTCGTCCGAATAGCGTTTCACCTCGGAGCGTGACGGATCAAACTCGTTCACTGCTCAGCAAGTATAGTATGTATGCGGTGCGCCGAAAGAAGTTATCACTTCAAAAATCCCGTTATTTATCACTAGACAGCGGATATTTATGCAAAATAAAAATTGTCTACCTGAATTACAACAAACTGGAATGTAATATAAATATATTTTATTTTCCAATATCTTCAATACGTTGAAAATAATAAAATCGTATTGGTTAATTCTTCTAATGTTTTTACTGTTTTAACTTACGCCTACTCATTATCGCTGTAAATGTATAAAATCCGCTGTCTACTTATCACAAACAAAATCTCACAAGCTATCGACAAGCACATTTTTCATCAAACCGAGAAGACTAGTGGTTTCACAGCTCGGCGGTCTCGTTCCCGAAGCTTAGACAGCGCTTCCCGGCTTCCCAATAATAAGCGATCGCGATCGGTTAATCGGCGCTGTGTCTTCCGAACGCGAGGCTAAGAAAAGCAATTTGTCGCCGCCCGGAGCACTTTCCAATAAATAAGTCACAGTCCCGGAACAGAGTAACTGCGTCTAATCCCGGCGCAGCAATTAAGACCGGTCCGATTGGTTCTTCTTCCCGCCCGCCGCGTCGCTTGGAAAAGTTACCAAGAAATCGATTAATCGATCTATTCGCGGTATGCGTCCGGTCGTATACGGCCGTATACGGGGATAAAGGGTAACGGCGTTCGCCGTAAATTCATTCGACGACCGACGGGTAGGAGCATTACATGTTCGAGCACGTGACAGAGACCTGTCGCGCATCCATCGCCGCCGGGACAAGTTTGCGGACGCACCGAGAAGAAGACGAAGAAACGACCCTCGGCGTGCAACGGGTACGAAGAAGGAGAGACAAACAAAGAAAAGAGAGAGAGAGAGAAGTGGGAAGGGAGCACGAATTGTTCATAGGGTGATTGAAACCCCATCGGACAACACAGTCACGAGGGGTTCACGCGACACAATAACGAGACACGAACGGGATATGCGTGCGCTCGAACACGATACGCGCGCCTCGAGGGCAGAGCTTCTCGCTTCGTTCACACCCTGCACACCTTTCTCTCACCTCTCTACCGTGCCAGCTTCTTCTTTTTTACACCCCGGCACGCCGCACGGCGTAATTCGTATCGCGTTACCGACGAAGCGGGCCAAGATCGTCCACCGATCTCTGTAAGAAGAGAATGGTCGACGCGGAAAGCATCGTGTAATTTGGTATATCACATGAGACTCTCCAGCAGGAACCAGGAACCAAGCTGCTGATAAGCAGACGGTCCAAGTTCTGAGTCCTGCACTATAATTAGTGCATTTATGACAAAAAATTAAACCGACTACGAAAAAACGCACTAAAAAAATGCACTAAACGGTATGAAATAATTTCCATTTTATTTATGTGAATACACACGAACTTAAATACAATACGATCTTCTCGGAGGCGGCGCAAAATTGAAAGTTTTCCGAAGGACAGATGTTGCTGATTATGATTTCATTGGAATATGGTGGACTTGGAAGTCATTAGGTGGGAGGAGAAGATCCATTAATATGTGAACGCATGTACAAGAATTTAAGCATTTTATTTAAATTAAATTTAAAGAATGCAAAATCTTTTTTCACGGGACCATCCCGGGGACATACTCTACAAAAGGTTTCGTTCCGATTGGTCCATCCATCTCGTAACCATTCGTAATCGGTGAACATACATAACTCCTTTTTCGAAGTCGGTTAAAAACTGAGTAGTCGCAATTTAAATCGGTAGAAAAATTCAAAGGCGAAACAATTGAAATAGTATTCGTGTTTGCACATGGTGTAATTGTGACATTATAATTACTGGAACGACCGCTGACGCTGTTGGAGCGTCATATGAATTTCAGCAGTCACCAACCGCTGAAGCCACAGTGGCGTCGACTACTTTGGCACCACATTTATTTATTTGCTCGCGCCAAGGTGGCCGGTAATCATAGACTTTCCATAACTTCACGAATTGTAAAAATACCTGAAATCCGTGATGATCGAAGGACCAGCAAGATCGGGGGATTGGCAGCCATAGCAACAACGATCTAGGAGCACCGTGTGCCTCGGCTAGTTTCACGTTTGCAGAGTGTTCGGGGGGAAGATTGAGCAATCGTTTCACGGTCTAGGAGAGAGAAAAGAATGAGAACCTCGGCCGGGCACGAAAGGGGGAGCTCCTCGTTGCTCCTCGCGCCGCGGCGAGGTTCAATGTCCTCGTCCTTAACGGTCGTCATCCTAGCAGTCCTGCTGGTTTCTCGTGTATCCGCGGTCGAGACCTCGCGATCCTTATCGTCCACGAAGGACGATCGTGGAACGGAGAGACGGCCAATGAATGAGAATACACACGTACACAGTTCGCAGGAGGGGAACACGACGATATATCCGTCGAACGGGACGATATCTCGGGCTAAACGTGATTTTCGACACGAACCCCGAATGTATTCCGCTCACGTACCACGAGTTTTCGTTTGTTCTCTGCTTATCGGGACGTCACAGGGAATAAAGGGGAAAAATTTCGCGCGCGCGATCTATCCCGCCCGAAGGACACTCTCGGACGAAAGAACCATGCTCCGGACGCGGTCTAATGGCTATCCGAAATCGAAGGCCGTTGAGGATCGGCCGCAAAAACGGGAGCACGTTCTAGAGAATCGAGGTGTAACCGCGGACGTTTCCAACAAGACACCTTCCACTCGGATTCTTTCAGAGTCGTTCGAAACATCTTGACAGTTTACTTTACCCGCTGTTAACTGCTTCCACTCCATCTACATGATAATTAATTTCTCCGATTCGTGCGATCTTGCTAGTCTCCTTCATTATTTTACAGGTTTTTGAGCTGCGTCAACTCGATGGACAAAAACAGGACGACTCAAAAGACAGCATGTACATGAAGATGATGTATTCGCCGAGTAAAAACGCTCGAATCGTCCTGTACGTCACTGTCAGCTGAAAAAGGCCCGGAACGATTGGTCGTATCGAGCCTGTCAGATTTCGTTTGACACAGTCCGCTTGTTCTCGACGGTGGTAAACGGTACAAGGGGGGAAGATAGACGACCTCATGGACAACAGATCCGCGGGAAGACGAACGGCGGGGAGAAAGCCAGGCGAAAGCGAACAGGGGCGTAAACGTAGCTCGTCAGGGACCTTTGTTAATCTCGCGATGCGGGGGCGTGTAACGTGTGCGTGCGAAATAATACTATGTGCCGCGAAACATCTCTATATTACCGAGTCTCGCGTGCTTCACTTACGAATGCTGCGCGCCTGACGTAATAGCAGACAACCGGTGACTTTCGTTCGCGTTCCCATCGCTTTCTCGCGCCGTTCGCGATCTTAATCGCGAGACTAACCTGATCTTTGGGAAAGTCGATCCTATCTGTTATCTGGGACAGACGTAGAAAACGCTTTAATTCCATTCACATTCTGCTGCTTGCCGATTGAAACCGTTCAAAACCTCTCTGAACTAATACCGAGTATCGTTTTTATAAAATAACCCACAAAAGTTGGAATTTATATGAAAATCTGCTGTCTAGTCAAGATAGAACACGTAACTAGATATTTTACTTATAATTTAACAAAATTATTTTCCACATTCTCTTTCTCCAAGGTCGCGTGAAAGTCACGACTAAGATTCAGAGAAATATTTGGTAATCATGTGCCATGTCTCCTCGCATCAAGTCACGCTTGACATTTCACATTTACCAGTCACAAGAAAGATATCCAAGATGTGCAAGTTAGGTGAGGCAATCTATAGAGTACTTAGCAGAACCAATTTACTACGTAATAATGTCTGCGTATTTGTATCGTGAAGGAATATCGAGTATAAAGATCAAGGATCAAGATAAGATACCGTCGGGTTGTAAATGGCTATGCTAATTCGCATTTTATTGGGTAATTTGAACGATTATAGCCCGTGGGATGAATTTTTACAAGCAGGAACGAGGCACAGACTCGTCACCTCGATAAACAAGTTTTATTAGCTAAGGGAGATAGTGTACTCGTTATTTATGATCATTTGTCTCTCTGTATTGAACGCTATCTCGTAAAACTGAAAGTGAACCACTTCATTTTTAACCGCTAATTGTTTTAATGTCTTTCGGAAACGTATGAACTGGGGTTATGAGAGAATTTACAACGAAAGGACAAGAATCCCAGCATACCAGTTCAGAGTCAATTAACCAAGACAACCTGGCCAGAATAGCTCAAACAAAGTCCAGACCATCGTCCAACTCACTGTTTCCCGATGGTTGAGACAGCCATGGCAGAGAATGGTCGTCGAGGGGGCACTCACCTGAAACAAAAGGAAAGGAAGATTGTAGAACCGTTCGCAACGCTCGACCGGCCGAGGGACGTGGAATCGGTGACGTGCTCGAAAAAGAGAAAATAATTGGACACCGAAACCGGAGGAGTATCGACAGCCGAACGGGTGTCGCCGGTGCCCAAAGCCGAGGCGGACGTCACCGCGCGGGTACGTCGGGTACAAGCGGAAAGGGCGGAAGGGTAGACGCTCGAAGACAGAAGGGTGCTTCCTACCCTCGTGTTTCCGTGACCGCAATAATCCGACAGACGCGGACAAAGTGCACGCGCGCGCGAGAGAGCGAGGAGAAAACGAAAAGAGGAACCGAGAGGAGCGTGGGAGGAAGCGTGCCAGCGTTTTCGAGAGGAGTTGCGGTCCTGTGTTGCGGGGACGGGTGCGGCGCGCGCGCGGGACAGGTTGAAAGAGAAAAGAGGGAAGATCGAAGGGTGTAAAGAGGAAGAAAATGACGGGAGGACGCGGCGAGCTACAATATCACAGCGTTTCAGCGCGCGGAACCGAGAATAGAAAGGGGTGGTAGAGGGGTGGGTTAGCCGGAGAGACCTCCTCTGCGGAGAACACTCTGCGCCGTCACACCACTATCACCACCATAGCCCCGACACCGATACCGCCGCTAACCTTACCCGTCACCACAATACCGTGGCGAAACTGCTGCCGCCGACGCTCGCGTTATTACCTTACGTGCCTGCATGCCGAGCGAAGTAACTTCGAATCCCACCCCCCGGATTCCCGACTCCCTAAACCCTCCCACGAGAAGGCCCGTCGAACCCTCTACCGCCCCTAATTCAATGGACGCGAACGCCGCGACGGAACTCTCGAAAAGTCGGGAACCCGATCGACTTTCGGTCTCTACCAAGATTGCCCTCCGGTAGAAAAGTTTTCAGGATCCTCGACGGAGGGTTAACTGTCCCGCATAGATAGCCCCTACCCCTCTCCCTCTCGATCTCTTTCAACCCCTCTTTCTCTGCCTCTCTCGTTTGCTGGGTATAGTCGCTCGACCGTGGAACTCGGTTGAATAAGATCCACGCGGCGGGAAATGATCCCCGCATCGATTTCGATCCACTGGAACAGCTTTCTCGCGTATTTACGTTCCGCTGGAACGAACCCGATTCGCTTGTCCGACCGAGTCGCCAATTTTAGGGACTTCTTCCGTGGAACCGGGGCTTCACAGTGTCCTGAAGATCCTGCGAACGGCGAACTTTCAGTTGATTCGCTTCCACGTCTTCGGGCCGTGTGCCGCTCATCGTTATTCGAACGATGGAGATTTTATACTTTGTCCCACTTTCGAATGGCGAATGTCCCGCTTTATTGGCCGAGCAAATGGTTCTGGAATAATTAACGTTCTTTTTTCGGCTCACAATGGGACGCGCCTAGCCGAGGTAACATTGGCTGGTAATTAGCATTCATTAGCGGGCCGCTTAAGAAAAATTAATTTCTTCTCTCACGTCGAAATGATTATACATAGATAGTTTCTCGTTAAGGTTTAAGTTAAAAAGCTAAATTGCGAATAAATCAAATAAAATATATTGAAACTGAAGTGTCAACATTCCCTTTTTCTCTTTTCGTAACCCCGCTGAGAGACCGTGGCTCGATTTCCACGAATCCGTATTCAATCGAACGGCATATCGCCAATTACAGTGAAACACATCTTCGGAGTCGGTTTGGCACAGTACCCCAGAAGATTACTCTTCCCAAACGGTCGGTCGGTGCATATCGCGTCGGAATGATCGCGAAAACGCGATTGCACGCACGCAGGCGGCGTGCTGTGCCACTGAAACCGTAATTATCTGCAGTCTGGAGGTATCAGACATTAACCGGATCGATGAAGAATATATTAGCGTGTGCGGTGCCGCGCGAAGAAGGAGCACAACGCGGAGCGTTAATCCAATATCTTGGGGAGTCTATATTACGGGACCGAAGAAGCTCCAGAAACTTCATGCTTTCTGGGATTAATAATTACACATCGACCCGGTTCGGCCGAACATAAATTCAACCGGGGTAGTACACGCGGAACTTCGTGCAGGATTTATTACGGCCCCGGCAGCGGCGAAAGAGGACTGGGAACGGAACGGTATACACTCGATATAATCGTCGGATCCTATTCCATTTGTTCGTTTTCAGTTGTTGAACATTCCGGAGGGCCGACGCGACGGTGGGTAGGAAGAAGACATTCTTTTCGCGCGTTCGGGATGTTTGCCGAGGCGTTCCCGTTTCCCCTCTCGGAAATTATGGCTATTCGATTATTCGATTATAAATCGTATTTACAATCCGGTCGATCCTCGCTCGGGACACTCTGCAAGAAGACTGCTTTTGAATAGGACCCAATTGCCTCGATTGTCATTCTTTACGTTGCGCACGTCTGATGCCTCGCTATTGTCCCCTCGTAGTTTCCTTCGCCGTTCAGTGGCCCCTACACGATCAATAATATTGTGAATATTCGCGTCAATATTAATGGAGGACCATATTGATGGAAATATTGATCGTCTCCAATGGGTGAAACGAACAAATTTTCTATGACAGCGTTATTAAACTTGGGTAGCCCTGTAACTTTTGTCAAAGAAAATTTTGTACCGAAAGATATTCCTACATATTCCAAATCCATTCCAGACGCTAGGTATCTCAATGTTATAGAAAGTCTTTGGTTTGCAGGGATAGCTCCGCGCAATAGCAGTGTCTTTTTTTCTGGATGTTGGGCCTAACTAGCTCTAATAAGAAAATTTTTGTAGTCAACCGGTTCTGTAGAACGAAAAAAATTCAGCAAATGTTCGTGTGTAAAGCGGCTTCTCAGCTTGTACCACTCTTTGGACCAGCGTCTATTTCTCTGTCTCTTTGATTTTCTTTTGTTCGCACAGTGAGAGAGTCAATGCTAGAAAACTCAAATCCGAACTGGAAAACATGTCGAAATTCACAACAAAAACACCACTGAAACAGCTCCGACCATGCAGCACGAATATTTTTGCCAGAATGAGTATTGGTGAGTATATTCATGCGTTTATATTGAAGCATACTGATGCGCGCTTCAATATAAAGCGTCAATATTGACGCGAATATTATACCTTTCAGTTTTGTTTTCTTCTCTTTTCTCCTATCCAGCTACTGTTCCCCGGTTAAAAGATCCTAGAGCTAATAAATAGACAAACCGCGCGCACGAACGAGGGGAAACGATCGAAGGCATCATTGTACGCTGCGCTTTATCGCGATGCCGGGATTAGCTTCCGCTTCTGCGCGCAGAACAAGCTTCAGCGCGCAACGAAACCTACCGTGAAACATTTCGCCGCCGGGGGGCCGCGCCTTTTCAGCAAAACGAATTATAACCGCGCTGTTTATCTAAATTAAGGATCGTCTCGTGCAATCTGCCGCGGACCGAACATTCAAACTCGAAAGTTTTATGTATCAACAATCTCGGAACGCTCATAAGCCGGAAGAAAATGAAAAATGAGAGATCGGAAGCACTCTAGCTTAAACCGATGCGATAACCGTTTGCTTTGCTTCTTGCGTCAAACGCGGAAAGTTAATGGGTTGTTTTCTGGATTAGCCGGCTGATATCGAGATCCTTTTCTAGGCAGCGCGTTGCCTTAATTTCCGTTTCGCTGGTAAGAAAAGCTAAAATGTTTAAAACACTCGGCGTTGTGATGTTGAATGCATTACTTGACGGCGGCTGTTTAATAGATTTTCAACATGCGACACGACATGCGATCGATTTGAGAAAATAGAAGTCTATCGCAAAGCTAGAAGTTTTGAAAATAGATTGAAAGTGTCGACACTTGTGTAACTCTTGCGTTAACTCTTGAGTTAAAAAATAATAGAAAACAACACCGAAACTTTTTGCATTGACCAGAATAATAAAAAATTGGCAGTATCGAACACATTTCGCTCGGGAACGCGTACGAAATCGTTCGATGGAAACCAGTTCGAACAGGTGTGCGTCGGAAGTTGGATGTTCGAGTAAAAAGCGAACCGCGGATTCACGGTAGCGACCGCAGTGGTCGGGACGAGCGTCGGACATCGTCGTGGGTGAGATGGCCTTGGCCTTGACCCAATAACGCGAGGGACCCGAACGAGAGAAGCAGCTCCGTAGTACTCGACGGGACGGTTTCGGGTCGAGCGGGTCGCCGAAATGAGTCGTTCGACGTGTGGCCTAGCTATTAAGCGGGTCACGCGGCGACAGTGAGCGACGACTTAATACCGTTAACCCTATCGCAAGATCCGCTTCCGGCAAGTTCCTCTTCCCGCCCTCGTCCCGCCCACGCTTCTGCTTTCTCCGTCGCCCCCACCAAACGATCATCCCTCTCTCGGTTTCTTCTCCCTTCCGCTCATCGTCTGCTCGCCTCGCAACCGAGTTCATTACCCAGGACTGGGATCAACGGGGTCCGCCTTTAAATCTACAGTTAGGTACCTGTCGGGAACGCTAATTAAGGCCTCCTAGCCAAACCGCTCTTTACCGAGACGCGGGACGCCCGGCGTCTTCCCGTGATTCCACCTCCGTGACGTAACCGGAAACGAGCGGATGGATCGGCTGACATTATCGATACCCGGCCCGAGAGCCCCGATGATGAATGGACAGAGATTTCACCGAGAGCCGAGGTACACGCTGTTTACGGAACAGGGAATTGCGAGGGATCTGTTACGTCCCGCAACACCGCAATTCGTTCCTTCTAATTTCGCAGACTCGTAAATCCCGTTACGCTCGGTGCGTTTTGCATTCGTGGGTTTTCACTGGCGCTGCGCGCTCTGTCCCACCGTGTGCCGTGCAGTCGAAAAGCTAAATCAAATCGGGACACGTGTGTGCGCTAAATTTTATCATTCGGTGTTCGAGATGCAATTATTTACTATGCACGCAAACTTTCGAACGTTCGTCAACGAACTTTCGGAAGAATCGCACTCTTTCTGAATTGTAACACGAGTACTATAGCACTCTGTATATTTTACAATTTTAGCATTGTACAACGGCACTTGCAAAAACTAATCTCAAACTATTTCCTTCATAACGGGAATCTGCGAGGTACGGACCTAGCATTATGAATAAACTACTTCCTGCTGAACGTTCCACCTAATAAACGAAGGTTTTAATACCTATCTGAATTCAAACGCCAGGCAATTAAGGGAAACTGCTTAGGCGTAACTTAACATAAATATATTGTCACTAAAGAATCTTCATTAAATGTTTCCTGAGAATTGAAAACTACTTTGAATTTTATTATGCATGAAATTCCATCCACAACTGTTAGTAAATTGGTAGAGCTTGAAAATAAAGAAAGTATATTCATTTTTCAAACAATATTCAACTCTATAATATATTTACTAAAACTTTTACAAATTATCGTTAGCAAACCAACAGGAATAACAAGCTTTACCACAGCTTCGTTCAACCCAGCTAGGAACATTTGTGAAAATGTTCGTCCTTTCTGAACGCCACTGATGAAATCAGTTCCCTTCAAACGAATTTTCCAGAGATTTCAACGAGCGTGTAGCGTACGCTTGAACGGGCCGCGTCTACTATGCACACTATTCTTTTGTCGAAATGAATAATCACTCGTCTGATGCAGACGACTAAAAACAATCTCTGCAGGTTCCCGGTACTCGAAAATCCGCGCAAAGCACTCTCTCTCCATTGAATCGCAGGCCGCATGCACATTTTCGCCGGCCGATCAATATTATCGCGTCGATGCCACGAGCAATCGTCGGAACGGACCCATCATACTCCTGAAACAACCCTCCCGGGCCGGGTATTTCGCCTGCATTCATATTCTCGCACGCGTCTCGTTACTTTTAATTGTCCGCCCCGTTCGGGAGATCGCAATTCACAAAGTGCGCTCTCGCGCTCGCACTCGCACTCGCACGCGCGAAGAAAGGGATCCGTAAAACCGGCGTTCCCGGCTCGTAATTGCGCAATCATTTACGCGCTCCGGCCCGGAGCAACTGACCGTAATTACGGCAACACAATAACCGGAATGCAGTTGTATGATAATGAGGAAAACGAGCGTCTTATGGGAGGCGTCTCGTACCCCTTGCGGTCGGCTTCTCTCGTCGCGTAACTCGCCGCTGAACGAGACGTTTAAGCGGTATGTACTCGCGTTTGCAACACTGTGTTTCAGCCTCACCTTCGACATTTTTCAACCCAAAACCTTTTTAAATTATCGGAGATTTGTATACACAGGTATGTCCGCGTTTCAAGGATGTCTACCAGTTCTTACGCAAAGAAGAAATAGAATGAAAATTCAGCCTATCATAGAATGACGTAGAAAAGTGTTTGTATATAAGATGATTTTTATAGTTTCACCTAAACAATTTTATATATTTGACAAGATTCTGCTGTGTAACCTCACGAACGAGTTCAATTAGCAAACCCATGATGGAACACTTTCTTTTCCTGTGGTACATGATTTAAAAAAGGAATTGCATCTCTGATACAGTACAAATCCGGCTACAATCGAATATACAATACAATACACATTTAAACGTGTGCATATTGACAATATTTTGGACACTGTGTGTGCCGATTTCTCACCTCGCTTAATGTTTCACTAACCACAAAATTGGAACCAGAGTTACGATTCAATAATTACGTTGATTGAGTATTTTCTAAAGCATTCCACGAACCTAATTATCGAGATTCAGCTTTTTAAGTCAATTTAAATGCGACAATCGATTTCTCCAATTTCCGAAGTAGAATACTCCCTTCAGGGACAGACTCCGTCCATTGCGCGAGACCCTTTCGTAAGACGAGGAGCTCGCACCTGCGGATAATCGCGGGCATTTCGATGCAAACGGGCCCAATGAAATTTTCACCGACTCACCCCGGAACAATCTATCGCCCGGAAGTTGCGGGACCCGGTTCAAGTGGATCGAAACGTCTGAGCAGATCTCTCTCGGCCGCTCGTTATTCCCGGGGAACTCGCGATCGGCCGCGTAACGCCGATCGCTTACGGCCGCGGATAAGAGAACCGGTTCGACGCCGGATAACGTTCAATTCCCGCGGTTAGAACCGGCCGAGGTTCGAACCGTAACGACGTGCTTCGACGGCGGCGGCAGCTAGCTAACAAGAAGAGAACGGGCTCACACCCAACCCAGACGCTGCAAAACTGGAGCAAACTTTGCCGGGAAGCCTCCCCGCGAAGCGTCTGGAATCCGTCGACAAAAACCACCTACCAACTGTGATTTTTACTGGAAAGAAAGTTTCGGTCCTTCAGGAGACGCGACAACATTGTCCATCCCGACAGATCTTGTCCAGAACGGACAAAGAGTTTGCTAATCGGTGATCCCTTAAAACTTCGATCAGCTTCCCAGAAGTGCCTGAAAGTCTAGTCGCTGATAATTGGACTGCGGATCTTTATGGAAAATAAAAATTGTCTGGAATAATTGTATTCCTTTCTTATTAATTCTAACGAATCGAAAGTATTGTATTAAAACATTGTCTTTGAATTGTTCAAATGTTTTCACTTGTGTTTGATCTCTGGTCATAAATGCATGAAGATTCACAGTCTAACATTTATTCTCGCAAATAACACCATCAACAGATTGAAAAGAGAAGTACACAGACTTTGTAACCAACCAGAGCATAACGAATCACTTCATAAATTAATTTTACAAAGAAAGTAAAGAAAGAGAATGAAAGGAACATTGAACACAGAGCGTTCTCCAATCGAAACGGTTCCGATCATTGGCACAAACATGATCTGGTCCCGGTTGGGCAAAGGTGAAACGAATTTAAGGCGGCCGATCGCGTGACCAGGTGTGCTCGCGAGCATCCGGTACAATTAAAAACGATTTCACTCGGGGAAAGACGGTTCGAGGAGGATCGAACGACTGTTATCGAGCCAGCTCTCACCCCGAGACACGCTTGTTCCGAGACCACGGCAGGGCAGAGATCTCGGAGATACAAATCATCTCGAAGGTGAAATCGAGCTACGTCCTCTCTCTTGGCGGCGCTCTCGCAATTCCATTCCGAGGATTCCCCGAAACGAATCACGATCCCCGCCGGAAGTTATTTTCCGGGAACGGCGCGGGAGCCTTTTACATATCCATTCTGGTCGACGGGGACTCTGCACGAACAGCTTTCCGTTTCCACCGACCGGCTGTGTTGCCTTCGAATTTTTTCCGCCGGATTTTTGGCCCCGGAACTGCAACCGGAAATTTTCGTTTTTCTTTTCGCGCTGCCGGGAAACAGCGAGGCACTAAAATCTACGTCAAAAGGTAATTCAATTTCACAACTGCCGCTACCGTGATAATACAAAGATTTTTAGTGGCTAGCAAAGCTTCAAAAATGTTCATAGAGTACACTATAATTATTAGGAAATTGGTCTTTTATCCATTGTCAAATTTTTTCGATTCTAAGAGCTCGGTATCGATCCTCGTGTATAAAAAAATCCAACAAGAATGAAACGCGATACGGCTGAAAAGTGCTCGGGTATCGGACAGTTAATTAACAAATCGTCAAGGAATATTCAGTATACTGCAAACTCGTGCAGTTTCTTTTGTCCGTAAGGGATTGGACGGTCCCCAATTAATCTTCGTACGCAGCTCGTTTCGAGGCCGTTTTGCTAATTACATTTCACCCGGAAGAGCCGCTTAATTGGTCATCGAAGACAGCGCATCAATTCCTTAGCGAGCTCACGCGCGATTCAATTAAAACATAAAGATTGGCGAGCCGGGACGAACATCGCCGACGAGCCGGAGAGAAAGCAGCGAGGAACAATCAATCTTCCGCTACAACATTGTTACGGCTAATAAGATTTGTCAAATTGGCCGGCGCTCCTAATTACAGTAAACAGGCATGCACCCAACTAATTATCCTCGCTGCTTATCAGATACACGAGACGGCCGAGAGCTCGTTACGGCGGAATAAAACACGCGGGACGAACAAGCGCGATCAGATTTTTCTCTCCACGATACAATAGGCGAGCCGCTGCTGCTGCTGCTGCTCTCTCGAGTCGATCCAGACGCGTAACCTTTTGGATTTAATCGTCGGATCGATATCGACGGTCCTCGCACCGGGAATCAATTAACCCTGTCGAACTGCGGAATTCTTGCCTCGGGGAACGCGTAACACGGAATTACTTGTAACTCGATCCACACGGCAAACGACCAGCTGTCTCGCGATCGAGCCGTGTCGAAGATCTACAAACGCTTCCTGCGATCACGCTTTCTATCTCGCGAATCCGGGATGAACGCTGTCGCGCGCGCCTACAACTCACCATACCTGCTCTAACGTCTTTTTACTTTTGTATTAAATATGCATTTTCGTCATAAATGTATAAAATCCGCGGTCTATTTATTTATCGAAGAAACGCAGTAGAAATGCACGTGCATCAGAAAACGTAGCAGAGTAATACACAAAGGAACAGGAAATGATAAACAATCGGATCATCAAACACAGGAAAAATTAAAGCAAAATGCAAGATAAAGAAGTCAAAGTTGTCGATACCGCGAGACATTGAAATACTTGAAAGAAAATTCAAGGATCGATACTCGCGGACCCGGCTATTGATGTTTAGAGAATATAAAACGCGCGGTACGCTGTGGATGTAAGTGTCGCCATAAAACCCCAGATCCGCGACACTTAACCTGGTATTATTGCACACCGCCTGTCACGCAAATGGGAAAACGACAAGGAGGAAGGAGGGATTGGCAAGGAGACTACGATGAAAGGAGAAGAGAAGCGAGAAGACAGCGAATTAATCTTCCCATTAGCGGTCGCTCGTCTCAATTGCCCTCCGTCCTCTCCCGTTTTCTCCTCTCCTCGTTCTACCTTTCGACCTCGTTCTCTATACGCCGCGCCACTCTGCCCCCTCCGCCATTCTTCTCGGCCATGTCGAACCGGAAATCGCGCAATTCATCCCGCTTCTTCTTGGCCGGGCCCGACGAATCTGCGCGCTCGAAAAATCGCGTTAATTGGCGCTCGGCGTTCAGTTACCGTTATCACTGGACTGCAGTTTCTATGCACTCGCAACTACGGTGACTGCGTGAAACTTGTAAATAATCTGGGACTGAGAACTACGGTGGAAAAGTAAAATCGACTCTTTATAGGAAGAAGCCTCTTAATAGGATTTTTAACACGTTGACTGCCGAGCAATCGCAAAAATCTTAGAATTTAGTCATTTTAATTGAAACTGCAGAGTTACAGTTTACCACGAGACTGCTTATTTTTGCATTTGAAAGCTCTACTCACAAACAGATGACCAATCGATACAACGTCCACGCTTACCGACCTAAGAACGCAGTTGTTAGAAGGGGAAACGTATAAAACAGAATGAAATGGACAATGTTACTAGTGTAGGAATGTGTTAATGTTCAATTGAAGGAGAGTTTGTATTTGGACGAAATATCCGTTTATTAGGTAGTACTGTTCGCTACGCTGGTTCGCCTAAGACTGGCGTCTCCGAACCTTTTTTGGGAACGCGAAAAATGAAGTAAAATATATTTTTGTCGCCGATAGGTGGGGCTACTTTGCACCCCCGCTCTCGTGAATACTTCTCTAAGGAGTGGGAAATTCACGAGAGTGACGTGTCGCGAGTTTGCCCTTGTAGCGGAATTTCCATAGGCCTTACACCCTCAACATGTCTTCTGCGTCTTCAGGTAATGGGTCCTTTTTACATTAACGGGGTCCCGTACCCTCGACTTGGGCCTTTAGAAATTCGGGGTTTTATGACTCTTTGCGAGGGCTATTGAGACTGTCGCTAATAAACCTAATGGCAACCCTAGCAGATGTCTTAATGACTCTACCTGACAGTTTCCTCAAAGATAGCTTCTATTGTCGCGTGAGTCCTAAAACCTCTCCAGCATTTGCACCGCACGTGTTAATTTTACTGTGTGCAGCTGGCCGCTACATCACCCCCTTACCAGTGTAACGCTATACTAACTTATTAACTACTTACTGCTAAAATTAGAAACGAATATAAACTATATATCTTAACTAATTGTTACACAGTTCAACTAACTTGCAAACGTTCTGGGAACCTTACGCGTCTACCGGAACGCGTCCGTACCGGAATCCGTGCATCTCCCGGAATGCTCGTTGGAGTCGGTTGTTGAGGTTCGGTGCTAGTCCTTGCTCTATACGTATTCTCTAAATTGAAATCGTCATTTAATATATAGGCTGGTTTAAGACGGTCCACTGATACAACTATGTCTTTACCCTTACATTTAACTACATACGTCTTATCCGTTCGCGATACAACTTCGTACGGTCCCTCATATGGGTTCTGTAAAGGCGTTTTTACAGAATCCGTGCGAATGAAAACATGTGAGGTCGTACTTAAATCTTTAAACATGAAAATCTTTTTATTCCCGTGTCGTGATCCTGCTACCGGTCTTATGTCACGGAAATGTTCTCGCAGTTCTCTAATTAAATCTAACGGCATCGTATTGTCATCCGGAGCGCTTACAAAAAATTCTGACGGTAGTCGTACGTTTTCGCCATAAACCAGCTCGGCCGCTGACGTCTTCAAATCCGGTCGAAACGCGGCTCTAATACCCAATAATACCGTAGGTAATGCTTCAGTCCAACGTTTATCACTATGACATTTTATCGCGGCTTTAAGCTGCCTATGTAAACGTTCTACCATGCCATTTGCCTCTGGGTGGTACGCGGTTGTACGTAAATGAGTTGTTCCAAGTAGTTTGTTTAATTGTTTAAACAATTGAGACTCGAATTGGCGACCTTGGTCTGTGGTTATACGAATCGGCGTGCCAAACCTAGAAACCCATCCAGAGAAAAATGATCTAGCTACAGTGTCGGCTTCGATGTTTGGAATTGGAAAAACTTCAGGCCATCGCGAGAATCTGTCTACACACGTGAGACAGTACCTATAATTATCCGAAATTGGCAGCGGGCCCACTAGATCGATATGTATGTGATCGAATCTAGCGGATGGCGGCGAAAAATCTGATATGGGGCTCGATACATGCCTCGTTATTTTTGCCCGTTGGCATTCTATACAACTACGTGTCCACTCCCGACAATCGCGATCTATACCTGGCCATATAAAGCGTTGCTTTACTTGCTTTACTGTAGTTTTAATTCCGGAATGAGCTAAATTATGAATCGAGTAAAATACACGTTTACGGAACGGCGGTGTAACATACGGTCTAGCTACATTCGTCGATACGTCGCAAATTAACTCGATATCTCTATCTACACATCTAATTTTTTTTAATACTAATGAAGTATCAGATGCTGTGTATAGTTTATCTAACTCTTCATCTGTTTCTTGTGATCTCGCTAACTCTTTGTAGTTCAAAGAGCCGGAAATCGTTTCTACACGAGACAAAGCATCCGCTACTTCGTTATCTTTACCACTAACATGTCTAATGTCGCTAGTAAATTGACTAATATAATCTAAATATCGGAATTGTCGTGGTGTGCTCTTTTCTGGCTTTTGCTTAAACGCGTATATTAGTGGCTTATGGTCAGTGTATACGGTAAATAATCGGCCTTCTACGAAGTGTTTGAATTTCTTAATGGCAGCATAAACAGCTAGTAGTTCTCGGTCATATGCACTATACTTCTTTTGTGCCGGCGATAGGGTTTTTGTGTAAAAGGCTAGTGGCCTCCACGCATTTCCTTCTCGTTGTTGCAAAGTCGCGCCTAAAGCATAATCGGACGCATCCACCATAATTGCGATCTTTGCACACTTAGATGGGTGCGCCAACATCGCGGCGTTAACCAAACTATCTTTTAATTGTTGAAAAGCTATTTCTGCGTCCTTTGACCATGTGATCGGCGCATTGCCTTTTACTTTCTTACCGCTCAATAAATGATTCAGCGGTGACTGAATGTCTGCGGCGTTCGGAATAAATCTCCTATAGAAATTAATCATACCTAAAAATCTACGTAGCTGTTTTATTACCGTTGGTTTTGGAAATTCTACTATTGCCTTGACTTTCTCTGCCAGTGGTTTTGTGCCATCTTTATTTACCGTATATCCCAAAAATTTTACTTCCTTCGCACCAAAAACACATTTGCTCGGGTTAATTGTCACACCGTATTCTTCCAGTCTTGAGAAAAGTTGCTCTAGGTGTTTTTTGTGTTCGGACTCGTTTTCTGACGCTACTAGAATATCATCGAGATACACGAAACAAAAATCTAAACCTCTTAAAACCGTATCTATAAATCTTTGAAAAGTTTGAGCGGCATTTCTTAAACCGAAAGGCATTACTGTGTATTCATATAACCCGAACGGTGTCGTGATAGCAGTTTTCGGAATATCGTCTGGAAACATAGGAATTTGATGATATGCTCTGACTAAATCTAATGTTGTAAATATCGTTTTACCCGATAATGACCTTGCAAAATCTTCTATATGCGGAATTGGATAACGATCCGGAATCGTTCTCGCATTCAAAGTTCGATAATCACCGCAGGGTCGCCAGCCGCTGTCCTTCTTGGGAACCATGTGTAGAGCCGAAGCCCACTGGCTCTTAGAGGGACGTATGTGACCCTGGCTTAATAGTTGCTCGAATTCCGTCCGCGCAATTGTGTACATTTCGGTCGTAAGTCGGCGCGTTTTACAAAAAGACGGTGTTCCGGGGGTTGTCGTTATATGGTGTACTACATTATGTTTTCTCTCACCGGTACCCTTAAAAGGTCTCGCAATGTCTGGAAATCGTGCTAGCATCGCATGATAAGGTGAACTGTCCACAATGCACTTCACTGATGCGGTGTCATCTGCGGCGATCCTCCCGTACGTCTGTAGCGATGTCGTCTGATCTGCGAGTCTTCTGTTGCGTAGATCCACTAACAATCCGTAATGGCTGAGGAAATCTGCTCCGATTATAGGTTTCTCCACATCAGCGATTACGAATCTCCACGGGAACGCTCGTCGTAGTCCGAAATCAAGGTTAAACACTCGTGTACCGTACGTGCTTATAATAGAACCGTTTGCCGCGAACAATTCGTACTTAGATTTTTCCGGCCGGCCTTTGACTCGCGTACGAGGAAATACGCAAAGGTCCGACCCGGTATCTATAAGGAATTCTTCTTTTGTCACCTTATCGGTCACAAATAAGCGGCTAGTCCTCAGGCCGTCACTGCCAACCGCGCTCAGTGCCGGTCTTCCTCGTTTCCCGAGGTGGAATATGAGCAAGGTGTTCGGCACTTAGTCGATCGAGCACCAAATGTCTGATGGTACCAACAATGATTCCTGTCTCTCGGTGGTAGATCGCTTCTAAACCTGCCATTAGAGTTGGATCTTGATCGTCGACGATTCCATGATGAACTTCTGTCACGTGATCTAGAACGAGAGGTTAACTCCTCTATCCTCAGCTCCAGCTTTTCGAGTCTCTGGATCAACAGCTCCGTGACACGATCCGTTGTATTGACTGCTGCTACTCGTGGTTGTCCTGCACCTTCCGCGTGGATTTGGTCTGCGATCTCGGCCAATTTAGTCAGCGATAGGTCCGGTTGAGCTGTGACGATCGCTCTCATCATATTCGGCAATCTTCCTGCCCACAGCGTTCGTAAGAATTCATCCGACACTGTCGTACCGGCTAAATTCCTCATGTGTCGTAGGAATTGCGATGGCGTACGGTCTCCCATTTCTTCTTGCTCTAGCAGTTGACGAATCCTTTTACCTTGTGTTGCTGTTAATCGCTTGATTAATTCTGCCTTCAAGGTTTCATATTTATTTGTTGCAGGCGGATCGTTTAAAATGTCTTGTACTTCAATGGCAAATTTCGGCTCTAATTGTGACATTACGTAATAAAATCGCGTCGAGTCTGCGGTTATATTATTTAAAATAAATTGTGCCTCTACTTGACCAAACCAGATCGTCGGCTGATCTGGCCAGAACGGCGGTATTTTAATCGCGACACGACTCACGCCCGGCGCCACGTTATTGCCACTTGGCTCTCCTTCTGCCATAATTGTTTTACTTTTTCTCACTCACGCACGAGAACAAGGAGAAACAGAAGAATTAAAAAAAATAAAATCAAATTTCACTTATTCACTTGCGAACGGCGGAGTCACCAATGTAGGAATGTGTTAATGTTCAATTGAAGGAGAGTTTGTATTTGGACGAAATATCCGTTTATTAGGTAGTACTGTTCGCTACGCTGGTTCGCCTAAGACTGGCGTCTCCGAACCTTTTTTGGGAACGCGAAAAATGAAGTAAAATATATTTTTGTCGCCGATAGGTGGGGCTACTTTGCACCCCCGCTCTCGTGAATACTTCTCTAAGGAGTGGGAAATTCACGAGAGTGACGTGTCGCGAGTTTGCCCTTGTAGCGGAATTTCCATAGGCCTTACACCCTCAACATGTCTTCTGCGTCTTCAGGTAATGGGTCCTTTTTACATTAACGGGGTCCCGTACCCTCGACTTGGGCCTTTAGAAATTCGGGGTTTTATGACTCTTTGCGAGGGCTATTGAGACTGTCGCTAATAAACCTAATGGCAACCCTAGCAGATGTCTTAATGACTCTACCTGACAGTTTCCTCAAAGATAGCTTCTATTGTCGCGTGAGTCCTAAAACCTCTCCAGCATTTGCACCGCACGTGTTAATTTTACTGTGTGCAGCTGGCCGCTACACTAGATTGAAATATGATGTGCATATCGGTATCACAGTAATGAAGCATACGATGAAGGAAACAAATTTTTATTCGTCTCCAGTTCATGGAAATGAATTCGCGCGGAACTGACTCTCTATAAAAACCGACGGTTCAGATTTCAATGATAATTGGACGCGAGCGAACATCGGCTCCGTTTTTCTATTTTCTCTGGCAGTACGTTCGCGTTTCGATTCGGTCGAGTGCGATATCACTGTTCGGTCTATTCAACGAATGGAGTCGGCACAGATAAACGAAACATCAGTGTGCTAAGCACGTGATAGATGCACCGGGGCTAGCTATTGCCTCTAACCGACTAATCCGATCCTGTTCTACCTAAATGATCGCGCCTAAATTGTCCCATCGAAATGGCTATCGCGTGCATTTGTTTACAGCTATTGAGTCGACTGGCTGAAGGTATTATTTTATCTGTTCTGTGTCAAACTATCCTGCGTGGCACGTGGATCGCTGAAAATCAATTCCTTTGATAATTAAATTCCTGTCTGATAATTGTAACATCTTCGAGTGGAATATATTCTGATCTGTAAAATTACACCCGCTTTCTGTTACTCAACGAAACTAAAAGTGTTTCTAAAAATTAGAAATCTCTAACGAAACGTTCTCGTGTGGATCTCCTCTTCGTCCCGTTATTACTAAGCTAGCAAATAAACGTTTGGTTGCGGGTTGTAGGTAAATATTTAGAGCGGTAGTTTCGAATAGAGCAGTGGGTCAGACAGCTTTCTATAGAAGGTGCACGGCTTGCATCGGCAGGAGGCATTCAGGATCGATAATGGTGGAAGCACACGGGCCACATCGGTAACAATGTACGGGCCGAGACTCTCGAATTATTTATTGAATTGTGACGGATTTTTAATGCACGCGGAATCCGTGCACCGCGGGGCTCTTTGTTTTATTTATCGGGACTCGGCTCGCTGGATATCGGTGAATAACGAATACCGCTTTTTTCCCCCTCGCATCGCGTTCGTCTACGTTTTGCTTTCCAACTCGCTTTCTCTGTCTCTCACAGTCGTTATTGATAAACGTCTCTGCTTGAATTCCGCAGCCCCGCGCGACATTTTAATACGGACATCGCGGTTTATCGACGTTACGCTGTTCGTTCCGGAAGTTTGAGTTGTAGGCCGCCGAACCCTCGACTTCCCAGTTCTCGAGTTCACAATGGAGCACTGGCACGAGGCGAAGTTCGAGTTTCTTGCGAGAGAAAGTGCAGGGTACCGAGATTCTGCGACAATACACAGAATATTCAGCGAGTTACACGCTTCCCGGGATTATCTGTATTATTGAGTACATCTAGAATCGGTGGAACGAATATTTCGTACTGCGACGATCAAATGTATTCTCCTCGAAATTCCCGATGGCGAACCTGTATTTTACCGGTGAAAGTCCAACTGCAAAACTTACTTCTTTGCTTAGAAGTATCGTTCTTTAATCCCTTCGAATATAGCACACCCAGTTTTTAATCATTAAAAGAAATGCTATTTTATTGTATTATATTAGGTGTACAAATAAGTTCGGTGCCTTTACGTATATTCAATTAACGTTCAATTGGGATTCAAATTAAAATTTTCTCCCGTCGCTTTGGTGTTTTAAGGCATTAACCTTACCCTACTAAACGCATTACATAAATTTACGCTAATTGGTACATAACTTCAAAAACAATACTTTGCACCATGGCGTTTAAGAAACAGTAGATTCGACACTGTATTGTTTTTGCATTTGAGTCAAAGAAAAATGCTGCTGAGGCTTCGGAAATGATTTGTTCTGCGTTATGTGAAAATGCTGTAACCTATAAAACATGCAAAAGGAGGTTCCAAAGGTTTCATAGTGGAAATTTTTATCTCAGTCACGGAGAACGCAGTGGAATGCCGAAAAAAGTGCAGGACGAGGAATTAGAGCAATTATTGGATGAAAATCCTTGTCAAACACAACAGAAGCTTGCTGAGGAACTTGATGTAATCCAACAAGCAATTTCAGTTCGTTTGAAGAAGCTTGAGAGCTTTGAAACGTAACGTGTACCTCTTTTTTTTACAAATAAGGATCAAAAGTATGCCCAAAAGGCACCGAACTTATTTGTACATCTAATAAAATTTGAAGAAACCATTGCCATTCTTGAAATAGTGCAATTTCTATTCCCACTACCATACAAAGAAATCATAAATTGCAAGAGCATGCATATTGCTTTATCTTATTTATAATCCTCGGAGATCCTTTTGTTCTCTCTGACAACTCTGTAAAGAAGACTAATATGCAATTTGTGTTCGAAACGGTGCGCATACTTCGAAGGAAAGTTCCAGAAGAAATCGAAGAAACAATTTGTACAAACGAGTACTTAAAGTCCCGATGGTAATCCTTAGCGGCGCGAAAATAACTCGACGAGCTCACCGAAACAATGGCGACCATATAGCGCCTAATCGCCGGCGGAATCCTCCCTTCTGACCCAGCAACCGTAGTCTTCATCGATTTTTCATTAATTTTACTTAAGACCCGGCCACGGTTCCGTTCAAGCGGCACTCGCTCGATCGTCAAGCACCGCAAACCGCGTTCCACGAATCGTTAATTAACTCTCGACTGTCCCGACAATAATTCTGCGACGACGTTTAATGCCACTGAAAATCGTTAGTGGCGCGACGACCGACGAAACATCATAGACGACGACGAATTACGACGCTTTCAAACAAAATTACCACCGCAATGGGCTGTAGTGTTAGAAAGGCATTTCGAATATCCTGCATAGTATTTAGAAAACGACCGTTCTAAAAATATTGCGCTCTTAATGCATATCTTACTTGCAAACCCTGGTAGCTACGTCAAATTGCACGTTGGAAGAAAATAACTCAATGCATTGCTGACAGGTTTGAACCAGGAATTTCTGAGATAAAACCAGTAGAAAATCATGCTTGCGTGATCTTGCAGAAAATTTGTTATAAAACATTGCTCAACAAAAAGATACTCACTGTTAAATTGTAAAGAATGTCTACAATTTTTTGTATCTCATTTAGTTTTACTGGTTGGAATGTCCATTCTTTGCTCGCTAATATATTAATTTATAGTCTTGAAATGAGAATTTGTGCAAATATGTTAAATAAAGAAGGTTTTAACTAATGTATACAATTTGGTTGGCTGCATAAGGGTTAATACACAATGAATACTCAACCTAGTGTTAGCAATTCCTGTGTCTGACGATGCATTTGAACAGAGTTGAGCATTAATCGATTAAAATTTTAATCAAAATTGATTGATTGGTGTGTACGATTGAAAAAGGTAATCATTGAGAAATCAACGACTAATTCAATCGATTGATGAAGTTAATCGTCAATCGTTGATTAAAAAAAGAAATCATCGAAAAATCGGAGTCTAATTTAATTAATTGTTGAAGTTAATCGCCACACGGTGTGCCTATAAATTGTAATAAGGAGGGAGAGAGATCTCAAGAAAAACTCAGTTTACATTCTTTTCAGTATGCATACAGTTTTGATTCCGTACTTCATTTCGAAATTTCAGCAGTTAATCATTAATCAATTATCCGATTGACGATTACAATTGAAAAGAATGTAATCGTTAACCGCAATTAACGACTAAAGTAAGATTTTAATTGTTAATTGCGATTAACGATTGAAGTAGAAATTTATTCTTCAATCGTTGCTTAAATTTTAGCCCAACTCTGCATTTGGACAATTCATATCGAAAAAATTTCCCAGTCTAATTAGGATTATTCCATACGTTTTATTAATTGCTGCGCTCTCTAAGCAGATGAACGTAAGCAGTAAAAACTTGTTGGGTGCCGATGGTGGAGAGTCGATTTTTGGCAGACCGCCACGAGATTCTCCGGATTGGTGCGCCGCGCCGTAAGCATCTCGATCGCGATCCACGCCGCATCGGCATTGTTTACGGCGATTTTCTTGCCTCGACGACGGCGTCTCGGTGTCGTGGCCTGACCCCGGTCGTCGCAGTCGGCCACGCTGACGTACAGTAAGTGAGTTTCAGACGGAAAATCGATGCTTAAGCGCCATCGTGCCCACCGGCTGCTACGATAGATCGTGTAAGTCGGTTACAACACGGCGCACGTTATAACGCCGCTCGGACCGCATTTTTCTTCGGGAGTATATCATGAAGAATTGCTCGGGCCAGCACGGCAGTCTATCTGCGGGAAGTTCTCCTGCGAATCGGAAACGCGTACCATGCGACTCGAATCCCTGCCAATTAACGCCTCTCATTTAGCCTTTTTATCACGTCGCCGTGCAGGAATTATTTCTGACATTTCTTTCGTTTCGAAAGTCACCGACTCTGTTACTCCAGCGACTCCGGTTAGAAAGCGAGATACATACACAGGATGCCCTGGTTACCGTGCACTGCCTGGGATGTCGGAATTTTTAATTAGGATACAGGGCTCTCTGGGAATCCATGATTTCAAGGATAAATTTCGGGGAACAAGTACTGGAGTAAAAGTTTTGTTTCTCCTTCAAGTTCCCAATTTATTGATCGCTGCTGCACAAGCGGCATTCGATTACCGGATGATTTAAAGTGCACCTTCAATGGGGAAATCGAAATAATACATCTGGGTTCGAATGCTTTGAAAACAACCAAAATGTACATGCTTTCTGCTCTTAGAAAACGTAACAATATCGAAAGGATAAGCGTTCAATATTTTGTGTTGTTTTCAGAAGCTCATCAAGAGAGAGCCGACAGAAATCCAGAAATAGCTGGAAGATTGTCTGCACAGGGATTAACGTGCAATATATCATAGCTGTATCGACGTTTAAAGTTAATCGTGTCTGTTCGAAGGCGCCAGCTGTAAGTGGCGACGATGACCGAGGTTCGAGCGTAGCAAATCGAGCCTCGAGCGAGTTCGATTATTTTGATGAAACGTTCCGGGACATCGGGCGGTTTTTCATTCGCTCGTCGACAACATGACGTGTGAACGGATCAAAGTGATATTGTAATACTCGGCGCACTGTGCTTTACACTTTAATTTCTGCAATTACAGTCACCGAACCAATTTCACCTTAAGCGTTCTCACGATCCGTTGTACATCGCCGCTGCGGACTAATATGGAGAAGCACGAATATAAATATATATATGGCGGCGCGTGTATGTATATATTTTTTTATTTCGAGCGGCTTCAATCGCTAATGAAATCGCCAATTAACGGGAGGTTGAGCGCGCTCGCGCACGATCCCGATTGCGATCGCTCGCGATCAATAACTGAAGTCGATAAACGAACGCGGAACTCGGCCCGCATCGTCCCCCAAATTTAATTGTTCCGTTTGACCCGCATATTTTCGAGGCTGCCGCAAAATCGTGACATTTACAAGGAAACGTTGTTATCCGGTCCTGTGCCCCGCGGCTCGCAGCTTCGATGCTCACCGGCTCAGCTCTGCGACTTAATTAAATTCCGCTAATGAAGCGCCGCTCGGCCTGTAACCCGCTGCGATATTCGTCCCGGGGAAACTGAATTTTCCCGGGCCATTGTCATCGCTCACGCGACGATTACCGACGCATATTTCCGTTTAATCGGCGACGATTAGCGGGACGCGACGATTGCGACCGGAACGAAAACAGGGAACGCGAAAAACGTAGACACTGTAAACGTAGACGCAGAAGATACAAATGAAGAACGTTTTAACGCTTTTCGGACCGTACACCGTTTCACACGTTGACTTTCGTGCGGGTTTTTCTTGTTTTACCTGCAGCGCCGCAGTGAAATTGACTGTACGACAATTACATCGTATATTTATTAAATATTGATATTAAAAATGTTGGCGTGCAACGATTGCCACTTCCATAACTTTAATTTATATTTTACAGGTTTAAGGGGCGGTTTACAGTCCTTAGGTATAAGCGACCATTGCAGTAAGGAAAAAGCGAGGACCGAAGTCAGTCGCAAGGAAACCATCGAAGCTAGCACGTCGTCACATTTTATAAAGAAACCATTTTGCTGTATGTTAGTCATAAACTTATATGTACTCAACTATCTGTATCTTTAACACTGTACACGCGGTATTATAGGATTCCACTACTTAAATAAAGTTTAACAAAAAATTAAAATATTGATATGCTCTCGTGTACACTTACGAAAGCACAAATGTTATTGTTTGCGAATGTTACGCATTGAATTACTACACTGGATTGACACGTTCGCGAAGAAGATCAAGAGACGAAAGGTAAGCAGAGAAAAATGAAATCTCGCACGAGATGTTTCACTCTAAATTGATCATCGCGAATTTCGCGATCCCCAACCAATTGAAGCTTCGGAGCGAGTTCTTCCGTCGAACGAAGTGGAGATTGGCCGACGGATGGTTTCTCGGGCCGGGATTATTGCGTTAGAAAGTTGCGGAAAACGATCCGGAAGCGGCCACGCAGGAATTCCACGTTTGGGGGTTGGGTGTTTGCCCAGCTGAAAGAAAAAGGGGGAGAAAACGGGATCCTCCGGCCGACGCTTTAATCCGTGAAACTTCCTGGAAGATTAAACCCTATTCCGGGGGGTGCAGCAAACTTGTCGTCCTTTTTAAATCGCTTTCAACCCCGGGAATTTTACGTAGTCGAAGAGCTACCGAGTCGGACGTAGTCAAAAAGAGTCGGAGCCAGAGATAGAGAGAGCGGAAGAAAGACAGACAGAGAAAAAGGTGAGCCTCCGATGGGAACGTTAATAATTTGCCGGTGAGTTTCAGCAGCTACGGGATACCGGAGGATGTAGCCCGGGGGTAGGTCGGCAGTCCGGGGGATGGGGACCCCGCCGCATTTCCGGCGAAAAATATGGTCCGGCCGAGTGGATCTTATAGTTCGCCCAGTTGCTCTCCCGTATACCATACACGTTACACACTGACACCTGGTTAAACTACGTCCGACTCTATATAAACGTACGGTTTACACGCGAATGGGAAAGAGGTTCCAGTAACAGAAACAAGAAGCACCGAGGAACGAACGAGAGAAGAAGGAAACCGAGGAAAGGAGAAAAGGGGAAACGAGACGGCCGCGATGAAACGGCGAGGGAGCCGGGTAGCCCGGCCGGCGGAATGGCAGGGACGAAAAATAAAACGCGAAAAATTCCCGTGCAGAAATATACCCCCGGGTTCCGGGGTAGGAGAAGAATGAAACGGAGAGTAACGAGGAAACGAACGGATACCGGCGGAAAAATCGTTGCCGGCGAACGCGCGCCGCCTCGAATAAAGAAGAACTCGGTTTCGGCCGTGGTAACGCCGGAATGAAAACCGGCCGCGACGATTTTTCTTAACCGCGTTCGCGACTTCCGCCGGGACACTCCGATTTTTCAATTGGCTTCGCGATTTTTCTTCCGAGCGACGGGAACAATTACGTTGACGCCTTATACATGCTTCTCTTCATCTTTCCCTTTAAAAAGGTTAATAAAAGTCATATAATAATAGAATTTGGAAAATTCCCCTTTGGATAGATTTATTTAAAAAAATATTGACTTGGTTCTAACAGAGACGATAGAAAAAAAGACACACGAGCAATTTTATTTCTTGTCGGACAATGCGTCCAATTTCGAAAATCGACGTGTTCTGCAGGCTGCGAAGACCGGCAAAAGCTAAGGGAAAAAATGAATTTTTTGCACGCCAGAAACTGGGATGCACCCGTAAACGATTCCCATTGCCCGGTTTCCCTCTATCGGCAGGATCTACGATTCTCGAGCAAAACTAATTATCGAGCAGGTTGCGAGGGAAGCCCGCGCGCGCTTCCTTTCGCTGGCTACGCGTTCAGTTTTTCTGGGAACGGTTCCCGACTCCCGATGGAAATAATTTCCGGCAGTAATATCGTTTTAAAATTGAAGGGAAGCCACCCCGGATATGCACGCCGGCTGGGGAAGGTTTGCCCGGAAAATTCGACAGCGGAACAATGGATAACCGTGCGCGAGACGCCGCCACCCGATACCAATTAATTGGATATTAAATACGATATTAATTCAGATTTTATAGAGTGGCCGGGTCCGAATGTGATTCGGGTACACACGAACGGACACGTTGATCCTAGATCTTCCGTGCCGTACAAATTGGATAACTGCTGCTTTATTGAGACTCGACCACTCATCAAGCATTATTCAGCCCCAAATACATATGTATATTCATCTGGCTACGTTGCAGCCCGACGGCATTCATTATGAATATTCAGCTCTGTCATTATTTTGATAATGACTATCAATCGCGTCAAATATCAGCTTATCGTTGTTTAGACGCGGCCACCGTCCCATATCGACTAGATACCGGCTATTAAGAGCCGCGAATCGTGCGGAAACCCGCAATGTACATCCTTCACGTGTTAAATATTATTTTACTGTATGGCGAACAACAATTTCATTCCTCCCACTCGAATGCCCGGAGCCACAATTCCATCGGCGCGCGTTCGATTGAAACAAGTTCGATCATTTTCATTTAAGAGAAACAATTGAGTATGCGAAATGTGTGTGTGTGTGTGTGTGTGTGTGTGTGGGTGGGTGTGGGTGGGTGTGGGTGGGTCAGAGAATCAATGCAATCCGAAAAAACCCTGTAATTACACGGGAAAAATCTATCGAATATATAGAGTGGAATTCTTTCTGAATGAAAGCATATCGCGTGTCGATAAATCGATGCCGAGCATTTATCCGATGCGCGCGTGTGAGTGCTAACAGCGTGTAGAAACGGCAAATAATGAACAGACGCGTTGACCGAGCGCGGTTGAATGGCGCGCGTGCCTGCCAGAAATTCAAACCCAATTTTTTCGAATCGAAGTGCGGCTGGGAAACAATTTTATCTCGCTTTTCGTCTCATTTTTGCTGGCGGACTCGCTATTTTTCGCTTTGTACTATCCCCGCTCGCTGCCACTTTTATGCTTCTAGCTAACAAACGTTAAATATGAACACTTCATTTTCCACTGTATTTCCACCGCCGACCGCGTCATGTTTTTTATCCTTCTTTACATATTTATTATGCTCGGCATATCCGCTTTTATTTGTATCCGAGCGACGCGGCTTAATTACAAAATGTTTAATCCAAAATGTTCACTGCGTGATACATACTGTTATTTCTGTTGATATTATGTATTACCTTTATACGCGCGCAAGCTGCACAATGTGACTCCGAAATAAAATGTTCAATCTCGGTTTTCCCGTCAACGATGTGTCAAACGGAAAAATACTCTTCTTTCTCGACTTATTTCCGTCCATAGAATCACTACTCGAATCTTCCAGTACAGTGGTTTGTTAAATACCGACGAGCGCAGTTAGGACGCAGTGTACTTTTTGCGCGCGCGACAGACTGCGAGATAAAAATGTTTAACGTTTCCATCCGACTGACCCGCGCGAAAAAGCTGATCGCAGTGTCGTCCACCGGCGAGCACTGTCCTCGAGATATCCTCGAAATCCCCGATGAAACGTTGTCGATAACGCTCGGTCCCTTTTCTCAGTCGCAATTTCGCGCAACAGTGTCCGCACCGGCCATAATCCAACGATATAATAAGCTTTTTTCGGTCGAATGCTCGGCGCCGCGTACGCTAAAAGGCGTACCTGGAGATACGGGCGACTTTATAGCGGCACCGAGGGAAGAAGAAAACGCGGAACGCCGCGCCGCCGAGTTCTGACACACTTTATTGCTACGGCTTCGCCTCTTCACCTCCGCCTTCTTCTCTTCGTTCCTTAACCCCCAATCCCTACCCCCCTCGCACCGTTTCCGGCGCTACTTTATGCAGCCGGCAGCTTCCTCGCGAAACTACTTCTTTTCTTCTGGCTAGCTATGGCCCGGCTGCTATACAGGGTGTCCCCTGCCACCGGGATAAGCTGTTCCTTCATTAGAGGCAATTACACGGGAGATCTTCCAAGTACAGTGCTCCCTCGAACAACGCGGTTTCCAGCAACGTGGTTTCGTTTATAACGTAATTATTATTTGTAACAGAAGGTCTCTACCTTGATAATTCAAGAATCAAGATTTCTGTTCTTGAACCTGTTCATGCAATTTCAATTCGTCATCGTCATCCATAAAGTGGAAAGAGGAGTGAGACTGCAAAAAGAATCGCAGCGAAAGAATGGCGAACAAGTCTCTTATGCAAGAGGATGCAAAATACCACTTGAATGACTTCTTTATTTTTAGAGGTAGAAAAGAATGTTTCTGGGAGAAGCTGCTTCGTTCCGACGGGGTCGTGGCGTGGTGCCATTTTTTATTTTGAGTGGAAGCGTCAAAGGCGCTTCAAGGTCGCAAACTATTTAAAAAGAGATATATATTTTTCACTTGTATTCTCGCGCCTAGATCCTCGATAACAATTATACCAATTTCACTTTACTGAAATTACAAAACGCTGCCGCTGACCTACGAACAATGTGCACGCCAGCTTAAAGTATTTTTAGCTAGCTAACCTACAGTGGAACGTTTGAGGAAGTCTAATACGATTAATTTTCGAACGCTTATATTTGAGTAAAGATGGCGGCCCGGATATTGGACACAATTTCGCGAGCGAATTGTCGACGATTAACCATCCGATCATAGATTTTCATTACAACCTGGTTTAAATCGAGCCAACAGATGAAGGATCAAGCCCCCACCGGAGTAGTGTCCGAGGTTCCCACGACCATGTTCTTCCTCGAGCGAAATCGGTAACGAATCAATGTGCACGCCGATGAAACTTACCTGTAACGAGCAAAAAGAAACGAAATTAACTTGGTTATTCGAGCGGCCCGATTACCGGATTCAATCGATCGTATCGATCGCGACGCGGTCAGCGGTGAACATTGAAGCTCGCCGAGCTAAATTACCGATACGCTTGATCGACGACCTATCTGAGAATTGGGGAGCATAACGTCCATATATCACCGCTCTCTTCTTTTTTTCCTCACCGCGAATGAAATCGTGACGAGTCGTATTTAATTCAACTGTACCTGAACGTAGACGAGTTGCAAGTTGCGAAACGGTTCCTGATTTCATTTGAGATTTTTCGAGGCGTGAACGCAGACGTTCAAGTTTGTTTTTACGCGAGCAATGACGTTTACATTACTTTTTAGTATAAATATGGAATCGGCACTTTCCTTTTCTTTTGCAGCTTGTCGAAACTCTTCGGTTCGCTGAACGAAGGAAAGTCAAATGTATTCTGTCCCAAAAATGTTGCTGTTCCTTTAATGGGCCGATTCTTGAGGTTTTGTTAATGTACTAGGTGTGCGAATAAGTTCCTCCCTCTTTTTTTCTATGATCATAACTTCTGACTGAATCCGAATTACCTCCCGATTTTGGTGCCATCAGGAAGAGCGTTCTTTTAGTTTTATGAAGGGTCATGATGAGCGCTCTAAAAGTTTCCAGTCCTATGTGAGTTAGAGGAATTGCTCAACGAAAATCCGATCCAGACGAATTGGCAAGAAGAATTAGCAGAAAGATTGGGAGTCACCAGACCAGATTTTATTACATTTTGTGTACGTGAAATGTAATAAAATCTTGAATTTGGAAAAAAAGGGAAAAGCATTTTCCGCCTGATTTGTGTACATATTTAGGTGTACATATTTGCACACGAAAAACACGGACCAATAAGAGCAGAGCTCGTGGTATAACCCGCGCGTGCACTCTTCGGCGCAATCTTCGTATATCGATCGTGGAAGCTAGTGTCTGTTCTCGATCAAGGTCTCGAGGATCGGCGAAGGTTACGGGTCCGCAATTCATAGTTTTTTGCGGCGGTATCTCTCGTCGTTTCGGAAGGTCTGGCAACGGAAAGAGATAAAAAGTGTGCAAGCTCGCGGCGTAGCGCGGCCGATCTTCCCGGCAACACTAACAGGGTTTAGCGAGAACTCGAAAGCTCGAGAGCTCGAATGGCTAATTAGTTACGGTAATTGGTTCGCGTTCAATAGTTCGCGGACTTTGCGAGCTCAAAGCTCAGGGAGTTCCGCGCGAGGCGAGGCAGTGATGGAGCTCGGGATTTAATTACCAGCAGAAACTCGAGCACCAGGAATCAAAAGAGTTAGTAGCTGGCTAGGGTGGGCACGAGAGAGAAGCGAGAGAGAGAGAGAGAGAAAAAGCAGGGAGGGAGGGATGAGGGTGGTGGTCGGTTTGGAACTCGGAACTTACGTGGCCGTTTCTCGATTACATTCCCTTTAATCACGAGGCCGGTCGGGCGAGGAGCCGTTTACCCAGCGAGGCTGGACGCCACCGCACCGGGCCAGCTCTCTCCTCCCTTCTTCCTTTGTGTCCCGGTTGAGGAACGTTTGCGCCGCGGCCGAACGTGAAAACCGTTTTTATACGGGCCGACGCTACAACCCCGGAGATTTATCGTCCGCGAGATACCGCCGGAATAATAACAAGCGGCCCCAGAGCTGCGCCGAGCCGCGTCGTTAAAACATTCAACTGAAAACGCTTCCGTTTATTGCGAGCCGCGTACAGACGACCCCCGACGCTCGAAATTCCCAGGTTTCCGACGCCTCGATGCCATGCTCAGACAACGACAAATTGTTACACGACAGAATGCGCCAGGCCTTGGATTAGAGAGACCGCCTCTGCCACGGATTAGAACCGGTTCGGTTGTGGTTGGGCCTAACTGTCAATGTCTCTGATTTCTTCTAAATGAACCATTACTGTTTCGTGGACTTGTTGCATGTCAAAAGCTTATTTGCTTGAGCATTAAACATGCAGGCTTAATTTTAGAGACCTTCTTAATTGGGTCTAAATTGTAGTATTTGTCATATTTTTAAAAAAAGCCTAGTTTATGTGGGATTAGCGAGACGATCCTTTCCCTCTGCCACGAATTAGTGCAATAGGTTACTTTTTAACACGTATTGTACATTCGCGCGAAAGATCGTCCTCGGTAAATGCTGCAACAAGCTCTTTGACCTCCGAATCATTTTATTCAATTTTTCTATCCTGCGGCTGCAACGCTATTCGACACACGAATCATTCGGATTAACAGGAATCATTTCGAGTACATGCGGTTATCGACCATGTAATTTGAGTTATCGAACATTTAGGTAGACGATACTTTGTTCGACAACATATCATTTTACCGTAAATGATCAACAATGCTACGCGAAATAATAACGAACAGCTTTGATCCCGTAAACACGCCCGGCATATGAATTTGAGGTTTATCGTGAACATTCGTAAACAGAAGCTCGCAATATCGATTGAATAACATCGAGAGTATATCGAAACGTTCCAACAGCATTTCCAAATGAAAAATTCTGATCGACTGTGCGTTTGGAAATGACAGTCTTTATGACTGGCCAAGAAGAGCTCGTAACGCTCGACTGCGGATCTTTATGCGAAATAAAAATTGTCCGAATCGAGTGTACGAAACTGCATACGAAATTGCATTTAGATAGGACAATAATTTTTCGGATACCAGTGAAATAATATAGTTATCATTTTGTATCTATTGTAGAACTTAATATCATTCTATCTCGGTCCATTAAATTCACTGAAAGGATTTCCAAATTTAATTATACATCTTTGCATTGTGCTGAATTCTGTCGGTGTGTATGTTCAACGCCAAGGTTGAACAGATGTGCAATTAATTTCTGGAAACGATGGAGGTCGTTCGGGAGCAGTTCGCAAATAGAAACGATTCCCGAAACTACTTCAATGTGCCTAGCATACGACGCACAGAATGCGAGGTATACGATAAGCAGTAGCGCGCGTCTCTACGACGGCCGAAAGTAAATATTTCACTTTATTCATACCACCTATTCTAGCGTAACGCGAAGCTGCACGATAACTGCCACTTCATCGGGCAAATATTTACCGAGGAAAGCGTATGCCTCGGGGTTTACTTCCGGTCGGCATGCAGTTGAACGTAATATTAACTTAAGAAAAACCAGCGAGTAAATCACCCTGGATCGGGACATCGATGTGGAAGAAGCCAGCGTAAATCGGGATTCCGTAGACGGAAGGAAAATACATAATCCTGATTCGTCTACTTCATCATAAATCGACATCGAATTTCTCTGCGTCTGTTTAGACCGAGAATTAAAACAAGTCACTTTGACTGCTACGCGTGTTTAGAATTATTTTCATTCGTACAACAAAAGGAGAAAAATGTTTGGAAACCTATTATAATGTTTTTAAGGGACCCGAAATGAAAGAGAAATAAAGAACCCAAGATACACCTGAGAGTCACAGTACCTGTTCACCCCACTACTATTACCCACATGTTATGAGCCCGGAATGATTGTAGTGGTAGTGGGGCAGACAGTTATTACGGCCAACGTTGTACGTTAGGTTTCTCTTCTCGAAAGCCAGCTTTACGATACAACGGTCAAAATACACCAGTGCTCGGTTAACTGTTGTGTTTTCGCTCAGTTAATAATCGTACGCTACCTCTGCCAACTCCCGCAATTAGATTCCGTTTCTCAAAACTGCCCGGGGTCGAGATTACAAATTTTGACTGTCGAACCAGAAGTCCGTTACTGCCGGTCTGGTTACAGGCTATAAACCATCAGATTAGGTTTATCTTTCGCTCGGATTCCAGCATGAAGTTGATCACGTTAATTGTAATCGGTGTACCAAAACACTGATCGAACCAGACCAGAGTTCAATCGATTGTTGGGTGATTAGAAGTGAAGATAGTTTCAGAAGACATTCCCAGGAATCTTCGAGTTCCCGCACAAAAGACAGTTTGCGTCTCGGCGTTACAACGCAGTTGTTGGACCTTAGCAGTGCGCGGAAAGGCGGGAATAAAACTAATAACGGTCCCTCGGGTCTTGTTTAAGGCGAAAGCGGGCCATGTGGCGCGTTACCGCATCAAACGGCCGGGCGACAGGGAACACGAAGTTTCCCCGAAACCGGCGGAACGCGGAGAGGATCGAGAAGTCGAAAGCCGAGGAGGGTGGAGAGTTGCCGAACGGCCATTTACCGTTTCGGCGCACGAGCGCAGCCGGATCGATGGCTGCACCTCACTTTCACGATCGCTGGCTCTCCCTCTGACTGCCTCTCTCTCTTTCCCACCGTTTTGTCCCCGTGCACGTTCCCTCTCTTTCTCTCTCAATCTCTCTCCCTTTCTCTCCGCTTCGCATCGGTGGCTTCTCTCTGATTCCCTCTCTCGCTCCTCTCCGGCTCTCTTTCTCGCTTTGCTCGTCGCGCGCGGTGCACCGAGTGCGTTCACCCTTGCGTCTCCCTTCGCCTCCCCCTCGTCGACACGCACACGCACACGAGGACAACCGTGCACCCCACTGACGCGAGGCCTCTCTTCCTCTCTCCGTCTCTCTCGAACGGAACACGCACACACCGTCACGCCGGTTATCCCGTATTTCGTCGACCCTCGCCAAGCAATCTTTTCCTACACGGATTGCGGGGCTGGCCAGCCACCATAAGGGTGGCCCGCGACCTCCCGAGGGGAGAATTTTCGAAAACGCTTGACGCGGAACGAGGGCGAGCTCGTTTTTTGATTCTTGCTGGGCAAGGAGGTCCTCCGATCAACCTGCACTTCGTCCACCGAGTCGAGTCAGTGAAGGCGAATCTACATTTATCATCCACGATGAATGCGGAAGATCAAAACCGTGATTGGATGAATCGTAGGATGTACAGTGTTCCCGCGATTGTTGTGAGAACCTCGGGGGTATCGAGTCTCAGGAAACGTTCTTTTACGTGTGTCGAACGTAGATTTCTTGGACAACTTTTCCAAGCATAAACGACGATTCTGGGTAAACAACGGTGCTAAGCGGGGAATTGTTGTATTGAACTAAAGCTATTCCATACCTGAGAATGACACATCGAGTATCATAAAAGCCCAATTTAAAAACCCTAATACCTTAATTTCGTTGTAGCGCGATCGACCGCCCAAGGGGGAACCCCCTAGTAGTGAGGATAAAAAAGTCACATCATCCGCATACCCGAAAGTCACATCAATCGCGGGAACACTGTGCACCCAACATGAAAACTCTGAAGTGAACAAATACATGTACTCAGTAGCCACTCGAACAGTTAGTAAAGGACGCACGCTGGTCCTACACGTGATTGGTCTGGTTGGGCCGAGTGTAGAAGCCCGATTATCTTCGCGGAAAGCGCGGCAGCTTTTGTTCTCCGGTAATCGAGTAAATTTATCCGGCCCGCGTTTGTTTACAGCTTAGCTCTTCGGACCCTTGTCTGACTATTATTGGCTGATTTCGCTTCTGTTATTTCTGCTGTAAATTGTAGCAGTGATGCGGTATAATTTTCCACGATAATTTGATATAAATTAATTGGTCGCCGGTGAACGGATCGACGGACGCCAGATAATAACCGTGTATTCATCAATATTTATTACAAGTATAAATTGCGAATAATGAACCGTTAGCGATGAATAATGGACGCTGGCGGATTCGAAAGCTCGCGGGCCCGAATACATAATTGTAAGACTATGAAATACCGGGTAGAGGTACCGACAAGTGATCTGTTGGTTTGTTTCCGAGATCGTTGATCCAGCTATTTTCGAGGAGCACTAAATAATTGTACAATGGTTTCTTTAACCGAACATCTGATAGTGAAAGTAACTCGTGGTCTTTGAAGGATTGATCAAAGGTTAAAAACCTGCAGACCCGAATTTTACAAATGTTTCTACACGTAGAGAATGTTATATTTTATTATAGATCGATTGCATACTTACTTTCACCCAGACCAGATTAAACGTCAACCAGATTAAACATTATGCCAGCCACGAGAGTGGAATAAGTTACATGTAGAAGTGAAAATTGACTACCACGCGTTTAAATTTTCTATTTAGATTCGTGAAATCACCAACCGAATGGATTTATTGGAAGCATTCAGCAGCAAAGAAGCAAAGATTGTCATTATTCAGACGTTCTGAGCAACTATTAATTACAACTCTACAATAAGGAGTGCCTCGTATATTCTTAGCTCTCGTTATCGGAGACACGTCAATTTCCTACCGTGGGGAGATTCCTATTCAATTTCGGACTGCTGCAATTAGCGGCTACAAGTTTGATGAGTTCGCGATTAAAATATTTGCTGTCCGATGAGTGTAGAGAATGTATAATTTACGGGCGAATAATGCATACACTATTCGATACCGAGGGCCGATTTCGCGAATTCTTCGAGGAGGCGTAGCTCTCCCGGGAATTCGCCGGGTAAAGAAACGTCGCGTCGTTTCGTTCCGAGAGCTGGATCGTTTTCTCGCGGTGGTCTTCCGACGGATGCTGGCGGATGCTTCGAGGACGATGGAAGTGCTGCCGAGCCCGAAGAACCCGGGAGTTAGAAGAACCGAAAGCACGTGATTCGAGTAATTGGAATCGTTCCCGTGTTTCCATAAATACTGGCCTTACGGATAATAAATGTAACCGTGGAAACTGTACCAACCTGTTTCACAGTAAGCGATACCGTGATTGAAGGAGGCTCGTTCGAACGTAAATGTGACACGCGTTCGCTGAATTTTTACTAACCACGCTCTGTAATCTTCATTGAAACACTCCGTAAAACGCTTCAAGATAAAATGCTTCAAGATATCTGTGAAAATGTGTACATTGTAATATGCAATGAGATCCTAGTGTACCACTTAAGCGTTACATTTGTGTTGTGATCTCGTAGCTACGAAGTCTGTTAAAATCTCGATAAACGGAATTTAAATATCGTCCGAGTTGTTCTTCAGGAATGCCGTCGCGAGAAAGAGGGAGATAAGATGCCTGCCTCCGGGTTTACGGCCCATAGAAAGTTTGATAAGTATGGAGTAAGTGGTGCAAGCGTTTTTTCCTGACGAGCGAGTGGCTCGTGAAACCTGCTAGACGATATCCGGATCAGGTGCTGCCACGCAATTTACGGGACATAAAGGAACGATCAAGAGCGATCCCTCCTTTGATCGAGGCTCAAACGAAACGGGGGATCGCCCCTAACGAACGAAATAAAAGAAACAAGTGGGGACGTCTTCGTGTATAATACGATCCATCCACGTATCCCGAGTCAGGATACTCCTTCTGTGCGAAAATCGAGAGTGCGCGAGCTTTCACACTCCGGGGCAAGTGCGTCGCAATTCTCTACCCGAAGATATAATTTAGCCTGCGTTAAATTAATATAACAATTTAAAAATTATTATTGATAGATCCTCAATGGTTCAACTATTTTGAAAAGGCTTTTAAGTGACAATATCGAAAGAGATTACGGGATCGCGTTACCGCGAGAGACCCGTTGGTTTGCGATTAGAAATTGCGATAAAAATACCTTAAGAAGTCCCTAGCTATGAATTGTAACTTTTCAAAAATGATGAGATTTCCATAATTTATAGAGTAAGATATTATGGTGAGAAAAGTAGCGATGAATTTCAAAAGTGAAAATTTATGTTCACTCCGTTTTACACGGAAGTACTATGGAAGTACTATGCGAAATAATTCATTATTAAACGAACTAATTCTGGTGCTCGTTGAATATAGTTATTAAACTGCTCTTTGGATAACATGGTATTGTTACAGGCTAATCCGAGACGTCGGAAGTCCATTCAGAAATGCATTTCGTCTCCAAGGGGTGAGTTTGGAAGTAAAAGATAAACTTTGCGAAACTATGGTAAATTTTCTTTAAGCTTTACACGGTTGGTGAATGCCATAAGCGCATAAAATCCGCAGCACGATAATCAACGCGCTCCGCTCTGAAGCACCGAACGCCGACGTAGAAATTAGGTCGAGTCAGAAATAGTTATCCGGAGCAGACGGTGAAAATTTCGCGAATGAAGACGACAGTAATTAAATTTTACGGTGACTGTTAAATTTGATAATAGCCAAGTATGTAGCGCCGGAGAAAAATAACTCACTGTTGAACTTGACGCAATAAGCAATACATAATCGGCGTAACGAAGGAGCTAAGTAGACAGAACATTATGAAGGCTGATTAATTAAACTAGGTTATTAAGACTGGTTTAAGAATTTTGTTATGCGTTGATTGATATTTGCAGAACGGACAACAATATTTTCATGTAACTGTTATTTCTATTTACAAAGTTATTGCATGTTGCTCGCGGCGTCCCGTTTTGGAAGACTGCCACGCGGCGCGCGTTATTGAATTCATTTAATAAATCAATTCGCTTTGAACTTCATAACTTCGTTTCGGGAAGCACTTAATACATTCCCACTCCAAAACTTTGAAGACAAAGCACTTTAATTCCCCCACCTGTTCCTCAATTCTCTTGTAATTGCATTTGCGCCGCGAAGAACGGCGTCGGACCAGCACGTGCCGGTACATGGAAAAACTAGTGCGCGGTGCAAGTTGACAAGGTCGCAGCCTTGACCGCGTGCACCGGCGTGCGCGGATTGCAGCGGAAGCGGCGTCCTTGAACACGTGTATCGCATCATCGCCGTTGCTCCTGAACCGCACGACCATTGTCGTGACCCGAGCTCTAATGTCGTCGATCCCGCCGGGATTTCGCGATTCACCCGCGGCAACGTACCGGCCGAGGACGAGCATGCACCGCTCGGTTGCATACAGGGGTTCTCTCGCATGAACGAATAGAGAGAGCGAGAGAGTGAGAGAGAACATGCGCGCAAGCGAAGCGAGCCGATACGGAGCGACGTCTGGCGAATCCGAGCTGGTAACGAGGTGTCTCTCGTTTGAGAACAGTCTTCCTTCCTGCGTCTCCTGCGTCTCCCACGTCTCGTTCGATCCGCGGCGTGTCTGCTTGTCCTTTCTGAAGCCGCTTCGGCAATTACTATCGCAACGAACGTAATGCGAGCCGTTCCTCGCGCGAAGGCTCGCCCCGCCCGCCCGCCATTTGTGACTCGACACACCCGGCCGTTTGCTTCTGAAAAGGCGACACCCGGGACATCCGACGGGGGCTGTTAAAGCCCGCACAAAAGAGGGGAGAGACCCGATTCACCGGGCGGACGTTTCGCGCGATTTATCTGCCGCGATTAATTCAACCGCCCCTCGGTGTTGCTCTTAATTGGATTACCGCGTTTCTGGAGCGCGGCCTGGCACATTGTCCCGAAAGTGATCGACGAGCTGACGGGCCGACCAGCCCGAGAACGTGATTTTCGTTCAATTTTCCGTGGGTGGAGAGTCGGACCTGCGTTCACGCAGACAGTCTCCTTTGCTTTTTTAGCCGCGTGTCGAGGCTGGTCGCTATTAATCCGGGAACGTTTAGCGAAGATTCCGCTTATATCTCCTTGACACGTCTCCATCCATCAAAAAATTAGTAACATCAGATTAGGAGCGCCTCAATACTTGTGGAGCCAGCTTGTATAATAAACCAGACGGGAGAAATGCGAAAAGCGGGGCCCTCCAGCGAGCTAGAAGTTGAGGGAGGAAAGGGCATAAGTCCTGGACGTGTGGTTTTTTTAGTGGGTACGCAAAAGTGTTTTTTTCCACACGTCTTTAAACTAAAAAAAGGAGCGCCTCAATACATACTGATTGGTCTGATGCATTTTCTTCTATCTTTAGAAGCAAGAGATTTATTCGGTTTATAATTGTTTATAACGCCTCACCCTGTATATACGAAATGTTTAGAAAGAGACTTTGTATTTGAGCTAGTTGCAGACAAGAAATAAGGCGTGCGAGTTACGGAAGCTGTATCAGAAGATGATAAGCGAAGGCGACGTGCCTTCAGATCATAACAGCGACCTCGTTACATCATTTCTTACTCGATTCGATCACTGCCAATGAGTCATCGACATCTCCGCAGATGCTCATGCAAATTAACGCACCAGTGAGCGAGTCTTGAAAAACAGAAATCAAACGAACGTTCTCCAAACAGATTTCCATAATGTTCAATACGAACATTAACGAACATGAACCAGTTTTCGTTAAATGTGCACAGTAATGTAATGCATAGTCGGGTTTTATCAAAGAAAGGAAGAACGAAGCTGACTAACCCGATTGGTATTCAATTCCTGGCGGAAGCAGGAAGAGAGGAACGCCGAGTCAGCTGGTGAGTGTCATTAGATGAACGGATACACGCAAATTATGGCGCGGCGCTCGTTTATACACCAGTCAGGCGAAGGAGCGGGCGCATAACTCCGCGCGATCACGCATCCATCTCGATCATCGACGATCTAGGTACGTACGTTCCTCGAGGAGATATTATAGTCCGCGCAGTATGTAATATTTCAGCCTGACTTGTAGACCTCTCACCACAAAAATACAAAATCTCCTAGCATCCAACTGCTCTATGTATACAATTCTATTCATATGTCAAAAAAACTTTTTAAAAACCACGCTAAACTATATTATATAGTCACTAATGTCATGATTTTATTGAAATTTATATTAAATTTTTCTATCTATTCCGGCACTAATTTTATAACAGAAGAAATTTTTATCTACGTAATTGCTTAAAATTTTGGGAAAAAATATTATTAATCATTTAACTGGATTCGGTATTTTATGGAGAACCAGGATAAAAATTATTTTCTCCTTTCTAGTGCATTTTAATATAAGCGTGATTTTTAAAAAGTTTTCTTTATATATTTTATTTTCTACTTTTATTGTCATCGGAAGCAAGTGTATGTACGAAATTTCAGAAAGATTGGACTATGGGAAGAGGTTTACAATTCAATTACAAGATTTTACGCATACAACAACACGGCAAGTTAATACACACACAATAAGCGTGGTAAAAAGACCTAGAGATTTTGAAATCAAAATGACGGATTCTAATATTTTTAATTTACGATTATTATGATTGTAAAGATGCATCTATGAAGAATTAATCGACAGATTTATTTCTTCAGCTTTTCTTATATTGTAGCTTGGCAAAGGTTAAGCGAGTATTTCTTATAGTATTTCTTATATGTATTATAAAAGAAAAGCAACTAAAATTTGGATAGATATATTCTTGTTACTTTGTAACCTAGCGTTAAGTAAGTACCGAGCAGATTTACTTTTTCTGGACTAAAATACCGCCTCAAAATAGAACAATCTTGTGTCAGGGACGCAACGGCGATCGATCGGAAATTATGGGAAATTGCGAAGTCATGGTACATCAATCGTCGCGATAGAATCTGAATGTACCGCGCGCGCGGTGTGTGATTCACTAACGTTTGATCGTCTGGTTTCTGCGGCTCTACTATTTCTCACACTTTCGGAGGCTGGTCGAAGGGAGCACAGCCGCCGCATGGTTAAGTACCACCGCGCTGGCGAAGGAGGACTTGTTGCATTCGCTCGGAGACACAATGAACGATGACCTTTCTCGCGATGCATCGCTGCTCTCCTGATAAATTCGTATCGTAAATTATCGTAATATTAATTAAAGTGTCGCTCGCCAGTCTGGGGCAACCTGTGGACTTTAGACTGCGCGAGATCTTACGCCGAACAGTTGCTCTTCATTTGCGCGGCTCTTCGGAGATTACTCGAGTCACGACCACGTTTTTGTCTCGTTTTATTCCTGATTAATCTACTCGCAATACCTACCCATTGCGAGAAAAAAAAGGTGGTCGCTTGCCTCTGAACGTGTAGAGCATAGTTCAACGCGATTTCAACCCCTTGCATTATAGCATTCGGTCAGTGATGAAGATTTCGAACAGAATCTACTAAACGTATATGTTATAAATTTTCTTCGCGTCGATATATAATTGTATGAGAAATGTTAGAGAAATTATTTTAATTATTTCAATGTTTAAAGGCATTGGGGCACGTTTTTTTAAATTATCTGGAACAACCTTGGGGGAGTCGTAAAAGGCATTTTGACAAAAATTGTTGACAAGAGTAAATAAGAGCCACCCTAGTAGGCAGATAATAAGCAGAAACGAGAATAAGATTTCTGTTTGATTCGATAATTACGACCCAGAAGAAAGAAGACCTCATTAACGACCTAACCGCCTGAGTCGTCAAGCGAAGCGTCGTTAACACGGTTTAATCGAATGAACGGGCAGCCACCGGTTGCAGTAACAACAGGACTTTATTAAATTACACCGTACCCCAATAGCATTGTAGATCTACGCGCGATAGCAGGGCAGCTCGACGAAAGAAAGCATCGACAAAGATCTCTTGCAACCTGAACCGTGTTAGGGACTATTTACCGCTTGAGAGGACTCGGATGCAACTCTGTTCGAAACCAGTAAAAAGAACCACCGAGAAGGCGACAACACGAGCTCTGTTCGAGAAGTATCCGGCCACTTAATATTACGGGGAAAAAAGTAAGTTACATGGGACAACGGCCTCGGAAACCTCATCGAGCCATTCTCCCCGGGACCACGCACACTTGTTCGACCGTTCCCTCCACTTTTCAAAACACTCTGCGAAGTTTTTTTGCGATCGCTTTCAGCTGTCTTGTCCCATTCTCTCTAATTTCGTTCACGGTTTCGGCTCTTCTCCCATTCAACGGCAATTTTAGCTTTGGAAGAAAACCAGAAGTCACGGGCAGCCGAATCTGGCCCGACAAAATGGCTGCAATTTTGGCTGCAACTTTTGCACGACTCGCGAAGAATGACCAACAGCGTTATTAGTACTGTCCACAGAATTCTGTGAAACGCGTTTGTATGGCTCAATGCGACTGCGCTTTCAAATCAAACTTTGAGGTAGTATTCTACAAGGTACATGACAGAATACACCATTTCGATCAGAAATCGATTCGTTCTATTTCATCAAAGGAATGCTGTCCTTTGAAACGAATATGCAGCCAATTCGGTGGCAACGAAACGAGGAGCTTATCGCGTTCGTCATCGGCGCGGCGTCGAAGGGCAGGCCGAGGAGGACAGGTTGCGCCGGCGTCGGCCGAAACAAACGCCGGGCAAAGTTATTAACAATAACGGTTGTGTTTACTGCGAGGGTCCCGCGATAAATTGGACCGCGAACAACCGTATTTTGCAACCCTGTTCCGCCGGCGGACAACGGCCGACCTCGGCTTCGCATTCCCGATTCCAGCGGTCGGCGAGTTTCCCCGACTGGTCGCTAAATAACACGCTCGGTCATATAGAGTTTCCTCGAACGAGCGGACGGGACGCGCGGGGCTGTGTAGCGTGCTCGGAAATAGCGATGCCTCGCGCGGATCGCGGCCGCGTGCGAGCGAGCGAGGCGTTTCGTTTGCACGAGCGAGCGAAACGGAGGATATCGCAGACGGTGCGGTGCCCGTCCCACGAGAAAATTACAAGACTGACACTGACAAGCGCCTGCCTCGTTTTCGTTTCCACGAATGCGATTTCACGTGGCGGCGCGGTGCGGTGCTGGTTCGTGCGTGTCGTGTGATTTTATCTCCTCTGGCGAGTCTGCCTCGTCCTCTCCTCGACGCATCGCATCGCCTCGCATTCACGCTTCGCCTTTTATCGTCCCCGCGAATCTTCGTGTCCCCGGAAAAATTACCGGCCACGGCGGCTGCGACACGCTGCCAGCAGAAACAGAAACAGCTCCGGGAACGGGATCCACCGGCTTGAATACGGGTTTGGTTTCGCGGCTGACGAGCCACGACATGCGACATGCAACCCGCTACGGTGTCAAAGGTTTCGCGACTCCGTCGGAATCCGCGCTTCTTTGTTGCACTCGTCGCGGATCGGCGGTAGGGTCTGTCATCCCGGTGACTGATGGTCTGGTTTACACAGCTGACGCGTGACGGTTCCTTCGCTGAAGGGTTCCCGCGGTAAGAAGGTGAGTTTTACCGTTTTTCTGTGCAGGGCGTTTTCGATCTGGTGGTACGAGCAGCGCTGCGCTATGTCGCCAGATTAAGACCTATCCGTGTGACCTGTGCAGACCGTCTCACAAGACACAGTGGTTTGTATTCTATAAATAAAAATAACCATGAACTACTTATCTAAAATGTGTAATAAAAATATGACGAGCACGATAATGCTTTTCTCTCTTGATGATCGCGAAGACCCTCCAGAAGGTTTCTAGAACCTATTGATCTCCTCAAGAGGTTCTCAAAGCTCTTAATCACCTGCCGCACAATATCAAGTCAGCCTCATGATGAAGATCTCAAACAGGATCTACTAAATAATTAGATTACCCTCTTCACTTACATTGAACGAAGTAAATTTTCTTCATCCTTGGGAAGGAGTTTTACCTATCGAAGCTGTGGAAGAAACTTTACAGTAGGTCGCGATAAGTAACCTAGATACACTGTAGAGTCAAGGATTTTAGAAATATTTCTCAAACACCTTGTAATTATCAAGAGACCTTTCTGCGGTGGTTGAAGGGTTCTTTCACGACTCAACGAAGGAAGAAAAGAATCGATTGCCCCAAGAAACCCTGAAATAACCGGACAAGACGCCAGGGGTGTCCAGAAAACGCGGTTAAGCCGCTCGTGTAATCCCGAATGTATGTTGGGCCATTTAGAGACTAACAGGATCTCGCTAACGACCAGAAGCGTATCGCGACAACCGTTTCCAGGTGTGTGTGTGTGTATGTTGTCGGAGGAAAGTTGCCTGGTGGTAGGGACAAACGCAAGAAGGGAATATTTTTGCGGCGGCCGGCAGTGGATTATCCGGGAGAGAGCGCGGCAGAAGTTCCGTCGCTGAAACTCTCATCGTTCATTTTCCCTCTCGCTCCCGGTCGCGAAACTTGCTTGACTCGATCCTCTAACGACCCTCGGGCGGCTGGTGAACTTTCAGCAAACATTACGATCAGACGTGGCGAGATCGTCACGGAGCCCCGAATAAACTGTTGATTCGTGCCACCCGCAGCTCCGGCTCCTACGAATTGCTCGAGGTTTCTTGCCGTCGTCGTCTACCCTCCCGGCCCGTTTATCTTACTTATCCGCCTGCTCCTTGTAATTTCTCTGCCGGCACACCGCCGCGCCGCGAAGTCGATCGTTTCCACGTAAAATTTCGCCTTGTAATTTTATTCGGGGCTCTGCCCCCGCGTGCGCGAGCGCCGCCAACACCACGAGCCGAACGACCCACTTGTTTCGTGCTTACGATAGCTCGTTAGCGTATTTTCGATTCACCGGCGTATGGAGATGAGTCCGTGTTGCGTGGATAATCTGATGGATAATGTGTAATAGTTGCAATGCTGCGCACCGACTCGAAAAACTATGTTCAAGCCTCCTACAGTCGCGGTTTCACCTCGGAGCGTGACGGATCAGACTCGTTCACTGCCCGGCAATTGTGTACGCGGTGCGCCGTCACACGTTTCCACTTCAACAATCTTATTTCCAATTTATTAGGCCTATCACGGAAAACAAGACTCTCTTTGACACCGATTAGTCCTAGTCTGTTCGCGGAAATGTAAATCTGAAATTGCACATCTAGATAACGAATTTGCCCGGTTCTACTGCACACGTACAAAGCGCGAGCTGGTCAGAGACCCGTGCTTCGGCAGAAATGTTGTGCCGGTGCCAAATTTTCACTTCTATCTTCGACTTCCTTTGTAGCCATATAATCATAACACCTCGTAAATAAACTATAACGTCGGGCGACAACACACGTTGCCGTCACCACGGCATGAATAATAAATCCTCGGTCTCGCGGCTTTAAAACTTTCGTCCGTTGATACGTTTCACGTGTCCGACACCTCGGCACACGATTTCGCTTTGTATTCGGGAAACACGTCCGATACAGTCAGAAGTATGCTTGAAAAGTTTCTCGCGCGCTGGAGGTAATAGACCATCGATCGTTTGGAAAGAAGAGAAGTACAGCGTCGAATCAATGTATAGTCGGACAGAGGTTGTACGCTACTCATCGATCACTCGAGATTAAGTAACGCGTAAGTTGCTCGCAGTCGGATGAAACAGCGCGGCCGAGGGAGAGAGAGAGAGAGAGAGAAAGAGACAGAGCCGCGTTTCAAAAGAAGAGAAGCGTCGGATATTATGAAGCGAGCCGGAATCAATTTCCCCGGCTCGAGGCTCCATTACCAGAGACGATCGGCGAGCACAATGCGCCGCTCGTTAACACTGTAACGACTTCCGAGAGTCATTTCCACCGGGCGCTGGCAATCTCTGTCAAGAATTTACTAAACGCGATTTCAGTAAGAAAATTCTATGATTTCGGATCCGTGCAAATCGAGAAAATGAAAGTACTGAATTCTGTTAGATGTCAGCCAGATCTGAATAATAAACATGATGAGAAGCCAACGAAGTTCGCATGACGCCACTGCCGCGTCATTTCCACCGGGAGCGCTGGAAATTTATGTTTTTGAATTTTATATTCGGTCAAGAATCGATAAGAATCGAGAAAATGAAAGTACTGCCTCTTGAGAGAGAGAGAAACAGCCGAATACACATGGTGAGAGAGTAATCGAAAAGTTACGACGTCAGTGGACAGAAGCCAATGAAATTCGCATGACGCCACTGCCGCGTCATTTCCACCGGAAAATTTCTGTGAAGAATTTGCTAACAGCGAGTTTTGCTGCGTAGGAAATTGCAGTAGCTGTGAATCGATAAAAATTGAGAAAGTGAAAGTACCGATTTCCGCGAGTGAGGAACTGGCGAAGAAACATAGTGATAGAATAATCGACATGTTACGGCGTCAGCGGGCAGAAGCCAACGAAATTCGCATGACGCCACGGTGGCGTCAGCGGTCGTTAGAGTGTTGAAGAACGAGTTTACACTCGCGGGAAACGGGACAGTCACGAGCAGCCGCGATTCCTGTTCACCTTGCGCTTTATTGTCCGATAATTACTCGCGGCTGTAGGCGCGCGCGCGTCGAGTTACGTGGGCGAAGCCAGTTAAACCTTAACGACGTCCGATAACGTCCGACGATAGATAAAGCGTGCGCCACGGTGATTGCAGCTCGTTCCCACTTATCTCGCGATTATTTCCCTAACGAATGGAAAATAAAGGAGATACGCTGCCGTGGAAATACAGAAAAAATTATGACGCCATCAATAGGGGATGCTGCTACCCCAATTTAGGGTAGCACTCGAGGACTCTCTTGATCTACTGCGGTAAAACGATAAATTTTCTGAAAATATTTTAACACACTGCCTTTTAATCTAATCAACCTGAATATTTAATTTGAAAATTTACAAAACATACTCCTCGTTTTTGTGTACAGAGAATCTGCTGGAATAAAAGTTTAATTACTTTTTATGACCCAAAAAACTGCCCAAACAAATTGTTAAAAATTCAGTGTCCGGATGAAAAAGTGTCTGCTACTACATTTATTGAAAAAATATGTCACGAACCATTCAAAATCATTACAGTTCCATTCGCGTCATTCTACTGTAATTGTCAGCCCTATCTTGATACAAAATATGTATATCGTTTGAAAAATGTTCCACAGCAATGTATGTTGAAAACATCGTTATTTATATGAATAAAAATTAAATGCTGTTCGTTGGTAAGCGCATCACTTGAGAACGACTGGACCGATTTGGCTAATTTTCTAAAAATGTTCGTAATAGTCCGAATAAGAATTTTAGGAAAAGTTGCCCGGAGAAATGGAAAATTCGGGAAGAAATGAAGGTGCTTTTTTCTATGGGATTTTTGTATGAACTCTAGACCATAACTCACGATTCGAACGATGGATATGCGTAATTCTTTTTCTGTTTTGTTCGTTATAGTTCTGGGCAACCCGCCCGGAGGGCCTGGCCACGAGCAGCTAGTGTGAAATAAAAGTTTTCTATTTTAAAAATTTTAATCAATTGAAAATAACAGATCACATCTATAACCTCTTCGTAACCCTTCTTTCTAATGGAAGAATGTTGTAGCAGGGATAGTCTACCAGTCTTCAACTTCGATTCCTTGATAGAAGGAAGACAACACAGGAGATCGTCGAATGGAGACGAAAGCGGTGTATCGCTGCGGTTAAACAGTAACTAACAATTAGTGCGTTCAGAACCGTGTGTCATTCGTGTCATTCACCGACTTACCTGCATCCTCGTTAAAGCTAGACGGGCTAACGATTCAACAGGTGTTGCACAATGGATCGAGCTCGCGGAGTGTGCCTGCGTGTGCACCGCGATGCAGAAAGAGTTCATTTCGAACGGTGCCGCTTTTTTTTTTTGCCACGCTGGAATTGAAAAGATAGGTCGACACGCGAGGGCCGCCCGATATCCGTCGATACCCGATCAAAAAGTATTCGTGACGTTCGATCAGTCCTTCGAGACCGGCGCCGAGTGATGCTGAACGAGTTCAAGGTTATCCGGAGAGCCGGGTGGATTAGCCACCGCCCGATTAACTTTGCTCGACATGCTCGTTTCATTTCCATTAACACTCTGACTGCCAAACCAGCAACTTCCAATATCCCGTGAAATTCAGTTTTGAAAGAATTCATTTTGAATTTATTTCGTACAAATAAAGGGCATTGAAGTAGATCGATGACATCACTGCAATCGCTTGTATCCCGTTTTTAATTATTGCATACAGAGGTGCGATTTGGATTTTATCGCGGGTTTCGGTGTTTCTTGAATAATTAAGGTACAAGTGTTTGATCGGCTGATTCCAGTAACCTTTGAACGCCGATGATAAGGAACGATTGACGCCAAAAAGCCGATGACGTTGCAGAAACATTGGCTGCGCATCGTGTAATGACGTACAGAGTACATTCGGCTGTGTGAATGTTCGATACGTTATGCAAGCGGTCGCTAATGTCCACGCACACTTGACGAATTTCGTACGTTCGACATTCTGAAGCAGAAAATTATCGGATCTTTTGTCTAGCTCGATTGCAACAAATAGGCTTGAAATAGAGAACGACTCTCTTTCTCAATCATTTGAATCGGCTGAAAATAATACAACAAATATTTTACATTTCTTTTAATGTTGTCACTATTTTGTATTTTTCCTTCTCATTTTTACCATAATTACAAAAGGTCGATCGTGTTCACGGTGGCAAAAATGATTCTAAGCAAACAGCGGCAGGTTTTTCGCGTTTCGGACGAGCGTGGATCGCCGATACACCGAATATCGCGTTTAATGAAACGAGCAAAGCGTCAAACAATGCGACCCGGGCAGAATAAACGGGTATCGAGCGGGCCCACGAGCTCGATTGAAAACAAGCCGGTCCGGACGTGTCCTTATTCGCGCGTGGCAACGTAACGCGGCGTAAAAGCGGAATGGAGCGATAACGATCGCGAAAAAGCATCGCTTTAAATCACGAACACCGCTCGCCGGGCTTTGCCAGATATCCACGGTCGGCAAGCCTCGGGAAACTTTTAATTGGAATATAAGCCGGGCTCGCCGCGGATCGTTCGAACCAAAAATGTTAGTCTGGGCGCCGGCCAGCCGGGAAAATCGATAGAAAACACGGGAAGGAGCGGCAACTTTCGCGCTTCTAGGGGTTCGCGGATGTTCCCCCTTGCCAGTTAACCCCTTAACCACTCGGCTGATTCCACGATCCCGGCCCCGTCGTCCGGTTTGAAACATTGTTTACCAAGTTTCATCTCCGATAGGTCTGCTCCTCTCGAAATAATCAGTCGCAAGATTAATAGCAAGGTGCTACCGTAGTATTCTACCAAAAATAGCAAAGAATAGTTTCTTGAAATAGGCTAATAATGCCCAAATATGAACCACTTTTTGTTGATGTCATTTATTGATGATTTTAGAATGCTCTTCTCCGACCAAAAAATTACCAGTTGCAGCAACTCGGTCATGAGCTACTTCAAACAGGCCGAATTCGATAAAGTGGCAGCAGATTTTCGAAGCGTGTTGACCGTAGAACCATAAAATAGTGAAGCTCTGAATGCCTACCCTGAAATTGTAGATAAATTAATGAGAAATTATATTTAACATACTATAAAAGGGGCATAGTGTATTTAGCATTAGGTGAATGCTAAGTTTGCGCTGCTCGATCTTGACGATGTTTTGGGGTTGTAGTCTGATTCCATTTCATAGTAATGAATTTAAAAACTAAGACAGGTCCTTACAGCTCGGAATAATACTATCACGCCAGGTTGACATCGCTCAAAAAACGCCAGAAACCAGTTTGAAACGGTCGAAAGAAATACTGTAATCTCCGAGAGGACATTCGTACAAATTGCGATCTTATCTACCTTGTTCTCGATAATTATCCTTCACCTCGAACAACTCGCAAAGCAAACGACAGAAAATTGAAATTTCAACGTTCCGGCTGCGGGACCAAAGCCTCCGAAGTTAGGGGATTAATAACCGGCCCGGCCAAGCGTCGCTTGGAAAAAGCGTGCCGCTCCGTTTTCTGCATTCCGCGTTTCATTTTGAGCGTTCCGGTTCTGCAGAACCAGTTTACGATCGGCGCGCGTGTAAATTACACGCGGGAAGAATGAGAGTGCATCGCGCCGGATAAAAACTAGCGAATGCGAGAAGTTTTAAATGAATTTGCTCGGACCCGTGTAAACTTGCTTGTTTACGACACGGGAACGGGATAACCGCGGGCAAATATTTCTTCCCCGACGGGACCACCTTGACACGTCCTCCAGGATTTTCTGGCATTTTCCTGGCCGGCGGAAACCACTTTCACTTGGCCGATGCATGCCAAATGTGCTTTGAAATCTTACTGGAATCTGGCAGATTTAGTAAGTAGATCTTCGAGGTTTGGGAGACCACACGTCAATCTTGGTATCTTGGCTCGTGGTAGATAATCGCGTCTGAGATAATCAGTCAAACGACTGCCCCACGCTGGTGGGTATTAATGATCGATTAGTCGACAGCCTGTGATTATCAATCGGACCCTCAGATTGCGTTAAGAGCTCCGCACTTGATACTTCGGATGCGTGATATTCCTCTATGCACTTTTATTGCACCATGTCTATCAAAGATAAAAATATCTCGCGCACAGAAAACGATACGTGAATAATCAAAGATCAGCATAGAAATAGCGAGTGGTGGATAGAGCAATCACTGGGATCGATCGCTCCATACGCAACAATCTAATACACCGGAGAAGTCGAGGATGGTACGCATCTGGGTCAACGCGAACGTGCCTTGGACGCCCATAGGAAATAAAGCGAGAACAATCGTTCAGTCGTATGGATATTCAGGATGAGTACGGGTTTCCTGGTAATCCCATTAGCATACTAGCAGCGACGGAACCACCGGAAAGACTGACAGAGACGGATGTAAGGGAGACCGCGCAACGTCGATTAATATCCCTCGGATGCCGTCTCGTGAATTGTTCGTCAAGCTCTATTCGATTCCATTCACGTGCACGTTTCACCTGTCGTGATTGATCCGGCCCCGTAATTGAAATCTCTCGCACCAAACAAAAATGTCTTCCGACCCGTCGACCGTGTTATCCTAATCGCGCCGTCGACATCGAACGCTCCCGAGTACGATAACACCGCCGTACGATAACCTTGACTAATCGGTGAAATCTTGGTTGATAACGATCGCGCTAATCGGCTTCTGTCAAACAGATTTCGGGACGTGTCGCGTAATTAACTTGTGTGCACTCGGTTCTGTTTGCGCAGCCAGTTGATGGCGAATGTTCGGTGGCTATATTTAACTTTTTTATTTATAGATCTCAAATATTTTCCGACAGCTGAAAGCACACGTAAAAGAACACAATCCTTTCGAGCGGTTTTTTAATTAAAAACTCTTGTAACCTTCTATTTCTAGAAAATTCCCAAAAACATCTCCATGCTGTTCTCCGCTTCCACTCCATAGATAGGGTGAAATAGGTGAAAAAAAAGAAACAAACAGTTCCAACAACAACAAAAATGTTTCTTCGCCCAACGATGTCGCACACGTGTAACGAACCGTGGTTTACACGTTCTCAGGAGTTTCTGTTATAAAAAACAACTCCAGTTCTGTGGATTATTTCGAAAGAGTCGGATACGGTGAAAAATTTATTCCACTCGTCCGTCAAAAATTGAACCGGTGCAGTCTCTTTTAACGCTCGAATGTTTGCCGTGCTGTTAAAACTCATTGTTTTGCAACACGAATAAATTTAACAATAAATTACGCGTTAAAGATGAGATTATCTATACTATTTCTACGTTATTTTATATGTATCTTCAAAATCGGAACGTGTAGCCGCGGTCTCCCCTATGGAAGAGTGCAAACATCGGAGGCGCGAGTGCGGAATAAGTGATATTTAACGATCGAAGGTATATTTAACACGAGGCGTTCGACAGACAGTTTCGAGCGGGTTCTCCTTGCCAACATTAGCGCGTCTCCCAGTTGGCGCAGTGAAAACCTTCAAGTAATAAACGATCTCTTCCGCGTGTACGCGCAGTTATAGTCTCCTCCTTCTCTCCTCCCTCGTTTCATCAACGTGCTCGGAGCCGCGTCAGCGAGTCAATGGGACGAGCTGCAAGCGTGAATAGCGAATGAGATTATTTTCGCGTTCCCGTTCCCGGAGAAGGGTAACGTGCATAGTAAAAAGGGAGAGAGAGAGAGACAGAAAGAGAGAGTATGTGTTAGTTCACGGTTTCCGTCGGATACAGAACCACCGACGCGTTTTTCTCTCGTCGAGATTGAAACGTCGAGGAAACTCTTGCTTATCGTGGAGATCCGTACGAACCTCGCGGATGCTGGTTTCTATTGAACTTCTATAATGAAAAAAGAATGGAGGCGTTGTTGTTGTTGAACGTGCAGAACCTCGCAATCTCTTAGCGAATTCGCTGACATCCTTGAGCGTGCTATTCTCTCTTCGTAATTGTGCCTTAGCGACCCATACTCGTTGCATCGTCATTTCAATGTCCTTGAACTGGAGAACAGCAGGACTTCGCTAACGAGTACATACACTGCGGATGTTTGTGCAAATATAGATCTTCCGCACTGGTTTACAAAAATTTTCATTCCGAGGAAATTGAACACCCCTTCACGAACGTATCAACTCTCGAACAACGGACGATTTTTATAGCTGTATAATCGACGATGCTTGATTATCTTATGTGACAAAAAAGCTTGGAAACCTGCACTTTAGTCTCGACCCTAAAAATCTCGTTTTGCGACAACCAGCACTAACAACCAAACGAACAAATTCTTATCGACAACAGAATCCGAGCACAGGAGGCCGGGCGAGCGTCGATTAGACTGGGAAAGTGCATTCCGTTCCCGATCGATAAGAGCCCAGGACACTTTTAGATCCCACATTTGTTAAAGGCTCGACGGAAGCTCGGGGTGTCGAAAGTTATCTTTTCGTAATTGTTTCAGCCGGGAGTTCGCCAGCGTGGGCGCGGGGCGACGGCGAAACTTCGAGGAAGTCGATTGATCCGTATTAATGGACCGTTACTTTCGAACGATTTCCAGCTCGAAGTTATCGTGACTTGCGAGCGGAGATTAACATCGAGCGGTTCCGCTCCCACGGCCGATAATTCCGCGGCGATAAGCCCCGGTGCCGCGACCGTGCGACGCGCAAAAAGATCGAATCCTCTCTGGATCTGCATCTGGTTGTTCGACGCGCGCGCGCGACCGCCTAGCCGGTGGCCCCGTGTGCCGCGAAAACGGGAACACGTTCAAGTTCAATCGCGTCAATAAAACCGACGACCCAGATCTAAGTTTAGAGGCGGCACGGTAGACTGTACGTCTCATTAAGCGCGAATCGAACCGACAATACCCGTCAGACCAGCCGTGATTCCAGATGAAAACAAGACGAATTTTGTTCACAGTGGACGGGTCCGTTGGAAATGCGGGGGAAATGAATCGAGCTCGGGAAGCTTCACTGCTGATCCAATATTATGCGACCCTCCTTCGCCGATGTTAATGAAAGTTTACCTGTTCTTTTTGGACATTATCCTATCATCCATTATCCTCTTCGTATGAATGAAGCTCCATATATAAGAAACGTACATCGAGATCGTGATAGATTTGAAAGTTCAAATGGAAATGTTGCAAGTGACAATTAATTAATGTGGCTGTAATCAATCCTCTTCTCGTAATAGCAACCTAACAAATTATTTGACTCTAAATCGATGGGTAATTACGCGCACAAAATTCTCGCGGCAGTCTACACGTTAAATAAGAAATTTTCTAATCTCTTGTAATTCCTGTAAGAATTATCCCGAAAACTTCACACGAAAATAAACCGGATAAATCCTTCGAATCGGCTTACAAGAACATCCAGACTTTAAAAAGTAGATCAGCAAGGAACGAGAAGTCTGGCATCCGCAGCGTGCATTCGTCGAGGGTTTTCCTATATTTCAAAGGAAATGAATTCGTGGGACGAAAGCACGGCGGGGATTACATGACGACAAGATCGCGATCGATCGTAATTTCGGAAATTTCTGGAGCCGCGTTCGGCTGCATTCCGAAGCGACGCGTCGGGACACGCTGCGTCCAGCCACGCCAGTCCGCGCCGCGCCGGTGGAACGCGACTCGACGAATTCCCGAGACAAAAAGCTATCGATCGAGCCAGATGAGAGGAAACTCGCCGGTAATTGGTCGTCTCCCGGATAACAATCCATCGAGAGACTGCGTCGACCGCCGGCGCGGCGCGCAGTGCAGGGGAAGAGAGAAGTCGGGAATCGTCGGGACTCGTTATGCAACTGCGATCGAATAGAAGCCGCAGTTTCGCGGGAAACAATGGCCCGGCACAATGGCGAAAATGCCGTCGTTATTAAGCACTGGGTAATAAGGTGAACGCCGCGCCGGATTCCCGCGGGAGCGAGAATTTTGAGGGTACGCCGCGCCGGATCCGGATTCGTCCTGGCTGGAGATCCGCAGATAGGGTCTCGAGGAGCAGAGACTCGTGGTCGTAAAACTCTCCGACGGTACAATGATCTGTAACCCTCATTCAGGGCTGAAGGGAATCGTTTCACGTCGCTCTAATCGCCGTGAGCACCGAACTTCGAACTCACGTCGATAAGGGATTTCGGATAACGCCGAACAGATAGGGGAATAAAGAAACACGTTGTAACCTAGCTCGGCTTGGGAACGATAGTACGCGAGCACACCTCAGACAGTGGTTTCACTTTGTCATAAAAGATTGAAATTTAGCTCGTCGCTCGGTAAATCGTTATTGACTTCTTGCACTACGACTCGCCAGGAAGATTTCAAACACGATCGACTAAATGTATACGTTATTAATGTCTGTAAGAATAGGCTCAAGGGAATCCATGTGGAATTCTTCAACAAAGTTTCTTTTCTTTCTAGGATGTTATGAAGGAAAAAGAAGTTCTCAAGGTGCTATTATATTTTTCTGAATGTAAAATTTCAAGAGAGAGAAGCCAACCACACGAAATGTAGTTAAACTCTAATTTACTGCTCTTTAAAAATGTTCAATAGCTATAGATAAGCGAGGATCCACAGTCTAATGAAAGATACAGGAGCTTCGACGTGGTAAACTTTTCGCTGACTGGAAACTCTCTTATACACGGTACCTAACTTTTCACCAACAAATTACGAATTTGTAAAGGAGTTTCTAGCGAGCAGCTTGTTTCTAAAAGAACAATTCTGTTGGAACCCTCGGATCTCTGAAATAAAAGAAAAATGAAAAGAAATTCCTGTTCGGAACGGTGAGCAACTCACGAGTGATTGGAAGTCATCAAGTTACATAGGTGACCAGTCTATGTAGAGACGAAACGAGGCGAAGCCGGAAGAGCGAACGCGACAGCGTCGAACTTCCTGATCCAGGTTTTACAATCGGATTCCGCAAACGGGTCGACGATTCTCACGATCGAGTTACAGGGGCGAATTGACCGCGAGACGCGGAGCCGGGGTCTCTCACATTGAATTACCGGAGGAGAGTCGTTATACGGGAGATCCTTGGGCAAATTTATTCTAGCGTTCGCCTGCCTAGCGTCCAGCAGGCCGTGGCGCGGGGCTCGGGACTCGCTTCGGTCGTTCGCTCGTTTCTTCGTTCTCGCCTTTTTGTTTCGAGAACGTCTCGGGATTCTTCACCTCGGCCGATCGCGGCCGCGCCGCGCGCGCTCGGGAACAAAGGAGCCCGAGGATGAGGACGAGGATGAATAAAAGAGAGAAATCGAGGGAGAGAGGACGAGAGAGCCAAGGAGTCGAGTCAGCGGACAAAACTTTCATTAGTCGCAGACGGCGGAGATCGGGTTCCGTTCGTTTCCGAGGCTGTTATTAATCGAAACAACAGCGTGAAAATACGCAGTGGTCGTGGGATCGATCGAAAGGTCGCCAAGCAAGAAGCGGAATTACAAGGACGGGATGCGACGCGAATTTCTGCGGGGGCTGCGTAATTCAATCGGTCGCGATATGCCGTCGATCCTGGCCACGGACTGTTAGCCTCAGCTATTTTTATGCTCGCGAAACAGCCGTTCGATAAAGCCGGGCTCTGCTCCTCGTGTCGGGATCGAAGTGCTCGCATAAAGCAACCGAGCGTCTCGTGTTTCACTGGCAACGTACGCTTTTATTTTGATACCGAATCGCGGGCTGGAGTAACAAAGAACGAATTTGAAACGGACACAATTCCTCTTGTTGCGACGCAATCCGTCTTTTTAACACGTCCACTTCGGCCATGGTGGTCGCCCGCTGATCGGAGTTTATTTATCCTCGATGGTGGTCGTCGGTCGCCTACGCGATTAAGTTTCTTTCGAATGCAATAAAATGTAGTGTCTCTCACAAACATCCAGTACTGTAGAGAATTGTAGTGAAACGTTCTGAATGGCCTTTCATATTTATTCGCTTGTCTGTTAACCACTTTATGATTCTCAATGGAAGTTCACAGCAGAAAGAACCTAGCAAATAATCTTTTAAATAATGATTCTAAAAAAGATTGTTAGATTATGTTACCGAAACCGCCTAAACAATCTTCAATTGTGAATCGTGAAGTTTCGAAAAGTATAAAATGGCTTTAGTGTTCTTCAATGATGATTGAATACGTCAACGTAATGCATAGCTTGAAATTTGTAGATTATTACTTTGAATCCGTGAGTGTGAATAATTCTCTAAGAACAATGTGCAATTGTTAGTAAAATATTGACGCGATGAAGGAATTTCATGTTAATTTCAGTTCTCGTGAAATTCAGTCCCCAATGTATCGAACCATAAGCATTCGGACGAAAATAAGAACGAAGGCAGTGAAACAACTGCAGCCTTGACCCAGTCACCGCGTCGACGATCCGAACCCACAGAAAGGAACTTGAAACCTCGAAAGCTGGTCCCCGAACGATTACGTATCCGAACTGAGCCAAAATTAAGATCACCATTTTGTTCGTGCCAACCCTTTAAAGGTAAGATTCGATGGCAGCGCGATTATTCTAGAGAGTCCACTAATACTTTTCCTAGGAAACTTATTGACATCCTTAACAACTTGCAACAATTTTCCCTCATCTATGGTGAATTAAATTAAGTGCATACGAAAAACTATTCGCACATTGCGAGTTCGAGTTCGATTTTTCTTGGAGACAGTAGTTCGGACTAAATTCCGTCATTTGCAATGAACAATGAAGTTTAACAGAATACAATAGGTCAATCATTGATTTCGAAAAGATCGTCAAACTAGCTCCGGCAGCTGAAACGCTTAAGTTAGCTCGCGGCGGCGCACGGATTATCGTAATAGTAAATATTTGCTGGTACTCGACGACAACGGCGCAGCCGGGTCGGGTCGGGCCGGGCCGATATATGGGGCCCGTTTTCCCAGCATTCCGTCGCAGCACACAGCGTTTCTCCTCGTAATCTTCCGTTCCGCCGACCGACTTTGCCTCCCGTAGGGACGGGAGGAGATCGTCGACTAAAACGAATAAAAACGACGACGGAGGGTGGAAGCAAAAAGAAAGAGAGACCGACAGAGAGCGAAAAACTGAAAGAGAGAGGAAACACGAAGACGAGGGTATACGTACAACGAAGGTAGAGCTCGGAGGGGCCGAGAGGAGAAGAGGAGAAACGGAGAATGGACCGACAGAGGTTGGGCGGTTAGGTAGCGTCTCGAGACCGTCTCGTTTCCCTCTTGTCCCGCAACCCGATGGAAAACGGTGATACGAGCGTCCCGATGACGGTGTGCTGGGGCTATCGATACGGCGCCGTCGTCCCAGCGTCGTCTCGGCGACGACAATGGGGTTTCGACGGGGTTTGGGCGGCGCGGCGGTGGAACGCTCGCACACAGCCCGCGTAAACGCGACAGCCGGCATATCGATTTTGTATGCGGACGCACGCACAAGGGCCGACACCAGCCCGGTCGGGTCGCTGAAAATCTGACGATTAATTGGTCATACAACCTGGCATAATTCGGACCCACGTATTTCTACCGGCTCCCTAGCCCCCGTGGGGAGGGTACGAATCGAACAGACCACCGCCGCGGAATTGTCCAGACGTCCAGGACCGTCTGCTCCTCCGATTCGGGATTCGATCAACGTTTTTGCGACGCCTGATCGATCCTGATTTGCTGTTTCTTCGAGGCCGCTGGTCGAGGTCGCCGCGAAACCGGAGCCGTATCGATTTCGCCGCGAGGGGGTGAATCGGGAGATTGATTGCCGCTAAAGGGGCTCTCTGAATAGGAAAAATTTATTTCTAGTTCTGTCTGCATTCCAGCTAATCTTTACTGTTAGAAGGTCATGCTTGCTAATGGATTTTTCTGTCCAATGTTTGCTCGACGATTTTCCTATGTCAAACAGGTTTTTTGAAAACAAGGTTTTTGGTGTCTCGAGAGCATAGAATTTTTTTATGCCTTCAATGTTTGAAAGGTATACAACTGCATAACGGAATTTAAAGTGTAAGGGAAATAGAATCCACAAATGTGAACCGGTTAGAGGCAGGTCTGGCAGAGGAATGATGTGTATATCACTTTACGAAGTTTAAATACACTTAGGAAGAGGAAATTAAACTGAGTTAAGTACTCAAATATTTAGAGTGGATAGAGTAGTTAACTGACTCGGAAGATTCGAGTGGTTTTAAAACTTTACCTAGTTACCGTCGTCGCCCGTGTAAGCGAGGACGTCCAATTCCCTCGATTGTTAGAAAAGGACCATGAACTTTCCAAATACATACAATTTTTAAAAACAACGAATTTGTTTTACGCGAAACAATACAGATTCACCAAAATTCAATCCAATTCATTCAATTCATGCGGATCCTCGTTTTAAAAATGTCTTACATTTAACCAGAAATTGAATTCGTTCCAGGATACAGCGAGCATTCGTCCGAAATGAAACTCGTCTGAAATTCAGATACTTCACGAACGAGAAAGACGCAAGGACCAATTTCCTTTCAACGTACATTCCTATGAATTTCCACAATGACGAGCTCGCGTTCGCGAAATGTTCTCTTTCCTGTGTTCCGCGCGTTGATGGATTTCCAACAAACAGGAGCGAGCCCGAAATCCGCTGCAGAGCAAGATCTTCTATAAATATTCATCGACTGTTTACCCCTCTTGAAATCCGATCAAAATCTTAACAATGGAAAATTCTTTTCGGCTAACGAGTCCCTTTCGCGACTCGCTCTATGAATCCTTATAATATTCACGAGTTCTGATTACGAGACGGAGTGTGCCAACCAAGTGTTTCGACCGAACAATAGTTCACGGGATATAATCTCAGCCGTCCTCATTTTTTGCGTTACGCTCATGATACACTACGGTTTTCATATTTCGCGAAATGCGTATCTTCTCTCCGTGAACTTGAACATCACCTTCTTTATCGAGTGTACTTTTCGAAGTGAAAACTTCTTTAGGAGAGAATCATTTCTATCGAAAGTTCTTTGATGTTGACACAGAATTCATCAGCGTGCGCCGTGTACACAACTGCTGGGCAGTGAATGAGTCTGACCCGTCACGCTCCGAGGTGAAACGCTGTTCGGGTAAACCCGGCTCCTCCGAGGGAGAAACAGACAGGTGTGTACAATGACGATAGAAGTTTTCGCTTCGGTCGTGCGGTCTGCTTTTTTTCATATCAAAGTAATGATGGAGCACAGTCGGAAAAGTTCATTCCCAGCGGAATGGATGGAATCTGCTAATAATGAATAAAAAAATGTTATCGGAGTGAGCAGGAGGGACGGGAAGCCAACCGGACCGAAATTTCCCGGTTCTGGAGATGGCCGTGGTTCTCGTGGACGAGATAGTCCACAGCTGGGAATCTCCGTCGCCAGGGGCAGCTCCGCTCGATTGCATAATGCATCGTGCCGTGCACTCGACTTCGAGCGAACGCGTCGCGCCGACAACGGTCTAAGGACCTATTGCCCGCCGTGCCTCCCTCACCCCCCTGTGCAACGCGATTTCAAGAAACTTGTAACGCGGCCGTTTTCAAATATTCACGAGCCATGCCGGCGCATCACCGCCCCCACAGCCGGAATCTATGAATTCTATTTGCCGGCCGGCTGTTGTTTCCGATGAATCGAGAACGGCGCCGATAGGGGATGAATAACGAACAGGGGACGGGGGAATCGTTTGTCTATGGGTTCTCCTATCGCTCCGATCGCTCGGGACCCGTCGAGTATTCTGATTCACCCTGTCGTTTTTTCAGTCGACTCGGTGATCTTTTGCCTGGTCGGCGATGAAAAAAAAGTTACAATGCCGCGGCTTTGCATACACTTACATCCATCTTTCGGATATCTAAAATCGCTGATAAAAAGTTAAGGTATTTATCACTTTCAGAGCTACGGGAGCCGTCTGGACGCTCTTGCTAGCTTGTTCCGAAGCTGGCAAAGAAATTTCGAATTTTTGTATGGATTATGTGAACAAGTGTTTTCTATGTACAGTGGGTAACGAAAGTATTCGACCACCCTCTAAAACAGAATAACTTTTTTATAATTGTACCAAACGATTGGTTTACTAAATGATGTGCAAAAAAGATTTTCGAAAAATTACAATTTACAAGGTTAAAAAACGTCACGCATCGAAAAATGTACGATTCTGTGGATTTTAAGCAGAAACTGATCAAAAGTCGTGTAAAACTATGATTTTCACCATTTTTATCTGCTTATAGCTCGTGTGTATATTAATCGATTTCGATAAAATTTTTGCATATCATTTTGTAAACCAATGATTCTAATTGATTATAAAAAATCAGATCGTTTGGTACAATTATAAAAAAGTTATTTTCTTTTAAAGAGCGTTCGGATACTTTCATTACCCACTGTATGTATAGAAATTTCTTATCGCGTTCGAAAAAGATAATAATACATATTGCGAATCGACCGAAAAAACATAATGATCAACACGTTGCGCGCCGCAGTGACCCAGGCTATTTATATTTACATTTATTTCTGACCCGTTACATATTCCCGTCACCACACGACAGGATCGTTGGCAAATGTTTAAATATTTTTTCTATATCTACGCGAATTTGTACCCGCGACGTGATAACTGTTCAAACGCGTGGCAGATAATAAAAACGTTATTCCCGGTAGTCGATAAATTTCATGGAAAAAATAGCCGCGACAGATGCACGTACATGTGTACGTGTGTCCGCAATATTTCACAGCGACGCACATTTCCTGTGATTAATATGAAGTTATTGCATATTCCGGCCACAAATTAACTAAGCGGCTGTGCGGCGCGGCGCGGTGCAAACAGTTAACGCAAAAATATATTCAAAAATTGCAACGCTATGAAGCTGTATCGCCGAATTTCGACCCAATTAGTACAATAGCTCTGTGTCATATCGGGGAGCTGCGCGATACTCGAAATACCTGTGCCGCGACAGCAATGCGTCCCGCGTCGAAATTCACAATGGAGACGGACGATCGATCAAGGAACAGTTCGGCTGTAGAACTTACCTGAAACAGAAGAGAAGAGACAAAGTTAGTTTGATCGCGTCAAATGAATTTCAATCACGTTCTATCGTTATCGACTTTCCGAAACGAGTTCGATCTGTATAACGTCGCTCGAGTTTTACCGAGACAGAGATGCAGAAACTCAGACTACAAAGATCTAGAATACTTAAACTTCAATCGTCAGTTTCTACCATTATTCCCTAGGAGCTCGTAAATAAATTAACCCTTTCCAGTCGGAGCTATTTTAACTTGAAAATTAAACATTTCTGCCGAGCTAGAATAGTTCCATTGTACAGTAAATCCTCTATAAACGCAAAAAATATCCCCTCCACTGTAGTAATCTGATCTCGGCACGGGTATATCAGTGTGAACCACTATTAACGCGACGCGGAGAGACGCAGTCGTCGGCACAGTTCAAACGCCCGTGCGTCCTCACAATGTAATACCAATATAAAATCTTTTTTATTATTACTTATTTTTTAATGAAATTTTCACCAATATATTTGTGGCATTTTTCTGATTAAAATAAGACCAAACACGATATAATTTCAACTGTATTTAGTGGTTTGCTTTAGGATGAACGTTTCGGGCGCAAGGAAGGACAGCGTATGCGAAAGAAAGACTTTCTACGTTCGGCTCGGCCTTTCAAGCTCAAAGAAACAGTGTCCCGTCTACGATAAATGCAAACGAATCTCCCCGAGGCTTTTGCGTTTATAAAGATTTTACTGTATATGATTTTTTTGGTGTATGGCCCCCATTGGAAAGGGTAGGCGAACGGACAAAGATCGATCGCCTCCGTGGGACTTGGATCAAGACTTTACTGTACGTAGCGTGTGCCGTCAGAGCCTAAACATTGGGAGTACGGAAACATGGACGGTGGGGAGCGAATGTGACTTCTTTTCAGCTGCCAGTAATGGCTGGGCCGCCCTAAATCAGGTTATTGGCTGCCTCGGCACCGAGTACGGTAATGCGATCGCAAATCGATCAACAAACCGCGATTATGGCGCGAGAATAGTAGTATACCGTACTAACAATTACTCGATCGGCGTGTCTACATGCCTCGCAGCTGTCCCGGCGCGTCTTTACGATGCCGAGTGAATGGGAACGATCGATGGGACGATTCCGGCGTCGGTGAGCGGTGGCAACGATCTCGCTCGGATTACTCCCGAGTGAAATTAACGAGCGGATGTGGATCACGTTGTACGCGAAACCGCGCAACATTCATTTGTACGAAATAAACGCCGGGGATCGGGACGGTCCGTTAAACCGAACGTCATCGTTTAAACATCCGGCGTATATTCGACCGCGAATATTCGCGAAATTCGTCTGGATCGAAGGGGTGCACAGCAGATGGAAAGGGACAGATGGGGGTACACCGTCGCGTCGACAAATATTTTTCAAGCGGCGGCAGCACTACGAAAGGGAGGGGGGCGGAGAGAGAGAGAGAGAGAAAAAAAAAAGAAACCTCTCGCTGGCGGAGCTGAATTTCACGCGCCGAGAGAAAATCGTCGTTCGCGGGCCCGTGTTTGCACGCGCATTTGCAGATACGCCGCGTCGAATATCATTTCGGAAATCGCTGGTCCCGTTTATTCCGCGATATCCCCTGTGTATCAACGCCGCGCGAATTTTTCCACTTTTTTCGCACGCTGTTACTTGAAAGTTATTTACTCGAACGAGCTGCGCAGCCGAGCTTGAATGCGAATGACCGTTATCTTTCGTGTAATAGGTGTGGAAAAAATGTCTCTGTGAAAATTGTGTAACACTTATTTTAGTAATTTATGAAATACGATAGTCTGTATTCTTCTGGTTAATAGAACAGTGTACACTTTGTTAGATAAAAAATGAATATATCCACATTGGAGTCCATTCAGTTTTTGCCGGCCTCATAATCCCAGAAGAATCGTCCGAATTTTTGTGCAGAAGGCTTAAAGCGAAACAGAAAGTTTCGCGCGTAAAAAGATTAAGTTAAAGTTTCCGGGCGTTCATGAACGCGGTTTTGTATGGCGAAGTCATCAGAATTCGTAGCGAGTAGTGGGAATAGAAGGGATGAGAGATTCCGGCGAATTGTTTGTCTATGATAATTACCGGTTTTTACGGTACCCTAGATTTATCATACCGGAGGTGGGAGCAGAACGAAGGTCAGGCAAAGAGGAAGAGAAAAAACCCGGGGTACAGGGGATTGAGTGTTGGCTGGCTATTAAGCATCCCTCGCCGCAGCACTGGTCCCCGTGCCGCATATTAACACGGAACTTTTCACTTATGTCGTTCCTTTATCACCTTCTTAATCTCCACGGCAGCGTGAATTAATGTTCTCAAAGTCAGATCCACTTTTTCCTTGCGTTTGCGTAGAAATTTCAATCTTAAAATAGCAGAGCTATCACAGTGTAAAGTGTCTTCTCGTTTTTTCCGGCTGGTACATTTATTTAATATTCGCAGAATTAATTACAAACTAATATAACAATTTGCCAAGGAAATTTTAGATGATCGTGTATATTGTTTTCTAATAAGTTATGCTGTTGGTACACTGAAACGGTATTACGGCCAGCAATTTCCACAGTAGAAATTAGAGCAGCCAGCGTCCGAATGAATCATGCACACGATTCATTTGCTCCGCGTTTTCAATGTTCACTCTGACGATGCCTTGGAGGAGATCTTAACTGTGCCGCGACTGTCCATTAGCGATTTTACGCGCGCCGCAATATCCCGTCGGTCCAGTCATAATGTTAATTAAATTTTCATCGGCAAACTTCCGGGATCGCAAACAACACTCGCAGACGAGCAACCGAAAATTTCCATTCCGAGCAAACCACACACCACGCCAAACTTCCGCGGAGCACACCATCAATCAAGTAAACATTAATAAAAAGCTGTACCTCGCCAGCAGTCTGACTTGTACAATATTAAAGTATGAACGAGTACACTCGTTTGGAGACGCCGAGCAACAGAATATTCAAATAATACAATTATCAAATAGTAATTGAAAAATTCGAACGTAATGCAAAACAGTAAATCATCAATCGAGGTACATACATATTTGGTTTGTACACAGAGATGGTACATATGTGTGTATGTTCCACCAGAGGTCAACAATTTCTGTTAGCCGTCTATACCTCAATTTTTCAAAATCTAAACAACGCGTACGTAACGTGAAAAATGGTTTGAAAAATGTATGAAATGGTTGGAGTTGAAAAACCACTGCAGAAGCGCAATAAAAAAATCATCCCATTCAAAACTGCGCGTACGGCAATTTTGTAAATAAAAAACTAAACAACTAGAAATTTAATTTCTACTACACGTTGACTATCTGTCGATTACAATAGTGCTTACTTCGATCAATAGGCTGTATTTTGGCAAAAGTGATATATTACTATTACATTTCGGACATTTCATATGCACCAACCCAATGTGACAGCAAAGTCCAGGCTTGAAAACAATTAGTGTTCTCGTTATATCGGTCCGGTGGTTGTAGTATTAACCAGAACTCTCGCTGGCGTATCGCGTTGTTCTCAAAAACTGGTCAACAACCCCAGTAATTCACCGCAAAGCGCAGTTAATCGCAAACTTTGGGGTCGTGCGCCGCTGAAAATATTTCCAGCCACGGTCGCAACAGATTAACGTTATGCTGCCGATTGAAAATTTCCGGCGTAGTTGAAAGCGGGGAAGAGAGAGGAGGGACAGAGAGGATAGAGAGAGAGAGAGAGAGAGAGAGAGAGAGAGAGAGAGAGAGAGAGAGAGAGAGAGAATATGAGTGAGAGGAAGGACAGAAGCATTAAAAACTTTCCTCGAACGGGAAGGTTTCCCCGTTTACTCGGTCCTCGAGTTCCGCGGTGGAAAAACAAACTCTCCCCCGGCCTCCCTCACGGGATCGCTCGTTCCGTAATTAGGTCTTCCAGCCTGGCGATATTTCGAGCGAGAAAAAGTTCGCTCTTTTGAAAGCGTGTCGCGTTAACTACGGATCCCCGTTAGCACGAGAATTATACGAATCTCCGGATACCATGGAGCTTGCCAGCCCAGAAGCTCGCGGGGTGTTCTTCTTTTCCCGACTTGTTGCCGGAACCTCGTCCCAACTTTCCTCCGCGAGGTGACAGCGGGCCAAGGATGAGAGAGAAAGCGAGGAGAGAGGAGACACAGCGGAGAGAAGAAAGTTATCCTTCCTCTTCGACAATTACCAGAACGATTTTCCTCGTTAATGGAGGCCGCTCCCGCGGAAAGTCAGTCGTAACGATCTCCGAAACATTATGCCGCACAGTTTCTTGAGCACATTAACGTCTCGGCGTGCAAGTGGTCCGTTCTCTGCGTCGCACTATTATTTACATCAAATTTATGCGTGCACAGAAAATTCGGGAAAGTTTGAAATTCCTCCGCCCATTGGTTTCGTGTGAAAAGATCCGAAGATAAAGACCTCTTTGTGAAATCGAACGACTCGCATTAGCGTCCATTAGGACGTGGATTCCACGTGGTAGCCGAGACGTCTGCAACAGCGGTGGTGTATCAATAAGGCGTTCCAAACATAAATAGCGGGAACAGGCTGTTTTCGGATGCTCGGTGCGGCATTCGCCTTCAGGAATGTCGAGCGGAGTAAATCAGGTTCAGCGGAGCGCGAACCGTAGTTCGGTCTTGCACGGAAATTTCGAGCCGCCACCCACTATGCGCTCCGCAGTCTTCCCGGGGAATATCCTCCCTCGTCATATAAACCCTCTTCTGTCTCGACTACCCGCCCGATGTTGGAATACTCCGGGCTTGGAAGCCTGGAGTAACTTTCGAATAAGGATTACGGCCGCAAGAGCGCCTTGAAAAGGACGCGAATACCGGATTCGTTCGGGACCGCGTCTCCCCGTTCCGAATAAAAGATTATTAATGTCGTTACCAATTACCTGATCTTAGTTTTCCACGATCCGCCCCCTTTCACCCTCTCTAACTCGCCTGTTCCATCGAGCGGAAGACGTTCCCGGTAGCTACTATGGGTATTTTCCTCAGAGTCGTCGAACCATAGATTATTAGAGTTCGTGACGAGGGTTTGGATCGAGTTCGTTCAAGGGCGCTTAGGGGAGCGATCGCGGCTGATTCGAGGGCGCATATTTAAGTATTTGGTTCCAGCTGTTAGAGTTCTGATCGGTAACATCTTGTCTACAGTATTAGAAAAACATTTCTATTCCATCTCCTCGTAGGTATTACTTTCTGAAGATTACAATAAGCATTACCATAGTGAAGTGTGTAATAGATAGGGTACATGGGCTGGACAAGGTGATTAGAAGTGACAAGATCGATCTGATATAACCAACTGATTTAACTAGTGATGATAGGTTTGGCATTAAAGATTACTATCGGTGTAACCACATCGTTAACGGAATACGGTGGGCAGGTTTATAAGTTAAAAAGGAGGCGCTTCGCAGGACACCTGCAAAGATAAACGAGGAAATGAAGTTCCATTGTCCCTTTAGCAGTCGCAGAGTATTATCCCGGCGGTCTTTGAGATTCGCTGTAGGATATAAAAAAATTACCGGGGTCAAGCAGCCACCTGATCTCACGGCGGTCGCGTTTCTCCAGTTTATGAAATTCCCGGCGACAAACCGGCTCTGCGCGCCGGACGGTTTAATTCCGAGAGCGACAGAATTTCTTTCCGGAGCGTTTCCCCGGTTTCGTCAAACGTCGGCGCAAACATTTGTTCCCGGAGAACGCGAAACGCTTCCGCGCGGTCGGGCCGGATACGCGGGGGCCGAAAACCGGGCCAACGAGATTCCCGGGCACCTGCGGCATTTTCGCGGCTGTCGTGACGCGAACCGCCGCGCGAGACCGGCCGAAATGGAATTTTCATTTCAAAGCGGACGTTTTCCCTCCTCCCTTTGTTTCGTCGCCTTCGTCGGTTTCAGTTTTTGTCCGCCGCCACCGTCGCCACCGCTCGAGAACACTTTTATTTCGACGGCCCTTGCGCTTGCACGCGCCCGTAACAACTGCAGTTGCATCTTTCTCGTGCACGAACACCGTGTCCGGCTAGCTAACGCGCGACGCCTCGCACGCTCGGTTTTTCGAAAGTTTACACCACATTCTCAGCCGACCTGCTTAACTCTTGCACGCTAAAACTGTGGCATCTGGTTAAAGATCGTTTTCACTCGACGAGAAATCGCGGTACGATTTTGGGGAAATTGTTTCCCAAAATGCTTGCTGTTTTTAGTACACACTTTGTTCAAAAGAATGTAGGGTAGGTGCCCAAATATGGTATAGTCGCCTATTATGGCACTACATTATATGTATCTTGTAAAGGAGAAGTCGTACTCTAGTGAGAAAATCCTCAAACAATAGTTTACCATGTTTAGTATCGACCCTTCGCCAGTTGTGTCTCCACGTGTCGAATATTTTTGTAGTTAGATTTTCGATTGTATCTTTTTCGAGGAAGGTAAGTGATTTTGAAATGTTTGAACATATCTGTAGTTTTTCAGTTTATTTATATTAATGTTTGCCAACTGTTGATTTGGGCTGAAATTCATTTTCTCTTTGTCAGTTCATAGTTAGTATTGTCAGTCCACGTGGAGCTCCCAATATGGCACTACCATGGGTTCCCTAATATGGGTATAGCTATTGACATTCTTGGTGTGGGTGCCGAATATGGCACTAGGTGTCACAATAGGGACTCAAGGTGTACCATATTAAGAACCCCTTTCGCTGGAACCTGTAAATGACACGCCACAAAAAAAATATTTTTCCCAAGTTGTATTAATTTTTAAACAAACTTGACCCGAGAATCTTACCATATAGGGAGGAAATGAATCTGCAACTGGTAATTTTTTGGTCGAAAAAGAGCATTCTAAAATAATCAGAAAATGACCAACAAAAAGTGGTTCCTATTTGGGCACTGTACCCTACTCCATCTGGCTGTATTTAATTGTGCGGTATACAATAAGATTGTGTAATTAGACTGCATGCGGAAATTCGGAAAGGTGGAACAGATATCGGGAAGAGGAGGTTGGAAGGAACTAAACCAAGTCCAATCTTTTAGCCTGCGGATAGTATGCATTTATGATAAATCCTTTGTCAACTGAAGAAATCTTTCAGGCGAAACTGGAATAACAGGATCGCTAATTTTCCGCACACGCTGTGCTCGCACAAAGAACCGAATTCTTAGAAATGGAGAACGGCCGGGTAATACTGACGAACATGGAGCTACCGTGTCATCGTCTGGAGTAGATCAAACAAGAATAAATTTTAATAAATCGCCGGTGATCAGGGTATGGTCGTCGGAGCTTGTGCAATTTGCATGAGAATTCGCGTGACGCTTCGGCTTATCGCTCGAATTCTTCGATTCCGTGTCCGTTCCTGGGGTTTCCGAGACTGCTCTCGCGGCTCCTCTGTCCTCGACGACAATAGCTCTCTCGGTCGAAACTGACGTCAAACGAAAAGGATGAACGCGACCGGCAAAGACCCGGAGAGCGGCTTCCTACGCTCCGCGTTTAATTGCCATGATCCTCTCGTAGAACAGCCGGCAAACAATACTCGACGTCGCTGTTATTATTAAGCTTTTCCGCGGCGCGGCGCCCGTTTAAAAATACACGTATTTCTCCATGGATTTCGTCGCGCGTCTCGTGAAATATTCATCGCGCTCTGTGGCTTCTACGTGGAGCGGCCGGAGCATTTTCGGTGGGTCCCGGTGAAACACAACCGCGAACGCAAATTGTTCACCGGGATCGTTACCATAATTTCTCTTTCGACTCGGTAAAGCACGAGCTTCCGACCTGTTCCACTATTAACGTCTTCCGTTCTTCTTTACCACGTGGTCATTCTAAATCGCTAATATTCGAGTTAGGGAAACAAATTTAACGAGCTGCTGCCCGTGGAACAGTCTACACATTATTTCGGTAATTATGAACAATATTCCACAGTTTCAATCATTTAATAGTTTTTGAAGTTACTATAACATGTTTATTTTACAGACGCGATTCAAATAAATCTTGAAAAGGATCCAAACTAGGAACGAAACGTTGATTTTGTTTGATAATTAGCAAAATTGCTTTCTAATTAGTAATAAACGATCGAACCGTTGCGCCGACAACATTCAACATTTATAACAGAACTATTGTGTAGCTGACAATGATATATAATATATTGCATACTCGTATAACTTTTAATAGTACACTTTTTCTCACCTATACCTTTCGTACGTTTATATAAATATGCACAGAATCGATCTAAGTAGTACTCGCACTAAATAAAATTTTGATGTACCTCCAAATCGTTTCTCGAATATTTATTATTCATGCAACACTTCAGATAGCTCACGTTCCATTATAATTTATGTTCTCGTACAACGATTTACGGAGCTTATTTCGAGAAATCGTCTGTCTGCACCGTAACGCCGATATTTCGAACATATTGATTTATCGTTGCATTTATTACATCGGTGTGTTGATATCAAGAGCTCGGCAAATGTCGAGGAGCGTCTTATCTAATCCATAGATCACGGCGATCTATGCAGAGCTCGCGCGAGTGAACATGGCTCGCGCGTTTCACAATTAAAGAAGTCTGCGTAACAGGTAATTACTCGTTTACGTAATCCCCTGAAAAACCTGTTTCTCTCCGTCTCTCTGTCCCCGTCTTTCGTCCCCAATTTTCATCAAATTTCCATCCCGGGAGCCGGCGTTTCCCTTTTTCTCCTTTTCCCTCTATTGTTCGCGGCTGTCCCAGCGGAGGCCCAGAAAAACTTCCAATTCTTCGGCTCCGCGAAGTTCACGTCGCCTCCGTTTTCACGAGATTCTCGGCTCACGCCGCGAGCAGAAAACAGTCGCATCAGACTATACCTAACCGGCATGGACCGAGCGGTTCCCTCCACGAAATTTCGCCGATGCTCTTTTACGACAACACCCGGGATTCTGTCACGAACCGACGGACGAGTAATTAGTTTCGGAATGTCGGCGAGAGTGGTCGCGCGGTGATCGTTCGGTCGAGGACTCGTCACGACGAAGTGATTTGAATATACATATTGCTCGGAGCTCGGATGTACAATGTCAAAAAAAAATGAAAAAGAGAAAAATATTTGTCATTCGATGACAAATAGATTGGTAATATTATTCCCAGAGGTATTCGAGCCTTTTTATAATGTAACCAATATCGAAACCAGTTTATCGATCTAGTTCATTGTAACCTTCGAACGACCTTGACAAACAGCTGCGAACATACATGTAGGAATAACAGATTGTACGTACATGTAATCTCTTGATAATTGATCGATAAAATCTTAAGATAACGGATTACACGATTACAGTTGCTTTTGTTGATTAAACCTGGGCTTCCCAGTAGAAAGCCATTTCAAGGTCACACTTTTCCATTATCTACAATTCGAGTAGCACATATTTGTATGTTTGGAAAGCCTGAAGATACAGTAAAATGATTATAAAATGCCAATTTACAGAATGACGCTGCGAGAAGCTGGAATAGAGGAAGATTATAAATGGGTTCAAAAAGCATTGTGTGGATGAAGCTTTTACGGTGAAAATGTTTCGAGATGCGCTGCGAGGAGTCGGGAGAAATAAGTACTGAGGCGAGCATCCCGTTTCATCGGGGATCGCAAAAACGACGGTCCGAGATTCGCAACGGGGTACGTTGGGATGGCTGGACGGTCGTGTTACGCGGAAGCTGCTGGTAATTCTGCTCGGGGACGGGGCAACGAGAGACGTGGGTGCAGCAACCCCATGGAGACGGAGACCATGGAAACTAGGGAGCACGCGATCGATATAGGCTCACCGTAGCCTACTGTCCTGGACCTGCTCAACATTCCGTAACGTAGGTTCCGTGTCCTCGGAGACCTGGGATTATAAATTTCGATCGGCGGTGCACGGCCATCCGGGCACGGTGTTCTCGGCAACCTGTTATCAGCGTGTAACGAATATCGGGGGCGCCGCGAGTCCGTCGGGGACAATGGAGAACGTTGTCAAACAGTCGCGTTCGATTGCAGTTTTTTGATCCGCGCGACGGAAACCGGATTCAATTGGAGATTGATGAAACGAGAGGCACGCAGCTGTGTTTGGTTACAGTCGCTTTTCGAAAAATTTCGCCGCGGCAAATCGATTTCCTAGGACCGGCCTACCGACCGGAGAACACTGTCGCCACTGTTTCGCGTGTAAATAGGTCCATTGTTGCCGAAACGTAGTCCGATGGAATATAATCGTTCCTGAATAAACTGCGAACCTTTCGCGTTCGCGTCTTTCACACATGTGCAATGTTAAAAAGATGAAAGGATCGTCTCCTTTACGTTGAGAAGTAGTCTGATATAAGTTGGGGAGGTTCTTAATTTCGTTGTTGGGTACATCAGCAATTCAGTCAGGATTTGTAGCTCGAAACTCGAGGAAGTTGAATCAAGCAAGACTTTACAGAGCCATTTCTACAGCCATAACCACTTCATCACGAGCTCCCTTACGATTCAGCCCTTATTACAGCGTCCCGACCCCAACACCCAAATCCTGTCCCGGGCTCCTTCAACCCAATCTACGGAATACTTTCCTCCCTTATTTCCTTAGAACAATTTTCTTTAATAGCCTCTGTATCGCTAACAACTACCGCCCCTCTTGACTACCCTCTCCCGTTTCCAGAGCGGACGATGCACCCACTGGATTCCAATCGACAACCAATACCGTTCGATAGGTAGGAGCTCGATGCTTTTTGATGTACTGATAGTGGGTTATCAATTAGAGGAAGATAAATATAACAAATTCTGAGAGGCATTACCAATTATTCAGTTTTCTATTGAATCGTAAAGGGACCAGCCACAAATCGCGCGATCGATTAACACTCTGAATACGGCACGAATTTTACGTGTTTCACTCGAGTCTCATTGATTTCGTTCATAGAAGCGCGATCAGCGAATAATTTATAGAGTGTTATTGGATAATGAAGTCCTCACCTTACGCTATAACGTAGTTAATCTCGGCAATAGTAAATTAATGTTTCAATGTCATTCATTTTATGACAATCATTTTCAACCAATAGAATAGTGCCAGTCTCCGGTGACCTTCAACGTGTTAAGGGTTAAACAGAATTCCGTTCAACGTCTCTTCGCGATGTGCCGTGAAAAGTGAAGCCACAGTAAAAATAAAAACTATTTTTTCAGACCGTTCATCGTCCTCGACAGGGTAGTACGCAAATGAATAAACAAATTTTGTCGGTCCTATCGTTTCTCCTTGGTAGTTCTCCGGAGCATCAATACACAGGGAACACACCGTGCCATGATTTCGCGAGGGGTTGGCTCTGGCATGTAGACACAGGGGGAGAGAGAGAGAGTGAGAGAGAGAGAGAGAGAGAGAGAGAGAGAGAGAGAGCCGGGCAATATGCAGACGATGCACTCACGCATCGCGCATCACCTCGTAAACGCGTGTGCATGCACGTGTTAACGCGAGTGTTTCTCTCTTTGTTTCCCTTTCGCCGGTTCCGGCGAGCCGTCCCGGCCCCCCTCTGGCCCCTCCCCGATTCCCCTATGGTCCCCCTCTGGTTCTCCTCCGCCCCACCCCCCGTGGCCCCGGTCTTTGTCTCTCCACGGCACGGTGGTCGGATAGCGGATCCCCCGTCGGGATCGTCGAGCGTCAGGGCTGCTGCATTGATCGGGAGGGTTCATCCACCCCCTTCCCGACCCCTGTCCGCCCCCGCAGCTCCACGCGCCACCGCTCGACTCCCTGTGCTCGAATCGTGGCCGGAATGGGAAGGGGAGGCGCCGCCGGTGAACGCCGACGGGGATAGTTAGGTACCCTGCAGGCAGACACACGCGTCACCTTTAAGCTCGGTTTACGCGATACGATATCGGTCGCGGGCTGCTCCGAACACTCGACAGCCGATGGAGAGCCTGCCCACCCGCTGATGGGGATATCTCGATTCCGATGGTTTTCACCGTCACGCCAATTTTTATGGACCGTGACACCGCGTTTTCCGCCGAACCGAGATCCTCCGTCTCGTTACCGGCCTCCTCCTTTATCCCAACTAGCTACCAAGAGTGTGCTTATGCACGCTGTCTTGGCACAGGTGGTAGGGAGAATGGGATAATGACGGACACTTAACACTAGAACTACCGAATGGGTCAAAATGACTGGTTGCAGATTTCTTCTTTTAGAAATATTAAAATTATAAATATGTTTTTCGGAGAAATTTTTTTAGTGAACTTCTTTACTGAAGAACATATTTAAACAAAACTCACAACGAAATCTAAATAAATGCGATTTTGTCATTAACGCATTACCGACCGGTGATTATTGCATAATTTTGAAAAATCTATGGTACATACATGGCTAAACACTTTTTAATGGAAACTTCAATAGCAACAGCAATTTTCATTGTGAACTAACAAGTCACCCTCAATAACGTCATCTAATAGTTTCATTTAAGATTGCAATGTAAAAGCAGATTTCTATGCTTTCTTTTGGTACAGCACAATTATTGAAAATCCTATTAATAGGCTTCCGGTGGGTAAAGTGTTAATATACGGCAATGTATACAAGAATTATTGTTAGAGTATACACCGAAATGCACAGAACATGCAGAGGAGGAAAGGTCTTTTTTGACCTGCGGTTTATTACACTTCAAGCGTCGTCATTTTTCCCGCACTGAAGGGCCTAAGAAGGAAGGAGTCAGTCCGTCCGAGCCAGCCTATCGAGCTAGTCACAGATCTCACACCTTTTTTCTTTTCAACCGTCAATAGTTCTATTTCAATGTAATAGTTACAAATAGACTGCGGATCGTTATGCAAAATAAACATTTTCCACACCGATTGAAAGAAATAGAAGCTAAATTGAATGTTACAACTTCACGTAATGATCTTAATAGAGGAGAAATTATATATTGACATCTTCAATTTAAAAAATTTTTCTATAAATGCACAAGTATCCGCAGTCTAGTTATAAAGTATAATATTGTGTTATATGCGAGCAGTACCAATTCATAACTGGTAGACGTTCATTTCATTGTGTGGTGGAGTTTAAATAAACACTTAATATATAAAGTTATATTTGCTCTCCCAACCTCGTTAACCCAACAATTATAACAAAATGAAAATAACAGTGGGGCTCCATTTTTCGATGGGCTTTCATTAACAAATCAGAGCATTGAATTTACTCGGATTTTGTATGGTATTTATTACATGTCCTTGAATAGTGAAACTGGGTGGGTGTAATGTTGGAAAGAGCTATTACATACTATGTTTCTGGTCCGAAGTTCCACTTTAGATGTCGAAACGTCCATACAGCCGATCGGCGATTGTTTATCAAGCGGGACTGCCGAGCACGTTGGATCCGCAGATCTCCACAGGCGATACGGTACACGTACCATAGCATCCGGCCACGGAATATAATTTAATTCCATTCAATTCCGCCGCTCAAAATGCACTCCGACTCTGATTAAGAGCGAAGCACGAAGCTAATCCTGCCGCTTTTCTCGCGGGGACGTGATGTAATTTACACCGACGCGCGTGCACGTTCGAGCATAAATTACTGCGTGTACTCGCGCCCGTTAGGTTGGGTACACGGGATAAGAGCTTGCGTAAGCTCAGACGCATTAAAGTAAGAACAGACGCGCGCGAAGCTACCGGGTACGCTACCAGGGGAAAGCGTTTGCTTCCGGTTTAACAAGGTGTTCTCCGGGCAACAAGCCCTAGGGCCCGGACCTGGCACAACCGCGACAACCTCCTGCGGGTCAGTAATACGTCCGAGCGTCGACCTTTCTACGGTTAAACAACCGTGGAAGGACGCACCGTTGAGCAAGCGCTGATACTTCATAGCCGGCGAGCTCGGTTTTATACTCGGTTAACTTTTAATTCGGTTCCGCGGGCCGCGTTGCCCTACGAGCACGAGCATAATGGCACGCGTGCGCGCCTCTCCTCTATTGTCCCCAATTCTGCATCCTTCGATTGGCGTCAGCCTGCTGACATTAATCCTTCGGGGTCCTGTCGACGCGACATTTAATTTTATTGAGTCTACTGGAAACGTCAAGCCGTCTCCTAATTAGGGGAAAAGTAAAAGGAACATTTTTGTTTGGGACGAGATATTTAACAACGGAAGTGAACCCCGAGTGTCCGACTTCGATTCTGATAATTTTTTGTGAGATGATGGTATATGGATCCCTAATTATGTATGCAAAATATTAGGTGTAGTTACTCAATAGTTTTAAAGATATAAACAATTAAAGTTTCATACCTTGTTGATACACCATGATTTGAGTATCAGGGGTATGAAACTTTAATTGTTTATATCTTTAAAACTATTGAGTAACTACACCTAATATTTTGCATACATAATTAGGGATCCATATACCATCATCTTACAAAAAATTATCAAAATCGAAGTCGGAATCGAGACCCTTCCCTTGTAAGTGATTGGATAAGTATAAAATGGTATTTCTCCTGTGCCTTCCATCTTTATTCCATTCAGACAATCAAAGTATGTTTTAGATTTAGATCAACTAATCTGTGCACTGGATCTTTCTTCCATAAGTTTCAAACCACAGCGTGCTCTTGGGTTCAAAATTACGGCGTCTACTGGCGGAACATCTGCAACTTGTGTGCACTGAAACCACCAACAACGGCTGCATATCAAAGGTGCGTCATTATTAATTTAACTTTGACCAGAGTGCATTATGAACCCTTATTCAAGATTTCCACTCGTTTAAAGAATCGTTCTAGTTCGAAGTTCTAGCGTTGAAAAAGTCGTTTCGACTTTATATTTCTATAAAAATGCATTTATGCCCTGATGACGATAACATGGTTTTAATTAATATTCTTCTGTGTAGACTTTGATCTATCTACGGTACCTAGCTACAATACTTAAGCTACACGAAAGGGCACGAGAAAGTCTGTTAGCAGGAGTAACACGGTGAAAATGACGGTTAACAAGGTGCACTTGCAGCACTGCATATTACACGAATTTCAGCATAAGCAAAGGAAAATGCACGCCCTGTGTTTGGCGAAAATGCCAGCTAGGATAGAACATGTCAGCGACGGTTTGTGAAATTCTGAGATGCAGATTTGAATGTAGAAAGTGAGCCTCGTTTAACGCGGTCGTCCAAAATGAATTAACCTTGGGCTGAAGATCGGTGGAAGTAATTATGCTAAACAGCCATCTAATATCCTACTGTGAAAATTCGAATTACATACGTCCTTTTTGGTAGCTTTTCCTGTTCAATATATACAGTATCTGCTGATATTTACAAATCGCATACGTTAATAATACCACATATGAGCTGCGCCTTTGTGGATCTCAAGGTTTACAACATCGTCGGTCGTTTTAGGGGATTTAGGGGATGCCAAGGGTATTGAGGTCTTTGAGCGCTCCGAATTGTGGTTTTCGAAGGTCTCAAAGGTTCCAAGTGCGTGGCTGATCTCGACAGTGCCAGAGATCCCGGAGATCTGGAGAACCTGTAGGTTTTGGATTTCAATATTGTAAAACCGAAACCTCAACACTCTTTAGACTCCTGACACGGTGAAGTCCACGCTGGCAGAATTTCCCGAAGCCCCAGGACCCTGAAGACACCACTAATTTCCTTGGAACTGTTTAAGAGCTCCGAAAATCTGTTTGAACATTGCTTCGAGCAACAAAGCTTCTGTAATTCTAGATAATCTTGATGCTAGGCTGATACCACGGATTTCTACACGCGTAAGACGCGTCGATCGAAGCTCAAAGCTCAAAGTACGTATCTCGGTGCATAAATTACTGTATGGGGATTTATTGAATCCGGGATGAAGCGGCTTACCGTTTCCACGTAACTGGAGATCGTGTTTGATGACTACACGAGGCATTTAACAGTCTCGATACTAAGTATCTCAGAAATGGGGAACGCAGCTGTTTGTCCAGATTTAAAAATTTTGTACTAATGTATTTACTGTACCGTATTCGAAATTATTTCATCTACCCTTTTTTGTCATAAATGCATAAAGTCTAATAGTTTATCCGAACTAAACGAGGTCATAACAGGTTATTCAGAAAGTTCGTAGCCTGACACATAGATGATATTGGTAGCAACGAAAACATATCGTTGGTGAAAACATACCATACATTCCAAATCGATCTGTCAAATAGCTTGCTTCAGGCAGCTGATTAAAGTAGACGTGTTTGCTTTGGTTAGAAAAATGGAAAACTTGAACAGAAAATCGCTGGAAAAAATGTATTGAGCTTAAGGGAGAATACTATACTGAAGGATAAATGTATTTTGACTCATTATTTCATGTCATTTCATTGTTAGGTTACGAACTTTCTGAATAACCTAGCACTGTATATGGAATTTTTAAGGTCGCTGCCAATCAAATTGTCAGAACACCAGAAAGACTGTATTGTACTGTTTCTCGGGTGGTTAGTATATACTCGAATGTATTACACTCCGTAGCAGACAACTACAGCGATTTCTGCGTTGCCAATAGTTTGTCAACTCTTACGTGGGTGCAGCCACGGTCCCGTGACTCACATAATTCCTGTTTCATGGAGTCCTCCCTGCTCCTATTCCGTGTCTAGCTATAATTTAGGAACGTTTCCGACATCCTCCGGCATCGAGCGTGTTATTATGGCGTTTATGAAACGGAACGAGTTTCCGCGTCGCGCGGCGCAACAGCGACACGGCTGATCCACGCTGGCCGATAAATCAATCGGCGACGACACTGTGCAAAATTGTATCGCGCGCCGACAGCTGAGAGCGAACGCGCGAAAACAAAACGGTGACGCTTGGAACAGCGCTCGATGCCTGTTGACGAGCACCCGAGATTATCGAATGTAGCGGCTCGAAAAAATCGATTTCTGTTTGCATTAATTGGTAGTATGTATAACCCTTCGCGAAAATAAAATCAAAATAAAATTGTAGTGTACAGATGTTATATAACTCTGGTGTGCACAGGTATTTTGGGTTCAAAAAATACTTTTAGTTACATGATAGTGTAGCGAAACAGCTGTAAAATTTTAACACGATTGGCTGAATCCATCGGCTCCAATGAATACCTAAATATTCATTTATTTTCGTCGGTTTACATCCCCCGATCGAAGAAGTTGGTATCACTTAACTGACCTTTCTTATTTCGACTTCTACTAAATTTGCATTGGTTCCTAAATGCCCATCAACCTCGAAAAGGAAAAAAATTGATGCAGTTTACCAAGAATTGTGATTAGGACGAATACTTAAAAATACTGAAAAATTACTGTTTTTCAAATATTTTTAGTGAAAACTTCATTACGATATTTCTAGTGGTTCAAAAGTTATAACTAGACAGCAGATCTTTATACAAAATAGAAATTTTCTAGATTTTTAACAAACTGGAGTGAACTAGAAATTTCTTATCTTACTTAACATGTTTAACAGGCTGAAAATAATATTACAGCTTTTTTAAATTCCTCGAATGTTTTTACTGTTTTAAATTACACCTACTCACTTTTTTCATAAATGCATAAAATCCGCTGTCTAGTTATAACAAAATGACACCAAATTCTTCGAGCCGGACCACTGTACGACGTCGACGATGTTGCTCGCGCCGTCGCGACGCCGCTACTCGCCTCAACGACTCGTTTACTCGGTTCAAGGCTTATAATTACTCGGCCCGCAAAGTAGGTCGCTTTCTCCTCGCCACTTTGCGCCGCCGCGCAAAGACTCGTTCCTGCTCCGCTCCGCTCGACACGGCTCGGCTCGGCTCGCGTACGTTGTCTCCGCGAACTCTTGATTCAGCCGAGATGACTCGGTAGAAAGAAAATCTTGACGGAGAAGGAGCGGTTATTGTTTTATGTCATTCGTCATCACGACGACCGAGCCTTTTTTTCGAGGAATCGTCAAAGAGATTATATAAACTATTCACGAACGTCCTTTTCTGTAGATTTGGGACCGAGTGGAACATTAATCGATGCTTTTCGCTTTAGAATAGCGTTATACTTTGTGAAATACTGTTGGAAACATTTTATTACCACAAATTTTGCAATTGATTTTAAAATAACTTCCCGATGAGCTAGAGACTTGAAATTTTAAACATAGCTCAGAACTGGATGACAATGCAATATGCAAAAAAAAAATATGCACAAAAAAACGTGCGGCGCATGCAATAGATAATTGATGCATGAATAGTTCACCTAAATCACTAACAATTTTATTTCACTGCAAATGATATGAACTGTTGTGCGAGTTTTCTCAACGGCAGCTACTGTCTACAGTCTACATCTACACTCCTTACTATGTATTATCTTGCGCCCCACGTTTCTCGTTTTAAATCTTACAAGTACTATTTTCATAGCTATTAAAAATTCCCAATCACAAATTTTCAGGACTATCTGTACGGGGTTAGGAATCTGTATGGGGCTAGGAAAAATTATTTTATACTTTTTAGTCCGTTTTGAAAACGTGGTATTTCTAAAAAATTGATTTTTATTTAAATAATTTTGTTTTTCATAGCTGTATAGCTTACCTATGACAATCAAAGAGCTACGACGAACCAAGACCTGATCTCTTGTTTTCTAAACGTATCAACGATTTTACCGGTTTAAAATGACTATCATTCGAGGCAATTAAAATGTTTTTGTACAATACCGCATGTTTGATTACCTCTGTGTAATTAAAAGACAATAAAATATGGTACACAGATAGCAGCAATCTTTACTCGTATCGGGTTGCAAGAAGCTCGGATTTCTGATACACGCATATCTTCAACGGATAAAATCTCGTTGTCTTGTCGCTCGAGTTTTCGAGCCACCGTCCCATTCACGGTAAACTGCGATCATTCGCCGTAGATTCGATCTGTCCGATCGAAATCGATCGTTCCCGGCGCGGCGGCGGAGTGAGGATTCATTAAATAGACGCTCGTTAACCGAAAGCGTAAAATTACCATTGATTAATTTTAATGAACCGGCTCGGACGAGTAGATCGGGAAGGGAAGAGAACGCGAGATGGTGGGGAGACGAGAGTGCGACGAGTTCCAGAGCTGTTTTTTCTCCCGTAATCGGGTTCGGTGTAGCCGCGTAGACAACTCTGGATATCCTTTAGCACGCAATTCGAGGCGAAACGGAGGAATAAGAAAGAAAGGGAAGAGAGAGAACTGAGCCGCTAATTGACCAGTAATTTTTGCCAACCGCGATTCCCTGGCTCGTCGAGGCTGCGGCTCGAGGATCCGGTAACGGTAGCGAACGGGTAATTACCTCGCTGATAATGCTAACCCGCAGGAAAATTGCCCACCGGAAGATCTCGGCGCGCGCCGCTTTCCTGCCTGCTCGCACTGCGCCCTCTAACCCGCGAACATTCGCGCACCACTCGCCTCAAGATCTATCGCACAACGGTGAAATATTTAGCCGGTTTAACCGGATCCAACCCGATACGAAATCTCGACCCGCCAACTCCAAAGATAGCCGTTGTTTAACAGAGTCGACCAGAAAAGTTCCACATTCTTCCCCGCGCAAACAGTTCGTGTTGCATTTATGCACGACAGAGATATACTTCTGTTTGTTAAGCGATACACCGTTGCTAGAGAATTTAAGGCACTCTTAGGTGATTTAGTAGAACGTATATGTACTTCTATTGTGAACGATATAACTGCTGGGTATAACTCGTAACTCTTCTCTATGCATAGATACTCTCTGAATGCGCTAAATCAAGAATTCGGAACGAAGACATTTTCAAGATTCCACTATGTAAAATGGAAACGATCACCTCCTAGCATAAAGAAGTCTATGATCGATAAATTAGCGAAATACAGTGGATTTCTCGGCGGGCGTTCGCCTAAACGAGTGAAGCTCGGGGCGGTTAGCACCCGTGGAATAACCAATGAATCACCGAGTGTCGAGGGATCCGCAATGACACGCGTGTCGTTTGCATTCCGGGTTGATAACGATCTAATCTATCAGGACTCCTTCAACGAAGAAGCGTCGGTGGCAGCGACGCCTGGGAGCGCGTTGACGGATTCCAGCATATGGAGATTCCCACTGGTCGCTGGTTACCGGATATACCTGTGTCCAGGTGTTCGTGCACACGTACGAGCGAGAAGCGGGCTCGACGACTCTCGCCGGGAGGACGAGGCTCGCACCGGTTTGCGTTCACCGCACACCTCGGCTAACCCGTGTGCCAATACGACCGCACTCCGCAACTGTAATTACACGCTGCCGCTAACAGGTATTTCGGCCGGTATTTATGCGAGCTAAATCATTCACGATCGCAGCCTTTTCGTGGGACACGCGGAAAACGCGGATAAGAGAAAGGCCCCTTTGATACAACGATAACATTGATATCCCGTTACCGCGGTGAATGAAAACGGCGTGCGCGCCCGCCGCACCGTTGCGAACCGTGCTCCAAGGTTTTAATGAATCGTCGAAATTCGAGCAGAGGAAACTCTGCTCTCCGTTTCGCTTCCGAATTACCGAACGCTCTCCGATTGATTGCCAGTTTCGATCGCACGCCGCAAAAGAGCGTCTTTTTTCTCGGCAACTTCCGCGATTTGATCTTTGGGCGTTGCTCTCTCCTCGACGTTCGCACGGTTCATTTGATACGCCACGAGAACGAGGCGTGAATCGTCGTCCCGGAGAGAATCGAATGCCTTGTCGATGCACTCGACTATTGAATCTACGTGGCCGTTACGTGCGCGATACATTGTGTACGCGTTTTTCAACGATCGACAGCGTGGGTTACTCGAGCGGTGAATAATGCCCGATACCGGGAGCGATCGCTGGCTAATTATATGCGCGTTCGGGTTGCCTGGGCGTTCCTGACGCGGCGGAAAAGTCATTGGAATTTTTCAATGGAACGATCGATACGCAATCTATATCAACCAGCCTGTCTCTAATATGACGCGTGACAGCACGGACAGAGCTTCAGAGGTTTATGAACTGAAATGTTAATGGGATTAATGCCACTGCGGAGTCGGAAATGAAATTGGGTATCTTAATTTTTTATTTCTGTATCAAGTGAGTCGCCATACCTCGAAATAAAAGTTCCAGGATGTCGAATCCAAGATTCGAGGTTTCGGTATCAGATCCCGAATCGGTTTCGTCGTCGATTAAAATGTGAATATCCGTGGACCGGAAAATGATACTCGCCGGCCTTTAATCCCCGAGATCGCGACAGCTGGAACGATCGCCGTTCGTTGTCTCATTATTAAGTGCCCCGACGTCGGTCTAATTGCTGCTAACGACGCTCAGCTGGGAAGCATTGCTCGAAGTTTCCCGATACGGCGAAACGAGGTTGGGGAACCGAAGCGTAGGATGCAGACAGATCCCAATGGACGAAAGCGTGCTGCAACGTCGAGGTACAACGAGTTACAGTGTGCAAACAAACGGCGCAGACTGTCGAGGGTAGCTCCGTGCCGACTGTTAAAACGGAGTCCCACGGACGGGGAATAAAGCCCGCCCCGTTATCGGGCTGCGTCAAACGTTCGGATCAGCTCCGATTTCAATATGCGGGAGAATTCTCGACGAATCGTGATCCTTTCGGAAAGTTCGAGAATTCATGCTCCGAAGATCGAAGTTCTAGCGAGATAGCTGCACACGGGCTCGATTGTGATCGACAAATTTCACTAAAACATTACTTTTGAACTATTTCATCAGTGACGTCGGAAATAATTCTAAAACTTGGATCAACCAGGCACCTAACTATCTTTGTAACTATCTTAATTATACTACCGTGTTTGAAAAATTTGTAAAAACCGTGTACTCGAGAAGACATAAATTAATTGCCGAGAAACAAGTGATTCTTTAAGTGCCGCAAACTTGCTTCATTATGAATGCAACGGATGTTCTTCGCGCTTGCATTTCCGTGAAACGCGAACACTCGGAAAGTATGTGCGGTGCCGAGGTACAGTGACACGTAAAACTTTCCGGCCACATAAATCTTTAGCAGCAGAAAGACTGGCAATCTCTCTGTCGAGAGATTAAAAAATTGTTTGCAGGAAAGGAAGGAGATGAAAGTATTAGATAAATTAAACGAATATAAATAGAACACTGGTTTTACTATAAACTGTTTCGTTATATTGTCGATCGATAAGGGATCAGCCTCTACATACCAGTTTCCACACAATGTACCATCCTCTTTACATGAAGTAAATATTTGCGTGTTGGAAACGTGTTCGAGCACAACTGCTCGAGAACGTCCTGGAGAAGCGCAGCTAATATTCCGTTGAATTCCTGTCTCTTCCGGCAACGCGACACCTCCGTCGTCGAAAATCGATAGTAATGTGCCTGGGTACCGTAAAAAGACAGCACGGCAGGAAAAAGTTTCGCGCTGTAACCAGCACAGAAATTTTCCAAAGCAGCCGACAAATTCGCAGGCCGGGGAATAATACGCCGGCGAGTATCGAAATCCAATAACCTGGCGAGCGCGGCCCCATCCCATCAGCATCCCCCCCGGCGACCTAGCCCATATATCTGAGAAAGAACATTAATACTTCATCCGCCGTGTCGCCGGTCGATTTGCGTCGCGGAACTCGGCGAACTGATTTAAGTTTCAGCATCGATTACCGACGCACGCGTGCCGCTGCTCCGCGGGACGGAAAAATTCCTGGGTCCAGGAAACCGCGGAGGAGGGTGGGCTTCTCGCGGATGTTGTCTTTGGCGAGAACTTCCGGAGGACCGTCGGAGGAACGAGGACGGAAAAAGGAACGCCGGGGACGGGAACGGAAGCGAGAAATCGCGGTGGCTCGCCCCGCTGGGCTAATTTACCGCAGAAAATTACCCACGGGAAACGGCGGGTAAGAAGTTTTTCTAACTACGCGTATCGCGCACGTACGGCGAAGAAACGCTGCTGCTCTCGGCCCGAGCACGGCCCGGACCGACTTCCGCGCGGCAAACCGAGCGGACTCGTCCCCCGTTCAATTGAAATTGTTCCGAAATGTTTCCAGCTGCGCTTTAACTGTTGTTCCGCAGCCAATTCTCTCTTCCGTTGCCGTTTGGCTCTCTAGTTTTATTTCTCGTACCCGCTCGTCTGACCTCGGACACGCTTTTCTCCTGTCTTCCGTCGAGTTCGTCGACTATGTATGAATTAAACTGCGTCTCGCGTACTCGCCGATGGCGATACACATTATCAGCGTCCTCGCTTTCTCAATTCAAATGCGAGCCAAGTCGGATTGAATTGTAGATCGCGGTTATGTTATTAGTAGACTGCGCAGCTTTGTGCGAAATAAAAATTGTCTACATGCAAGGGACTAGTATCCGGCAATTAATTACTTCGAAAAGCGGAAAACGATGCTCTTAAATTCTTTCAATCTTTGGGTTATTACCGGAAACACGCGTCACGGGAATATTTGATCAGTTCTAAAGGGATTAGTAAAATATACCATTTTAAAGAGTGACGTGTATTTAATTGCAGGGTAATTGAACGAGTCAGCTGAATGCTGGCGTGAATTAGATTCGAACAGACGGAGGAATTTCATTCCCGTATATTTTATATCCAAGCTTTTCCGGCCGAACTTCCACCGGCATTTTCATGTTGTGCATTTCCCGATTGAACATCACCGTGATGTGATTAATTTTCATTCTCGCGGGCTCCAGTTCCGATCGGAATATTTGTATTTGCAAAATCGCCGATCAGCATGGGGATTCAAGTAGCGTCGTGTTACGAGCTCGTCGTACATGTATCTCCGTGACGGATGAAGTGCGCAATACATCCCCCGGAAAATTCATCGCGTATTCTATTCCATAACCGGGATCCGAGTATCGCGATATCCGATAATCGTATCGTTCCATTCATAAAAACAACATTGATCGAAAAGAATCATTAACTCGTCGCATCATAAATTCCCTTTCGGAACGAGCGAACCAGTGACAATTTGATCACCCACCGACGCATGTATTAAATTACCGGAAAATTCAAAGATATCCATCTTCTTTCATGTTACCGCTGCAACAGTTGTCATTTTCAGAAACTTTAGTTTACTGCATTGCTCGCGTTAATTAAAATACGCCAATATCAATGTATCATTTAAAACATGAAGTTCTTGAGCTGCTCTTTCGAGAAACAAAAGTAAAATTGTTAATAACATGAAATCAATACACAAAACGACGGACGTCTTTGCATTGCGAAATCAGGACAACTGACTACAATAGCGAGGACACACTTCACGCGCTTCGCATGACGCACATCATACACGTCGTACCGATTATTTAAATGCAATTTCTACGAGATACAAAAGCTAAGCTTATATGCACTATAGTCGCGAAGGCTTCGTGAATTCCGAAGCATAAGAATTTGCCTAGAAAAGACGCGTGCAACAATTGCAATAAATGCAAGCTAATATCTCTGCACGTTGCAGCAGGCTTACTTGGGAAAGCAGAAGAACCTTTCGGAATATTCTCCTGGGGAGTTAACCCAGGGAACGGAGAAGCCACGATCGCGAGTTATTAACCGAACGCAAATTTCGTTCGCGTGTAACGCCGCGAAAAAAAGGAGAGTTCCAGGAATTAATTTTGAGGCGCGTGATGTTCGCGCGGCTCCAGCTTCCATAGCCGAGGCACGGGAGTGACTTAAATCCAGCAGATTGGTTTCACTTGCTTCGTCGAGTCTGGCAGCGATCCAGCGACCAGGGGAATTTGCTGGTGTACGTATGTGCGCGATGCCACGGGATGCCTTCGTGCCCGAGTTTCGGTTGCACGCGGTGCCGTGACCGAAACGGGCCACTGGCTTCACCACCAAAACACTGAATAACCCTTAGGAGCTTGTCACTCATTCGAGAAAGCGTTTCCGTATTGCGTATGTCATGCCGTTTCATAATTCAGAGACAATCTTCTGCGATTACATCGCAATCGATACAAAAGTGAAACATTAGTTGGCGGCGCTTCTTTGTCCGAGAGGAACGAATTCAATTCATTTAATGAAAATGCTTCAATCATACATATTAGAAAGATATCTTTCGCGACTTTCGACTAAGTTTCAGCGCCTCTTACAAGGGACATTACCCAAGTGTAACACACCGATTTTAAAGAAATTTATACATGATATATTGGATGATTGCATATGTTCGTGCCCGATTTGAAAATAAAATTCAACGGTTACATTTTAAAGATTGATTAAAGATTGGTTAAATTAAAATTAAAAAAAGGTTAAATTTTCTGCAATTAGAAAAGAATGGTGACTATATGTACAATTGATTAGTAAAGTTGTATTCTTTAAAATTTAACCATTGAATTTTATTTTTAAATCGGACACGAACTTATGCAATCATCTAATAGATTGTTGAAAAAATGATTGTCCTAGATCCTCTAGTTCCTGAGATATTAGAAAAGAAATAGGGTTTTCACCCCAACTTTGAAGGCTATTTGCACCCGCTTAACATGAATGTCAGTAGCTGAAAAAAAATACGAGTGAAATATTTTTCAACAGCCTATATCCTGTATAAATCTCATTAAAATCGGCGTGTTACGCTTGGGTAATGTCTCTTGTTAGTCGACGAAGCCTCGAAGTCGCGTGATTGTGTGTTATCAATGGCATTTCTACGCACAGTGTGCATGCCGCGGAAATGTGCGAGTGATGTAATAAATATTTCCAGCAGCGTATGTTTCATTAGAGATTTAAGGCTATCTCAGCCTGGCATCGTACAGTTATCACCGTTCAGGCTTTCTGACGCAAGACGTATCCTTTTACAAAAATTCTACCAACGTTATGCCAACATTAAAATTAGCCTCATCACGGGTCGAAAAACACGCCGATACTAGCGGTGTTCATATCGTGTTTCACCATTAAAGAGTACCCTGCTCATGTTTCGGTTCAATGATCACAAATCGGAGGGATTCTCGTTGCGCGGCTTGACAAAAAAAAATGCTCATCCAGAATAACTACACAAGGTTATCCATTCAATTACACAGAACCATCTGCAGTCCAAGATATTTAAAAGTTTCACCAATTTTTAACGATCCATTTCACTTGCGAATAACTGTAGAAAAGTGCGCGCTCTTTGAGAGGGAACCAGTGATCGCATTAATGAATTTCTCATTTAATTGAACCGATCATGAAACGCCGCGAGGAGTAAACAGTCGATACGACTGAGGAAATTTGCGAATACCGCGTATCAGCACATTAATTTTAATTAGTTAAAATATAGAGCAGTGGGAACTGGCAGCTGTAAAGAACAATGGACACGATTCCGCGGAGAGCTATTGTCGAGTATTGTAGCCGAGAATGTGACTATAACAAACTTAACAAAAGACGTCTCGGCAAGGCGATATTGTGTAATGTATGCATTATAGATAAGGTGTTCTTAAGCTGCACCGACTGTGTACGAACGGGTTAAATTAATGTTAAAAAGGTTAAAGTCGGACGCGCTTTAGGACCCTCCTAAAAGTGAGATATTAAAACGGGAGAGCTCTATCCAGGAACCTCTTAGAAGGTCCTTTACGCAGGAACAGAATTAATTGGTCTCTCAAGGCCACTGGGCTATCCTTCCCTTCACCACATTACTCTCGGCTCCCCCTTCTACATTTATCCGACTCGCATAAATCGAGGGGCATTGTACATTGAATATTCAAGGTGTCCCTTGATTAGTCATACAAAGCGGGGAGGGGACGGCGCGCAAAAATAATTCACTTTGTCCGGAGAAGGCTTCACCCTTCAGAAAATCGAATTTGTAAATTTTCGTTCTTCATCATTTTCGTTGTTTTCGACAAACACCATTCGCTCCGTAAAGGTAACAATGATGACTCATATTGCAGAATATTTCGTAGTTCGTTAGCCGCACCAGTTGGTCGAGCATCATTAACACTAGAACTACCGAGGTTAAGACGAAGCTAGTTCTACCAAATCCAGTCAAAATGACTGGCCTTTAAAAAATATGTAATAATAGAATATTTTTATATTTATTGATTTATTACTATCTCACACAAAAGGAATATGGGGCCGAATACGTCTTTGAAAATATTATGTAGTGGTAATCTTCCAGCTTTTTCCCTCCTTTTATTTTTCCCAACTGGATCTTGTATTATTTCATTTTCGTCTTCAGAACTTGAAGACACACAAACACATTCCTTGCGCAAATTCAAAATATTTTTTCATTCACTTTCCGCGGACTCCTGAATATTTTTTTTGTCTCTATAATATCATTATGTATTAACTATCGTCTGATAGTTCTAATGTTAAAAGAAAATGCATGAAAAAGGACAACGATCTATTAAACTCGCGGTGTTAAATGATAAACAACACTGTATCGCTATCTCGAGCGGCGCAGTTTACTGCCAGATACCACGGCATCTAGAATTCATCGGCGCTCGCAAAAATACCAGGCAAAAGTTTGCCATTTTCTGTGACCCCGGCAGCATAGCCAAGTTTACAACTTGACGGTGGTGCGGCGTGCCGCACGGAAAATATTCCGCGCTGCCGCAGACGTTTCGTAACGAGCCCCGTTGGCCAATAACACGGCGAATAATAAAAGTGACAGAGTGAGTATCCCGGCGCTTTATAGCGTCGCGGTCTCCTGCTTAATATCGTTAATGAACTCTGTTACAGCGACCCCGGGGCCGCCCACAATGCCGCTCTACATCACCCCTGACCTTTTTCGCCCCCGTGCGCCGACCCACCCCCGTACGCCGACCGATAATAACCCGGGTAAAAGCAACCGCGGTAAAAAGATTACATCTGCGTCAGCCTTTTTGTCGAGCCTGCTCTCTATCTCTCTCTTCTCCTACCCTACGGTGATTACGGTCAAATAGACCGAACGACAGATTTGTCCGGAGTGGATCCTGGTTGCATCGTTATCGGCTAATTCAATAATCCGGTCGCGAATCGACGACTCCAATCGAGAATCGATTAAGACCGCTGCCCTTTTTACGAGACGCCTTCCTCCTAATAGCTCTACGACAATTTTGATGCATTGCTTCTTTCGAAATGTCCGACTCGGAGATCCTGTTTTTAACCCTCGGACGGCGGATAAAACATGATGTCGCTTAGGATGAAGAATTTCTAGACGCTCAATCCTCGGTCGTTGCTCGGAGTAAAAATTCAGCTATTCACTATTTCTATTGAATGTAAAGCATTTTTTGTAATGTAAAATTTCTTTCTATTGTATTCTGTCGTCGTTGTTCGCGTTCTAAGACGTACTTCTTCGAATCAATAAATTTCGTTTGCGATACCAAATTTGAAAATGTAAAACAGGAAATGGTAAAGTCTGATCCCAGGATCTTCAGCGCTATTGTTTCGCGCACTATTTCCGAGGTGCCCGCGAAGAATAATGAAAAAACAGAAGCAAGTTGGCAAGTGTCCTCGGATGATTACGCAAGCGTTCGATAGCTCCTTTATCGCGATTCCAAGCGGCGACGGCGACTGCGGCGACGAGAAGGTCAAAGGTGCGTGCGACGTCACGTCGCGTCGCAAACAAGGAACCTCAGCCGAAGGCGGCCGTCGCGTCGTCGTTGAAAAAGCACATGCTCGCCGTTACGGGTAATGAAACGTTAGCTCACCTTCACCGCTAAATACGCCACGAGCGTGTGCATCCCGATGCAATCTCGCGCATCCTTCGCGGGGGAAGACCTTGACACACTGACGGACACCGAGCCGCGCGAGAACCAGATGGATTCAGGTCGGCCGCGCGTTGACAATGATACTCGTTAACAGAGAAACGCGATTGCCCACGATTGTCACTGTATTCGGACCAATTATTCCCGAAGCTGGCTTGTTCGGCCGTCTCTCGTTTTGTCACGGTTCAAATTCGGCCTTGAGCCGATGCCTCGCTACCACCAAGCTAGGCACGTTTCGATTCGTTCGCCCAGCAACGATGCCAATCAGCTAACTCATTGACTATGCCTTTGGCGGCTGCGTAAATACAATGGATCCGAAAACGTGCGTCATCCGAGCTTCTTTCGGACTGTGCGCAGCTCGCAATGTCTCTCTGCGAATTTCCGAGTGCAGTCAAAGAAACAGCACGTTCGTACGATCTTTATCTTCCGACGATGTACTCTTTTAAAATGATAATAATCTTCTACGAAGAATTTCTGCGAATTAAAGGTGAAGAAAAGAGATTAATAGAGACATTTTGTTGTTTGAAGATCATTTATATTTTACAAAATATTTTAATGTGCGTTTTACACAGGAACGAGACAACGAAACAATTAACATCGCGGTCAGGTCAACGGATACGGAGTTGCCACAAACTCTCCCGAATTAATGGAAGCCATAAAGCCAGAGGAATAACCAGTTTAATTATTACCGGGTAAGACAGTTAAGATGTTCTTTTCACAGAAAAAGGAATTCGACAAGGGTTCTTTCTAGCGAGCTTATACATAACGGTTCCAGGCTATCGTAGATCGCCATAAGAAGTGAGAGGAGAGAGCTGTGTACCGTTTTAATCGAAAGAATAATCAACTGTTCCGCTCACGGACGATTTTTATCGGGTTATTCGCCCGCGGGCCACGGCCTCGGCGAATTGTCACGTGAAACGTGGCGCGTTGAAAATAACGGCAATCCGACGCACGGAAGCCTGGCCACGTTTCTCCGGATCGCTCCATCAGCTTCTCGTATGGTCGCGGATATACCGGGGTCTCGTCGAGCTCCTTTTATCGTTCCTGAAGAACGGCCGACCCGAACACGCCTCGACAACCCACCTCGTCCCTCCCGCATACAATTGTAACCGTACCGTGAAATCAATTCTGCGTCCTCTAAACGCGGCCCTGCCTCTCCGCATACACTGAAATCCACTTCGACTCGCGTCGCCGCATTGTTATAAGGAATCCCCTGTGAAAATGAATAAAAACCTAGCAAATATAAATTGGAACCTGTGTGTTGAAATAAAACGGTTCTGGAAGAAGCTCAAAACCGAAGAAGAACTGTTGCGGCGTCGTATCTGCTCTTACAATGTAAAGCAGTGGTTCTTAACCTTTTTGAAGTCAGGCAACACTTTTGATTATATGAAAAATTTGCGGTACACCAAAATTAATGATCCAAAAAACAAACTAAAACATCCCGCGTAGGAATACATAAATATCTTTTAGAAAATATTGTATTTGCTTTATTTCATCCTTACAGCTAAGAAATGTAACTTGGTTTACATTAACTAACTTTAAATATCTGTCTTATTTTACACATTCGGTCCATACCTTCTCTCTCACTCTTTTTCTTTGTCTCACTTATTCCTACCCTAACCTACTCTGCTTGTATCCTAATTATTACATACTAAACTAATTGTTGCATTCCTTCCTATTCCCTAACATTTCTTTTAGAAAATATATTATTAAATATGTTTAATATATTTCGCGGAATTTCGCGGAACACTTGCAAAGCTCACGGAACACCGGTTAAGGACCAGTGATGTGAAGTGTAAAGTATGCGTCACCAGTCGAAAAGACGATTTCGAGAGTTTTTTATTCGCCGTTTTCATTGACAATAAAGTTTACTCTAAAGTTACCTATTTCACTAGGCTGTAAACTAAAGGGGACATAAATTGCAGTTTCCTATTGCATATCTGGATTATTTAGTATGCGGCAGGAATTATTTAGGGTCAGCAGAGATAAACCATTGATTAATAGAGGTAGAGTTGACTTGCAAAGGTCGGGCGTTCCCAAGTTCGAGAGTCGGAGAATTAACGTGGTTAAAAGAGAGGTGAATAATTCTATTTGAATTTGTATTTAGATTTTCGGAGGTTTTCAAGGTAGAGTGGAAGGGGAATATTTTGGGAATCGATTAACGGAAAACACTCGCTCAGGATTAGTTTTGTTTCGCGTCGAAGTATCGAAGCATATACGCGAACAATCGGGAATTAATACATTAGGAAGCATGCCTATGGCGGATGGAAATATTTGTGGAATAGATCGAACGATATTCCGATGAAAAACCGCAATTCGGGTCGCCAAGGTTCCCGGCTGTCGATATTTAATTTTCTTATGAGCTAGCCATACTTGGAAAAGCCAACATATTGGAGCTGTTTAATATAAAGTGACCTATACCGAGTCGAACGATCGAGCAGAAAATAATTCTACGAACGATGAAAATTGAGAAACGTGCAGTGGAAACATTGTTCCTTTCGGAACATATTTTTCGAGAAGTGGTAAAAACTAGAACCACAAGTTATTTCTCTTCGAAACTGCACTCAGTCCGTTAACAAATATTTGCTGGCAACAGCGTATACAAGTAGCTTCAATTTACAGTCGCACAGATTTATATTTCTTTCACACTGGTATGTATGTATGTAGTTTGAAATCTGCAGGGGAAAGTTGTGTGGTTTTTGAAACTGGAACGTCGACAGTCAAAACAGCGAGCCGCAGTATCGCTCCGACAAACTAAAAGTCATAATCCCTGTGTAATTGCATTTGGGTGAACAACTATTTTGGCCGTTGGTGTACGTATGAACTTTGAAATACACTTCTGTGCACCTGCGACCGTTCCAAAGTCATTCCAGTCTACCATGAAGGGAGTGAACTCGCAGTTTCGGACTTAAATTCTGGTTCATCTTGAGTACATACTACGTTCCGACAGGATTTAATCCACTTTATCGATGCTTTTCGTCCTGACGATGCTTGTTTATTTTGTTTAGCTTCTGTTTTTCTTTTTCAATCGCTATCCATCTTTACGTTCGGTTCACTACAAAGCACCTCTACTGGAACTGTCGCTCGGCAGACACACGACAGTTACGGAGGTACAGTAAATTCTCTATAATCGCAAACTGGGCATGTACGATAAACGCCAATGAAATATCCCCACCAACTCAAACACTGATCTCGGCTCGGTATATCGGTGTGAACCACTACTAACGCGACGCGGAGAGTCGCAGTCGTCGGCACAGTTCAAACGCCCGTGAGTCATCATAACGTTATACCAAAATTCTATCTTCTTTATTTTCCATTATTTTTTCATGGGACTTTCACCAACATATTCCTGGCATTTTTCTAATGCAAAATGATACCAAACACGATATAATATGAACTGAATTTAGTGGTTTAATTGACGATGAGAGTTTCGAACGCAAGGAAGGACAGCGTATATGAAAGAAAGAGACGCGGAGAGTCGCAGTCGCCGACACAGCTCGAAGGCCCGCGCGTGGTCTCGCGTTACACGCGCTGTCCTTCTCTACGTTCGGCTTGGCCTTTGGTTCCTTCTCTACGTTCGGATCGGCCTTTGAAGCTCGAAAAACGTAGGCCCAAGATCTATAAATGCAAACAGGTGCCGTCGCATCGACGGTTGCCGTGATGTCTGTTTACACGCGCTGTCCTTCTCTACGTTCGGCTCGGCCTTTGAAGCTCTAAAAACGTAGGCCCAAGATCTATAAATGCAAACAGGTGCCGTCGCATCGACGGTTGCCGCGATGTCTGTTTACACGTGCTGTCCTTCTCTACGTTCGGCTCGGCCTTTGTTTCCTTCTCTACGTTCGGATCGGCCTTTGAAGCTCGAAAAACGTAGGCCCAAGATCGATAAATGCAAACAAATCCCCCCGAGGCATTTGCGATTATAGAGAATTTACTGTACTACTGTATCTCTGAACTGTATTTGGATCCGTGTAAGATGGATCGTCAAGTTTGCGGACAAGAACGAATCGAGCGAGCACGAAGTCGCGCGATCGGTTCGTACACCGTGTGTATTTCCATGTAAATGTATTCGGCCTTGACATCCCGGCCGACAGCCCAGCCAGCCGCCCGACCGGTATATCATATGCTGACACGCCGCTGTTTCATCGTCGCAACCGCGCTCGTTTCGCAACCGACACTTCGCCGACTGCGTACTAACGTAACCCTGCTTCCGATCGCGTCTTCCAAGAAAATAGACTACTAAAAAATCCGAATTTACCGTAAGGTAGGGTAAAGTGCCTTAATGCGAACCACTTTTTGTTGATGTCATTTTTGGATTATTTTAGAATACTCTTTCTCGTCCAAAAAATTACCAGTTGTAGATGCATTTCCTCCCTATAAGATTCTGGGGTCAAATTTGTTCCAAAATTAATACAGCTTGGGAAAAATATTTTTTTTGTGGTGTGTCATTTGCAGGTTCTAGCGAAAGGGGTTCTTAATATGGCACACCTCGAGTCCCTAATATGACACCTAGTGCCATATTTGGCACCCACACCAAGAATGTCAATAGCTATACCCATATTAGGGAACCCTTGGTAGTGCCATATGTATTGGGAACTCCACGTGGACTGATAATACGAGCTACTAACAAAGAGAAAATGAATTTCAGCCAAAACCAACAGTTGGAAACGTTAATATAAATAAACTGAAACTACAGATATGTTCAAACATTTCAAAATCACTTACCTTCCTCGAAAAAGATACAATCGAAAATCTAACCACAAAAATATTCAACACGTGGAGACACAACTGGCGGAGGAACGATATTAAAATTGTTTGAGGATTTTCTCACTAGAGTGTGACTTCTCCTTTACAAGATATAAGGTAGTGCCATAATGGGCGACTCTACTATATTTGGGCACTTTACTCTACCTTAAAAATAATCCCCTGGCCTGTCACCCTGAGCCGTGGAGAGGGAAAACAAAACGCTTCAGAGGTCATAAATGAAGTCCTGTGGCAGAGAGCATCTTTACTAAATTTTAGACTGACGTTTATAGATTTTCTTAGCATAGTCGCAAACAGTGTTTCAGTGTGAATCTTTACATTTGTATTGTAAATATTTGTAATTTTCGATCAGAGTTAATTTTCTTTAGAGAATTGTCCTCTTAAACGTTTCTTAGCCAAATGGATCATGAGATTCTGTTCATAGCTTGCTCCTTTTCCATATGTGCTGTCAAGTGAATCACCAAAGTTTGATCGTATTTTATGAATTAATATGTATGAGGCTCCGCAGTATATTTACTGACCTACTATCGAAAGCTAAAATCGCAACAGCGACACAACAAAGTTTATTCTACCACCACGTAACGATGACTTGTTAAAACCGTTTTATCAGGTGCTGATAAAAAGTACAGCATCGAAAACACAAACAAATCCTAAGAGACACGATCAGTGTTTCGCAGTGGAGAGCATTCTGCTAGTTCGCACAAACACAATGCGGTATCGAATTTATGGAATAGCGAATTACGGACGCAGCAAACAATGAGCGCTATGTAATTAGTGCCGTTATTATAGATACATAGTTCGTTTTATAACTGGGGACTTAATGAACATTGCGATGACTGTTTATGCAATAGTAGCTTGAATTACATTTACATATCATAAGTAAACTAATCCCAACGAAATGATTTAACAGAGGTAGTTTCAGCTGTTTCATAAATGTTACAGTAAAAGCTCCTTCGTTGTCCAAAGGCCGGGGGGCTGACCGGACAACGAGCGTGCCCGGACACTATTTTTGATTTATGACTGCGTCTAGATATCGCGCCGACCGCGCCGAGCGACTTCAATAGGAAGCCGAACATAGAGAAGGACAGAATGAGATACGGATCGGGTGACCGAAGCGTGTCGCCGTCGCCGGCACAGTTTAAAGGCCCACATTGTTGCTGTTGCTCGTTGCCTTCGAAACTTTGACCGTCGATTAAACCACTAAATACAGTTGAAACTATATCGTGCTTGGTGTCATTTTAATCAGAGAAATGCCAGAAATAAGTTAGTGAAAGTCCCATAGAGAAATAATGAAAATTAAGAAGTTTGAAAATTCGGTTTACTCGAGTCAATGTTGTGGTGTTCACACCGATATACCCGAGCCGACATCAATCGACGCCGCCTACGGAGCGACTCGGCGTTGACAGGCAGTGGAATGGGTAGGCACTGGACAACGATCGTGCCCTTAATTTTGGACAACGAAGGAGCGATTACTGTAATTGGAAAGACGAGCCTTCTACAAACTTTAAGAATAATAATTACTCGGTAGAATAGTGAGAAATGAGAATAGTCGATTAGATTTTCAGGAAAAATTCAAATGAGAAGAACGGATAAGAATCGCCGACAATGAATTATTCCGAAGAGGCGTGTCTTTGGTTATCTTCGGAATATCAAAGCAAATTCAAACCAAATAAATTGAAGAACGAACGAAAAAGTTAATCCAGCGAGATCTCAGTTGTTTCATCAGAGTTGCCCGAGTCTGCACGGTGCAATGGCTCCACAGGGAATATTGTTCCCGACGAAATAGATCTGTACATGGCGACGGTCGCGGATCGAGTGCACTCCGGAGCTCTACGCGCCCGCTAACCTTTGTAATCGCGGGCAGGATTATTTATAGCGTCGCTTCGATAATCGTGGGTCGAGCCAAGGCGATACACGGGAACGTAAACTCGCGTTTTTAACGAGCGCCCGCCGAGTTTACGCTTTTCATGCACGTACCAGCTGTATTTTTAATCGGGCCTGTTTTGATTTCTCGAAGCTCCCTGCGTTCGTTACTGAATCCTATCTCGGCCACGAAAGTCGTAAGAAAATCCTTTCGCCGTCTACTTTTTATTCCCACCTTGTTATTGCTGGCACCGATCGTTTGTTGTTCCTAAACTTTAGTTCGCGAAACACTTCTGTAGTCTAGTTGCTTTCCAACAAAATGTCACCGCCGGTGTTACGTGTTGTTTAGAACCAGGCGAAAATTTCTTTAATTTCTTCGTGAAAATTATTTGAAAATTCAAACGAGAAGTTTTGACACAAATTTATCGATGCGAGTTTCAGAGATAATCGACATTGTTTATACAGTACACGTGCTTCAATTCAGCAGACTCTAAACTTTATCTAAACTCTACTCGTGCGTGCTTAGGGAAGCATTGAAACACCGTCTAATGCGTTTATAAACATTGAAAAAGATTTACGAACACGAAGGGGATGATCTATTTCAATACGTCTCGAAGCGAAGTTCAAGTGCACGTGCACTCTACAAGCTCCCAAAGTGGTTTTCAAAAATATTCGATACTTCTTATTCAATCATTCATGTGCAATCACAATTACACTTGACCAACAAAAGTACCATTAAACTTTCCGAGAACAAATGTCTTCATTCCCTTTTCAAGGCTGTTATCATTCAAAGGGCCGCAGAATTGCTCGCCGAAATCTCTTCACGTGGTACGACGAAACCCATAATCGTTCCCGTGTGATTTATTAGCCACGGCCAATCAGGCGAGTTCGTTAGTCGCGGTGTTTCTTAATCGAGGTTCCGGGTGCATTTGGAGCATCGTCGGACACGCGCCCGCTTATCGGCGCGACATCGCGGTGCATAGGATGGTTGCAGCGGTTTCGCGATCATCCTCTAACGACTCTGGTTCGGCACAATGTAACGAACCGGCGCGGCGGCGGGGCGGCTAGTCGATAACGAATCGGGCAGTGACGTAATTTCGCTGGTTGCTGCACGATACGTGGGCGCTGCTGGGAAGTCGTCTCAGACTGTGAGTCCGGCCTGGCCCGGCCCGGTCCGGCGGGCGAGCACGACGAAAACGACGCCACCGACGAACGTCGCTGGGATTGCCAAGCGTAGATTTATGTTCTCTCCGGAGGATTCTAATCTGATCCTTTTTTCGTGCCGCTATATCGAGCGGCGGTGGCCCGCGTGCTACGGCAACACCGACTGCGTTGCTTCGTCAGCCGAACGGAGAAAGACGGGGACTCCGAGAGAAGATGGTACAAAGTGCGGGCAAGGCGATTCGAACAGATAGAGGAGAGAAACGGAGAGAGAAAAACCGGCGAGCGAGAGAGGACGATGGCAAAGACGTTCTCTCGCGCTGGATCTACCTGCAGATTATGGCCGACTGTACTCATGGTCAACCAGAAACGCAGCTCTCTCCTCGCTCTCGACGCAGCTCTTTCCCTTTTTCCCCTCCTTGCTCGACTGTCTCTCTTCCTCTATTTCTCCCCTTCGAATCCCTCGATGAAGCTCGGAAAAAATAAAAACGAGAGGAATGGGACGTCGAAGCTGCGAGCGACTTGAAGACCACTCCGGCGGAGCAGGTTCGGGGACAAAATCAGATTTCAAGCTTTCGTGGCTCGTTTGTACGCGTCGCGACGAGTTTACGCAATTTAGCTGGTATGCCTTCACGGTGTGGGAATAATAGGTTTGTTCCCTTCTTTTTTCGTTTGGATCCTCGGGTTATTCTTTCTTTTGTAGAACGTGTAAGACTACGTTTGGAATGGAAGAAAGAAACCCAACATGATTCATAGTAGCATGCATATTCATCAGATTTCGACAGTCTCCAACGGTATAGTTCCGTTCTCGAGGCTATACGAAGTTCATTACCAGCGAAAACGCTGGCGTTTCATTTTGCTTGCGTAAACTATGCGACGACCAGCAGGGTTAGCGAAAGAGAAATAACAGACAGGCGGACAGACAGTACCGAAATATCAATGACCGCGAAACAACTCGTCGACCTCGCGAACACGTTCGAAACCGGACGACGACGTTCTCTCTCCAGCGGGCTCATGATTTATGCCGGTCGATTACGAAACGCGGCCATTGCTGCGCAATGCACGCCGATTTCTGTATCTTCGAAACTGCCTGGCAGTGGATCGAGGACCCAGGCGTCGCAGGACCAGTTTCCGATGCTGATAAGACGCTCGTCGACAGGGGACGGGGGTATCCATGCACCGAGATATAGAGATAAGCTCGCAAGGCGCAGCCGCTTGCACGGGGATATTACAGGCGAATTAATAAAACTGTAATCGCTGATGGAACGAGGATCGTCGAGCCTGCGAGTCCAATTCCAGCTGGTACAGAGTCACACGGATGCCTGAATGTGATTCGTCGCGTTCCCCGGATTCAAATGACCGATCTCGCACGGCTGAATCCCCTAACTTTGATCTCTCCGCTTTGATCCCGCTTGAAACGCTGAACGCGAACAACCGGGGACCGTGGCTTGGCGCGCGCAGCTATGTTGATTGACCCGGGATATGCGACGATCGCCGGCGCACGGAAGTTGAAGACGCTGATGGGTATGTAATCTTCGCCGCGTTTGCTGCATCTCGAGGATTTATCGGGTCAAATTTCGAATCAGCTTTGAGACACATGCCATTTCATCTAGTCGCGCGCATTCTTATTCGAAGTTGTTAGTGCGCAACGATTATCATTTCCAAAACTTAACAGTATTATAGCCCGTATTAAGACGAATTCAACGACCTAGTATACCATAATCTGAGGATGACCTTGAAGTACCATTTTAAAAAATGAAGGTGGCCTTGGCAATAATTAAAAAGAAAATTTGCAAAATTTTTTATTGCAATGTATAGCCAATCGAAAACTGATCGACTTTTGTTTAAATCATCTGCAGCAGTTAAAATATTTTTTCTCAGATTATCGCAAGCACTTAGTTGGAAAATCGTGAAAAGTGGTACGTGGGACACCCTGATTTCTCATCTATTGAAATGATTAAGGGAAGAAATAACATTCAATTTCGATGCTATCTTTTGCAATCGACGCAGACAATTTTTATTTTGCACAAAGATCCGCAGTCTGGGTACATATTATATACTATCGAATAATATTGTCGTCGACCAAAAATGATCGGTGAAATCTGTGTCGGTGATTTTCATGGGACCCCTCGGTTCAACGCCCAATAACATTATTATTTAAGACAGTTGGTAATATTTTTGGACTCGATCATACGCGAAGGTAGCTTTCTACGTACTCAAGAATGATATAAGAGGATATTACCGACATTCACGTTCCTCCTTTTTCAACGTCACCTCAAGCATGCAGCTACACTCGGACCGCGAGTGTACGCCACTTGACACAATCTCGCATTCCTTGTTTGCGATACGGTACTGGAAGAACTGGCTGTCCGCGGAAATGCTGATTAAGAGATTTATAGAATGTGAATATTGAGACGTGAGAAAATCCTTGCCACCAAAGTGAGAAAGTGAAAGTCGCAGTTGCCCGACGATTTACGAGCTAAATAGTCTGGAAACTGTCACTTGTTTTAGGCATGGAAATTTCTCTGAGGAAGGAAAACGTCTGGTTGCCAAATGTGGGCACGTGAATTTCTACAGTCCCGCTAGACGACGATCATTGACGTCTTTTTTACGTTGAGTGCATGTACAGCCTGCGGTGACGAGATTTTATTCTGTAGATTCTCGACAAGCCTTTCTACACTGCAAAGTATCTTTCAGTGAAAACGTGGGAAGATGCGGGCTCGACAATTGCATAGCTACTGTAAAACAGAATCGTAACGCGGCTGATACAGCAGAACTCAGAAAATACATGCAAAAATCGAGGTAGTTCAACGAAGAGGGGAACCAATCACGCGATAGCACGAGTTTCAGAAGTTTTAAGAAGGATCGCGTCTAATGAACGAGGTTCTATCGCACAACCTGATCAATTGTAATCCATTTGGCAGCACTCGAGCAATGGACGACCACGTCGAAATCGCGTAGCAGATAGACTGCGGTGGCAAAGAAACTTGACCGATAGGGGTTTCTGGGATGGCGTGGCAGCGATGGCGACAGTCTACGTTGTCCATCATCGTCCACCAGCCTCCGGGACGAAAATCCCCGGGTGTCCGAAGCAGGGGCGGAAAAGACGAGCACGTGCACAGCGGATAAAAGCATTATCTCCGTCCGTTACCACTTAAGTTTCATCGTCGTGTGAGTAGAGAGACGGTGGACAATAGACGCGAAACGCGCGTAGAACCAGGGAGGGTGGAGGATCGCTGGGTGACAAGAGTTACGGGAACGTCGAAGCCATGGGGCATGGGGGCAAGGGGGAGAGAGGTTGGTATACACGGGGGTCTGTGTGCCGCGAGGTCCGTGACAAAGGGAAACGGAAGGTGGAACGAAGAAAGGTGCGGAGAGAGGGCCGGTCTACGGCCGTTCTGTGCAATCCCCGCGACCGGCGCTGGACTCGGGCCAACGACAGCATCCGCTCCACAAATGCAGCTAAATATATACCTAAGCTAAACCGCATCTAAACGGGCCACGAAACTTGGCCGATAGCGCGATAGACGCGATCCAGACAGAGACGGACAGAGGAAAGGAACGCGGGGGAATGTAGAAAGTGGACGGGAACGGTGTGTGTTGCGGGCCACACACAGCCTAGGGGGTCGGGGAACTCGGATACGAGGGAACATCGGCGGAATGGACAAGGTGGAAACGCGGGGACGAGGAACAATGAATGACCCACATACACGAGGGCGAATAACAACCGTGGTAAAGTAACAAGAGATAATGTGCCTCCATTATCGTCGGCCGATAACTCGAGTCGACGACACGGACGCGATGCCGGCCGTGTATGTACACACAAGCGAGCCGACGCACACGGATCCTCCTCCCGCCATCCACACAAGGACACAGTGTTCCAGCGCCCCGTCCCGGACAGAATACCCTATTGATTCCAGTCCACGGAGACGACGCGATATTCCGATCTCGAAACCGTCCCCCGTCATCGTGAGTCAATTTCACGCGAGCACCGCGAATGAGTTCCGAGGAGATGCGATCGAACCGGATTAATCCGACGGAAGGCTAATTGGGTGGGAACGCCGGTGACTCCGAGCCCGGCCGCCTCTCCCGTAGCCGCGATAACTGTGAAATTACTTTGTTACGCAACGACACGCGTTACGAGTTCTACTGATCCTTTTTATCGATGACGCTTGCTCGCGTTTTCGATAACCAATCCGAAAGACTGGCGATTTCAGATCGAGTTTTGTCGAATAATTATCTTTCATATAAGTAAAAAGAAACGAGCTTTAAAATTCTAGAACATGTTAGAAATTGGCACTGCATTACAGTATAAAATGCTCGAGGGGGGAGCGAAGTTTTGGCGAAGCTGATCGGGAAATCTATTCGTGGACAAATAACGCGGCAATCCGTTTTCCCGGTCAGCGAGCAAATGGATTCGCAATCGAATAGTTCGGTGAACGATCGACCCGTGGAGTATTACCGTTCGCCAGCGAAGCTCCGAGTCCGGATCGCATCGAAGAATATCAGGGGGTCGTCGATCACGCGTAAAATGGAGGCGGCCGAGGCGTCAATCTGAAAAACAATGTAACAGAGAGCAGCAGTGCCTAAGCGTCCGGATGTCGTCGTTCGTCGAGGATTTGGACGATCGCGTCGCGTCGAGTCTTGTCTAGGGTTCGGCCGTCAACGGCGACGATCGATTTCCAATGTCGACCAGCAGCTCTCGGCTTAACGTCATTTCCGCCGGAAGCTACGATCCTGGCGTCGGGAAGTGGTACGTACGACCACTTGGCAATCCTCTCCCAAGACCTTGAACTCCTCGACTCGACGATTACGAAGTCGTCGGGCCGATAAGAGCGTTACCGACTACATTTCGACGCGTTCGCTTCAATTCCACCGACCCCCGCTGAGCAGAATTCCCACTTGAACACCGACAGAACTCGTTACTCGTTTAAAAATCGGTAACGTCATCTTTGCGCAGTGTTTTCTCTCGCTCTCTCCGCCTCCATCGGTCCCTGCGCCTCTTCCTTCCACTTTCTCTCCCTCTCTCTCTTTCACCGTCATCGCTTCTAAAACCGCGCGCGGAAATGCACGGCGCGGTGGCCGCTCAATTTGTCGCGAATAAGCATTACGATTCTCACGGGATTACGGCTGGAACTTTTCATTGCGCGAATGATCCACGAGCAATTCCGTAAAACCGCAGATGCAGTTTACCGCGTCTACGTTGTTCCCCGGCAATTTCGCCGCTCCGAACGGAAACCACCGGCGACTGCGTTGGGCGAGCTGAACCCTTCCCCCTCGTCCTTCTCCTACCTCCTCCCGCAGATATTACGGAATCACCGCGTTAACTTAGCCTGCGTACCGGCACAATTTCGCCCGTTCATTTTCGCAAGTGCTGAAGAAACGTGTGCGCGGGCTTCGGATCCGACGGGAACTGGACGGAGCTCGCGTCGCACGCTGAAAGGCGTTTATCTTACAATTAGTACATACATACTTGAACATCGTTCTTGTCTGAAACTTCGAAAAAATCAACTTTTACTTTAGTTCATTTTGATTTTTACACTTTTTAAAAGCATAAACAAATTTTCTCGTCCGAGCGTCTCCGGGGAGTTGGGTGTTTAACGCGCCGCCGCAGGAATTTAGCGAACAAATGGAGTTCCAGATCACGAAGGGGTGGAATAACAAAGCCGTCCGGAGTCGAAGTCGTTAACAGAATAAAAAGGAAGCTAGGTTAGAGCGCGGGGGAGAGGGTAAAAGGACGTTGCGAAGCTCGAGCGTAGCGAAAGGCGTGCTCGATTTCACTTCGAATGCAACTTCGGAGGGTGAGAAACGCTGCTTTTGAGAGGGCGACGGTGGTCGTTAACGGAAAGGGAGGAGGACCAAGCGTGCCGTGTAACACTGGTTAGTGCAGAGCAATGAAGTGCAATGCGATGCAGCTAGAAGGGGCTGGCGCGACGTAACGAAGGGCGAAGTAGCCGGCCGCTGAATAAATGCGAACCGATGCGACCCGGTGTGCGTGCACCTGAAGGATCCGGGCGACGTGTGCTACACTTTCGAGAAAATAACGAGCAGCTCGAACATGCTAACAAGTTCGAACACGACTCGCGCAGTGTTTAAATTAAACGCGCGGAAAAATGACTGGCGCCGGACTCGAATGACGCTCGTCTGCTGGAAGACATTTCTAGATCTAGAGCGGAGTTCTAGAAAATTGTTCTGGAGACTCACTACAATTTGTTAAAATTGAAGGCGCTGAAAAGTTCTGTGAAACGAGGAGAGAATGGGTTTGGAGCGCAGGTGTAAAGGAGCGATTTTCAGATGGCATCGCTAAACAACGAAGGGCAGCGTGCCCGGCGAGAATAAGAGCGATGTAAACAAGTAAAGGATGAAGCGAGCTGGCAGGGAGCAAACCAATTGGGGAGGACAGCGAGCTAGAGCACACGGCCAAGCGCGATCCAACCGGCAGGCTAGCAATGCTCGCTCCAATTCCCGCCTCGAATCAGCTATTAATATCGTGGGCTCATCGCAAATCAAGCCGGACGTAAAGTATGCCTGGAATGGTCGGCTGATTCTCTTCGCCTTCCCGTTCTCCAGCCACTGAGCGCGGATGCTCTCACACTCGGATCGCCGGCCAGTTAATCATCGACATTCTTCCAACTTTTCTCCCCCTCGCCAAATTTTCGAGCAATTTGCTTGCGTGCGGGAGTGCTAGGAGCATCTCGGAATTTTTCGAAACCCTGATAACCCATCCGCCGCGCCGGCGGCGCTGAAAAATCTTGAAATCCTTGAGGCGGTGAAACGAGCCGCGATAACGATTCTCCGTGGAACACACGATCTTAGTTATCCTTGAAAACCATCTCCGTGACGAACTGGCCGTAATAGAAGAAGATGGACTCTCGGTGAGACTAATGAATGTCAGTGAAAGTTGCATGTTGCAGAGCCGGTTGCTCGATAATTAAAATTGTTGCGATCCATCCATTGTGCGCCTTTGATCGAGCATTAGCGGATTAAACCGACGTTGTTAGGGTACTCGAGCTGTTATTAAATGATGAGCGAGGTAGACTTTCGAAATCTGATTCGATGTTTCACGTAGAATCACCAGCCTGAGCTGGTACTAGTAATTAGTACATTTGCTAGTTAGCGGATCTAAATTACGTTGAGTGCAGGAGTTATTAAGACGTTGCAAAGCTTTGACCAAGTGACGCGGATCGAGATGAGATCACCGGTGGCTGGATTCGCCGCGGAGGGATCAGCGACACGGATCAGCCAGGAGTTAGATGTTAGAGTCTCTCTTTCTTTGGATGATCTAGGTGCCACCTACGAGTGCGGCGAACCGCGTTTACGCTGGCGGCTGTGTGCCACAGACCCGCTGGCTGACCAGTCCGAGGATAAGCACCGGCTCGGCTCTATGATTTGTCGTTACGACCGACTTCTACCGAGTTCCGTTTCCCCTTCTACAAAAGCTTGACTGGCCAGCTAGCCGACTGGTCGAACTTCTCTACCGCTCCTCCGCCTGTCCCGCGACTTACCGTGAAATTACGCTCGCTCGCGTCGACGAACTCCGCCGCGATGGAATCTCGTCGTAACAGTACTCTGCCCCCCTCCTCCATAGATGCGCGACACGCTCTACCAGGGGGAAACGGATTTATCGGGACACCGGTCTCCGGGTACAAGCTTCCACGATGTTTAGAGGAAGATAACGAACAAGAATGCTTGATCTTCAACGCCAGGTGCGAAACGGAATTCCGAAAGCTGCGGCCGGTTTTCCAAATCCATTAACCCTTTGCGGTCCAACGCGTTCGCCCCCTTTTACCTCAGAACTTGTTAGAAAATAATTCAATTATATTTCCATAGGCAACTGTACTAACCTATTTAGCACGTTTTATGTATATATACGTTCTTTGAAGAACCAAAAAGAAATCCCTGAAGTACCAGAGACTCATCTGACTAATTAGAGACTGAAGACGCCGTCAGAATAAGTAATTTGGTTCTTCACTGATCTGGCTCTCCTTGCAGAAAATGAAATAGATTTCTAAACAAGTGTCTTTAAAAATAACTTATTGAAGATATTTGCGAGTCTGATGGAAGTCGGCCGAGCATTTGCTCGTTTTACTATTTTTAATAAACTGTCAAAAAAGGCCGAGAATTTTTCGCTCGCCAGCAATTTGAGGAATTTCCTATAAGCGGTTGGCAAAATATTTCATTTCGCGCAGCTGCTACAAAAATAGACGGCATTTTTGCCATGCCGCATATTAGCCAGGCATTTTATTTTCTGTAATGACAATAGAGCTTTGAACAACGGCTACAGGTCGGAATCTCATCGAGCCGTTCTCTATAATCGTACCAGCAGCGGAGCCGAACGCGACAACTATAGAAAGGGAATGCAATATTCGTTTCTGGTCTAGCTGTACGGGCGAACGATCGAGCATAAAGGGGGAGAGAGTTTAGCAGAGGGAGGAGAGGATCGAGGAAGCGTTCGGCGAGGCGTATCTCGCGTCGCGCGGTGTGGCGCGGCGCGTTTACCCGTAGCGAAGCAAATTACACGAATGAGACGAAATCAATGTTTGGCCCGGGAAGAGCGGAGTGTCTATCGATTTCCGTAGCACGCGACGGATTCGCTTCTAAAAGGGCCGACGCGGTGGATTGGCCGCGTTCCAACGATTTCCCGGCACGATTCCTACGGTGATTCGCCGTCCGTGATACACAGAACGCTTTTGATACGTGTCTCAACTAATGTTAGCATTACCGGGAACACGAGTATCGCGAAAATAACGGGCACAATATGAATTCCGTGCACGCCGCCGGCGCCGGATGAAAGACTCGCATACTCTCTCGCTCTCTTTCTGTCTCTCTCTCTCACTCATTTTCTCTATTCCTCTTTCACTCACTCGCGGATACGAAAACCCGCCGGCAGCGGATCGAGTATTAAAATTTTATTCGCCAATTTTTCACGGGCACACGGATTGTGCCCCGTCTCCGGAATCGTTAGCAGTTTTACGATCCGAATAAGGTTTCACGTCTTACGCGCGGGACTTGACATCGCGATAAGGGAACCGCACACGGCTCGTACCCGCCGACGCCGACCACCGATCGCCGCGTCGCGCACCACGCCGCTGCTGTTTAGGATCGATTCGCGATAAAGTTAAACCTTCGTTCCGCGTTATTACGCGAGAAACCGGTAGTTCGTAACGGTTACAGCGCACCACGGGCTAACATTTACTCGACGGTTGCCGAGTAAATTCGCCGGGTCGAAAACTTTCCAAACAACGCCGCCGCCGAAAACCTTGGTCTCTCGAAATCTTTATGCGCTTCTTCGCGATCCCACGTCGCTGCGCGATAGTATCGCGCTCTTTGTTCACGATACCGCGTTACGAAATTCGCTCGATAGACCGCGACCCTGGGAAAATCGAAACATCATTCATCGAAAACGCTCCTTCACACCTGGGCGTCGTTTCTGACACCGGTTAGCGAATTCTTAATGATTCACAAAATTCTGAGAACCCTTTGCAATCTTACCCTTTTCATTTAACGGTTAGGAATAGACTGCGGATTTTATGCATTTATAACAAAAATGGGTAAATCCAATTTAAAAAAGATTAGAGGCGAAGAGAATTTAGAAACATCAATGTATTATTTTCAAGCCACTACAATTATTAAAGAAAGAACTTTTTCCTTGGCCTGTGTTTTCTACAATTCAGGCAAAATTTTTTATTTTGCATAAAGATCCGCAGTCTAGTTACGAAATTGATATAATACCTCATACAATACTTAAATGTGTAGTAATTGATTAGATACAACATATTTAATACACAATATTGTGAGTAATGGTACAGCAATTTTCAGTGGTGACTCTGAGTCACAGTTTCTGTGATTAGAATATTTTATTAAACGCATCGCGCGCGCAAACAGCGTTGGCAGGAACATCGACGAAAAGGTGGTCACAAACGTGATTTTTCAATGCGTTCGCAATTTTAAAAAAGACCTTATCGGGAACAAAACCCGGGTGTGCGCAAAAATTCTCTATTCGCAGCGAGGAACAAAAGTCCCGTTGATCGGCGACAAAACGGCCTTGCCGCGGTGCGCTGCGACCTTTCCGCGCGGCAAGAATACACAGAATTATTTGAATCGGGAACGCTGAAAGCCCCCGAAACCCATTACGAAACACTGGCACGGCTCGCGAGCTCGGCTAGAGTGACCGAGTCGAAAATCCACGAGGCGACGCGTCGGGACGGGTCGTCCGGGTAGAACTGATCTCTCCCCCCTTTCGGAGCCGATATAACAGATTTATCAGCGCCGAAAGCGGATCGAAAGTTTTATCATCGCGACCGGCCGTGCCAAGAATTCGAGCCGCGATGACGCCGCGCTAAGAATAAATCGCGCGGACTAATGACCCTGATCGAGCGAGCGAGCGAGTAGACCGAGCGAACGAGCCCCGGACGGCGATGGATCGCGAAATCGAGCGAATCGGTTAATTGCCGCGTAATCGCCGGGAGGATAGAGCGAGCTGGAGAAAAGCCTTCGAGTGCGCGGAGCCTTTTCAGGCAACGTCCCCGGCAATATTTGCATCCGGTAATTGGAAGGATACCACTATGCGGGGCGGGTAGGATACGAGATGGACGAAGAGAGAGCAAGAGACGAGAAAGGGAGAGAGAGAGGGCGCAGAGTGCACCGGGCGCAGAAGACGGAGGAGGTAGGCGGCGCGGCGTGAGGCAGAGGCTCGTTCGAGCGGAGAATACGACGAGGCCGAAACACATGTACGAGATTCAACCTTCCGAGAAGCCCTTCCCGAGAGGCCTTTCCGGTGTAAACGCCGTGATAAAAGATCCCAAGAAAGTCCGTCCGTCGGCCTCTGGAAGCCCAACCAGCGACGGGACGCGCGAAAGCCTTCCTCGAATACGCGGGAAAATCAATCCGCCTCGGGTACCGAACGCTCGATCAACTTCCAGCCTTTTGTATCTTTATCCGGTTAACGCCGGGGCTGCGATCCTCAGAGTCGGAAGAATCGGAACTCCCAGCTAGGGGTCTTGCAATTGGTCGAAAATGTTTTACACGTTTACCGCAGCGCTGCGAGAAAGGTCCTACAAAGTCAAGGTTAAAAACCAAAATGTTTAAATTTTAATAAATTCGGTTTACGTTATTAACTCTACGTGTAACCATATCAATTAAGGGAAACAAGATTGCTCTAAGTTTCAATTATAACGGAACTCGTCTGTCCTCAGGGTCACCTCAAGGTCACGATAAACCAAGGTCGTTGAACTCATCTCCATATCGGCTACAACACTATTAAATTAGAAATACATGGCGCGACTTCAAGAACTATCAACGATCGAGAAATAATAACCAAGATAACCGTTCGCTAACCTTCAAACAAAAAAATCGTTTATATCATCATATTTGACGCGACTAACGATACCGCGTTTATCTTGGAGACACACAGTTCCTTATATCTTCAATTCGAATACACATAATTAAGCACTCTTTTTCCCACGACTTATATTCTGAGTGATTGACGTTTTTCTCATCAGAATAATAAATACGCTGTCGTTAAATAATACGTAGTCACTGTTTGACAAACAATGACCACTTTCGTCCTACCTTTCACTATTACATATCTTTTTCTATTTCCATAATCTTTATGAGCAATTCTGTCTATATACAGACCTATCGTAGCAGGTATAACATAACAATTTCCATAATTTATCTTGAGATTGTTCCAATTTCTATAGGTCTATAGAATGTTCCGGCGTGCGTGAAACCTGTTGTCTTCCGTCCCGTTCCATTCTCTACGCCTCTATTTTTCCGTTAAAGACCACGTTCGACCTATTCTCTTTTCTTCTAAAAAGGAATTTCTAATACCGGAAGCCCGAGGTATAAAATGATTGTCCGAGCGTGTAATCGCCGATCGCTCATCGCGTGTACTCTAATTTTCGTCTCGGCACTATGTCACAGCCTTTCTAATCTCCGTCTGGCGAACAGATGGCGCGAACGGTTTTTTCAAATTCTGTTTTCGAATTATTGACCAACCGCGCGCTTGCGCGCACGCGGCACACTGGAATCGCGGTTCGAATCAATGTTATTAATATTACATTGTGTTTCGGTGGACCATTAATAATCGCGGCTTTAAATTAGTTACGCGCGCGCACACGAAATGAATTGGTAAGTTCGAGCCGGGGGGGGAGTCGATAATTAATTTCGACCCCGCATAAGCGACTATAAATTACCAGGTGGTCAGGTATGGAGGACACGTATTTATCGGTCGATAAACGTGTTGTTTTCACATGTTTTCCGTCCCGCGCTGCAGCCAGACATCCTTTTCCCTCCCCGGAGGGCACGGTTTATCGACGTTATTACAATTCATTGAAATTTTATGCTATCACCGAACGATTTCATACCCGTTCTTCATTTTTCATTCGGCGGATATCATATTAGAGAAAGCACAGTACATCCCCGTTCGATCCCTCCGCTGGTAAATTGACCCGTAGAAATTGAACATTACTCAGCCTGTTTAGCGTATTATTCTTGGATGTTCTGTGCATTATCGATCGAAGACAGCACACAGCACTCTCCGAGGGTTCATCGAATAACATTTTCAGGAAATTTCTGTAAGCAAAGAGATTTCTACCGAAATCTACATGGACCTTTTAATGACGAGCAGAGGCTCGTTACGTGCCTGCGTGTCTGTGTGCGTTGTGTGAATGAACTAGAAGCGATCGAAGTGCGCAGCCGGAGTTTGAGAGTCGGAGAGTGAAGAGCAATTATTCAGACAGTTTTATAGGGGGCATTTGGAGGAGTTTTAGTTGAATAGTTTAACTTCAGGGACCATTATAATTATACTTTCTTCGCAATTACTGTTTTACATTTAATATTGTGGGGTTCCCCAAACTTTCAAGAACGTTCAAAAATTGAGGAAAGTTGGAGAATACTCCATTAGATATATCCACAATATTATTCATTCGATTATATAATCGTACCGATCACACGGAATAACCTCCGACCAATTTACAAATCAGTCAAGGCTATTGGCATCGCATAATCTCGACTGAGATTTTCCCACAACAGCAAACGCGATGATATGCCATAGAATCGAATGCTAAACACTAGTTCGAGCATCGCTAGCTATTTATTGTTCGGCCGTTGCACAATACACTCCGGAATTAGCTTGACCCTTATTAAGTCGCTGCGCGAATAAGTACAGCGATAAGAGTGAACAGTGGACACGTGAAAGCGAACGATAATATGCATTTATGCATTTATGATAAAAATTGCTACGCACAATTTAAAGCGGTGGTCATATTGAAAAGATTTAAGGAGATCAATGTATTAGTTTCAGTTTAATAAGATAATTAAATGATGAACAAATTTTTTATTTCGCCCCGTGTCTTGCAAACTACGTAAATATTTTTCTATTTTACATAAAGATCCGCAGTCTAATAATAGAGGAAGGATTTACACGTGCTAGAGGCGCAATGTTTTTCGAAGCATGATTTGCAACCCGCTGCCGATTGCTAGGCAAATATATGGATGTTCAATATTCAAATAATGCTCGAACAATTTGCACAAGTTACTAATAGTCAAGCGAAGCTATAAAGATCTCGTAACTGTAAAAGTAAAAAATTGTTCGCAATATGAAAACCTTTTTTAACCTTCGTACACACTTCGAATGAAAATTCGCTCATTTTCGTTTGATTTCTTGAAGATTGTAAAATATTAATGTAACATGGATAACATCTGTTTTCAGGGATCGTACAAGGAATAACAAAGCAAATAAAAAGAGTTTACGACACCGAATAAGTTCGGTCCACATAGACCAGCCAGTTGACTTAGTTAACCAGTTCAGACAGCAGTGCATTACAAAAATATTACAACATGGGATATACAAAGGGACAAGGGGCGGTCCGGTGCAGAGAAGCAGCGGAAAGAAGAGTCTTTAGAAGCCGTGGAAGGTTTTACGGATTCCTCTGGCCGCCAGGGGTTCGACTGCCAGAAATCCGGGCGCAACCTTGAAAACTTTCGTGATTAATGCCCGGAGCAGCGAGTTCGCAGGGAAAAAGGAGCAACGCGGCTACACGATCCCGAAATCTATCCTACGGGCGCCGCGGCCTGTCCGAGGAGGGAACATCCTGTACTCTGTCGCGGCGCTGCCCGGGCAATGTATCAATAATGAAAAATTGCAGCTCGCCCGAGGACGCGATAAATCTCCGCCCACCGTTGCAGAATCGTTACACCAGTTGAATTCGGGTTAATTGATTCGTCGACTGGACCCGAAAACGAGCGCGATTGTCCGGCAAATGATGGAAACCGGAGCGCGACGCGCCAACGTCGAGCGCCACGTGGCGCTCTACAAATGTCCTGTTATATTTCTGGGCCGTTCAGAATGTTTAAGGAGGCTGCGTCGCCCGCAGAATGCGCAGGGTGTGCCGATTATTAACGAACACCGAGGTGGCTTCTGTCCGCGGAATTCGGACGAAATTGCTGCACTGGATTCCGATGTTCCGTATTTTATAAAACAATCATGTTGAAATGAAACAGTTTTGAAATGAAAACTCGGGATCCAAGAATGCTGTTACAATGTAATGAATAATGTATGGTTCACTTCAATCATATCCCTTAACAAACCAATTTAGTGAACTAAATCTTACAAGTTTAAAAGTATAATATTTTTGAAGACGATAGTTTTTCTAGAGCTGTTAAGTTGCGGCAATTCTGTGTCTAACTTGGGATCTTAGACGTAAATGATTCCCAGTTTGTAAGAATCCTTCGGTGTTACTAAGAGTTGATGAGTAAGAGGTTCGAAGGCGTGATTCAGGATCGGTGAACAAGAAGGTTCGGAGTAATTATACGCGAAAGATAGGAATCAATCAAAGGCGACGACAAATGGCGAAAGCTTGAGCTCTGTTCAGCCGAGTCGAGTAGATTCGTTAAAAGGGAATTTGTTGGTGAAACGACACGTGCGCAACAATAATCCGCGCGTTAGGCTAGCACTCTCGCGAAAACCAATGACCCGTGAGATCTCGCTCTTCTCTCTCGATTCTCTTTCGCCACTCTATCCCTTGTCGAGTCCTTCTGGCATTGCCTTGTCATCGGGTGGCAGGGACGAGCCCGAACGGATTACCGAGCAGAGTCATCCGTTATTCTGACGTACAAACGCCGCTCTTATGTGTCCGAAACCCTTCGGGCGAACAAAGCGGACCCCGGACCCTCGGAGGAACCCTCGCGTCGTTAATGAATACTAAGAATGTTCCAGCAGCCAACGTTGCTCACCCCCGGTGCAATTCAGGGAAAACGTTCCAGGCTGCTGCGACGTTTCTCCACCGCATGGCGGCTACTGATTACATCTCTTTTCGCGAGAGAAACCTTTGTCTATTCGCGCAAAAATCCGTCACGCGGAAGGATCAAAGAAGGAAGCGAAGAAAGCGCTGGTGCAGTCTCGTTTGCACTAACTTCATTTATTGGAAGGTTTTTACATTGGAACTGAACACCTCATCAGTCGAAATTCGTATGAAATTCAAATATGTAGTTATGCTGACAGTCGTGAAATAATTTATTAGTCGTGCAATATATTGAGGTGAGCAGTTTCCTACTTTCTACGAACGTTAAATAAACGTTTCGCAAGATTTGTAAATACCAAGACGTGACTTTCATTTCGGTGTGCGTTGCAACAAATGAGCGTGCTCATGAATTTCCCACAGAGGCGTATATCTACGATTTAATAATACAATTGAAGCAGGTCGTCAATTTTGAGAAAAATAAATGAGAAGTAGAGACAGGTTGAAGCACCTGGAGGTAACAGAATAACACACAAATGGTAAAAATGTAAGATGGAAAACAGTAACTTCCGAAAGCCTAGAAAGTACTCTGCAACTCTGGTAGATAATCAAATTAGCGAATATCACTTTCATCGCGACATTCGAAGCTAATTTACCTTCGCCGGTACAAATTACGAGGAAAAAATGCATTCCGGAGGAAATGATCGCGGAGTCGTAAATCGGGGTTTCGAGAACGCGCGAGGACAGCAGCGCGGCGGCGGCGGCGGCGGCGGCGGCCTTTCATCGAATATTAATTACCGATTCTCCCCCGTACAGCTCCTACCTTTCTCTTCCGTCGTATTTTGATTTTTTTCGCGCAGCTTCCCAGCGATTCGAATCCAATCGTGCCGTGGAGAAACGCGGCCGTGGAAGAAGAAGCGGCCGTCGAGAATACGGAGAAGGGAATCCTGCATGAATAATTGATTTCCGGGCCGTGAATGAAAGCGAGGCAGGCTGGCTGGCTGTGTTTGCGCCGGTTATATAGCCGATCACTGGAAGCTCGACGGAATAAAGCTCGTAATAAATGCGAACGCCTTCGAGGGGCTAGCGAGACTGTCTTCCAGCTGAAATATCACGCCGAGATCGATCCGAACTGATTTCTAGCCGAGCCATTCGACGATTAATACGTTATACCGTTGACGTCCATCGTTATAAATGGTCGGCAACATTGTAACCGGGCTTTCAATCTTGTTGGACATGTTAAACCAATCCCACGAGGGGAATTATTAATTCTCCGGCAATTTACTTACGTTCAGCTCAAGAAACAACCTCACTGCAAGCTAATAGTGAATTGTTGCTCGATAAGTTTCGCGCGATGTTTACTATTTCACGATCACCGTGTTGTTCAACGATTAATCCTGCTTTTTTGATCAGAACCCGATCTACACCGCATTGCGATAGACTAATGAAAGCAAACAGAAAAATACACCGATGGCACAACAATTACAAGTGCCTGGGCTTCTGAGAGGTAGATTAATGTTGAACCTAATAAATGACGTTTAATCGGGAATTACTCGAAACACCTCCATTTATTAGAGCCCGCGGACGACCTATCCGACGGCGGGAACGTATTAAACCGGTTGTTCGGATCGGCGTCCACTTTCGATTAAAATCACCGGGTCGAGGTGACTTTCGTTGGAGCCGGTAACCCGAGATGAAAAATGATTGCTTCAACGGGCGACTAGTTTTGCCCGGAGATCGCGTTAACACCCACGAAAAAACGATTTCTCAATCCGGTGTGTTCCGCGTTTAATCGCGATATCATCTCGGCCGAAGGCGTCGCGCATAAATCAGCCCGGTAAGCCTAATTCCACCCGGAAGGAAATATCAAGCTCGAGGTGGCGGGGCGCGTTGCCGTTTAAAAAATCTCCGGTATACCGTGGGGTCGAAGACGAAGGGGATGCTGAGTGGTGGATGGGGGGCAGCAGGGGGAGCAGCAGCGGCAGAAGTAGCAAGAAGAAGAAGAAGACCGGGGGCAGAAGTAAAAGCGACGTGTATAAATGCAAGTAACGAAGGGTCGCGGAGGACCCTAAAGGATCGGCGGCCTGAGGATTCTCCCCTCTTGGCATTCCAAATGAAATATCGCGCCGCCTAGACCCCGAACTGGTTCTCTCGGTGGGGATGGACATGGGGATACAACGAGCCTGTGGAAACGGCCGCGACCAATGGGCGAGCGAAGGGTGGCGGCGCGCCACTGCGGGAGGAGAGGGGTGGAACGGAGACCGGAGAAAGGTTAATAGGAATTCCGAGCATAGTCTCGGGATAGTTTCAATCGGACAAATTGAGGCAATCGATTTCCTATCATTGTCGATTGTGTTACGAAAATCAAGTCGGACGATTTTCGGACCACCGGCCCCCGCTAATTACGATTTAATTTCCTTGATTATTCGAGAGCCCGATGATCGCGGGCAATGTCACGCGGAACACCTTCATTATTCCAGATTCTTCCTGTCAGCCGCTGTTTCGAACGCGATCCCCGACTCCACTCGCTTTAATCTCGCGTGGGTCAATTTCCACTAGCCCGAAAACTACCAAACCGACTATAAGCGATCTCCCCTGTCTCACGCGCTCTGCACTACATTCTGCTGATCATGCTCTACTCAATTTGCTACAATTCATCCTCGTCGAGCTTCCGCAGCGAATACTTGCTCGTGGAATTTTCTACACGAAGTCGTGCGGTATATAATCGAAAGGGTTCCTATGTCATCCCCTTTTGTTGATAAAAACTCGTGTAAATTTAACCGAGCACTACTGTAATTAAAATAATTCGAGCCAGCAGAACCAGATATTTAATATATTGCAATATTTCAAAAAGAGTGAAGGGAATAATATGTATTGTGTACTCCCACGTTCGTTCACTGCGTGTAACGCTTTATTAAATACTGATATACAATACGTGAACGCGAACACGGACTAACGCGAGAACTTCGGTATCAGGGCGATGAGAACGACTAGGTCAAGTTGGACTAGTCGTCGAGTAGCTGGTCAGAAAGGCAAGAGAGAGCGTCGCTAACTTCTAAGGGCTATATTGTATAATTAAAGTAGGGGCGGGGAAACGTCTTCGAGCGGGGGAAACAGACGCGGAAAAAGGTCCGTTTCCGCCAACAGAAACTACCGGGCCCACGCGAATCTGGCTACCAGATGTGGGACTCTGCGAAAGCCAGATTCGCCCCGGCCTTGGCGAGAACCCAGGCAATTAGGGACCGACTAAGTTGGAGGTATACGGAGGGCAGCGGCCAGGCCGCTACAAGAGTACACGGCACTACATGTGTAATGCTGATGAAATAGTACGCAACCATCGTCAAAGATCGCGTGGCACGGGTCAGAATCGATCTCCCTTTTGTCCCGATAGTTCGAAAGCCTGCCACGTGGGACATTTTCCTCGGAGAGCTAATTTCCCGGTTTGTAGGGAGCGAACGATTATCGCTGTTACGTTGCTCGTATCCTTGACGGTGCGTGTTGAACTTAGCGGGTGTTCCGTCACTATAATCGTATCGCTGGGGACCGGTAACGCGATTATAGAGCACAGCGGACACGATACTGCTATGGTTTCGTCGGCTGCTGCCTTATTTCGGAACTAAAGACTGATGCAAGACTACCTGCTGTTGGCTAGCGCCATGGTACGGTGGGGCTGCCGATTCAATTACGAGGAAATCGGTGAAACGCGATTATAGTGATGGAACACCCGCTATGTTCGGGAAATATTGTTACCCTTTACAGGGATTTCGAGTTCAGCTTTGATGCACTGTTTGGATAGCACTCGGGGAATGTTTGTAGAAAAGGAATTTTGATGATTCCTTTTTGTTCGATGAGTGCCAGCGGGTCTTGAGTTGGCGCACTTTCTCCACTTTCATTTGAGCAACAGGTACGATATTGTAAACTGCGTGTTCAAGTAAGCGGATGATGTGACGTTTTGTAACGACGCATCAGTCTTTTCGATAAGAGATTGCGGGAGGAACCTCGGCTGAGAGAAAGCATAATGCTGATAAGATTCGATGCGCGGCGAGACTCTTACCTCATTTAACGCTGCTTCGTTGTAGCACTGTTGCTAACGACTGGTAACACGGTAATATTCCAGAATGGGACAAGTCTCGACCTTTCATCTGCAACAGAAATTCACAAGCACAAGTTAGCGTATGCGTTAATATTCTATAGCAAATAATATTCAGCCTTATCACCTCCACGCCTGTATCTATCTCTGTTCTCGATGTTACACCAGTATTAAATATCTTCAAATGAATTTTACATACACAGAAGTCGTACATTCATTTTAATTAAATGTCAGCGACTTGCTTATCAGTGTCACGTAATATCAAATCCACTGTTCTTTATGCCGATCCAGTTCGCAACGGTTTATCTATCCAGTAAGCTACTGTGCACTAACGTCTCTTGAATAAATCTTTTATCAATTTAACGATTAGAACAGTTCGAGCTTTCGATTCGTGGAATCTTGTGCTTCTCACGTTCTTTTACTTTGTACATACCATAAGCTCGTAATCAAGGAAACGGGTGTTTAAACACTTCCCGCGTCCATCGCGAATGCAAAGAAAACAAATCATCGTTTCTATTCGTTAACGTATAAATTGATTCCCGGGAAGTTCGACGAGCCGAAGGAAAAACTTTCGTTGTTCCTTTCCGTCGATACGACGGAGTTGGCGAGTTTTCGAGCGAAACAGTACAGGTAACGCGCGGCGAAGTAAGCTCGTGTTTGTAATCGACGGAACTTGGGATAGTCTCCGTCGAACTGATTATCGGCTCCGACGAGTTTCTATCTCTCGGAGATCGGCTCGAATAACGCAGGGACGACTAGGGGAAGAGAAAGAGAGCGTGAGAGATAGAGAGAGGGTGAACAAGGGTGGTACGGATAACGGGATAAATCTTTAATGCGATTTGGATCGAGCCGCGTGTAATTTAACAAGAGAGATGCACACAGAGTTATACACGGCCGAGGAATTAATTGGTACGGGCGGAACGGACCGGCGGGTAGACAAAACGCAACCGAATCGATCACCGAAGAAACGAATTCATTTTTTGCCCGGCTCGTTTGTTTCGCCCCGCTTTTGTTATTTCTCCCGGTTATAAAATACCATGGTTTATCAATTCGTCTGATCGAGGTAAACTGTTTTTCTAATCGATTTGTAAACAGATGTAAAGACTGGTGTGTTTTATGAGAATAACTGTAAAAATAAAGTTATACACACATGGGTTTATTCATTTTCAATCGATACAGTATTTCTCCTATAATATTGCGGGGGGTTCGGGAGACACGAGACGCTCGAGGGTAGCGGAAGCTATTCTATCCTCGTCGCTATTGGCTGCGCTGCCAGATGGTGGGGACAGAAACTCTACGCACAAGTCAATAAGGCACGACGCTACCGAGGAAATGTTGTTCTCGAAGTGCAGCGATCTGCATAAATGACCCAGATACCGCGTAATTGATCTCAGCCTACTTACAGAATTAATTGCACGCGAAATAATCGATTGCGGGGATAGAAATCGCGTTTTCTTGTTGGAAGTGCGCAAGAAAACGATAGTGGGCATCATCGAGGTCTCGATCATACTCGAAGAAACCGGCGCGAAGCGAAAAGTGACCGCGAGGGTCTCGTCGACGCAACCACGCACTCGTTGCCCAGACTTTCGCAATCGACTACCAGTTACCGGCTTCGTTATCCGTGCTTTTCCAGCAGCCGTTCGATCGAGCGGGCACGTCTCGCCGATTTCAATCAAACCATGAAGAGAGAGAGAGAGAAGTACGGCGTCGAGGTACGGCCCCGGAAATCCTGCTGAAAACTCTGTCCCGCGCGGAGAATTGATTTCTCAGCTAAACGATATCACCGTTTTGCGTAAAATTATAAGCGCACCACGATTTTTTGTTTTAAACGGATCGTGCAGGTACGAAATAAGGAAGACTTTTTCTCGTAGCTTGCAGCCAGGATTGAATAAAAGTATCATTAATTCTTACTAATGCACACGATTCCTCGTGTTTTACAAACTTGCACGTGCCATAAATGCACAACGATCCACTGTTTAATTACGACCGAGTCGTGTATTCAGATCTTTATCAACCAGCCGACTATTTTTACGAGCTGGCTGCTCATTTATTTTTAAGCGAAAGCGTACAAAGTGTATGTTTCTATCTCACGCGTACACAACGGCACACGTGTATAGAATTTGTACCCGCACTGAAATTCGCGTAACTTTTAGTACACGGAAACCCGTGTATTTAACGATCTGTATTTCGTTATGCTTATTAAATACACGTGTAGTAAACGTACCGCGAACTACATACACGTGAAATGGGGGTCTTTAATTAAAATGAAGCGACATGTCGAATTGGCTGCATTTAGACGATTTCTCCACCGGAATCGGGTCGGAGGACTTCGTTCGAATGCAAATGCGCGGGACGTCGAAACGATCGCTGTTGTAAACGATTCAGGATCAGGTCCGTGTGCTGATTCTGATCGGGATCGATCTAGGATCGGAGGTCGGGCGTAGTGGCCGCGTGTCTCCTAGACGAACCTGTTGCTCCGGGCAATTAACAACGAAACGCGCGGGCTCGGGGTAAAAAAGAGGGAGGAGCGAAGGAAATAATGAAAGCGGTTCAGCTGGCGCGCAGCGTTCGGTGCGCGCCGAGGCTTTTATGAAATCCCGGTTCGTCGGCCGCGCGCCGAGTATAATAATCAAGATGAATAGGGACGAGCACGCGCGGCAAGAGAGAACGCGGGGGCGTGAAGGGGGGAAGGACAGACCCAGACGGACAGAGGAAGAGGCTGAAACACGCCGCAGACAGAAGGAGAGGCTATGGCGGGAGCGAGAAAGGAAAGAACAGGAGAGAGACAATGCACGCGCGGACCAACGTCGAATTGCGGCACACTGGATGCACCACCTGAAATTACAGATCGTTACTCGGGGTTTATGGCGAAAATTAACATCCATTTCGGTAAACTGAACGGAACAGCCCGGGCAAGCCGTCCCGCGACCCACTAATGCGAAACCGTCCGAGCTGGCAAATTTAAATATGCGATTACGAGCCCGCAGCCAAAAATTCTGTTATTCCCGGCGAGGAGACCGAGTTTCGCGTGGGATCACGATTTTACGGGCAGGGATTTCTGCTTTCACGCACATGGATGATGCACCAGTGTCCTGAATCGGTTTAAACTTCGCTCCACATGAAAACTGTAAAACGCTCCTGAGAAATTAGCCAGCTAACCCCTTAAGTGACTAGCGGACTCGTGTAACGCATGCCGGCAAATTTTTAATACCTAAAAAGGGTAGAAAAAATATAATAAACGACGTTCTTACATTTTTAAATGATATCGACTTTTTGGACTATTTTCTCGATTTCCGCGTATCACTTAAGGGGGTAATGAGCGGGATAATGTTATGTATCTGTGGAGGTCTATGTGGACGAATGAGTTTCTGAAATGTACGAGTATTTAGTGCACAGTTCATGACAAATAGTTAACGATACGAGGTCTAAACAGTCTCGAGTATTCTTCGAGTCGCCTTCTTCAGAATCGGGCTTGACTGAACTAGCTCAGCAAGTAGATCAATAAGAACTATGCTGTTCGCACATGTGTTTCGCTAGACGCAAAACAGACGACCTCACGTGACCAGAGTGCACTTGAGGTTGCCTGCACAGCCGCATGCGCAATCTGTTCTTGCTATCTGACCGAGCCTCGTCTCCCGTGCATCGAAATTTTGTTTCTGTCTAAGTGAACGCGGATCAGCGCGACTATTACGATAAAAGGGGAAAAGCTATCGTTACTATTTGCATCGTAAATATGATCGTTCGATCGGGACACTGGAATCTACGAACAATGCCCGAACCCGAGCCGGAGATATGCGGGCAGCAATCAGCACGGAGGATCGATCGGAAAGTAAAAGTACATTTCCTCGCAAATTGGATGCATTAAACAGCGGCTGGGCTATCGATGAAAGGGATCTCGGGTGTCGGGATCGGTGGAAAGTCATTAAAATCGACCGATCTCGTTACTGGACGCTCTTTCTAGAACGCGCTCGCGCGCCGCCGAGCCGCCAGCCTAATTACCGTTTTCGATATTAAAAGCGAGAACGCGGTCCGGGACGGAGCATTAATCCCAGCTCATATAGTATTTCGAATAGTTGCCGGCGCGGCGCGTCACGGCGTGCGACGATTAACTTTCAACGGCCTGGATCCCGCGGAACACGCGACGGATCATGTCGCGAAACACCCGGGAAACGAAGGAACGAGTCACGAACTATAAAAACAGGGAGGGAGGGAAATAGAGGAAGAGTGTAAAACCGATGCAACGAGCCTCGTACACTTTGTACCGGCTCTCCCTCCCTCTGTCTTCCTATCTCTCTCTCTCTTTTTCCCTCTCTTTCACTACGCTGTTCTCGGTTGTCTGCCTACGTAGCGACACGTACGCGATCCAATACACGAGCATGCACACGGCGACACACACACGAGGACCCGGTGCATCCGCGGCTACGTGCGTGTGCCGCACGCTGCTGGCTATTATCGATCCCCGGTATCGCAACGAACATGCCTCGGCGAACGCTATCGTCGTGCCCGCGACTATCCGCGACTGTCCACTCGGCAATCTCCATTTCTCCAAAGTGTTTTCAAGAGAGAGACACCGGCTTACCCTTCAATATACACTTAACGTGCGGCGATCTTCTTTGTCGTCCTGCTTCTCCAGCGCTCACGATCCGCTAACATCAATTGTTTCGTTGCCACATTTTTTTCCGTACAGGTTTATTATGCATTTCGTACTTTTATCTACCTGCTTTTTACATTTTTTAAATATCTTATAGTGTATATATATGTGTGTATGTTTATCATATCTTATACGCTCTTGGAAATTATTTAAAGATAAACTAGACTTTGTATTTTTGTAAAACTTTTTTGCTTGGTTAACTGCATACGTTCAAGCTTCATTTTTTAATTTTTCTGTCTATCCTTATCGTCAGAAGTGTAGTGATTACTCTGTCGCGAAACCAAACAGGGTGTCACGATTTTCTACTGCGAGGCACGGTAATCTTTTAATTCGATAGTTGCAACAATATTTCCACAACATTTCGTCGAGCTACATACGCGTTAGCAGTACCATTTACCACGTACGTTTCCTCACGAACCAAAGCCAATTAACCGCGTAGTCCCCTGTGTACACACTTAGCGGAATAATCCACGCGTTACATCGAGTGTTTCCGGCGACCAGCGACTGCATGTGCAGCTGACGTCGATGGAAAACTCCCGCAAAGACGCGAAGAAGGTAGATAGATCGCAGTTCCATGCCATTTCCGTCATCGACAAGATTATCGATTCGGAGCACGACGAGGCGAGGAAACACTGTCTAGTCTGTAATCAAGCTCTTGAAATATAGTAAATACCCGACAATTTCCGAAATTGCAACAACCCTTCTCTCCATTTTATTTATTTAATGTTTCTCACGCACGCCTGCATTTTATTTTACGATAGGTAATCGCAGAATCAATCGAAAATAGAAAACCAGGCGAATAGGGCTCAAACCCTCCGACCTTTTTATTTTATTTATTTAATGTTTCTCACGTACGCCTGCACTTTATTCTACAATTAGTAGCCGCGGGACCAATCGAAAAAAGGGAACCAGGCGAATGGGGTTCAAGCCCTCCGACCTTTCCTAATCTTCAATGTGTGTGGTGTCCTAATCCAACATTATTGAATTTTAACCTTCCTCTAACATCAGTAGCAGTGTGTCACGACTGTTCACTCACTATGGATTCACGGACACTCACGGACTAGATTTCGTCTAATCTTATCTTTGGACGCCTCTGTCTCATTGATTTCTGTTCATAAATCATATTCTTCATGTTTCTTTAAATCCTTATTCTAATACAAAAAATACTTACAAAATGTTTCCATTGATATTTCAAGACTTATCTTATCCCTTCACTGCATAATTTTTTTAATTGGGATGAAAAATGTTGAAAGAAGGTCAGTTTTTGTGTTTTATTTAAGGGAAAAATATTTTTAAAAATTAAAACTTTAAAACAACGTTTTATCAAATGAGATAAAATGTGTAGAATAGTAAGAAAACGTATTCTTAGTTTACTACATATATACCAGATTTGTTAACTGTATCAGATATGATACACTACACTATGCAGCGAAGGGTTGATATACTGAAACTAATATACTGATGTCCTTAAATTTTTGTAATACGGCCTCTGCTTTAAATTGTGCGTACCCATTTTTATTATAAATGCATAATGTCCTCTAGTCATTAGCACTAATGCTATATCCATTGAACGTAAACAATTTCTTCAATTCTCTCTAGTACTCGCAAAATTAGTGGAATAAATATTTCCTCTACACGTTCGCGGCAAATTGATATTAGTGTTTCAGCGGCTGGAACAGTGAAACAATTTTTCGGAGTACGTAAATCTCCTACATACGTCCGCGTGAAGAATAACGCGACGTGACCTGCATCGCCGAGGTTACTAGTGCTGCATGTACATACCGTGTCAATACTACAGTAAAGTCGCGATGGTTGTCAACCAGCCTGTGTTCTGCACGGACAACTATCGCATACCGACATTATTTCTTAATGACTGCGTCTACCGCGCCGACGGCCGTCCGAGAGTTTAATCGAAAGCCGAACGTAGAGAAGGACATCATATAAGTACGGATCAAAGTCAAAGGAACTGTGTCGGCGACGGCGACTGTCCGCGTCTCTTTCTTTCCCATACGCTGTCCTTCCTTGGCCGGCAGTGGAGTGGGTAGGCACCTGACAACTATCGCAATACCCGGTCGTTGACAACTAAATTCGCGACCTTTTGTTTCGTAATTCTTTTATCGTATCATTCTAACCTCATTCAGTGACCATTCCATTTGAACTGTATATCATTGGAAAGCTCTGAATTTTGCGATTAATTTAATATAAAATACTCGTGCTTCAAAAATATATATAAAAGACTTTGTTTGAGGAAATGTGGAGGTCGCGAACTTAGTTGCCAACTTAATAAATGGACGCTATTTATTCATCCTACCGAATCGTGGCATAGACACGTTCGGCTATGTTGTGTAATCCTTTATATTTATTTATTGTGAGAATGTAGAGTTCGATTCAATCAATTGTATAATTGCTGACAGCAGGTGGCTTCGCACATTCGTGCCTCGCAATTTTGGACGTCGGAATTGAATATGAACGTAATAAAATGTGTCGGACGATGATGGTATGCAGGATGGTGTGGGTGGCTCGTAATTGTTCAAACAAAAAGCATCGTGTCCCAGCATCGTCGCGACAGAAGAGATTAGCGATGAGCGGAGATAAAATCCGTAGCAAAGCTGAAAACTGCAGCGCACTCGAAAAGGTCACCGGCGTGCCAGCCAACGTAGAAGTTTACGGGCTCGCTGCTGCTTCTTTTCCGCCCACGAGGACGCCTTACGGGGCTACAGCGAGCCGGCGAAAGCTGTAAAACGCGTCCGAGAACGATTCCGTCGCGAATCTTCTTCCCTTACCGGCGTCATCGTCTTTGACGACGAGGACACTTTCAAAGCGCCCTTTAATGGCTCTCTCCTGATCTCCGGTGTCTTCGCCACCCGCCCCGGAGGAATGGCCGCGGAAATTTTAAGCAAAATGGGTCACGACGGAGACCTACGTCTGCCGGAGTTTGCTTTAGAGATGTAAGTTTGATGGGGCGCAACCGGTTACTCGCCGGTGAACCGCGAGAAGACACGGGACCGAAGATATTCGATCGTTGACTTCGAATCGCTCCGAACTGCCGGAGTAAAAAGGCAAATCGTCCCGGCGATGGCAATCTCCATAGATTTTAATCTCCGGATGACTGTTGAGAAAAGTCAATGCATACAATGAACGCGGTTATGTGTGAGACGTATGAATGGGGCATGAATGACCACCGCTGGGTTGTGCGTTTTGCTCAGTTGAACTGCGTGCGAGAGTGCGTGCGTGCCACGTGCTATATAAAACCATTATTACAATAAAATCGGCCATTGTTACACTACCCCTCCTCTCATACTGATTCTTAACAATGACCGAAGGAATATCCAGCTTATTGTTCCAGATATCCGCGGAGTTACGGACCAAAATCGCGTGAAGCGATTCTCTTTGCGAAATTCCTAGCCAGTTTAGGCGAGTTTAGAAACCGCACGGACAATCGGCAGAATTGAACAAACACCGGCGAAGTTCCGTAGCGAATCAACCTCTGACATTTACCGGACGAATACAGGCGAACTCTGAACTTCGGTTTCCCACGTGTACCTACAGATACGAACGGATCCCACGTTCCCAGCTTCGTGTGTCCACAAATACAGTAATGTAGTGAGACACTACAAAGGACTACGGGATACTCGGATTCGATCGATCGCACAGCTTTTATTTGCATTCTCGCGTTCGCAACGCGTCGCCGGCCTTGAATCGATGCCGATGCCGAGCGGATTACGCAAGACGACGTAACTCGACGGTGGGTCGAATCGTAAAATCGTAAGTAACTAGCAAATCTATTGGGACGCTAATGGCTGACTTTGCAGCCACGGTAGTAACACGTTCTCCAAACAGACGAATCTTTGAATCAGCGACGAAACAGCACTTCGCGCGCGAAACGAGAAAACGGAGCTAAGTTTATTTTCCAGTGGATCGAGAAAGATTTCGAACAAGAGGTGTTATTCAACCCCCTGCCACTCGAACCCGGAGAAATATTTTGTTAGCATCTCCCATGGTTATTTAGGGGATGAAAATAGCCACTCAAATTAGGGTTAATTGTAATCTATTTGTTAAACGAATTAATCTTCTAAAGAACTGTGTATCAATTTAGCATCGATAGCATCGTATATCTGTAATTTTTCTGTAAGATTAACAGCCGCTAAGATAAACTACCAAATATGGTTACTAATCCCTCCTTAGGGGCTGCTTTCACCCCTTGGTTGTGAATAATGGGCGCCAAAAAGCCAGGGGCTACTTGGATAACGCCCTTTGTCAGTCTTTTCGTAATATATTTATACAGGGAGTTGGTGTAATTTATGAAAGGTAAATATTTCAGCCCTTATAATGGTCAACCTTTCTGAAAACAATTTTCCTAAAAATAAGAAATACATATGTACTAAGAAACTCTAATACATTTCAATAAGCACAATGGTTAGCGTGTTCCACATTCCCAAAATTGTAGCTTCATGTCCCCAAATAAAACAGCAGTCACCTTGCTGACGCCAATAAGAGCTAAGAGGGCGTAGGGGGACGTCGTTTCGGGGTAGAGAAGAACGCGAACGGATATCGTAAAAAGTGGATCGACTGAAAAGCAACGCGCGTCGGCCGCCGGAGGGTTTTAGGGCCGAGTGTATTTTCCTAGAGTTTTTCGGAGAGGGAAAATAAACGATAAAGCGACGGGACGCTGAATCGAGAGAGAGAGAGAGAGAACCGAGCTGAGCCGAGCCAAGCCGAGCCGCGACGCGCGTAAACGCTCGTCGGCCCCGGCGATCGCAATGCCGTGGTTTATTGATTCATTTCGTCCCGCCGACGATGTCCGTTTATCCCATCGGCGACGTATTCGCGGCCCCGGCCGTCTCGTGATTTGCGTTTCCCAGGCGTCCGTTCGGGCTCGCCTCGTACTCTCCGGAAACATCGACGGACACCGATCGATAGCTGAAAAACGATTCCAGCTTCGTGACTGCTGGATTGTCGATAGCAATCGAGATACCGAAATTTAGTAGTGTTCCATAAAAGGAAACGAGATATGAAAGAAATTGAGGCGTCGAAGCGGAAAAGTTTAGCACGTCTCGATAAATGCTCGACGATCTCCCCTCCTGTCCGCTATCAACATGAAGTGCAGTCACACGGACGCTGAGCTGCGTTCGTGTCGTTCGCAATCAGTAGATCGTGGATCGTTACGCAAATTCCCGTTTTTATTACTTCTTTCATGAAGCCGGGGCGAGGAAAAATTTATTTCCTAGAAGATATCTTATACATTACACTATATGCATATGTTATACAAATTTTTAAGGCATTCTATTCTTAAAGGAGTAGTAGCATGCACTTGTAACGAATTCTATTAAAGCGAGTCGCACATTTATTTCTTTTTACCAGAATTTCTCTTTCTATTTTTTATTCTCCAACAATGGGAACAGGAAACGAAAGTTTCTTCGTCGAACAGAAGACGGATGCACAGAGGAGTATTGAAACATGATCATCGGAATACACTGATAACTAAGCGATATAGTCGGAACGAGCTGCGTTGATTGTGCCCGACACGTAAAGAGCGATTTATCGGAATGACGCATGACCCAACAATGAAGTGTAAAATGATTGTGGGAATAGGAACGAAGCCTCCCTCGTTACATGTCTCTTGTCGGACCCAATTAAGTAACACAAAGACGGTTGCATCCACATGGCCGCAATGTTACATGTGATATAATCGATTACCACACCTGGACGTGTTGCATGCAACGTTCGACGAATGGCTCGTAACGATCCATTCCCGTTATATTTCTCGCGTGGGTGCATCTGATGGCATACCAATGATTCTAATGAATCGCAAATAATTTCGTGAAAAATTCATGGGAAGCTCGTACCGGGTCCATTTCGTTCCGATGTTTGCAGCTTTGTGGTAACTCGCGTCGCTATTGATTTGGCAACAGACATTTTAACTGCAACTCGACGAATGGGCTGTGGATCTTCATGCATTTATAGTTTGCGCACATTTTTGGAAGATAAGAAACCAAGAATAGTAACAGACTTTAACCCTTTGCATTTCATTCCTAAACATTTCTTTCCACCTACAATAATTCTATCGTGTATGTAACTTTTTTCATTTTATGTGTGTAGTAATTGATTATATATCAATCTCGGAGCTATTTATGTATCTGGAAAAGTTAAACATTCCTTCGGATCTAGAATATTTCCATTCCCTATGATTTTTGAAATTTTATGGATATGAAATTGTGTGGTATAATACCTCATACAATACCTAAATCTTTAGTAATTGATTAAATACCGATATATTTAATAATGTAAACAATATTGTGAATAATGGTAAGGGTTAATAACATCTGCACTCTATGCTTACATGAATTTTCTAGTCGTGAGATTGCACTTGTGCCCGATCCTAATACATATTTATAAAATTAGCCATTAAAGTTGGAATTCGCATAAAGATCCGCAGTTTATCAATAAATATAGCAGTCTATCGATAAATTTAATTGATCTCGAATTCGTCGAAGCGAGCAGAAAGCATCTCGTGCATCGAAGTGGTTTAACTAGTTGCTCCGGTATTATTACCGTTCGCTGCTTCGAAATGGTGTACTATTACAGCTGAATGAAATCCGCTAATAGCATCAGTTGATTCCGATTCTGTGGATGGTCACGACATCCAATCTCGAGAAACTGCGCCACATAAAGAAAATGCAGACTTTGCGGCCGGGAGAATTGAACGGCGCGCGGTCTCGGTCATTGAACGGCGAAAGATCGCTCGCATATTTTATTCAAATTTCACCGAGATCTCCGGTATCGGGGAAATCACTGGACAAGACGATGACGGTGGGGCGAAACCGATCGATACGCGTGCCGAGCATAACCCCGAGCAGGCAGGATAACATCCGTTGGAAACGGGTCAGAATCAGAGTTCGCGCGACGACGCAGAGACAGAGGTAACGCCGGACCAAATTTAACCGGCGACGAGACCATCAAAACCGAGAGCGAAACAGAGACAGCGAGAGAGGGAGAGAAAGAGAACGGAATTTGTAGAAAGCGTGCTAAAAACGTGGCAATTTCTCTGCGCTGTTGCACCAATGCGATCACGATGCTCCGCTTCTGAAGACGTTTATCGAAGATCGTAGGAATCTAGCGCAAAATCGTAGCAGTGAACGCAACAATGAAATTATGATCAATTTCTCTATCGAGTAGACAATGGATAAAAATTGTGGGAATTTTCTTGTAGCATGAGCATCGACGTCAATGTGATAATCTACTGTATTTTATCAAAGTTGATTAGTTCGTTCGTGCTGACCTCCTTACAAGCTTTGCCATCCTGATTTCTAATTTACGAATACTACGCGAAGTCCCAGCTGTTGTATGACAATAATTCGCAAGACGAAGTGACGGAAAATTGATTGCGGGTTACTGAGGTACACATGTACACTTGTACACACGAAGTATCCCGTGTCGAGCACGGGCAACCGATACGCGGAATCAAGTGCGCTGTGGAACAATTAATCGAGCCGCTACTGGATCCGATTAACATATGACAATTCGAGCGGCGCGCGATCAATATGTAAATACGCCGCGTAAAACATGACGGAGCAACATCCACGTAACTCGATCGATTTTTCATGTGTTCCGCTCTAGTAACAACGCGATTCGTTGACCGACATCGTGCACGAAACCGAAATGATTCTCGTCGATCGCTCGCGGTGTGCAGCCACCGCGTCGCACGACCGGAACGGCAAGAATTATTTCGACAATTATACCGACATCGTTATTCGCAAAATCGTCCGGTCTACGGTGTTTTCGAGAACCGGGACAACATCGGACGGCTACGTCGAGCTGCGACATTCCGCCGAGTCGAACAGCGATCCCGTCGAGGCGGTTTTCGCAGCGTTTAAAGCGAAGACTGGCAAGTGTCCAAGGATCGCTCGAACAAGAAGGCGCTTTAATTTGTTAATGTACGTCTTCATTGGGTATTTCCTGCCCCGAGGTATTTCGTGATTCAATTTAATTAGGGTACCGCGGAAGGATCGCTATCTCGCCGCTTCGTCGAAAGAGAGGAAGCGAGAGAAAGGGAAACAGAGAGAGGAACGCGAACCGACGACTCTCTTCTCGCCGCTTTTAGCAATTTCTGCCAGAGATTCCGCTCAACCGATTATTTCCCTTCGCTGCTGGCTGACTCGGAACATCTGTGAAAACTCTCTCGTTTTCTCTCTCCTCCTCCCTCTCGCTCACCCGCTCCCTCCCGTTCTGTTTGCAGCCCCGACACGCGCTAACCAACCCTTTGTAGCGGTTGCAGTACGTCAGCGTCTCTAATCGCTTTCCGTGAAAATATTGTGGGATATGAAAAACGCGACGAAGCAGCGAGATATCGGTGAATATCTGAACGCTCGGATGCGCCCGGCAAGTTATCACTGAACAGTGTACACTTTTCGAGCGAATCCAGCCCATAAAAATAATAAAAATGCTGCCGTGAGCAATGTTTAATCTTTATCTCCGCGCTCGATGTAGATGGTTATTACCTCGCGTCGACTGGTTTTTAAAACAGACTCTTGCTCGTAATTAGTTTGCGGATTTTATGCGGATAGTAATCCAATTGTACGGGATTTTTTCATCTAACACCACCACGCTGTTGGTACCATCATTACCTTTACTTAGTGGAATTGACAACTGAGATTTAGATACTGCGATGCAATGAAGTCGCCGTTTAGCGCTTTAGTTTAATCCAGTAGTCGAGAAATTTGGCATTGGCGTCCAGCGATCGCAAAGGCTACCATAATATTATTTCGTATATTTAACAAAACATATTACAATCAACGACTGAAAAACTTTTCTAACAAAACACTCCCTTATATCTTTATTTCGTTCAACCAAATTCACTCCATACATTTTGCCTCTCACTCATTATGTTTCTTACTCATTCTCACCACACATATTCCACTAATACTGTAGAGTCCTTCGACGGACTTTTAATAACCGATTAACTCGACGCGACGTTTTTGAAGAGACCGATATGATTTCTCTCACGATAGCGTATGAAAATTTCTCCGTCATTGATTTCCACCGATAAATTAGCCGCGGAACGTACGGAACCTGCTTTGCCCGGTAATTCCGTTTTCGGTAATCAGCCGCGCATCAATATTATACGATATCGATAGGAACGCAATTAACCAAACCGGCACCGAGCACGACTCGCGGGCATATTCAATTCGAGATATTTATTTCGCGAGCGAACGTGACTAGTGTGGCAGCAACGGGGCACGATCGATTGTAATTTTGTCACTTCGGGACACCGTAACGAGCCGCTGAGCTTGTCGGGAGCGAAACGCGGATTCGACGATGCGATACGCGAACTTGATGACGGTGCGTAAGATTTGCTGGATTTGCCGAATTCGCCGGACACGCTGTTCTTTTTGAGCAAGCGCGATCCACGGAAATTCGTCCCGACACAACATGAAACCACAGAGTTGCACCGCGAACGTACGATTCTTTAGCGTACAAATATTTATACAGCTACCTCTCTCTGCTCTGCTTATTTTTATCGCGTCTGGAACGTTTTGCCCGGTTTCGAAAAACAATGAGGACGACGGAATAAACGTTCATTGCTTTATTATTTTACAATATGAGTATTCTCGTTATTTTCTGTTTGCCCGTATACAATCCTCGTCCGTTTTTTATAATATTGAACCTTTAAAACCTTTCACATCCGTTATACGAAATTTGCATAGAGAATTTACGCGAATCGAACGTAGCCCATTAGACCGCGATGTAATTTTACACCATCGGCGCGTCATTAAATTTACAATGGTATTATAATAGAAAGAAGGACACATGATAAAATATAGTCAGCAACCGTTTCGCTGACCCAATTAATAAACTAAACTCATTAACATTCAACGGACGTGAGAGTATCTATGGACAACAGGTCACATTAACTTTAGAATTATTCAACATAGAAGTCAATCAATAATTATGAAATATTAAGCAAGAACAAATACACGCTCGCCTGTCATTCGTAAATTCGAATCGAGTTACCATGCAAGCAGGAACGATCGAGCTGTTCTCGTGGAAAGAAATTCACAAGGCAGTAGCCGTTCTCATCATAGCGGCGATAAACAAACGCAAAGGGGCGAGGCGTCGATAAAAATCGCGGAGATCCAACGATCACGAGTCCATTAAACCGAAAGGTCCACGGAACAAGGCTAACGACGAGGGCCCAGCTTCCGCCGCTACTTATTCTCAAGTATCCCGTGAGCTGGAACGAAATGGGCCAGCGCGATTATGCCAAAAACCAGTTAGGGACTCGCGAGGCGCTGCGTATGGGACCAAGTTAGTCGCGACAGTCGATAAATATCAAGGAGAAAGTGGTCGGGACGGTGGAAACGGTGCTTGTATGGAATTCTGCGGCAGAACGACGCACCGGTGTGACGGATTGACAATCTGGCTGGACAAAAGTCGAGATGAACAATTTCACTGCATCGCTGTATGTGATGTCGTGTCGATCCCAGAATTGCGAGGTCGGATCGTTACAAATAATATTAAGGATATATTTTTATAAATTGATTCTGTTGGAATTTATTTAAGAAACAAATTGACAAAAATAATGTACTACATATTACTTAGTAGGCACTTTCGATCTCGTCTTCTCGAATGGCTATACATCGTGCCTGACAACGTGTCTTCAGATATATTGTTTAGAATACATTCTATTTCATATTATAGAAACAGTGTGGTTTACTGTCTACAGTTTACCCATATTCCAACAGATTCAAACGTTTTCTTCAAAATACGACAGAACATTCCCTCCAACCTAATATAAATCTCGGTACGCTAACGGTTAATAAAATATATAAAAGAAGAAACTTTTTAAAAACCACGCTTACATTAAAATACACTAAAAAGGAGAAAATAATTTTTTTCCTGGTTCTCCATAATCCAGTTAAATGATTAATAATATTTTTCCCCAAAATTTTAAGCCATTAGTTCAAAATTTCTCCTGTTATAAAATTAGTGTCGGAATAGATAGAAAAATTTAATATTAGGTGAAGTAGAAAGTTCTGAGCGTTTTACTTCGCCTAATATAAATTTAAATAAAATCATGCCATCGTGACTATAAATAAAAGCGTGGAACAACCACGAAGATACGTCAATATAGTTCAGCGTTCCACGCTTTTATTTTTATAGTCACTATCTAATATCATGATTTTATTTAAATTTATATTAAATTTTTCTATCAATTCCGACAGTAATTTTATAACAGGAGAAATTTTGAACTCATTGCTTAAAATTTTGGGGAAAAATATTATCGATCATTTAACTGGATTCGGTATTTTATGGAGAATCAGGAAAAAAATGATTTTTTACTTTTTAGTGCATTTTAATATAAGCTCGGTTTTTAAAAAGTTTTTTTTATATATTTTATTCTCTAGTTTTATTGTCATCGGAAGCAAGTGTGTATACAAAATTTCAGCAAGATCGGACAATGGGAAGAGGTTTAACAAGTCTCTAGCTCATCGGGAAGTTAGTTTAAAATCAATTGCAAAATTTGTGCCGAACAGACAAACAGACAGACAGACAAACAAGTAAGCGATCTAATAAAAACGTGGTAAAATTCGATTACAAGATTTGACGCATACAACAACACGGCAAGTTAATATAAGCGTGGTAAAAAAAGGTTCAGCATGCGTTCGTCAGCTGCGTGTCCCTACGGGTCGTCGAATATTCTAAATATGGTAGATTCGCTATTTTTTGGCCGAACCTTTCGTCCTTTATGGCGATCAAGGTCGTTATGCCGCTAGGAGGTAGTCTAGCCGACCTTCACGGCCGAACACTGTATTTAAAAGATATCAGTGAAATGATGTTCGCCGGGTGTCGCGACCGCAGAGGGAACAGTTCTTCGCTGGATGTGTACCATGTGGGTCGCGGCCTTTTGATGTAATCATCGTTTCGACTGCATTAACGATACCGTCGTCAAAGTTACGACTATGGACCATTACCGTGCTTGGCAAAGGCCGACGTCCGTGTACTTTTGATAGCATTAGCGGTACTGTTTACCGGTAAATGGTTCCCCTCGAATTCCAACGGGCGGGTCTCGTTAAACAGAGACCCGACGGAGAGACGTGTGCGGAAGCTGCCGGAAGAGAGGAGTTCCAAGGGGACACAAGGAGACGCACCACGGCCCGTCTACCACCGATCCGTCGTCGTTGGCGATGTTGGTGCGAAGCGTGTCCTTGCTTTCTAATTGTCGTGTAATTACGGTATGCGCGCAGCCAGAGAGTCTGTTCGCCGCCACCGTCGTCGTCGACGTCGCCCGTGAGGCACTCCGCAATCGGTCTATATTTATCCACTGTTTGAACCTAGCCAGCCGTTCCTGCTCGCTAAGCCGACCAGCACCGCAGCGAAGACGAAGCTGCACGAGGAAACGGCCGCCGCAGAAAAACGAGGAAGAAGTTGATTGCGTAACAGCGAACATTACCGACGCTGGCATTAACGCGCCGTTCCCAGTCGATTCTCGGACACTGACGAAGCTACGGGCCCCGGCGACGTTCGCCGATTTTTATTTATTTGCTAGTTATGTAATTTCATTCTTGCTCGCGCTCGAAGGAAGCGCTGCTAGAAAGCGGTTCTTACTGTGCCAGTTAGACGTAAGTAGTTCCACAGGGTTCACGGTTGCTTTGATTTGATTTTAATTGATAAGAACAGGCGTGGTTTTACCGGTGGAAAAAAGGGTGCACCTCTACCCCCGGTCAGAAGGACGAAGGAATAGGGTGTGAAACGCTTGGGCGGTGGGGTTTTAGTGGGTATGGCTAGGGAAAAAGTTCTGGTCCCCCAACTTTCATGTAATGGGTGTGTGCGTAACCGCGTTTCCCCACCACCCTTAAACAAAAAAAGGGTTGTTTTGATTTGGAACTAAGAAGCACGTGTTTAAAAAAGATGAAGGTTTATGTCTCGCATTTCTTGATGCAACAGTGTGCCCACGGAGAACGAATGGTCATCGGAACAAACGGGCAATCGAAAGTAGCTCAGGTGCACCGCGACGACGGTATCGCAGATAACAGCGATCCCAGTTGCCGGCGATTATTTACATTGTATTCAAACGTTCCCCGAGTTTCGCTGTCAAAGACCAACTGTTTATAATGTTAGCAGCGGCATAAGTCTGTGGCAATGGCCGATTGTTCAATTTCATTGTGCGGTCCCTGATGGACAAAGACTCGATCGTCCACGCGGCTTCGTTCGTAAGGCAGGAAACGAGTGGACCGTAAACTCGCGGCGAAGTTGAGGCAGATTTCCAAGTCAAGATCCAAGAAAAGTCGACGAAACGATGATGCGCCGGCAACGGCGAAAGATAAATCAAGATTCCAAACGGATTGGGGAAACGTGAAAGACGTGACATTAACAATTCAAGAGGAGATAGAGGGACGGAGAGAGGAAGGTTAATGGTGACAGATTTCGAGTGAACAGGAGAAAGAAAAGAGAACAGGAGAGAACGTTTGTGTCCCGTTGCGGGCTCCAACGGCACCGTTGCATGCCGGCTTTCCTCGTTATTTCGCCATCCGACCGTGAGGAATCGTTAATATACTCTGCGCCGCCCCGGCCCCGCCCCACCTCGATCGAATCAAACGGATTTCGATATTTGTCTCACACTCGCGGGAACGAGACTCGGCGTGTATCGGCGATGAAAGATTTTTAATCGTTTTATGAGCATGCCGACCAAACATCGCGCTGCACGATTAATCAACAGAATAAATATCTCTCGTAAATTGGTGGAATTTATTCCGGCGCACGGATATTAACCGAGCGCCGCGGCGGTCATTAATTATTTGTGTAGCCATTTTCACAAACTCAACTAATACGCACCGATAATAAACAAATATCACACAATATGCGTATACCGCTGATTTTGATAATGCACTTTGACGTTGAACCTGAACCTGAAAAATCGAACCCGACGCATAGTCAAAATATAACTAATGTACATATTCTCAAATGTCCATGATATGCGAGAGACGCCTGGGGAAGCTGAAACATCTGGCAGAGGGCTGTGAAGGTGTAGGGAGAATAAATACAAGTATTGAAAAGATAATATAAGATGAAAGAGTGGGGGAAAAAGAAAAGGAATAACTAAAAGGAGAGAAGCAGAGGCAATAGTTGATTTAAGGTATTAGGATTTCGTAACGATTTCCTAACTGCGAGGTCGAAATTAAATAAATATAACTATTCTCAAGTACACGAGTACTCATTTAGGTGCTCCAAAACATCTTCAAGAGTGGGATTGAAGGATTCGAACCCGATACACCGTAGATCCGAGAGTAGTCCAGGAGCTGAATCCCAAGAATCCCTGGAAAGGTAGGTTTAGCAGTCATAGTATAGTCCGCGCTGAATAAATGAATATGTATTGGCTGATTTGAATCCACTTTCTCCCGCTTGTTTGACTCTGAGTAAGACAGTAGTTACCCATATCCGACCAATTAAAGATTTCCTACAAATCATCCGCCGCTCCTCGATCTGTTTACACGGCTCAAACAGCTTAGCTTGAGCTCGCAACTTCCGTCAGCCGCTAAAACTACCCATTTGCATCACCGTTGAACAATTTACGGAGATAGAGGCAAGGGGATCTCGGCGTTCGGTCTAACAACTGTACTTTCTAATTCCGAGCATAATTACTCATAATCACCTCTCCGAGCAATGTCATTGAACCGTAACCCGAATCGAGAAGAAACTCCGGGAAAGATTTCACTCGTTCGTCGCGTCGAGCTTCCATCGAGTTGCCCTGACCTCGCCCCCGAGACTGTTCGATATATCTCCGGTGGCATAATTTAATGACGATGCTCGGAACGGAATCGCGCTTAATGGATTAAAAAGGTATGTTTCGAGAGCCTCGGTCGATCCGGAGAACCTTCGAAAAACGGTGCTCGTGGAATGCGAGCAGAACGTAAATCGCGGAACGGTTCTCCGAAACGAAATAAGCGCGAGCTGGAGAAACAAAACGAACGCGTCGCTGCTCGAAACCGTGGGGTCGCGGTAAATTTATCCGCAGGCTCGATTCCACCATGTGCAACGGCTGCAACACAGAAACACACTTCGCGAGCGGTTACGTGTTGCCCGCGGTATTGTTGTCGCGAGAAAAAAGGCGGCCCGCGAGAACAAATCTCTGTTACGCGCCGAGCTGTAGATACCACTTCGGGGGATTAAGCGTTTATGAACGAATTTATAACGAATCCCCACACGGCTTCACCTTATATACCCGACTATTCTCTCTCTCGAACAGCCAGTGGCGATTGTACTTCTGCCTTTAGCATTTAATAGTTTGATTTTTAAACCGTTCGCTAAGGTGGCAAATAATTTTCTCCATGGAGAAAGTTAATAGCCTGGAACATTTCAAGTTTATTGTATCCATAGAAAAATTGAGAAAAGCATTTGCCTCGCTTGGACAATTTTAATAGCAGTCAGAATGATAATGGACGTACCGAGTGTCTATTTCTAATTCTCCATATTCGAACGAGTTTGCATTGATCTTCAGTTGCGGGATGGAAAGTTTCGAGCACGCGGACATGGAACTACTTGAAAACACCGTCGAAAATGTTGGTGGTTTGCGTAAACGTTGTCGAAATCTACGGTCGTGTTCGGAATAACCGGGTGTTTCCGTCGTTGGCCGTCGAACACGCGCGAAGTTCGTGGGAGCGAGCGATTCAATTGCGCGGATCCATTTTGACGACAGTCGCGGGAACGCATTTAAGCGTGGAAACTATGCTAGTTCCCGGAGACGGCGGAAAAAGGAGCGCCGAGCGCTCTCGTCGAACTTTCCCGTCGGCGGCGGCGGCGACGTCACGATGAACGAGGATAAGCGGGCGGCAGACGATAGTGAAGTATCGCGACGCGAGTTGCCGGTTAATTAAATGGAAGTTCCGCGTCAGAAGCTAAGGCTAAGGAGCCAACATCCAGTTAGTCGAGTCCTTGCCGCTGAAGAGAAAACTTTGAAGGGGTTGCGGGGGCGGGGCGGAAAAACCGTCGAGAGGAAGAGAGAAAGAGAGAAAGAGACAGAGAGTCGAAACGAGCAACGAGGCTCCGAGCGGAGGAAGAAAGCGCCGAGAGCGAAATCGTCGGGTGATTAAGCGACGGTACATCGCGTTCCGCTTCGGTAAATCGTTGATTAGAGACGCGGAAATGGAGTCGAAGGACGAAAAGCAGCGCGCCGATCCGGCCGACATGGAAAAAATGGAATGAGAACAATGCCAAGTGCGTCGCATGCTGCGACGGCGACTGTGATGACGGATAATGACGAGCATTGGACGATCCGATGGCGTTCCCATTGTACAGCTGGCAAAAGGCACTGCAAATACCTTAGACTAGTGCAGGAAATGAATTGTGTACAGATGAATGAGCCGTTTAATGCAAAAATTACGAGGGATTCAGTAAAAGTTCCAATGAAACACAATAACACCGAAAGATGTTACATGAAGGATCGTGCACACATTTCCTTCCTCTGCGTTTTCGCAAAAATTAGCAACCGTGGTTTTTGAAAAAACTTTAGAGCTCTCCGTACATTTCCGAAGGTACTCGCAAAGATTTCCCCATGAAATTTACGGGTAGTGGATTATAGATAAAATAGATTGCTCCGTTCTGTCGGAGAGGTAGCCGTTCGAAGGCAGGAAAAATGAGATGGAACGAGGCAACGCTGAAAGATACGCCCCCGATTCATAGGAAGGCCTTGTAAGGGGAAATCCGCATCGCGAGGCAGCGATCACGAGATAAAACTAAATGACCACTTTAAATCGCTTTTATGCGCGTAGAATGAACGTCGGAACCACGTGCACTGTGGGTACACTCCGTTACGACAGAGGGTACGTACCAGTTTACAGATAACAATTCTACTTGCGGCGGCCGCTTTCGCACGACCCTATTGTCGGAACGATTCCGCGTAACGGTACGCAAATCTGGATTTTACCTGTTTCTTTCAGCTCCACAACACGCTAGTGCACAGGTCGAACGCTGTTCACATCTGTTGAGCATTATTGCGACACCTTTTATTAGAGCGGCGCGTGAAGATGATTGCGTCAGAAAAATATGTCCGTCGATTCGCACTAGTAATGAGACGTTTTCAATAAGAATACGCGTTTTCCGAATGATTGATTGGCTACATCCGTGTGCCATGCAAATTCAGGCCCAAATTGTACATTAGTCATAAACTGACCGGAAACCTGTACTTTTCGCAAAAGAATCAAACGCTTTGACAGAAAAGTTTCACTTCGAGCTATGGAAACAGTCTGGAAACTTTCTCCACTGGAAGATTATGGAAGCCTTCGTCGCTGGCACGGAATTATTAAACATTTCACTGTGTTCCAACTGTAAAAAACTTCATTTCCTTAAGTTGAAAACGAGTCGGATTACGAACAAAAGTTACGTTGTTACAGCTGACACTAACAATTACCAAACGGAGTAAAATCGTGTCCGTTTTTCTCGTCACTGAAATCGTATTCATTCATAAATCGCTAAAAACACCGTAACCGCGTTTCCGTCGATAGGCGCTCCAGTTAATTAATACGCTTCCAGATCCAGGGGGCGAGAGAAAAAAAGAGGCTTTAAATTTAATTCAGCCGACGAACGGCCCGAACGAGATTTCTCGCAGCTCTGTGCGAACGCAGCGTAGCGCTGTGCCGTTTCTACCGGAATTTATTGCGGCACGCAATAAAACAAACGGGACCGAGAAAAATAATCTTCTTGCTCGCGATTCTCCGTTTAAACGAATTTAATTTGATCTTTTCACGAGGTGTTGCAACAGAACGCCGGCTGCAAAACGGCGATGCCACATCGTTAATGAGAGAACTGTTTCGAGCCCTTCAATCCTGTTTAATGAAACAACCGTAAAAATGATAATTGTTCCCATGATTTTCGCGTAAATCGTTTCCTCCCAGGTGTCGAGAAACGAGAAAACCCATAAAACAATTTTCGATTTCATCAGTGGATCTCGAGCAATTAACTTGTTATTGGTAAATTACCTACAAGAAAATATTCCCACTTGGAAGCTTGCGCTGTCATTCATTCAAATTGATATAGTTTGTGTTTTCTACAGTTAAGCAAGTTAATAATGTAGCCCATATGGGACATCATGAGTCAATAGTAACAAACTGGTCAGCCCTTGGGGGGCAAGTAAATTTGCTAGATCTGTGACAAACTGTTAGGAAAAGCCGGCCGCGTCGCTTCCATTGTCAGGTGTTAATGGCTGTTTGCTCCAGAAAGGAAGTTAAAAAAGGCGACTCGTTAACTAACGCGCAAGAAAGAACGGCCGGGTGTTAAACGCCGTCGATAAATCAGCAAGAGGGGACCAAAAGTTCCGAAACATCCCCTTTCCCCTGGAATACGCTGAAGAATGCAGCCAAGAGTACACCGACCCGCGGCATTCTCGACTTTCATTCCAGAGACTTAGATAATAGTACACGAGCAACCGGGCACAATACTCGATTTGACACGCGTATTTATTCGACAACTATTTTAGAAAGTCGCTTTTACGAACAACACGTGCACCGGGATCTTGCGTCGAACAGCACTCTTTCAAAAATACGGCTGAGATACGCGAAAGAGTAGCTACGTACTTCATTGCGAGTCGCAGGCCAGAGAGAACCCAACAAGGAGAAACAAGAATGTGTAACGCATTATCATACTACTTTCAGCTTCATACAAGCCGCAATAGAGGAAGTGCATTTCCGAGAATTGTGCAAAGCCCTTGTAAATATCAATTTTACACGAATGTCCGCAGTCAAAGTGAAAAACGTCGTCATCGATAATTAAGGGATCACGCATCGATCCTGTTGTAGCACTTTTCTATCATTTATCTTCTACGATCAACGCATTAGGCACCGACCGCCGAGGAGTGCCTCCTCGGTGTCGCGTTTACGACACGATATCGCGCGATTAAGAGCCGCGCCACTATCGTCGCGGTCGCGAACGGTCATACCAGATGTTAGCCGAGAGAAGTAATAAAGATCCTGCGCGTTACGTCGCATTGTGACCGTCGCATCGTTCATGCGCTACTTATGCGGTGGCCTCGATGCTCTTAATCCTTTCGCTGGCCAGATTCTCGCCGACGTTTGCCCCGATTTCAAGCTCGGCTCGATATGTCTTTGATGTCGACCGCTGCTGCGCTAGCAAGACAATTTTCTTTAACGATAAAGGAAGCGTTCTTTGTTTCAAGACTTTGTTAACAGTCACTGTTGCTCAGAAATGTTTACAAAGAAAATCCTTGTAATAATTTTTCACATTCTTGCGGAGCCACGTTCTCGAACTATAAAGTACAACATTGTGGAGTATCCTAGAAGATTTTGGTTACTGACGTAAACGGGGTAAATATTGTATTCTGCGATGGAAGACCTTGGTAAGTTCATTTATTAGTGAAACTCTACTTATTGAAGTTTTACATAATTTTGTACAGTCCCGATTGTTTCGTGCCAGAATTACACAGCTTTCAAAACCTGAATTCACCCGGTAAAGACACTTAGGATTTCAATTGATGGAGGACATTTTCGCAGAATCTTGTATTCTGCAATTGAAGACCTGGGTAAGTTCATTTATTAGTGAAACTCTAGTTATTGAAGTTTTACGTAATTTTGTACCGTCCCGATTGTTTCGTGCCAGAATTAAAGTTTTCAAAATCTGAATTCACCCGGTTATGGCAATGAGGTTTCCAATCGATGGAGGGCATTTTCGCGGAGAGGGGATCCGCAGTGTAGTTAGCGAGCGGAGCGTAACAGCTGTAAGGCATTGAAAAACGTGAATTCGCATGGAGAGGTCTGGAGTCGCGGGATTCGTGATTGTAGTGGAGACCGATTACCGAATGAAGAAGCGCACTTTTCTGGGATTTGAGGGTAGCCGGTCCCCCGGAACGGGCTTAATAATAGCGGTGAGTGCAGAACCGCAGCACGCCGCGCCGGTGCGTTGTTGTATGCACAGAGGCGGCCAATCGAGGATAAGCCGGGTCGAGTGTACACGCAAGCGCTCTGCCATGCGCTAGAACGTGCCACATGGCCGCCACCTTGGCAATGCGTTGACCCTAAAGTAGCGCGTTCACCACTACCACGCTCTGTCCTCGGTGCAGCGCGTCTACTAGAGGCTGGTTCGAGCGTGGTCGGGCCGCTAGCGCGCCGGTTGTTTCGACGCATGCACTCGTGCGGAGCAGCCGTAACGGTGGGGAGAGAAGGGAGGAACCGTGCCATGCCGTGGCGATGCAGTTTCGATGCAGCGCGCCCCAATGTTGCTCTTTTTGAAATACCGCTGCGTCGCACATCTCACGAGCTCCGCGCGTGTCCTCGCCTCTGTCCGCCGCTGAACGATTTTCTAAGATTAGGCCCGAACTCAACGTTTATACCAACGAAAATATCGTTATTTTCCACGTGCCCCCGGCGATCTGCGACCAACTGTCTTTGATGCTCGAAGAATAACAAATTCGATGGTTCGCCTGCGCGAACCGACTTTTATGCATCGCGGCCTCGATCCTCCAGCCATTTTCTTCTTTCGTCCTTCCTCAGACGCGCCATCGTAAAACCCCCGCATCCACCGCACAGTAAAGCACAAGGCCGTTTACTTTAACGCATTGGAACGCAAGTTCCATAATATGTACAGTGGATTCCGCTTGTTTGAGCCGCCGTTTATTTGGGGCGACGTGCTAAGAACAGCACTCCCAAATACATACATACACATTCAGAATCTACTGTAATGCTACGAGTTTGTGTCTCACTGCAAGAATTCTTAGAGATTCTGAAGAAAATGCTAATATTTCTGAAGCAGGTACATAATACCTGAAACGATTTCCAGTAGAATTAAAATTCACCATCAGACACAGTTCCACTTCAGTTGTTCGTAAATTCTGCTTTGAAGCTATCCGATCCGAGGATAGCGATCGACGTCGCTCAAAAAAAAAGCTGCGCAGTTGCGCCGACGCGGCGTATCAAGTAGATCAATTTATGCGGACTGGTGAAACCAATGCACAAGCTTATCGTAAAATACGAGCGACGGTCTGGGGATTATCTTATCGAGAACCGCTCCCGTATCTACTCTCAGCAGTAAATCAATTATATTTGTTTATTACGCGGCGAATTCAATGCCTTTCGTACAGACTCAATTAGAAGCGCTTTATCTACGAAGACGTCTATTATGAGTTTTCATGCGAATCGCACAGCAAGATTCTCGAGAAACTAATCGTCGACTGAAAAATCGTTCAAGCAAAGCAAGCGTTTTAACCACGTGGATATTTATAACCACACGGAAACAAAGTTTTATGCAAAACCGGCGATACGGAAAGGAACGCGTGGTCATCCAGGTACGGTGTACATATTTCTTTTGCGTGGGTAGCGGTCAGTGTAAAAAACTTCGACGTCTCTTCTATTCTTTTATAACTGCATTACTTTTTTATCACTGTGCAGTGGTCGGCGATTTCAGCTACATATTTGTAAACATTCAATGCGAAAATATGTCTGGGTCGTTTGTGCGAGAGGAAACTAAACAAACTTTGTTGGTAAACACAGATTTCATTCGTGTACATTTTCTTTACGATGAACGAATCTCGCGAACACAAAATCACAAATGATCGCAACAACGGTGCAAACACTCGGCGGGAGAATTTTCTCCGTTGTTCCAGTTTCGAAGAAACGAGGCGACGCGGAACGGGCCGGGACGAACCGCGACGGATCCGCGTGCGGTCAGAAACGATACTCCGTTGATGCGTTCGTTTCTCGACGCGTTATCTCGAACATGTAATCTTATCCCCGATCTGTAAACACCGGGAGATAAGTACCGGCGGATAAGCGGTTACAGGTGGTTCCCCTCTCCGTGTTCGTTCCCGCCCTATGTTTCTCTTTCTGTCTTCGTCCCGCCTCGCACCTTCTACCCGCCGTCTTCATCCTCGAGACGCCACGCCGCCACCCGACTTCCAGGTACACGAATAGCAGGTACACCCGCGCGTATATCTTGTTCACGACCGAATAGACGAGCGACTCGATTCCCCGGCTCGATAGCACGTTTACCGTGTTCAATCGTATTGTTCCGATTCCGAGGACCGCTGTCCGAGATTCTGCACACAGTGTTTCTCTCGGTCGACGGTGCTCCGGCCATACACCGATCCTCGATATTTCTGGAAATTTGCAACCTTGACGGAATTACTAACCGAGCTGCTTCTTCTTCCGAAACAAAATACATAGAATGTGCTATGTATTATGTATTCAATTCTGCGGAATAAATGCAGACTCGCGTGAAATTAAATTTCTTTGTAGCGAATTATTAGGAGAACATGGATTTGAAGAACATGTTAATCTTTATGCTATTTTCTCAAACTCGAAACTTCCTGATATAAATTCCATTTATGATTAATCTGAGGATTTTATGCAGAACAGTAAAAACATTTCAAGAATGCAAAACTACGTCAAATTCGTGAAAAAAGAAAACTCTGCTGTAATTCTAAAACCTTATCGCTCCTTCATTCAGCTCGGTTGTTTGGTCGTTCGAAAGAAAGAGCTCGTAAACTAACGCGTCTCAAATTCACCATAGGACGGCTGAATTCGAGCAGGTTGACGACAGCGTGCAAAGTTAACTTCTGCGAGGAAATTAAAACCCGTGTACAGGGCGCGTTCATTTTTCCGCTATTGTACGCTCCGATACAATTGGCGACCGGTTGCCCGAGTAGATTGAGCAGGCGGAGGTACACAAAAGACCGGCGACAAAGCAACGAGCGCCGAGAGAGCCGTGCTCTCGAAAGCTTTCGTCCTCTCCAGTCTGTCCGCCCGCGCCCGGCCGGCCTCTGAAACCTCGATCAAGAGGAATTTCGGTCGTTTCACTTGTCGCCGTGTTCTCGCGACGGGTCCACGCTCCGCCACCTTGCTACCGATCGCTCTCTCGCTGCAAATATCTCAGCGTTCTTATCGACGCCGGGAATCTGGAGCCGTGCAACGCCGATAAAGGCTTTCCATTCGACCGGGAAACGTTTACAGTGGCTGTTGCGTGCGCGATCGCTCCACGGATTTTCTTTTAAATCCACTCCGGGACCTCGTAAATCCCAGCTTCAACCTATCGTGCTACGAAACCCGCTTCACGAGTCACGATTGTTCCCAGCAAATTAATCCCCGACAATTGAATTAAAACGGTAGAGCGGTGATCGCGCGATAATTCGATTCGTGATTTACGCTTTCCGATAGATCGCGCGGGATTGCCGGATACGAGGCTGTCGACTTACGAGGGAACTGCTCCGACCTGGGAGAACACGATTCTTTTTGAAAATCGCTGGACAAGTTTATGTTGAGAACTGTCGGAGCTTGTGGATGTTTGTGGTCTGAATAATCTATCCGCGTACACTAATAATACGATTTAATAAGCATACTTTTTAATACACGTGTGAACTGTTGACGTACTCGACAAGAACCAATAGGTTTGGGCCCAGAATAACCCAGAATGACAAATAATAAGGTGTAATGTCTACAGTAAACGTTACTTGCCACGTGGTGGACACACATCCGGTGCGAGTTCCACATATATTTAACTACAAAGAACTTAAAAGAAGCGACAAGAAATACGGCGATACAAGGACCGATCGGATTTTCTGGATTTGTAAAGGGTAATCGAAATAAATCACGTGGATCGGAGATTTCGTTTTAATTTTTCCGAAACGTAGCGGCCAATTTTCTTCGAATTGTTTGGATGCTGTAGATTAAAAGTACCATTGATTTTGATGGAATCAGAGGGGGCGGCGTTTATCGGTGCATTGTACGCGCAATTCGCATTGTTCTGGGACGGGACAGTGGCAACGCGAGAGCGGCTCTATCGACCGACCGACCGAAAAATCGAGTTTCGCGTTCCAGCAGCGTGGCAACCAGTTCCCCTTGAGATATCGGATAGCGCTTCGCAATACCGAAAATGGACGCCGCGGTGAGAAACGAGCGGTCTCGGATGTCCGCGAACCTTTTCTATGAAGCCGATAACGAACGAAGTCGTTGCTCCCGCCGCGTCGTCGTCCTTCGCGGCCCACGCGGGTTTCGCGAACCTCGCGAGCGTTATTTCGCGCGCGCACACGCTGCAGAATAACTTCACGTGTACGTACACTGGGTGTACCCAACAATGACCGGGTGTTGGATGTCCGGATGAAATTCACCGGTGATTTGTATCGGCGGACTTTATTGTTTCAGCCTTGCGCCGACGGATACACGATTTCACGATCCGCGACGGTACCAACGGGTTGGCGTAATCGGAAATTATACCCCGTGTTCTTGGAAACGGAGATCGTTCATCTCATCGAGAGAAGCTCGCAGTTACGTTCTCTGCCTCGACCGGCTGTTTGCGACTTTGGTTCGTGGGTGTAGGGCAAGGCGACGCGAGTTACGTAATAATAATAACGAGCTACTCGTGCGGGTGCATCAACGACGATTCAAGCAGACAGCTCTCTTGCAAATGAAAATTAGCCGGAAAAGTTTGTAAGTCGAAATAAAAAGTACAAAAATAGGTATAACGCACGAATTAATAACATTCCCGGAGAAAGAACGAGAATAAAATGATACAGAACAAAGCTGCTGCGAAGAGGTTCACCGGATGTCAAGAGATCTTTATTTCACGTGTATAAAACGTACTCGTTCTGCTATTCATCTCATTTTTAGCGCACGGTTATTCGAGTATTTAAAAGTCTGCATTCCTCGTGTTACGTACACAGGAAATGGAGATTTTTAATTAAAAACAGGGATTCTGTATTAAGAACACGTATTTTTAATTGCTTAATATGCGATATATAGCTCGAGTCCACAAAATATGAAAGTTCGGGAGGAGGTCAAACAATTTTACAGTGGTTAAAATAAACCTACAATTCAAGACTAAAAAGGAGAGTATAATTGGACATCGAAGAAAATTATACTTATCGACGGAAGGGTTAAAAAATGACTCACGTCGCTTTGTATGGCGGCCCCAAAAATAGGGTTGAACGATGACTCAGCCGTGTTTTTCGGTGAACGAGTCTAGGAGACGGTCGGGAAGAAAGTTCGGCTGACCGAAAATCAGTATGGCGATGAGTAATGCGTTTTTCGAGCGAGATCTCTTATCGTTGGATGTTTTTATGATTCACGGTTGACAGAGGCTGGTTATCCAACACCGTCACGAACCAGCGTGCAAACCTCGACAGGCTACGAGCCGGCCTCTCGTGTAATTACCGTGCGCTTACGATAAAGCCCGGCGAAACAGACTTTATGTACACCATGGGCGAGCACGCTTGTTAATTTGTCGGGAAACTGGAATCCAATAACGACTCTCCGTGACGGAGGTCGGGAGAGGGACAGAGAAGTAGAGAAACGGAGAGGGAGAGAAGACGTGTAAGGGTGCTGCGAGCCTAACGCGCCGCTGAAGGATCTCGAATGCGTGTCCGGACGATCGTTCGGTATCTTTATCTGCAACGCGGTGCATCGTTCGGTGCAGAAAACTCGGCAATGGTGGCCGTCGTGATTTATTAAAAGATCCCGCGGGAGCCCGGTATAGCTGTTCTTCGTGGTATTGTCTGATCTGTTCGAAGGTTTTGCTGGTTCTTTGTGTCCTTTATTCGACATCTAGTTAGATGGATTTATATTAATTCGATACGGAGATATATTTCACCGTCCTGGCATGTTGTCAATGGATCCGGAGTAAAATTCTACGTCTATTGTGGAATCGTGAATGGAAAGGACAAATTCAATATGTAGATTCTATCCATGAATGATTTACTTTCGAAGGGACGCGTGGTGAGTAATGGCCGGTCTAGTGTTTTATAAATGAACCCGTGGAAAGCGGAGGTGATAGAGGTTCGAGAATATTAATGTTATGTACTCTAATATCTGATCGCACCTTTTTATTCATGCCGCAAAACCGTATATGTATTTAATCTTCAATTACTCGCGCGAGGGGTCATTACAACTTCGTTGTAACCTTCACGGCTACCTCCGAAAAGTTTAAAGCTGAACTATTCTCTGGCGAGGCGTCGTCTGAAATCCATGACACAATAGCTTATCAGCCACTTCGAAGGAGCACAATAATAAACAGGCGACGAAGGTCTTTGTACGCGAACGACATTGTCTGAAGAAACGCGTTGAACATCGTGCTGAAATGAATGGGCGGAGATACGGGGCACTCCGAACAGACAAATATTGGGACGCGTTTGTGTAGACAAGGCTGACATTACATCAGAAAAACCATTCTACAATGTATGTATATACACAGCTAAGGAGCAGTTGCCCGGTGTAGAATCACGTTTGTTCAACCCGGAATGTTTGTTTTGGAGAACAAGCGGTGTCCTTAGAATTTGACAAACAGCCGAGTCGAAGAATGTGGTTGACTAATTGCTGCTTCGAAGCAAAACAATTTCTTGTTTCGCAAACGAAATGAAATCGCGTGTATGGCTGGCTCTGTACGACGAGATACCATGGCCGATATTCTTTGCGATTAAGATTCCGAAGAATTCGAACCGTGGGCACAATCGACGTAAATAATATTCTTTTCTTTAAGCCGACGTGAACCGACATCGTTCTGTCGTCGATATTTAAACCCGGCCATCAACGCGGGCTACACGCAAACACGGAATCCCTTTCTCCTCTAATTAAACGCAGCGAACACGCAAATCGATTCGCTTCGTTACGTCGACCGTATCGTCGTCTTTGCCCTTCGGTATTTCGATGGATTAAATAAATAATGAAGGCTCGCCGCGGCTACGTTCCCTCGGTTCGACATCTTTATCTCTGACATAGTATGTAAACCGCGCACAGCTGATTCGAGTGCTTCGGCGATAAAGCCGCTCCGATCTCGATCGAGTTTCTGTATGCATGACTAGCGTAACCTTGAAACTAATTACCCAACGGCTCGTAAACAGCGAAACACACTCGTGACGGCGAGCGTGCAGGTTCTTATTCATGGACGCGCGCGCTCGAGCACGCCTCGATACGATGCCGGGGAACGATATCCGCCGCTGCCGGAGAAAGAGTGGACGGTTAGAAGTTATCGCGCGACCGCGAATGAGTTAGCAAAAGCTGGAACGACCGAGCGCTGCTGCTGCAGACTTTCCGCGGAGTTCCGTGCCGCGCGCGATCTCTCTAAATGGTCACGAGTTGCCCTCGCAATTTATTCAGACGCAACGAACCAACTTTTCGGTGCAGGTGAAATACTCGCGAAGAAAAAAAAACAATTTATATCATCACCTTCTTCTCGAACTCCGTTTTACCGCTTCGGTAACGCGTACGCGGAAAGTTTATCAATTTCATTATCCTACAAGCTTTGGTATGTACAAGAGACTTGTATACCTAAACATGTATACCAGAAGATGCTGCATTGAAAAACAAGTCAAGCAGAAGGAATAACATGTTTTTGTTTGACGTTTCGTTTTCCAAGAAACGATTCTACGTGCTCTAGTAGCGCGAGTTCGCTGAATTTTCAAACTCGATTTATTTCACGCCATGAGCCCGCTTCGCGCCACGCGTTCAAATCACCGAAATATGTAACTCCCCAATCGTTAGAATGAACGTTTTCGATTCCTCGTTCTGTTAAACCTTGCCTCATCGAGAACGGAAATCATTGACTCAAGAATTTAATGTCGTCCAAACGACGTTCCGATTGCATACAACTTTTCTGTCAAAAGTAAAGTCGAATGGAGAAATTAACTCGGACAAATGTACAATAACGTAAATAAACAATATATGTATAGAATAAAAATGTGCCGAGTACAGTGAATAGTGTTCAGAGTAGACGTTATTCCTCCATAATGTCCAAACAATTGTGTTGGACGAGTTTTCCGCACGCAGTCGCGTGAAGAATCGCCGGCATTCACGTCGCGCATCGCGTCGGTCGGAAGAGTGGATGATATCGGCGGTAAATTTCTCGGTCGAGGAACGGCAACAAATTCGCGGCGATTCGATTTGTCCGATCTAACTCCGGCGAATTTTCAAACAAAAACCAAGAGTCGCACGGCTCGTATTTTTCGCCGGCCAAAAATACAGCGGCTATTAATACGTTCGATCCCGTTGCCAGCAGGCGGAGATTCCATTACCGCGGCGCAACTATTTTTATTATTTCACGGCTGCCAAAAAATCGGGCTCTCCCGCGGGAGTTTCTGTGCGTCGAACCCGGCTCGGTTTGCCGGGAATCGACTATGCACGTTCGTCGCCGCGTAATCGGACGCCGTTTTATCAACGGATTATCGCGTTCCGTGCTGGAAACACGGTGATATCGCGAGACTTCAATACACAAACGGCTATCGTGCAGAACATACAAGTGGCACTATTCGTTTCTTTGTAGCCTCGTCGATGACGGATCGCAACAGCGTTCACGGAGTAACGATGACGTCAGGAGAGTGATAGTATACCGGCGACGATAACAATGCTACTCGAAGAACCGCGCACTACCGTTTTCTCGCGAAGATTCTACACCGGACAGATTTTGAACGAACCGTTTAAAACCACGAGACGGACTTCTGAAATGTTTTACTGCGGAACTTTATGCAAATTCGGAATCTCATTTTGTGTTTTACGAGTTTGCAAGATTTACATACGCTGCAAGCGCATAAAGACCGCATGAAAATGTCGCACAGCGTATGCCCAATTCAAATAGAAGTTATTTTATCTTGAAATTTTTCGAGAAGATATTGAGAATAATCCAATTCCGCTTTACAGGCAGAGTATTTAAACAAGTCTGCACTCGTAGGAGCGTGATAATTAATTGATCTACATCTAGGGAATGAGTAATGATTGCAACGTTTCTAAAAGGCAGCGACAAACGTGTATACTTTCATACGTAAAAATTCGAGGAGCTTCACTTGTTATGTCGGGGCGGATTATTTTATCGCGAGAAATAAAATTGCGGTAGTATTCTTCGTGATCGGGCGAATTTCCCGTTCGCAACGAGCAGAGGGTGAACTGAACAGAGGCACTAAATTTGTTAAGGGAACAGTTTAGGAACGCGTGGCTGTGTGATAAAACACAACGGTTATAACGTCGTTAAAGTGTTGAAACTTCGCTCGCGCCGTTGCGCGCGCTCAGATAGGGTTTAAAGGTCTAAGGTTAAACGCGACAATGAGCGAATCGGTGATGAAAACACGAAGATCGTTCCATGAATCGTCGAAAAACGTATTTCTGCTCCGTTTAGTCCGCACTGCTCGCAGCTACTGCCAAGAGCACCCCTTTATCCAGCTTATTACCTATCGTTAATCGTTGCTTCTTATAATTATTGCGTTTCGTATTCAATCTATTTCGCTTCCATTTAAATTGATATTTTACTAGCTTAATACCAAGGAGAAATCGAGAAAGTATGACGAGTAATCGGAAAGTCTCACTATTGAATCGCGAATGAAATTAACCCGAACGAACGCATCCGAATAAAGAATTGCAGCTAAGAGAGCACAGTTTGAAAATCAACGAAACGTTATCGTTTGCACGACTCGAACAGGAGAGAGAAAGAGAGAGAGAGACGGATGGTAAAGGTTCTACTTCCCGAGACGAGGACCTGCTTCCTCATTACTAGTACGATTTTGCCGAAGAGCGAGTCTCGCGAAGGGGACAATAGCGGGGGGAACGGGAGGAAAGACGGCAGAGTCTTCTCCGTCTCTCCGTCTCCCTTTATTCTCCGTTTCTCTCCCGAGCTCGCCCGCCACCAGACGTAATTTTCTCTTTCCCATTTACTCCTGCCTCTCCCTCGGGATCTCCTCCTTCCTGTCTCTATTCCTGTCGCTATCCTAAGCAAATTGTTGTACGAGTCGCTGCGTTCCGACGATGCACCGACGGAACAAGTTTATCGTTCACCCTCGCAACATGTTTTATCCTCCTTATAGGACCACGCTCGATGACTTTGCGCGATTCGGCTTTCGACAAGGATGCTCTCCAGCCTAAGGAACGTCTTATGCATCGTTATTCAACGTTCTCCTCTCATTAAACAAGACTTCGCTGACAGTACCGAAACTTTCGAGAACCCGAAAATCTAGGAAACTCTTCTCGCGATCGAACTCCTCTGGATTCCCGAAAGCATTTCGCCACATAATATGTATCGGGATTACCCGAGAGTTCGAGTACCCTGAATGCCGTCAAATTTCGAATTTCTCAACACATTTTTGTACCAAACATTTGTTGAGGTTTAACAATCTTCTGCTCAGTTCAATTCATCTTCCGAATGAGAAATGTACATATAAAGAGCATCGTATCATGATTTTTACAGAATAAATTTCACGTTCTAATGCCACGTTTCGCAATGGTACCGGTTCAATATCGCGAAGTTTCGACTAAAAGAAAAACGAAGGACCAAGTGAAGTACAGTAAACATTGATCAGCGATAAAGACACTCGCATTAATAACGATATAATCTACGGGTAATCGACTTTCAAAGATCGGCTCCGGTCATCAATCATTTAATGAGAACCTGTTTAGCGAGTAGACGTAAAAGAGAGCCTCGGAGCAAGAAGTATGTATAACTCTCGATATCGTTCGTAACCGGGCAGGGAGGTTCGCGAAATCGCGGGCGATCCGCGTTCACCGGGCGAAAAAGTGTGTTGATTTCTCGGCGATCGGGCTCGACGAGTCGTCGACACGCGGCCTCGCTAGGAAACGTATCAATAATCCCGCGATACTCGCAAGAAATACAGCGCGCAGCCGGCCCCGGTAGAAGGCGCGGTTTGAGTTATGAAACGGAATGGTGCGCCGAAACGGCGCTGATATTTCAAAGCGGCGCTGGGGAAGGCTCGTGCGGATTTTACCGACTCCGACACGGGATAAAACGACGCCGAAACGGCAGCCCGCTATTTCCACGGCGACACCCGAGCAGTAACTTCTCGTTATCCTTGGGCGGGAGAGCTAGCCGCGCGGCTCGAACCTAACGAAAATCGATCGAGCCGCTCCTGATCCCCTAAACTCTCGAATCCGGCCCGATGGCGATCGATCGATGAATTTCCGCGGGAGCCGTTTTAACCGAACTAATGAAATGAAGAGGAAACGCCGGATCGGGACCGATTCCTCTGAGAAGATTTCACTGGATAATTCTATTAACCCCCTCGGACAAACCTTTATTAGCAGCAGAACGGTCGGGGCTACTGCAATTTTCTACCGCTGTACGTTATCCGGCTGCCTCGGGAAACTGCTCCTCCGTGAACGCGTTCGTAAATCGTTTCATTTGATCGGTTCGGTACTATGTGTACATTCTTTTATAGAATTTTATCAAATTTTCGAATCGATTACATGGCAGATTGATTAACTTGTACATTCGTAACGAAGGTATTACTTTATCATTCGCATTCTAATCGCGACTTCGATTCAATAGTGGAGGAGTCACAGGTGTGAAATACTCATGCGATTGATTGAACACCTTTGTAAATACAATGGTTTCAGAATCGGCACAGTACAACTCAAGTCAACAATTTTATACAACCTTGTTCATTGCAAATACCTGGGACCTTGCCTGAAATTCCGGTCCCAACGAGACAACGAGTACATAATTGATTCATCGAGCAATTCCGCGAAGAGATCAGAAGCTCCAAAGCTGCGGAGAAGTCGACGCTGTCGGACAAGCGTGTGCCCGTAGTCTGGGCAGGGCAAACGTTAGAACAGATTCGATCAACAATCGAGCAACACGTAGCACGCGAGTCTGCAGCCGCGTACGACACGATAAACAACGTATCGATTTGCCCCGCGCGTAGCGACCGAGAGAGCATCGCCGGGTACGCTAATCGCGTGGAACATCTTCCTCGGTGGCAGAGAAGAGGGGCCCGATGCACCGGAAAAAAGGACGAGAAAGAGAGGGGGGCACAGTCAGGTGGAGAGAGGACCGTTCATGACTTTTTAATGAACCGAAAATGGTCTCGACAGACCCTAATTATTGTTCACCCTCCGGTCCGCTGGTTCCATGCTCTTTACGAACGGCGCGCATTAAAAGCGAGCCGAGCTCGCGAAAGAAGCTGGGAACGCGTAACGGGTAAAGAACCGAGCAACGAGAAATAAATAACCAGATAAAACGAGGGAGTACCGGCGCGAGGATGGGACGGAGGGGGGAAAGCGGTGGGGAACGATGAGTGGGAGGCGGTGGAGGTTGGAGAAGTACGGTGGAAGTTTATCTCGGTTACGGAGCACGTAGTATATACAAGAGGTAAGGAGGCAGAGGAGGCGAAGAAGAACCTTTGCTAAATCGATATTACCATCGCCCATCGCCATCGCCGCCGGCACACCGTTGTACGTATCCTTCCAGAAGGCCAGCCCTGAACCAGACCTTCGAAGGATACCGGCTCGCGCGTTCTCTTGCTCTCTCTCTGCCTCCGTCGATTATCATTAATTCCTTCCTCCACCCCATCCCCACTCTTCCCCCCATCTCTGCGTCGATAAAATCTCACCCCTTCCGAGAACGGTCTGCCCCCGACACGTTTGACGAACGGGACAAATCCGCTGTCACGTTATCAACGTGCTACCGGTTACGTGGCGCTATTAAACAGCTGATGTTTATGTAAACTCGCTTCCTTGAAGACTCATTTTACGAGCGCCGCCGTCGAATGGAAACCGATTCCCTCGATGAACTAGGTGAACAGGGAGCTCGGGCTTCCGTTAGAATTAACTGCGGTTGCCCAGTTATTATTTCTCCTAGAGATGCCTAAGAGAGTGCATACCTACCTGTCGCGAGGATACTGTGCAGAGTTTATGCGCGTAAACTGAAGCCTATCAATTTCCATTGAATATTGTATATTAGAACTTTTCGCAGGTTTTCTCACAAATAGAAGACAGAGACAGGAAATTTAGATAAATGCATAAATTTAGATGGAGAAAATGTCGAGAGTTAGCACGTGAGTCTGTCATTTCCTTTGTTGCTCGATGACTAACGGACCGACCGCGCGCGGGAAACAGGTATGATCGAATATACGGTAAATAAGCGAAGCAATCAGCCGGCTATCGATATTTCAAAGTAACGTGATCGTCATGGGAGTAATGAGACGGTTTTAAAGGTTTAATGAATTTTTCCAGAGAGTCTCGACTGCAACGGAAGTACCAGCAGGACCGTTGCTCGGGGAGCCAGTCGATTCGAACGCGAATATCATTGATCGTTTAAGTGCATCGGATTACGAATGCAGGCTGCGGGATCATCGGTTATAAATAAAACATTCGGTTATAACGACGTGAATCTCGTTACGGGTCTGAGAATAGACATCATTTCCGACGTAGCCGGCTGGATCCCGAGGAGCGGGAGAGAGAGAGAGAGAGAGAGAGAGAGAGAGAGAGAGCAATGCTGAAATTATCTTCGCGTATCCGTCCGCGTCTCTCGTCGTTTCCAGAGGAATCTCGTCCGATTCTTTATCTCCGATTAAAATCGAAATTGAATTTCTTATTTCATCCCGAGCGCATTACAAATTCAATGTTTCTCGTCGCTTTTTCTCCTCGGGACGATAACTACTATTACCGCGAGCGCGTTCGGGTTCCGAGGGAGAACCCGTCGGCCTCCGAAGGTCCGAAGCAATTTGCCGGCGGTCTAGTAACATTTATGCGGCCGTCGGATCGTGACGTGGACCAATAATCCGACCGACCGGCCTGGGGAGAGGGGGAATCAAATTAGAAAAATTGTGATCAGGATGATTTACGAGTCGCGGACGAACGGTCACAGTGCCCCGGACCGAGGGGAGAGAACGGGCGCGCGCGCGCGAGAGAGAGGGAATGAAAGGTGGTGCTGCGAAAACGGGGGTGAAAATTTATGACCCCGCAACAGATGCGTCCCCGAAGGACGATATATTCCTTTCCCTAAGAATATAATACAGAAAGGTGGCGGATATACAACTGGCTGGACCCGGGGAAACACATTAACTTCTCATACTTCTAATTCGCTTATCGCGTCGCACTATTCTGCACTCTGCAAAAACTCCCACGCAAACTTTACGAAGCACCAATAACTTTCGCGTCTTCAAACTTTCATACAAATTCGGAAGTATTCCGATTTCTCTCAATTTTTCATTTCCACATTTCCAATCGACGCTTAATCACAGTATGTATAACCGTCGAGGTACGATTCAACGATAACCGCACACGATGCGGCGGAACTCGACACCGCAGCCAGCAGAAAATTACGTATCGGTTACGTAACCCGTCGGAGCAATCAGACGAACGCACGACAAGGATTCTTCATGGTGCGCGACGATCCAGGCCTCGATCAGCGGCCGATGAGGAAATCGTCGTAACGAGGAAACTGTCTCTCCGAGCGTGTGCAAGGAGAGAACCCAGTGGTGCGAACCACTTGTACTCGACGCGAGACAGAGAGTAAAAGAGCGATGGAGAAAGAGAGAGGGAGGGAGGGGGGAGGCGAGATGGAGAAAGAGAATGAAAGAGTAAGAGAGCAGACTAGTTGGCGGAGAGGTTTTACTTTCGATTCGTTGCGTTCACCCTCCGGGGCAACGACGAAACTCTAAATCCGAAGTTCCACTGCCTCGGAGTTACGCTTTTCGAAAAAGAGAGAAAGGGGACCGGAGAGACGGGTGACACCGGGGAAGCGATCGATCGACGCGATTATTATTCCTCGAAAGGCAAACTTATGAAATCCTTCCTCACGGTCGAGCGATCGATCCCGCACCGACGGGAGAAATTTCTCTGCGGACCCTTTGGAAACTCGATTCCACCCCCTGCTGAGGACGCCGATAAAAAAAATGGGGGAAAAACAGAGTAAGCGGCCTGACTGGCTGGCGCGGGGCAATTAAGCTTCGAGATTTTTGAAATATCGGTCGAGAAGAGACGACGATTCGGTCAGAAAATTTCGAAGATCGCTTTTTCCTCCGTTCGTCGAGACTCGGCCGAGCCGACCATATACGACCGCCCCTCGTCCCACAGCGTCGGGTCTACGGGCTGACCCAAAGTCGTAAACCTACCTCAGGATCCCTCTCATAAACGAGAGAAGCATTGTGCTCTCGACCTAAGTTCTGCGAACGACAACACACGCGTGCATCCGTCGGGAGACGAGTGTGGAGAAGACAAGGGATCGAAAAAGAACAGAAGAAAACACGAGAAAGGTCGAGGAAACCCTTGGCCCTCTGTCTTTCATCTCGTCCTCTCATCTTTGTTCCGATCAGCCCCCACAGCTCCTACATATATTCTTTCGCGTCGCTGTATTTCTTCCGGAATAACAGCGCGCTCATGGAAATTCGAAGCCGGGCTCCGAGTGACTTTTATTGCCCGAAACACCGCCGATGGAAAACGATCGGATCAGTATGGTTTGTTATTATTTATTAAGCTCTTCAAACCCCCACGTCATGTTTCTTCCAATCAGACCCGATTTTTAATCTCGTTCCACCTCGCGACACTTTCGTTTCGCGAACGTACGTGCGCTCCAGGTGAATAATAGGATGTTGTGTCATTGTTTTCACGTAGGTTTTTCCGTGTGAAGTGTCTGCCAGGACAATCCATAACACCGTGCCGTTTCCGATTGTTCTTGTCTCACACGGCGGATCGTAACTTTACCGTTAGTTCTCGATGCGCGTTTCAGAGCTCGGCTCCTTTCACGTCCTGCCTTCAAGGACATTCTGCTCTCTTCCTACGAGCGAACTACCTTAAATCCATAGGCACCGGTCGCTGCACACCTCTCCCACCGTATATGTTTTTCCAATTCGTTGGCTACCCGTGTTGTTACGTTTATCCGTCCTCTCATCGACATTTTCATTGCAAATGGGAATTTACCGACAGAAAAAACGTTGCTAATATAGATCAATCTTAGATCGTCTACCGCGATAGTTCCGAAAACTCAGCCTCGTGACTAACACTATTTTTCCGAGCAACTTTCGCCACATTACTCATCCGCACTGTCAAAACAGACTCCGCCCGATGCACCCGTGCTCATCGACCCGTACCTCCACTTAATACCTTGGACGATCAACTGTACGAGGTCAACTTATTCATCTGATTAGTTTCCCCAACTCAAGAACATACAGCTGCGACGGTGATGAAAATGTAAAAGTGTAAAGAAATGTCGAGAAACATCAGACTTACAGATTCGAGTGCATCGGAACCACATGTGGACCACAAGCGTGCAACGAAACGAATGAACAGTATCTGCGACATAAAACAGACCTTTTACCTCGACGCAGTGCCAAGGACTAATTTATGGCACCCTTAAGTATCTACCGCTTTCCCTTCTCGAGTCCCACACGACGAAAGCTGAATTCTGTTCGGCACGTTCGAGTGTTTCAGTCCTCTTACAGCTCCTTAGGAATTTACAAAGAAACGTCTCTTCGGGTACTTCGCTTCTAGAAGTAGCATATGGCGTGAGCAACAAAATCAGCTAGGTTTTAAAACGACTCTGCAGAACGGTTTACGCAGTCCGGTTTATCGAATGCACCGATTATTCGGATAAAATGTTTGACCGTGGGGCGAGGGTTGGTGGCGCACACACCGTTGATTCAGTACTCCGGCGAGGAGCTTCAGCGGAATGGGAAGCATGGGAAGCAGAACGCGGGGGTGGATGGAGCAGGAAGGGCGGGGCGCGCGTGTCTATGACAGTAATAACTGGTCCCCCGCGTCGCAGTTGCGCCGGCCACGAGGGCACTTGTCACCGGGGCTCGAGTTGCTTCGAGTTCAGTTGGCATGCGCTAATGCATACAGCCGTGCGGCGGCGCGCCGCATACAATTATAAATGCGTTTATATCCGCGGACGTCTGGCCGACGAGCGGTGCACGGCCATCGACTTTCTCTTTTGACTCCCATTTCAACAATGTTGACTAGTCCCTCCCCTTCAAGTCACCCTGCTCTTCGCTCGAGCATCGCAGCTCGAGAAATGCAAAAACGCATCGTCTGCATAACAATCAACGTTCGATCCCGCGATGGCTTTCTATTGGATTGTTAACTCATAATCATTAGTATTAAAAAATGTCGTGATCCTATCTCAACAATGTTCACCAGCACCGTCCGACCCTGCTCTTCGCTCGAAAAATGCAAAAATGCATCGTCTGCATAACGATCGACTCGGTATAACGTTCGCAAGATCTCGTTTCGCAACCGCTTTCTATCGAACTCGCCTTTTATAATTGCAAACCAGTCATCCATAATCATTGGTAAGTGCACATACGATACATAGAAAACTATTTTGCTACAAATGTATATAGTAATACATACTGGTTGATACCATTTTCATCGCTGGACTGTGAACCTATGCAAATATAGAACTTACAAGCGGTGGCTAGAAGTGAATATGTAGCGATTTATTCACTATGTTTTTCTGTTGGAGTCAAAACAAACTAAAAACCTCATGCATTATCCAATGCAAGAGCTATCCGAAAAGAAATTTTCCTTTGATTCAGTGGTCGCCTTATAAAAATAACATCGAAGACAGGATTAAATTTTTTCTCGACTTTCTAAAAAATGCGAAACGCGCAGAACCCAGCACTGTAGCAGCAAGGATATTTGGTAACGGCCAATTAAACCTTTCGCGGGAATGAAAAAAAAACGCGGGCACTCAATAAACAGGAAATCCGTGCAGCGTGCGCGTACATACATCCATTGATTAAATAAAATTAACTGGGGCGAGACAAAACCTCGTCGCACAAAATGATCCGACACATTCAGGTGGGAAGTTATGCGCGGGCCGAAACTCCGAATTAGTTTCCGAAACAAGAGCGCTTAATTCCCCGGATGCAGCGCACGTTTTGCACGATCGTTCCGCAAATTCGTATCGACGCGAATTCCGGAACGGAGGGTTAGAGAGGGAAGGGGTGGGGACGGGGGCAGAGGCAGTGGGGGGACAGATTCTAAAGTGCATTAATCAAGCAAGTTGGTTCGGTCGAGCAGAGATTCCGCTCGCGTTAATTACGCGAAGAACGAGCCCGGCCGGCAGGCCGCGATCGAATATAACGCGTAAACAGAGCGGAAGCGTTTTCCCCGTTTCCGAGGCGCGAACTCGCACGTGCTGGCGCACGCGTCTATCGTCACCGCGTTTTTCTAATTAAGGCGATTTTCCCGATGGCCGCGAGTCACGAGAACCGATGTGCATGCGACCTCGAGCGTGCTATTTACGTCGCTGATTTACGAGCAACGAAAGAAACTCTCGCGCGCGGAACGCTGCCAGAGGAAAAACGGGATTTCGGAGAGTATTTTCCTCGGTGCATCTGGAAACCGTTCGTACAAGGAGCAAATATAAGGCGAAGGAGATTCTCGAGCGCATAGTGTGACTGTGACGTCTGAAAAATGAGGATGACAGGAACCCACGTCCTTTATACTGGCTCCACAATACCTGTACACGAGCGCGTGCTTTAATATGTCATGGTAATTTAACGCCGTTATTTCGTGGTCTCAATTGAATTTTAAGAATAGCTGCGACAACACGTTCAATAACAAGAGATCGAGAGCCAAATTTGGAGCTCTAACCAAGAGGATCCTCTAATTCATTATCCCAGGACAACAGAGACCAAAGGATCAAAGCCTAAGACGCTTCAGACTCGAGGATCCAATTTCGAGACTCCTCGGTCTAAGGATTCTAGCATTGACATTGATCAAGCCCTACTATCTTAGCTCAAAACATCTCCAACCCGAGAACCTTAGTTTCACGTCTCGCAGGCTCAAAAATCCCAGATTAAATCAGATTCGAGGAGCTAAGCAGAACAGAATTCGTGACACGACTTTCACCTATGGTACCGGCTAGAAATATGTATCACTCACCGTCAGACTGCAAAGCGTTCGACAGACGGACAAAAGCTAGAGCTGTCCGACTGCTATCTTATCGTATTGTATCTCAGTCCGTCAAACTATATTTTCCGATAGCTTCCTTTGAAAAATTGGCCAATCGATAAACCGAATACATACATCCACGTGGGTAGATTAAATTCCTCCAGCACGACAGCGCGCAATGAAAAACTATGCACGCTTTCTCTTACTCTGGTTAGTTGGTTAACAAATGATTAAAACCTGCCCGACATACCGCACTACGCACATAATTACGAAAGCAACACGATCTGCGCGGATGTAGCGCTGGCCGGCGAGGTCCAACATTTAGAGATCCACGTTCACCCATTTGCGGCATAAATTCACGCAGGGCGAAATATCCGAACGTCCCTCAATTAAAGTTTCAGTCTCGAGTTGGTTTCGGAGGGGGAGAGCGGCGGAAAACACCGGGAACACGAGCGAACGCAAAAACGAGGGAGATACATACACCGATGCAGCTCGACTCTGTAATTTTACGCACGAGGATACACAAGGGTTCTACGTGCATTTGCGCGCGTTTTACGAGGCGCGGTAAGGCGCGCGAGGAGCTATCGATCACACGATACTTCGATGGATATGGTCGATGCTGTATGCGCATAGAAAATTCGGAACGATGTTATAAAACTCTGTCCCGAGCGCGTCGTTTCAGAGAAAATCTCTTCCTCAAATCTCGCGAACGTATCGACCGGATAAACTGGTTTATATCGGTGCTCTCGTAATGAATATTACGACTTCGAACTGGTGCTAGAAAATCGAATCGTTCGAACATTTAATTCGCTTCAAACTTCATTTTAGTTCGAATTTGATGTTAGAAGACCATTGTACGTAGGTCTCTAACCTCGTTAACGCTGTAATGACCGTCGAGGCCATCGGGGCGTTATGGTTTAGCAGTTTAGGAGCAGTTTTCCGCTTACAGACGTTGCCCAGCGCTAGATTTATCTAGCACCTCTTACAGATCCACAATGACCAAGTTTTCAACGAAAGTTATCCGGTGGAAATTACTCTGTATTTTAATTACGAATTACACGACGTTCTCTCGTCGAAGATAATTCGAAAAACGTTCCCGCGATGCTCCGCCCGTGGAACTCGTTTAACGAGCATCACGTTACTCGTCGTAAACACACGGTCCTCGTAGACTGTGCGGCGATTCCCGGTCACGTAAAACTAGGACGATACACGTCATCGTGCGATAAAAAAATATATATCATCCCACCCCTTGAAAACTCCTCTGTCGCGGCCGTATTTCAGAAAAGTGGCGGATCTTCGGAGACGGTCACGGAAATAATAAACATGCCCCGTATAAGATGCCGTAAACGCCACCTCTCTTTAACGTCGGGCCCGTTGCATCTTTCAGGATGACAGAATTCGCTCGAAAAACTCAGCAATATATTTTCGGTTATACGCGATTCATAAAAACGCTAGTGATGAAACATACCAAATTCTATATAATTATGGTTGAGATTAAAATCTCCTTCAGAGATCGTATCTAGGACGAACCTGCATCGAGCAGGGAAGAAAAAAGAGAAGGAGCGGGGGGATCAACGTTGCTTGCCGAGGAGTGACATCGTTTTTCTGTAACGCGAGCTACGTCGACACGTGCCAGCTCGGTCTTGTCCTCGAGTCCCGGAAGCGGAGAGAGCCGCGCGACAAAAACGGGCCACTCGGAATCGTCGAAATCCCAGGAAAACAGGCTTCGATGGAAGTGCTCGCGCGCGGCGTAGCACGGCGCGGAGGTGATCGTCGCGAGACACCGTTACGCCGTTACTCGTCCCACTTACGCGGCAAACTCGATTCGCGCTCGTCAACGGAATCAAGCCGCCGGTAAATTTCATTACCTCGAAACCGCGAAAATTGAAACGACTTTCTCTCTCTCGGCCAGACAATTTGCGTTCTCACTGCTGCTGCTTGCCGCCGCGCTATACCCGGCAAACTTTCAACCCCGCGAATTCCTCGTTTACGGTCTGCCCGGGTCCCGGAACCTCGCGATGCTCTAGGATCGATCGCCGGCGGAAGCCGCTTTTCACCGCTCCGCTATTCGCGAAATTAAGCGACGCGATGTGTTCTTTCGATTTCTGACGCACGCGTAGCATTCCACTCGATCCACCGCGAAGCGTTCCCACCCCTCGATCTACAGCGCGTTACATCCTCCTCGATCCCGAAGACACTCGGCAAGCCCGTCGATCTTCGACAACTTGCATCCTTCCTTCTTCCCGAAGTCGTGTAATCCTTCGATCCTCCGGGCGTTCCATCTTCTTCGATCAAGCTCAAGCGAGCACACACTTCGATCCTCATTTGATCTTCCATGCATGATCCGATCGAGACGGTGCAACTCCTCCACGACCCGCAACATTCCTCACCGAAAAACCGATACAATCCCTCGCGCGTTGCATCGCCCACGTTTCTAAAATGCTGCAATCCTTCGATCCGGGAAGCGATACAATCCTCTTCCACATGTTACATACCCTCGAATCCCAGGGACGACGCAACCCTTCAACAACCTGCACCCTTTCTCATCCAAAATAAACGACGTAATCCCTCCGTCCTTCTTGCGTCACATTTTTCCGCGCCAAAAAGACGAGGGGAGTCTTTGATCCTCGGTATCGTACGCCCCCTTTCGATCCAGAAAACGACGCAGTGCCTCGATCCTCGGGCGTTGTGCACAGCCTCTTAGAGAGAGGGAGGGAACTTGCTTTTCCTCGAATCAGAAAGACGACGGAACCTTTGAATTCTCCTCGCGTTCCATCGTTCCTGGTTCACCGACGTTGCAACCCTTCGATCCTCCACGGGTTGCTTTCTCTGTGATCGAGAGGACGAGGAAACACATCGATCCTCGACGAGGTTGCATCGCTCCCGGTTCGCCAAAGGATGCAACCTGCGTCTTTCCCGATGCAGCGGACGGTGCACAGGCCGATACGCAGGAATTCATGGAGGACCGCGTGGATACACGGCTGGGACAAGCCGGCCCACCCACCGAGATCGAAATATCCTTGCCTTCCCTCTAGATATATGACGTTTACATCGTCACTCTTGGCACGCGGTTCTCAATCCTCTGTCCTCGTCCTCCTCTCTCTCTCTCCCCTTCTCACGCGCACAGTCTACTCTTCGGTATCCGATGGAACGGGTTTCGCTCCCGTCCGAGTTCCACCTTGAATCGTACCCGTGTCCACGTTCCTACGCGTTTTCTCTATCCTGTCCCCTCTCTCTCTCTCCTACCTTTCCCCAGGAATCCTCGAGGCTGCCACGCTCGGCCCGGGATGATTCAATGATAGCGAAAGATTGCCCGAGCCCCGTTTCCCTGAATAATTGCTGGACTCTTGTTGGAATGCGTGTGGGAGCCACCGTTCTCGGATAAATTCGGACGAAACGATTAACACGTGATCGAATGCAATTACTTTCCCAGTCCAAACATTCTGTAGATAATTTCTTCGTGAAATATGATTTCTAGAATGGCGGAGACATTTTCCTGAATCATTGCTGGAAGCTACTCCCTGTGGAATTCGAACTTAGTCGAAACATTGTGTAGATAATTTATTTCACAAATATCATTGTCTTTTTTTATCAGCATTATGTATCAGCCGATCCAAAACGTTCTCTTCGTGCAACCGAGTTTACAATTCCAAGTCTACGAACCTCTTCAATTGACTGGTTAGTCGAATAATCGAGTACAGTAATCGCTCCTTCGTTGTCCTGAATCGTGGGCACGATCGTTGTCCAGTGCCTACCCACTCCACTGCCTGTCAACGAGAGGATTAGGCCTGCGTGGATCTGGTCGCCAGATGTGTCCCAGGACTATTTAGACCCGCGCAGAACGGAGAACAATAGGAAAGGAATATGGCAAGGAAATAAGGAGTTTTTTAAAGCCGGACAGTTGACCGCTTTTGACTGCGAATGCTTTTCTTTGTCATTTAACTAGCCGTTTCACTAAAGACCCAGTCATAAATCAAAAATAGTGTCCGGGCACGGTCGTTGTCCGCTCAAACCCCCGGCCTTTGGACAACGAAGGAGCTTTTACTGTATGAAGATATTTATTTCTAACTGTTTGTACAAATTCTTTTAGTTCACCATTAGAATGTACTATTTAATAGTTAGGCCATCGCGATCGTACTATAAGAGGATTACGATGGCAGAAAGTACAGGCAAGTTTCGTGAAAGAAGCGGCTCGAGTAGCTGGTTCTCGAGTTTTCCTTTGAAGCTGTGACTTCTCAGCCAACGGCAAAGGAACACGTTCCCATTTGTATGCAGTTTGCAGATAGTTTGTGGACTCCGATGAATGCCGGGTTTCAAAAGCTACGTCCACGGTAATGGGCGATCGAAGCAACCCCGCTGTTACGATAATCGCTCGTACCTTCTCGCGTGCACGATCCCGCGTTCGCTCGTCGTTCAACGATCCCTGAGGTTGTCTCGACTCATTGAAAATTTCATGTGTATTAAAACTGGACGATACCTACTCCTATCAATTACGAATTGACTCTAGTCGAAATAGACTGCAGATTTATGCATTTATGACAGAATTCGGACGACGCGGAACATTTTTATTTTGCACAAATATTTTGTCAACCTTCCTTAATCTCACTGGATTTGAACAGAATTTTAAAGTGAACGATATTGTATTACGAGATAGACAAAATGCTTGTATTACCGAATTCAAAATAGTCGAGCGTTAACGTCAATCCGAATATACCGCACACCGTCACGTACGAATGGAATTACAAATCTTGTTAGCTGTCTAAATGTTTGGAGTTCTACATATGTATAACGAGATCCTTGGTTCCCCGCGAGGGAAGTGTCTATTTTTGAAATGCATGTTGCTTCTGGAATCGTTGAAACCGATCGAAGGTCATGAATAATCGACGAAGCGATAAAAATGATAACGCGATGGCCGGCGAGAACACTTTCAATCGATAATGTATTATTAATCGATCGAAAAATATTCCGAGAGCGGGTCAATGATCCGTCGTGTAACGTTGGTTTCCGCGTTAATAGCGGCGGCGCGACAATGATAAAACACAAAAAAATATGCACGCAGTTTAATAAAAAAAAAACTTTCCGTAAATTCGGTGTTCGTGCCTCGAATTCTATCTCTGCAATACGTTTCGCTTGGACGCGCATCGCGTGGATTTTACGCGCGATCTTCTCTTTTTTTTCGTTCGATCGGTCGGTTTCTTCTCCTTCACTCCCTCGTCGAGTGATATCTATTTATTTCTTTTCGAACGGTGTCGTGGCTCGGATTACATTTTACAGCGGAGTTTTATTTATCGATGCGACACGTGTCTGTCGGGAAAATATCGATCGATTCAAGTGAAAAGAATAAGCGGCAGATACATACCAGGATTTGCCCGGAGGTGTTGAAAAAAAATACTACATTCGGATGATTATACGGAAAAATGTTTGATTACTGCGGAATATTCTATGGAGAATTATGTTACGAGTACGAATAAAATTTTCCACGAGAGACGGAGTCCTCGAATGCGAGAGCACTTGGGTGCATGGGATACGGGAGGTATAAACGCGAGGAGGTTGCTCTATGTGCAAAACCTCGTTTTCGAGGGAATCCAATTTGAAAAATATGCGAAGCATACTCCCGTTTGACTAAATAGCGGCGGAACACTTTCAAACTCAATTTTTTTTCAGAAATGATGCTCCAATTTTATCAGAATTTAGAAAAGAGGTATACAATATATTTGTTCACTATTCCTCTTCGCCATTATCAATCTATTCGGTGTTTGTCTTGGAAGGCAGACAAGAGAATATTTGACTGAAAATTTTCGGTTGATTTTTGCTGAAGGAAGGATTACACAGAAATCCGTTAGCTATGCCAGCAATCGTCGCACGGCGAAGCGGAAGAATACAGTACGGAAAACGGAGACGTGACAGCGGATGAAATTATTGGCGCGATGAACGCGTTACCTTCGTTCCCAGTCCGCGACGTGTCAGCCGCGGTAATAATTCCCAAAGGGAGGCACGAAGCTGGAAGAAAAGGCAGACGGTCCTTCAGCACGGAGGAATTTAAAGAGGACCAACGGAGACGATGACGACGGGACGACGGGCTACAGAGGAGCCGTATTTGCATTTACATTGGCGCGCTCAAATCGTCGGGAAGGAGAGCGTGGAATAAAGGAAGCAACCAGGTACCTGGGAAAAGAACTTTATCGCGCCGTGAAATCGATTTCCCATCCACCCTTCCTGTGCCGACGCGCCCTCCAATCGAAAATATGTATAAATACGTTTACGAAATAACGAATCGGGAAACTGCTTGCCGCCTGTCGATTCTTTCTAACAAGCTCTCGTACATTATTCGCCAGTTTTCTATTCACCATTGTCGGTAAACTGCAAATCTCCGTAAATTCACTTTCGGAAATTCGAGACAAATTTCTTTCGCTCAATCCTGTTCAACCTTTATTCGCTTTATTTTATGCATTATCGTTCACTTTCTAAATCAGGTGTCGGCAAACTACGGTCCGTGAGGTTAATATTGTTCTTTAAATATTACGTAAAAATATCACGATAAATCAAACGGTAAGTTTCAGGTCAAAGTGCCAACAACAGACACTAAAAAAAGTCCATCACATTCAGATGGGGATAATTGAAGTACGCGTTTCAACTTCGCGTTGTAAACGAAGATCTCGACGACGCTAATAAAAAAAAGCAGCGACAAACACGAAGCCAAACGTGTATCAGAGAAATAACAACGGGGGAAACGTCGACGGTGTGGGGAGGGTAGGAAGAAACGCCGAGGATTCCACTTCAATTTCAACCACATTTCGCTAAAATCACTCTCGAACAGAATATTCGCGGGAACGTAAGTAAAAGACTTCCGCGGCGGGTCCGGTAGAACAAGAAACGAAGCTTCTTGACAAAGAGAGCAACGGGCGGATATGAAGGGTGGAAAGAAACCAGGGAGTCTGTCTCGGTGGACGAGCCGACCGACGAAGGAGGAAAGCGAGCCGGAGAGAGCAGAGAACGTATGCGTTTAGGAACCAACAACGAAGCCGCCAGCCCCGGCTGCTCTTGCCGCCATTATTGCGGGGAATCGTCGCACGGGACGAAGACGGGAAACGAGAAAACCCGGGAATGGAAAAAACGAAAAGAAGCGGTTACGGTTCCCTCGAAACGCGGGACAAATAAAGAGGGAAAAACAGAGAAAGAGAGAGAGATATCGAGTTGAGACTGCGAGAGGATGGAAGATGCCGGGGCGGAGGTACACAGCCAGGCAGCCGTCGAGAGCCAGCCGGAAAACCGGGTAGTGAAATTAAAAGCGAAAGCGGAAATTGAAACACAGTCCCTCTCTCCTGCCCATTCGTTTCTCTCTGCGGTGATCCTAGGCGGCGATCCTAGGCCGTCGACGTCCTAGCCCGTTCGCTGCTACCTAAATCGTTTATCTTTTCCCAGACACGGTTAAGCGGTTAATCGAGTAAATCGTTTAATTGTTTGTGCATGGCCGGTCATTCAACCCCGCGGGATAATTGCATCCGACCCGGGGACTTTTTACCGGAGTCACAGTTTCGTCCCGCTCGCCGACGCTTGCAAATCTACGGATCGAAAATTTAATGCCAATTCCTGCCTTCTCCGGTTTTGTTCTTGTGCTAGATCTTTCGGGGATACCTGCCGTGGAAACTTCTAAAGTTTTACACTTCTCTGGTCGTATAACACTTACGAAATCGGAGAAACTCATTGGCTACGGTAACCGTGCCCCTTCTTGCCCGACGCGGCCTTAATCGTCGAATGACTTTATCCTTGAAGCAAGGATGGAGCAATCTGTGTTCCTGAAGAATTGTATTTATTAGATACAACTTTGTGTGCTTGATACCAGGTGGAGATTAGACCGTGTCGTTTTTCAGGATATTGTAAATACGAGTTGTTTTCTAGCGACGACTTATTAACATTCGAGCTGGGGACCAAGAATTTATTACCACACGTTTCGACTGACACGTGCTTCGAGTGTCTCGGTTCCACAGCGATTGACGTCTCACAAGCTAGAAAAGTGACGCAGCAATACATAAACCATGTCCTAGTAGGGACATAAATGAATTTCTAAGGAGGTAGTACGCTGTGAGAAATTAGATTTCTGGTCTGTTAGACGCGTCGTAGTCTCGGTTGCTCATTTTCATACATTAAGAAGATCCAGCTGTTCCGAAAAGTTTTCAAACATGTTAAAGAGGTTAAGGAGTTTGAAGTTCAACGAACCGAGATACGTTTTATCATGCATACACAAATGAAGCTATTATAATAAATGCATTGTCAAACCCTTTCTCCAAAAAATAATTCGAATTGTGTCCCGTGTCGACCGTGCTTTCGTCAATTTTCGCCGAGCATTTAGCGCTCGGCAACGGCGCGGAATTCTGAAAACAAGCCTGTTGAACGGCGAACAACGGTTTCAAAGTTTTCGCAGTTGTTCCAGCCGTTTTGCATCGCGAGGCCCGAGAGAAAACGCTCGCCACACAGTGTCGCTTTCGCGGAGCATGAGCGCGATCGATCGCCCAGTCCGTTGATCCCATTATCGCGCGACAATACGATTTCAGGCGATATCTTATTAACCAGCGCGACAGCAGAACGATAATATTGGATGATAGTTGAGTAACCTTCGCCGGAACGTTTAAATAACCGAGCGGAATGTCGACCTCCCGGCATCGCGTGATCGTTTCTCGCTCGGTGAATCGGGGCGAACAGACAATGGCCGATATAATTATCGTGCCAGGCCGATACGAATCGCTGATAACCGAGTTATCAGTTCTTCTTCGCCTAATGGCCGCGCGCCGTTTCTGTTTCCCCTCGGTGAGACCCGCGGAACGTTAACGACGCGAATTCACGGTCGATTATTGGACTCCGTTTCCGGCTTGCACCGCGGCTAAACAGCAACGCTGGAACTTCGACGAGACTAATTAGTATCATTCGAGAGAACGGAGAATATTCAGGGATTCGAATTATGCGCGCCTGATGGCCCGTCGAGCACAGGTCGGCTAAGGAACTTGTTACCTTCCGAAACTTCGATTCGAGTTTCATTAGTAGCATATTAGGTCCGCGCAAAATTAGTTGTGGTATTAGTTTCTGATATATAGACTACGGATATTGTGAATTTATAACAAAAATGGCTAGATGAACAGTAAACCAGCAAAAGCATTGAAAGAATTTTGAAGTATTTCCAAATAATACTTTTATCCTCGCGCGTATGGTTTGGTCGGGTAAAAATCAAATATATTTTGAAACGAAGCAACTCTCGGAAGAATTTTGTATACGAACCGAGGTCCCGCGACTGCGATATTGATGTACCGATTGCCGAGCGCGCGCGATTCTCGCTAGCAGAGAACGATTTAACTGGAATAATCGAAAACACGCTAATAGAGCGAGTAACAGTTCGTTAAGGCAATTGCATGGGAACAGAAAGGGACGAAAGGATCGATGAAAGAGCGGCGTGACGGGCAAAAGGGGCGTGAGACGGGACCGAGGGAGAAGGGCGGGGCGGGGGTGGATAGACAGTGAAAAGCAGGAAAAAAAACGGTGAGTCAAAGGACCCGATCGTGTGGCAAGGACTGCTCGTTAAACCGGAAAACAAACTGTCGAGGACTGGCCAGGACGAGGTTCGGGGTTCACGGGTCTGGATGGACAGAAAAACCGAAACGATACGCCCCGGCCCGGCGCGGCGTGTACACGGGCGCTTTTATCCTGTACCTCGCGTGCCAGAGCAACAACGACTCGTCGATCGGACGTTGAAACGACCGAACAACTTGAATTTCGAGTACAATGAAGTTTAAAAAGAAATTTCTGAAGCTGTCGTTTGTTTGTCGAAAAGGGGGCAATAAAAGTACCGAAAGCTTTCACTGTAATACCAACGCAGGCAGAAGCGTAGCTTCGCTACAGTCGTTCCGGTTGCACCGCTCGGGGATATGCGATAACAAAATTTCAGAGGACATGGGACACGATCTTTGGTTTATCGATTGGTCCTGTGTTTCAGCTCTGTTCGTACTCTGGTCAATGATTCCTATTACTTCCACGCCGTGGCACGTATTTTCCTAACTATTAATGTAGTATAAATTATTCCGAGCAACCGTGCAGACATTGGTCGCATTTCATTCGAACTGTCGACATTCTCGTGTCCTATATGTGTCAGGATTTCAATTAAAAGGGTACGTGTCACTGGCGATTCGACACAATAAGTGTATGTACTAAGAATATATTCAACCTGGAACTAATTTTATTAAAGTGACGTAAACTAGAGATCCTACAAAGAAAACAAGTTGGCCACGCAGCGTTTGAACATTCTTTACAAGAGTTTCTATTGAACGGGAATATATTCGCTCCACGTGGAAGCAGAAAATCAGAGAGCACAGAATAAAACGACGATAGGTAAAATCCGTCGGGAGTAAATGAACATTTAGGATTCTTTTCCTCCGAAGTTTAGTAACATCGATCTGGACCGGATTTTCTTAATAAAGACGCTCCGGGCCGACTCCCCTTAAAACTTCTCGTCGGCCAAATGGACCGAGCGATTATTAGAATTTAAGAAAGCCTCCTTGTCGGGAAGTCACGAGTGGTCGCGGTCCGCTGAAATACCGCTTAATTCCAACAAATCGTTCCCCGCTCGTGGCCGAGTGTGAATATGGACGAGAAAACGAGAAGGGAAAGAGAGGGAGAGAGAAAAAGAAAGAGAGCGAGGGAGAGCAGGGAGCACGGGAAGATGGGTCGAGATAGTGGCGGAGCAGAATGGAATGGGTGCCGACTCGGCGGAGGAATAACCTTATTTACCAAAGGACCCGCGATTATCCTCTCTTCCCCTCTAGGTCCCTCGCCCAGGTTGCGCTCTTATCCCTTTTCACCCGTTCCTCTTGCTCTCCGTAATCGCGGTGATAAATTGCCGTAGTATCATGGGCGTACAAACAAATCTCTGTGCTTTCTCCTATCCGAGAGCGGTCGGGTTCGCTTTTATGCCCTCTTCGGCCACCCCCGGGCCGCGCTTTCTTTCCCGAATTCTATTCGTCGGTCACTTCTCGCGGGACGCAATCGATCAATCGCACGCGGAGCCCGTCTCTCCACCTCTTTTCCCTTTACTCGTTAAGTCCCGTCGGGTCTTTCCCCGACTTTCGCCACCGTTCCGAATCGCCGCAGCGTACGGTCATGTATTATCGATCGATTTTCCCCGTGACAGGCCAGAGGGGAAAGTTTTTCTGCTAAGTGCACCAAGAGAGAGAGAGAGAGAACGCCGCGAGGCGGAGAGTTGCGGATAGGTTGATCGATATCCTACGATTCCGCTCGATTTTCATTCAATCCAGTCGAGAGTTCTTGACATGTTTAAAATTTTAATCGATCCTCGGCTCCCGGCCGATTGTTGCTTTCTTCGGCCAGATCGATCGCGGGACCCGAACAGAGCTCGTCTTACAATCTAACAGCTATTTCCCTAATGAACTAATTTTATGCATTTTCTAATATTAGCGAAATAATCAAGGTGTAACGATTACAAATAAAACGGAGAAACGGGATAATTCGAGATCTTACCGCGTCACTAAATATTTAATAAATTTAGATTAAGACAGTTGCCTTATTTGATCGAAAACTTACTCGGGGCTGCGCGGAACCCCAGCCAAGCAACTGTGGAAGAAACGGCGCGGCGTCGAGTAGCCGAAGGTTAAATATGTATGAAATACCGTGCTACTCTCAAGTGGTCGTGGTTAAGAATATTAGCGCGTTTAAAACTTCCGATTAAAGTTTGGTGAACGGGAAGATTAAACGCGCCATTAAGGGAATCATACGATTGCGCGGCACCATTTTTTCCCGTGAAAGAAATGAACCGCTATACGGCGGGTTCGCGCACGCAGCACGCTTGAAAACGCTTGAGGAATACAATATGCGAAGAGGTTACACAGAGAAACGCAGCCTCTAATTAGGTGAAACGAAGTAAAACCAACCGGGTCGCGGTTGTACGCTCGCGCGCCTTCCGCTGATAACGGAATCATAAATTGAAATTAGTTTCCACGAGAATTATTTTCCGCGGTGAGTGTCAGTCGCGAGATGATCTCACCCCCCCCCCCCACTTTTCATCCCCTGTCTCTCTTTCTCTCTCTCTCTCTCCTCCCCTGTTCGTTTCCTTTCCGAGCCTCGCTTCTCGCTCCGTTGGGAAGGTTTTCCAGGGTCGACGAATCCTTTATTGCGATGGTTTGTCCCTGCCCAGACCGCACCGACCCTTCCCTACCACTCTCGGAATCGTCCGACAAGCAGGATTATACCGCCGGAAATATCAATGGCCTCTCTTTTATCCTATCCCGACAAGCACCTGTACGTTTTTTCTCCTTTTCGAGGGAGCTTAATGGAATTACGCTCGTTAAAAATTCTGCGAATCATAATGCGGTTTGTTACAGAGTACAATACGAGCTGCAACATCCATTGCCTCTCCGACGGAATAATTCTTAATCCTAATAAACATTCTTGAATTCCTCGTGTACGAAGTTTAACAGTACACATTACGTAAACGAAACTCTTATCTTTCAACGCTGAACAACCTTCCGAACGATTATCCAAGTGATAGAATAAATTCTGGTGAAACATTACACCGTTCAAATTGCAAACGACTTGGTGAATTTAAATGATGAGAAAGTGGAACCTACCCGAAAAAATATGCAAGACTGACGTCAACTCATTACGAAGCGGTAAACTTCGATTCTCATTCGATTGTTTATTGGCTACTTAACTGGCTGCAGAAAGTTTGCCGGAAGATTGAAGATTGGATGCGCGCAAACTTCCGCGTTCGCGACGATGAACCAAACACAATGCTTCTGTGGTCATTAAACTCCCATCGACCTTCACTTTGCCAATCAGCTGGCGAACAATAACGATATTTCGACGGTAGTAAACGTAATTGCGCAATTACACACAAGAAAACCCGTGTGCCGTAACGCTGCAAAACAATTCTCAACGACTTTTCGTCCGTGCACGGTTCTAGCGAGGGAGTATAACAGTTCAATTCAATTTGGAAAAATGAGTCAACCGTTTGGGTAATCTCGACGGTCCGTCTTGAACAATGTCTTCAGCCAGACGATGTTTATAACCCAGCGGAGAGGACACCGAAAAGGACACAGTGAATCATTTCGACTCCGCCTCGAGCCGAGGGTAGAAAAAGCTACGTCACTGTATCTGCCGCAAAAGGTTCTGCGCCATCCTATCACGGTCTCGATCGTGTCCAACCAAAAAGTCCAAAAAGAAAACAACCGCAAGGACTTCATCTTTAGCGCGTTGACCGCAGAGTCGGCATCTTCAAAAATTGATATCGTATCCGTATCTGATTCTCCTTTTTCCGAACACCAATTTGGTCCGATAATTTAAACTGTACCACCAGTCATCATCATATTCATTATTACCTACATTGTCTACATTCCCCGACAAAATATTCTGGAGAGAGAAAAACCTGACGATCGTAAAACAATAAAACTGCGATAGCTTTTTACTACAATGGCAACCTGTTAAGTACTCTTCAACTGCGAGCTCCCGCCTCCAGCCCCACAAATGGATAGTTATCGAATCAGAACAGTGTTGCAAAGGGTAATCCATGATCATGCTTGCACCGGAACTATCAAGATAATTACAATAACCATCCTAATCAATGAAACATGCTCTCCCTTTCTTCCTCTGTACAGTGTTCTAGATAGACGCAATTTCGTTGCAGCTGAATTTGGAGGAGTTAGGACAGTGCTCCAGAGGGCCATAACCATGCTAGCACTGGAGCAGTCTGAATGATTAAGCAGCCACCGTAATCAATGAAACATGCTTTTGTAATGGCGCGGTAGCAGAAAAGGTCGTCAAATAAGGGTTGGAAACAACTGAAGGGCTGGTACACCAGTTTCTGGCCCTGAAAAGCCGAACGGGGACTATCAATTTCAAGTTGCTATCTAATCGTTTTGGCCGACGATCCTTTACGCAAACTCTTTTCAATTCGTTCGATAAACGGCTCGGTTCCCGGTAAATATGTATATTCGAGGGGGTGCGGGGTGGTTGGCGTCACCGGTACACGAGCGAGACCTCGTTTCTCGTCCCGTCGACGTCTCTGTTGCTCGTCGCGTGAGGCGAAACGCTCACGGAACGATTTTTCACGGACATTCTGTCTCCGTCTCTCCTTCTCTTCCTCCCTCTCTCCCTCTCTCGCACCTCCGACGATAGACTAGGAATATATCACGACGGGGATAGCGCGGCTGAGCAAGCATTGTTCAACGTCAAACATCCACCGACCCAACATCCTGCCATCCCGAGGGGAATACGAGGGACGTACACGGTGTCCCTTCCGTAGCGACCCTTTCTCCTCGCTCGCAAGTGCGTGACAATGGTCTCGAGCCAGGCATTTTTTTTAGCACATTCGAACTGGAACACCCTATACACACATAACACCGAGAAACACACTTCGGGAACTTCCCTTGAATTGCTACAATGTAATCTAATGCGAACCATCTCACTTGCTCGTCGCTTCTTGTAAAACGCTGCCTTTTTAGTTGGCGCCGAGCTCTGATCGTACTGGGACAACTGTGTATGTATCAAGGTAAGCAAGTGTTTTGTATATACAGCCGGTCGCAAAAGTCCACGCTCGCCTTATACATACTGGAGATAGCAATATTTGAACGTTTTGTGGTTATTGATTAATTTATAGGCTCGCCGGAAAACGGGAACACAAGAAAGTCTGTAAAAAAATGTTCACCGATTTATTCGAGCAAATAAAATTTGTTCAACTGACTCTGGATTTTCGATTTATTTGCGTGATCGGATACACAGATGGAGGAAAACTGCCATTTTTCATGAATTCGTTGAACCAACAAATACCTCAACGTCCATAAAATGGATTTTTCCCTTCCTTTTCCGAATGCATATGTAAACACCAACAGGTGTACGCGAACTTCTGTGACCGACTTCGTAGATCACTCTTGTTTCCGTCGTTAGCTGGCGAAACTGACGAGGCGAGAATTAAAGTACCGTTCCGAAACACGAGTTTTGTCGATCGAGAATCCGAACGGTTAAGTCACGACGAGACTTACGAGACGTTTGATCCCATCGCTATCCATACGACACACGTTATATGTAGGCGCGCATATAAAGGAGGAAAGACGCGTGTACGCGTCCCCGTCCCGACGATAAATCTGGTAGTTCGATGTCTCCATTTCTGGCGGCGTTCTATTCGCTCGTGTTCATTTTATTTCACCATTATATGCTCTATCCTTCGGAACTGATAGCGAGACGCGCGAGCTTATGTCCTGGTAGCGTTCGCTTCGGGAGAAACGATTCACCGGAGGAACGTCTGTTACGGTGTTCCAGCGAATTTGCATGGAGAACGTTCTGCGTGGTAACGGCGAGATAGAGAGACAGAGAACGAAAGGGAACAGGAGCGAGAGAGGAAGAGAGAGGGAGAGAGAGAAAGAGACCGATGGAAACAGAGCGAGAGAAAGGTAGGTCGAAAGAGGAACGGAAATAGAACGGCAGAGAGAAACGGTTAATGGATTGACACGGTGGATTGCAATTAAGTTAACGGTCGAACGCTATTTCTGGATTATTTCTGCCGGCTGGAATGGTTTATAAATATCAGGATACGAATTCTGTTAATGCGAACCGATGTGGTGGGCGCAGAGCCCACGGTATTCAACGCAAACAATTCGAATAAAGATTAAACGATGGAAATACATTGCCTAGAATAAGCTGCGCGTCCGAAATAACCATACATCGCGAGTCGCGGCGCTCAGTGCTTTTTTCTCTGTTTATACCGTGCACTGGGAACCGTCCTTGGCTATTCACTCGCAAAAACGAACGGTACTTCTTCGGCGAGTGTCGCGAGACGTTCGAAAGCACTCTGTGTAACAGATGTTTCGAGGAGGCCAGCAAAATTCACCGAACAATATGTTTACTGTGGGTACGGTTCAATTGGCCATTTCCTGGACATAAATCTCCGTTCGTCCTCCTTCCCGTCGGATTTCCGTGCTCGTAGGCTCGTTTCGATCGCTCAGGATTTTTCCGTATTATTCGCACAAGAAAATCCATCTTGTTCGATCGGAACAAGTACTTATTACATTGCAAGGTGAACCGAAACGTGGTCTCTGCGACTAAAATGGCAGCATCGTCCTCGCGAAGATCTCGGAAGTTCCGCAATAAAAACTTCCGAACGCCAGAATGGGAACGGAATCCTTAATTTGGGAATACTTTCTATAGCGAGGGATAATTGGAATACTTGAAGAACGAAGAACCCGCTGAAAGTGGAAATAGCGGTGTACCGGGATTTCACATTCCGAGTCTTTTTTAATTCCGCCCTTCGAGTCGCTTCCACGCTAATAATAAATGCTTTACGTCCATTGCGGACCTTCAATTTTTTATCTCGTGTGTGTTCCTGAAATTTTTATAATCTTTTATCAACTCGGCGTTTGTTATAGACTATTCGACGAAGTCATTGTTATAATTTAGTGCAAGGAGATTACGTTTCACGAATTGTTGTAATGAAGAAAGGAAACGAAGAGTTTCGTTGAACGCTTTTGAAGAAGGTGAACGGGCTCCGAGGCGGTATTTATCACCGTCAAAGGATATCACACGATTAAACCGACGAATATCGTCGGAGGAAGCCCGTTGATTCGCGGGAATTCACCCTCGGTTTTCCTTTCCTCGATCGTTCAGGGGGGAGCGTAGAGCACGGCGAACACGAAACGAATCTTCCCAGATTGGATCTGTTCACTGCAGTTCCTTCTTTTAAGAAGCCCTCTCCCACACCCCGGCCATCGCACCACCTCTGGCCAACTACCGGCGCGTATCCTAGTTGGGCTTTTCTTGCCCGACTTTCGCGTAATAACCGGAAGCGAGAAGCGAGGGCAAAGTGGATCGCATCATAAATCTGCTCCACGCTCAACAATGGAGAGCCTTCGTCTCTCGTGAGTACGATCAAAAGAAGTTTCGCGGAACTGGCTACCATTATGATAATCCGCCTACTATCCCATAAAGGCTGTAAAAAATGAGCGGCCAACTGTATTTTCAAATCTCGTCGCTTCTACGCCCTTTGTCCGGCTCTCAGCCAGACGTCCCGTATTAATTCCACAGCGAGTTGCCGCGGTGTAATACTTCACTGGTTGTCTGTCCGGAGTTTAATCATGGATCATCGATACCTTCGTGCTTTCGTCCGAGTGCAAAATTTTATTCGAACTAGGAATATTAGACTCATCGATTGCAGTTCGATCCTGTGATCTATTAACGAGGTGTCCTGTACTCTTCCCTATGTGATGAACCTTTAACACTAGAACTACAAGATGAGTCAAACTGACTTTCTTCTGATTTGTTCTTTTAGAAATATTAAAATTATAAATGTAAAAAGTGCAATTTTGTCGTTATTATAAGGTGATGTATGCCAATTGCGTTCGGTGTATTTGTATTGTGATAGAGACTTATTGTTAGACCAACTTAATTTGAAAGTGGAAGGTTGCAAGCAATTTGGGTCGAATAAAAAGTTAGAGGTGTTCCCTATTCATGTCGATTCAGGACACTTGGAGTTTCAAGGTTCAAAAGGAGGATCCGGTACCTGCTGGGACGCACTTTTTCGGTACCTGGACGATGGAAGTCCGCGATTGAAGCAGTCTGCACTGGCTCGGGGCGGATTAGCTGGGTTCATTTACCGCCGAACCGATCCGGTAACCTTCGAGAGCCCCGACAGTTACTCAAGGCTAGTGGATACGAGAAAGAAGAACCGCTCCTATCCTCCTATCCTCCTCCTACCCTTCTCCTCGACACACAGATACACGTGTATTGTTCGAGCACCGGCCGGTGCTTCGATTAAACTTCTGATTCTCGCAAGGACTCGTGAACACCATTCTCGTAAGATTCCTTTCTCGATTTGCGCAGAATATCGAATGGTTCGAGACCTATGATTCACGCAACGCATGCTTCGATGATATAACCATTATTAGTCACAGACGGAATGAAAGTTCCGCGGGCCAAAGTTCACAGTTGACGATGGTATTAGAACGCAGTCTGTACAAAAAAAAATTGAGTTGGTTTGTAATTTGGTTTTCTAACAATGTATGGCTCAGACGTGGACCCCAAGAAGAAGAGGTGTTCGTCCGGGTCTCATTGTCGACACCTGCTCGCAGATCGCGATGACATTTTTCTGGCGTTTGGAAAATTTTCCTGCTCGCCGCTTTCATTCACGAAGAGGGGTGGGGCAGGGCCGGGTTTCTCGAATGTTCGCTGACCTTTGTAACCTTTTATTATACGTACATGGTCTCACAATGGAACGGTTCCTCGCTCGCCGACGCGAGTATCCCCGTAAACTCGAACAAAGAAGAGAGAAAAAAGAGCACCGAGCTCCCCGGAACGGCGAACGTTAATGGCGTTTTCTATCGGGCTGAATTTTTATCGTGAAAGCCGTCTTTTCGCATTCCCAGAAAATGCCACGGCACGAAAACCCCCCGCGTTTACGTCACGATGACGGAGAATTACGTGTATCTACGTATGTATCATGTATATTACGAGGTCGCTTGTTTGACCTTTAAACCTGTTACCGTTCGACTCGGCTATTTTCAATCTCATTATTCCAATTATGTATTTCCAGCCATCGTTATCAGCCGCGCGGAACTCCTCAGGAATCGTCAAAGAAAACGCCGCGATTCATCGTTCAAATTCATCCCGGCGCGGCGATGCAACACTTTTCAACCACGGGGATTCTCCCGGAAGAAATTACGGAAGTCTTTCCCTTGCACATAATTGGTCGTTAGCCGGATGATCCAGCAGACGCGGATCATTTTATCGTTTGAAGACGATGCTCGTTGCAAGATTCTCTTTCCGTCGAAGGCGAAGAGCAAATATTATTGCGTCAGAGATACAGGAAATTTTCTTCAAGGTCGTACTCTTGAGATTTCAAGTTCTTCTTTCTTTTTTATCCTTTATACTGTGATATGATCATGGTGAAAGTGATCTAATTCACGTATGACTTTATAATAGAATAGTTTAATGTGATGTGTCTCGATGAATGTCTTCACAACGATTGAACGATCGGCGTCTGTTCCGATCGCGGTAACAATTTTGTTTCGACGTACGTCTTGTAAGATGGCGCTGTTGACGTTCGATCTCGCCAATTACTTTGTTATTGCTTTGTCAAGATCAACAGCAATTCGACGATCTGTGACATCACCTTCACGTGACTTTAATTTTCAAAACGTCCGAAACGTAACGCCCAACGTAAACATCGTTGACCTTGAAATTTCGAGAAGCCTCGAACCAGATGATGCTTTAAGCCAACGTTTTTTCGTCATCATCGGGAACAGGAGAAACGTTCAGGATGTTAGATGGGACACACGGTACAAGATGGATGATCGTAAAAGGGAGAAAACTGTGGCGTTAGGCCTATTTATTACACCGAAGATAAAACCCTCGAAAGGGAGCCGGGGATACGTAGCGGGACCTTCGTAAGGGCCTATATCGATTTCGATGTGAGCAGGAGAGGAAGACGCGTCCTTATGACGAAGTCGCCTCGAAGCTTACCGCATAAATCTCGTCGGCTTGGGCGAAGCAATGCTGAACACGCGACCGGAGGATCCTTTTTCGAATGTGTGTAAGCGCACGCCGGAACGTATATCTTCATTCTCATACTTATTTCTCGGCGGTACATACGAGCCGCAACGCTCGGAGTGCACAAACCACGCTGGGATTCTTGGTAAATTTGCGAGTGAAGAAGGAAAGTTGACGATCTCTGCGCGTTCCGCGCGGCCGCCGTAGAATTCAGGCGAAAGAGGAAAGTTTTCGTATTACATACATACTATAAAAGGGAACTGTGTTTCGGTCGTTGAACGAGGCACTGGGTTAACGCGTTTACCGTCCCCATCATTCTTATATGGGACCACCGTTCTACTTAAAAATCCATGAACCCATTTGTCGAGAGTATCGTGTCCTTGACTCGATGACCCTTCACCGTCCAACCTGAGTCAAGATAGCCATTGGGAGCTACGTGTACGTTTAAGATAGCGGCCCGCGTAAGTAACCCACGACGGACGTCATTACGTCCGAATTCATGTAAACACAAAGTGACTATTATTGTTCTCGTTCTGAACCGACAAGCAAATTTCTATTTGATTCGTAAAAAATGTTGTGTACTTAAAACGTCCGAAGTTTTAAGAATTTCGATCGTAATTTAAGTAGCCGTTTCCTTTGATTAATACGTGGCCAAGGGGTTTAACCGGTGATTGTCAGAGGTGAATAATAATAGAGAAGGATCGGGTCACGTAGATTAACGGCTTTCCGTATTCTTTTCACAGGGTCTGACCCGACTGCACATTTCTCACCACGCACTGGCCATCCTGAAGAACTCTCAACCCCGTACTCGCACACAAGCGTACACTCGAGCGGCCACTCAGCCACTCCGACGCCTGCATTCCTAGAAACCTTGTTCCCAACATCTCAGTCGAACTTCTTCTTCTTCTCCTCCTCCTCCTACTCCTCGAAAAACCCCGTTCCCGGAATTCTATGCGCTCGAGAGTATTTTCCCGCCAAATATCTTGGAGCAGCGTAAGCGAAGTGTCAAATTACAGGCCGCGTAAATTGCAGCCAATTGTCGGTCACGTGGAAACGAATCGATAAATTACCACCTCACCAAATCATTTTCCAGGAACCTACCTCCGCGATGCGTGTATGTATTCCCGCAAAATACTGTACATTGTGCACGAACGATTTATGCTACCGCTGCCCGGCCGACGCGTACAGATCATCGTTCACCGTGAATCATTCAAGTTCCTAGTAAAATGAACTTGCAGAAGCGTTAGAGATAGGTTAACAGTTACTTAAGATAGGTTAGAGATATGAAAGCATTAAATGTTTCAATCTGTTTTGCTGAGCTCAAGTAATTGTTGAAGTAAAAATTGTTGTTCACGAGAGCTCGATTAACACGAACGTTAAAAAGCACGGAAAGTTGAAGGCGACAATAAAAAATAGGGCAAAAATACAGGACAGAGAGGTTAATGGAATCATGATCGAACAGGTAATGCGTCTAAACCGGATGCGTCTAGTAATATATTAACATCGAATAGTGAGGTCAACATCGACCAGAAACGGTTTCAGATTAACTAGGTTAGTCGATGTTAAAAACCGTTTCGTACGGTAATTAGAACACTAATTACGTTCGATTAAGAAACGTTAAAAGAAACCCATACTCGCAAACGCGATCGTACCTTCTCAGTTGTGAGAACGTTGATTGCCGAGCAGGCTAGATAAAAATACAACGCGCGCGTCAACGTCACTCGTGTGCGAGAACAATAAGCAGCGGACGCATCGCTGCCATGTCTCGTGCAATCGAACGCCGCGACTCTATAGTGCCTATCTTTAATTATACTTAGAATTACTTAATCGTGCGTGAACGTGGACACAACACTTTCCCGTGATCTTCTCTTTAATCAAATCATTTCGAGACTCGCGTTACAGAGAACAGTTACATACTACGCAATTTTACATATTATTCTTCTCGAACAAAAAGTAATAGCTATAAACAGATAATTTATGAGCCTCGATAACTATCCATAAAATTAGCGTTCGAGGTCGTCGTGAATTAATCAACGGAGCTGAGCAAGCAGATACAATTTATCGAATCAATTTCCACGTAAGCAACTACATAATTTCAATAATTGTGAAATGAAAAATATGAAATCGGTCATTTGACCGGCAGTGATGGGTATAGTGTTAATTACCGTTTCGCAAGGTGTATTCTAGAATCCTAGAATCTCTCGCAAAAGATTGTGGAGATGGCAAGTCTCGTTTCCAGGAAAATCGTGTTTTCGAGGGAATAAATGATTGGATCCTAAGTCATGGGTCGCGGAAGCGTTAAAGTGAAAAAGAGCAGCAGGCGAAACGACCCAATATTTCGAGCAATAAATTGCACACCATTCTGTCGGGACGAAGCATCGAAGGGCCAAAATTAGGCCATTCGATTCGCCGTAAAGTAATAAGCGTCGAAAGCACCAGCACCGCTACGAAGAAACGGTGTAGTTAATAATTCGATAATTTTGCAGGGACCGTGTAATAGGGCGTCGTTTTATGGCCGGTACGGTGCTCGATTCGTCCGCACGCGCGCGTATCCTCTCGACGCAGCGCGGAGCGGAGCAAAGCGGATCGGAGTAGGGAGCGGAGGAGGAGGAGGAGGAAGAAGAAGGCAGAGAACGCGGTGAACAAGTAACGAGGTTACCCGGACATCCCACAATTAATTTGCTTGCAAACGGTTACGCTTTGCGAATAATTATTCAAAGTTCTAGCTTCCGCCGGTGCAAAATGCAGCAACTCAGGGGGGTTAGGACGACGACGCATCGACGATATCGCATTAAATCGCGGCAACTTGCCATAAAAGAAAGCCGCGACGGCGTTTTACTTCATCACAGGGACACCAGGAAGTCAAGTGGACGGTTTCGCCGGAAAGACTCCGACGTAAATTGATAAACGAGCAGTCGGAGTAAAAAAAAGTTCTCAAAATTCATTGAAACGCGATAGACGATTCCTGTTCACCTGTTAACTGGCGAACTTTTCGAACATCGAGGCTCGCGTACGAACAATTACCGTCTGTGTATTGTTCCGACCTCCGATGCTTTCGAACGAGACGTAGGTACACTTTCTACGATGCTTTGTATCGAACAATGAACTGGTAATTTCATACGAATAATTAGTGCACGTTACAAGCCGCGCACGAAACACAATGCTTTTGAATAATTGAAGTTACATTTTTGTTCTCGTATCGGTAACCGATTTCCAATTCGCGGCTGAAATTATTTTTGGATCCTATACATATTTTTTGGGCAATTGTATATTTCACCGCAACGAGCGCTTCAAACTGTCTGCAGGAGTGGGAGAGAGTGTTAGCGGTAAATAAAAAAGTAGAACGAGTTGAACGAAAAACTGAGAAGAAGCGAAACACCGTTAATCAAGTCTATTAAATTTCCCGAGTGACTTTAACCCGCCGGAGATGCCGGGCAAATAAATGAAATTGGTTTAGTAAACTTCTGAAAGAGGCGCGATTCCGCGTAAACGTGCACAGTTTACAGACAATTATCCGAATGATAAAGAGTATTTTCTTTCGGACCGTAACTCAACCGTCGGTGCTTTTTATAGTCAGTCGACGGTTCGATAAACTGGACAGTCGATAGATGTCAATTAAAGCGCGCGCAAGCGTTATTAAAATACAATTAAAAAGGAGGCCCGGCGCCGCGTAATTACAGCTATTCGAACGCGCCGTTAAAATTTTGTCCGATTACGCGAAAACGTTCCCCATGACAGAGAGATAGAAACAGAGACACGTGGGCAAAAAGGGGGGTAGAGGGGGAGAGAGAGAGAGAGAAAAAGCAGAAACTCGAACGGATTCGCGGGAAATACCCTGTGTGTAGGTGAAGCGGTTACGTATTAAAAGTTCCTTTCATATTTAATTACACTTTCTGGAATTTCGTCTCGTATCGTGGGGACCTTTCAATTTAATCTCATTTCCATGCAGGCTCTTCAAACATCCACGCAAGCACGACCCCATTCATCGGACTACCTCGTATTTTTCATGCGTTCCCTCTCTTCTTTATTTTATCACAATCCCCCGCGTGTCGAAGAATATCACGAGTCTCTCGATCGTTTATTATTCAAACAACGTTTCTCCGCGTGTAAGCAGACTAATGAAAATTAATTTAACCCGTACGCGTGGTTCGATTGTGTTACTTAACGCGTTCCGTGCCTAGACGTTTTCGCGTGACTTTTTCCTCTACGCCATATAAATCGTTGGCTCGTACGTCCAAAGATGTTATGCTACTATAAACATTTCCAGTTGAAATCGCGTGACGCTCGCAAAAATGTATGTATACATTTAATTAAAAAGAAAGTACAACTTTCGACTTCAGTAACAGTTAATTACGATGTGTTACACGTTTCAGTCCTAAAAATTCAAGTACATACAAATTTACATAATGTGCTTCAAAATTTCGAACGGTGAAAGTGGATGGTTTCACTAGACAGTTAAAATTGATCAAGACTACGTTGCGCTCATATGAAAAATGTTTTTTTTCATCTCAAGAGCAGCAGTAAATATGTATGTATGTATATTGTTTATCCAACAGTAAAATATTCAGAGTTCGAAGCATCAATAGCAGAGTCAAATGAACTTTATTACCATTCCATTTGACCATGATCGAAATTGATTCGGACGAGTTTCGGATCGCTTTTTTAATTCGATGCGAAGTGCGTGTTTCACGAGATATTTCGCCGAAGCGAGAGATTTAATTGGCCGACACGCGCGCCGAGCGATTTCGACACCGATGACATTGCACTTGTTCGCAATAATTCGCTGGCACTGGCGGGACACGGAACGTAAACAATGGGAGAATAAAAGAGATCGAGACGCTGCGACGCGACTTTTCGAGGCGAGTTTCGTTCCCCGGGAACATTCTTTTCCCCGATAAGATAACATTTCCGTGCGAAGAATCTTAAATAGATCGTCGAGCGGCAATCGACGTTCCTCGAACTCGCTTTACGCGCGAAATGATTAAAACCACTCCTACAGTGTCGGATGTAACCGATTACATACAAACTCTGTGAACAATTTAAAGGATTTACAATGCTCCCTCGAAACTCACCCACCCCCCTTGTCTATAAAAATACATACGTTTTTGTGTAGGGTATGTTCAAATAACGAACTGCAAGGCATGTTTGATCTTATCAAAAACCGACGATCGTTGGGTCGCCTTGTTGGGCAATTTTTTAGGAATTAATTCGCACGAACGACTTCGCACTTCATTTTCCTTGCCTCTCTTATTCGTAACAAAAAGAATTGTAAAGATATGCTAAATTAATTCGATACAATCGGGGGCACCGTAAATGTAAACACAATTTAATTTGTTGTCATCGCTGACCTGCGTTGTATCAGTAAACACAAAGAAAGATGTTTAGACTTTCCTCGATGGTTTGGTTGATGTGTGCTTTCGGCGTTTGTAAACATGTAAACATGTAAACATTGTAAACATATCGCACCCCAGAAAGAAAAGTGACACAAGTCAAAAAATGACAATTTTGGGGTTATGTCATTGAAAAATACGTGTAGGTTTTATAGTACATATTGTTTAAGTTGATTTTTCTCGAACGCTGCATTTTTGAGTTGTGTCACTTTTCTTGCGGAGGTGCGAAGTGTAGCCTCTCATTTAATTGTGAATCAGATTACGCGACGATATTCATTCGTACATTCTTGTACATCGTACAAAAGAGAAAGGATTCGCAGCGCGCGTGTTTTAAATTAAATTAATTAAATGCCGATCTTGTACGATAACGCGAGCTGTCCTGCATCGAGGACAACAATGAATACATTACATCGACGTGTCACCTGCACTCCACTAATTTTCGTACCTGTATTTCCATTCTTTAAATAATTATCGTTTCTTCGAACACTCTGGGAAAACCATATGTAACCTCTCTTTTTACAAACGATCCGTTAAAACGGTAACGATCGTTCGCGAATAAACTGCAATACAAAATGACATTTCACGTGTAACGATTCTGATACGAGTTTCAATAGAAAGTTGTCGGAACCAACTTCACCCGGAACAAGCAAAAAAAAATGGAGTCAGCGTGACGTGAAAAATATTTCGTGTGCGAAATTGCAGAAAAATTTGTTTACAAATACAATTTCTCTGGGCCCGCGAGGTTATAGTCACCGGAACGGAGTTTATAGTGGTTGCGGATTATATTCGACTGCCATGATTGCTGCCAAGAGCAGTAACGAAGCCAATTCAATTTCTCTACTACCAGAAACTGGCCTCTAACCTAATCATTATTCCCAGGGCATTGATATCCCGTGAACGGTTAAAAACGATTTCAAACATTACAAGAAATTAGGTTAATCGGAAAGTTCTGTCGCATCGACTTTTTATAGTTCATTAGCAAATCATAAAGAAAGGTCATAATACTATAAAAATAACTCCATGAGGTATTGGTGCAGCAGTTGTTTCCCGCACACTTTTTTTTAGACAGCAACAAAGAAAATGGAACTTTGTGAAGCTGTCATGTACGCTATAAATACGCGAATGTTTGAAGTATAGTAATGCCAATTGTTATCGGCTAAAAAATTTCGGCACACATTTTCAACAATCTCCGTTGCCGATTTCTCTGTCCGATTCTCATACAAAATGCAATAGGACTCTGTTTACCGGTCTCATTCTCAATAGCAAACGATTGTTCTAACAAGATTATACCGCCATTTTGTAGTCTACACATCGATGGTTGAAAGAAGCATTCGACCCGCTACAATTTATGGAAATCCTGAAACATGGTTATGTACCTATCGAAGGAGACAAAACTTTCGAATCGACCCGACACAATGTAACGAGAACGATCGTATCGGTAGACATTTCGATCGTGTCACCCGAAGCGACAATGTTCGGAGGTTAGTAATGAATATTGCGCTCGAAATACGAACCTGTTCGCGACGTACAACTTTGTCGATGACGCAACCGCTTCGAAGGTTCTTTTCATTCGTGGCTCGTTATCCTTGTCTTTCAACGATTCTTGCGATTCGATAGGAAAAGGTAAACAACGAGAGACGATGAAAACACAGTTTACGAGAACGCAAACACGGATTCAGAGTTTCCCGGAATACATCGGAAACGATACCGCATGTAAACCAAATATCACTCGCGACGAGAGGTATAGTACCGGTATCGATCGCAATCGCGAAACGTTTAAGATAATATATAAGTTATTCCGTTACTTACATAAATCGTGCGGCGGCGATGCGTTGCGCTCCGTCGGCAGGTCGCTGGGACGAGAGCGTAAAGTATATCCAATAATCCACAGTGAACGACAAACGTAGTACTGCACACTTACAATAAAACTCTCACTTTCTTTTTCTTTTACTTTCTTCTTTTTTTTTTTTTTATTTATTTCGATCGCCGAACAAATATCGGCTATTTCTCTCGAATCACTGATTCAAATCACGCACATAGAGAGAAACAGTCGCACCACCTTGCAGGTTTAAACGAAGCACACCTTTCACGGAGAAGCACCACAAACAATACAAGGCTGGCATCAATGAAGAGTACTCGATGCGGCAGACGAGTCGTTGATTGAATAGCGCCGGGTTTCCAACGTCTCTGCGCGTGTGTACATAAATCGTCTGTATAGGCTATTGTATCCAGGCGAGGAATACTCCTTTACTGAAAAGCACGAACGTTACTCGCGACCGCACTCGACAGTTACTCGGCAGGAACTGACGCGTTCGCGGGACAGTCGACGCGCGCTCTGTTCCGTCAACGGCTACGCTTCGAGAGAATCGAAAGAAATCGAACGGTCTCGATTATATCGGACTAACGAACCCGGCGTGGGGGGAGGCAGCGGGAAAATCGAAACGCACCGGGGGGAATCGGAGCGGTTGTTAACGACCGCGATCTCGCGGCACCGAGAAACTTCACAAGAGACACTGGGCTAACGAGACGAAAACGACCGATCGTCCGATCCGATGGAACACGAACTGGCACGAGGAACGCGATGTACTAACGATGATCGAAGATTCTCGCTCGCAACGGAGAAACGAGAAGGACAGAAACCGAGACGGACTCCATATAGAGCGCACGCGCGCGTTCTAACGCGCTTTCGTTACGTAAAAGAAGTGCGCGTTGGTTGAACATCATCAGAGATCAGGACGGTATACACTCGCGCGGGACTGGCCCGGTAAAAGGCTTAGAGAAACGTAGTACATATGTATGTACCGGGGATAGATATTTTACCGCGGACGCGAAAGCCGCCGCCGGTGTGCTAACCTACTTCTCTCCTTTCGTCGACTGGAAACACTTCTGACCAGCAACAACGATGACGACCACGTCGACGTCGACGACAAACGTCGCCGGGTGACGAACACGACGACAACGACGACCAAGTTGCCGCACACGACGGTAACGTACACGCGGGCTCTTCTCGTTGTCTCTCCTCCTCTCCTCGCAACGCGCGGCGGCACGGGACCCTTTCCTCGTTCGGCTTCGCTGTTTGTGTCAACCGCGACACCGCGAAACCAGAAAACAAACAACTGCCGTGTCGAGGACGCGTCTTGTTTGCAGGAAAGCTCCGCTCGACTCTTTTCTCACTGGGCGGAACTCGTTGTCGTCGCGGGGGACAGGGGGGGACACAGAGGGAGAACAGGGAACACACATATACACACCGTGAGACGCGCTCGCTCGCGCGCGCGTGCTGCCCGCGGGAGGGAATGAGAGAAAGAGAGAAGGAGAAAAGAGAGAAAGAGAAAGAGACAGCGCGGCAGTATGACACGATCCGACTACGACGGAGGTCCGACTCGAACTGAGCGCCGAGCGGCTGATCGAGGCCGACGTCGGCCGACTCGACCGACTCGGCCGAACCGAGGCGCTCGCCGATAGCGCGCTCCTTCCCTCCCCCAACACCCCTCGAGGGGGCCGCTCCTCCTCCGCACCATCCCGCACGCCATCACCAAGCCATTGCTTCGCAGCCGCCACCCTCTTGCCTCTTGCTCTTCCCTCTCACGAACACACGGCTCACCTTCCTCGCCCCGCGCTCCACGATAGTCCACCCGCTCTCGCAGTCTCGCGTTCCCGCTCTTTCCCCTCTAAAACAAGCCGTCGTGCTTCACCGCTCCACACCACCCGCCCCCCACCCCCTCTCCGTCGCACACCCTCTTCCTCGCCGCGTCCCACCAAAGTTTCCGACACACCGGTAACTTATCGGAATTTACTCGTTACTCCGAATTCGTGAGCGACCGCGTGTGCCACGATAATGCCGCTGCTGTTGCTAATACGCGCGCGAGAATATCGGGACACCGCCCGCGCAACGACAGATCCAAGAAATCGCCGAAGAAAGTATCGCATCCGCTGATCCCGAACGGGATACGGTAATTGGGTGTTGCTTTCGGTTCCCGAGACGTTGTCGATCGTGCCGCGCGCTCGGTAATTAATTGCGGAGCGAACGGAGCCTCGCTCGCCGCGCGATTCGATCGCCGGTGCAGCCCCGCCGCCTTGCCGCTCCGCGCCGGACGCGGGAAATCCTTCCTTACTTCCCTCGCACATTTCAACGCCGGCCTTCTTTCCAGTGAAATTGTTTGCACGATTGCAACGAATTTACCTTCTTTATTCGTAGGTAGTGTGTGCAGTTGTGTTAGTTGTGCTTGTTATTTGTAAATTGCACGCTGCGGTTTTGATCCGAAGGTGTTGCAGAGGTGCTGCCGAAGGGTTCCTCTTTACAACTTTCAATGTTGGAGCATTTGAACATTGTAGACGAGTAAAAAGAGCAAATTCGCGTTACCTGTAAAATGCCCTATCATGTATTGCATGTCAGTGTCAATGTGTTATCGCGCGCAAACGCCTACAGGCTTTTCTTGTAATAAATCGTGAAAATCGAAGCGCGATGTAATTCATTTGGTATAAAGCTATCCGATCGTTCGAATATTCAGCGACCCTGCTGCCTGCTTTCTTCTCTGTCGGCTTGAATAATCGAATACTCGACTCGGTTCATTGTAACGACTTTCGCCGGGCACGGATTTCGAGTACACCGGTAAGCTCTATTCGATAATTGGCGTGGTATCGTTCTCGGTCGAGAGATTACCATGAAAAGCTATCGTGTTGTTTGACGCTTGCTGAGGAAACTGTTGTCGGGAGAATAGGTAAGGAGGTTTAGCCACAAATACTAATGGCGCGTCGGTTATACACTCGTGCCTCTCGCTATCTCTCCTCTCTTGTTCTCTCTCTCTCTCTCTCTCTCTCACTCTCCGTGCGTCCCGTTTGCGCAGGAATGATACGATGAACGATACAAGGCGGAGATAGGTTATTACACGGGTCTGTTATGAGATACAATACGTAACAACGAAGAGGAGAAGAAAAGTGACTAACGGGGCCGACAAAAGCCGAGCGATTGTGCGACTACATATCGCCGGTTGAACAAGTATACACGCGTGCTTATTAAATTATAAATATAACGCGACCTATCCGTACGTGAACCGACGCAATTTTGCCGAACGCTCGTGCACGGGAACGTGGCGTTTCTACGCGGCCGTCATAATGTATCGAATTACGTTAATTAATTAAAATGTAGAACCGCGAAAGGAAGTTGTACGTTCTTCCCTAAAAAGAATGTGCTAATATACGCGCTTAAAAATATCGGCTATCGAATTACCTATACGCGAGTGAGCCAACATCCAATACGTAATTAAAACAGTAACGCCGAGAATCAGAGATGAAATGAACGCGATTTTACCAGGCGCCCTGAATATTAACTTTTTCTCAATGTGAATTTTTTCTGGAATGAACGCAGATCAGTAGCTGCACGTGCTTTACGCGTGTTAGATTTACATGATAAAAGTACAAGGACAAAGTAAATCGAATCAAAGTAATTGCGAATATATTAATGGAAACACCATCCATCTTGGTACACATTGTACCTCGAGATCAAAGTAGAATGGAATGTACATAAATTTCGACGTTAAAATGTTTACAAAATTGCTACATCCTACATACACTGTGGACTTTACGAATTTTTGATAAAAATGAGTTGATCAAATGAAAAACAATGCAAACGTTCGAAGAATTTAGAGATGCTGTTGCAGAATTTTCAGCTCATTACAATTATTACGAAAAGATATACATTCTTATGTTCCATAACAATCCGTAGTCTAATCGTAAGATAAGAAATTTTAGCAGTAACTTTTAAGGGTGCTGACTATATTTTACGCTAACACCCGAAGAGCGTATCACTACGAGAGCCCGAATCTACAGATGTATTGTGAAACAATACAAGCCGAAATTCCTCTGTACGTAAAATATCGCAAGTTCTGGGAAATGTAAGAACTATCGAATCGAGAAACATTGGAATGTTTCCAAAAAAAGAGATCATTACTTTGCTGTGGCTCCTGGCTGCCCCTGGAAACTCTCCAGAAGATATATAGCATTGACTCTTCGTGTAATACCGTCGAAGGTCTGTTTTTCAAAACGCCGAAATAAAACTCGAACATGTTCGTTCCGTTGGAGAAACCAACAATTCCTTCATGAAAAGCATAAAGTTTTCCGCCACAAACTTTCGATTGGAATTAAGGGCTCAACTAGCAAGAAACAATCTTCGAATCTCGACATGAATAAACTTCGTTTATCTTAATTCTTAAGTTTCCTCTAAACGACAGAGCACTTTGTACAGGAGCGCGTGCATAAATAATAACCTTGGTCGGTCATTTTCATTCATAAAGTTATAATTAGAACCGCTATTCTATAAAATCTGTCAGCCCGTCCACGAGGATGTAATAATAAGGGGAATACGCGAGTGCATCCTTGCGCATACGACTATAGATAGGTGTCCTTGCATTATTCAAAGTTAAAGTCACACACGGTCATTATGATACCATACAATCCCGTTTTGTTTCCGCGCGATAATCGCGTCGCGGATCGGCAAATTGCAGGTTGCGCTCGTGTGCGACTTTTTCAGCCGGCATCGGAGGCGAGGCACAGCCGGGACCGGCTACATAATACGGTCCCGCGAAACCTTGCCGACTTACCGAAGGTGTTGAGTAACTTTCGTACGTGTCTAGTCACGACTCGCGGCGATGTCCAACAAGTTGTAGACATCGCGCCGGTAAACACGGTAACTGATTCGAGAGACCTGCACGACATTAATCACTCGGAACACCCGTCATCCGCCTCATCTTCGATCCCGCGGAAGACGTTGCTGTCGATTCTGAGGAGATGACTCGCTCCGGACACGCACGGATGAACTGGCGTCCCTCCAAAGCGCCAATTTCATGTGCGGATTTCCGGAAGCGAGAACAAGACGTCTCTTATCCTTCGCAGCACCGTTTAAATGTGACTCATTTCTTCCGAAGGAGACACTCGTAAGTCTTCCCCCTGACCGAAGATGGAGCAAGTGCAATGAAAAACGACGTGAACGGAATCTTACCTTCGAGATTCAGGTCGTATCGTTTGCTGCAACCACGAATCTGAAACTTTTGAGTCATCGATTCAGAAGGTTCTCGCTTATATATCTTTTACGTTATTTTAATTAAGCTACGTCAAGTTTTTATCCAATTTATACGTTCAACATTATATTAATGTAACTGGTTGCAAAAAATATTTTCCAAACATTGAAAACGGTCCAAATTTGGCTACTTTTCCCTACTATTACGAGAATATTGTTATTCAACGCGTTATTGCGATTTTTCCGTTGCCAATATTTCAGCGGTACGATGCCAAAGTCAAGGCTGAATTAACTCGTGAACTTATCTACCCTATCATAGCTACAGGAAACCGCCAGACTTTCCAATTAGTAGAATGTACTGATCATACCTACATATATACGTGTTTCACTAATCACAAGTTGGAAGGAGCCCTGGAGCTTTTCGAGTAAGTAGTGATTCGTTGATTTAAAGGGAACCCCGGATTAGCGCAACGATTTTACCCTCGGATAAATGTTAGCGTAGCCTTTCGCAACACTTCCATCGTTTAGTTCTCCACCTCGTTTGCTTCAGCTCTTGATGTGCCTAGTTCACTCTTTCCGTCTGACGGATATCGAAGTAATTTACATCGATCCTCGTTTAAACTGTTTCCCGGTCCGTTTTTGCCATTCGTGTCGAGCTTGCGTCGAAATATTTTATTAAATGAGTGAATATTCTGCGAATAAATGTTTTAAACAAGAACTGCAATGAAGACAAGAAAAATGTAGAGTTGTTAAGTAGTCCAAATTCGATGGCTAGGGTCTGTGCGATTGTACATAGAAAGTTCCACTGTTACTGGTAGATGGTACACACCAATGAACTATTAGGGGCGAACTACCTCCCATCGAATTGGACAGCGTCGCGTTAATAGGATCTTTGGCCCCGTTTACTACGAAAATTAATTGCGCCGCGCCGGTTCCGTGTATGATGCATCCGTTAGAGCGTTTCGACAGTTTGCGTTCGACTTCGCGACGCTGCTAGATCGTCGGCAATCCCTGTGCGAGAGACGGCCGATCAACCGGGGCCAATTACGGCGTTCGACGATGTAGCAATGCGCTCGGGAGTGAGCGAGAAGCACGGCGCGCGAACGAAGACGGTGCAAAAACGTCGGGAAAGAGTGAGAAAGAGCGCGAAACAGAATGGCAAATCTGGGTCACGACCCAAATCATTCTTCTCCGGCCTCCGTTTGAATCTTTCGCAATGCACGAAAGTGCCCAAAGCGTTTCGAAAGCCCCTCACCCGGCCAAATACTACACTGTTTTGCTTTCCGTGAGCTTCCCTCATTTCCTCCAATTGAATTCCGAGTTGGTCTCGAATAAAACCGACCCGCGGCAGACATACGTTGCCTACCTATGTATATACCTTGTCAGGGATTTAAGCATAGATATTTCTCACACACATGCGGCGCCTGAAACGTTGTTCATATCCTCGCAGTAAGCGCGGAGCTGCTTAGACGAGCGGTTTCTTACGTATGCTGACTTGTTCGAGTCGCACCGGATTCGAGGAACGACTCGCATTCGAGGGGAATCGTGTGATAGTAGTCATTATTAGCGGAAAATCATTCACCGCTGCGACTTCGAGACTGTTTCTGTCGTTGTAAGGAAAAGTACTGCATGTCATTGATTGAACTTTAGTATAGGATTTACGCATTTACCGGAAAAACTAAAAAAATAATGAAGTATGAAGAGTTAGTGATCAAAACTTTAAACGGCAATATCTCGAAAGTGAAAGTATGTGACGTGCGGCGTTCTTCCTTACAACTGCACCACAGGTTTATCGGGGAAGCTGCGCAACGCGATACGATGGCGCACGATCCTGCAGTTTGTGAACACGGATCGAGAGAGTTCGTTTTCGCGTCTTTCTGATGACACGAAATGTCAGGGTAACAACATTGTTGTGCGTACTGTAAAAGTTCGATGGAAAGTATTAATTAGAGTGGCGGGCTTTGGTCGGTGTGCACGCACTGAGAACTATTCCCGTACGGACCGATTCAAGCGGAAACACGTGTCTCTGGGAGTTTTTCAAACGAGGCCAGAGGAAATTTCTGCCGGCAGCCTTGAGAGTGCACTTGATTCGCGAGAGCGCGTGCCCCGTAAGCGCAAGGCAACACGCGAGAACGCTCTCGTCGTCGATGCGTTCAGAAACGTTCCGTCAGTCGTTCAGCTCGGTTGGTCGCTCTTTCGATCTCTCGTCGGCTGCGGGCCGCGTTTGCGTTCACGTTCACGCACACGCATGCGACGCACGCACGCGGCGACGATCCACGTGTGCACGCTGGCCGTGCATCGGACGACTGCAACGTTGCCTCCCGTGGCGAGCGGGTGCACCGTTGCACCGAGCGCGTTGTTGCCAAGCCATCGGATCGCCGGCATTCTCATAGAACCACGAGACCACGCGTATTTATTTAGCCTTCGAACTTCGCGTCAACGAGACCCGACCACTCGTGCACTGCGTTTTCCTTCCTGTTACACTTATCTCGTAGCCACTGAAATTTACAGCGATTTTGAGCGTGTCGCGTTCAGCTTAATTAGTAGACCGGATACAAAAAACATTTATTTCGAAATCGAAAACACCCTACACAGGAAAAGTTGTGGTTCGACGCCCTAACCAGGGCTTCGGAGTCGGAGTCAGAGTTTGGGGGTAATTACTGATCAGTGGAGTCGGAGCCGGAGTAAGAAAAAGCTGTTATATCGAATCCCGGAGTCGGAGTCAGAGTCGGAAAAAAATATATCGACTCCGACTCCAACTCTGGCTCTTTTGTTTATAAATCATTAATAGATTTATGTATACATAAATAAATTCCTAATATTCGATCTACAGTATAGACGTATTGTATATGTATATACCTCGGCACTATGTAGAGGAGAAACAGTTAAAGTTATGGTAGTAGTATTTTCTAACTATTTCTCCTGAAAGTGAGAAAGTAACAGTCGTGTTGTGTTGTATCAGAGTTATCTGTTCCATATTCTTAGACTTTAATACAATATTACAATTATTTATTCAGTTTTATTACAACTCTTAATTATTTTGAATACAAATTTTTTCAATTTGGAGAGACGGAGTCGGAATCGGCGCTGGAGTCGGATTTGGATTCGGAGTCGGAGTTAAAAAAAAGAGGAGATGGAGTCTGAGTCGGAGTTAAGAATTTTGTATACCGACTCCGAAGCCCTGGCCCTAACGACAAGATCAAAATCTCGAAGTTGTGCGATGATGCCTTCAGGTTGCGCATAACTCGTCAAATTTTGCAGACTACGGCTACTTACGGAAACCTGTTAAAAGCGGGCAAAACGACGACACCCCAGCAAAATAAATTATGCGTATGGAACGATACATGGGATAATGCGGTTTCACGATGTGACGGCACGTGGGAACAGTGGCTGAATGCCAGTTTGAGTCCACTGTCGAGGGCCACGGTTGCGGCAGTCAACCGTGCTAAATATACCTGTAACTGTAATAACTTTCGTAACGGTGTATTCCGATTTGTTTCCTCCGCTTGACTATTCTTCCGTCTACCGTGCCTCGAGCCATGATTCACGGTAAAAGTAGATCAAACTACTGTAAGCATTTCACAAAGCAACAACATTCACGATTTCGTACAATTTTCGGGAAAAAGTTTCTCGAAGCTACATTGCGCGCCTCGTAAGCGTAGCTGAAATTAAATCAAGAAACAACCTGTACTTAAAACTGAGAAAAGGCTGGTTTGAACGAGAGGCGTAGGACGAATCTGCGTCCAATAAATTTAGCAACTTGATTTTACGACCGGAGACTGACGAGTTTTAAAGACGGAGGTTGCTTTGATAAAAATCGTTTAAATCTGTCAAAAGAAAAAGAATCCACAAAATTGCCTCAGAGACTAACCAAGGGTAGGTCAGTTTATACCGAGCAAGTGGTAAACGCACACGCTTATCCGCCCCTCTGAACGCGTCACACGTTCCTGCTTAATTATATAGCCCGGCTTTAAGAATGGTACACACTCCCGTTTGCAAAAATTAGAACACCTGCTATGTTCGTGACGTTTGCATAAAGTCTGCTGTTATACGTTGTACAGGGTGCAGAGGTTAAGTTGCACGCAGAGCAAGCAAACTATTTACAAAGACCCTATATTATCTTAACACCTTGACCGTGAAATAGTAGAAACAAGCGCTCGCCTTCCTCGCAACGTACCGCTGAATAATTGAACGGGGAGATTTATTATTCACGCCACGTCTAGTTTCCAGTGTCAACGTAATCATTTATATTTAACATTTACTATCTGATACACTAACGATTTTGTCCCACATTCTTTTTACAACGATCCAGATTTTCCATCGAAAATTACCTCAAGTCAAATGTAGGCGAGGACAACATCGGAAACGTCCTACTCTTCTTTAAATCTATCGATGTACAGTGGGTAACGAAAGTATTCGAACGCCCTTTAAAACGTACATAATAACTTTTTTATAATTGTGCCAAACGACCTGATTATAATTTTTGGAAAATCTTTTATGCACATCATTTCATAAACCAATACTTCTAATTGATTATAAAAAATCAGGTCGTTTGGTACAATTATAAAAAATTTATTCCGTTTTAAAGGGCGTTCGAATACTTTCGTTATCCACTGTATATAAACTGTTATAAACTTGTTCTTTCTGTCCCCTATCACAATGTCAACATTAACCGTAACCCTCTCCACAAGTAACATGTAAGATATGACATATTCGATTGTAATCCATATGGTCACCAATGACCTCGCTGTTAATGCGACCACATTAAAACAAACCATAAATAAATAAATAAATAAATATGCTACATAAACCGTACTTGGTTTAAAGCATTAAATAAATAATAATAAATAAATAAATAATAAACTAACGATTTTAGGATGTTACAAATTCTTAACTTTTTGCTTCGAAAAGTAATTGGACGATATTCTAGAAATATATGAATGACTACTTGAGAATTTTGTCGGGAACTACCTAGAATGCAGACGGCATCGGTAAAAATAAGGTTGCAGGCGGAGTGCTAAGTGCTATTTATCCAGGAAGGGGTGAAACGTGTTTATAGTTAGCGAAGATGATGGGTTCCCATTCAGGCATGGCACTCCTAACGGGAAACGTATCCCCGTTCAGTCCGTGTCTGCTGAAATGGTAGGGGAAAGAGGAAAGCTGTCGTGGCGTAGCGTCGACGCGAGTCAAGTAAGACTTGGTCAAGGCAGGTCAAGTCACGTCTAAACCCGACACTTTGATCGCGACTGCAATCCAAGGAGGAGATCGTCTCGAGTCGTGGAGGCCGTAGGAGAACACGTGGCCTTGAACCAGCCGGTACGGCCGTGACTTTATCGAAACAGGGGATATGGATTATGTCCCGGTGTGTTTCCACCGGTGAGGTGTTTCCGGTAGCTTGTGCTCGCGATTCCACGTGCCACTTCTCCGCTTTCCACGGCGCGTGGCGGTTCTCGTTTCCTCGATCGGCTTCGTTTCCGCGAAAAGAAACGCAACCGTGCATCCGACGCTCTCGCGAACGGGGTCCGCATGTTAGCCGTGCGTCTGACGTGGAAATGGAATTGAATCGGGGCAAGAAAACGGCGTCCGAGCTGCGGATGCAATTTCGGGGGGCAATCTTTTAGAGAACCAAGTCTCCCGCGGAACCGTAAGAAAAATACAAGCCTCTCGAATATGTTTTTCCCCCCTTCTCTTTCTCTCTTCCTCCCTCTCTTACTTTAGCTCGGTCGTCCTGGATGAAAAATGGTCAAGGTCCCAGCCGCCGCGAACGCCGCTTGAATATCGAAAGTTGAAAGGAGTCGGGACTTTGAAATGTTCCCTCGACAAACTCGGGCCGCCCGTGTATTGTGAGAAGTTTCTCGGTAGAAGAAAACGTTTCTCCGCCGCGTTCCCTATTATATCCCGATAGCCGTCACGTGTGCACGAACGTCGACATTATATTTAAGTCGCGGATGAAAGCACGAGAGACTATTTCCTCCGACGATCGGTTGGTTGGCTTACTTGGCCGTGGTACGATCCATCGGGCTGCTGTTACGATACGTGAAAGTGAAACCGCGTGCCGCGGCCAGTGAGACGTCTGACAACAAGATCCTCGAGCTGTTTCACGAGACCGCCACTTCTCCGCGAGCCTCTTGATTGTTTGCTTTCCGTTTCGTTTCCTGGACGAGCCGAACAGGAGTCGCTTCTATACATAGAAAATCTAACTGCACCGAGAGGATATGATCGTTTTCGAGCAACACTAACTGCGGCTTTAAAATGAACGTTTAACATTTTCCCTGTGGATGCAGCAACTCCGAAAATTCCACGAAATCAACGTAATTTATTTAATAAATTTAAAATCAACCGAAACCGAAATGGATGAAAACCGAAATCGTTAAAATACCGGTTTCGGTACATAACCGATATTCTACCGAAACCGAAATAAATACCGGTATTTTTCGGTTTGTCCAATGTGCAAAGGACGCCCCAAATAAAAAGGAACTGCGTGCCACTTACCCAAGAACCGTCAAAAAGCACAGTCACCTAAATTAGTTTAGTATACACAATATAAATACGATCCGTCGTAAAATCCTCCTTGCGAAGGAACAAACGCGAGCCCGAATTCAGGTAAACTATCCACCGAAGACGTATCTACCATGACCGTCATAAAACAAGCCAAAGACCTTCCAGATGTACCTCCCAATATTTCTAAACATACTCTTAATAATTACATTTGATAAAAATATTTTACTAGGTGGAATATATTTTACCCTGCGGGCGGGTTGCGCCCGACCACTGGCGGTATACCTGAAAAGGTTGTTATAGCATGCAAAAAACGCGCACGGATCGGTTCCGAACCGGCCGATTATTTACAACCACCGAGCTCCGACAACTTCAACCCCGACAGATGGACAACACGTGCGACAGACCCACTGAATCAGATCGATGGGATCATACATACAGTGGGAGTAAAAAGTATTCGTACGCCCTTTAAAACAGAATAACTTCCTGACTTGACCAAACGACCTGAGTTTTTATCAAAAATTGATAAGATGGATAAAAGATTTAAGATCCTGCGTCAACCGGTTCCGATGAAATTTTCAGTATGTGAAACATAATCTACCATAATCTAAATACCAATAATCTTTTCTACTTTTGCATGTAACCTTGTAAATTATAATTTTTGGAAAATATTTTTTGCATATCATTTCGTAAACCAATGCTTCTAATTGACTACAAAAAATCAGGTCGTTTGGTACAATTATAAAAAAGTTATCCTATTTTAAAGGGAGTTGTTTAACTAACCATTTCACTAAAACAGACGTCACTCGATCGAGGAGCTAAAAATACCTTCGAAAATTTCGTTGCTCCAGGACTACACAACTTACTATGTACATATACATAATACCAGCGTTCCCATTTCTATTCGCAACATTTATTCGAAGCCGAGATACGCCGCCTAAAGGTTGACGGTTTAAAACCGCACTTATTTTAGCGCAAACCGAATACAATCTGATGAAATTACGAATGCGCCGCCGTAGATCGAAACTGATCGTTGTTGGATACCGGCGTAGTTTTATCGTTAACATTTCACGTGGCAAATAAATGAGCCGTGTTATTTATGTAAAGTGGCCAGAAGCTTCCCGTGTGCACGAGCTGCTAAAGGAAAAAGGTATACGAAAGGGTGGAGAGAAAAGACAGAGCGACGCGACGGTGCGAGAAGGGAGAAGAGAAAAGAGGTAGACAGAGACGGAGATCGAGGGACAAGGAAAGTAAAGGCGGCTGTTGGAGAGAGAAAGAGAGAGGGTGAGCTGAAAACAGGCCGTAGGTATTCAGGTCAAATGCCTGGCAAAGTGAGCAAGTATTTCTTTCACGTGTACTTATCAATGCACCGATAGCCAGTGTCTAATGAATTCAGGCTCGTACAAAATGTTATGAACGGTGAATAACAATTTCCGAACGTTCCCCAAAGCGGTGGGAAGCTGTTCAAGTTTTACACTTTGGAACTATCGATCAGCCCTCATAAACGCGAACGATAAAATTCATTTACGTGGTCGTCAATAATTTAATGCCACAATATAGAACATTCTCCCAGTATTTAATTTCTAGAACATGAGAAGTAGTTAACGCTTGTAAAATTAAACTGCGCGCGAACCTTTCTAACGATCAGATCCCATTCTTTTATAAATTCATGAAGATGTAACTGTTCCGAAATAGATGAAACGTTTAAATGAATTCCTTTCTTCGAATCCTAAAAGGATTTGCTCATATTTTCTGCCGATTAATTTGTCGAAGAATATTCGGAGCAAAAATGACGGGATATATGGTGCCCGTTGATACACGTGTCGAATGGCAGTGGCGTGATAAAGTAACGATCGCGGTTACTCGATAGGAAACAAATAAATCGTTTTGCCGGTTTATAGATTTTCAGTGCGCAGCAACGACGCGACGCGTATCGGTTTTCATTATTTTCCCGCATGATTTTACGAGCGTTTCCTTCGTTGCGGCACGCTGTTACAATTCTCCAGCTTATCGTAATCACTTCACCCATTCATAACGGGCATATTTATGCTGCAATTAACTCTCGTTAGCGGAAAGCCCATCAAGTACATGACTACACCGGTATATCAGCCACACAGCACCGCACTGCCGGCTGATTTCGTTATGCCAGCGCAACGTGCTGCCGCAATCCTCCGCGTGGAATTAACAATACGGCCCGCGCCCCGAGAAACCGCCTCAATGACCCATACTTGGGCGTCTTATTGTTATTACTCGCGAGTAATTATCCAATAAAGCGAGTCGATGGACTAGGCGAAACTGTGTCGCGAACCGAATACCTGTCGCCAGCAAAAATTCCTCGAGGCTTTCACAGCCGATTTATGCAACCCCGGAAGCGGACGCTCGCTTAAAGAACCTTGCCTCAAACCATAATCGTTCTACTAACTTCGGAATTCAAGATCAAATATTTCCCACTTTCTAAACGATCTCAACGAAATAAAACCGTACTATGATTCACAACTGAAAGTGTATATATCCGATTAGTAATCGTCTTCTCGATATCAAAGGCAAATTACCAGTTTTACAGATTATTGTATGGAAAATAAAACAAGAGTCTAAATAAAAAGACTCTTCATTGTGGAAGCAAAGTAAAAATGTTCTTAATCATCGTTAATGCAATTGATTATTAACATCTTAGCGTGAAAATTCGAGTGACACTCCATAAAATTGGTACATACTAATAGGTAAATTGATCAGCGATACGGTCCCGTAACGAAGGCGTTGACGCGGCGCTGAGTCACCCGTCGTTAAGGTGTTAAGTGGTCAATTCGGCAAATTATAATTTCCTTTTCTCTATCAATATCAATATAAACTGCTCGTGTTTGTTCTTGTTTACGCTCTCGGTGACATGTTGCGCACTAGTTTGAACAACGAGACGACAAGACGACGGCTAGATAAGATCAACACGCCATTGTCACCGAGAATCACACCGTAAAAAATGATTGCAATGTACTCGCTGACACTCGACACTCCGAAGACAAAGCCCCATTAAAGTAATCACAGGAAATTGTGTATTTGCTCCGGAACGAATTGAAGAGAAACGACACAGAGTGAAACGCGTCGATCGCCGGGACTCCCGGAAAAGTAAACAGACCGTCATATTTTTGCATTTATATGGTTTTCCCTCGGTGCGCGGGATCGTTAAGGGACTCCAGATAGAGCCCATTTGCGTCGGCCCCTCAAAGGGCTCTTTACGATGTCGTGTTGGGAATTAATCAACAAGTTTCAGTCTGACAATCTTGACTTTATCGCGGCAAAGTCAACGGTTATCGGCACGAGCCACAAACGCGGCATCTTTCGAGAGAAATTTGATATAGGAACGCTTTGGTATTCGCTGTTGCGATAAATTATGGATTTCTACACGTGATCGGCTCTCGTCGCCGTACTGCACACGTTTTTGATTCCTCTCTGGACGTCCATAAGTTTTTAACGAAATCGCATCATGATAAAATCAATTTCCATGTAAATTATGTTTTGCGAATTTAATGAATACACAGCGGAACGTTGATTAATCGAACCTCCGTTATCTGGAGTTTAAAGTGAAAATGAAATACTCATTTTCAACGGCAGTGCTGAATCGTGTCGTTAAAGCACGCTTTATTTTACAAGAAACTAACAAACATCAAGGTCGGTTTTCTATTAGCTTCGAACTTCTTTGAACGCTCCAAACGTACAAAAATACGCAGTTTAGTGGCGACGTAGATGATAAAGGCTTTGATCAGCGCGAACAAAGGGCTCTTCAATGCAAATTCAACCCTTTCACGCTTAGAACGATAAAACCATATATCGAACAATGTATTAAATTCACTTTCTAAGCATATTTCATTCTTTTTATTAGCCTTTTTTAAAAGAGACATTTGTTCCGGCAAGTAAGAAAGTACGCATAGTTTATAGGATTTCCTGTTACCCGGAGACTCTACTATATCAAAAAAGGATCTGGAGAAGAGGAACTTATGTTGATCGCATTCCCGTTTCGGGACACCGTGACGTCGGTCTCAAACTGCGTTTGCATTATCAAAACTAGCAGAGATATTTATGTGTTCTGTTTCGCGTGATTTATCTGCCGCGCAAGGAGACGGAAAGCAAAGAGACCGACGGAGGAGGAAGGAATAAGGAAGAGAACGGAAAGAGGGAAAAGAGAGAACAGGCGTCTGCTTAGCACTGACTAACCCCATTTGGTAGCGAAGCGAGAGAAATCCATTCCAAGGCGCGGAACATTACCCAAACCATCGGCCGGGGCCCTGAAACCCAGCCATGGTTGCCATGGTGACCGCGTCCATACCCCTCTTCCTACTTGCCTCGTGCAACCCTCCGTAGCCCATTTTCCACCCCTTGCTCTGCCGACGCCCACACTACCGCCATCAGCATCGCCACCGCCACCGCCACTACCACCACCACCACCGCCGCCACCGATGTCCATCCCCTACCATCGTGTTTTCCTCCCAACACCCCCTTTAACCATCTTTTTCATTTTTCATCCCTCCTCGGGCTCGCAGTATCGCTCGACGATCGGCCTGTATCAATTTACGGTATCGATTGCTTCACGATCAATTATTCCTTTCTATCTGATTGATGATGACTTCCACGCTCGAAACGCAGTTTCTCCGTAATACACAATGTCCCACCTAAGCATCCCCGCGAACTTTCAGCGAGCTTCGTATCACCTCGCGGAAATTGCGCCGGATGAATTTTAGATTCTATCCTACCGTTTCGAAAGTTTTCACACGCGCTGTTGCGACACACTCCTTGTGTCTCGCCCGTCCCTTTACAATCTTCGCAATGAAATTCATAGAACGACGCTTTTCAAATAGTCCGACACGTCGGCACAGGAGATCTTCGAAAAATAAAATCGTTCTAGCTCCGCTGTTTGCAGTTTTGCGACCAGTGTGTAGTTTGCGAGTTTAGTTTGCATCGTGCTTGCACTATGGGTAAATAAAAAAGTGCAGGTCCATTTGAACCGGTATACTAGAGCCTCTCTTGACCCCCAAAAAATGTTTGTACATACACTAACTTTCGTTGTTGTATTGTACGATAATTGCAAATATCCAGTTTTCAATTGCGTATATACTGAAAGGTATCTAAGAAAATTTGTACAGAATTTTAAACAGATCCCAGTACCACTTAAGGATTAGAAAATTAATTAATTATTTATTTATTGATGCAATAAACCCAGTTTGGTTTATATAGCATACATTACTAAAGCACTTTACAAAAGAAGTACAGAAGTATATAACGTAATATGTATAAAGTGGAATTATGTAGTATATAAACGGTAGGCGCTAAATCCTAATCTTACATTTTTTGAGAAAGTTAAAAATAAACATTAGCGCTGTAATGTCTCGTACGCTTAGAAAAAAATTAATAGTGAAGGGTTAGAAGATGGGAAATTTAATCGGATGTTCGCACCAGGTGATTTATTGGAATGTCAAACGAATGTGTTGTACAACGTAGCGGTAATGATTCGACGGAACGCCCCGCAGGATCGTTCGAGTAATTCGGGTTTGCGGAGCTAGTGTGTAAGCAAGGTACGCTTAATTGGAAAGAGGTGAGGAAACTTGAACGTTTTCCCGCCAATTAGCAACAACGCTTAAAGGTTACGGTTTTCTGGCTCGCACACGTATCCCGCGTCTGTAACGATTTCCGTTGCGCCATTGTGCCAAGTTTTACGCGCGACGAATAAAACGCGACGCGTGCGCGCGCGCGTTGAATCTGTTGATCGACGCGAGAACCGAGATCGTTCCCGCTGAATGCAATGCAACTCGAATAGGAATTTTAATCCGAGCGCGATAGCCGACGCTCCGCGTTTCGTTAATAAACCGAAATTGGAAGTTCACGCGGGAAAAAATCCTAGATCACAGAATAAAATGTCCCCGCGCGGATTCGCAGTTTCCGTCAGATTAGAATTTTCAAGAGATTTCCTCGTTAGACTCCGCGAACTTCGTATCTGCCGCAACTGAGGCCGAACTAACCAGGTCAGTTAATAAGAAGTTGACTAGGGGAAACAAAAAGGGAGAGGGAAGCAGAGAGAAAGGAAGAAGAGGAAGAGAGAGAGAGAGAAAGCGAAATGTGAGCAAGAAAGTTTACGCAAAACTTCCGACGCATAATTACGAACGAAACGGCTACAAGCAAAATTTAATTCCAGAATCCTGACGCGAATTTGTTATTGAGGCACTGTAGCACATACTTCTTTCGAGGTAGTCCGCCAGGCCGTCGCATTACGAACTGTACATAGCGGTTCTTTGCATTAGATTGGTGCATATGAAACAGAGCTGGGCATTAATCGATTACAATTTTAATCATGATTAATGTTTACGATTAAAAAAGGGAATCATCGAAAAATCGACGATTGATTCGATCGATTGGTGAAGTTAATTGTTAATCGTTGATTAAATGAAGAAATCATCGAAAAATCGACAATTGATCCGATCGATTGGTGAAGTTAATCGTTAATCGTTGATTAAATGAAGAAATCATCGAAAAAAACATAAAAGCACGTAAACAGAGTTTATATTATAGACCAAATGACAATACACCTAAACTCAGTTTACATTTTTGTCAGTATTCAGTATTCATATAGTTTTAATTCCGTATTTCATTTCGAAATTTCAGCAGTTAATCATTAATCAATTATCCGATTGACGATTACAATTGAAAGGAACGTAATCGTTAATCGCAATTAACGACTAAAGTAGAAATTTAATCGTTAACCGCAATTAACGATTAATAAGTATTTAATTTAGTCGTCAATCGTTGATTAAATTTTTGCCCAACTCTGATATGAAATGTGGTGAATCCTATATCGATATTCGAACGAAATGGCTGACATGAACCACTACCGAACCGTAAAAATGGCTGACACGTGTTGCCTTATAAAAATGACATCATAGAATTTACATAGATTTAAGATACAAAAATGTATGTAATCATTTCCAGTGAAAGCATCATTATAATTACAATTATTGTAGAATAGAAAAGCAGAGACCGGTCATTTGACCGGCGGTGGTAGGTTTAGCGTTAAAAGCGTAAAAATTGCGACAAGACAAAGCTATACGGCAAAATCTGGTGCCGGTTGCAGCATGATTTAGCTACACCGTGTATGTCGGAAACGCAGCTCGTGGAACGGCTACTTTCGTTGCCATAGTTTCAAGGTTGTCCGGCGTGTAGCAGCATAGATGCCTAAAGCTCATCGTCTGGCTCGGATTCGATGGGTTCGAAGTCGTTAGGAACGATCCCGACGACGAGCAGTCGGTTCGGCCGTAGTCGACGAATTGGTTTCCAGGTAGACTGGGACAAGATTCTAACGGTACCCGCTCGATCGCGGCAGGATGGGATGGAATGGCACGGAGTTACAAGGCGGCGCGGGCGGTTCAGTGACCGACCGACCGACCGATCGACTGCTCGCTACGTCGGGAGAAAGAGCAAAGCGGAAAAAGAAGGAACGAGGCACACACGCACGGTACACACCACACACGCACGCACGCACGCGCGCACGGATCCTCACACAGGGATCCCGAGTATGTACTTGGTATCAGAAGTGGTACTCGTCTCGCTACTTTGCGGTCTCGTAACTCGATTCTTAAGCGGATATCGTTTGCACCGAGACGACGACGCGTCGATAACAATGAACCCGGTCGAACTATCGTAGATTAACAACCACGACAAACTCTCGTGTATCGGGCAAACTATGGGTAAACCCCGGGACGAGGAGGCTTTACGCTTCTTTTATGAAGGATCGATTTTCCCCCAGACTATCCTTGTTTAAAGGATCACCATCTACATATAGTTCGATGGTACCGCCGATTACGCGATCGTAGCCTTATATTGAACGTTAGTTTCACCGAGTCATCACGTCATCAGTCGATAGAAAGTGGAACCGTTCGCGCAGTACGCTGATTTATGCGCTCGCGATGGTCACTTTGCTGCTCCGGATATATATGACGCTTTAACAAGTAGACTGGTCATCGATGTAACTTCAGGGAAGTGTTCGATCTTAGCTGTCCGTGAAGTCATCCTTTGTTTTTACCACATATCCAGAAATTAGAATAACCTTTGAATCATTTCGGACACGATAATTAGCTTCCAATAGAAGCGACAACGGCAACGAATTTCTTCTCATTGAATAATGCAGAAAATTGTGGTTAGAAGCGACGATAAAGGTTTTCCGACCTACATTCGCCAGCCATCGATCCCCGAAACGTGACAGCGAGACGGAGTAAACGAAGATAACTTTTTTCGGCCCGGAATAATCAAGTCTCCGATCCGCGAGAATAATTCAGAGTGATTCAATCCTGTAAGTGGATCGGAAAATGTACGGGCCGCGTAAAAATTGAAAAGCCCGAATCTGACGATTCCCTCTCGTACACCGTAAAGCGTCGGGATTGCGAGCCGGTGCGGCGATTGCGTTCGGTTTTGTTGTTTCGCCGGTTGCCGCAATTTTCGAAAGCACGCGAAGTTTTATTCACGGTATAAACGTTGGCGCCACCCTTCTCTTACATCATCCGATTCACCTACGCGTGCACACCGAACTGCGCTGGCCCCTTGCTCGGCTGAATAAATTACACAATTTCCCTTCTTGTTCCCACTACTACGCCCCCGCCGCTGCCGCCACCGCCGCCCCCTTCTAGTCCTTGCACTAACTTCCTCCTTCTGTGGTGTTGCGTTTCCCCCTCGAAGGACATACATACATACCGAATGAAATCGACGAACGTGTGCGTCGGGTCCGTTCACGCGACGAATTTTCTTCGCTAAATGCAAATACGTGCCATCAATCGAGCTCGCGGTGTTTTATCCTTTGAGTCACAAAGCGGTGGAACAGTGGATCGATGGAAACCGTGGTCATAAAATTGGGGAAATGCGGTAACCCGAAAATTTCGATCTCTGCTCTAAACTTGCCGAATGCGATTGTTTGTAGCTCTTAGCTGGATTCAAAAGTAAACACGCTTATACATTCTCTGATTTAAAACTAGAATGTATACGGCTATATACGAAGACATGTATTTAACGCAGCGCTGTTTCTGAATTCTTATATGAGAAAGTAGATCCTGAAATGTAATGAAGCACGTTTTAAATGCACGTTGGCGTGAAAGTAGAAGAAATTCTAAATAAATAGGTTAAAAAGGTGGAACAAGAAGTTCTTAAAGGGGTAGATAGAGAATAGAAAGGTCCGAGGAACCGTAGAAAGGAAAAGAGATGAAACAAGATACAGAGTAGAAAGATAGATGAAGCAAAAATAGATGTCAAGCGACGAAGAAAAGACATTTTAAGACACACAAAGAAATGTTTAATTCTGTTAGGGGAATAAAATTCCTACTACTTTCATCAACGTTGTCGATAAAATCAGAACATAGTCATGTTTCTGTGTGATTTTGAAAATTACGTACGGTTTCGTGTCGGCGTCGTTTACTGTAAATCTAGGGTCAAAGTGGTCCCTGCTTTCACGCCGTGGACACTGGCAAGTATTCCCCGGTAATCCGGATAGCTGCGCCTTAAATGAACGAGCGCAATATTCCATTATGTAAGACAACGATAGAGTTCTCGATGGTCGAGAGCCCGATGATCCCATGTTGCTCTATTAATAGACTGACCTTCCTTGTGTGCTGCTAGCCGAAGTGTTAGTAGGATAGCGTGCATTGCGTCGACGATGAGATACGTTTCCCTTTGGGAGAGGAAACACTTCGGTCACGAGAAAGGAAGGAACGACTGGGGGGATTATTCGCCAAAGCCGAAAGTAACGCCGTACAGCTTTTAGGACGATTCATAATTTTGTTCGTCGCAGCTATTTCTATACGCAAGAAACCAGTTTCATCTTGCACTCTCCTCGGGTGAAAATTCAACCGTTTAATGTGTTAGACCCTGCCAGAATTTGTTATTTCGAATTCTCATTGAAATTTGACGAAAATAATTCGATAGAAACACAAGTTGAATTGAAGCGCAGACGAAAATATGGAGAAGATGAGGTAAAAAAAAAACAAAACTGTAAAAGAGTCCAATTCTTCTTTGGAATGTATAGCTACCTCTAATACCTTTCCACCCCCGCACTCAAGACCTTCCACAGTTTTCATTTTTGATAGCTGCGTGACAATGTTGATAAGCATTTATATTGGCAATACTCACGAGCTAGTGAACACAATTTTAGGAACGCAAGCAAGTTTTCGGAACGAATAAATGAGAAACGCCGGTTTGATGGGTTTTGATAAGAGCACAGATATAATTATGGACGATACAGTTCGAGATTCGAACTTGAAATAACTTAAACTTTCTTTACAACCCTTGTACGAGGACTCGTCATCGGGGAGAGACATAGAGAGAGAATACAGCGGATACAGCGGGTATCGAACAACGAGAGAGGATAACGGAGAATGCTGCAAGCACGCCGCTAACTTCGGTTGCTCGTGAAAGTGCCGTAAGTCACGTTTTAACGAGCGCTCGATTTATATTGTCGGCGTTCCACTGACCTCGCAGCGACGACACCCGCCGTGCACACCGATAGCAAAGACAGTTGCGCGAAAAGCTGCGAAACTGACGCGTACGGCGCGGGGCGTACAGAAATAGACCCCCGTCGCTAATCCAGAACCGATCACGGTGCGTTAAGTCGTTTACAACGACGCGTATTTACCGCGTCCGTTGTAAACACTCCTCGCATCCTGCTCACCGCTTTATGAGCAATAGTGCATGCGGTTTAACATTGCTTGAAAGAAATCCTGTATCAAAGGGGACCTGTTTCTTGAAAATCGAACATTCTGGCGTCCAGGATCAATCGTTTGTCCAATAGCAAGTGTTTTTAACAACAGATTTATTTTTTTATTTACACTTGGAACCTACGCCACCGGTTTCCAACCTTTATGCTACTACGACTGCCCGAAAATAAAATATTTTCCGCGCCTCCCTACCTTTTATATTTTTGATAGATATAATAATATAGACACGTTCTAAAAACTGTTAAATTTTATTTGTTTGTAGATATTATGGTATGAAAATTAATTTTTTATTAAAACATTTTGGAAACCGCTGCCTACGCAATAGATCCTAGTATAATGACACTAGGAACGAGGATCGATAAAACTCCTAGCCACTCAATTTGATCCTGAATTGTCGAAACGTATTCTAAGCATATTTACTCATACTTAATACTTTAATTGCATTCGACAGCAAAGGGTTCATATAGACAGCACTGCTATCATTTTATTTTTTAATAGCTTTCTTTTTTCTTTGTGTTTCAGGGCGGTGCAGAAATCCTGTTACGCACACCCCCCTAAGATGAAGAATGGGAGGTAGTGTGGGCTCGGCTCCCCCTTAGATGGAAATTGGGGAAACGGGACTATATATCCCTACCCATACCCACTAAAACCCCACCGCCCAGGGCCTAGCCCTTCTCCACTATGCCCGATACATATACCACCACCCGGGGTCCTACTTTTCGTATTTATTCCCGTGGTGGTGGGCGACTCGTCATATCGGGCCTCCTGCGTCCTCATTGGACTTATCCTTTTCCGTAATTTATATTTAATAGCTAGAGGCGAATGAACATTGGTCTCAAAACTTCCATGGGCCACTCTGTGACCACATCTTGCTGGTTTTTGCACGTATACTTTTCTTTGAACTTGAATAAAAATAAACAACTTGTTTAATCTGCGACTCGAACAGGTCGTCCTTTTTCTCCAATGCCATGTTTCACCTGTGCTCTGGGAGAACCATGCATGTACCCGGTTCCCACATCGGCATGTGCACGTGCTCGCGTAGAGATATGCAAATCGATATTACCCGTGTCGGTGCGTAGCGTCTAATTGTCTGTCATAGGCACATAATCGTGTTCGCCATACAGGTTCCGTCTGTTCGTGTTTTAACGCAGCAGTGTGCACGTTGTGCCATTACCCTTATGTGTACCGATCGCGTTTGTGCCCATTCCTCTGCAGAACTGATGGGTTTCCCGATTATACAAGCAGTTCACGCCTATGCTTAATCAAAAACTTCAAGGCCCTTGTCAGACGATTATACAGTAGTTACTGAATCCTAGAAATCAATGTTCCGCTCTGTCGATCTTTGTTGAATGATCGTAATAACATCACTCGCGTGTGTCTATACCAATTTATATTGTATATTCATAGCAAATATAGGCGTTAATAAAGAAATCATGTATCACTAAACTGTTCCCTATTCAAGATCTAGATTTTACGAATTTCAGTTCGCTCCACTAACTTAAAAAGAAGAAGTTTAGTTTAGTCATTTGGTAGTACGATAAACCTATTCGTCATTGATATTGCAACTAAGTCTATTGTCATTGAGAACGTCGCTAATAGTTATTCGAAAGCGAGATGTATAAAGTGCGAGTTCGAAAAGAACTACTTTTCCGGTAGGTTAGTAACTAATCCAACGAAAATGACCGCCCACCCTCCGAAGTGATGAAGCTCGGAGGCACAGATAGAGATCAGTGTCTGTGTAAACGTGCTCGAACGTATTTACGTAAGTCCACGTGTGTAACTCTCCAGGCAGCGAAACTCGTTTCACGTGTACGGAGTGGCAGCCTTCTCCGCAGTAACAAGGTAACAAACTTTTAATGAACGTATTCTACGCAACATTCGTAACCACGCGAAGCATTTTCACGTAAACGCCAGTAAAGAGGTATCCGAGTAACATAAAACAGCATTCGGACGAACGATCGATGAACATTTTCATAGCGGGCGAACAAGCTTCTATGAGGTTTCATCGACTGAGCTTCGAACGAACAACTTTCCGCACGACGGAACAAAATTCTGTGAATTTTTCAAGCTGATCCATGTATTTGGTAAATAGAATTACATAAAAGTGGAATAGAGAGCTCATCGAGGTACAACGATGAATCATTTTTAACTTTGTGAAAACGAATCGATGGGACGTGAAATGGCAATCTCGATTCGCAATCATACTGATAACTAGGTTATTGGGGCAAGGGAGTTGCAGCGCGACGTGAATCGAAGGGAGAAGGAAAAACGATCGTCCCGCGCAAGGATACGAGATTCAAGGTTCTATATGGGATAAGCTGGTATCCATGGTAACCTGCAACTTCGAAATTTCTACCGTCAAGTGTCTGTCTATCCATTCGTGCACACATGAAGGAAACCAAGTTTATATGATTATTAATTACTTCACCATTTTTCAAAACGAAATGACATCACCAGAAAAAGTTTTGCCGTAAATAGAAACATCTTTTATCATTAATGATCGAAAATAATAATAATAATAGTACAAAATTTTAGTAATCAATATTGTACATGAGCTTTAAGATAATAATTATAACTTTCAAAAAGTAATATACAAATAAATAGTAAGTGCTTAGAGCGATTAATGAAATTGAGTATTAAATTATTCCCGAAGAGAATGAAACTAATATTCGTAATTGGAGAGAATTAGTTATTTAAAATAACTTCTTGTTAAACTATGTGTGGGGGGGTGGGGAAGGTTGGTTTTTCGCAAGGATTCTAGTGCGGCTGCGTCAACCGTCTGACTCGGTCGATAACTCCGTATTGCAGCAGGAATCTCCCGTGCCTTCAGCTGATAACTGAGTTATCTTTCACCGAAGCTGATAATGTAGGTTACGATAGCGCGAGGGGAATGAACGATTACACACATACGAGGTATAGGAGGTGCTAATATCACAGATACGGTATACGATACAGACATAGACAGACATAGACATAAGATTCAAAGATGAAGTAGGGTCTAATCCAGGCTAAAAGTTAGACTAGGAGGCAGCACTGTACCGGGAGCAGCGAAACACAGATATTTACTTTCTGCCACCGACGAGATATTGTCGTCGGTGATACTGTTAACTCGAACACGTCCGTCGGAGAATGTAACATTTGATGATAACGAACATGGTTCCGTAATAATTGGCCTTTTCATTTTTCACTGTTTTTCACCGAGGATCTCTTCAGTGATCTTCTGCACCGACGAAGCGTTGCTAGCCTTCTGTCTCCTATTGCGGCCACAATATATCATAGAGGGCGTGAGAAAACAGCAAAATTTTTTGACTTCACATAACATGCCGTGTTCCAAGATTACTTCATCTACTAGATGACGGATGCGGGCAAAGTGCTATAGTCTGTTGAGAAGTCGCTGTGTCTCATTCTGTATAAATATTTAGAGAAACTGTAACTGTAATATATATTTTATTTTATTACTCGTTCATTTTTACCTTACTCTTATTATTTTAAATAGTGCCAACTCATTTTCTTAATTGTAATTTGGAAAAAGTTAAATTTAACTGTAGATGTTGATAATATGAAATCTGTATTTATTTCCTCACAACTTACTTTATTAAAAAAAAAAGAATAGTAAGAACAATAAATATGCGATATTAAAATACTTGTGAAAAGATACATTTGTATCACGGTTCTATCGTTCCTTACAATTCTTTATGCAACAAGTTTGCAGAATTTTTCCAAATATTTACGAAATAATACATAATTATATACTTGTATACCTCGCTTTTATATCGCTATCCACCATTTTGAATTAACTTGTGACGTGCTTGTGGGCACCAGATACTCCATTATCTTGGAACGCTGCGTCTGATATTCTAGGATCCATATTCTGGATCTATAAATATATGTAGTCTAAGGTCTATACTGGCAAAATTGATGGCAGAAAAAACCCTGGGCGCAAGGACTTTGTGGACTTTGCCCGCATGAAAATGAAACATGCAAATGCAACCACAGAGAATTCCTATTTTGCTGCAAGACTATTGCCTCACTTTTGATTTCGGCACGACGAAAGAGATACAAAATAGCGAAATGAGGTGTAAGTTTCTAACGAATAGCTAAAACCAGAACATTTAGTAAAAGATTACTATATTCGCGAAGTTACATTTTTATAAACTGAATGTTTATTTACATAATTATAGATCTGTTTTAAAATTACAACACACGATCTCCTATTTTTATATCGCAGATATATTCTAAAGATAAACCCTTAAATTCTAAACACAATGTTTATATTGTATATACGTATATATATGTGCATACCAATAAATGGCGCGATTATCAAATGTAGCAAGCACGAGATAGAAGAAATATATTTAGATATAGTTCAATATGAAAAAGGTAATTACCACTTGCATAAGGTACTAAAATACGATAACGTAAGTACTATGCGAGAAACCTTCATTGGATAAATAAACGAAATGAAGATATTGAAAAAAGTATTTTATTTATTTCACGTTCTTTATTACATTACATTCTCCACATGGCAGATATATTGCAGCGGCATACAATGATTTTAAATTCTTGTTTCTAATTCCTTCGTTATGTATGAGTGTATAATTTTCCATTAGATACTTTTCATCCATCAGTTTAAGATTACTATTAATTTAGAAGTTATGAGCGAAATTTGAAATTTAATTTTATATTATATCGCTATTAACATTATTTGTAATAGAAGTACACATGCAGGAAAAATATACATGTACATAAAATAAAACAAATTTGATTTGACAATTAAACTAAGTCGAAACAATAATAGAAGTGATTGCCTATATTATTATAATTTGACGGGAATTAATTTATACTTTGAATCACATGTACGTCCAAAAATTCTGCTAAATGATACAAGTAACCAGTCGATTGAATTAAAATATATTACAAGATTAGTTAAACAATCACCATACATTAATCCATTAAAATTGTCGCAAAAATTGTTATGACATTTCATACCGATGTTAGTCGCGAGTTTCTTTGATTAGAAAACAGCTAAATAAATTTTCACATGCAATTTCATATTATCAAATTATAATTGCTAAATTTATAAAGGCTGTTTTAAAACGACACTTCAGATTCGTAATATACATCAATATTCTTGATACATATCTACAAGTATCAAAAGTTTTGTAAAAAGTATGTGCCAATGTGTTCTATTGCATTTCATATATAAAAGGTTGCAACAACGTTTAAGAATTACTTAATAGTTTATATAGCTCACATAATTATTCCGCAATAATAAGAGATATTCAAATTGGAGAAATTTTTTATTGAATGTATTTATAAATAATTCTATATATACATTTCTACTTAATACTTGGAATGTAACTCTTGTGTAATCGCTTGTAGATTTATAAAATGGAATAATCGAAAGAGAGAAAAGATTTCGACATATCAAAAATATTGACAATTTAGAGATATTATGGGAAATACATTGCGAGACTTGTACAAGTAAATTTTTTACATTCAAGCTTACTTTTAATCATAAGAGTCTCTGCGACAAATCTTGGATCAACTATGAAGGTGATAAATAATTATGACTGAAGTAGTCTTTAAAGCAGAATCTATTTAGAACATACTGCAAATCATATTAAGATAAGCTACTTACATTATTACTGATTAATAAAAAATATAGTACGAATGGTGATAACTGAAATGTTGCGAGGTTATGACATAAACAGAAATTTTGTTATTAACAAAATATGATGAAAGAAGAGATGAGTTTGTTTTATTTTAGTGGACTATTTTCATTGAATGTTTCAGCTGCCTCTAACTTCTGTTGATGATTCCTTACCTCGCTGCATTTTTAACCATTCAACAAATTCATCAAGCATCACTGGCCCTGTAATAGTTACATGTGCAGTGAACATAGCATAAGAAATATTTCTAGCCGTCATGTATAATAAAAGTACATACATGCTCCGTCTAAATCATAATTAGATAAATCATGATTGATTGTACGAGAAAATTCTAAAATGTTGCACCATTGATCTTTATTAATCACTTTGTACTTTGATTGATCTAGGAACTGAGCAAATTGTGTGAACAGTGGCCAATGTTTTCCCAAAAGTAACTGCAACATAACTCTGGCAGTTTCCATATCCATGCTCCTTTGATCTTTGTCCTAAAATGTAACGGTATTATACACATTTATATATACCTAACGCATTTAAAAACATATGAATTATTTGAGTACTTACTCTAGCAAAATCATAAGCATATCTGTAAATTCCTTTGAACGTATGTGGATCAGTTAACTGAACCCTTAGGTACTCAAGTTTTTGTTGTATTTTACTAATAGAATCACATTGTAATTCCGAAAGGCCTTTCAACCATTCACTTAGTGTGAAAAAACCCATCTGACGGGCATTCATTTTATATGCAAGAACAAGCATCACTACATTTTCAGGTTCTACACCAATGTCTTCACAAAATTTTTCCATTCCTTCGGGTCCAAGAGTGTCTGAATCATCAGGTGTTGTGTATTCCCTAAACCAAGTAATACAACGCTTTTGGGAAAAAGATGAAGTACTTGAAACATCTTCTGTTTTCGTGTAACGTCTTGCACTGAAAGAAACAAAAATCATATTCACTGTCTTCATTAATACTAACAAACATTACCTTACCAGTTTTACTTTTCACATTGTTTTACAGAATTAAATAGTATCTTCATCTAAATCATATTATTTTCAACATATACATTATAACTTTTATTCACATAAAAGAAATACTATAGAACCCAACGGAATGCTTAAAAGTATTGAGAATTATAGTTGCGAAGTTCAAGTTTATAATGTACTTAATGCGAATAACGGTAATATGGGTAATATAAGTTTACCTAGATGTGTGTCTAAGTCGTTTTGATGGATGCCTTGGTATACCCTCGTCTTGGGCACTAGGTGACATTTCAATAGAAGAATGATGATGATTTGTGCTAGAGGGCGCTCTACGCTTGCTGCGTGGCATCCCTCTTTTAACTAAAATCAAAATTGAATGACTTTATAAATAAATACAATATGGTACATATCAAGTAACGCTTAAAATATAGATATATCTGCATTTGTAGCCTTTATAAGTGTACAAAGCATAGCAACTATCGCAAAGTTAAAAAGAGAGGACCCGTCAAGGTGTTTTAGATTTTTTGTGTAATTATAACTGTAAAAACTCATTGATACGTAAAACGAATATATCTGTAAATTTGATGTCTGAAAATTAGTTTACATAAACCAATATTTGTACAAACAACGTTAACAATAATTAATATTTCTATATTATTCGAGTAAAAACAATAATTTTCTATTCATTTTATTCCTCCACAAGATTAGAGACATTACAAATGTAATGAAATTTCTCAATTTCATTTAATGAAGAAAACAAACGAATATAAATTGACAAAACATAAATCTTAGGAATCAATGCAAAAAAAATGATATAAAACGCACAAAGAGAAATTTGCGTATATCTTAAATGCAGCACAAAAGAAAAGAAAAACATTTTACTTACCACGCAGCAAAGACGCAAGTAATCAGAAAAACTAAGGAGATTCAAAAGATCCGTAATGCGCCTGGTTTGAACTGGCTAAACTGACATCTCCTCTCCGTGTTACGAGTACGAGGTTAGGTTCAACAATTAATTGAAGTCTCACGTAATTTTCAACTTTCCTTGCACTATTTTTGACCGCTTTATACATGTGATATTGTAAATGAATACCTAAGAGTCATTAATACATTGCGTAAGGAAAACTAATTTGAAACTACGCTTGTAATGTGGAAATAGGAGTAGGTTACTACATAAAGAGCTTATGTATGCAAATTATTTAACTACGACACAAGTCGCATTTTAATGTTAGACATTCGTAGGAAAGTGGATCGATGATTACCACGTAATTATAATGAAATATATAAATGTATAATGAATCGAAGTGACCCTCCCTACCTTGTTCAACGAACCACTAGAGTAATTGCACCAGAAATGTATTTCTCACAGTCAAAAGTCAACATCAATATAAATCTTGCTTTGTAGTTCGGTCTATAAAAATAACAGTAAGCATAGTGTCAGCGTCATCAAATATTTAACGTATTTACTAGTTTGGATATCTTGTACTACCTAAACGCTGCACGGTTAAAATAAAATTTATTCACAGATCCGCTTTATTTCATTTTATTGCCGTTTCGAGTCAGCATGCCTTTTTCGCAGGGATGCCAAGTACAGAATCTATTTCTCACTAGTAAGCACAACGATTATAAAAAGAGCAGAAAAAGAGCAAATATCGATGAGTTGTTGTTATTTAATTTATGTTATTTCGATACTATCGATATATGTATTTTAAAAGAACACAACAAATATGATATGCAGAATATAAGATATTTTTACATATTCAAAATAGTGTTATCCATGAATGAATTCTTCGTAATATTTTCATGAATCGCATGCAAACTATATATAATTGTCCAGTAATAATATCATGACCAAAAATAATATGACAAATATTTTCTATATGGAAGAGTAAATGCGATGTATATACCTTCTTCTAAGAAATATTGAACGTATATTTATGTAATATCTGGAATATCAATGGAGATAGTATTTACGATAGGTATATTAGGCCATTTATGTTTGATACATAGATGTCGCTAATATTTACTAAAATCTGCAGAGACTAAGATACCTATCACAGATAAGTAGAGCGGATTTTATGCATTCATAATAAAAATTTGTACGTACAATTTAAAGCAGTGGACATATTTAAAAAATTTAAGAACATCAACGTATTAGTTTTAGTTTAATAAAATAATTAGAATCAGAAAGAAATTTTTATTTTGATCTCTGTGACGAGATCTCGTCGGTGATCTCATCAAATCATGGCCTGCGTGCACAGCATTGAACCTTCCATTTTCGAATGAGTCCAGCGAAAACAATATGCTCGTATATGTCGTATAAGGACGAAAACTTTCTTCCCGGGAAATCATATTTTTGCCTAATTCTATAGGTACTTTTGTAACTTTACCTTATCTGTAGAGGCCATCGCATTATCGCATTCGATTACGTTGATTCCACCCTCCTATGGGGGCCGCCACAATGCAGAATCGTTTGTGACGTGACCACGTGACCCCCTAGCCCCCTGCCAGCAGAGTTCGGAGAATGCATTCAAAGTTGAACGTTTCGTCCTGTAACATAACCTGTAACCTATCCCGTATCGTTGCGTGAAAGTGAAACTGCGGCGTCGAGAAGCGTCGAGGAAGCAAGATATTCCTGCGAATATCTGTCGAAACAGAGCGGAACAGTTTCAGGACCGGGCTGGTGTTGTTTCATTGTTCTGTGCGAAAGAAAACGCGTTGTGTGGTCGTGTCGTGAATTACGAGTCGCGGTGGATCGGCGCTGGTTTTCTAACCTCAAAGATTGTTTTCGAATTGATTCTTGAACGATTACGCGATAGGTGTAGCCAAAGAAAAAACTCGAATCAGATCTGATCTTGTCGATCAGACTCGAGAATACGGCGTGAGGGGGAGCGTAGCGGTTCGCGGGATTATATCGCCGTCGCTACGAAGGTTTCCTCTTTAAAAACTCGGAAACCGACCGAGAATTCTAAGGAGAACAGTGGAGAAAGAGAGAGGGAGAAACCAGCAGGATGAGTTCGCAGCAAAGTCCCGCTGCGCTTCAGTCTTCGGTGGATCGCGAGAAGGTGTATACGTGGATCACCGAATTGTCGAATCCCGAGACAAGAGAGAATGCGTTAATGGAGCTGAGCAAGAAGCGCGAGGTTGTTCCCGACCTGGCTCCTATGCTGTGGCACTCGTTCGGCACGTCGGCCTCGTTGCTTCAGGAGATTATAAGCATCTATCCTGCCATCTATCCGGCTACGCTGACAGCGTACCAGAGCAATCGCGTGTGCAACGCTTTGGCGTTGTTACAGTGCGTCGCTAGTCATCCTGAAACTAGATCTGCCTTCCTCCAGGTAAACAGAAAAACCCATTGACAATTTGACCTGTTTCTTTTTCCTCTCAGTTTCTGTGTTCTATCGTTCGCTGTTGTTTACTTCAGGCCCACATTCCATTGTTCCTGTACCCATTTCTGCACACAATAAGCAAAACACGGCCGTTCGAGTATCTCCGACTGACCAGCCTGGGTGTGATAGGAGCTTTGGTAAAGACTGACGAGCAAGAGGTGATCACGTTTTTGCTCACCACCGAGATCATCCCACTCTGTTTGCGGATCATGGAGAGCGGTTCAGAGCTTAGCAAAACAGTGGCCACGTTCATACTACAAAAGATACTGCTGGATGACAGTGGTCTCTCGTACATCTGTCAAACCTACGACAGATTCAGCCATGTCGCAATGATTTTGGGGAAAATGGTGTTGTCTTTAGCCAAGGACCCTTCCGCGAGGCTGCTCAAGCACGTGGTCAGATGTTACTTGAGGCTGTCGGACAACGCGAGGTTCGTTGCGCGCGAATTACACGTTATCGTATTGATACTAGAGATCCCTATTTCACGTGTACACAGATCTGCGAATACGGATCCGTTCGACACGTTCGAGTCCGACAACGAGTACACGGATTCGTATTCACGTGCTACGTGCACACGTGTATTTTAGTACCGTTCCGCACGTTCAAAACCGCGATCTCTAATTGATACACGGTACAATAGGTACCGCTCCGTTTCCGTTTCGCTGACATCTTTCACGGTTGTTACAGGGCGTTGCTAGCGCTCAGGCAATGCCTACCGGATCAGTTGAGGGACAACAACACGTTCGCGACGTGCCTCCAAGAGGATGCGTCGACCAAGCACTGGCTGAATCAACTGTTGAGGAACTTGGAGAACGGACCTCAACTCGTGCCCCCCGCGCAACCGGGTCAGCAAGATCCCAGAACGATGGGCATGTCGCCGCTCGCGTCTTAACGTTACCCCGTTCTCCTCAGATTTTAGATCTTTTCGATCTTGGATCTTGGATCTTAGACGGTGATGTCCCGTCTCGTTTTCAACGACGAATTTCCTCGACGACTTCTGGGCGCCGAACAGTTCCCATCTTCATCTTCTAGTCGCGAGCGCAGCCAACCGCGGGGAACCGGAGCTGAGGAAAGACGGATACGGTTGAGGTCTGGGTGTTCCCTCGGAAACCACGGAAACGCCGATCTTTGTCGGGGAGAGACGATTACGCGGATCTACGAGAATTCTCCGAGAAGGGGAGCGAAGGAACGAACGTAAACGCAACGAATAGCGGCCGGTCAAAGTATTCTGTTATTCCATTTTTTAGTTTCTTAGTTTCCTTGTATCTCTTCTGTTTCTTTGTTAATCCGGTCAATCCGAAATATTTTTCTCGGTTCGATCTAGGACGTTTGCAATCGTTTACCGTTCAACGGTGTTGCAGAGCGTTGTACGATAATGAGATACATGTATGCACCGTGTAAGCGTGAATCTATGGTAAATATGTATATATTTATATTATATTAAATTACAATATATGTATTTATAGCACGTATACGCGTATTGGTTGTGAGTTTATTAGCGCGTATAGAAATGAGAACTCGCACGACCGCGGGTCGTTTCTCTCTCTATCGATCCGATTCGCGAACCAAACTCGGAGCGTTCGACCAACTACGGAGGATTCCGCGTTACTCGGTTGCCAGTCGCATCCATTCCGAGCTTCTCGAGTTCCGTGACATCCTGCAAACGAACGAAAGGTTCGGTTAGGTTCGTATTTAACGACACTCTCCTCGAAAGAGCGAACCTGTTGATTTTCGGCGCCCGCGATGACTGTGGACCGCAGAAAACGGCGTATCATCGGCGTGTACAATTTCTCGTCTCCAGATTTGCGTCGGTTCGATCCGGTGATCCACGAGACGAGCAAGCCGACCAGAATCGCGGTCAGAAATCCGACCCACGTGTACCAGAGGTACGACATTCTGTAGAGGAGAAACGGGTGTTCCCTGAAACGGTGAACAGCAAAATAGAAAAACAACGATCCGTTTAGGTCGCCGGAATTGTTCTCGATCGGGTCGAGACTGTCGAGACACGCTTACCGGATCGTGGGATCGATGATCAACGTGAAATTGCCGGCGCGATTCTTTAGCGATTCCGGGCATCCTTCGATCGACACCGGCTTCTCGGGAAACACGATCTCTCCGGTGGAAATGGCTGCCTGAGTACCGAATGAGATCCAGGCGACCAGATTCAAACCCAAAAGACCACCGACCATTGCTCCCTGTCGCGAAACAACCGGAAACACAGATACAAAGAGAGAGAGAACGCGAGATAAACGGATACAGGAGAGACAGAGAATCGTTGTTCTCTATCTGTCCGCTAACGGACAGATGCAAACTACGTCTATGAGGGAATTGGGCGATCGATTGACTTACCGCGGAGTTGGCGCTCGGGAAGAACATGCCCAGGGTGAACATTCCGAGCAATGGCCCCGCCGTGATGCCCGACAAACTCTTGCCAGCCTATGAGCGAAACGTAGTAGCTGCGGTAGATGCGATAGATGGAAGGAAAAGGAAAGACGAAACGAGTTTTTCACCTGAATCAGTCCCCCGAGTTTCTCGACGAGGAAGACCAAAGCAACGCAAATGGTGCCGATCACGACCACCGTCGCTTTCATCGTTCGGCTGGCAGCAACGTCCGAGACGGGACCACGCAGGTAAGGCCTTATCATGTCTTCGAATATCACTCCGGCCATGGAGTTTAAGCCGGTAGACATGGTGCTGCAACGAAACGGCTAGTGATTGTCCTTGCCATTCAATCACAGGCACGAGACGGGCGACCCGCGAGCTTACCTGAGGGCGGCGCTGAATACGCAAGCGACGAACAGGCCCGGCAAACCAGGAATCGAGGCGGCCAATTCCATTACGAAGAAAGGCAACAGCTGATCCGATTTACCTATTTGCTGGAACGAGAGGAATCGCGAATGCCGTACAATGGCGCTAGGATATCGAGGGAAAGGAGAGGAGAGAGAGGGCGCGTGGTGCTTTTTACCTTGGTTTTGACGGGGTCGCAATCGTGAAACGCAGCAAACAGGACCAGACCGGTGTAGCAATTCAACGAGACGATGGTTATTATGCCGATCGCCATAATCACGATCGTTCTGGAGAACATGGAAGGGATACGGAATTAGATGGGCGAGCGCGTCGAACGGCTGCGACGCACGACGTCCACTCTCGACACCGATAATAATGCCGAGACGTTCTCGCTTACGTGTTTGCCATTTTCAGGTTCGGCATCGCCAAGCATCGCTGAACCATCGCCTGGTTGACCGAACAGGTTGCCAACCAGTTCAAGTAGTTGCCAATAACCACCGACCAGAATGTGTGTCGCGTCGTTGGATCCATATCGAAGCTGAAGATCGAAGCAATCGATCAATTGAGGAACTAGTACGGTGGCAAAGAGAAAGGAAAGAAGAACGCCAGAGTTTTTCTTACTTGAAAAATTCGATTCTATTGGTTTCGCGATTTTTCTCCCAGACGAAATCGATCCCGCCAGCTCGAATCGTTCCGTAAACCGCAACGAGGACCACACCTCCGAACATCACGATGGTCTGAACAGCGTCCGTCCAGACGACAGCTTTGAGGCCGCCCTGCAACACGCGGTTTCGCGACAGAGCGTTACAGCGATATAGCGACTATTCGGTTGATCGACTTTGTCTCGCGCACTCCTTACCAGAGTCGTGTAAAATATGCAAACCATGCTGACCAACAGGGCGATCGCGTGCAGATTGATGCCAGTCACTTGATTGAACGCCAGCGCCGGAACGTATATCACCAGTGGGATGTACAATAGCTGTGGCAACAAACTTCCCTTGAATTCGGATCTGCGGAGCTGCGCTCGGACTATATACTTACCATTTTGATCAGAAATATCGCGGAACCCATCAGGCGAACGCCGTCGTTGAATCTCAGCTTCAAGTACTGAAAGCCGAAGTACGGTTTTCGAGTTTTCGCGCGGAAACGGGACTGGATAATCCGAGTGCAAGTACCTCGTACGAAGAAGTGATCCCGAGACCGTAGAACACGGGCAGATAGACAAAGGCCATTGTCAAGGAGACGAACGAGTCGGCGATCACCACGCACCAAAATTGCGTCCCGTATACGTACATCTCGGCGGGTAGACCGAGGATCGATATTCCCGATATGTAACTGGAAATCGAAGCGTCTGCGCTTAAATTTCGAATTCGAACGAAATGGAATGGAACAATGGACGGTTACGAAATGCTCGTCTCTCCTCCATCCTCTCCGAGTTTCTCCCGATCTAGACGAGGAACGCGTCTAAAGAGATAACGCGTGCTTCCTACCTGGCTATCAGAGACATGCTTATGGGGAAGATGGACATGTTTTGTCCACCCACCAGGTACTCGCGGACAGCGTCGGTACTTTTTCTCGATTTGTACGCGTGATAGACTCCGATGATCGCGGAGATTCCCAGCATTCCCGCGAACACCGCGCAATCGACCAAGTCCAACGTCTTGTGCGTCGGATCGTTGCCGTCGGCCATGTTTCGGTGACGATGTTACCTTCCGGTTGCCTCGACGTTCGAAGATCTCGCAACCGACCCGATGGCACTTAAATCGGATCTACTCGCGATATCCGGTACTGCCGGGGTACCACGATGAGGAGTCTACGCGACTAGCTTCGACACAATACGATAGGATTCCGAGTCGCGAAACCGTATACGACCCGGACGTTTGAACGGACCTCGCTTGGGGAGACGATTGAATAATTGGAGATTCCGGAGTTATCGTTCCCACTCTGCTTCCTGCGTAAGCTCCGTATAACGTCTCTCTTCTCGATCTCGCGCGAGTCGCGGCAGTCGCGTGTCCTTCGCGATTATGTGTTTCGACGGGGGCGCGATCTCTATCCCAATCTCGATTTCTTGATTACTCCGATCGAAGGTATATAATGTCCGAGGTGAACGTTATCTCGTTAGCCGTATTATAAGCACTTCACGACGACGCCAATTCTTTGCATCCACGACGAGTATACTCGCGAGTATAGGACGCGAAAGCATACGATGGCGTGGTATGTGCAAATGGAGGGTGACAGCACAGAGAAGATCGAGCGTTTAACGAGATTGCTCTTTCCGGACCCCTGTTTGCACGCGACCGATTCGTTTACCTTCTCTCGCGTATCGGCCGGTTCACGAGTGCGTTTCCACCCACGGCATGCTACTTTCCCTGATCGATTTCCTTACTTCGATTCGGGATAAAAGACGGAAACGACCACTCCTGCTTGCGCCTGTGTAATCGTGCGACGCGGGCGAAAACGGCTGTTGCATCCTTGCTTCGAGGAGGTTGTCGTCTAGCGTGTCTGGTGCCTGTTCGACGAGGGACCGCTTCGCGTTCGTCGGCGATCCGTCGCGTCGCACAAATACGAAGGAAGAACGTAAAATGATCGTCGACGTCCTAAGAATCGCGCTCCTTTCTTCGGTATTGTGTACAGTTTTCGAGCCTCGTTCGAACGTCGGAGGTCGAGTCATCTTCGCGAACATGACGGGAAACGTCGTTTTGGGTGGGCTGTTTCCCGTGCACCGAAAAGGCAGCGGAGGCGAGAGCTGCGGCGAGATTCAGGTAAGAAAGCGACCAAACGCGGGCGACGTCCCGTTCCATCTGGTTTCGTTCGAATTTAGATCGAGGATGGCATTCAACCTCTGGAAGCTATGCTGTACACCGTTGAACGCATCAACAACGATCCTACGATGCTTCCGGGCATACAACTGGGTGCTTTGGCCTTCGATACGTGCGACAATCCCGGCTACGCGCTGGAGCAGGCCTTCTACTTCGTCAAGGGTACGCGCGCGCTCGTTTTACCGAAACAGATTCGGAATCTGATTTCGATCGTGTCACGATTGTCCTCTGTTAGGTTTGATCGCGCGCGGCAATCGATACGGCGAGCAAGAGTTCCGATGCGAGGATCGGAGCGCGCCAAAGTTCATGAACGGAGGATTCGACGACGTGATCGCGATGCTCGGCGCGCAGTCGAGTTCGGTCACGATTCAGGTAAGCTTTTGGTTCTCGAACGTCGATAGCGACTCATTCGGATCTCGATTAGAGATCGCGGTTTTGGATGTGTACTAAAATACGCGTGTACACGTGGTACGTGAATCGAATCTGCGAATACGAATCCGTTCGGCACGTTCGATCGAAAAACAATTCAGTTGTCGGACTCGAACGGGTCCTTAAATTCTTACTACATACATGGTTCTCGTACCACGTGTATTTATACGTGGTCTGTCCGGAAAGTATCTGACCTTTGCTTATATCGTCGTTTCTAAGTGGACTAAGGCGGATAGCGCATGTTTATATTAGAGGCGACCTTGTAATAAGTAGCCTGCCCATGCAACAAATCTCATCGTGCGTCATTTGAAAACGATACGCAGTTTTGTAAGCATCGAGTCAAGTGAGCGTCGCGTATTATAATGACCGAATGTGTGGAACAACGGATATGCATTAAATTTCGCCAGAAACTCGGGCATTCTTGTTCGGAAACCATTGGTATGATCCTCCGCACAGTCCTGATCTAACTGCTTGTGACTTCTGGTTGTTTTCCAAAATAAAAAAACGTCTCAAAGGACAAAGATTTGTGAAGGTAGAAGCAATAAAACAGAATACGACGAGGGAAGTGGGAGGATCGCTGGAAGAAAGTTATTGCGGCTTCTAACGAACAATACTTTGAACGGGACACCATTGATATCAACCAGGAATGATACTTCCACCCGGTACAACACAAGGTCGGATACTTTCCGGGCAGACCACGTGTACACGTGAAATAGGGATCTCTAATCTCGATCGTGAACGTCGGACGATTCGCGTAGGTCGCGTCGGTGCTGGCGCTGTTCTCGATCCCGCAAATCTCCTACATGGCCACGTCGCCGTTCTTGAGCAGCAAAGAGAAGTTCCCGCACTTTTTCCGTACGGTACCGAGCGATGTGAACCAAGCGCGTGCCATGCTCGAGATACTTCGGTGAGTACAAGAGAACCCTGGAAATAGGATTACCGGTCCGCTCACGAATCTTCTTCTGCTCCTTTCCTTTTTCCTTTTCTTTTTCTTTTTTTGCTGCTCTAGGCGGTTCGAGTGGTCGTACGCATCAATCGTTTATTCCGACTCGGAGTACGGCGATCACGGATACGAGACGTTGGTCTCCCTTGCTATGGACTATTCGATTTGCTTCACCGCTCCTCACAGAATCCAGGAGGATCGGTTCACGGACGAAGATTACGACAACGTGGTCCGCACGATCGCCGACAAGACCGATGTTCGAGGTAAATCGATGCGTGCAGATTGGAGATCGCGGTTTTGAACGTGTACTAAAATACACCTGAACCGTGTAGTACAAATTTAAGGATCCGTTCGGTACGTTCGAGTCAAGAACAATAACGCATCGATTGTCGAACTCGAACGTGCCGAACGGATCCGTGTACCCCGTAAGCAAAAATCCCTGTTTCTGACCAGGGACTATCCGCGCGGCAGGGCTCGTAACTTGGACCACGGCCGAATTTTGGCCGAACCTGCCCTCGGCCGAATTTTGGCCGAACCGGCCCTCGGCCGATTTTTGGCCGATTTTTGGCCGAATTTTGGCTGAATTTGGCTGACCACCGTGCTGCCATCTTACAACGGCATTCGCGCCACCGTGCTGCCATCTTACAGCGGCCCGAAATCGGCCAAAATTCGGCCGTGGTCCAAGTTACGAGCCCTCCCGCGCGGATAGTCCCTGGTCAGAACCTTGGCCCAGTGGGCTTTGAGCCGCTTCGAGGGACCTTCAACACAGTGCCCGTCTCGCTACCTGCCCTCGGCCCGCCGGGCTCGTGTTCAGCTTTGGGACGGCCTGGTTGACTGGGTACAGGATGTATACCATAGGATGATACTACACCCTCAATTTCGTTGAAATTGAACTAAGGAAGGTGCCGCAAAATTGACCTTGGCCTTGAATTGTAAGGTTAAACGGTCAACCATTTTTTTTAATTGCATCGTATTTCACTCGACGCGTGAGTCGAAAAAGGAACCATGGGTCGCAATTCAACCGCGACGAGTAAAATACGATGCAATTAAAGAAAGATTCTTGACCTTTCGACCTCAAAATTCAAGGTCGTCTAAAATTCAGAACCATCTTTAAATTCTTACTACACGGTTCACATACCACTTGCTTTTTATACACGTGAAACAGGGACCTCTAGTACAGACAAAAGTAAAGGCCGCCGCGCGACGGATTATTCTGTTTTCCGTTTTCAGTGGTGGTGCTGTTCGCGGAGAAGTCGGCGACTGTGCGGGTGTTGGCGTCGGCGCGAAGGATGGGCTTGGACTCGCAGTTCGTTTGGTTGGGCAGCGATTCGTGGCCCGACCGGAAGGACGAGGAACGCCGAGGAAACGTGTCCGAACTGGAAGGCGCGCTGGCCGTGCAGCCGCTCTACGGTCCGCTTTCCGGTTTCGACCGATATTTCACGAACTTGACGCTCGAACACGAGAAACTGAATCCCTGGTTCCGCGAGTTTTGGTACAAGTATCACGGCTGCAAATATCCGACCGATGCGAAGATCACTGGAGAGGAGAGGGATCGGTGCGCGGATCCCAGCCTCCGAATCGATCGAACCAACGGTTACAAGCAACGCAGATTTCTGCATTTCGTTCGAGACGCGGTTTACGCGGTGGCGTACGCTCTGCGCGACGCACAAATCGAGATGTGCGGACGACGTTACTTTGGCATTTGCGAGCGGATGCGATCCATGGACGGCGAGACGTTTTCGCGGTACCTGACCAAGGTGTCGTTCAAAGGTGAGTCAAGACATCCGGATTCTCGGCCGACCGAAACGATCTCTCGAGCGACATCGAAACGCGATCCTTCCAGACGAAGCGGGCAACGGATTCGGATTCGTGGACGAGGTCGACGGGCCGCCTAGATATTCCATCCTAAACTTTCGGCGGACTTCGAACGGCACGCACCAATGGGTGATTGTTGGGAATTATACGCGTAAGTTGATACCTGTAATCGGTGTTTCGGCGTTTCGATGTTCTCGTTACGTCGGTGTTTTCGGTGTATTCGCCGCAGTGAACGAGCATGGACGAGCCGAACTTCGGCTGGACCGTGAGAAGATGAGATTCCGCGGTGAAATCGACTTTCCAGTTTCCTCATGCTCAAAGCCGTGCGGTTCGGATCGAATCATGGTGCGAGCGAAAGAGGACCCGTGCTGTTGGAGATGTCAGAGCTGCGGCCTCTATCGATTCCGGGTCGACGAGCACAGATGCGAGGAGTGCGATTGGGGTACTCGACCGACCGAGAACGGAACCAGCTGCGAACCGATTCCCGAGGAATTCGTCGACCATTCGAATCCGTGGGCGATCGCTGCGATGACGGTAGCCGTACTCGGTGAGCCACCCGTTCCCTTCGATTTCGAATTCCCACTTCCGATTTCCGGTGTTTACCGGTCGCGCGAAAACGATCGTGAGCGCATTCTATTCGTTCTATCGGTTGCATCCGTCGTATTTTCGTATCGCAGGCATATCGTTGACTGGTTTCGTTTCGTCGGTGTTCTGGTGGTATGGCGAGACACCGATGATCAAAGCCTCCGGACGAGAGTTATCGTTCTTGCTGCTGGTCGGCGCGCTCGCCTGTTTCTCGATGACATTCGCGATCGTGGCGAAGCCGAGCGTCGGCAGTTGCGCCGTCGTCCGCTTCGGCATCGGATTCTGCTACACTCTGTGCTACGCCGCGCTCGCGACCAAAATCAACAGGATACACCGGATATTCAACGATCCCGGTCCGAGTCCGCGCAAGCGACGGTACGCTATCGTTGTTCGTCCGACCGGATACGTCATACGACCGTTGCGCGTTCGTCTTCTGGATCGTAGATACACCAGCCCGAGGTCGCAGCTGACGATAGCAGGCATTCTAACGCTCGCGGAGGTTGCTTTCGACACGGTTTGGCTTTTGAAGGAACCACCGGCGGTGACGAGCTCCTATCCCACCAGGGAGGCGAACGTCAGGATTTGTCGCGGATCCGAAGACGGATCATACGTGATCGGTTTGGCGTATCCGTTCCTGTTGACGGGTAAGTTGCTCTTTGATTATGGCACCGGCCCCCTTGATCTGGTTCCGCGTTCTACCGTTTTCAGTGGCGTCCACGTTCTACGCGATAAAGACCAGAAAGTGCCCCGAGGGATTCAACGAGACCCGCCGCATCGCGTTCGCCAATTACGCGACGATCGTTCTGTGGCTCGCGTTCGTGCCCCTCTATCTGGCTTCGATCAGCAACGTGATTAGGGCAATCACATTGGCGCTCTCGCTGTCGCTGAACGGCCTGGTTCAGCTGATCTGCCTATTCCTGCCGAAAGTCTACGTGGTGCTGACCAAACCGGAAAAGAACACGAGGGAGCTAGTCATGTCGAGGCCTCTTCACGTCGGCGGCGGTTCGTCTAATCCGACGGCAATGTCACCGGCCCAGGCATCCCCTCGGCAAGCCTTGCCATCTCCTTCGCGTTCGCGTTCGCCTTCGGTCCGATCCGATCTCCATCTATAAACAGGCTTTATCGCTCGCTCGCGAGTTTCTCGTCTCTCGACGAACGAAATTAAGGGAGAACGGAAATGAACGGAGCGGGGGGTTGACAAAATTCGATGTAATAGAGACGTAAGCTGTATTTCTAGATTTCTAACAGAGCTGTTTCTACGCAACCGACAACAGAGAACGAACGGGAATGAAAAATACGCGTGATAAAAAGTCAACGTCAACGATAAAAAGAAAACGTTTTACAAAACGCGTGAATCGTTTGGCGAACTCGACGATCCGTAGCGCGTCGACGACCTCTCGAGATTCGCGGATCGAGGAGTTCGCTCTTGGAAGACATCGATCCCCGAAAAACTACGCGACGTCGCGTGTCGCCTAAATCCGGTGCAAACTCGGGTGCTCGTTACTTATGCGAGACACGAGAAAACGAAACTTATGCTAAGGACGACGAGGTTCGCGCGAGCTCCGGTCCGAACGCGCAAAGTTGCGAAATACACGAGAAACCTAACAAGAGTCGATTGAGCATTGAGCAGTCGAGTTGAGCGATCCGTGCGTTCCGCATACAAACGAACGGAGAACGATCGATATCTGGTCTGGAGTCGCGCGTAGCCTACGCCGTCCTATGCGAAGCACGCCCTCCTCGCCAGAGGTTCGCGTTAACTTCGCTATAAAGGCCTTTCATGGACGGAACGATTGATAAGGGAACGCAGCAATTCTCGGCGCGATTCGCCGCGCTCTCGATTCTTATATATGTATACTTATGCTATACCGTATATACGCTATACATTATGTGTATGTACAATTTGATATTGCTTTCGATCTCGGAGATCGACGGAAACATTGCTTGAGGCGGCGGACTCGTTTCCAAGATTGCAAGGGTGCGGGATGCGCCTTCTCATTTCTCGATAATAAAAAGATGGGGTTTTTCAGTAGTCAAAAGCGCTAGGTAAAAGATCAGGCCGCGATCGCCCTCAAAAGTTCTGTCCAGCTTTATGAAAATATGTATAGCTCGGTTACGAACGGTTTCACTTACACCGGGGTAAGAATACTCTGTCCGAATCTCGGAACCGGATGAGCATGAATCGACTCTTAGCCGTTATTATCAGTCAAATGTTGACTTGCGCAAAAACGACATTACTTTCCGGTACCCCTAATAGCTACATGCGCAGCTTTATGCTTCCGAATAATGCAACTTACGCCTCGTAAACGTAAAAACAGGACGTTTGAGGGCAATCACGGCCTAGATTGATCTTTTATCTAGCGCTTTTGACTACTGAAGAACCCCATCTTTGCATTACCGAGGAATGAGAAGACGCAACCCTTGCAGTCCTGGAAAAAATGAGTCTACCCCCTTAAAACGAACTCTCGCGATCTCTTCGAATTTGAACGGACTCGGGACTGGGAGTCATAGCGGGATTGTCGTAGGCGTAGTCCAGAGTGGTATCCTCGCACGGATGTCTTCCGGACAGGGACAATGTGGTGGTGGTCGTGTTCGGTGTGCTGTTGTCGGCCCCGGTACAGTTCTCCGCGGTTTCGATCCCGCGTCCTTGTCCTTGACTCTGCACCTGCACTTGTATCTGCCCGCTCCCATTTCCGTTTCCACCTCCGACCGTCTTCTGTCTTACTACGATCCCTGGATCGCGGGACGGTGCGACGGTGGCGCTAATCGTTGGCATCGCGAGCTTCGGTCCGTTTCGCCTGTGCGCGCCCGTCTCTACGTCCTCCGGCTTGTTGTTGTTCTCGTGATTATTGTTTTTGTTAACCGAAGTTGTCTGAAACGGCGAGAGGTCGAAGAGAGAGAGAGTCCGATTACCGATACACGCGAAAATTTCAAATCTTCGATGGGACTCACCTTCGTCCATGTTCCGAAGAACGTTCGGTGGAAAGCGCCACCAATGGTTTTCCATTTGATCAACCTGTTTGCGAGCAGGCACGCGGCCACCGCTAAAGAGAGGAAGGCCACAGCGATAGCTGCCGTCGCGAAGCTCCACAATTTGCTCACTTCACCTGTAAATCGGAGCGAACTTTTCTTGTGGTTTGTCGTCGGGAGATCGTCGCGATCCACATCCGCGTAAAGGCTTAAAGGTTGGTTTATCTTATGTTAGCCACTCCGGCAGCACCTTACTACCCTGGTTTTGTATGCAGTATTTTCAAAATTTCTTTACGAGACTGTCGGTCCATCTAGCTCGAGCGTGTCGACGGTTCCCTGCTGTGCGTGGCACAAAAGAAAGGTGTTGCGCCAGACGTCTGGCTGGCTAAGATAAACCGACCTCAAGGGTGTAGACTGTAGAGTCTACAGTGTAGACTCTCGTTTCCAGGATTGCAAGGGTGCGGGATGCGCCTTCGCATTTCTCGATAAAGACAAGATGGGGTTCTTCAGTACTCAAAAGCGCTAGATAAAAGATCAATCTAGAACGTCCTCAAACGTCCAGTTTTTACGTGTACGAGACGTAATTTAATTAAAAAGCTGCGCATGTAGCTATTTTCGTAAAACAGCGACAGCTACACGCTGCCGAATGATGCAAATTACGCCTCGCAAACGTGAAAATAGGACTTTTGAGGGCGATCGCGGCTTAGATCGATCTTCTATCTAGCGCTTTTGACTACTGAAAACCTTCATCTTTGCATCATCGAGAAATGACAAGGCGCATCCAGCACCCTTGCAATCCTAGAAACGAGTCTACCCCCTTCACGTTCGAGTGCGGGAATACTCGCGATCAGCATCGCTGGCTCTACTTACTTCGCAGATCTTCGTACTGATGCTCCATGCGTGTCAGCAGGTACGCTGCAAACGAAATGGTCGTCATATGGGAAGAAATTTTCGATAGCTGGCGAGTGTTTGACGATTCTACCGCGACCTACTCGTCCCCGTGGTACTCGATGGGAGAGAGAGAGAGAGAGAGAGAGAGAGAGAGAGAGAGAGAGAGAGAGAGAGAGAGAGAGAGAGAGAGAGAGAGAGAGAGAGTGAGAAAAAAGATTAGGAAGAAGGAAGACACGTGCCTACGACCTACAACTTACAACGACTCTTACAACGAAGATGACTACTTACATGTACATACATGTATGCATGGGATGTGGGGAACATTGGGAGAAAAGAGAGGTTGAGTAAAGGAAAGGAAAGATAGGAGAACAAGCCAGCGAGTAGGGGAATGTTCGGGCGGAAGGGGTGGTAGGCAGGTAGGCAAGCAGGTAAGTTACCAGGTAGGCAAGCAGGCAGGCGCAGGAATGAGTCATCGAACGCGTTCGCGTGTGGGAAGTCGACGGAGGGACGTTGGTCAGGTGTAAAGTCAACGGACTCGAGCCTACCTTCTGCGCGGATGTACAGCTCTCGGCTTGGGAAGCGCTTGGCCTACAACCTGCGCTTTCTTTCTCTCGATCGATTTCGAAACGCGGTTACCACGTTCGTGTCCTTAACGACACGGAGTGGAACGTTCGCGGCGTATTCCCGCCAGCTTCGAAATTCAAAGTTTTCGAGCTTAACGATTCCCGGGCTCTTACCTCGACAATAAGCGTTGCATTCCTTCTCCAGGTAGTTGCCTTCGTCGCAAATGTTGGAGCACGGCGTGCACAGGCTATTGTGCTTGTTGCAATAATGCGTGACGGCACATTCGTCGCCACAGTTGTCTCTCCTCGCGGTCATTCCTTCGGCCACCGGTCCCACGATCAACAGCCCTACGGCGAGAACGATGATTCTCATGTTGGCTCGAGAGCCGAGAGCAGAGACTCGAACACTCTTCGATCGCGCTCGCTTTCGCTCTCGGTCTCCGCCGCGGTTCTCCTTTCTCAACGTCGATCGACCGAAACGTCTTCAACGAGAACCATGTTTGCCCTGAAACTATCGCGCGATAAACTTACATTAGGATAGAATCGCGCTCAACTTTCGAAAGGAAAAACGGGCGCGCGAGAAACGACGCGCGCGAACGCGACAGAGCATCCAGTTGGAAAGTCGGACAAAGAGAGATGCACCCCGTGGCATGAGTCACCCGGCGCGTCGCGTCGGTATCGCGGAGTCGAACCAGGTTCGAACGATCCTTGTTTCGCCTTCGCCGAGCGTTCGTCCGAACCTCGCCGCACCGCACCGCGTTGTATTATGTTGCGTCGGGTCACGTCGCCTCGGGTTTCGATCGTTCGCGTCGTATCTTCGATCCGTTTTACTCTCGGAAATACCGATGCGTCGCTACGTGGCGCAACGTCGCCGTCCGTTTGCCAGTTCCGGCTCGTTCCCTACTGGTCCGTCTCCGAGCTAGCACTCCGCTGGTTCTCTCTCGATTTTGGCGGGTGTCGGCGACGCGATCGTCCATGTCGTGTTCCGCGAGACATTATCGTGAAAAAGAGGTAGAGAAAAACGGAATAGGACGAAGGTGAACGAGAGAGCGAGCGAGATGGAAACTGTGATCGTACCTGGCACCTTACGGTACCGAATCGACAACGCATGGATCGCTGCAAGGACACCGCGTCGCGTCGCGTTGGAGCGTCCATGGAAAGAGATGTACGCGACGTTTGAAACTCGAACACGAAACTAGGAAATCCGGAAAACGGTTTTTCTTCGGAGAGATCGGATCGTAGCTGATCAGTCGGTCGATCGACGACAGGAATGTCGTCCGACCGGTTTTGACTTTGCGAGCGCGTACCCGCCACGCCGTGAGCCACGAGAAGTTGCGAGAACCGAGCGAAACTTCGATGCCTGGACAGAGCGTTTCTTTCGAAATGGCGGAATCTGGTCGGCGCGTCCTCTCGTCTTCGATAGTGATTCGGGATTCACGAGCGTGGATCGATGCGCCTTCGTGCCTTTACGTTACGTTGCGTCGCCTGGATCGGAAATGCGATCGCGAATCCTCTTACTTGACTATCCTAGCGATGACGGGCGGTCGCGACTCGGTGGATCCTTGATCGGCAAACTCGATGAGGTCGTCGAGTGAAACCTTCGAGCTCGCACATCATCGACGATCCGAAAGCGCGTCGCCTCCTCGAGCGGTCGCGGTCAACTGCCGATCGCTATCCCTGCCAGCGCGAGCCAGCAGCAGCAGGCTACCACCTTTCCTCCTGCCACTACCGCCTGCAGCGCACCTGAATCCCACCTCGCCGCCTTTCCGACCGAGTCGAGTCGAGTCCACGGATTGCCGTACCCCTCGCTCCGCTTCGTTCCTCTCTACCTGCATGACGATGTTACCTCGTTACCTGTTCGATGGCCCCTACTCCGCTCGTCCCCGAAGACAACGCGACTTACCTGTTGCGACGAGTGCTCGATCTCGATAACGCTGGTGCGTTCCCGCCGTTTGTTGAATTATCGTGAACCAAACCGCCATCTCTGCAACACGCGTGTCCCGAATAAGTATGTCGAGGTTCAAACCTAGGTTTCGGGATTGGACAGAGTGAGACACAATGCTACGAGTTTAATTGCGCGTTTGCGCTTTATTGTTTCTTTATCGAACGTCGAATCGAGTGGCGTCTCGAACACCGACTCGAACTCGGCCTTCATACCGCACAAGGTCGTGGGACAACTTCTCCGTTACTGTTCGTACAAAATATATATCATTGTAACGATTTGTATCTACGATAATCGATTTGTAATAATAGTGGTAATAATAATAATAGTAATAATAATAATCATAATCGTCATCGTCATCGTCATCGTTACCGTCATCATCATCATCATAATACTATACAACGTTAATAATAATAACCATCAAAATGACAATGACTTCTAAGAACGACGGGACAAGAAACAGAGAGGGCTGAGAAGGAGAAGAAGAAGGAAAGAATTGCAAACGATTCGTCAGTCTGTATCGCGTTGGCGAATGCGTTCTAGGCGCTCGTGCTACTTCTCCGTTTCCCGTTGGCGAAGTACGATTTCTCGATAGATGATGGCATTTTGGACACGGATGTCTGGCACCCAACGTAAAAAATCGAGATTGATTAACCGCTATCAAAGTCGATTCTTTGAACCGTAGAGTTTGCGGGAACATCGCGTCCTCGAGAGAGAGAGAGAGAGATAGAAAGGTCGGAGGAGGGAGAGAGAGGAAAGGAAAGTGGGTTGGAAAACGGGGAAAGAGAAGTGGCAATCGCGACTAGACGAGTCGCGAGATCTTGCGGATTTCACAGATTATATCGATGCGCCGGCTTCTGGTCAAACGGCGCGACGTTGCAACGGCGCTAAGTTGGATCGCTTTCGTGTTTTCCGACTGGTCGAAAGCGTGCGGCGTGCGTGGTCTGGCGTTTGGCGTCGGTTGGTCGATTCGCCGAGGGCGACGAGGAGGGCGCGACACCGCTCTCCGGTCGCGTTACAGTTACAGGCTCCACTTGCTGTAACTGCAGAGACACAAACTCCAGCAACCCGATCGCGTCGAGGCGTTCTCGGAAGGCCGTTCGAGGCTATCGGGCCGCCGAAAATCCTATCCTCGTAGAGAACCGTCGCCCGCGAATCTCTCGGAATGATCGTTCGCGGTGACGGCGAATCGTCGGGTGGTCTCCGCCGGGGAGGACGGCGAGGACGGAGAAGGCGGAGATGGTGACGCTCCGTCGTCCTCCGTCATCGGTAGAGACGCCGGAACCACATTCTGCACGTAATGCGTCAATCTTGTGGGCAACGAGCCCGCGTTCAGCTGGTAGAACGCGATCAACTGCAGCAAATCGTAAAACTTGGTCACTCCCTTGTCGAGCGTGTACAGCCAGCAGTTGCATCGCTCGTCGAAAACCTGAAACATCGTCGTTGTCTGGTTAGAATTAGTCGGTCTCGCTCGGATGGAAACGGATCGAGACGTATCGTAACGAAGTACATAGAATGGAGCGGAGAGAAAAGTAGAGAAGAAGACAGGAGAGGCGCTTACCGGCTGGATTTGCGCGTGAAACACTTTGTCGCTGTATTTGTAGGTCAACACGTACGCGCCCAAGTTGCTCTTGCTTTCACGGACCAGGAACACTCTGAAACCAGCGAAACGCGAAACGATAGAGATAGACGATCGTTGAGGTCGAAACGGGTTTTGGTAGGGCGGCAGGCGCGTCGGCCAATTTTTGCGGCAGAACGGTATCTTACCCATCCACGGAACCATGATCCCTGACGATGGCCGCCGCGATGTCTCTCTTGAGTCCTCTGTGGAACCACGGCTGCAAAACGTGGATTCCGTCGTCGAGTCCGTGCAGTCTGACCACCGCGCAGCCCGGCGGCGGTCTCGAGAACGGCCTCCAGGTCCGCCTCCAATCGATCCCCTCGCTCTCCGCGATACCCTTTGCTTCCTTCGGATCGTCCACGATCCTGCCGACGCTTCCCGTAAAGTCCATGGCCACGAGCGACCGCACCGAATCCTATTGAACAAGTCGATTCGTCTATTCGTGAAAACTGGACAATGAAAAACATCCAAGATGTTTCGGAAATAAAGGGTAGAAACGCGGCTTCTCGAAACAAGGCTGCCGAAAGATTCAAAGTAAAAAAATTGATCGGCGCCAGTCGACGCCTGTTGCCAGGCCGACAATACCGAGCCGGAGCCGGAGCCGATGGTCGACAAGGTGTGTCCCCCTTTGGTCCTTCGCGCATGGACCTCTAGACCTCTGAAACTTTGTACGCGACGATACGTCTATAGATCGATAACCGCAAAATTCCGAAAAACCACGCGCCGACGAATACGATACCGCTCTGTTTGGCGAAAGCATCGAAAAGATCGCTCTGTTTCGCGAGGAGGCGGCGCAGGAGGGGGGAAGACTGTCCAGGGGTGCAGGACGGACCGCTTCCATGCTCGGTCGGAACGGATCAACGTTCCGGGAAGCAGTACTCGCGAATCCAGGGGACGGCTTCGAGCTCTGTCGGCGGTGCGAGAGAAAACCGCGCTCGGAGCAGAGAGGAACGAAGGGAGTGAGAGAGTGAGAGAGAGAGAGAGAGAGAGAAAGAGAAAGAGATCGTTCAATGTCAAGGTTGTAGAAGCGCAGGCGCGCAAAATCGACCGACTCCGTCCGAGCGACCGAGATCGCTGTCGACGAGATACGCGGACGCCGTGATCGCGCCGTGCAACTAGAAACTAGAAACTAGAAAGAGCGAACGCGGCTGTAGACCGAATTGAAACCAGAGGAAGAATAAGGAACAGAGGAATCGGATCGTTTTCGTCCGAGCGACACGATCGACTCGATCGATTCGGTTAGAGACAGATGTCTAACTCTATTGGTCGTAACTTTGAAATGCATTTGCGAACCGGAGAACTACGCGAGCGGCTAGTCTATCGCGCGTAGCCTCGATTTCGGTTTCCGTTTCTGTTTCGAAACGGGAACGATACGAAACGGAGAGAATCGTGCGGTGCAGTGCAGTACAAAGCGACTCGACACGGAACGAGCACTCGCGTAGCCCCCAGATGATCGATAGCCGACTGCGCGTAGCAACGGCCGGCAGCTTCGGGTGCTTCGGTGTTTGTTTTCGTCGTAACAGTCTGCCTTCTTCGCGAGATTCTACCGAAAACTGAGGCACGAACACTCACGTTGGACACATTGTAGGTGGAGTATCGTTCCTTGGCGCTATCCCCGCTGGTTTGCTCGCACTGTTTGTTCTTGTAAGCTCTGTAGTTGTCCCTGAGCTGCTTGCCGTACTGCGAAAACAGAAACTCTGAGCGTGTCGCGTGTCGCGGACGTCGAATCGCGAGTCGCGTTCGAGGGATCGGGGGAAACGCTGAGAAATGACCGAAAGCAAAAGGGTGGAAGGGCCGTAAAGCGACGCGTAAGAAAAGTATCGGGATTCCTTATTATATATTATATATGTTACCTTGGCGAGTCTCATGGCCGTGAGCCAGCAAACGCGGGACCTTTCGGTTTGGAAAGCGACAACCTTGAGTCCGGATTCTCCGGCCAGGGTACTTTTGGTTTCTCCGGTATTGGACGGCTTGAGGCACAGGCCCCACTCGAAGGGTGCGTGAAAACGCCACTTTGCGTTCGCGATCTTGTACACCACGAAATCCGACAAGTGTGCAAAAGTAGTCAGTTGCTCGGTCTCCTGAAAGCATTCGATCGAAGGAACATTAGTCGTGGGAACGAAAGTGCTCGCGAAACACGGTCGATTCGTTCGTTTCCCGGTCGACGGTCAACGGGCAACGGTCAACGGTCAACACCGTTGATTATCGTCTTCGTCTTCTTCGCCTTCTTCACCGTCGTCGTCGTCGCCGTCGTCGCCGTCGCGTCGTCGCCACAACCGTTTCGCCTCCTCTCCGATCTCTGCCAAGGCCGCCGAGGGAATCTCGGCCTCGGTCATCCGAAAACCGTTCGATTTCTGATCGCTCGATCGATTAACCGCGCGTAAGTATCGCGAGCATACGGCAATGACGGCAACTGCGATGTCGGCAGAGAGCAGGGCAGATCAGACCAAAGTAAGATAAGGTAAGGTCGGATAAGTCAGACCGTGAACAGAGGAACGGAGGAACAGAGGTGTGGCGATGGTCGCGACCGCAACCGGTTTCCGAGTAATTTCAGAAGCGCGATCTGTCATACGCGCGGAAATGCGACGAGCGAGCGATCGTGCGAACCAATACTTTCCTCCGAATTAGAAAACGCGGATCGTGGATCGGGATGGATCGCGCGTTACAAATTCCAACATGGAGCGGCAACCGATCGAACGGTTGAACGAGCAAGGCCAAGCTTACGAGACGCGAGAACAGCATCCACTCGTAAACCGATTGTAAATCGAAGGTAAGTGGGCCAACCAGGTTGTGCGAGGCAATTACGGTAATAATACGAGGAGATATAACGGGAGGCGTTTGCGAAACGAGTGGCAACCGAGTGGGAAAAAAGCGAGTCGCGTATACGAGAAGGAGCGCTCGAAGAACCGAACGAGTGGGTGGCGCGAAACAAGAAAAAAAGGACGTGACATCCAATGTAACGTACGCGCGTTCTGGCGCGTTTCTTGTTTCTTTCCATCTCGAGTTCCGTGTCCTTGCGTTATCGCGTCGCGCGGTTCATCGAGTGTGCCTACCGGCAGATCGGACGGATAGCCTGCTTGCGTTTCGAATCAGCGAATCGACGGAGAGAGCGTGCGGCACGCGAAACGCCACGGATTTCCTACGAAAAGGAAACCTTGTGTACGTGCAAAAGCGCGCGACGCTTTGTCATTATTGGATTCACCGTAATGGAATTTCCGCGTCCTTGCACGATGTGAAATTTTTCGCGCGTCCTCCGCTCTCGAAACGTTGTCGCGGCTGACGCGACGCGATCCGACGCGATCCGAAGCGACCCGAACACCCGTTTCTCGTTTCGCTCGGTTATGCAGCAATTCGCGATCCTCCATTCTCTATTCGCCATCCGCTGCTCGACGCGACTGATGAACATCGGGGGGAGAGGGAGGCCGGTATCGCGACGAGCGAGTCTTCACGTCGCGTCGCGTCGATCGGATGTCGTAGACCCCAAAACCCCAAAAGAGCACTGTGGCGCGAGTAACGTTAGCGATTCAAAGGGTACGATCCTTCCGGCCTAACTAATTAGCGGTTTAGCGGAGGGATCGTCGATCGTCCGTTGGCTTCAACCGACGACAGCGACGGCCAAGCCGACAGAAGGCGATGCCGATTGCCGAAGCCGATCAGCATCGAGGAGACAGCCAAGCTAGAGAGGAAGAAAAACAGAGAAAATGTAGAGAGAAACAGAGAGGAAAGGTAGACAAGGCGAGATAGATGCACGCGGAAACGGTTAGGCGGATAAGTGGGTAAACGGCTGGGCATAGGCACGATGCATTGGAAGAAAGACGGGGAGCGTGAACGTGTCGGGTCGAGAGTTTATACATAGTTGAGAGAAACAAAGAAACAAACGGACAGAGACCGAGAGGGAAAACGGAAGCGAGAGGTACGGAAGATCAGCTTGCTTTCGCGCGCGCGCGACTCCGCGACCGCTCTGTATCCAGAGAAAACTGCATCGTCGATTCGTCGATTGCGCCAAACTCGTCGTTCTCTGTGCGAACTCTGTGTCCGTTGCGAGATCTCGCTGAATCTCGTTTCGACGGGACCCAGGCTTGTGGGCACTTCCTCTGCGAATCCAACGACTTTCTCGCGCTGCGGAACGATCGCAGATAACACCGTTGCTATATCATGGCAGAAACGATAGGAACCGCGGCGATTCTTGCCCCGTTCTCTCGCATTTTTGTTCTTTCTTCGACGAGCAAAGACGAATGCGAACGTGAAAACGGTGGCAGCGACGAAGTTCCGCTGGAGGAGTCAACGAGATTCGACTTACCCCGTTACCCCTAATTACGAGCGACGACAAGTCGATTTCGTCGTTCGCCGCTTGTCGTTTGTCGCTCATCTAAACCTCCAGGTTTGACTTTCGGCCACTGTTTCAGCGAGTTAGGAACTTCCCGCTGCGCGAACCGAAACCGCAATAAATTCACGATCACAACGACGAGCTCGAACAATTTCTGATCCCGCGACGCGTCGCATCGCATCGTCTCCGTCCAGAAAGAAATCGAAGAGGGATGCGTGTCTTCGGTGCTGGATGACAAACCGTTCTCACGACGAAATCGTCCTTCGGTCTTTCTCGAGGGTCCGTTTCTCGTGGTCGCCGACCCCTCGACGCCTCTACGACGTTTCTTCGACAATCTTTTCGACCCGTCCGTTTCCATCTCTCGTAGCGGCGTATCGACGACTACGCGCAACGACGATGAGCCCCACCGAGGGTAACGGGCTAGGTGGTGGCAACGGTGTCGGCGACGGTGCCGGTGCTCGAAGCCCGTTCCGCGGTGCTTGCGAGTTGCGACAGCTGCGACGACGGCGACGGCGACGGCGACGATGACGGTGGTGGTGGAGATGGCGATGGAGATGGTGATGACGATGACGATGACGATGACGATAACGGTGACGGTGCGCGAAGATGCCGAAGGCAAGGGGGGGATGGACGAGTGCAATGGCGAGGGAGGAACGAAGGAAGGGGTTACTTGTCGAGGCTGCGGGAGTTTGGAGTAGGGAGCAAGCGAGCGAGCGAGCGAGCGTACCAGCCAGCAACAGTAAAACGGAGACGGAAACAGAGAAGCAGAGAGACAGAGGAAAAAGGGAGACAGAGAGAGAGAGAGAGAGAGTATGAGTGAGAAAGACAAAGTAAGAGAGAAAGAGTGTGTGTGTGAGTGAGTGAGTGAGTGAGAGGGAGAGACAAATAGACGATCTACCGGCAACGGCAGACTGCGCGACGACGCCGATCTTCTTCTTGCTCGATTCACAGCTGTTTTCCCGTTGGTCGGAAAGGAGACGTCGATATCGGCGTTGGCGTAGGCGTCGCGACGTCGCGACCGATCGGTCCCGCGACACGGCGCGGCGTCGATGCGGCCGGTCGCGATTCAAAGGAGGGCGACGTCGGCGACGACGAAAGAGGCGTAGGAGGCGCACGCGCGCATCGCCTCCCAACGACGTCGGGTCGACAACTGACGGCGGAACGGCCTGCTGCTCGCCGGTACCCTCGTGCATCGCGTATCGCGTCGGACAAAGATCCGAAGGTTGCCGAATCGCGCCGCGGAAACAACCGAGGTTCGCAGTCAGCTGGTTACCCGGCGGCGACGCAGGCCGCAGCTGCGCCTCGCTCTTCGCTTCCTCGATTCCTCGCTACATATCTCGCTACATCGTTACCTCGCCAACTTTCCCGAATCAGCTGGCCGCTCGCTCGACCCCTTCCCACGTTCTTCCCGTTTACCCATTTTTCCTTTTCTCCCTTTTTCCCCCTTTTTTCCCCACTTTTCCTCTTTTTCCCCTTTCAGGCAATCGACCGTGCCTTCGGCTTCTCTCGTTCAACATTCCGCGGTCCTCGTCCTTATCCACGAACTTCTTATTCACGCGGGCTTCCATTTCCTCCCGTCGCCGAATTTCGCTTTCCTCTCGAGATACCGAGACACCGAGACGCCGGGATGCCGAGACGCGACGCTGCGACGCGACGTCGAGCGTCCCACGATCGAGCAAACACCCGGTTCTCGGAAATCAGCAGGATCGACGAAGGAGAATTCCTTGCCATTCTGGATTTCCGATTTTGGCTTCTGCATTTAGGCTTCGGGTTTCCTGTTTTGGCAAAAACTGGCGGCAGCTGGAAACGCGATCGTTACCGTTTCCGAAAGTAATTCTAGGGTCGATCGATGCGGGTTGTTCGCTGGCAGGGTGACGGCAGGCTGACAAAAACCATAACAGGAGGGGCGAGCAACGTGCGAACCCAATCGAAAAAAAAGAGGAAAACGAAAGGGAATACGCGGTTTCGCAAATTCGTTGGCAGAGGTGTTCGCGACGCGGAGCGATGTCGCAACGGCTACGCGGTGACGAGAGCTGTCGAATAGCCGTGCCCGTGGCGAGAGCTGGAGAAAAGACGCGTTTCGAAATTTCGCTACGACGAGTGTTTGCTCGCAACGCACGATTCGCGATGGTTGCGAATTCGCTCCGGCAAAGCTGGCGCTCGGTCTCTCCGATCTCTCGACGTTCTACCCGACCCACGGTTTCTTTCCGCACCGTTAGTGATTAAGATTGACGATTAACGATCTACGGTTATCGATTTACTTGCAGTTCTCGCTGTCGAGCCCTTGGGCTGTGAATCGTGTCTCCTTTTCGAAAAACGAGCCCAATGTTTCGCTACCGATGCAGCTGGCTCTCGCTCGGCGGCGGCCGCAACCACGCACTCGCGATCGGTACCGCTGCGCCGGCTCGCGATAACTTTGAATTTCTGTTCACGATGATTTACCCAGGTCTTGCATCGTTTCGACTCGTCGAGGCCATTCCGATTGCGGGTTCGCTCCTAGCTTTGTTGCGACCGCGTCCAAAGCGGTCGACGGCGACGACAATGGGTTCCAGGCTCCGATTTGCCCTTCGGTTCTGATAAAGAACACGCAAACCGCAACCAAACCGAACCGAACCGACCAAGAAGTCAAAACGATCAACGTATCGCACGGAATGGTCGCGTATTTCTACCGATAGTACTAAAAACGATGGTTACACGGTTGGGAAATACGCGAAATTTGGCTGACCGCCAAAAGCCAGCCGCGCGCATTCTACTCCAAATACCCTAACCCACTAAACTCGTGCGAAGTCTAAAACGGTCCGGCCCAATGCGGCGCATTGCCGCGCAGCGCTTCACGGTGGCGGGAAAGCTGAACAGACGTCGAGGTCTCTTCTTTCTTTATTCCGATTCCGATTCCGATACCGATTCAGGTTCAGGTTCTTATCTTTCGATTCGCAACGAACGCGTCGACATCGACGTCGCGCGTTTTCGTTTGTTTTTCACGAATACGAGATGCTCCGTCCAATTTACTTACCTGTAACCGCCTCGAAGACAGAACGTTCATCTGAAACCAAAATACATATGCTGAACTTAGTGGTTTTTGTTCGACGCTTCGCGTTTCGGCGACATCGACGGTCCGGAAAAGAAATCGGTTCGCTACATTCGCTACACGAAAGGCGTAGCGAGTATCAAGTAGCGAGGACGATCTCACCAGTACGGAATGGCCGAATCTTTCGGGAGCTGTCGGTAGCTGGACGCGAACGGAACCCCGGACAAGAACGAGAACGAAAACGCAAATCGTTCACGGTTCGTCACGCGTCACGAACGCGAACAATGAAGTGGATGCAACGGAGGTCGTGTAATATTATGCATTGCGAAAACGTATTGTGCTTGCCCGACACCCTGAACGGAGTAAAACGAGTACAGGGGGAGACGGAATTGCGGAAGTTTGAAGGGTTCCGATGGGAGAAGGTTGGCCAAAGGTGGCAGCCGGCTAGCTGGGCTGCGGAGTAGGCGGGTACCATTGTCATTGCCATTGGCATTGCCAACGGCAACGGCAACGGTAAACGGTAACAGTAGCGACAAGAGCAACCGCGGGAATCAGAAGTATCGAATCAAAGTTCCTCCGTTTTCGGAACGTCCGCAGGAACCGCGCATCCGGTTGTCACCAAAATCACCGTTCCGGAACCGAGCAGAGTTTCGCGTGCGCGTTACCTCGATGCTGGAACCAGAGAACCAGAGAATTCGAGATTCAGAAAGAATGCAAATACAGAGGAGAGGTTTGCGGTTTACGAGCAACGCTCTCCTCTCCGAGTCTGCGATTCGGGGGCTCGGCGCAGGTGCGGCGCGCCCGACGAATAGGAGCTTGTTACCATGTCCAAATTTTTCGTCGCCTCTGTACGTCCTACGATCGATTCCCTCGATTTTCTCGTCGGTGCCAAACTTGCTGATCAGGTGCGTTCCGAACCGATACGCGCGACGCGCCAAACGAAGGACCATGAAAAGGTTGTATGGAAGAAATAGGAAGAGGAAGACCACGCGACACGGGGGCAACGAAGAGGAGTGTGATCAAACCAGAGGACCAAAGTAAAACGAAAAAGTAATCTGTGACTAGGGCGGTGTATTGGCTAGAGTAGCCGAAGACCAAAGAAGAAAAGAAACGCGAACAACGTACGCGACAACAAGACAACAAGCTGATTACCGAATAGGAGGAAAGAAGAAAAAAAGATAAGAGAAACGAAACCGAGGGCAGCGGGGACGAGGATGTGGCGAGGAGGTGACGAGGAGAAGGAGCAGAGGGAGAAGGAAGAGTGGAAAAGCGAGCGGGCGGTGGAAAGGGAGCAAAAGAGGAAGACGGGTGTATGAGAACTGGTGGGGGAGCAAGAGGAGAAGTCGGTGGGAGTTGCTAGGTCGACGACCCAGAGAGCAGTGTTCCTAGCAGAATAACTCTATCGCCGGCACGAATGTGTGTCACGCGCAGCTCGTTTCGCACCTTCGTTTTACCTGATTGTGAGAGCTAGTTCGCGCCGATGCGACGGGAGTCCACAATTCTCTAAACTCTAAAGTCTAAAGTCTCCTGGACGGCCGTCGATCATCGTAGCGGTAGCGTTCGCGCGGATGCGTCACTACTTCCGCTACATATTCCAGTCGAAACTAGACTACTGCTGTGTATTCTTATCGGACATTGTCTCGGGGTTCGGGTTTCGAATTTCGGGACGGATCGTTCGCTGGAACGACCGAACGCGAGCTATCGCTTCGCGAGGACCACCCACGCAATCTTCTCGACCGTCTTTCGATTCTGTCGATTCTATCGAAGCCGGAGACCCGGGGTTTGAAGCGGACAATGTCGCGCACAGCGAACATCGTCGTATTTTTTTCACAGGCTGCGAGATAAAGTGAAAAGAAAGCGTCGGCAGGGACGGAGGCGGCGCGCGACGTTGCGCGTTGCTACGAGGGTATCGAGACTCAACGATAGCTGCAAAAACGCATCGCGGTCGGTGAAAGCGGCTAGGAGAAATATCTTACAATTAGAAACGACCGATGTGTACGAGCGACCTGTGCTACGTCGACGAATCCTTGTACTTGTACTTGTACTTGTACTTGCTCGACGCGATCGAGACTGATGACGAGAACGCCTACCCCCTGCCCTTTCGGATCGCGATATCATATACCGTCCGTATCCGGTCTGATGAATTGCGCTCGCACGTAGTTCGATGCGCTACACGCATGTACTTTTCTTTACCTTCTTAATCACGTAGAGCTTTTGGTTTCGCAGCAACAAGTACATTTTCCTCCAGGCGTCGAAGTATCCGTTCCGCACCCACGCCAGGCTCAACACCTGCGGACACGGCGCGTTATCTTGCAGCAGATAGTTCTGAAATCGAAGGACCGACAAAAACTAAATTCTCTTCGATCTACGCTCGTACTCACTCTCAACGCGCTTTCCTCGTCGATCAACGTTGCTCCGTTGTTTGCGTCGTTGGTCGCGTCTACCATAGGAAACAGGACCATGTCGGAAGGGAAGAATTGCTGGAACAAATGAAAATTCACTTGATTTAGATCTTTAGATTTCCGCGCTACCCAAAGGGAAAAAGAAACCGAGGAATTTATAAGCTCTAAGCTACTTGTTTTCGTGCAGAGCGACGCGCTCGTGCACGACAACCAGAAACCGAGGAAGGTTTTTCTTCGGCCCTATTCTTCTGCTAAATCGAACGCGTTCTCTTTTACGAGGTACCAGATAGGAGGGAAAGATTCTCGACGACTCATGAGCGATCGTTTGCGAAATAATAGTCGTCTGCCTTACCGACTTTGAAAACGAAGACTGGTTAGAGCGTCCTCTTCTCGGGGACGACAGTCGCTTGAAGAACTATTCGTTTCAAAACTAGACGTTCGCGCGAATGAAAATGCTCGTCTCCGAGCCAGTTTTCGCACCGGGTAACGGCAATCACGAAACACCCGATTATCACAGGCATTTGCAGGTAGTTTGGATGCTATCCCGGTCCAACTATCGCGACCTTGAGCCATGTATGGCCCAAGATTACGACGGTCGATGTATGTTGCGGGCGAGCCAAAGTATGCGCGTAGAATATAGGAAATAGAGTGTAAAATGTAGAGTAATCGGACAAGTAACGCTGCGCTGAGCACTCGCAGCACTCTTAGCGGCTCAGAGAGCTCTGTTCGCGACTACGTTTGCATCTACGATCTATGATCTATGATTTACGTCTGACGATTAATCGCGATCTTCGTAGGTAAAGACGCGCGCGCGCAATAGTCGGACAATTACCGATCGAGATTACTGCGGCAAACGCAGCCGCGTCTATCAGCGAAATGTAAAAGCCTCGTACAGCATAATTTGTAATTGTATGTACGCGGAAATTTTGCGACGGTGAACCGGCAGTCCTATTTTTTTTTTGACATATTGAAAACGGCTTTGCAGAAACGGCGGACGAAGGGGGAACGCGTCGAACCGACGTTGAAGTCGAAACTGAAACTGACACCGAAACCGAAACCGAGACCGAAACCGAAACCGAAACCAAAGTCGAACTGGAAACCGAAACCGAAACAGTCGGCGATAAAGCGTTTGTAACGTTTCTGCATATTCGTTTACTCACCTTAGGATCCACAAAGAATTCATACTTGAGGTAATCCAATCGGAAGAGAAATTTGCTGCGGAACCGAGACGCGAACATTCTCGCGTCTCTGTGCACTGCGACGATGTCTTCGTGATCTTCCAGAGTACGCTCTGTGAAACCGATTCGACACACACAGAATACCAGATAACGCCGATTCCACCAACACGATCGATCTTTCGAGAACGTGAACACCAGAGCTCGATAGCGTCCCTCTCTCTCTCTCCCTCTTTTATGTTGGTTAAGGGGATCGACTCGTTTTGCAGGATTGCAAGGATGTGGGATGAGCCTTCTTATTTCTCGATAATGCAAACGTGGGATTTTTCAGTAGTCAAAAGCGCTAGATGAAACATCAATCTAGGCCGCAATCGGCTACAAAAGTCCTATTTTTACGATTACGAGGCGTAATTTGCATGAAGGTCGGTTTATCTTAGCCAGTCCGGGCCAGTCGGACAGAACCTTACTACCCTGGGTTTTGTATCCAGTATTTATATTTCTGTTGGGAAATATGGGATACAAAATATTACAAAACTAGGATAGTAAGGTTCTGTCCGACTGGCTCGGATTGACCCGTACTGGCTAAGATAAACCGACCTTCATTCGGCAGCATGTAGCTGTTTTCCGAAGTCGGTTAAAAACAGCTACATGCGCAGCATTATGCTTCCGAATAATGCAAATTCCGACTTGTAAACGTAAAAACAGGACTTTTGAGAGTGATCGCGACCTAGATTGATCTTTTATCTAGCGCTTTTGCATTATCGAGAAATGAGAAGGCGCATCCACACCTTTGCTATCCAGGAAACGAGAGTCTACCCCCATAACTCCCCGTAGATCCAAGGGATTTGACGATTCGAAAATGTTTCGTGTCGGAAATCGACAACCAGATGACAGTTCGGGAACAGATGGAAAAGAAAAGGAAGAGAAAGAGAGAGAGAGAGAGAGAGAGAGAGAGAGAGAGAAGAGGAAAAGGAAGAAAAGTGAAGGAACAGGAAGAAGGCGACAAGAGGCTAGACGACGCGGCTTCGAGCTCACGTTTCGCGCGAGCCATCGGATCGAACGATTGCGAAACGGAATCGTAAGAACCGGATGACAGACGGACTATGCGTGTATCGCGTGCGCCGCGCTACGAAGTTCTCACCGATTCCCAACTCCGGCCACTCTTCGACGATCGACCAAGCGTTTCCGGACACGTTCCTCTTGACTCTGAGCAACCGACACGCGTCGTCTGCGCGAAGATTCTTCTCTACGAGTAAGCTGTTCCAAGGTTCGCCGTCGTCTTCGTTGTGAAATCGCAACTCCACCACCTGAACGAGGAAATCGATCGAAACAACCAGATACCGTTAGTTGGTTGCCTTGTTTCCTGTCCGGGATGCGACGAGTCGTAAAAAATCGACTTCGACAAGCGGACCGAACAGATAAAGGTCGATTTATACTATCCGCACAGACACGGACCATTTCCGTATCGGCACCGTTCCGACACAGACAGTAGTATTCATACTATACGTTCGTCGAACGGTCCCAATCGATCAGTCAGGTGAGACGGCAACTCGTAAAGACGTGCGACGAGAGTAAAATATTTAGTAAAATGCGACCTGGTTTTTTCGCTTGAGCGTCTTCTTCGTTTGAAAGTATGGCGGGAAGAGCCGGTTCCTCGTTCCACTGTCCGATCCGCTTATTTCGAATGTTTTACGTCAACCGATGGACGGTTTGTCGCCGAGGCAGGTATATATTATCGTGCCGGTGCCGGTTTTGCCGTTGTCGGTACTTGATGGTCCGTCAAAACTGTCTTGCCGGTCTCTGGTATATGCCGTTGTCGATACGTGACGGTCTGTGCCGTATAGTGTAGATCGACCTTTAAACGGATAGATCGATCACGGCTCACTGCACGCGCAAAATCAGAAAGAGTAGCTCACTTGATCATCGTCGTAATGATCGCCGCAACGATGTTGATCAGCACCGTGATCGTCGGCGTGTCCGTCGTTCGTCGCCGATTGATTCGCCGTGGTAGTCTGGCCAAATTCGAAAACGTCGCTGCCCCTGGATCCGAACCTCTCGTAACTTCCGACTCGCCTCATGGGCCGACCGGAGAACCAAGGGATCACGACACCGTTCTCCGTGCAAGAGCACACCTTCGGCAACCAATCTGCAACAGGAAAAGACGCGCAGTAACACGGCGATCGGTCTATGTACACCGGAACGAAGCTTCGAAACAAACTGATTGCGAGAATCACGTGAACGGAGAATACCCTCGTGAACGCTCGCGATACGTGAACGGAGAGGAGCCAACGTCGACGACGAAAGACCGACGCGTTCTTTGCTCGAAGAACACGGTTGGCTCGTTTTTACTTTTGACTTTCTCCTTCTTCCTTTTCTCCTTTGTCCCGACGTTGCGTTGCGCGCTGTCTAACGCCGCGAGCCGCACAAAGGAATTCGACGAACGCGACGAAAGAAAGTCGCGGAGATCACCCCTAGGTCCAATTTTCGAACTTACTGCAAATGTTTGAACAACGCCGACGAACCTGAAAGAACCAGGTTGTCGCTGTGCTGGTTCCTCTGTTGCGCGTCGAATCGCTGCAACTCGCGAGTTCCGCGCAGCTCGCGAGGAACCAATCGCTGTAGACTCTTCGCTCGTCCGTCGTTGTCGCAACGGGTTCGCGTTCGCGCGTCATCGATGTCGTCGTCAGCGATGCTGCGATTACCGTTGCGGTTGCAGTTGGAATCGCAGTTGTAGTTGCGCTCGCCGTTGTGCTTGTAGTTGTAGATGCGGTTGCCGTTGCCGTTGCCGTTGCCGTTGCTGTTGCCGTGGCCATCGACGGTGCGATACACGCCGGTATCGTTGAGCTTCTCGAGGCGTCGTCGCTTTCCCTTGGTTCCTCCATTCGAGTAGGCGGTTTATCGTCTCGGCAATCGCAATATCCGGATGACAGGCGATCCGAAATGTTCTTCGCGCGATCTCGAGAATCATCCTCGAACCTGGTCGCAGTGACGAATGTCAAACTCCCCACCATGCCGGCAATTCTGAAAGAAACGTGTACCGCTTTCGTTAGCTTCGAACGAACGCGGTATTCTTCAGCTTTCCTTTGCTATTCGAAATGCCAGGTGCCGACGCGACGAAACAGAACGGGCTGAGCAACGGCCGATACCCAAGGGACAGAAAGTACGCGCGAGCAAGCTCGGACAAGTGGAGGCTTTCTGTATCTTCGGTAAATACTAATCGCGACGTTCGAACTCGAACGAGAGAACGATTCGATCTCGTTGCAAGGTCGTTGCACGATCGTTACGCAACGATCGCTCGAACACGCTGGTCACGCATACGCGGCGTTCATTCCGCTCCTCGTTCGTTTTTACGGCGCATCCGATACCCAAGCGCCGGTACCAAAAACGATCGGAGCATACGAGTCGATCGTTCGAATCTCCACGGGAACTGTGCGCTCTCGAACCGATCCGAATAAAAAGCGAAATCAACCGGTAACCGACGCGACGACGTGGAACCGTAAGCCGTGAGACAAGCCGTAAACCCGCGAGATCGAACAAATTAGTCGAATCGGCGCGGGGCGCGTCACGGTACGGCGCACAGTGGGCAATTTCGTCGAAATCGGAGACAAAATCAAAGAACTTTCGATAGAAATGAGATAGAGCGATGAAATTTTTTAATAATTGAAGCTGAAACTTTACAGAATATGAGAAAACTAGGGAGATTATGGTACGAACGTTATTTGACCTTGAGAAAATTCGTTAAACTTGCACAATTGCAAGAAAATTGTGGTTTTTCCAATACCACGCGCGGAAAAAATGTTTTTTTTAATTGCTATACATCATTTCCCGTAGATTTTTTACGCTGATTTCAAATCTGGTCTCAAAATTTATCTACGACCTCAGGATTTTGCAAGAAATCGATTTTTGTGAACAAAACTAATGTAATCATTTTTTCGTTGAAATGAATTGATAACCCACTAGTTTGAAGATATATTGTATTCTCATATATAAAACACAATAAAATTAAACATAATGAAGTATTCGAACGTTTACTCGACGTTTCGCTGCGATTGTCGTTGGCACTCCTTGTAGGCAATGTGTGACTGTAATGTAATTTAAATTAGATGTCTATTTTCCATAATTATACTTTCATTTACACAGGAAGTAAGGTAAGCATTTAATCTTTTTAACCTACTTCTTATCAACGAATTCTTTAACTTCTGGTGATATCTTATTCGTATTTTTATCACCAGATTCGTCAAACGTCATAAAACGTCAGAAGATTTAGGACATATGAAGGTCAACACTATTATACTCAGAATTTGATACTCTATCGATCTATGGTATAAAAAAATAGGACATTCCATTTTAAAAACTTATTTGACTTTGAAATCCTCCCTCCCCCTCATCCTAGTCCTAAAAAAAATTAGACTATATGATTGTATCCTTCATACCGTACAATTTTTGTAAACAAATTTTTTTCGTAACTTCGGTGCGTCACAAAATATTTCCGTTATCAGATAAACGAAACACCCTGTACACGTATACTGAAAATTTCATCAAAACCGATTAACATACACATGAGGTATAAGCGGTTAAAAGTGGTGAAAATCTTGGGATGCACAGCTCCTGGTCAGTTTCTGCTGAAAATCCACAGATTCGTACGTCTTTCGATGCGTGTCGTTTTTTTCCACCGTCAATCGATTTCGATTATTGGCACTTTTGAATTAAACGGCAGATATTAAGAATTCCTGGTAGAGAAAATCATTTTATATTGCTTCTTATTTACATATGATTGTCAACAACGCTGCTACATCCAGTAAGACTGACGGATGACCACAATGCAGTGTAAATAGTGTTTTATTAAAATTTTCGTTACGAGTATGTATACTTTATCGCTTTGTAACTTAATTTCGGACTGTACTACAGATGTAATAAGTGCGTATATGTTTAATTATAAGATAAATAGCCTGTTTAACGTTTACTTCTTATTGTGCCAATGACTGTACTATTTGTCTTACGATTGATATTCACAGAATATACAATATTTTATAATAAAAGATTTATGACTCGTAGACCTGTTTGATTTTGCTGAAAAATCTCTATTAGCATTATAATAATAGCAAGTTAAGCTCGCATAAACATTTAAAAAAAGATAAAAAGATTTTTTCTACGATTTTGGCTTAGAGTGTCAATCATTGCACTCTATTTAACTAACATACATCTACAAAACGCATATTTTGAATTTTCATTACGCGTCCAAATAAAAAAATTTAAATAAATTAATAAATAAATAAATTTTTTAATCTTTTGCCACATAACCGTTGTACCTGTGGCATGCTTTCCACAAATTTTCAAACAGATTTGTTGGATAGTTTGGTTTTTATAAATTTTCCCCGCTTTTTGGCCAAATGGGACCACTGTGCGGCGCGGCGGCGAGCTATTGCGAGACAGTTCAGAGATACCCGTAGCAGTTTACGGGGATGAATGTTCGAAATATTTGGTATCGAATAGAATGAAATGTACGATTTCTTCGAGCAGGATTTCCGACGATTGTCCGATCGATCGTTGTCGACGAAACGAGACAAGATGAGGCAAGTTCGAGCGATACGGAGACAGGGTTACGCGCAACGGATCAAATGTCGCGAGCAAGGTTGCGGACGGAAAAGCTGTCGAATCGAAAGGGACGGATAACAGCCAAAGGCTATTGAAAAATCGAACCCGACCGCGGGAAGAGGTGATTCTCTGCTACCAAGACGAGGGGGCCGTTTCCGTGTTCGGTTGTTTCTTCCGAGTATCTGTTCCCGTAATCGTGGTCGTAGTCTATTCGAGGTACACATGTATGTATTAGTATATCGCTCGGCTACACCGAGTATCGAAAGAAAACTAGATTTTTTTCACATAGTTGCCGAGCCATGACGAGGCTAACGAAGGTTAACTCGCCTCTAAATTGATGGCGCGTGTCTAAATTGGTCACGCAAAAGGTACGGAGCGGTCGAGCGCGCGCACGCGAGCACATACAACTGTAAGCGTGCATCGTCCTCCACCCTTGGAAGCTGCCCATAAGAGATGAAATATACGAAACTATACGCGCTTCCCGTTTTCCGACACTGTTCGTTACCTGACAAGCCTGAAACCCAAACGATGTCTGAGAATGGTAAAATTTCTCGTTACCTTTCCACGTTCGAAAATGAAATCGATCCAACGGTTCTTCGGCGAACGGTCGTGATCGCTCGGTGACTCTTCCTCGCCGGTGCTGCTTGGCTCTGATGCAACGTGACGCGACGCGATGGGGCGCGATGCACCGTGCGAACAACGTGCAGAGCACCGTGAGCTGCGAGGCGCGAGTGAGATGCACCCACCGTGTTTTGCTCTATCGCCCGAGGCAAGAACCGATCAACGTGGGCGGCGAAAGTCAATTGTTTCGGATTAAATAGGAGTCGCCGAGGTCGGGAGGCTCCCAACGGTCCAAAGGATCAACCGTGTCACGCACGTTTCTTAGCTATCGATGACAACACCCCACCGCCGTTATTCGAGTTCAGCGGAGAAGAAAGTAGCGCGATCGCAGACTCTGACATAACGATGTTGAATCTCGTATCCATCTTTCCTGTTTGAAGATCATCTAGCGCCGATAGGAACGGTAGCACGTAGAAAAGTATCCGGCAAAACGAACGTTCAGCGAGGAGAGGAAAAGCTAGTTGTCCACCGTGGTCTTGTTCTCGGTCTCGGTCTCGGTCACAACTCGAATGAAGCTCGTTGCGCGAATCGCTTCAATTCCCGCGCCCGCCACAAACCGAGAATACCATTGGCCGGTGTAAAAGCGACTCGTTTGCAACTCGGGCTCGACTTACGTCACTCGAAGATACTCGAATCCAGCCGCGCTTTGACGAGCTCGCCTTTTTTCTTTGCCGTTATCGTCGTTCCCACGATTTATCGCGGTCGAAGTGCTAATATCGCAAAGACTATTCCTCCGCCAACGACCCAACGACACCGGTGTATCGTGAATTTCTCTTTTTGCCGGTTCTACTCCCGTTCGAGCGATCCGGTGGACGATCGCCGGCGGTCAGGACGTTGGAACGTAGTCGGTATAGTCGGTGCCGTCGAGACGGACACGATCGCGGACGCTCATCGGCGAACCGATAATTCGTCGGTCAAACTACACGCGACGGCCGCGATCTCCGTTGCAAAACTGAAAGCACCGCGGTCGCGGTCGAAACACACGGGACAAACTATCGTCTCACCGCGCCGTACCGCTTCTCGCCGCCTCGCCTCGCCTCGCTTTGCCTAGGCTAGCCTCCCCTCCGATCGCGCATCGCGTTATCCAAGTGATTCCACCGCAACCACGCAACCACAGAACCACGTGTTTTGCCGTACGTCGTCACCGACGCGAACGCGAGCACCGATCGCGAGACTCCTGGTCGCCATCGGAACCCCCACTCGGAACGTTCCGCTCCGTATTCTTTCGTCATACTTCCCGGGAGATCGCGCGTCTGTCTCTACGAGCAATACTTCTCTTTCAAGGCGACAAACGCACCTCGTTCTCGCGAATAGGAAGAATCAAAGGACTCGAAGGAATCGGAAGAATCTGCGAGGCGAAACGAACCGAATCAATGCGGGTACCACCGTGACTTCTCGTCCGGAAATCGATCAAAATCGGCATTGCCATGTGCGCTCGTCGGTGCGCTCGTCGACGCACTCGCGCAACGGGAGCTAGTCCCGCGGAGGTGCAGCCGCGCGAAAATACGTTGCCGAAAATAGCGTCGCGGGCTTCGTCTAAATTTATTCGACCGGTAGCGAATGATCGCGTGCCGGCGATGTTCCGCGAATTCGTCGTCCGAGATCGACCCGGGTTCCATAGTCGTGTTCGCAGATCGGAGAGACGTCGATCGTGTTTCTGCGATATACTCTAGCACGCCCGCCCGCGACAACAACTTCGAGGCAATCGAAGACACGTTCGCGTTCGTGGCCGCGTTCACGTTCGGCGCGCGACGATGGAGAGCACCGAACAGTTTTACAGGAATCTGTGCTCGATGGAGACAGTACGATCGGGGAAGAAAGGATTTTTCTGTGACTTTAGCGAACGCGTGGCTGACGTCGCTGGCGAGGCCTGGATCTCAAAGGTGTTCGGCCGGCTCCCGGACGACGAGGCTCGAGCGCGAGCCATCTTCACGGACGAGAAAATAAAGGACACGGTGACCGAGACGCTGAGCAGAACGAAGATTCTGTACAGAGCGAAGGACGGGGACGCTTCCAGGGCGAGAAGGCTCGAAGCGTACGAAACCGCGGCCAACGGAGAATGGGAGAAAGCTCTGTTGCTCTTTAGTCAAGCCGTTCTCCGCGCACCACCTCCAGGTCTCGATTCTCGTCGATCTCGTTTGTCTTTTAGCGTTTTACCATCTTGTCAAATTTTCCGATTGCCAACGTCAGAACTGAGAACCGTTCACCGGAACGTCGCGTCGCGGTTTCGATGGTTTCAGGGAAATGCGAAGCGGTGGACAGGGGCTTGGCGCTACCGTTGGCGCTGCTCGGGAGAGCGGAAGCGTTCGCCGCGTTGAACGAGTACGCGCTCGCCCTCGAAGACTTGAGGCTGGCCGAAGAGGAGGAGGTCAAGCTTCCGGAATGTTTCCGGTGAGTCGATAGACATTGAGAAATGATAAAACGTATTCCCGTTTTAGTCTGGAAACCGGTTTCAGAGGAGAACTGTCGAGGAGAAGAACCAAGTGCGAGGAGCGTATGCGGTCCAGCGAAAGGAGAGCGATCTGCCCGCGGCAGTCTGAAGGAGCAGGGTCGACGAAAATCGCAGACGACGAAAAATGCGACGCTGGATTGTCATTGCCGAGATTGAGCGGCGGCTCGCATCCTCGGCTTCCGGCTGCCTCGGCTCTGCTGGACGTGCGAGAAACGCCGCACGCAGGCAAACAGGCCATCGCGGTCGAGGAAATCGGCCCCGGGGACACGTTGGTGGTCGAGCCACCCCTCGCGGCTTGTCTCCTGCCAGAATTCTTCGGTACTCGTTGCCATCACTGTTTCTCCGGGTGAGTGTCCGAATCCTATCACGAACCCAAACGCGCCAGTGCTCCCGAGCAAACGCTTTTCAGAGAAACCTCTTTGACCTTTCAGACTCAGAGGCCCGGTAGGATGTCCGGACTGCAGCAGCGTCGCGTTTTGCGGCAGAATGTGCCGAGACCAGGCAACGGCGAGCTATCACAAGTACGAGTGTCCAATTCTGGCGTTGCTCATAGGTAAACTTATAGTAGAGTAATCATCTTTTCTTTCCCCCCAGCCTTATCCGCTGGTTTCGCCGAGAATGTTCCGGGATTTTTCATTTGTCGTTTCTCGCATCTGTTCGCGAGGTCAGGCTCGGGAATGAGCGCTCTGAGCATGCTGGCGCTGCGAATGATCACGCAAGCCGGGCCCATCGAGTGCGAGAACGTTTGGCGAGCGTTGCGCGCTCGCAACGCTGATGGGGTGGACGAGGATTCAACGGAGAAGCAACGGTTCGATGGTTACGTGGAGACGCAGAAAACGGAAACAGAATCAAATCCGTGTGCGAAGCTAAGCAAATCCGCGAAACGACGAAACAGAAGGAAGATGCTGCGCGAATCGAAATATCAAAAGGAGAAACCGAACTCGGAAACCGAGGAGGCAGATAAGGACCGGCAACGATGCGTCGATCTCCGAGCTTATGAGCTGGTGATGCACGAGAGCAAGAGAACGGCCAGAGACTTTTTCGAGAGATCGTTGATGGCAGCGTTTCTTCTGAAATGTCTGCAGACGGCCGGCTTCTTCGAAATCTCGTCCGAGCCAGACCGCGAAACGGGTATGAAGTATGAATGATGATGACTTGTCCTTGGTTGATTCGAGAACGTACCGAAGTATCCGAATTCGGAAACGAATTTCAGAACGCAATCGATCGACGGTACCAACGGGGCCCGAAATCGCGGTGGCTGCTCTGCTGCTGAAGCATCTTCAGCTATTGCAGTTCAATGCTCACGAGGTGTTCGAAACTCGACCGGGCAAGGAGCATCAATTTCGCGGAAGCAAGCCCGTTTACATCGGAGTAGCGATTTATCCCACTGTGGCCCGATTCAATCACGACTGTTATCCCGCGGTGACCAGGTGAGAAGACGAGCGAGCGAACGCGAAACCACGCGAGTAGTTACGTGTTCGTTCGCGCAGATACTTTGTCGGCAGGAGCATCGTGATTCGAGCGACCCGCAGTTTGCGCGTCGGAGACACGGTCGCCGAGAATTACGGACCGATCTTCACCAAGAGAAGCCTGGAGCAACGGCGGAGAACTTTGGCCGGAAGATACTGGTTCGCGTGCGAGTGTACGTCTTGTCGCGAGAATTGGCCCGGCTTCGAAACCTTGACGAACGACAACGCGAGGCTTAGGTAAGCAGACGTTATCGCGTCTCTCGAGTCTATCGACAACCAACGAATCGGGCGTGTTCCCGACGGTCCGAACCCCGTTGCATTCGATTTTGGTTGGTCTTTGAAGATGGGAGGGTGGCCAGGCGCGTCGCATCGCGTCGCTCCGCGGTTACGAACAATCGTGAAACGCTAAACGCGATAACCGCGGGCTACGAGGGGTTATCGATGACTTTTTAAAAATCGAAGACTCGTGATTGCGTCGGCGGCGGCAAGAACGCGCGCAACTTTCCGTCTACGGTTTTCGACGAAATTCTGCGTAAACCGCGCAGCTGTTACAGAGACGTACGGCGAGACGCCGTCGAAGCTAGCTTGGGTACAGTTTGACCGGCTGCGTTTCCTGTCGTAGATGCCCGACGGAAGGATGCGAAAAGCTTCATCGGCAACCTCGAGAGGCGGGCAACCCGATCGATTGCTCGGCCTGTCGACAGAAGGTCGATCTGCGGGAACCGCTCGCGGCTCTGCGGGAGTGCGAGCGTGGCTACGAGCAAGGATTCGCAGCAATGGAGGAAGAGCAACCCGACAAGGCGTTGAATGCGTTCCTCGCGGCAGCGAAAACGTTTCATCGAATCGCGGTACCGCCTCACAGGGACACGCACTTGGCCGAGATCGCGGCGAGCGCGTGCATGAGACACGCTCGAATCTAGCATACATAGAATGTAGAATGTAAAATGTACAATACCTCCACTAGCCTACGATCCTCTTGTTTCTATTACGAACGCGTCACTGAGCACGGCCGATCTCACTTTCCTCCAAACCGATCGATGCGTTTGTCGAAAATCGGTCGACAGCATCTCGACCGTTCGCGCGAGGGATATATATATGTACGTGTAGATGCTCTCTCGCATATTATTCTCGCAATTTCGAACGCGTCGAATTCGATCCACCAGCCGATTACACCGACTAGACTGACGCAAACGTTCGCGCGATCGTCGCAATCTTTCTGTAAAGCGTTTTCGAAGAAAGCCGGCGGAACCAAGAGTGTGACGGCACACACTCCATCGCGACGCTCGACGCGTTGTTCCGCGTAAAATGCAGATAATGCGGAAAACGCGAAAAAAAACTTGCTAGGCAACGGACGCCACAGCGGTGTTACACAATTCCATCGCCTTGTCGGAATCCTTTGTAAGCTTCGAAGAATCCTCCGGCGCGACGATTCGAACGCAAGGGACCGTTCAGGAGACGAGAGGAAACGGCAGTTCGAGGAAACTGAAACGCAGTCGATCTTCGGTTCTTTGATTTTGCGATTTTTTTGGCATTTATTTTTTATAATGCACATGTTTCGTGAAAAAATTAAATTCCATATATGAAATTAGCTTTTCGAAGTTTCGCATTTTGGTACAAAATTCACTGGGTTGGAAGGATCGGGAGGTTGGATGTCTCGGAGAAAGGATAATGGAGACGGGACTAGGGTAAAGGGAGCAGGGAGAAGGGAACAACGGGAAAGAGAAGGGCGAGAATAGGGGTGAGGGCTATTTACCGAACGATGGCACGAACGCGTGTACACGCCACACCGCGTCCGATACGCGTTCGTTATGCGGCCGCCAAGCCATCTCTTTCAAAGAGACGAGCGCTTTTCTCGATCGTTTCGAGGATTCGGTCGCGTTCGTTATCCGGTTCGGCTCGATTCGATTCGCAACGAGGCGCGGATCTGATCCAATTACGACGTTATCGCAAACACGTGATTTTGAATTAATTGACTGCCGCGCAAAACGGGGCGCGGCTTCGCGTCGCGATGTCGTTTCACGACTGATTTCCGTAGAAGCGTGACACGCGCGAATGCGCAGATTCGCCGAAACGAATGAACGCACGAACCTTCCGTCAAAGGCATTCTCCGGAAAACGCTCGCGGCTAACAAACAACGCGACGCGACGCAAACGCACTCGCTTATTTAACCTCGGGGACCCGATCTCGATCGGTTGCGACGGTCGACCGTAATCGGTTCCCTTGCCTGCGCTGCGACCAATCCGAAAGAAACAACGTGCAACGATTGATGACCGAAACCAACGAGATCGAGACGTTGTCGGACCGCCAACGGTCGATCGAACCGGACGAGCGGATCGCGACCGCCTCGAATACCGCGCGTGTTACATGTATTTCTCGGGCGTACCTTGATTCGCCCGATTCTTCTCGATCATGCAATTTCTTTGCTTGTTGTTGTTCCTTATTTTCTTATTCTTTTTTTTTCATTTTGTGATTTCTTTTTTTACTTCGATATTCACTTTCAACACATGCATTGTTCTTTTTTCGCATTCAATTACAATGTTTGCGTTCTAAGCGTTACTTTCTTTCTCGGCTCTCTTTCTTTCATTCCTTCCCTCGTCGCCTAACTTCGCTTTCAATCTACTTTGTACTTCGTGGGAGTGGCAGCGCGATCGCGACAACTGAATAATTCGATGCATACTTGAACCTGTTTTACGAAACTTTTGTCCATCTCTATTATTCTATGTATTACCGAATAACCGATCGATCGCAAAGAAACGCGATCGTGCCTAGTTCTCTCCCACTCGGCACTGCACTCGCGCGCACACACTCTCCTCGCAGCGTTCGCTTCTCTTTCCTCCTGTATCCCCAAAACTTGTTATCGGGAAATCATACCGCTGCGCCGGGGACACGAATAGAGCGAGAGAACGGATGCCGTTGCGACAACTGCATAGAAAACGATCAGGGGACGAACGGGACATACAACGAACGACGAAAACGACAAATGAAAACAAACAAACTGATATCCAACGATCGTGGAACAAAACACAAACTAATTTACAATAACGAACTGCGGGAGTTTCGAAACGTTCTTGAAAGAAAATTGTATACTTTATTATCCGACGATAGGACTACAAACTAAAATTTAAAAAAGTAGCTTCGTTTTCATGCAAAATCATATAAATCTCTCTCTTTCTCTCTCTCTCTCTTTCTCTCGCACACATTCGCTCCCTTTCGCTCTTCCTCTCACTCATTCAGTTTGTTTCTCTTTTTTGTTTGTGTACTCGTTTCGCTCTCTCACTCGATCGACGAATCACGGATTCGCGTCGTAGATCGAGTCGTAGCAAAATGACTACGACTTCCTAATGTCGTACGCAATCGACGCGCGCGAGTTCTTCGAATAATCGCGCGATCGTGAGAAACGGCGACGATCCGAAAACCGCGGACAGATCGAACCTCGGGCCCGCCAGGGGCACACCGGCCGAGTATACCGTCGCTGAAACGATCGGACGAGACACGCTTGTCTCACGCTTTCGCATCGCCGCGATCGAAACAGTCGAACAAGCGAGGATCGAGGAAGATGAAAACGACGCATCGGACCTCCGTTCGTCGAAACGCAACGAAACCAATCGAATCGAGCGTTCCGAGAAACGGAATAATTTCTAGAAAACTTGCGCGCGCGCGCGCACAACGTTGCACGTTCACCTTGAGACCGGATACGTCGAAACAACCATCACGTATATGTGTATGTATACGTATACATATACATATATAGTGTTAAACTCAAAGACGTCTACGTAAAACGATCGAATGCGTTTCGTTGAAGAAAAATGAAAACATATGAAACAATGAATACGCAAAAACAAGAACAAAAATAGCAGTTTCGTCCATACGAGTTGGTATCGTGTCCCCACCCCCCATCACCGTGCATTTTCCTTTTATTCGCGATTTCGTTTTTTCCCTTCGATCAAAATTGCCCTATCGTGTACACCGAATTGGTCGCAGTCGCGATTTTGTTCCGTCGCGTTACGTCTGTCGTTGGTCATAGGTCGTCGGTCGTACGTCGTCCGTTGTCAAATTTCGGTGCATCCGTGGTTGCCTCCTTTTCTTTTTCGTCCGTTTTTCAACAGAGGCGAGACTACACGGCTGCACCCTCCCGCGAAACATTCGGCACGATAGCATCGTCGAATGTACGCGAATTCGTCGCGCATCGTCCTCGACGCGATTGCTGGCCTCGTGGTCGCTGTCCGTCATCCCGTCACCTTCTTCTTTCTCCGCGGTAAGATTCTCCGATGAAAGTATAACGTAGTTCTCTCGAGAGGCATCGCGGTTCCAAGGTGATCCCGCGATCGAGAGCGCGAGGTCTTTTTCTCAGGAGAGTGTGGTGTGCTGTTGATTCGTTGGTTTCTTTGCCTTTCTTCTTTTTTTTTTTTTAGATTTTTTGTTCGATTCTTTTGTTACGTTGTTGTTGCCGTTGTTGCTGTTGTTGCTGCTGCTGCTGTTTCGGTGTATAACGGGTGTTGGTGTTACTTGTTAAAAGGAGTGGTTATGTCGTGGTGGTACCATTGCTGTTGATTAAGCGGTGCTTTCGGTAGTGGTGTTCTGAACCGGCTGACTTTCCTGTAAAACGCGACGCACCAATCAGAAGGGGTTCAATCGAATCGACTATCGCGGAAGATACTCGTTCGTACGAGGGTCACGGGCAAAAGAGTAGCCGCGTTTTTTTCTAGGTCATTGGCTAGGCCAACGATTACACGCGTTATATCGGGCGAGATGAAACGAGTTACAGGGGATATACATAGTGTACGTGAATTGATCGGAAAGTGGAAAAGTGGAAGAATGGAAGAGTGGAAGAGCGAAAAGTAAACGAAGAGCATGCCGCGAGACGGAGGGAGCGATCGTGTCAGAGGAAGACAGAAGAGAACGGTACGAATCAGGGGAGGAGCTGGGAGAAGAAAGAAAAATAAAGCCACGTTACCTGTGGAGCAGGGGCAGCGGCAGGTGCATCCTTATCTATAGGTGCATCCGACTTCTGCTCCGACTGAAAAGAGCACAAAAAGAGACGTGCAATAGTGTGTGTGCCAAGCGCTACGCCAATTTACGATGAGCATTCGTCGGCGGATCGCCAACGTCGGTCGATCGGCCAACGAACGAACGAACGAATGAATAAATGAACGAACGGCTGGTTTATCGGGTGTGTTTCGTGTTCGAGAGAAAGCTAAGGAATGAGATACTGGACGATGGGAAAACGTTATGGGAACGACGTTCGACGGCGATCGTAGGTATCTCGCGATTCGATCCAAACGTATCTGTGCTCTCCGCAATTCGCGCGAGAATCGATTCTGAGAAAGAAGGAAAACGACCGCCGTCGATGGTTGCTACCTGGACGAACGGACGACAGGCTTCGGGACGTGGATAGATAGGACTTGCGACAGGGTTGGGTTTGTTGGCGGTGGTGTGTCGTTGACGAACTCTGTTGATCGTTTGCTGGCTACTAGTTGGCCTCGGCTGCCTGACACCTCTTCGCTTGTACCGCGGTCGAAGCGGTCTCTGGAGACCGTCGGCCGGTGTCGAGCCACCACCTTCTTCGTCATCGTCAGATACCTGGGTCGAAACGTTTCATGGTGGGAGAGGAAGGACACGAAAGGAAGAACCGCGACGACGGGAGAAGAAAAGCAGAAACCGTGCGATAGAACCGAAAAGAAAACCGAAGTAACCGAGGAAATGGAGAACGAAAATGGAATCGGGAACGGAACCGGCAGAGCGGAAGTATAGGACTGGGTAAAGCGAGAGAGAGAAAAAAAGTTAAAGTGTGGCAGAGAAAAAGAGAAAGAGAAAGAGAAAAAAAGAGAGAGAAGGAGAGCATCGTGAAAACTATACAGACTTTTGTTTGTCCATCCTGGCTGCGAGGACGACGAGGTGGACCACCGCCTCTTCCTCCGCGGAAATTACGGCGGTAGTAGCGACGAGAGGCTCCACCTCGGCCGCGAGCACCGCCTCCGCGGGTCACACCCTCGCCACCGGTTCCCTCGCCTTCCTGTTCCTCGGCTTCTCCGGAGTTATCGGTTTGCTGTTGCCCCGATGGTCTGGATCGCCTCGGTGGTCCGCGGTAGAAGCATTCGTAATGCCCTCGGACTCTGTAACGCCGCACTATTTGTCCACCAGCCTCGCCTACGTTGGCTTCGTCCGCGGATTTGCCTTCGCCTGAAACACGTCGAGAACGAGCGTTAACATATCGATCGGAAAACATCTCGGATCAAGAAAATATGAATGATAAATTCGAATTGCTTGCACGAACCGGCTTCGTAGCCCTCCTGGCCCTCGCGTGGTCTGCGCTGAGTTCGGGTGTTGCCACGTTTTGGACCGATGTACCAGTGAACTCCGCGGAATCCACGTCGCTTGTCGGCAGCGTAAGGCGAACCCTTTACCGCTTCCCCGGAAGGACCCGTAACGTTGGCCGCTTCGTGACCCTTCTCGCCAATCACCACGTCGAATTCGACTACTTCTCCGTCGCCGACACTACGGACGATCTTCCTTGGGTTGTTCTTTACGATAGCCGACTGCAAACAACGCCGAGGGCGAGTCATCGGTTAGTCTCTCGAATATATCTTTTGGGTCCAGGAACACGGACGCACATTTCCAAAGAAAAATCTACTTACTTGATGGACGAACACATCCTCCTTGGTGTCGTTCCTGAAACAATTCGGAAAATCGGTTAGGCACGATCATTCTTCGAGCAGTTCGCGAAGAGGAAACGGTCGACGACCGGTGACCGCGAAACTCCATTCGCCACTCCGTCAATCCGTAGTACGTAATCCGCAATCCGCCGCCCACCACCCGACGAGCCGGCTGCCGGCTGCCGGCCGGTCGCGTTTCGTCGCATCGCGCAATCTCACGTTCACAAGCGCCAGCCTGTTTCTCGGCCGGCGGGAACGCAAAGAGATATTCTGTGCTTCTCGGAACATGGATCGTTCGAACAAGGTCTCGAGACGATCCAATGGGTATCCGGATGCGATATTTTGCTCTGCCACTCGCTAAAAGATTCCGTTCGATCCGCAAAAGCTACGCGGTCGACGGTGCGAAAAAGCGGTGGCGTTCAAAATTTTAGCCTCTGCTACGAGAACCGGACCCGGACCGAATGAGACTCGCTCGCGGTAGGAAAATCTCTAGGCGTAACCTCGAAAGACTCGACACCGCTTCATGGTTCGCCTCGCCTCGCTGACTTTCGTCGTGTTCTGCCTGTTCGAGAGCGCGGTAGGATTTCTAGATTGTACAGTCTTTTTAAACGGTGTGTTGATCGCGTTTACGGGGCTTACCGTCGACGATGTTTGCGAGGCGGACGAGGCTGTCGAGTCAGGAAACGAAAGCTTGGCGAACAGCCAAACTTTAGCATAGATCGAGAAGAGTCTAGAAATAGCGGAGAATCGAGATTCAAGGTACGAGGAACCGGTGGAGTCTCCTGTTAATCGTTGCTGCGCGCGTGAACCAAACGTACGGATGAACAAACCCGGACGGTCTGCCTTTAATAACAGGAAGTCGACGCGAAGAGGAAACTACACCAAATCTACGCCGACAAAAGAAATCGATCGGAAAGGATACCGGCACGCGGACGACGGTAGTTACTTACCTGTTGATGAATCCGTATCCACTCTTCACGTTGAACCATTTCACAGTCCCGGTCACTTTGTTAGCTGAAACCCAACAAAAACGAAACGCTCTAATTAGGTATTTGCTGTGTAACGGAACACCACGCTGCTGCACGGTCACCGCGACTAAGCCTTCTTTACGAGAACACGTCCCTAATTGCCCCCCTCCTCACCCCTCCTCGACACTATACACTGCATATACACTCCTTTACCGCTGCGCCGCCCTACCATACGTATTCGCGTTCCCTCGACCCGCCAACTTTTCGAGTACGATTTGTCGAACGTTCGATCCAATTTGCGGCGAAATTTTTTTCGACATAGATAGCTGACCCCGGCGGAGTGTCCAACGATGAAAACTTTGAAAAGGCTTGAAAAACTATGTCAACGGAATGTTTCGTACTTTCGAATCAGATGTTTTTCCCTCGATCTGTCTCGACACTCAAAGGAAGTGTTTGTATTGTATTTGCAAATCGATGGAGCCTCGATCGGATAGCGACGATCCGTACCGTAAATGTTCACGTGTTTACATCGCGGATAGACGAAACGACCTTCCGGGGACAAACGATAACCTGGAATAACAAGGGTTGCGTTCATTGACAAAAACGATTTTGTGACCCCTGTGTTTGGAAAAGGTCGTTGACGACGATCGAATAGATCGCGGCAACCGATATCTATCTCCGTTCGCGCGCACCAGAAAAAGGATTTGCGATTGTCTATTACGTTTCCCCGACGTTTCCTCGACCGAGTCGTGTCAACAATTTCTGCACGCTTCGAAACGCGCACAATGTTTGCCAATGCGTTCGATGCGCGCGATATTTTCTATTTCACCTTTCCATTACACAGCTTTGTTTCGCGCCAACGAATTCTAGTTTGAGAAACGACTATGCCCCACCGCGTTGTCATGAATTTTCGATAGACTCGAGGATTTCGATGAATTTCGGAGTGCGGAATGTTACGAGGAGGACGGTGGCGAGAGAAAGAGAGAGAGAGTGTGTGCGAGTGAGATAGCGAAGGACGGGAAGGGGTGGAAGCTAGGCAAAGATAAAGATAGATAAAGATATAGATGGAAACTGAAACAGCGACAAAGACAGAGATGGAGATGGAAATAGAAATAGAAATAGAATTAAAAGCGCTGATCGATGTATACACGAGCATGGGCACAGCTACATAGTAGACACCGATAGATCCGGGGAGAGGAGGAACAAAAAGGAAGAGAGAATGAGAGTGAGTGAGTTAGAAGGAGAGTGAGAGCGAGAGAGAGAATCGGAGCAAGGAAGCGAACGAAGACACGAGAGCGTACGGAGGAAAGAAAAATTGAAAGTTTAGGTGCGAGAGAGATTCGAGAAAGGAGCACGGAAAACTGGCGGTATTGAGCAAAACTAAATTAAACTAAATGAAAAGAAAGAGAAGAAGATTAGCCGGTCTAGTTAAGCTCCAAGACCGCACACGCCGGTCACATGCCACATGGTTGAACGTCTGCTGCTCGCGGACGCCATTACCGCACGCGGGCGATACGGTGGACGACGAGTTCGCCGCTCTCCCTTTCGGCTCGATTTTTTCCCCGGAAAGATGCGCGGCTGCGATATCTATCAGTAACAGAGTGCTCACTCACCGATGACCAGCTTCGGCTGGACAGCCTTTGGTTGTTCGGGCTGTTTTTCCGGGTCAGCCATGGTGGTGGTGTTCAGGTGTTAAGACACGCCGCTGCCGAACCTAGATGTTCCCGTCTTTCTGGTCGTGGTGTTGGTTCCCTTCTAATGTTCCCAACATGGCTGCGCCTCCAGGCGACCGTGCAAACATCCTTCCCGTCTAACGAGCGATCCGATAGGTCGCCGAGCCTACCAGTTTCGCCGCTCGACCAATCCCGCGCAGAGTTTCACGGAACGCGCGTGACGTACTCGCGTGCTACTTCCTCGTTTTCTCGCTCGCTCGCGCTCGCGCTCGTGCTCAAGCTCGGATTCGGTTCGGGCTCGAGTCCGTATTCCGTATTCGCATTTCGCCCTTCCGCCCTCGCCATCACCATCACCCCCGTCATCGTCCTCGTCCTTGTCCTTACACTCCTTACCATCCTTACCCTAGCTCTCGTCAGCCACTATGCCGCCAATGTCCTTCGCACTGACGATGAGACTCGATCCAAACTAATTAAAAGATCTTGTTAATTCGTTGGATTGCAAAAATTGTTTTCTTACCATTTGACATTTTAACAACATATTCTTACAGCTGAACTCAAAACTTTGGTAACGCTGAAAAGTAGTCTGTATGACTCAAAGGAAGACCAGCGGTACGATACATCTACTTTTCCATAATTTTATTCACAGCATTGTAACTTCAACCAATAATAAAATGATGTGTACCTAATAACCAATCGGACCCCTGTGTCGTCTCACAAGTCTTCTTTCCAGCAAAGCATAATATGCAAAGTAACGAAGCGCGCGTACCTACAAATCGAAGTGCTCGGCACTGGTCAGCGTTCGTGGTAAAGGCAAACTATTGCATCGGAACACCGTGCGATTGCCCATCTCGTACCCCTATGTTATAAAGACCTCTCCAGATGCATTATACGATAAACGAACATTTTCTATCGAAACGATGCCACTTTTGTTTTTCAATATCTTTTTATTCGTTCTAGTTAATACGATGCCTACACTCCATCCAAATCGTGGTCCACAACGATAAATTTTCTCTTTTTAAACGCTCTTACTGCTACCGCTGTAAACTTTGAAAAAAAGACTATTATGATCGTTTAGAAAAATTTTAGTATATTCTTCGAATGTTATTAGTTGTGCTAAACGTCCCAAGTTTGGAATTATCATTCTGGATACCTCTGTTTTTAGAAATACCGGAGAACTGTCTTATACGTTAGTTTTGCAGCTTTTTCGTCCTCTTTTTTTTCCTTCTGTTCCAAGTTCATGACTCGATTTTTTCACATGTCACCGATCGACGACATATGTAGGGAACAGATTGGATCTCGACGGCTACTTCAACGTTCAGTTTTCAGAAATATCGAAATTCGATTCCGCTGGCAGGAGGGAAGGTCGGGAAAAAATACTGCAAACGTAAAACGAAACTTTACTCGAAAAGCGTCAACGTTCGTATTTCCGACGTTCTTAAACTGTACAATAACTCGAAAATACATATGCCTCGTTGAAGCGTAGAAAAAAATAACTGCGTATCTTTTACAATAATCATCGATCGACCGGGAAATCTCGTTAATTCGCTGATATTATCGCGTTGCTTCGATTTCCAGGTAACGCCGTTGAAGAGAAACGCGAAGCAGCTGCTCTGCTTTCTGTTATTACCTCGGAACCAACAGTAATACATCATGTCTGCTGGACCGTTCTCGGAAAAACTGCACCAGTACCGGATACGAACACGAACACGAAGCAGTCGCGATACCGAATAATAAGTTTAAAAGAATTTTGTCGACGTTAAAATCTACGCTTGTTGAAAATTGATTGGTCGTTACGAATCGCGTCAAACATCGCATACAGAAATCTACCATGATTCGTCCATTTGTGAAAAGTTAACGGGTAAAGCGAACATTGCTTTCCACCGTCCACGAATCGATCGACGAACTGTGAACGGTGAACGGTGAACAGTGAACTATCGTAGTGAACGGTAAACGTTCAACGAACAAATTACCCGAACTACCAGATAAATTCGCGTACGTAAACGGCTACGTGATTTCCCGTTGTCTTTTCCTTTTTCGTTTCTCTTCGTTTTCGCTGGTCGGTCGCACGAGTTGTGCGGAACAGACTTTAAAACGGTGCGAATAAAAAGAATCGTTTGAACGTGTTCGTATGTACAATCTGAATACGTTTGAACAATGACGAGAGATGTATTTTGAAATGACAACCAGTCGTTGAACGAGTAAGTGGTTCTCTCTGAAACTCTGTAGCACGTTGCGCGTTGTCCCTGATAATTCCTTGATGTCGGTGAAAATACGGGTATAGCGAAGCGGAGCCGAATTGGGTCAGGTCGACTCGAGTCGACGAAGAGATTCATGTTCTTCATCATCTCGGCTTTCTAGTCCGGACGCTTCTGGATCTTGGTGCGGTGGAACCGCTTCCGATGCTGAACATGCCAGGCATTGATGCGTTGAATGTCGGTGCGTTTGGTGTACCAAAACTGATTGCCGGCGGCGTCGAGGGAGCAGAAAAGTTGAAGCCTGTAGCCCCTGCGAACGAAACACAACATTTAATTCGAATAGTCCCGCAATGGAGCTACTACAATATTATAAGATAGACGAAAACATCGAATCACGAATAATCACCTGGTTTCGAAGCGGTCGGGGCGGCATTGTTATTCGAATTGTTACCGCTGCCGTTGAATGAAAAACTGGCGACTGGCTGCTGGGACGATTTCTGGTTCGCTCCAAAGGTAAACCTGCCAGCGGCATTGTTGTTCGCGTTACTTGTACTTCCGGATCCGAATACGGTCGTGGAGACGCTCGACGTGGCAAACGGCGAAGCTTGACCGAACGTCGGAGTCTTGTTCTGGCCGAATGCAACGGTAGAACCGAGAACCGGTCCGGAAGCGTTAGCGGGCGTGGCAAACGTTGAACTAGCCGCGTTTTGACCCGCAAATGTATTAGGCGTGCTGCTGCAAATTACTGTGGAACGCGGAGCGGAAGAAGAGGTAGCTGCGGGAACGGAGGTCGACAAAGCGGCAGAGGATCCAAATATGGGAGGGACTGCGGACGCGGATAAAGATCCGGATGCTGGTGTAGATGCTGATGCGGATGGGGCTGCGCCGAATATGTTGGCTGTGCCACTGAAAGCATGTAGCATAGGATTTTGTCCATCTGAGACGGTGTTGCTGTGAGATCCAAAGACGGGAGATGCGACGTTCGTAGCAGCGAACACGGGTGTCGTTGTGTTCTTGGAAACGATCGTGGCGCCGAAAATCGATGTAGTTGGGTTGCTCGAAATGTTCGTGGTACTACTGAGAGTGGCCACGGTAGTCGATGGTGTTCCGAAGATGGGCGTCGTGGTACCAGCGAACGTTCCTACTGTACTCTTCAAGTTCTCCGACAGAGGTTTCGTTTGGCCAAAGATATTACCCGGTGTTCCAAAAGCGGACGTTGGGTTCGTATTAGAGAACACGTTGTTGCCGCTCGATCCGGTCTCTCCGGAAGAGGATGGTTTCGCGACAGAACCAAAAATCGAAGCGGAACTCGTGTTCGCTATTCCCGAGGAAGCTCCAGGCACCGTCGTGTTTGAGAAGATCGTCGTAGAATTGACGGACGTTGCGGCGGGGTGCGAACCGAACAAAGACGGCGGTGCGGTGGTGCTTGAGCTACTCGTGACGGTCGTACTCGCGATCGAAGAAGCACCGAATATCGATTGTCCGGGCGTTGTTCCGAACACCGATCCAGCTGACGTCGTAGCGGCATTTCGGAATATGGAGGCGGCGTTCGTATTAAATTGCGAACTATTGCCGACGTTGCTGCTGTTTGTTGCTGCTGTCCCAAACGTTGGTTTATTCAAATTGTTATTGCCGCTACCGAATACCATCGTGTTCGATGTACCCGTCGGCACGTTAGTCGCGGCAGTGGTCGACGTTATATTGCCGAAAGAAAATCCCGGCTTGTTGCTGTTGCTGTTGACGTTAACGGACGCTCCCGAAGAAACAGTGCCGAAGGAAAAGTTCGGAAGTCCGGTCGATTGGAACAGAGGCGCAGTAGTTTTTACTTTCATCGACGAATCGAAAGCGGAAGTTGTTGCCGACGTGGTCACTATAGGATTGGATAGCGATGGTGCTTGATTCGTACTGGTTGCGGTAGAAGCTGCTGCAGGCTTTGTTGCATCGCTAACGCCTTGATTATTCTGTGAAGGTGAAGCGAAGGCGGGGACAGAGGCAGCGGCAGAGGTGTTCCCACCAAAACTCGAGCCAAACGCAAAACTCGCTTCGGACTTCAAAGGTAGCGTGGAAGTGCTGCTCTTATTTTCAAAAGCAAACATTGGAGTCAGTACCGCGGTAGCCGGTGTAACCGAGGATGTTGTAGCGGGATTGCCACGTGTCAGCATGTTGGGTCCTTTGTTTTCCAACGCGTTGGAACCTGAAGGTGTCGCCGCGGACCAACCGCTCGGAAGCGACAACGGAAACGCAGGTTTGCTTGTTCCCGGCATCGTGTTCGACATCGACGGGATTTTCTGTGACGCTGGCAAGTCGTTCATTTTGGTTTTTGCGTCGAGAGATGATGAGCTCGCTAGAATACTTGCTGGAATACTTGTTGGAATACTCGCTGGAATACTTATTGGAATACTCGCTGGAACACTCGTTGGAATAGAGGAGAACATAGTGCCGCTGGTCGTGTCTCCGATCGAATGTGACGCCGAGGGTGTTGTCCGAGGAACTGTCGACGGAGCAGAGGTGGTGGAAGCGCGATGATTCGAAAGATCGCCACCGGCCAATGTGAACGTTCCTGACAACGGAACCAAGTTGTTTGTTGTCGTAGCTGAGCCAACGTTGAAACCGTGAACCTTGGAATTTCCCATGGTCGAGTTCAAACTCGTTGCGGTCGACGGAAGAATCGCGTTTCCAGATGCGTTCGTAAACGCGAGTTCGGATGATCCAGTTAGTACCGGACTCGAAGTTGGGTTCGAAACTGGAACGTTGCCATTCGAAGTATTCGAATCCAACGACGTCTCTTTTTTCGGAAGCTCGAAGGCCACGTGTTTCGGCGATTTGGTTCCGGGACCCAGAGCGATCGCCGACGTAGAGATTGGCGTGGTATTCGCGTTCGTTGTAGTTGTTGAAGATTTCAATGTGGCACAACTCGCTGAAGAAGACGGAGCGGATTTCGCGGTGTTTACCTCTTCCGCTTGAATCACTACGTCCGGATTGATTTTACTAGTTGCTGAAAGGAGACATGAATCGTCTAAATTAAGAATGGAACTGCTCGTTGAACGGTCCTACATAAACCTTACTCACCTTTACCGGATATCGCGTCGAACATACTTTGAAGTCTCGCCTTCATGCTGGTCTGCCGCATATCCGCTATATCCTCCTTCTTGATCTCTTCTACGTCGTCCGTAGTGAATTTCGCTCGAATGTTGCCCTGCTCTTCGACCAGCATTCTCAATTTCTCGTTCCTCTCCGGTTCCGCTCTCATGAACAATTTGTTGGTCAGTTTAGATTCTGCGGTTCGAGATTCTCCATTGTATCGCTTCCCTTGATTCGCATCGATTCTCTCTTTATCGCGCGAATCTGTGTCCACGGTCTTCGAGCTAGGCTTCAAAATTCCCTTCAAAGGTGACAGCTTCCCTTCTATCCTATCGAAACTGTTTCGCGCATTCGGGTGAAGCTTTCCGGAAGAGTTTGCCTCGCTGTGATCACGGTACTTGACGTTCGTCGTCTCGATGCCTGGATTAGGTGACGTTTGGGCACTAGAATTTGCCACAGATTCCAACGACTTGAAATGCTTTTCAAAGTCTGGTGTCCCGCTTCGTGAAAAATCTCCTGTGAAACGAATCCGATGTGTAAGATTCAAACGACAGATCAAACAGAATGAAATAACAAATAACAAGGCGAACGATATCGACTTTATACTTACTAGCTTTTCTTTTAATGCCGGAAACTAAGTTCCTGCTGGAACTCAAAGAATGTAAAATATCGTAACAAGAGGGTGTCTTGGTTCGTTTCGCAGGTCTAACAGTTTTGTTTTGAGGCGAGATGTCTTCCTCTGATTTCGAGGACTCGTCTCTGCTTCTCTTCTGTTTAGTTTCGTCCAGAGTCTCGATTTCGTTTGTAGGAATACCACCTGTACGCTGCTTTTTAGCCAAGTCGAAAGCAATCTCCTCTCTCTCTGCGTGTCTCTTCAACGGCATCTCTCTGAATCCATAGGGAACGCTTTCCAAACCAAGACTGTCATCCATACCGCACATATTTGACAACATTTTTTGCTTCCCAGATGGAGAGTAACGAACAGCATCCGGCGATGCTACTCTAACGATCACCGGTGTTTTCGTCTTTATGCATTTCGCATTTATCAATGGAACCGGACTACCCTGAAGATTTACTTTTGGAAACTGTCCCACTTGATACTGAGACTGATGAGTTAACCTGTTGCCAGCTTCCGCTGCATATTTTGTTAATCTGCCAGCAAGACCTGGAGAAGTTACGTCTTGATATACCCTATAACATAAGGGAAAAAATGTATAGTAGCAATGCTGTGATACGAACTAAGCATCTACATCGCAGAAAGGAAACTATACTTACCTTGCGTCGATATTATACCTGGCCGAGGATAAAGGTCTACCCGGCGATAGGGATGGCTTGTCCGTTGTCAGGCGAGCTTTTGGACTAATCGTAGTACCCCATGAAGACCCTTCTTCTCCACGTGATAAATTACGGTACCGAGAATACATGGGGGATATCCCACTATGGGATGGAATCTCGTCTGACGATTGATTCTCAAATTCCTCGTTGTTTTGTGAAAATATCGGTGTACTTGTGAGTTTGGTTAGAGAATTACGGGCGTACGAGGAATTAGGTCGAACCAGCTCGTTCACGTTCGATTCTCGTAGATTTCTTGAAATTGGGCTGAGCTGCGTTATCGGATCAAACTTGGACGAATCCCTTCTGGTGGGGTACGGATCGGCGCTGAGCTGATAATGCGTTCCGCGACGTCTTTCCATCCTGAACTTGGTTAGGTAGATTTCGAAAAAACGGCGACTCGAGGTTTCCCAAAATGTACGTAACCACCGATAAATTTGTCCGGCGATACTCTCGAAATGTGTGCGAACTTCAAGAAAGGCGCGCACGCAATAATCGAAAAGAAAAGACGCGTGCGGCGCCAATGAACTGTCGTTGATGATCAAAGAATAGCACGCGTAAATAGTGAGGAAAAGCAAAATCGTTAGAAGGAGAATCGGCCCCCAAACGTTGTACAGAAACACACAGCCACTCAACACACTTGCTAAGGCGGCGATACTCCGATATCCTAAATCCCACATATTATTTCAAACAAATAACCTCTCCATGTTTGAAAAGAGCACACTCACCGAATCACCGGAACTTTGCTGCGTAAAGTCCAACGACATTATCGACGTAGCAACTACTACGTAATTCGAAATATCTTCTTTCGAGTTACGGAAGGTTCTTTTCATTTCTGGCCGAAACGTTTTGATGAAAAACTAGCGCTTGCTCAACAGACAAACGATATCATATCAGAGGTATTCCCGCGAAATTCTTTATACGCACCGTTACCGTTACCGTATATCTATTTATTTAGATCAGACTTGGGTGGAATTAACTGCTCGATCCGAGCCAATCCGAGCACAGTTCATATGGTACAGAAGTGGCTCGAGGACTAGGACTAACAATAAGTTGCAATAAGTATGATCGTAACGGGGAACGAGACGCGCGGCCGGGTCAAGGAGGCGTAGCCTTTGAAAATGCTTCGGATCCATCGGATCCCAAGCCTGGTCTACTTCTATATGTACCTCGTTTGTGCTTTTAGCTGCTTTTAGCATGCTAAATGTGGGTGTAGGTTCTGTTCCATGCTAAAAGTGGATATGATCTATCTTTGTCTACAGGGTGTCCCAAAATTACCTTAGTTTAATGAAATGGGAGGTTCCCGAGATCATTTCAAGCGACATTTTCCTTTGCAAAAATGTTATCCGCGGCTTTGTTTAGGAGTTATTAACGAAAAACACGGACCAATCAGAGCGCGACCTAGACGCGAGTTGGCACAGTCGGCCAATAAACAGTTGGCGCGCCGGACCGACTGTGCCAACTCGCGCCTAGATCGCGCTCTCATTGGTCCGTGTTTTTCGTTAATAACTCCTAAACAAAGCCGCGGATAACATTTTTGCAAAGGAAAATGTCGCTTCAAATGATCTCGGGAACCTCCCATTTCATTAAACTAAGGTAATTTTGGGACACCCTGTATATGTACCGACAAAAGTGGAGGCAGAAAAATCCAGGACGTGAGCACCCTCATACCCTCTCTGCTCATAGACTGTGTGATAGAACGATTGGAGGTTGTCAATGTAGAATGTAGACTGCTGTAGACAGTGGTTCTCCCATAAACTTATAGAGATAGACTGCACGGCCTGTACGAAGCGCTAAAACTAAAGCCTGCAATGGCGGCCGGTGGGATCTCTATCTCACTCGCACACTGATAGTTGGTGGGGGCGCGGCGAGCCAGTCAACTCTCACTTCCTACGCATTCCCCACTTTCATTGGACGAATCTCTCCCCACCAACTCGTCCATTAGAAAGAGAGCGCGATCCCACTGGCTATTGCTCTCTCTCTCACTCTTTATACCCCGCGCCGCCATTGTAGGCTTTCGTACTTCGTACTATTTAGCTAATTCAACATGAATATTTCATACATAACACTTTTAACAATTGTATTGCAAATATTTATGCTATATATGTACATATGTAAAAAAATTGGTAAGTGTAATATTTGACGAAAATTGTATAACATATTATGTTTATTGAATATATATATATATGTATCCTCTCAATTCATTCCTTTCAAATATTTGATAAATACGTATCTGAATCGATCATATATATATTCTTTGTGATATTTATGAATATTGCACGTATAACTAAATATATAATTTACACATATAAATTACATTAATCGATATAAAGGCTATTCGGAACAGTATTTTGCTCGCTTACAGCTATTTAAAAAAGTAAATTGTCGGCGCACTGCGGCGCACATACGGCACATAATGCATTTCCATCTATAGTAAATTATGCAGCGCTTCACGAACGCAGATTTCTTTTCGAACCGACCATGGTTCAAACAAAATCTTTGCGTAACTCCTTAATTTTTTGATACGATATCAAACCTCGGTTTTATACATCACCCTACTTGAAGCGTAATTCCTTCGAAACGTGCGAAAGTTTTACGAATATGGAATTTTAAGGGAGTGCACTTCTCTTAATCACGTAACCTCTGTATAGTTAATTAGATTATCATGTACCATAGGAAAATGAGTTCATGTCAAAGGTTCCTTACGCTTCGAACAATATAAATAGTGAACGATGCATTGATGGCATTGATCTACTGCAATAGTAACATTACTAATGATATCAGACGAGACTAAATGTCATGACTATGTTACGACGAAACAGGTAAAGTTTATTTATTATGTAATGAGCATGATATATACAACTACCTACATAGTCTTGTGTTTATTTAGTTTCTACTGCTGCTGAAAGGAAGTAATAGAAATGACAGACTCGTTTCCATTTGATTATTACATATTGACACTCTATTGTTATGTCCATAAAAAATTGGTATAAAAAAATTAAGAATTTAATTTCTTTATATTCTTTTTAATGGTTTAATTTTAACCTCTTGGCTACACACAGTATGTATATAAACATACCCATAGCAAAATGATTCTTTACAACAAACAAAATAATTTCCCACAGTTATTGTGCTTTTATTATCAATAAGTTTTGTTACATAGATTGAAGAACAGAGCGATCGCTGTTGGTCTTGTTGTATTGGTTACTGTTCTTTATAATGAGTTTCTAGTCTATGATATACAAAAGCTCAAGTGGTCCGTGCGAGAATGTTCGGAATGTGTGAAAGTGTTACTTGTTGCGGATCCCCAGATACTGGGCAGAAAAACAGAGGTTTATTTTGGTGCCTTGGTGGCACAATGGGATAGCGATAGGTATGAATAACAATTGATCTGTTAATTAGAGTGTTTCATGAGTCTTTGAAGATTGTTTCGTTACGCATCAATGAATCAATGTCGAAAATAGATTGAATTAATTTATATGGGATATTGCAAAGACACATGAAATGACTTGATAAATTTGTTGATAAAAGTCTTCGCTCTTGACAACAAAATTTAGAAATTGACCTCGGTTTTGTTCCACAGTGTATTATTTCCAGGTACTTGAAGAAGACGTTTTCAAAAGCATTAGATCATTCTCAACCGCATGTAGTTGTCTTTCTGGGAGATTTGATGGACGAAGGACACATTGCTAATGCAGAAGAATTTAGAGATTACAAGAGAAGATTAGATTCTATATTTGACATACCTGATCATATAATGGTAGAACGATAATCATCACATGTGTTTATTGACTGTTCCTGTTTTTATCATACTTAGGTGAATGTTACCTTTTAGAAAATTTACTTGCCTGGTGATAACGATATCGGAGGTGAAGAAGACTCAGTCTCATTTAATATGAACAACAGATTTAATTTTGCGTATACACAGTCTGACACCTTAGTTTACAAGTCGGTAACATTTTTCAAGGTAATGTCGAAAGCATTATTGTGAAATGTTCTAGTTTGTATCAACAAATTTGTAATGTGTATCATCTCCACTAGGTAAATAGATTGACGCATACAATGCCGGAAGCTCCGAAAGATGCCTTTCTTAATGATTACGCTGAAAGAAATACAACAAATGTCGTGCTCAGCCATATGCCTTTACTGTTTATGCCTGGTGCTTTCGTGCAAAATGTATGTACTACGTATCCACAAAATTTTTATTTCATTTTGCTCGAAAATGTCGATTCGGGATGGGTCGAAAACTTTATTCGGAATTCTCGAATATATGGGCATTTTCGCACACCTCTAATTTTTATTAACAGTTACATTTGGTTAATAGGTGCTGAAAGAATTGTCTCCTCAAATTATTTTTACCGCACACGAGCATAAAGCAATGCATATCAGTTTAGATACAGCCACAGACCAATTGAGTGAGATTTGGATTTTACCTCCTAACGAATCACCCTTGTATCAATTAAGAATGGATGTAGGGGACATTCACGAAGTGGAAATGCCTACCTGTTCGTACAGAATGGGTACACCTCATATAGGATATGGCTTAGCCTATATTGGTAAAGAAAAATAATGATTTTATGTTAAAGTATTAGATTTACATATTTTCGAAAAGCTAATCCTGTCCCTTTATTTTTAGATACTCAAGAGAAGACTGTAGAATTTACTATTTTGTGGCTACCAGGAAGATTTCCACAATTGTGGATTTATGTTTACGTTGGAGTATTCGTTCTAATATTCAGTATTTTCTTTTATATATCTAGTTGTTGCTTAAAGAATCATGCCGGTTATACTCGCATGTCTTCGATTTAATCTACCACATAATTATATACAATTCAAGCCCGTTACTTAATATCAATGATAACTTGACATTAGAACTGAGGTACAAAGATCCGTCCAATAAATGTGATTCTGCTACCATCTGTGTCAAGTTTCAAAATCAACATTGCGATGATCATTTTAAGATCCAATGTTTGAAGAGGAAGAGAATTACTAGCTAATGTGGCTGAACATACTTAGAGAATGTTCCTAAATGATCATGGTTAACATTTGAACATTAATGCTCGTTTATAATGAGCCCATTCACGTTTTACATTAAACATCGATTCTGATGTATTCTTACTCTTATTAGAAATTCATTGACACGAAAAACGATGCCAAAACTTATTTATCCGTAGTATGTGCAAGTATTAAATATGAAACGTATAAAGATCAAATAGGATTTCCATAAGGGACATCGTGTTTTTGTTTTTTGTGAATTGTATTTTGTGGAATAGTGTATGACAGTAGATATAAAACTAACATGACAAAGAAACAACTATGTTTCACCCTATTTACTTAAATGGAACGAGACGATAATGACTTTAAAGTATAGTGACAAATTGTTGAGCAAGGATTCCTTTTAGAAGAGAGAATTTATATTTGCGTGTAACACTGTATATATCTGTTTCTTCGAAATAAATATAAAGCGTTGAAGTTTGATTTCACTTCATTATTATACCCTAACTTCTCCACAATCGTTCCTCTCTTTTAAATATCATATAACTAAATATATTTATCGAATTTCTACGGATTCTACGAATAAAATAGGTATTTATTTCTTTTATCCATAACTGCTATGTAGGTGGAACTGTACTAATCAATATGCAGCAATACGTAAGAATCACACCACTCATTTTGAATTAGGAGCACAGTGAATCGACCATCGACCAACTGGCGCCCACTATAATTCGCTGAATTTTTGCTTGTATTTATACATACATGATCATGGTGTCAAATTTAAGAAACAATCTAGCAGGCTAGAAACAACTTATTAAACTATCTGAGAAAAATTAACTGGTGAAGATCAAAACCTATTCGGAATTACGAAGCATTGCACAATTGTATCACCTATACACGTGCGATGGGAAAACGAAAGGCAACTGGCAATGAAGGAAACCCAAATCAGGATCTATGTGATTTTTTAATGGGTAATTTATCGTCGCATTATTTATTATCACCATTACAGATTTTAGAATTATTTTTACGAAACGTAACGGGTTTAATATATTATTTTGGAGTCGTCGGAACAATCGTAACCGTGATCGTCACGCATGATAGAATTGTTACTGAAATTACAGAGTTGGCAAATTACGAGCGGAATGTCAGCAAAAATATTTACAAATCCAATGCTTATCGAAAAGCGGCGGGCACTTTGAGCGGTTTGCCTGAAAGGGTAGCTAACGGAGATGCAGCAAAGAAATTGCCGGGAATTGGTGAAAAAATTGCGAAAAAGATAGACGAGTTTCTTAGTACAGGAAAGTTACGGAAATTGGAAGATGTACATATGTTAATTCATTTGCTCAATAATGCACTGCTATATATGGATTCCTAAGCTTCATGTTTCCTTAGATTAATAAAGATGAAAACAATGTTGCGATTAATTTGTTGACAAGAGTGTCTGGTATTGGGCCTGCAAAAGCAAAGGAATTGGTTGACGATGGGATAAAAAACATAGATGATTTAAAGAAGCACCTGAGTAAACTCAATCACCATCAAAAAATTGGACTGAAGTAAGGCAATAGAAAATAAAGGAACTGCTATTTGCAAGATTAAATTTATCATTTTGATAGTTGTTTCTTTTTTCAGATTTTTTGAAGACTTTGAGAAAAGAATTCCTAGAGAAGAGATAGAGCAGAGTGAACAGATCATGAAAGATGCTATCAGAAAGTTGAATGATAAGTATATTGTAACGGTTTGTGGCAGTTACAGACGTGGTAGAGAGGAAAGTGGAGACATTGATGTTCTGATAACGCATCCAACATACTCTTCCACAGAGAAAGATTCGAAGAAAAAAGTTTCGCTCCTAAAAGATGTTGTTCAATGCCTTGAGAAAAATAAATTTATCACTGATACGATATCTCTTGGAGCAACAAAATTTATGGTGTGTTAATCATCTCCAGGACATTGATATTTCTCTTTTAAATATATCAAGTCTTTTCTTATTTAATTCAATTTTTATTATCGTACTATGGTTTGTTTTGCCAAAGAAGAGACCCAAAAGTCACAGATGGTCATAACAGTGTTAACTTCAGTTGATTACATGTTGTGAAACTAAAGTGGAGCACACTTTAGGTCTCTTTTTACGAAAGAGAATAATATTATAACAACTAATCATAAGCTAATTGATTTTCTTTGTAGGGCGTCTGTAAAATTCCAGACGATCGCAGCAAACCTTATAGAAGACTTGACATCAGGCTGGCACCTTATGATCAATATTATTGTGCTGTCCTTTATTTCACTGGAAGCGATCTTTTTAATAAAAATATGAGAGCTCATGCTTTAGAAAAGAAGTATACTTTAAATGAATATACATTAAGACGTCTCACTATTGAAGGTGAGCAAAAAAGAGGGAGTAATATAACAATTTTTTAAATCTAGTACCGATAACATTTTCAGTCATTTAAATATAGCATTAACAGATTTAACTCACCATAGGATTGCCAGGAGAAGCAGAGAAAATAACATCGGAGAAAGATGTTTTCCGTATTCTGGGATTGTCATACAAAGAACCAAAAGATCGAGAGGCTTGAATGAAAAGATCTGACCAGTTCGTCTACATTTTTCTACTAGTAGTTTCTCTTTCGTTATGGAAATGTATTAATCAATGAATACATTTACGTTGTCTTTATTTATAAAAATAAAATACATCATTTTAAATAATCATAAAAGGTAAAATGATTATCCGCACATTTATTTTTGGTTAACTAATATGTTAACAGTTGTTCAACGCACCGGTTTCGTTCTGTTCGCAACACTGTTCCGTGCTTGTGATTACAAAACTCAGTACTAGTTTCTTACTCTAATGTTAATTATGTAAAAGTAACAAAAGTATCGTGTTTCCACCGCGATACGTGGGCAGTCGTAAATCTATAATACCATCCTGATGGGAGTATACTTTTTATACAGTTATAATAATGTCCTTCCGATATAGTAAGTAAGAGATTATCGTCCACAATATTGTTGTCCATAAATTCATAGCCAAAAATGGCCCGTGTGTGCGTGAAGACAAGTGCCACCACCAAGGGAACAACTTTCTCGTTAACAGGTGACCCACGTAAAGGAAAATAGGATTCGCACCTAAAACAAGTATACCGCATTGATATTTAATCGTGTCTATTCATTTACTTTTCGGTAGCATCATTTCGAACACTTACCAGCGTAGGTAAACGGAGCTCCGGTCCAGAATTGTCTGTAATCGATAAGAAAATACAAAAACGCGAACAACAAGAAAGCGAAACTGGAAGTAGACAAAACGAAGGATAAGCTCATCATCTTTTTGCTAATTGGAATAGCACCTCCCTGCTTCTCAAAATTACAGAGAATTCCAGCGATGATGCCCTAAAAAGAATTATTTATACCACAGTGTCTGAAATTCATTTGAAGCCAACATTTTGGAAACTGATTTCTAATTCCGTTCCCAAGTTATTTGAGATTTGCTCACCGTGACCAGTGCCCATAACAACCATCTAACAATTCGGAAATTGTATTGGTAGAAGAATAGTAGAATCTTGCCAGCATGAACGCCCAAATAGACAATCAATATAGCTGATACAGTATTCATTAATCCTGCAATTAATAAATCGTAACTATTAACATTTAATCGTTTTTCTTTTACGTTTAACACGTTGAACACCATAGAGGTCTTTGTTATTATTTGCATCAATAATTACATATTTAATAATTCCACAACTTCATGGTACACAACAATAATTGTAGTATTTTTCTAAGCTACATATGGAAATATAATTGCATTTAATAATCCATTTGCGGCATTCAACGTGTTACAATACTATTTGACTATCATACCTTCGGGATCGTAAGGTAAAGTAGTACCATAGACAGGATCTGATGTCTTAGAGTACATATGACTTCCAAAGACCGATCTGTCTATGTAGCCAGCTGCGCCTGCGGTACAGTTCATATACTGTCCACGATGATCCAATTCACCACCAGGTCCAAAATAACCCTTTGGACAGTTTGGTACAGGCAGTAAGAAAGTGATGAGAGTGTGAGTAGTAACAATGACTCCCATAAATAGCCACTGGGGCCAACTGTCCAATATGTCGTGAAACGACGCAAATCGACCAAACTGGAGCAAGGTATCCTAACAAGTAATTTATATAGATATTCATTGTTCAGGCAGAAAGGTTCTACAGTTCAAGAATAATAAATGAAATGCAAACCTGAGAATATGGTTTCATGAAGATTATTTCTAGGGTGGCGCACACGAAATACGAAATAGCCAGTAATTGAAGGACTCCGGGAAAACGAAGCTCGCTCAAGGATTTACTATGTATGGAGTTTATTATTAATCCGAGAAGTATTAATATCACTGCCCGTAGAAGACAACGTAAAGTTATTTTTACACGCGAAGTTGTAATACGAAGTTCTGCACGCTTCGATATCGCTATCGTTAAACCCATGGTCCACGCGAACCTGTAAATTTATTGTCGAGTTCATCGCACAGAACCAGTTGTTTAATATAATTTGAAGTTAACAGCTGACTGTAACTTACCAAGGAAGTACCAAATCTGCTACGGTCAGTCCAAACCATGCACTGTGATTAAACCAGACATACTGACCTCCACCATTGTTGACGAATATCATCAATAGTACAGCAATTCTACAACAAAACAGTTGACATTATAAATGAAAGAAAGGATCAGGTAGGATTTATGCAAGAATTACCCTCTAAACGTATCCACGGACTGTATTCTAGTACTGGATTTTGTGGTTCTGACTGCTGGAATTGTTGCACTTTCTGTCTCTTGAAGTCTATCCAAATCCTGAAATACGGTCGAATAGATGATAAACGAATACGTTAACAATTTATCCAGTTACTTACACTTATGCTACGTGCATTATCAGATGACAATTTAACTTTTATCACTCGTATAATGACCTTAGACATTGACCAAGCAATCATAACTAAAATATATATCATAAATGCTGCAATGATAGCTGAAAAAAACAATTAATCGCGAGTTAATGAATACTCGTTAGTTTATTATGTCTATTACATTATTATGAAACATAACTTACGAAGATAATTCTTTGTTGGTTCACGTATGACATAAATGTCGGAACATGAGTGCTCGGCTGATATATTCCATCCATAACTGCCATGCTCTTCAAAGTTATATGTTGTACTGAAATGACGTTATTAATGAATGTGTTGTAAAAGATTGTTGTCAAAGGATTAAACAATTACAGATACTAACTGGCAATACTCTAAGTATCTGGATCCTGATTCTGGAACTCTGTAATATATATGTAAAGGGTGCTTTGTGCTTACTATTAAACTTGTATTTCTTTCCGGTGGTAATGAAGCTTGTAGTTTACCAACACCCTAGAAAGAATTTTTAATGTATGAGTCTGCAATTGGCATATTTTAATTAGAGAGTGCCAGCAACGAATCAATACAAATATCATATCATTTTATTTATATCAAGTAGGTCCTCGCTCATTGCACTCCCAATGCAAGGTGGGGAATGTAGCTTAGTAGATGCTTACCCAATAAGCTTCCCATGCCACCGAATAAAAAGAAACCGTAGCATTGTACAAATTTAAAATGCTGAAGCATGCTTCGTCTACATCGAGTGGCGTACTGGAATCAGGGCATTCGTATGAATTTCCATTTATCACGTCCATCTTGCGGACCTCTTGGGTATGCGAAACTTCTGCTTATACCCAAATGTCAAGCAATATTTTCACAGACATTAGCTTCATTCGACCCATGAGACACGGGACGGTAACATCTCTGAAATCAAATCAGCATATGAAATCCTAGTGAATGTACAGAAATCGTAGTTGTCAATAAGAACACTTTTTCTTATCATTGATGTTGTTGACACAACATTTCCACGAAACGATAGAACCACATAATTTTATCTGTCATTGACATTCACCTGATTACCGGGCACGAAGCACGAATGTAAATACTTAACAACGAGATGGATCGATTGATACGCGTATAATCGTGAAAAACAAAACGAGAGGCAGACAGTTGTAAACGCAATGATCTCGGCGAGCGTGGTTGTCACTAATTACGAGAAAATCGACGCAGTATGCGTCACTCGGTGAATTGCGTAATTGAAATGCACTGCAAACAAAAGGCTACCCTTATCAAACATTACACTGCTGCCCAATATGTCTTTCGTAAAAAGAAAAAACGTTGTACATAGCGGTACTTCTCTTATGTACTTTCGATACTATAGGTAGAACAATGCAGGAACGCGAATTAAAAATACTGAATGCGTATATAGTTGACATACGAATTCATCGACAACCAAACATTACCGGACACTTCTGATTCACCGACAAGTTCGAACAAAACAACTTTGATCCTGTTAACCGTGTAACTTCCTATACAATGTCGCACGCAGTGCAACGTCTTGCGTTTCACGAAAAAATAGCGACATGCAACGGAACGCAGGCTCTGTAACGAAGAACAATGCGAACGAAAATGAACGAAACTGTGAAAATGTCTTGTGACGTCATCGAAATATATTTAGCAGTATTTACATCTTGACTGTATAATACTTATTCTTTCGAACATTTAGATACTATATATTTATGCTATGTGCAAATTTGCAGAATGTTGTTACAATTAAACCGAGCGACTTTTGAATAGGTTTATTACATTACCTAAATATGGGTAAATATATCAGTCGTTCGCTGTTGCGAATTTTTTCTTTGAATTGCTACCATCGATTATATTCAAGTGAATAATTTGAATTTAAATTATCCTTGGTTTCTAGTAAATAGTAGTGACCAGTAGTGACCTTGGAGGTTCTTGGAGATTCAACGACTTATAAAATGTATGCAGATTTTTACCTTATTTTCTCTATTGTAGAGGGGATAGAAGAACAAAGTCAAAATTTGACTGTCAAATACGCTACGCAGAAAAGTTGGCAAAAGAGAAGAGGATAATTAGGGCTGGGCTGGGATTATTAGAGACTAAGAGGGCTAGCAAGGATTACTAAGGACAAGGACTGCTACAGATCACCAAAGACTACCAGGAACAGGAACAGGAACTAAAAAGGACTATCAAGGATCGCCAGGAACAGCGAAGGAGCCAATAGAAATCCTTCTTATATAAATTCCCGGGAACTCCATTGAACTTGATTGAACTCGGCGTTTCGAGGTGGACTGATAATTTTTAGATACTCAGCTCTACTTATACGCGATGATCATGGATCAATAGCGCATCAATCTTGATAAAAGCTACAAACAATATACACTCCTCTACACTCTACACTATTTATAGTCTAACTTACACTTATACATTTTCTTTCTGTTCCAACACTACCTTTATCAAAAAAACGGACTATGAAAATATCACTGATTTATAGAACAGTGGAAAATTAAATCTATTCTTATTAGGTCCGTGATTCTTATGTATATAGATCTCAGCGTCTATATCATATATACATCATCTTTATATAGCATGGAACAGAACCCACTTCATTATTTGTGGCATCGATCAGTCGATCAGTCGATCAGAACATTCAGAACTGGCAATCGAGTCGAAGGCTGTCGAGATATCATTAATCGATTAGAAACGCTATTGACTGCTTTTGAAATTGTTTATTTTCTTTATATTTAAAAGAAATTAAGATGTACATACATGAGTAAGGATTCATAACAGCATTTCCATTTAGAGAACTGTAGTTTTACGCTACTTCTGTAATTCTATTCAAATTATATTTTTGGAAAATATAATTATAAAAATAATAAAGTAATGTAATCTAATAATCTAATAATTTACATTTTTTATCACGGTCAGTTAAATAGTAATGCATAATTAAATACGTGAATAAAAAGTAGAAACCGATAGAAGGCAGGAAGTGGAAGTGCAACAAGTTTAGTTGCATAGCCTGCCTGTGGCCGTGTGGCCTGTGTCTACTTTGTAGTGAAATTGATTGTATCGATTGACAAGTTCGTTTGATAATACTTCAAAATATTATCGTTTATTGACAATAATGTCCTCGGAAATAATTTTGGGATTACGCTTAGACCCACATGCCTTAACCACAATTAAGTTAAACAATATTAATTTCAAAAGTAAAGTCAAATTCTTGAAATCGGAGACAGCTAGGAGAGTTAACCTAACAAAAGATTTGTTTGGTAAGATGACATTTAAGTTTTGGCTCCTTGTGATTTATTAAAGTTTTTCAGATATTTGAATATAACCGTTACATTTGCTAATATACAATATACAGTGCTCAAAATAAAATTGCTGTAATCTTTGAATATAATATTAAATGCAGTTTAAGAAAAACAATCTTTAAAAAGTATGGTTCTGAATAAATTCTCTATTTCTTTGTTTCTTAGAATTGACTTACTGTGGGAGCATTCTTGAAGACGAGGTCACACTAGAATCATATGGATTAAAAAATGGTTCTATGGTGCATGTGCTAAAAAAAGAAGAACCAGAAACCCCGACAGTACCTAGATATATTTCCGAAGATAGCATTTTAGACCTTGCATCTGCATTCAAGTCATTTAGAGAGGACCCTGCTCTTAGAAGTGCTTTACATGTAATTATTATATTGGGTTGGAACGAAAGTTCGTGGCGTTTGTAAATTAAAATTGAAAGCCAAAATTCAGATATTTATTCATGGATTTATTCAACAACATATTTTTCATTCTGTTCTATTACTTTGCCATTTTCGAGGTAACTTTTCGTGTTATTGAATAAACATATGAATAAATACCTTAATTTTATCTTTGATCCTTAATTTGAAAATGCTACGAACTTTCTTTCCAACCCAATATTTACATTGCATTGTAATACCATAGTCTTACAATATACAAAATATAACATTCTATGTATTTATTAATTGTAGCGATTAGGTCAAAGACAAGATGTAATAGCCAACATTATTTCATCTTCTCCTGGTTTACACGAGGATGCTGCAGCAATAGCCATTTTCCAAGATCCTGATTTAATGGCACAGTTTACAGATGTAGATACAGTCCGAAGGCAGGTTCTACTTTATTTTCTTACATATATTATAATAATAAATTTGAAATTAATATATTGTTTGTATATGTATAGATTTGCAAAAGCACATCCAGTGTTAGTGGAAGCAGCACAAAATATAGCTGCAGCTATTCATGAAGAGGCACGCAATAATGCAACTGCAGCTATACAAGAAGAGGCACGCAACAACGCAACTGCAGCTATTCATGAACAGGGACACAATAATGCAACTTCAGCTATCCATGAAGTGACACACAACAATGCAACTGCAATTATTCATGAAGCAGCACGCAACAATACAACTGCAGTTATTCGTGAAGCGATGCACAACAATGCAACTACTGCATCTAACAATTCTGTGTCCAACACACAACCAACTGCATACTCTTATAACTTGTACAATTTGAGTGACGATGAAGAAATGGCAGGCGATTCTTCTCAGTCTTCAGATTCTACGCAACCATCAAATCTGTCCAACAATCCATCAAATACTACAATAACTGCTGCACAACTCGCAGCTGCAGTTTCCAGGGCAAGAACTAGAAGTTTTCCTCTCTCCAACACACCTTCCTCAACCTCAGGTGGAAGTACAAATTCCGGTGTGATAACCACTGAAATGTTCAATCAGGCTATGCAACAGGCTTCCGTAGCAACCACAGGTTTAATCACTGACCCTATACTGCCACCAATTTTACCACCTGTGCTGCCACAGTTCACAGACTTGCAACGACAGTTAGCACAGATGCATGAAATAGGATTGCAAGACGATACAATAAATATTCAGGCATTGCAATTTACAAACGGCGATGTTCAGGCTGCTATCGAGTTGGTGTTCAGTGGTTTCAGTAATAATTAGGTTCATTGCAGTACCGTTTCTATATGATGAAACGATTATGATTGTGCAGTTTAATGATTCACTTTTACATATTAAAATAAGTCGGTTGTGTGATTTCATTATTAACACATTATCTACCAGAGATTATATAATACTTTTTAGAAACCTATGGTACATACATAGTTAAGGAATTTCGTTCGTCTGTTATCAATATTTAAACACTGAAGTAAATGTAGACAAAAAAACCGATTAAGATAAACAATTTCTAAATTGTTCAAAATTGTTGTAGCTGCAAAGAAAATAATGCGTCAAGGGGTTAGTAGGCTTTCGGTAGGTAAAGTGTTAAGAAATCCCGGCTTTCTGAATTCTATAATAATTCATATATTTCTTTAAATTTGAAATTGAATTGAAAGAGTCATTAAAAGCTGCCGATATACGTTTCATAATAATACAGATTACATGTATTTAATAAAAATTGTTGATGTACATATTGTAGTTTGTCTACATTAAAATAAATTAATGATTAACAAAGAATCTTTGCAAATCCCTTTTTAGTAGCACACAGATAATTTAATATTTATCGTGTTGATCGCCGCGAGAATTCCGAGTATTTCGTATAGGTCTTGCTTATTTCTAGACTGCGTATCTTTATGCACAATAAAAATTGTCCGTAATAATTTTAATAGAGGTAAAATTATATATATATTGACAATGTTCAATTTTTAAAATTTTTCAACAATTTTGAATTTCACATACTCAATTTTGCTATAAATGCATAAAGATCCGCAGTCTACTTATTTCATTCGTACAAACGATCAGAGCTATTATCAATTACTATTAATTACTTGATAAAGAAATTTGCACCTTACGCTATAGTTTAGTTTCATGTATACAATCAACATGTTACGCAAAATTCCCAGCTCTAAAGATTAATTTCTTTGATGTAATATTTTTCGCCAGGGGTGTATTTAAAAAAAAATGCTCGTGCACAAAGGATTAAATCATTGGTTTGTAGATAGCGGGGCGCGCGTGTCGGTGAGCCGTCACTTCGAGAAAGTGCGTGTGCGCGATAACGTGCGACGCGACGCTCGGTGCATCTGTGTGAACGATGCAGTCGCGTGTCGCGTCGTCGCGTGGCGGCGGGTGCAACAGTGTGCGAGAGCGCGCTGAGTTGAGTATAGTAAAGGGGAACTGTGCGACGGCGACGTTCCGTTAGTTAGTAGGAGTCGGGGTTTGGCGAGGGTCGGACGTGTCGAGGAGTGTATAGTCTCTGTTATCGCACGAGCGCGTATGACAGAAGTCGCACGTGCTTGCGAACGCATAAGCAGCGCGCATCGTGTCTGAGCGAATTCTCGATCGGTGCAAGCACAGTGCGTGAAGAATAATCAACGTGTTTTTTAATCGCGTCGACCGTGTGGAAGCGAGTCAGGAGACAATACCGGCTTCGGTTCGCACCAACTGACATGCTGTTTCCATAACGTTTTCGAAAAGCTTCGCCTGTTAGATCTACTGGTCGCGCACCGCGGACAGATGTGAACAACTTAAAGAGGCGTGAATATTCATGGCGTGAAGGTTATGGGGAAATCGGATACATGACAGAGAGCCTGTTCCACCAGAGAGGACCCTTTAACGTCGTCGTTGGGAGAGGAAGGTAAAGCATCCCCGGATACTTGTTTGCCTTTCTGTGATTCGAAACGATGCGATTCCTTATTGAGAAAGATGCGTGTAACCGTGTCAACGTACCGGTCTTCCCCTTCGCACGGGAATAATACAACGAAACGTTGTAGACCGTATTTGGTGCGGCGTCTGGGGTGAGCCGGCTGCGTTATTAAGCACACCATTATTTTTCACAAAGCTACGCTTTCCTGCATCGCCAGAGTGGACGTCGTCGTATAGCATCCGAGCTCCTTGAACAGATGACAGTTTATTCGAACGAATTCGCCGCGGAATTCATCTGTAGATTCGTTCTACTTGATACTTACGGGCTTCATATTTAACCAGTCAATCCGGTAGGGTGGTTCGTTGTTCTTCAATTATTTCAACAATGGATATATAATTTTATTTACATATGGATGACTAGTATAGTGCGATATACATATTCTAGGTAATTAAATAAAAAACTAGGAACCGGTCGAGGATTAAATTGAATACAAGTATACTTGGCACAGTCGGTTAACAGGTTAATGCATAGTTCGTATGCAGAGCTGTATAATTTGCGGAGATATAAATTTTCAAAAAATATTTAGTTTATCTGGATTAAGATAGGCATCGAAATAAGACGAGTATTTCTGGAAAATATTATTTGTTTTATCAATTGACGTCGAAAATAATTTAGTGTAGCAACAGCGTTGGTGCATTAGAAGGAAACATGAATAGGGGATAAGAGTTGCGAAAACATTGAAGTAGCTAAATTATAAAACATATAGGAATTAATAATGAAATACAAAATGCTTTAAAGTGTGACAATAAAATAATAAACACCATCTTGAGTATATGAAACATTCAAAACAGGTTTATTTTGCAGTAAGCTTGTTTCGAATTCTAGTCTATTTGTTATTCTAATATGTACTCGCTGCAATATAATTCCAATTACACTCGATGATGTAAAAAAAAGAAAAACTTCGAGATAATAGAATTCACTTTCAGGAGATTATTTATAAGTGTAAGGAAGTAGAAATCACAATATTTCAAAACGAAGGGGTTGCACACCCCTTCATACACATAGATGCGCTTCGATCTGTCGGTTGCGTTGTAAATCCCCTTAAGAGCAACTCCAATATGAAACAGTGTAGTTGAGGGTGCAAACGATGGAAAACGCTATTACTACAGAATTATCGCGGAATTATGCTACAACACACACAATGCGGCTTCACCGGTTTCCGGAGGCATGCAATAAAACAGTTAGAAATGATATAACACGAACGGCAGAATAATATTTGTGATTCGTCGTCGTTAGGATTGTGCATTTATCGAAGTAAAGATAACAAGGAAGCTACCTCTACGGTGAAATCATTGTACATATTTGCCATTTGCCGAGTCTTTGTAAAATTTGTTTACACGGGATGCAAATTAAAAACAAGGAGGCACGTCGGATAAAATTATATAACTAGCATTTGAAATTGAAAATTTCTTCGTACAATGTTATCCGCAATCGAAGGAAATAATAACGAGATATCGGTGTACCACGAAATATCATTTTGCGTGATAGCATCTATAAAAAGTGTAAAATCTATTTCGTGGGATATCTATTCCGCGAATGCAGCTTTCAAAATCCGAAGAAAGCCTATCGCATGAGTTTGTACAGATTTCTTCAGTGGAGACTTGTTGAAGTTCTACGTATTTGTATACATTGGGGATTGGTTGAAGTAATAATTGAAAAATTTCCAAAATCAGGAACCAGCCGGTTTTTGCATACTGTTCAATTGCACAGTCACCGTTCCGCCGAAGGAACGCCATTTTTCCGTCGTTACAAGAAACGATTAATTTAATAACTAGATCATCCATGCATTAAACCGTCGAGAAACAGTAATTATGTGTAGAGTGTTGTAAACAAGGGTAATTTCATAATTGACAAGCCTACGCGGCAGTTGTTAACTAATTGTAACTCGAGAACCAAGGGCATCGGGCGCTGATCTTCGCCGACCCGAACCGGTTATGTATAGGGGATGTAACGACGCAGACTCCTTCGAAGCTCTTGATCGTCAATTTTTGTAAACACGTGCCAATGGAAAAAAACGATCATTGTTAACGCGCAACATTTATATTATTACGTCTACTGATTACGGTAGAGTCATTGTAGTCGTCAATAGCTACGTGTAGCCGTGCACTAGTACGCATGGCACATTGTCGCTCAAAAATACGAAGATAGAAGTCCGACAGTCCGACAGTCGTTTATCATTATTTACATAAAATTATTCTTTTAACGCAGCTGTTCAGTAGTCGCTACTCAATATCTCGTGAACATCGTTTAAAATGTGTAGCATTGTGCGAATATATTTGTCCTTGGAATTAGTAAACAGAATGCCAATATAAATATTTTCAAAAAGATCTCGGATGTATCTGACAGATCAGCCGCGTCCTCCTCATAGTTAATATTTCGCGAGCCTAAGTAACGGCTTCACTTTATCAATTCATGTTTGCTCGGTGTTGTAATTGCATTCCATTAGCATTTGAACATTAGTCACATGTAATCACTGCTAGTCATTTACAGACACATCTAGTCACGGTTAGTTAGGAACAGCTATTCCTGCAGATATGAAAAGTTACGCCCGTTCGTCGGTATCTTTTCCTACAGGGACATCTTCACCCTTGGTTTCCCAGAAATAGACGCTCGACCAGCGGTTCCTAATGTTTAATCTCTGACTATTGTTTCAGGAAGCTCTGGAGATTATAATCAACAAATCCATGAGATCTAAGGAGAGCCAGATCCATCGAGCTACTTTGTGGAAGTTTTCAATCGTCTAGAGATAGATTCGTAGACTCGAGATCACCGTTGGTCTCGCGAGCTAACAGCCAAACATAGGGCAGCTTTCGTAAGAGTATTAAAGTGAGAACGAGACAATAAAAATGGCTCACGAGAACGGTATAAACGGGGACAACATCGACTCCGAAACGGTGGAGTTGAACCCCTTGAGGAGGACCAGGTTCCACGTGAACCGTGTCGATAGTCTCGAAGGTCGTGCCAGTCTTCTCGGCGAGCAAGAAACCAAGAAGTCCCTCAGGCACATGACCAGAGAAGCTCTGCCTAGGTTAGACAATTACAGGAACATCATGAGCATCCAGGCTGCTCATAGACCATCCTTGGACGAGCTCCACAATCCCACTCTGCTTAACAAGGTAAGGATGATGATGATACTTGACCATTAATAGGACCACGGGTTCTTTGTTTTACAACGTGCCAGTAGTTGGACTCATTACGAGCCACGATGCCAACCGTATGTGCTTAGCATTCTTTCCAGCTGTGCTACTCTTCGTGGTACGTGATCGCGCGCGCCTGTTTTTCTGCAGTTTTAGGGTCATTTTAATCATCCTTCCGATAACATTGAAATCAATTTCAGAATTCTATTTTTAACGCTGGAACTACGAACGCGTGTCGTTCATTATCATTATTTATTTTGTAATCATTCTACCGCGGCTTAGGATGGCTCCCGTTTTATATCGTGTTTACGTTTCAATCTAACTTCTTATTAGTGGACTGCGGATTTTACGCATTCATGGTAAGACTGAGTAGGTGCAATTTATAACAGGATTTAGATTAGAAGAATTTAACAGCTTCGATGCATTAGTCCCAGCTTATCAAAGTCATGAAAAAACAATTTCTATTTTGCATAAAAATCCACTATTTACTGATTGAGAGAGATTTTTTAATGAAAATACTTCGATGCTATCTCTCAAGTATTTGAAGTTCAGCAGGTAGGTGTATGCAAACTTTAGCGATTGATTTGCGTGATTTACCTTGGAGCCAAAGGAGGATCTTCGAAATCTATTTACACGATCGATTAAATACCTCTTTGTTCCCGAATTAGTGTTAGAAAATGATAACTAATAGCTGCAGGGGGCGTTTAATTCTGTTATACATACGTATTGCACCGCGCAAGTGGTCTTCCGAAATTGTTCCCTGGTCACACTGCTTCTGTTTAGCAATTGTTAATCCGCGCCAATTGAAGAAGCCTGCGACACAACCCTCTTTATCTTGACACGGCCGCAGCGACCAATGTTCGCGCGACGTTTTAATCGAACAGGATTTTTCGAAAGTCCCATAGTGTGTGTCCAGCTAAATATAAACCCCGATGAACCGATTGATAGACCGAAATACGATATGTCCGGCGAAACGTAGCACCGTAATGACTTAAATCTATCATCTAGATTACCCTCAACATTGAGTCAATAGCAATTCAACTCTAATGAAGTTTGGGTGATAGTAATACAGATTCTTGAATTATTACAGTGTACAGACGATGCAATTCTTTGTCGAAATAGAGTTTAATATCGTGAGTCCATACTTTCTATTAACCTTATAAAGACTATAGAGGGGTGGGTTTTTTGAGATCGTCAATTAAAAGTTATCAAAAATGATTTACCGTGCAAGAACCACTTTTAGTTTAGCAAACATTTGTTAGAAATAGATAATATTTGTAATAAACGATTGGAATGAGCTGCTCGGTTTCTTATTCGTCTCTTAACCTTCCTAGTTAATAACTGACTTAATGAATCTTGCAACTGTTTTATATTAAAATTTTTAAGTACCTTACCTGGGAACGAATTACAGAGTGTTCCGTATAAAGTATAATGACAATGATTTTATTCTGCTGAGTAGCGGTAATAGAGCGTACAATGGTCGACTTCTGGTTCTCACAGTTGAGGTATTGGATTTCTGAGCATAGTGTCGAATTGATAAACTTCGAGATCGGTTTTTGCTTGGTATGACTCAGTGCAGTCTTTAATGTTTAATTACAGGTAGGATCAAATCAAAACAGTAGATGTACATTCATTTTACGTACATTGTGAGAAGTCTACTGGTTTCATGATTATGCGTGGCATAAATTATCTCCCGAGCTACCAAGATTCCTGTCACATTATTGTCCACTAAAGTGCGTGATATCCCCCACTGTAAATTTTAGGAAACATAGGCCCAGAAGCATGATCTGTTACACCGGGTTAAACTGGAAACCCCCACGTCCCGTTGTACATACAATTAAACCATCACTTGAAGTGGTTATAAATGCCACAAGACTGTCTCATCCACCGAGAATATTTATTCATGAATTTCAGATCTTTGTGTGCGTAGTACGGTTGTATTCCGAGCGAGCTGTAAATTATGAATTACGTCGGTAATTCCGATTCCTCGAATAGCTCGGTATTCCATTTGTCCTGTTATTGGTTTGTGAATCTTCCGACAGTACCACCTACGATAATCATTTTAAATTAACGAACGTGTGAATAACCCGAGTAAATTGTGAAATATAAAATATCGAGAGGGAATTATAATTCGTATCAGTTCTTTCCAAAAATCTACACGGTCACCATCGTCATGTAACTTCATTGGTATAATCATTTTGCAGTCGTGGCCACATTGTTGACCTCTTGTCTCGGTCAAGGTTCTATCATTACACTGATGACGAAAATTTCTAACGCAGTACCAAGATGGTAACAGTGTACTACGAAGTCAACAAATTATGCGACAAATAATGAATAATGTATCTGTCATACAATCGGTAATTAAAAATGAAGTTAGCGATGTTAATAACGAAATTACTGAATGGCAATTATGATATTTTAAAATAATTTGATTGAATTCATAACGACTAGTTTAGAGATAAATGTTGGAGAATAAAATCAGTTCAGTGCTCAGCCATTTTGATAGTTGTTATTATTAACGCACTATTTTCTAAATATTTCATATGGAGAGATTAAACTGACCATTGGAGGAGGGGAATGGGCTGACCATTGTGTTCATTCGAATATATAAGAGTTTCTTAATAGATAATAATTATTTTTAAGCAATTTATTTCCGGGAAGATGGCCAGTGGCTAGGAGCTGCGACGTAAGGCACGTTTACCCTACTGTGTTATGGTTTAACTTTTGGTTTCGACCTGTCGATTGAAATATCAGTCGCGAATCCGAATTGTGCGGCATGTACGGCTTAACGAGAGTGCCAATGGGACCAGTAAAACGCGTGCTCCGAATACATTACGGGCCGAGGGATAAGCGTTTGTTATTATTTGACTATTATACCACGTTATTCTGTGAACGTGTTAGTACCTACATGATCACATGTAACACTGCGTGAGAAGCGCTCCTTCTCGTATCGTTCTTTTCTTCGATGCAATGCGCTTGTAATTCACTTACCCGCATCATATACAGGGTGTGAAAAAATCAACGACCGTGTCTTTATATCGTGAATTTACGCTCCGAGTCGTTGGACAATTATAAAAAAACGTTACCAAAAATTACAACGTTATCATTTTTATTTAAAAAACAGAAAAACGAAGATTTTTAGCGTGGACTCGATCAGAGATGCTCGAAGAAAAGGGAGTCAAATTTCGTTTATTTGTGGTAGTTGCTGAAAGGATTAAAAAATGGATTCGAAAATCAGTCCTTCCGTTGAAAAACACGAAAGTTCGTTCTCACATTAGGGAACTACGTTAGACGCGTCTTCCTTCCTTATTCCAGTGCAAAATTGTACAAGCAATTGTCGTTGACGTTCGCGGTAATCATCTGTCGCATGCAACCTTAAATTAATGTACATCCCAACCGAGTCTTCTGTTTACACACAATATATTTCAGTGAGATTTATTCGCGATAACCTATGAAAAATTAATTTTTACTCTGGACGGAGCGGTTTTTGAATTAATACTGTTTAAGCATTTTTATTTGAGTATCACAGACGCACCAAATTTTGGATCGTTTTATTTGACCACCTTGTACATTTGGAAGAAATAGCCAGCACCGCTATTCTATTCAATAACATTTCGACGGCGTTTAAGGGGCCGTGCCAGGTGCATCCCTGGAAAATATACCTGAACCGTGTAACTTTATAAAGCTCTTTCTTCATCGAGGGTTTCCAGCGTAAGCCGTGTTCTTTTGAAAAGGCTGTTCTATCGCTTCGAGGGTCGATCGACACGCCGATTCGAAACCAGTTTTTTCTAGTTTAACTGCTGCGAAATAATCTATGAACGACAGAATTTTCATTCTTCCATATACAAACTGGGTTACAATATTATTTCTACAACTTAAACGAATCTGAAACACTCCTGCAACGCTAGAAAATATCAAAATAATTACAGGTTAATAATTTTGTAAATTATTATGAAGTAGACTGCGGATCTTTATGCAAAATAAACATTTTCTTCGTTAATTCTTTCTTGAATTAATTTCAGTGAGTTAATTAAATTATATATTCTCAGTATTCATAGTTTATACTGCTTAATCTACTCATTTTTATCATAAATGCATAAAATCCGCAGTCTATCGATGACCATGCTATCGAAGCTTTTCCGATCCATATAATTAGTTTCAATTTGGTGAAAGATGTCGCGTTTTATGTTCCCTCGGGGTATAAGGAATATCACGGTGTCAATTATTTCGTGTAACACAATACGGAACGCGATACTGGTTCGTGATTTTCAAGACTCGAGTTCCCTGTTTGCGAGCAGATGTGTAAATGTCGAATTTACGATGAAAAAGAACCACGGAAGTCGAAATAGTTTCGAGAGACGTTCGACGGACACGGTTTTCTTTTTGCGGAAGGTAAGCCGCCGCGCCGCCGCGAGAATCCGCACCGCGCGCAGCCGTGTAAGAATAATTTTGCAATTATGCTAGAGACCAAGGCACGATATTCGAGGATAGAGCGGGAAATAATGGGATGAAATAATCGTCTCTCTAAGAGCTATAAAAGCCGAGAGCCACGCGTCGAGGAGGCTCGGTTACCCTTGAACCAGCTTAATCGTTTCGTCGGGCTTTTCTTTTTTCGTTCTACTCGCAGAATTATCTAATTAACTTCCGCGGCTGTTGATCACGGAGGGTCAACCTTGGAAATATCTGAATTTCGTGTGAACGATTCTCGCACCCCTAATCGTGACTTCACCATGACATCCTGCTGTGATCCAATTATACTTTGCTTCGTTTCTACGGCTTCCGGAAACGTTTGTTTGGCGAAGATATATATGCGTATTTGGGAAGGCTGAAGCTAACTCTCTGAGCATCGCGTAAATCCGAAGTTGCGAATGTTACCCTTTGGAATTACGAACTGCGGTGAATTATTTTTCTTTTCTGTGGCACCAGATCCTCCTTTTCGTTCGCGATATCAATATTTGAATAAAGATGATGGCCTCGCGCGTCTTTCCAAAATATTGACCTCACATATTTTTTAAGACGCACGATTTCTCGCATCATAAGCTACGAAATGGAAACATATTTTTGTTTCGTCGTTCTCGTGTCACTCGACTTGGTTTTCCGCGATTACCAGATATAGCTACAAGGAACCGGATTAGAGGACAATTGCAAGATATCAGAACAAATTATTTTTCTCCACTTTTTACATTTTAATACTGTGTTTATTATCCGGGGTTTTATCTCAGTTTTTACCGTGTATAGAGTTCGTGTCGAAGGTATGATTAATAGAGTTACGGGTTCAACTTTTGGTTTTTATTCGGTTGGAGGAACGTTTTTCGCGGGAACTTGTAGCGAAGGGTTACAAGGTCGTGACAAGGCCTCCGTAGTGTCGAAGTCGAATTTCTAAAAAGTGTCTCAACATTGGGCGACGTGTAATGTACGGCATGTGAGGCATTGTTACGTAAATCGTTAGTCTTCATTGGTCGACTGGCGACCCTTCCTCTAGACGAATCACCTTCAATGCCGATAACCACCTCTAAATCTCAATTTACGCGTAACGCTCGCGTACAGAGATCCGTGGATCTCTCGACAACTTCTACAATTTATATCTATAAATACTTGTACGTCTGTAGTAACACACAACACACACACACACACACACACACACACACACACGCACGGGCATACACGGAGCCCATTCATAATCGTACGAAGTCAGCTGGTCGCTGCGAGTACATATGTGGAACAATCACGAGGTTCGCGTTCGAATGATCTAGATTAGTAGGACCATTAACCCTTCGTGGTTCAAATTGTTCTTTGGCTCCTCTGGATCATCGATCAAAATGCTCCCCAATTCTGTGACCAAATACGGTAATCAGACTGTGGATCCTTATGCATTTAGAGCTCATAGACTGATGATTAGACTGCGGATCTTCATGCGAAATAAAAATGGTCTTTATTAATTGCAGCATATTAGGACCAAATCAAAATATCTTTCCATCTTTAATCGTTTTAGTGAGCTGAAAACAATACGTACGCATCCCTAAATTCTTCTAATCTTGATGCAAAATAAAAATGTTTCGCAGCGATTGTGGAAAGAACCAGTTAAATCATAATCCTTTTAAGAAATTCACTAAGTCGGAACTTTCTTGTTAAATTATGTTAGGGCACAGGTTCTCATACTTTACCGATCGCGCACTTGAAACTACCGACTTCCGGTTTCAAATTTGGATGGATCCAAGGAGTCCTGCTGAGATGTCTCCTCAATATCTGGGGTGTGATGCTGTTTCTACGACTCTCATGGGTCGTAGCTCAAGCTGGCACAGGTTATTATCGATAAACAACCAGATTACATCGGGTCGATCATCGAAATGCAAAATGATTGTTTCATATGCTTTTAGGACAAGCCATCTTGTTAATCTTCACGACGACAGCCGTGACCACGATAACGTCGCTGTCGATGTCGGCGATTAGTACAAATGGGCTCATTAAAGGAGGTAAATAATACTCCTGCGTAAATGAGTGAATCAGCGGTGCGAGGTCTAATGAGTTAATAGTTAATATGATCCGTAACGACGCGTGGCGATGCCGTAATCTGATTAACCCGTTTGGCAGTTGTTAATAATCCCGCAATAATCTACGAAAGAAATCGTGCCAAACAAGGTGTACTCATGAATGAAAATTGTTTCATGCTTCTTAAAAAATATCTCTATTCGATTAAGTCAATAATATTACAATTTTGAAATACTTAGAAACTCAAGTCTGAACATTAAAAAAGAAATACGCCATCTACACAATTATAATACATAGTACATAATGGTTAACGATCAGTATTTTTCATTCGCGTAGACTTCGATGTAATAGGTCAGATCCTTGAGACAGCCTTATTAATTCTAAGATCGTGTGTAAAACTGAACAGAGCACTTGAACTTCCTTTTTTACTCATGTGTTATTAGCAGTTTTTCTTATGCTCGTAGCATAAATTAAAAAATGACGCACTTGTGACAAAATTAAGGAACTGTCGTCCGAGCGATCTAATTGACTTACGCGTTCCACATTTCGAATTGAACATCACATGAAATTGATTAATTATTTTCCGTAGGTGGCACATATTACATGATTTCTAGATCACTGGGACCAGAATTCGGGGGAGCCATAGGGCTCATATTTTCCTTGGCAAACGCGGTCGCGTGTGCTATGTATGTCGTTGGGTTCTGTGAGAGTATGGTTGATTGCCTCAAAGCGAATGGGATCTGCATCGTCGATTGCGATAACACAGATATCAGAATTATAGGTCCGTATTATAAACAAGGATACACGATTCCTCTCTCATGGTTTCGAAAACACAACGTTTTAATCGTCCGTTTTTAATAGGTTGCATTACAATAGTACTGCTTCTGTTGATTGTGATGATCGGTTTGGAATGGGAGGCGAAAGCGCAGATCGGTTTGCTCGTCATCCTGCTCGTAGCTATAGCTGATTTTTTAATTGGTACTTTTGTTGGTCCGAAGGACGACGAAGAGAAGGCTAAAGGGTTCATAGGATACAATGGTAATGTCTACTGAATGATAATATTACTTTTTGTTTGTTGCTTGTACCCCAGTCGTATAACTGACGTTCAAATTACTTTTTACAGGAGATCTGTTCAAGGAGAATTTTTATTCGGATTATAGATATTACGAAGGAGTGGAACATAATTTTTTTTCAGTTTTGGCTATCTTTTTCCCGGCGGCAACAGGTATCCTGGCAGGTGCGAATATATCCGGTGATTTGAAGGTGATTTAGTCCTTTCGTCTATAGGGAATAGTTTGTTGATACTACATTCATTAAGACTTCGTGTTGTTGTTAACATGTATTGAAATACGAATAGCACTTGCAGGATGTTCAGTAACAAGTGGCGGACAATAATTGTATAAAGAATTGTTTAAACAGACTGGACAATTTACCGCCACACAAGGTACACATATTTACACAACCTTTATTAAACATTTTTGGATCGTGTTATACGGGAGTCTACCAATAAAACGTAACTGAAACTACAATTGTTTACTCTTGACTTTTGTTTCGTATTGTGATGGAGAAAAACAGCTTTCTCCCCACTTGTTGTTGAACACACACTGTAATTGTACATATATGTATAGTATTTAAGTAATAGTGAAAGATCATTTTTTACTCATGCAGTTAACGGTTGTATTGTCAATAGGATCCGCAAACGGCAATACCCAAGGGTACATTGTTGGCTATACTTTTAACAACAATTTCTTACTTCCTCATGGCTCTGATGGTAGGAGGGACAGTAATAAGAGATGCGTCTGGCGATGTTAACGATCTATGGAACGTGTTCAACAGTTCATATACGGCCATAGCAACTTTCAACTCGAGCAATGAAACTACAGAGGCGGCGACAACTGTTGCTCCGGATTCGGATAAAATAGTTTGGAGTATATACGGTACAAAGTTTAATTGTACAGGCAACTGTTCTTATGGTAGCCACAATAGCTTTCAGGTATTGTCAGATATTGCAAAAGTAGTGTAAATGCTTCAAATCATACATATTTACCACAGTCGAATCGAATTGTTTAGGTGATTGAATTGGTCTCCGTGTTTGGTCCAATCATTTATGCTGGATGTTTCGCAGCTACGTTATCAAGTGCCTTAGCATCGTTGGTTTCTGCACCAAAAGTGTTTCAAGCTCTTTGCCTTGATAAATTGTATCCTGGAATAGCATGGTTTAGCGGTGAGAAGGATAAGGAACCGATTCGCGGCTATTTCCTTACATTTATAATTGCCGTCGGTTTCATCTTAATTGGTAAATATTACGGTTTTGACTGTTAACCATTTAGTAATATCAGCGATAAATGCATGAAACCCGCAGTGTGGTAATTGTCGATTGTCTTTGTAAAGCATGGTTCTCGTTTTTTCAGGCGAATTAAATGCCATAGCTCCGTTGATCTCAAACTTTTTTTTGGCTGCCTATACCCTAATCAATTTTAGCACATTTCACGCATCGCTGGCTAAACCAATTGGCTGGCGCCCGACATTTAAGGTATCATTTTTTATTATATCATTTTGTAAACATAGAAAACACTGATTTAAGAAAATAGTCATTGAAATATTTGTCTGTTTTAGTATTACAATATGTGGCTGAGTCTTGCCGGTTCTATTCTTTGTGTCTCTGTAATGTTCCTGATCTCATGGTGGACAGCTCTAATTACTTTGTGTGTGGTTCTAGCTCTGTATCTAGTGGTCTCCTACAGAAAACCAGGTATAACTTCGTATACCTAATATTTTGTTCTTTTTATAAGGAATATAAAACTAATAGAGGTGTGCGAGAACCCGAAAATGTCGGATTGTCGAATTTTATTATGAATTTTCGAATAATCTGGGGAATCTCGAAATTTTCAAGAACCCGACCCGTCCCGACCGTTGGGTGCCCGACACTTTCCGGTTCTCGCACCTCTCTAAAAACTAACATTGTTCTACAGATGTAAATTGGGGATCGACTACACAGGCCCAAACGTATAATAATGCGTTAACCGCTGTTCAACAATTAGACAGAGTCGAAGAACACGTTAAAAATTACAGACCTCAGCTTTTAGTACTCACCGGCCTGCCAAGCGCGAGATCATCGCTCGTTGACTTCGCACATCACATTACCAAGAACAATAGTTTATTCATTTGTGGTCACATATTAGAGGTAAATGGTTAAGTCCGTTAAATTGTGTCTGACATAATGTTGTATGTTTAAAGAAAATTGTTCTATCGCATTTCAGACACCAATTTCATATAAAACACGCAATTCCATGATCACAAAATGTACTTCTTGGTTCAGAGGAAATAAGATTAAAGCATTTTATTCATTGGTGGACGGTGCGAACTTTCAAGATGGTACTACTTCCCTTTTGCAAGCGGCTGGATTAGGAAAAATGAAACCTAACATTTTATTGATGGGTTATAAACAGGATTGGGCCAAGTGCCCACGAGAAAATTTAAATATGTACTTCAACGTAATGCAGTTAGTATTTTTGTGAAAATGAAATCATGATAATCGATGTCTCTCAATGCATCACACTACAAAAAATGATAGGGCCGATTGATACATAAAATTAACCATTGAGGAGCATTATACAAGGTGGTCCGTTTAAATAAGGCCACCTAAATATCTCTTCAGGTTATTGTGATGCAAAAAATATTTGTTACGTAATGTGCATGGTGTCAATGGACCAAATAACTGGCACGAATATTTTTTTCCGAAGGCCATTTTAAAAATTTTTTATCAAGGTCACCTATGTTTCTTGATACATAACTACATCTTTTTTGATCGTATCGTGTAACCGATCGAAAAATACATTCAGGTATGTATAATAACATGACCTTGACCTTGATCTGAAGGTAAAATTTTAATTTTCGAAGATCAAGGTCATTTCAAGGTCATGTTATTATACATATCTGAATGTATTTTTCGATCAGTTACACGATACAATAAAAACAATGTAGTTACATATATCAAAAAACATCGATGTCCTTGATAACTCCGAAAAAAATGACCTTTGGAGAAAAATATTCTTGCCAGATATTTGATCCATTGACACTATGAACATTACGCAACAAATATTTTTTGCATCACAATAACCTGAAGAGATATTTAGGTGGCCTCATTTAAACGGACCACCCTGTATATTATAAATCTTAATATTAATTACTGGCCTATTACTTATAATTATCTTTGTGTGTTATGTACCTAGTAAAGCGTTGGATATGCATATAGCAGTCGCACTCCTCCGTATAAGGGAAGGTTTAGATTATGGTGCAATCGTAGGCGACATTGAGGAACAGAAAAAAAATGCGACATCTTCGATACCAGCAAATCAAAGTTTCTCACAACTTAGTCAAGGTTCGCAACACATTTGTAGCCTGAATTAATCAACGTTTGAGTAATCGTTAAGCAATTAATATTTCTTTTGACAGCCAGTAGCACGTCGGATATTTCAATACCCGGCAGTCCAGCACCAAGGCGAGCTAAAATGATCAACGAATACCCTAATCCAACAGCAGAAGATCAACGGGAAACTCGGCCGAATATTATACCTGTGGCGAAAGACATACTTAACGCTGTGACAAAATTCCAGCGTAAACAAAAAAAGGGCACCATAGATGTATGGTGGTTGTACGATGATGGTGGTTTAACGCTTTTGTTGCCGTACATTATTAGCACAAGACGAAATTGGTCTAACAGTAAATTGAGGGTATTTGCGCTTGCCAATAAACATTCTGAACTCGAATATGAGCAAAGAAAGTAAGTTATGATGTCCGTAGGTTGTATAGATAACGATAAACAAATGGAATTATTAATATTACGTTTACACGTAATTTTAGCATGGCAAGTCTTTTATCAAAATTCCGGATAGACTACTCTGCTTTGAAAGTTATACCAGACATTTCGAAACCAGCACAAGATAGTACGAAAAATTTCTTCAATTCGTTGATAGTCAGTTTTCAGCAAACGGATGATCCGAAAGCAACAGATGACGGTTTGTTATTTAAACATTAAAAAATGACATTGATATTCTGCGATTAAAAGAGGTTTAAATGATCGATTAATTACTTTTAGATGTTATTAAAGATTCTGAGCTACTCGCCATGAGAGAAAAAACAAATAGGCATTTGCGTTTAAGAGAATTGTTACTTGAAAATTCAATGGAAGCTAATTTAGTTGTTATGTAAGTGGAAAAGTTCTAAAAGACTTTTATAGTTTACTAATAAACAATACGCGTAGGTGTATTTTCTATTTCATTGAATCTATTTTTAGGACATTACCAATGCCACGCAAGGGTGCTGTATCAGCACCTCTATATATGGCTTGGCTGGAGACTTTAACGCGTGATATGCCACCGTTTTTACTGGTTCGAGGGAATCATACGTCTGTTTTAACATTTTACTCTTAATGACGCCAAAGAAAGAATACATAAGCAGATTTGTGTACGAAAAACTTTTTCAGTGGAAGTCGATTACCGAAATTAGTTAGTACTCTTTTAATAATGACTTAAACATTACACGTGCGTAAAAAAGTGGTTTAATAAAAAGAGAAAAGTAACCTGATGATGTATAAAAATAACGGTGCCTTTATGAATCAAAGGCACGTATTTGAATGAGTTAGTATTTAAGAGTGTGAGTTTACCAAGGGACTAATATCTAAATCTGTTCAATCATAATAAATGCACCAAGACTGTTATTTTTTAAAACACATATTTGCCAGAATAATTGTTCCTAAATTTCTAAACAGTGTTCTCCATCCATCAGTTATAAAAATAAAATTAACTATGTCTCCATAAATACTTAAAATAAATGAAATGCGATATATGTAATAAACTACGATCAACAATATTATAGTCTACATGTTTGCTTAGAATTATTCACAACTTAGATAATGCATTTCAGTATTCAAACGCCGACAATCATTTCACTTTGTAAAGAAAACTTCTCCAAGATATTTTGAATAAATATAAGCAAATGTGAATGTATTTGTGACCAAATTTGAAAGGAATACTAGTCTTAGGTTTAATAGGGGAATTAAAAGTGGTGTATATTTTTATTTCATCATGAAATTGTGTACGAAAGTTCAAATTTTAATAACATTCCAGATTTTATATTAAGTCACTCATTTGTTGAAATGTTGCGTGTGTTTTGTGAGAACATTTTTAAATAAGTCACCCACTGTAATAATTAAGCTGATATTAAATATTAGTACGAGTGTTCTTCCATTTATAAAGGTAGTAATAATTAGTAAAAACTGGACTATAACGTCTAGCACATATCTTTTATTTTGTTTACAACTTTGTAGTCTTATACACTTTGGAATACTTGCAAAAAAATTACACAGAATGGTACTAAATCTAATAGTACAAAATGTGAAATATTTACCGTAAAATGCATTCTTAAAATACTTTCATATTAGAAAATGCTTAAAAAAGAAAATGACAGAAATGAAATGCTGAGAAAATTATTGCAAAAATATGCATATCAATTTGTACAAAAATGTAATAAAATTACTTAAATATTGTCATGATTTTAAAAACACCGAAAAACCATTGCAGAGTATTATTTTAAACTGTATATTACAGACATCGTAAATTTGCCAAAACACATCAAGCTTGCCATATTATATATATAATGTGTATACGTATCAGGTTTACTAAATCTATATAGATTTCTTGCTTTCTTTCTGTTCAGTAAACTCTTAATTGTGTAACTTTGCTTTAATGTGAATCAGCTCATTAACTCTTAATTATTAGCGCTTTTATATATTATTAACTTTATAATATATTATTGAATAATAGAAGAGCTCTATTTGAATAGTTTGGTGAACACGATTTATAGACTAGTAGCAAATGCATTTGAAGGTGTGAGAATACTGATGATTAATTTCTAATAATTGATTTCTAATTGTATAACATAATATATCAAAAGTAGAAGACGTTAACTAGTTTCCGAGATTGTATAATATCATTCAGTTTACGATTTTTTCTTTTTTTTTGTGCTATAATAGAAAATCGTTTGTATATCTTATGAATCAACTTTTTGAATGTCACAAGTTCTTGTAAAGGAGAAATTTTGTGCAGTGTCAATGACTCTTATATTTTGATATCGAATTTATTCTATATATTGGAAGTTAAACATATGTTACCATCGTGAAGCATAAAATATAAAATCAAAAATAAAAACAATGATAGAATATGTTTGTAAGCGCGAAAAAAGAAATAAAAAAATATTATTAACAATAAAATAATATACTGTGTCGTATATACACAAATGCTGCCACAATAAAATGGGAAAATATCAGAAGAAAATATTGTTTTTACACGAATGGCAAGATAAAGATCATGACTGTATGTAAGTCTAAAAAAATTAGGTAAACTATTATTGTTTCGATATATTATTCTCTATTGTAAATACATTAAAAATCAAATATATTAATCTTTTTAATTATAAAATCTTTTCTATATAATTATAATCTTTTTATAAAATAATTATAAAATAAGTTTTTTTGTTCATTAAAGTAGTTTTAGGGTGACGTAATTGTTACGTCAATATTATAGTTTTTTTTTGCACAGCATTTTGGTAATATTTCTCGTTAGAAATATTTAAACTTGATTTTTATCAACGTTGAATACTAGCAATTGAACACGTTTGCTAGTCTTGATTAAAATTCACATTTTTGGTTTAGATACTGCGAATGTGTCTAGGTCTACGTACCAATAAGCAACAAGATGTTAAACCAGAACTGACCTTCGCTAATTCGGACATATGCAATGATCTGGTAGGAAAGTCAATTTTCTCTGCGAACACTTTACTTGATTGTGGAATCTCATCTTCTGATCGGTGAATTAACGTTCCGTTTACGTAAAGTACATTGGCGGCAACATCTTCAGGCACAGTAAAAGTTTGATAGTTGTATGTTGCCTCCCTCTCGATTCTCTGTATAACACAGATAGTACGTAGTATTACAATTCAAATAAGGATAGTCTCTATACAAGTACAAAATTTCAGATAGCAAATTTTAAGATTGAAATTACATAATTACCTTTAAGACTTCTTGTGATTCTTTTCCTGCACCGACACAAATAATATCTGGGCCAGCCATTGTAACTAAAGCCTTGAGTCGTTTGGATTCAGCAACCTGTAAAAAATCATTTGGTGAGAACAGTACTTTGTGTATCGAATGTGTACATAATTAAGTTTTATTTTCATATCTGTTACTAATATCTTCCGTATCTCAAGTATGTACATCCTACAAGAAAACCATACTTTTTATTACAATAAAATAATTATATTTATGATATGTAAGCATAAAATTTTTCATAAGCCACTTCCTGTAATAGTTGAACATGATGCGTGTATTGACAAATGAAAATTATTCAATATATCCAATAATCTTGTAGCATTGCATGAACTAAAATATTGAAGCAGAGTTTCATTATTTGTGAATGAAACAAATATAATACATTTCTAATATGTTATTTGTGGTTTTGTACTCAAATATAACACTACAAGCAATCTAACAGATTGCGTTATACATTTTGTAAAAGAGTCATTATATTTGTTCCAGCAGTATGTGCATACTAATATTAACTTATGTGTCTTGACTGTGACAATAATAAAAAAGATAATGCAACCTTGATCGGTCACTGAGATTTTTAGTTAGTATACATAGAAACTGTATAACGCAAAGTATAGATGAAATTTTATAAAAAATTATAACATTTCTTTGACAATAATCGATTCAAGCTACATTAAAGTCAACAGCATCGCATACTTATGCAAATAGATTCAAATCTGAAGTGTGTGCAAATGTAAAAATAAAACGTATATTTCTGTACATAAGTGTGTGTTCCAAATGTATGTGCGAAACTGCACCAAGCCATAAATCACATACATATATTGATATTCTCCATATGAAAGCATTTCTTTAAATCTGTAATATAAAAATATCTAATCGTAAATAATAAACTTGACGAAATCGTGCTAAATGGTGTTTCTAAATTGTGAAGTCTTTTTGCAATGGAGTATGCAAAAGAAAGTCAGTCTAGTACACCCAAACCTGAAGTGGGGCTGAGGTAAGACTTTCCACAATCACCTCTTCGCCACCATCACCCACCTTAAATGAACATTGAAAAAGTAAGTTGTATAATTTTAATATTCATAGTTTGTTAGTCATAGTGTCAACCCAATGTATAAAATTATTCGTTACACCTATAAAATATGCTGTAAATGTACTTCATAAATATTAAACAGGATTATCAAAATATAATATAACCGTAGAAGGTTGGTGGGTTATAATAAAATTGATAATTTTATCTCTACAGTTACTAAGTAATAATAAGTCTCACATTTATAAGATTACACAACACAAATAGCTTATATTGGTATTTGTAAATGATTACATTCTGCTTTATATATATTACACTAGTTACATTTACTCTGTTGACCTAATTTATTTTCTATACTATATATAAACACTAAACACATTTAAGAACCAAATATTTTTCCAAGGCAAAGCAATTACACAACACACACACATTTTAGATTCTTGACACTATATCTTAATTTATGACAGACAAAGAATATAAGTATGCCACTAAATACTTTGAATGAATTCAAACAAATTTTAATAGACCAATAAAATGATGTTATTGTTTTAAGAAATATATTTTGCTAAACTGTTCATGCTTCTTTTGTATGTTTTCAAAAACATTCAATAGTTATAACTGTTTTTGTACAGATAGAGCATTAAAAGAAATAATTTAATAAAATACATTTTCAAGAAATTTAACATTGAATGTAATCATTAAAAATTAACCAACCTTAATAGGTACACAAGGATACTCTGGAAATGCTGCTGCAACTGCCCTTGCACCTGCTTCATTTGTATAATGGGACAGTCCAACAAAGAATTCTCTGCCTACAATAAAAGATAAATATAATAATAATAGTATTACTAATATTGAATAGTAATTTATTATATTATTAGCTTAATAATGAAGATTGATTTACCAGTAAATAATACATCACCCCCATCTAAACGAGCATTTTTATCAGCAATTTCTATAAGTGGAATCTCCAATTCCTTCTTTAAAACAGCTCTAATTGTCTCAATCTGAAAATTAGATCATCACCTTTTCAGTTACCAACGCGCTGACAGCACTATTCACTGTGACGTACAACAATTTAATCTAATCAATGCCGGTTATTCAGTGCTTCAATCTATGTATATACATATAAAAACAACCGAAGAGGTGAAAATTGTTGGCGAGAAGAAAAACATACCTCTTTCATTCGAGACGACTCGTTCGGCCGTGCTATGAGCGCGATACCGTTGCAAACGACAGCAATATCTTCGACGAAAACGCAGAGCGGCGAATTTTCATCCGGCGGCATTTCAACGACATCGATATCGAGTTCTCGCAGAAGTTGAGCCAGCGCCAAATGCTGTGTTCTAGCCTCATCTAACGTGACCTCGCCTCTCGTACGAAGCGAAAGAGGAATACGGCAGAGAACCGCATGAGTATAACGATGAAAAGGCATGGCTTGTGAATCGAACAACTTTCTTGAATTAATGTTATGTGAGCTTCGACCTGTTCCTTTTTTTAATTGACGCGAGAAAATCGCAAACAGGTCACAACTTTCGCTCAACTTTAGCAAAACGCCGAATGCTACTAACGTAGATTTTGACGTTTATATAAAAACAACAATGGCACAGTGTTGGCAACATTCGATTTTAAAAGTCACTAGATGGGAAGACAGACAGATGACCACTGTATGATGACCAATGATGACTGATGATCTGATGATCAATGATGACCACCAATGACCACCAGGCGGGATCAGCTCATGGCAAGCCTGGCTGTCAGGATAAGATAATTTTTTAAAATAATTTATGTCTGTGCACGTAAATATATTATCACCTGTTATTACATCATATGATGTTTTGTTAGCGGGAATGAATTGGCGATCAATTGGCGATCAATTGGCGATATATTTTTCATTCTCCGGTAACTATAAATGAGTTGGCAACACTGCTGGCGACTCTGTTCTTCATGGTCATGTCCATGTCATAAGTATTTTGGTCATAAACACTAACCAGTTTACAGGAAAACCCCTTCTTCATGCATTAGTTTGTAGCTGTTGTAGTTTGTAGGTGTGTATATATATTGGAATGTTTTCTTATTTTGGAACAGTACTGTTTCTATATTGATTGTAATTACATTCTATAAGTTTCTCCACATATAAAATAGTGTTTGATACAAAATATTGTACTACGTATTATATAATATATTATATGTACATGTATATATAATATTTAAATATTCTGTATGTTTGTTCTATATAGATATAAATGCAATTATAATAATATAGATAAATAGGCTAAGATTTCAAAAATGGCCAATATTATCAAAAAGAAGAATTGTAGGGCAACGGTTGGAAAATGCACGTAGGTATTATGAAGCATTGAAGAGCATTGTACATTAGTGCTCGTATGCATCATAATTATATAATTACAAAAGCAATTTTGATTAAACAATAGACATAATACTTATTTGAATTTACATTAATGTTTTATTTGATTTTAGGCATTGTACAAGCTATGGCGTATTACAAGTATTACCCTTACAAGATTTTAAACCACCCGAAGAATTAAAAGCAGCTTTCAAAAATTATAAATTAGGAAATTTAAAACAAAATTCATTATCCGAAGATTATGTAAAACTTATTAATAGTTTTCCACGTGTAAAGAAAGTAGAGCCTAAAAATTACTTGATAATATTTAAAATTTGTTTATATTTGGAAACATTTGAATACCAATTAAGAGCTGCAAAACATGACTTAAAGAAACAAAAACTCGTTGGAGATCTTGATACTTTTGTTGTTACTGTGCCTACACTAGAGGAAGACGACCCATTTCTATGTATTGGTGATTCTGTAAAACTTCAAAACGAAGAGTTTACTATGTCTGGAAGAATTGTAGACATAAAAGAAAAGCAAATATATATACAATTAAAATTGTGAGTATTTGTATTATTATAATATATATTAGAGATTATATTTTCTACATGTGTGATCATAATTATTTTTATAAATTATCTAGCAACGACAAAAGCAAAGTTCAAGACAGACTATTTAATGTAAAGTTTTCTCCATCTGACTGGTCAATGAAGTGTTGTCATTATGCTTTGAATATTACACATAAAAATAATTTAATTCATGCCCTATATCCTAAAACAAATACAAGTTATAGTGCTGAATCAAAAGCGTTGTATAATATGTGAGTAAAAGTTTTGTATAATATGTGAATTTTTCTTTATATGTATTTATGGTTCTATTTATGCATTTGTGTTTACACTACAATTTTATGCATTTAAATTACAATACAGTGACTTTGATTGGGTAAATAAGAATATAAGAAACAATCCAGAACAGAAACAGGCAATTATTAATATAGTAAATAATACAGCATATCCTGCACCGTACATATTATTTGGTCCACCTGGTACCGGAAAAACAATGACATTAGTTGAAGCTATTTGTCAGGTACAATCTATGACACTGGTATAATATAGTTAGAGATATTGAAATTTATTTTTATTGTAGATAAGGAAAAAACATCTATCCAAAAATATTTTGATTTGTACATCTTCTAACACAGCAGCGGATGAAATTATGAACAGATTGTTGTTAAAATCCATTCCATGTAAAGATATCTACCGAATGTATTCACCAAGAAAAAATTGGTAAGACACATTTGTTTCTATAAACAATTATTTCCTTACTAACTTGTTTCCTTCATATATAGGGAGGATATAGACAAAAATGTTAGTCCTTGCACAAATTTTGTTGATAATACATGCATTTTCTTGCCAAAAGACATTTTTATACTGAAGAAGATAGTTATTACAACACTGATAACATGCACAAGGTATATTGAAAGTTTATTTTTAATACTACATATTATTTTTCATATATACAAATGATTTAATAGTACCTACAATTTATTCACAGACTTGCAAGGCTTAATTTAAAAAGTGATCACTTCTCATATGTATTCATTGATGAAGCAGGTCAAAACACAGAAGTAGAATCTTTGATTCCTATTAGTTTAGTAAGTTCGCTAAATAACAATGGTCAAGGTTCATTACGTGCTCAAGTTGTTCTTGCCGGTGATCCTCATCAGTTAGCACCTTCAATTTGGTGCAAAGAAATTGAACACTTACTAGGTGAATATGATTTTCATTATTAGCACGTTGACTGCACAATTCGAATTATTTTGTAATAGGCAATTTAGCCATTGGCAACAATTATGAGTTAATTTGAAGACAACAATTTTACATACAAAATCATATACGAAAATATTTGCAACAGTAAAATGAAAGTTATTTATGGTCTATTGGTATTCTAGACAAGCGTATATTAAAGTATAAAGGATTGCGTAAATAGAAGTTTTATTAAAATAAATAAAATAGATTATATAACATTAAATAGATATATGTACCAAATGCTTTATTTAGTTGTGCAAAAGTAATTAACGTGTTAAAAAGTGTAAGTGTATAAATTTTACTATTAATTTGCAATTCGATTACATATCAGGACATTCAATGTTAGAAAGATTAATGGAAAGCAAACTCTATCAAAAGGATGACAAAAATCAATACAATCCACGTTATATTACAAAATTGCTTCTCAATTTCCGTAGTCAACAACCTATTATGCACGTATCTAATGATTTATTTTATAATAAGGAAGTGATATGCACTCAAACATCAAATAAAAAATTCGTCGTTTCGAATTTAAAAATATCCAACAAGATTTTCCCCATATCATTTATTCAATGTAAGGGTACGGAGATGTACACTGAACTTCGAAGGTAATTGTAATGCATTAAGTTTTTCATTTTTCGTTTAACATAATCATTTTTAACATATATGTTTTTAGTGTTTACAATGAACAAGAAATTCGTACAGTATATTATTTTGTACGGAAGTTTATGACTGCCACTCTTGGTACACGTAAAGTTGAAGAGAATGATATTGGAATTATAACACCCTTTAAACAACAAAAGATTATGATTCAGAAGGAGTTATATAAAAGAAACTTAAGGAACATAAGTGTTGGAACAGTTGAAACTTTTCAAGGACAAGAGAAAGAAATTATAATTATAAGCACTGTAAGATCGAAAGTGTTTAAACACGATGGTAAAACGCATATCGGTTTCTTATCTAACCCAAAGGTATCAATTTTATAATGATTTATGAAAAGTTAATATGAATATTTTTTACATAAACAAAACTCATAAAATTGAACATTTTTCCAGAGATTCAATGTGGCTGTGACTAGAGCTAAAAATTATTTATTGATAATAGGGAATCCAGAGATTCTCTGTAAAGATTCATATTGGAAAGCGCTCTGGGATTACTGTCATGAGCACAATGCATGTGTCACTATTTCGTGTTAATCTTATACATAAGTACTTGGATTTATTTTTATGTCATGAACAATACTATCTTTCTACGACAAGATAGTAAGAGGAATTAAGACAATTTGATAGCAATCAATTCCTATAACTGTCTACATATTACAGTATATTTACTGTCTAACAATATGTTATAAGAAACACATTGTTTTGTAAAAACGTTTCCATATTATTGAAAAGTTTATGTGTAAATAAATTATAATTACAAATAAAATATATATTATGTAAATAAAGTACCATTTTTTAAAAAATGTTGTCAATATTATAAATGGTAAATAGTTTAATGGTATCCTACTTTTAAAATCAGTACAAACGGAATTTCTATTTGACATAGAGTGTAGTGGGATATTAATAAAACAGTCTTAGTATTAAACCTTGTACAATACAACTTTATTCTAAGAGTAGTTTTGTTTTACTTCCGCTAACATCTTTATTAATACCGTGACGTATTGCAAATTCATGCTTTACACTTGCGAATAAAATATCTGTTAATAAAAAGATTTGTGCTATGGCAAATGCGAGTGTTACTCCAAAATAGAAGTTTGCGTTCGCGGATCTGGAATAAATCCACTGGTACCACACAGTGGGTGCGAATACTGTGCAAAACAACATGAAGCAACCAACTATGAATCCTTGTTGGGTATCTGAAAATAGAATAAAAATATCATGTTCTGTCTGTAACAGATAGTCTGTAACAAATGTAGCTTACAATTAAAGCTTACATTGAAATAAATGCTTCCAAAGTGGCAACAAAGATATATAAAATCCAACATCTCCAATGCAAGGGTAGGATTTAAATATGGCAGCAATTGCTAAGTAAGAAAATGCTAATAACATTGGATCATGTCGTAGTCTCAATGCTAATGGTACTATATACAGTAAACTGACATTTATTTGAAATGAAGCAATAAAGAGCCACCTAAAGTGCTCAAACATTTCTGTAAAGAAGTACCAATACAGTCCTATATTAGGACGTAAATCGGGAACTGTTAAAATGAAGCCTGTTGTGCTCCAAATAAATGACCAACTTCCCATAATATAATAAGAAATGCAAAATAAACTCGTTAATATACTGGTAAACACTATAATCATAGAAATTATAGTACTCTTTTTCTGCATTGCATTCTTAGAATGGGCTATATAAATAGTTGCTGGTACCATAAGCGAAATAGGATATAATCCTTGCAAAGTAAGTAAAGAAATTGACAAACAGCTCCAAAATATAGAACATTTTGTCATTGAGATCAATGCTATAGAATACAATAAATTTGTGAATACTGTTGTTGTATGTCCGACACAATTTAGTATTATATATGGGTTAAATAAGTATGCCGCTGAGACATACATTGTGGAAATAGAAACTACAGAAGTATCATCTTGATCTTCTACATTTTCATCTGATAATTTTTCTTTCTCGTTTCTGGAGGCCTGTAAACAATATTGTTTGAATGCTATGACTACTTTCTATTATTATAAAATTATAATATCAAATATTAAGAAATTAAACTGACCAATTCGATTGCATATTGTTTGGCTGTAAGAGCGAGTAATAATGCAGTTAATAAATCAGTAAAAATGAATAAGACGAATAAAGTCCATTGAGGTAGATATTTCTGAATAAGATCAAAAATGTATAAACCTATAGGAGTTTCATGAAATAAATCTCCCACATATGGATCTACACCAAAGTTATAAAGGTGGACACCTTCTGTCACTGAAAAAAAAAAAATAAATATATATAAAATTGCTTGGTTATCTAATGTATTAATGCACAATAATAATTAAATATTATGTGCTACATAAATATTTTTGTACTATTTATGTCGTGATTGTGCAGGATTATTTGTATTGTACAGGATTTTACATAAATTTTAAGTAAATAGATGTTCAGTATCTAACCTCTTTTCCAAGAATTTAACGCTGTTGATACTTCCACACGATCACTAATAACTTTTTGGTATCCAGAGTTCATTAATAAATATCTGATAGTACCAGCTAATATAAAATTTGATACCCATTGTTTCGACATTTTTTAAATAAATTACAAATCATTCGTGCATTTGTTACACGGGATATGTACAGCCGGTAACCAAGGGAACATGTCGTACGAGTGCTTCGTTCATTTAGTAATTCTATCTCTCCAATTTTACAGAATAAATTGTTCTTGTAAAAGTTAAATTAATCACACGCTTTATTATTGAAAGTGCAAACCATAATATGCGACCACAAAAACAGCCCAGCTATTTCGTGCTATATGGTGCTATACGAGATACGAATACAATTTGTTGATTACTATGACGTGCTATAAGTACTTTCAAATTTCAAAACGCGTTGCATGGTACAATTTTCTTCCTATTTATTAATTCATGGCTGGATTCTAGGCAAACCAATTTGAATATATGTACATACATCTACAGATCACACCGATTTATATATTTAGATCTGTAGATTGTAGATTTATGTAGATCAGTTACTGATCATCAGTGACAGATCAGTATTTAGCATTTAGATTATATGTACATGCAAATATATTATTACATATCATAGAAAAGAGAACCAATCTTATTTGCAATAGAATTAAATTGTATTATGTATTGTCTGGTATTATAAAATAAATATGTATGCATAATTATTTAAAGGTATATTATTAAAATATTTCAGATATATTTTGATCTATATATATAATATATATATAAGTATTTACATATTGGTATATACATATCTTTATGTTTACAAAAATTGATTAAAACGGACTTCCCTTAAATGTACTTAAAAATAACTTTACATATTAATTAAACTTATATCACTGCTTATTACCAGAATGTCAAATAAAATTTTTTAATAATCTAGAAATGTGACAAAAAATGTGGAACGCTTCACGATTTTGCGTGTCATCCTTGCGCAGGGGCCATGCTAATCTTCTCTGTATCGTTCCAATTTTAGTATATGTACTGCCGAAGCAAGTACGTTTGATGATCTTTACGAGGTGTTTATATACTTACAAAACATAATACGAGCACTAATGAGAAAATGAATATGTTGTGAGCCACCTAGCGGTATAGTGGAGAGGTATAATACCGGGGAACGACCCCTGAGTAACGCGACCATTCTCACACGAGAGTCACGGACGGACAGCCGACAACATACCATAAGGTGCCGCGGCAAATAAAATCGAATCATAAGCCAATTTTAAAAATAAAGAAACCTGGAGAGGCATAATACCACAGAAAAGGGAGCCACCCATAACACGGAATCTACAAACAACCCATAAAAATATATATAAAAATAAAAATTGGATAGTTGGTTTTATTCAAACGCACTATATGTATATATTCTGCCAAAATATGTTAACTTCCATATAAATTCCCATATCTAGATTACGTATCGAATTGAATGAAACTTTGTGCCTTATGCACGTATATAACTTGCTATAGTTATTTCGATCTACAAGTATGTACACAGATCAAAAAATAAAAAATCATGACCTTCGCGTCGTTGTTCTTCGAAATCTAGTAAAATATTCCTTCTAACATTTCAAAAAACCTCAAGTCCAATTTTAAAAAAGTTATTGGTTTAAGTTTGTCCTCGAATATACGTATGTAGTATATTTTTTGATCAGCGTTTTTGTTCGCATTTCAATCAGTTTTCATTTTCTGGTATTATAGTAGAGATAATGGTCTTCGTGTACGTATACTAGAATTGAAAATAAAAGAAGCGATAATAATCACAAGAAATAATCCTTTACAGTTTTGCAGCATATTTTGAGTCATATGTCATATGGTGTTTTAGATTTGTAAAGAAATGAAGTTAAAATAAAGTAGCAAAAAATGTGGAACGCTTCACGATTTTGCGTGTCATCCTTGCGCAGGGGCCATGCTAATCTTCTCTGTATCGTTCCAATTTTAGTATATGTACTGCCGAAGCAAGTACGTCCTAAGTTCTTCGTGAGTTGTATATATACTTACAAATCCCAAAGCGAGCACTAACGAGAAAATCTATTTGCTCTGAGCCATCTAGCGGTATATCAAGAAAATATAATCCAAAAGATTTACAAACCAAGTAAGTTTTGTTTGGAAATGAATTCTGAATTGGTTTACTTTAAAAATTTTTAATTATACGTATTCTATGTGTAGCATTACAATATATATACAATAATATTGATTTCCTTTGAAAATATGAAAGCAGTGTGTAATCATACGTAACGTGATTCTACTTAACCTAAAAATAAATTTCAAGTTAATAATTACTTTTCTCGTAACAGAAAAATTGTAAAACCATACTGTATGTTCTTAAAAGAGAAATCTTAAACTCATGTGTCTTCGTAGTTATGCGAGTGACACGCCGACGATATGCTATATTTATTGGAATGTTTGTGGGACTTATTGGAACACACGTTTATATCAATATGATAAGCCCTATGATGAATCCAGAACCATATAGTATGTATAATTTTGTGTTTATTAGCACAATCTTCTCAGCTAATATTTAAATATTTAAGTTTTCTTAATGAATGTATAAATTACAATAAAAATGTTATTAATTAGAACACATGCGAGAACAAATACAAGAACACTATCAAAATAAAAAGAATTGAATATGATAAAACCAACATTTATGAATAGAAACAATGCTGTTAACTGTACTGTTGGAGGAACATAGATAAAGAAAAGCACCGATTGTATAAAACTAGTTTTTATTACAGTATGCTACAATTGGACCGCTATTTTCAGAAAGTATGTATATCACTAAAAATTTGTGCATATAAAACAGACTAAAGAATACTTAGAATATTATGGTAAAAAAACCAATAGATATAATGACTCACACACTTTTTACAATAATTAATGTAATTACATTACTGTACAGATATTTGCTGCAAGAAGTTTCTTATTTATGACTAGAAACTTTCCTACAAGCATAAAATTTTATGAACATAATATACAGTTCACGTTAAAACTCGTCATGATCACAAACATCTAGAAAGACATCGAATGCCTCACGATTGCAGTTTCCATCAGCATTGAAAACATATTTATGAAATGTTCCATCCACGCAAACAGCTGTAATTTAATGTAAAATATAAATGTATAATAAAGAACATTATTTAAACATTTTATGTTAATTTAATAATAGATTTGCTAGTTTTCCATACCTATGACAGAACTCTTTGTACCAAATGCACATACACAAGCACATTCTGGTGGTATTGTGAAAGTAGCCAGTGCCCACTGACTTTCAATATAATTTCCTAAAAATCCCATTTTTGAGAAGCTATAACAAAATTAATCGTTAATTTTATTAGCTTGATCTTCATAATTACGTGAAATCTGAATTCTGATTACATACGTGGATCTGCGATTCAATTGAGTGTCTTTTAATGCAAATATATGCACAGTTCCTTTGTCGCTGGAAGCGCATAGAAACTCTGAGTCCCTACTAAATGTGATACTGTAACATATATTGCACGTTTTTGTGTTGAGAAATTAAATATAATGTTCATGTGAAATAAAATTGGGTTGGCAAGAAAGTAATTTCGGTATTTTAAGGTGAAATAAAAAACCAAATTTCTTTATTCAGATGAACTTTAATCAATGAAATATTTTCTTATTTATTCTTTTTTGCAAGAGATCATCGAACAAAAGGGAAAATATCTTATTCATTAAAGTTCATCGCTTGAATAAAAAAATTGGGGTCTATTTCACTTTAAAATCCCAAAATTACTTTCTTGCCAACCCAATATCTCTATTCTTTAAGAAATAAATGTAATACTCACCAGTAAAGTGTAGCAGAATCAGCACCTCTCCTCAATTCTACTAATAAATGTCTACGTATACTATCCCACACTCTAACTAATGTACCCTGTGTAGAAGCAGTTGCGATCATTGTTCCACTGCTATTAACTGCGAGACAAGCCAATGCACCCTAACAGTATTATTACTTGTAAATATAAGATACTAAAAGAAGACAGTAATAATACCAATTTTATTCAACTTTATTTATGTGAGATATACATACCTGATGTGCTGCAAGAGTCGCAGGAGCACTGGAACTACCAGCTTCTGTAGCACCAAGATCAACCATTTGTACACTACCTTGCTTATGACCAGGAAAAGCAAGAAGCTGCTTCTGTGCAGTAGCCAATGTAGCAACTTCGATCAATCCCTTTGGATTGTCTCTTGTCTCCAATGTTAATAATCTTCTTGTTGGCATAGGAAATGAAAAAACATGTATCTCACGTTGAAGTGCCACCACCATTCTGTTTTGTAAAATTATTCCTAAGTGAGTAAACGCATCATTTTTATAGACTACAATTCAAGACTTTACTTTATTAACGAACTTACTTGTCTCTGCGTAATCGAACAGCTTTAATAGGGCTAGTGAATGTAACTTCCATTACAAATTTTTTAGACAAATCATCATAAATAAGCACTGTATTCTCTGCGAACTTTGGTCTTGTGCCACCTCCTACTATAGCAATGATGTTTGTTCTCCATAACATCTCTGCGATCGCTATACTCCCCATAACATCGTTCTCCAAATGTGCTTTTTCAACTAATGGTTCTACATTGTATACTCTGAGACCAGATTCCATACAACACGTAAAACATCCTAACAAAATAAAATTATTCCTTCAAATCAAATCGACGTTCACAAAAACGAAGAAAAGGACACTTCATTTAAGTTTGTTATATGTTAAATGCAAGGTTCGCATGTTAAAAATTATAATTAAAATATTCAAGTCAACATTCGCAATAATATTATTGTTTCAAAACATAGTATCAGTAGTTGAAAAAGATATATGAGATTTATAATAATTATACAGTGGATCTTGATGCAAAATAAACATTTTCTGCCTAAACTACAACAAACTAGAGCAAAATAGAAATTTATTTTCTTTCTTAATATTTTTAATAGGTCGAAAATAATATAGCAGTATTTTTAAATTCGTTTTTATCATAAATGCATAAAATCCGCTGCCTAATAATAATCACTACGACAGCTAGAACAGAATGAACAAAGAATATTTCTCTCTATACTGTATTAGTATCACATGCTTCATAATTTTGTTTTAGTTTCTTTTCAAGTATACAAAACAAAATTATTCATCGCGAAGTATTTTTTTCAATTTTGGTCTTATTACAAAGACGAAATAATACGAAAGAAACTATTGCATTCTAAAATAGTAGAAGTATGTACGTCGTAATAGTTAACTCGTAGTAATTAAAACTGTAACTAATAGTCACCTTGATCCTGATTAAATTGTAAACTAAGAATATTTCTTTCTGCAGCCATTTGATTTCACATTAAGTTGACCAAACAGATATCTTCTTTTTGAGGCCTTTTTCAGTTCTTTCCTCTAATAACTGCAATACTTGTTTGTGTTTACATTCTTATTTCACAGTCATCTGTGAGAAAATGTTTGGTATAGTAGTATTTCATTCTGTTTCATTCTTTGTGAAGTGTGTACAGTGTACTTTAACAGGAACAAGGCTGATTTTCATTATCGAAATGTAAATCGATCTTATGCGTACAAAAATTATGTTAGTGAAATTTTTTAAAACAACTTTTTATCAGACAAATTGTACAAAACCATGACACAGATGTAAATGTACGAAGTACAAAAATTCAAATAAAATTTATAGTTTCAGATATTTGTTACTGGCGTTACAGCAGAAACTGTGATATTGCCAGAGAGGAAACGAGAGTGCTCAGTGTTCATGCCTGGGGCTGCCATAAGGCTGGCAGTCTATTGCAGTTGATTGCAGTCTATATCACAAAATATAGTTGTTAGTGCCAGAAATAGACTTATTTATCTATTTGTGGCACGGAGATTCTGGCATAAACTCGTCTAAATCGTGTGAAATGAAAATGGTCATGGGGTTACGTGGTCCCACAAAAGTGTGCCGCAAAAATACATTAGATGATCAATATTACCATATATTACAATACTACCAACTGATGCATTTTAATAGAAATAATTACTAAACCATTATCTATATAAATGAATTAGATCATGTTTATTGTGTATTTTTCATATATAATATAAATTTTTAACAATAATCAATGCTATTAATCAAAAGAAAAATTGTAAGTTAAGGAATCAATTCTCTATCAATTTCGAAGAAAGTCTCTAACTTCACAATATTCCAGAATTAGATTCTTGTTATTGGTCACATTGATTGTCCTAATATCCTGCATTGCAGGTTCCATGTACCATACTGTGTAGAAGCCTGTGTTCAGAAAATTCTGTTAAAAAATGTCAGCAATGGTAAGTCTGAATGTAAAAACGGCTGCTAATCTCATTTTATCGTTTGTTGGATTTCGATGTACCAATTAATACATGTAAATCTTCATTCAGAAAACATTTATTCACAATTAATTTGTAACTACCCCCTCCTTGCTTCATGTCACATCAATACTTTCGACTATGGATATTGCATGCTTGCATGAAAGCCTTTTAACATTTAAAACAACAAAACGAAATTTTTCAGAGAATGAAAGCTGTGAAGTGTCCCACTGATGAGCTCAGTATCAGTAACTGTGCTATAATTAATCCGGATGACTATCCTGATGATGTCAGGTACAGATTCATATTCTGATTAATTCATTGATCTGGTATCTATAATAGGATCTTAAGATTATAGGTCTATGTACATCACATAGAGGCATGGAAGCTTTCAATTGAATTATGATGTTATTTATTTAATACTTTTGTGGTAACATTAACTATAGGTATATGTAACAACATTGTGCTGTTCATAAACGTTTCACCTTTCAATGATTATATGTTATTTGTGCTATACTATACTTATACACAAGTTATCTAAACTCTTATAGTATAGATTAGATATTATGACAGAACAAATGTTATAATTCAAAAGATTTTCGTATGAAAATTATACTTCTTTATATCTTTACTTCAGTTTCATTTATAAATAGCTATAAACTAAACAGCAAGAATCTGTCAGATTTTATAAATATGGATGTTGACTTAAAAGTTTCTACTTTTGAATTGAACAAAACTATATTGATACATATATTGTAGAATTTTCTATGACTTCAGTTAGGATAACATATGAAACACTTAGGATGACATATACATAAAGGATGAGTCACCTAATGTTATTACCTCAAATATCTTTGTTGTTTTCAAAGATACATTAAATGTCTTGAGGACAAAGTTGAATGGTAAAGTGGGGCTGGTACAATATCAAAAAAATGTTCGTTTTTATGTAATTTTTTTTTAGAGATATCAAGGTCACCTTCATTTCTTAAAATGGAACCACCCTTTTTTAAACATCTACAATGATAGTCCCATTCATTACGAATTCAGTGACTATAATTACTCAAGGTCATTCAAGGTTACGAACAGAAAAAACGTATAAAACTAAAATATGGAAGCAGAATACATTTATCACCAGTGAGGCTTGTAGTAAACATGCTAAGGTCCTTCAATGCTATAGAATGTTCTCAAACGTCCTCTGGACGATTATGCTGCGATTTATTTACTAACAGTATGTTTCCAAACGCGATTCCGCTGTCTTGCTCAATGATTGAAAGGTGTGACATGATGACAGTTTACTGTGAATGTAGACGAAATGAATTGCAGGCCCGATTACTTTATGAAGATAGGTACCCTCAGCGAAACACTCCTTCTAGGCTGACTTTTACTAATATCTACAAGTTATTTAGGAGTGTAGATGTAAGAAAGCGTATAAACGAAAGAATCCCATGACTACTGAAGACAATGAAATTAATATTTTAGCAGCTATAGCTGTCAATCCACATGTGAGTATGAGAGAAATTGCCTGAGAAGCAAGCATGAGTCAAAGTAGCGTAATACGAGTACTGGCCGATTCTAGCATAATCAGGTTTTTTCTGTCCGTGACCTTGAATGACCTTGAGTAATTATAGTCACTGAATTCGTAATGAAAGGGACTATCATTGTAGATGTTTAAAAAAGGGTGGTTCCATTTAAAAAAATGAAGGTGACCTTGATATCTCTAAAAAAAAATGACATAAAAACGAACATTTTTTTGGTATTGTATGACTCCCAGTTTACTATTCAACTTTATCCTAAGACATTTAATGTATCTTTGAAAATAGCAAAGATATTTGAGGTGATAACGGTATGTGACTCACCCTGTATATATAATTATAAAATATATATAATTTGAAAAGAAAGTAAAGACTGCCATTTTCCATCAGTCCTGATATTCATCTAATTATATTTTTTAGGCACATTGAAGTTACCACCGCACCAAATCATCACTTTGTATTCACTGTGAAAAGACACCATGAAGTACCCAGAGGAACAGTGGGTTTTAGTTTACCTCAAAGAAAATGGGCCACTCTCTCCCTCAATCAGGAAATTGAAGTGCGACCTTATCACTTTAATCCTACCTCGAACACAGAGTGTCTATGCTGTGTCGTATTGGAAGCTGATTTCTTGCAAAAGAAATCGTATGTATATTCTACGTATTTACTTAGTTATGTATAGACTGCAGATTTTTATCCAAAATAAATACTGTCTGCATTAACTACAAGATACAGTAGCTGTATAGACACTTATTCGTTTTCTTAATTATTTTAATAGATCAAAAATAATACAACAGTATCTTTAAACTTGCGCTGTTTTGCGTTTGATCTACTCATTTTTGTCATAAATGCATAAAATCTGCAGTAAAAACAGTACTTATTGCTTTTAGAACCACTCTGGAACCATACAATACCGATGAAATGGCCAGAGATTTCCTACTGCAATTTTCGGGACAGGCATTCACCGTGGGTCAGCAGCTGGTGTTTCAGTTCAAGGACAAGAAAATGCTTGGCCTTGTAGTGAAAAGTTTGGAAGCTGCTGACCTTTCTGCTATAAGTTCTGGACAAAACACTGCACCCAAGAAAACCCAACTGGGACGTTGTCTGGGTGACTCTGTGATACAATTTGAGAAAGCAGACAATTCAAGCTTAAACCTTGTTGGTAAAGCAAAAGGAAAAGTCGTTCGCCAATCAATTATCAATCCGGATTGGGACTTTCAAAAGATGGGAATTGGTGGCCTGGACAAAGAATTCAGTGCAATCTTTCGGAGAGCATTCGCATCTCGTGTTTTTCCACCAGAAATTGTTACTCAATTAGGTTGCAAACACGTGAAGGGAATTTTACTGTATGGTCCGCCAGGTACTGGTAAAACACTAATGGCACGTCAGATAGGAACTATGTTAAACGCCAGAGAACCGAAAATTGTCAATGGCCCTCAGATATTGGATAAATATGTTGGCGAAAGTGAAGCGAATATTAGGAGATTGTTTGCTGATGCTGAAGATGAGGAAAAAAGGGTATGAATATACTTTCTTGTTTCGTATTTGTTTTTACTAAGATGTATTAGTATCTGTAAGATAAGAAATGAAACATAATTTTCAGCTTGGGCCAAACAGTGGATTGCACATAATCATTTTCGACGAAATAGATGCTATTTGTAAGTCTAGAGGAAGTGTTGCTGGTAATACAGGAGTACATGACACTGTTGTAAATCAGTTACTTGCGAAGATTGATGGTGTAGAGCAATTAAATAATATTCTCGTTATTGGTATGACCAACAGAAGAGATATGATCGATGAAGCTTTACTGCGACCTGGTAGATTAGAAGTATGTTTCAATAACCATTAGAGTCAGGACGTGACGAGAATTTTATTCGGGATCGGGAACGGGTTCTCGAGAATATTCGAAATTTTCGGGTTCTCGCACACCTCTACCAGAAGAAATGTCTTAATAATATTTTTGTTTACCCAAGGTACAAATGGAAATTAGTTTACCGGATGAGCACGGACGATTACAAATCCTCAACATTCACACGAGTAGAATGAGGGATTACAAGAAAATATCTCCTGATGTCGATCTGAATGAATTAGCTACGAAGACGAAAAACTTTAGTGGCGCAGAATTAGAAGGTCTAGTCAGGGCAGCACAAAGTACTGCTATGAATAGATTGATCAAAGCCTCTAGCAAGGTAGAGGTCGACCCTGCAGCAATGGAGAAGCTTATGGTTTCCAGAACTGATTTCCTCCATGCTTTAGACAACGATGTTAAACCTGTAAGCAATTAATGAAGGAGGAGTATTAAAAGATTTATAATTATTGCGGCATTAAAACATTTTATGCATTTTATACTTCTAGGCATTTGGCACCAGCGCAGATCTTTTGGATCACCTTCTTATACGTGGAATTATTAACTGGGGTAAACCAGTTGCAGAAATTTTGTCTGATGGTGGTCTGTACATTCAAGAAGCTCGCTCTACCGAGGGCTCTGGTCTTGTATCAGTTCTCCTGGAAGGACCACCTAATAGCGGAAAAACAGCTCTTGCCGCACAAATTGCAAAGAATTCCGATTTTCCATTTGTCAAAGTGTGCACACCAGAGGACATGGTTGGTTTTACCGAATCTGCGAAATGTCTTTCAATTCGGAAGGTAATATCATTGTTCTAGTCAATTAAATTAAATTACAGAGGCAGTAAAAATATCATTGAAAAATGATTTTACATTTATCATTTTAGGTATTCGACGATGCATATCGCTCACAACTTAGCTGTATTCTAGTCGACAATATCGAACGCTTGTTGGATTATGGACCTATCGGGCCTCGGTATTCGAATTTGACTTTGCAAGCGCTTCTAGTTTTATTGAAGAAACAACCACCACGTGGTCGCAAATTATTAATCCTGTGTACGACGAGCCGCAGGTAAGATATCTTATTTTCGTAATTGAAATTCTGAAGAAAACATGTAACAATTTTATCGTAACTGTTAACATAACATTAATGATTAATGTACCTCCAGGCAAGTATTGGATGACATGGAAATGTTATCGGCATTCAGCACAACTCTACACGTACCCAATTTGTCGAGTCCCGATCATCTTTTGAGCGTTCTAGAGGAAGTGGACCTTTTCGCTAAAAAGGAAATAGCATCTTTGCATTCTAAACTTAAAGGAAAACGGTAAATTTACAATTACACATTGAAAAAAGTTTTGTATAGAACTATGAACATGGTAATTTAAACATTGTGCATTTTGTTACAGGATATTTATTGGTATAAAGAAATTGCTGTCTCTAATAGATATGGCACGTCAAGTAGAGCCGAACTATAGAGTCCCTAAATTCCTCTCGAGATTAGAAGAGGAAGGTGGATTAGAGTAATGAGTACTGAATTAAGAAATTATTTATGTAGAAATGAATTAGATGTCGTTTACTGAAAAACAATATATATTGAGCAATCGACCGATTTGCATACAAATGCACGTTAAACGTAAATGAGTTTAAAAAGAAAGACAGTTATTGTTACAAGCTATATACGTGTGTTATAGAGGAAAGTAAGCAAAGCATTTAAATTATTTGTAAAGTTTGTAAAAATATCTTTTTATGCTTTCCACAAGTCATTTGCATTTCTTTACATTTTTTAGAAAATAATGTTAGTATATATCGAATACAATGCAATCGAAAAAATTCAGTATTTATAACTTACTTTAATTTTTTGGTATTTTGTTGTGAACTTTCAATCTCTTTCTCTCGAGGATGATTTATTACAGTAATCCTTCAAAAGGTTCGCAAGTAACGATTCCAAAAATTTTAAACACGACATTATTTGGATAACACACTTAGTTATTCTTATAGTAAAATATCTTATTATTGTCTTCGATTCAGTAATAAGTTAAAGCATTAGTAGTAAAGTATTAGTAGTTATCACCTAGGTATAATAGTATGGCGCACCACTTTGAAATTTTGGTTATCAAGCATTGCAATCTGCCATTGCATAAAAGTGGAAAGAAGATTTTACCTTCAAATTTTATGAAAGTAAAATATACGAATCTTCTGAAGCGTTACTGTACATGAGTAGCTTCCAATGAAACTAGCTAACAATTTCCAATGAAACTTCACAGTTTCAAGAAAATTGTATGACAGATGTACAGTTGAAATGTAAAAAGAAGAATATAATAACCAAAGGGTATAATTTCTTTTCGCAGTATATAACTGCACAACTATCTATCATAAAATAAATTAAAAATTTTCCTTATATTGTGATCGCTTTAAAAAAATTGTTTTCAATTAGATTTAGATGATAGTATGTAAATGTGAAGTAGTAGCGATACATTTTTATCTGTAGTATACAGACATGAAATTTATTTCTGCAAGTTGCAGGAATATGTTTTCTTTAATTTATTATTTTTACTTTAGAGTGATATAGATCTATTCCGTTACCAATACAAATAACTTTTGTAATAATTGCCACAACTATTTATTTATAAAAAATTTAGATTATTATACATATTGTAAACATATATTTTTATGCCTCCATTTGTATGTATTGTACATCCGTATAACTTTGCTGTGTGACTATTACTCTCTCAGAAGTTTATTGTAATTCTTGTTGTAAATGTATGTATGTATTTGGTTGACTGGTGTTAGAAGGCTCATAATTAGTACCTCTTAGGTCTTACAATTAGAATTATCTTTGATGAGAATTATTATGAAATCATTCCAAACGTATTACGTATACTAATATTTATTTTATTGTTAAAGAAAGATGTTCTTCACATTATATGGTGTGAATCTGGAAGAATATAACATAATGTTCTAATTTCAGTTTAAAAGTTTGAATCTGTAATTGGCTATATCATGTTAGTAATGTTAAATTACAGTTTCATGACAGTACATTTATGCGTCGTGTAATAATTAAAAAATTATTCAATTTGATGTTTGTATATAACATTAAATTACTTATAAGGGAAGTTGTACACTATATGTTAAACTTCCTCTTATGCTCGACAAATAATGTAATGTGGATCATATCTCTGTACTTGAAAATAATATCTATGTATTAACATAATGCAATAATAAACTTATATCTTTAAATTGTGTTATTATAAATTAACCATATCGTACATAATATTGTTTTTATGTAATAAGGCTTAATGAAAACATAACTTATTTGAAATTATTATTCTGTATTATTTTTGTTTTCATATTTTAAAATGAATATGGCTGTATTACACATTTAACTTACAATTCACACCTATTTACACTTTTATAAGCAAAACAATTTTTGTATGTATATATGTATAATGTAATTTCATCTAAGTATATAAAGTATATGTATACATAATTCCAAACAGCACATTTTTAATGTATCTATTCTAAAAAAAAAGAAAACGTGAAAGAAATGAGCAAAACAAAACATTTACATGTAGTACAGATCACCATCTACGAGTACGTATGGCTACAGCAAACATTTTTACAAACATTTGTAATCCTATACAGTAATATACAATTTTTATACAGATAGTCTTTTCAATTTATAGTGCCTTGTGGTAATATACCTCAAGTTTGAAAATGTTTCGAATGATCTTCGTTTACTATATGTGCGTTTAAAACTTTGTAATCATTGTGATCAAAATTTTATTTGGATGTATGCAACTGATTTGAGTTAATTAAACTAATCGGAATTATGGCTGCAATAAACAACTTGTTAACGAAATTGGCAACCTTTCAATGCGACAAATTCGTAACATGTTAGTACATAGAGTCTAATAATTTACATTGTAAGAATTTAAAAATTTGGGAAATTAACCTGTTGGGATCACTTTTATGATATTTATATAAGGGATAAATTTGAACGTACGTATTAATCATGTATGCACATATTCACGTATGTGCATTGTGCATAAATACATATGTATATATATACAAATGTATACATATTCAAAGATACTGGGGAACGTAATTTACTATGAATATATGTAAAAATAATGCGCATATATTTTTGTGTATAAGTCCTCTTTTTTAGATTTCTTATTCGTTTCTTTAATGTTATTTTGTAGATCCTCTAGATTTGAAAAATATGGTAAGTAAAAAAATTAACAGTGTAGTATACAAATTTCGTTTGACGTACCATCAATTCGTATTAATATGTATGTATGTGTTTTACTTCATCATAAAATTATTCATATCTTATTTAACGTTCCATACACTGCTGCTCTGTAACTTTTGCGATCAACAGTAAAAAGACTTTACAAAAGAAAAACAAGATTTAGATTATCACATAAATCTGATATAAACATCTACCTCTTTGTTCGTGCCAGTGATCGCAATTATAATTCCTTTCCTTCTACTTTAATTTACACAAAGATAAAGATAGTTAATATATATATATATATATATATATATATTAGTATATTGTATATATGTATACCTTAATATTATATATAATATATTATTATATATTATTATATATAATATGTACAATCAGAAAATGTATGACTCTTTTCCATGTGCTTCGAGTACTTGGCAGTATTTAGGCACCTTGCTTCCTCCAAGGAAAGAACAATTTATATATTTCACACATGCTATACTTAAAATTTCGCGTGATACGTAATTTTATATTATAACATGTTTTTAGGATCTTCTTTCTATGTAAATTATGTCAACAAAATGAGGATATTTAAAATAATATCGATTCCGATAGCATATTCGATCTTCACTTATCCTAAACAGAGTAGTTTGCTTATTCTTTATATATTGTAACGTCTATTATTCGTTAGTCATTAATATTCTTTTTATGAAATAAATAATCCTGGTGTGAAAGCATGACAAGTATACAATGCATTTTTGTTTCAAATGAATTGGTTGAACGCGCGTTACCTTGTTGTTCGTTTTAAAAATTCTTAACTTTACAATTCGTATTTGAAGTTCATGTGTACAACATGTTTGCATAGAAAGATAATGCATGCCAGGTTCATCACACCACACTGATAATATTTTATAGAAGTTTAAAGCATAAATTTGGAACACTTAGTACGAAGTTTAGAACATAGATACATCAACAATATCATGTTTATCCTTAATAATACTCAAGTACGCCTGAATAATATCTATTGTAAGTATGCGTGTAAACAATCCTTATATTCTTGTATCATATGCGAATCAATACCTGTCTCGTGTTAAGTCATGTTACAAGCACTGTGTTAAGTGTTCGCAAATTGTTTCGTAAAGATAATACTATTTTACATATGCAAAGTGTATAAACACAGATCATGTTTTTTTCCCGTTTCTAAATAACAATTATATAGAAAATATTCTTAACATGTACATACACTGGAGAAAAGTTTTCAATATCAGTTAAAAACATTTGTGACTTGTATTTTATATCAACCAGCACCAAGCAAACTTACACGCTCGAATAATCTGAATCTTTGTCCTTCTTACATTCGATTACACAATTTTCTTATTTTACAAATACTTTGTTAATACATAAACGAGTCCGACTTACAAGCACTGAGAAGGGCAAAGGCTTTCCTTTAATGAACGATAGTCCTTATTCTTGCTTCAAGATTAAAAAGACTATAAATATTTTTGTTAACTTCGTCGAAATTAATAAAATACCCATTTCTTCGAGAACGATATATTTGAAATTCACTAATGGTGTGCATTTAATCAAAACTCATACACGAACATAAAGACTTAATATTAAAAACAAGTTCAATAAATTTCTGTGCTGCATTTTTAATTGGTTTCTTTTCATCATTTAAGTTAACAAAATGCGGAAAAAGAGAAGGTTATACAAAAAATTTTTAACAGATCCCTTAATAACTTCATATCGTATCTTCATTATGGCACACGAAGGAAAATCACTTTATTTGGACTTTGAGTGATTAACCTCATAATTAGTAGGGCATGACGAATTATCTACTACGACTATTTAATATTAATATCACAAATGTTTACATTTAATGCTTTTGAATTAGTTCAAATTTTATACTCAATTAGAGCTGCGTCTAGGTAAACTGTCCTAGCGTTTCAGCGCATTATTAGACTCTCAGTCATCTCCACTGCAGAGAAATATTGTATGCTGACATAGTCAGGAAAATATATAATAAAAAATAAGCGTGGCAACAAGACAAATCACGATGGTTTGCAAGATGGAAATTTTTTAACGCTAATGCATGAAATTGGTTTACGCCATCTTCGTTTACTCTGATGTGAATTCGTTTTGCTGTTGTGACTATTCCATGTAGTTTTTTGGTCTTCACTGGTTCTGTCCATTTCTTGATGCCTTTTTTCCTCTGTATAAAAAAAAAGACAAATTCAGTTAATACCTGTTACATACTTTCGTTTCAAGGGTTAATATCATTCAAACTTTTTAAAAATCTAAACTTAAGTATGTAAGTAAAATTGACAACTATGCTCGATCATGCAATGCTAGAATATAACAATTAATAATATTTTAAAAATACAAATTAACTGTTACTGCTTATGATTACTGTGTGCATAATGCATTGCAAAAGCTAAGCCATAAAATTAATAGAAGCAAACATTGTTCAGTTGAAGATATCAATACAATAATAGCTGTATGTGAAGTTTTAAATGTTATAAAGGGGCAAAACAGGGTGTACACTATATAGAGAGTACCCGTTTTTGTCAGCTCGCAACATCATAGGTAGATATAAGTGTGACATTGTTACAGAATGGTGCATGTCTTTGATAAGAATACAAGTAGTCGATTTGAAAAAGATTGTTCATTATTCCGTTTAGAATCTGAAAAGCAAAAGCTATATTTTATTGAATTGTCTATATGCTTTTCTGTTATTATGATTACAATTTACATTGATTGAAGATTTCAAGTAATAGTTTTTCGGCATAATAAGAAACTGGATTCGATCGAATGTTCTTTTAGTAAAAATAATTATTATTTCTTATCTGTTCAGAATCTGTTTCTTTCTGCAATAATAAAGTATATTCTAGAAATTTTTATTCACACAAATTTCCATGCAAATACTCGTCATTGTTAAAACATAATTGACAAATACAAATTAAGCAAATCACGTGTAACCACTAAATAATATTATTATTCTAATTGTAACAATATGTAAGTAACAATTTATCACGCAAATACTATTTTTCAGCAATAATATATTAAGCGTCAAATGTGTATCAATATCAAAGATTCGTACACTTTTTTTTACATAGTTCCATACATGCAAGTTTTAATGCATTTATCTTACCTTTGATTAGTTAAAAATATACATACAATATGAAGTACAATGATAACATGAAAGTTTAAGCTTTGATACGTAATTGTAATACCATACTGAATGATGCAAAATGAGAACTGATAGAAGATTGCATACCATTTAGTTGATGTTCAGTGTAATATGTAGGATTGTCGTCACCTCCGTAATGATATTCCATCAGGTACGGTAGTACGGTCATACTGTGCCATTTATGCCCTTTAAGAGGAGGTATAGGCACTTCTTCGTGTGTTCTAGGATGCCTGCATATAGTCCATGGATGCTTTCTAACTTGTTGTAAATTAAATCTTTTATCGGCATCTTTTTGTAACATTCCGTGTATGAGTGATCTTAAAGGCTCTTCTACTTCTTCAGGTATTGTATATTCACCTTTTCCTATATTCTCATATAATTTATAGATATTATCGCCTTGGAAAGGGTATTGACCTGTTGTTATATTGTACCTAGAAAATGCAAGAATTTATTATTATCTTTAAAGCAGAAAGTTCAGTTATTACATTTGCTAGAGGTGTGCGAAAATTTCGAGAACCCAACTTGTTTCAACCCGATGCTTTCCCGACTCGTTCTCAGCATCGGATAAACAACACTTTCGAGTGCTCGCACATCTCCAGTTGTTATATTTGCACATAAATAGAATCACACTTACAGTGTAACTCCGCTGCTCCATATGTCTACCTTAAAACCAGAAAACGTTTCACAGCCATTTGCAATTTCAGGAGGCTGAAATGCTGGTGACCCTTGTCCCATCTTACAAATATCGTCTTCGGAAAACATGTCTAACGCCTGACAATAAAACACAAAAACATAAAACAATAGTAAATGAACTATAAGATATTACTTTAGAAAGTACAAAATAAGTTGGCTATATACCTCGGCAACTCCAAAATCACTAATCTTTAAAGTGCCATCTAAAGCCAGCAACAAATTTCCTGGTTTTATATCTTTGTGTACTATTCCTTTACTGTAAAGATATTCTAAACCGTCCAACAATTGACAGAAATAGTCATGCGCTTGCCAAAGAGGAAGCTTTTTAAGAGGTGTGCTTCCTAACATATCCTGTAAAAGATCTAATAAATAGAGATCGAATTGATGTCAATTCCATGCAGACTTATGTTTCACAGAACAATTGCATGAAATAATATGTCCTTCCCAAATATATAGGTCTATAGAATGAAGAATTATTATTGCAGTTATTATTCCAGTAACGTTTCTTACAAAAACAAACAATAGTAGAAATAACCTCCATCTTTCGAATTAATTACATAGGATTTTGCACTTAAGTAGGAACACCTAAATATCTCCGTTACTTTGTAGTTATACAAAAATCTTATCACAACTCATTCATTTATAACAAATCTTATCATTCCTCATAAAAAAAAGCATTAGACTATCTCTGTGAAAAATCATTAGTTTACCTTACGAAAATTGATATTCGAATTACAATATCTTTTAAACTAATGGATTATTGGCTTGAACACTTTCCTATAGAGAATGACAAGTATGCCCCCCCCCCCGGTGAAAAATTATTCTCTTGCTATATGTTTCCTATTAAAAAAGGATAATGTTATCCTAAGAAGTATTTTTATACAACCATAAATAACAGAAATGTGGGTGTTTCTTTTCGGATGCTCTTCCCTTTGTAATATCATGATTAAAATATTAACTGCTTGGAAAAAATAGAATATCAATTTGTGCAAATGTATATATGCGTGACGCATTCTAAAATAAACCGTATAAGGCTTTTAAAATTTACCTGTAATCCACATACACAAAATTCCATAACTAGGTACATCTTCTCCTTTTCATCATTATATAAAACATCTACAAGGTTAATTACATTCTTATGTTTTAATATCCTTAATAGTTTTATCTCCCTGTTAACGAATGTGAACAAATAGTATTTAGAATTACAGAAACTAATTATGTTTATATATTGTATATATATATATATATATAATTTTAAAACAAAAGCGTGTGTTCTTTTCAAACATTAATATTGTCTTTAGAAAAAAAAATGTAGATTAAGAGTTAAACTATATAACATTTGTTTTTTGTTATAAAATCATGTTCGATAATATTTTTGTAGTATGTACGAGATATACTATAGTTTTCTATTTACAATATTTAATTTACAAAATTCGTTAGATATTTTCATTGCATATATTATTATAATTTCTTGTACATTTGTTTTTGTTATAATACAGTACTTGTGAAACCAAACTCTTATGTATTTGACTTTTAAATAATACAATATGCTTGGTGTGTTAAATTGGTGTATATGATTTGTCATTTTCTTGATTATTAACTTTGCTAGGTCAACGCATTATTGGATAATTTATGCGTTATATCTCTCAACTGGTTTAAGTAATTTGCCATACACGCATATGAGAGAAACATAATCTTAGGAACATATCAAATATATACCTTCCATGTTTTCGTATTAGTTTTCATGAAATAACCTTCCCTATAAAAAAGGGACACAGAAGGTGAAAAGTTTTTTTTCTGTCTTGAATACTTCTGATATTTACAAAAACTGTAATAACGATGATACTTGATTATGATTTTTAAAAAGTAACATGGAAAATATTTCTATGAAATGTATGATAGCCGAAAAGTATTACATCAGTTTGACATTTCATTGAAAAAGGCATTTCATGCACACCGATCTAGTACATAGTGTAAATGATTGAAAGTGTTTCATAATGAATTTTGTAATCGAAATAGAAAGCTGTTCTGGAAGAATATGAAAATTGATTAATCGTACCGTTGAACGTTAAGCTCTCCATTCGGGATTCTACGAAGTTTCTTCCTTTTTAAAATTTTCACGGCTCTACGACAAAGTGTCTCTGAGTCCATCACTTCTTTCACCTTTCCGTAACTACCTTCACCAAGAACATCACCCATAACATATTTACCAATAAATTTACATTTTTTCTTTTTCTCTTCGTATATAATCTGATCAGAATCCACCCTATGGAAGAACATGTTGACTTCATCCAAATCGTAGTTCGGATCATCGTTAATCCATGTGACTGGCTCGATATCTTGAAATATTCCATCGTCGATTTCTTCTTCGTCTGGGTCACATATTGTGATCCTATTGTCCATTTTTCACAACTCTAAATTGGACTAAACTGTTACTCGAAGCCACGCAACTTTAACCTAAAACACGACCGGCACCACCATTGTTGTGAATTACAGCTGTATGCGGCCACGGCTTGTGATAACAAAGGATTCGGATCGTCATCTCAGTTTCGGAATACATACACTGCCGCTCAAAAGTATGCGGACAGTTTTTTAATTGCAATTACCTACAATTTTATTCATTCAATTCAATTCAATTCAATTAAATATCTCATATACCGATAATAATAATAATAATAATTATTATTTTTTTTATTATAGAATATTATATTTCTATATTCAGATAAAACAAAAAAACATTCAAAAACGTAGATTATCTTTAGTTTGTAATCATTTGAAACGTTTAAATAAGCTTTTAAAGAATTTACATGATTAAATTATTAAATGTAATACAACTTTCGAGCAACAATGTACATCGACCATACTAGCGGCCGAATTCGAAAGTATATTGACTTGTTTTCAAAAAAATAAATTGTCCAATCGATCAATCTCGTGTTTTCAAAAAATATTGCACTTTTCCAGTATTTTACTACAACATATCAGATATCAGTATTCATATATTTTTTTCGAATTGATTATTCAAAAATGATTTATACTTAAAAAAGGACAATATACACAGTAGACGTAATTTTGATTGAAACCTTTGTTATATATTTGCATAAAAATGAATATAACATAATTAATAAAATCAGTTTTATGTATATGTATATAGGTTTGTTCATGTGCGAAATCTCTTCATATATGTATTCCTTCTTGCACAAGTGAAATTACAAAACATTTTTATGATTTCATATATTTCATGTAAATACATATTAGGAAAAATAATTAATTAGTAACAGCACGGACTAATATAAGAATAAAAATATTTGCGTTCACTTTTTGTATAAAAAATGTGTCTACCAATAAATAATACTCATGATGTATTACTGAAAATTAGAAACTCATTTGAATGTTTTTATATTATTGTACACAGTATTTTTTTTATCCTGTATATCTATTTCTCAAATTTATACAAATGTATAATTGTTATATGATATGCCCTTTCTACAATTATATACAATACATAGAATGTATCACTTAATTATTACTAAAAAAGATGTCCAAACAGACAAATTTTCTAGATATCTCCTCATGATTTTAAATAAAAATCATAAAGTTTATTAAAAAATTATACCCTTGGATAAGGGAGATACTTTATATCGTACACAATGAAAACAAAAATGTATCTTTTGTGGGGTGGTTTTGTCAATGGTGATGCCCAGTTGTAATCAACGAAGGCAACAACGAACCAATCACTAAAACTAATATTTCTTTAACTTTGAGCCCTGAAGGAGACACTGCCATGTTGTCACCAGTTGGTAAATGGGTATAATTGCTATTTCTCGTCATTAACTCTGGCAGAACATGCACAGTCGCAACATATAGGAATGTGCCTGCACTAAATAACATTGCTAAACCAGTTGCATTAACATTACTAAGAGTTTCTTTTCCTTCCTACAAGAAGTAATTGCAATACATTAACATTTAAATAAATTAAAAGTTGGTTCTTTTATAACTAAATAATTACCTTCCCAATACCAAAATAAGTTAGAAGAGCAAGGCAAGGTGCAGCAAGAGAAAATACCAAGAGATGCCTACTTATTTTTCTTCTATCTACTCCTTCATGAAGTAAAAATGATACAAGACCAAATGCAGCTGGAGCCTGTAGAAGATTATTAATTCAATTTTTAAAATTCACTGCAATTTTGTGTCGCATCTTCTATACCCTAAATGAAAATAATATAGTCCAGCTTGTTATCCTTTTTACCTTATGCAGCATTATTGCTAAAAATACTATTATTTCTACATCAGCTTGTGATGTAGTTGCAGCAGCTCCTAATGCAACTCCATCAGCTGCTGCATGAACTACAAGACCCAATGTAGCGGTAACGCTTCTTTCTCTTCCTCCGCTTCTTCTAGCTGAGCACTGATCAACCAGAAGCATAAATACAAAACCAAGTATTAAACTAATGCCTATTAAGGAGTGAGGATCATCTAAAAAGATAAAGATAAGAAACAATAAATTAATTCAAATTAAACAACGTTGACCTTTCCAAATAATTTAATTGACTTTAAAACCTGAGAGTGCATGTTTCTTAATAAAACTGAAATACTTTAAACATCTTTAATACGTTTGCTACCATATTTATAAACAACATTTAATTTATGTAATTTGTTGTTCTATAGCTGAATGTATAATAAAACAGTTGGCAAAACTGTTTGGTTGCACAAACTTTAGAGATTGTATTAATAATGTTTGCAGAACAAAATAATTAAACTCTACAGCTATAATTCTATTCTATTGTTAATACTAACTGTGAAAATCTTGATGACTGTTGCCTTCACCAGTAAACAATGCTCTTATACCTTCAGGTATTATCACAGCTAACGCAGTGCCAACAAGAAGTCCAGCACCGAGTATCGAAGTCAGTTGTAATTTGTCCTAGAAAGATTAAAGGTTCATGATGTTCATGATCATGGAGAGTTCTTTGTAGCATCTGTAACCAGTAGTTCAAGTGCATGATAATTACAGAAAATAATCGATAAAAAAGATCTTTTATTCTTCTGTCCATCATGCAGTGACAAACAAATTACCTCGGACAAATTCATGACTAAAGGCAACGATCCAGAAATACAGGAACCAATTAGCATCACTAAGGAAAGCATCCACAATACCGAACTTTCTTCCATTTTTTTCACATGTATTTTCTCAGTAAATGGAAAGTGTTTATTTTATGTAATTGATACTTTCATTTTCCGTGGCAACTGAACAACCACATATGTCGTATTTATCGAAACAGTCCCATTTTTATCTATTCTGTTCCCTTTAAAACATGCTTCCTGACAATCCAGCACAATCTGTTTTCGTCTACGTAGCAATTTTCGCGGTGAATACCAGTGAATACTGTGAGTATAACAACGACACCAAAGCAACCCACTTTCACAACCATAGAAGAGGCAGCATAACATAAGATGTAATAAAATACAATTTTTCATTGATCTCCCCAGTCCGAGATCTGATTACAACTAAATATGTATATATATAATAATGTATCTGATTGTATCTCAAAATATGGAAATATGGAAATCAGTGCGGAACTAAACGAACAGTACTATAAAATCGCACTTTCTACATTTACTACGCGTTTCTTCTGAATGAAAACTACATACACTACAGAGATAATGCATCCAATGTCCCTGAACTTCGAAAAAAAAAGATCAATGAACTCAAGCCTACATACACTATATATATATATATATATATATATATATATATAGGTAGTCAGGTAGTTTCACGGAAAATACTTGCTGCTTTTTTGTCTCGATTTCAAGTGTACCTAAAACTCTATAATCATTTCAGTGTCACACCCGACGTTACCGATAATTCAACATTTTCGGGTATGTTCTGTTAGCAAGTTTAAAGTATTTGTACACCTCGTTCGTTCTACGAGTATAATATGATTTGGCATAAAAAAATTCATACAACAATGACTTTCAGATACAATCTAGCATTTCATTATAGTTTACTTTGCACGTCTTACACATTATACCAATTATGTATATAGATACAATATAGATATAACCACTTTGTTGTAAAGTGTGTGTATTCGTTCTAATTCTAACACGAATCTTCGACCAATAGCGACAATGTGTGTGACGGCAGGGGATCGCTATTGGCCAAAGAATCGCATTAGAGTTAGAATGAATACACTTTGCTAGCCATTATCTGGCGCGCGCACGATACAATTGGAAAATTTGCGAGAATTGGTTATTATTTACAGTCCTCTAGCGGTGAATTATAGAGGTATCGCCCTCAACAATGCTGTGACATATCAGTGTAAACAAACAATATTTATTAAGTCCGTAACAAAGCCTAACCTACAATTACTATAATTGTTTTCATAAAGTATCATCGCAATTATTTCTGATATAATTAATAATAATCATTTCGATTTCCTCTGTGCGTTAGCATAATCATTTTTTAAAAATTTGAACTTTCTCGTTAGATGGCAGGATGATCAGCGATTGACAGCACCTCTGTCGGAAATGTCGGTGTACTAAACAGTAAGTGATTTGTAACGAGTTGAGCGAGACAAGTGATTAAAAAATGGCATCCGCGACGACGTCGCACAATGAGGTTTCGCAGGAATTTTCTGTCAACAAACTTATTCGTGTCGGTTATTATGACCTGGAGAAAACTATTGGCAAGGGGAATTTCGCCGTCGTTAAAATGGCTACCCACGTCGTGACGAAATCGAAGGTGAGTCCGTTGTTAATCCATTTTTCTCGCAAACAGAGTATCCGTCATTTTGTCGTTATATCTTCGGATAACGCTGTGGACACGCAAATTTTGTCTTATTTTACGGCTCCCGATAGCTTTTTATGTAACAACAAGTTGTCACAGCACAAGGGGAACTAACAAGTTCAAAAAATATATCGCGAAACGATATTACCAACAGACACTGCTACATCGATTGAAATATGTTTCCTCGATGTTTTTCAAATTATTACCAGTTATTATCTAGCTGAATCGGCTGTAGAAATAAAAATAAAAATCTTCTACGTTAGTTTATAGAAAAATTTATCGATGCGATTCATGTCTACGTACGCAATGAATGTTTTTTTTAACTTACGTTCGTTATGTGTCGCTTTTTTTCCTTTGTATATTCTTCACTGCTTTATACTAGAATCAATTCAAATACTCCTGTTTAGCAATCTATTGATAACACGGATTAATTTTTAGAATGAAGTACACGCTGGGATATGTAAAATTCATTTTTCTTGAATAAAAAAGTGTTTAAATGTAATGTTTGCAAGTAATAAAGATATTATTGGTAAATATATCATAGCTCGCGAAAATGTATTATTATTTTTAGTTTTGTTAAGCATGTTTTTAAACATTAAAATTTACAAACAATAACGTACCATATATATATGTCACTGTACGTTATTCCATATGATTCTTCCTTAATTTTTGTGTGATTATTGAGATTTATATTTAATAACTATTACAGTCAGTCCTGAATACTTTATAATTATAGTTTTATTACAGGTGGCTATTAAAATAATAGACAAGACAAAATTAAACGAGGAAAATTTGGCTAAAATTTTTCGCGAAGTACACATAATGAAACGATTAAGGCATCCACATATTATAAGGTTGTATCAAGTAATGGAGACAGAAAAAATGATATATTTAGTTACCGAATATGCACCTGGAGGAGAAATATTCGATCATCTTGTGCGAAATGGAAGAATGCCAGAACCAGAGGCAAGAAGAATTTTTCGTCAAATTGTTCTTGCTGTTCGTTATCTTCATCAACAAAGAGTTGTTCATCGAGATTTAAAGGTCAAGATTCATATTTGTCCCCTAAATACTTTTACGTATCAAAGATATTAAATAGCGAAACAAGTTATATGTGATTTCATGCAATTTTATGCTTCGCCATTGTAGGCTGAGAATTTACTACTTGATGCAGACAATAATATAAAACTTGCGGACTTTGGATTTAGTAATGAATATACTCCAGGTGTCCCGCTTAGTACTTGGTGTGGATCACCACCATATGCTGCACCTGAAATTTTTGAAGGGAAGCAATATGATGGTCCAAGAGCTGATGTATGGGTATGTCATGGTTTCTGGAAGTGTTAGCTTTTTAAGTATTCTAATTACATAATTCTTTATCAAATGTTCAATTTCAGAGCCTTGGGGTTGTTTTGTATGTATTAGTTTGTGGTGCATTACCTTTTGATGGGCCCACAATGCAATTATTACGCTCTGTAGTTATCTCAGGAAAATTCAGAATACCATTTTTTATGTCTGCGGGTATATCTTGTTCCGTATTCTGTTGTTTAACATACACGACCTTGTTACTGTTGTAATAATCGCATTTATTTTTGTAGAATGTGAAAAGTTGATTAGACATATGTTGGTAGTAGAACCTGAAAGGCGTTTAAGTATTTCACAAATTTTAGCACACTCCTGGATGGGTGGAGATGGTGTGACAGAACCAGAACCAGGAGGGTAAATATAAATATATTGTGTTATATATGAAGAATGAATTATCATATTGTATAATTCTTTAATCTTGTATTCGTAGGTGTAATTCGGAAAATGTGCCACTACAGTTAAATCAGTTAGTAATAGAAAATATGTTAAGATTACCAGGACTCAGTGCAGACACATTATTGAAAGCAGTTCAAGGGAATGCTTTTGATCATGTATCAGCGATATATAATCTTCTTGTTGATCGGTTAGAACCAACAATGCCTAGTTTACCTAGTATTCAAAGTTTACCAGGTGATTATGCTCCGGATGGTGCTCATCAATTAGAAAAGGTAAGAATTATAAATATTCCGCTTAAAGATGTATTATTTCTACGAAAATCCGAAAATGTCAGGTACCTGATGGTCGGGTCAGGTCGGAAAAGCATTTTCGGGATTATTTCCGAGAATATTAGAGAATCCTGATATATTCGAGAATCTGAATATGCTTGAAAATTCCTAATATTCTTGGGAATCAGTCCTGATCCCTAATAAAATTCCCGACCCGACATTTTCGGGCTTTTTGCAAACCTCGAATTATTTCTGTAATTTTCCGATGTTTCCCTTTTTATAAAGTTTGGTGACACTGAAGCAGAAACAGAAGAGAGAAGTGGGATGCAACTTACGGCTGGCACACCTTACCATACCACAAGAAGACATACAGTTGGACCTGGTGACACAGCTCATCAGCCATCGACACCATATCCATATAATTATAATCACAACACAGGCGATCCAACATTGCGACTCCTTCCTATATTACACTGTAACAACACTGATCCTCAAGTGTTACCTCATACAAATTTACCATTAAACCTTCCTCTAGTTCAACATCAGCCTCCTCAAAACTTTCAAATCAAGGATCAACATTTGTTAAAACCACCTCCTGTTATGGGAGCAAGTGAGTAGCATGACATGAACTATATTTAATGCCATCAATTATGTCTACTTTTAATAAGTATTTCACCGATTGCAGCGGGAGGCTTTGGAAGAAGAGCTTCGGATGGTGGAGCTAATCTTCATGTTTTCTATCAACAACACGGTAGTAACTCTGGTAGTGGTGATGATGGGGGATGGAGTCAACCTGGCAGTAGGGAACACTTACAACCTGTAAGACAAAAAGGAAGATGTCACATATTATTAGGTTGTTGCATATGAAATGTCCGATTTTGGGATGCAAATTTTATAAAACATTTTGATCAAGAAATGCGGAAAGCGTAGTACAACTAGACAGGTTGATTCTACATGTAAAAATAAATCGAGAGAAAGGAATAACATTGTATGCAACAACCTAATACTATCAGTTCGTATATCGTAACGAATTTTATATTACTTTCAGATTCCGACTGGAAGTCCAACGCTTGTACCATGTGCTCAATCGTTAAATGTAGGAGTCAATAATGGTAGCGGAGATACAAATGGCAATAACAGTGGCAGTGGTAGTGGAGGCAGTGATAGAAGACGGCGAAGCGGTCTTACTGCCGTCATGCAAAGACCAGGTATTGTGGGTTATATCTTTCAGGTATTTGCGTGCACAAATATCGGTGCACTTTATTATACCATACTTCATATCACCACGATGAGATTTTATTATGTATTACGATTTGCTGTATCAGTTAATTTAAACGCTTGCTATATTTCTTCGTTTTTGAAGCTGTAAGTATGATCATTATGCCTTGTTCTCTTTGTTATTTCAGCATTTGTACATTGATATGTTTTTTTATTATAGTGTTACTATGCATGTTTCCTTTTTTAAAGAGTCAATAAATAAACTGTATTTTTAGTTAGTATGTTGTATATCAGAATGTACGGTAAATGTGATTAATCCGGTGATTATGCATAATAACCAGTTATTACACATAATCACCAATTTATTACATTTACCGTAACATATATATTTTCTATATGCAATATACATTTACGTGTTTACAATAAGTGAAATAATTATCATACTATTTTAATTTATTGCGCGCTGTATACATTATATTCTTGAAATTGTTAAGTTTAAAATTCTTATAGATAGAATTACATTTTGTTTAATATCTTTTGATTTTAGCCTTCACTTAGTGTTTTATTTGATTTTATTTTTGGTTTTTGCATGGTTTTTTTGTGTCTACTGCACTGCCATGCCTCGTTGGTTGGTAATATGCATGTAGTTATAAATCCGGAAATGGTTATGGAGGTGGAAGCTAGGATGAATAGAGCTTACCTCCCATCACGGCTCTTACCGTCTCACCTTAGAGGATCGACACTTCCACATCACAGGAAGACTTCCTTGTACCATGCTAGCACTGGTAATTTTTGTGTGGTTTTTCGCATACTGTATAGATAGAAAACATTTGCTCTTAAGTGTTATTTGTTCACTATTAACATTGTTACACGTATTGTTAATCGTAAATATGAGATTCGAGTACATGATTAATGAATGGAAATAATTGAACAAATTATTTGTGTCCCACTTTTATTTATAAAGGATATCAAACCTTGCAGAATAATATTTCTCTTCGTTAATAAGGATACTTAATCTCATACTTTTGGTCGATAGTGTGTATGTACATATACAAAATCAAATGAAAATGGAAAACAACAAAATCGTCTTTCGGTTTTGAGGAAAATGACTTACAATGATTGTTTTTGTATACAATGATGTGCCTCCTGTTTCCACGAGACATCTTCTACTGGTTACAAATCTTCCAACCTTGAGTGACCATGGAAGACAAAAATGTTATAGGTCAGTGAATTCGTTTCGGAATAGGCTACACGCTTACCTGATTGAAAATATACAGTTCCATATAAAAAAAAACAGAGCTCACCTTGAAATCTCGGAAGCACGTCACCTAGAGAAGATTTGTGACCACCGTAAGATGTCTCCTCCGAAACAGAGTAAGTTTTATTGAAATACTTTTTACAATGAGTTATAGTTTCGAAAAAAATTGCGTGCAAAACTGGGACACCCTGTGTATGCATTGTATGCTTATGTATAAAAGTGTGATTCGTGCAATTTTTATAATTAAATCATTCAAAACTCTATTTGATTGATTTCAGTAGGTAACAGAGACTCGTATAAGGAACCAAGTGCTCATGTTGCTGCAGAACGATACTCGCCAGTTCGAAGAGCATCAGAAGGTTCTGGCCCGTCTGGACCAGGAATTCAAGCACTTCAACAAGAATACCAGCAGTTGCAGAGGTTAGCATCTCCATCGCATAGTCCTGCAAGTATACCTGGATCTCCTGTACATGAGAGAGGTGTAGCAGCAATTACACAAGGTACATACTTTATTTCAAGTATATTTATATTGTAACTTCTGTGCTACAATTAATGTTTCATGGCAATTCATTTCCATACCTTGTTTTCTTGACAGGTTTAAGTGGTTTGACCACGACAACAGTGCAAGGCAGCATTGTGCATGGCACTCCGACGCAACCACCAGCAACACCATTAGATTTAAGCCCATTAAGGCATCATAGATCACCTGCTACAACACCTGTTAGTTATTCGCCTAGTAATAGCCCAGCTTTGGATATGATTCAAGAAGAACATCCTGTGGAAATACCAAGAGTAAGTTACTTTTAAACTATTTGAAAATTCAGATTATTTTTTAAACGAAATAGGAATATTCCAGTTGTATACTTTTAATTTGTCTTTTTTACATGTCATAAATCTATTATCATTTATTTATTATGTGTAGTTGTAAGTAAAGAAGATACATTTAGAAAATATTATTTAATTGTTCTAATTACTGTTGGGTTGACGCACGTGAAATGTTACTTTTGTTAATTTTGCATAGCCGAAATTTTTCAATCTAGTAACATGAGTAAAGTAACATTTATTTAGCGCCACTAATGAATTAAAAATGATTTAAATCGTAATATCTTACACTTAATACTGTAACTTGTAAATTGACTTTTAGAATATTCAAACCATGTATAGTCGAACAGCCTGTATAGAAAATGAAACATTTCACATGCATTCAATTGAATGCAATAAACGATACAATCTATGATATTCGAAATATTTTCATAAAATCGATTCTAATATAGTTAAAATGTTTGTTGTAGGTGCCACCTCAGATATCTGTAACAGATCTCGGGGGACAAGTAACAGTTATCAGTTGTTCACCTTCGCCATCTCCATCACCCGATTCACTCGAAGATGCGTTACCTCATTACAATCCTCTTCCCAGTTTCATCATTTCCGAACCATGTGACCCATTAAGACCGAGTATCACGCGTGGTATCGGCAGGCCATTAAATACACCAATATCGACGGAAGTCGAAGTCACTTTATCAGACGAGTCAAGTAGATTAAACAGTGAGGCTATATTAGGTCGTGTCAAACAGATTATAGACGCAAGAGCCCCACCAAAGGGATTTATCTTTAATAGAGAAGAAGTGAAGGGTAGCGGGCTTAGTTTAGAATACCCAGGCGGTGTTCAAATAGAACTCAGAGTATGTGAGTCAGAAGAGAAGGAAGTCAAAGGCATTAAAATGCGAAGAATTAGTGGGGACCAATTGCAGTATAGTCAACTTTGTCAGCAGCTGATCTCGTGCATTACCGTTTGACGACAGCCAGCTTATAATATAATGTTTTCTTATACATTACATTCCTGGTGCCACACACACCACTCATTACAGTATTGCACATGCATGCTGCATACATACGAGCGGTACTTTAAGTATACCATTCTTTGTATCGGTACATTCATACATGTAACATTCAGTGTGCTTGACTTTCGAATGTTCTACTCCTATTTTCTTTTTTCTTTTTCATTCTAACTGTGTAAATCGTGGAAGAGGAAGATTTACGTTATCTCTTGTGCATAATGTGAAGTTAGAAACGGACATGTTACTACTGAACACTTATAAAGTCTTAGAACTAGGGCTTTATATAAAAGGCATATTATAAATATATACATACCCATGTGCAGGCAAGACAATGTTCTGCTATTTTTTAAAACAATTTGAGTATTAACGGAACAGGACGATTTTCATGAAAGTTTAATCGTAATGTACATCACATACACACACACACACACACACACACACATTCACATACACCATTCCTTTTTGTAGAATGTTTGTCTTCATGTTAGAAGTTGTTAGATAGTGAATTCATAATTTACTGTTTAAATCGTCATCAGGTGCCCTTTTTAGCTTAGGTAAGGAAAGAGTCTTTTGTACCGGATTAGATGGCAAAGCATTTTCATGATATATACATCTTTCTGACGTAGCCAGGGATCTTTTATATGGGATTTATTATATTTATTCAATTGTCATATTGCAACCATTTTAATTTCATGATGCATATACACATATTCCATGTTTGTAAATACTATTTTACAAAGATCATACAATCTTTCTGTTTTCCTTTTATGTTAATTGGGACTGGAAGAATTGCCTTCTTTTTTCTGGTACAAATACCACTTTGTTGAATAATTTAATTTTTAATAGCTAGAAATGTATACATAATCTTTCATACGTAGCGCAAACACATTATTGTGATTTGTAGTTCAAAAACTACACAGACTGAGTTACGATTGTAAATCTTTCTCTTTTAAAATGTCGGTATATTTCGTTTGTCCAGTCTATCAGTGAATACGAATAGAAATTGTTTAATACGTGCTTTTTTAAAACGTGCTTTTCAACTATTGCGCTGTACAAACCATTTAATTGTCACGATTTAAAAAGGAAAGTATGCAATCTAGCTCTCCTCGTGTAACCAAAGAGTTCAGTTGGTTTTATTAAAGAAAAAAAAAACAAAAAGATGATAACGTGCATCCAATAGAAATCGCTAGTTAACGCAGAATGAAATTGTAACTAGGCTGGCACATATTCTTATTATTATGTTACAATGGTTAGATAAAAGACATTATATTAGTGTCGTGTATGGAAGAAATAGAAGATTTAATTCACATATGTAAACAAGGTATTTTTCTAAATTTACTTGTTTATAAAGTAAGCAGAAAGAAGTATGTAAAAAACATTTTTCGTCTAAGGTGCAAGTGACAATGTATACTTTGCAGAATACAACTTATACATAGCTTTTTTGCAGTAGTTGTGACTATTTGTTTTTCTTTTTTGAGGATATTATACTTCAAGAATTTGTTTGTATTACGTTTCTGAAAAGTTAGAAACTGATCTTTTTTTTTCACTGCATATGATTACATATAATTAAAAAAATAGTATACATATTAAATATAAAGTTACATTCTGCAAACAAGATAACAGGACATTGTACTTGCACTAATACATTTTCTGTTAGAGTATTCCAACTTGAATCATGGGTGAAATTGAGTTCGTTGGAAGTGATGGTACTTCTACACTTATGTAAATAACGAAATTCAATGTAAATACATGATACGTACTATTTAAAGATCTCTGAAATGAACATTATGTAGGCTATTCTATTTGAGCTAACTATTTTTAATACACTGATTCATTGTATCTTTCTTAACATGTGAATGTCTTTAACAGTATATTTTACTATACATTTTCCTATAGTAATTGTGTATATACTGGTTATGCATCTAAATATCGTGACTCGGTTTAAAAGAGAACCAAAGGTGCGTTTACATTATTTAAATCAAAACGTAAATGAATTTACCTGTTTCCTAATTACACGAACAAATTATTTCATTAGTTAGCTAAGTGAGAGTAGCCTTTTTAAATCATGTAATGTCCAATTTCCATCATTTATGGAACAAATAATTGTTTATTAATTTGTTCATAATTTTAATTGTTAATTTTGAAAGTTTATATATCATTGAATAATTTTCACGAAAATTATTATGCTCGGACACGTGCATTGTTTGTTAGAATCATAATGGGAATATACCATAGAATATTGTATTGTATTCTAGCTATATCCACGAATGTTATGCAAATTGCTATACAAAAACGTTTTGTATTTGATATAAATAGTAGATTTGATTATAAATCGCTGTAACATATATTTTGTTTTAAACAGTTTATAATATGTTGAGAACATATCTGTTAGTAATATTAACTGCGTACTACTAGATTACAAAAAGAACAAAATTCTTTGTGAGAACATATGCTAAAGCAATAATTTATGTCTATGCGAGACTTTTTCTATAAAATTATATTTTAAACGTTTTTGTATATTTCTTATTGATACCAAATTTTATAGAAAGTTTCACACATAGAAATATCTTCTTTATGAACCAAAAAATTCTGTACTGATGGAAATTGGGTAAGTAATGTTATCAATTACGCACAACAGTGCATACCATTGGAAAGTGTAGATCAACATAATCCAAGTTATTGTACATAACACAGTATACATAATTCTTTATTTAGGATACATACAGTGTGTATGTATGCAAAAACAAACTATGTACATTATAAACATCTGCTATATGGATAGGATACAGATAGTATTTTCTGCTGTCAATTCTTCAACTAAGACTGTGATTTTTAAATATACTAATGGCTAGGTAGATACAATACATATTGATTGAATATGATAAAATAAAAATAAAAGAAATATTCAAGACATAGGCATTTTTAATGTTTCTATCTAGTGTATAATATTTCAGAGGTATATAACTATGTCTCTTGTTATCATTTATAGATAATGTGCTATAGAATGTCCCTTACAATAAGAAATTGCTATCACCTATTAGTATAATCACTAATAGTAAATTTTACAAAACATCAATTTTTACTTATAATTATGGTAAACAAAATAGAGAAATTGAAGATTTCATTGTGAAAATTAAAATAAACTATTGTATAAGCCTCGAAACAATAGTTATTATTTATGATTATCAATTTTCAGTAATAAAATGATTTTACTTCAGGTGATAATTATTATAAATAATTATGTAACCTAAGAATTTCTTCATACAACATTACGTATAAATAGTAACGTAAGGTGATGTGCACACTTATATCTTTTGAAATTTATGAAACGGTTACATTTCCGCATTAAAATAATTTCGCCAGAAAGCATCAACTTCATATATCGTTCCGACGTAAATGAAATAGATAAGAAAGTGTTTTTTAATATACTTAGAATCATTCAACATTATATGCTGTAAATAAGTATATTTAGGGAAGACAAATTTTTAGAGTTAACGCAACATGGGATGTTGAAACTTAATACACTAAAATCGAATAATTTTCAAAACTACTGCCAGGTAGGAACATATCCACTTAGAGCAACACATTAGACAATTTATAGAAAGCATTTGGTCTAACTGATCGTTAATAAACTAAAGATTTAATAAATATCATTATTTTGCATTTGAAACGTTTCAACTTTATCCCAATCTATTAACATAACCTATTCTTTCAGTGTTATTGTTTACTTTTAGATAGACTATGGACGTTTATAAGTACAAGTTTACGTCTTTATGGATTATTATTTATAATTGATAAAAGCAGGAATTACATAGAAACCTACTATCTCAATTAATTGTGTGATAAATAGGAAAGAATATTCAGTATAGTTCAATTTAATATTCAACTTTATCGAAATTGTCTTTTATTAAACTGTATTGAGGAGTTTATTTGACATATATGTATAACGGTCTACTGTTTATTTACGATAAACAGTAAAAATTTACTTTCTTAAGTTTTTAAGTAACTGCAGAAGAACCGTCATTATTCATTCTATATAGAATGGAGGTAATCGAGCTAGTCTCGGATGAAGAAGCTGTAGAAAACAATACAAAGGAAAACAAGAGTTCTAAACTTTACAACAGTAATTGTATAAATTTTCAATGCTCGTCCGGGGTAGACATGAGATCAGCTCCTTCGTTTGCATGCTCTTACTACGGTGTGAATACAGAGAAGAAGAAAAGACGTATGATATGTAAAAAATGTTTTAACTCTGCATTAGACCATCAAAAGGTACGGTTACGAAATAATATGATAAACAGAACATTTCGTTTCACGTTTATATCAATACATTGATTTTCGTAGCAATTAGTCTCAGCTTTTGTGGATCGTAAACCACTGTTAAAATGTGAATTTCCGGATCATACAATGGAAGTCGAAATATCTGATAGTGATGAATCGGATGATGAAAAGAAGAAAGACATAAGTGATGAAGGTGAGATAAAGAGAAACAGAAGTTAAACTGAATTGAGAAAAATGTTGATTAATATTGCATTCTATTGCAGAGAAATATCTGCCAGAGGAGCTGCTTGAGGGTATCGAGGAAATGTTCGAAAGTACTTTAAGAAATGTTTACATCAAATACGATGTTGATTATCAAATCAATGAATCTCATCATATACTAAAAGAGCAGTGGAATAAAATAAATGGTACACTATAATTTTGTAGCATTTATAGTTACATATATTTATTATACATGTATAATATCATGATCATACAATATCATTGTTTAAAACAGAAGAGACAGAAGTTTTGGACAAAACAGTTAAAGATTTAATGCGTACTATGGACACGTTACGTAACAATTTATACAATGACTTCAGGCCACAAATTCAAATGTTACAAGAGCTTCAATTAGAAGATGCAATTTCGGATAATACTTTGTATCCACTGGTGGCAACAAAAAAAGTTACGCAAGTACGAGTGCCGCCTGCAATGCTACAAGATAGTCAACCAGAGATATTACCTATTGATCAAGACAATAGGCAAGTTTTAGCTTTGGATTTACCTCCACCTGGTCCGCTTGTGAAACCACAAATTGATGTGGATAGTGTTGTGTATATTATGAAGCATCCACTTATGCCATGGATTAAAGCAAAGGTTGATAAATCAACTGTTCTAATATTTTGTTAAAATAACTTTACATTGACATTCAATCGCTGTTCTATTCTAATTTATTAGGTACAAACTATTGTTTCAAAAAATCCATTGCATTGTCGTGTGAAGTTATTGCAAAAGAAGTACAATTCAATTGTGAAATCTGTTTTTGGCAAACAAGTTGCACCCGCCGTAATTAGCCAAGTAATAATTCCAGTTGGTACAAGAGTAGTTGCAGTCTTTCGGGATGTTACATCTAGTAACTTTTACAGTGGTGTGATAGCCGAAACACCAAAAGCTACAAACAAATACAGGTATGCCTGCCGATTAAATATAGGATTATACAAGTTGAATTTTTCCTTAACACAATCTTCTTTCAATGATTAGGTATTTGATATTTTTTGATGATGGGTACGCTCAGTATGTTGAGCACAGACATATTTATTTAGTTGGTGAATCCTCTGTCAAGGTGTGGGAAGATATACCTCACGAGTCTCGAGATTTTGTGAAAAAATACATTGAGACGTATCCTGAAAGGCCAATGGTAAAATTACAAACAGGACAAGTAGTGAAAACAGAATGGAACGGCAAATGGTGGATTGCCAGGGTAGTACAAGTTGATGCAAGTTTAGTGCAAATGCATTTTGATGCTGATGGAAGAACTGAGTGGATTTACAGAGGATCTGCTAGATTAGGGCCGTTATATCTTGAACTTTTGAAAGCTAATGCCAGGCAACAAGGGCATCATGCTTCCGTTAACACCCCAACTCGGCATAGACTTCCTGTTATTAATAATGTATGTTTACTAGAGCTGTGCGAGAACCTGAAAATGCCGGGTACCTGATGGAAAATTCGGAAAATTTTCGAGAATCCCGATTCATTCGACAGCCCGTTACGACCTGACATTTTCAAGTTCCCGCGAACCTCTAATGTTTACTAGTTGATAAAACCATCCGTTTTTTATTCCAATTTTATCAGAAACTCTAATTGCCAAATTTATTAATATTTCAGAAAAACAATTTACCTTACGTAGAATATACATCTAACATAGAACCTGAAGAGGATAGAGTTACTCAAACAGAAAAAGCACAAACTCCTGTAGTCAGTGAAAATACAACCGTGATTGTTCCTACTGCACCGCAACAGGCGCGCGCTGTCGCCAGGAAGAGTACCACTAAAAAACAAACTGTTGTTGATACAAATACCTATACTCCTAGCACTGAAACGAAACCTTCGCATAGCATAGTTGTAAGTATATCGTACCAAACAGTCTTCGTAGATTAAGCAAATAACATAGAAATATCAAGAGTATTTGTTCTCCGTTTCAGTATTATCAAACGCAAAATAAGATTCAAACAAAGAAATTTGTTCCACACAAGTGTGGTCCCCAATGTGTTCAGGGTATATCCTTCACACCTGACGATTTGAGAGGTTATTCACCTCTTTCAATACCGCTGCTCTGCGGTTGGAATCGACAACTTTGTAAATATCCTAAAGGCAAAAAGATCACGTTATATCAAGCTCCCTGTGGCGTTAGATTACGGAATATGGAAGAATTACATCAGTACCTCCGCAAAACGGGTAGTCCAATGTCTGTTGACCTATTTGATTTTGATTATTGGGTACATTGTCTAGCCGAGTTTGTGTTAGATAAATGTTTCATTAATATAAAAGTAAGTGCATGGTATAATTGATGTTATCTGGGCGTAAATATTATTCGATTTAGTTAATTTAGTTAATATGTGATGTAACTAAATTATGGATTCCATTTCAAGGATCTCAGTTATGGAGTAGAAAACGTACCAATACCGTGTGTTAATGAACTAGACCACACCCAACCAGATACTATTCGTTATAGTACTCTAAGAGAACCCACGGAAGGCGTCAATCTTAACTTAGATCCGAATTTCTTATGCAGTTGTGATTGCGAAGATGATTGTCAAGTATGTGAACTACACTGAGATAGTATTCCATTGGTGTTAGTTACATTTAACGTCTCTACTAAAAGTGTGCGAGCACCCGAAAATGTCGGGACTAGAATTTTATTCGGGATCGGGCGGGTACTCGAAAATTTCGGATTGCCGAGAATATTAGGTAGTTTTTATATTAGGGAGGATTTATATCCCCATATGACATATTTGCGGGTTCTCGCACACCTCTAGTATCTATATTTAGATTTTCGATTAAAATTTTTTTGTCGAATAGGATAAGACGAAGTGCCAGTGCTGGCAGCTAACAATACAAGGTGCAACTCTTGGAGGAAGAGTGCCAAACACATCTGTTGGTTATGTGTATAAACGTCTACCAGAACCGGTGACTACTGGAATCTACGAATGTAATTCAGGATGTAAATGCGCTGTAAAGACTTGTTTGAATAGGGTAGTGCAGCATCCTCTGACATTGAAATTACAAGTGTTCAAAACAGCTCCCCGAGGTTGGGGCATTAGATGCCTAAATGATATACCTCTGGGATCTTTTATTTGTATTTATGCTGGCAGATTGCTTACGGAACAGGTAACTTGAAATGAGTACTAGTTCAAATTATTGCGAATAATATGAAATAAAAGAGATGCTGCTGTAATGTTAGTTATACATTGCAGGGAGCCAATGAAGGTGGAAAAAATTACGGTGACGAATATTTAGCTGAATTGGATTACGTTGAAGTAGTGGAAGGAATTAAGGAGGGCTATGAGAGTGACGTTCTTGAGCCAGAGATGCCATTATCTACGCCAGATGATAAAAAGAAGTCTGTGACAAGCGACGATGAAGATTATAGACCAAATCCGAATACGAACGATTCGGACGAGGACTTTGACATTAGCAAATATGCGAACTTCAATGTAGATTCACCAGATCCTTCATCTATCAGGTAAATAAAGAATAATAATTTCTAACTTTGATATAATTTGTATATGAGCTACTAATTGCGCCACTGTGTATCAATTTAGGAAACGACTTAGAAAACGAAAGCGAGAAGAGACCAATACTCAGGATGGGTCTGAAGAGAATAGTGAAGATGGAATTAGTACTAAAAATTCCGAGATTCTATCGAAATCGTCAGCGAATGAAAATCAAGAACCAATCACGATAAGCGATGAAGAAGAAACTAGAAGCGGTAGACGTGAACCAAGTAGATTCGATCCTACAGTTGAGCCAGCGCAATTAGAAAGGCCTACATTTAAATCAGTAAGAGATTTCTTTGGAGAGGAAGAGGCTGTTTATATAATGGATGCCAAAACAACGGGAAATATAGGGCGTTATTTAAATGTAAGTAAACTGTATATTATCCCGAGTTAATTCTTGTTTGATATTCACCGTCGCTAAATCCTTTAATAAGAATTATTGTCAATGTAAATACTTCGTTATTATACTTGTACATACTGCTCCTATGATTATCACCGATCGCAATTATGTATGTAATAACAGTATATTTTCTTAATGATTTCAGCACTCTTGCGATCCAAACGTTTTCGTTCAAAACGTATTTGTTGACACACACGATGTAAGATTTCCATGGGTGGCATTTTTCGCTTTAAATTACATAAGGGCGGGTCAAGAATTAACGTGGAATTATAGCTACGATGTTGGAAGTATACCGGGTAAAGTTATCATATGTAAGTGTGGAGCATCTAATTGTAGAGGTCGACTTTTATAATGTATGTCACACTTGATAATAAGAAGAATAAAATTTTTTTTCTTCATCCTTTTCTGGTATGTATTCCACAGTATTGAATTGCGCATAATCATATAAATGATACAAATTGTGAGTAGAAATTTGTTCAGAAATTCTGATGTTCATGGTTTTCGTTTTGTTATATTTATTATTCATTAAAATATAACTTAGCTTACAAAATAAAGTAGACCTGTCGCATAGAACAAATTATATGCATTTTACAAATTGTAAATGTTTCTTCCTGAGTTAATTTTAATATGCTATTACAATACAGATTTCTTTTATAATTCTAATGAACGTAACGTTTCTGAAAAGATATATCTATAATATATTTTATGACTATCAAAGATAATACAGTCTTTGCATTTTTAATAATTGACATCGGATAAAGAAATTTTGATATATATAAGACTTCTAACAGTATTCTGAAAGTTCCATTAATATATATGTATATATTATATATATATATATATATATTAATTGTAATCAATATCGAATAATAAATAAACGATAAATATGGGTTTAATAATAAAATACAACTGTATACATAACAATGATGCATTGGCTTATTATTTTTGATTATTGTACACCTTTTAAAACCTTTTCAGACATGTCAAGTAATTAGTACCATAAAGATAGCTCTTTAATCTCATTCTATAATTTATACATGCCTTTCCTCGAACTCAGTTAAATTATGTATGTATATATTTCGAATAGAGCATTTATAGTATTTTATATGTATTCTTTCTCGCAAAGGTATTAATCTAAGCTGGAATTATTATTTTGATAATAGATCACAAAAAAATGTATAAAAAGAAATTCATAACGTTCATAAATTAATAACAAATATTTAAAATACGATGCTGCATCTTATGAATGTATCAAAATATCTTCTGCTATATGTGATTAGATGTTTTAAAAAATAAATTTGTTCTTGTGTTAGTTTTATAAAAAAGAGAAGAACAAAATAGTATAATATACTACTTTAAAGCTGAAATTATACGTACATCGAAATTCCTAAGAATAACCGTGTAAGACTATGAGTTCATGATTATACACTCCAAATGTGCGATATATTATTATAAAACTACATTTGTGTACCTATATCTTTTAATTTAAAGTGCATAAATACGATAGTCTAGTCATATGCAAGAAAATTAAGAGAAAGCAATGGTGATACTCCTATGAGGAACATTAAAATACTAAAATAACAAAATTATCGCTCTGTGTTTTGGTCAGCTTTGTGCTAGTGAAGCTTTAGCAGTTGTTTAATCTCATCTTTCTCGGCAGCATCCAAATAACTGGTCCCATCTGGTGTTAGACCATCTGGTTTAGCTCCTTTTTCTAATAACAGTTTTACACAATTTGTGTGTCCTTCCCAAATTGCTGCTAATAATGTTGTTATACCATGCTTGTCTGTAGCCTATAAACAAATATACATTATTGTAACGCGTACGTTGTTTTTACCTATGCGAATTTATTGGTATAATTTTTTTTTAAATACTTTATTTATAAGTTAATTCTATTTTCTCATAGATGCAATTTAAAAATTAAATGGTTACATGAGGTTATTTTCTTATTATTCGTGGAATGAAATTATTATATAAACTTTAGGAAAAGTTCCTTATTTCTACCCTGTGTGTAATTTTATAGATTAAATGTATATACATATAATATGCATATATGAAACGAGTTGGACCTCTATTATGTGTAGTTATATTCACAGTCCACTCAGAAAATTTCATATATCTAGAACCACTCTTACTCTTCTATCACATACATATATCAAGCTTAACTTTTTAAAACATATTTACATTTGCATTTGCACCCTTCTCCAAAAGGTATCTGACGACTTCATTCTGACCATAATCAGCTGCATAATGCAGTGGTGTCCTTCCATCAATTATTTGATTAACGTCAATATTCTATGAACAGAAATATACTTGTAAGACCTACATTCATGGAAAAACATACACGATACGTAAGAAGGAAATACAACTAATTTTTACAGCCATTCTTTTGTTACGATCAATTTTTTACACAAAGTAAATTATAAAGATCTTGGGCGAATCAAATCAGAAGTTCTGAGAAACGTATCATTATGACATTTCTGATTAGCCGACAGTCGGATAGCAAAGAAAAAGGAAATTGAACGTCTTGTATTTGCCTTATTCTCAACGATATCCCGCACTTGTTCCAAATCACCATTCTTTATACCCCAAACGAGCTCACTCATTTTCGTTACGGGTTATTGGAAGATTCACCGATTAGAACACACGGTCTCTCGAACGTCCACGTTTATTCTAATCAGTTCACGCTCGTTCTCACGTCCATTAAATTTGGTTAAATAGCGAATTTCGCTGAAACAATTTTTCGGCGCTGCCAACATATGCGGCGAGAAAACGAAACTCGTAATGCGTCATGCGCATGCGTCCACATGCGCCATGATCACGGTACCAACATCAGACACTGCCAAAAAGAATTTCGCAAATTTTTAGAAATACATAAACTGAATGTAACATTTACATAAAAAGATTTGTTTACTAGTCAAAACTGAAAAATTCTCTCTTATTCTACCTTTATCCTTTGTAAAATTATTTTCAGACTATAAACAAGACTGCTCTTCCGACAGGCAAAAATATCATTTTACAAATTCTTTCAGAATTGTATATATTTTCAAATCTTTCGTTCAACACTTTTTAATAGTTAATTAAATGAAATTTACTTTACCAACTAACTTTATAAGTTTTGTAAAATTTCAATATAATTCTTATATTTTATACTTTGATTTAGCATTTTACTTTAGCGCGAGTGGAAGGGATTTTCAAAAGAAGCGGGAAACAAAGGAAATATTACCGTTTATGTATAAGTATAAAAATTAAAAATATAATGTATCTTTCAACGGGTTGAATGATGGAAATCAATATTTAATAGTTGCCAAGTGAACGTAGAAGTATATACATATTATCCAAATGCTTTTTCAATTGTAAAAATGAAATGTAAAATAAATTATAATGCTCCGTCAATACCTTCATGTCTATGTATTTAATTCTTCAAGTTGCAGACAGCTCTATTTTAATTATTGCGATAACAAAAGATTAGTATATATATTTATATATATTTTCACAGAACTGCAGACTTTGATTTTCCAAGGAAAATATTAAAATAACGAATTCAAATTTGGTTCTGATAATGAACAATTAAATTTTTTTCGACGATCTCGTTTCATGTCATTTCGAATCGTTTTTAAATGATTGGCGAGGAAATGAATGGCTGGAGGCGAACGTTGAATTAAATAGATATTAATTTAATCACATATAGTTACAATCACACATGTTTTTACATTATGTACGCAGAGCTTTCTACTTCCAGAAAAAGACGGGATAATTGCTACTCTACGGGGCGATGGTTACAGCTGGAATTAAGAATGGACGGTGTGCATCTGAATCTCATTTCCGGGACTAGGAGACTGAACAGACACGGTAACTGTGAAAATGACGCTATTCACCCTACAATCAACGATAATCCTGCCGTTGAATTTTTCTTTTTTGAATATAACGATCCGGACATTTTCCACGGATTTTCATATCGATCAATAAAACAAAGAGACATGGAAGTGCGTAAAGAATAATAATAATTATATACAATGTAATAATAGCCTCGCGTGAAGTTGAATCGCGTCGAAGGGTAACAGGAAGTTGCGATGTGGCCTCCTCGTGACGAAACAGGCGCGCATCGAGGCGCGACGACGAAAGTAACGTTCCTCCTCGCATACGGCTATGAGTTCCTGTCCTAATGCCTTTTTTCCTTCAACAATCTCTTGCAATCTAATGTCTAATGCCGATTTCATTCTTACGAGTTCTTTTTAGAATGAACGTTCTTCAGCCTGCCCAACGTTTCAATCTTTCAATTGTTTTCTTTTATTATACCAAGTAATATGAAATGATTTGTGCATTAATTTCTTTCTACATATTTTCGAGTCTACCTCTTTAAGATCAACGGTGATCTATTTATTGGACCTAATACATATAGCTAATACGAATTTAAATGGAACGTATCCGAGAAAAATGGATCCGCATCCCCGAATGAAATACTATGGATGTGGTGTCCCGGTAACCGGAAGTGGGCGGTGAAGAGACGAAGCCGGAAGGTAGACAAAGCGTTTTCAGGGCAAGTGATGGATACTTTTGTTGTTCGTTTGATCTTTCGTGTTCACGGGGGCCACATGTTTGCGCTCGAGATTAGGCTTTCGCGGGTGCAGCTTCTGATGGTTTCTCGTCTTCGACAATCTGCGTGGGCGGTGGCAGAGTCGGGATCTCTGGGTATTCCAGTTTCGCTCCTTCCTCGCAATCGAAGGTCGGACAGCAATCGGGGAAGGGCGCGGTCTTGTTCGTCTTTTCGGACAGCTTGCATTTGGGATTCGCCTTCGGCAACGGTCCGCAGTCCTCGACCAGCTCGAATAGACGGCCAGAGTTGTCATCGGCCGGCACACAGGTCGAACGGCCACAGAATGGTGTCAGGTCCCATGATTTTGTTGGCTCAATGGTGGCGCACTTTGTCGAGGCGAAGCACATGCCCGGGAAATCTATAACAATAGATATTTATACGTGACTACTCGAGCAGCTTGTGGTAGGATCGGTACCTAAGGTCAATTAGGTTTGTGCGACGAATCACCTAATTGAAACTCTTATTTTGAGGTCAATTAACTTAATCAAATTCTTATTTCGTCCTTGAATTCATTCAGGTCTCGACGTAATTAACACTTTTGTAAATTAATGTATAAACACTTGTGCATCTATCCCTTTATTGGACATAACATGGTTCATGTTAGGTATACAAATTAATTCGTGGTCATTTCTTCATTTATTGTCTGTCCACAAACAACCAGGACAGATTCAAGTCTTCGAAATCGTACAGGTAACTGACGGAGGCATGTTAGCAAGAATGTTAATGGTGACTGATGGAGGGGGACACGAATCAATTTGTACACCTAATAGTTCAAGCTTAAACAAGATCGAATGGTTAAACAAAATCCAGTATCGTGTAGTGTGCGCGCTACATCAAATCAATTTCGAAAACGCTTGGCATTCCGGGTGAGTCACCGGTCGGGTTTTCACCGGTAAAAGTAAAATCTCATCGTACATGAGCAACGGCTCGCGAAGATTGCATTTCTTTGGGAATGTCGTCATCGGAGTGTGCAAGATGCATAGACACGGGCATTATCCGCGGAGCTAACTGTGAAAGGTATCGTTACTTTCTAATTCTAATGCATACGTGTGTGCAAGACAAATCGTTGTAACGAGCTTCTCGTCGCGTCTTATGACACTAAACTGTGCGCACTTCTTATCAGAAGAAGCTCATACCGTGGAACTCAGAAGCTGTACGCAGAAAACGGTGTTACACATCCTTTCGCAGACATTGCAGCTATCGGATTATCTTGAAAGTTAGTTTCACTTAATAATACGTAACCTCATTGAAGCGGAACATTTACGGCTGCAATGATTAGAGCTTCTTTAACAAGCGTAACAGCTTGATACAATAGGAAACGAAACAATTCTGCAGCAGCTGAAATACAAAATCAGTGAATTTTCACCCGAGGGCTCGTTGCTTTTTCAAGATGAACGGTTTAGCGTTGCAGGAACTGTTCAATTCACTCAATTCAATTGTCTTCCGCCTACTGACAGAGACTGAGGGGGCGTTCGTTTACTTTGCCCCTACATCCGGTGTCGCGTGTCTATCGCGGCAATTTTTTTACTTAACTTATGCTACAGGTATTATGGCGTCATAGCTCGCGACAGGGACACTGGTCTTACCGTGACCGCGTGTTGATGTATCGCCGACAGGATGATAGAGTTTCGTCGGCGCGGTAATTCACCCGTTGGAAATTTCAAGGAGAAACACTTTCACTGTCACCGTGGACACCGCGTTGTGTAATTTTCGCGAGCTCTAAATGAATTACTGCACGATCGCGAAATTAAATCCTTAATGCTCGTCGGAGCTACTCTGTGAACACCTTTCCATCCTGTCGCAAACGTTGTTTCCCTTTTCTTCTAGGAGGATTGTCTCAATACATGACGAACACGACTCGATATTGATCCACCGAGCTGCTTCCGGCGTAGCGAAGAAAATATTATTCCCTCTTTCTGACTTATTTCTACAAAAAACGTGGTAATAATTTCCTGGCTGGTTGTAAGAAAGGAGCGGTAGGATGCGACCACACAACGCTCGCCTACTTTGGCGGACGTGATTTATTTAAATAATGACGTGTCCGTTACCGTTTTCTCAATGCCACCGTTACGTCGAAGGTTTCACGTGACGGGCACCCACACCATCGATGATGGTATCGTGGTTGTAACGCCGATTCTCGCGGGACACCTGAATCGCGAGAAAGTAGATCGGCAGGTCTCGTGTCGCGAGATCGGTTTTCTGTCTGTCGAACACATGTTCGACTAAGTGTGCCGAAGAGTTCTCGAAATTTCTCGGCGGTCTCTGCCTTTTTTATATAACCCTGTAGCTACACCTGTAGCCAGAGTGTTCATGCAAATCGGTATCGAAGAACAATGTACTTTGCATCGATTCATTTGTATTTTTGTGGGTAGAAAATGGTACGCAGGAATTGAAAGTGAAGTGAATATGGCCGTCGCGTCGCTAGACGAGTCATAATTCTTACGGATCATTATTCGAAACGGAAGCGGCGAAACATGATTCTCGATCGCCTAACCACTTTCACCGGTTTAAGACTCGTCTGCTACCGAGGGTCAGCTTTCGTGTCAGCGGGTGTAACGTTACATCCGTAGACTTCAGCTTCCCCTTCGAACGATCAAACTACATATATTAAAGTGTACCAAAAATTTCTTGTATCACGAAAATGTTTCAACGTAAAGTTTCGAACAAGCTGCAGAATAAAATTGCAGCAGCGATTACCGTTTTGTAACCTTCCTGTTATGTTCATTGGTATCTTTGTTTTCTCCGCGAACGTCTTCGAAATATAAAGTGACTTTTGCATTCCCGCTACCCGAATTTGGAAATCTTATCCCGAGCTGCATCCGGTTACCCGTTAATTAAGCAGGCGATAAATCGAATGATCGCGGTAATTGTGCCTCTCACCGTGTATTTATTCGATTAATGAATCCGCAGGCTATCGTTTCGATAAATGCGTGATATTTCCTCGTAATTGTGTGTTATTTTGTTACGGCCCGACAGCGCGCGTCGTCTTTCGAAAGTTCCTTAGACGGCGACGGGTCGTTCATGTAATCGCTGGTTGCACGACGGTAGATAATATGATCGAAGAGCAAACGATTGTTCCCGGCGTTTCCTTGATTGAGGACGCGAAATCGCGAATTCTCATTCGGGTCCCGCTTTCGTCGCGACCCAACCCACGAGCCTACTTTTACGATTCCCGATCGGAACGGGTACACGCATAGTTCGTGATCGAAAAACTTAACCGCTGAGGATTTTACCATTCGGATTGTAAGGTTGCACGACAGGCTCGTTCTCGATCAATTATATCGAAAATCTGCAAAAATACAGAGTTCGTATCTCATCGCGTATCGTTCGGTTGCTGCATCTTTTGTAAACGCGAAGGGCCGCAGCCTGTTGAGTACAAAAGGATACACGGTCTCGTGTGCACCTTACGGTAAAAGTTTCGTAACGTGGTCTAATCTCATTATCCTTATTCCGCGTGCGTATAAATAGCGTGTCCTCAGCGTGTCCGAGACACGCGACACCATACGTACATAAACGTACGTGATGCCGTGTTCGGGCCCGGAGCAACTAGGCTGATTCGATCATTCATCGGAATCCAGGCCTGGAGCGAGAAATACGGAGTATCTGGGCCAGGGTGCTCCGGGACCGATCTTCGATATCGTCTAACCGGAATCGGCAAGGACACACTCCTAAGAGCCCATTGTCCGCGTCATAGATTCGTGGAACTTCTCTGTATTAGGGTATTCATCATCGTGTATCATCAAACATCCCTTTTTCTCACGATTTTTATTTTGCATATAGATCTGCAGTCTATTCGTAAGATGTTTGTAACGATTAAGGATTCGTAGAAGGTAATTCACCTTGACCCGTCAGTCGACTCACCTGTCCGCGAGGGTGCCGTATAAAGAATCAAGAAAAAAAGACGAAACAAGCTCGATCCCGGGATATGGTCAAGAGGAACGCGTGTCAGTCGACGGAACTTTCACGGTTGTCGATCTTGAGGCGTTTCCCATTTTTCTGTTCGCGTGTCGCGACCGAAATCGTGTCCTCGCGTAACGGTGAATGAGGGATTTGGAGGCCGAGACACGCCTAGAACTCTTTGTGGACAATCGTTATTCTTTTCTGCGGAGAAGGAAGGTTTGTCTTCGCTCGTAGCAGTTACGGTTCGGCGAGTAACGTGATGAACGACACCTAAACACAATGACGAGTCGACGAGAGTCTTGTCTTCAAGGACTGCGATTAATTGTGAATGGAAAGCTGGGGAGACGGGCGTGGTTAACAGAATCGATGAAACTGCGTTTCGTCAGCGTTTTCCTGCAGTCTCAACCCTTGCACGTCGGCCAAGCCGATTCCATCCGAAAATAACCCTTCTGCATTTTTAAGAATGCTCACGGTTACCCGCCGTCTATTCTCAAGGAAAATTTGAAATTTTTATTAGCTGCTCTATGTAATGGACTTTCGAACTTTCATCAAAATGATTTTGTAACTATGTACCTTCAAGCAAATTGATAGAAACGTTACTTCCACGACCAACTGATTTAATACTGTATAAAGTCTAGACGTTTATCTCGATTCTACATTCGATCTTTATATTGGAACTTACACCTATCGATAACGCGCTGTTCTAAGAAGGTCTATTATCTTCGCGCTTGGTAAACATGGTTTTAACCTTGGGACAAGCATACACACTTCTCGCAACGCAATCTATCCGGGTGGTTCTTGCCGAAGAAAGGAAATTTCTATCGATTACACCCCGTTAACAACAAATTGTTCGAAGTGCAAACACGGAAGAAGAAAGTGGGAAACAGGAAGTCGATTTAATCTGAAACGTGGAATGGATTAACCTGTTGATCGAACAAGGCTACGTCTAACCGGTTCGATGATTCTGGTTTGTCCTTGGAATGCGACAAAATACGTGAATTAATTTTGCACACTAGACCGTCGATTTTCTAAAGTACTTTATCTAGGTCTCTATACACCATAATCGCCACATTGCTGTATAAATAGTTGACATTTTCATTGAGGGTATGAATGATTTTCGATAGCATTTAGGGGTAGCAGGTACTTTTTGTTTAATTATTTTATTGCAACGTCAATTATATCGGGAAGAATAGCTTCATCCCCTAATTTGTAAATCGCGAAGGTCAGCAGAAACGAAATACAAATTCTAAGCCGAACAGCGTATCCAGCTTTGGAGGTCAATGATCAGAAATTAGACATAACATTAGTAAACCATTGGAGTAGTTCTTCCAAAAGTACAATTTTTCCCTGAGAGAATAAATATCGAGAACTGTATGCCGCAAAACCGCGAAATCTTCGGCAGAATGGGAACATTTATTATGAACTATTATTATAAATTATTAATTCTTTTCGAAATCTAGAACTTGTAAATTTAATTTAGCAACATTTAAATTAATTGCCGTGTAGTAAATATACTCAAGTTTTGCTTTACGCGAGGGGATGCAAAACTCTACCCAGTAGTTGAGGATTGACACGTTCACGATCAGGACATCTAAGCACGAATATAAAAGTCAATGACAGATTCACCAACATTGAACTTGTGTGAATCTTATCCACAGGTTATTCCAAATACATAGTAGCGAACTTATTAACCCTTCGCACACTCAATTATTTTTCAATTCTGTTGCCAACTCCCTACTATTTTAAAATGTCGAATGTGACACGACATAGGAGTTCCTGTGATAAAAACTGATGTCGAGTCACACTCAATAAAGGAGTGGAAAGGTTAAGGTACGTAGACTAAAGCCTGGGGTGGAAAATAGAACAAAAACCTCGAATAGGGGCTACGTTATATGTACATACAATGACTCGAATTAATATTTTAATTCGATTGATTGATTACTTTTTTAATATCGTACTATACGATTTGAACTTTTTTGTGAAGCTAGAGCAATTAGTTTACTACAGGATGTGAAAAGAAATTTTTGTATAGAAAATACTAAAAGTTTCATTTTACCATTTTTTTATACAGGCCTATATTGAAAATTTAAAAAATACGTTTTGTAGATCTGTGTCAATGAAACATATTCTGAAAATTTCGTCAAAATCGATCGACGTTGCAATGAGCTACAAACGTTTAAAAATGGTAAGAATCGCAGATTTTTACTATTTTCGGCCTATATCTAAGAATTCTTACATCTTTCAATGCCTGTCGTTTTTTTCCCGCATCAACCGATTTCGATAAAACGTTCAAAGTGCATATAATTGACACAGACCTACAAACCGTACTTTTTAAATTTTCAATATAGGCCCACATAAAAATTTGTAAAATGCATCTTTTAGTATTTTTTCTACAGTTCCGCTCAATTGCTATTTTTGAACAAAATTTTTCTTCACATCCTGTAGTAAACTAATTGCCCTAGCTTCCCAAAAAAGTACAATATTCAAAAAGTTATCGTCTTTTTTAGAGCGTCTGAATATTAATTCGAGTAACTGCATGTCTAATAAAGTCAACCCTCCTATACAACGTTTATAAATTGTTGCGAAGGGATGACTGAATCGTATTGAAAAATATGTTCTATCTATCGAGATACGGTAAGGGAAGGAGAATTTGTTCGAATTTTTAAATCCGCCAGTGGTCCCAGGAAGGAAGATAGCTAGAAAGACTCACCGCGAAGAACGTCAGCAGGGATGAGCCTCCTGTACGTTTTGGGTCGTTCTTCCTCCTTCTCCTCAGCGGCGAAGACGACGACCGCGACGACGAGCAACAAGACCGGCAACAGCTTCATGGCGACAGTTGGTTGCAAGCGGAGGAGGATCGACACCGAAGAAGGAGGAAGAGATGAAGAAAAAATCTATAGAGTCCTCGTGTACCGATTAAGAACTGGTTGGGCCCGATTCTCCTGCCGGCATTTTATAGCTACCCACGGGGCGGGGTCCTGTGATCCCCACCAGACATTATGGTCTCTCACCTCTTGAACCACCAGTCACCAAAGAATCATTCCCGTCCGAAGCTGGATCGTCATCGTCCACCACACGCGCGCACCATGCACGGACGCCGAGATGATTCGTGCCGGACTGTCCCCTGATCCGCCATGGTGCTCTCGGCACGAATCATTCGAGCTCTATGTACGCCTACCCCTCCTCCCATGTACGTATTGTAGTCGTCGCGGTGTATACGCACACGGATGTACTATGGAAATCGAATCGAATCCACGACCAATGCATTCCGCTTGTCCGCGATACATATGACAAAGTGGGTTAGCATTCGGTGTATGGGTTTTCTTCGTTCTCTTTTTTTGGTCCTGCCCAGGTCTGGCCTCCTCGAGAGCACCATTCCTTTCATTCGGTCAATTAAATCGTTCGGCTCGTAGGAAAGTTTCGGTCACCTTAGGTATTCTTTTCTTTTCTTTTTCTACGGGTGTCGTAATGGACATTTTAATAGTCGGGTTGGAGATAACTTTTTTCAGTGAGCTAATTATTGAATCACCGTGTGGATTTAATTTAGTTGTCGTGTAAAATGGTAGTGTAGTTATTGGGAATGTTCATACGTGCGATGCAAACTTAGCTCAAACATGATCTCTTCAAGGCCACTTTTTTCTTTGAATTATTCCATATAGGAAAGTTTCGGTCCCAATATTCGCGGTTTCGCCTGTAAACGATAATATCGCGGTTTACTAAAATAATACAACGAAAATTATACATGTAACTGTGTATAACTTTGTGCAAATAGTAAAAGATTCGAAAAATCTGAGAATGTTAATACGTTGTTTGCAAGGTATATTAAGGGATGAAATAAATTTTTATTCCCTTAATCTTTACAACCCTCTCTCTTCTATGTATCAATTTTTTTCGTGTACTGTATAAGAACGTATATGAACTGCATCTTAACCAAGGAATTGAACAATTCCAAAAAATGACTTTCTCAATGTTATTCGAAGTATGAAGCAATCTACGTCAAATGTACACCACCGTCCATAAGTCACCGGACACCTGGTTGCTCTAAAGAAAATGCAAATTCTGATGTGGATACCAGCTCATGAAGCAATCTTACTAGTAGATTGTTTTATTTTTATGTAAGACAGTGGCTCCGAACACATATAGAACAGCTCTCCACCTTTCACCAGAATTGCTTTAAAAATTAGGAAAAGATAACGAGCTCGAAGTTACACAATACTCGCCGCAGTGCACCCACTAAAATACAATTAAAACGTAATGACGCTAACTAGATAAACGACCGAAGAACGTGCACCGAGAATCGGCGAGGAATTTCTGGGAAAGATTACAAAAACTGTGAAGTATAATTAGCTCGAGAATATAGGTATTAAAAAGTTCACCATTAGATCATCCAGATTGATTCGAACGATTTCTATATGTTGCAATCACACTAATGAAGAAGATGTTCTATATTGTTCGCCGTGTTCAATAATGCTTGAATTCTCACCAAACACTAAGAGATGTTTGCGAATTCAGAAAAGCATTATTGGCATTTCTACTTTCCCGAAGAAAGTTATGCGCGTTGTCACTTAAAATGTTCCCCATAATTTGCATAAGAGGCTATGAGGTGATCGAAGCAAACGGAGGCAGCAAATATCTGCGAGACAGTAGGTGTAGTTCGAAATTTGACGGAGCAAAAATAATTATTAATAACATTACCTACACGAACTGGGTGGTTTCAAACTAATAAATTCGGTTGAAAGTTTTCATACGAGGATATGAAGCTGTTCATTGAAAGCGAGAAATAGGAATAAATGGGACTAATAAACATTTTTTATGATCAAGCAATTTATTTTGAGAAAGGTCGTCTACGGGGTACGGACCGAAATAAGGCGCGGCGACCCTACCTAATAAATTTTGCCCTAATCCTGGCTTTCGCAAGGCAATTAACCCTTACTCGGTAAGCATTGTTCCGAGAACCATAAACCATAAACCATGGTTGTGCCTGACCTATTTGCGATCTAATGTGGATAAAAGTCTTTTTAAAAAATCTGGACAAATCAAGTAACATCTTCAAACCTGAATGGAGATTAGAACAAGATATTTAAGCAATAGTTTGTTTTAAACATATTAATAAGAAATATCGTCCACGAGAGAGCTACACTTTTCGAATTCGCTCAGACACGATCCTGATTTACGAAGCAAGGATTGAATTTGTCCTTGATGTCGAGTTTGTAAAATGATTCATCTCGAAATGAAAATTTGCATAAAGATTCGCAGTTTAGATAGAAGCAGTCGGATGACTAAAAAAAAGTGGTCTCGAGCAATCTGGTTCGATAAAGATCTCTTGTTCGTCCTCGTACCCGTAAGGATAACGGAGGTTCTCTTATGGCGGGCAAACAAAGGCGACTGGCGACATTCGTGGCAGCGTCACGCGACTCGAAACAAGTAAGTATTGCACAAGGAAGAGAGTCTGGGCGAACTCGTTTCCCTTTCGTTCTCGTCCCGTCGTGTTTACCCATGACGCGTTCACCGTAGAATATAACTGAATCTTTCCGTGACCGTCGCATCGCTTCTCGTGAAATCTTGATTACCAACGGCTGTAAAAGCGTATCGTCCGCGAGCCTAATTAGACTCAATTAGGATACCCACGTTCGCGATGCTCTAATGATTCGCGCCGCTCCGGACCAGGCCGGCGCGGCGTTAACGAAAATAGCAATAATCATTTGGACTGTGACAACACAGTTCTTTTTTGTATTACTTTCTGATTAATTTCCCTGTATGTGAAATGTTACAATGAAAACTGTTAATAAAAACAATGTAAACTACTGTAGACTATTCAGTTTATTTTCAAGAATATTGGGAATCATCTTAATTGATTAACGGATAATAAATTCGCTAATGATCCCACGAAATAAAATATTACGGCCTCGAAGAAATAAAATAACGGGGGCCGGAAGTGATTTACGTTTCAGCGCATAGTGTCGAAGTTTCAACAACGTTTGGACCATGATGGCAAACTTTCGCTATTTCGTTGAGAAGCATCTCAGCGAACAGCTTTGCATGCGTCTATTATACTTAAACACATGTGTCCCGCAAGAAAAAGTATCGTTCGAAGTTAACTAGACAAGCAATGGCTTCGAGAGTTTCTTCCTGACCATTCGAAGCAACAAGTAGGAAGGAATCATGTTAGTGTTGCTGTATGGTTAATAACCGTTGCGCAACAAGTTCATCTATATAATTTACGAGGAACTTTAGCGGTAGCATTGAGCGCCGCTGCACTTATAACGCGATTAAAAAGTAACGGAAATATTTCACCAGTGTCGGAACAAAGGGAAGCGAAACTTCATTCTAAAATAACGGGCGAAAACATAGATCCGGCAGAAGTAAAGATATTCTTCGGTTCGCACGGTGAAAGTGAAAACTAAGATCTCTGACTTGTTAAAGAACCTATCGGAAGTATATGATACGGAAAATATAAGATCCTATGCTTATCCCTGTTCACCGATGCTCCCCGCCATTTTGTAAAAGTGAGCATTACAAGTGCATAATGATCCGCAGTCTGCTTACTTATGACAATATTCCACTTTGAACTTTCCATTCGCTGTTTGCGAGTACGACCAACTGTTTCTCGAATAGAACGTTCTCTTCGTACGGCGATAAAAGATAAAAGAAAGAAGGAGGAATACATTTTATGCTCGCTCCGAAATTAATTATCGAAATGGAACGGAGAAGCGCGGTCGAGGCATAAAATCGCGAGATAGGAAAGCGAAGGAGAAAGGGAAAGTTGCCCATCGGCGTCCTTATCCCAGGTGAAGAGACTGTAACCTTCTGAATCACCGGTTCTGAGCAAGTTCGAGGAACTTCAAGCGGAACAGCTTGACATCTTTCTGGACACCTCTCGCAGATGGTGTACAAAATCATGTGCTCTTCCTAGAAGGAGAATTTTGTTGCGAGCTGCAAAACATCGTTTTTCCATCTACATAATTTATAGCGAACTTGTGCTTCTCATCCGTTTCATCAGTTTACTGTTCTTCTGCATCCGACGACCTCGAAATCCCTCGACTGTCTGTACTCGAGCGACTTCACGGGGAACAAAGCTTCTTTCAGAGCTCCTTCCGCTTTCTCTTCAGACGACTCTCCCTCGACCGCCAGTTTCTCGTCTCCCGATGATGAAAATGAAAGAGTCGCGTGTTTCGACCTTATCCGCGTTGCGGAAGACAGAGTCGCGGATGGCACCGCACGCGGAGCAAACGGGACCACATTCTCCGAGCCCTTGCCACTTTCCAACAAGAAACTGTGTACCAGAGCCTGTAACACGAGGACATCGCTTACGATATTGTCCTTCACGTGTGCGAAAACTCAGGTCGTCGAAGATCTGACGTACGACTAACGTTGCAGGATCTCTACTTTGACCACTAATTGTTGGATATCTTCAAGACCTTCTCCTTCTAGAAATCTAGGAAGTTTTAATGTCGATTCGACCCTGTTCTCTGCTGAACGGATTACATTTGAGATCTTTCCATTAGGCGTTTAATGCTGATGTTCTTATCTCTTTGATATTATATCTTCCACCGTGAAAGTCTCAAGTCTCTGTTAAGATTTAGCCTCTTCGGGGAGCCTAATCGCAAATATGCAAAATTTGTTGCTTTTCTCGCCCGGAGAACTTTCTCAAACAGAGTAGAGAAATTGCTTATTCTCGATGTTTATTCTTCCCACGATTAGAAAGCCCAATTAACGTGTTGATTAGAGGCCTGTTCAACGCCCCCAATTCTGGACGCAAAGTACCATAATTTTCAGAATTTAATGGACACTTTTATCTGCATTTGAATGGATTCCGTGATGAAAGTATGCGACAATTCGCGCAATCATAAATTTTGTGAGACAAAGTGCTCATAATTGGTCTGGCTTCTTATGAACGTGAATCGTACTGTCATCAATGTGCCACGTGGCGAAGAACATTGTAGCAGATCCGGAATGTCAGGTTCGACTCAAGTTGCAACCGGTTGCAGATAATAGCGTCGAAAGAAATCCCTGCACACCAGAAAAGGTAGCTGGTGTGAAAAGCGTGGGACCAGAGCTGAACAGAGCTGTCACGATTTATTACACTAATTTAACTAGTATCGAGACATGCCTAAAGTGAAGATTATGTGCAAAACCGATGTAATTACTAAATTATAAGTGGTAACAAATAATTACGCTTCTCTGTTTGCTGATAATTTGTGACCGGTGACGAACGAAGGAAGAAGAAGGACACATGACTTTTTACACCTCGGTAAGGCCTGTGAACGAACGCGTGAGTCATTGAATGCATCATATCTTAGCACACTATCCGCTGAACGTCATTAGACACTATCTCGAGACCCAACAATTATTCTTCGGCAATCCGTTAATTAAGTTATTATTAAATTCTTTGTCAATTATCTCTCCGACGACGGATATTCATGACAACAACACAACTTTTTCTACTTTTCTACACTTCTTCTAAACACGTTACTCTTTCTACCAGTAGGAAACACAAGAACTGAATTGTTTCATGACCATACCGCCGTCCAAGGATTACTAAAAATGAATGAGACCCCTTCTCGATAGACCTTGACACTGAAAATTTTCCTAAACAGCTAGCCGAGTAGAAAAGCCTCAACAAAAGCGGCCCTTCACATTTTCCGCCCTCTATTCAACATTGAAACGCTAACAACTCTTAGAACAATCTCGAACGGGTCAGCAAGTGGAACAGAATACATAGTTGTTCTTTTAACGTGGGCTTTGACTCGCCTCGCCGTTCAATGCTCGCAAGGAAAATATTGCGAAATGTAGAGATACCCTAACCGCATTACAGTCGCTCGTACGAGCGAAACAAATACATACGAATTTGTGCCGGATATTCGGATGACGCAATTTTTAAAAGCTGCGATAACCGGATATACGTGTGCAGAGTCACGATCCACTTAAATTATATCATACCCGTATAAATATGTATAAGCCGAAAAATAATATGCTTGTTACAAGTTACAATCTCGCGTCGCTGTGCGCGCGAATCCGTATAAAACGTAGTCAGCTTCGGTGAAAGGAGACCTCGTTCAAGATCTATAACATAACGTGCGACTTCTTGAATTTATACAAATTTGTTGCCGGTTTCTACGGCTTACCGTTATTGTTCGCCGGTTTGTTATTGCGCAAATATTCGCCCGATATCTTTCGTATCTATATATTACGAAAAAGATTCGATAAGACATCAACATGCTCAGGAATAATATTTTCCCGATTCCGTGTCGTTACTATCCTGTGCATTGATTAGCATTCATCAAATTTTCAACTTGCACAAACTGTACGAACAATTCACAAAATTCCACATTGGTTTTACATGTACAGCAGTAATTTACGTATTAATATGAATTTAATGTTGTGCGTCTAATGCAGTTTAGATAAATTCTAGATTAGATCATGTGACGTAATTCTGCTTCCAAACGCACGCAGACAGCGGTGATATTTCAAAGGGACGAGTGCCCATGTGGCATTTATCTGAAAAGCAGTTTAACAATTGCAAGCGTATGTAAGATCGAGCGAGGGATCCTTAGTAAAAGTAAAAGCAGTCTTTTCCAGAACATTCGGATCGTTCCAAAGTAGTCAAGCAACTGCCCAGACTTAAAAGTCACTGGATGTCTACCTTTTAATCCCTCTATGAAAATCCAAAATTTTCTACGATGTTCATCCAGAATTCAAAGCAGGTTCTAGACATTTTTACTTGTCATGGAGCTTTTCCTTTTGTACGTTCTGTTGGTCCTAATGTTATTAAGCGCACTGCGGCTAAAATGAACTATATTGTCAAATACGAGGACCTTATCTTGTACGCAAACTCCGAAATTGGAACAACGCCATACTTTATCTAGTTGGACCTTCGAAACTGTTATCTTCCATACAGAATTTCATGCGATGCGTCATATACATCGAATCATGGTTTCTTCTCCGCTCCTCCTTCCCGATCGGGACCATCGTGAAAAGGTGAAAGCAGATCGCTTGCTATAATCCTTGAATAGACATTGCGATTTTTTTTCTCTTTCTCTTTGGCCCCCTTACAATCATTCGGCATAAAGACGCCGCGTGAAATCACGACCAAGAAAACGATTTTGCAACCGTCTTCGAGAGTATTTGAATTATCCTCCGATATTCATTGTACGGTTTCTCTGGAAAATACTACAAGGTTCACCATACGCGAGTTAACGAAACAACATATGGAATACATTCAGTGTGAATACATATATATGAAGTGCCAGGGAAAGAGACATGATTAGGTTTATAGGGGCAAACACTGTGATAAGCAAACAATTTTTCTAAAGATAATATTTTTCGAAATGTCGATGCAATCGAGGTATTTTTTTATTGTCGTGATGTAATAGCCTGATAAGAATCCAAGATACTATAATATTATGACCTTCATGTGGCACCGAATACTATAAAAAAATGGAAATAGATATATTTTAAATAATTGAACTAATTTTTATAGTGCTAAAGTTAGGTGGAACAGTATGTAGAAACAGTACGTACATGAAGAAGTAAAACAGGAACATTTTATCGAAAGTACCATTACGGACAGGTGCAAATTTACTCAAATCATAAAGACTTAACAGATAGTTGTATACACCTCCATTATCAGCAATTGAGAAAGTACTTGTTCGGGCTTAATTACTCGCCAAGACAAAAGCATTGTGATCCGACAATAAATCCCATGCATTTATACGCAATTATCAGTAATGTGATCCGCGGGAAGATTAATTAAGTGCATTATGATCCACAATTTCTCAAAATTGCGATAATTCGATTGTAAACATCGCCTAGAAGATAGCAATCAGTATCAATCCATCATTCTCGCATCAACGAAGACTTTTTGATTTATCAACAACCTGTCAACAACGCTATTGAGTTAAGCACGCTTTTATTTTGCAAAATTATTGATTTCGAATCAATGCGAATTCAATTATCATTTAAGTGACTGAAATGAATAATTATGCGTATTGCGCGGTATCTTTTGAACGCGCGCTTCAATGTGATCGCAATAAGTCGATCAATAATAATGTGCATTCAAGCACGGTCCAGTGATTTTTCATAGAATTATCTTGAACGTCGATGAAATTTTCCCACGAGATGTTTTTCCGTGCTCCAATGTCAGGAACGCATAATAATCGTAAAATAAACTGTTCCATTGCACATTTTTTCCTATGACGAGGCCACGCTATTGGCACGAATAAATGATAAGAAGGCTGTGGATGTTATACAAACTCGCAATTAAACAATCCCACTTAAAAGAACAGATTTCAAATGCATATTACATATACAGATAAAAATAGAGCACAACATTTTATTGCTTTCTATATGTTTCTTGTTTTTAACGATTTTCCTCCGACTCTCACTGCAGCTGTAATCTAATCGTGAATTATTTTAGCTAACTAAAACAGAGTTGTTATGTAAATAAATACATAAGAACGAAGTACTTTCTTACCAACTTAGAAACGTTTTACCGACAGAACCAGAGCGCGGACTCTTGCAATCAGGAGACAACGCTGTGTCGAAAGAATATTGTTCTTCAAAACGAAGCCGCAGGTGCGCAATTAAGGAGCAGGAACCGTAACTGCAAACGTTAGTTTTCTGAACACCAATCAAGCACTTACAATCATGTAACTTGCCCTTGGCATAATTCGAATAGTATGTATTATTACTTCATTGTTATGTTCTGAGAAACTTCTCAAGTTACTCATGACAGGCAAATTAATAGTTAGAACCATGGTAGGCTTACGATTCATCTTTCATATGTGTATGCAATTAACGATCTGATACAATATTTTATTAGCGTTACGTACTTCGCGGTTATTTAGAGGTATAGTTAATTAACGTGAGTTAATTAGTTAATTAAAGTGAGTTAATTAGTTGAATTAAAAGTTAACGTTCTGTTACAATAGTTATTTTATATTGTGTGTTTTCATATTATTCTTTACCTTATTAGTTTTACCCTGGGCTCTAGGAATAGGTAATATTTAAATAAAGTTTAAGACGCTTTATAGTCAATTACAAAACAGATTAACTTGTTTATTTAATTGAATATATACATATCGCGTACTTTTATATTTTAAATACAGTGGGTGTACGAATACTTTGTACACCCACTGTACACTGTACATGCATATATTATTCTACTATCTAAAATCTAAAGTAGCCCCTAACGAAAAATAAAACAGATATGAAATATGAGAGTTACCTAATATTTTTACATGTTGCAAATTAAAGCGAATCTAAACTGTAAATGGAAAAATTATCGTTAAATAATTCTAGAGAATTTAAATTATGATAATGCATTTCTGATTTATTGTATTACCTTCTATAATATGTACATATATTCTAATTATTCATTTTTAAATACATATAATACATAAGTGGATTAGAAACTGTATAACTTTTACACTCTTATTTTTTATACAAAATTAATGCTAAAACAAAAGGCAATTGATTATTAAATTATTGGAAAATAAAATAATATGATATTTGTATAGATTAAAATATAAATCAAGTTTTGAACTAAAAGTTTTGTTAATTGCTTTTTCTGCTTATTATTTATTGTATCATAACTGAACGGATTAACAGTCTCCAGACTCCGCTTTAATTGTAGTAGACTCACTTCTTGTTTAAAAATTGCGTTTGTTATTGGAGCAGTAGCAATCTTTACGTCAATTTTTATAGCCATAAACCTTTCAAGTAACACATGAAACAACCTGTACATCTTTATACAATGTGTACACTGTGTGTTTTGTTAAAGATTCGTTCCACAGCATATTAATGTTTTTATCAGAAATTTAATAAATAATTGAAATTGCAATTTATAGTAGAACAATCATAGGCAACAGAAATAAATGGACATTTATATACTACTAATATTGTTGAAATATTTTACGAAGCAATTAAATAATTTTATTAAACAAAATTTTATAATTTCGCAAACATTGGTAACATCAATGTCCATTTGTTTTTATTCCCAACTGTACAGTAGTAATGCAAAAATCCTAAGTTGTATCGTTCCATATAAAATCTAATGTACATTTCACGTGTAGAGATGTAATCACGTGACATTTGAATCACATAATGTGATCTCAACTCGTAAGCTTGAAAAATATTTTGTTACTAAAAGTGTCTGATAAAATAGATTGTTTCCATACAAAAATGCTTGCACAGTCGAAGAGATGATGATATATACATTGAAAAAAGGAAATATGGATAATTAACATCTTCCAATAAATTTGTTTTGGATATACTGAAAAAGATTGATAATTTTTACATTGTTAGTGACTAGTGCATTAATAACAATGACTATATACTCTTGGTGCCTTATTCAAATAAAATGAGATAATTGAACTAATATGTATGTACTATGTATATCTTCTTATAATACAGGAATATTTAAATAGATTTTGTATGTGTATACATGTCTCTTTCAAAGAGAAAAGTTTTTAAATATATTAACAGACACCGTACTCCCTCTTACTTATAACTTATGTTCTTTTTATACTAATATTTCCTTATGTGCACATAAATATTTATTACTGAAATCATATTAGGTGATGTAATAAGAATCTCTTATCTTCCATTTATAAAATGTTATCAAATTAGTTATTGTTTATATTAATTATGATTATAAAACACACTTCATCATTTTAAAATTATGTCTATCACCCAACATAATTCGTGCTGTACATAAAATAACTTCTAATGGTATTTAATATGCCTAGAAATATTAGACTAGCCACAGGCAAGAATTTCAACCATATAGTTTTTTAAATGTTTAATGTAATTTTCAAAAAAGAATCTCTTTTAAACCAGATGTTCTACACTATTTATTCACAGCCTATTTTGTTATTCTGGAAGACTTATTATACATATTCATTTTTCTTGTAATACATCATCTCTTCTACCGCGTTATACAGCATTTAGCCCTTAATCAAGAAATTACCTTACAAGGACGGTGAATAGAAATTTTACTCAATAGGTGCAAATCTTTCCTGCCAAATGTGAAGTCGATGTTGAGTACTTAATATTGGATTAAGAACTTGTCCTATACAATTAATACGGCTTTTAAACCGATCTCTGTCTCTACCCATTTGTTCCCACGGGCCTCTACGAGCAGCACGGTACGCATAATCCCATTTTACCATGACATGAACAGTCGGATTCAAATTAAATTTTACCTAGAATTAAGATTTCATTTTTTAGTACATAGGAATTCAAATAAGTAATTCCAACCATCAAGTGACTATTTACTTTTGGAACTGGAGAAATACGTTCATTGAGATTGCATGTCTCATTTTTGTCTTCGTCGTCATCACTAGTTTCATCTGTATCGCTTTCATCTGTGTATTCATCATCACTTCTAAAGGTTACTTCAGATTCTGTTTCGAAAACTATACACGAACTATCTTCCGAGTCGATAGAACTCTCTGATGCCAAGCGCGGCCGGAATGACTTTCTCAGCGCATTGTATTTACTGTCAGCAAAGTTTTCATTAAAAATATCTATACATTCAGGTATGTATCTCATTCTCATAGACAATTTTGACACTCCTTGACTACAAGTCTTATGTGATTTCGGTTTCTGTAGTGTTGGTTCAACATCGGCAAACGTGAACGCTTCGGGACAACTATCTATTCCTGAAGTATCTAATCCGTCTACTATGTCTACGTCTAAGCTACAGTCTTCTTCTTGCCAACTTTTTAAATCACTTTGTATGTCTGCAGCAAGATCGTGCTTAGTGCGTTCCTTTCTATGTCTAGTTTGGCTTACACCAGAACGCCTAAGCTGCGACTTTGCACGACCTCGACCTCTGCCCTTTGTTATAGTGTTATATTTCCTCCGTTGCTTTGGCGAGGAGAGTGATCGTTTCATTACTGTTTCTGTTTCAGTTGAGTCAGTTTTATAGAATCGATCTGTCATATTCCCATAAACCTTTTGCAACATATTTGTCAGTATATTACACGCAGAAGTTTCTTTAACCATTTGTTCACCCTCTATGTTTGTATTGGTTGTGGAGAAAAGTGGTTCGCTGTTTGTGATTACTTTGTCGTTAGCTCTATTTTCTGTGCAATCAGAAGACTGTTTCTTATCGCAGATACTAGTATCATTAGTATATTTGCAGTTGTATGTATTGGTCACGTTTTCTGTGCTGTCTATATAAGCGTGTTCAAACGATCCTTCGATATTTTTCTTATTTGATACCTCAGTTGGTGACAATTGATTTGAACTCTCTTTAACAACTGGCTCTTTTTTATCAGACCTCTCTCCAGCTTTGTTATTAATATCAATGTAGTTGTAATTGAATTTTAAGTTCTCTATTGACGTTTTTTCATGAAAAACTCCACCCCCATACAATTTCTGTTCTTCTAATATATTATGATGTATATTCTCAATCATATTTAAAGATTCTTTCATCGAAGTGTTACAAATATACACATTATCAGTGTTCAATGTGTCCCTTTTAATTGTCAAATCTTTAAAAAAGTCATGAGAAATTATACCTTCATTATTTACTACTGTCACCGATAGTGGGTAATTAATGCCTGTCATAAATGATACAGGACCTTTGGTAACTCGATTCCACATCACATTCAAAGCATTTAACACGCTATATAGCATGTTTTCTCGCTTTGGACTTGACATTTTGCTTCCCCTGTTCAATGTATCGTTCATCGAATACATTTTCTCCATTATCGGTTGACTACACACAACATATCATCAAATGTAATAACAAAATCACATTTCCAAATGCAAATAAGTTGTTTATCTTTAATTTACTCACGTATTTTATTCAACAGATTGGTACTTCTTTACGACCTCTCTTAGTTCTCATATATCTCCTTTGTTGTACTACAAACAAAATGTTGAAAATTAGAATCGTCCCTTGTGTTCATAATCACATAAATCTGTAATACTTATAATCGGGACAAGTACAAAACTTTTGGAGTGATCATTCCAATTATATGTGTAAAAGTTTTTCTGAATTATCTTTAGCTACAACTGCATATTTAAATAAGAATAATTGTAATTATAGATTATATTTTATAGATTGCAAATAAACTCTTATGATTGTGCTTGAGATAGAATTTTGTAAATATTAAGATTCGTACTTCTTTCCTGGTGAGAATTCTTTCATTTTCTACATATGTTATTCGGCTAGATTATAACCCTCAAATTTAAACATTTCGAAACCATATAAATGTCTAAGTTAAATACGGGAGCATTTTATAATCTTGAAAACATTCGCGAATCAATATACAGTTTATAATTACAATGCCGTCCCGTCGCAGATTTATCACGCACATTCCAAAGAATAAGATTGGTTGATACGAGCAAATCGCGAAGCGACGGGATAACCAAACCTTTACCGTTCCTTTCGTTTTCGCATATCGTTAAATTTGTTATTATGACCTACTGTTACACATGGGAATTGCAATGATCCAATGATAATAAGTCTTTTTACGCATACATACAGCAAAGATAGCCTCCACAGCCGTGACAACCACAATCACGTAGTAGACAATCCTGATCGCAGTTTAACAACAGATTCTTCGATGTAGTGCACTTGTTGTCTTCGATCAAAGAATTTTCGATAAACCTTGTTACGTCGGACACGATGCTTTGCTGAGATTTCTCAATAATTTCAAAGGATTCCATTGTAATATGACAAAATATTGTAGCACACATTTCAAGAACAAGTTTCAAGCGGCCATTTTCAACTGGTTGATGCTGGTTGATGCACAGAATACGCGTGATTCACGCGGCTTGGGGCGCTGTTGTCGCCAATATTTCGCATTTATGTTATCGTCGTGTTTACGATTTACAATAAAGTGTGGAACGATAGTAAGTATATACATATATAGTCGTGTAAATTATATTTCGCGAAAACAACATATCAATGATTGATCTCATTTTTCTGAAAATGTATGCATATAGAAAATTGATGGACAAATTCAAATAATCGAGTGGACGGGAAAAGGTATTTCCTAATTGGTCAATATGTTGAAACTGATTCATCAACTGATGAAATCTTTTGTTATTTCCTAGAAATGATGCGTGTTTCATGTCTGATGTAAACAAAACAGTTACATACTAATCCCATTTATAGTTTTTCTTATTATTAGACTTGCAATGTGGTCAGAGAAATGGATGCTCATACAATTTGTACTAGCTTTTATTGGAAACTTTGTTTAAACATAAAATGCTAATCACATTGGAATAATTAAAATATATCTTTATAACAATAATAACATTATAATTATAATTATAATTTATTGTACAGTTTCATTACTGACATAAAAAATAATACAAGATATACAATTTACTACTCCCAAATAAAAGCTTATAAGTATTGTAATCCAATACCAAATTGTACCGATCGCAATACGTCGTATTTCATATATCTCAGGGGCGAAATTATATTCAATTCGATTCTTGCAACGTTTCCAAGTTTCATTACAATGCCGCCACCAACCGAAGCACGCACATTCTTCGAAAAGATATCCATGTTCAAATCCATAAGATTCATATTCTTACTCAAATTATTAGCTGAAAATAAAATACATGTTATTCTCACGAATCTAAAATAATTTGTTTGAGCTAATAAACCAATTCCTCCAATTTAAGGATTTTGTACGAATATTTGATGAAACCACAGTTTTCAATTAAAATATAAGTACTCTGCGTGCCTCACAAGAAGACTCGTGGAACGAATTCGGGCCGATTGGTCAGGATGAAAGAACGCTATGGGTAAAGGGTAAATCTCAAGTATTGGTTGAACGGTCACTACGATGTAGCGTCTGTTGTAAAAGCCATTGGGACTACGGTAGTGTCAACGTCGGGGATAGGAGAAGGTGCAATCCCACGAGACTTCTTGTGAGGCATGGGCAATACCGTCCACATCTCACGAAATGAGACTCGGAAGGTCTGCAGTATCGTGTCGCGAAGGACTAGTACTGCGAAATAAATGTGTGAGCGAGTATATGAGTGAACGTCAAGATGCGGATTAGGCGGAACCAAAACTTCACTACTCTTGTCTCTGTGCCATCCCGAGTCTCTTTTTGTGAGCGACATTCAAGAATGCTATACTTTTTATTATTTTAAAGACTCCCCCTGTACACATTAATGGAGATCAAAATATATCACATACTAAAATTATGAATATAAAGGTATTGCATCATAATTTTATAAAAATCCATACCCAATGTTGCGACATTTCCACCGTTGACAAAACCATGTAACCTGAACAAATCTCCAATACCGTTACGACCGGGTCTGAATGGCAGTGGTGTATACAAATGAAGCGCCGCTGCCCAATACGCATCGCCGCCTAATGAATCGTTTTCCTCGCGAGGTCCACAACCCCTCATCTCGAATCCTCTAAGATTCATTGGCCCACCCAAAAAGAAACGATCGGCTATGCTTATGTTCTTGTCATCGTTAATCGCACGAAGTAATCCAGATTGAAGGCCCAATTGGAAAGTCTATTAAAAGTTCATAATAATATTTATAATAAATCAGAGAAAAATAAGTAATATACATATGTATGTGCATTCTCTAATAATTCAATTAAATAACACTTGCACAATATTCATGCGGCGTCCAGTTAGCTTGCATAATAAGTTCATTTTTTACAAAACCAATGTTCCCTCCAAGTCCAGCTACCTCCGTCGAAAATTGTACGAGACTTCCCATAGTAGGAAATATTGTAGAATCCCGTTTATCGATAGAACAAATGTGTCGTAAAGCAGATTTCAAACTAGGCCCACTTTCTTTACGAACGGAAAACGACGCTTTCTTTGAACAAACAATTTGTCTGCATATGGCTTCGTACTGTAAATTGTGTTTCAGTATCCCTGCTCCATCCGGGTTAAAACCAATATCTAATAAAAGGCCTTTCTCAGACTGGTTGAAACCAGACCATGGAAAATCACTAGTAGTGTTGAATACGCTAGCAGTTAGCCTAAAAACAAAATTAAATGATTATAATGGGAATGTGAATAATTGAAAGAGAAATATTCATACTTACACTGTATGAAGCCAACTATTCAAAAGCGGTTTAACAGCTGACACATTTATATTTGTAGAACTTTTTGTACCATGAGAATATTCCATTTGAAGTCGTTCTCCTCTGCCAAATAAATTGGGTGCTTTTGCTCCAATAGTTGCAGAACATTCATTGTTTCCAACCATAGTGTTAATTCCACCTATTAATCGTCTCATTTCACGTACCGTAAAGGTGACCTGAAAGACCATGGGACTTGAGATTTCTCACAGGAATATCTAGTCTTTAAGATCACATTTTGTCAATGAACTGAAAAGAATTAAATCTGAGAAATTACTTATTTGTTGTTGAATTAGTGTGTAATTATATAGACCCACTTCAACGCCTTCTGGGGTGGCATGAGGACCTTCACTCGTATCAATGTAAACTCCGACGCTCCTAAAACATCCTAATGATTCTAGCTTTCCCTTGACTTTATGGACACGTATAATAACCTCTTGAAAATCTTTAGCTTTAAAGAGGTCTATTACTTGGTTTTTTATTATATCATCTTTCGTTCGCTTAAGTCCATCTATGTGTACTCTGTCAACTCTTGTCTATATTATAAAAAGGCTTCAAGTTAATACATTTGTTGACAATTAGAACAAGATGAGGTTCATATAAGGATGTAAAGTTAAACATACCTTAACTGTTTGTAAGTTAATAGTCTTCTCTCCTACTTTCTCCTTTTCAAATATGTTCTTCCTCTTATTAACATTTGTAAACTGCAAGCAAACATTAGTAAATGACACAAATTATTAATGTGATAAGAATGTACATTACTTTTTTCAAGATGTAAAGGCTGTTTTGAACATAAACATATATTATTACTTACAGAATCTTCTTTGTTCTTGGGGTTGTGTTTTTCACTGGGAACAGCATGATTTAAATCTTGATTTAGTTTTTTCGGCATTGTTGTTTCCTGGAAACGAGAAGGTATATTAATTTGTAAATAATAAGATGTAAAGCATGAATGAAAAATATAAGAAATGTGGAAAGACATACTGTGAAATAAATGAAAATAGGGAAAGCTAATATAAGTTCCAAGTAAAAGATTACATAGAAACGAATTATTATTAGAAATTACTCATGCTGTAAATTAATGTGCTCGATTTTAGGTTATAGCCCTTCTAATAATATGCACTTACATACCTTTGCGTAGACAGTTCCCATTTTTACTAAAATTAATCGTATACAATTTAATGAGAACTTACATTAAAATGTTATGCTGAATTTTGTCAAGTTCTCTTTAATATTTGACAATAATAAAAAGGGATAAATTTTTCAAATTAAATATTCAGAATGATTGAAGCTCAGCGGTGTGGCATTGCTATTGCTATTACCGATAGTGAAACATCGCCCTCTGCAATGCTGCATTACCATAAAAGCTGCCATCAGCTGCCATTGACAATCCACGCTGAAAGCGTACTAGAACGAGCTAGAACTATTTAGACTTATTGTTAGACCAAACTTTACAAACTGTGTAATCAATAAATAATGTATTCAAACCATTGCTAGAAAGTAAATTTCTAGAGTGTAAACTGAAAATAATAGAACCATTACATCTTTGCGAATTAGTTCAAATATAACTTCATTATGGACAATTTAAATGTATATGTAAACACATCGTAATGTAAATCAGGATTTTATTTTGTATTTAGAAGTTACATTATAAAACATATTCTATATGTATATAGAATCAATTTGTGTATTTTACATTACATAAAAATAGTGTTATCAATATCAGATATGGCAACTAAATATATGTATATGTAAATAATGTCTCTTGTAATGGAAAGACGGTTATGTAAATACATGAAAGAATTGCATATCTTCAGAATCATCATAGTATGAAGATTGCCATAATTATCGTATCTTTGGTAGAGGTAGATCATGTTATCATATTGATAAAAATATGCCTCATTCAAAACAAAAAGAATCATGTTTTAGTGAATGTTGAACGCTGCATCAAATCTGAATATAATACAAATTTACTCATCGATGTTAGTCCTTATTAATCTGATCATGTGCAGGAACTTTAATAAGAGGAAGACTTATAAATCTATTTACAAACTTGAATTCCAGATAAATAGTATAACAGATCATGTATTAAACAATAATATACTATCCTGTTGTTTATCACAATGTAACAAAACTTGTGCAGATCATCACAACAGTTGGTATTATATTTTTATATATATATGTAAATATTCATTCCAGTAAAATACATATTAAATTGGACGTGATATACTTTCTTCATAACATTCCTTCAACAGTTATATAACTTATTTCTTACTCGTAGTACCCGTAGTAAGAAATAATATATTATTATATAATTTAATATTTAAATATAATATCATTTTAAAGCTTTCCATAACGAGAATTCTTCCTCCATTTTAAAATCGTTGATACAATTAAGCATTTAGTAAAAATACATAATTGTTAGAGAATTAGTTTCTTATTAGGCATTATTTCTTTCTCTAATTTTGACTTTACTATCCATATAATTATCGGCAGTACTTCCTGTCATTGTCATAATGCAGCTGGACCAACTCTTGAATTTGTATTCGCAGAAGGCACAGGACTTCCATGAATTTCCAAATCAAATTCGGAATTTGACAAACTATTTCTCATAACTCGGTTCAAGCGATTGCCGTTCGCGGTTACTTCAGTGGATCTTCCACACGCGCGTTGTGCTTCTTGACGAATAATTGTCTCATTAGTTATATATGCTTCGCGTCGAATTCTATCGCGTAAATTTGGATTCATATCAGGAATGCACCATCGTATAAGTATCATTATGAGAGCGACGACGTTCTGAAATCATGAATTTAATTAATTCTATTTACATAGAATTATAAAGCATCTAATATTCACTTTCAAAAGCTGAGTTACGGGTGACAAACCACTATTTGATATTCGAAAATAAGAAAATCTATATACCTCGAAAACAACAATGAACGCTAATCTAGCAGCTAATACATGCCAGAACATAATTGTATATTGATATTTATTTGGAGAATTTGGTGGTTCTCTGTAGTCTGGATATCTGCATATGTCGACTTGTTCATGGGCGGATAGAACAAATGGCTGGGTTCCATTTTTTAAATCACTTGTGTTGAACTTCGACAGAGAATGGTCCAGAAAACCTTCTAGCGAATAATTGTCGGAAACAATGATTCGGTACACTAATCTTGGTATAAAATTCGATGTAAAAGCAATAATGAATGCCTAAAAAAAACATGATTATATACACATATGTACACTGTAGTATGCAAAACATATTACTCATAAGTATTTCAACTCACATTAGTTATAACTGCGAGTTTGGAAATGGAATCAAGAATACGATACCATATACCTATATCTATAACACGTTGTCCGACTGGTCTTCGATACATTATTAATAATTTTTTTGCATCAAGTCGCATCTCAAAAACGTTATTCAGTAATGCAAAAAATGGCGCCAACGGAAATGCAGCAACGAAAATGGTAACGAAGCCATATTGTAATACTAGCGTGAACAAAAGTTATGAAAAATCAGTAATACTTCTACGGAGGATAAAAAACTGACATAAACCTCGTGTAGTTACCCATTTCCAAATATTCCGGAAATAAACTTCTTGGACCCCATTCTACTAGTTTATAGTCTTTGACCCACTGGAGATATTTTCTGGTATTAGTTTTTCTTTCTCCATTCGTCATAGTCACTCCAACATGTACTTTCAAAGTATTTAACCATTTGTAAAACAATGGAAACAACATTTCTAATATTGTATTCATTGCCTGTTTGCCAATCATAATGATGCTTAATTGTATACATAATTCCATAAGGCAGCCACCAGGTCCACATTCTTCTTGTCGATAATCGAAAAAACGATTGTATTTTCCTGGATATCCGACAAACTTTCCTTTGAAAAATGCTATATAAAATATGGAGGCGTAATAATTTACAAACTCAAGTAGATATATTTTTAACGTTAAACTATCATCGAATTCAGTTTGTGTTCGAAGCAATTCGATCTGTAACATTGAGAAACGTATTACAAGAGTAAATAAAAAATAAACATGTACATCTTAAATCAATCGTTATCTGAAATACCTCTGTTAAATATTCAGCCAACCAGACGTAGATCCAATTGAAGACAATAATGCAACACAAATTGATGCTAGCTGCAGTAGCTGTTGTAAAGAGTATTGCATAACTAGTTACCACAGGATGACCATAAACACTTAACGCAGTTAACACAGACATCCTATACAGAACAACTCCCAACACAGCGGCCATCGCTATTGCAATCTGTATTGTGAAATAAACTTTTTTATTTTGGATTATCATGCAATATAACAACTACTTAATTCTTATTATTATTATTATGTAGAGAAAGCGTACCAATAATAAAATGACGGAAAAACTAAGGATCGTTGCTGGTACTCTCATTTTCCAAAACGGTACCTGCGGTTCTTCAGTATTTGTAATAATGTTAAGGGACCTCTTTTTGATATGAGCTAAACGCGCTAAGTACTGTGGCCGAGGATGTTCCTCTTGAGCATCTAAACCAGTCAGGTCCCATCGATGAGTTATTTCAGCCGAGTATCTTTTCCACGATTCCAAGAATAACGTAGCTAATAAAAAATAATAAAATAAATAATTAAGTAATTGAAGATCGATACGTTAACATTAATGTCATTGATACTCTAAATTAATACATACCCCATAACGACATGAATATTGAAAAAAATACGGTAGATGGATTGTCAAACAAATATGTGATTCTTGAATGCAGACAAGTCTCCTTTAAGTCCCAATATCCGCAAATGCGGTCACACAAGGGACACATTGAAATAGTACCATTACCGTTGCAAACATCTTCACTTGGTTCATTGTAAAACAGAGTTAAACAACTATACATGAAACAGAGAAGGCCGACGATACTGGCTGGTATCAGCATATGTGTGTAAAATCCAAGCCAAGCAAAGTAAAGTCCAATTTTTACTCCAAAATATTCTTTGACGTAATCTAGAGGTTGATAATGAAGACATTTTTTCAAACAGGCCCATTCGGTGTATAAGAGATATCTCATAGACTCTGGTGATTGCAGGTCTCCCTAAAAACATTAGTATTGTACTTTAGAAAAATTTAAACAAGCTCAATAAAAACTAAACCGTTATCTGAGACAAGTACCGTGCAGTACCTCGCACGGACCCTAATCCGCGCAGGTAAAAAGGGGCAAGGATCACAAAGGTAAAGGCAAATACAGGGCCATTTTTTTTGTTCGGACAGGACCAAATAGGACAATTAAGTCAAAGAATAAATGGTCAACTATAGTTTCATGAGCGTCGATGGCCCTATTAACAATAAGATCCGAAAGGTAAGGATACAAGGAGAGTCCAGGTGGTAGTATTAAACACTAATACCTGAATGGCCCATCTGATAACTGAACACCCTATCTATCCGAATAAACGCACGCAAGCCGATTAGGGAAAGATAAGGAAATCCTACATATATATGCCGTTATGTGTCCAGTTCAAAGTCAAGCATTCGAACGAAAATCTCACAATGCTTTGAATGTTTAGATGGTGCGGACAAAAGTATACAATGGATATGTATGAAACAATAGCACCTTTCCGGTAAGTACGGTACGTTGTAATAACCATAAAAAGGAATAACCTTAACTGTTTTAGTACCACGCTTCAATTGGTAGTACGAAAACTGCGAAAACGGTTACAAAAAAAGAGCGGTCGCACTAAAACTATTAATGACCATGGCCATTTAAACCAAGGTCTCCAACCTTTATGCTACCACGCCTCCCCGAAAACAAATTCTTGTCCGCGCCTCCTTATCTCTTATTTTTCTATTATGGTATAAAAATGAATGTTTGCTCCCAGGTTGAAAACTGCTGATTTAAACCGTGAACTTGAGCGATATTTTTTCTGCAAAAAACAAAAAAATTCAGCTTACGTCGTGTAGTGGATAAGCGGCCACGTATGCTTTGTCTGAAATCAGCCTTTCTATTCCAAACGCAAAATCATCGTCCATGGTCTCCGTAAATCTGGTTCTATCCAAAATGAAATGTACTATTCTAGCACGTGTTGCAGCAGTAAAAAAATTAGGCATATCTATGTCGAATAAATATTCTTTATCACGACTGTAAACTGCAGTGAAGTTGTGTTTCATTTTTGGGAAGATCGTTTGATCAACATAATATCTGCTCATAATTCGTTTGAACAGAGAATTGACTTCGTTGATCAATGTGTTACTACTACGGTTTTCAGGAATTTTCAAACTGCTTAATTCCTTCATTGGCAATCTAAGTTTTAATATTTCAGCATACCGTCTTAGCACTTCTTTCGGTGCATGTATCTTTATGAAATGGAGACCATTTGGTTCTGCATTCTCATACTCCATTTCCAAACCTTCCTTTTCCAAGCCCTTTTCAAACACCTAAAAGTCGATGTTGAGTACCATACGGTTGTATATATATTTAACTAAAGAAGAACTTACTCGTCTATATTCTGCACTGCGATGTGTTTGGGCTTCGGCATTGTATTCGTCCCAAACAAGAACAAAATCAATTGTTCGAATTTCATCTTGGAAATATAAACTAAACCCTGTTCTAGAATTTGAGACCTATGAATACGTCAGATTAATTGTTTCTAATCATTAATATAGAGCTTTGATGTTCTGGTATATAATAACTTACAATTTCATTGTCGGACTGTCGAATTTCTTCCATTGATATTGCACTATGCATAGTGTTCGTACTACCTAGACTTTCAACATCGTGCAACGCACTGCGAACACTTTGATACAAAGTTTGCACAGATCCGACGTTCAAATTATTTGGTATCCAGGGCACAGTAACATCTTCATCGTCCTCTTCCATTTTAATCGAATAGATCAGTGGTCAAATAATCCTACTTATTTGAATCAAACAACTTATACTACATGCAAGCCAAATAAGCAGGATTTATGCAATTAAGAACAATAAATATAACTTGCAAACCTGTTTTTACAAACTTTGAACTAAACATATTCACAGCAAATTATATGAGCACTGTTAGAAAATATATGTAACCAAAAACTACAGATAAATTATTATTGAGCAAGGGAACTATATAGTAGCAATAATGACCATTTCTACAAAAAAAGAAATAAAAAATAATACAAAGTCTCAGTCTAATGTACATAATGCAAACGTAAAAAAGCAAATTATAAATACATACGAAATTTAAGAAAACTGCTAAAGAAACTGTTCCACCATTTCTATTTAAAATAAATGCACGATATTCTTACAGCATTGTCATTCGATGGCCATCGAAAAATCTTTGCTTCCGGATGTTGATACGGAGCAGGAAATTATTCTTGTACATAATGTACATCTGTCCTCGCATTGTGGGTCCATTGGTCCATCGTGCATATGTACACATTTAACTTTACTTCTTTATACGCACTGTACGCACTGCAACACGTGTTTTAATTGAATCGTTTTATTGCATTTCTGCATTCATAACATTCACTAACTGTACGAATACATATATGGTTTAGAGACGAGAAAATAAAGCATGATGTGACGGATTCGTCATGCGGGCGTGAATTCACGTGAATTGCAATACCATATAAAATTATTTAGAGAACAATATACGCTAAATGGTCACGTGGGCAATATATATATATGTATTTATGTAGAAATTATTTAGTACCATAATAAAAATATTTATTATAGAATATAGACCAGGGTAGGATAGGACTTTTATAGAAACACTAAATTATAATCAAGTAAAAATATTTGTGTGAAAGCACAATTTAGTATGGTTGTCAAATTTATATTTATAATGAGAATATTATTACAATTCTTCAATGAATACTTATGAACGCAAATACTTTATTTGATATAAAAAATTGGTAATACAAAATTATTCTTTGGTTTTATTATAAAATTTTTTCCAGCTTCAACATGTATAAGTAGATAAATACTACTCTAATAATGTAAATAATGAAATACATGAATAGTAACACGAATTATAGTTTATAATTAATATACGAATAATGTATGAATTTGTATAATATGTCATAATATATTTTACATTTCCTATACATTTAACATTTAAATGTTAAATTATCATTCCTTTTTAATTTAATTGGAATTAGTGCATCTCCTATTATGTACAATAATTATAATATCATAACTTATAATAAATCATACTTCTTGCATAACTAAGGAATTGAGCTCATCTTCTCCTGGGCACAAGACTGAGTCAATATTATAAAAAGCAGCATGTAAAGTTATCAGAAACCAGGATACACCTAAAACATATTTTATGAGTGTATTGTGTATATTCACACACAACGAGGATTTCTACTTAAGTATATTTATGTTTTATTTACCGAGGACCCAAAAAAGTGCTGCACCAGCTCCCACCAGATAGAATATTGGCAATGAACATATTCCAACTAAACTATATACCTGAGCCAATGTGAGTTTATGATTCAATACCATGAGTTCTTGTTTAGCATGACGCTGTGAAACTTTGTAACATGTTCCAAGAGACGCTGCAACAGCGAGCAGCAAAAGCGGTGACGTTATCCTAACATTTAAACAATATTATTCTCACAGTTACATAATTCCATAATGAAATAGGAAAATGAAACCATATCTTACAAGCAATATATAACTAATCCAATGAACACGAATAAATAATTACTCTGGAAGTATTCGATATTTCTCACAACTCTCTTGCTTAATCTTGGTAAACTCGGTGGAGGCCTAAAGTTGCTTGTATTCAGAAATAAAGACCATGGTCTGATATTGGCTTTCCGATGTTCTATCCATTCATGAGCTTGTGGATATCCGATATTGCTTAGCGGTAGCTGTGGTATTTGTAGGAATTCGAGCCTATATAGACATTAAAATGCATCGCTTTACAAAATCTCAACAATATTTGATACAGAGAATTTCATTTATAGGGAATCCGTATTGTTCTTCAAGGACATGATTTACAGATAAAAAAAGGTGAATACGTAAAAATTTTGGTTTCGAATTTGGATTGATGTGACATATCGCTGAAGCAGTGACAAGGAGGTGATTTATTTCCTTATAGGTTAGTAAACATCTGAAAGTTCATAAAATCAGTGTACGTTTTATTACCCGCTGCCAGATTTTTGTTTCTGTTGGGGCATTTGCATGTCACCTGCGATCTCGATTTCTACGTCTGCCATTCTTCCTTTTACTGTTCAAATTTGACAAAATTGATCACCGCGTGACAAGGAAGCGACTATCTTCTGTTTAGCTTGTATTTGTTTTTTACGTGTAAATACCTAGCCTCGCATCCCCACCACGAGGCGTCTGCAGCTTCGTTTTAGAAGAAACTCGTCGTTCGTCGTAGGGCCTAAATACCTACGACGTAAGCAGTAAAATTCCCATCATATCGCACATCGAACCACTATGTTATCCCCACCATCAAGAGCTGCTACACTAACACATCTACACGTTTACGCGTACAAACGCTACAGGTTGCAGCTGCTCGATAAAAATTCTTTCACTGCCTCCTTCGTAAAACTTCTTTCACGAAAAGGGCTCTTTGTCCGGTTAAGGTAAAAGACCTAAAAGATTTTTCCTGCTTCGCATGCTCGCTTGGATACTTTCATTTGGACAACCGTAAAGAAGAAAACTTTTCCTTGCCTCTTTTCGGGTGTGTTACAGCATATATGTGTTGCATGCTATTTTTTTTCTATATACTATTTAGACGCTTCTTTTAAATTGAACTTATAAGTATATATATCACTACTGCGTCTTCTCTCACAAACACAGGAAATCAGAATACACAATTCTCTTGTTTAGATTTCCTGAGTTTGACTATACTTTCCAAATACATATACATATAAATTACGTATACATAAATAGGATTCTATTTGGTACTTGAATTCGTCATATAAAGTCTTTGTATTAATTTAAACTAATTGTACGAATAAGGCTTCGACCGATACATCTACTTTAAGAATATGATTTCGTAAACTTTCATGTCCATGTGATTTTACAACAAGTTTTTGATTGACTGTATCTTTTATTTCAATTAGTGAAAGTGAAAATATACATTATAACACATGGTTTTACATGTTACAGGAATATAAATGTTTTAAATGGTGAATGAGGTCATCCCTGTGTGGACAGGATTTGTTTGCATCGATTCTTCGTCAGAAGATCATCATCGCTTATTTTAAAGTGTCCTTCGATCTCAGGTCGAAACTTTCAAAGAAGTAAGCCGTGACACAAAGTTTTTAGAATTTCTCTGCGAATGGCCCTCACCCTCGGGAAGCATGTGCAGATGACGCTACTATGTACGACCATTGTGAGTAATTGGAGCCAATAGGAAAGCACGTTATATTGAATTCCATAGTCTCTTGCTTCAAACACGGTCTGCGATTGGTCATCACAATTTCCCAAGTAACACCGGGCCACCCGCCATAACGAACGTAGCGTGGTACGAGAAATTATTTGAATGAACGTGTTTCAAAGCAATCGTGATTGACAAAATATTCCTGATTAGTACTGATTTCACTTTAGCGTACGCACTACACACGAGAAAGTCGGAACTACCAGAAAACTTGATGGTGACATTTTGAAGACATGGAAGTCGCGCAGAAGTTCCATTTCGAAGCGTGCGACATACAGGACGAAGAGCTGAATATCAGCTGTCGTACGAACAGCTCCGGTTGTGATGTTGATGATATTTTAGATTCTTCCGCTGAAGATCTTGGATGTTCACCACTTCATCCAAGGAAATTATCGTTCAGCAATATTATGGACTGCAGTGATAGTGAAAGTATCAACAATCAGTCTGTGCTAACCAACAACAACAAGACCCCAGTCACCAACGTGACAGGTTAGTAGCATTTTTCAAATTTTCTACACTTCTCAGTCTGTTTTTGCTAGTTATTTCAATTGAAATTTATTCGTAGAAGTACTATTTAGTATTGGTTCTACGTTGTTTACAAATACTTTTCTGCTAAAACCTATAACTTAGTTCTAAAGTTTCTGGCATTTCAAAACACTTTGTGCTGCATGCTACTGCTTCTGTTAAGTATGAATTTCTTTTCTATAATTCTTTATACTTTTTATTACCTTAAATCATATTTCATGTGATGTTTGATGTTGTTAATATACAATCGTCATTTGTTTGTTTTGGTAATGGTCGATCACGATATACATTCTACCTTGGGTACTTTACGTTTGGATCTTTTACTTTACATTTTTAATTGATAAGTAAATTATCTATATAAGTAAATGTATCTACTTTTCTGTGAAATACTGATTGTGTGTTAAGCATGGTGTGGCAAAATTGATAGTATCATTTGACAATTGTTTTACATCATGTGTACGTGTATTCTGCTTGGACTGTTTGAGAAGTAGTCAGTAATCATGATTAGACAGTGTACTGATGTTATCTCAGATTTTCAAATCTTCTCCTTTTCTATTAAATAATTAAATATTTATAACTTCGACAAGGTATGTTGGTGCAGAAATAGTAATCATATCTTTCACAGCTTGCATATATGTATTATTTTATTTATGCTTATATTATATTAGTAGTTTGTTTTATCCTATCAATAACATTTTTCACATGTTAATCCTTAATTCTTCATCAATTACATTTTTCACATATCAATAATTAATTCTTCGACAATTACATGTTTCATTAAAGGTTTTATTATATTCCTATCTGTGAGTATAATAATCCAATTAAATTTCCAAATAAGTTTTAAAAGTAATTGACACTTTCTGCAGTGTCAATTTTTACTTTATTAATTTCTGTAGATGTTATAGATAATTTTACCTGAGCTACTAAATTTGTGGTGTAAATAAATATTTTGGAAATAGGTTCTTTTTTAACTAAAATGATCAAAGCGATTGATGTTATTCCTTACCTTACCGACACGGTGTAGTATAATGGACAAATTTTTTTAAACAAATAATCACCGTGCTTAGACATCCTTCAGACCGCATAGAAAGCTGTCTATTGTTTTGGGGGAGAGCCGGCAACCCCGCTCCCAAACCACCTTCCGCCAACTGAACTAACACAAACCTATTCCGATCTCTCTTTCTTGATATCCAAATTCCAAAAATGGCAGAATCATAACAAATATAATGCTCCAGAAAGAAGTTGCAGACTTGGATTAGGTTCTTAGAGAGATTCTATTAATCTGCAGAATATACACAATCTTCTGTTAACTGCAAAAATGGATCTGGTCCACTTTCTTTCACCTCGTAACGCCATAAAAACTCACGCATGTGGGTATCTTCTCTGATCAGCATTTTACAATTTTAGATCCACCTCCAAATCTGCCTAGAGTATTCCCACGATTACGACTGTGTTTTGTAACACAGGGAGTGACACTGAAACATTAAAAAAATATTATTCAAGTCACCAAAAATCCATCTTGCAATGATCATTTTAATCGAAAAAGAACCCATTCCCAAAATTTCATTCAATTTGAAGCATGAACCGTCTTCGAATGTGTAGTACAAATTTTACATTAATTTAATGTAATAATGTGAAATGTGCCATATTATTAACAAATTTTTGATTATAGGTACGTCGAGAATTAGGATTCCTGCACGTGAAAATGCGAATTCACAAAAGATGTCGATGGCATGTAGTCCACCTTACAAGCGTGTTAGAGCCTTGCGTCTATTTGATTCTCCAGCTACTCCTAAAACATTAATGGAGAAAAGCGCAATGCATACTCCATTTCCTTCCAAATGTACTAGATTATTTTCATTAGACAAGCCGCGACCTTGCAGCTACCAAACCAAAACTGACAAACCCGCAGCCAATGTAAATCCTTTTACACCAAATGGAATGCTGTTAACAGCAAGAAAGCGGACAAGATCCAAACGTAGTCTTAACGGGTTAGTAACGAACATAAAAATGTAATTAATTGTTGGTTTCTTTAACCCTTTCCTTACCAAGTACACATCCGTAAGTAAGCGTTCTCTGTATCGGGGACCCATCTATAGTTCGTTATGCGGATTCCAATTATAGTCGGCACTAGTACCGACTAAAGTCGGGAGTTGGTATTGAAAGGGTTAATTACATCAGAGTGTATGCATTTATATCAAGTTTTCTTTAGTTTAATAATTTATCATTTTTTTTCAGCTCTCCGGATATTGAAGTCACGAAGTTTGATCTCGCCGATTCTGACGACTCGGATAACGAGATAGAGCAAGCAACGAAACGTGTAGCGTTGCAAGATTCTAATATTCCTAGATACCATCAGGAGTTCCACGAACTTGGTTTGATTGGTACTGGGGAGTTCGGGTCAGTTTACAAATGTATTAACCGTCTAGATGGCTGCACATACGCCATTAAGAAAAGTATTAAGCCTGTTGCTGGGAGTATTAATGAGAAAAATGCTTTAAATGAAGTTTACGCCCATGCTGTACTCGGAAAACACCAGCATGTTGTACGGTATTATTCAGCATGGGCAGAGGATAATCATATGATTATTCAAAATGAATATTGTAATGGTGGTAGTCTAGCGGATGCTGTTGCCAACTTACAGAAAGAAAACAAACATTTCACTGAAGCAGAAATGCGACAACTTTTATTACACGTTGTCGAAGGTTTAAGATACATTCATAGTATGCAATTAGTACACATGGACATTAAACCTGGAAACATATTTATCTCGAAAGAGAAAAGGCTACTAGCGGTTAATTACGATTCCGCGGACGATGGATTTGACGAAGAAGAGACCGTCGAAGAAGAAATTACATATAAAATAGGAGATTTAGGTCATGTTACATCTGTTAATAACCCTCAAGTCGAGGAGGGAGACTGTAGATATTTACCGACCGAAATATTACAAGATGATGTTAGTCATTTGTCGAAAGCTGATATATTCGCTTTAGGACTAACTGTTTATGAAGCAGGTGGTGGCGGTCCGTTGCCTAAAAATGGGCCGGAATGGCACGATATTAGGAATGGGAACTTAAAAGAATTACCGCATTATAGTCGCGATCTCAACGAATTGCTTAAGGTACGTAGAAATATAGTTGAATAATAGCTAAACCTAGTGATGGGATTTCAGCTTAAACACCTGAAGTTTCTGCAAATCTTGGAAGTCTTGATCGTATTGGTGGTCTTGAAAGTCTTGATTCTATAGAGACACCGACGCACGAGACGCGACAATTGACACTCTGCGGCAACACGCACTGTCCGACACTAAGAGCAGTTACGCACTGTCCGACACTAAGAGCAGTTACGCACTGTCGACCAGTCGCCAGCAGGCAGGTAGCCAGCAGTCAGGTAGACAACGCCCAGGTCGCCGGCGACCACTAGGTAGCAGAATACATACTATCTTGTACGTACTTGGTCACAGCGACTAACAAAAACATGAGCGACGCAAGGGAGACTCGTTGGTCCCGGCGACAGTTGAAATGCATTGAATTCACTTGACGCTTCCATACAATAAAAGTCTTTCTTGGCGACCAGACGACTACGTGCATTAAATGAATTTTAATATACAAAAGTTTATTTTATAAATTGAATGACTAGTTTATCCCCATCACTAGCTTAACCCTAGGGCAGCGGAGAATTTTGTGTATGGCAGACTAAAATGTCAAACTGACTACTCCTAAGGACATGGCACATGGGTAGCTCAGACAACGACCGCACCCGCGTTCGTTAATATACACAAGGAATTGCCTACTGCTGAATTCACGCACGCTGCTACAGCTCTCTTACATAGAGAAATATTGCCATACTCCGCTGGCCCAGGGTTAAAAAGATTTACAGGTTTTATTTAAGTGCAACATCAACATATCTCAAAAAAAAATTACGACTAATATTATTCTTATTCTTATTCTCCAAATTTAGTTAATGATACATCCTAATCCTGAAATGAGACCTTCAGCAGGATGCCTTATTCAACACAGAGTACTATGTCCATTTGGAAATAAAACAAAAGCACAACTTCGACATGAGTTGAACGCGGAGAAGCTGAAAAATGAAATTTTATCAAAACAGCTCCAAGAAGCGGCGAAATGTTTAAAAACCATAGCCCCAAATGTGGCCGCCATTAATAATTCACTGAATGCTGGCGGTGGCTACAAGTTGAGACCGACGCCAACAAGGACATCGACTCGGGTTGTTGGTAAAAAGGTTAATCGAAGTAATAGCACTACAAATTTTTGAAAATTATGTGTTATATTTTTGCTGGACTAAACGAGGGAAAAGGGGGGAGGGAGGGGGGTAAAGGTGCTTAAGGAATATATGATTTTTTTAAGTGCCTTGATATTGTGATATGAATTAACTATAGTATGTACGTGAAAATATTGATCGATATTTGATAATATGGAAACGAAATATACAGAGTGAAATTGCGTAATAGTCATGGGTAAATTTTCTTGCCACGATGAAGGTATTGCATCTATTGCTAATAATTTATGGATGGGTAATACAGTAATTTAATACTGTTACTCGGTAACAGTAAGTATTTTGTGTTCCATGTTTTTTTATGTCAGACAAGAAGTAGGTATTAAAACGCGTAAAAACATCTATTTTTTTACACAAAGCAAGACTAATTTTACCTGCATAGTTCACTATGTGCCTTCAATGTTCTTGTTACAATATTTACTTCCTTACTTTGCACGATTTCTATACATACATTCATTTTACAGTAGTTCTTTTTTGTCGTCCAGTCAACAGTATTATGAAATGAGAAATGTTAAAAAAAGAAAGTGCCAACACTTTTCGTATCAGTTATTAGCTAATGTATTGACATATCATTGTGTGATATTTGTTCTTTCCATTCTTGTTTGAAAACTAGTGTAGTGGATAATTGGAAATACTAACTAGTAGACTGCAACAAATTATTTGCTACAATTGTATTTTTATATATAGATATTTACATATAGTAATAGTTCAGTGTTGTATATCGTCTAATTAGTAATTGATTAATTCTCTGGTACGTCTGTATTATCCATCTTTCGTTATTATTAAGTTCTTGTCAAAATGTTTAGTTCATTAACTTTTTTCTTTTTGTTTATAATCAGGCCCTTCATGGCTAGATAAAAACCGCTCTTTTAGATATATCGATCAACTTTCATATATTTTCGCTGCATGAATTTCATAAGTTTCAAAATCGTAGATGTTTGAATACAACAATTTAAAATTGATATTATACACTGCCTGCTTGTACAATATAAATTTTTAGTCACATGGGTAAATACTCACTTCTTTATTTACTAATATTGATAGTCAACATCTCTAGAACTTCATCTGAGCATACTTCCTAGCCCTAAGAATACAATTTCACTCTGTGTGTGCTTGATAACAAAAAACTAACTTACACTTAAAATCTTAACTGACTAAAGAGTGACCCATTAAACGTAAAATGTTTTAAGTTTAAATTATTTTTATAATATTTTTTTATAGTCCTATATCGTCTTTAGCATGCTCTGGAATTCGTATTATACAATTTTCTCTCGTGTTTTTAATATATATATATTAAATAAGTACTGATGTATAGTAATCCGCCTCTCTATAGTATAGATGGTACTACTACAATTAGCTGTTCTTTATTTTATTTACTAACATAAAATTCTAACAGAAATGGATTCGTTTCAGTTATTAAATATGTAATCAATTTCGAAAGTGTTGCATACGGGAGAAATTATCGATGAAATTTTCTACTTCGAGCTTTCCTTGTAACAAAATTCCGTTTTTCTTTTTTAATCAGGAATGTCAAAGTGGTTTATCAGAATGTTACGAAGATCTGTATCATATAATCGAATTTTTTTAATATCCTTGTTCCTTAGTTTGCCATCAGGTAGATGTCTCACATGTAAAATCACTTGCTTTATATAGCTAATAAAAAGGAATCAAAGTCTTCGTACCTTAATTTCACATTCTCGTGTCACTGAGCATGCTAATATGTGATCTTTTTATATTTGCATTACTGAAGCATTTTGATATTTATATTTAAAAAAAAAGGAGAAACGAATATAGCATGTGTAATGCATTGCATTACTGTTTACAAAGTGAACAACAATCAAACAGAAGATCTGGACAGCACACTTTTACTATTATTCGTATTTTGTTGTAGTTTGTGTTGCAAACTACGTATTTATTTTTTCATACGAGTTTGTTGTTTCTTAAATTAGGTCCATTGAAAATTTTCCTATAACATTATCAAAGTGTTAGAGGTAATGCGATCATAATGTTAGTTCCCTGAGTCTTGTAATTTATGTGTATCCTCGTTTACAAACCAATGTTATTGTATTTAATGATATACCGCGCTATGTATAAAAGTTAAAGAAGTTTTTTTAAGAAACACGTCTTTTTGTTAAGCTTCTATTCATGTGTGTGTGCGTGCGTGCGCGTGTGTGTGTGCCAGAAAGGGTGGATCCCGACTTTTGGCAGTAAAATATGTGCTAATGTGCCACAGTTACATACACTGTGAACTGTTGTTTCATTAATCTTATTATTATTATTATTAATATTATTATTATATTATTATTATAATAAATGATAATTAACACCCACTCTTTAAAATTCCTCATTTCCAGTGTTCGTAGGAGAATAGTACATTAACTTGAGCAATAAATTCATTCATCTTTTAGTGTTAATAACAGGTATGATTTTAAAATGTTACACATGTGAGTCTGTATTGATGTGATAAAAAGAGAGTGAATCGTTCAAAAGTACTATATTTGAATTTTTAGAATCTAAGTATATTGTTTATGTTTAGCGATATTTATTTATAAATTAAGTATAAAATAATATCTACTTACTATTTATTCATACTAAAGTATGTATTAGAATAAGCATTTTTATTAAGTCTCATACTTAAATTATTAAAATTTTGTATTTAATACATTTGTTTTACTTTAAAAATGGTAAAAAGAAATTAACTAGTATTATTGAAAGTTCTTTTGAATCTTCTGAGAAGGTACCACGCATGCGTGATAGAACGAAAATTGACAGTACAATACTGACTGCTTCCTTGTATACCCGTCTGATTGTGATGCAGTGACGACCGACGCATTGATTGTATCTAAACAGTCAAATAAAATACAGCTACAATCAGAAAATTAACTGTTGTGCATAATTTTGTGTATTATCAAAAAATATTAATGAGTATTAATGAAAGTACATTTTACATTTATTTCTCGTAAAAATTAGAATAACATTTCTCTTGTGTTTCATAAAGTTTTCGTATTTAAACACCTGTCAGTGCAAAACAACGTGTAAATACATGTAACATTTATATTTTATCGATTATAAATAAACTTCGCACAAAAAGCACTTTTATTTTACAGTTTCTTGCAATTTCATAAAATTATGAGAGAAATGCGACATGAATCTCGATTTCGTTTGTGAATAGGTCACACAATTCTATTTCAGCACATGCTGTTCTTTCACGTTTTCCTGCATTAGAAGTTTTATAAATAATGCTTTTACTTAAGTGCATCTATTTTGTAATTTGTACTTATAATTCTTTACTAGGACTATTAAATAAAGTATTTTCGCTAATATTGTAGTGGTATATATTTTATTAAAAATTTGTTTGTAAGAGAATGATATTTTATAAATACTATATATACGATAATAGTTATCATAACATTGACATAGGACATAGACAATACGATATGTCTGCTTCATTTAATTATACGATTTTAAGCATGTTATAATAGGATTATGTAGAAACATAGTATGTCATCCAAGCCTGCACGCACAGAATCTTGCCATGCAGAAGCTGCATGAAATATTCTTAAAGAAGATCGAGAAAAAAATGCTGCGTTTGGCTGAACTTGTTTATAGGCCTAACAGTATAATTTTTATGCAAATGGTTCGAATCTTTTTTATCAATATTAACATTATTCATTATAGAAATCATATTTCATTTCTATACCTACAAATATATACCTTGTTAGTTAAATATTAATAGCATTACAATGGTAATAAATGTTCTCTATGTATTGCAGGTATGTCTTAAATTAAGCAATAATGTATTTAAAACTTCCACAAGAAGGCCAACAAAAAAAAAGGCAAAATGAACTTTTCTATCGATATGGGTATTTTTTATCCATGATTTTATGTATGATACTTGCGTCTATTAGACCACACTTGGGTAAAACAAATGGTATACTTGCAATCAAATACCTGTATTTCTATGTATAATGCAGCTTTGTAATTATGTATATTACAGGTGTTTTTAATGGGAATATCATAATTCGATATTTCGCTGTGCCTTTAACGTACCTAGAAGCAGGGTTGATATGTGATCCCAAATCACTGTACTTAACATTAAGCAATGCTCCTCTTTTGATATTTACCATGACCTTCATATATATTTTAATGCCCTTTTTGATGAGATTGGGAGTGTGCATGTTAACTTACGCAAATGTCAATGTTTGGCTATTAAAGGGAATGGAAGTAAAGAAACAAAAATATTGTTCTAGCGATATTACATTAAATGTAATTGCAAACACATCGATTATTATGAGCTTTTATATTTTAGGTGCTTTACTGTATGCCGCCTCCGTTTAATACAAGCCTTGTTTTATGCCGATTAGCACAAGCAGACTTATCGACAAGCATTGTAATAACTTTAGTTTCTCATTTTGGTGGATTATTTATCTCTCCTGTACTATTGTACTTTGTGGTAAACTATTGCTAGACTTTTTATAATCAGATTAATAATTTTAGTTAGCAATGATTAATTTAATGAAAAATGTTATTTCTGTTACAGTTAGGGGCATCTACGCCTCCTCTAGTCGGTGTAAACATTAAAGAAACTATTTATAGTACAATTGTACCACTAGCTATTGGTATTGCAATCCAAGTATATATTTTGAAATATGATTTCTGTTTCAAAATTAAATCACCATGGTTTTCCCAAGGATTGTTATTGGCCACAGCGTACCATTGGTTCTGTGATGCTGTTTCAGTGGATGCATCATCTCTACAAGCCAGTGATGTGTTATTATGCATATTAATTGGTGAGTTTGCTGTTGTTACCGTTTGTAACGTGTCTATCTATCTAAACAGAAAATTATTCAATATAAAATGTTGTGAACATTGCTGTACAATTCTGTCACATGTTTTCGAATATTTTCAAAAGGTATTTCAATCTAAATATAGAGTGACATTTTAATTTAGAGCTTTTCTGCTATAAAACTAAAAAATGTTTATTATCGCATTTTTTATACTATTTTATTTACATGTCAACAATCAAGAAAGACATTCAAATATCTAAATAACATTCACAAATGAATTTCATTTCTTGTTTAGTACAAGTATAGATACAATATGCACCATAATGAAAAGAGGTACAAAAGTAAAAGAATTGAAACATTTCAATTCAATTCTTGAATAAATACTTAATGATTCTTGTAATTTTGTGCACATTATAAAATTGGAATAGTAATTGTTTTGACAATTGTGGTACCGACTATAGAGGCAGGTGTACCAAAAGTATTTTCATCAAGTTTGAAATCGATCGGTTCATCATGGTAGCCAATTTCGAAAACAGAAGTTCAGAAGTTTGAAATGTTTGAAAGGAACACGCACGTGCACGTACGTTTCAAGTTTTTTATTCGAGCACGATAAAATTTCCCTCTCAGCGCCATTAATCGAACATATACATAAAAGTGCGGTAGCGCTATCGTAACTATCTTCGCGTGATCAACGGGTCACGCTACAACGCTATTTTAAATTTCAAATCACTGTAAATACGTAAATTTTAGAAATTCACGACTGTAATTCTAGAAGTACAAATTTTGTAATTCTGTAATGAAGACATTGCAAAAAAAGAGTACTCCTTTGAGTATATGTGTCTAAGCATCTAACAGTGTACTAAATACATGTATCCCTCAGTCTATTATTAGCATCAGCATTTTTTATGTTCAAGCTTGCGTGGGACAACTATTTGTTAGCTGCTTGTGTTGGGTATTGGGCTCTCGATGGTTACCTCGGGACATTTTGCTAGCTGCACTTTTTACGAGTACTCACAAGTCTGTTGGTCTTGGTAGCTGGGTCTTACGTGGTGCTTACCATGGTTCGGCACATGGTCCAACAGTAAACTTACCATTGTCTATTCTACCAGTTGCACAATTATTATTAGGTAGTTTGCTAGCTAGTTGGTTGTCCCCATAATATGTAGGTATGTATGTTATGTAGGTATAATATAAATAACCTTATGTTTAGTTCTTGTAGTTATTTTCTGTTATAACTTATAACAGAGCGCATATCTTTCTATTCAGTTTCCAATGTTTCAACTAATTTTTTAGTTGGTGTGTAATTACTACTCCTAGAATGTCTACTAAAAACTAATATTATTTTTTATAGCAATTTCAAATTGAAGAACTTTAAAGTGTTTCACCATCTGTTAGTAGACCATGGAAGCAACATATATGTAGAAAATTGTTTAATATTGACCAAAAAATTTGCAGGAATTGTATTAAATATTTTCTATTTATTTCTGTTTAATATATCGAATAAATATTTTGAATTTCATTCAACTGAAAATGGTGCGTGTATATATAAAAAATTTTACAGCATCCGATATTTTAAAAAACGGTATCCTCGAAACTTTATTTATTACACTGCACAGTTGCTTTATAAGCTAGTACGTAAATTTGAAATTGAAAGAGGCAAAATAATATGGATAGGTGTTCACTCCAAATTATTTTCAAAATGTATCAAATAAGTTTATTCATATGTATAACGAAATGCCGAAGGCGTTAAAACATAGTCTGTGATTTTCTTTCATCTATGATTCACGTAAAATGTATTCGTGCCGCGGTTATTGCAAAATTCAATACTTACCTTGGAAACTAATCTTAAGAGTTTTTATATAACAATTATATGTATATCATTTTGCTCAGTGTATATTAAAACAACTAGCGTAAAATTATGCACGAATAAGCTTTGTTTTTTTTTCAATTCTAATCAACTTAGTGTTCATTGACATTTGATAAAAAGAAATCATGACAATTATACATTACACTGTACATCATTACAGGAACAATCTTTAAATAGTACATCAAGTGAAAGTAGAAAAAAGGAGAAAGAAAACAAAAAAATTACACTACTTCGAAGCGTTGTACGCTATTATCTTATGTAGTAATTATTATAATAAATTGTATTTGTATCTTACAAGTTATAAATATAGTTTCCTCACTTTCGATTGTAAAATTTCTGAAAATTATAAGTATTCTACTTATCCCTAAAAGTCTGGCTACTGTTTATCGTAGATTTATATCTTTGAACAAAATAACAAGAGACAATTTGCCATAGTTCTACTATGAAAGAAAGAGGACTTTGAATTCAGAATAAGATGTTTCCCATACAAAACATAGCGATTTTATTCTACAAATAATGGGATAAATTTGGTTAATTTTTTGTTTTGTTGTTGTTGGAAACTTGCATATCATTTTTTTCTATTTTGTGACGCGCAATCTGGCACGGTATATACTTTCTTTTTTTCTTTATACCGTTATAATGCGCACACGCATATATTTAATAATATTAACAAATAGTGTAACACTCATGATAACGTGTATGAGCTTGTAACCTGACTCTTTCGTGAAAATCATGGCATTTAACGAATCAAACGATGGTGCAGCAGTGGCGCAGGCGCTGAGCATCATGTATTGATTTGCCCGTATCATCACACAGTCATTGTAGCTGGTATCGAGTTTTTGTCACGAATAACGCTGACGCTGCTATCGCCGCCAACTACGCGATTCGCCATCTTCATCCTCCTCTTCCTCGTTTTCCTCGAGAAGTAATGCTTCGTTACCCTATCACAAGCGAACATTTATTATTTATAAGCATCGTTTGTTTTACCCAGAACGATTAAGAACAAGTCAAGCACTTGAGATTTGAATCTTATAAATACACAACTGCATTCTAGGTACCTTTGTTTCAACTAATTATTTCAGAAATGCTATCGAACTATAAAGTAAAAAGAGAATATTGTATCAGGTGATATGCCTACAATGTTTCTCTGTCTGAAAAACTTCTAAAAACTTACTTCTAAATCAATTTCTTCGTCAGTGGTAGGTGGCGCTTGTTCAGAACGCGAAGAAAGTTGTACAGATGAGTTTGTATTGCTACCACCGCCACCACGATGCAAGTGCTGTCCAGAGACCCATGTAATAGAAAGTAATCTATCCTGAAATGTGCGTCCCTTCACTAAAGCGACCTCAGCTTCTTTTCTTGACTTGAAATTGATCACAATTGAAGGCGTTGCATCGTCTACTATTTGATTCACTATTTCCCCAAATTGCTGAAACAAACGCAAATATAGCAATTAATTACTAATAACATCTGGTGTGCACGAGCATAATTTGAAATGATTCTAAATATGAAAAAGGATTCGTTCTTCAAGCGCGTAGTAAACGTAAATGAATTCTTACTTGAAAATGTGTTAAAACTTCAGCCTTTTCTTCGGTTTCATAACCAGAGACTAGAAGACTTGTCGGTCTATGATCTACTGAAACATGAGTAAAACTCCCTCTGCCACGACCCCTATATGATAACGCGTGGGCACCTCGTGTAACTCTACTTGACCGTGTACCTCTACCAACGGTTGGACCTGCGTTTAAACCCAACGCAGCAGCTTGCGCTCGCAGCTCGTTTAGTCTTTTTTGCAACTCCCCGGCATCTTGCCCTTCTTGTTGTGCAGTCATTAAGTCTAATTCGGCATCCAAAATCTCTTTCTGAGTTTGTTCTCTAGATTTTGCTTGTGACTTATTCCCACCAATCTGACCGTTCGCCGCTAGATCTTTGCGTAAATTGTCAATTGATTGTTGCATGTTCTTTATCGTTGCCATAATTGCATCCTTTTGTTCTGGATTCTTTTCAGCTTTATCAATCAATGCTCGTATCTCTATCAAATGCTTGTCTAATAATTCCTGTTTCCTTTTACGTAAATCGGCGGTTAATTTTAAAGCCTCTTTACGCTTCTCCTCTTGTTTCTTTTTTAAGGTTTCCTTAGCGGCTAAAATTTCTTGTGTTTTTTTTATTGCGAGAACCTTTTCTTCCCTAGTGGGAGCGGTGGTAGTTTTTGGCGATGTTGGGACCAAACTTTGCGTGACTTGCTGCTCTTCGGTTGAACGACGAGTGGGAATATATTCATTCTCTTCGGTTTTCGCTGGTGTAGTTACAGCAGCGCCTAATCGTTCTTTTACAGAAGGACGGCATCCTGAATAAAAGGAAATGTTATATGAAATATTATTCAATCATAATTTACATCATAATTAACATTCTTTAGAAGAGAAGCGTGAAGCGTATGAACCTAATGTTATATATATGCTTTGCAGTTTTGAAAAAGGTGTTAACTTACCTGGCGGTACATTCTCAATGGCTCCACCAGCTGTGTTATTGTTAACATTGTTATGCCAAAACACTTTGATAAATCTATTGTTCAACACAGCCTCGGTACTTCTGTATGCAGCTTTTGCTTCAGCAGGCAGCTGGAAGGTAACCAACGCTCCCTCAGGATCTCCGCCGAAATTAACTTGGATATTTACAATTTTACCGAATTTCGAGAAATGATTATTTAATTGGGTTATATTGTTTAAAATACGGGGAACTTTTTTCAATTCTAGGGAACAGTTGGCTGGATTATGCACCACTCGTTGTTTTGGTCCAAGACGATTGAAATCGAATGCTTGTTTACGCTTTAAAGGGTTCGTTTGAGTATGCGTGATTTCAGACGAGTTCGTATGTGGAATTACTGGGACACTAATTAGTTCTCTTTGTCCCCTCCCATAAATACCAGGTCCCGGTTGGGGATGCCTACCCCATGGCATTCGAGGCTCCATACTTGGTGCATCCGGATTATATTCGGCAAATGCATCTGTAAAAAGTTTTAAAGATTAGCGATCGCTACATATACGAAGCGTAGTAATTAGTATTGGTAGTAATATGAATTATATGAAAGTGCTGTTCGCATTTTCTGATCCCTCATAGTGTTGTCTATATTTTTACAGCTATTCTGTAATACTTAAAAATTACGTTTGAATACATTCCGTACTGGACCAAGTTTTGATTATTTTCCGTTCAAGCCACGCTACTCTACTCTTTAAGAAACTCTTACCCATATTGGAGTGATGTTGATTCCTTAAATGAGGTGGAGGTAAACTAGCAAGAGGGAGGTGTTGTGGTGGAGCATTTCCATTAGGACCTTGAGGTGGTTCTGGTACTGCTGTTACAGGTACAGTTCCTGGTGCTTGCGCACTATGTGGACCGAAAGTCAAAACTCGACTTAAAGCTACGTCTTCTAATACAACTGGATCTGTACCATGGTCATAAGGACACAAATCACCTCTCATGCAATATCCTTTTTCTGCAAATATAAGTCAAAGAATTTATAGCGATGTATCTTCTCCGCTACTCCCTATAGAATAATTAAACACAAACCATCAAAATCTCTGCACCGCCTCTTTGTCTGGAATCCTGGTTGGCTATTTGGTACATTAGAAGCGACAGCGACGACGCTTTGAATTGACTGACTAGTAGTAGATAACCGCATGTCTACGTCTCCATGATTACTATCCTGTGTCGGAGTACCTCCGCCAGGACTCCCCTCGATCCTATCCGTTCTGTCTACATCCATCCTGTCGGAACGGTCTATCTTTTTGCGATCTAACGATCTTGATCGAGATCTCGATCGAAGAGGTGTTGGAGACCTATTCCTAAATCGCGCTCGATGATCACGATTATCAGGACCGTCTCGTATTCTCGGTCGTATAGGTGACGTGCTACGACTTCTACTCCGTCTGTAACAAGCAGTAAACATTGTAAGTAACGATAGTTATAATTGCATTCAGTATATCACTATTTAATAGAGATTGTGCGAGACCAGCAAATGTCGGGTCCGGACGGATCGAGAATTTTATTCGGGAGTAGTCTCGACCATCAGGTTCTCGCAAACCTCTACTATTTGAATAAAAAGGATTTACAAACCTTCTGTCATGTCGTCTTGTATTTGGTGGTGATTCGTTCCTCCATGGTCGACTCCTATCGCGTTCTCTATCACGACGAATGTGTTCTCTACTTCGAGACCTACGTCTATCTCTCTCCCACGAACGTGAACGTGATCTTGTCCTGGATCTCATTCGACCACTTCTGGAGTACAAACTTTACGTTAAGGATTTGTTGTGAGCTTTTCTGTTACTGTGTCACATATTGGAAAATGATTTTTTTTAAATGAAACTACAGACTATCTACGGACAATCACAATCGAGTTACTTTCCCATAATCATCTCTTTTATACAGTAAGATATTTCTTTTATAAATAGAGTTATATGGAAAAGAAAGTCAATATTATCACTTCCTGTTGTCTGTAATTTGACAAAAAAAAGAAGAATTTTCCTTGAAACGATTTAATATCTCTTTGCTAACGAAACTTACCGACTTCGAGAACGTTTTTCCTTCTCTTTGTCAACTTTTTCAGAATCTGATTTCCTAGTTTCACGTTTGCCTATTGGCATAGGCGCAGATCCGTTTATCTGGAGAGGAGCAGGAGGATTTGTATTGATCGTCGTAACAGGAATTGTACTTTCAGTGATTTTTTCAATTGGTAACACAGGTGGTGGTGGATTTACACCAGGTGGTGTCCCACCGCCATCTGGATCATTTTTTGCAGGTGGAAGTATGTACTCTTGAGTTTCCAATGTTTTGAACAGTAGCTCTACAAAGTTTTTGGTTTCTGCGAAGATGATATAATGTTAATCGGTACGTTTAGTTTGCACAGATACTACTATTTTGTCTATAGCAGATGTGAATATACCTTGCTGCAGAAAAACATCAAGTTGTTCAACCATTCCACCTCGCAATTCCTCCAATGTTTTATCTTTTTTAACAAGAGCATATACGTATTTTGCTAATGCAGCAGGATCGGCATCGCAACTGTGAACATAAGTAAATAATATTGAAACTTAATAGTTCTTTTAAAACACATATTTTGCAATATGTTACTTTACTACTTATCCAGCATGTACTAACAGATAACATTTATGTAACACATAGATCATTAATGAGTAATAGAATGTAATCATTATTGACATTTGGTTAGTTCTGGCATAAAATGATAACATTTCTCATAAAGTTTTTAAGTTACCTGATAATGTTAAATGTATAAGTCACAAATTAAGCGTTACGGTTATTTGTATAATTGTAATTCATTCATGATAAGCCAACAATCAAGTCATTAGTGGCTGTATAAAAAATGTGGTTAGTAGTAACTTATTCATTATTCTGATTAAATGTTCATTGAACAAACCATTGATAATTAAAAGTATTTGTAAGAGCAGGTCTTATATCGTGTAAACCAATACGATTAATATGTAATTAAATTGAAAGAAAACATGTTAATTAACTATTACTGTCAACAAATCATTATGGAACAAGTCATTAAGTTATTTATGTTGAAAAATTACGATATAAATGAAATTTAGCTTCCATACTATTGGAGCAAATATATTCGGAGTCGATGGTTTGTATAGAAATGCAACAAAATCAAATATGCTGCTTGTAATTACACGAAATAAGTTTGGATACAAAATACACGAGAAATATATTGTGGACGGGCATATTGTTGTTCGCATAGTTGTTAGCGATGAGCATGATGTAAATCTGGTGTGGTATCGTTGTTTGCTGAGATCTATCAACGATCATTTAGAAACAGACGAGTTTACCACACGTAAATATAAATCTGCATGGGGTATAAAGCATAGCACATGTACGGCCATTTACAACATCAAATGCATACACATACACCTAAAACTGTACTCGGGCAAGCTGGCCTACTTACAGCGGCTCCAAGACGGCGGTCAGCCACGCCTTGAATTGATCCGGATTCTCTATTATCATTTTCAGTGAATTCGCGACAAAAAACTCATGGAACTGTTCAAAGACACACGTTAATTACACAATATCTGGGCGGGAATAAGTACTCTCCTAAGTAAAGACAGTCGCCATTCTGAAATCTCACTCCTATACACACACCGTTCACATAGATAGAACCTAAAGTTTCTAGAAAATATTGCAGGAGTCGCTGGCAGCCGTTAGGTAGGTTAGGTACGCTTGTTGGTTTATCGGCATATACAGAGCATTCTTATAGAGGCGAAACTCCGACGTTTTTCGAAAACATGCGCATGCCCACCGCATGCCTCATAGGTTCATACATCATGAACATAGCTACAAAATTACATGAATTTGCTAGAGTGTAGGGATATCGACTTAGGTCGTCTTAGGGCGACCAATATCGCCAACTTCCGGTGCGTCATCTTTGGTATGTTTTAGCCTATTTCGAGCGGGACGCGCTCGAAAAGAAAAGAATATCGAGGAAAAAACAATCTAGAGAGTATGGACGCGTTTGTGGTAAAGTCAAAAGTTGATGTATAAATCAAAGGCAATCAAAGGCTACAGTACATTAGGAGTTTCATATCTATATGTTACCTTTATGTCATTGAATACGTTGATAATAGATACGTAATGGTTATGCTCAGTTATGCTATGCTCATATGCTGAAGACGGTGTTTGAAAACGGTGTTTTCAAAATGTTTCAAAATGTTTCAAAATAATTTTTGGTTATTTTTACTTTCAGTTGGATAGCCTGCATAATATAAAATGGACCAATAAGAAGACTTTCACTCTAAACAATGTTGGTAATTGCATTGTATAAGATTGTGAGATTGTAGAATAATTATTGTATTGATTATTGTATACATTGATTATATTTTTGTTGTTTTAAATCACTGAAAATACAAAAGTAATGGTGCGATAACGGAGAATATTAATAAATATGCTTCCTTTAGTACACTGAAGATATGACATAATTTGTAAACATGTTTCGATTGGTTTTATGAAAATGTTCGCGCCATTTATAATTACATTACACAACAGAACAACAAACAACGGAAGTATCGACAACAACGAAAACTATAATGTAAATTTTTTAAGTTTTATTAGCATAAATAATGTCATATTTCATTAATACAATCTTGTAGAATTTTAAATTGAGTTACATAATTCGAGTTCTTCTGGGACAGAGGTCCTGTTACTTAAATTGTAATAATGATTTATTATACCAGCTCCTAGAGCATCAGCTATAATATTAATGGTGGTTCTTATACGATCTCTGCAATGTAATATTTTAATTGAATATATACTATATAACTACATCTTTTGCTTTCGTAGATATTGATGGATGCTTACACAAACCAATCTATTGCAATAATTAATGAAACATCTTCTACTGGAACCCCCACAGAGTTAAGTACCATTATTAACATTACATAGCCACCGCTAGGCAGACCAGCAGCACCAATACATGATACAGTGCATGTAATACTAAAATCGTTATTCGATTAGAATCATATAAGTACACTTATGTATATTATATCTATAGATTTTTTGTCAGTATTTGTAATACAACATACCTAATTATTATGATTTTAAACAACGAGTATTGTAGTCCATGCAACTGAATTATAAAAATTGCTCCAATATTTTCATATAATGCTATGCCATCCATGTTTATTGTGGCACCGATTGGAACAATAAATTTAGTTATTTTGGAAGGTATTCCAATGCTTTCCAAGCATGCAATTGTTATAGGAACTGTAGCTGTACTAAATTTTAATTTTATCAGTTCACCATTTTTCTAAATGAAAAAATTATTGAATATATAATTTAATTACCTTGATGATGTTCCAAATGCAGTAGCAAAAGCTGGTCCAAGTTTGGATATAATTTTATATGGAGATTGTCGTACACATATAAAATACACGAAAGGGAGTAATATAAAACCCTGTATAATTAAACCACTAAATACAGTTAACATATAAACACCCAATCGTTTTATTATACTTCCAAAATCGTCTACTTCCAGAATTTTTGCAGAGATGAAAAACAATACGCTCACTGGTACTATCCTAAATAATATAAATATTCCTTTTTACTGTAGTTATATATCCTCTCCATGATTGGTCAATTGTAATTATATTTACATTATTGTCCAACTCATGATCTTCATCATTGTTTCTGATAAAGAGTAGAACATTTTTTTTAAAGGTTCACCTTTTTCATCTATTTTTCCAATGGCTAATCCCAACATTATGCTAAAAAAAACTAAGCCTAAGACATTTGTTCCTGGTGCATTCCTATAATTTATTTGCCATTCAGCTAATGGTACTACAAGAACAAAAGTAAACTTTGAAATAATTAAATTTTTTAAAATCACTCCACTATATTTAGAATATGAAGTTTCCTCTATTACTGTTCAAACATACCGGAGTTATTTTCTGGTATTTCTAACACAGTTTGATACTAAAACAGGATACTTATATCAGTCCATCAATAACAATGATTATTTAGAATAAAAAATTCTGGTACCTGACTCAAACATGCATTCACCAAGTTTTCTGGTATCAAATTTCTATGATACAAAAAACCAAGATTAAATAAAAAATAAAAATTTGTCGATATCAAATATATATAAATCAAGTACCGAAACAGATCTAAAATTGTATCAATTGTCATGTAATATCGAGTTGAATGTTGTGATACAACATTTTCATTTTTGAGAATTTCTCCAGGTCTTATTGTTTGAACAAGTATTACACTCAATGTTATCCCAACTACCGTTGTCATCGTGTAATAGCACAATACCATTAGTCCAATTTTACCTATAAAATCGAGCTATACAATTATGATATCAACTTTCAAAAAAGTTATCAGACATTTTATTTATTCTGTATTTACCTGACTTGTTCAAATTACAAGTGGCACTCACGATGGTAGATATTACAAGAGGCAATATTAAACAATTCACCAACCTCATGAATAGTTCTCCAGGGAACTTGAGATACATAATGCTGCGCTCTGTCCATGGTTGAGGTGTAAAACTTTTAAGAATATTACCTAATATAATTCCAGCACACACACCGAAGATTGTTCTTAATATTATTTTTTGCTTCAGCAGAACCTTTGTCACCTTCATATTTATTATTACGTCACAAGAATTAAAATTTATGTGTATCAGAGATTTTCGGTTTGAACTAAGCAAATCAAATTCTAATTCTTTTTACATGATCATTAGTTACGCAAGATCTTATAGTATTTTAAATCTACAGACGATAAGAACTCTTATCTACTGTTTGTTTTGAAATGATAATTTATTGTTCTAAGGTGCATTCGTCGAAATGTAATATATTCACTCAAATATTCTATTTCCTTCATAATATGGAGAATGTTACCGTCAGCAACGTATCTTATTACAGTGGACATACTTACGCTCTTTTATAATGTTGTAAATGTAGTAACTCCTTCGATTATAGAAGTAGTAGTAATAAACAAATGAACAAACGATAAGTGTTGATATTTTGCCTTTTATTTATTTTGCACCTATTACAATATAATAAATATGATCGTGCACAATACATGAAGTATGTGTATTTACACACGTTTTTGTTCTTTAAATTTTCAGGCCATAATTTTACGTATTTGTAACTGAGTTCGCATTACCATGCTATATATCTTTAATCATTTAATATAATTTATACATATCTTTACAATTCTGTATCGTCTTCCAAGTTAATTGTTAAAACATCACATTATGCATTTCGTCTGCATCCAGTCTTCTGAAGAAAAAGAATCTCAAATAATCTATTATCGTTTCTCCAATAAAATGATTACTATTAATCCTTAGAGTTCCAATAATTAGTTCACTGTCGTTTATATGAAGTTTATTAGTGAGATCAGTAAAGAAATTTATTAACGTTACATTTATACAAAGTATGTTTCGTAAGTTTACATATCTAAATCTACATATTTTCCTATGTTGTTTAATATTTGGTTTTTTATTCCGTATATTACTCAATTTCCTCTGTGATCATGATTCTTTATAGACCTTTCTCTCTTGTGCTTCACTTTTTCAGGTGAGGTAATTTGATTTTGCTCAAATAAAAAGAGAAAAATTTGTTTATTGACTTTCGCTTTTTGGTAATCACGATTCGCCAGCCACAGTAACGGATTCCGGTGTCCTGCTGAGGTGTTTCTGTTAATACAACCTATATCACAGAAATTAAGACTGCGATTAGACATTCGCCCCAGTGAAATCCACCGCAATTAAATATTTTTACATTTAACGATTATTGATTTACATAAACTTGACACAACACAGGCACACTTAAACATAGATTAATGAGACCCAGTTATTCTGAAAAGATTAGAAAATTAAAACTTTTAAAACTCACTGTTGCTAAGCGTAGAACTGTATCGCAAAATCTAATGTTATACATAGTTATTCTTGACCATGCAAAAATGTATAAGTCATGATTTAGTAAAAAGGAATACAAATAATCTACTGATACCACTTCCAAAATTGGACACTGCAATTACAGTGCATAAGGATTATCTACATCTATTTTTTATAAATTGTGTAATCATTCGGATATTGTAATACCATTTCACGAGACTACAACTAAACTTTCAGAACAAAAAAAACCTAAGAACTCATACCACAATCTTCAAATTAAAATTGACAAACAAAATCAAACGAAACTCAAAGAATAAAAATATTTATAATCTAATGCTAAGTGTACAATTCGATGGAAACTGTATAGATTCATGAAGCATAATGAAATTGGTGCATTGTAAGAGATACAACAAATATATTGTTCTATTTGTTTATACAATGAAAGTTTCTTAAGGCTTCTATGATTTATTCTTTTTTTTTTTACATATGTTTAAGGTATAGACACATTGTTTTCATGATCAAAAGATGTTTCCTGCGATCCTTAAAAATAAAACTGATTCAATACCTTTCCCTACAAAGGCGTTTCCTTTCGTGCCTCTGCTTTCCACTGAAATCCATTTACTCGCGTCGTAATGGGTTTATTCCTATTAGTTGCATTCTCAATTCCATTTCTAACGCCTGCTACTAGTCTCATGGCTGGGTTGGACACCAAGCCATTGCGCTTTGGTTTTGCATTACTTGCACTGAAATAAAAAGTTGTAAAAGGCTTCATGTAATTTTCAATTACATTAATAAAATTAATTCAATTGTATGCTCATGAACGATAATTATAAATAATATAAAAGATTACCTGGCAGGTGTATGGTCAGAAGTGTGTTTCACACTCCTGCCTACACCGGCGCCACTATTCCCCAGAATTATCCTCATATGCGTATCTCTAGTGAAATGAGTATCGGCTGAGTTTCTCTTGTCGTCCAGCCCGTTCTTCTTCTCTTTGCCAACATTTAAGCCTAGCATTTCGTTCGTCAACTCGAATGGTTTGCTAACGTCATTCTTATCGATGATCTCGGTTTTTATGTTGATCGGCTCGTAGATAGCTGGTGTGTGACTGTAGCTGGTCAGCTGTGCCTTATATGGTATGTTCTGGTTTCCGGTAATCAGGGGAACCCCTAACTGACTTTGTATCACGTTCGCTGCAGTTTGAGCACTCGGTGGACTGGTGGTGTTCGTAGGTGAATAGGGTATCAGGCTGTCGCTTAATGGCGAATGAGGTGGCGAAGCATAGATTGGACTTTGTGGTTCACTTTTCAATGGCGACAAGAGTTTGCTGAGCGGTCTGCTTTTTGCTCCTCTCGAGCATTGTTGTAGTTGTTGCGTGAAAGATAATGGTGTCTAAAATTATAGGAGTCAGATAACGGTCTGGTCTTTCGTGTGATCTGTGATCATAGCGTGTATAGATCAAGTTGATTTCTACGAAGCATATGTGAACAAGGTTCTCGTTTATCGAGTGACTTAAAAGTGTGTATGAGGTGCGAGCGAGTGTGTTGTTATTGCCAAAGTGAAACAAATCTTTTCATGGTTAGGATAAGAAACGATCTGTACACGAGTGCATGGAACAGAATGAACAAAGCATGCAGCGGTTAATGAAACGTGTGATGGATGAGCTGATTGGAAGTGGTATCGGAAATTGAAAATTCTTTGAGTGCAGTTATGAGTTAATGGTAAAGGTTTAGAAACTTTTTGTTACCTACTTTTATTACCTGATTCACCATTGAGTTCTGGTTGAATTTCCCTTGATCGCTTTTTGTGCTACCCGTCAAATTGCTGCTAGATTTACTGTTGCTGGAGTTATTGCCCAGGGAGACGCAACTTCTTCTTTTAGTTGAATCTGGCGATTCTGCAGGACTGTACTGGGTAGAGAGAGGATTTAAAATTGCAGACGATGGTTTTGTCTCTGCTGTTGAATTGGAGGTAACCGAAGTAGCACTACTACTTCCACCTACATCATAAAGAATTAAAAAAGTATGCAGATTTCAACATAATACCGTGTTCAGCATTTTCAGGTAAATTAAACCAACCTCCATTAATACCCGGTCGGAGAATTCGTTGATTAGCAGAGTGTTCTTCAAGAAGCCTCACTACTGTGTCATGCCCACTCTTAGCAGCTACCTTAATTGCATTTCGGCCACAATGATCGGAATGACTGGGATCAGCACCATGATTTAGAAGTGCACGTACGCAGTGTTCGTGGCCTTCTTGTGCAGCTATACCTAATTTAAATTGATAAATATGGACAAAAATGTTGTTAACTTAGTAGGTGATGCTTGTGAATGAAGGCACATGCGTCTTACCTAAAGCTGTTGCACCTTGATTGCAAGTATGATCGGGAGTAGCTCCATGCTCTAGAAGTAGTCTGACAATGGCAGCATGTCCTTGCCAGGCTGCAGAGTGAAGAGGAGTTCGATTCTCGTTGTCGCAGGCGTTTACATTGGCAGCACCTTCTGTCAACAGTAGGGCTACCATCTCAACGTGTCCTTGCCAAGCACTCACATGCAGAGGTGTTCTTCCCTACAAAGTTGCAACGCATTTATTGATTTGGATCTCCGATACATGAATAGAAATCGACGAGGAAAACTAATATTAGAATGAAAATACACATGGTCACTCACTTCTGAATCTCTACTTTCTACATCAGCGCGCGCATGTTCCAGTAAAAATCGTGCCATTGCTAGCCTGTTTTCCAAGGCGAGAATGTAGAGAGTACTTCTGCCGTCCGCGTCTTTTGCGTTGACGTCAGCATTGTGGGCTAATACTACTCTGACAGTGTCATAATGCCCTTCCAGAGCTGCAAGTCTGTATTCAGTTTTATTGATAAAAGAATAGTTTATAAAATGAACGGTAAGAGAACATTTTAATTCTCTGGAGGCTAAGACTAGAGGAGCACCTTAGAGCAGTCTTCCCATCGTGAGCGTGTTGATCAATCGGTGCGCTATGCTGATCTAATAGTCTTTCAACGAGTGTATAGTGTCCCTCTTGTGCTGCAAGCATCAAGGCTCCCTTGCCATCATTGTCCGTTTCATCAATTTTGGCACCAGCCTCCAGCAATGCTTCGCAAACATCGATGTGACCTTCGAAGGCTGCGTAGTGCAGGGGTGTCCAGCCTGAATTGTCTCTGTGTTGTTCATCTAAGCCTAGAATATCGTAATCCTTATTTTCTCTTTATTTTTCAATTATAAGACTCGATTCGCAATTGTCCTGCCTAGAGTAAAATAGAATATACGATCTCGGAGCAGGTATCTGTACCTCTGTCCAGCAATTGCTTCACCACATCAGTGCCACCCTGGGCAGCAGCCACACTGAGGACGGTCCTGCCCTCGTTATCAATGCTGTCAACGTAACATCCCCAGAATAACAGAAGGGCAACAACCGATCCATGACCCATACTGGCTGCTGCCCACAAAGGTGTACGTCCAGTAGCGTCGCAATGATCCACGTCCGCTTCGTATTCCAAGAGCAGTTCACAGACATCTCTGTGGCCTTCGAATGCTGCTACCAGCAACGGGGTCATACCGTCTTTGTCTTGATGATCAACTGCAGCTCCCCTCTCCAGTAATATTGTGACCACCTGTAACGCAGAGTAACGTTGATTCATTTAAATGTAAAAACCAATTGTGTGATTTACATATGTATATCTATATCGTATATCTAATAAGTCAGATCGTTCCGATGCCTTCAAACACAAAACAAAACAGTAAAAGTTAAAACGTTTGTTGTTCTTCTTAGATGCACTTTTAACAGAGTAGTATCAGACGAACCTTTGCATAGCCATGATTGGAAGGGACACACAAAGCAGCGACACTGAGGGCTGTTCTACCATCGCTATCGGCATGATCGATCTCCGCGCCGAAGTCTAGAAGGTGTTCGACTATCTCACTATGACCCATGTAGGCAGCAGCAATTAAAGCGGTTCTGCCTTCGTCATCCGTTCTGTTGACGTCGGCGCCGTGCTGCAGAAGCGCTTTAACGATGTCTTCGTGGCCACCCCACGCAGCTGCTCTCAGAGCCGTTCGTTGATCCCAGTCAGCGCAATCCACTATCGCACCGTGCTCCAACAGCATTTCGACCACCTACGTGATTACGTGTGTTCTTTGTTACCTTTTTATTTGTGATACAGTACTTAGAAAATGCGTATCAGTGGGAGAATCAGAATAAGTATTACAAGGTACCTCACCTGGCTTGAGCACTTTAAACATATCCTAGTCACGTGTTCCTCTGAACTTCTTTTCTATTATCAATAGTAAGCGAGACATTTAAATTGCTCAAGTTAGGTGGGGCGCAATGTATTAACTAGTAAACGCTAGTAACTTAAAGTTCAGTTACTATACAGTGTGTTCACGCTATCCTTAGCCAGCGTGTTTCTTCCAAAGAATAAATATTAGACAAAAACTGTACACATTATTGATTTTCTAACATGAATCACCTGAGTATGTCCTCCCCAGGCTGCAGCTCTGAGGGCGGTCCAACCATCGCAATCCGCATGATCCGCACAAGCACCAGCAGCCAAAAGCACACGGACCACATCTGCGTAACCGTGCCTGGCGGCTAAGTTCAAGGGTGTCTGACCGTGGCGATCTGTAGCTTCCAGTTTCGCCTGAAACGGTGAGAAATTCTTAATATATCACGCGGCGACCGCAGCTACGCTCGATAGTTGTTCTAGTTTAATTTCATTTCAATGTTCTTGGCGGATGAGCTTATTACGTTGGTAAATGGAAATTCACCTGAGGGCAGGTTGTTAAAGCCAACTCCAACAAAGATGCATTACCATCTGCAGCAAGCGTGTGCAGCACTGTTCGTCCGCAAGAGTCTGTTTGATTGATGTCCCCGCTCTCACCGAGTAGTTCTGTTAACGGCTCGCTGGGAGACTCATCCATTGGACTAACATCTTGCGAGACCTTTCGCAACAAGGTAAGGTAATTATTATTCAATCTTCAATGTGTATAATCATGCATTTATACAAAGCGCTAAATGAAGACAGATTAACGAAGGATAAAACGATACGTCTGCAAGAAACAGCGATTATATCTAATACTAGAGGTGTGCGTGAATCCCAAAATCTCGGGTATCCTATGTCGAGATGAGTCAAGCTCTCCACATTTTCGGGTTCTCGCTAAATAGGAAGACTGGTGATTGTATACCTGACTAGAAGAAACAGCATCCTTGTTGGCTTCGTCTTCCACAACCTTCTCAGACGGCTTAGCTCCAGCGTCGATAAGTAATCTTAATAGCTTGACTTCTTGTCTGGGCCAAAGGATACACTCGGAGCTGTCTAGGTAGCATTCTTCGATCGGTACTCCGCTACCAACCATCCAGAGTACCTGAAGGCTATGAACATCCAAATTGCAGTTCGTGGTGGCTACATTGGTAATAGATCGTTGGAGGTGCTGTCCCAGTACGCAGATCTCATCAGGATTTAGGTCTGGCCCGCGAAGGGTGTAGTAAGCAGCCAGCATGGCGTGGCCCTCGATGGCGGAACAGAGATACTTTTGGGTACAGTGTTTGACGTCGAGCAGCCATTCAGCGAAGCTGTGGTGAAACAGCATCAGCGCGCCAGCACGGGACACCGAGATGACTCTTCGTAAGAGGTGGAGGCGTCGGTTGAAGTCTTCCATGGTGATGCCTGTGCAGGCGGTTTTCACGCATTTGTAGAGGATCTCTTGAGTGATAGGCAATTTGGCAGCGAGAATCACGTTCAGCAGCGGTTGGACTTTGGCGAATTGCTTCCTGCTGAAGAGTCTTTGGCACAGCCAAAGATAGAGACCATTCAGGGTGCCTGGTATTTCGCGGACCTCCCGCAGAACGATGAAGTTCTCGGCCACGCCGTCGAGAACCTTCTCCAGGTACAGAAAACAGCCGTTGCTCTTGATGTGCAGCTGGTTCAGCATCTCGGCCGTGTCGCACGAGATGTGCTGCCTGAATAAACGAAAGACAACCATTGGTTCGTTGGCTATAATAAACTAAAGCAGTTCAGACCAGAACTTCAGACCATTGAATACGACCCCCGCCATACTTTCTTCCGTATACGATTCACTTTTATTCATACCTCCATTACACTCGCACTTCGCACGCACACGTCAATCTCACTCGCTCTTGTCGCTCATATTTTGGATGGTAGGGGGATAGGCGAAGGGGAAATTATGTGGCCCACGGCGGAGCAGTTCGTCACCCTTGAACTAAGGGATTGTAAGGAGTACTGTTTATAAGAGGATCAAGTCTTTGAGATGTTTGGATTGAAGATTATATCCTACAATCCGTTTCTATCAAAGAGCAACAATGAAATCTCCATTTACCTGAGCGCATCTTCTTGATCCAATCGGGCAAGAATGTACTGCTGAACGTCTCGAACCACATGGGACTTCCTCAGATCGTCCAACGAGATCTTACGGAATCCAGTGAACATCCTCGAGATCGTTTTACTCTGACGTCGAGCAGTACAAACCAGCAGCAGCCACTGCGGGAAGAGGTGGTGGTGATTGGCCAACAGTTCGGCAATTGTCCTACTAACGTTCTCATTCTCCCTTCTCGAGTCTCTGGTACCGGTCTGCGGAGGATTCAGGGTCTGACCCTCGTCGATAGAGTCGACCAACAAGAACAAGCAGCTCTTCGGCGGTTCGACTTCCAACAGAGGGAACAGCAGTGCCTTCTTCAATGCGTCATCAGGATCTCTGTCGAGGACGTCCGGTTGCAATGCGGCCTGTATCTCGGGGTCTGTTCGGAGTTTCTCGGCATAGGCTTCCGCCACCGCTTCTCTGGAAGTCAACGGGATTGTGGAGGCGTTGTTGGTGGTGGTGGTTGTCGTTGCGGTGCTACCGGGTGTCGGTGAGTTTGGCGACGCCCTGCGAAAAAAGGAGATCAAACTAAACAGTGTCCTACCATGCTTCATGGAATCTGAAGAATCAGTGTGAAGCCAGACTACTCTGCGACAACCAACCTGTGAATCCCATCCGAGCTAGCCTGTAGAAGCTGAGCGACCAGAGATCTGACGAACTGCGCCGGCGACAAGGAAGCCTCGCTTCTGGCTTGGCAGAAGTGCCTGGCGAGCAGTCTCCTGTTCAAGGACCTCTGGTGCCTAGCGTTCGCGCTGGTGGATGGCCAGGCTAACTCGGCGCAGAGCGCGGTCTTTCCGCTTCCTGGTCCACCGACGATCAGCGCGCCGCAGGTCTTCGAGGCTGGCCTCTGCTCCAGGCAATGGGACAGCTTGACGAACGCCCATTCGCGACAGAAGAATCGCTTCTTCTCGATCACCGGCGCCGCCATTCTCGGGCTCTTGGACTCCCTCGTTTTGTAACACTTAACCGATAAACTGGATAATAGTAAACTTGGTGATATTACTCTTCGTTGCTCGTCAGGATTCTGTACATGTCGATCTCCGGGGAGATCTCCGCTGTCATATCAAAAGTTCTCGATATTTTAAGTTCGAAGTAGGTCGTGCGTCAGGAGAAAAGAAGAGATCTATCAGGCCGTTGGTAGGATTATTCTGTACGTCGTCGATTGGTATTCTAGGCGTCTGTGGTTCTCTCCGCATCAACACCCAGTATTCGAAGCCCAACGAATCGGTGGAGAATAGCGACCCAGCCGAGTCTAGATTAGCCGCGACGTGCCGCAACTATGCTCGATGTCCGTGTACTCTGACGAGGAGTCGTTGGTCGGAGCCCCAGGGGGCTCTGAGGCTTCCTCGGCCTCCATTCAGCCTTCTCATCGCCTCGTCGCGGACCAGCACCGCGTTTCGTATCGTTGCATTCTACCTGAAACACCGGCAACAACAACGTTTTTATTAGACCCTGCGGGATGTCGCGAGACTTCTTAATTTATATTACCAGGGAGGACACCTTGGTACACCCTCCTCGCGGGGATATCTCGAACGCGAAATTAAGAGAGCAACTGTCTACCCAACGTAATTAAAGGGATCTTCGTTATTTCCCTCGGTAATGATTTCCATCGAAAGCACACTAGTCTACCTCGTCTTTACGCGTTTAAGGAAGAGCAGAGAATTTTTTGTATGGACGAGAAACAATATTGTTAAAAAGTTCGATATTCGATGGGCTTTCCCATGGTTCTTCGTGGTATTTACGATTCGACGGGGTTCGGCACCCTTATCCGAAAGCGAAGCGTTTAATTCGAATTCTTCGCGGGACGAAAGTGAAATTCTGTCGCGTCTGATGGAAAGCTCGAATTCCACAGCCGAGTTCCTCGCGACGTAGCGGACGATCTAAAATTCGCATTAAATGGCCGTAATAATTGTCTGTCCGCAGGAGGAAGCGAGGAGATGGAATTACTAGAAGGACTCCAGACGAGCGAGAAGCGAGGATGGGTTAATGACAAACTAGTTCCCCTAATGAGAAGGAGATCCGCACGGATCTCGGTGGCGGACTTTTCTAATTATTAACGTTGTTTACGCCTGGTGTGTCTTCTCCGTGTAAATCTTGACTGCTCGTAATTGCGCGAGAAAGTGGAAATCCGCCTCCACGTTCGTCATTACAAAGCACGGAATAATTTCTCTCATTTGTTGTTCTCTCCTTTGCATCGCTGATCGTTCCCTGTTACGCCACCAACCACTCGAAAGATATACGGTCATTTTGCTTTGCTAATTGCTTAGCTAAAGTCATTATGAAAATGGATGTGTACTGCCATATTATTATTATCGAATGAAACACAGAACGCGGAGTATGAAGGGTTAATAATAGAGGTGTGCGGGAATACCCGAACATTTTCGGGAATTCCCGTCCCGTCCCGCACACCTCTAGTTAATAAATACCCCGTTAAATCAGTAACAATAATCCGAGCAAGTATTGTATTCCAGCAGCGAGCACACGAGTATGTCGAGTCCGAGCAAGGGATAGACGGCGAACGATGCGTCCCCCGTATCATACATCGAACCTTTCCGTTTCTACTCCACGAGGCCGAGTAATTAGGCGATCCGACTCTTGGACAACGGCGTGATTATACGGTGGAATCGGTGAAAGGGAGGAGAGGTTCGCACTCTCATACGCGATTCATAATTATCGCGGCGCCCGTTCTTTTCCGCGGCGAGGCGAGTCCATCCGGCCGGGAAGGGGGAGGAAATTAACTAGACGCGTGCGTAATTAAAGCAATTTGTCAGGGGACACCCCCAATGATGCAAATTACGAGCGACGTTTCCGAGATGATTGTCGCGACGCGACGCCGGTTGTTACGACCGCGCGCTGAGTGCGGGACTGTTGTTTTCATGAAATTGTTGATGGTTACTTCGCGCGGCAGAGTTGCGGGTTTAACGATCGAATACATGATCATCGAAGAGCAAACGCGTAACACGCAGAATATTCATGAAATTCCGTGATTTACATTACGTTAGAGCGAACGGAGAACTTCCGCGCTGTTATTGTTGATGTTGTAAAACGAATGAAAAAAAAATATAAAAAAAACCACGCTTATATTAAAATACACTGAAAAGGACAAAATAATTTTTTTCCAGGTTCTCCATAAAATACCGAATCCAGTTAAAGGATCAATAATATTTTTCACCAACATTTTAAGCAATTAGTTCAAAATTTCTTCTGTTATAAAATATGAGTGTCGGAATAGATAGAAAAATTTAATATAAACTTAAATAAAATCATAACATTAGTGACTATAAAAATAAAAGCATGGAGCGCTAAACTATTTATATTGACGTAATCTTCGTGGGCGCTCCACGCTTTTATTTTTGTAGTCACTAATCTCATGATTTTATTTAAATTTATATTAAATTTTTCTGTCTATTTCGACACTAACTTTATAACAGAAGAAATTTTGAACTAATTGCTTAAAATTTTGGGGAAAAGTATTATTAATCATTTAACTGGATTCGGTATTTTATGGAGAACCAGGAAAAAAATTATTTTCTCCTTTTTAGTGCATTTTAATATAAGCGTGGTTTTTAAAAAGTTCTTTTTATATATTTTATTTTCTACTTTTATTGTCATCGGAAGCTAGTGTGTATACAAAATTTCAGCAAGATTGGACTATGGGAAGGGGTTTAAAATTCGATTACCATATAAGATTTGACGCATACAACAACACGGCAAGTTAATATAAGCGTGGTAATAAAATCGTGACTCAAATCAGATTAAAAACGAACTGTTTACTATATTAATAAGAAAGACGAACGTATACTGCATTTTATAATAGAAGTAACGGCGGTCTCACACATTTCAAGCAACAAACTTTCTTGTAACTCTCTAAGTTCAACACAGATTTTCAAAGTTAGAAAACGTTCGTTCCATAATCTCTCTATTAAATCATCAATGTCCAAACTGCATCACTTTGTCGCATTGTGTGGGACTGGAGATAAATTTTGCAGTAAAATATACGGCAGTCAAGGTGTTAATAGAGAACATTTTCAATTTAATCCTCGTATGTACGAATAAACCTCGAAAGATCGAAACGCGAGTATTTGCAGTCGACCTCGAGAGCGATATTATTTGAGAAGTTCCGGGAGCGTTCGGATTCGATCGACAGGAAATCGCTTCGGGACTTCTGTGTTTAGATATGCAGAGTTGACGGATCGGTAATTCGTACGCGGAAGTATAACGCATGTTATTGCAGTTGCATGAATCGTCGGCAATAGCACGAAAGTAATCCATTTTGCTCCGGAATGAATAAATGCTTTTGGTACATCGAAGAACATTTGCACAAAAGACTTCGTTCATTCGTTGAGTTCCGAAGAAATAAGTCAGCACAGTATTTTGTATCGAGAAGAAAGGGCTGAAGTTGAATGTAAAATATTTTCAATCACCGGCACAATGTAAAATTAGAACAGAAAATCTTTTCGTCCGCGAGGGATGAAGATATGGGTCGAAAGTGACCTGGTATCGGCATGCTATGTCGCAGTTTTCGGTCGACGGTATTGCAGGGTTAATAGACAGTATTCCGGGGGAATGAGGATTTAGTAGGAAGTTAGCGGACTGTGTTCGTTCCCGCTATTTTGTCACTTAGAATCGTCAAGGGAGGCGTCCGGACGCGAGCACGTTCTTGAATCCCGGCGCGATTTTAACGAACCCCGTTTCAATCCGGCGCCGGAGGATCGCAGGCGGCGCGTAAACGGGTTTCCTCGGGTTCCACGCGTTTTAATTGCTGTAAATCTGTCCCACGTCGGGCGTGAGAGAGCTCCGCCAAAACGCGGGGGTGCGTTTGTTCTCCCTTAAGGTCGATTCACATTAGAGACACGGTCGTCATTTCTGCGATACACAGAGCGAGCGACTGCGTGTGACAATTTAAAAGTTCGAGTAGTTGAGCTAACAACGTGGGCTGCGCAACCCGGAAATGAACAATTCGTTTTAAGGGGTGTCATCATCCCCGAGGAAATTTAGATTTTTTATTTCCATAGAAGAAGAAAGAAAATTTATATTTGTTGTATGACTGTGTTTACTTTAATGATTAACACTGTCAAATCACAACCAAATTAGACACACTCTTATCAAGACTGATGCACGCAGCAACATTTTATTACTTTCAGAGTGATTTCGAAAAAATAAATATTACCTCTCGTGAAGCAGTAAGTTATGTGCATACTTCTCATGTGAATCAACCTTTAGGTACTCGAGTTGTCTCTCTCTCTCTTCGCTTCCATCGTGCGGCGATCAATTGTTCGAGACCCTCGCGGACGACTCTCAGAGATATCCGAAAAACGCAATTAAAACAGATCGTCTGGATCTCCGTGCAATAAAGTCGAAATGTAAAAGTCGCGACGAGATTGTGTGTGTGTGTGCGATTCGGTGGATTGTTATTACCCGAATACTACCAACTAATACAGCCGCTAACTCCTGTATTTTTCAGAGAGTAACGCAGTGGTAGATGGTGGCTATCAGACGAATGTTTGACATCCGCTTCCACTGGATCGTCATTCTAGTCAAGATTTATTGGTCGAAATGGGGACCGCGGCAGGTCTAGAATTCGCGGGGATCACGAGGATTTGGTATCAGTTGTGACATTTCAAACACGATAAGGCGAAACCGCCACCACGGACAGTACGGTCGGCGATAAATTTTGAATGCTGCACGTACGAGCGCGACAATGAAGAGATGATTCACGGGTGTCGTGTAATTTGAGCAAAGCGGCATGATCGTGGGAGGTCTCGCGTTGTCCTCTTTAACGACTGGTTTAATAACGACCAGGCGACGCGTGTGTGCGAACGTGCGTCCGAGGACAAGGAACTTTTTAGCATATGAAGATTTATTGGACTAGATGGAAGTAGAATGCACGTTAAAAACCAGATAAATGTTCACGACACAGTGGAATATAATTCACGGCGCAAAAGAAATATATTACTAGTAAGTACGAGCATAAAAACACTTTAAACTCCGTTTCCTCAGGAACGAAAGCCAATCCTGAAGAACGCTAAAATCTATATATGGAGTCATAACTTTTTAGTAGATACTTAAAAATTAACGTTTACGACGATGTGCTGAGCAAGTCAAATTTTATGAAAAAACTGGAATGGTGGTCAATCGATTTGGCTTGTTAACGGATTATTGATCGACGCTGTAATGAGAAAGAGAGAGCGAGAGAGAGAGAGAGAGAGATCCGCGGAGACTCGAATTCCTAGAGACAAGAGAATATGAAGTTGCAGGTTCCTGAGCGAGATCGAAGGCTATTCGATCTCGATGGATGAAGACGTATCCCAGGACCGAATCTGCAACATCTGTACAAGCTTATTCGTGTCAGATGATAAGCCGGGATACCGGTGGCAACGGAACGACACTGACAAGATTGGGGTTGCCCTGTAGTCCCCGAGGTCGTCTATCCGTCGTGAATTTAATGAACGGAGTGCATCGTCGCGGGCTAGACATGCCTCTGTCCAAATACGGGGCCACCACTGTTCTGCCTGGCAGCCTCAAGTGGGTCAAGTCTGCCTTGACTTCGCTTTGTATGAATTTTAAACAGCCGCCGCAGCTGGATCAGGGCTTTTGCAACATTTATGCCCGGTCGCGAGCTGCTCCGACATCCCCATGGACGGATGTTTTAATACCATCGCTATCGGGCGCTCGAGTGCCAAGAAAATGTTACCGAGCTACCTAGCTCCATACTAATTAGAAGACGAAACCCGCTCGGCGAATGTCCGATCGGAAAAACTGGAAATGGAATATATTGCAGAGGAGGATAGAAACAGCAGCTCCGAGAATTCTATAGAGAATCCTAGAAATGGATTCGAATTCGATCGAAAAATTAAACGGAAAGATTTTTTATAAAGTTCGAAACACAGAATTTCATCAAATATGTTATAAGATAAATTGTAAAATACAACTTTTGGCAGAATGTATCCGATCGGAGGCATTGATACGGATTTTAGAGAAAACATTTACAATTTAGAAGTATAAAATTCGAGGCGCCACTAAAAATTGCTGTACCATTATTCAAAATATTGTTTAGACGATTAGACTATTAAATATATCGGTATCTAATCAATTACTAAACATTCAGGTATTGTATGAGGTACTTATGCCAATTTCATATATATAATATTAAAAAAATCATACGGAATGGAAATATTCTAAATCGAAAGAAATGTTTAATTTTCGAGTTAAAATAGCTTCGAGTGCAAAGGGTTACTTTATGGAGTTAAAACTGATGGGAAATAAAAAGGGGCTTATTAAGGAATGAAAACCAACAAAATAACATAGGTTTCCATTTATTATAACAAAGAAACGAAAAATTAGTTAACAAATTGTTACAAAAACGGAAAAAAGTTTCCGTGTAACAATATGTTTATTTTTTCGTTTCTTCGTTATAATAAATGGAAGCCTATGTTATTCTGTTGTTTTTTATTCCTTAATAAGCCCCTTTTCAGTTTCAATTCCATAAAGTAATATTTTATGCTTCTAAATTGTGAATGTTTTCTCTAAAATCCGTATCAATGCCTCCGATCGGAAACATTCTGCGAGGTGTTGTAGCTTCGGCTGCAAAAGGTCAATAGTCTGAAGATACTATATCGATATCACTAAATTATTTAAAAATTCAATCTACTCACACACTTTTCCCATAAATGCATAAAATCCTCCGTCTATACCTAAGACACGACTGTTAAAAGTCACGATGCTCAGCGTCTGAAGCGAAATCGATACTAGCGAGCTGGAGACGTCGCGCGTCGATGGAAAAAGTGCAACCGTTTTAGACGATTGCTAAACAAGCGCGCCCGCGAATCCGGAGGACAACCGCTCGTGAAATCGAGTCCTCGTTGGTGTTTTGCAAAATTGAGCTACCCCTTGTCGTTTCACTGTCGACGATAATGGCCTCGAAAACTTCTCTCCCCCGCAGCCTCCCCTGACCTGGTCCCGCAGTTTCCATTCAGGTGAGACATCTCAATTTGCGTGCTTCGTCGGCCACCATCTCTGACAGGTGAGCCCGCCGCTTTATTAAGTAGTGAAATTCGCGCGGCAAGTGGAACGAGCACTGTCATTCCGGCGAAACTAACTTCGGCTCGATTCCCTTTCTCCGCAGAGGTTTGATCCTCATTGTGTTCGGAACGCAACCCCCCGTCGACGGTCCCATTAACCATTCTCATCTCTCTTTTCTCATTTCTCGCGTGCTCTCTCCCTCTTTTTCCGTCTCTCACTCCCTTCATTCTCGGCTCTCATCTCTCCCTTTTGAATCAGCCTAGCCCCGCTGTTATCGTCGCAGGCAATCGCAGCTGCTGAACCGACGTCGTCGACGTCGTCGACGGTTATCGTCCGGCGCTGACGCTGGAATCGATTCCAAATCGGTTCTTTGACGGACGCAACCGGTAAATACCCGTGAACAGGACACGTGACATTTTTCAATCATTTTTCAGTTTTCTGAGGCCCAAGTTTCCTGATTATGAATATTTTAGGGTTCACTGTTTATTTTCAGAACATACGAATTTGTAAGTGATGGAGTCGGGATTCTGTCTTAACGGATACACAAACACTGATTTCTCGAGGAAACAGTTTCATTGGTTCAATTTCGTTCCTCGCCGAATATGGTCGTCGACATTAATCTGGAGTTGACTTTCCGACTGTTAATCATGAACACGACACGGCCTGATACCATTAGCAGTGCACCTCGGTTTAGCATCGAGCGTTCGATCCAGCTGGTCCATTATGTCGCGAATACGAAAGGACTGAAGAAATTGTACGAGATGAAATGTCCAATTAGGGGGGCAATTACCGGCTAACACTTGAATCGCGCACGTTCGCGAACAGCTCATCGTAGTCAATTAATGCCAACAACAAAGGAAAGGCGCGCGCTGGGTGGCAGGAGGAGCGGCGGACGACGGAACGAGCGATCTCAAAATTCCTGTAAACAAGGAGAAACCGTCGGTTATCTTGTTAGATCGGGGATGTGACAGGATCGTTAAATGCGATCGCGGCTGATCGTGCCGCATGCCATATTTGGCTGATTGAGCAACGGCCTCGTTTCAGACAGGTCGGGACATCAGTCTTAGGTCAGTCTGCTTGTACATACTCGGTCCCGGCTTGTTCCGATGCACTGCCTTAATCGGATAACCGCTCGATATCGGCCAATTTAATTAGTATTGGAAATTGAAACGTTTTAACGGAACGGCGCTAAGATTTCGATCGGAAACGTTCAACAGGCGGGGGACGCGTCCCCGATAAACTGGGCTCTGCTGAATTCTTGAACGATGAGGGCTACCGAGCATTCTTGAATCCATCGGGGATGAGAAATGCGAATTCTTCGACTGCGGAATCTCTAACGAATTCCCGTGAACTCTTCGGGACAGTTTATTCGGGACACGCTGTTATCTAATCCTTCTATTAGATCTACCGATTGAGCTTCTAGTCACAGACCTCTCTTGGAGAACGAAACCGTAGAATCCTGCGAGGGAACTTTCTTGAATCTGCGATGTTTGCTGAGTCACTGATCGAGTTCGGTACAGTCCTATCGAATCCGAAATTTCCGAGACCTGCTGTAGAACTCGAGAATTTCTTCTCCCCCGAATTCGCAAAGTAATTCTCCTAAACCGATGAACTCCGTTATTTGAACTTCTAAAATGATTTTGAAAAGGATGCTGATAAGCTCGCACTTACATACAACTTCAGACTTGGAAGTCCTTGACGCGAGTATATTATTTTAGATTACGTTTCCAATGTAAGTTCCTCGAAGTCTTCGGTCTCGCAGTACGAGTTCCTACGAATTAATAAACTTTCTAACAGAGTGCCCCGAAATTCTCGAGCTTCGAAGGGGGATCTTCCTAAGCCTTTCTCAAGGATGCTAGTTACAATTCTTCCAAAGCTCCGTAGAACTCTGAAATTCCCGAGTAACCTGAAACAATGTGCTTAGAAAATTCGTCAACACAGTTCTCTTGAATTGCTGTACTCTTTAACAGGGCCAACTAGAACTTAGCCCCTTAACCCTCTATTCAATGACCAACCACTAAAATGGAGACCCCTTCAATTCTTGTTGTCCTTAAGCAGCGTTCCGTCAACATCTGAACAGAATCCTCTTGACCTCCTGAACGGAGCAGAGCCGAGGTAGGTCTGAACGATCTTTGCCGTTGAAAGCCAGCTCTGAAATATTTATAAGCCATACACGCTCGTAAATTACGGCGGATTTCCAAGGGAAGCTTTCCGCGGATGCCGTGTTCGGAAGTTTCATTTTTCATGGGCCGTCGATGAACAATAGATGCAATCGTTTCATTAGAATTTCATCGGGATTCTAGATCCTATCGGGAGTACACGCGCAGCTGCGAATATGCTTAACAATGAATTTTCGTATAAATTCAAAATATAAATTAAACTGTGCTAGTAGAAAATAATTAATCATAATCTGAAATCGATAATTCAAAATCAAAGTCTTATTAGAAATATCTTGAAGGAGAAATTGTTTAGGAACATCTCCAGGTGCACGTCGAGTTCCAGAATGCAGTGCGACGGTACCTGTTATCGTATCGTTAAAATGGTGTCGTTAATATATAAAAACCAATAATATTCGAGGCACGTCTCGATAATCTGATCAATCGGGACAGCTCTCTCGCGGCTGAAATTCAATATCCCAAAAAGCGCAACGCGAAACGACTCTCGTTTCCTCGTCGCAAACCACCTAATAATCGGCGCGTTATTGTTATTACCGGCACGGGTAATCAAATTCATGGTTGGGAACGCATAATAGCGGTGTTTGTTCCGCACAGCCTCTGGGCGAATACGATCGTTTCTCGGCTGACTGATTGTATCTCCGCGCGCCACGATAAGTGCAACGTGTATTTCCCTCGCGTGAACACCGTTCCCGTCAATAGAGACATAAGACTCGCCAGGCATAACCGTTTGAACCGTTAATTTGAAATTATAATTAATGCCCGGATGATTTACTTCGGCCGGATCAACGGGCCCGCACGATAATTAATGGAGGATGAGAAACGGGGGCGTTCGCTTGTCATTTATACGCGGGGTATTAATTAACAAATTAATTCAACGATGCTCCGCGATTTTCTGCGTAGAGCCGCCGCGACGGATCACTGGAAGCAACCGGTGAATTAATTGCTTGGAATATCGCTGCGGAAATTTATTTATCCGCAGGCTTTCTTTTACACACCGCGTAAATGTACAATACACTTCCGTCCAACGCGATCAAAAAATTGTTTATAGAGATTTTATGTGTGTGTATCTTCTGAGACAGTAAGTACACAGTCTTTTTAAACAATTTTCTTTATCGCGTGGAAGATCGTTTCGAAGGTGTACTTTGAGAATTATTTTTAAAATAATCTAAATGACGCATCTTCATGAAACTTTGCAGACGTACATATGTAGATGATGTAGATCTAGACCAGGCATGTCAAACACGCTGTTGATGACAATTTATAGGTTTTACATTCCAAATTCACCCTTCTGCAAGTCAATTTCACTTTTCTGTAAATCAATTTCACCCATTAAGAATATTTATAAATAATTATTTATTTATTTCGATTAAATTATATATTTATTTAGACACACGTGAACGGTGTCATTTCTGCGAGTGAAGACTCGATACTCAATACGCTTCAATGTATTTTTATTCCTAAAAATTAATCAGAAGATGGCTACACTGAATATACATATCTTCACTATTCTACACACAGTTTTCGCACATTACAAAGTTAATGAATTGGTAATTACTTTGAAATAAGTATTTGATGTACATCTTTGCAATCAATGAATTTGAATAAATTTGATCTCATCTTTTTTACAAAAACTTACTTAAAAATACTTTATTTGTGAAAGGTTGAATTTGATTCATAAAAGGGTGGAATTAATTTGCAGAAGGGTGAAATTGATTTACAATAGATAAAGAATAACTACAGTTCAACAAATTCAACCAAATTTTGAAAATTTCGTTACTGAAAAACATTTCAAAGTTTCTTCGAAACAAAAATGAAATATAATAGTTTTATTCAAATAAAGTAAACATGAAAAAAACAACTTTTGTACGTATGTTATTTTGTATGTGTAACTGTAACGTTGATAAAAAAATGTTTTTCCTTTTTATTTCGAGTCTGCTTTTTTCTATTGCGGCTCTCGAGTTATAATACATAATGAGGCCCTTGGTGGTGAATGAGTTTGACATGCCTGAAATTCTTGCATTTTTAGATTGTTCAACGCGGATCATTGAAAGCTCTTCGCGCTGGTCTACACGCAGATCTAAGATAAATTGATCGCAAAGAAACAACAGAGGTGTCGCATAATGCGCCCCAGCATTCAGAAAATCTTCCAAGGGAACTGCTTTCCATACGCAACAACCTTAATATTTGACGATGCACTGTCTTGCGACGTTGATTGACGGCTCATTATACCGTATGCGGTTGGAGCATCCACGGTTGGCCGTACTGAAATTCAGCGGATTCAAGGCCGGCGGAATTCATCATCCGGCGGCGTCTGTTATGAAAGCGGTCCAACAGTTATTAAAAAATTTCCATAATGTGCATCGCGGGCCGGGATTTACGATTTCAGCCCTATTAAATCCCGCCTCGTCTATTCGGCGGTTTCGGGCCGTGGGTAAACGAGAGGACGACGAGATGTGAAGAGCTGAGAGAGAGACAGAGCGAGTGAGGGATGAGAGAAACGCGAAAGAGAGAGGTTAATTAACGAGTTTCGAGATATTAGAGCTATCAGGGTCGAACGGAAGTCCCCGGTAATTGCGTACAATGGCTCCCGCGCATGAGATCGAGTCCACGGATTGGTTGCTTTCTAGCCGAACGAGACAGAAGAGGCGCCCGGAGCTCGCGACACCGGAATAATTTTTCAACGAAGCTTAATTGCACCGGACGGCCGACGCGGATCAGCTCGGATTAAACGCGGAGCCAATCAATCCGGCTTGTACTCGTCAAAATCGAATCGAACTTCGTACAAGCTCAGATACCGCGTTGACTTTTATTCGAGCCACCGTCGGGCTCGAAAGCGCCGCTCTCGACTTTTACTTTTTCTCCAATTTGGTCAGATCGAATAGTGAATGGAGCCTTTCGACGTTAAGTGTCCCGTTTCAGTAATACGCAGCTCTTTGTTGACGCCGCGCGATCGAGATTATCTCCATCGCAACGTGTTTCGGATTTTATGGAATTGTATTAGGCTGGCCCGAAAGTTCGTATCGTTTTCGATGAACAATGCGATCGGAATAGTTTTTGTAAATTTATTTAGCTACACAACAGCGGTTCTAGCAATTTCAGAGGCTCCACTCTGAACTCGATTGCCATGGAAATTCGTTCTGCGACATAATTCTCCATTTATTCCGATGTAATTCTACGTACTGGGAATACATTCTCTTAACCAGATGAGTAGTTATCCCCGAGCAGTTCGTATTCCAGCAATCTAAAGTTCGGATACAACATCTGCATGTCTACCGAGGTGAATATCGGAGCTTCTACGTTCTACCCTCGATCAGTCGCAGTGCAGATTGGATTGAACCGAAAATTTCGGTATGCTACATCGAGATTGAGATTGTTTCTGGCGTAAGTCCATCTTCGAGTTAATAACACTCTCCTTGAATGCCAATGATGTCTCCTTTAATTAAAATTTCGATGGTTACGGAATTATAGCTCGTCGCAGGGAAAATGAAGTTTTCGACTGTAAATGTTCGTTTCTAGATCGCGGGAATTAATCGAAAAGTTGTAACGTCGAAATTAATTTGCAGGTTTTGGTGCACGTTTTAAACTAGAAACAAGTGAAGTTAGATACATAATTACGAGTATGAATAAAACTAAATTAGGACTGCATTGTAATCGACTTTCACGAATTTCATGGCACATGCTTTCACTTCCGAGATATTGCCATTCAAAGTTTTGATCACTAATTCTGAACATAGGACATCGGTTGAGTTGCATTATTTTTTTGAGCCTTTCGAAATTTTTTTCGTGAGTTTTTTCTGGTAAATACGTAAATCCTAATGCCTAAACTCAAATTGTTTGAAACAGTGACATGCGGCGTTGTTCCTTAGAACAGCAGATGTATGCTTTGAAAAAGAATTCTCGCAGAACTCGATTTGCATAAATGCCCGCGGTCTGGTAATGGGGCGTTAGTGGCCTAGAAAATAGAGCCACGAAAATACATTTGATGCCAGGTCTATTTTTATACATCGGCGATCTCTTGGCTTTATTCTCACCATTGTTCTTAGCCGGCGCGGCTCGCCCCGTTGGAAATTTAATACAAATAGTTACTTTTCCCACGGATAATTGCCGCGCGGCAACGGGAATTCCATTTATCGGCGGGGCCACGCATGCATTTGCATAGGAAGTTTACGAGTTTCCATTAATCCCTCCTTCCATCCGAAGCTACCCCTACTAAAAGGGTAGTTAATCGAGTATTAATATTAATCCCGTAAACGGGTTCCCCCCTGTTCCACGGCGATTATGCGAGCAAAAATTGCAGGCGACGTCGTAATGGACTTCTGCTGTTCCAAAAATTAATAAAATTCCGTGGCCGGTGTTTTGTAAGGGACAGCTCGATTAACCATTCGAAACAGGGTAGTTTAACCCCTTTCGACTGCAAAGGTCACACATAATTTCAAGCTAAACGTCGATTTTAGCGTTCTCGGTTTTTAAGACCAGAATTTTCAACTAAAAAAAATGGGAACAGTCCTCTAGATCATTTCTACAATTTTTGTATGCGTTTAAACACACAATTTCATCCCTTAACCGCCTCCTCATATTATATGAGGGAAATTTATCTGCGGAAACTTCCTGAAGTTCTGATCACTTTAAACTAGACTCGAGCGCATACTTAATTAATTTATTACAAAAATGAGTAGATCGAAGGCAAAACGGTAAAACATTTCAAGATTTTCAATTTATTAAAATGACTAGAAGAAGAAAGAAATGTCTTATTATACATAAAAATCCGTAGAACAGATTGCTGATGAAATAAAATAACAACATAACGACAAACGAAGTGTGAAATTTGAGGAAGTCGGTGTCGAAGTAAAACTTTCAAATTACAGTTGCATGGTGAAGTGGCGAGATAAAAAGGCGTGATCCGGGCTAATAGAGTTAGTGGATCAACTTGTACAGAGTTCATTTCCCAGCAGGCCACATGGTTTAAGGACCACCCACCACGATGGAAAATATTTGGGTGCATTACAGTGCGTCCAACGACTGGAACAGCCAGTTTAATTACCAGCGTGCAATTGCTCTGATTTCGGAGGTGCAATCGGTATGCTAATTAGATTACTATTAGGTTCCCTTCGCTTCTCCGCACCTCGGTGGCCTTCGTTTCTCTCCTCACTTTTTTCTCTCGCTTTTCCATCGCAGACGTCCACCCTCCTCGCCATAAATTTATTTATCGCGTCGGAGAGCCACCCTCTTTGTTTTTATTCCAGGGACGATTAACGCCGGTTATTATCGCGACGATTATGCGTGGATCCGTTCAGGAGGGAAGAAGCTCGTCGAGCTCGCCGGCGTTTCCGTGAATTTTTGCTTAATCTTTCCTTCAGGAAATTAACAGCGCGCAAATATGGCACCGGGGATGCTCCGGCGAAAGTGTGCGAGGAGACGAGCGGCGTTTAATTTAGTCAAATAGCACTTGGGATTTAAAATGGCTCCCCATTTCGTTGGAGCTACGATCGAGAAATGATTTCTTTTGGGTTAAAATTCTAGACTCTTCGAAAAGCTCGAAATGCTACAATTTAATAAAGAAGATTTTAGCGGGATAATTTCGTCAAAACAATGATGAAACAGGGAAAACTTGGATGAAACTTCTTCGGAGGAGAAATCATGAAATATGATTAAATCTGAATGGTTTTGTACGAAAAGCTATCAAACATTCAAAAAGGTCAGAGAAGTTAGTGGGTCACTCTTTCGCGAGAATATTTAGAGGAAGGTTCACAAAGTGGCGGCGAAATGGCACGAGTGTACGAAAGGAAGGGACTAATGAAATTGGGGGAAATTGACCGCGGAAAAGGTACCTGCGACGTGGTCGGAAGTTTTTAAGTTTCGTTCATTCAACTTTTTCAATTTTCGAGCAGAGTGCAGAGCCGTGTCCGATGCATCGTTCCTCAGCTCGTCGAAGCAGGTATGCCTCGAACTTTTATCGTGTAGGTTGGGACGTTTGGTCTTTGAGAGCGTTCGCAGCTATGCAAAACAGAAACTTCGTTACATTTTCGTAAATTCTTCTTTGCAAATTTCAATCTCCTGCTGCTTTCTTAGCGGAAAAGAAAAGGCGACGCGAGAGAGAAGAAAAGTGTACAATGAAAAGTAAACGACGCGAAATTGAGCGTGTAATAAAGTGTGCACGTCGAAATCTACTATAAATCCGAAACAAAATCCTCTAGATTGAATATAATATTATTTTTTATTTCACTATTTTAAATCTCACTTACTCAATGCTACCACAAATGCATAAAACCCGTAGTGTAGCAATAATTTATTTTCAAACGGTATTCTCGTAAGTTTCTACGTCTTGTTTCTTGTCTCCAGTCTAATGCCATCGTACAAATGCTAATTTCCTTTCGACCGTGGGTGTTCAGTATTTAAATATTGGTTTGAAGGAGGATCTATCTTTCTCTTCCGTTGTTTAACTAGTAAATCGTTCCAGTTTTCTCCCGATCGTTCGATTTCACTAATATTTCCACGACTTCGGGTTACATTAATATTCCCGCGATCGAGACTTTCACTAACATTTCTGTAACCGCAAATCTCTAACCTGTCTTGGCTTTTCAATTGCTGTCACTATTGAACAATTTATATTGAGAAATTCTATTGGATCTTTGACTTCGAAGATAATTAGAAAATTGCCTGTGAGCAATTAATTTGTACTAAAAAACTACGATACATTCCTAGTCTGAACAGATTACCAGTCGTCCGCCAGGTGATTTAATATTCACAAAACTGCCGTCTGGTTTTCCTCAGTCGTTTAGTAAACGAAGGGATCAACTTACGGAAGCGAACGGACGGATTCCTGACAATTTCCCTTGCATCGGACGGTTTGTTAGCTCGCCAGCTGTTTTCCTTGGCGCGTATTTCAGGGTGTACCGGCAACTCGGCTAGACGGTACACGCGTTACTGACTCACTTCGCCGTGAAACAGCGCTGACGTTTTCGTCGAGAGCAGCCGTCGTAACTTACGCGAGCCCGCGATTCACCTGCCCGTGACTCACGCTTCCAGAAAACAGCTTCCGCGCTGCTGAATCGCCGATCCTCTGGCCCAGATTTCGCGAATTAATCCCCGCTGCAAACACCAGCCCGTACTTGCCGACGATGCTTCGCGGAATTCGTTTCCACCACCTCCGCGGTCGGAAGTGGCCCCATTTTTTCGCATAAGCTCCGGCCCCGGATTTAGACTACTCGACGAGATCGCGCGAGAAGAAATCCCCAAGGTAAACGCGAGATAACGTTCGCCGAAAATGCTCCAAGTGGCTCCACGCGAGTTTGCTTTTCTACTCTGCTCACCTCGAATCGAGATAATTAATTAATTTCTTCTAAGTGCATCTTTAAGAATGCTCTACGAAATAGACAGTTCAGTATTCAATAGAGATCTTCTCCGTTTTCGGTTTCAATTTACAGGGAGAGAAACTACTTGCAGAGAGTCTAATACAGCTAGTCACCAGATGGTATGGAACTTTCTGTTAGTGAAAAATGACGTACGCTGCTGACTCATCAAGATCAAGGTTTCAAGTGTCGCTTTCTCTGCCATCGTCGAAATGGGTATTGAAAAATACTTCAGATTAAGATCCGTTCCCACGTGAATTTCTAATTAATATGAAATTAGAGACGAATATTGTGCAAAGTAAAAAGAATCGGTGAACTCTTTCTCAACAACTTTCTTCTACCATTGTTACTCACTCTGGTGAGCAAGTTTCTTCTTCAAACATACCTTATATTTCTTTTTAAATACGATTTAAACAATACGTTTATTTACGCTAGAATAATTGTATTAAAACAGAAAATGAATTTAAGGAATATTTGATTTCGAACAGCGTTGCAATGGAAAAGGTGGCATAAACTGGCATCAGGGCGAGAGTTAAAGGAAACGGCAACCGTAATCGGTAGTGTAAAATTGAGAAAATGGCAGAGGAAAGGTCGAGGGAGGCTTATGCAAAGATTTTTTCAACGAAACGAGCGTCTTTTCTGATGGACGCGTGACCAGAATCCGCCTTGCGGATAGCTGAGACATAAGAGCGCTCTGCCACGAACGAATTCCTCGGCCGACCTCTTAATTTGCAATTGCACAAGCCTTTCATTGACTGAGTCAAGTGAATGACTCACCGGCTTTGAGATATTAATTAATCGTGCTACTTCTCGCCTTCGTACTACTATCTTCTTACTTTCTAGCTGCTCGACTCGTCTCGGAAAGATGTGGTACATTGTGCTCGCGAGAAGATTCGCGTCAATATGCGTTTGGAGTTCGCCATTATTCGTTCTTTCTTCGCTTTCTTGTTCGCATGCTAGCTATTATTACACGTAGCTCTGCTGAAACAATCTTGGCAGTATTAGGTGTGCAAATAAGTTCCTTCCCCTTTTCTTCTACGATCATAACTTCTGACTGAATTCGAATTACTTCCCGATTTTGGTGTCATCTGAAAGAGCGTTCTTTTAGTTTTAAGAAGAGTCGTGATGAGCGCTCTAAGAGTGTCCAGTTCTGTGCAACAATTTCAAGCAATATGTCGTGCGAGAAGCATTATTTGCACCACTGCTAACTTACAAGTTAGCTGCTTAGTGTGGTCGATTTTGGAGGCCAGGGCCTGTGCTTGGTCCCATAAAAATTTGGAATCATTGAAGAAATCTCTGCACCAGGACTGGGACCGAATTACGTCAGAAGAGCTGCGGTCCACTGCCGAAAATTTCAAAACACGTTTGAGCCTCTGCATCAGCGCAAAAAGTGGCCACTTCGAAACCTCTTAAATATTGGATTGGCAAATAAGTTCGTTCGGTTTTTTACAGTGGAATAAGGGTCCTTGCCCACTAGACCGTAACCTCGGCGCGGCGGAGCGCCATTTTGGATTGCCTCCTGTGTATTTCAATGGGAGTGCGCCCACTATACCTGATCAGAGTACAAAGAAACAGCGCTCCGCCGCGCCGAGGTTACGGTCTAGTGGGCAAGGACCCTAAATCAGAAAAACCGAACGAACTTATTTGCCAACCCAATATATGAATATTAACGGTCTATGTTATCGTTATTATCTGGTTTTTCAAAATTCGTCGATTTGACAGAATTATAATAAGAAATGTTTAACTCCGTTATTTCTTGTAAACCCTGTAATTTATAGTATTTAATATTATTGAGGTAATAATATTAAAATTATAAAAATTAATTTTATAGAGAATTTTATATGTATAGAACTAAATTATTAGAAATGTGAAAATCGCCACCTCGTCATAAAATAGAGTACACAACCGTTCCTCAAAACAACAGTGCGTAGTCGCCGTATTGATAGCTAGATTGACGAGATTATTGAAGAGTATTGACGGGAGTTTCAATATTATTATCAACCTACATTGACAATATTATTGATCGTCTAGGGGCCCCTTTATATTGTAATTTCATTTTTACCTTATTAGCTTTTCCAATACGAAAGATGTTAAATATTTAAAGTGAAGAGATTCTTATATAATAAAATAAAGTAGTCCCCTTTAGTCCTCTGTAGAGTTCAAATCTTTATCTTTCCAAGTTCTTTGATGTTCGATGGACGAATAAATGAAATGTGGATCGGAGTTGACCCTGCTCCGATTTTCGCATCCACCCCTTTTGTGCGACTATTAAAGGAAACCGTTAAGAAAGATATATACAATCGGGCTCGGAGGCAATTCTCTCAATCGACTTGGTCCGCTACGAAATAGGAAAAATCCATCGTGCGCCTGGATAGAAATCGCGGCAATTAGAGAAATAATTGGCAATTAATCAGGGGGGTGCCCAGCCAAAGAAAAAGAATTCAAGAACGAAACGGAGTACGAGGGGAGGGGGACGAAGTCGCTCGCGATCTAAATTCCTTGTGATTTCGTTCAGTCGTTATCACGCAACCTCTCCAATTACACGAATGACGGCTCATTAAGTCACGTTACGCTCGACGACCCGATAATTAACTGACGCAATCGTTCTGATCGCGTTTTGAACCGCGTTGTTGACGTTACGGCCGCGGCTCCGCATAGAGAAAGATGAGAATCGAATCGGGGAACAGCTCGTTCGGGAAACAATGGTGGAAAATTAGTGATTTCAGATTGGATAACGTAAAAACGTCACTGGAGAATTGCATACAACCTGTAATTTGGGTTCGTTAACCTATTTGACGGTAAAATGTGTTACCTGGTCTCGTTGGTGTTACACAATACGCGTATACATATTTCGTGTCCGTTCCTGTCTGCTTTTTTCTTTATTTAAAGAGTTGTCCGCAACAAAGATGAATTGATAGGGTAAATTGTATGCTCAGTTTAAAATGATTTTTCATGGATATTAGAAGTTCCACGGGAATATCGAATTCCCTTTTCGACTCTTTTTATACGAGCCATACTTACTTTGACCGACAGTCTCCGTTTTCTATATCGCCCCGAGAAAAAAACAGTCGACGGTCCATCAAAAGGGGTTCGGTAGAGCATCAACGGGTGCGAACTCCGCGAAACTAATAATTCACGACCGGCAGTGGAACGACGAAATAGATTTATCACGTTCGCGAGAGGATCGGATTCACCCTGGCGCTTTATCATTTATTATTGGAAATTCTGTCGCCCCTGTCGGCCGAAGGAGCGCGAGCGAACACTTTATTCGGGAAGCTGATTCGCGTTAAAGCCGAGAGACCGTTCTGGATCTCTCTTTTAAAGCTGTCTCTTCTAAATACTCGGACTATCCAAATATAATTGCTAGACAGATAATAGAAGTAGACAACTAGAAAAATAATAAAAATTGTCTGCGTCAATTGTAAGATACAGGAGCTGTAAACATAGAGATTCATATATGGCCAAGAATTTTGTAATTTGAATCGTAAATCAACAACTCACCCTCAACAACGCTAATATTAAACAATATGTGCGCATAATGTGTGGCACGAGAAGCACATGACGTATCCTGGTACGTCAAGAGGTTAATTTTATAAATTCTTCTGTCGAAAATGAGAAAATAAGGTAAGCAGCAATAAGGTTAAAGGTGGTAATACTATTCGGACAGGATCAAATTGACACAAAGGAATAACTAGAGTTGAAGTAACTAGGTTAAAGTAATCACTAGACTGCCGATCTTTATGCGAAATAAAAAATATCTGCATCGATTCCAAGACTTAGAAGCTAAATACAAATGTCTTTCTTCTTTTAATTATTTTATTAAACTGGAATTAATATGTTGATGTTTCTAAATTTTTTCAGATATTTTCCACTGCTTTAAATTGTACAATTTTTGTTATAAATGCATAAAATCCGCGGTCTAGTAATCACCGATCCAAAAAAACTCTTGAAAACTCCGAACGCGCTTTTTAAAACAAATTTAATTAACCAGCGTGTGACGAATAGCCGGGTTTCGCGTACAATCCCCAAAAATCTATACAACGAAAGTGAAAAATATTGCCGTATAATATCATGCGTGTAACCACCTGTTGTTCGAGACTGGACGAGATTCGCGCGATACATGCCTAGACAGAGAAAGTTGAAAATTTATGAATGTGGAAATGTCGGAGTCAATGTAGTGTACGCATTGTTAAATAATTTCTGCGAGCAGAAATGTGAGTCACGCCGCTACAAGCCCATCTATAAATACAAAATGATGCGAAATCACGTCAGCTCGGTTATAGATTTTTACAGACACAGTTACGTCATCTGTCGCGAATGTATTACATACCAGTTTGATGGTAATCTCGCGATGGGTCACGCTCGCATAAATAATAAATATTGGAGACGATTCCCGGGAAAGCTTGATACATAAAACGATATCTGTGTTTGTCCAGATAAGGTTGCCAAGAATAACGAGATTTTATTGCATCCCTTCCGACGATCGGAAGTGTTACCAACGTAGGAACATCAATTTCTCCTCATTGCGGCTCGGGAATACCACTCGACCAATTTCCTTGGCTATCCTGGGACTCGACCGATAATTACCTTTTTTCTTTCTCTCTCTCTCACACACACACTCACTCTTTCTCTCACTCTCTCTCTCGCGAGATAGAGATGAACAGGGGATTAGAGAGGAGAATAAGTGGCGAGAGGGAGGCAGAGGGTAACGTTTGGTCAGATGGGGTTCGACTCTTGCCAAGCTCGAGGCCGCATTGCAGATGCACGTGCAGCCTCTATACGGATTTTCGATTTCATTTACTTTGTTTTCGCGGAGCCCCTGCGGTCTGGGCCTCCCCGAGGAAGAGCAAATGGAAACCGGGGGATGATCCTCCACCCCGCGATATGAGAATGGGCCATTGAAACCGTCTGACGTAATTCCACCATAACAATGCGGTAACCTAGCTCTCTCTTCCGTCGTTTTTCGAATTGTATCACAGATGTACATTAGAAGATGACTGAGTTTATCATCGGACTAGGCTGACCTATCCAGTGAACACTCGAGCTGCAGGTCTGTTGAAATTAGCATTCGCAAATGGTTGTTCAATTTTTTGGTTGCTATTTACACAAGAAGGCTGTGTCAAAATAATTATTATTGCTGCTTAACATGATATACATCGATACAGAGGTTTGAATCAAAGAGGATTAGATAGCATAACAAAGTTGTAAAATGCAACTTTTAGTATTTTCTCTACAATTCCGACCAAAGGCAATTTCTGAAAAAATTTCTTTTCACGTCCTGTAGTAAACTAATTGCTCTAGCTTGCCAAAAAAGTTCAAATCGCGTAGTCCAACATTAACAAAGTTACCGTTTTTTTGAGAGCGTCCGAATATTAATGGGAGTCACTGTATGTCGAGACATTACTGCAATTCATTGTCGTCGGATAGTAGCTAAACTGGGAGTCGAAGGGGTTGGGTTGATCGACCATCAGAATGCCAGTCTGTATCCTCTGTCTTCTCCACGGGTCGGGTCTCCACTCCCATTTTCTGGTTGCATCCTAGGACGCGCCCTCGAACACCACTATTTCCAATACAGGAGCAGGCCACGCGTGTCACCGTAAATTAACGATTCGGCCCGGCGACACGTGCATGACCTATCGGTTTCCGGCGACGACGGCCCACGGACGTGTTGTTAATTAATTTTCGCAAGGACGTTTCGAAATTTAGAGCCGTCGACCCACGTACTCGAAGACTCTGCCGCAGGTTGGGGGTTTAAAAATGGGTTCGTTTGGATCGCTCCAACAATAGATTGTCACGGACCGTGCGAGGTTCGTCGTGTGCACGATAGGAGATGAAGTGCATCCATAGTCGGATCATCTACTTAGTAAACTGTACTGATGTGTTATTGTAAGATCATCTAGTAGATTTTGTAAAATAGTAGTAGATCTAGCAGATGAGTGTACGAGAATGTTCGATTTTTATACAGGGTGAATCACGAATCGTGATCAGTAGAAATTACTCTGTTATCAGCAGTCCGATCGAAAATGTTTTTATCAGGTATAGCATGGTTTCAAGAGAGCTTTCGCGTGCTCGTAGCAAATTTCTCGTCAACTCTTTTTTTAAATGATTTTTCAAGGTTACCTTCAATTTTTTGCAAATACGCCTATAATTTTTTTACACCTATTTGTTAGAGGATTTCAAGTCGAATTCGGAAACGTATCATAACATTAAAATAATTGCTTTTTAAATTTTTTTTCCAAAAAATTTCTTGTAATCACGTGAAAGTTCTTTTGAAACCATGTGTATGTGATAAAAACATTTTTGATCGGACAGCTAATAGCAGAGTAATCTCTACTGATCACGATTCGTGATTCACCCTGTATAGTATTTAAGATTTACGCGGTTGTATTAATACGAGAAGAATTTAATTGTACTATATCGGACTCGTTACTGTACTATATTCTGGATAGTTCTGTTCATTACAGGTGCTTATATAATTTCCAATGCAATAATAACAGTTTGTACAGTGGAAAATTACCGCATCCAAGACAAATAAGCTTCCCGATGGAGGTCATTCCCCGGCAATATGAATTCTATGGAAGTAATAGTATTTATTAATGACATTTGAGAGCAATGTGCCCGGTAATTAATGCTCTGAATTGATTCACGGTGGTCAATATTTACAATCCCCCATGGAATACACAACAAACATTGCCACGCACAATGTTGCCAATTATGGTCGAAAAAGGCCGTGTTATAGAAATCCCAATGTCCGCATATCTTTAACGCGTTGCACGGTGAAAATTATTTCAGCAAATAATTGTCATAGTTTATTCAATGGAGAACCCTACATTTTTTTATTACTTTTCTTCTGTTCGTAACTTCGTAAATAGTATAACAGTAAATCCTCTATACAGGGTGTCCCAAAATTCCTTCAACAGCCGGAAATAGGAGGTACCGGACGTCATTTTAAGCGACATTTTCCTTTGCAAAAATGTTATCCACGGCTTTGTTTAGGAGTTATTAACGAAAAACACGGACCAATCAGAGCGCGATCTAGACGCGAGTTGGCGCAGTCGGCCCGGCGCGCCAATTGTTTATTGGTAACTGTTTATAATCAACTAATATTTAAAAATGACTAATAGTCTTTTTGAATGTTAGTCATAGCAAAATAGCCATTAGTCAAAACTTTTTGATTAGTTAATGATAACCAATTAAAATTATTAATATATGTTAATCGCAAAATAGTGGCTGACGACTAAAGATTGATGACTGATCATCAACTACTAATTCACTAATAAGCAATAGCTAACGATTATTTAGAGCTGTGACTAACTATTTGCCATTTAGTTATCACTAACTAATCAAAAAGTTTTGACTAATGACTACTTTGCTATGATTAACATTCAAGAAGAGTCATTTTTAAATATTAGTTTATTATTGCCCCACTTTGATTTACTGTAGTACAGTGGTACATATGTACCTCAGTATACGTCTGCTTTGGGTACGTCCAATTCGGAATACGTCCTGCTTGGACATGACAAATTTCGCTCCGTATACGACTTCTGTTCGGCATACGACATTTTGTTGTGCGAATCTTGCGTAATTTTTAAATAATTATCTCGGAGGAAAAATTAAATTAATAATCAATTATATTCGGAGTTGATGTACTATTAACTGACTGATCATACAAGTAAGGATCAGTAATGGAATTACTGATGAGGTCGGCGTATGATCGCGAAGCCCGCGGAGATACAACACGGATAAATGAAAGAAAATGATCAGTCGATCGAGTGTATCGGTATCAACGGCTTGATACAGAAAGCAAGTATGTCTGGTGCGATGGCAGATGCTACGATATAAATATAAAGACAGATTTGTTCATTTATGTTCATCACGTTTAAATTATTTTACAACCCCATTAATGTAGGTATAATATCAATAGGAGTTCTTTTTACATGAGAACGGATTAATCATTTTTACATTACTTCTTATGGGAAAGGTTGGTTTGGTATGCGTCCTATTCGGTATAAGTCCAAACATCAGGAACGTATTAAGGTCGTATAACGATATACCACTGTATGCCTGTAAAAAGATCAGTCTGGGAGCGTTTTACGAATATACCGTGTATTCGTGACGGATCAGCAAGGTGCTGATGGTTTCGTCGTCTATTTTGAGCATTGGAGGAGTTCTGAACTATAGAGGGCGCCGAACTAATTTCCACGGCTAATAACCAAGAAACACCGGCAAAACCATCGAATGCCGAACGGCAATTTCTTGCCGGCAGCAAGAGCTGTCAGCCTTGTAACTCACGGAAGTTCTGCGACGTAATAACAATCGCGTAGACGAAGTTTCCTAACCGAGGACTGGCGGCCACGTATGGCACGCCCGGACGATGATGAGAGGAATAACTCATTAGCTTTGTAACATTGCGGCTGCGATACCATCTGAATTATACAGAGAATTACATTAATACCGGAAGACAGGGAGAGTCCCGCAGCGACGGTGGCGAGGTGATCGCTTACAACGCGAATACATCACCGGAAACGTGGGTAGGGGAGAGGCGGAAGAAGTTCTCGCATAATTTTCGAATAAACTCGAATATTTCTGCTGGCGCCCTTCGTGTAGGGCGACATCGCGGCCAAGTGGGGGGTGGTTAACGCCACTGTGAGAAGCTCGGCCGCGAGAGTTGTAAATCTTTGAAGCGGCTTTCGCGGGAGTAAAGATTTCCGCGGAGTTCTCCCGCTGCCTCGGCTCCTTATTTCACCTCGGGGCGGCCATCGCGGAAGAAGATAAAAGGGCCAAGTTTAATATTAAGGCAATAAACCCACGTAGCCTTGAATTCTTCCTTGAGCAATATATTTTCGGCTATGACATCGTGTTCCACGATAAACGCACGATTCCCGACCTTGTCTGCCTTTCCTCGAGATGTTCCGCGGCTGTTTCGAAACCGCTCGCGGAATACTCGAAACCGGAGGTTCCCGCCTGCGCTGGGATTCGCTCCGTGTTTACGAGCTTCTCGTAGACTTGTAGTGTGCAGTCGCGTGCAGGATAACTCTTCGAGGCGCGACGCGAGTCGCTGGTTCTAGACAAATGCGCGCGACGAACACTTAGCAGACGCAGATTTGGATTTGCAGAGTACTTGGATGGGTAAATCTTGAAATTCACGAGGTTTCGGCTATTGTGTGGAAGCTTGAAGTGTATTAGCTTATAATCCATAGTTTTATTTATTTATTTGTGTCGGTTTCCATTGAAGTTACTGGAAGTGTTGGCAAAGGTATGCTTTCGGGGAATTCAGCTTTTAATGAAATTGTACCGGCCTTTGCGGTTTGATAGTTGTGGTGTCGTGTCAATCCCGGAATTGGAAGAACACGAAGATCCGGATAACACGTTTCTTTATTTGCTATTTCACAAGACTAGGCTTGCTGTCTTGGGATTGTTGATGGATCAGTAGTCGAAACAGTTCTGATCTTGTTGTGATCACGTAGAAGTTAGGAATGGCTCGAAGGTAAGGGTGGTCTTGGGAAATTGGATATGATTGGCTGGAGGGTGTGTTTTAAACGGTGGTGAAAGTAGTGGAAAATTAGAAAGAGTAGGAGTAGAGGTACATTCGGTTACACGGGCGGTTACGGCTATAAAACTACGACCTCGGTACGCTAATGGTAAAGCGGTTTCGCATATGTTCGACAGCTGCGTGCCCTTACGGTTTGTCGAATATTTTAAATTACGGTGGACTCGCTATTTTTTGGGTGTGCCCTTCGTCCTTGATGGCGGTCCCGGTCGTTATGTCGCCAGTAGAAGTAGGCTAACCTTCAAGATCGCGCGCTTGTCCCTTCGCAGAGGGTTTTAATTTCTTCGGGAGGAAATTATTTTTATCTGCACCCGTCTCACTGAGCGGGCTTTAGGATGTCGATAAATAGCGTCGATCTGACGGGAGACTTCTATGAGGTTCGCTCGCGAGAGTAGAGTAGGCTAGTAGGTTATTGGTAAGTTACTCTCTGGTTTACGTCTACTATAGCTACTTTTGTTCAGAGGACTCGAAGCAGGTTAATTTTATATATTCTTATGAGAGCAACACCCTAGAACACTTTTCACGATTGGGTCTCTATTCATCACCTTAACGACCGATGACTTGATATTACGTCAAATCAAAGACTGCTTTTAAGTTAGATGTTTATTTTATGGTCAGCGGATTTAATGAATTTTCTGCTACACGGTTCCGATTCATCTTTCTCCACTAGATTTCTATAAACAGCCTGGAACATATATTCAATAACTAGTCCTAGTTGAGAGTGTTTAATTACCCGAGATGACAGTCACATTTTGCAGGAACTGCGCTGAATTACTAGAAGCAAGAAGTCGAGTTTTACGGACATTTCGAGTAGCACCGCGCGACAGCAGGAAATTCAAATTCCTTAGAACACCGCTGTCAAACATGTTACGTCATTGCGTGTAAAGGGGTTGGGGCGGTGGAGGTGACGGTGAATGCAAACCGAAAATCAACGTGAATTGTTTGCGGATATCAACAGACTACATACTTGCCGCGCCGGTGCGAGACTCGTGATCGATGCGCCGTATTGACTATTGGCGCAACTGGTAACTAGCCAATTTGCTGCGTTGGTCAGACATCTGATTACCAACAGTAATTAGTGGTGGATTGGTATGCCTGCGTTGACTGTTAGCGGACGTGCAAACTTCGTGTCTCGCGACGGGTAAATACGTGTCGCGGACGGACTTTCGTATGAGCACGAATTTTGCATTCGATCTCTGGTCGCCCGCCATTACTGTCGGCTGACAAATATTAATGTCTATCGGTGGCGCGTACAGGCTGTGCAGGAAATTCACTGTCATCTTTCCTAGATTCTCTCGAAATAGAAAAAAAATTCACTTCGAAACTTCTACTTTAAGGCAGGATATGAACATGTGCAAATAAAATTGTACTGATTGCGTGGATTGTTCTGACTCTGCTCTAAGCGCAGTTCGCTCTTCAAAATCCCATTCATAAAAATTTTACAAGGGAAGATAACTTTTTCTTTTAGAGGGAAGGTTAGAAAAGATTGTATTGATATGAATGATTTTACAAAATAAACACGACGGTATTAAAACAGATTTCTGTTCATTTGACATTGGTAAAACAGAAAGTAAACATGACTTCAAGGCTCAAAATAAAAAATGGCACGACTGACACAGATTTGTCGAAGCGTCTATTTGCTCCATTTGATCATGACAAGCATAACGTTACACGGTAACCAAGAAAATTTCATCCGTGTCTTAGGACACGGTGGATTCAGCTATTTCACTGTTCTAACCCATAATCGGAGTCATTTCTCTTAATTAGGGGTTAACCGGCCTTGGCGCGGTTGGAGTTGCCATGTGCCCCCCGCAAATTATACTTCCTCTGATACTTTTTCCGCGTTACCAACCGGAACGAATTGCCTTTTTACGATCCGGGTTGCCGGGCCGTTTACGTTCGGCCGACTATCGGATCCGACTTCGATTTACGTTTTCGCCTTCGCTGCGGGCTTATCCGGGCTGGATCTCAGATTTGCTCTAGGGAATGACTCTGACTGCACTCCTCCGAGGCAAATATCTGTTCATGGTACGAAAATACCTACCTTATTAAAACCGAGTACCGCAAGACCCTTCTGGGAGTAGTTCCTTGAACTTTCATCAATTCCCCTGGGTAGAGTGTACTCTGTACAGGGTGTAGAAAAAGTAATGGTCATCAGTTTTAGGGGTGAATCTACACCTCTGTATCGGTGGACATTTGTAAGAGGAACTGCAAAATTGTTTATAACAAAGAAAATTGTTGGTAAAATTGTTTTTCACGTCAACTTTTTTATAACTGTACCAAACGACCTGATTTTGTATAATCAATTAGAAGCATTGGTTTACGAAATTATTTGCAAAAAAGATTTTCCAAAAATTATAATTTACAAGGTTACATACAAAAATAAAAAAGGCATTTTTTTAAACTTTTTTATTTGGGCCTTTCATGAAAATTTAAAATATATGTTTTGTAGATCTACGTTAGTTATACACATACTGAAAATTTCATCGAAATCGGTTGACGCAGAAAAAAATGTTGACGCTGAAATTTTGTATACACACTTGCTTCCGATGACAATAAAAGTAGAAAATAAAATAAATAAAAAAAACTTTTTAAAAACCACACTTATATTAAAATGCACTAAAAAGGAGAAAATGATTTTTTTCCTGGTTCTCCATAAAATACCGAATCTAGTTAAATGATTAATAATATTTTCCCCCAAAATTTTAAGCAATTAGTTCAAAGTTTCTTCTGTTATAAAGCTAATGTCGAAATGGATAGAAAAATTTAATATAAATTTAAATAAAATCATGACGTTAGTGACCATACATAAAAGCGTGGAGCACCCACGAAGATTATGTCAATAGAAATAGTTTAGCGCTCCATGCTTTTATTTTTATAGTCACTAATGTTATGATTTTATTTAAGTTTATATTAAATTTTTCTATCTGTTCCGATACTAACTTTATAACAGAAGAAATTTTGAACTAATTGCTTAAAATTTTGGGGAAAAATATTATTACGTAATCATTTAACTGGATTCGGTATTTTTTATAGAGAATCAGGAAAAAAATAATTTTCTCCTTTTTAGTGAATTTTCATATAAGCGTGGATTTTAAAAAGTATTTTAATATATTTTCTATATCATTCAAGAAAGGAGTTCTACGTTAGAACGCTTCCCGGTTCGAGCTGTGCGAAAATTTCAATTGCAGATAGATCAGTATAAAACTGCATTCGAGGAGATGAAAGGGGGACGAAGGTCACGACTCGTGGTTCAGAATTTCGCTTTTATCATTTGGCTCGAGCGGGTCGAAAGTTTTCGGGGATCTGCAGCACGTAGGCAGCACGCGTTTCAATTAAATAGCACGGGGGATTTTGCAGATCCCGCCGGTAGATTACATCGCCGGCCACCCTTATCGACGCCCGTTTTACTGGAGCACGATAATCTATAAGCATTTATCGATTAAACGTTCCCTTGGACCAGCACACGCCACTATCGGTCCCCGCGTCGCGCTAAAATAGAGTGTCGCGACACTCGTTCCACGCGGAATGCAGCCCGGCGGCGATGCAAATACATACAGGGAACGCGGGATGCAATATGCAACAGCCCACGGTTATTTTCATTCGGCGTCGTTTACCGATAATTCGCGGTGCCCTTTTAATTTATCACGTTGATTTTAATTGGAGCACCCGCGACCGCCGCGGAATACTTTTTGATCGATGAAACAAATTCTCGTCCGCGTACCCGCGGAATTACAGAAATATGCAAAGAGATTCGCGGGTCGATTAAAAGTAACGGAGGAGATGGTAAACAAAACACGCGAGAATAGAACGCGCAGCATTATTACCATTTTAACGCTGGAAGCTTATAGCTCGTTAATTATGGTATCAACCTATTAATAAATGCACTTTTTATCTTCTTTCTAAATTTACACGTCGCTGCACGAGTAAATACTAGCTGCTTCACGGTTCACTGGCTTTTACAATGATGCACAGCTGCTTCAAGTTTTATTTAATGGAATATAGACACGATTAATAAGCTAACCATAATATGCTCGTATCGAATCTCCGGAAGCTATGTTTAATATTCTGGAATGAGGATTAAAATGTAGGAAATTGTGCTGTAGTCTAGCTAATATTTACTTTTTATAGACACGGCTAATAAGCAAATTATACGCTGTACAATTGTATTTTACGTGGCAATAGTATTTTGGATTTCTGGATATTATATTTAATATTTAAAGGTGAAGCATCGAAATGGAGGAAACTGTGCTGCAGTCTAATATTTATTTTTTGTGAACACGGTAAATAAGCAGATCATACGCTGTACAATCGTGTTTTACGTGGCAATAGTACCTTGGATTCCTGGATATTATATTTAGTATTCAAAGGTGAAGTATTGAAATGGAGGAAACTGTGTCTTGCAGTCTAATATTTACTTTTTATTACAACTGAGAATTCGATATCGGAAAGGGAAGCACCAAAGCATATATGTACCAGAGTTTCATTCGGTCGCTACTAAACATTGTTACTCGGTAAAATAAAAGATATTGCAATTGTCATATTCACAAAAGTTTATCGCTACGCGTCTATTTACCCAGAGAGATCGACTGGTATCCGAAGCGGTAGAACGAAAAGAAAGAGGTCGTTAATTCCTGTTCGACAAGAACGTCCGCTCCATAATTCAGTCGCGTGGACCGTGAGCCCGATATTACGGAATTAATGCGCCTGTGCGATACACCATATGAAATAACGCGTATTAAATAATCCCGGAGGAATTAAACACCGACGACAGATCGTTAGTACAGCCGCGGCCGTGCCTCGAATAATTCTCGCGACACTTGTAATTATCTGACCGCCTTCGGTCGCTTCAAATGTGCTTTAAATACTTAATCGCTAATAAACGACGGCGCTTGGAGGTTCTATCCTACTTCCCGGTCTCTTCAGTTCGATAATTTAATGAGTATCGTTCGATCATTAGCTTCGTATCGGCGGGACATGAAACCTGATGTAATCTGTATTCCAGCACGGAGTACCTCAGTCACCAGCGTTTGCCATAAATGCATTAAGACCCACAGTCTACCATCTGACATAAAGTGAATTAAGTCCACGACAAATAAAAAGTAACAAGTGTTGCGGATACAATTGATTTCGAAGATGTTCCAGAGGTGATTCAATGCATAGATTGCGAATTTGTATGGATTTAAAAATTGCTAAAGCTTCAAGTTACTCTATAAGTAGGTAAAAATTTCATATTTTCAGAAGGTGCAATGCAACAAGAGATCATTGAATGGGAATCAAATGTAAGGGTGTGTGTTACATTTCATGAACTTTACAGCAGGACGTAAAACAATTTGCTGCTTTTAATATTACTCCTGTACGCTTTTCCTCATTTTCCAGAACCTATAAAATAATATATAGAGGACTAATGGCTGCGATCAATAATTCCTCGACCTCGAGCAACTAATTTTGAAATACCCATCAGAGTCGGCACAGCTTAAAGACGTCAAAACGAATAATTTCTGGAAGGTAATAGCCTCGAGACTGGACTCGTCGTCCTCGGTTAAAGGTTGGCGAACGCGTTCTTAGAAGCCTAAAATTTCAGTTCACTCGGCGGAACGTCCACTTCAGGACTTCTCGTCGACCGTGCTTTCTGTGTTTCACAGTTACGAATCACTTGCAAGTTCTCCGGGTTTAAAGCGAAACGGAGCGATCGTGTTTTCCCCCCGTCGTCTGTTCCCGCGTTCTGCCAGTGCCTTCAAAAACATTCTCCGCCACGTTTCGAAGCCGTGGTTAAAAGTCCGACGGCCGTACGTGCCCCGAAATAATCGTGTAACCGAGCGCCGGCCAGGTCCATCCACGGAATTCCCGATCCGGTCACGTGCAACTTCGCTCGAATGCCTAACGATTGTCGTCGCCGGTGCTGCACAGCACGCGAGGCACCGCATTCGTAATGCACGTCGGTCCAGCTCTTTTCGCGTCCACCCCCGACTGCCATTATCCGAAGCTAATGCCACCCGCGTCTCTCCTTCTTGTTTTCCCGATTATTTCTCGTCCGGCTCCGGGCTGTTTTCGCGTACCCTTCTTGTCACGCCCGCGACAGCCGTTGGTTTCAACTATCGAATCAACCGATGGAATACGGTAGTGCTCGCTGAAATTTCGCTAAATCTGAGACACTGGAGACCTCCTGTTGGAACGCGTACACGTATGCACGTGGGACCTTTTCTTTACTGCAATAATCTTTCGTTCCCGGGCCTGAATTTTTAATGTTCTAATTTTCTGAGATACTTATCGGAGTCTCCAATTTCATACAAAAGTGCTAGGTAAACGAAATTTTAAATCAATTTCACAATAAAAATATGAAAGAAGATATTAGCCCGAAAATTAAATATTTCTTCCGACCTAGAATAATTATTAGAAGGAGTCGGAGCTTTCTTGAGAAGCTCCGACTGGTCTGATGAAGGTCGCGCAGCATTTACGATTGACGGCCGATCATATTCATTATTACGTTCAATTTCGGGATTCCTCGAACGCGTTTCACTGCGAGTCTCAAAGAAAAATCAATAGAGAGCGGGCCGCAGGCCAATTCTCTCGTTCGTCGAACCGTGGACGGAATTTCTTTGTCTGTTCCACGGCCAGGTGGGCTAATATTGAAATTCCCTTGTTCGCGGGGCCGTTTGTAGTGACGCGCGACACGAGCATCTTTTCTCCGGCGAGCGCTTTCCCTTTCGCCGTTCCGTCGGCGATTTTTCCAAGGTTTCCCGCGACAAGGTTCCGGGGGTGGCAATTAGCCGGCCAGCCGGCCCCGACTAATTGATTCGTCGGCCGCTAATCTTCGCGGAGACGTCTCGGCTCCTTCTGAAAGCTGGCCACGAGACTTTAATCATTCCTTGCCCCTGCCAGCGAACTTCTAACAATTTCCAACCGCCCCTGGCCTACGCCAACTACCCCTCTACCCTCTCTCTCTATCTCTCTATCTCTCACCCCATTCCTTGCGATATTAACTTAAGACGGGGAGACTTCCGCTTAACGCGGCGGAATTAGTACGCCGGCCACAATTTCGGTAATTAATATTCACGCGACGGGGTGAATTTACCTCTCAACTCGACCTCCCACCCCTGGCGATGTAGACGCGTTTATTGGTCGGCCGGGGGACGACTCCTTCTTAATTTATTCTTTTTATGGAACCTCGCCGGGAATTGGTGGCGAGAGGAATGCTGATTTTACGCGATCGTCGTCTACCGGGTGCTCCAGATGATCGCGATCCTCCAAACGAAGTGTCAGCGAGGCTTTCAATTATTCTTTCTCGTCGCGTTTTTTTTAATCGACATGTTTATTTCATATGTCACATTTTACAAGAGGATGCATTGCATTGAATAAAATACTCTAGAAGGCTCCTGAAATAAATACTGGACTGGAACATATGTATTGATATTGCGCTACGCAAACCCGTTCCGAGCGAGAAAAATTTTAATTAACGACAGAACTGTCAATGCTGCTTTTCGGGGACTCGAGTGACGTAATATTCCCAGGTGTTTTAATTGCACGTCACCGGCCGACATGAGCGACGAGCAAGCAATTAATCGAATCGCCGGGCAGTTAGGCGTGGAAGAAATCCCGGTCGTTCTCTACACGGCGATCATTCTCGATCCGGTGACCCTCCGCGCCGAGGACTTCGAGCGTCCCTTAAACGGCTCCGATTGAAAATAATTAATTACGATTGGCATGCGACGCCTTGATTGAGCAGCGCGTATCACATGCGACGGCCACCGGGTGTCTTGCCCGGCATTCCGTGTCCTTGAATGGCGCGATAATTTATGCGGTGCCATTAGCTTCTTCGCTGCTTGCTGCCCGACGTTCGTAAATGAGCTTTTACATTAAAATGGGCTCTCCTGCAGTCTTTCATCCCCTCCCCACACCGTTTCGCGGGGTCCAGAAAAGCAAATTCGTTCTCTTTATATCGAGAGTTTATGCATTTCACCGGGGCACCATCAATTTTTACGGTCTCCGTGCTATTCGCACGAGAGATTGTTCCGAGAAATACATTTGGCATGTATTCTACTCGCTAATGATCCACATATCGGAGGAATGAGAACAACCCATTTTGAAATATCAAATGTTTAGTATGTTACGTGAACAAATCATTCGTGCTGCCTGGAATTCTATCTAGAATCTAGAACAATGCAATTCTCAGTGTAAAGTGTACAATCTTCAATTTACCGACAGAATGTCTTCGAAGGAAAATGTTAGTATTAACCCTTATACGACCGTCAGGGTAGAAATTCACCCATATACTATTTTCACATACTGTAAAATCATTGAACCCTTTATGTCTTCGTTGTGAGATGTATGTCTTTAAAATGTGACAGATGGAACATAATTTGTTGATTTCACGTGTAGAGCAAACATGGGTGAATTATTATCCTAGTTTCTTTTATGCAACTATTCTTGAGGAGTATTTTTCAGTGATTACGTTCGGTATCTCTTTTTATTTATTAATAAAGTACAGAATTATATTTCATGACTTGTATAATTCCCAGTTGCAAGTTTCTTCTCAGTCCGAAAGGGGGTCCTTGAGAGGAAAAGAAAATAGATCTTCTGTACAGTCAGACACATCGCCAAAATTCAAGTAAGATTAAGCTCCCCTGGTGTAGAGACCGAAGGGAACTGGGGGGGATGGGCTAAGAACTCGATCTCCCCAAGCAACGAATATATTTCATCCCCTAACCGCGTCATGTAAGAAGACCCGGTTACATCATCGATCACAATTCAGTCCATTTTCACCCACATAATTTTCTAAACACCATATCTTCGTATTCCCCAGGCTGCATGATTTATTAGCAGCTATCCGAACTTCCGAGGGAGCCGACCCTCGCGAGTTCATTCGAACGGCGCAAGGTAGATAATTCGAGAATTCGACGGTTCGAATTCCCGCTATCTCGATCGTGTTCGACCTAGAATGCTCCTCGTCAGAATGCCATCAGAATCCGTATCGTGCTCGTTGCACCGGTAAACGTATCCGACTATTGCAGCTGCAGCGCTAGTGTACCTGCTGCTATCGCCTAACGTTTTCGAGCGACGGAATCGCGCTACTTTCGCCGACGATTCCATTAAGGAGGAACTAAGTTACGTGCATCCGCGCGACACTCTTGCACGCAGACTAATTACTAATTATTCCGCGAGTCAACGAACGGACAGGATGCGATGGGAGCTCGGTGGAAGGGGCAAGGTGAATCTAGGGAGCCGAGGTAGACGTCGAAGGTGCTTCGACGACCACCTTCGTGCCGTGCTCGCCAAGCTCGCCGTTAATGTACGAATCCACTTAGCCGCGTCCCGCCCTGTCTGATTAGATTAATTTTAAGGAGGCGCGACCTGCCGGTTTGCACTTGTTCCTGTCAACGAGTACTGTGTTTATGGCTGCACCCTGCACTCGAATCATTCTTATGCGCGAGACGCATCCACGAGCTTTGGGGTCGTTCTTCGCATCACGTGCCCGATCAAATTCCACAAATATTGTGACTCTTGTTACTGTTCAACTGCCGTTTATTATGTGTATTAGTTAATATCTATTCCTTCTTTTTCACAGGGATACCCCTGTACATATAGATCTTCTTCAGACTTTGATTATTGATTTTAAAGAAATAAATAAGAACTAAGTGACCCATAAAAATGACGGGTTCTAAATGTGTTTATCTATGATGACCAGACTGCGGATCTTTACGCAACATAAAAATGTTCTGCATTAGTTGTGGGAAGCAGGAGTGAAATAAGCATTGATTTCGTCTCTTAATGATTTTATTGCATTAAAAACAACATTATAATAATTTAAAATTTTTCTAATTTTTCACTGTTTTATATTTCACCCAGCCAATTTCTTGGTAAATGCATAAAGATCCGCAGTCTAATGATGACTGAAGGTTCTTTGGACACATATCGAGATAAAAATCGTTAATAATCTTTTACAAACCAGCCTGAATTCTGCAGTTCTCGAATGGAAAGATTGGTCGTAAAGTAGAGCTAAAAGAAACAGATTTTTTCGACAACACCGCCGACAAGACCAAGAAGTACCTGCGAGCCTGCAGGTTCGGTGCACCGTCGAACGGCATTAGGGGCACAGTTTTAATCCGAACCGGGCGTCGTGGGCGTCGAGATCCTGTCGTTACGTGGCACGTTCGTGTTCCACGAGTCAGCCCACGTGTCCGCCATTTACCATTTACCGTGCAAGCACCGAACGAACGGCCAGCTTCCTTAGGAAAATTGGCGCCGGCTATAAAGACTCCGCCATCCGGGAATCGCTATTGTAATTCGCGCCAGAGCCCAGCTGCCGCGTTTCTATTTCACGGCGAAATCAATTTTTGAAACGTGACACACCCCTTCTGCCGCCCGGAATATTGTTTCTTATCGCGAGACGTGTCTGCTGCCCACGGAATTTCGTAGCCGAGCTACCGATCGGCCGAAATGGCGAGTTTCCATCGACTTTACGGAATAATAGTAACGTTCAAATTGTTCAGAGTTGTTTAATAATCTAACCGTGTCTTATGTCCATTAAACGTAGCATTATAGAAATTGTTTAGAATTGTATAACTCATTTCAAACGATGTCCCCATTCTTTCTTCAATAATTTCTACCGGTTGATATATTGATATTTTTCAATTTTTTAAAATTTGTTCACTGGTCCACTGGTTAATCGGATTTCCAATAATTGTGCTGTACCAAAAGAAAGCATAGAAATTTGTTTAGATTGCAATCTTTAATGAAACTATTAGATGACGTTATTGAGGGTCACTTGTTAGTTCACAATGAAAATTGCTGTTGCCATTGAAGGTTCCATTAAAACGTGTACCATGTACCATAGATTTATCAAAATTATGCAATAATCACCTGTCGGTAATGTGTTAAGTTGCACTCACTGGTTTTTGTCATAGACCACGAATTTTTATACAAAATATCAATTGCAAGTATCATTTGCATTTTCTTCCTTCAATAATTTCAGTAGATCAACAAATGTTTGTCATAACTAGACAGCGGATCTTTATGTAAAATAAGAAATGTTTACATTGATTGCAAGATACGGGAGCCAAGTAAAAATGTTTTTCTTCTTGTAATTTTCCTATTAAGCTGAAATTAATACACTGGTGGCTTTAAATCTTTTTAATATGTCCACTGTTTTAAATTGTACGTACCCCTTTTTGTCATAAATGCATATAATCCGCAGTCTAGTCATAACTGTATGACATGTGCAGTCTAATGATTATTTAAAAATGTTCTAAAGTCTTTACAGTTCGATAGTCCACGTCCATTTTTCGTGCAGATGCATAAAATCTTAATGATAAGAAATGAGAAGAGATTTTGGCGAAGTTAGTACCGACTGTCACCATTAAGTCCCATGAACGTACTAATTTGCTCAGCTGTTGTGTCTAATGTAACTGTAATGGCCTTAATGTTCCTTGGTTCGACGGCCACGTAGGACGGCCCGTATCGATCTAGCCGATCTAGTCGAGACGGACCGGTAACTTTCCGTCTGGCCGGTAATAATCACCGGTAGTATATCTATTTCCATGGTAATTCTCGGCTGGCGCGATAACACCGGACACACTTGGCCTGGGAGAGTACAGCGAATATTACGCGTACGAATTGCAATTTCAGATATATCTCCGCGCTCCATTGCACGCGCCGCCGCCGCGCCGTCAGGTGAACGGGCCACCGGAGTCTCTGAATTAATTGGTCCGTGAACGCCGACGCAATCCGATTCAGTACTTTTGAAAAACCGGGACGTGCTCGTCTGTTTCGCGGATTAAATACTCAAGTGTGCTCTCGTCTATTCTGTATGTTACAATAATGAACTTCTAAAGGAGCTACTTTTGTGCCATAGTAGAAGTAAACAGAGATATCGTTCATTCAGAAGAAAAGTCACATAAGTAGAAAAAAAGGACATTTTACAGGAGAGCCACTCAAAAATTACTTAAACTTGCCAATCTTTTTTATTGTACACGACCAACTTAGAAATGGAAAATAATTTCTTGTTATTTAGATACTGGATTAATTGTAATGTACATTAGTTATAAATAGACTGCGGATATTTATGCAAAATAAAAATTTTCCACCTGTATTACAACAAACCAGAGTGACATAGAAATTAATTCTCTCTCTTAATATGTTCAATAAGTTGAAAATAATATAAAGGTATTTTTAAATTCATCTAATGTTTTTAATATTTTAAATTACACCTACCCATTTTTGTCATACATTAATAAAATTCGCTGTCTAGTTGTAAAGCACACCACAATTTATATATTTATTATTATACTTGTTTTAGAAGTATATTTTGAGTTGTGAGTTGTTGAGTTTTCTTATGAACGAACGATATCTTCAATTGCTTGTGAAAGAAAAAATAAAAACTAAATGAATCACTAAAAAATATTGAATATTCAGTCTTATAATTTTGTCCCACTAATTCTCTTGAAAATTCACATTTTCCTAGATAGATTCATGCGGGATATTTTAGTTTTACCAACCGAGCCAAATAAACAAGGACGGTGTAAACCGATGTATATCCTAGAAAATTAATTGATCTACTAAATAAAAATTAACAAATTGATAGGGTGTCTTATCGTTTTGTCCCCGACTTCAGTAAAGCGTCGGAATATTCCGAGTTCTCTCGAAATGGTTTTCCGGTCTCAGGTCGCTCGAGCCTCCGCCGGCTACCACTTAACGAGCAGCGATTTTCGCGACAAAGGAACGGACTGGAAATCAACGACGTTGTTCCGGGGAACGAGTGCAAACGAATCGTCGCGACCGTAACATGCCAACGCTTCGATTTTCCGTCACGCTCTGCTCCCCGAGGCCCGGCGCGGACCCCTGGTGCTTTTCCCCGACCGTAATTAGTAACCATTTTAGCCGGCCTCCGCGCCGAACACGACCAGGCGATGAATCGTCGTGTAATTCGGAAGGCATGCGACGCCAAACGTTCGCGATTCACGACGTACCGTGTTCTTGCATTCGGTTCATAAAGTACCCCGCGCGTGTGCACGCCCACTGTTTAGTCGCCGACACGGCCGTCGAGCAGTTTCTCTCTCGCTGTTCGAACCCGCGCAGAATAGGACACTAATTTCACCTCGCCGGTACGCTGAGATGGCTTCGAAACGGCCAACTGTCTACGGGCATTTCCCTGTCCGAGAACGGAGGTCGGGTACGGTTTGACCCGGTCTGAAGCTTCGTTGAATTGAATTCGAGTGCTCGGTAAATGTGCCATTTGCAAAAATTATTTTTTACTCCGGTACTGTCTATAATTCAAATTGAGTAGTTTATAATTCGGTCCTTCATAGAATTCAATTAATCATTAATTCAATTAATTAATAGGCCCTAAACTTTAGGGGTAAGAAGTCTAAGTTCTATTGTAACCCTTCTGGACAAGGATTCTTTGAAATACTAAGAATATGTTCGTCATTGTGGATTTAACCCTAAAAAAATTAATTTCTCAGTAATCGTTGAGGTTTTACTCCAACGATTTTGCATACAATTTGTTTGTATGCAGCTCGATTCTAAACTTTAGGGGTAAGAAGTCTAAGTTCTATTGTAACCCTTCCCGACGAGAGAGAGAGGATTCTTTGAAATACTAAGAATATGTTCCTCATAAATTTGTTGATGTAACCCTTATGTAGTCAACAAAAATGTGTAGATTATTAAAAACCTTTCATATTTAACATACTTGCACAAATTCTCATTTCAAGACTATAAATTAATATATTAGCGAGCAAAGAATGGACATTCAGAGAAATTTTGTACTATTTTTAGAGGAACATCAACAAGCTGTTGAAAATAATGCAGCAAATTGGTCCGGGTACTCGGTTGGCTACACAAGGATTAAAGTGTAAAACAGAAATAAACGTAACATATCTCAGGTTCATTTATGCAACTATTTCCGAAGAGCGTACGACGGTTAAGCAGGAAATAAATTTTTCCACGAAGCTGCAAAACGTTTGAAAATATCGTGGTGTTGAATTTATGTACGGCACTGCGGTCTTTCCGGGTACAGAATTAATCCTAGGAGTGCCGTGAGTAGGGGCAATGGGACAAAGAGGGTTGCGCGAGCTCACAAATCAGAAAACTTTAAATTACAGCTACTCCGGTTGCAATAAAAAATGTGGACAAAGTTATTTATTGTCCGAGACACCCTTATGTCTACAATGTAGTGCGGCAACTCATGGTCGAAGGATTAAACGAACCTAAGCATTGTTAACTGCAGAGCCGTGGGGATTAAAGGGGGTACGGAAATACTTTCTGCCACTTATTAGAAGATAAATCAAATCAATTAGTTATTGTGAAAACTCTTTTCAATTTTTAGTAGAATGTAACAAAGTTAGCTTCCAGGTTAAAAAATCGTACTCTTTGCAGTCGGCCGTCCGTTCCAGAGAGAATTTTTATTTGGACTCGGTACGAATATGTACAAAAATTTTCTGCAACGTTTCTCCGACGAGTGATACATACATTCACAAGATCCCTGCAAACATTTTCTGTTGCGCAGGTTCCATAAAAATCATTCTCCCTTGAAAAACGACTGGCGGCTAGGAAAAAAAAAGGAAGAACTGATTGCGGTACGCAACTTCACCTTTCCAGAAGGCACCGTGCCATTCTCGCCTGCAGCATGAATTTCGCAGCGGTCCGTATTATGCTCGGGCAATAGGTAGCCCAGACGTTCGCGGCCAGTAATATTTAAAAAGGCGAAGAGATAAAATGGCCCCGGTGGTAGAAAGAATTCAATTACAGCTGGCGGATCAAAGGGAAATGGCCGGGCTCGCGCGCGCTCGCGCACGGAGTTGCCATATGCGAGAGAGAGGATCCTTTCCGCGTCTGTAGCGCCTTAATTAACGGGGATGAGCAAGGAATCATAGAAAGAGAGAGGACACGCCGAGCAAAAGAGAAGGAATTAGCTCGCCGGTATTCATTAGTCCGTTAGTCTCGCGGGAAGCACTTTTGTATCGGAGCAAACAAAATATTTCCCGCGTACGCGTGCCTTTATCGAGTCCAAGTGTTCCGTTTCGCCGCGAAATAGATTTCTTTTTTCGTTTCGCCGTCTTCCTTTTTCCGTTCCATTCGGTTCCGCCCAACGGTTACGTGGGAGTAACGGGAATTCCATATTTGTGTCAAGAGGCGATCAATACCTTCGGGTCATGTTGTTTCCGTGCTCGCCGGAGAATAACAAGAATACTGGATGCACTCCGGGCCTGTTAATATTCAGGGTTCGGTGGATACATAAAGAGGGCGGGGGGGCAGATTCGAGTCGATGGAATTTCACGGCGAGTAGCTGCTGCTTCAGCTGTTACACGAGACTCTTGCTCCACATAGAATTCCGACTGATCGATTGCGCGGAATCGAATCAGGTGCAACTGAACAGCGTTCTCGGATATTGTTTTTCGAACGTTGCTGTTCGAATTGTATGAACGAAGCTGTGCATCGCCCGTTCAATCGAACCTCTTCGCCTTGATCGCTTCGACGCCGATGCCACTCCATTCGGACATGTTTATGACTCCACGATGACGCTTAAGAGACAACGATATCGTAAACGCTCAATGAAATCTGACGCAACAGATGCTTGCGCACAGTACTCGTCGTGTCTCTCTTTTCACAATGCAATAGATGACCTTGGCTTTTTAACGTTGCAGATATGCATACACGTGTTTCGTGTGAATGATTCATTTACCCCTGAAGATATTCTTTCCCATTTTTTTCCAAATTCAACATTTGATTACATTTTACGTACATAAAATGTAATAAAATCTTGTCTAATGACTCCCAATCTTTCTGCCAATTCTTCTTGCGTCTGGGTCGGATTTTCGTTGAGCAATTCCTCTAACTGACCGTCATCGAACTTTCTCGTTGCACCTGAACGATCGTCGTCTGCCAAATTAAAATTTCCGACTTTCAATCTTTGGTAACACTTTTTGCGTGTTCCATAAGATACAGCGTTCACTTCCAGTGCCGCACAAACCACTTCAGTAGCTTCAACAGCTGATTTCCTAAGCTGGAATGCAAAGAGTAAGCAGTGACGCAAGTGATGTTTCTCGCACGCCATCTTGCTTGAAATTGTTGCATAGGACTGGAAACTCTTAGAGCGTTCATCACGACTCTTCTTAATTCTAATAGAACGCTCTTTCAGATGACACCAAAATCGGGAAGTAATTCCAATTCAGTCAGAAGTTCTGATCGTAGAAAAAAAGGGGAAGGAACTTATTTGCACACCGAATATGTGCATAGTTAAATTTCACTCGTCGAAGGTATGAAAGATCTTGTATGGCAGGAGGTCAAGAAATTTTTTGTTCAACTAGAAAGCTAATGTTGGCCACTCTGCTGCAGCAGGGTTGATCAAGGTCAGCCGGATTCAAAGCCGCCGCACGTCGAATGGCCAATAGTCGCCACGCGACACCCTGTCGCGATCTAATTCACGGTTGCATAAATTCCGACCGGAAAAGAAGCTGCGGTTGTTCGCGGATCCCCCGTTCAGGTGCCACGTCAGCTTCAAACGGGATTAATATCACCCTTAACACAGTAGGTATTGTATTCCCCGTGAGAGGAGCAGCAGTTCTTCAGCGCTACTCTTCACAGTTACTTCCTGTCCTTTGAAATCTGCTTTATGAATAAACGGACCGGTCGCTCCGGGTCCGTCTCTCTGTCCTTCTCTTGCTCCTTTCTCTCGAGCAACCACCCTCCCTCTGGATCTCTGTTGCTCTTGGACGCTGGCCTGGCCCGTGTCCCTCGTAACTCTTGGTCGCTCGGAGGTTGGCCGAGAGTATGTACCTCGGGCCAATATGTATCACAAGGCGGCTTCTATGCGGGACAACGTTGTAATTCACCGGGACTCGTGTTTCATCGCTGCGCGGTAGGGTGTACTCGCGTATAAAGTGGCCGCAGGATACCAAGGTGGATGCTGGATGGATGGATAGAGGACGTACTACCTATTCGACCCTTGCCGACCCGTAAAATACAGTGGGGTGCATAACTTTGACGCCACCCACATTCCCGAATGTTTCGGACCTGCGAGACGACGTATACAGCCCCTGACCAAAAAAATTGGACCACTGACAATCTTAGTCGTTTTTTTTTAAAATTAAATCTTTTCAGTAGCATCTTTAGCTGTGAACGAGATTTGATTGAAAAATTCGACGGACAAATTATCAGACTACGGATTTTTATGTGAAATAAAAATTGTCCAAGTGGATTGTAACAAACTGAAAAACAATAGAAAATTTTCTTCCCATATTAGGGAAGAACCTCTACAGGTTCTCATCCTCAATCTCATCCTCCAAACGGCATTTTCCTAAAGCGGTCCCTAGACGATCAATATTATCGTCAATATATTGCACAATAATTGATATTGTAACAATAATATTGATTGTCTGTCAATCAAATTGAATCAAAAAGAGTTTGACTTTTATTGTACAATCTCGTATACATTGCTTCGTCTGTGGGTAATATTGCGCAATATTGACTCAGTTCTATCGTCACAGTCGCAAAGTGAACATTGAATTTTCAAGTATGGCTACGAAGGAAAAAGAGGAAGAAAGAAAATTCATTTTAGGAAGTTCATATCGAGGCGTGTCAGAGCTTACCTGCTTTATGGAATATCAAGAATAAAGTATAGCAACGGGATAAAAAAAAAATGAACAATACGAACATTTGCTTCGGAAATATAAAGAAAAGTATCCAGATGCTGATAAGTCGCAGTCAGTTAATAAATTTAATTCATTGCGCACTAACTTCAGGAAGGAATTGAAGTGGATCAACGATTCTGAAAAATTAGAAAAATAATAGAACCAACATTATGGTATTTTGAGGGAATGAAGTTTCTTATAGGTCAGGAAGAACCAAGTCATCAAATAATGTACCGTCTAGTCGCAGAAATTTTCGGAAATCAGTTGGTTCACTTATTCTTTTAGATCACTTAACAAATTTTCATGAGTGTACTCATTTCTTTTTTTAAACTTCATCCACCTGCGCTTCTTTTTCTCCTACTTTTTTTAAAGCTGTAACTAATGCAATGGCCACACAACATGCTTTCTTTTTATTCCACATGTTAACTGCAGTGTCATTAGTCGTGCACTAACTTATTGGACGATAATATTGTCTCGTGTGGGTGAGCCAGCAATATTATTGTGCAATATATTGTGCCATATATTGACGATAATACCGATCGTCTAAGGGCCGCTTAATAAATGTTCATCAAAGTCGGAGGACGTCTCGTTAGTTTGAATTTGCAGCGGTTCCCAGAGCGTGCTGACAAGTGTTCGCAGACTTGACAGGCGGCGAACAACAGAGGCAGCAGGGAACGAAGGGTTAATTCGGAGTACGAAAAATAGAGAACGCGTGAAAATGTCTCAAAAACCAGTCTGTGGACCGAGTGTGCCGCACTGGGAGCGTTATTAGCGGTTCAAAGTCACACGAAGCGAAGGTCTCTTGGGGGGACGCAGACAAATGTTTACAACCCTGACAACGGGGGAATGACGAAAACAGGGGTAGAAGGAAAGAAGACGAGAGAGACTCGCGAGAGAGACGGTCCCTAAAGGTGCGTCGTTAACCGCGCGAAGAGCAGCTTAATCTGACCACAGTCTGTTTCATTAGCGGTCGCGTCGTTGTTAATCCCGAACCGGGATGTGGAAGAGAGAAAGAGAGAGAGAGAGGGGGGAGGTCGGCAAGTTGATGCTGCAGAGAAACACAACAGTTTTAGGGGGTTCTCGGAGTGTGAGGAGAGACGAGAGGGGCTCGTGGCAAAAGGACAGACGGTATCGCGGCTCAACGGGGAAACAAAGCTCCCTCTATATCAGTTTGTGTTACCTGAGATGAAATTGCTTCGGTCGTTCGGGGCGCGGCTAACCGAACCGGCTGGATAAAACGAGAAAATAAATTTCACCTGTCCAAGTTCGGCGAAGTGCGACCTTATACCACGCTCTCTGCTCTCTTCCTACAGACTATGTACAACTGATACACCTGACCGTCTGAGACGCGGCTTATTACCTTCGGTAATAAGCTTATCACGTTGAGTGAAAACCTCCATTAACGTTTAACGATGACAATTTTATTATGGACGCGTTACCCGCAATTTTTAGCGCAATCTGGAATCCCTCCACTCGCGGATCCGTTAATCGAGTCTCGAAGATCGAAAATCGGTTGGCTAACTTTTTAACACTTTACCTACCGGAAGCCTATTATGTAATAGGATTTTCAATAATTGTGCTGTATCAAAAGAAAGCATAGAAATTTTCTTCTACATTGCAATTTTAAATGAAACTATTGGATGACGTTATTGAGGGTGGCTTGTTAGTTCACAATGAAAATTGATGTTGCTATTAAAGGTTCCATTAAAAAGTGTTTGGCAATGTACCATAGATTTCTTAAAACTATACAATAATCACCGGATTTTCCTTTTAATTTACATCTCTGGGAGATGATGACACACCGTTCTTTCAGTTCTTAGCTCGGACGACAGTTCAGAGAATTTTCTAATCAAATATTTTCCCCGGCAGACTTTCCCAAAGTGTACAAGTTGCGGTCCGACGAGTAAAATGGTGTTTGTATATCGAGTAAACAGGTTTTGGCTGGACTTCCGAGTAGCAGTATCAGGGCTGACACCGGTTTCACTTCGAAACTTACTAAAAAGCAATTCTCTTGCCGTCGGGATTCGCGCGTTCAGGAGATGGTGGCGAGAGAGGGAGACGGTAAGAGAGGGGTGGTTTTCTGACCAACTGTGTAGTCGCGTAACTTATGCAGTGACGAACGAGGCCAGAGTCCGCGGGACTGGGCACAGTTTCAAATTCTTGCCACCGTTCCTTGCACGAAATTTAAGCCAAGGGAACGACCGGAGAGTTTGTAACAGATGTGCCGCTTAGTTTGCGCCCGCCTCAAGACCCCCCGCCCCCTGCCTTAGGTGCGGTTTGCAAGAATCGCGACGATTCTTCCCAACGACTCTTTTCCCCGCTCGTAAAATAAATCCCAAGGAGAAAGCGCGGGACGAACACGGGGAATTTATATTGTGCACGCGCTGTAAACGTTCGCGGATTTAATTTTCCTTTAATAAGTACCGGACGTTCCGCGAACTGTGCCACTTACGGAACATTGGTTCAACATGCAGGATTCTGATCTACTCAATTATCGTTTCTCCAATAAACATACATAAATCGCTTTAGTACCGGTACTCATTCCTAATTACGCTCTGTCTATTAAAAGCAAGATCGGGATCATTTCTAAACCAATCATAGTAAAAATCTTCAGAAAATTATATCTTAGTTACGACGCTTTACTATTAGGGTGATCCGACACGATTAATGTTTACAATCGGTTCACTTCTTCGAGGTATATTTCCGGTTTACAATAGCCTCTAGTTTAAAATCATATAACAATATTTTTAAATTATTCCTCAATTCTCCAACTCATTTTTCATCCACCAAATTTTTACTCCGTGTAATCGTAAATTCATAACGCAGAAATTCAGAACGCGCTAAATAACTTGCTACCATCCGGTCGTGTTTATCTGTTGTGTTAATGTGATTTCTCAAAAAGGAAGTCCAAACAGGGGAATAAAAAATGTCTCGCGAACACTTCTCTGTCTATCTCGTCGCAATGCGTCTTCCAGAAAGAAAAGGAACGGTGCGGAGATATTTCCGTGGAAAAAAGCGGAGGATAAGGTATTATCGCGAGACATTCGTTTCGTAGGACGGTCGAGGTCGGTGTGGTCATCCTTTCACCTCGCGTAATTGAGAATACAGAAGTTATTAAACTGTCTGAAAGGCGAAAGAGGCTCGCGCGGTCCTATTTCACCGAGACCAGCGCGACTGATTGTCCCTTATACGACAGATAAACGTAAATTTATCGTGCCAGTTTCGGCCGGGAGTTGGATTTGCGGTTCTTCGCACCTATATTATCAGAGCAGCCGGTCGATCTTTAGCTGCGTCCCTCACGGAAATTTATCGTGTCGGGCCCATGCGACAGTTGGATTTGTGGGTTTCAGCGAAACGGTTAGCTTCGCCTCGTTTTCTCATCCGGAGACGGGTAACGGGGACGATTCGCTACGATCTTCCTGCATAATGCGTTTATATAATTTTCTTTATAAATTGATCAGCGATTATTGAACGGGTAGTCTCTTGACTCTTTACCTCGAAACGACGTCTTTAACCCGTACCACTTGAATAGCGACTCTGAGGCACCACTAAAAATTGCTGTACCATTATTTAATCCTCGTGTAATCAACCAAAATGTATAGATTATTTAAAATTTGTAAAATTTTTAGAGGAACATTAACAAATTGTTAAAAGAAATACAGTAAATGGGTACCCAGATACCCGGTTGACTACACAAGGGTAAAAAACATTCCTCCCATTACACAATTTTTTCGTATTTAATAAATTAACCATCTATTGCATTCCGTTCCCAATTGGGGACTTAAATTTCAAATGTTCTATAGTGAATTAAGTAGACAATACTGAAGACTGTGCATGTTGGTTCCAAGTGTGAAAATTGTGATTTTGTATCTGCATATGTATAAAGTTTCCAGACAGGAACAATCATAAAATGCAATAAATAACATTTTCTTCATGATAAAAATTCATGCAATAGAGGGTTAACACTAGAAATCTACCGAGCATGACAAAAATATTTATTTAAATTTCGTACAAGTGATGTTTATGTATGTACTTCAATAGAGGAGATTACTAAAAAAATTAATTTCCCAGTAATCGTTGAGTGATTTTATAGAGGTTTTTACTTCAACGATTCTGCATACAATTTTAGCTTGTATGCGCGCTACCTCGACGTCGGACAGTTGCAAGGATACCTCTTTTTTTATACCTCTTTTTTCGTCTACTTCTTCGTAGTACGCTCTTGCAACTGTTGTGTCGCTCATAACGACATATCGTTAAACTAGAAGAGTTTAGACGATTCTGCACAAATGTTTGAAATTATTGTGCAGCTCGACGTCGGACCACTTTGCAACTGCTAATCGATCGTTAAACTAGAAGAGTTTAAACGATTCTGCACAAATGATTTATTTTGTGCAGCTCGACGTTGCCGTCGGGCAGTTGCAAGGAAATCCTCGCCCTTTTTTCATCCTAAGGGTCGTTTCGTCCCAGGGCCGCTAGAGAGGATTCATCGGTTACTTAGCGGCCCTGCCACAGACGCTGGGATGTTGGAAGAAAGTTGAGGACGGTATATATACAAATCGGTGAAGGATCAGGTACTAGCGAGAAAGGTCTCGACTATTTGTCCATCTAGTGGCGAGCGTAGAAGGTAACCGCCACTCAACTGTTAGCGCGAACGCGGAACCGACAGTACATACTTTGTATTTTGCGCTATACTCTTCATATGTTATGTTGGCTCGTCACCTGAGCTCGCTCTAGTTAAATGTATGTATGTATGTATGTATGTATATACAGTGAGTCACGAAAGTATTCGGACGCCCTTTAAAACAGAACAACTTTTTTGTAATTGTACCAAACGACCTGATTTTTTATAATCAATTAGAAGCATTGGTTTATGAAATGATATGCAGAAAAGATTTTCCAAAAATTATAATTTACAAGGTTACATGCAAAAATAAAAAAGGGGATTTTTTAAAACTTTGTTATTTAGACCCTTAATGAAAATTTAAATAAAACATCAGGTCAGTATAATTCTCACCGTCAAAATGAACAGATCTATCCTCAAGTAATCGGTGCGGTTTTTTCTGTTAATCTCGTATAAAGACTATCGTTGAATCCATCTCCTTCGCACGATCGGGCTTCGAGATTAAAAAATTCAACTAATCGCTCTCTACATCAACGAATCTACTACTTCGTATGCAGTTCAACATCTATGTAGATACCAATCGTTGATGTTCTTCGTACTTCTTCATTCATACTTATTCTAAAGCTGACCTAACTACAGAGCCTACAAAGAACAAAAAGTAAAATTTTGCAGGCTCTAAACACGTCGATCTTGTGTCAACAGCAAGGGGTGGTACCGAGAGGAACGAACCTGATGTGTTCAATACGATGACATTCGACCCGGAAGAGTTAATAAAAATATTCTTTCTCTATAAACGTGATCGATCTCCGAATATCTCCGTGTCACGTTCTTTGGAAGTTGCATCGACATTCAGCGCGGGTATGAAAGCAAAAATTCGTGCTCGCCGAAAATCGACCGCTTCGGCGCATTCGTCGCAGCCTCTAAATATGTCGAAGTTGTCTGAGCGTGTTGGCAAAGAGGGGTGGCAGAGCGAGATACGGCCAAGCATCCGTGAGAGGAACACAACAGGGAGCCGTCTTCGAGACCGCGAAGTTCGAAACTGTGTCGATTCCCGTAATGCATTCATTCGGTCCGCCACGTGTCACGCGTGTCGGACAGCTGGGCGATGTGTTCGGTGCAGAACGGGGGTTGGAGGGGGTGTCTTGTTATGCAAGACCGTCCTGCATCGGGGGTGGTGCTTGCACACGTAGAGGTTCGATGCGTCGGTAGATACCGCGGCGTCCGACCCATTTTCCAACAATGCCCGACCCGTTTATTATTAGATGCGCAGACTGAGATACTAGCCTGTCGGCCGAGCCGCCTCGGAATAAAGAGGACACGCGAGCCATTCGTATCGCGTTCAACGTTTGCTGTCTGCTAGCTAGCTAGCTACCTAGCTCTCTCGCTTCCTTGCTCTGCGAAACAGAGGACCGTAGATGCAACGGATCGTGTTCTACCCGGCTGACTGCGTGATTTCAATGATTCAGGAACAAGCTGGCGCGGAGCAGTGCGCGGGACCAGTAGCTATTCATTTTCCGATTCGATTCGCGATTAGAACGTGCCTCGAGTCTCCACGCTACGCGGACCAGACCGGTTGAAGGGACCTCTCAAGCAACCAACCGCCATTGTTGCTCGCGAATCTTTGGAACGCTCGAGACTGTGACTTCCTTCCTTCCGTCCTTCCTTCCTTCCTACCTTGCACCCTTCGTTCGGGTTTTCGCCGCGCGAGAGATCCTTTGATAACCACGCTATTCAGAGTGGACTAGTTACGAAAGTTGGTTATCGGTCTCCGGTCTCCATGGGTCACCGGTTCGAAAGCCAGGAATCGATACGAGAATTTTGAACTGCGTAGACTTTCACGTCGGCTGGGTGGGTGTCGCCGTTTGATAGGGCCCTTGGCTTGTCAGCGCCAGTGTGCCAGAGATTGAGTGCTTCGGGAAGAATTGCGACCTTATAGTCCTGTTACTGGTTCCCGAACGAACGAGGGTCAGCTCGAAAGGTTGACTTGACCCGTCTGCAGAATAGAGGGCTGAATCTTTCCTTTCGATCTATCGTTTCACTGATCGCACTAGCGCTTTACAGAATAATCCACCATTGAAGTGAAAAGGAAATCTTTGAAGACGATCTTCACTAAATGTTTCGACTGTTTTGCGTTTAATTTACATCGAAACGCATCGAATCCGCATTCCAATTTCCCCGCGTTTACTATTTCACGCCAACCGCAACGAGTCGAAACACAACTGCCGCAAAAATGACGCAGAGCAATCGATCGTCGATGGAATATAAACGAAATCTGATCGCATCCAGGATTCCAGTGTGCAAGAAATTACGCAACCCGAATTGAAACGTTACTTGGCCGAGACTCCAATAAAACAGAAACGGAATCCCAGCTAAACAGCAACGGGATACCAGCGGAATTCCGACGCGATGAATTACAGTGGATCAATGGGGATTCATATTCCGCCGAAAGTTCAATCAGCCAGAAGCGGAATTCCGAGTGAACGTCAAAGGAATCTTAACAGAAATTCCCTGCAGTAAATTACTCGATTCCGATGGGAGCTGATAGCCGGGCAGAAGACTTCCGTCTTGGTTCGTGAGACTTTTTAAACGCTCCGCGGATCCGGAACAAGCGAACGAAGGAAGATAATGGCGGAAGTCGCGGCAGCAGTGGAACCGGTTGAAAATTCGTCGGCGAAATCGCGTGAGCGCAATTGCGTGCATTATACATCCGGGAGAGGGTGCGGAAGCACAACTTCGCAGCTGCGCATTGGCGGATTGACGAGGACGTGTTTACCGAGGAGGGATTTGGAGGACTAGGGGGTGGAAAGGGGTAAGTCGTCGACAAACACGTTCGTTCGACGGAAAAGTATGTCATAAGCGAAATTCCGTTTGAGTTTGTTAGGCGTCCTCCTGCTGGCAGATGCCTCCTTACGGTCGGAAATTCTTAAAATGCTCGGTACGTTGTACTCACCCCACGACAAACCCGTGTACACCTGTGCTCTACGGCTCTCTCTCTCTCTCTCTCTCTCTTGCCCTTCTCACTCCTCTCTTGCTCTACGTCTTTGGATTCCGCCTCTCGCCGAGATTCCTCGACGCCCGCTACCTGAAACAAACGGGAACGCGGTTAACCAACGGTTGAAATATTGCCTTTTGATACTTTCGCGGATCCCGGATGAAAACGGGGATGAAACTCGCCCCTTTCAAACTGGAGCTCTGGTTATCCGGCCTGTTTCAGATTCCTGAGGTTCCGCGGGTTCGAAGTTTTACGGCCGCGTCTAAGACTTTGAGAACATTCCCTCTTTTCAGCGTCGTTACTCGTGGTTACTCGTTTCTTAGGAATTACTAGGTGCACGAATTAGTCTCTCTCACCCTTACGATTATCTCCTCGACACTCGAATGAGATATAACCCCTTTCTTCACTTGATTTCGCCCCACCTAAGCAAATGTTTCATTAAAGTTAAAACATCCGGGACGCGGAGCTCTTCCCCCGTAAAAAATAAATTTATTTGTGTGTAACGTTCGACTTCTTATTAAACTTCAAGGGTAGATATTACCGCTACTCAGCAAACGTTTCATTAAAGTCGGAATAGTCCGGTTGCGACGGTTCTCTTGCAAGGAAGAAATTTGCTTGCGTCTTTAAAATCTAACTTCTTATTAAACTTAGGAGCTGATCTCTCCCGCTCCAAGCGAATGTTACTGGAATTAGAGTTTCCTTCTCGGAAGTTTTTTCTTCGAAGAAGAAACGAGAATGCCTTGGAACCCGGGCGAAAGTGAATGATGCACTTACAATTTTTAAGCGGAACTTTTATTTACCACTGTTCGTAAAAATACGGTCACAGTTTATGAAGATTTCCCGGCATGGAATTCGCACGAGGTGCAAAGCGCAATTTCAACAGCCTTGCCGGTTGCTATCCTCACGATCTCGACCAGCAAATCGCCTAAAGTTCGAGGCAGCAGTCTCGAAGCTCGATGAAGAGGGAGAGCAGGAAGGGAGAAAGAGAGAAGGTCTCCGAGCCGAATCTCGAGGTTCGAAGAACCCGGGAACGAGAGCAACCCCCCGCAGTCCACTCGACGAAACAATTGCCTCCAATTTCGCCATCGAACGAATCCACGTCGTCATAGATCACGGCCAGACAAATGCAATATAGAGTGTCGAGCGGATGGCCGGGAGGGTCCGAAGAGGAGATGAAGAAGGATCCTCCCGGTGCTGGAATCCTCGCGGGGCCTCTTGCACCACGCCGAAGATCGGCGTCGCTCGTCGAGCCACGTGTTCAACGAGCTGGCTAATCGAAACCGCTTCCCGAGCTAACCACTTAACTCGAGAGAAAGAGAGACGCAAACAGAGCGGAAGAGAGAGAGAAAGACCAAGGCGAGAGGATGCCCATCATCTGCCCTCGTTTCCTCAGTTCCCGCTCATCCACGCCTACCTTCGGCTATTATTCTTCCGCAAGGATCCACCATCGAGTGTCCCATCGACGACGTGTTGCATTCTGATAGCCCATATTGCCTCCACGCGGACAAAAACCACAAATTTTCGAAACGCTCTTTTCGATTTTTCATTTTTATTGTAGTACTTTTATACTGTATCGACGAGGTATTAGACGTATCAGGTGTACAAATTAATATTATCCGCCAAATTGAAGACTCCATTATTATTTATAGTACGGTGTAAACTACTACACATAGAAACTCATGGAGATTATAGATTATTTTAATGGAATGCATCGCACAGTGGAGTATTTGGCCGGAAAAAAAATTTTGTCTAAAATATAAAATTTATGCTTTCTGAGATAGTTAAATATATATGTAGAGAATAATATTCCAATACCATTTTTTAAATTTTATTCCCTCATGAGGTGTTATGCTTTATCAAAGGTGGAGAGTTTTCGTAATCCTGTTCCTCTCAACTACATATTCTCTGAATTACTGTTTGCTCAATAATAATTTTTCTATGTCGCAAAGAAATGAATGCCAACTTCTTCCTTTACAGATGTTTTTAGGTAAGTATATAATTTACTTTCTTTTAAATATTATGCTCTTTATTACTTGTGTTTTTGTGATTAGTGATGTTAAAAACTGACCAATAATTCAGTGGAAGTACAATACATTACAATTCAAACAATTCAAATAGAATTTTAGTATGTTTCCGAGTGAGTCCCGATGCTTGTTCTGGTGTCGTTCGACGCGCCAATGTTTCTCGTTTATAAAATAAAAAAATTAGCTACCGATTCGTGCCTATAAGAATTTCCAAACGGTTTCTGTGCAATAGGTTCATGCAATAGGTATTTACGTCTTGAATAGACTTTTATTATCATCGGACTCATTCATATCTGATTCCCGAAAAAACTTACATAAAAAAGGAAAACCGTTTTCATGTTTGTTTGCAAAGTTTTCATCCTAGGCAATAAAAACAAGTAAAACTTTTTTGTATAAACAAATGTTTGGAACAAAAGTTAAACAGTGTTCAGACATCTAGAAATTGCGATACATAAAATTTCGAAAATATTTTTTTACGACAAATAATCAAGGTCACTTCGATTTTTTAAATGTTAAAATGTATTTTTTATCTCATAATATTTTGATCTTGAGACCATAAACAACGTTACAATAGTCTTTGCCATCTTTTCGGGCCAAATACTCCACTGTGCGTCGGTTTCACGAAAACAGCGGAGGTATGTTCGACTCGCAAAGAGTCAGTGCAGCTACGAACGCGAGCAATCGGTGCAAGACAAATTCTCGCGGCGGAAAAAACCGTTGAAAAAGGAACAATGGGAAGGGTTCTCGTAGAATTTGAACGGGAGAATATCGAGTGTGTTCGCGTCCATTCGTTTCCATTCGGTGGGAATAAATTTCGGTCGACGAGCGGCAACGGGCTGCGCGCCGAGTCACGCGAATATTTCCAAACGCTCGTCACGCGTTCCCGCGAGTGATTAATTAAAGGAACGCCGGAGGAAGTCCGATTCGGCAGAAAAAACGGGTCACCACACCCTGTCTTCCCGGGCTGGAACTTGAAAATTCATCGGGCCGTGACTGCGACCGGTTGCACGCTCCGATGAGAATTGTATCGGGGGAGACAAGGGGCCTCCTTTTCTTTTTTTATCAAGCTGGCGTGGCAGGGGTAGGGGGATGAATTTAATGGAGGCGTTGCCCCCCTCCGCGACCCGTCCCTTTTCCTGCGTTCCTTCAATTTCCGACATTTTCAAGAATCCGAGAGGGTCGGAGGCATAATTGCAGCAGCGTAACGAGGTCGAGCGACACTTGTGCCTGTTTTCCTGTTTAATGATTACGCCCTCGCCGATAGATCGCGCGATCCCGCGAGCACCTCCTGCATTATGCGTTCGGCCACGTCGTTACGCGAATTCTAATGATTGTATCTTAATGCGGAATCCGGACGGAAAATGGAATGGAAGAATTATTATTTTCGAGAACTTCCTCCGTACAATGGACAATTTATTTCAGTGTACTTAGTCGAAGACTGTCAACGCACCTAGCTTTGTTTGAGTATAATGTTCCGAAGCAATTTTTAAGCATCGTTCAGGCAAAACTGTCGGGACTGAGAGTCGCGTGACAATGTAACACCCTCTTGCATCGTTGTTTTTCACCCGGTTGATGGATTATTACGTAAAGTGATGTATTGCGAACAGCAAAATGATAAATTGCAAAGAAAGGATAACACTCTGCTCGAGCTCCGCTCGCGAGCACCAACAAACATTAGTTTCTAAAAAAAGGCAAACGCTTTTTGCTTCTCTCTTTTGCACTAGATTTGTGTAGTGATTGCGTGAGCGATCAAGCGCACCGATAGCCATTTAGCGAGCTCAAATTCACGCTATATAATTCTTCTCCTAGAAATGGGACAATGAAACGGGCACAAGTCACGTAGACGGTATTTTTAGTCAAAATATTAGATTTTCTGTAAATTAATTATTAAAACTTGGTTTACCACTGAAAGTTACTATTTTGCATTAGTTTACAGAAATAGGAATGTGTCTATCCACATTTTTAGCCATTTTTTAAAATAATATATATCCAAGCAAATAACAACTTCGTGAGATGATGTATCTCAGAAGAAAGTTACTATTTTGCATAGTTTTTACCACGCTTATATTAATCCGCTGTGTAGTTGTATGCGTTAAATCTTGTAATCGAATTTTAAACCTCTTCCCATAGTCCAATCTTGCTGAAATTTTGTATACACACTTGCTTCCGATGACAATAAAAGTAGAAAATAAAATATATAAAAAAACTTTTTAAAAACCACGCTTATATTAAGATGCACTAGGAAGGTGAAAGTAATTTCTTTCCTGGTTCTCCATAAAATACCGAATCCAGTTACATGATTTTTCCGCAAAATTTTAAGCAATTAGTTCAAAATTTCTTCTGTTATAAAATTGGTGTCGGAATAGATAGAAAAATTTAATATACATATTAAAAAAATCATGACATTAGTGACTATATATATAAAAATAAAAGCGTGGAGCGCCTACGAAGATTACGTCAATATAGTTTAGCGCTCCACGCTTTTATTTTTATAGTCACTAATGTCATGATTTTATTTAAATTTATATTAAATTTTTCTACCTATTCCGACACTAACTTTATAACAGAAGAAATTTAGAACTAATAGCTTAAAATTTTGGAGCAAAATATTACTACATAATCATTTCACTGGATTCGGTATTTTTTGGAGAACCAGGAAAAAATTATTTTCTCCTTTCTAGTGCATTTTAATGTAAGCGTGGTTTTTAAACACTTTTTAAAATATATTTTAAGTGTAAAGAAATGGGTTGGGTCACGTTTAGAGCTTCTCAGATTTCGCGTCAGGGTAGACAAGTGATCTTAGCTAGAGAAATGCGAGATATTACCGGCATGAGTTCAGATGTTCAGCCTTTAGTCATCGACTACCGTCCGCGAGGTAGCTGTACGCCGCGCCGCGCCGTGGGGCTCGTCTTATCGGGCCGATCCAAGTTTTCGATCAATGCCACTCAGCCGGACTCCTGGGCTCGTTCGCGTCCGTAACGTGTTAATTCAAAACGTGTTCGCGTGTCACGCTCTCGTGACACGTAATCTGATAGGACACATCTATTTACTCGGCTGCTTATCCGGCCGGTTAAACGGCCCCGCCGAGTGGTGAAAGCCAAACACCGCTAATTTTCCCGGCGACCGAGGATTATTGTGCGAGCACGTGTCCGAGTTACTTACACGGAAGGTAGGGATGGGGTCGAGTTCGATACGTGTGTCCGTGAATCCAAGTCAATTATAATACGAAAGTACTACTCGTCGACTTTGATCAAACTTTGCGAGATTTCGCGAATGTGATCCTCATCCGTCTTTCCTGTCTGAAGAAGTAGTACGTCTTGTATGACCATTTCTTACAACGAGCAAATCTTTAGTCATCGTCAGCAGGTTGAAACAAGCATTGTTCCGCAAATTGCGTTGCTTCAGCTCTTGCAAATTGTCCCTGCAAGTTTGTAGGAAACGTTTAGGAACAACAACAAGAGACAAAACGATCTTCGTCGTTGTTACATCGTGAACATATTTTAACAAGATCCAGCGTACCTTAAGCCCCATTCAGACGAACAGGATCTCTCCGCGTTCATAAAAGTTGCAAGTCCACTTGAAACCATCAGCAGTCTGATGCACATGCACCACCCTGCGAGGAACTGTTCTCTATTAATTATTCTAAGCTGTAGACGGACGAGTTTACCCAAGTATGCGGCAAGTTGCACGGTTGTATCGGGCCTAGGCAACCTCCTTCCGGCGATTTCTGCTAACTCGGATAATTCAACGACCAGAGTGCAGCCTGTGCTTTACATGCCTTAGGTACCAGGCCGTGTCTCCTTCACGTTGCGTCCACCCACTCGCGCTGTCTGTCGGGATAAATCGTCGTATCTGCAGCTTTTACACTTCGCAATACGGTACGACGGTATGCAGACCCATAAAAATCCAGATTCCAATGGAACCTCGTACGCCCTAACATTCAAAATGCTGTCCGAACTGTTCTTCGGACATACTTCTAGCGCTTATTCAATCTAATACAAGCTTCCAATTATAAGAACAATGATGTAGTGTAACAATCATGTTGAAAGGATAAGAAAAAATTGAATGCAACGCAATACACAATAAAAATCGTCAGAAAATGATCCCCTCGGTTGAAAATATATTCGTAGGAAGTTTCTGTATTCCTGATAAGAATAATAACACGTGCAAAGATTTTTCAAGCTGAAAGACTAATTTATAAATTTGCTTGTCGTCGCAAGCAAAGCTTGTCGTCAAAAGATGAAGTTAACAGTAGCAAAGAATAAGAAAATGATCCCCTCGGTTGAAAATATCTTCGTAGGAAGTTTCCGTATTCCTGATAAGAATAATAACACGTGCAAAGATTTTTCAAGCTGAAAGACTAATTTATAAATTTGCTTGTCGTCGCAAGCAAAGCTTGTCGTCAAAAGATGAAGTTACCATCCGCCGTGGTTTTAACGGAAACAACTTGAAGCAATTTGTTCGGCTCACTGCGTTATACTGTTCTCGCGAGACATGTACGCGTATGCATAAAGCATCGCGAAACCATGGAACATTTTATCTCGGTATCGTTATATTTCGCGGGATAGTTTTCAGTGGTTCCAGTCACCGTGTCGCGACGAAGCGTTCTCTTAGCGGCTGACAGAAGATATGCAAATGAATTCCGAGGCGTGGTGGAACGTTGCGCAACGAATTTGCATCTGTTGCCTTTCTTCGGGATTATGTAAAGCGATGAGAACTCGTACTCTCCTTTGCTGCCGCGCGAAACGCTGTGCGTATAGTATTTGGGAAAACCGCGATGCAATCGTAGCGGGCGCTACCTGTAATTCAGAGTTGCAGGCCGACTCGAACAGGGTCGTCGCGAAATCTTAGTTGAACTTTAGAGACACTGATATCTGAGAGAATCCGTTTAATTAGATTCGGGTATTGAACAATAATTTTTATTGAAGCCGTAAATCTATAATCAGAAGATCATGTCATTAAAAGAAACTTTTGACGCAACCCAACGCGTATAACAACAAGAATTTTATTCATTCGATCGAAAAAAACGTTCATCAGGGGTGTGCTATTTCACGCGAACTTCCCCCAAATTTGATCCGCTGCTGATCGCAAAAGGGCCAGGAGAGAGATTTTATAGAACGTAGGTATTGCATCGCGTGATCGCAGGAAATTCGAGATTGTCGATTGCGAAATGGCTGATGCGGGCCACGAATCAAGAATTCCGTCGAGCCTGATGCAGCTCTCCCGATGGATTTCGTTTTCCCTTTCGCGAATCCACTCGATCGATTTTTCGCATCCACCCTTTCGCCACATGGTTCCTGTCCTGGTGAACGGTGGCCCAGCGCGGGAATGCAAAATTTATGGGCATCGACCGAGGCGCTCCACGGAATTCAATCAACTGATATCGCTGTCATAGGGGCGGGTGAAAAAATTTCGAGACGAAACGCGGGGGCGGCAGCCAATTCGTGCTTCTCGCGCATGAATTTCGTGCTATCGGGCGGCGACGTTCGCCACGGAATTCGCCGGAAATGAAGAGTATCTGCCCGCTTCCGGTCGTATTTCTTCGCGAAAGGGAGTAACATATTTTCAGCGATTTATCCGACGACGCGACGAGAGACGCGACACGATCCTCGATTTTCTATCGACCCTCGCTCGTTTTCTCGAGCGGTGCCATTTTCGCGGGCAGTCCCTTATTCAGCGCCGACTCAACGATCCGATTGTGCGCCATTAATTTTGATGAGCATCCATCCAGCGATACGGCCAGGCACTGTCGAAGAATGGGGTTGGATTTCTGAGCGGATTGCGGGATCGTCGAGAACGCGTTGATCGATGATCCGACGTGACCGACGAACAAAGTACAGATGCCGGTGGATTGAAATTTTTATGGAGTCCGGATGGAGCTGTTGCGTTGCCATTTCCGACGTATTTCTTCCGGTTAGTTCTCTTTTTATTCCTAGTATTGAAACGGTGGAAATTGAAAGAAGTGTGACAGAGATTACGCGACAACTTGGTAGTCGATGTCTGATCTTTTAATTAGTGTATATTTGCAACTTCTTTCAAACAATATTGGCGATTAATGGGCGTTTTAATAACCGAGCAGTACGTCAAAAACTTTTCTAAAAATAATAATTTTCTTGACAACGGAGAAGTAGTTTCATTACATTAACTCTAAAAATTTGCTGAATTATGAATGACACCTTCAGTTGTAAATAGACTTCAAAAAATTGGAGCAAACATTTAAAAAGAAATTGCAAATATTTTTGTTCAAGTAAAATAGTCTAAAAAGGGAGAAGAGATTAAGGAAAGAATCGCGAGACTGCTCGATTATTTAATATTACAGTTTACCATAAATTCTCCCGATGCTTCTCCTACAATGCGAAGAGCATATTCAAGCGAGTGGGATGCACATCCTGAACCGGAGACTGGTTTGAATATTTTTTTAAATGGAGCACGCTTTCGTTTTAAGTAGAAACGATTCCATGGAAAACGATAACGATATTTACCGGTAGTCCCGCAGCCACCGCGAAGAAAGCCATGCAACAATACCATTCCCATGTAAAATAATCGTATTCCGATATACATGCAGACCGTGCATAATGTTCGCTCGAAATGAAAAGACTTTCTATATCCGTTCTCTCATCCGCGGAACCGTGGTACTCGTTTTCGCTTCCATCGCTAAATATTGCCGTCTTGGAAAGCGTCCGTAGCTTCTGCGACACTGTCTCGTTATCATTTATCATCTACGAGAGTAACTGTGATAAAACGTTCTTCATTATTTGATCTTCGAACCCGCCTTTATTGTGGGCGAGATAAAATGAAGAAAATATTAGAACTGTATGAGAAATCTTATGGATATTGAAAAACAATGTTTTCGAAATGCATTGAGATCTAAACGAATCCGACGACCTATAATAAATTCATTCGCCTGGATTTGAGTGTAAAAAATTCAGAAAAATCAATGTTTATAAACAAACCATGTGTTTAACGAAACATATTACATACGTGTAACACAAACGATGTCCAATCAACGACTGACAAATTTTCCGGAAAAAAACACTCCCTCATGCATATTCATTTCTTTAATCATGTATACTCGTTTCTTTAATTCGTTCAATCAAATTCGCTTCATAAATTTTAGCTCTCACTCATTATGTATCTTCCTCATTCTCACCACACATATCCACACAGAATCGATGCAAAAATTGTAACAGAAATTACTTGAGAATTTGCGAATCGTCGGTAGAGGTGTCAATTGAGGACATAAAGGGTTGGTAAATTGTTTCGAATTTCTAAAAGGAAAGCGTGGTTCGTATTACCGCTTCTAGCTCTAATTGTTGACTCAGCCCCGCATTATCGACGTGTCTCCGCACGGCAGGGGTTGGCAAGCGAGGCTGCTCGTCGGCGTCTTAGCATCCTGGCGATGGCTTCTCACAAATTACCCCTAAGCGGAGCTTAGCAATCTTTCCCTATAGAAAAAGGCGAGCGAGCGAGTGCGCGCGCGCACGGTAGCGTTTGCTGGCTGCTTTTCTGGCCGCTCCGCGATTCAGTCTAGACGAACTTTTGTAATATCGAGATACAGCCGCCTCAACCCTTGCGCATTCAGACGGCCGGGAGAAACGGAGATCGTCTTCTTCGAGGGTGGGGGAACACACGCTTTCATCTCGGCTCCATCGTGTGATGAAAAATAAAGTAGGGACGATCCGTTTCTCGCAATCATTTACGAATCGACGCGATATATTATAGACCGCATGCGAGCCGAATACGCCCCTTCAAGTAATTCGGCGAAACAGTTCGGGTTGCGAACGAACGCTTTCGGTTCCTTCCGGTGGAATTGAAAAATTGCGAAATTGCGATCGGAACGCGTGCTGCGCCTCGCACCTATTCCCCGGTGATCTTTTCGAGAATTTTCCGAGAAAGATTGGTTTTGTGAAATACATAACGTCGTTCGTCTTGATCAATGCGAATAAATTGGGAGGAATACGGTAAAAATGAAACGATGGAGAAGAAGGCTTCGAAGAATGCAAGAACTTTATTCTTCGAAGATATTTTTCTTCGGTTCTTCTTTCTCCTCGAGTTATTGTAATTTGGAGAATTCTGGTTCTTCCTCCGAGAGGAAAAAGGGTAGAAAACGGACTGGAGTTTTCGCAGAAGTCATTACGAAATTGAAAGAACACTACGAAGATATAAAACAGATGAAGAATACAACAGGTACGCGAACTACATACCCCGCGGAAGACCAACAACGTTGTAAAACGCAGGAGAATAACGGGAATACACAAGAGAAACACGACGGGCAATGTAATTACCAAACTTTCGGGCTGCGTCTGGGTTAGCTTTGCCTAGGGAGGGTTTTCTTTCCTTATTCTCTCCAAGGAAAATGCAATTTTTGAAGTCTAAGAAAAAAGTCTTTCTTCTTCTGAATTATAATACTGTAGGAAACGTTACGTAAAGATTCGGTAGAAAAACGGACACGAGAAAGGAAAATTTTTCGGAGAGAACCGACGGAAGTTCTTCGAGAGGTAATTACGAAATTGAAGGAGCAAAGAGCTGCGTCCGAGGACACAGCGCGGCGTAAGAGTGAAACGGTGATAAACTTAGAACCTTAAAGAAGACTTACAAAATAGTAAGAGCCGGAATACAAGGGAACACATACAGGGGAAACTAGGCAACCAACGGAATTACTGAATTTCGGAGCGGAAACCCCGAGAGAACTTTCTCGAAATCTTCAAAACATGGCGCAGAAAGTCCGCCGAAGTTTTCCCGGACTTTCCCCTGAAGAAGTTAATGATTCTGTCAAAATTTTGTTCCCCGTCCAAATGGAAGTTTCCGGTTGGCAACCCGGCTCGCCACGGATATTGATTCAAGGGGTCTCGCGAAGTGACTCGCGCGCCGGTCTCATCGTGTTTTAGGGGCGGCCGTGCCGAAAGTGTCGTAAATAACGTTTCCCACATTCTGAACATTCAGCGAGTTAATGCAGGTTCCAGCGCAAACCTCCGAACTAACTAACTTAATTAGCCCGGCACCGTCCGGCCACTTAACTTCATCAGGCTGCGCCGTTGATCCACGCGTAACCCCGGGGCTGGTCTGACCCATTGTTAGCGGACGCTTGGCCCCGTTGCGCTCTCAGGTTCAAAGGATTAGGAGTCGGAAAGAACAGCCAAGTTCACCGGCTTATCAGATTTCAGTCGACGACTCGAAAGAGACGTTCGAGAAGTCTTCGTTCCTCGGTAAACGTTGCTTTAAGCGGAGATTCCGGTGTAGACTTTTTAAAAAATTCTTTCGCTTATTGTAATTATTGCTGAAGTAACCGCTCTTACCCCATTCGCCCTTGCAACTTCGTTTTCCTACTTTGAGACAGCTATCGATTCGTTTTCCATTCGATAAACGTCCCACTCCAGCGGCAGTCTGCTCGAAGTAGTTGAGGTACCAATGGAGAAGAGACAATCTAAACCAATAGAACTGCATAGCTAGAACACAGCGAGCGCAGGTTGCACCACGAAACTCTTAACTCGATTTCGCCGGTGTTAAAATACAGCCGGCTGGAAATTACAAATTAAAATCCGGCCCCGACAATGCAAAAGACTCTCCCAGACAGTGCGAACTTGGGAACGCTAACATCTCTTTCATCCGTCGGATCCTCCGCGACTACTGTCTGCCGGTAGCGACTGCTTTCATCACCTTTGACACCTTAGAGTCCATTCACAGTTGCGCGTAGTCTGTACGATTTGTTGGAAAAAGTCGCCGAAAAAAAAAGAGAAGGGAGTTCTTCTGTGAAAGAGGCTAGGTCCCTTAAGAGCCACTTGATGCCTTTCACCGGCGTCTCCCAAACGGTTCTTTATTCGACTCGGAACATCGGGAACGGGGATTGTTCGACGTCGCGCACGGTGTAATGAGGAGTTACGGTTACAAGGGAACACGGGGGAGTAGGGGGACACGCGTTACATGCTCGAGGTTTCGTTTAACGCGCGTACGTGGCCTCGTATGAAAGCCGCAGACGACGAGATATATCCATGATCCACCACGAGGGGCCGTGCTCGCCTACGGGGATGAGCTCTTGCGCACCCCCACAGAGCCACGACGAACCTGTCCTCCGTCTTTTTCATTTGTCTCGGCGCTGCTGCACTCGAATGCATCCCGGTGCAGCGGCGCAGAACGGCGAAGCGACGAGGGAGGCGACCACGGGACTCCTCCATGGGAATGTAAGTCGCCGTGCAAATGGCAAGAACTCGCCGAGAACAAACGAGTTTAAGGGTGGCTCTCGGCTCCCGCCAGCCCGGCTGTCAGCTGGAACATCACTGTGGATCGCAGTAATTTGCGAAAGAGAAAAGTAGTGGTTCGATGCGGACCGCTTTCATGGTCTTCTTGACGACGGAGCCTTTGGAATTAAACAGACTAAAAATAATGCTGGAGCCAGCAAGAACTAGAACTAACACCGACGTGTGTAGCAAAAGCGAGACTATGCAGTGATAATTGCAGACTAATATAACTGGAAATAATCCAACGGGTATGTCTAACATTTTTTCAACTGTGTACATGACACAAACCCTTTATTAACACGTTGACTGCGGTGGTTGCTACTGATCAGCACAGAACTTTCCAACGAAACTGATCATAGCTGACTAGCGCAACAGTACTAATCTCCTAATTGCAACAAGAGAGAATTACGAGGGCTCGCCTCCACCTCTTCCTGTTCATGTTCGACGGCAGACACCGGCGTTGAGAACTCTTGTTTGCTAGTCCACGGCCGATCTACTCCTCCCTGTGTGCGCTGAGCGACTGGGCTGCACCCAGCGAACAAAGGTAGGCGTTGCGTGTGCTCGTCAGTTCATAGACGGTCCGCTCCTCCCTGTATTTGAAGAACAACTGGTCTCCAACCGGCCAGACAAAGCCGCTGCGTGCTCAATTTTTGCCGAGCTACAAACGGTCTCCGCGTCTACTTGCATAAATAAAAGAGAACTTTCTCGTATTATCTGTTCTCTACCGACGCGATAGATCCGCCGACGCTTCACGCACACGATGCAACATAAGTAAATCTGCCCGGATGCCACGCGTTAACCCTTTGACAGTTTATCGCGAAAGAGATTCGAACACGTCACAACTGTGTTTCGTAGGCAGGATTTCGTTTCTGTTTGTGTTCTCTGCAATCATTGGATCATGACCAGGATTGCCACATTTTTCTCTCGCCAGGCCCCTTAACCTTCCGCCTCTCGCCACGCAACGCACCGTAGCTTGTCTTTGCACTCTTCCCACTAACGCTGGCGTACGGTCGCGTCAGCCTCCCACTCTTCCCACTAGTCGCTGACGCGACCGTACGCCAGCGTGTCGCCACTGTCGCTAGCAGGGAAGCCAGACGGTGCGGCTCAACGGCTCAAGTGGCCCCTTACGTCTCCGTCCCTCGCCTAGATCAGGGAAGCCAGACGGTGCGGCTCAACGGCTCAAGTGGCCCCTTACGTCTCCGTCCCTCGCCAAGATGCATGCCTCCGCTATCCCCACTCTTACCACTACCGCTGGCGCGACCGAGTCGGTAGCATGCTACCGCTCTCATTCTATCACTCGGTCGCGCCAGCGGTAGTGGTAAGAGTGGGGATCTAGGCGAGGGACGGAGACGTAAGGGGCCTGGCGAGACTCGCAGCCGCGAGACTCGCATCTGGCATCCCTGGTCGCTAGCGTTAGTGGGAAGTGTGGTCACTCTAAGGCAATGTTTTCCAAAGTTTCGACCCCTTCTATAACTGTCGTAACACCGAGTGTCCCTCGTTAAGAACAATCGGTATTAAGTAGCAGGCGTGTACCGCGCGGAGCACGAGAGAAAACTAGCGAGAATGGAACGGAGGAAGAAGTCCGACCATTCAGATTGCCTTTGCGTTCCTCTTGCCCCGTTCCCCTCCCGCTAGTCTTCTCTCGTGCTCTGGACAGTACACCATTTGTACACAACAGTAGACTCCCGCTGCACCAGGATTGTTGAACTAGAATCAGTGCGTACGCGTACCACACTTTGCGAAACACTGCTCCAAGGCGTCACTAACAATTGCTACGTCCTTATTCAAGATATTTTTTGCGTTGCTAAATTTTGTGGAAATAAAGTGTTCGGGGAGAAGAGGGAATGGAACAACGGTTTTATCAAAATGATCACGCCACTGGCTGCGAACCAACTACGAGGTACCGACCGCGTATCCATCGTCTGGTCGAGGCGAGCCCACGTGAACGACACAGACGTCGGCTCTGTCAACCGTACGTCCACGCGTGCACGCGCCTCTCTGCCAGCGGCCCGTAACACAGCGAGATTTATTGGCACCGCTGAAAATGCATTTTCGCGTGCCCCCGCGGATAAATTCGTCGTTGCGTGGCCGCGTTAAACGTCCCCTATTTCGGCCGACGCCAAACGTCCACCGGCGTCGAGGGGAGGACCGGTGACCGTGAACCTCCGCGTTCGTATTTCAAAGCCGGCACCATGAACCGAGGGAAAAGTGAATAAAAGTGTACCCATTCACGAAGATATTCTAGTCTGCAGTGCTATATTGCCAAGCTTCCGGCATTTACATTCTCAAACTACAAAACCGACCATTATTTTTCGATACACTTTCGTTTCTGTTTATCCCTCACTCATTTTTAGCGATTAAAACTTTTTCAGTTTAAAGGAGATTAATAACATAAGCACATATTTATTAGACTCTGTTCCGAATCCTCGTCACGAGTCTGACACGATATCGTAGGACAAGGGGTTAATTTTGTACATGACTGGAGCCCTTTGTCGAATTAACGAAAGATCTCATTCCTTCTCAGCTCCTTTGAATCTGTCAGCACAAATGTAAATTTTGAGAACAGTGGAGAGCGAGGGGTAAAATGTTGGAAAAGGGGAATATTCCATGGAGAAAGAAGATTATCGAATGATTGTGTGTCCGGGGCTCGTTTAAGCTTCTCCGGAACGTTTCATGGAAAATCGTAATAGGACCCGTCGCCCCCGAGTCGCGGCGTGCATCCGATTTTAAATCAATTTCACCGTAATTGCACAGAAGCCGCGGGACGGTTTGATTACGGAAGGAAAAGGCGATGGAAATTATCTCGGCGGGTTCGACCCCCTCTGAACCTCCACACGGATACCCGCACACACATCGACTACAATTTCAATTTGACCCTTTCGCTGTTTCCTACTTGCCGGACTCATTTGCGTTACATTCAACCTATGCTCGAACAACGGTAACCACCGTGCTCGCCTTATCCTTTCATTAAATTGCCAGGTGCCGCCCACCTCTTGGAAAACTCTTCCGTGGCTTTCCAATTTACTGAAATATCATTTTCTTCCGTCGTTATCGAGGGAAACACATAGCCCCCGCGGAATCGTCTCGCGTATTCTTCGACTCCGTTCCAAACGAAAGCCAATTTTCTTCGCTAGGATCGCCCATTGTTCTTCCTCGCGAAAGATCCTCGCGCTATAGATCGGTCAGACGAAACCAGATTAATTTAATTAACTAACTTGCCGGACTAAGAAAATGTTACTTAGCAAGCAATTTTTTCACTTTTCTTTTTTGTGACAGCGACGGGATTATGGTTTTACCTCAAATATATCTCCTAGATACATAGGCGTTAAAAAATTTTTTTTAATATTGCATTGTCATCCAGTTCTGAGCTATGTTTAAAATTTCAAGTCTCCAGCTCATTGGGAAGTCAGTTTAAAATCAATTGCAAAATTTGTACCGAACAGACAAACGGATAGACAGACAAGGAAGCAAGCTAATAGAAACGTAGTAAAATGACAAATAGTGGTCGATCAAAACGAGACACATGCTTGATTTAATAAACTCCATTCAAAATATGGAAAAAACTTGATTCATTTCTGCATTAAGATACGAAGAAACTTGGTCCCCAACCCAATACATATATCTCAGTTGTTTCAATTTATCGTTCATTAAAAAATCAATACGCACACTCGCCGTGCGAAGTACATATGTTGACACCTTTTCAAGCGGAATAACTTTTTAAAAATTAGCCCAAGTGACTTGAATTTTTTTGAGACGTTAGACCGGCTAGTTTGCTAGAGAAGGAGTAAATACAAATTTTTGTTTAGATTGCATTTGGTTGGAATGACAAAAACATATAAAAATGGTTTTTCTAGTAAATTAAAAAGTTTCCTAGTAAATTTTAAAGAATGATGGCAAAGCTCTGCAGAACAGTAGACCGTGCTGAGGAACAAGTTGTAAGACTCCCCAAGAAATTAGTCGTTCAGGCACTGCGGAGGCGCAACTACGTAAATTGCGACAAACCAGGTGACTCGATCACCTGTTCCGGTGAACATGGATAGCGCGACGCTTGCGTCGGATGTACAGGTAAAAATGAAACCGCGACAAGTCTCGCGGGCAGCGTTATCGGCTGGGTCGAATATCGTCGCGTTCCATGGGGCCAGGAACACGGAAAAAAGGTCGGTGTCGCACGTGTAACACGCGCCCCGGGCGAATTTATTTACGATCGGCTGGGCGAGCGCGCGACTTTATTGTCTACAACGCTACCGAGCCATTAATCGCTGCCTTTGGCTCGATTATTTCCTTGCCATCGGACCAACCGAGAGAGAAACACGAGGGGGACAGAGGGAGGGGAAAGACAGAAAGAAACTCGATAAACGACCTGTTAATTTGTTGTAACTTAGCCGGCCGATCTGACCGTATGCAGGTACCGTCGAGGGTTGCCACTAAATGCCACTGAAAACCGGTTCCACCGTGTACAAGTTAGGACGTACAGTACGGCGTTGTTCGATTTATGTACGGCGCACCGTCGACACGCTGACACAAAGGTGACTCGCATTAATCGCGTTAATCCTTACACGAGAAGCCTCGAAATCTTTTTCGCCTCGTAGAACCCTGGGCGGGTTCTGTTGCGAGCAGTTATCTCCTTCTCTTAGTAATCTCTGGTTCCTCAGGTGTGAACAACCCTTAAGACCGTGATGTTTCCGTGGACCTTTTTGAATGATTCTTCTATGTTGTGCTTTCAAGACATCCTTACACATTTCCTGAACTCTTTTCTAGCATCTGAATTTTGTAGCTTTTAACTATACATATGTATATCTAAGTATTTTAGTTAATTTTTGGAGAATACTCGGGAAGATTCCGGTGTGACATTTACAGACCGAGGAAGAAAGATAATTGCAGGGTTAAATGTCATTACATCACTCTTAGACATTTTACAGGCTGCGAGAGACATAACGAGGACCTTAAAGTAAAAATTAAATTGCCCTGCGTGTCCTACAAAACTGTAGAAAATGTCTCTGTCATCGTAGGAGCTCACAGACAGTTAATTGGTAATTTTCTACCATTTAAAGAAGAAATTTCGACGAATTTGATCAATTTCACAACGCGATAAACCGAGAACAACCTGTCGATACGCTATCGAAGTAAAGAAGGCTATCGGAGGAGCAATGTTTCGTCCATTCAACGGAGTTATCGGTCCCGGTATTATTTTTAATAATATTGTTCGTCTTTTAGGTGACGTCTGCAGGTCCAATCTTTCTCTGTTTAATCCCTCTCGACGACGATTGCTTGTGTCGGTCCGAAAAATTGCTTTCTCGACCCCGACTTGTCCCCGACAAGGTATCGTGCTTTCAACTTTCCAGCTCGATCTTCTCAATTTGTATCAAGAGGCCGATACTTCTTATCGGCGAACACGGTTGTGCTTTCATTGAATAGCGCTATAGACACGGTCCATCGGTGAGCTATCAATAAACCGAGTAATGAGATTCAAGGTATACGCGGTCGATCGAGGAGGACCGTAGTCATTGCGTAATGCGTCCCTTCGTTTGAATACGAAGACCACAGAGCAACGGTCTCGAGGAGAAACTGGTACGTAACCGAGGATCGATATTCTTAACAAGAGAGAGGTATATATTTCGAATTCAGTACACTAAAGTTCCGCAAGAAGACTATCGAAAAGCTTCGATTTCCATTTTATTGCCGGAGATGGCTTCGACTACATTTTACCATTGCAGAACTGGCGGAAGACGAACTGCGATACTTCAAGCGGAACCGAGCAGTATTTCACCCGGAAATTTTCTTCTCGCTTTTTACAACGGTTTTGGAAATGATATAATTAACAAACAATATTTTTACTCAATAACTAAACTCAATAGCGATGAGCAATTTTTACTCGAATGACACCGAACTTCACCTTTCAACATCGTTATTTTTTACTGATCCTACAAGAGCATATTCTTAACTGTAATATTAGGTTGTTGCATATGAAATGTCCGATTTTAGAATGCGACTCTTATGAAACGTTTCGATCAGAAAATTCTGTTACAGTCTATAGGTTTATTATTGTATAAAACCTCAGTAAAGAGGTTTAAAGAACTACTAGTTTTAGAAGAACTACAAAATCAAGATAACAATCTTGTGAATGAAAAACGCGAGTGATTGAAATTTGTAGATAGAATACATTAGAGACAAAATTGTGTTTGTTTAATGCCATTGCTAAAATTCGGACATTTCATATACAACAACCTAATATAATGTACTGATGGATAATCATGAATTCTTGAGTTTTCATATTTAGAGTTTCTGCCAGATTTTCGGTGCCGCGACCCCACTGCGCGTTGAAAAGAATAAAGGAAAGGTTTCCCGTGGAATCGGCGCCGCGAAGAAAGGAAGCAGCGGTAAAAAATGGAATTCTCCAGATTCACGGATTTCTCGAAGCCAATGCACACAGGACAAAGAGCCGCACGATCGTGAATCCCCCGGGTATCGCCAAAACCGATCTTCGTTGTGCGTTGCGCTCGGTGCGCGACTATGAATCTCCGACGGGATCGCAAGAAACCCATACGTCCGGGAACTTCCTGGTTTGCACCTGACCGTGCCGGGGCTAATTAAGAAAATCGTTTGGGTCCCGTCGCGGAACGTCTGTTCCCTGTCGCGGGCTGAGTAAGGTCCGGGGCGCAGGCTCGCGGAATCCGATCGGGATCCGCCGATAACGGCTCGGATTAATCGCGCCCCCGAGTATCCGAGAACGCGGGAACATCGGCTGTTCGATTAACGGTAGAAAGTGGGAAAGGCTTAATTGCGCTCGGGATCATTGTATCCGGGTACACGGTGTCGATTTAAGAGTCGCCTCCGGTGATTAATTCAAACCGTACGCGCACGGAAACCTGAGCACCACCGCACCGGCCGCTCACGTTTTAGCGTTCGTCTGCAACCTGCTTCCGAGTGTTCCTGCGATCTCGCCCGAGTGTTATATTGCTTTTCCTCCCACCTTTTTTACACCGCTAATCGCACTATTTTATCATTCCCGCGGAGAAAGGTTAATGGTCATTAAGGGAAAATTAGCTCCCCGGTTATGGACGCTATTCGGCCACCGGTTAATGTGTCACGTTACTTTCCTGCCTTACGTATATCTTACGTCTTACTTTCTTTTTAAGCGTAATTGTCTTTATTATACTTGTATACTGCATTCTATTTTCCTACCTAGTTCCTTTTGCTGATGACGGGAGTTGGATCCATTTTGGACCCAGAGTTATAAGCGTCACATTCGCTTTACATTTACTGGAATTATTAAAAGGGTAAATATATATGTAACTAGTTCAAACGGAAACGCCTGCTTTCTGTATCATGAATCGATAGACTATCGAATAGTAAATCTAATAGTTAACGAGATATTATCGAAGCAATTTTCTTTCTTCTTTGTAACTCCGATCGTTTATATGAATACAATAAGTAGGACTCGTATGAAACTCACAAAATTCACGCGCATGAGCATCCGCGGTTTGTTGATAACGTTGCGAATGACGAAACTGTTCTAAGCGAACAGCGTTATTGCCCGATCCAGTATACCGTAGCCATAACTCTCCCGCGAAAAGAAACACGGGGACCCCCCATCCGGTTTCGCTATCCGTTATTTCGAAAAGCGAGTGCCACAACTTTCCTCCGATTGAGTCATCGATCGTCGACCATTTATCCGGCCGCGGGAAAAATACATAACTCGCAAACGAACAAGTTCCCGAAGAATTCGAGTCTCCCGGGTGGCATGGCGAACTGAATTTTCCGGACACCGCTCGATCATAATTTCCCGTTCACATCTAAATCCGCGAATGTGACTGGTCTTGCTGGCGCGCCGAGCGTATTACGGAACCACGCGGCCAAGCAATGCTAATTTATTAGCGATTCTCGTTCGGCCGGCGTTCACCGAGCCACGTGGGAGCAAAATCCACGCGAGCGGGAGCAGGTGTGTCACTTTCACGCCTTCTTTGGCGAGAGGTGCATCCAGTTCGCGCGTGTATACTAAGATACGGAGGACAGTGACGCGGATCGCGTTACGGAGGAACGATGATCGTCGAAACAGAACCGCAGCCTCTGTTCCAGCCTAGGATTTTACGCTGGAAAATGAGGAGGAAGCTCCAGTGCGACGCGCGACGGGAGCAATTGTAATACAGATTTCTCATTACAAATTCACCTTTCTGTAATTAATGTTCGTCTTTACCCTTTTAAGTATTGTCTCATCCTACAAACCATGAGCATTTTATGGATGTTACCCCCACAGATTACCATAGTGATTATTAGACTGCGTATTTTATGCGTTTATGATAAAAATGACCACGCATAATTTAAACCAGTGGTCATATTCGTAAGATTTAAGCACAGTGTATTATGTAGTTTCAGTTTAATAAGGCAATTGAATGATGTAAAAATTTTTTATTTGGCACCCGTGTCTTGCAAACGACGCAAACATTTCCGACATAGACGTCGCCCAAGAATAAAGGTGTTTTCCTCGCTTAAATCAACCAGTACTAAACAGTCACGTGAGAAGTACATATACATCTTTAAGGTTTGTTTAAAAATGGATAACTACAAAACTAAACAATATAATTTAATGGAATAAAAAACATTTTATAGCAGGCTTGTTAATATTGGGTGAAGTAAAAAGTTCTGAGCGTTTTTCGCTTATATAAATATAGCTTATATAATTTTCGGGGGAAAGTGCAGAGTAGTTGACACATTTTGTACAATATCCTATCAAAATGAAAGTTTTCAAGAAAAATTAGAATCCTACGTAATATTAATTCACCAGTAATAACTGTGCAAAGCGTTTGATACCGACAGCGTTAAGTATTTACATACCAGACTGAAAATACATAAGTTTAAAATCCAACTCTACAAAAATCAGTCTGCACTTACCCCACTTCACCTTATTATTTATAAAATGTATTATTTGATAATAAGATGTATTATTTATGTAAAATAATATGTACTATTTTCAACTTGTTAGAATCATTTAAAAAAAGAGAAATCTTGTAAACGGCTACTGTCTTTTGCAATTGATGTAGACAATTTTTATTTTCTATAGAGAACAGCAGTTAAGTTGTGTTTCCATTTTATAATCTTATATGTACTCGGGTTCTCGTACATCTTGGAAAGATCATCTCAAAATGTTAATCTCTCGGAATCGTCCTCGCGACATGAAGAGGAACGGAGATGTTTGGCGTATCAGTGTTAGGCGACTAACCCTGCACGGACGCGGATAAAAGAGCCCAGTCTCGTCGCCGAGTTAGTTCGTTTATTGTGGTTGAATTATAATCGCGTTTACCTTTTTCCGTTCGGGTTCTCGTTGCACACGCGTCTCTCGTCGCGTGCACGGAAAGCGGTTTTTGTGCAGAGGCGCGCCGGAGCGAGCAGGTTAACGTTGTTCAGGGAAGTTATTCAGGAGACGCTCGAGAGCGAGCAACGCCGGCCGCTTATTCAACGTTTCTCGCGCGTACGAAAGAAATGTTTTCAAGCGAACGATAACGCGTCCCGCCGCGCCGCGAGTAAACGAGTCGCCGGAAAGTCTTGGCTTCTCCGCGTTCTTCGGCGCCGGTTTTCATATCATGCGACCGGAATGGCGGCGTATACGTCTCGATACATGTTGAAGAGTGTAGCTCGATCGCTGGAAAGTGTAACGCGATACGAGATTGGATAAATACCAACCCAAGAACAATACTTTCTTGTTCTCTTAACCGTCTGCAATTTGATCATTCTGAGATAAATAGACTGCGGATTTTGTGCATTTATAACAAAAGTGGCACGTGTATTTTCAAGTAGTGGACATGTGAAAAATATTTATGACATCAATGCACATTAGTCTCAGCTTAATAGGATAATTAAAAGAAGAAAACAATTTTAATTTGGCTCCTATGCCCTGCAATCGATACGAACATTTTTTATTTTGCATAAAGATCCGCAGTCTAGTGATAAATTAGTACGCTCTCAGAAAATATCTAACAAATTTTTATTTAAAATTGATTTTTTAATTCTTATACAGTGGTACATATGTACCTCGGTATACGTTTGCTTTGGAGTACGTCCAATTCGGAATACGTCCTGAATATGTCTTATTCGACTTCTGTTCGTTATACGACATGAATTTTTTGTGCAAATTTTGCGTCATTTTAAAATAATTATCTCAGAGGAAAAACTACATTAATAATCAATTATATTCGGAGTTGATGAATTATTAACTGAATAGTCATGCAAGTAAGGACAGTCAAACCAGCTGAGCCTAGTGAAAAGCGATTAAGACGAAAAAAGAAAAACACCAGAATCTCAGGTTTTATTGCAATGGGACTCTTCTTCCAAAGAATAGAATATCGTTTGTTTCTTTTTGTATTTTAGCATTAAGCAGAGTTTAAATTTAAAAATCTATAATAAAATCTCATTTTTTATTTATGTGTTTAAACAGTGTTTAAATTATTTTACAACCCCATCAATGTTGGTATAATTTAAATCTTGTAACATGTAATACCAACCTGTAAAATTGTAACACCAAATTGAAAAGCGAAATGGACCCATTTAAGGGTCTAAAGAGCCTCAATAAAAAAAGATGTAGGTATAATATAAGTGGGAGTTTTTTTGACATGAGAACGAATTAATCATTTTTACATTACTTCTTATGGGAAAGGTTGGATTGGTATACGTCCTATTCGGTATAAGTCCAAACATCAGTTTGTATACCGAGGTACCACTGTATGTACTCAGCTCTTCAATACAATTCATTAATTGTTTCTTCATAGAATTTTGACCAAGGTATTTTTCACATTGTGAGACTGGACGGATAACGTCCGGAATATTTGGTTCGCACGATCTCCGAGCTTCAACTTCACAATTTCGAAGCGAACGGGTTCCGCTGGTCTATACTTTCGGGAACGGTTCTGTGTACCGAGCCGTCAAAATATCGAACCGGTGAAAACTGCTAGCCACCATATTCTCAATCTGTTCATCCGTTTCCCATTCTGGTCGAACGGGCGCGGATTCTCCGGTCCGCGGCGGGCGCATTTGTTTACACGGGACGCTCGCAGCTCGAAAAGCCGGAAGCTTTCAATGCATCGGAATAAGAGGATTGGGAACGGGCACGCATATGATCCGAGTGCGCGCACGTACGTACGTCATTTTGCACCGAGCATCGGTGTATTACACGTGTACATCGCGATAGACTGTTACGGTATTTCCCGTAGAATAGCGGGCGGGGCCGGGCCCGATCCTACCCCTCGGTTTCCCACGTTTTCGTCAAGACACGATGTAATTCTCCGGCTCCCACCCAGCTTTTCCCGATTTCTTGCCACTGTGTACACAGAATTCTCGACGTTTGCGCCTGAATCTCCTGTAAACGGGACCACCCGCGAGCCAAACTCCCATTTAAACTCATCCAACGAATGGGATATGCAAATTCCGTCCCGTTTTCTTTGAGCGCCGCAGATTTTCTACGACACTGCTCTGCTCTACTTTTGATTACATCCTCCCGGAAATTTCCGCTGTTCCGAGTATTAGGCAAATCTTTCAGCCAAATGTTCTTTGAATGTGCAACTCTTATGGTAAAACTGGGTCCAATTGTCTACTATATTGTCATTTTTGTTCTGTGCGTATGGATTTTAAATTGCACAGAATATTGGGTAGATTTTTCTGTCAAGTGTTTCTTACATGCGCAGCTCTTACGGTAAAACTGGATTGAATGTAAATTGTGTACTATACATATTGTCCCTTTGGTTCTACGTATGAATTTTGTAGCCAAAATTATACTGAAAGAATATGTTCCACAATGTTGCTCTTCTAATAATCGTTTTCAGTTGAAATGTTCTTTTGTTTAGAGTGTTACATCGATTTTTACAACAAGCGATTATTTATTCAGTCAGAATATTGAATTCAAGTACATCACTGCTTAAAATGTTAGACTTACGATGTGATCTTCAATTTTCTTCTTGGTGGCCACCAGGTTCTGAAACAGACAAAGAATGCAATATTGTAAGAATGTCAGACATTGTAAAACATTTAATTCCTGTTACATAATCCCTTGCCGTATTTTAGCGGGTCAGACTCCTCTACAACTTCCTCCTCTTCGGTTTTTCTCTAATTTATACCGTGTACGAAAAAACCGCGGGTACAAATTATCGCGAAGACCCTGTATATGTTAACAAAAGATGAAATCGTAATTTATAAGTCAGGAAGACGAATAGAGAAAAAACCCCAATGGGATGCAACGCGTTAATGAGATATTTGGGATGCTTCGCCGGGACACTTTGCATAGCGATTCGACTAAGCTCATTGTACGACCGATGTAGATCACGAGGCCAAAGAAAACACTCACGGAACGCAACAATACGTTACAGTGGCCGAGGTGTTTCTCACGTGCCGCGAGAGCAACGCGAACAAATGTAATTCCACGGTTTCCCTTGATTTTCCATCCGGCCTCCCTAAATAGGATTCGCGTCGTTTAGATTCGAGGCCGCGATCCTCGAGCGTCCCTTTCGAAATTCTGTTTGCCTCGTGTGCCTCCGGGGCCGTTGACGAAAAAAAAAAACGAAAGAAAAAGGAATTATACCAGTTTCCTCGCGGAATTACTTCCACGATATAATTCCTCCGGCGCCGAGAGAACATAGGAGAGACTTGTTCCGACGCGACGCGACGGTGGGATCGCTGCCGGAACGGAGAATCGGGAAAAGGGACAAAGGGACAAATGAACAAAAATTCTCGCTTCTGCCTTACACTCGCGACAGAACTTTTTTATCGTGCAAGATTCACACGAGACATTTAAGGTCTCGCGGTACACCGAACGCTTTCCCTGAGCCCTTCCGCCTTGAATTTTCCCGAAAAAAATGGGCGACCATAAACTTCAGAAGGTGAGAATGGTGTGGAAGAATCACATGTTTTGACAAAGTTCTTCTGTCACGTATTCAAACAAAAAAACAACTTTTAGTAATTTCTCTGCAATTTCCTCAAAATTTCTTTTTCGTCTCGTGTAGTAAACTGATTGTCCTAGCTTCTTAAAAAACTCCAACTCGTATGTTTCAATATCAAAAAAGTATTGCTCCTTCTAAGTGTCCGAATACTATCGGGAGTGACTGTATGCCATTGCGATATTTATTCGTGTAACGATACGCGATTATGAAGAATGAGGGCTATGTGCTATAATTTAATTTAAGCATTCGGATTAACTAAAGACATAGAAGGATTGTCAAGTACACGGTATAATTGCAGAATATTCACAGTCTAGTAATCAGAATGTTTCTTCGTTAAGGCGTGTTCGAGAGGAAAAAGAGGTGACAACGGATTTATAGGGCGTCGGGGTGCGAATCACCGTGCTACACCTTGTACCCAGGATGCTTTACAGGTACGCAAGAAACTGACGATGACGCCACGGCTTCGAAGTCGCAACAAGAAACCCGTGTCTACCCCTCGTCGGTCCGAGCGTGTTCAACAAAGCCGGGAACAAGCGAGGAACAGCCGGGAAATGGAGATTTATCTCGCGACCGATTTTCTGCCTGCTCTGCAACGCGTGCCACTCATTTCATGGGAATACCCGTGGGGAGAACTGCTCGAGGGAAAAATGTTGGAACGATGAATCTCATCCTGGAAATATTATATAAAGTATTATTAAGTTGGCAACTAAGTTCGCGACCACCGCATTTTCTCACACAAAGTCATTTACATATATTTTTTAAGCACGAGTATTTTATATCAAATTCATCGAAAAATTCAGAGCTTTCCAATGATGTACAGTTCAAAAGCAATGGTCACTGAATGAGGTTATCATGATACAATAAAAGAATTACGAAACGAAAGGTCGCGAATTTAGTTGCCGAACTAATACAACCTTCCGTTATATTTATTCGTGATTTCACGAATAAGTTTATAGTTTCTGCGCAGTAAGTACTGTTTAAAATAATAGAGAACTGGTACCAATGAACGACGACGAATGCTCTTCGAGCTCTCTCAATCCATCACCTCGCCTTTCTCTACGAGCGTGACCGCAGGACTGTGTATTTTCATGGAACCTCGGAAGTTTCGACAGATTTTGATCGTAAACATTTCCCGTCCGCCTCCCGGCCATTCGATGCAACAGAAATAACGCGTGAACATTGTTAAGAATCGTTGAAATGATTGGTTGATTGTATTTTCCGTGTCGACGGCCGTGACAATCGCATGAAACGCAGCGATCGGAAAGTTCTTTAAAAGCGCAACAACGTTAGGAAATCCGCGGGAAATTCAGCGGAAAATTTTCCGTCGGGAACAAATGATTCCGTGCCGCGCGAGAGGGGGAGAGGGTAATCCGCACAATAACCGACGCGGAAAAAGAACAAAGGACGAAAACGGACTTTTTCACGCGTCCCCGCGTTTTCATAAAGAGTCCCTCTCCCGAAAAATATTACGCGGCCGCGTGTCCGTCAGGCCCGGGTTATGCGGCGTTGAATTAAAACGTAATTTCGCGAGCGAAGACGGACAAAGACCGCGAGAGAAAGAGAAAAAAAGGACCGAGAGAGAGAGAGAGAGAAAGAGAGAGGCAGAAAGAACAAAATAAATGAAGAGGAGCACACTCGACGGAAGAAAAAGGGCAACCCGGCGCGGCGCGGCGGCGCCTCGGTGGAAAAGTAGAAAATCCGGGAAATGGAAAGCGTCGTGAAACGGAACATTATACATACAAATAGCGGCCGTTAATAGGCGCGGCCGCGGGGAATTCCGCCGCGTCGCCAAAATGTCACTATGGGCCGGTTGTCCAAATGTTTGCCCTTTTTTCCGAGGAAACGCGCCTTAATGGGGTCGAAGCAGTTTTATTTCTGCCGCGACCCTTTCAACCCTTTATCGGCCTGCAAACAATCTCCTCCCACGAAACTGTCTGTATCAAGTTCTCGGCTAATTAGCGATCATTCAAGCCTCATTAACGCGTCGCAAAACGAATCGCAACAGAGCGGAACAATCGTCATAGCAATTTTGTCTGAGAATTTTTGCAGATTTTGTACTGCTTAATCCTTTCGGCATTTAATTGATAGAATTTTGTGATATTCGTATGTTAGTCGGTTTGGCCAGGTAAAACAATTCGCAATTAAATGATTGCTGCAGTGAAAGGAAGAATTATATAATCGTAGAAGAAATGGATAAAGTTCTCTGATAAAACAGGGACATGAAACTGCAGAAGAGAAAAGGAAGGAGAACGACAGACTGGGTAGAAGTCACAGTTAAAGATATCTTTACACGAAAGAAAGCTTGCTAAGCTCTTTCCGATAGAGTACAGGTATCGAGAAAACTGTCGGCAGCTTTCCAGATAAAAGACTGCTAACAAAATATTTTGGTTCACGATCCGGAATCAATTAGATCGTCGAGTACTATCGGTCTATGGAAGGCTTCCGGCGCAGAGAGCCCGCAATAATTCGTCGCCGTGAGAGATAACGGTGGAAAATCGTTCTTTCTCTCAGAAGAGTCCTATCTCTCGGCAAGGAAAGCTCGCGGATTGATTAACTACCATTTCCGAAGGCGGCACGGCCTCCTTCCAGAACAGAGATTTATCGTTCCTCTTATACATTGTAAAGCGAAACGCGTCCGGGCACAATTACACAGCGGGCTTAGTCTCTCCGGTAATAAACCATACTTTGTATTACCTAAGCTCAAGAATCCGGCGCGGGATCGCGACGATAAGCCTGATTTACGAGCGTTACGCGGCCGTCGAAGGAGGCGGCGCGAGTTTTGCGACGTTTTCACTCGTCGGGGAACGCGCCACGCTCGAATTCGCGAAGTCGTTCTCGACCGCGAGACCTGCACGAATCACGAATGACTCCGGGGAAGTTTCATCTCGAGAAGTAAGAATCAGAAGACGTAAAAGAAAATCACATTTCTGTTTGATTGTTGCAGTCGTTAATTACTGGACTGCGGATCTTTATGCAACATAAAAATGATCTAGATACGTTAACTCTACTACGTTCTAAACTCTGCTAAATCTGTATGTTATTAATTTCGTTTAAACCGAAATGAAATTCTATGCTATTCTAGTCGATACATAGCCATTAGGGAAAAACATAGGCATATAATAAATATAAACTTTCTTTTTCTTACGAAATAAATAGTAGTGCAAGAGGTCAAAATGTGTTTCTTCTTTTAATCATTTTGCAAAAAATGTATCAATACAAAACCGGTTTCAAGCAGACCATAAATACACGAGTGTAATATGTAATATTTATATTTTTCAAGTATAAAACAACTCCCAATGGAGTAAAGAAATCCGATCAGTGTATGTCGAGAAATGTTCCGCATAAAGATGCGTAATCCAGGCTATCGCTTTCTAATTATAACGAAATACCGTAGAGATTGGATTATCGATTACCGTGCCCGCGTATTCTCGTGTCCCACAGTGTGTCAAGGCGAACCGACTGCCAGTGTACATTAGGGGCCACGGGAGGAAAAGCTTGATTTCCTCGTTTTTGCGCGCGTGTGGCTAGGAAAATAAAGGAGAAGGCGAGATAATAGTGGCAACGGAGACCGAGGCAACGTTTTGGGATCAGGGGATTTCCCCTGGTAAATTAAGACCTCCTAGCCTGCTGCGGTCCGTCTGGAGATCGAACCCTTGAGCAAACACCGGGACTCTTGGTTACGATGTTGGCACGCCTGACGTGGTTTCGATAGCCCGGTTACGCTTCCCCTTTACGGTTGATCGGCTGACTTTGCACGGTATGTGATTTTTCCGCGTTCCTCTGTTTCTCTTCTCAGGATTTGTTCGTCTCTATAGTCCAGTATAATCAATGAACGGAAGTAAGGTGTAGCACGATATACATGTGTATAGTAACTTACAATATCGGCATATTTAGTTTATTTTTGCTGCCTTGTTAGCTGATAGATGTACCGTTCATCCAAATCTAATTTGATCTAGACCTATCCAAGGTTTAAGCTAATGCATCGGAAGGGATTCAATTCACACAAGGTTCAATTCGCTCAAGGTATAATTTATTCGAAGTTCAATTTATTCGAGGTTCAATTCATTCGAGTTTCAATTCATTCGAGGTTCAATTTATTCGAGGTTCAATTCATTCAAGGTATAATTCATTCGAGGTTTAGTTCACTCAAGGTATAATTTATTCGAGGTTCAATTCATTCAAGGTTTAATTCGCTCAAGGTATAATTTATTCGAAGTTCAATTTATTCGAGGTTCAATTCATTCGAGTTTCAATTCATTCGAGGTTCAATTCATTCAAGGTATAATTCATTCGAGGTTTAATTCACTCAAGGTATAATTTATTCGAGGTTCAATTCATTCAAGGTTTAATTCGCTCAAGGTATAATTTATTCGAAGTTCAATTTATTCGAGGTTCAATTCATTCGAGTTTCAATTCATTCGAGGTTCAATTCATTCAAGGTTCTATTCATTCGAGGTTCAATTCATTCAAGGTTCAACTCATTCGAGGTATAATGTATTCGAGGTTCAATTCATTCGAGACTCAACTCTGTCAAGACTTGTGGTTCAACTCATTGGTCACATTTAATCGCGGCAAAAGATAAACTCGTTCTAACTAACTTTGGCTTCCACTATAGATTGGATCCCACGAAGTATCCAAAACACGAATCCCAAGCTCCTCGAGATCACCGTACCAGCGGACGTACAAAATAGGGGCCATTAGAATGGAACGGCTGTGTGCTCGAGCTTATTAAAGAAAAATATCAATCCGCTGTCGTCTGCAGTCCCGGTCGACTATTCCGCCCGCAGGCGGCAGTCCAACGCGGATGCGAGCGGTATACTAATAGCTGCCGCTCCCGTAACCGCTACCGGCAAGCGGACCGACGATCGCAAAATTTTCCAGCGAAAATGGCGCGGTCCATTAGCCACGGAACGTATCGGGAAAGTCGTTGAACGTGTTCGAAGCGCCGTAAAAGAGTGAAATTTTTGGAGTCGCGCTCCGCAACACCAAACCGTATCTGCACGAGCCACGCTTATAGAGAAACTTTTGGTGGCGCTGCTATCGAACGGTAGAAACGCCGGCGAACCGGAATGACTTTCGTTAAAAAAGCCTCAACGTGGCCGAAATTCGTCGGAAGTGATTTGATTTAATTAAATCGGCGTCGATTATCCCGCCGCCAGCCACGTTTCGTCGATGTTGTTAAAGGAAACTGCGGGAGTACGAGTCTTCAGACTTTTTAGATAGCAGAACCTGAGATTGAATTCTGAAGAGTTGAACACCGGTGTTCGTTGTACATATTTGCAAATTCTATGAACAACTGTGGAATAATCTCTTCTGCGAACTAGGAATCATTTGATTCTCGAAAGATCGTAGAAAGATGATAAAAAAATGTGCTACGAGAATGTTCCTCTTTTACTCCTTCCCTCATTATTTTCCAGTATATTATTCGAAGTAATATAAAAACAAATAAAAATTTTATTCGTCACAGAGGGTAACACTTCTTCCCCTAAAAGTTTCACTTGGATAAACATCTTAAAAATATATAAAAACTCATTGCGACAAGAAATCATTGCCAGGAGGGTAGGGCGTATTGTTCGAAGAAATGCCAAACCCGATAAACAAATAAAAATGTTATCCGACGGACAAGGGTAACGGGGTTACGGAGGGGAAAAAGATCGGCGTTCCAATGGAATGAACGTTGTAACAAGATTCCCGGAAAATTCGCCGATCCGAATATCTCAAAGTCCCGTCCAATTCAGCCCTGTCCGAGGACACGAGTACTACAAAAGGCGATCGGTTCACAATAGGGGAGGACATCGGTGACCTACATACCTGTCAGGAACACGTTTCTCTTGCAGCGACGTCGCCGACAAAAGGACCCGCGCCGTTTCGATCCCGATACCATCGAATCGACGTCGAGACGCAGCTCTCGCTACACGGACGTCTAAGGATACTAATGGACGCTACCACCGGGTGTGTCGTCGACAAAAGGGGTCCGGGCACATCAGAATTCTGTTAGGGAAACGCCTGGTTCCATTAGCCGGGAAACGTATTGCCATTATAGAAAAATGAACGAAAAAACTTTGTTATTTCTTGTTATCTCGTCACGAACCGTTTACTAGCATATTCGTAACGTTTTTCTTATTAAAATGAGACCAAACACGATGCAATTCGAGATGTATTGACTTGTTTAGTACACGATACAGTAGAACCTCTATTATCCGAATAGATGATGTGGAAGTCCGACAAATAATTTTCTAGATAAAAATTCAAGAATTCTCGTAAAGATAAATTAGTTTGAGAGATCCATATTTTGTGAATAAATTCAACATCGTTCAAACGATGACTTAAATCCTCTCCAATCTCGCGCCTTCTGTATCACGTTTCATGTCCAGCAAAATCCCTAGAAGTTGACATAAAAAAATGATCGATTCAGCGAGGAATGCATTAGTTTTACTCGCAGAGCATACTGACATTGTTTGAGAGAAAAAGCTTGGGACACCCTGTGTATACAGGAAGGTTGATTGTCTGTGTGTGTATGCGCCATTCGCTGTCTCGCAGACCGGAAATACGAAACCGGGACGGGAAACGTATCGGGTGGCGAGTGGAGAACGCTGCCCTCTCAGTTTGATAGTGTCACCTGTCTTTTGTAAGAGAAATTACAGATTCCTCGGGGACGCTTTTCTTCGGTTACTCGAGGTACAAGGCACGAGAAAGAGCTTTTGTTTTTCGAAAGTCCGCGACAATAAATAGTCGAGGGTGTAGAAACGACAGGAAATAGGGCCAAGGGGTGAAATGTTTGCTCTTGAAGTCTCAAGCTCTGGTTAAATATTAGCGATACAAAAAATGACGTTTCACTTCGTCTCGGTTTTTCAGAATTTGGGCCGAAATGCAAATTCGTCGGAACATCTGACGTGTCACTAATTGCAAGAAACAGTAGACATATTGAATGTCTCTTCTTTTCAATAATCTTAACAAGTTCAAAGCAATCGATTGAGGTCTCTAAATTGTTTTAATGTGACTACTTTCGCGGGAATATATGCTCCTAAATTGAATTAGTGTTTTATCAAGGGAGCAGAACGTTTGTGTAAGGAAGTGTAGCGTGTGTAAAAGTGAGACGCCATCGCGGAAGTGTGCGTATGAATGACGAATCAATGGTCATTTCACCGTGACTCTACGAAGCGATTCTCTCTGCCGCGATGATTACACGCGCATCGTTTTTTGCCAAAGCCATTGTTGCGAATCAATGACGACACAATGACCGCAATCGCAGCGTTGTAGTTCCGCGTGGCATTCTGTTATGCAACGTCGTATTGTCGAGCTTTTATCGAACCTTCACCGTGGCTATTGCTCCCCTTCGGTAAAAGAATTTATCACAGTGTTTATCTCGACCAGAGAAATTCAAACGTTTCATTCGATTTTCATGATAATTAAAATAATTCAAAGTTTGCCATCTTGAAATCCTTAAAAATATTTGATACGAGTCGACGAGTAATTTTATTTTCTTATTTCTGGCGCAATCCGTTTCAGCGAATTATGTTGTATAAAATTTTTCAGAGCGCAACGACTGAAATTTTGTAATTCGGGAGGAGAGCGAATGAAGTTATCCGCGATATTTAAAATCCGTTTAATTAAATGGCGGTCCGATAATGAAACCGTTGCCGCGTATCAGATTTCAATAGAATTCGGTAAAAGGAAAAATAAGTCGACCGTATTTTCGATACCAGCCAGCAATTTTCCATAATTACGCGTAAAACTCTCGTAAATCCGTGAATGTTACAATCTAGATACCCCGATTCCTCGCATAATGGTCACGGTGGCCAATTAACCGGCGGCCATCGTCCGACGCGAAATCGTCATTGTAAAAAACGAAATTGCATTAATTAAGACTTGTTCTTCGGGGAGCGATGCATAAATTCGCGGACCTGTTGTAACAGTTCACCTTGGCGTTGTGCAATGTTCCACGGCTTGTTTATTCGGGAGCCCTGTTTATTATGCAATTCCGGTAATGCGTTTAAATAATAGCAGTTTACCTTTTAGAAAGCGCCTGGTGCCGCGTTTATGCAACGCGATTCCGAGGAATGCCGCTCGCGTCCTCCCGTTTTTATAATCCGCGACGAAAAGGACATCGTCGAGTCCCTGTCCTTTAAAACCGGCGCCCGAATCGTCTCGTTGAAAGTGAAACTGGCCGGTCTGGCTGAAAAATGGTCCACATAATGGCCAGCGATGCGCCTCGATGCAATCGGTTCCAACGTTCAGGAATACTCTTTTCTTTTTCATCGAAAAGCGACGAAATGAATAAACCCTACATTATGTGCATGAGTGGTTGAAAACGACACTACTTGTTTTATTGACTGCACATACTATAGTAGTTTTTACAGAAATATACGCACAAATTTTGTATTCATTTATCCAACGAGAATCAAAGAAGAAAAGTCCTCAATCAAGGTACCATTGTCATTTCTACGACTCACGCAAAACGCGCAAGTGACCAGCTGTGTTTTAAAAAAAAAAACTGCGTGGAGGACTCGTATTCTATATTGCAATCAACCTCTTTGTAATCTTCAGGAGAGTTGTGCATCAGCAGGACTATACCTGCCTCGAGATCACAATTAAATTGTTAATCAGTACTCGTTACAGTCTCCCGAACGAAAAATGATTTTCAAAAGCCCAAATTTAAAATTCATCCTCGCGACGAGACGTGAAAAATGGAGAAAGACTGAAAAAATGAACCGCGGTCCTAATCAAGGCGCCATTGTCGTGCTCGCTATCAGGCTCGAAAGCGGAAGTGACCGCGGGGGTGTCGGTCACGATTTCACAAGAGAAAAAAGGGCGGGAGAAAAGGGAAAATGAATGCGGCGGTCGAATTTGGCCGTCCCGGCCGGAATACATTACCGATACCGCAGATATATGGGCCGATTTCGAATCAACCGTTGCTCGAACGATCCGATAAGTTTCGCAGTTGAATCCGCGAAGTTAAGCGGATTGGAGGGCCGGGAAAGGATTGCTGCGCGGCGCGCCGCCCCTAACTTTCGGGCCCGTCGAGCTCAATCTGTAATCCGATATCGATTGAATTCCCCTTCGATTCTGTTTTTTTTTCCCTCCCCTCATCTCTCTCGCTTGCTCTCTCGTGTCTTTTTTTTTCACCTCCTCGTTCCCCTTTTTTCCGCTCTCGGTTGAACGACCCCGGCTTCCGTCGCGCTTACACGACACGGAACATCGGCTCGACTGCGACAGGTGCTTCTCGCGCTGAAATCGAATTGTCCGACCGACGGAGCACGGCTCCCGAGTCGCGGATTAATTAACACGGGGACAGCTGATCAAGGCAGGCGCCGGTATCCAGGCCTCCGATCCCTGTTTGCCGATTTTTCCGCGACTGCTAATGGTCGATCCACCATGATTGGTATTTCTTTCCTCTTTTCCCGTTTCTCCGTGTTTTTGTCGTGGAAAGTTGTAATGCCGAGGTTACCGAGAGCTTTCCCCACGATTTTTATTGACCAAATGAACCGGGAACAGGGACATGCGATGTCTTGATGCCCGCAGAAACCTCTGGACATTTCACGAATGACGGGAGAACAAACCATCGACTCCGTCGTAGCGGTGAGACAATATTAGCGCTAAACCTACCGAGCCTTAAAAGGAACTGGTACATGTTCCTTTATATGAAAATGACAAGATTGATTTTATCTACTAAATACGTGCTGTATCTACTAAAGATATTTATACCGTCATTTCTCATGAAATTATTTTTATTATGTCAACAATTGCTCATTTTTTTGGCAATGTCCAAAATATGAAGATGAACGCAAGTATTTTGTATAAAATGCTTCCTATGTGGCACAGATATGAAAGGCCTGTCAATTATCTTTGATTTTATTAAGCGATGTGCAATTAAAATTTAATCTCATTAAATTAATGTAATCAATTAGAAGCTATATAAACTATTAGGTTGTAAAGAAAGAAATGCAGGATTTAAACCTATGTTTTTAAAGTGTTATAACTCGCATAAAAAATAATTTTATTAAAATTGTTTTAATAAAAACAATAATATATATATATATATATGCAAATTAATTTTATAGAAAATTTAATATTGTTTAATAGTAACATTAAATTATTATGAGAATTTATTTTAATATTAATGAGGAGAATAGTATTAAAATTAATTTTACGGAGAATTTAATATTATTTAAAAATATAAAGCTGTGCATTTTTTGACGCTTCCTTCGCCCTATACTTCGTTGATACTCCGAGCCGCTTGAGCGGCACTTCGGCCTAGTTTGAACTCGTAGAAAAAAATAATGCGAAAATCGCGTTTTGTCATCCTGAAATAAAAGCCAAATATGTAATTTAATAAACTTTAAAGTGACATACAACTCATTAAATTAAGGTAAATATTTATTGGTATAAAATTGCAATTAAAACAATGGAACAAAAATCCTGCATTTCTTTCTTTACAGCCTAATACATAGTTTTAAGTTAAATGAAGTTAAGAGGTGCATTAAGCTATTATGTAACATGTTAATATGCTCATGTATTGTATATGCTATATAAACCATACTTGGTTTAAAGCATTAAATAAATAATAATTGGTCATTTTGACCGGTGGTGGTAGGTTTAGTGTTAAATTCAGTGATGGAAATTCTTTCTCACCGACATATTAAGCCTGTAATATGCTATACTTCTCGATCGGGCGATCAAGTTTCTGAATCCCTTAATTTAAGAAACCTACAGCAAAAAATTATAATGCTGAGGTTATCTGGAGCCTTTTCTTTATTTTTATCCCTCTTAAATGAAGCAGAAACAAGGATACCTCTCTAATTAACATTTTCGCATATCGAGATTTAAATTAATAAAAGCTTTCATAACAAGTATTGCTGGCGAATCATCGTTCAACTCCAAACATTTTTGGTTCGATCGATTTTGTTTGTCCACCGTACACGTTTATACGTAGAGTACCTTCCAACTGCGACTGTGGAAGTTAATAATCGGGCCTGTGCCGGTAGAGTGCACCGGGTAATTTAATTTTCATGTAGACGCGATTATATTTTTTCAACAAAGGCTTCGTTATAGGGTATACAAAATGTATTTTGTTTTTCTGCACGGTGGATGCAGGAAACGTTATCCTTCTGCGGGGGGTTGCTGCACAAAATATGATGTTTTTCTGGTATGGAAAATTCATTTTACTTTTGTTGTACAACGTTACAAAAAATCACTTCACTGTTACTACATGTATTCGATATTCCATTAAGAGATAGGAACAAAGAAAACGTATTCTGCTTTATAACACAGGATGGTCCTGAAATTTGTTTTATTTCCTTTGCGAGTGTCAAAGGATGTGTAATAACATTTTTCTGAAAGGTTGTTACAGAAAAATGGAAGTTTACCTTTTCTATACAGTATGGTGACCAGAAATGTATTTGATCTTTCTACAAAGAATTGATGTTCCATTTTACAACGCGGAAAGAAACTATAATTTAGTTTCTCAATAAAGAAAATATATTATACTTATTTATAATAAATTACAGAAAATGTGTTTGATCTTTCAACAAGAAAAGCGAATTAACTTTTCAATACAGAAAATATATGCGTTTTATGGATGTAGAAAATAAATTTGATTAGACTACAGATTTTATGATAAAAATGAGTGGACCAAACAAGAAACAGTGAATTCGTTAAAAGAATAAAAGACCAGTGTTATATTTTATTCCTAGCTTATTAAAATAATTAACAGGTAAGATCCTGTTTCTTGTTAGAAAATTTTATTTCGCGTGAAGATCCTGCCTACGATAGATGGCTTCGAATCAGATGAACGGCAGCGACGAGCAACAGCTGCAGCAAGATTCAAAACAGTATTTCCAGTTTCTGTTCTCGAGCGGATGCCATTACCGGAGCAAGTATCGCTTGAAATTGTTGTGTAATAGTGTCCCTTTCTTGGAGAAGTCTCTGACTGCTGTAATGATTATCGAGCGGCTGTCGTAATCACAGGGATTCTACGGCGTACATTGTAATCGTGTTATTTCCATAAACGACTCTTGTTTTCTACTGTCCTAGCGTTGGCCAGCAAACGGATGTACGCCGTATTGTCAGGGGCAAGAAGAAACAGTTATTACCGGTCGTATTGTGCTCTTTTCTAAACAAATATAGTAATAATATGTATTTTTTCTTGCAAGAATGAACCACGCGAAGGTACACTCTCACGTACTAGCATCGCGTTCTTGAACGGAAGTTACTGTCGTGTGTTTCCTCGAGACAAAATTAAAGAACGAGCAGCGTTACATTTATTCTGAGAAAATAATACCACCGTTGTACTACGTCATTTTAACAAATAAACCCTTCAGCACTGTTACATTTTCCGCTCCGCGAAACCAGGTCGCATGATAGCGTAGAACCACATTCATTCTGAGAAAGGTGATGTAGAATGTGGCACCGTGATTTCCTCTGAAAATGCTTTCTTCGAAAAATGTTTTTCCTTCTCAAAATTGCGGCTCTGGTAGCACCACGTCTTTTTTAGAGCGTTCGAATATTAATTCGAGTAACTGTATGTGAAAACACAAACGGATTTAAATGATCTATACATTTTAGTTTTAGATGAGGGTTAAAAATATTTTCCTCATAATATTATTTATAAATTCGGATCATCGAGGGAGGAAAAAATGGAAGTACGTTATTTGTTACCATCATCAAATTATTGAAAAGAATAGCCACGTTATTATCAACCGTGTATTAATTATTCGTCGATTCTCAACGAAAATATTTAGCAGAGTAAATTACGCGAGTTCGTTGGCGACGTATTACTACGTTCTCCAGCAGACTGCTGAGTACATATATCAGCTGCGAGTATGCACGTTAAAGCGTTCTCGTCTTCGTAGCGAACGGAAGCGACGTTTTCACGAGAAACGTTACGGATTAGCCGGATTTCTCGGACAAAAGCCTCTGACGCTTTAACGCCCTTATCGTTGCACGGTCAGACCAGGTGGAAGCTCAGCGCGCAGCGTGCAGATTTGCATCTCGGGCGCAGACAATCGTTTCAAGACGCCTGGCAAAGCCCCTTTACCAATTACATAAACCCCTTCCCCCTCTTTACATATAATCCACGCTATTGCTATACCGGGCCCTGTATACAGACATTCATCCCAACACACAATTATGATTTACTTTACACCCTGCGTGCACATACGCGCACTGTGGAAACGATTCGTGGCGGTATTCAAACGGATTGTATGGCTTTGGTTACCAATACTTGGCACGCTTTGTTCTCCACGCCGGAAATGCACGTTGGAAAAACTACTAAAAATATCGAAGTAATTACAATAGCCTCCCGAGTAGCGTGATCAAAAAATCATTTTGGTTCTCTCTTTTTGAAAAACATACCTCCTCTGCACTCGGAGCTCCATTTTAACTCGAAAATGAAACATTTCGTCGGTAAGCACTGAATAAATAACGAGCTGAATATCTCCGGTCTGATCGAATCGACACGTCCGCGGCCGAGAGTCGTCGCCGTTCTATTTTCTTCGTTTTCGAGGCACGTGCCCTCACGATGTTTAATGCAATTGCCGGGGACTTTATCTCTCAGAGTTTTGTCGAGACGCGCAGACAGGGGCGGCGCAGCGTTTTCCCGCGGGGGAAAGTCTCGGCCGTCGGCCGCCCGGGGCAATAAATTGGCGCTACTCGAATCAACTTTTGCATTACGGCTCGGGAGAGCTCGTTACGTCGCCCCGACGAAATCCTGTTAGCCGCGTTGCAACCGTAATGAACTCGTCCGGCACGAAAGGAACCGCGGACGGAAGCTCTCGGGACTCGGGGAACCATTTAATGGGACGCCGGTCCTGTTTTCTTCGCTGAAACGTCGCGGATTCGTAATTAGCGACGCTCCGTATCATCGGGCCCGGATTAACCCTTCGAGGACGATGGCCGATAATCGATTTCCATCTGTATTCAGCCGCGAGTTAACCCCGTGCCTTATGATTTAAGTCACGATGGCACGGGCCACAATCAACAACAACTGCAGTTGAATTACGAGTCCTGACTCGCGTTGTTTCCCTTTGTTCCAATCGAAGTACTCTCCGTGCCTCGCGAGTTGTTCCTCTTGGTGTGCACTTGGCGTGCAAGTGGTCAGCACGTTTTACGACAAACAGGCCCCTACAGGTGTTTTGTGAAAGTCGCTTTAACGATGTCTTTTCCAATTGCTTCTTAGACAAAGGTCTCCGGCCTCAACAGCTGACCGTACTGTTGTAAAGCGTGGATGTAAAGGTTCGTCATGGTGGGACCATTCGACGGTCCCCGGTTAGTGGGCTACGGGCCCACGGTCGCGATTTCACCCGCAGAAATCCAGCGACGTTGCCGATTCAACAGCATCCCTCCCAGAGTCGGGCATAAATTTGATCTGAATAAAAATTTCAAATAAAGTGGATTTCTTCCAAGTGGGCTTTAAACCCACTCTTTTCGAAATTTTTATTTGAATAAAAAATTTTTGCCCAACTCTGCCTACTCCACATCGACGCACCCCGAGTGCGTGGAGTGGGGTCCGCGTCAGTGTCGCCAGATTAGGGCAATTGACATTTTTAGAAAAGAACAGGAGTGGATTTGAGTCCGGGAAAAGAGGCAGTCAGGCGAAATGCAAAAAGCGGGGCCCTAACTGTCCTCAAGGACATTAGAGAGCGAGAAAAGGGTTCTTCGTCCTAGGTTTGTGGTTTTTCAGTGGGTACAGTAAATCCTCTATAGGCGCAACAATTTCTATACGATTGATGCGACCAAGAATACCCCCCCCCCCCCCAACTTAGTACAGGGTAAACAACGGTGCTGAGCGGGAAATTGTTGTATTGTACTAATGCTATTCCATACCTGAGAGTGATATATCAAGTATGTATTATATAATAAAACCCCAATTTAAACATTTAAACACCCTAATACCTTAATTTCTTTGCAGCGCGATCAACCGCCCAAGGGGGAACCCGCGCGTGGTTTCTATTTACACGCGCAGTCCTTCTCTACGTGCGGCTCGGCCTTTGGAGATAAAAGAATAACTACTCTATACGATAGATGCGACCAAATACCCCGAGGCTGTCGCGTCTATAGAGGATTTACTGTATTGGGTACACCGACCACTTGTGTCCCCCGCGTCCCACGCTACCCCTTCTGAGTGTACGTAAATGTATTTTTTCCCAGGTATTTAAAGAAAAAGAAGGGCAATTTACATTGGAAGTCACGTGACATTTTGTAACACATACACGACACAGAAAAACGTAACAGAAGGGGAAGGGTGGAATGGGAGACAGGTCTTAATACGAAGATAAATTAATAGTAATGTTAGTATGACGTCACATACAATATGTAAGTGACAAACAGCGAATATGTGAATATATTCTTCACTATTTTTAATTAGTTTTTGTGAATACTTGACTTTTAAAAAACCACTGCGAAACACTGTACAGAAGCGCAAGTAGAGCTAACAAGTACTGATCAGCCACAAACAAACTGGCACTCGGCTTCAGCGTTAAGTCGACTTTTATAATTGGCAATTTCGGATTTTTATTTGCCGCTCCGCGCAATAAATTTCAAAGTACGCGTCAAAAGGAGCGACTATGCAAATTATACTGTGGGTAAATGTCCACCGTTCGGCCCCGGGTATTACAGCCGCAGTCTGGCATAATGAAACCGTAACGTCCTTAACATAATTCTTCGGGAAGTTTTTAAATTTTCGCAGACCTTTCGACTGAAATATTCAGATCCAATTTATCGAGGAACATTAATATTGCAACCGCCGGGAGGACTTGAACTTCAACCGCTATCCGTGACGTCTCCTGGTAGACTCGGAGTCGCGGGAGATAATATTTCTCGCGGAATATTAATAAACGATGTTATAACTTTTTCAACGAACTTGAACTTTCGCTTTATCGTCGTCGCGCTCACCTCCCGACGGTCATTTCTCAAAGAACACTGAATCAAGAAGAAGCATCATAATTTCCTTTGAACAAGTTTGTACACCGAAGATTGATTAATTTTTAATTCAACACTTTTACGTGCGTTGCCATTGTAACCGTCGCTTATTCTTTCGTACGGGACGAACTCGATTTATGCATAGAACAAGATGATTGCAAAAGTTTCTGTCCAATTTTCAAATATCTCGGAACGTGAGAATAAAATTTTAGGAATGAAATTGTGTTACTTTAATTGTAGCTGTATAAAGATTAAAGTATACAATGGCTATTTCAGTATCGATTCAGGACAACGTTGTTTTGTCGAATCATCGTATAACCGAGCAAAATGTACACCGGGAAGATAATAAAGTCTAACAACGACCGAGCACGAACGAAAGGGAAACGGGACGACCGATTTCACTGCCTCCGCGACATCGTTCACGGTTTCGATTATTCAGCGTCGACGATACTCAAACGGCGAATTCGAGCTATTAATGGCGCCACGTCGCCGTCGTCGTAAATGAAACCCCCTCGACTTGAGGAGAATCAATCGGAAGGAAATAGCCATCGGCGAAAGTGAACGTAAAACAATCTTCTGCGTCGTAAAACCGGGGAACCTGCGACTTCTCCGCAATTATCATTATACAAAGTTTCCCTTCTCGCGCGTCTCTGCAATGATAGGTAAACCGAAAACTGGAATCAAGTATATTTTAATACATCAATCGATGCAGCTGGACATTCGTTATAAAAAGGTACTAACCTATGTATGTCGAATAGTAGTTCAGGAGATATTTCAATTTAAATCATTCTAAAACACCATTACTGCCGTACTAAGACATTAGCGTTTATTTACTAGTGTAACGTCTTCACTAACTTTTCGACATACATAGGTTAGTACTCTTTTACAACGAATGTCCAGCTGCATTGATTGATGTATTAAAAAATACCTCATTTCATTTAAAAAAATGAAAGTGACCTTCATATCTCTAAAAAAATTGCATAAGAACAACAATTTTTTTGGTATCGTATGAGCCCTATTCTACCATTCAACTTTGTCCTGCAGACATTTGACGTATCTTTATTGAGGTGGCAACGTTAGGTGACTCACCCTGTATTGACGATTATATTGATCGTCTAGGGGTCGCTTTAGACTTCCTAATAAAAAATCGGCGATGTCCAGAATACAGAGGTGTTGTATTCGAAGCGCACTATACTGCGATAGGGTCTTTAAACCGCAGAATTGCGATTAACGCTCCGTTCGGGATCAATTACGGACATTTCGCAGGCTGTTGTGCTGATCAGGACGTAGGCGGGCATAACGCTCGCAAGGAGTTTAACTGCGCGTTTCATTATTGCCGTTTAATTTCATTGGTACGGTCCGCGTGCCGCGCAATCCACTCGCCGCGCGATAACTCAATTTCCTCGGGGCCACTCTTTCCGTGTGTGTACGCGATTCACTGCTTCACCGTCGTATCGCAACGGCGGCGATTGTCCGCTTTTAATTTTAACCGTCGACCAACGCCCACACGGTTCCGCCCGAAGCACCGGAAGTTACGTCTGCTCGCCGCCGGGGCCCTGTTAATTTTTAGATCTCTGACCGGGCTCTTCTGTTTCCTGGGAAATCAACGAGGCCGGGGGAAACGAACACGATAAGACGATATAAAGAACGATCCCGTCGAGAATTTATGAACATGAACCTGGACGTGGAATTGTGAAAAGGATTGAACAGTGACATCCGCTCGAATTAATTATTATGCGATGATTAGTTTCACTGGGGATTTTGATGCAAACTCATGTCAATATGTTTTGTTTTTATTCTTAACACTGAACCTACCAACACCGGTCAAAATGACCGATTCCAGGTTTTTTATTTTACAATTAGAAAAATAATAAAACTGATTTCATCAGAAACGATTGTATAGATATTTTTAGTAGTGCACGTATTACAATAGAAGCCGCACGAAGTCTAAATAAAATCAATCTTGTCGTTTTTATAAGGGAACATGTATATTCCAAAAAAAGATTTATATATTTTTTTTGTGCCGCATTCGACTTCTCATAATTTAAAAAATGTGAATTTATGTGCAACGTTTGCAAGCCATCTAAATGGACACAAATTTCGTCATTTCAGAGGGTTGATAAAGTAATTTAAAATTACTTGAAGTAATTTGTTGTATTATTGACACAAAAGAGTTTCAATATTCCTTTCGAGCACTATCGAGCGACGCAGACTCCGATCGAGAGAGTTGCAGTTTTAATTGGGACCAGAGAGCCGAACAGTGTGCAAAGGACAACCGGCTCCAATTCCAGGGACTAAGGAAAACGATAATATCCGTGAAGGAAGACCAAAGGGATAGTAGGGGCTGGGAACGAAATAAAGGTGGCTATGGGGGATCGAAATGAGGGTGTAAGAAAATAGAAGTCGGGGTCGGCTAGGGTAGAGAACGCGGCGAGAAGGGGTTAAGGATGGAGGGGTCGAGGAAAATGGAAGAACGAGGGAGAGCAAAATGGGGGCGCGTAAGAGTAGGAAGAATACGAATAGAGGGGTGGGCAGAGGGGGTGTGGGAGATGGCGGCGAAACTTGTTCGAACTGCCGATGGGGGTGACATTTAACCGGGCACGCGGTGCGTGAACCGTGTGGAGTGCACCTAACAGGGTTTTACGAGTTCGAGGACGGGGCTGTGCGGGGGGTGTTCGTCGCAAGAGTAAGAAAGGAGGGTACACGTCGGAGGCAGCAGTCGCCGCGTCTCGAAATAAAGCGTTCTCCAGCTTTCTGTTTTCCTCTCCTAAGCTATTCCTCCCTCTTCCTCGCTTTTTGCCGTCGCTAAAAACTTTGATACCTTTTTAGGGGGGCCAGGGCGAGAGGGGGAGGTATTGTTTCCAGGGCGCGAAGAAGAGGGGGGTAGGGCGAAACGAGAGAATCGTTGGCTAAAGAGGGTTTCGCACCGGCGAGATAAGCCAAAGGGGTGGAAAACGACCGGCACACCGGCACTCGACTGCCGATAAGAGCAATCCTGAGGGTGCGTTCACACCAAACTTAGGCTTAGCCGCGAAGACAACGGGGACCGGTAAATTTCGCCGTGATACCGATCCACGCGGATACGAATAAGAATTCCTGGTTATCTTCGCTGGCATCCGGCTAACGTACGGATCCCGCTCTCGTGTCCCCCTGCAACCGTAAGAAACGAGCGACCGAAGAGATGGCTCCGAACTTCCGATCGATTCCATCTAATCCTCTAATTCCTCCGGTGATCGACGAGGTCCGAGAGTGAGCGTAAAATCGCGCGGGTCCTCGGGAGTCGGCTGGTGAAACGGGAGTGGATTGTTTTTCTTACAAGTTCGAGAAACTTGATGTTTGCAATTATTACACAGCACGGTAGCGAAAGTTAGTGTACAGAAATTTTGTTGGGGTCCCGACAGACCCCGGTATTAAGACAGGCTGTAATTTCTTAAAACATTCTGTCGCGCTATTGAATACTAACGGAGAATTTTCGACATAATAACAATTTCGAGCGCCTCTGTAAATTGGTAACCACGTACGAGTCGTTCTCCGCAAAAAGATAATAGGGTGACTTGCAACATCGGCCTCTTTGTGGAAAAGCAAGGGAGAACGGAATATTTCAGCGTTCCGCGCAAAGAAAAGGATAAAATGTGCACGGCAGGAGATTTAATGATTCGGTGATAGAGATCTGAAGAGGGTTGCGCGCGTCCGCCATCCGGAGCCGACGATTGGGGAAACGATAGAATGAGCAAATGCGCACTCGATAAACATCAACGCGGTCGAGGAGACAAATATGGCGCGTTATCTTCTCCCCGATCACCGCGAAATGGGATTCAGGGTAGTCGTGGATTGTTAACAGGCTTCGCTGTAATTTCTTTATGGCAAAAACTCTGGAGAAAATGTTCCGCAAGTTCCACTACCTTTAGAATTATGAATCTAGAAGAGACTGGTTCAACTTGTGAATTCGCTTACATTTAGCTTCATTTTTTAACGCTTCGCATCTTGAACAATGCTTAATTGATATTGATCATATACTGTACAGCTAAAAGCTGATTAGTGTTGACACCTTGAGCCTAATACATCAGCGATAGAGTTCAGACTTTAGTGTGTAGATGATGTGCCCCAGTTTTCACTACTTGACACTTGATCATTAGTAGTTCTAATAGCCGGATATCTGAAGACTTTTTCTTGAAGGGACCTTGAACTAGGACTCAGCTAAGTTGCTATGACTTCTAAGTCCACTACCTCTCTCAACCTCAATCCTTCATTACCTGATGAGATTACCCATCAGGAGACCACTCTTAAGGTGTGGCTTCACTAGTGCGTGACTCTTGACACTTGGCTTGATGAAAATAGCTCGTACCAGCAGCACTTTGTGTAGACGTTGATCATAACTTCAAGACACAGTGCTGACCTGACTCACGTACCATTTTATGATGGATAATTGCCTGTTCAAATAATGATCATAGGTGCTCGATATCTGTAATGTTTCTATGAGCAGCGATGTAACTTGTGTAGGAATCTACCCACAAAAGGTAATCGCGAAATCTGTTAGTAATTATTGTATTCGAACACGCGTCTGTACTGTAGCGCACAGGTTCTTCTCTAATAGACCTTCAAGGCGAACAGACGTGCAAGCTACGTGATTGTAAATACATTGTGTATCCAGCGATCATCACGCAGTTATAAAATATATATTTCCACTCGTACTAACTACTTGACAATCTGATAAAGCTTTATCGATAGAATAAGTATAGAATGTTCTTATCTATAGCTATTTATATGTAGACTCAAAGTTTTCCTGTAGAAGATAGTAGAAGGATATAGAAAGCGGTCGATAAGACGTGCGGAATCTACGTTTTCAAGATAAATTCGAGCGTTCTGGTAACTCCTATAGATAATCGAGGCAATTACTCAGTCGAATGGCCGATGATCCTCCATTTATCGGGGAAGTCACAGTGTATAAATTTCGGAGTAACGATCGGCCGATTCAACTGTGCTCGCAGTAGAAACTATAGAAACTGTCATTCTGCTCTAGCAGCCTGGTTATGGAAGATTTTACGAGAGTTGGTCCATCAAGTCGTGCCAGATGGAAACCATTTCACAAACATATCGTGTTCTAGGAGGGTTGGCTGCATTCAGAGTTGGGCAAAAATTTGTATTTCAATAGAATTGTTGCCCAACTCTGGCTGTATTTAGTCACCACTGTCCTCCACAATTGTCTTCCATCGTTTAACAAGCAGGTGGATTCTCGTAAGACAAAATCTCTGAAAATCGGGAATGAACTTTCGCAGGACAATACAAAACAAGACAAAACGATTTCTACAAACCGTTAATCTCGGGCGACCCCTAAGTGATTCCCGTATCAGCGAATCAGTGGCGCGCAAACCGAGCGTCCCTTATCTCGTGCAATAGCAGAGGGGACGTTCCGCCTGGATCGCGGGGCCATTATTAACGAGCGGTTCAGCTGGCCGAAAGATAAAAGCCCGAGGCCCATTAGCTCCGGCCTTGGCCAATTACGCAGAGGAGAATAGCTTCGGGTTCGGCGTAGTCGTGCTCATCGTCTCGAAGAACCGCGAGCAGAGAAAACGATCGACCGCGTCACTCGCGCGGTACACTGGTGCACGGTTAAATTTACATCGCCGGCATTATTCGAGAACTCGATCCGTAACGATCATCAGATGCCCGACATTTTCGGGTTCTCGCATACATCTCATATCACTCCGGTGTGTCTTTCAGGCGTCACTGAAATTGATAATCTTGAACGGCGCAAGTTCCTTTGTGCCATCTTCTCGTGGACGAGTAATGCCTCTAATTTTAGTGAAATTTAACCGTGCACTACTGTATCGTGCGTCTCGGTGGTCGGACAAAGTGTCGCCGGGGCCGAGATTGAATAGAAGAGCCGCGGAGGCAGAAAGCGCGGCGGAAAACGATTGCGGGGCGAGGAACGAGGAGAAGGGAAGTAGGGGCGACGTAGAAACACAGAGAACGAACACGACACAGGTTGAGAAAGAGAGAGAAAGAGAAAGAGAGAGCAGAGAAAGTACACGGGGGACAGAGGAAACAAGAAAGGGAAGCTCTGGGCTGTGTCGTATCGTCGCGACGACGGATGTAGAAAGTGAGAGGGGTTGAACATGCACAGATAGCTGGAGCAAGGGGAACCCGCGACAGACGGATAAAGATGGGCGTTGGAATAGGAACAAAGGGAGGGAACAGCGGTAGGGGCCACGGAGAAAGAACGAAACAGCAAGAGAAAGAGCCTTGTGTCGAGAGGGAGAGGAGGGATAGAATCCCGGAAAAAGAAATGAAAACGAGCAGAGAGTCGCGGATGGATGGTCGGATAGAAGTCGCGTTGGAAACTTGCGAGGAACGGGGTACAGAGCCAACGGATAGAAAGTTTCGAGTGGGGTGAGGGGCGGGAGGGGGACAGAGAGATAGATAGATGGATAGAGAAGGCCGGAGGAGGGGGTACGGCAGAATGAAAATGCAGATAGAAGCACGGGGAGAGAAGAGAGCACGCGGAGGGAGAGAAAGAGAGAGAGAAAGAGAAGGATCGTAGATGATATCGAAGCAGGGTTCGCGCAGCAGAAATACAAACAGGGTTGTATTGTAGTCCAACGGCATTGTCTGCGGGCGTGCGGAGACCTACGCAGCCTCTCTGCCCCCTCCCCCCACCGCCATCTCTGCCGCCACCCCCCTCCTTAAAACAAAGCCTCTCCAACAGGGCTGCCAACAGGGGAATGCACAATTACATACACGGCCGCCTACTCCAGACTGTCCTAAGAAGCTTTAATTAACGAAGGCTTGCGGCCTGCCCCCCTCTCCCCCGCTCCCCGGTGCCCCCTGCTACCCCGACAACCAAGAGCCGCGCATCGCACGAAAGTGAACACGAGAAGCGTGCAAGGGGGTACGAAGGGGGAGAGGGACCTTTAGGCACTATTCGCACGCTCGCACCGGGAAGTGCGTAACGACTTTACGATCGACTTCCGCGTGAACGGCCTCGCCAGCCCTTTTTCGACCGAATCGAGAATCGCCTGCAATTATTTCGAGCGACGGGGTGTCGGGGGATACAGGGGGGAGGCAGAGAGGGTTGTAGGGTTGAGGTATTGATTGTACGCGTAATGCGTGCGGCGTTCGAATGCGGGCGAGGTGAAGAATGCGGTGGGTTCGGGGGTGCGACGATGAGGTCGATTCTCATTCGACTTTGCCGAGGTCGTGGTCGCGATTATGCAAATAATGATTTGTCCTCTTCTTGCCTCGCTCTTCAGACTTTGACGACCTCTATCGCGGAATTATTTTCACGTGTCTCGTGTCAAAATGACATCGTCGCACACACGTGGCGAGCGCCATTGAGAATGAAATTATCGAGTCGAATGACTCTCAATGTTAACCACCTTCGAGACACACCGAAGCGCAATGATAATCGCAGTGCAACTGCAAAGTACAGTGTCGTTCGCAGGGTCACCAGTGCTTAAACCGCCCGGCAAGCACGGCCACAAACGAACCCGTTCTTCCGTGCAACCGCAATAAGAATTCCCGCAAGCTGAGAGCCACTTATTAAGATGCTCGGCATAACCTAGCATTAGGATTGTCAGCCTGACATTACGTGGATCCGTAAAAAAGCGGGCTCCTTAGGGTTTACGGGGACTTAAACTTCCTTCTTGCAGGACTGTCTTATTGTTAGAGCTGGCTGACCGTAATGCCTCGGAACTCTCCAAGTCTCCTAGGGACTTTTCTATGCAGACTAACTGTGTATTCTCTATCGCGGCAACGCACAGTGGCCTGGGAAACGCGAAAGAGTGGCAGAAATTCAATATCTGCGGATTGAGAGCGAAGAATAGGCTGATCGTTAAGTGTACAATCATTTATTCCCAAGCGCGATTTGTTTCCAGGAAAACTGACTATTGCACAACGGCTGAAATAAGGCACATTTACCGTAATTAGTTCAACGAAAGTGTGAATGCGTGTTGGGCGCATAAAATAAATTTCAAGCAGCGATGTGTATCTCAGCCGCGCCTTTTTCGTCGCCCGGTGTGCACGCGCCGAGCACGGAACAGGTAATAGAAATTTCGCGTGATATCCGAGAAATTTGCAAGAGACCGTGCGAAAATTGTGGATATCTTAATTTCCAGTTCGTGTCCGGGGCGCTGATCGCGACGGAGACGAGGCGACACGCGAGCAGAACTGCTGGTCGCGTGTTCTCTGCGACCCCGTGGATGCAACGTCATCGTCGACACCTGTTTCCGGGTATGCCTTACCGATCCACCGTGCTCGATCACGTACACGAGGCCGCATGATTCATACTCGAGCCTTGTCACCGACAGACTGGAGATCCTCCATCCGTCCGAACATGTTCCGCGACTCGATCGTGGCCGAATCATTGCCGGTGACACTGTTACACTGTGTACAACAGTGCTTGGTTAAATACGACTAAAACTGTGAAACTTAAATTTGCACGACTGATCTCCACTCTTCCCTTACCACTAACTGTCTCTCCTCTCTCTTTGCACGACTCATCCCCACTCTTCCGGAGTCGCCAGATTAACCCTCATCCGTCCCTCATTTCACGAACTGAATCTGTCCCTCGGTGTCAAATTGACACAGTGATTAACAAAAAATCGATAAAATAACAAGTCAAACAGTTACTGTTCGATGTTTTTTTCCTTGAAATTGATGAGTTAACAGTTACATTTTAGGTTTTTGCAGTTACATGTTTCGCATTAAAAAAATAAACGTCACCAAGTTTCGAACGAATTTACCTACGAATAACAGAACAGTGTAACTTATTTCGGGAAAACTGTGTCGAATTGACACGAGGGACGGATGAGGGTTAAGACTTGTCTCCCAGTCTACTCTTCCCCTTCTACGACGTTAGTCGCGTGAGGCGTTTGGTCTCTGTCGTGCATGTGTCAAAATGTCACTTTCTCCCCTCAATTCGAGTCAATTCCCCTGATCTGGCGACACAGTCTCTTTTCTTCGGTCAAAGTCACCTCCCCACTTAGCCCTTGTGTAGCCAACCAAAATGTATAGATTATTTAAAACCATCCCGCGTTGAAAAACCCAGGTCTGTATTATCGAGAAATGAAAAAGCGAATCCCGCACCGTTGCAATCCTGGGAACGAGTCTACCGCCTTAACCATCCGCAGTCGGGATCGAATCTGGTTACCTGTGCAGATTGAGACTCGCCCGATGCTATCTGTCGCGGATAAATCATCATCGACGATCAAAAATCGCGGCTCGGTAAGAGGGCGCGCCCGCTCAGAATTACGATTCCCACTGAACGATCAATTTCTGGCGCGATGGCCGCAATGTCGTGGGTGTAACTTACGATTATAGCGAATTGTGCTGGCCGCGTCGATGCAGTGTTGCGCTCTAGAGCGCTTGAAATTGTTTAACTTGATTTAGACGCGCTAGATTCCGTGTTGGGGAACCGTTTGAAAGTTTCGAAGTAACAAGAGAAATGAAGTGTGTGCTTTTCAGTCTATCCCAATCAAATGTTACCTTACGGAAAGACCAGGTTTTAACTAATTTCGTGACATAAAATTTGTTTAATTAACTCCACCATTTTCATGGACATGGCTGACTGTGTTCGTCACTGCAAGTGGTAAAATGGTGGCGTCGGAACACGCTCCGCGATAATGCGATATCACAGGGGGAAAGGCGAAATTGAACGTGCAAACGGCGTTATCAGGTCATCCGAGGATCACGGGTGTTCACGATCTAACGATGACGAATAATTCTCGTGCAGTATCGTTTCCTCTAATTCCAGATAAACAAGCAGATTGCCTTGTTCCCGGCGGAGCGGCTCGGTGAAACGTGAATTCCCGGTAGGAAACACGTCGACTTATGCAGGATGTACCATTGACGGTGCAATTTCCAGACGAGCCGCGATAGAATCGCGGACGATTTGGCAGCGTTTGACATTTCGTCGGGCTTGGAACGCGTATGCGAGACACGGTAGACGGCTCGGATTGGGGTGTTGCGGGGAGAGGACGAAAGGAACAGGGAGGCAGAGAGACGGCGAGAGGGGAAACGGGAAGGGGAAAAGAAACCAGCCAGTCATTATGCAGAAGAGTGTACATTATTAACGTACGTCGTGCCGACTGACAGACGTAAGGGGTTTTAACGAGTTCCGGCGATTGTTCACGACGATAGAAGGAACGACGAAAATACAAGCCCGGCGAACGAGTGCCCGGACCAACGATTACAGCACCGCGCCTAGACGTTTTATTGCCTCGTTTATTGTGACCCTTGATTCACCGTTACCACCGGCCTCAATTACGATTCTTACACACTTTATGCTCGAAATAAATGACGCGATTTTGACCGGCCTTTTTATTGCGCCCGTAATTCCGACGCGATTACGAGAGACCGAGGGTTGAATCGAAGGCGGGACGAGAATCGAAAGAGGCTCAATCTGCGATTTGAGAGGCATTGATCGAGGCTTTTTCCGCGTTCAAAATTACACGGTAATTGTATTGTAAGCTCATAGATGTCTCAATAAAGAGGCATGTGTTTGTATTAGGAGTACAAATAAGTCTCCGCCGTTTGAAATCAGATAGCGCAGCCAGTAAGTTATGGCGGCTAGTGTCAGATCAGATGTAAGACGTCATATCGTAAGGTTGCACATCTGTTAACAATATATTCTCGAAATATTAGCGATTGTGTATCAGCGTCGTATGTATATTTTTTTCGTGCGAAAATGTCGAGTTTTGAGCCGAATAAACGTCATTTGCGGGAAGTTCTGACTTACTTCTTTAATTTGAAGAAATCTGCAGCTGAGGCGCATCGATTGCTTGTAGAAGCATATGGTAAGGCTGCATTAAGCGAGAGAAGTTGTCGTGAATGGTTTCAAAAGTTTAAGAACGTTGAATTTTTTATGTCGAAGACAAAGAACGTAGTGGAAGGCCGAAAGTGAACGAAAACGCGGAATTGGAAGCATTATTGAATGAAGATTCGTGCCGAACGCGAAAAGAAGTTGCACTTGCATTATCAGTGACTCAACAAGCGATTTCACATCGTTTAAAATCATTGGGAATGATTCAGAAGCAAGGAAATCGGGTTCAAAATCATTCTTCTGCATGATAATGCTCGTCCTCATGTTGCGGCGCCGGTCAAAACCTACTTGGAAACACTTAATTGGGAAGTTTTACCCCACCCGCCGTATTCACCAGACATTGCTCCTTCTGATTACTACTTGTTTCGATCGATGCCGCATGGTCTGTCTGAGCAGCACTTCACATCATATGAAGATACAAAAAATTGGGTCGATTCATGGATAGCGTCAAAAGATGAAGCGTTCTTCCGACGCGGTATCCGGATGCTGCCAGAAAGATGGGAAAAAGTAGTGGTCAGCGATGGACAATACTTTGAATAAAACATAAGGTACCGTTCTTTCGCTATAAATGTCCAATTTAAGATGAGAAACGGCGGAGACTTATTTGTACTCCCAATAATTAACAATGCGTAAGTAACAGAGACACGAATTTCGGCCAGTTTTCGCGATTCCGGTCCTCCGTGCGGCAGCAGCAAAGTGGCCACTCGGGAAGCCTGAAACCTCTTCAGCAACGGTAATCTCCCTCGAGTGATTCGTTCGGTCTGTTCGGAACAGAAGCTCCGCGGAAAGGTGTCAGGGCCCTCCTCTCCGCCTCGTTTTCCCGGCTTGGTATTCCGTAAACGGCGTCGCGTGTGAATTCGTCGATGGTGCCGAGTGTCAAGTGCGCGTCTTCGGGCGATCGTACGTGAATCTACTGCGGAAGACTGTGTAGCCCCGTGTTTCTCGAGGTTCAGGAGTCGATTGTGAACGTTTGTTTCGTCACGTTCGACCTTTCCTGGACACCGGCAGCCAGCCAGAGTCACGAGAGACAGAAAGACTAGGGAACTATGCGACGGGTCCCGTTCCAGCTTTTATACGAGACCTCTTCTAATGCAGAACGCATTGCGTGCGACCGTTTTACCACCGCAAAATCGCTACGTGGCAATCAGGGGACGCGGGCGTGCCGTGATATCGAATCGAAACGACCGAACCAGGGATCCCAAGGATCCAGCCTCGGGGAATAATCCAACGATTTATCTGCCGCCGATGCCTTCTGTTTCCGATTTCTTCGGCATACGCAGATCCCCGATATCCTATGCGCGCGGAATCCACACGGTCGCCAGGGGAACGTAGGAATACGTATAGTCTTCGTCATCGTCAATATAATAAACGCTGTTTTAATAAAGTATCTACTCCAGAGTAGGGCTGTTACTTCTCCGATTCGAAGAAGATTCGACTCTTCAAAGATCGAAGGATTCGAAGGAACGAAGGGAACTTCGATGTGCACGACATTTCAAAGTCTTCGAAACGTATGAAGTTGTAACTTATGAGTTTCATACCACGTCACGATTTTAAGAAATACTTTCCGTTTGGACTTTTCGTAATTAAATTAAATTTAAAAAATTGCATTCTATTCATAAATATCGGGATCATATCACGAATGTACTTAAAAAATAATACTTCGCAAACAAAATTTTAATGAGTTTTATTAAATTCGGTGAAATGGGATATCGCTGGCTAAACGGAAAGAAAGGCAAGACTGGCTTAGCGCTTAACATGTTCATAAAAAATTTAACAGAATTTGGACAGAATATAAATAGAATCACACAGTTGTAAAAGATATTGTATATTCTCTGAAATCGAAGCTTCGAAGCTTCGAAATCTTCGACCTTCGAAGGAAAGTAACAGCCCTACTCCAGAGCGGTAGGAACAGTAGGTTCCCCATTTAAAAAAATCGTTGACGAAAGAGTGAGATCTACAGGGTGTCTCAAAATCCCTTCAACATCCTGAAATGGGTTGGAGGTTCTTGAGATCGATTGAAGCAACATTTTCCTTTGTTTAGGAGTTAATAACGAAAAACACGGACCAATCAGAGCGCGACCTAGACGCGTGTTGTCAATTGGCCGACTGTGCCAACACGCGTCTAGGTCGCGCTCTGATTGCTCCGTGTTTTTCGTTAATAACTCCTTAACAAAGCCGCGCACGCCATTTTTGCAAAGGAAAATGTTGTTTCAATTGATCTCAAGAACCTCCCATTTCAGGATGTTAAATGAATTTTGATACACCCTGTATACAAGCGTACTCTATATCATTTTGACCCGGTTCCGCCATTTTCGAGAAATCCGAAGGCTAATTGAGAAGCCGAAGAATGAGCTGAAACTCGTTCAAGATGGATACCGTCCACTTTTATCGTTGCAATAAGCGTGTTGTCCCGAATAGAACATTGCTACGTGTTCCCCGGGTAGGTAGAGTGGGCCAATTACTTTTAAATATCTGCACCCTTTTCAACAAGCCGGAAAAATGGCGGTCCCCGAGACGTACACGGCGCCGGTAGACGGGATTCAGTTTAAGTGGAACGTATGACCGACTTTCGAGCGTGGAAAAGCGATATATCGCAGTGTACGATGTATTTCCCGCTTAGTCTTGAGTTATGATAGTGTACACGCTCTGCATCCGACAGCGATACTTATTGAGCGTCAGATTCGATGAAAATCAAACTAGAATCGTGGCCAGGTTACGTACAAATGTCCTTTTCGATCCCGTTTCTCAATATTACGAAGCAGAAACCTTTCCCTATTGGCAAACAATAAGTCACCTTACGATTGATGAAGACAATTTTCATTTTTGCATAATGATCCGCAATCTACTTGTACAACAACATTTTCCGAGGCTCAGAAGTCGAAGACCCACTGTTGGAAGCTGGATCCAGTAAGTGGATCACTTAAATGGAAAATGCTCCACCGTTATCATCTTCCTCGTATCCGCAACAAATGGATCCCTCAAGATGCCAAACTAGACAGACTCCCCCCGTTCGTGGAGATCTCAAGGGTGCAGAGCTCGCCGAAACACGAACAGCATTTGTCATCGTCCCATGTTGCTAGCAAACTGCTATACTTGGTGAGTCACCTAATGCAAGTCATTTAAATAATTCGTACAGTTCTGGGGAGAAGAAGAAATGTTAGGTTTCAAGAGAGTCGTTGTTGTGAACAAACTTTTCCGAGAAAATCGTTCTCAAAATGTTCTACACGAACGAGAAATCTACCTTCTGCAACCATATTATGGCACCGGCAAAAAGAGGTTCGTGTTACGTATCACTTACTGTACTCGCTCACGAAGTTTCATAATTACCGGAATTCTCGGGTTCCCAACTTACTTATTAGGTGACTCATCAGAAAACCGTACTCATTTTTGGAACAACGATGGCTGTTCTCGTGCGCGAATGTGTACACGGTGACGACGAAGTAATGATACTTGCTAGAAAATTGTTGTCCATTTTTTTATATTCCTGTTCTCACTGGGTCACTGACCACGATTGAGGTCACTGATCACAACCAAGGTTACTGGCCACATGTAGCATTGTTGGTCGCAACCAGAGATGGCCAAAAATTGTATTCAAATAAAAATTTCGAACAAAGTGGGATTATTCGTACAATTATTAGTGGAAAGTCTTCGAATAAATCCTTCGAATAAATCCTTCTAATAAATCCTTCGAATAATTTTCTGACAGGTCGACGAAGGCGTCGGTAGCCGTGACCAAGTGGTGCAATAAACACGGCCAAGCAACCCGACGCCCAGTCAGGTATATCGGTGTATAACTCAATTGCAAAACTTGTTTATTTTTCATAATTTCTTCATGGAAGTGGCGCCAGCTAGTTCGTGGCGTTCTTCCGATTAAAATGACACTAAACTCGATAGAATTTGGACTGTGTCCAGTGGTTTTATTCGTAAAATTATTCGAAGACCACTAGACCACTAGACCACTAAAACCACTAGACAAAGTCCAAATTTTTATCTACATAAAATTTTTGCCGGCTGCTCTTTACTTTACCGGTCTCAAAATTTGTGGCTTTCTCCTACGAATTATGATGTATTTATTATGTAATCCAGTAGATTTGTACCCGGCGCGGATGCAGATCGAAGTTTCGAATCTGTAGGATCAATAGTTGAGAAGTTATGGTCGCTTAAAGTTGAGCATATTTCCAGTTTCTTGACAAATAAGGGCGTCGCCATATTGGTTTGTAGGGACGGTCGCACGCCGCTTACCGAGTTGGTCAGGATTAGGTCGAGGGAGGGGAGCAGGGGGCGGCAAGGTAAGCGAGTCGCGATCGTCACTACAAACCAATACATATGGCGGCGCCCTTACCTGTAAAAATGCTCAACTTTAAGCGACCATAGCTCCTCAACTATTGGTCCTAGAGGATCGAAACTTAAATCTACTGGATTACATACCAAATACATCATAATTCGTAGGAGAAAGGTACTAATTTTGAGTCCGGTAAAGTAAAGTTTACCCTTTTTGCCCATCTCTGGTCACAACTAAGATCATAAATAAGCACATTGAATAAATAAAGTTGCCAATATGTAGCTAAAAAATGCTCCCAGTACGAAGGACCATAACTTATTCGACGCTTATACGTCGACGAGAAGCAGGGCCGACGGTGGATAGGGGGATACGAAATTTCCTCGTCGCGAGACGTTCCTGGCAAAACGTACGAGGCTCGTTCGACGTTCCTTTCGAGCCCTCCGACCCGTCGATCGCGTGTCCCCGAGACTCGTATGAATACGTGGAAAAATAGGTGGAAGTAACCTCTTCGGGGTAAACTACCGTCGAGGGAGGAGCGCAGGGGTTCGAACGGCGTGTTACGAATTCCAGATACGGCTCGCGTTCCAAACTCGTACCCCGCCGCCAACCCTTCTTCCGAGGGTTGCTCGGAACCCCTAGCACCCGGAGAGACAGAGTTGTCTCTGAAAAGCTATCTGAAGAACCATCTAATATTTGCAGCGATGCCCACGGTGCAAGAGAGACACAGAAAAAGATAGCGAGAGAGAGAGAGAGAGAGAGAGAGAGAGAGAGAGAGAGAGAGAGAGAGAGAGAGTGAGGGAGAGAGAGCTGGCATACCCACCACCACGCATAAAGAGGAATTCTGTTTGCCGGTGCCCCGGGGACCCGCGGCCGATTCCTAAGAAAGGGAAAACTTATAAGTGGATTACAAGCCGGAGGGACCTGAATGGAAGTTCGTACCGTTTTTTCCCGCACGGAATTCGCGGGCGAAACGCAAAGAGGGGCGGACTTTAGCAACCGGCATAAATTCCGGCGCTCGGATATTGAACGTTTCTAGGGCGGAGGGCTTCTAGCCGGGTCCGCCGGTAGTTTTGATAAGGGTTTCGCCGGGGACCAGTCTCTCGCTACATTTTTCCAGATCGTGAAACATACACATGTTAATATCCTCGGGCAAACATCTCGGAAAATATGAAGACCCGGGGGTGGGGGACGTTCCCAACGAAAGTTATAGGACACCCGGGGGGACAGATCAGAGCCAAATTTATTTGACCCTGCGATCATCTCGGGAATGAAAGTCAAATTTTCAAATGGGGGTCCGAAATTCTTTTCTTCGAGATAAGAGACATTTCACTTGACACATATGGGCGGAGAGATTCTTTTCCCTTTTATTCATAAAAGGAACCGATTTATGATTTCAACCAGAAAAGTGTTTCGAGTTTCGTTACACAAAAAAAGTCATCACGTAAGAAATCAAAGAACAGCGTTAGTGTCGTGACTGACATTTAATTGAATAAAAATCATGTTCGGCGAATAATTCTCGTGATAGCCTCCGACGTCTGCCACAGGCGACCAAGAATCGTGTGCACGGCCTCGCATCGAATTTTTTTGCCCCCCTGCGGGGAAGTTAATTACTGCGCGAGGTATCGACAGATTACAGTTACGTTTTCCTGTGGCGCCGCACGCAACTCGGACGAGGAAAAAGGCCGATGCACGCCGTTGGCTGGAGTTTTCCCTGCGAGTTATAGCTGTAGTAATATTCAGAAAATTACTTACCAACTAGTCCCCGGGCGGGCGCCAATTCCCTAGGATTTCCGTGACCTGCAGAGAAAAACACGACGTGTAAGTACCAATTTTTATTTCTTTAAATAGATTACTACGAAATGGAATTATTAAGATTCGCAGTAGAAGTGTTGATGGAAAATTCTAGGAAAAGTGCATGCTTTCTCAGGAATCGATCGTTATTGGGATCGTCGAATGGGCAAGGTCCGCACGACCGTGGTTAGTCAATTAAACTCGGCAGTGTACGAAGTCGAAACACGAAACGAATGTTCCTGCCGAGTAGCTCGGGGAGATCGAGTTCCGCAGAAACAAATCTTCCTGTTGAACGGTGAAAGCTCCACGACCAAATAAACCGCGAAAACACCGAAGAAGGAGGCGTCCAGGGGCGGGGGAGGAAATACACGCGAGAATACGCGAACCTTGGTAATTAACACCGGTCGCCCGTTCCTGTTTCGCGACGGGTACGGAGTTCATCAATCATCGAGACCTTGGCATCGTGCTAATCTTTTTCCCGGATGTTTCTCTTTATTTTTATCCGTTTCTAAACCTAAGACTGCCGTGGTTCGTTGACCATATGCTAATTCGCTTATGGGATCCTATCCCGGATGCTTTTTGCGGCGGCATTGGATATTAATGATCGACAAGCCATGCTCGGTCATCTCGTTAGCATCGGAAGCGTTCAACTTTGCAACTTGACTTTGCGAAATGAAGGAATCTGCGCTGGTCGTGGATATGCAAATCTCTGATACACGGAGTTTCATGGTTTGCTTAGAGAAGCGTTAGGTTGTAACATAAATTTTAACGAAAGTCAATAATCTAATGAATATACGCGTTCAACTATTTTATTTCTCGGAGCGTTCACTCGGAGCGTTCAGGGAGTTTGATGCCGTTAGGTTCCTATTTTCCCGTACCGTTTGCTGGGTCCTGTTCAATTAATAATTAAGAGTCGTGTATCTTATCTCTTGCATCTCTTCCGTCAGCGTCATCGTGAGCACCGTCGATCAAGAATAGATCAAACAACTTGATCGTGACTCGGCGTAACAGAGACTCCTCTTTGAAGTATCGAGTCATGATTTTCCATCTTTCCAGCGTTTCCAAGTCCTACTCTGCTCCCATCGTCCTTTCCATGGGAGAAATTAATACCACACGCGATGGGTCACACAGAGCAACACATGGCGAGCGTGATTTGTGATCGAGGGGGAGCTATTATCTCGATCAGCTGGAGCCGACGGCAGGCTCTACATCGAAAGCTACTTTCCGTGGGGTAGGGTCCACCCGGTAGACCAATGTCACGGATGATTCATCAAAATAATAATACTAAGAACGTCGTATTTGTCATACGCCACGGAACAGCGGTCGTGGTAACATACTGTTAGGAATAGTGGGAAAAACGAGATCAAAGATTAACACTAAACCTGCCACGCATGTGAACACATTTTTGTTACAGTAACAGTATTAATAACTGTTTTACATCTTCAACGGTGTGGGAAATATTCCAGCATTTCCATCACGGCTTGCGAAAAAATCTAAATTCGCACTAACAGAAGGAATGAAGAGGACTCTGCTGCGAGTCACGGCTGAGATTAATAAAAGATATTGGTCGAGGACACCGGAGTCGACGGATCATCTGTAAATTGTCAACGGTGGACGAAATTAGTGGAAGACAGGAGCTGACAGTTAGCGACGGCGTCTCGTTGGGAGATCTGAGGACGGGTAAAATTGACAACGCTCGCTGCCAAAACCGACGGGGTTCTATGTAGGGCGGTTGTTTCGGCCGCCGGAAAATTAATACCAACTGGCGTCGCGAATGAAATTAGCACCAATTGCGGCCGAGGGGCAAAAATACTGGCATTTGCGGTCGAAGCTGGCGCCGCTCGCAGTCGTAAGTGACATCAGTGCCCGCTAATTATGCGAGCTCCCGTATTCCGGTGCTTCATGATGCCAGACAATGTCTACCAAAAAATTGGAATCGCTACATTTGCTAATTGGAATCGTCTGCAGACTGACCTGGACGTATACAGCGTGTAACAAAAAGACATAGTAGAGCACAGTGTAAATTGTTCACTATGGCCACATTTTAATTAAACTGCACATTTCTTTTCTCCCTGGATAGACAGTAACTCCCACTAATATTCGGACACTTTTAAAAACACCATAACTTCTTTAATATTGGAATATACGACTTGATATTTTTGGAGAAGTTGGAACAATTAATTTGCTACACTACGTGATAAAAATTTTTGAAAAAAACTGAATGTTGTCGGAATTGCAGAGAAAATACCAAAAGTTGTATTTTTCAACTTTTTTATGTGAGCCTATATGGAAAATTTAGAACACACGTTTCGTAGAACTGTATCAATTAAACATATTCTGAAAATTTCATCGAAATCGGTCGCCGTTGTGATGAGCTACTAACGTTTAAAGATGGTAAAAATTGCAGTTTTTCACGATTTTCGGCCTCCAACTGCAGTAATTCTAAGGATTCTTATATTAATCTTTCAATGCCTGTCGTTTTTTCCCGCATCAACCGATTTCTATGAAACTTTCACAGTGCACATAATTGACACAGATTTACAAAACGTATTTTTTAAAATTTCAATATAGGCCCGCATAAAAAAATTGTAAAATATTTAAAGTATTTTCTCTATAATTCCGACCAAATGCAATTTTTGAAAAAATTTCTTTTCACATCCTGTAGTAAACTAATTGCTCTAGCTTCCCAGGAAAGTTCAAATCGCATAGCCAAACATTTAAAAAGTTATAGTGTTTGTAAGAGTGTTTGAATATTAGTGGGAGTAACTGTACGTTGTATCCTACCAAGAGTTGAGGAGCGACAGTGTGGACAAAGCTTAAGATTGTCACTGAAATACATGACGGTGCCAAGTGTGTTCAATCATTGAGTAATTTCGAAGAGAGAACGAGGGGGCTGTTCGCTGGAGTATGTAATTAAACTAATTATTTGTGATGGGAATAGGTTTTACGTGAATATACGGATTCCGTTGATCGTTTTCGAGAATAGATCAGCAGCTCGTGACAAATTCAGCGTGACGGTCGGTTGGATACCATCAGGGCCATTTTTCGCAGCGCGACGCTCGATGAAATTCAAGCGTTAATTGCAACCGGCCGCGCGGAGTGCGAGAATGAAGTGGCAATTACCGGACATCGGCCGGCGAAACGTTCCGCGCCACTTTCCTACATATATTTCCTTTTCATTTTCGGTTAGCAGCTTTTTGTTTCCACTCTGCCGGCGTTTTGTTCCTGCTTTCATTCGATGAGCAGCTGGAGCTTTACACCGAGGCTATAATGATAGAAATAAATAGAAGTATCACTTATCCTTCACCGTTAATTCGAGGAAATTCTGACGCGTTTGCGAGAGTCGAACGATTTTTATCGAATTCAAGTTGAATATTTCAATATAGCACTAAAGAGAGAAATTACGGAAAGTGGGAGTCTTTGGTCCCTCACCTTGTATATGATTTTTACAATTGAAAGGAATGTGATCGTCAATCGCAATTAACGACTAAAGTAGAAATTTAACCGTCATTGCCAATTAACGATTAATAAGTATTTACTCGTTAACCGCAATTAACGATCTACGTATTTAATCGACTAAGTATTTAATCAGAATTACGTCCATATTATAAATAATATCAGTCATGCGTTAATCTTGAAATAGTTCTCTTCACTTCCTAATATAAGTATTTAATCGTTAACCGCAATTAACGACTAAACTAGGAAATTAATTTGTTAATTGCGATTACGATTGAAGGAGAAATTTATTCGTCAATCGTTGATTAAATTTTTTCCCGACTCTGGATACCAACATATTTAATAATGTGAACAATATTTTGAATAATGGTACAGCAATTTTTAATGGTGCCTCAGAGTCACCACTGGAGTGCCAAGGGTTAATCCCCTACATGCGATTAATTAGGAAAAATAGCACGAGACCCGATAATCCCGATTTCCTCGGTAATTGCGGCCCGTCTGGAGATAGAGGGTTGAAAGTGTAGGCTTCAAACTTCTTCATAAGGTATCGAACAATTTAATTTTTACGGTTGACACGAAAAACCGTGAGTCCCCCACGTGCGTTGCTCGAATGAAATGGTCACACCTCTCGTAGAATCCCCTTTCCCCAGAAACTCACCGACCCGCCATAAAATCGATCATTTCCAAGTAACAACTCCGAGGGTCACCGCGAGTATTCTCGATGCATCGAAACGCACTCACTCTCCCTGTTTCTCCCTGTCTCCCTGCATTTCTCCCTTTCTATAGCGGGACCGTGAAGCAATTAGGCAGCGGCGAACACGCGTGTAATACTCGGGATAATGCGTCCACGGAGGGAGATCCGTCCGGGCCTCTAAAAACCATTCGGAAACTTTACGATACACCGGCAGCATATAACGGCGGATTAAGTCACGGGACCAGGGAGCGTCCCCGTTTTCGTCCTGTTTTGCACCGCGTCGGAACACCGTACTGCGCCTTGGGGACTTTCCCTCTAGCCAGGGGGCAGAGGGGCGAATCGCTCGTATAAAAATACCATTATCAAACGTCTAGACGCGGACAACCAATCCGCTGTCGCGGCGGGGACAGCCACCCTTTGGTTTCAATGCATCCTTGCCTTCAGGCTCGATAGCTCCAACACATTTATAACGCTCGACAATTTCCACTCGCTGTCTCTTTACCACTTCCGCATAATGTATTTTAAAACGTTCACCAAGGTTAATCCCCCAAAAAATTCCACACCATCAAAGTATTCGGGTGTAGAAATAAATTCGATCATTTAGATTCTATTCTTGAGGGTGTCCGTAAATTATTGCGAGTAGGGTTGCCAGCCGACCGGGTTTCCCCTGATTTGTCCTACTTTTTAGTGCATTACTGTTTGGAGTACTGTTTCGGATTTTGTTCAAATTTGAATATCTTGTGGTCTTTAGTGACCTATGAACTGTAGATATCGGAATGAAATTTGCACTATAATTCATTAAAAAATGATACCTATCTACTGATACTTAAGTCCATTTGTCAGTTGTTTGATGTTAAGGTAGTATCTCTGTTTTTAAAAGGGTAAAGTATTCTAACGGGGAAACAATAAATTGGTTAAAAATATGCTGGATGCGTTTTTTTGAGAAATTAACCATATAAAATTTTCTATAAGATATCACAATGGATGAGAATGCAGAGTTTAAAATACTGAATTTATTACCACGTCGGGGTATCCCAAGAAAATTCGAAAATTTTGTATTGATACCACTTTATAAAAATATAAGACAAATTACAACAGCGAAATACAAGGATATGATGGACTTACAAATGCCAAAATCCTTCCCGCATACACAAAATGTAAATGAGGAGTAAATTGTTATGTAATTTATATAGTTAGAAGGTTTCCTGAATTGCATAAATGGTGTTCTTCAAGTTTTGTAATGGAATATAAAACAAATTGAATCTTGTTTTATCTTCAATTCGAAGCATTTTAAATTATATCTAATGGACTTGGGCTGTTTCAAATTTTATGACAAATCTAGTTGTTCATTTTGAAAGTGGCTTAAGTCCATTCTTGGTAAGATGACATATTATTCACTTAATAATTGCTATTATTTTAATAGGAATTGTAAATTTAACTCTCTAAGATACACTTAAGGAGTGTGATACATTGGTATCGTATACGTATATTTTTAATTTCATTGAAACGCAAACTCTTAAATATCTCAATTTAAACTTATATGGATTTAGGCCACTTTCTAAATAAGCGGCTCATATGTGTATTGACCGGATTTTCCGCAACCCTAATTGCGAGTGACTGTAAGTGTAAAGTTAATGTCGAGTCCGGCTCCATGTAGAATCACAAAGGTTGAACGTGTTAATTCGTTGGTAGGTTGGAAATTTGTTTGGAGTACGTCTGCAAAAATGAGTATTCGCGTGCGTAACAGCCGCAGTCTGGTGCTAATTGAATTGTTTTCATTCCGAGATGGAGAATAGCCGACGGACAGCGTGGATTCTACGTGCGTCGGACCGTGAACTACGCAAGCGTTCGTTCCGCGCGAGGCGAGGCGAGGCGAGGCGAGGCGAGGCGAGGGTGTGTATCGATTAGAACGTTCGAACTCGTTCCGCGTTACTTCCGAATCGCCGGCACGTCGGCCCGCGAATAATCAGATCGCCAATTAAACGGTCCAATTAAAATAATAAATCAGCGCCAATTGGCCGCGGATCCACGGCTGTATTTTATTCTACGTGGCAGCTCGACGCGCCGCGCCGCTGCTTCGTGTTCCCTTTTTTCGGTTACCATTCTTGTCCCTTCGCACCCGCTGCTCCAACCAGAAACCCGATCGCCTGTTCGCTTACTGTAAGCAACATTAACACGCAAGAAATACGTTCAATCCTTGTTCAACATAATAGGCGACACATATTTAAAGGGGAGATGCGTATGCTTCGCGTATTATTGCGAGCCATTTACTCCTTTAACACTAAACTTATCACGAGGGGTTAAATGATCCATTTCAGATTTTTTATTTCACGATTATTGAGATTGTAAAGGTGTTTTCATGGGAATAAAGTCGCATTCACTGTTCGGGGTCGGGTATGCGATCACTGTCCAGTGCCTACCCACTCCACTGCCGGCCAACGCCGCAGGGCGGCGATGATTGATCTCGGCTCGGGTATATCGATGTGAGCATCACTACATTCACACCATCAATCGAATGTACAAACCTCTTTATTTTAATTATTTTTTTAGGGGACTTTCATTAACTTATTTCTGGCATTTTTTTGATTAAATTGACGCCAAACACGATATAATTTCAACTGTATTTAGTGGTTTAATCAACGATGAAAGTTTCGAACGCAACAAAGAACAGTATATGGGAAAGAAAGAGACGCGGACAGTCACCGTCGCCGGCACAGTTTGAAGAATTTCCCATACATTGTCCTTCCTTGCGACCGAAACTTTCATCGTCGATAAAACCACTAAATACCATTTTAGTGGAAGTCCCATAAAAAAATAATGAAAATAAAGAGGTTTGTACATTCGATTCATGGTGTCAATACCTGCCACTGCCTGTCAAATGACCGGTTTTATATTTTTCGTTTCATAATCATTGAAATTATGAAGTTGCTTATGTAGAAATTGATTCGACAAAATTCTGTATCCAAGCACATATTGTTGTAAAAATTGCAGAAAATCTGAATAGAGCCTCGTGATTTTTGCGAACTAAAACATGTTAATTGCTTCTAGTACTCGGTAGGTTTAGTGTTAATAAATACATTAAGCACATTATGTCTTTAATGAATGAACTCAATAATAATATAATGAATACTGAAACTCAAGCTTGACCTCCATCTTCGGAGTTCGTTACGTGATAAAACAATATTTACAAGAAACAACCCTGCGGGATGCTGACACATAAAAAGTTGTTTACTTTGTCAGAATTAAAGAAGATATTCCGGGGTCACGCTTAAGCGGGACACCCTGTATAAATAAATTTTACGAAAAAAGGACAAAATGATTCGCGTGTCAATGGTTTAATAACAGGATCTGCCTTGCTAGAATGACTCTGTGCTAGGCGTATATGTACTGCGAAGCAACATGCTGCGTGCACAGGATACACGTAACGAGGTATCGATCGGTCGGAAGAGGATCGATAATAAGTGATATTAAACTGGGCAGACGGATCGGCAGATGGATACACGCATCAAAGTTCTTCATCGGACCAATTCCCAGATCAATGGACCGAAAGTTCATTTCGGTCCATCAGACGCCGACTGAAATCTGGATTAAACGTCCGGGGTTATCGAATTCAATCGTCGTCGGCCAAGTGCGCCGCCTATATCCCTCCTGTATTAATCCTTTAGCCTCTCGAACAGCCGCCGCGGCGCAAATTAACTTATTGTTGAAAAATGACCGAGCTTCGTTGGGTCCAATTAATTCGTCGTCGCTCGAAAATATCCCGTGAAATAATTCGATAACTGCTCCTTACTCGCGATGCATGTTTCGGCACGTTTCCACAATCAATATTTGTAATTACTGTAAACAACGTGTTAATTGTTGTACTAATATTTTATAAATTGGAGTGGAGCGTGATCAACGTCCAAGGGTCACTTGCAATTTGCCGACTCGTACTTGACAATTTTAGTTTCAGTTTTAATTTTTATTCTTCCTATCAGAATATGCAAAATATGCAATTTTTTTACACCATTTTAGATTCATACCATGTACTACAATTGTCAAATAAATTGAATAAATTTTGATTTTGATGCAATTTTCAGAATATGTTTAATTGATACAGATCTACGAAACGTGTTTTCTAAATTTTCCATATAAGCCCACATAAAAAAGTTGAAAAATACAACTTTTACTATTTTCTCTGCAATTCCGACAAATTGCCGTTTTTTTCAAAAAATTTTGTCACGTTGTGTAGCAAAGCAATTGTTCTAACTTCTCCAAAAATATCAAGTCGTATATTCCAATATTAAAAAAGCTATGGAGTTTTTAAGAGTGTCCGAGTATTAGTGGGAGTCACTGTAAGTATGAGAGGCGTTATAACGAGGGTCACTTTGCACCTCGAGAAAAGACCCATTTCTTTCGTGTTCACTATAATTTTAGTGTCTCAAGAATTTGTTCACTTGTCATAATGTTAAATAAAGTACCGTTGAAGTTCCGAAAGGATTGGCGCATGGTCTCTTTGTAGCAAATACCTAAAAATTTATAAAAAATATAAACGGTTTATAGAAACTCTTCCCCTGAAATTATTACTCCCGATCCCGGACTTCCCTACGAAGGGAATAAACTCGAAGAGGACACCGTGGCCACCACGAAGAGAGCATCGTGGTCGGCTCCCTCTCTCTCTCTCTCTTGGAAGGTGGATAAAACCGAGTGTCCGACAGAACCGGCGCGATACGGAGCGCGTCGGACGCTTGGAGATCGGCAATATAACGCGCATATAATAACAACCGAGTACGCGTCCCGTATAATACGCGCGGCAGGCTTGAACCTTGCCGGTGCACGTTACTCTGTGTCGGGTTAGGGTTCTACGCGGTGTATAATGCAGCGTTCGAACAATGCGAGGAACTAGCGGCCCATTATAACCGGAGGGTATTGTACCGGATGTCTCGAGCTGCGCCACGATGTCCCCGACGAAAGCGGCGTGCAACTGTCGTATACGTTTGCCTACGTCTATCTACAGGGTGTTTCAACTAACCTTATTACATATACCTCGAACACGTATCCCAAGAAAATTCCAAAACAGAATTTCAATGGCTTTCAAGAGCACTTTTTACACGTGTTTCATTCTGGGAGAAGACGCTCCAGAGATTTCAAGGTCACCTTGATCTCCTTAAATGGAACAACCTACTTGAATCGTGAATGGAGTATCAAGTTCGGCGTAGAAATACATATACTGACCTTAGTGTGGGCCTTCAGCTACCTCTTAATGTAGACATACTCATAGCGAAGCCAAATATTGACTTGCCTTAGTATTCATTCTTTTTGCAAAGCTTGTAATCTGCATATTTAGTGTTAACGGACATTGTTGCTGTATTCACTTGTATTATTAATGTATCTGAAATGACGCAAAATTTACACAAAAAAATTTATGTCGTATACCGAGTAATGCTTTATCAATATACAAAAAGTAGGCCATTTAAGAGAAGTCACCAAGTACCGTATGAAAGGTGCCGTTCAAAGCCATTTGAATTTCACGTTTGGAAATGTTCGCAAAGTGTACGGTTCGGTAGTTCCGGTACCGAGTTAGCTGAAACACCCTGTACGAGTGCGCGCGTCCTCCTCATGCATGGTGCGTTTCGCACCCACGCGCAAATGCTGACACGACGCGGGATGATTTTGTGCTTGTGTGCGTCATTACTGGGTTGCTCCTTGTCTCTACATGGTCCGCCCAAGGAGCGCCATGTGCACGCAACATGCTCTCGAGCTTCGCCGTCAACGACGTGGCCGATCCTCCAACGTTAACCGGCTTATGCTCATGCTTCCTCCATGGTGCCGCGTTTAACGGCCCGCTGTTACGGGACTGGAACCCCCCTCCCCCCTTACGGGGGGTATTCTGCATAGTCTGCGACGCGATATTATAGGCCAGCGAGACCATTTTATAGCGAAATCGTTTCGGATAGCCTTCGTTATGGACTCGGCGCACAGTGTGACCGATCGCCGATCTAGCTGATCGAGTATGGGTGAACAAGTATGGGTTTCCACCCCCCTCCTCCCCCAAAAACTTTATTCAACAACAAAAACTTCATGACTTTATTATTATAAAAGAAAATATAATTATAAAAAGAGTAAAAACTAAGACATTGCGGTCGTTACATGTTCTTTGACGTAAAAATTGAAAAATTCCTCATTGTCGAAGATGGACGTATATGGATATGAAATTGGTAAAATCTAATAAGGAAATAATCCACAAAGGATGAGCAACCATGCTTTTTAGGTTATGATAGGTTCCTAGCAAGTTACACGTTTCTAAAGTTTGAAAAGGACTGTACCTAATTATCAAAGAAATTACTCCACTAATTAAAATAATGGATGGTAATATAATATAACATAATACTTACGTTCCTTTATGTTCCCTATAGCTGGTGAGAAAGGTTTTATTACTCAACGTTTATGAGAACACTACTAAAAGTAAAGATTTCACTAATAATCTGATACTAAACGTTTATCTTCCGGGAGGTTTAGCAGGTGCTTTATTATTTACTTAAAACCAGTTCGTGGTCCCTTTAGCAAAATATTTGATATGTTTCGAGCTCTCAAACAAATAATTAAACGCCACACAAGCGTTGGGGGGCAATGTCCAATTTTCATTTTGGGACTTTTGAACAGCTAGCTTGACGATCGGCCACACTATGCGGCGTCTTTCTTCGACGCAAAGTCGGCCACTGTTTACAAAGAAAAAGTTAATCGATGATAGTAACATGTTTTGTAATAAAGAGCAAATACAAATAAAGCGAAAATCGTATCAAGACTCTTCCAAAGACGAGAGATAATACGGTCGTGAAAGCGAACACGCGAACGACACTATTGGGGTGGTTAAGTAGCTTTGACCGGTGAAAACCTTTCGCCCCGATTACAGTCACCGCCTCGTTTATTCCGAGATCCAACGAATGCCCCTGGCCACGAACTTACGTGCGAACTCGAGGGTGGGAAACTGTCCCCGGGTTTACCGGGGTCATCGTAATCTTCTGCCGCGGGAAATTGTAATCTTCTCTTATGGGGGCTTGTAATCTCCCGTTATGAGAATATTATGCGCGACTAAGAGGGATCGGGTCCGCTCGAGCTTGAAAACTGACTCGCCCACCATGCTGCGAGTCATTCGAGGACCAAGTATTGGAAAAGTCGTTTGCCCCAAAAGTGTTCGCCCGCATGCGTAGCATAGCGCCTAGTTGACTAATCTCCAACGTGTCCAATTTTCATTAATGAACCATCAATGCTTTACTGACCTATTGCGCCCTAAAAGTTTGCACATTTCGGATTACAATCAATACGTTCGCATGTAATTATTGAACGAAAAAAGAATGAATTATGAATAGACAGCGGATCTTTATGCAAAATCAAAATTTTCTATCCGAATTACAACAAACTGGAGTGAAATAGAAAATGATTTTCAAAATAATGAAAATAATATAGGAATACATATGTTCAAATTATTCTAATGTTTTTACTTACAGATATGTACTACTATTACAGATTTTTTATTTTACGATTATTTATATAATAAAAATAATTTCTTAAGAAATTATTGTATAAGCTACCTTTAGTGGAGCACGCGTTACTAGACTGCGGATTTCATGCATTTACGACAACAATGAGTAGGTGTAATTTGAAACAGCAACGACATTAGAACAATTAAAAAATGCTCTTTCATTATTTTTAGCTTGGTAAACATATTCGAAAAGAAAATAACTTTCTACTTCACTCCAATGTGTTGCAATTTGGGTAGAAAATGTATATTTTGCATGAAGATCCGCCGTCTACATATTACAATAGGAGCTGCACAAAGTCTAAATAAAATCAATCTTGTCATTTTTATAAGGGAACATGTACCAGTTACTTTTAAGGCTTGGTAGGTTTAGTATGGAACGTTTCATAGAAATTTTTGCAACGCTTTAATCTCGTATACGTGCCAGTATAATTTCAAAGTTTACATCGAAAGATCTAGCCAATGAAAAAATATTATCAGACGAAAGGTCCTCCCCGTCCCAAGAAGTAGGAGATGATAAATTTTGGAAAGAAACGGAAGCGCAAGAAGAACACGCTAAATGTTTCATTAAACGCAAGCAGCGATAATAACGCACTAATTTGAATACGCAACAATGGTCATTAGAAGGGTGGCTCGAGATTCATCGGGTTATTGTTTAATTATAACAAGTTTTTACAGTTTTGCCCGGGCGTTAGCGGCAGCATCCTCTATTCACCTGTATTACGAGGACGCGAATTACTCGAGGGATTACATTGAATGGCCGCGCAACGAGGAGCTGCTATTGAATAAGCAATTGCCCCCGGCCGGCTTGAGCAGTCGATCGATTTTGAAAACTCGTTATCTCTGTAATGGAATCCCAAAATTGCCGTAGTATAGTGTTCCTGCGTGGAACACGCTTTGTCTTCATACCTCGTCGACCAAATAGCTTGCTATTGGGCTGCCGATAACAATGGCCAAGTACGATTTTATACACACTAAAACACAAATATATATTTACCTCGCGACCATTAACTAAATGGTACCTGTTTGGGCAGAACACGATTTGAAATGAGACATTAATCGACCGCACAATCGTACAATACGTTATCACGTTGACTACTCCTCAATAAACATTATGAAGATAAATTAATTTCGTTGATATTAGATTTGTGGGGCACTAAATGTATTCTACATTACTTCGGTCGCCCGAATACAGGTGACAGGACAGTCTACGCGTGAAAATTATTTTCTTCCTTAACAGTTGTCGGTAAGTGTACAGTTCAAATAAATTAACCATAGGTCAGCGGATCATTCTTACGACTTCATAATTGATGATGTTTAGGATTATTCACTGCTTCGTTTATAAATTTTCTAAGACATATTTTTGAAGGTATTCCTAGCAGACACTGTTCCTGCGGCTTTCGCCATATTTTTACTCGGAGAATCGGGTATTTTATTAAAATTGCAATCTCGCCTCGAAATAAAAGAAACAAGACGTTGCGTCGGGGCCCACCCAAGAGCCGCGCCAAAAGCGGCGGCAAGAACCACCAGACCGAATCACGAACAAAGAACTCGAGTGCGAGGCAAGAGGAAGAGAAGAAGCTGGCCGCAGAAGCGTCTATCCGCGAAAGAAACCTACGCGACGCCGACCGACGCTAATTTTACATCGCGCCGCGAGTGACATCGACTCTTAGTGTCCTCATCCTCTGCTCTTGCCATTACACACCCAGACCCATGAAGTCCGATGGTAGCAAAGTACGACGCCCACGCGAGGATCGTTAACAAAGAAGGAATCGCGGGTCTCTCACGCTGCACGGGACATGTTCCGACTTCGCAAGAAAAGACCCTCGCGTACTTCGATTTTTCAGTTTCGAAACTTCTGGAACAACCGAATACATTTGTTTCTATCTCTTACGAACCCTGTTATGAATGCACATGAATTCAATATTATACAGGGTGGACCGCGAAGCGTGATTAGCGTGACCTTCGTCGTTCTGGAAATTTAAGATAATTACCTTAAAGCTCTCCTTGAACCATGTTATTTTATCTAAAAAAAACATTCCGATCAAACCACTAACAACAGATTGATCTGAGCTGATCACGCTTCGTGGTCCACCCTGTACACGTTAAAACGTTTTCCACATTCTTATCGTAACTCTAAGAAACCCGGCCACCGGCTGGGGCACCGTGTGTCAGCCAAGGTGTCACGGTCGAATGTACTACACCGCGCGAACATCGCGTGACAACGAGCGGGGACCAACTCAAACTTTCCATCTGAAGCAAAGAGAAGGCTGCTCTCTTCACACGGGCGTTGATTAATGATCCTCACAGAATGCCCGAACCGATCTCTGGCGGCGTTCCGTCGTGGACAGGTCTCGGAACCCTGACTCCGTTGATTAATTGTGGGAGTTGGACCAAATCCCGGTTTGATCTCTTTCCAGATTTTTCAGCTCGCCCGGGGTTACGTAAATTGTTTAACCCTTGGACGCATTTTACAAATATACCACTGACCGTGCTGAACGCTATTTGTAACAAAGTTTTCGAAAGACGTCTTCGAAAATTTAAATCAAAATTGGTCGAGACTGCAAAGATGCACTGAAGGGAAATTATTCGAAAAATCCTATCCTGGTGGAACAATTAAAACAGAGGTAATTCTAAATTGAAAAAAATAAGTCGAAATACATAGTATTAAGAGCATGCACAACTTTATTTATTTTTTAAATACAGCAAAGATGCATTGGAGGAAAATTAATCGAAAAACCCTATCCTGGTGGCACGACCAAAACAGGTGATTCTACATTGAAAAAAATAAGTCGAAATAGTGTTAAGAGCGTGCACAACTTTATTTATCAAGTTTTTTAAACACTGCAAAGATGCATTGATGGGGAATTATTCGAAAAATCCTATCCTGGTGGAACATCAAAAACAGAGGTGATTCTACATTGAAAAAAATAAATCGAAAGTGTTAAGAGCATGCACAACTTTATTTATCAAGTTTTTTAAACATGTTTCCGAGGGTACCTGAAGTTCATTGTTCCTCTAATCGAGCTTAAACATTATGCAAAAGCAGCACAAGAAGACGGAGTCTTTCGGTCGTTCGAAACAAACATTATACGAAATCTTAATCTGTTAAATTAATGGTTTACAGAGTAATATAAAACGCCGTTGACTCGTAATCTTCAGCAACAGCACGCACATGCAAACTACAAAGGAGGAACGAAAACTTGGGTTGCATAGTAGTGCTTGCGCCGAAGTTAGCGAAGTGTATGACTACAGGGAAGTTCTACTTGACACTTTGGACACACGAGGAATAGATACACATTAACCATATATTCCGTAATAATGTTGCATAACAAGTTCCGAACACGCTAGAACAATTATTAATTTGTCTGCAGGGTCGTAGTCGCGAGCGAATGTAAAGGAAAGCAAAGTACCTGTAATTGTTAGCAATTTGGCTGGTGAATAGCCTCAGGCATGAAGTTGGATTCCAGTTTAACAGCATCATGCATTAATAATCAGGATATTATAGTAATAAAGAAGAGGTGTTTGCTCAATTCGACCACAAAAAGTCACATTTTTCATCTAGTCAGATTTCGCTCGGGTCAGACATCCTTCTCAAGGAATCTTGACCGGACCGTTACCGATTATTAAAAATATGTAATTTATATTTGACTGGACAGCGAGTAAGCCGATGGTGTGTACCGAGCCGAAGGAAATGACACGCAGCCACGCGAGCACCGTTAAATAAGGAAGTTCATTGGCGGGAGTTAACGACGGTATTATGACGGTAATGGCGGCTCGAGTACTCCGACGCTGACACAACGAACCAACCATCCAACCAACGAACGAACGAATGAGCGAGCGAGCGGGCGAACGAAAGTCAAAGACCATGACGCGCCATGGGAAAAAGACGTAGCCGGCACCGGCGAGAGAGGAGAGACTTTCACGTCGTTTCCGGCGAGGAGTGAGCCGTCTTTCCTCCAAGATTAACAAGGTCACGTACGCCAGGGCGAGATTAATTATCGAGCTCGCGAACTGCACGATGTAAGACGAGCCCCGAGCCACGCCGGGAATACTGATCGCATACGCGAGCCTCTTTCACTTTAATTGGAGAAACCAATTTACTTCGCGGACCGGAACAGAGGAGACTGTTTCTGAGTGATTTAACTCGGACGATGCGTAATAGTTTCCGCTGCCACTCCGCCCGGTGTCAAGGTGGACGATAAGTCTCCTTGAGACTTTTAAGCAATTCTAGTCTTGCGAAGGGTGTGCGGATACCCGAGCGTCGGGTCGGGATCCCTAAAGTTTGCAATGTTTGGGTATCCAAAGCTGCAGTCGGGTGGAGTCAGATACACTCACGTGATAACAGGCAAGAATATTAGTGGAGTGGTCGAAAAGCGGATGGGCGAGTTGCAGAAGCCTCCGGTCAAAAAGGCTGAGCAGGGCCCCATAAGGGTTTGAAAGACAGAAACATGCGTGGTAGTGGGCCTCGAGGGACGAAGAACTAAGGAGCAATGCAAAAAGTGGAGGCCCTTATACTGCTGTTGTTCGATGTGGTTTTCTTGAACTTCAGGTATTTTTCCTTAATTTCGTAAATGTAGAAGTTTTATAATTATGGTTTGTACATATTCGTATTTTTTCCGCACGTCTTTAAACAAAATTAAGAAAAGGTACGCTCACGTGATTACACACTTTACGGATCCTCTAGTCTGACTTCATATTGACTAGTTTCGAGTCTAGATGTCAGTGCAACGATTTTGGACAGTGCAGAAAAAAAGCGCTTAAAAAGAGCGACGCGAGTCCGCGTAAGCGAAGGTTCGCGCCGTCGCAATTGGGTGTTCGCATGACAGCAACTTTCGAAACGGAAACTCTGAGAACGACCCTTCGTCGAAGGGTTGCTGTCGGGTCTAGGGTCCCGCACTGCCGCGGGTAATATTCTCAAGTCGATAGGTAGCGTAACGCTCGTAATGAAACGTGCCAGCTGGTGCTGCGCGCGTATTGCCGAACTCTCCGGAAGACCGAGGGCCCGCTCTGGTCACCATCGAAAATCGTAAAGCTTGAAATTCTTCCAATCGGCGGGGGCGTGTAGCAACGGTCGAGGAGAGGACGAAGGGAGACGGTTCGGAACGACGAGCGCAGATAAAACGCGGGCAAGAGGAAATGGATAGCGATTCTCTCCGCGGGGTAATGCCCGGAATATTCATTAGACGATTTGTCTTCCGGTGTAACGAAAAATCGCGCGGCCCTCTCTCCGCGCCGCTAAATTATTCCCCAGGATTATTTATGATTTTAACGAGCGGACAGCGATTAAATTGCCGGGTCTTAAGCAGCCGCGGCACTAAACCGCGTACCGAACGGAAACGGCTCCCGGAATTGACCAATTAAATCCGAGATTTTATTGAACCCGCGTTAGACCAGGATTTTTCGAAATACCGGAAGACCGGACGCATTGAAAGTGAACGGGCCACGATATTGCCGACGATCGGACTACGGTGTTAGGCTATCTGGTGGCTTTTAGCGGCACTTCAAGCTATAGTGGAGTTTTAACCGCTTCGGTGCCAGGGGTCGTTTTAAAAACCACATCGAATAGCGCCAAGCAGCGCGGTCGAACTGTTTTCTAAATCGTTTCCGCACTAACAATTGAGCATCGCGAACAAACGCCGCACAGTGGTCCGGAACCCCTAAATTCGGGAAAAAATAAAGCAGCATCAATGCGTGAACTCCGATTTGAATAAGAATTGGTATCCCGTGGGTTTTAAAATCGCTAATTACAGAAAAATAACTTATTACTATTTTTGCAACTATCTGAACATGCTCGTTCATCCTCGAACGAAATTAAGCAAAACCATGAGTCAAAATCGATTGAGAAGCGGCCGGATTGCAACTTGTTCAGCAGCGTTGCAGATAACCGCGTTGTTTTCGGAAACGCGAAAGCGACGCTGGCGCGCGGCGTCGCGATGCTTAACGCCGCGCTAATCTTTGACCACGTAAATATTCGGGGGTGAGTAGGAGGTGGTATTTATGGGCCCCAATGAACCGGGCCGCGTGCTTGTTATCGTGCTGCCAGCAATTACTATCGAACGATATTTATTGAGCATGGCTGACCGAATGCAAACTCCACTGACGTGCCGATCCGTTTTTATCTGCGCGCACGCTGCAACCGCCGGCCACCCCCAACCCCGTCCATGATTCGTTGATTTGTTGCTTCAGATAGAAGTAATGTATCGGCGAACATGATGCATCGATCGTTTTTTCCGGACCCTGGAACCCGGAACGATCGATTGCACATTGGGGAGGGGTGGGGTGCCTTTTGTTCCGAATCGAATGAATTTTTGGTCGCGACGCAAATAACCGGTGCACGTGGTTAAGCTTTAATTGCGAACACGTGATGCGCTCGAGATAAAAACGCGGCGATACCGTTTTGCGTGCAACGGTGTTGTTGTTGTTTTAATTAAAGTATCGCCGGATTACAATTCTTCTCGTGCTCGCATTAATTGCACTATTTTATTTTGCGGCCGGGCATTATCGCGTTCGTTATCGACATTTGTTTTGATCGTTATCCTCGCAGTTACACCGTTTTATTTAGTGCTGCGTATTCGTTACATGCGATGGTAAAAGCAGTATAAATTTCTACAAATTTGCATGCTTAGAAATAGATTTTGAACAGGAGGAACTTCAATCCTTTCAACCCTTTGCACTCTGAATAATTTTACAATTGAGGGGTTTGTTTGAAATTCACTTCAAAGGGCAGTTCCTTGACTGATATTTATTTTAAAAAATTTTGTTTAGTAATTATATTAGATATAGCTCTCAAACTTTGTTGTGATTTATATTTGTTTTTAACTAAAACATAAATAAAGGTAGAACCAAATACATACATATAAAAACCCGGTTTCATTATATTTTTCTTTCTCTGATGTCGAGTCACACTCGACAAAGGGTTAATAATAATCTGGGTAGTTCGTGAATTAGTTAAAACTGTATTAAATTCGTTACGACACGCCTAAAAAGAATTTCTCCTTTTTTCGTTAAATTGGTGATTATGTGTGGACAAAATGTTACAATTTTGCCGAGGCTTCGTATTTCCAGGTAATTACTCCAGCCAATAAATTTCAAAGCAGCAGAAGATGAACATTAATTGAGAAACGGGCCTTGCAGCAATCATAAAATTGCTTCTGTAAATAATCATTATTTTGCCAGTCGGCTCGCAGAGAGTTTACGTCAGGTCGTGCAGATTGCGTGCTTTCGGTTAGATCACCGTAAAAGGCTGACGTAACTAGAGGCAGCTCGATGACCATCCAGGGACGAGTTCCTGGTTTAAAGTTTCCCACGCGAACTTCCCTAATCAATGTCCCCCGCCAGTCTTCGCTGAGCTCAAAGAAGGATAAACTGTTCCCGACCTAATTTACTCGATATCACAAACGACGACGATATCCTTCTCTCAAAGACGGGAAGGATATCCTCGCAAGCATATCGACACTTGGACGGAAAGCGTCCAAGTTTCGATTGGCCGATATGAAACGCTACCGACGCTGGCTGATGTCATCGATGATCGATAGAGCTCGAACTAATTCAATCGATACTTCCAAGCTTTTAACCGATACCGTTTCGACGATCCAACTACGACCGCGTCAAGAGACACTCTGTTTCACTATAATTACATTTCAAAGCGTCATTGGACACATCGATTAGCAGCCGAACATTTGTATCAACCACGCTCGACCTTCAAACAACCTCCGACATTTCGGAAATGGCGAGGCGAACAGGAAATTTCTCCAAAAACGCGTGGGAGCTTGCACTCTGAAATTTGCACGCTCTAGTTCGCGTCGCGTAGTTATATTTTAAAAGTGATTATTTTACATTGGTTTATAAAAAAACCAAGAATTGGACCGAGTTCAAACTTTCAATGTCGCCTTCTTCCTCCGGATATAAAAGCTCGCAGATATACACTGCTGTGCGAAAGAAAGAAGCACCCGGCCGTATTTAATAGAAAAGCGTAAAATATCAAAGAAGAACACAGTAAGTTTTGAAAAAGGATACCGCAGTTTAATTGAATAGTTCTGAGAATATGTGTTATTGCGGATTATCTAATACTTTAAATGCAATAAATCATTCATAAACTTTGCAACAAGGGTTACTTTCCACCCTATACGATAGATGCCTTTTTGCGCGGACCCTCTCCTTGCCCCATACTTTATATGCATACATAAATTTCTTAAGGCTCATTGTTTATACCTTTAGAGTTGTATTCGAAAATGTTCCTCAATATTGTCAACCTTAGATTCTAAGATATCTTTGTATTGTCAGCATGCACAGAAATCTGCATCCTGCTAATAATCCCATGTGTGGTTTTATAGCTTAATAAAATAAAAAAAATGCAATAAATCGATCATTGTACGATACAATTTCTACATAAAGATATTGTTTGTCATTCTATCTTATAATTATACTGGGTGCTTCTTTCTTTAGCACAGTAGTGTATTTACAAGAATGTGTCAAGCGTTCTAACAACTATGTCAAATGCAAATGTAACTAAAACTGGCGCGTTACACGTCAGTCGTGTTCCTCGTCGCGGTAAAACAAGAGTAAAGAAGAAACCCGTGATCCACTTAATCATTGACAGACGATCCCGACTATACCTCCCTTAGAGATCAAAATAGACGCACACATCGGTACCCGGTGTACAATTAATACCAATCAATGTCAATATAAAACGTTAGCCGCCGGTTCTGTGACGTCGGGCAATACCGATGGCCCAGTTCGAAATTGTCAAGCCGGAAACGTCCCGAGATATCTCGGGTCGACATTTGCCGGGCGAGGCGAACTGTGCGAACACACCGTTACCATTTTTAATCCATTTCGCGTCTCGGCAGCTCGACGAATCGTTTCAGCCGTTCGGCGGAGTTGGGCCGATCTCGGGCCGACCCGGGCCCGCGAATCCAACACGCGAAGCGTAACTGTTGCGCGAGAAGGAGACGTTTCTGTAATTCACACGCGGGCCGAGGCAGTTTTTCATCGGCCTCTCCCGGGAGCAATAAAACCTGAAGGCGAGGGTCCCCAGCCTGATACTAAATATATCCCGGGATACGTTGCCTCGCTGCGAGCTCGTTGACTCCTCGAAACGCGATGTTACAGCGTTCAGGAATCATCGGGCAGCCCGATGCTCGTCCGTCTCGTCAGCGCAGCGTTCACTTCTTTCGAACTCGTAATGGCTAGACTGCGGATCTTCATGCATTTATAGCAAAATTGAGTAGATGAAATACCAAATTGTTGGGCAATTTTTAAAACTGAAGACGTCAACATATGATTTCTCCTTTATTGAAATCATTAAGGGAAGATTTAACATTCAATTTAGTTTACATTTCTTGCAATCGATGCAGACAAGTTTTATTTTGCTTAAAGTTCCGCAGTCTAGTCATGGCATACGCATCCAAAAGTATACACTACATTTTTGTATACAAATTATATACATTTCGTATATTTTTTGAGATTATTTTGATCTTCCCCACCTAAGTATTAGGTTGGCAACTAAATTCGCGACCTTTCGTTTCGTAATTCTTTTATTGTATCGTTATAACCTCATTCAGTGACCATTCCTTTTGAACTGTACATCATTGGAAAGCTCTGAATTTTTGGAGTAATTTGATGTAAAATACTCGTGCTTAAAAAATACATATAAATGACTTTGTTTGAGAAAATGTGGAGGTCGCGAACTTAATTGCCTACCTACCTTGTAAGGCTTGGTGAAAATCAACAATCTTTATGCAAAATTTTTGCATCGATCGTGAGAGAGAAATAATGGGACAGTGATCTACATTTTTCTTATGAATACATAAAATCATGTATCAAATAGATATCTAAAACTTGTCTCTTTTTGCGTCTCCGTAAGTGTTCGGAATTGGAAAGTCAGCCAATTAAAAGGTTCAAGTAAATCGATAATATAACATGATTATAAGAAACAGAGAGAATGGAAGGGATATCATTGTGCATTTCGTGTCTAAAACGAGCATGAGTGCGGTGTCAGTGATTGATTGGGTCGATCAGAAATTTCTATTGTTCGAGACCAACGGAACAATGCCTCGTTTAGACGGACACGTATAGAATTGCAAGGCATTTCGGTTTATTAGTTGCGCAAACCGCGATCCCATTCTATAATATCTACATTCGCACTGACCGTAGCCAGACGTCAGCGCAGCTACTCGAGGCTCGATTATATTCGCTCAATTAGACTAGTTTCCTTCCCTCGGTTGATGCGCCATAGGCAACAATAGGGACCCGTGTAGCCGCGTGAAATATCATGGCTTTCAAATTGGCTAACTGTTCCACCTAGTTGTGCCATAAACGTGAATAACGTTGCGGCGTTAGTTAACGTTTATCACCCATCCACTAGCTGTTCTAAAATAATAATAACACATTTTTATTGCACCCGTGGCAAATCACGGAACAACGCCGACGGAATTTTACTGCCAGACCACGGGGGTTTTACGCGTTTACAACGCGCGTTCGTTCGCGGAATACAATCGAATAAATATTATTTAATGCTATTGCATGGAAACTTTGTTTTACTTTGAGCACGCTGCAAATTTTAATGCGGGTAGAATGTTCTTTAAAATTTATATTTGAAGAGCGTTCATTTCAATAGTCGTTTCGACAGCTGCCATTACTTTCGTGTAAAATCTCCATCAACGATGCAACGAAGCTCGCTTAATGGAAATGCGTTCCAGCTTGTTAGCGAATTAGAAGCGTTCATTTCTCGGAGTTCGCGAATTGTTCGAAGCACTAAGTCATTCTCGAGATGAAGCTTCGGCGATGAATTGTCGAAGAGAACATTACTATTCAGAATAAATCTTGAACAATAGTAATACTGCATGTGGCAAGTAATAGCGTTCTAAGACAGCACTGTATATTAATATAAAATAATGCAATACTTAGACAGAGGATCTTTATGCAAATTAAAAATCGTCTGCATCGATTGCAAGAGATAGAAACCAAATAGAATGTTATTTCTTTCTTTAATGATTTTAATTGAGGAGAAATCATATATTAACATCTTCAATTTTTAAAATTGTTCAACTATTTTCTATTTTCAATTTCTGTTCGGTAGTAGAAATGCCAATTTCAAAGGTTGCACACCGAACGTGAAAAGAATATTCGAATCGGTGTGCTCGACTTCAATATTTTATTTACGCGTGGGAATTGTTATCGGCAGAAAAGCGCTCCGAACTCGATGAAAAATATTTTCCGATACAACTATTACAACTAACGTTTGGTCGTCGATTCGACCGATTATTTTCCGCCCCATTGTTTCATCGTTCACAAAGAGCAACACGTGACAATATTTGAACTGCGACAGTGGATAAAGTTCTATTGAAACAAATTCGCAGCAGTGATACATAGGAATGGTAATTGAGCGTCGTCGTTCGGAAACGCCATAAATTCGACGAGAATTTATTCCGCGGTCGGGTCAATGAGAACCGATGGCTCCCATGAAACGAGCACCTGAATCGTTCCGTTGTTCTCGCGTTTCCGTGAAACTATTGTAAAGGTTAATAGTTAGTTGTCTATGCGGTCGAGTTCCGGCAGATTTTCGTTGAACTCGTGCGCGATATCGTGTTCTGAGTGTTCGAGGAAGAAAGAGAGAGAGAGAGTCTGATACGCACGCGTCCGTATGTTTAATTCATGGCGATACATTACTCATTCATTCATGCGATCATGCAGAAGGCACTTCCGAGAAGAATGCCGTAACAAGTTTCTGGAAGAGGCCTCGGCTCTCCTCTTTCGTACGCTGGTTTCGCTATGCACGAAGCCTCGAAACGGCGCTAAGAGGATAAAAATCGCCGGTAAATCTCTCCGGAGACAAACTGGAAGCACCGGCGTACTCTCCGCGAATCTATGGATACGCGAACGAGATCTTCTCGGCTCTATGCATGCTTTAATAAACATACCGAAGCGCGTGTACTATTCGAATTTCCAAAATATCAGAAAGTAAAGTTCTGCTTGCTTTTGTAACAAATCTCATAGGAGAAAGTACCATTTTTTGGCCGTAAGGTCCAAATTGAATATATACATTTTCTCGGGACCTACATCGTGATAAAATTTGCAAAATTTAGATTCACAATGCATTCCTGTCATTTTTATGAACTATTAGGTTGTCCCAAAAGTTTCTTTCGGATGTGTTCCTTTAATGTTGCTAAACAAATACGAACAATGCGATAATTTTTATGTTAATGTCTTATGTACTTTCTAACATGAATTTGCATTATGTGCATCAATCGAAAACCAATTTTTGGGAGGAACACATCCCGAAAGAAACTTTTGGGACGACCTAATAATATAAAACAGTGACATTTAGTGGCCCGTAAATTTAGTGTTAACGACCGAGAATCGGAATAACATTTGCACAGAGCCATTGCGCAGTCATCGAGGCACGCGCGGCTACCGAAACAGTTCACGGGATGGGAACGATCGGCAAACTTGCGTCGTATTTCTAATGAAATTACCGAAACCCAGTCCGGGATCGGTGAAACTTACTTCTCAGCGGCGCATCGAGGGATTGCAGGGAAACGAACGGCCGCGTCAATTTCCACGGGCAGGTCGTTGGATCCCAGACTCTCTCGGCTCGGCTCAGTTCGGCTCGGCGTGACTTTCGAGCGTCCAAGCCGTGCACCAAGATTAGGTGCACGTTCTGGAAACGTTGCCAGCAATGACGGCCCTCGAGAAACGGGCGAATATTTCAGCAACCGGGCGAGAGCAGCGTTGCTTATTATCGCGAGATCCCCCGGCCGCGATTGTTAAACGGGCCAATCTCGTGTCTCACATAGAAAAATGCCTGATATTTCGGAATCCCTTTTCGTTTTCCATTTTTCTGCTTCTTCTTCCAACGTACATTTTCACGTAACTTGGAAAATGCCCGAGTAAATACCGGAAATGATTGAACTGCTTTCAACTTATCAGAAGCGTAAATAAAATACGCTGGAATCTCGGTTGCGCGAATTAATCAGAGGGACGAGGACGATCGGCTAATGGAATAATTACAAAGAGAGTTTCATCGATTTTCACTACTTTCTATTTTGAGATTTCGAGTTATTTTCACTACGCTTATTAACTTGCCATGTTGTTGTATGCATCAAATCTTGTAATCGACTTTTAAACCTCTTCCCATAGTCCAATCTCGCTGAAATTTTGTATACACACTTGCTTCCGATGACAATAAAAGTAGAAAATAAAAATATGTAAAAGAAACTTTTTAAAAACCACGCTTATATTAAAATGCAATAAAAAGGAGAAAATAATTTTTTCCCTGGTTCTCGAATCCTGTTTTTCTTGGTTCTGGAATCCAGTTAAATGATTAATAATATTTTCCCCCAAAATTAGTTCAATAGTTCAATTGTGCAATAAGTTCAATATTTCTTCTGTTATAAAATTAGTGTCGGAATAGATAGAAAAATTCAATATAAATTTAAATAAAATCATGACATTAGTGACTATAAATAAATGCGTGGAGCGCTAAACTATATTGACGTAATCTTCGTGGGTGCTCCACGCATTTATTTATAGTCACTAATGTCATGATGTTATTTAAATTTATATTAAATTTTTCTATCTATTCCGACACTAATTTTATAACAGAAGAAATATTGAACTAATTGCTTAAAACTTTGGGGAAAAATATTATTAATCATTTAACTGGATTCCAGAACCACGAAAAACAGATTCGAGAACCAGGAAAATAATTATTTTCTCCTTTTTAGAGCATTTTAATATAAACGTGGTTTTTAAAAAGTTTTTTTTATATATTTCATTACGAAATTTATTTACTAAAGTATTTTACAGAAATATCTATAGTTTAATCGTGGCACAACAATTTCTGCAATAACACTGCACACCGACCGGAATCGTGGCACGAAAATTCAATTGCGCCGTTCTCGTCTCCTTTCATCGTTAATTATTTTAATAACAGGCACCTCAGTTTGTACAGGTATTTCTAACAGTAAACAACAACGCGTATCTATAAGCTTCCAGCTTCTTCCCATAATTAATCATGCATGAAAGAAAAAGGAAACCACGATTCAATCAATGCTAATTAAAAGATATCGGTGAACTGTGAATGTTTCGAACAAAATATGTTGTACATACAATGATCTATAGTTTTCTAGAAAATAATTAAGTGCGAAATTTGAAATGGGACAGCCTGCATATTCATTTTTGAAGTATGTACGAATACTTTGTACAGCCACTGTATAAAAGCATTTTCTTTTTAATTATTCCGAGATTAATTCCGTTCAATTTGTTTCGGTGTAGAAACGGAACTCTTGAACAGCGAAAACGATGCCGCGTTGCGAAACGAATTTTCTCCCACGAGCAGAATTTTCTAAAGATCGATCGGTGCCCGAGCATTTCGAGCGTCGATACTTTCACCTAATCGATCGACGGACCTCGTGATTTATAGAGATATTAAAATTGCTGGTTCGATGGTGCACTCGGCCGGCGCGGCGCGCGGCGCACCCGTAATATACCTCGCCAGCGTTTCTTAGCGTTTTATCGTGCTTATTTATGAAACCAGAGGAAACGACACTTCCGGCCAGAAACCGCTGGGCTATCTCCCGTCCCGACATATCGACCGTTCCGAGCCTAACCCTTCCCTGTGACCGAAATTTCCTCGTTTTTTCTTCTACCTCTCTGAACGCGCTCAATAAGAGAGTTCTCGCGAGCAAGGGGATGGTAAAACGTCGAATGAAGATAACGCTAGCGAAAAAAACAAAAAGAAGAAGAGAGGCTTTAGATGACACCGATATCTTTCAGTGACGCTGAACAGTTCGTACAGGGCGATTAATATTAGACCTACCGGAAGAGAAATGCGCGCCTTTCTCTCCGGCTCTGATAGGGAGACTGATTTTTTCGGACGAATAACTCCAATTTATTTATGCGCCGCGATAAGCTGCGTGGAATGCGAAACACTGCGTTCGTACACTTTTATGAGAGATTGCTAACTCGTTATTATGGCTACTTGCGGTAGGAAACATTCCTACCCGATAATATACGTCTTCTGCAGAGTTTTTAGAATTAATAGCCTGTTTGGCAGACAAGAATTAATTCCTCTTCTTTCGAAGACATCTACAGGAATTCATCTAGGGTAAATGTACCTATTACTGCGGTATTTTTTCCCAACGTGATTAACATACACAGTAATTAGTGCATGGCACTTTTTCGTCCGCGATAATACGTACAAAATGTCATAGATTTTATTTTTTAACACTAAACTTATCACTGCCGGTCAAATGACCGGTTTTATATTTCTCATCTTAGAATTATTGAAATGATGAAGTTGCTTACATGGAAATTGATTCGATAAACTTCTTCATCCAAGCACATATTGTAATAAAAATAAATAGAACCTTGTCATTTTTGTAAGGTAGAACATTTTAATCGTTTTTAGTACTCAGTAGGTTTAGTGTTAATATCTTCCTATGTTCTATTAGATTTTGAGATTAAAACAAAGTTCGATCGAAGCTTGATACCCTAGTAATTTGCAGACACCAGAAAATCGAGAATTTTATGCAAAGTTTCTATTCTAAGGAGACTTCGACAGCATATTCGAAAATCATCGAAATCGGTGACTGTTCCGCAATTTGGCCACCGATATTGGCGACTTTCCCTGAGCATCTTATCCCCTCGTTGGCTTTCATTTATTTAGACGGTGTTCGAACGGCTGGCTGCTAGAAATCGTCACGAACGCTCCCGGACAGCCCAATATAATAGTTCACCGTTCCCCGTGAAATCCTGACTGAATCGGGTCGTATCTTATCGAGCGGCAGCGACAGGCCGGTCTTTGAGCACGAACCCACGCCAAAGCAGAAAGAGAGTATCGATCTGCAACATCTGCGACATCCTCGTTCGGCTGCTCAAGAATTATTCAGTTCACGAGTCTCCGCGTCGCTACAGGCCGCCTCTTTATTTCGTCGAGGTCTCTCCACCCCCCTCGGGCCTCACCGCCCCCGCAACGTTTCCGCTGCCGGTGCCAGAGATCACTGCAATGAATACGCTATCGCTTGTTACTCGAAACTGCGGCCGAATGTGTAACATCCATCTTGAACGTTCAACGAACCTACTTCCTCTCCCCCTCTTTATCCATTTCCTGTCGCCGTTTCCTCAGAATTTCGAGCCCGAGTAGCAAGATTTTCAGGTTAACTCGGCCCCAGAGTGGTGCACCGATCAAACGTGCCATTCTGCTTTTCGAGTTTATAAAAATAACTTTGTTCGGTGAATGCACCGGTTCTATCGATTGCCACTTGTCAAGGGTGATGAACCGACCCCTACTTTCCTGTTGCCACGAGTACTAGGAGAACGTGCCCTCACTTTAATATGTACAGTCATCGTTTGCTTCATAGTAAGCAGTTTTCATATGTAGATGCAATGTTTTATTGATGGTCGAGTGGAGTGGAGTCCACGGAGTGAATATATCCAACATAAAATTGACCAATTCGAACGTCTTACGATTTTCAATGGATATAAGAGAAATATAAAATTTATAATTGTTGTAAACTGAATTTACTTTCTTTAGAAAACAAAAACAAAAGAAAACAAACCAATACTGGGCGCATCGGCTCCCCGCGTTTACTCGAATAGCGTTTCACCCCGGAGCATGACGGATCAGTTTAAAGAAGTTCTCACTTCAACAATCATTAACACTAGAACTACCACACATTCATTTCAAAATTCTTCACGTTACATTTTTTCCCTCAATGACGTGATGACTTTTGCAGCGATAACTAAAGGTGTAATATACCATAATGAATTTTATTTTTGTTGAATTTATTCAGAATCAAAATAATTTGGTATCATGGCTACTTGTACCAATACCAGTCATTTTGACTGGTACTTCTCTAAGTGGAAAAGTATGCTATAATCTTTTTACCGAACCCGAAATCGTTTATTAGATATTTAAATAGGTTTATTGATGTGTTGCCATTAAATTTTATCGCACGTAACGTCTTATTTTGGCCCCACAACATAAACATAGCTGCGATGTAACGTAACATAGTTATCGATGTTGTTTCACGCGGTCATTTTGTATACCATAGCCGTTGGAATAGGACCTAATTATTTTTTATATAACGATATTTAACGAAAATCTCTGAATGGAATGCTCTGATATTGAGGATGGGGAATTGTATGAGCATGAAAAAAGTAGATCAGTAGAAAATAAAATGGAACTTTATAGTGATAATAGTAATATGTAATGAGATTATAGAGACAAAGAAATTGTTCACGAGTCCACGGAAAGTGAACTATAAAAATTTTGAATTTACGTAAAAGAAGACGTGCTTGCGTGCCTTCAAGTTCTGAAGATGAATATGAAAGTAACAAGATCATCAAAATGAAAATGCCGCAGACGGAACCAGTTGGGAAAAAATAAAAGAAGGGTCTATACTGCTGGAAGATTACCACTATGTATTCTATTATTACATATTTTTTAGAGACCAGTCATTTTGACTGGTCTTGTAGAAATTGGAAAGAAAGTTCTTGCGGTTTTTAACTATTAAATTCAAATGCAAAACTGTAAGAACTTTCTTTCCGACCTAATAGCTTTGTCTGTTATTAGTTCTAGTGTTAAATACGCAAGTAAAGCAAAGTTTGCAGTATTTCTCGCAAGAAAACTCTACTGGACGAGTTATGTACTAATGGTTACAGTTGTTTTTCTTTCGCTAGCAGTCTCTCAGCCTTAAATAAATGCTTGGACGTGAAAACTCGAAAAACGGAGTTTCTAGATGCATAATCTTCTCGGATAAGCCTTGAATCCGCGTGTTTCTGAATATATACCTGCATGCCGGAGCTCGTTATTTCGGGTCACTTCGACCGTGAAGTCTCTTTTAATAGACTTATAAATTCCAGTCCGTCCTGATATTGCGTAACGACGTCATTTGCCTCGTAAACGCGAGCCATTACGAGGCGACGCGGTGCAATTTCTTTGGCAGAGGCGAAAAAAGACAGGGGTAGAGGAGGTGGAGGAGCGAGAAAAATGTCACGGCGCAGGATGCCCACGATTCCTTGGAATCCTCCTCGAAAGTGGGACACGCGTTCCGAAAATTAACCTCTCTTACGATCCTGCGCACGCGGCTGGGAATCATTGAAAATTCGAGACACGGCGCGCGGCGTCTCTTCGACACGATCGGATCCGTGTGCACTCGGCTAAATCACAGCATCGAGTTTTACTTAATTAACGGACTCCCGGGGACCGGATCGTCCACCTTGCGCCCGGGGATTCCAATTATTACAACAGCTTCTTGGCCGTGAAGTTGAAAGTTTCGCGCAGTTTGTGTGATGCAATTAGTCGAGGAATCGATGCAAGTTGCTCGAAGAACTGGGGATTACGCGTTTAATCGCGGGAGAGAGGAAGAGAGAGAGAGAGAGAGAGAGAGAGAGAGAGAGAGAGAGAGAGAGAAATTGGAAGCTATGGGCGAATTTTCCGGACGATTTAACGGCGAAGAGAAGAAAAGTTCTCGCGAGATTATGTGCTGTTGCCTTTACCAATCACGGCGATTGATAAATTTTCCAATCACCGTTTGAGCGAGTGTAGCGACCGGGGTAGAACACGAGCAATGGGAGACAAATTGCAGCAGAATTCCGGTAGATGTAAAGTGCTAAGCGGCGTGTTTGCTTTTCGGGGTTCCGTTTTCCAGCGAAGGATCCTTTCGGATACCCTGAAATTGTTATCCGTGCCTCTCGGAAGGAAAAACACGAAGGGCCGGATGCGGTGAATAGTACGCCTGTACAATGTACCAGTCGACGAATTCGGGTACCCTGGGTCGAAGTACACGCGATTCAAGAGTTACAGGGAAGCTATACGTAGCAGATTGTCGGGTTTTATTGCCCAGGGCGAGAGCCGCGCCGGTTCGTCCCGTGACAGGAGCAAAGGCAACGCATTCTATGTGTGTATATCTACCGGAGGACCGAAAACTGGCACGCGCTGTAACCCGCGTCAAAGGACGCCAGATCGCGGCGCGGCGTTGCGCTTCACTTTGTACGGTTTTTCTCTTTGTGCCGGGGGTGGGCTACACCGACGTGCCCTTTTTCGCCGATCGAATCGCACAGGATAGAATTCGGTTGCCGTTACCGATTCGGGCATGATTGGCACGCGTTCCGTACCCGTGGATAAGGCTTGATTGCATTCTAACGGCGGAGCGCGATTGCCGCACAACGAATTTTTGGCATGCACTCCCTGCAAAAGGAAACTCACGGGCTTCCTGGGCGATGCGGCTGGGTCTCTTCTCCTTTCACTTGTATGTACAGGCTGCATAAAAGTAAGTATATAGCTGGTGGTAGCGTGATTACATACACCTCTTTAGCGATACACCTCTTGTAAAAGATAGTGCAAGAATGTCCTTCACCTTCACTTTGAAGATCAGGCTGACTGTTTCTTTGCATCGTATAGTACTCGTGACGGGGAACGAAAGTCTCACAGAAGCCATGGGTCTCAAGACAACCGTTCTCTTAAACAACAACTTCAAAGTTTAAGACATTTGATTCTGTCTAGAGGGTGTCCCAAAATGGTATAAACCCAGAGGGGTGATTCTATGCCTCTGAATCGATGGGGATTGGTAAAAGTCCGCGCAAAAATGTCCTTGACTCTTCAATTTCAAGGTCAGACTTATTTTTTCTTAGCCTCGTATAGTATGCGTGACGGGGAGCAAAAGTCTCACCGGAGCCATGGGTGTAAAATGATTTTAAGAAGTAGTAAAATCGTTTTCCAGACAATAAAATTATTGAAGATGGAGTAAAATCATTTTTTAGACAGAATAAAATTATTTGAAGATGGAGTAAAATCAATTTTCAGACAGAATAGAATGATTTTAAGAAGGAGAATCATTTTTCAGACAGAATAAAATTATTGAAGATGGAGAAAAATCAATTTTCAGACAGGATAAAATGATTTTAAGATAGAGTAAAAGTTTCGTAAAATATTTTATCCTGTCTACAGGGTGTCCCAAAATGGTATAAATGTTTTATTCGAAGCCTCGAAGAGAGGTAAGTCGTCTGCGACATCTTGAGTACGAAAATGAGGTCGATGTTGATCGGAAATCGTTAGGGACGTGTTTATTCATTATTATTGTTTGCCTGGTTGTGAGTGAGACAACGTTTCTAAAAGCGAGCCGAAGAACGCACACACACATACACAGAGAGAGACCGTCGTTGTCAGAATTCGACCTCGGTGGTTTCCGGGCCATCGGGATGCACGGTGGAAATAATGAACGGGACCCGGGCAATTACGTCGTTACTCGCCGAGACATTGCTGCTGCCCACTGAATCGCCTATTCAATTAGGAAGCCGTCGCGTATCGGTAAACGAATAAATGAATGCATGCTAATCGGCTCCCTTGATCTTGGTGGCGATAACGGCGGGTAATCGTGCCGCGCGCATACATGTTCAACGCGTTGCCGATGACACGCGATACGCGATAGAGTTTATCAGATATCCAGGGTCGAGTGGATCGAGCTGGGGCCAGTGGTGGATTTGATAGAGGATCACTTGAGAATTCAATTGGGAGATTAAGTTTCGCGATAGATGGTAAATTAATAAGTAAGTATGTATGTATGTATGTATATACGCGCGCGCGCGCGTTCTGTTTATTACGGAATTTTTATCAACGCGGTGAGCTTCGCGAGCAACGATTTTGTGTCACGAAAAATGGCATAGAGAGCACAGAAAAGTGTGTGAAGAAAGAGAAAGAGATATACAGGGTGCCTCGATTGAAGCTAAAAATGATTTGAAACTAAATTATTCTTGTTGGGAATAATTTTTGTTTAAGTTGGTATATGTATAATGTGAGGAAGAATGGTTGGTATGAGCGAGTGTGAAAAAGACTTGTAGTAAAATAAAAATAAAACTTCATTAAAACTACAATCTTAACAATTCTAGATTTTTGTGTTCTCGGATAATCGTAGAAGGATAAACATTTCCGGGGTAAAAATGTGCACTAAAACTATTAGGTTGTGAAGAAAGAAATGCAGGATTTTTGTTCCTTTGTTTTAATTGCAATTTTATATGAATAAATATTTACCTTAATTAAATGAGTTGTACGTCATTTTAAAGCTTGTTTTATGCTCTATTTAATTATGCTATATTGATATTTAATTTTATTCAAAATTTTATTAAATTATGTGGCTTTATTTCAGGAAGTCGAAAACGCGATTATCGCATTACTTTTTTCTATGAGTTCAAACTAGGCCGAAGTGCCGCTCAAGCGGCTCGGAATATCAACGAAGTACTTATGGGTCGAAGATAATAGTTTGAACTCGTAGAAAAAAATAATGCGAAAATCGCGTTGTAACATCCTGAAATAAAATATAATTTAATAAAAATTTGAATAAAATTATATATCAAAAGGATTACCAAATAGAGCGCAAAACAAGCTTTAAAATGACATATAACTCATTAAAGTAAGGTAAATATTTATTGGTATAAAATTGCAATTAAAACAAAGGAACAAAAATCCTGCATTTCTTTCTTTACAACCTAATACAAACTGCATCAGTGAATATCGTTGAAAAATTTGGTGATTGACAAAAGGGTTGAAAGACAACATTGCGTCATGTGTTTCAACAAAGATTTGCCCCTGTGCCAGATGGGTCGACACCGTTCTGCGAATGGAGTACACGACCGTAAAAGAACGAGTAAGAAGGAAGCACGCGTACAAATAAATCGGATTATTATTCTTATCAATTTCTCGATCTGAGCCATTCAACCGCGACAATAGTTTCTCCCCAGGTCCCGTTCCTTCGATACAGTGAACACGATTCCGCGCTAGGATCGAGTTGTTCATGGCGTAAGATACGAATCCGTGATATCGTCGAATCAATGCAGAACGATTATAAAGGAGGGACAAACTCGATTCCACAGGCCGCGAGGCAGGATTGTTCCATCTATGCAGACGGTTCTCCATAGGTATCTGGAGCACGAGGAGTGCACCGACTCGCGAGAGTATTCATCCGTAAAGTGGGCCAGCCACTGTTTTTGTAATTCGCTCGCTGGAACAGCCGAACTTTTAGATAAAAAGTTTGTTAGCCTCGCTGACGTTCGCGCGAATTCAGCGCAACGGCTCCGTGGCCGCGATGCTGCTCAATTCGCTCCTGAAAACGTTTCCTTCTTTTGTCCTGCCCCTTGCGACCCCTTCTAAGAGGATAAATACATATAGTGGAGCGAAGATCGCGGATAGCAACGAGGCGAACATCGCGGCAAAACCAAACCACTGCACGGTGGGTATTCGGCCCGAAAAGTCGGAAAAAAGTCGATTTCAAAAATTTGCGTGAGTAGAACAATTTTTGCTGGTCAACGTAATTAGAGATCTGAAGAATAAGATTTCAGTATTGTTTTTTTTATTTTTACACCCGTGAAGTAGTATTTTAACGAGACACACTCGTCATGGAGATTTTAAACAAAGTCTAACAAATATGAATATCATGCATTTTTTTTAAATTGAAAAAAAATTGATTCGTTTGTAATCAGTGTTTAAGGATTAAAATAAATGTAGCCATACAAAAAATAATTTTCTTTTCTCTTCTACGACATTTTTTGGGACAACGACGGTTTAATCGCTGTAACTGTAAAGAAAATAATACGGCAACGGATTAAACAGTCTCTGAAACAGGATTCGTTCATTAGCGATTTTCAAGTGTTTTAAGAAAATTGTGTAAATTCTTACACTTCCACACAGATTTCAATTCCTTATCATCTAAATTAGTATAGCTATTAATATTTGAACATAATCAATAATTCCGTTTCAGTAAAGAAAAGTTAGATATCTTCTTTCGTACCTAAAAATGGTAAAATAATAGATCTCTAAGCTAAGATAGTATTTCTTCTATATACACATAGCAGTTATAATATTATTTTCAGATCTTATGTCTACCATGCGCGTTTTATTTATTTGGAGTTCCCCATAGCGAGCGTTCTCGAACATTCTGCACGTGTTTTCCGTCTTGTCCGCCAGTGTTCTCTTGAAAACGAATCATGAAGGTCTAATTGTGGTTCTTGTCGAGAGCCGGCCGTGTTCCCAATTTTCCCCGGGTTCGTGCTTCAGCTCTTCTTCCGTAAACTCGGAACTTCCGATTTGTTTTTCTATCGAATAACCTATAAACTCCGAATTCTTCGGGTAAACCGAAACTTTCCCCGCGGAGAAGTTGCCTTCGAACTCCCAATTAAATATCTTCCTATTCAAACCCGAAGCCCTCGATTTATCTTCTTCGGTAATCCTTCAAGAGTCCTATGTATCTTTGCTCGAACTGAATCACGAAGTTTATCGGAGAACCGTCGCGTCGTCGAACTAGCGATACGATTTCACAGAAATTCGGAACGTTCGTTGCACTCGGACTTCATTTTTCCGAGTGGAAAGATTGCGTTTTCGACATTTTACGCGAAATGTCGGTGCGACCAGGTGGCTTAAAAATGTTTTTTTGCTGGGAAACGATTTGTCCGTTTAACATCGGCAAAGAGGAAATGCCGAACGGCGTACTTTTTGATATTAAAAGTCGGGCGAGAGATGGAATGAAAACACTGAGTGAAATTGAAATGAAAAACACTACGTTCTCTCGTACGAAGAGCTTCAATTTGATTTGGACCATCCTGGTTTTAGAAAGATTCGCCTCGTCGAACATGTACCTCAAATATTTTATGAAATTCGTAATCCTTGAATATTCGACGTACACTTTCAATTTACAATCGTTGTATACATATGTATATCAAACTCATTAATATTTCTAAAGCAGCACGTTCTACCCAGAACCATACAAACTTCAACAAAACCACGTTATTGGAAATACCGGGACTGTAAAAGACTGCAAGCACAGGACTCATTAAAATTCCTACTCGCAAACATAATTACCATTAAAATTCCCACAAAACCACGTTAATGAAAATATCACGCATTCGCGTTGCGACAAACACCAGGATGATTAAAATTTCAGCAAAGTTTCAAGCCGTTTCGAGTTTTTAAACTGGAAACTGCAGAAATTCTACGGCGACGTGGCAACGGGACTATTAAAGGTTTCAAGTAAAACTGCCGATTAAGTTTAACTGAAAAAGGCTCGAGAACTTCTGCAACAACCATACACCGAACCCTCCAAAGTTTCAACGCGTTCACATTGCAACGAACGGGGCCGCGAAAATTCCGATGAAACCGCATTAATGGAAACACCGAAGCCTCGGACCGTTTGAAGAGCTTACATTGTGGCAAACACCAGGCCTATTAAATTTTCAAGGAAATCACATGGCTGCAGAAAAGAGGCTTCCAGTGATCAATCACTAGTAGAGTCGCCAGATTAAAGCTCCTACTCTTTAGACTATTCCCCCACGCTTCGGCCACGGTCCGATCACGTGACACGTTTCATCTGTTATGCACGTGTCACAATGACGCGTGATTAATCCGGTACTGACAGAGAGGGGGTCACTTTTTCCCCTCGATTCGAGTCTATTCCTGGCGACACTTCACTTTTGGTTGCTAGAGGTGTGCGAGATCCCGAAAATTTCTATCGAAACTTAACCCTTTGCACTCGGAGCCATTTTAATTCGAAAATCAAACATTTCTTCCGACCTAAAATAATTCCAGACATTATGATTTTTTATTTTATGGACATGAAATTGATATAATACCTCGTACAATACTTAGATGATTTTGCATAAGTTCGTGCTCGATTTGAAAATAAAATTCATTGGTTAAATTTTAGAGAATACAGCTTTATTAATCAATTATATTTCTAACTGTAAAAAAGAATGGTAATTATATACACTGGTGGCCAAAATGATAAGGCACCTCAAGATTTTTAGCAATGAACATTCATTTGTACATATATGCATGTAGTAAAATCATCTAATATTTAATAATGTAACCAATATTTTGAATATCGCACAGCAACTTTTAATGGTGACTCTCCGAGTCATCACTTGCACGCTAAAGGTTAAATACTTTCAATTCAGGGTCGTATCCGATGAAGTCAGTCTCGAAATTTCGTGTACCCGATCCTTATTTTTTCGGGTTCTCGTACATCGGCATCAATCACCCGCCCGTGATTCAGTAAATCGATCGGAACCGTGGTGTCGCGGTGTCCGCCATTCATCCGTCGAGACGTCTTCGTCGACTTTGCTCGTGTACAGGAGCAAAAACGAGTCGCTCGAAAAACGCGACACGGATGCGTAGCGAAGGCTCGTTAATCCTGGTTGGGTTCCGTGGCTCGCCTTAACAGTCCCACACCGTGTACACAAGGTAACAGAGAACCCGACGAAAGCAGACGAAAGAAGAAGTAAAAAGAAAGAGAGGAAGAAAACGGAGGTTAGAACGAGACCGAAAGAAACTGCTGGCTGGAGAGAGGCGAGCAAACGGAAGCTTGATATCTCTCATCCGACGATGGACAGTAGTTTAATTAGTTCGTTAGCCTTTCCAGTTAACTTGCCCTTTCCCCTCCCGCGCTCTTTGTTCCCTTTCACCTGAGACCCGAGGATCGACCCGCGCGATCCACGGATTCACGAAACCGTTCACGTATCTGGGAGCCTTGCCAAAAGTCGCGCTAGCGGGGGCGGACGCAGTGTGTACACACCCCGGTATGTTGATAAATATTGCGGACGTTTTATGGGGGATCGATCGCAGACCGCGGTACGTGCGGTATTTTTGTGTACCGTGTGGCCGGTAAATTACACCGGAATGACGAGGGGATCGCGAGGAAACGGGAGACGGAGAAAGAGAGAGATAGAGAGGCCAGTGGCCGCGTCTTTTATCGCAGAAAAATTGGTTAGACTGGTGTGATGTGTCTATGTGCCTGAAGCAGTTCCGAAAATAATCGTGTAATCGCTTGCCGCGTGATCGGCGACCACAAAAATTAAACAACTCTTTTTTTCAGTATGAACAAATAATTTATTGCTGTTTTTAGACCCGTTACCGTGGCTATTATCCCTTTATTTTTACGCAGTTCGCGCGAGTACTGAAACAGACGATCGGTGCGGCGAGAATAAATTTTGCCGTGGAAAATATCGATGTAGACACAATAAATATTGTTGTGTAAAATCTGATGATATACGACGTTCTCAGGGCACACACGAGCACCGGTATAATTACGGATAAGAGTCGCAATAAATAAGGAACGGTAGCAGCGTGTATAAAGTCACCGAGACGAGAATAATTCCTGCATAATTCACTCGTTCGTGATACGGGGCGGAATAGCATTCTCGCGGTTCCCAAATCGACGCGGCACTTTGGAAGGAAATCGCGGATACCATCGAGCTCTCCGGGTATCTCTTTACATATTACACCCCGTAGAATCGGAATAACCGTTCGCAGAAGGGATGTTTGCCCCGAAAATACTCTGCCTTGCCTTGAGTTACGAGCCATTTTATCGTTGCCTTCGGCGCGCGCGCACCATGCGACTTTTTTATCTGGGGAATTTCTCTATTTTCCAGCAGCGCGAAAAATCCGAGCTTCCTGCTGGAATTTAATACACTCATCAAGCTCGTATTGCACGCATATTCTACGTTTTTATCTGTTTTTATTTGTTCCTTTACAACGACGTTACTTGCCCGTTTCACACTGAACCCACCACTGTACGTTCTCTCATTGTATATTTGTTGAAATTGTAACGATCCATTCATAGGAAATGATTACAAAAATTTTATTATGGGGGCTGATATTATACTCTCTCTGTGCTATAATAATAGTAGCAAGTGAATATTTAAACGGGAATGGTTATTGGCGGAGCCTTCAATCAAAATCAATGTTTCATGACATCTGTTATTTGTTTTGACACATCTTTCAATTTTTAGGATAACCTAATTATGTATTACGAATTACATATAACTATTTTTCTAATTTCATCTGCTGATCGAAATCTATTGTTTTATTTCAGTTGAATATCAATCCATTGTAAAAGTAAGATGAAAAAACAAGTTATGCTGGAAGCAATGAAGAACGATGGCTCGAATAATTTTAAGCTCACGCATATAGGGAAAGCAAAGCTTCGCAGCCAAGGGATCCTGCCTACAAGTTTAAAATGCAGTAACGAAATTACTGAAAAATCCAGAAACTATTTGAACACTCAAAATAAAAATTAGAAGTAATATTTTTAAGTTATTGTTCAATGTAATCTAGTTTTTTGATAATAAATGTAGCATTCTATATTTATTTTCTTATGCTACTATTATTATGGGGCAAATTAAATTCATCAAGTGCTGCTATTATTATGGGACACAGGGATTACATACTATAAATGCTGTCAATGGGGCATGAATTAATAACTTTTAAACGTGTATCAATTCAATTGTTCAAATATTTAGGTAATTTTCTATTCTCCTAATATCTTTCTGCAAAGTAGAATTAATTTCCATCCACCAATCCAATAAAAAGCATCGTTAAATGAATCGGTGAAATAAAATGAAGGTGTAACAGACTATCAATATTTTAGAGTTAATCCGCCGTTTTACAAGTTTCGAGAATTAGATTAACAGGTTAACTACCAGACCAGCACAAAGTCAGCATGATTTATTCAGGGAAAGCAGCGCAAACATAAAATCGAAGTGATTTACTTAGTGAAACAGAAATTAAGTAAAGATTTATTACAGCCATTACTCTCTCAGCTCAATATATAAACTAGACAAATAACTCCGTCATTCCCACGCGAATAATAGCATACTCAACATCATAAAAAGAAATTGGTTCAGCCTACTGTTCTGTCGAGAAAACTGTAAGTAGCGCGCAGTATCTATCGAATACTAATACATACAGGGTGTTTCACCCGATTTCGACATCTTGATTTTCTCGCTCTTGTTATTCTTAGGGGGACATATTCCGAGTGAAGATCATATGAAGATGAGCTTCATATTTTTTAACGGAATGTAGTATTTTTTAATACACAAATTCATGCAGCTGGACATAAAAAAAGGCACTAACGTATGTCGAAAAGGTTACTCGCGGATGTTATGAAACGGACAGAAATTCGGCTCTTAATAGATTGATCAATAGACTGCGGATCTTTATGCAAAGTAAAAATGTTTGCATTGATTGCAGGACACAGGATCCAAATAAAAATTGTATTCTTCTTTTAATTATCTTGTTAAGCTGAAACTAATACATTGATGCCCTTAATATTTTTAACATGTCTCATCATTTTTGTCTATTGATCAATACTGCAGCAGCATTACTACACAGTAACAAGCAACAAAATGGAACGACCTGTGCCGAATAAAAATATTCCCATTCCAGGCATAACTGGTGTTCAATCTATGCAGCATTTACGACGTCGTAACACTAAAACCTACCGAATAGAATTGTCCGCGGCGTTGACACTGAACGGCATAAAGTATTCACCGGTTTGGGGACCACGAGTACGTTAAATGCCGCTCGGTGGCCATTTCGCAAAGAAACCTCCGATATAAATATTTTTCAAGGGGGATTTCCGGTCGGACATTCATGGTCAGACGAGACGTCCGTCTCGCAGCACGATCTGTACGTGTCCGAGCGATACTTCGACAGGCCGTAGTCTCAAAAATAAAAGCAACATCCGTTACAAACTGAAATATTAAAAGGCAACTGTCCGATACGGCCACACTAATAATTCCGTGAGTGGCACTTTCGAGCCGGCATGCGGCAGCCCGGTATTAGCACATTTATTACAGTCATTCGGTTGCGAAATACGTTTGTCGTGAACCGGGACAAATCGTAAGACTGCTGTACAAGCGTTCATATCGACAGTAACACCACCGATGCTCGAAAACTTGAGGCAGTTCTGGCGATTTGCATGTTTATTCTCGCATCATTTTTAGAAAATAAGTACCGTATCATTCGTTTCTCTACTTCGAATCACGAACAGGCCTTTCTGCTCCAAGGAAATTACAGTAGACTCGCGTAGACACTTGTGCATTTCATTGTAATAGCTCCACATGCCTCAACGTCGCAGACTAATCAATTCTGCGTATATTCAATAGCCGCGGCCTGTCCCCGCGAACGTTTCATTAAAATGACTAATATTAATTAATCGATGACCCCGTTCGGGCGATTAAGATAGAAATCCGCAGGCTGGTAATTAGTTTGGTGGATAAATAATAACAAGATAGGGTATCGGCCGGTCCCCGGTAATTAGTTTCGTAGATAAATAACAAGATAGGATTCGCGGTCTAGTAATTAGTTTGGCGGGGATATCGGGTGAAAATGAACGGTCGGCGAACCGACAGGGCGGCGATCGGTAAAGGGAACGACGACGTCCGGGGCACGCGTGAAATATCGTCGACGCGACGTCGGACGTGTACGTCGCACCCGGATAATACACGCCTGGAGCATGCCTCTTAAGTACTTTGCACTAGATACCGGTGAAAGCATTGCAAACCAGTTGCCGCCGGTCATAATATCGTTTTATTTATTGGCACTGCCGCGGCGAGGCAGAGGCGTGCAATTGTATATACGAACTGCACCGACGCGACGCGACGTGACGGGCCGCACAGTGCGCCTTAAGCCGCGTTCACGCTAATTGCGGGGAAACACCTGTCGCCACGCTTGTCCATCATTTTCCTTCAATTTGACGGCCGTGCCGGGGGCTGCGTTTCTTATTATCGGCTCGTCGCATGCGAAATGCGCCATTTTATGACGCAAACCTCGCGAAGCGTATGAAGTATCCGCACTTCGCGGTGTATTTGCAGAAAGAAATACGGTAAATCCTCTATAAACGAAAAAGCCTCGGGGAGGTACGTTTGCATTTTTCAAAGGCCGAGCCGAACGTGGAGAAAGGACTGCGCGTGTGAAGAGAGACCGCGCGCGTCTCTTTCTTGCCCATACGTTGTCCTTCCTCGCGCCCGAAACGTTCATCGTCAATTAAAACACTAAATACAGTTGAAATTATATCGTGTTTGGTATTATTTTAATCAGAAAAATGCCCCAAATATATTAGTGAAAGTTTCATAAAAAAATAAGTAATAATAAAATAGATTTTATCTCAAGATTTTATCAATAGAATTTAAGTATTATTTTTCAAGTGAAAACTGTTTTAGGCGCACCGCGTACACAATTGTCGGGCGGTGAATGAGTCTGATCCGTCACGCTCCGTGGCGAAACGCCGCTCGTGTAAACTCGGTCGAAGTTTTCACTTCGGCTGTTTTCAAAACATCGACAATTTATCGTGGATAAATATTATCCACGGTAGACCACTAAGACGTAAAGATATAAAGCAGGATTGGACACTCTCCGGACAGACCTCGTAGGTCGCAGCGAAATGGAACAAGCCGACGAACAAGATGGTCTACTGGAGGCGGCCGGAAGTCGTTGTTTTCCGGGATGTTCCGTTTATTAAGCACGGCAGGATTACACGGTTGTTTCGCCGTCTTTGCTGCTTTTTATCGAGGTCGAAGGAGTTGGCGATACTAAAGGTTGATTTACGGTAGCAGCCCGGTAACGGTACGCTGCCGTCGTCTCTACGGTCATGGTTCTGTCGCAGCCGGTAGGATCCGCGATATACTGCCAGTCACAGGCCCCGGCCATTCCTCTCGCCACTCGCGAGCCTAATTTCCCTAAGCGTATTCAAGCTTCAGATCCGGTGTACGGTGGCCACCGGCCCTCATTAAATATTATTCATCGCCGCTCCGTGCGCGACGGCTGTTCTACAGCATTCAATGTCACTTTGAAGTACCATCATTGTACCATGATTGGACTCTGCTGGTGATGATTAAGTACGCCGAGCTCCCTTTAAACTCCCGATGGATATAAGAGGGTGTAATGTGGTGTATCATCTGAGCGAAATACGTGCACACTGATTCGAACAATGCACAAGAATAAAACATTCGATGTGAGGAATGATCAAGTTCTCGTCGTGTTCCAATCGTAACAAATTTTTCCGAAAAATTTCATCTCGCGAGGAGCAATGTCGCAGCCGCGCGTGCACCTGCTGTCTCGAACGTAAACTTTCATTGCAATCTCTCATTTCCTTTTAGCGAGGAGGAACGGCGTGCAGGAAAGCGACGATAAAAGACAAGAGAGACGGACGACCTCGGAGAGGTGTCACAGCCAGATGTTAACGATAATATTTATGAATTTTTCAAGTCCACCCTGGCCAGATGATTGTACATACACGAGACAACGTCGCGCCGAGAACGCACGTTCTGCTCGCCGAATTCGAGAACAGCTGCACACACTGCAAACTTTCTACGGGGACTTGTTAGATGAATCTTTTACACTTGCAGAAAATATTCTTCCAGATTTTCTTGGGAAGACGCGAAGTTCTTGATTTCTCACCCCGCAGGAATTGAGCAAATTGTCGCGAGTATGAAATTTACAAAAACTAATTTCGATACTCTCGGTTAGAAATGAACATCGCAGCTCGTTTGGTTAAAAACATCAGTGTTTATGAGAACTCGTTCCGTTGGTAATTTTTCGAGCGCGGGAGTTAACAAGATCCGATACAGGTCGAATCGAAATTCCCGGTGAATCAAATCCAGGAGCACGGGGAAACGTAATTATCCTGGCTACTCATCGCTTCGCGGTAACTCGCCAGCGAGCCAACAAAAACTATTCCAAGCAACTAAGTTCGCCGGCAACCATGTATCTTCTTAGCGAGCACAAAGGCCTCAACTTCACCACAATTATTCTCCTTCAACGTTGGAAAGAAACCACGGGGGCGATTCCGCGGGAGGAACGAGCAATCTTCATCGAGGGTAGTTTCGCGAAGTCTCACAAATCAGCTGGACGCGTGTAACTCAACGTAGCGCTGTGTACTTTACCGAAATAAACGGAATTTACAACCCGGCGCGGCGTATCGTGGGTTTACAATGTCCCGGCCAACGGAAAAACTTTCCGACGGGGTTCGGGCTAGGTTAGGTGAAGTGAACTGAAACAGTTTGAAACCTGCCGATGGAAAATAGAAAAACGAACAGAACAATCCAACGAATGTTAGTATTGTATTTATTCTATGGAATAGTAAGATTCTAGTATTATTTGCTGGTTGTCGTGTTGCACTTGCCTTGGTGAGTAGAAAGTTTGTCTTCGGAAGAATTCAACTTTCTACGGTGTATTCCACATGATATCCTTCGCCGATTATTGACTCCCTGCAAAAAGAAAATTGAATTAGATTTGGAAAAACTGGAAATACTTAGCGTAAAGGTACAGATATAGTGGATGCGTGAAGATCGAAGATAGCGAAGAGGTGAACATCGCGGCAAAATCAAACCAATGTACTAATAAGATGAATTCGACACAATATACGGAGCTGTTGGAGATGTCTTAACACCATTTACAGAAGAAATTGAGACTGACAATTTCATTTTTCAGCATGCTAACTCCTCAATTCATGCATCAAGACAAACAAAGGAGTGGTTAGACAACAAAAATGTGAGGATTTTGACATGGCCAGCTTGTTCGCCAGATATAAACCCAATTGAGAATCTTCGGGGAATACTTGCAAGCAAAGTACATGGCAATTGTAAACAGTACAACACTGTTTCTGAGTTTTGGATTGCGGTGAACGAAGCGTGGACATCCATCGAAGCAGAAACTCTTCGTACTTTGATTTCATCAATGCCTAATCGAATTTTCAACGTTATTCGAAGAAATGGCAATTATACTAAGTCTTAATTTGTAAATATAGAAGAAATTTTCGATAATCTTGATGTTATCTACTTGAAAAACGTGTGGCTTTATGGAAATTTCGCAGTTTGTTTTTTGTTAAACCATATAACTTTACGTTTTTCTGTAAATAAATAATATATCTATGGATGTAATCATGTAAATGGTTTCTTTTATTAATCCTAAAATGCTATTGTACATCTGCTTCTCATTAATATGACATAATTATAAGATTTCACCAAAAAATCAGGTGGTTCTATGATTATTTCGGGCAGTGTATAGTACAGTAAATTCTCTATAATCGCAAATGCCTCGGGGGGATTTGTTTGCATTTATCGATCTTGGGCCTACGTTTTTCGAGCTTCAAAGGCCGATCCGAACGTAGAGAAGGAACCAAAGGCCGAGCCGAACGTAGAGAAGGACAGCACGTGTAAACAGACATCACGGCAACCGTCGATGCGACGGCACCTGTTTGCATTTATAGATCTTGGGCCTACGTTTTTCGAGCTTCAAAGGCCGAGCCGAACGTAGAGAAGGACAGCGCGTGTAAACAGACATCACGGCAACCGTCGATGCGACGGCACCTGTTTGCATTTATAGATCTTGGGCCTACGTTTTTCGAGCTTCAAAGGCCGATCCGAACGTAGAGAAGGAACCAAAGGCCAAGCCGAACGTAGAGAAGGACAGCGCGTGTAACGCGAGACCACGCGCGGGCCTTCGAGCTGTGCCGGCGACTGCGACTCTCCGCGTCTCTTTCTTTCATATACGCTGTCCTTCCTTGCGTTCGAAACTCTCATCGTCAATTAAACCACTAAATTCAGTTCATATTATATCGTGTTTGGTATCATTTTGCATTAGAAAAATGCCAGGAATATGTTGGTGAAAGTCCCATGAAAAAATAATGGAAAATAAAGAAGATAGAATTTTGGTATAACGTTATGATGACTCACGGGCGTTTGAACTGTGCCGACGACTGCGACTCTCCGCGTCGCGTTAGTAGTGGTTCACACCGACATACCGAGCCGAGATCAGTGTTTGAGTTGGTGGGGATATTTCATTGGCGTTTATCGTACATGCCCAGTTTGCGATTATAGAGAATTTACTGTACATAGTACGTATACTTAAATTCTTCGAATTCACATTTTTATCATAAATGCATAAAATCCGCAGTCTAATAATGAACAGTACTAAGAAGCTCAACCGCAAGATAAAACACGTCTCACAATATTTGTTACATTCCTAACGACACAACAAAATTTATTTTTTAAATCGTATAATAAGATTCATTCTATAAATCGTAGAATAAAAGTTCTGTAAATCGTATCACAGTCAATAAATTGCGAAACATCGATGCGTGGCACTCACTTACCAAATATTGTCGGAGATGCAATTTGCAGGCTGACTTTCGCAATTACAACAGCTTCAAGTGCACAACAAACAAGCGAACCAGGGAGAAAAAATTCGCTCTCGAACCGCGCGGATAAACCGCAGAGGAAAGAAAGAAATGAAGTGCGAATTTGCGCCCGGTTTCTCGCGTCATCCAATTAACGAGTGACCCCCGGAACATCAATTAGCAAATTATTTTCACGGTTTATTTCGCGGCGTTGACGAGCCGTGAAACGTGGTCGCGCCGTGGTGCCATGGGTCGAAAGGAATACGGTTCGGCGGCCACGTTTCAACAAGGACGTACAAATTACTGCGGCAGGCATTGAATAAATTGGTGGGTTTATTGGACGCGGCGCGCGGCTCAATTATATCACGCGCGGCCATTCTAGCAGCGATAATTCATAAGTCGTCGCCATCGGCCTCGCGAACGTGCCGTTCAAGTATTTTAATGGCTCCATCGGACGTCCTTTCGGAATCCGATATCGCGGCGATTAAGTCGAAACCAGCGGAATCATATCGAATTGACTGGCTGCAATTTTTCCCGACCGACTAAACGCGCGGACGCCGTTCATTCTTCCCGTTCACTGTTCAACCTTCTTTCTAATCGAAATTGTTTTACGGCGTCCACACCTTTCACATGTTTCCGCAGAAACTCAAAATATAAAAATTCAATCGTATTAAGCAGTTTGTTACTACTACAAAGTGACCGATGACTAAAACAATCGGCGTTAAACATTTAAAAAATTCTTTCGACTCGAAAATTTAATCATACGTGGTTTCAAGAATATCCAGATTGTGTTACCAGCAAGTTCCTCTATCATAGTGGAACTGAGTCGACAGACAGTCTTATCACTATCTTATCATTATCGGAAGTATGTACATCATCTTATAAAACTCTTAACGCATCTCGGTGTACGCAGACAAACAAGATGCACTTCTACCGGCGTTCGAAAGTTTTAAAATCGTTTCCTACTCGTGAGTGCCACGACTCTCAAAGAGGTGAATAAATTCCGCGAAAATGGAACGTGCGGAATGGAACCGCGCGGGTTGGCCGATAATCGCGGTTTCTTGCCGAGGTGAGCGAGAGCCGCGGCAAATCGATAATAATATCGCGAGGCCGCGATAAAACAGCGACAAGGAAACACAGATTTCTTTCTTCCCGCGGCTGGCAACGCGTCGGCGGTCCGTTCGTGTGCCCCGCGAGAGGTGTTAATTAGTGCTAATTAATTCGAGCGTATGCTAATCGCTACTAATTGATTCTATGCTAATTAAGCCTTTTCGAGGTGATTGGTCTCTCTTTTCCTCTCTCCCACTCCATCCCTCCAACAGCAGCAGCAGCCGCCACCGCATCGAATGCCGGGACACATCGGCCCTGATCGATAAATGATTAAGTATTCAACACGCGATAGGGAAGGGAAAAAATAGCGGACGTCAGCAGAAAATAGAGCCGACCTGTAGATTCTGTCGGCGCGGCGCGGCGCGGAGCGTTGTTGAACTCTAATCGGAACGAGCGGTCGACCAGGGCAGGTCTTTTGGATGTTTAATGCGCACGCTGCGCTGGAACGAACGTGATCCGAAATCACTTTGAAATGCATATTGTACGCGATACGCAACGCCGGGGATGAAAATACGCGGATAATACGGTTTCCCTTGCGGTTCAATGAAATCAGTTCCTTTTTTCATTATTCCAATTTTGTCACTCCCTTTTGTCGCTTCCGATGCAATCTCTCTTCGAATTTGTTCGCATTATCCGTATAAAAAAGTCTTAAAGTGCTACATTATATCAAGTCCATTTAAGGGTGAATAATAAAATAAAAATAAACATTTTCCACCTGAATTGCAACAAACCGGACTGACATAGAAATTGATTTACTCTCTTAATATGTTCGATAGGTTGAAAATAATATAAAAGTGCTTTAGAATTCGGCGAATGTTTTTTATGTTTTAAATTGCACCTACTGATTAAAGTCATAATTCCATAAAATCCGCAGTCTAGTAATAGTACAATACATACGATTGAATTCAAAATATGCTGGTTACAAAAATTCAACATTAAAAAAACTGTAGTTTATTAAAGCATTAGTGGATCGTTCTTCCTAAGTTTTGTTTCGTAAAAATATACACGTCCCACTCTCTGCTTCATTAAACGTAGAATATACAACGTGAAAAGTGCTCGAGTGACGCCCTCATCGCGCGCACGCCCTTAATTAGAAAATGTACTTGATCCAAAAACTTAACAAATCTTCCGCGCCGCAAGTCGTTCGCGTGTACGAAGATTATTTTTTTATCTCGGCCCGGAAGATTCTCCAGCTAGCGACAGGAGAGGTAACGGCCCCATTTTCGGGGTCACCGTTATTACGCCGCGCAAAATTCTAGCAAATTAAGAGCGAAGGGCCTGGGAGCAAGAAGCCGCGTCGCGGAACTGGGGTAACGTTAATCATCCCGATCTGTCGCAAAAATTAATACGCGCTCCGGGAGACCCCTTATCAGCCCGGAAGCTATTAACCCGGTAAAACTTACTTCTCCTAAAACTGGGTTAATCATCTGTTCCGTGATGCCGGCCGAATCGCACGATTCTCTCGTCCTAAATCCGCGAATCCTTGGGACACGAGTGGTGCAGAGGGTCGCGCGAGCCTGTAATTAGACGTTAATTGGCCCGCTGAACGGATTTTCCGATCCCAATCGATCGCCCATCCTATTCTAGCCCACGGGGTTCCCAGCGATCCGTAAAACCGAACGAACTTCATCGCCGGCAGGCGTTTTATTTCCCACGCGCGTATAGCTAGATGTTCCGCATAAATATTACGAGGAGAATCTACGATTAGTTCTGTAATAGAATTATTATATAACGTATCGATGAAAAAAATTCATTCATTTTTGAGAAATGTCGGTGTAGATAAACGAGCTAGTAATTGGAAATTTTGTTCATTTATAATTAGATTCCGGGTTTTAACTCCTTCGAGCAAAGCTTGCAAGTTTGACGAAGATGACTGTTAAAAATGTTGAGATCATCGAAATCAGAGGGTAGATGACTGTCCAGCAATTTTATTATAGCAATTAATCTAACTGGAGTACCGCGGTCATAGCCATTTTTCTCGTGATAAGAGGGTTGTAGAGGGTGTTTATTTTCGACAGCCCCTTCAATTCGAGCCTAATCGCGTTCAGAAAGCGGAGAAACACGTCCGCGAGCGCCCCTTGTCCGGGGAACGGCGGAACAGTCACGTCCGTATCGTAAATATGGCTGAGCTCGAGCACTTTTGACAACAGTGACCCATTTAGTGTCAACACCGACTACCGAAATCTCGTCCTCTCCGACCTTCGGGTCGGCAACCCTAGCCGTGTCGTATCGACGAGCAACGCCCGTGACATCGTTCCGACCCGAACCCCTCGAACTTTCCGACCGTGAAAACTCGAGAATCCCGAGGACCGGACTTCCGGTACACGGGAAATTTTCACACAAGTGAGACCAGACCGACAGAGAGTTCCGCTCACAGGGCCGCGACTAACCCACTTTTCAACTTTCACCCGGATCCTCGGGAACTTAATTAGTTCGACCCGCCCGTACCCGAATGGTCCAAACGATTTTCCCAGCAGCCGGCCTTCGGTCGTCCCTCGTTCCCTCCACAAATATTTGTATCCCGGCGACCTGGTCAGTTCATTAATTCGCGAGAGCGGACGACCGGAAGGATAATTGAATTGTTGCTAGTCGCCGTGAATGCCGCGCCGTTTGCTCTTCCGTGCGGCTAGGGCAGCACCCGCGCGAGTGGAAACGCGTTCTTCTTCATCGCGATCACTCGTTGCTCAAATTACAGGACCCGACCGGTTGATTAAAGGCCGACGAACGTCCCGGATGGCTAATAAACTACCCCGTTCTTAGAAACTTGTCCCGAACCGACGGGAACTGTTTTTGTCCCTCCCCGTGAACTGTCCCTGAGAAGAAAAGTGTCGGTTTTGGAGAAAAATAAATATGGTAGCGACGAAAGACAGCAAATTTAGGAAATGAGGACTTAGAACTGTTTCCCTCATAGGCTAACATATGTAACCGTGACTCAACAGTTCTACATTGATTTTAAAGCAATAGAAATGATTTTACTGTCAACCATTGCGCATATCAGGCAAAATTAAATAGTACATTTGAAACCACAAAAGTAAATCGTAAGGCAAGGGATTAATTTATACGTTGGTATATCAAGAAATGAAAAGCGCAACAGTGGGAATAGAAAATTGAGTGGAAATTCCGCTTTCCTATCACGAATCCATCATCTGCGAAGAAAATTGAAACGTAGCAATGAAGTATTAACTGGAGCAGAAGTATCTGTCGGATATTTCCAATATATCCACCTTTCCGGTATTTAAAAGCCCGGTAATATTGATAGAGAGGATAACAAAAAATTCGAAGTCGAATTCCTCGATATCGGCAATGAAATCCCGTTGGGCTGTAATACCAACGATTCCGATCGAGAATTCCGCGGCGCGAACCGAGCGATATCGTAACCAATTTATTAACCACGATTTACATGGCCGGTGTAAAATTCTGCGTACACGCAGAGCGCCGAGTGTTCGGTGTAACTCTGCAAACAGTTCGCGACGATACGCGAATAAAAATTGCCCGAGCACGGGGGCGACGAACAATTTCTATAAAATTCCGCGGCGACGCGACGTTGGCCCGACGCGCGTTCGTAAAACCGCAATTCCCCGGCAAATAAACTTCGCCGGGCGGCGCGCGACAATAATTTTTACAACGCGGCTGGAAAAACAAGACAAACAAAAACGGTGCCGCGGCCCTCGGGAGCGTAATAATAATTTACAAGCTCGTCCGAATCCAATCGAGCGATTCGTTGATACGCGGGGACAAGCTAACAGCGAGCCACGACCGGTATAAAATTTTCAATTCGTCTCCCCCGCGCGAACGCCAGAGTTTCATGACGGAGCCGATCGACAATTTCTATCGATAGTAAAAATAAAATGAGCGGAGAGATGCCGAGGAACGGAGCCGAGTGTCGTCTGCCAAGGGGGGAACCAGTCGATATTTAATTCGATTCGAAGCGTTTCAAACGATTTATTGTACAGAACCTTTATTACACGAACTTTCAGTATACGAAGTCTCCATTACTCCGACACACTTCAAATTTAAAGCAGAAACAAGAACCACCGCACCGCTCTCCTCGAAGGGCACGTACTAAGGCGATACATATTCTACACTAGAGTAAAGTCGCGATAGTTGCCAACGACCGGGTATGCGATAGTTGTCAGGTGCCTAACCACTCGCTGCCGACCAAGGAAGGACAGAAAGAAAGAAAGAGACGCGAACTCTCGGCCGGTCGGCGCGGTAGACGCAGTCATAAAGAAATCGGTATGCGATAGTTGTCCGCGCAGAACACAGGCTGGTCGACAACTATCGCGACTTTTCTGTATTTGTTCTACAAATCAATAAAGAGTCGATCTAGCATTGTAACAAAGTAACTTCTATTATTCAAACACTCACGTTTCCCTCTTAATTTCATGTTAAGTTACCCTCGAAATAGCTCTTCGCTTTGATCGACGCTCGTTTTCAGCAAGAGTATCCTATTCTCTCTTTCGAAATCGTTAATGTCATGTTAGAAGATTAACAAGAATCGTGTGTAGTGAATTTATGTCTAGAGATGAATGTTTTCGAGTCACATAAATTTCGTTGTGCCCAAAAATCACGTCCTGATTATCGAGAGTTAATGCAAAATTAATAGTCCCCCGTTACAGTGGTCCCGCCTGAGACCAATAACGAGTCAATCGAGAATAATAGACTGTATCTTCGTCGTAAATCGAAACGGACCATTCTCGTGCAGTTTCATCGGCGATATGGTAGATTTTCGATGATTCGCGGCCGCGTTAAGTGTGATCCAAGAGGGACGTAAACCTCTCCGATTGGTCTACGTGCGAAAATTTTACGACCCGACCGATCGACAATTTCCGCGAACGGTAAAAATGAAAAAACAAAGGGGCAGCTATAGACGAGTGAAGTACGAGGGAGAAAAATTCGATGTCGAAGCGATTTCGAATGGCATCGGACGCGACATTATTTGCGCGATCGTTTGTGCTTCGTCATTCGTTTCTTTCGATTTTCTTTTTTTTCTGTTCGCCTCCCCTGCGGACATCGGCAGACAAGCGATTCATCGGGAAATGAATTTGCGGGCGCAAATTGGCGACGCTCCTGCCTCGCAGCTTTCGCTTTCGGGTGTAAAACGAACCCGTACCGGTGATTAATAATCCGTACCTATGCAAATATGTATAAAAGCTCCATAGGCCAATACAGGAAAATATTATTTTATTCACGTAGCCCGCAAATTTTAAAAGTATTTATCACCTCGCTAACTTTTTCTCTGATCTATTTCCAATCGGAGTTGTTTAATCATTTCTTATCGGTTTTACTCCATCGCAATTACGGTAGATAATACAACGAGGTTCGTCGAGATTCCCGGCGAAGAAAGCTAAATTACAAGAATTAATTAACGTTTCTCGAGACGGTGCCAGCGGTTGGCACAGATAACAAGGGGACGTAAATTGTTATAAAAATTCATTAACGAGCGGGGCATTTCTCAAGACGCCGGTCACGCCGCGTCGGTCGGCGAACGATGAAAATTTCACGCAATCCGCGTTTCCCGCCGTTGTGTATCGTCTCCAGTTTCGCATCGATCCTGTCCGTGCTTTCCTCGAACTTCCGCGGACGATCGTTAACGACCGTTACAAAATTAAATTACCGTAGAATTCCTCGTGATTAGATACGGAATTTCATTACGTTCTGAAGTTGAAGTTCCTCGACGCATGAACTTCTCGATTAACCGAACTACGGACTGTCCGTAGTTGCTCGGGACTGCGAACGCGCTTTTAGAGAACAGTGAACACGATTCTGCGATTCTTTATCTGACCGATGAAAAATTTATTGACGCCTTTCATACGATTCTGCTTTTACACGGATCAGTTTATGATTAAGATTTGTCGCAAGATTAACCTTTTGCAGTCGAAGCAATTTTAATTCGAAAACCAAGACATTTCTTTCAACCCAGATCATTTTTATTCTATGTGATCATTTTTACATTGTGCGCATCGAATTTAACCAATTTTCTCATATAACAGACGAGCTTTTCACAATTTATAGAATACAGACGAATTTAATAATATTAAAACTGTTTTGAATAATGGTGTGGCAATTTTTACTGGCGTCTCAGAGTCACCATTCGAGTGCAAAGGGTTAAGACTTGTCTTCCACTCTACCTTCCCCTTCTACGACGATTAGCCCGGTTCCAGCAGAGAGAGAGGGTAACTTTTCCCCTCAATTCGAGTCAATTCCCCAGATCTGGCGACTTTGATCCGAGTCAATCCCTCTGATCGCGCGACACTGCCCACAAAACCCAACTCTGAAACGTCATCTTGAGGAGGTAGACTCGGTTTTCCAGGATTGCAAGGGTGCGGAATGCGCGTTCTCATGTCGCGATAATAAAAAGATGGGGGTTTTCAGTAGACAAAACGCTAGATAAAAGATCGATCTAGGTCGCGATCGCCCTCAAAAGTCCTATTTTTTCGTTTACGAGATGTAATTTTCATTATTCGGATGCATAAAGCTGCGCATGTAGCTATTTTCGTAAAGCTCCAACAGCTACATGCTTCCGAGTAATGCAAATTACGCCTCGTAAACGTAAAAATAGGACTTTTGAGGGCGATCGCGGCCTAGATTGATCTTTTATCTAGCACTTTTGATTATTACCGACAAACCCCGTCTTTGCATTATTGAGGAATGAGGAGGCGCATACCACACCCTTGCAATCCTGGAAACGAGTTTACCCTTTTAGCACTACACCTACCACTGTCGGTCAAATAACCGGTCTTAGATTTTTAATTTTATAATTATTGTAACGATGACATTGCTTACATGGAAATTGATTCGATAAATTTATTTATTCAAGCACGTATTGCAATAAAAATTGCATGAAATCTAAATAAATAGAGCCTTGCCATTTTTATCAGATGAAACATTTGAATCGCTTTCAGTGTTCGGTAGTTTTAGTGTTAAGGCAAGGGATAAGTAACTGGGATAAGTAAAGGGATACAAAGGGTCCAATTGAAAAAAAAATTACTTTGAAGTTCGTTCGAATACCGTCGTGGGCCAAGTGACGTTCTTCCGCTAGGATTTCAGCGAAGGATAGCAGAAGATCACTCTTCTGGATCTCGAAACCAAATCCCGTTTTTCTGCGAGGAGACTCGGCCACGCTCCATTGGTCGCGCTACAGCACTAGTCTCCGGTAAATGAGCGAACGTCGGGACGGGATTCTTCGCGGGGCAACGTAATTTCAGTAATTACGATGACGTCACGGACGGGTTGAGCGAACGACAACCGCGAAGGATAAGCCTGGTCTTTGTGTTGGTATCCGAGTACCGCCGCTGATACTCGCGCTGAGAGAGAGATGACCTCCGGAGAAAGTCTCCGTGTGCCTGCGTATCAAGCAAGAACAACGATCCGCGAGACCTCCGTTGAATACGAACGCGCCAAGATTAATCTCTTTCTCCTTGCTTCGTCTCCCTCTCTCTTTGTCTCCGCTCTCATTCGTTTTCCCGTAGTCCCAGCTTGCTCTCACTCCGGAACGTTATCTGGCGAGTTTTATCGCTTCAATGGCATCGATTGTCGCCGCCGAGACGAGCTTTTTTAATCGCTGCTTTACGACCCGATTGTCCATTCGCGAGCATTGCTTCGAGAGGATTTTCTGGTCTCGACAACTCAAAACATTAGTATGTATCTTGCTTTACCGTGGTCCCTGTGCAGGATGACTCTTGAATCGCGTGGTTAATTGGTTCCGAGAATAATACAGAATTCAGTCGTGTTCAAGAAGTCTAGTTGAATGCGAAAAACAGTTCTTCTTGGAATTGTTGGAATGGCGACTTCACGAACCGCGCAATCGAAGTGCCGCATTATTCAAGGGTTGCTCGTGGCATTACGAATGTCCTACAAATTGTCGGTCTCGGAAAAACAGAGTTATGAATCGTACGATCTGCAGTTAGGTTTCAAGCCCAATTAACTCCAAACCTACCGAGCTTCACAAATGGCCGGTAAGGGCAGCTTTGTAAAAATAACAAGATTCAATTTATTTGAACTTTGTGCGGTTCATATTATAATATCTGAGCTACTAAATATTAGATGATTGCATAAGTTCTTGCCCGATTTGAAAATACAATTCAATGGATAAATTTAAAAGAATACAACTTTAGTAATCAATTATACATATAGTCACCATTCTTTTCTAATTGTAGAAAATTTAACCATTTTTTAATTTTAATTTGACCAATCTTTAACCAAATTTTTAAAATTTAACCATTGAATTTTAGTTTTAAGTCGGGCACGAACTTATGCGATCATCCGATATATTTATTTAACCATTTACCACGTAACATCAGTATACTTTCAATAATTCAATAATTTCAATAAACTGACAATTGTAAATACACTACAGAACGTAACAGAACATACATCATTACAACTTGAATGGAGAAATATACTCAATCGTGTTTCATAAAAGCATCTTAGCAATTTCAATGATTGCAGAATCAAAAATCTGAAACCGGTCATGTGACCGGGAGTGGTCGGTTTAGTGTTAACGTTTCAGGATTTTGATAATGTTCCTCGTTATTCAACGCGATCTGTTTAATTGGACGGTATACGAATATTCGTTGGCGTGCACGTTTTTTTATTTCAGAAGATATATGCGACTGAATTTGAGGAGCGGCAACACACTTTTTCTCGCGACTTTTCAAGCAGAGAGTTCTATGCGACAGGAGAGCACAATGGTTTGTGGAGGAACCCGCGGTGAACCGGAGCACAAACGCTGGGGACGTGGAAAAGGGAATCAATAATAAACTGGCGTGGTGCCACGGACTGTAATGCGGATGTATCTTTACTGATACGTTCAATCGAAGGAAATTCATCCCACTTTCCGACGCTCCATATTCACCCGCTCGATACCGACGGCAAATTAAAAAAGTTCCCGACGTTTGCGGGATGATCAATCATTCGTAAACGAACCGATAATGCCGGTACATTCCGGGACGAGTATTCAATATCGCGTACGATGATCGCGAATACTTAAGCAGATCGAAAATATTCTTTCGTACGGAACGAGGAAAAGTGAAATGAGAGTCGTCGCACGTTATTGTGAGTGGAAATCTTACCCTCGTTACACGCACGACACCAAAGGAGTAAATAATATGGTAATTACACTGCGGATCTCTGTGCAAAATAAAAATGATCTGCATTAATTGCAAGAGGCAGCAAATGTAGAAGATTTTTTCTTTCTGTGATAATATTAACGAGGCGAAAGTAATATATTCGTATGCTTAAATTCTTAATATAGACTACTCCCACTCTCCTGTTTTATTTACTGCGAACAAAATAGGATACTTTAAAAATATAATGCATTTCCCGATTGTTACAGTGCTTTGTAAAACAGCGAATAATAAACGAACGAACGCGACGAAGAATTGATTTTTATTCAGTAAATTGTGTCAGTAAAGAAGTCAGTTTCTAGGTATGGTCAGTGGTTTTTAAAGCAGTGTATAAATTTGGAATGTGTATGAAGTTCCACCGTCTGGTTTTAATGAAAACATACAAGGCCGTTTTTCTCGGTTTAAACAATATGACCGCGACAGTGATTAAAGCGGTCCGGGGGTCTCTAACAACATTGTTTGTCATATAAACACGTTAATTAAGGTTTACGGGTTACACTTTTCACTTGATTAAGACCATCCGGTGTTTTATTCATAACTATTCCACGACGAACCGTATCAACACAATTTCATTTTCTCCGGATTTATTTAAGAGATTCGAGTGTATTTGAAATACGTTTATTGCACGATCATCCGTCATTTATTATATTATTCAGAAATATGCGGGACGGCGTCGACTTGGTTCAATATCGTTCGAAAACGTTTTCAATCGCGAATAATTAATCGTGAAAATTACAGTATTTTTATCGGAAAATGTTAACAATGTAATAACGAACATTTCCCGTTGTGCTCCGATAAACTGATTCATTTAATTTGTTAATACTGCGCGTTACAAATAAACAAAATATGTGACAAGGATTTTTTTAAATTGTAAGTACACCAGAGAACATCCCCTAAAAATATAATGAATGAAAATACTTCATGGTTCGTATACTTGAATCCTGACGGTCGACAGGAGACGCGAATTCAGTTCGACGGAAGAGTCGGTATAAGCAGGACATAGCTGGTACAGTTTTCTATTAGCCGTTTTATAATAAAGCTTTTTACCTATTTCACTACGCTGTGTTTTGATTCCACTGCAACCATACCCCTTAACAGTTTGTTTATTGATGCGCGTAGCATTGAAATACGTAGGCGCTCCCTTTCCTCGACGAAATAGACGGGCATCCTCTCAACTTCCGGTATTGGAACCTAAGCTATAACACCAGCGATCTCCATAAATATCCACAATCAGCGATAAGGATATTTATTAGCGTGATAAAAGCAGCTATTTCGGATCTCGGTAAGCAAGGTATCGACAGAATCCTCATACGGGTGAACAGGTCGTTCCTGAGCGAAAAGGATCTCGTCCAGAGGATCATCGATCCCATCCGCGATGGGTCCGTCATCGAGCGAGCCGCGCGCAGGTTATTGACATTGAAGGAAGCGAATCGATACACGCGAGGTGACTGAATGTCTAGTCACGGAAGTAGAATACTGATTGCCAGCATAAAGCCTATTGTGTCGGCGGGGCTCGTTTAAATATAGAGTGTCGAAGAAGCCCGAGAGTTCGGCTCTCAGCTCGTTCCTTGGGAACACGTATTAATGCGGCCGAAGCGAAGGTGCCTAAAGGCGTCGAAAGGCTTTGAGTCCCGGCGCGACGACACTAGACGCGTAGCGTCTCTCCGCCTCGTTATCGACAGTCTACTACCTACATACTCTATTCGCCCTCTAGCACGACGAGAGCCGCGAGTTGATAGTGGCTGCGGGCTTCTGCAGCCTGCAATCGCCTCTTCTCAAACGAAGTTTCCCGTGTTTCGTTCTAGGCCCGCAGATGCTGGTGAACCCGAGCGCGGATAGATCGTGATCCAGCTGGAATCGATCACCCGCCAACTTCTCCTTTCATTCGCCTAGTCGGCCAAAAACCTCTTCAGTCGGCGGAAATGCCAATTCGATAATGGCAGACTGCAAATTCGAATAAAAAGGATTCGTACATGTGTTCAAATAGTTGTACCTAACCATCTGACGGCGGAACATCCTTGGAATTATATAATTGATGATGTTTAGGACGATTCTCTGCGTTGTCTATCTTGATTTTTTTAACATACGCAAAGAGAGAAGTATGTACCAATTTCATGGAACTTTTAACCCTTTGGTTACCCTGGACGAGATATCTCGCGCCCCGATACTTCCCGATAAACGCCTTTGGCGAGATATCTCGCGCTCCGATACTTCCCGATAAACGACTTCGGCGAGATATTTCGCGCCGTGATACTTCCCGATAAACGCTTTTGACGAGATATCTCGCGCCCCGATACTTTCGGATAAACGCTTTTGAAATCGCTTTTGAAATGAAATCTTTATCTCGGGTAAAATGACCGAATAAAACAGAAAATATTTCGTCCATAATGTCAAACCACTGGTGCTAGGTGGCGAGATATCTCGTCAAAAGCGTTTATCCGGAAGAATCGGGGCGCGAGATATCTCGTCCAGGGTAACCAAAGGGTTAAAAGTTCCATGAAATTGGTACATACTTCTCTCTTTGCGTATGTTAAAAAAATCAAGATAGACAACGCAGAGAATCGTCCCAAACATCATCAATTATATAATTCCAAGGATGTTCCGCCGTCAGATGGTTAGGTTAAAGACGACTCAAAATTCATAGATGCTGTTACAGTCTGAATCAAATTAAGGTCCCGAAGTAAATCACGAATTATGGATTTATGCATAATTGCTGCGCAGGTGGGGAACGGTGATTGCCGACGGATTATTCAACCATAAACTGACACAATAACTCCGTAAACTTTCTTGGAGGAAACACAAGGAAGTGGGCTGATAAGGTTCAGCCGCGGTTCGAATCGATTAACATGTAAAGAATGTTTAATGAAGGCGAGTCTCGATCGGGGCCGCGTTGAGATTGAAATTTTGTTCATTTCAGCGACAGCCGCCGTCGCCGCCGCCGCACTGGCCGCGGTCGGCCAGGATTTTTCAATCAGTCCGGCAAAATATTGACGATCGAGATCAAGCGATCGATCGGTCCCCACTGTGCCTCGCCTCTCGCCCACCAGGTGCCCGGCCACCACAACGGCTAATGGATAATAAAGGTAAACCCGCGGGGCCGCGTGTGTACACACTGTGTTCCGGGTATATGTGTAAATTGTACACAGAGGCGTGTAGGATGATGCGCCTAGCTTGATTTCTGCGTGGCACCGCTAACGATAACGGGACTTGGGTCAACATCGCTCGCACGGGGCTCTAATAATGACTTTCAGTTTTCAAAATGGCCGCTCGGCACGCTTCTTATACCATTGTGACCGTGCAACAGGCAAGTCACTATTTTTACTCTTGCTTTTATAATTAACACGCCCTGGTCGCCGGTGTGAAATTACGACTGCGTGCGAGATATAATAACTCATTCCCGCGTGACGTAATATTACGTCCTCTCGCGAACTATCGCTGGCTTAGTGACGCGGAGAGATATTATTCCGTAAAGGATCGGCGCACAGTGGTCTATCTGGCCAGAAAAAATGGAAAAACTATTTTAGCGTTATTTATAGGATCAAGGTTAATAATATTATATATCGTTGGATTCGTCTGAAGATCAGCTACGACATTATGAAATCCAAAATACAGTTTAGCATTTGTAATTTCAATTTTTTGTAAGAAACAATTTTCTTCCAACTTTCATGTATTGAAATTTGTAGGCGTCTGAATACTGTTCCTCTTTTGTTCGAAACATTTTTTCCTCAGATTATCGAGAACCCATGAAAAAGCGTGGCGATAATGGTATATTTTAATTGTCACTTTCAAGCCTCATAACTTAAAAATAGTTGAGGAAACATATTTTATTATAGTGTTTTAGAAAGCTCTCAAAACAAGCTACAAGAATATGTAATAAAAAATAGGGAGTTCTATTTAAGAAATTGAAGATGACGTGATTTTCAAACGACTATCCAAGGTCAAATCAATGACACCATTTTATGTCCCCCTTGGAACCATACAACTTTTGTCTGAAACATTTTGCGAGGTAACGAAACGGTACGTAACTGCAAAATATCATATGACTCAGCACTTGGAAATGGCATTACATATTCACTTTTCAGTCTCTTTCGTTATTAGAAATAATGAGTAGCTTCACGCTACCATTTTCAGGCTGATTTTGCAAATTATATATTTCTGTTAACGACAGAAGCCCGCGGTAAACAGTTCCGATTCGCTCGGCTCGAAGCGGTTTTCCGTTCCAGAGAAGAAATTACCGAGCGCGCAAGTGTTAAGAACTTTTCGCACGTAATTAGACCGGCAGCTTACCGGTTTTTTGCAAAATCAATTAAGCTCCGACGGGTATTGGATCGTCGGCGAAGTAATATCGGTTTCTAACCGAACCGAGATGAATTGGTTCCAGTTTGATTCCGTTAAGAAGCTTACAGAGCGGTGTAATGGAATCATAGAAACCACTGGCCGTTGTATAATTCATTATATGAAATAACAACACCGCAGGGCTAATTGATGCACCGATGCATCCGCGAAACCAACGTTATTATCTCGCCCGTCCAGCATTTACAATTATGTACATAGAACAATATTTGCAAGCTGTAAAGCGTACCAACGTTTCGCAAATTTTCTTTGCCGGTATCGCAGTTTCGCGCAAGCTCCCAGGGGGGCTAAAAGTGAAAGTCAAATGACGGGAGTATCGTGCCGCAAACTTGCGGCGTCATAAGAATTTGTAACGACACCCTACTACGCCGGTTACACGCGTTAAGATGGACGCTGAGACCAGGATTACAAAAAAGTTCCGGCGTAATTCCTAAAAGTTCGCCGGGGAACGTATCCGTTAATTGTGCCGTAAACCGTGACGAGGAGTTTTCTCGGTATTGCAACAAACTCCTCCATTAACATAATACCGGAAGTCATCTTTCACCGGCTTACGGCCTCGATGCAGACGGCTTAAAGTCCCTCCCCGAAGGGTTCGATTTAATAAGGGCGAACGAGGGACGATTTTAACGAAGCTGTTTCGATACTGCGTGGAATTTTCCATTAACTCTCGCACTCGTCAATACACCGTTCATTAAATTCCTCTTTTTTTCGTCTGTCTCGTGTCATCGGACGCACTCATCTGTTTCGAAGCTTTTTCCTACCCATTATAATGATAATTCCACACTTTCAGCGACTCGACTCACTGCAACCTTTCAAACATTTTGATTTATATCTACACTAGCAGAAACGTTCCATCCTCAACTAATCGTAATCACGTTGCGGATCTTTATGTAAAATAAAAATTGTCCTCACTTGTTCGAAACAGGATTGAAATAAATTTGTCATTCTTCTTTTGATAGTTTCAACAAGATGAAAAGGATACATCGACATTCTCATGTTTCAAGTACGTGACATGCGGCGTTTTCCCTTACAACCATAGATGTTTCGTCGGTTTTGTTATGATTGCATAAAATCCGATAAGTTCAGCGATAACCTTCCACATTTTTCTACAATTGTTTGTTCACGTTCGATGCATCTGAGCAACTTCGTTATCGACTGGCAAGACGCTTCGCATGACGTGTACAAATAAAAAATAGACAAAAATACTGAAACTATTACATACAGTTAATGCCCATACTCTGGAAAGTATTTGAACACTGAATTTCTTGAAAAATTGTCGATAACTGTTATCATTTCGTAAAAAACATTTCCAAGCTCGATTTTCATTGCCTCTATTTTCCCAATCCATTATTCATGTTGCTTCAAGGTGTTTTTACGTGATAAAGCGAGTGGAGAAACGGGGACATGTTTTTTCTCGGAAGTGCGGCGAATTAAAAGGCTTCTAAAAGCATTGGAAATTCTTTTCGTGATCACGATTCAATTTTACCTCTCGAAACTTGATGTAACTTGATGTAATCTTGTCATTTTTGTAAGGGAACATGTATCAGTTATGTACTTTTAAGGCTCGGTAGGTTTAGTGTTAAATGAAATTTTCGCGTGTCTTTTCCATTGTAGATTATCCGATGAGACTGGCGACTTACTCGAGCCGGTTTCAGGTTGGGGCCAGACATGTCTTTGTTCGCGTGATAAACGCGAGCCGGCGCGGCGCGATGACCGCGTCTCAATGCTTCACGGCTCGTGGCGACGACGACGCGACGCGACGCACAGTGGTCTGTTTAACTAATCATATGTGGGGGAAACAAGTCTAAAATCATGACCCGTTCAAAATGGATAAATCTATCGGGTTGGCAAGAAAGTAATCTCGGTATTTTAAAGTGAAATAGAGCCCAATTTTTTCATCCAAGCAATGAATTTTAATAAATAAGATATTCTTTCTTTTGTTCGATGACCTGTTGCCAAAAAGGATAAATAAGAAAATATTTTATTGATTAAAGTTCATCGCTTGAATAAAGAATTTCGGTTTCATTTCACCTTAAAATACCGAAATAATTTTCTTGCCAACCAAATATGTCAGGTCACAGGCTACTGAGTCAGAGATATCGCAACATTTTTATGTTTATTTGCAATAAATCTTTCCATTTTCAATAAAATTGTTTTAAGAAAATGTTCTGTTGAAACATTTTTATATTCGTTAGCCACAGACCAAGAAACCGAAAAATATTTGCATCTGACTGCTGATTTCCGTCAGGCGGCCATCTTTTCCCCGCTAGATTTTCGAACAACCCGTTGTGCGACGGTTCCCTTTCGCAGAGGCAATAATTTCGCGACGTCTCGTCGGGAAACACGATGCATTGATACGGCGCCCGTAACTCGAAAAATTAATATCTGATCGCCGATAGCGACGCCGATCATTCGCCCTTTTCCCGTCCTCTGCCTCTCCTACGCGCGATAAATATCGCGACGATTCGATCGACCGATTAAATCGCGTTGCAGTTTGCTACGCGGTTTTCTCGCGCGTGATGCAACGATCCAACAGGTGTAAAATATTATCGGCTTATACGTAGCTAAATAACGATTTATTAAATTATTGATTGGAGATTAAAGTCGTTTCGAGTGTAAATATTACGTTCGTTTATCGATTACTGTAACTATCGTTACTTGTAGTTAAGAGACTAATCGTATTTGATCATTTAATTTGCTCATACATTGATGTTTTACAATTTTGAAGGAATGAAATTCCGAAGTGTTACGTGCAGTCGTGCCGCAATAATTCAATTATTTGATCGTTTCCCAATAAACAATCCACTTGAATTTTCTAGTGGAAAAATGTAACTAAATATTGGAGCTTCTATATAGTTGTTGTTCAAATGTAACTGAAGAATAAAAGTGCTAATCGAATCACGAAATAATAAACGACGATGTAAAAAAAATCTTACAAGTCTGTAAACGATCAAATATTTTCCCGATGGTCAATAAACTTCCAGCTGCAATAGAAATGAACATTTTTCGATAAAAAAATTAATCCAAAACCGTGAAAATCGCTGAACGTGTCCATCGGGAAGTGGTTTTCGGTTTAGAACCGGGAAAACAAGCCAAACCGTTCGGAACGATCGGGTGTCACATAGACGTTGAAGATCGTCACGCAAATTTTGTTCCTCTTTTCTCTCGATCTTCGCGCCGTGGCGTTGGGACACGCGAACGAGCCCTAGTCCAGCAATAAACAAGCGAAAAGGAGGAAAAAGAAATATGTACAAACAAAAGCATTCAAAGTCCTCGTCATTGTCGACGTTCCCCATTCTCCAAGTAGAGAAAATCCCCGTGTGCTAGATGGTTCAGTGGATAATGGTTTTTCCCATTTGCCGGACGGAATCAATCGCGCCGGATCGCTCGATCGTTTCCGGAAGTGTTCGTGACGTTCGTCAACCGCGGTTGACGGACGCACAAAGCGGATTCGCGAGCTTGCAGGCAAAAATCGATCTCGCCGCTGAGTAGGAGAAGAAAAATCGCGCGAGGTCATGGAACTCTGCGAAGCATCGAAACTTCTATCCCTTCGAGCCATCCACCTGTTTTTCTTCTCCTTCCTCTTCTTCTTTTTTCATACGTATAAAAGACAGTTCGTTTTGTCCCGTTTTTTTTAATCCGCGAGCCATCAAACCGCGCGAGATCTATCGACGCATTGGTTGCGTAACATGCAGGATGCATCGTTGCGTTCGAATTAGACTGCAGATTTTTGTTCATTTACTGCAACAATGACGAGTTTCCGGTTGTCCCCAGCTATTGGCGAAAATAAAAACGGTTCTCGAGTATTCGTAACACCGAATAAAGATTTTATACATTTATATCCCAAGGGAAAGGACGTGAAACGCAAAATAGGAAAAATGTGCATGATTAAGAACTAAATTCTTATGTCAAACCTGTTGCAATTGAGCTAAATGTTTCAGTATTATAACATCATTCATAAGTAGACTGTAGATTTTATGCATTTATACAAACAGTGTGTGGGTATAATACAAAGGTAAAAAGACATTAAAAAGATGCAAAGATATTGTTATATTATTTCCGACTTTTTAAGATGATTAAAGGAAAAAATGAATTATTATTTAACTTCTGTTTTCCTGCAATTGAATACGTACGTCGTGCGTCTAAACGCAGTCTGAAACGTACAGACTTGTACTCGGACACGATGATTTTTAATAAAAAACAGTATGCATATTCTCTGGAACGTTACGCGGTCTACGTAATTTTGCAGAAAAATAATGTATAGCCTCCGGGTGGTGTGTAACTTGACTCAAAATGTTTATTATACCATTGTTGTCACGGCGATGTAATTTTCTCTTCCACCGGTGTAATTGCATTTGCAACATTCACCGCAGCAGATTCCGCATTCTTTTTCAAACGAAATTTTGCATGAACTAATTAAGCTCTTCCGGTTGGAAAGTGGTTCTCTTCGAGTAAAAAGATCCATCGACCATGGAAGCTGGAAGCATCCGCAAAGGCTGGCGATCCTGATAGCTGCTCCCGTGTTTGAGTGGACAACTCTGATAAAGAAAATTCGAGAACCGTCCGAAATTGCTACGTATCCACATCTAAAGCCGTGGATGCGCCAAATGGAAGGATCTATCACGCGTTGCTTAATATCACTAACGTTCGACTACACTGATTAAAATTGAAGCTGTGGAACGCGCACAGACTGCACCCGGGATTCATGGTGCAACGCCATAAAGCATATTCGTCGAGCGGAGGCAGGAGAATCAATTAAACCGTGCCCGAACACACGGCTCGGATGCACCAGAGCGACGTCGTACATCGATATAGCGATTCCGTCGGGAAATGCATCCTACTCTCGAGAGAGGGAGAGAGGAGATGCAGACGGAGCCAGACGGGGAGCGGAAGGGAGAAAGCCGCGAAGAAAATCGAGATAGAAAACCAGAAGACGAGAGACATTCCGAAGTTCCAAAAGTCGTTCCGAAAGTTCGGAAAACAAAATAATTTGTTCGTTAATAATTGAAAAATAATTTGTGCGTCTTGCCCAATTGTTTTAATCGGTTACAAATATTGGGTTGGCAAGAAAGTAATTTCGGTATTTTAGCAATAAACTTTAATGGATAATATATTTTCCCTTTTGTTCGATGATCTTTTGCCAAAAAGAATAAATAAGAAAATATTTTATTGCTTAAAGTTCATCGCTTGAATAAAGAAATTCTGTTTTATTTCACCTTATACCGAAATTACTTTCTTACCAACCCAATGCATACATAGTAACTGATCCTGTCTCCTGAGCCAGCAAAAGTGCAATGCCGGTCATGACCCTCCCCATTTTGCAGTTTGCATCACAGTTATGGAACCATTTTCACTGAAATCTGAAGAATACCGCACATTTATTTCAGATTACCTAAGGTTTAAAAAACAAAAGGTAGCCACGGAATATGGCCGCGGCATTGGCCAGAGCTTTCTACGAGCAGAATCTTCTATACTCCGCAGAATTTTCGAAACGACCTAATAGGAGAACAAATATCGAGGCATAAACGGAGAAGGGAAAATCGACACTAGAAAAGGAACGCGGAGAAATGATGCGGTCGGTGAAGGAAAGAGACGATTGGAACAGAAAAATAGAACGAATATCGGGGCAGAAAGAGCGGAAAAATTGACGCTCGAAAAGAAACGCCAAGTGAAATGATGCAACAAAAGAGAGGGAGAGAGAGAGAGAAAAACAGAAAAATAGGAAGACAAAAGTAACATGGAGACCTAAAAGAGGGGAAAACACGTTGAGACGGAGAGAGGAAAAAATCAACGGTGAAAAAGAAAGGTAGAAAAGATGATATAGAGGAGGGAACGAAGAAGAGGGAATCCGAAAAAGCAAAAAATATCGGGCCAGAGAAAGAGAGAAAATCGATGCTCGGGAGAAAGGCAGAAAGATGATACAGGCGGAGGAAGAAAGGGAGAAGATAAAGAGAAGATCGCGACGGAGGAAGAAAGAGGAAAAATCGAAGCCGAAAAGCGGAGGGAGGAGAAGATGGAGAAGAAGATCGAGGCGGAGGAAGGATAGGAGGAACAGAGGAACGCACAGCATACATATATGCCCGGTCAAACGGCTGGCACTCTTTCCTTGGTAGCGATTGCAGCTGCAACGATCGCATATATTCGCAGGGACGAGGCTCGCGCGTTCACGCGTGTCGATATTAAATTCGAGCGGGCCGTATGCGAAATTCGTGGAATCCAGGGAAAAACATTCCACGTGGACCGAGCGAGAAAGGGCTCGTTGTTCCCAGTTTTCGGTTCGCGTCAGGAATTCCTGATGGGGACCGGTCCTCTGTCCCTTTTTCCTCGGATCGTCGCGGCCACAGAAATTATACGAACCATTCAGTGACATACGCCTCGATGGCATTTATTATACCGCGCGACCAAACAAAGAAAAGTATTGTTTCATTACATTTCTGTGCGGCGCGTAATCTCATTCGCCTGGCCACCTTGCATAATCGCGGGCGCGACAAAAAAGTCAATATTTTTATTAACATTCCATATTGAAATCATCATTACCGGTCTGTCTCGTTGTTATACCGGGTTGGTGACTGTTTCTAGAGCGATACAGTGACGCGGATTAATTTATAACGCACGGACACTTTTTTAAGGAAACGACCCAGTTCCGCCATGCATCCAACTTGTATCAAACAACCCATTATTCCACGGTCAATAAACGATCCAAACATTGACAGTATCGTTCCGGTGTAACAACGGAGTCCCTGAAATTTCGTCAGCGTAACGGTAGCAGCGGCGTCGTCCAAGAAAAGACGGGTCTTTCGCGTCGTTGACCCTGCTCTTCCCGCAAAAGTGTTCTCCGTGAATGCGAGACCGCTATACTTGGCGACTGCACGATATGCAAACTACTGCTCGCTTACATGAAGTTATTACCGGCGTACGCGAGAGACTATGATGGTCGACTTCACTCGCGGCCAAGTACTTGCCTCTCGTTTTGCACAGCGAGAGAGAAAGAGAGAGGACAAAAAGAGTGCATTATACTACGCTGACTGTTGTCTTCAGACGTTACGCTCTCGGTTTTGCGGAACAAGAAACTTGAGGTGCGCCGACCCTTGCAATAGTAATAACTTCAGCCAGGCCGCGTAATTGTAACGAGCAGACCACGTTTTTCTGCAAATATTAAGTTTTGTCGTTCAACTTACGCAGGCAGATCGAAGAGAAATTTATTTATTAGTTTAACACTAAACCACCGGTCAATATGACTGGTTCCAGATTTTTATTTCATAATTATTGAAATAGTACAAATGATTTCATAAGAAATGATTGTACACATGTTTTTAGTAGAGGACGTACTACGATAGGAGCCGCACAAAGTCTAAATAATATCAATCTTGTCATTTTTATAAGGGAATATGTACCAGTTACTTTTAAGGCTCGATAGGTTTAGTGTCAACGCGCTGTCGACCTCGAAATAAAGTAAAAATTGATCGGCGATCGTGGATTTTTTAAACACATAAAAGTTTGATAACGTGTACTTTTAATTGCAGGTGCGTCTACCTATGTATTACGCTGCATTGTATACTGAACATTTTCATGCACGCGTCTGGTTTCTCGACACACTTGCTCTGTTTCGCTTATTATTCTATGTTTTGTCATATGTTCCTTTTTTACACCGAAAGGATCAACTTACGCGGTAGAAAACCGCGTAAAACAAAACAACGCGAAGCGTATACATCCCGTAGATCGAGGAACTGGTGTGCTCATTTCAGTGTAACGCTAACAATAAGTTAGCACGTTGACTACCGAACGATTTTCATGTACAATGGTGTGAAAAAGGTGTCCAACTGAGGAAGCTTTATGCAAAAAATTTTACCAATGTTACACGCAAGTACGCAGTAGTTGAATCAATACACTTTTAAGAAAATGCTGTTTTAATGGAAAACTTTTGAACTGTGCTTTGTGTGTTAAGAAGTTTATTTCGCTGTTAACAGTTCCAAGGCATTCCATCGGGAGTCAACGTATTGAAAATTGTTTTTACCAAGCTATACCTCGAGAAGCCGGTTTCTAATAAGGTACAAACCGATGCAAATAATTGATGACCTAATGGGTGTTTTAAAAATTTCATCGTCTATATTCGCGCTATAATGTACCGGCAAAAATATACTTTTCTCTTTGACTGTATACAACCACTGCGTGCGAGTTTCCGCCTAGACGAGTACCGTACTCTGATTCGATCACGTTTTCTCTAAAATATTCACTGTTTCACGGAATCTATTTTTCAGTGGGTCGAGCTGCTCTCTGACTTTACACTTGCTCTTCGTTTTCATTGGTCGGTGAATTATTCGTCACCGTCTTGCGAGTGTACAAAAGGATTTATGATGGAGCGACGACAGATGAACAGAGGATCTTGGGATTACGAAGCGTTTGCACGAAGCATAGTCATCCATTTATTTCCGGAAGTTTTTTTTATTCGTTGAGCACATTAGATTTAGGAAATGCACGCAGCATTTACATTTTAGAATATTATAACGCTCATTGTTCGATTACAAAATTTATTGTTGGCAAAAATAAAAGATAATGTAAGAGAATAAGGAAGAGATAATAATAATAATATAATCGATTCAATGGATTATAAACTTTATGGTTTCTCGAATGAATTCATGAAATAAAAATATGCAGCACTTAAGAGCACACTCAAAGGTAATAGACGATCACACTTTAGTTCAGAAATACTTCGAAGCCAAGCTTTTATCAATAATGTATGTATATTAATTTCTTCTTTCACCTTTTACAACGATCCTATTTCACCGATTTTAATATCACCCCTCGAGTGTAAGCTTTGTGCTCTGGGAAAGTGTACCAGGGATTCCTAAGTAAATCCTACCTTTATGCATCACATTTCATCATAAAAAGATTCCAAACTCTCTATGGAGGACCATTAAAAGGATCTTAATGTCAGTCTAGCTCGGTATTCTAGTGCCTTATAACTAAGGATTATAATACTATAGGAATTCCTTGGAAATGTCCGTGAAAAAACTCTACAAACATGAGATTGGAATTTGCATACTTATTATAAGCATGAAAGTCAATGTGGATCTCAGTGCAGACAGCCTCTTCCCCTTTTTTAAGTGAATAAAATAAGAGCATACCGGGTGAGGATAGGATTCCTTTAATACTCTATATTGTGGAATTAGGTTTGGAAATAACTGCTATAATGTAACGAATGTAGTACATATACGTCACCAGTCGAAGTGACGATCGGCACGAGGTGAGAGTTGCACGTCGTATATTAAAGTTATGTTTCTCACCAAGCTGTATCTTGTTTAAAAAGAACTCCACTCCCATCATATCCTCAACATACATAATTTCTGAAAGATTACGTTTATATAATACATATAATGTATTGTAAGTAGAATGTGGATCTTTATGCTTTCATAGCAAAATTGTGGGGAGGAAATTCAAAATTGTTGAAAGATTTTAAAAATTGAAGATGTCAATACATATATTAGATGATTGCACAAGTTCGTGCACGATTTGAAAATAAAATTCAATGGTTAAATTTTAGAGAATACAACTTTATTAATCACTTACACATATAGTCACCATTCTTTTCTGATCATAGAAAATTTAACCATTTTTTGATTTTAATTTAACCAATCTTTAACCAAATCTTTAAAATTTAACCATTGAATTTTATTTTCAAATCGGGCATGAACTTGTACGATCATCTTATATGTCCTCTATTAAAATCATTAAGGGAAGAAATAACATTCAATTTACTTTCAATTTCTTGCAATAGATGAAGACAATTTTTATTTCGCCCAAAGATCCGCAGTCTATTTACAACCCACAAGACATTATTATAAATTTCAACATGCAGAAGGCATTTAAATGTTATTTCCCTGTTTAACACGGACCACGTTCGGTCACAGATGTCCATTCACTGAACAGGTGACCGTACCGAATGATGACGAAATAACACAGCGTGTTTGGACACAACACAACAAATGAAGGAGAATAATGTCGAGTCTAGCCATCCGTGCACGAAACCCTCTCAGCATCAAGCCGCACAAATAATCCTTGCGGGTGTAGCTCGCCTGTGCACAAGAGCACAGCGGCAAGAATTACATGCGCCGTTTGCGAGAAACACTGTGCGCAGAAAGACGAGCAGCTGAGTCAATGACGTCAAACATGCTCCACAGAGATCCCGGCGGACCTCGAGGTCGTCCATCCGTCAGGGAATTCGTCGAGGACACAGTCGCGCGACCATCTTTCCATTTACAGCGGTCGTAAGGACGAATTCGTCGCGACGTCCCGTCGTGAACGAACTGGACCTGATAAATAGACGACGTACGCGGTCACCGCCGCAAAACCGGGGCCACAACAGGGATGCATTTGCATCGCCGAATTAGAACAGCCTGAATACGCGTGCCCCGACGAGAGGAATTGCACGGAACGTCCTTGCTCGTTTCCACGGGCGCCGGCTAATTCGCGGCAAGTGGCTGGCTAATCTACCGTGCGATTTCCAGGAACGAGTTCGACGCACGGCAGCTTCCGCACGGAAAAGAAATATGTAACCCTCGTTATTATAATGTCTCTCATTATACTTCTGCGCGAAGAACGGGGGAAATTCCCGCAAGGCCTGCGGAACGAAATTCTTTTTTACGAAACGGTCCTACGCCGGCGAAAAATTTCAACCGTCGCGTCGCGTCGTAACGATTCACCGGATTGTTAACCGCCCGGGGACGAATTGCCAATTTCTTTCTGGGCGATCGACGCTGTAACGCGTGTTGGCACGATGTCTGTGATTTATACTCTCTGATATCTTTCAGACAGGGCTTCAAAACAGTTATGATATCGATTTCGGTCCTTGAAACAGTTATGAAGGACCGATATTCTAAATAACTGTTACGAAGAACCGAAATTTTGGTTGATATCGGTTTCGATCACGGTCCTTCATACACGATTATTGCAATTTTAATTTTCATTATGTAGTTTGGACATGTTTAAACGAAGTAAATATTATATTATCTATAATATTTGATGACATACTGGATCGATGTGGAGATAAATTGAATTTTAGTGCGGAAAATAATCTTTCCACACTAACCTGTGTATGTAATATAACCTTATACTATACCAGAATAAGGTGCCGGTCTCTTTACCACTGTTTCCAAAGCATCGGCCGACCTTTAGAAGTCGCCTTGCCTTTAGAACCGATATCCGTGTACGAGGGACCCTAATCGAAACCGATATCAACCAAAATTTCGGTCCAACCAAAATAAAGGTTATTTAGAATATCAGTCCTTCATAACTGTTTCAATCAAGCCCGAAAAGAAGCAGTTTCAAACAGTTATTTCCGGGGCCGTTTCAAGCCCTGCTTTCAGAGCCAGAAATGGATAAAATCCATGGTTTAGCAAGAAGCATTAACTCTGAAGTTTTCGTGTCAATAAATTTCGAAATATTCGTCGGAGTGGGAAATCCTTTTTTCAAGACCTTTATTCGGAACGTTTCTCAATGGATGATCTTCTGCCATCTCGCGGCTGGCTCCATTATTCCGCCGGCTTCCGGTTGATGACCTCGGAGAGGTCTCTAACTTTCGCGACAATACAACAGCATTTCAAGTGGCTGGAACCTGGGCAACGTCTAGAGACCAGAAAATATGTAACACGGGCAGAGGCAGAGCGAAAAACCACGAGTATAGAGGAAGAGGAAGAGGAAAAGGCAACGTTGCTCGTTGCTCGCGGACATAAACGATAGGGACAAAAGCGAAGCAGCTGGCTCGATGACGTCACTACCTGTCTTGCAGCTCTCTGCCAACACCCCGGGGTATGGGTCAGTCTTGACCGGAATATGTGAGGTTCGACCAAGTATTCCGAGAGGGGCGGTACTTCATTTGCAAACGCGGTACACTTCACGCGAACGCGATATGCAAGCCTCCGCGCCAGTCTGCAAGTTTCTGCAAGTATTTAACGGGGGCGAGGACCGTGCAACGGGAAACGTCTTAATACCTTCCTGCCGGTGGTATTGCGCAGAAATGCGAGGAGACGGCAGGACCATTTTCGTTCGCCAATTTGTTAAGTTTAATTGTCGGAACTCCTCCCGCTTTCCGAAAAGTCTCAAGTTTGATTAAATAAAACGCCGACGCGATCGCACGACGCACTGTGAATTCGAGAAACGAACGTTGCTAATATGTACTTTATTATTTCTGTTAGTATACTGTGACACAAAACATTGTTAAAGGAATTACCTCGACGATTCATATTTTTTTTTTTAAATCTGCGGAAATTAGTTTTAAAAATGTCACCTTTTTTACCTAGGCTTGCAATTAGAATTTAAAAAAACACGTTTCATAGGCTCGTGTCAGTTCAAACACACTGAAAATATCACCGAAAACGGTTACACTGCTGCGAGCTACAAACGGTTAAAAATCGTGTAAAATCGCAGTTATAGGATGAAAACGGTGAAAACCGTTTTAATCGTTTGTACCCAGAAACGTAGATTGAATCCGGTGAAATTTCTGGAATGCATAACTGGCCTTTAGATTCGGTAGGGCTAATTGTTACCAGCAACAATATATGTATCAGTATGTATGTATATGGGAAATCGATATGTCATATATCGGAATACGTGGAATTGATATTAAAGTGAACCTGATAAGTATTACCAGCAACGATGTATCAACGATTGAAAAATCGATGAGCGATAGATCAAAGCACAGGAAGTATAGTGAGCCACGAAAGTATTCTAACGCCCATTAAAACAGAATAACTTTTTTATAATTGTACTAAACAACTAAACGACCTGATTTTTTATAATCAATCAGAAGCATTGGTTTACGAAATGATATGCCAGGAAGATTATCCAAAAATTATAATTTAGAAGGTTACATACAAAAATGAAAAAGGCATTTTTTAAAATTTCTCTATTTGGGCCCTTAATGAAAATTTAAAATATGTATATGTTTTGTAGATTATTATCAACAGTCAACATCGATGCAGTAAAAGAAACTGTAACTGACAATTCTCTAGAATTGCAAATATATAATATTCTTAGATATTCAAGTATGCATAATCACTGCAACAAATCGACGTACTTGATCATGAGTAATTGAATATCACCATAAATTCAGTGCTGTACATGCACCATGACAATTGTCATGTCTACATCAAAGCATGTACCATGGATACCTGTATATGGACACTTAAGTATGCATAATCAATACTCCAAATCAATACGTCAAACCATGTGTAATTGACAATTGAACATCACTATATATGGTATGCACTAACTACGGGTAATGTGGACTATCACTGAATTTATAGTTCATATTCGACCATAAATTTCGTGCATGATATGTAACTAGAATGTATAAATGTTGTTTCATTTCCAACTTCTGAAACAAAAGAACTAAACGTTTATGTAGCTATAGTATCTTGCAACCAGTGCAGATAATTTTTATTATGCATAAAAATCCGCTGTCCAACGATAACAGACCGATTATTAATGAGCTTCTTCCAATTAATGAACCAATAATTTGCCAACTTTCTGTATTCTCAAATAACAATCACTAGTAGCTATCAAGGATTGCATAAATTGATGCAACACTGTTACGACAACAACGACTAAAAAAACCTATGATTTCACGTGGGAAGAGAGTGTGTCACCTGATTATCGTAGGTCAGTGTCAGTTCGGGTCAAAGGAATATTGTTTGAGAAGCATGTTAACGCGTTTTCAATTCCGTATCGACAATGCGATAGAGGCAGAGTTGTGCAACGAAAGCATCGTTACCGTGAACGACTGAAAAACATCGGAGGCACGGAGAATGTTAATTAAAACGTTTTACGATTCAGTCGTTTGATTGACACTCGACAAAGGTCAACGGTTCTTCCATGGCCGATACACTTCGGACGTTTTTTATTTGCAACGAGTATCCGCCGGTAATTCGACCTCTCTGCGTTCAAGAATAATTCGGGACGCGTTCAATTGAAACGAGAAATGCGTTTCATTATACGGCCAACGGTTAATTAGTTGGCAATAAATTCGCGTTACGTCCGTGTGGCGTTGGCGTCGACTCGCTGCACCAATTGTATACAACAGCCGCTCCAAGCAACACTTCGTGAATCCTTTTTTTCTCAAACACTCGACTCGCGTAAATATTGATGCTGACCTCTTCCAGGAATGCAGCGAGCAGCAAGCAAAAGTGAAACCATTCTTTCAGAAAATAAATATTTATTGAATTCTGATGTTATCAAGAAATTCTATTAAATCATGCAGATTTATTAATTTTAAGGTTCAAAGTTGACCTCCAAGGCCCTACCTTCAGTTCTTATTGTAGACATCTAGGTTTACTTTTAGACAAAGTTTATTTTAATATCAATCAATGCGATTTGTTGAAATAGAACCAAGAATTGTCGCATTTGCTACTATGTACAATGTAACGAACTATGTATGTGACTTTAACTGAAGTTACCTATAAATGAATGATTTTCCGTAAAATGGTTCCACTGGAAAACATCATCGAATACCATAAGAAAATTGTGAATCTCGTCAAAGGATTAATCAACGTCCAACAAGAATGATAACTAGACTGCGGATCTTTATGCATTTATAGTAAAATTGAGTAGATGAAATTCAAAGCTGTTGAAATATTTCAAAAATTGAAAATGTCAATGTATGATTTCTCCTCTATTAAAATCATTAAGGGAAGAAATAATATTCTATTTGTTTTCTATTCCTTGCAATCTTGCAGACAATTTTTATTTTGCATAATAATCCGCAGTCTAAAGAACATTTCGCACCCCCGCAAGAAAAGTGACACAAGTCAAAAAATGGCAATTTTGAGGTTATGTCATTGAAAACTATGTATGAAATGCCCCAACATGCACGAAAAGCGTCAGATCTCTATCCGCAATTTATCATACTTACCTGAAATTTAAAAGAAGCTTAAAATATTTCAATACGAGTTTTTTTAGTATTCTTTAAGTCGATTTTTCTCAAACGCTGCATTTTTGAGTCGTGTCACTTTTCTTGCGGCGGTGCGATTTGTTAACAAGGTATAACAAAAACAGGCTCGCGGTTACAAAAATCTCGACGGAAAATGGCACCGGCGGCCACGGAGTTATTAAAGTTTCCCGAAGTTTTAAGATATTTGCGAAAGTTTAATGGAAGAACTCTGTGGGAACATGGAGGCCGTTTGTGACGGGCGTTGAATAGAGTGTTATGTGAACAGCACATCTGGTTGTAGGAGTGTAAAACGCGGTGGTTTCTACACATTCGTTTCGAAAGCAACGGTTTAATTCGTTTCCCAGAAATATTTCGCAGCGTCGCGTCGCGAGTAGTCGTGGGGCCTCATCCGGCGGTGGATGCAATCGACGTCACAAGAAACATATGTAGAAAACGTTCGGGACATGGAACCTGGTCGCAGGATATCGCATGCAATCCATCAGGCGACGTCACGCGAGAAAACAGCCGGGGGAGACGTTGAGCGCAGGAAACGCGTGAAAAAGTTGCGTGTACAGGTTCGGTACGAGATAATCGCGATGTATCGACCCGATCGAGCAATCCACCGCCGAGACGGCGCACGTAACCTCGATGACAGAATCAGAAGAGGAAGGCAGTGAACTTCTGTCGGACTATTTCGAGCCCCAAGGCGCCGCGCTGCGCTGCTGCTTGGAAAACGAGGGAAAGAAGAAGCGAAGCAAAAGCGAACCAGTTCACCGCATCTACGTGACTTACGTGAAACGATCCCGATGCTACGCTGCTAGGGACTCGAGTTTACGATTTTGAACGTGTACTAGAGGGACACGTGATCACGGAATCCGTGCATTCGTAAATAAGGTGTTTGTGTCCTTAAGACACGCGTGAAGGTCGATTGAGACGGACGTTCTTCAATGCATTTGTTGTGTTTACACTATCCGATCGTGTCGGAACGAAACAAAAAAATTAGTATTATACCGTAGTTGTTTTTCGACTGTTGATGTTATAAGTGAGACGCAAGCGGGACAGCAATAAATTCACGCTCAACTGTCCGACGTGATATCATCGTATACAATATTGAAATATAATATGCACACAAATATTCGTGAAAGTAAAATACATGCATGTATTTAACACTAATCGTACAGAGGTATAAAAGTACATAGAGGGCACACGTTGCCTTATAAAAATGACAAGATTTAATTTGTTTAAACTGCGCGGTTCAGATTGCATCTTTACAATTTCAATGATCGTAAAAGGAAAAATTTAAAACCGGTCATTTGACCGACCCCGGTACGTTTACTGTTAACATTACACGGATTAAGACCCTGATTCGTTTATTACACGTGAAATAGCTCTGGTTGAGATAAATCCCGACACGTTCGCGGATGCGTCCGCGAGAGAGCGCGTACCGCCTCGATCATTACTCGCGTTAAGGACAAAATTCATCGACTTACGTCAACGGCGAGCTCCGCTCTCGATCGATACACGCCGATATCTCTCTCCGTTGCTCCCGTGCACTGTCGTCCTCTGGTCCCTTTGTCCCTCCTCGCTCGCTCGCTTATCGTCCAGCGAATTCACCATAAGCACCAAACAGAACTGAACAACGGAGAATGCCGAACCACGGGAACGTAAAAACTGTCCTCGTTTGTCACGGAATACGTATGTCACGAAAACAAGGAAAAACGTTGAACACAAACACACGCGGACGATTCCGGCACAGCTGGTTGGTACGTCGTGCGCGGTACGCGCTCCTCTCCTCTTCTCTTCGACCACTCGAAACCCGCTGGCTGCTTCAAGGGCAAGGCTAGCCCTCGTCGTCGATCGAACGCGGCATGCCTGTTCGTGTTCCGAAACAAACGCAGCCGGTCTTCGAAAACGCGTACAAACCCGGTTCGATTACGCGAGAGTAGTTTCCCGAGAGAAATAAATGAACCCAGAGAATCGGTGGCTTTTGTTCCGCGACGACGGGGGAACACCGAGATCGTCACAAACCGACTCCCTCGATGGACGCGACGATACTGAGGCGCCGGCGTGTTTATTCCCCCCACCACCGGTCACCCCACCGCGGTACCCCCACCGCCGACGCTCCCTCCTACCGTCTCTGCTAACCATGCTGGATTCTACCCCCACCGACGACCCTCACCCTCCCTCGCTCGCGTTCCCTGCTACCCGACCCTTTCCTGCTTCATCCAGGGCCTCGGAAATACTACCAGCTGGACTCTCTCTCGTTCTCTCTCTCGGATTTCGATGAAAATTTGACGGATCTGGGGCTTTTACTTTACAGGATGATTTTGCTTTTTGAGGTCGGGACGAACTGAGTCGGTTCTTTTACTTTACGAAGACTTTCGGGGAAAAAAACTATGTATGTACTGCGTGGAGCACCGCTTTTGTTAACTATAAACCTACCACGGCCCAATACCATTTTTAACGTTCAGGAACTAGTCGATGCAATTTGGAACGATAAAAAGATTAGAGATTATTAAATATATTTTTATTTTTCGATTTTAATGGTCTTCCAAGTGCCAGGGAACTGTAAAGGATCGATATGAACCGTGACGAGTTCAGCGGGAGATGCAAGCGACAATGAAATTGACAAACAACAAATATTATGAAGAGTGGAGCCAATTAAATGTAAAATTAATTAACCTTGACTGCGGGAAGTTTCAACGATTGCATTTTCCAAAAATCATTTTCTCGCGTTAATATTTATTATTTTGCACAATATCCTTTGCACTCGGGGCTATTTTACAACGTTTTTATTAACTCGCTTTCTTCTCTGTCTGTTTGTCTGTTTGTCTGTTCGGTACAAATTTTGCAATTGATTTTATTAACTCGAAAATTAAACATCTCTTCCGACCTAGGATATTTCCGTTCCCTATGATTTTTGATATTTTATGAATATGAAATTGGTATTTGTAATACCTCATATAATACTTAAATGTTTAGTAATCGGTTAGATAGCAACATATTTATAGTAATGTAAGCAATATTGTGAATAATGGTACAGCAATTTTTAGTGGTGCTTCGAGTCGCCACTCGATTGCTAAGGGTTAACCCATTTAGAGCTAGCGTAACTTATACGAAACAATTCCCCCCAAAAAATTGATTGTGTTTTTTGACGATTTTCAAACGTAATTATATTTACGCCGAGAATTTCATAAAATTCTGGCTGAATTAGTTTAGAAAGTACACTACACGTCAGCCGGATTTAAAGGGTTAAGAAATCCACAGAATCTCTTAAAAAGTGTGACAGCCAGGCCGTGTTCCTTTCAAATTGTAACATGTGGAGTTTATCTCAAGACTCCAGCAAAATTGGCTACATAACCCCGCTAAAAACAATGTACAAAATTACACACCTTCAAAATGAATTCTGTGTACCAGCTGTAGGATTCGCACAAAAAACGCGGAATGTCAATTTCAGGAACATGATTCGTCGGAGCGAAAAATTAAAATGTCCAAATATTTGACTCGCAGCGACCGGTGTGTTAATGAATGGCAGGCAAACAACCAAATTCGGCCGAAAATCTTCATGAAGATTGAAGGCGGGCAGGGTCTCGCCGTCAGCTGTCGTACGTGTGTTCCGCTTCAAAACTCTCCCCTCTTGGTATCTCTCCTCTCCCTCCCCCTCTCTTACTGTCTCTCTCTCTTTCTCCTCTCTCGGTCTCTCTCCATTCCGCACATCCCTGCCTCACCGGCATCGTCCTTGTCCCCAAGACTCCCCTTTCTCTCCGTCCTGCGCCGTTTCACGTCGGACCGTTCCATTCTTCCTCGGTTGAATTGGAAGCGTAAACTAGGTCGTTACGTCCGCGAACGTCACCTCGTGTTTTGGTTACTGGTCGAGCTTTTGGCGAGCATTTTTCGCATTTTCCCCCGAGGCTGTCGGATCGACGTTGGCTGTCTCCAACGATCGTCATCCATCGCGATGGGATCTCTCGTCGAACACCGTTGAACCCGGGTCGTGGAAGCTGCCGGAAACTTGGCCGGACAATGGTGGATTCCTCGGTCAACGAAAACCTGACTAAGGATTAGCCGGTGAAATCCCCCCAAAGTTGAATGGTAAAGTCCGCGACAAAGATTCGCCACCCTTGCGAGACTGGCTGCGACCCGAGCGGAGATCGATGCAAATGTGGGCTACGGAAAAAGAGCTGCAAGGCTGGCGATGTGTGTTGCTGGAGCGGCGACGGTCGCCGGACCACGGATTATTTTCTTTTTCCGGCTGTTCTGGTGGCTGGTGGACGTATATGTGTACATAGAACATTGTGCCGTGGCTTTATCGATTCTCTAAACCATGCCTCGTTCTTCGTTACAGACCGCTTCCACCCTCTAAATACACTCGGAAGGGCGAACCTTCCGGATCCTTCCATCAGCCCGCTGTGAACGCTCAGCCAATTTGACCCTATATGTTTTCTATTCTATTTTTCATAACTAGACTGCGGATAAAAAATAAAAAATATTTGTATTGATTGCAAGACACAGAAGTGAAATCAAAAATTTCTTTCTTCTTTTAATTATCTGATTAAACTGAAACCGATACACTGATGTCTTTAAATCTTTTTAATACGTCCACTACTTTAAATTGTGCTTACCCATTTTTGTCATAAATGCATACAATCCGGAGTCTATTCATAAGAAATTGAAATTTAACGCAACTGCTATTTGCAGATATTTTTAGGAAGGTACTTTATCTACAATATATGATCTTTTTATTCATCATTAAATTAATCGTCAAGAGCTGAGTAGATAGACGATGCCTTCGAAATAAATTAAAATGGACCCGACCACTCCTATCCAAAGGTTGAAGCTTCCTGGTTCCCTGTTAGCAGAATGTGAATGTCGGCAGTTACCGATAAGAGACTTGACGAGCCCCCTTTAAATAAAAATTAAGGTGGAAGATTGATCCGAGGATTAAAAATTTTAATTTCGTTCTAATATTCTCATAACACGCAACCACGCTATACTCTTCAAGTTCAGAAAAAGACTACCAGGGTACTAAGTGTTAAAACGCTCTAAAGAAACCAATAACAGGAAAAATGCAGAGGCTGGCGCACTACTATTTTATGACCACGTGAAAAACTAGTGTGATATCAGGATTAATCATTTCCACGCGCCACAACCGCATTCCGGCCACGCTCTAACGGCGTGGAGGAAAAAAAGGCCGAATGTTCGCGTGTCGGAAAATACAGGGATCGTTTAACAGTAAATCGTCCTCGACCACATAAAGTGAGCGGGTTAATCCAGGCGGGCAGCGAGCGGACAGCTCGGGCCGAACACGGTTTCAAAAATAATATTGTGCAATTATCGGGACGCGGCGCGCGATTTTCTCCCTTTCTCAGTAACCGCGCAAGACCTGACCTTTCCTTCTTGCCACCGACAGAGTCGTTTATTATGGTATTCATTTATTAAGACCACCTGGGATGCGTGCTGTAATTATGCGGCTCGGCCGAGTGAAACCAGTTCGACAGTGTACATACCTGGCGATAACTAAAATCGGCTTTACGAGACGCGACGCATTTTTCCGCGATTCGATCGCGGAATATCTCCCGCCCGAGATACCAGACCGTCATGGGACCACCTAGCGAATCTGCGTGCAACTTGCTAGGTCCTGCTGATGGGATAATCCGTTTACCGAAGATGCGTCTCGGAGATAAAATCCTTGTGGCACGCTCGCGTTGGTATTTAAGTTGACGCGCTTCCATTTCGCAACTTGACACACACACACACACAATGTTATTCCATAGTTCTTATATTGTCACTCGAGCTTATGTGTAGTCTGACACTGCTTACATTACGAGCTTCGGTATACTCTGGCGCATCAACGCGAAAGCAATAGTCAGTTTAAGAGATTGTCCTTCACAGTTAGCTAGCCGGAAAGTACGTTGACGATCGTTTATCTACCTCATAATTTGTTTAGTCGTTTATAGAATGTTTCCTACTTACTGTTAACCGCTCCTTACGCGTAGCAAGCCGTACACACGAGAATTGCACGCGACAGAAAGGTTACTATTTTCAAAATAAGGTTAAAAGGACGAATTTTACAGCAAATAGATGTAAACTTGAATGTATCGAAATTCTATCTTTTTTATATTTTCAATTCTTCTATTAGGTTGTAAAGAAAGAAATGCAGGATTTCGTTCCTTTGTTTTAATTGCAATTTTATACCAATAAATATTTACCTTAGTTTAATGAGTGATATATCATTTTAAAACTTGTTTTACGCTCTATTTAATTATGCTTTTGATATCTCATTTTATTCAAAGTTTTATTAAATTATTTGGCTTTTATTTCAGGATGTCAAAACGCAATTTTCGCATTATTTTTTCTATGAGTACTGTGCATTCGTTGACACTTCCTTCGCCCCATACTTCGTTGATATTCCGAGCCGCTTGAGCGGCACTTTGGCCTAGTTTGATCTCATAGAAAAAATAATGCGAAAATCGCGTTTTGACACCCTGAAATAAACGCCAAATAATTTGATAAAAATTTGAATAAAACTAAATATCAAAAGTATAATAAAATAGTGCGTAAAACAAGCTTTAAAATGACATATAACTAATTAAATTATAGTAAATATTTATTGGTATAAAATTGCAATTAAAACAAAGGAACAAAAATCCTGCATTTCTTTCTTTACAACCTAATATTAAGATTGATTTTTCACTCTTGCGTCAGTTAGACACCTAATTCATTTAGCAAAATAAGAGCAGTGGGTACTGGTTATAATTTTGTGATAATGTTTTATGTGTCTCACACGATCTGTCAGTTTACGGAAACAGAAAACTTCCAAGTTTCGTTCTCTTCCTCTTAACCCCTCCCTTGAAAGTGTTATAATTTTTAATTGTAAATCAATATTGATGTAGAAGGGAGGTCGAAGTGAATCAGACAATAACAATTTCCAAAATTAAAGGGTTCAGGCCATCGTTGCTGCAGTGAGTGCAGTATATAATGCTAGGTCGTGGGAGTCTCGAATCCCAAACTAAAGAGAGATTCGAAACAGTACACGGTACTCTTTACGGAGCATAATCTTCCGTAAAAGCAGTTCGTAAAGCGCTTGAAACGGCTCTGGTTACGTGGGCCATGCTTTGTAGTGTTCACTGGACGTTCACGGCTCGGTCACGCCTAGGAGCATTGAATAATGTCCGAACGAACCGTGACTATGCCGTGACTGAATCGTTAATGTAATTCAAGCCTCGGGCGACCACTGTACTTTCGATTTTCGTCGTAGATAGCTTTATCCGGTATCTATGACCATCATAAGCTCGAGTGAACCGTGAAAGCTCTAATCACGATGACTCTATAATCGCTGGTTCGGCTAATTCTATAGCAGACAACAATGCCTCGCGAGAACTCGTTTAGAAAAATATCGGACAAACTCTCCGTTCGCGATTTGCCAAAATAAAGATTGTCCACGTGAATCGTACGAAACAGAAGTTAAATGAAAATGCATTTTCTCTTTTAGTAATGTTAGTAAGTCGAGAATAAATAATAAAATTTTATTAGAAAATGTTATTTATTGCATTTTGTGACTGTTCCTGTATGGGAACTCTATACATATGCGGGTACAAAATCGCAAGGTTCCCACTTGGAATCAACATACTCGGAGTTTTTAGTATTGTCTACTTAATTTACTATAGAACATTTGAAATTGAAGTCTCTAATTGGAAACGGAATTTATTAAATGCGAACAAACTGTATAATGGGAGGAATGTTTTAACCCTTGTGTAGTCAACCGGGTACCTGGGTACCCATTTACTGTATTTCTTTCAACAATTTGTTAATGTTCCTCTCAAAAATATTACATAATTTCTCTCAATGCCCATTCTTTACATTGTCGTTATGAATGCATAAAATCCGCAGTCCACTGATAACATTTAATTGTGTACAAGTACTTAAATCGTGTTCGAACAGTTTTATCTACACTTTTGTGGCCGGGTACGGCTTTCCGTTCACTTTGCTTTTTATTACTGTCATTCCGTATTATCATCGAAACCTGCTCTTACTCGCTGCGAAGACTTTTATCGCCGGTCGACAATGGTAGCAATGATAATACCTGGTTCAACCTTAACAAACGGTCATTAGTCACTCGGGTTTATTTTCCACCGCCTGGTTGCTATCATCGAACGGATGACTGCACAGAGTAAAATCGAGTCGATGACAGCATCCAGCAGCGGTTCCCTTATTCGCGTCGTCGAAAGAATAATACCGCGATGGATTATTTAAAATTCGTGCGCTTTAAACCCAGAACCTGTTCGTGACTCATCGCGACGAGAGAGGCGAGAGCAATCGAGTTCTCTGTTGGGCCTGTATATCCGCGACGATCAATTAAAATGCGTTGCGCACCGCCGACGCTCGCGCATTGGCAATTGTTTCCGGAACAACTTATAATTTATCGACCGTTGCGTGGATTTTCTAATCCGAGCGCATTAGCGCCGCTGCGCCTCGACTTACGATGCTGGATGCGCGCTCGGCCAACTTGTGCCCGATCGTACGATAGAAACGTAATTGTATGTACTGAAGTCCTTGGTGCCTGTTGCAACGACGTACACGTGTACGATGTTCCGATGATTCGTGCCGCACACGCCGTGAGCTACAACCACGGAACCGGTAACAATCATTCGAGCAGAACGTGGACCGTTCTTTTTTTTATTTTTATGAATTATTACCTGTTTTTACGGTAGAACCGTCCGTTGAATAGACATTAAATCTTTCGCGGACTGTGTCTAATCGCGAAAATGATTAATATTTTACAGTTACTTTACGACTGCAATACATTACCCGGCTGGATACAGCACTCGAATAACTGGTTAATTAGTGCATTTTCGTGTAAGCTCGTAATTGATCACTTAATTTATCGCCGTTAATTACGCGGGATTTAATCCTCAGCCGATTAAAAATTTAAACTGAACTGTTCCAGAGTAATGAATGCTTCCGCGATCGATGTGTATATAGATAATTAGACTGTGAATTTTACGCATTCATGGCGAGAATGATTAACTGCAATACTCTAAAGTCCATCGAGAAAAGTTAAAATAGTTTCTGTTTTATAATATTTGGAATCTATTACGATCATTAATAAAGAGAAACAGAGATTCTGTTTCATTAGGCTGTGCTTTGCATATTTCGCTGTGAATACGTGAATTTGCATAAACATGTTGCTCCGCTTTATTGTCGCGAGCGCTTTGAGGATCCTTTCGTAGCAGACAGCGTCCAACTTGAGAAGTTGGTAGCGCCGCTCGAAGTGTGTTGCAGCCGCGACAATTGCTATCATCGACAATACTGTTTACGTTATTTGCAAGGGAACGCCGTAGCGACGAGTCACTCCTTTCAATTGCGATGTTTTATTGAATACCCTTTGAGGAATACGGCGGGAGTTTCGTCGTAGTTGAGCGCGTCTAGCGTGCCTGCGACATGCGCTTTGGATTACAATCCGCTCGAGGGTAGCAGCGAAAGGGTTAATTTACTTTGAGGACGGTCTACGAAGAGACAACAAGGGCGAGTTGACGCTATTGTCGTGGTTAAAACTTACGGAAGATTTCGTTCTACCGTGGGTGAACGCGCGAGTGGCGCACGACTCGCGGCGAGAGTAGAATTTTAAGCGTGAACCAGGTCGAGAGGAGGTTATGAATTTTTCAAGTCGGTAATTGAGTTGTGGGACAGCCGGTATCTGGATACTGGCAGCGTGGAAAAATTCGAAGCCATAGCTGGGCGACGTTCTGACGGCTTTGCTAGTCGACGCGTGTGCACTTGGCCAACAAACGGGGCCGGCGCATGCGAACCCCGAGTGAATCATTCCGCGGAAACGCCGCGAACATTCACTGACCACAGTCACGGTTTCTGGCAATAAGCGTTAAATGCACGGGGCCGCCGATGCGCCTCGCGGACCTGTTGTGGCCGTAATAAAGCGCGCGCCAGACAATTCAAACGCGAGCCGCGCGCGACATTTTCGTTTAGATCGGCTATTAAATGGTCGCCGAAGAGACAATGTTCAATCTCGATGGCCGCCGCCGCGCCGCTAGAAGCTACTTGGCGAGTTTTCTACAGGTCGATTCACAGGCCTCGTTGCCCCATAAACTTAATCCTCCGCCGGCATTATGGGTCGTTTATGGCAGCGGAGCTGGGTGAAATTTGAGACAAAAAATATTTCAAATATCATTTCCAATAATCGTTGTTCTACAGCAGGCATGTCAAACACGCTATTTCGAGCATTTCAAGAACTTTGAAACTGATTTTGCTTCTGAGATGACTTCGTGTGGAATAACTTTGAAACTGTTGATCACAATTTGATTTGCAAAACGATGAAATTAATTTGCAGAAGGGTAAAATTGATTTGCAGGAGGGTGAAATTGACTTGCAGGAGGTGAATTTGGAATGCGAAACCTGTACAACCGGAATTAATCGAAATGCAGTATTCAAACAAAATATATGGATGTTGGGATTCCACATTTTTACAATTATTTATCTCTCGACCGATTCCCGATATATTATGTGCAATTAAGCGTATTTCAGCTGTTTGGTAGCAGTGGTAGCACATATAGTACATATACTTGCGAACCACCATTTTCAACGTTAAAAAATAATAAAACTGCGGAAGACAACAGTTCAACAAATTCAACCTTTTGACAATTTGATTACTGAAAAACATTGCCAAATTTCTTTGAAATAAAAATGAAATAGTTTTATTCAAATAATGTAAACTTGAAAAAAAACATCTTTCGTACGTATGTTATTTTGTATGTGTAACAGCAATGTTAATAAAAAAAATATGTTTCCTTTTTACTTATTTCGAGTCTGCTTTGTTCTATTGCGGCCCTCGAATTAATTTATAATACTTAGAGGCCCTTGGTGATAAAAGAGTTTGACATGCCTGTTTAACAGTATACGCAAATAAAATATCTTTATTTTGATAACTTACAACGTACTTTGAACTTCGCGTTAGGGGAGGCTTCTCGTGTAACGGCCGTGAAAACAAGTGATTTTTAATTTGAATTTCAGAGTTGCGTTGCGCTCGTTCTAGAACAGCCTGTACAAAGCGCGGCGTGCCCACCGTCCGCCCAACCTCGAACAATTTGTTTTACGAACTGCCGCGATATGTAATTTAATCGAATTTATCGCGTCGGTCGACGGGAGTTACAGACGCGATACACCGGCGAATAATGCTCCCTGTAACGCACGCGATCTTGCTTGTCCCATACGTACCGGAAACTGGTACCGGGAACCAGTACCGTAGTCGCCGATCCCCCCCCATAAATTCTCCATCCTCGAGCGAGCCCGTAACTCGCGCCCGCGTTTTTCTAATCCCGACAACGGGCGAACGAGGGGGGGATGTTTTCGCGCGTGCAATCGGAATTATAGAGCCGTTAGGCGAACTGCGAAACGCGCGAGCCGTTTACCGGTATACCGGTCCCCCACCACGTGTTATTGAATATCTATCGCGTAAGTGAAATCCGAGTGAATTACAGTGTTCCCTTTCTACGTCGCTCGCGATCGAACGCTGACGCGAACGGAGCAACTGTATTTTGTTTTTTGTAATGCCACTTCCATAGCTGACAGGAACCTAGACAGAAGGGATTAGCAGGATCGCCGGTCGTTGTCGGTGAAATTCGGAATTTTCGGGATAACGTTGGCTAATCTGGGTGTGAAATGTTGTGACTTCCGCCGTCATATGTGACGCGTTTTTCAAAATTGTGCGAAGTGATTCAAAGTAAGGGTAAACTTTACTTTATTGGACTCAAAATTTGTGCCTTTCTCGTATAAATTATGATGTATTTGGTATGTAATCCAGTAGATTTGTACCCGGGGCGGCTGCAGATCGAAGTTTCGATCCAGTAGGATCAATGGTTCAGGAGTTATGCTTGCTTAAAGTTGAGCAATCTGCAGTGTTTTTGACAGGTAAGCGCGGCCATATTGGTTTGTAGTGACGACCGCGAGCCGCTTAATGGGCAGAACCGCCGATCTTTGCCGCCCTTCTCCCCCTGACCTAATCGCCAGCCAACTTGGTAACCGGCGCGCAACCGTCGCTACAAATCAAAAACACTGCAGATTGCTCAAATTTACGCAAGTATAATTCCTGAACCATTGATCCTACTGGATCGAAACTTCGATCTGCAGCCGCCCCGGGTACAAATCTACTGGATTACATACCAAATGCATCATAATTTATAGGAGAAAGGCACAAATTTTGAGTCCGGTAAAGTAAAGAGCAGCCCAAAGTAATATACGTTTAATAATCGAGGTTAATACCAGCGTTAATAACGTTTAGAAATACTATTTCTATGATTGTTCTGCCTTATCGAGTTTATCGACCTGGCAAACGGGCGGCCCGATTACAGTTTCAATTTTCCGAAAGCCTAGGAAAGGCGTTATCTTGGCAGCGAGGCTCCCAAATAAAATAGTCGGGTCGGACGCCGTTGTGCTATCTCTGTTAAATCAAGGGCGGCTTTTTATTCGGGGCAACCGTAACACGGTAGCGTATCTGCTTATCTGCGTCAAGTCCCGGAGATTTTATTGGTCCCAGCTGTCCTCCGTTGGATCTCTGAAGAGTCGCGTCCCCGTTTCGTATGCAGGAGATATTAACACGCAAGAGAATAACGCTCGGCCGTGTTCCCGTTGAACTTGCCCGAATGATTTAAACGAGACGCGAAAGGCGGGAGAGAAAAGGAAGGGGGGTGGGAGAGAACGAGTCCTGTTTGCAGTCTTCCAACGTGTCATTAAACGGAGCGATTTATCATAATTTATATCGCGCTCACCGGGCTTAACGCGACGGTCATCCGATTATGTTATTACAACCGTGGGTGTCGTTTTGATGTACGTCCTCCCCGCGGTCTTCCAACTCCTAAAATATGCACACGGCAAGCCCGACGCCCTTGACGTTCGCTCGCGCGTCGAATCCACCCTTGCGACATCGAAATTTATGTAATAAACGCGCGCTCATAACCCGACCGATACTCATTAATCGTCTGATCGAGTAATTACCCTTCGATGAGACTGAAACGATCGATCGACGCGTCCTTCTTCGTTATTGCAATATTTTACATTCTGTGTTCTGAGATTAATGAACGCAACCTCGAAATTATTCGAGTAGAATTGTTCGATTTTGACAAGATCCAGTGTATCCTACGACGTAAAATCAGAATTCCGCGGCTGACGCAAAAGCGTCCCGTTTCGGTACACCGAAATAGTAATAACGAACTACTTCAAATCGCACTAAATCGGTAGGAATTCGATCGAGTCCAAATTGATCCGGGTCTAATCGAATTTATTCCGACTGCACCAATCCATTTCGTACCAGTTCGTTCGGCCCAATAATTTCTATTTAACCGAACTTCAAATCCTGCAACCATCCCGAAACTAAATCTCGCAAGAGCACTATGAAACGTCCGATAATAAAATCAGGTTGGAAAAGCATTCGGGAAACCTAGTCCGTTCGGAAGTTATAATCGTCGAGGCTCGGCGTGAAATTTTTATCGGAAACAAACGAGATTAACATAATTAATGCACACGGGTAAACCGCGAAAAATACACGTTCCGGATGGGATCACTCCCAGCATCCATTTTGTCGGCGATAACGCGCGAAAAATCGCATTTGCGCGGGATATTCGCGCGACGGCGTAATCTTTTTCGGCTGTGCGACCACCATTTCACGTAATTTCCCTAAGTGCGGCTAAACACTTTCGCGGCTCGCTTACCAAATTGTCGCACTCGCTGGCGTAATGGCAGCGAGTATCAATTATCGTCGGAATGGTTTCGATTATGCTAGTTCCCAAGTGAAATTTTAATACACCGCGAGGCGTGGCAAGGGGAATACTGTTCCACCATATTTCAGTTTTTACCACGTTTTTATTAACTCGCTTTCTTGTTTGTTTGTTTGTCTGTTCGGTCCAAATTTTGCAATTGATTTTAAACTAACTTTCCGATGAGCTGGAGACTTGGAACTTTAAACATAGCTCAGAATATTTTATCGGTTCCTCGATCGAACGTTTTAGATCTATTTAGTTCGTTTGAATTTTCGTACGTTCAGGTTAAACGGTCTGAACGCCCGCTGTTCTTTCTCGCAACCGCTTATCGTGATCACAGCAAAGTAAAAATAACCGACGGAAGAATGCAAAAATTGACAGAGGTATGAAGAAATCCTTTCATAAAATGAACTTTCTAGTTGAAACTTTCAACCGTCTTTTCGAACATATTTCCACGACGTGGAGCATATATAGACCCATGCACCATTTTGCTGGCTAAAATGAAAAAATAATAAGGTTTGATTGTCTTACGTTAACGCGAGTTCGCGAATTATTCGTAGAGCTGCGTGTGTTGATACAGCGTTAAGGAAATAGAACACTAATTTGGTCGAGGAGTAAGAGAATGAAACTCAAACATTAAGTAGAATTGCAACTGAACATTAAATAATAGAACTAAAATACAAGAAAATGCTCGTTTTCATCCTTTGAAATCTTCAAATTCGATTCGAGTTACATTTGATTTTCGAATTTCGACCCGAAAGGTCGCTCATGCCGCGCGAGAGCTGCAATTGACTTTTCAATAGAATCAGTTTATAAATGGATAGGGGTCGAGAGCTGATGTTTATTCGAATCAGTATAAACTTTCCATAGTTAAGCCGGAGCAATTTTCATCCCCTTGTTTACGCACCGGCCGGATCTAAACGCGAACGAGCCTTAAGCCGCAATCAAACGAACAGCTTTTAAACGCGTTACGTAATCTCATTCCAGAAAGTGGTTCAATGTAGTATTCACGTGTGTTTATACGCTACGAATTTCAGCTCGCGGCTTAATCGATTTTAACATAACCGTGGCCGCCCACGCGGGGCTAAAACGGCACGTACCGCGAGACACCCACGCTTCTGTAATTGTCGGAAGTTTAATGCTGACGCACGGAATTCGTTCTATCAACCGAAATCCCGCTGATCGTCCGGCACGTTTATGTATACATACATCCGATAACAAAGATCGAACTCAATGGTTTCGCAGTGACTAAGCCACTCCCGTCGAAACGCTGACGGGAAAATCTGTCTCATTTGGAACAGTCGAATGTCATCTCCATTTTATATCAACCCTCTATCTAACCTTTCCTATACGTTTCTCCTTCTCTTCGCGAGGTTTGCATTTGTTGTTACGTAGAAGAATTAACAAACTCGCCGGTAAATTCTCGAGGCTAGAGACGAATCACGGACGAAAAGGTTGAAAACAAAAAGGCGTAACTCGGCGGCGGAAAGAGTCATACATCTCGCGGCACGACTCGTAACAAGATTTTCCACCTATCAGCGAGCGTGTCGCGTTCGTCACGCTTTTACTTCGCGACGCAACAAACGCTTGAAAGCATTCATGCTACGCGCTCTCGAGAGCAATCCGCGATCCCTGGCCTGTCGAACTCTTTGCATTCGTGGCGCCGTGCTAGTGAAAGCGTTTACAGGCTGTTGAAAAAAAAAGTTAGTCCCTTCGAGTCTTTTCAGAGAAATGCTTAGGGAATAGATCTAACGATTGGAACAATGATGTGATCGTAATAATGTTTTACCTCTCTACATTGTATAAATATTTACCAAACCGAATGATTAAAGTCGTTAGCTGTAAAGGAGATCCTACAAAATATTGAGCATTGATTTTTATCGATTAATTCTGTTATATTTCAAGTTTTTCGTTAAGTGCTATCATTTTGTACTTCTATAATTCGTTAATAATTTTACTTCATTCAATAAAAATAGATAAGTTAATGTAGCTTCGTTTCATTTCATTCATATATGTTAAGAAAGACACGCTAAAAATATGTATATAAGAAAGATTGAATTTCTAATGTTTAATAAACAGAAATTACATTAATTTCAAAGTGTGCTATCTTTTCGTCCCGGAGTGTAGGTCGGGGTAGGAATGAGTGAGACAAAGAAAAAGATTGAGAGAAGGTATAGACCGAATTAGTGAAATGAGATAGATCTGTAAGATCTCAAAAATTAATATTACAAATTATAACGGATATTTTGGAATCACAATAATCGTAGGAGTTCAAAGGGTTAAACAAAACACGTACGACTGCATTCATCCTTAATTTCCCATAAAGTTACATTGTGCGATGTTCAGCTTCAGAGCACAGTAACAGGGATTCCATTTAAATCTGCGAGCCACCCCATAGAACGTTTTGTCCCGAATCCATTTAGGTGCAGCCCCGTTGTCTCTGCTTGGCATCTACGCTTCTCACGTTGATCCGGAGCGTAGATTACAGGGATTACCCAGCCTCCTGGACAACGAATTATATCCGGCATTCTATATATTCTACGGAATAATATAATACAATCATTTGTTCGATTATACGGCCGTGAGTCTGTGTGCTTCGTCGTGGTTCGTCGGGGCTCGCTCGCCGGACACGGCAAGGGCGCCATTAGTAGTTCACCCCCTTAGATGGTTAGCCATGATTCAGAAGATCGGGACGCGTTGCCCACTACGGCAACACGTTCCCCGTAACATTATCACCGGACCGTGTGTACAGTCTGGACCGTAAGCGATACCGCCCGCGGGTCCCGGCACAATAACGCGTTTGTTCGGCCCGAAAAACGCCACGTGGGTGTTGTTGCTTCTTTCCCTCCTCTATTCTTCTTCCACTGAAATGCGCTCGGTGAAATTGCTGTTTCAAATTTAATGCGTCCCGAAGACACACAGCTTCTATTCAAATTTCGCGGAATTCAATTCGTAATTCGATGGCAAACACCATCGCGTCCTTTAAGGGATGCGGAATCAACTGGGACCTCCGTGTGTCCCACTCCTATTAGCTTTCAATTGCTTCTTTCGTTTCATTGAATCTCTTGCATTTTTCTATTTAAATTCTTTGAAATTTAATTTTTAACAGATTTTATTAGATATTAGATTTTTTGTTTCACAATTATTAAAATAAATTCCCGCGTTTTTTGTATTTTATTTTTTTCCCGCAATTTTGTGTTTTGTTAGGTGAAGTATATATATGCATTCGCAAGTCTTTTTCTTGCTCTACAAGCCTGTCTGCTTCAATTTTTCGAATTAATTAATTTTAATCAATTTTCAAGCTTTTTCAATGGAAGTTGCAGGAGGCAGAAAAATTCATTTTCGATTCTGCTCAACATCTCACTCATGATATGTGGCACCCAAGCTCCAAGTTTTTAAGTAAAGTCCATGGAGTGAAGATGGTTAGCGATGATAAGTGATTCGAAAAATTGAAGCAGATAGGTTTGTAGAGCAAAAAAAAGTCTTGCGAATGCATATATATACTTTACCTATCGAAACACAAAATTGCGGGCAAAAAATGAAATACAAAAAACGCGGGAATTTATTACACAACCCAATAATAAAAATGATTTCATAAGGAATGGTTGTATAGATGTGTTTAGTCGTTACAATATAATGTACGTATTACAATAGGAGTTGCACAAAGTCTAAATAAAATCAGTCTTGTCATTTTTATCAGGGAACATGAACCAGTGTTTAGCGTTAATTTCATCGTGGACACCTGCATCGTTAAAGGATGCAGAATTATCTGGGATCTCTGCACGTCAACAAGGTGTCGGTTCAAGTATAATTTCGGGAATGTTTAACAGCGTGTTAAACAGCTTTCTGTTGTCATAAACGAGCCAAACGCACTCAGATCACGTCCAACCAAAACATTTGCCAACTCAAGCATTCTCGTTTAACGAACGGTTGAGTCTCCGAAGCGAATGGCAGCGTCCATTTCGTGAGATCGGTTGAAACGATCTAACGTTTCGCTGCGCTACGACTAATTCCGGTAAAGAGCATCTTTAACGAAGCACCGCTGCCGGAAGAATTCGGCGGTCGAAGCACTGTTAGCCATGTCGACTCCGAAACTAGGTACGAAACTTCACCCATTCGCTTCGCAAACGGTTCAATATGTGCACTATTCTTGCAACGATCGACAAAAATTCGGGAGGTTTATTTTGCCCACAGACTGTACGCCAGCAGAATTTAATTCTGGAACATGCTCGCAGTGAAATTACACGGTGAACTTCCAGAGATTCCCTTTAAGTTTGTTGCAAGAATGTTTAAGAAATAATTTTCACTCGCGCGCTTGAGTTTCAGTTGCGTTTCATGAGGATTTATCGTTCCACTTGTGTAACGTAATACATATTAGGGTAATCTGTGTTTTAGGGTTTGGTTTAATAACACTGCTCCTTCCTGTGTAACTCGCCTCGGCTAGCCACATGAATTATTCATAATATTTCATTTTATTTTAACTTATTCCACCTCCTTTGCTCTATTTACCTCACATTTTTTCTCGTCTCGTATTCCACAGCTTTTTTATTAGTTTTATTTATGAAATATGTAACGTTACTTCCATCTCGTATTATTTTCACTTTGCTCTCGCCTTACCACTTCTCTGCTCATTTTATTGTATGTGTTACTGGCAGTACGCGATAAATACAACAGTGCGTATAGGGTTCAAACAGTGCAATTAAAGTTCAGCACTTTGTGTATTTATGGTATGTGCAGATTTGTAAAATAGAAGAAAACAATACTAAAAGAACTAATGATATTTTTTAGTTGACGAAGAAAAATTCCTAATTCCGATTTTGATTACATCACGTATGAAAATGATTCTACTCCTTATCCACTGAAACTACCATTGTAAGAAGAAACTTCACTTTTCATTCATTCAGTGCGAAAACGGTGGTTAATGTTTACGACTGCTAGTTCTCCCCGTTCAATGCTCCATTTTCTCCAATCAGTTCATCGGATCGACAGGAGCCTCGCTAAAAGTATTTTTAAGTGTCCCATTACTGGAAGTTGGCAATCTGGGTTCAAAAGAATGGTCGGGGACGATTATGACATCTGCAGTCGAGTTCAAAAGTGACATTAGTTTCATGGTTTGGGGATGCGGAATTATGCTCGGCACGCGAAGAAAACAGACTGATACATTGCCTCGGGAGACTTAAACTTAACTGCATATTAGTTATTTAAAAAATGTAAAATAATCTATTTCATGACATTCTTCAATTACGGGGTAGACTCGTTTTTCCAGGATTGCAAGGGTGTGGAAAGCGCGTTCTCATTTCTCGATAATACAAAGATGGGGGTTTTCAGTAGCCGAAAAGCTGCGCATTAACAGTGGGTCACAAAAAATATTGGGACACTCTTAAAAAGACGATAACTTTTTAAATATTGGACCATGCGATTTGAACATTTTTGGGAAGCAAGAGCAATTAGTTTACTGCAGGATGAAAAGAAATTTTTTCAAAAATTGCAATAGATCGGAATTGTAGAAAAAATACTAAAGGTTGCATTTTCAACTTTATTAAGCGTGGGCCTACATTGAAAATTTAAAGAGTACATTTTGTAGATCTGTGTCAATTATATGCACTGTGAAAGTTTCATCGAAATCGGTTGATTCGAAGAAAAATGACAGGCATTGAAATTGAAAGTTGTAAGAATCTTCAGAGTTATTGCAGTTACAGGTCGAAAATCGTGAAAAACTGCAATCTTCGCCATCTTTAAACGTTTGTAGCTCGTTGCAACGTCGACCGATTTTGACGAAATTTTCAGAATATGTTTAATTGACACAGATCCACAAAACGTATTTTTTAAATTTCCAATCTAGGCCCACATAAAAAAGTTGTGAAATGCAACTTTTAGTATTTTTTCCACTATTCCGATCTATTGCAATTTTCTCTCAATATTCTTGTGACCGACTGTAGCTACAATCAGCTACATGCTTTCGAATAATCCAAATTACGCCTCGTAAACGTGAAAATAGGACTTTTGAGGGCGATGGCGGCGTAGATTGATCTTTTATTGAGCGCTTTTGACTACCGACACATCCCATTATCGAGAAATGAGAAGGCGCGTCCTATTTCATAGAAGCAGCTCACTGTGGGTCCCTTTCGACCCAGCCACCCCCCGCAAGCGGAGACCGCGAATGCGCCGAAAATAGAGCTGGAAGCAACAGAAAACTGCGTCTGGGCTACAAGAGGAACGGCAGCACGCGGCTAATTTCATTTCGCCGTGGCCATAAAACGAACGAGGAGCTGGTCGGGGACCGCGAAGCGACGAAACGAGGGAAATCGTTGACAGGTAGGTCACGCTCCGTGGCACGTCAGTTCCCGTAATACCGGCGGGCAGGTGCGGATGCGGGGGAGGACGGGTCAGGGGTTCGCCTCGAAAACGCTTCAAGCCGGAAGCGCGGAAGAAAAGAGCGCAAAAAGAACGGGACGGGGGGGACAAGGGTGGAAAGATGCACGGGCGGAGGGAAGGGACGAGAAAGAGGGAGCCGCGGCGACGGGGGACAGTTCTTGGCCGTTCGAACAAAGAAGCCAATCTAGCGGGCTTGAACCCGCAAACCTTTTCTGTGGGCGGACAACCACCTCAGCACCACTTGGGTCGGTTTCGCGAACGTGGCCGAGACAGGTGCCAACGCGACCTCCGCCACCGACGACGACCGTCCACCGTGGATTCAAACGACGCTACGTGGCGGTGTGTATGTGGGAGGAACGCTCTTTACGAGGCTCCCCTATCTATCTAGGATCTACCGCGCGGCAAAATTTGCAGTCGGTCCGTGTCCCCGTTTTATGAACTCGGACGGTTTCTTGTTTGATCACATTGTTGGCTCCGAGCTGGCATCGGGGAGCCGAGGAAGACAGCCACCTAACAGCGAGACCCGACTGTATGGAAAATACGCGTTAGTGTAGGTTAATTGCGGAATTGCGCTCCGGCGGAACGTGTCTCTCAGGAAAAACTATCCACATTTCCACTCGGACTGCTTTAATGTCGACTGAAACGTATCGGCTTTTTTTCCAGTAACGTGTGTTTGGTCGATCGATAAGACCGTACAGTTTACTAAGCAATCAATTAGTTGTTATCAGACTGCGGATCTTTAAGGTCGTCGCACACTAGAACGCCCCGCCTGCTCTCCGGCACCACCCGCCTCCGCTTGTTTTGGGTTTCTTCTATGTAGTTCATAGTTCTATGTTTTACATCACGCATGGGCAAATTTTTGCTCGATCAGAGGCATTTTCAAGGGATATTCCCACTTCTCCCGGCCGCGCGTCTCGCTCCCCGTGGCGGCCGTAGTGCCGTATGTCTTGAAAATGCCTCCGATCGAGCAAAAATTTGCCCATGCGTGATGTAAAACATAGAACTATGAACTACATAGAAGAAACCCAAAACAAGCGGAGGCGGGTGGTGCCGGAGAGCAGGCGGGGCGTTCTAGTGTGCGACGACCTTTATGCGTTTATGGCTAAAACGAGTAAAGATGACTTGACAGTAAAGATGTGTTAGAATGTCTTCTCTTGCTCCAAGTGAACACTGTTTCACTCGCTTCTAACAACGCTTCAAACTCATCTCGAACGACAAACATTTACTCGTGTATCGATGCGAAGAAGAAGAATCTTCCGTCTCGATCCGACATAAGGATTCTTCACTGGAGAAGTTCAAAGCTAACAATTTGTCCTCCGCCTAGCAACTTTCAAAAGTCACGGTCGAATCACGGTAAATGAAGGCGAGCGATCGATGCGCACCATCGTGGACAGTAGCCTCGAGTCGCAGATAGTTAGGCGAAACTTGTTCCGGTGTCTCGATTGAATCGAGAATCGGTGTCGTGATTCCGTATGCCGGGAAGGGAAAAAAGTTTCTCGGATTCCGGCTCTCTGATTCGAGTGCAAGCTAGACCCATCCTACCCCGACGAACTAATTGCCGACTGTCCTCGTCCTTTTAAAAGGCCGGTCGAGAAACTTCGTCCCTTCGATCCGTCCCTTTACTTTCACTCTCTCTTCCATTTTACTTGGATTTCTGGCTAGCGTGGTGGTTTAATATTCGAACGACAGCACGGCTTCGCGTTTCGACTAAATGCGAACAGAATATTTCAATGCTTTAGGATACTGTTTCTATTTATGCATATTCCTCAATCTTACTAAAAATTAAGTCTATTTTCGATAGATTTGTTCAAGTAATACAGGGTTATCCAAAATAGACTATAGGAAGTTTTTTTAAATAAAAAACATACTGTTTTTAATTTTATTGGTTTTTTAATTTAATTATCAGATATCATCCATGACAATTATGTGTGAAAGATATCTGTCAAATGACCGTCACGACCATGGTTACAGACATCAATTCGAACATCAAAATTTTCGATGACATTTTGGCATGTTTGCCCGTTTAATTTACCAATTTCATTTCTAATGTTGTTTTTCAGGCCATGAATTGTTGCTGGTTTGTTGCCATAAACTTTGCTTTTCAAATAACCCCAAAGAAAAAAGTCCAATGGGGTCAAAGAAACAAAGAAACAAACATGGCGTTTGACAAATATTCTAATTTAACATCCTGAAGGTACTTTTGGATAACCCTGTAGCTACACTGTAATGTAGAAGATTGTTTCATTCTTCGATAATCTTAGTAAGTTGAAGACAATGTATTGACATTACTAATTCTTTTTCTTCTACTGTTTTAGATCGAGCCAGCTCGTTTCTGTCATAAATGCATCATTTTCTTGGAATCTTGGAAACGTAATCGTCGATGTGAATAGCTTCTATGAATTATTCTAGTCGAGTATTCGACAGATGTTAAGTAAAATAAATGTCTTGCATAAATGTTGCTAGAATCACACGAATACTCGGAGTCAGATAATTACATAAGGCTGTTTGATTAACTAAAGAGAACGCGAGAAACGATTCATCTCGATGCTACAGAAATATTCAGAGAGCATGGGAATCAAATATACCGGCTGCGGTGGTAATAATGACGCAATCACGTACGAGTTAATTCATCGGGCAAAAATAACTCGAAAATGTAGAATAATATTTTCATACCGAGTACTGCGGTCCTGGGAAAACCAACATTGGAAGTTTATTTGACGCGCGCACGTTCGTGCCCGCAATAAGTAGAAACGGTAGGCAATGACCAGACGTAACCGCGTGGTCCCATTCAACAACATGTATGCGCGGTTCAAATGTAAAGCCAATTTTCTTGAAAAAGGAAACTTCGTGGAAAATTGGAAGGTTCGCAAGAAGTTTTCTAAGTGAATGATTTTACAGCAAAAAAATTTCAGAAAATTTCATTTCACTTCAAGGGGTTGTCCTAATTAGACGCTCTGCTAAGGCACTTCTCAGAAATTTTTCGAAAGGTACTGTAATTCCGAACTTGGTACGTTCATTAACTGACATTCAGAGAATCCACTCCAATTTTTTCAAGTAACAATTTGCAAGGAAAAAAGGGTTTATTAACTTATAACCAAATGTTAACGACAAACGTGTTTGTCGCGGGAGCTCGTTTCGATCTGCCTTCTTTTTACAATTCGTTGGCGATTGTAATTTCACAATTCATCTGTTCTCTCTCCGATTCTCTATTTTTATAAATTTACCTATATATAGGGTAGCTGTTAATACACACACACACATACATACACCATCCGTACTTCAAATTATAATTAGACTGCGGATCTTCATGGAAAATAAAAATTGTCTGCATCGATTGCAAGAAATAGAAACTAAACTGAAAGTTATTTCTTCCCTCAATCATTTTAACAGATCATATATTAACATCTTCAATTTTTTTAAATTTTCTAACAATTTTGAATTCCATCTACTCAATTTTGCTATAAATGCATAAAGATCCGCAGTCTAATTATAATCTTTCTCCGAGAAGTAAAAGCTTCTTGACACTCTGTTTAATTCTTGCACGCCTAAAGAATTGCAAAAGAGAAACAAGCTATTTTATAAACAGTCAAACCAGGAAGTTCAAAATATTATTTAGGGAACGGCGTCACTATGAATAAGACTAGAACAACAGTAATGTTAGTGAGGGTTATCTTGGGAGTCTTTTCAGGGTACCGAAAGGATAGAAAGAGCAGAGAACCGACCCAATCTTCATTTCGAAGGTTTTACCGTCGGTTTGCCAGACGAATTTCCAATAGTTTTTACTTTCTCGGTAAAACCTTTCGCCTCGACGTCTCTAATTGTCCAATAAGGAACGCGGGCGGGGGTCCTTGAGGGCCGAGGTCAGGACCGACGTGAAAGGTCCTGCGCATTTGTCAGATTAAACGAGAAGTCGTGAAGGGTTCGCGAAGCTAATCGCGTAACTAAGAAGAGGTTATCGTTGCAGGGCTATAGTGCCGCCGAAGACAGTAAATCTTATATAGTCGCAAAAAGGCCGTACACGATAAACGCAAAAAAAATATCCCCTCTACTGTAGTAATCTGATCTTTGCTTGGGTATATCGGTGTGAACGTTGCATACACAGCTCAAGGAGGCTGAAGGAGGCCACCTAAATATTTAGTTATGGCATAATTTAAATGATATCGAAGGAGGAATATCATAGAAGAACAATTTCTTTTGTCCGGTCATTTTTTTATCGGGTAAACTTATTCTTTTTATTCCATCTTATAGCGGTTGGAAAAATACATTTGAATATGCTTAAGTCATTAACAAGAATAAAAAAAGTTTTCCCGATAAAAAATAACGATGATCTTGAAAAAACTATGAAAAATAACTGGACAAAAAAAATTGTTCTTCTATGTTATTCCTCCTCCGATATCATTTAAATTATGCCATAAATATTTTTTATGTGATTAAATAAAAGTAAATGAAATTTTTCTGCAAGTGTTTACAATAAATTAAAAATAAAACGTTGTGTGATTCTTTTCGGGAAAGAAGATGGCGGGAGAGTGCGTTGACCGCGACGGATAGCTGGCGTCGCTCTGATTTCTGCCGGATAGAAGGACAGGAGGATAATAGATAATGGTAAGAGAGATAATAAGGAAGGATCGTCGTAGGTAGACCACGTTCGCGTGAGATAATATCAGGCGTGTCTGCGTTACTGAACGATTACTATTGCGGAATGGATGGTCCGCGGAGCGAGTACGCGCGATTACAAAGTACGAGGTACGCGGGAATGCGGATACTGCGGTCACGTTTCGGATGAAACTTGGAAGAGGGGTCGCGTAAAATCCGTGGCCTTAGCATGAAGTCTTAATGAACCTGGTAATTAGCATTTTTACGAATGTCTTAAATTTCTGGGCTGAACCCTTTCAACGTTTCAGATTTGAACAAATGGTGGCCGGTGGATCTCAATGTTTTTATAATTTGTAGAGATTATATTAGGTCATCCCATAAGTTCGTGCTGACTTTTGTGTACACATTTCACGCGTCGATCTATAAATTTTACGACGAATGCACTTAAGCTGTTCGGGCATAGTCTAGAGAAAGTTTTTGTGGGTATAAGATCGTGAAATAGTGAACACAATGATTCCTAGCAGTGAAAGATCATGAGCGAAATGCGTATCCATTTCCGACATCTCATATTTAACTGGATTCGGTATTTTATAGAGAACCAGGAAAAAAATTATTTTCTCCTTTTTAGTGCACTTTAATATAAGCGTGGTTTTTAAAAAGTTTTTTCTATATGTTTTAATTTCTACTTTTATTGTCATCGGAAGCAAGTGTGTATGCAAAATTTCAGCAAGATTGGACCATGGGAAAAGGTTTAAAATTCGATAACAAGGTTTGACGCATACAAAAACAACAACACAGCAAGTTAATATAAGCGTGGCAATAAAAAGATTGAATAGGACTCGACAACTTCAGAAAGTAGAAATTTGTCAGGATTTGCAGGATGTTGAAGACGACTTTTGGCCAGCGTCTCGGGCCAAATGCTCCCTCCAGCGCTTGTCGAGAAGACGTTAGAAAGGTTCGGCGGTGCGTGGTCGCGCGGAGGTTGCATTTTTATTCGCCACGGGGAGAAATGTCTCGACGCCGGCCGGCTATTCATATCCCCTCGCACGCGACAATCTCGGTTCAAGGAGACCGCTGGACAGGATATTGCTGACGTGTTCCCCGACTTTAAAGTCCAACGTCCGCGGTCGATAGCTGCCGCATTGTCGGGGACGGCTACGCTAGAAGAATGGAAGATGGGGCGAAAAGGAGAGGGAGCCGTTGCCTCCACGATGCCATACCGCTCTCTGCGCTGCTGCGGGGCTTCAATCGGCAATGGCAACGACAGCGACGACGACGACAGGAACGACAGCAACGGTAGCAAAGGCGACGAGGGATGTTAAGCGGGCAACTTGCTGGCGACCGCAGGGCCAGACACACCGGTTTCACGACTGAATCGATCAGATTAGGGTAAACGCGTTCGATCGGTTCTCCGATCCTCTTTCGCCGCTTCTTCGCCGACTCGGCCGACTTCTCAGGGAACTTCCCTCGTTTGCTCCCATGCCATAGCGTCGGGTCGCCATGCTCCAGCCCGCGACCACCCTGCAGAACATCCCCGGGCTCGACGAGGCCACTTTGCGAACTGTCGACGAACAGTTCTCCTTCCCAGGGACTCGAGAAACTCGAGACCGTCCTCGATTTTGTCCGAGAATACTCGACGACAACCATGCGAGAACGATCCTAGCCAGTTTGGGCCTGGAACTTCCTAGCTGGCCTACTGCTGAGGGTGAAGTTAGACTTTCGGCCCTCTTCACTGGTATAGAGGACAAGGGTGGCAACGTGTGTGTGTTTGCCCCCAGTTTTATATTTCTTCCTAAAATCTGATTCACCACAATCAGTTGAATTTTTCTTTAAAATGTAGGTAAACTTGTAAGTAAACTGTGGATCTTTAAAATTGTTTGCAGGAGATTGGAACCAAACAGGAGTTTATTTCCCTCTTTTGTAGTTTTATTAAGTTGAAAGAAATGTGTTGTGTGTATGACATTCATAAATTCTTCCAATCTTTCTTCTCTAATTATATAGGGTAAAGTGCCCAAATATGAACCACTTTTGTTGATGTCATTTTTTTATTAATTTCGAATGCTCTTTTCCGTTCAAAAAATTACCAGTTGTAGATGCATTTCCTTCCTATAAGATTCTGGGGTCAAGTTTGTAAAAAAATTAATACAGCTTGGGAAAAATATTTTTTTTGTGGTGTGTCATTTGCAGGTTCCAGCGAAAGCGTAACCACAAAAATATTCAACACGTGGAGACACAACTTGCGGAGGATCGGTACTAAAATCAATAGAATGGTGCGAATGCACTGCACACTGTTGAGTAAACATGGTAAACTATTGGTTGAGTATTTTCTCACTGGAGTGTGACTTCTCCTTTACAAGATATAAGGTAGTGCCATAATAGGAGACTATACCATATTTGGGCACTTTACCCTAGAATTTGTAAAAAAAAACATGGTCAATTTAGTGCCTGCACCTAAGTGACATATCGATCTCGAAGTTTCCATGTATAACGAGAGAATGTTTATTTGACCTGGACAGGCACTGCGATTGGGGAGGGTATTAGACAGTGATTTCTTGAAGAAAATTTGGATTGAATAAGTCCGCTTGTGATCTTCCTTTCGCAGTTCGCACATTCTCTCGACCTAAGGCGGAATAATTCGCGATTTAGCGGGGAATCGTCGCGGAATTCCGCGTGCGGATGAATCGAACGTTGCGTCACGGGGTGCATACGGGATGGTTGCACGCGATGCGAGAGACCCGGCATCGGCAGTCTGCTTGGGGGACGGATATTCCCATGGACTGAAAGCAGAGATTGCTTTCGCGTGGTGGTTCTCTTTCCTCCTCGCGAAGCAGACGCGTTATCGCGTATGTTTTTTTTTCTTTTTCTCTCTGTCGCTCTCCCTCCTTCTCCGTTCCTCTCTCCTCCCGTCTCTCCCGTGCTCTCTCTTTCTATGCGAGCCGATCGAATCTCGACGGGAGATTCACTTAACGCGTTTCGATAACACGACACGCTTCCGGAGAACCCTTTGCCAACGGGCCGCGATCAATGAAGGCGGAACGTGGCGGATTTCACGAATATGATGCTTCGAATGGATATATACGGGGTGTCAGCGAATTTGCTGGTTAAATCTAGCTATCGTAATCTGTTCGTCCTGCTGGATGAAAAAGGCTTACATTCTGGAACTCTTCCTTCCTGGGATAAACCGTCGCCTTAAAGTTTACCGTCATTCGCGATTAAACTTTATGCATTCGCCGAGCGCTCGAATGTTTCAAGCACAATAAACTGCAAAGTTCCAGCTGCGACGAGCTTGCAACGGAAGAAAAATGTTTCGACATCTTTCTTTATAAATTAGCTCTTGGGAACTCGAATCTCCTTTTAACCTCGTAGCTGTGCATGGCGAGTATCTTGTCGCGGAATCAAATTAGTTACTCGCCGTTCGCGTTAAAATTTTTCGAAAAATTACGTCCTCGAATATTTTAGGTCCAGAACGAAATGCGGAAGACAAACAAAAAAATATTTCCAAATGTGTAAGGCCCGCTTTAAAAATCGATCTTTTTCTTTTTGGTTTTACGTCGCTTCTTCAACTGCTATGGTTATTTAGCGACGGGACCTGTAGTTTTTTTTAAGGTGGGTTCCGAACCACAGTTTAAAAATGGCACATGGAATATTTCCAGAGGTGCCGGCGCGGCGGCTGGATTCGATTTAAAAATCGATCTGCACGGCGAACAGATTTGGAAATCCTGCGGTAGAGTGAAAATTAGGTTTGCGTTTTTACAACATGTACAATTGTGTACGCACGAGGGGTCGTAAAATATGGAAACCACGGACGCTTTTAATTTAGTAGATTGTAAGAACGGGCATTTTTGCTCCCGTCCGAGTGCGCTAATTGCATTCAACGGTATCAGGGCGAAAGAACAGAATTTTTCATTCCATTATGGCGCGGAAGCCCCGTTGTCCGCCATCAACCTTTCATTCCCGTAACAAGCCGCGATACCGAGGGAGTTTTTCTGTTTGTTGATAATACGCGATTCCGCGGCGGAAACTTTCACGATGGAATATCCGCGGAGACTGTAGCCGTGCGGCCACGGCTAACTTTCCTCCCGATTATCCGGCGAATGCAAAGGGTTAATTGCGATCCGCAGCTATCCCCGGTTAAGCGTAAAATAAAATTCATAATTGCGTTCTCGTTTCCGCTCCCATTAGGCCGCGTTTCATTTCTTTGCAACCCGACGCGGCGACGCCTGTCAGCGTTGCGCAAGAGAATCTCGGACTCTCGGATAGGCTTTGCGAATATTACTTTCGTCGTTTCCCCGGTAATAAAGTCTGTTGTTTTTGCAGTGTCTTTTAACATACTCTCTGACATATATACAAGTGAATGGACAGATTGAGCTACATGTTCCAGTCGCCATGCTTCAATGATTCTTATCATTCTGGAGCTAAGTGGATTATTTATGGTCAGAAAGGGTACGAACTGCTTGCGCGTTGAGTGCGCGTGATTGAAATGATCCTTTTTATTTCAGGGGTCATTCAAACATGACAAGAATGATTAGAGCGCCATGCGTGCGTTGTTGTGAAAGCGTGAATATGATCAGAATTATTCGAACGTTGTACGAGGTTTCATAAAAAAATACGCGGAATTTGTAAATTTCCTGGGCTGTACAAGTCCAACTGCTACAATGTTTTTTTTGTTGTGTCGGTACAGTTGTCCATAACGTATGTTGACATTCGTGGCCATATTGGATGCTTAGTCCGTTGTTGGTTGTCGAAAAGGTTACACGTGTTTAGGTGTGCTCAGCGATTTTTGCAATTGCACCACGACAATGCACCTTTCTTTTTTTTTCTTTTTTGTTAAGGGAGCGGCCAGGAAAAATACATTTATGCACACCCCAGAAGGGAGAAGTTTGGGACTCAAGGGGACAGGATTTATTGGATAGGTCACACCAACAGATTATTAACAAGAAATCGCGCTTTACAGAAAGTACGTCTTTACAAAGTAACTGAAGACTCGAAAGTGAGCCCCGCTCCATGAGAGGGTTCCTTATATAGATTCTTCATACGGACCTTTGGTCTAAACTAAAATGTGTCACGGGACATGTAACTCTGCCGTTCCTAGTCCAGCCAAACACCTGAGTCAGCCTTGGGCAAAAGGGCGAATAGTGTTGGTTTGAGAATCTTATCGGGAAGAGTGATACAGCATAACAGTACGGTGTTGTACTGTGAATGGCAGTGTTTCACAAATATTGTCAGACCAGTCTCATCACTACGGAGGGAGAAACTGAACGATTGCTCAAATGATGTGTCAACGAGAATACAATTTATTAACATCATGCTGCACAATAATTGTTGCGCAACATGCTTGACCGCGAATAGGCCCCGTAAGTGTTTCTTAAATCGTGGTACAACCGGTGAAGGGGTAACATCGTTGAAGAAGCAGTATTGGCATGTACCCCATTCAAGAGTATGCGAACGATTGCGTGAGTCATCGAATGGGTTAGGTCAGCGCGTGTATGCACCGAAGAGGAAGGAGCGAAATGAATGTTGCCGTGGAGTGCACAAGCTGTCGGCGCGCAAACGGCAGGAATCATAGTCACGTCGGGTGCACGAGCACCGGAGAGAGTGGGTATCGATTATCAGATGAAAATAGGACAACCGGCACGATTTACAGATAGTCTCTAGTTAAGAAGAAGCATAGTACGTATACGGACAGGTACCGTTTGATTGGGCGTATCGGGCGAGCATAGGTGGTAACGATAACAGTTACCGTTATGGTCTATTCAGTGCCCTTCTCTACAAAGTGTTGCAGTATTCCGAGCGCCTCCACACACCGTCGAGGATCGTTATTGCACCGGGAGGAATTTCCTTCCCGACGTATAGTTACACGCGTTACGATTCACGAGGCCCGAGACACACCGGGAAACACCTCGAACCCAACCGTTTCCAACCCGCGTACACCGACGGATATACTTTATTTACGATCGCAGTTCCCGCCAAACGTATCGGACCCTATATCCTTTCGCTATCCCCCACCCCCGTCGTTTTTTTATGTTTCATTCTCGACGAACGGTCGCCATCATTGTCGAGTAGAAAGACTTTTACGCGGACCTTACGACGACGGTCCGTTGAATGTGGAATTCGAGATGATGGTACCGGCTGTAATTCGTAGAATCCTGGGTTACAGAGACATACAGCCTCGATGGAGAAACTTAAGGCGCTTCTCAGATCGTCCTCTGTAGAGGGATGCTAAATCGCAGTGACGTAGTGAAAACTACTATGGCGATTGCGTACATGTCCGTTTTCTTCTCGCTCGAATAGCGTTTCACCTCGGAGCGTGACGGAGCAAACTTATTCACTGTCCAGCATTTCTGTACGCGGTGCACCTAAAGAAGTTTCCACTTCGAAAATTCGTTGTACGGTACTGATTCAGCACAAAGAGAATAGGTTACACTAATCCGGAGAGGTTTTATCATTAAAGTTACATTACTTAATCCGTGAGACTTTCCGAACGTAGAATATCCCGTGAATAATGTGCAGACAAAAAATTGTGGCTTTCATTTAGGAATGTGAGTGTAGGCAATTCGAGGAACAGTTTAGTACGATCGAGTAGAATCGATATTAATCCGAGGATTAGTCCTCATTTATCCGAGTGTCGAAGTGGGCTACATTATTCCGATATATTATAAACTATTCCTTGTTGAAACTGTTCTATCAAAATGTATTTCGAGTAATGAAGAATTTCATCGAGATAGAAACGATAAGATCGGTTTTCCCTTTTACACAATTCTCACTCTCCAATACGGCCGAAGAAAACGAGATTCGGGGCGATCGATGAGGATGGTTTACTCTGTACAGGATGTTTCATAGAACATGGAAATGGCTTCATGAACGACTACCGCATTGTACGTATTGAAATGACAAGCTTCTGTGCTCCATTTATATCCAAGTATTATGTAAAAGTTATTATTGTTACAAATCGAATCGGTAACCGCAGATAAGGAGGTACGTGGATATAGAGGTATATCGTGCGCATGTGTTTGCATAGAAATCAAAACTTGTCCATGTCGAACTAATGTTTCTAAAATTCACGTTGCCTCTCAGGAAATATTGCCCGTGCTGTTCTTTACTTTACCGGACTCAAAATTTGTGCCTTTCTCCTATAAATTATGATGTATTTGGTATGTAATCCAGTAGATTTGTGCCCGGGGCTGCTGCAGATCGAAGTTTCGATCCTGTAGAACCAATGGTTCAGGAGTTATGCTTGCTTAAAGTTGAGCAATCTGCAGTGTTTTTGACAGATAAGAGCGCCGCCATATTGGTTTGTAGTGACGGTCGTGCGCCGCTTACCGAGTTGATGATTAGGTCGGGGGCGGGCGGGCGGCAAGGACCGGTGGTGAAAAACACTGCAGATTGCTCAACTTTAAGCAAGCATAACTCCTGAACCATTGATCCTACAGGATCGAAACTTCGATCTGTAGCCGCCCCGGGTACAAATCTACTGGATTACATACCAAATACATCATAATTTATAGGAGAAAGGCACAAATTTTGAGTCTGGTAAAGTAAAATTTACCCATTCCCTGCATTGATTGTCACAAATGATGATGCAGGTGCATCCAATCCTAAATGATCCAACCCTAAATCTTGGTCCGCACATTATGAAGCAGCCTGTACGTACGATGGTCTATATAACCGTGTGTACGTGTGTTGCAAGTTTCCGAGGTTTCCATGGCGAGGATCTACTGGACCCTTCGGTACCTTCCTGGCGAATCACAATTTTACCTATAACCTCACGTGCCATTTCAAGCGTATCCATGGGACCATGCTAACAAAGATAAGAATGCATCCGCTCCGAGGCATCGAAATGCCCGAAGGGTGAGAAGGAGGAAAGGAAGGGAGGAAAAAATCGTACCCCCCATGTAATTTATTACGCCTGGCCGATGCTTGATTTAATTTCCCGTGCGGCTACCGACCAGTTAAAAGCCGCGGCCACTCGGATCGCGGAACGGTAATTATCCGGCTTGTCTTGTTGCAGCGCTCGGCCAGTGACTCATTTCATAACCTTGAGGCCGGTGATAAGATTCACCAATGATAAGATACGCCGGCTATGAATCGCTAAGGGGATTCGCTCATGGTATTGCTGGCCGCTTCGCGTACTACCATTTTATCGCTACACATTTCGGAGCCGAAGTGCTTGTTAATCTACCAATCCGGACAGTGTCAAATGTCAATAAACGAAACGCGATAACATTCCTATAATGCTCATTTTATAAACACTCCGGAGTTACATTCACTTCAAGTTAAATACTGTACGAATTTTCTAAAAATTTTGAGAACAGGCTGGATGTTGGTTAGGCTGTTAATTGACTGAAATAAAAAATCTTTATATTGATCGTGAGAAGTGGGGGGATAGATCAAAATGTATTTCGTTTTTCAATAATTTTAATAAGGCGAAGATAATATGAGTTTTGCATTTGATTTATTTTTAATAACAACTTCGTTCATTAATAAGAAAAGTGACACAACTCAAAATATATTTCTGAAAAACGTATAATAATGGTTATATAAATTCTAGTGTACTTTATAACTAGACTGCGGATCCTTATGCAAAATAAAAATGTTCTGTATTGATTGTGGGAAGCTGGAATAAAAGAAAAATTGATTTCACCCCTAATGACTTTGTTACATTAAAAACAACATTACGATTTTCTTAACTTTTCTAATCCTTTACTGTTTTATATAATATTTCACCAAACCAATTTCATTTATAACTAATGTACGTGGCAATTAATCCAGTATCTAAATAACAACAAATTATTTTATATTTCTAAGTTGGCAATTTTCAGTAATTTTCAAATGGCTCACCTGTACCTGTTTTCACATATGTCACTTTTCTTATGAATGAACGACACGTGCAAGGTGCTCGAGTTGGGTCACGCGATATATCCTCAATGTGTAATTGATTCCTATCGGTAGTATAAAATGCGATAATAAGAGCAATTATAGAATAAATAGGTGAGACAAAAGGGGAACGGCAAGTCGCTACCTGTCACGGATTAGTGACAAGCTGTTGGCCCTCTCTCTAAGCCATCCTTTTATTATGTCATACAACAATGGTTTATATTCCACGAGTGTAATGTCCGGTTTCATTTTCACGCTTCTTACGTTACGACGTAACGCGATACGCCAGGGTGTACCTGGTTGCTTACGGCACGACATCCGCGTACATACAGGTATGCGCACCGTGAAACACGAGAGTGCGTGGTGTCCATTAAAAGTGTTGAAACGCGTGCGGATGAATCGTATGGCTCATTGTACCCCGTCAATCGACACTTTCACCGAAAAATTTATAGGGAATATAGTCGACAATAACAATTTGTGGGAATTTTTATAGTAATTTACGGCGATCAACAATTTGCAAGAAGAGGTACTGCTGCTCGTTTGAGGTTTATTGCACCCCGTCAATCGACACTTTCACCAGAAAATTGTTAAAGAATATAGTTGACAAGGTGGTTCGGAACCGACCGTAATAAACAGTAGGTCCCGCTGAAAATTAGGCTGAAATTAGGCGATAGTGAAAGTGGAAGAAGTGGTGAATGGATTTGAAACCCTGAGGGGCCAAATATCATTACTTTTTTAATCGACAATAACAATTTCGTTCATACACTGTAATCAAATAATTTGTGAGAATTTTTATAGTAATCTACGGCGATCGACATTTTGCAAGAAGAGGTACTGTTGCTCGTTTGAGGTTCATGTTGGCCTAACAAACAAAGACGTACGGTGAAGCCGGGAAGATTTCTTGCCTGAACAAGTGACCAGTGGGATCCATTCGAGCGGCAGTAAATATCACGGGGGCGGAGGATCCTGATAAAAATAAATCGTGCGAAATGCGTATTGATTAGAAAAAGAAGAAAAAAAGAAGATACATACGGGGGAGCGAGAGGAGGCGACCGTTTGTCCATTTAACGGCGAAGATCCTGACAAAAGGTCTACAAGCCTGATAGAACGAGGCGGGGGCGTAGGCGGAGGCGACGGGGGATAAGAGGATCGGAAAGTAATGGAAGCCCGGCCACTAAATCTGCGGGTAAACAGGTATCGGAGCCGGTGCTTCTCGCGGGAATTTCGAATGTTTATAGTGACGCGAGTCCCGTAACGCTATAACCATGAGAGCAGAAGTATGTTACCTACGATGCTCCGGGTTCCGACTGATCGACTTCAACCTCGTGCCATGGTCAAGGTCTTGGGAATCTTTTTCTGACATTGCCATCGACTATCGATACCGAATCGAACGCTTCCCCCGACGGTCGTGCATATCTTTCCGCAGAGTTTATTCTCGCCCCGGCGCGGCACTCGCGCGGGCTGCAAATAAGTTTTCTTTTTTGATACTGAACTGCGCGCTGACCTTGACTCGACTTTGAGCTTGAACTCGCTCTATCTGACTGCTGCAACGTGTATCTCGTGGAATTTTGCTCCTGGGAACTAAACGCGTTGCCGCAGATGCAGTGCAAAGTACCTTTTTTCCAGTAAACTGCGTCTCTATTAATACTTTTTCAACTGGCTTTTTTTTCTCTGATGTTTTATACTCCCTCTGTTCCATAATAATAGTAGCAAATGAATATTTACACGGGAATTATTTGCGAACGCAGTTATAAGTTATGTTGTAGCGCAAAATTGCGAAGCCTTCAATCAAAATCAATGTTTCACGACATCTGTCATTTGTTTTGACACATCTTTCAATTTTCAGGTTGACCTAATTATTAGGGTGAAGTACCCAAATATGGTATAGTCGACTATTATGGCACTACTTTATATCTTGTAAAGGAGAAGTCGCACTCCAGTGAAAAAACCCTCAAACAATAGTTTACCATTTTTACTCAACCGTGTGCAGTGCGATCGCATCATTCTATAGATTTTAGCATCGATCCTCCGCCAGTTGTGTCTCCACGTGTTGAATATTTTTGTGGTTAGATTTTCGATTGTATCTTTTTCGAGGAAGGTAAGTAATTTTGAATTGTTTGAACATTATCTGTAGTTTCGGAGGGAGTACTTTCTAAGAAATTATGCTTTCACCTTCTGTCTTAGCTGTAAGCCATTTTCACGCAATGCATCTTTATTTCAGGAGTACGAAAAGGACCCAGCTGCTTCCAACCACAGGAAAAATGTTGCTTTCATAAAATTATAAATGATGAAGGATTAAACCGCCATCCCTCCAGATTATGGAATGCCAGAGATACAATATGCGAAACTCAAAATTAGGAATTTGAAGGACTTGTAGCTCATTAAAACGATGATTGCGTCTTAGGGTAACCAGCGAACGTGCTTCAACGTAGACAGACCGAGAGGCATCACATTAAGATTCCAGATAAAGGGTAGATGCCATGTTAACTGTAGAAAGTGAAACGTGCAGTATGCAAATTGATCATACCGATCGGCGTAAACTTAATCTGTTAAGCTCCTCTGCACGATGCACCTTTCCCACGCGTGTTAATTGAAAATCCATGTGATCCAACATACTTACGCGGTTTACCGAGATAAAATTGTTTAAGCAACAAATACGGGCTCTTAAGAAATCCGCGAAGCTCGAAGTAAGTAAAACGTCTACTCCTTTCTGAATTGTTAAGATGCTTTTACGTAGGAAGGTACATAGAGCGGATGCATGAAGTATTTACACGCGTGATTCGCTATACGTATAAAATATATGCGACACGTCCTTCAGGAAGATGATGCTCTTAGAGAGGACGATAGAGAAGGGAAAAGCTAGACTGCGGATTTATATGGAACATAATAAGAAATAGGATTTAACTAACAATGTGTTTCTTCCTTTAATAATTTCGATAGGTTGAAATTTTAATTTCCTTGAACGTTTTACTCACAACTTTTGTTATGAAATTTTTAAGATTACCGTGTTCCCCAGCCAAGAGCTTTAATTTGTTCAGCAGTGGATGCGAATGTCGAGGTAGGAGAACGAATAACGAAGCAATGAGACTGCGTACACCGGGGTACGGGCCGTGCATTAATACGAGGCGCGTCGCGAAAAACAACGGAAACGTGTCATCAAATCGTATTTCAAACGGGGAACGGCATTCAATAATTTCGCACGTCGTCGAGCGATGTTATCTCGTTACGGAACTCCACTTTTCTCGCAACAAATATAATTCATCCCGGCCGGCAGGAAGCCGATCGAATTAAAAAGGGACTACGTTGAACGATGATTGGCTCAGTTTCAACTCGAGACGGCCGAGGATCGTAAACGTTGTCAGTTCCCCGGCTCCCGATTTGTTTACGGTCGGATGAAGTAATTTCGCGAGCAACGTTCTCCCCTGAAATTGTTGCCCGCCGAACGATTTCGGAATCTCGGAACGCGCGTCGAGGTTATGGTTCTCTCTCTCTCTCTCTCTCTTTTCAAGGCGCCGTCAAGGCGGACTCTCCGCGTAGATGAAAAAGAGGGTGGCAGGCCTCCACCTCTTCCTTTCCCCCTCTTCTTATTCTTCTTCCCGTCGTTCCCTTCCTCGTGTTCGCGCGAAGAAAATAATCGGTGTGCAGCCACGTAACCGACGGCATAATTACATGGACGTAAACGTATGCAAAGATATTTCACAGGGCGAGCGTGCCGCGATACTCGTGCACGCGCGTTCACTCTTCAAAAGCAACAGAAAGAGAGGAGCTGCGAGAAAGAGGGAAGGCAAGAGAAAGAGAGAGGAGAGGGAGAGTCGTTCGACCTTTCTCCGCTTGACAAAAAACGTAAAATTAAAGGTCGAAAATTGCGGTGCACCGAACGACCGACGGACCGCCCCTCGCTGCCACTTAACCACCTCGTGAGGATCCAAGGATATCATGGCCGGTGAAAAGCGCACTGGCGCCATCTTGTCTTCTTTTTTCTCGGCTTCTTTTCTTTTTCGTACTGCACTTTTCTGTACTGTATTTTCCTCGCCTGCTTATTGGAGTTTCTTTAATCCTTGAAGGGCTGTGTACTGTCGCGAAAATCTTTGGCTCGAGTGGATCTCAAAGGAGCTTCGATAACCGGAAAATTCTGTTCTCTTTTTAACTTTACTGGCTCGCGCACGAGACTCGCGTCTCTCTTCCAGTCTTCTTCGACGTTCAATAAATAAACATTATTGAATTCGTAGCGTCGGAAATTGTGTCTAAAATTTTGTAAGAGACGTAGTATTCGTGACGGACTTATGTTGCGGAGTTTCAGAAAAATTGAGAATTCCGGGACGCCGAAGAGCCCTCGTAAGTAATTCGTTTCATGTAAAAAAATATTTTCCCAGGTTCGCTCTCCGCGACGCGACGCATCTTTATATGTGTGAATGGACGTTGGCTCGGTCCCATCGCCGCGCCGCGCCGCGTCGCTCGCTGGTAAAAGAAAACGCTCGCGCATTCATTTCGTCGTAATTATTTTTCGTCTGAATCGCAACCTCGAGGAACAGCCGGTTGCGACAGTCCTCTACACCGTATCGGAAGTAATATTGTGCGAAACGTTTTCTTTCGGTTACGCTCGTTTCCCCGGAGAGGGTTCCAACCCTTAAAGCGATATTATATAAGAACCTCGAACCCCGTCCCGCCCCTGCCCAGGAGATCCACCCACTCGTTCGACGACGGTGATAAAGATGGCATTGAAAGAAATTTCTTGAATCATTGTCCTCCAGTAGAAAAGGTCGTAATAAGTCCGTCCTTAAGAGACACTCTTGAATACGACGGATCCGCCCGCGCCCCGAGCTTGCAGATCACGACGTTCCAGTTTTCGAGCAGGTACTAATACGTCCCATTCATCTCGAAGGACATTGCGAATTTAATTTGATTCCGAGCGATTACGTTGTTTGCCTTCCGCCCGTGGTCCCTCGAACCGAGACCACGTTAATTGACGGTGTTGACGAGTTTCTTCGATTAAGTATTGTCGAGCAGTCGCACTTTCGCCTCTTCATCGTTTCTTCGCTGTTCTTGGTACCTCATCTTTTTTTATTACCATGCTTATATTAACTTGCCGTGTTGTTGTTGTACGCGTCAAATCTTGTAATCGAATTTTAAACCTCTTCCCATAGTCCAATCTTGCTGAAATTTTGTATACTCGCTTGCTTCCGATGACAATAAAAGTAGAAAATAAAATATATAAAAAAAAAACATTTTAAAAACGACGCTTGTATTAAAATGCACAAAAAGGAGAAAATAATTTTTTCCTGGTCCTCCAGAAAATACCGAATCCAGTTAAATGATTAATAATAATTTCCCCCAAAATTTTAAGCAATTAGTTCAAAGTTTCCTCGGTTATAAAATTAGTGTCGGAATAGATAGAAAAATTTAATATAAATTTAAATAGTCACTAATGTCATGATTTCATTTAAATTTTTCTATCTATTCCGACACTAATTTTGTAACAGAAGACATTTTGAACTAATTGCTTAAAATTTTGGGGAAAATATTATTAATCATTTAACTGGATTCGGTATTTTATGGAGAACCAGGAAAAAGATTATTTTCTCCTTTTTCGTGCATTTTAATATAAGCGTTGTTTTTTTTATATACTTTATTAATCTTTTCTATCTACAAAGTTTACTCTGGTAAGTAGGTTATATTGTCACCATGTCGTATTGTAGTTTCATATTTTCAGTAATCTGAGAGGATTAAAGATCAGATTTCCTGGGAGCCCGAGAGCTAATGTCCCGTTAACGAACGAAAAATTCTCTTTACTAGATTTTTTCCCTATCAGCATCTTAAATGAAGTTTCATGAAGATCGCCCACAAGCTTTGCTTTTTCCCGGATCAAATGCGTGCTGGGATTTTGGCCGAATTACATTTTACAGGAGAAGTGAACGAGCAGGACGAGAGCGGTTTTTCTAAAACGAACATGGCGTAAAATTCGCAGACCAACGTCTGCAAAAAGTACGCCAGAAAATTAGTCGCTAACGTTTCACAGTGGCTACGAAAATATTTAAAATTAAAAACGTTTTCACATGCCCGTCGAGCGCGGCATTTAAGAGCGTTATCAACATTCGTTCTAGGCTCTGTTTACACGGAGCAGCTTTGTATTATAGGATAACTAGTTCTGATCTAACGCTCCACTTTCTCCATTCGTCGCAATCTTCCCTTAATTTCTGGCACGATTGTCCGCTGGAAAATACAGAGATGGCAAACGGAAACTCTCCGAGAAGCCCGTGAGCAACAAAATTCACGTGGCACAAACAAAGGAAGATGGGGGCGGGGAGGGCGGGGACGCTTCAGATTTCATTTTACGCCTTTAATCTAAACTTCGCAGACGGTTCCCTTTGGTCTTAAATCAGCCATACCTTGGAATAATTCAAATTACCGGCTCGTTTAGAGGCCAGAGAGCTCTGCTCTACCATATCAGACAGAACTTCGGAAAATAATTGGGCGAGCGTATAGTTCGCGCAGGAGATACGCTGCGGTCGTAAATTCACCGAGGCGCGAACAACTACGCGCACAAGTGGACAGAACGGGCAACAAAGGATGAATACGAAACGAAACGAGTAGCTGGAGCCGCGTATTAGGACCCCGCATAAATTCCACCACTTTTCTTTCTCGTTTCGTACACACGAAATTATCTGAATCCTATTTTCAACGAACTCGGGCTCACGTTTTTCCCTCGTGAGATTGCACCATTTGCAAACGTGACAATTCTGTAAACGTACCGACATATGTGAGAACTTACATAGCGGGGAACGAAACATCGACATCAGGGCATCAGTGAGACGATGTTAATCTAGTGGCAAAATTTTGTTGTTTCTAATTATGATTTTATGAAACGCTTACCAACATGTTCGTGATGTTTTCCTGATTAAAATGACACCAAACACGGTGCGATTTGGATCACACTTGCTTGTTTAATTCACGATGTAGCAGAACCTCGATTATCCGAACCAAGCAGTGAAACGTGTGCGCATAATAGGAACACTATTGTACTTTTCCGTGACTGTTTAAGACAAACTAATATTTACTGAGTCAAAAAATGTGTATGGACGGATATTATCACAGTAAATCCTCCATAAACGCAAAAGCCTCGGGGAGGTTCGTTTGCAAAGTTCGTAGATGGTGTGACGTCGCAAAATTGCAACGTCACAATGGACACTATTTTTTGAGCATTTAAAGGCCGAGCCGAACGTAATGAAGGACAGCGCGTGTAAAGGGAGACCGCGCGCGACCGAAGCGACTGCGACTCTCCGCGTCTCTTTCTTTCCCATACGCTGTCCTTCCTTGCGCTCGAAACGTTCATCGTCAATTAAACCACTAAATACAGTTGAAATTATATAGTGTTTGGTCTTATTTTAATCAGAAAAATGCCACAAATACATTGGGGAAAGTTTCATAAAAAAATAAGTAAAAATAAAAAAATGTCTATATACCCGAGGCAATATCAAATTACTACAGTGGAGGGGATACTTTTTTTGCGTTTATCGTGTACGGCCTTTTCGCGTTTCTAGAGGATTTACTGTAGAATGACTTGTGTAGCCACAGTAAAGGATACGATTCTTTTCGTTCGAAACAGGAACACTATTATACTTTTTCGGTACTGCTTAAGACAAACTAATATTCTTAAAATCATTCTTAACCACATATTTGACGCTTTTCTCTACAATAAAAAAATGTGTATGGACGATATTATTAGAATGACTTGTGTACGCCCACAGTGAAGTATACGATTCAAATTTTCGTTCGAAATGTGTATCTGTGATTGGAAGCTCCTCAATAGGCAACTTCGTTCACATATCGTCGACTTCATCGTCCAGCACGTACTTCATTCAATCATGGAACTCTCGCGACTGACGAAGTTACAGCGGACAGAAACGACGAGCCAAGAACTGATACCAACGGCTGGAATTTATATAGTGAAGTCACGGGGCGGAAGGAGTGGTAATAGAATGCCCGGGAACAGATGTCACGGTTTCTGAAGTTCGAGGATGGTTTAAGCAACTCGAATACGGAGCTCGAGTTGAAGTACAATTGAATACACCGGAAAAAGTTTCGGCGAAGCAACAGTAGCAAGGCGCTGTGTGTGTGTGTGTGTGTGCCACTTTAATGGATGAATATTACTTTCTCTTGAAAACAATCTCTGCTTTATAGGGAAAACTTATGGACCTAACATACAGCTAGCTCCGGAACGATCTTAAAAGAGCCACTCAACCTTCGAAGAGTCAGTGAGATTTCATTTTCCGAATGTATCAATAGAATTTACAGTTAGGAATGTTCTAATTGTGACATCCTATAAGATATTGGCTCGTGGATCTCATTGAAAATGAACGACCAAATCTAAGCATGTACAAGACGCTAAATAAATTTTTTAACACTGTTCTAGCCTCTGAAAAAATCTAAAAAAATTCTGGATGGAATGTCAAATGTTCGAAATAATGGCAAAATCTTGGAAAGGAATTTAAGAGTGAAATTTCACTATAAACATAAATGTTCTAATTGTCACATTCTATACGATATTGGCTCGTGGATCTCATTGAAAATGAACGACCCAATCTAAACATGTATAAGACGATAAATACATTTTTTAATTCTGTTCTAGGCTTTGCAAAAATTTAAAAAAAGTTCTGGGTGGAACGTCAAGTGTTCGAAATAATAATGGAAAAATCTTAGAAAGGAATTCAAGAGTGAAGTTTCACTATAGACATAAACGATTTTGCCCTCGGAGCGGGGTAAAATAGCGTATGAAAATTTGCCTGAGGATTTGCAGTCTGGTAATCGCTGAATTTCCTCGTAAAATAATTCGTTTGAGGATTTCGATTTGAGAGGCTCGATCGTAACGAGGATCGCGCGTGCTCGCGTCTTGTACGAGCCGCTTGTAATTATCCTGATCTTAATCCTAAGAGGTCGCATCCGGTGCAATTTCCACGCATTCTTTGGGCGTTACATTAAACGGTTTCCGGGTTTGAATGACGGCCGAGGGGCAGGCCGATCCTTTTCACTGGGAAAAATTTCTATTTATCCGTGCAGACTGTGAACGCGCTCGACACGGAAACACGCCGTGGAAAATAAAGAGCTTTTCGGATCCGGGGAGTGTGTCTCCGCGCTATTCAGCCCGGCGAAACAGGAGAGGAGACGAAAAGGACCCTGTTTACCGGGTTTATCATTTATTCAATGGGGGTGGGCCTCGTCGAGATCGCGCACCACCCCGACACAGACGCGTTCCGCTGTTCGAAATCTATACCAGGCCGCTGCGGGAACTTCTGTGACAATTATTGACACAGTTATAATAAGATTCTTTGTCGAATGGAACAGGCTGACTTGAAAGCGGTCTGCTGGGATATTTGATCATTAGTCAGCAGGAATTTCTGTGGGAATTGATCGTTGGATGAGGTTCTTTGTTGTTCGGTGAATGGGAACAGGTCGGGCTCGCAGATTGTTTTAGTAGCGCGTACCTGAATACGAATGGGGAACGTGTTGGTGAATTTTTATGGGGCGATTGCATTGTTACTTTCTTCCAATATGACGTACCTAAATGAAAATGTACTATTGTGATCTTGTACTGCGAAGTACCTGGATTGACTCGATACTTGTTGACTTTTGTGTGGGGTACGAAGTAGTGTGCTCGAGTAGGGGAACCTGGAATATAATTGGACGCACAGGTCTTTCTGGGCATTATTATTTATATAAAATAAAACCTGTGATATTTCGATGGAAATCATGACAGTTTTCATACAAAGGAAGAATATATTTATTCATTCACCCAACACCGTTAAAATAGCCCCACAGCGGCATATAATTTCCTCCAAAATATTTTCTCGATTAAAAAATGTTTCGGGCAGCTCGCTTACTAATGCATTTTTTAATTGAAATAATTACGAGGAGCGTGGCACACACCGGCGCCGGCTTTGACTCGAAAGCCACGAGAACCAGACACGCAGCAACACTATTTACATTAATACCGAAAAGTTGAAAGCGAACTATACATGGCCGTGTCCCATTCCGCGCGGAACAGCAAAACTTTCCTGTACATTAAACTGTCCGCAATATTCGCCGATTGAATGTCGTCGAATTACGAGCGGTGGTATATTAAACGCGTCCCATTCGGAACGTATCTTGTTTGACCGAAAGCGTCGCGTAAGCTAACCGCACGAACGCAACCAGTTCATCAAATAACGCGGAATCGGAGCGCGCGGCGTATCGGACAAATAAAATATTCGATCATGCGGACGCGTCGAATTTTTCACATACCGGAATTATTTTTCGATAAAGCGGCTCGCCACACCGCCGCCGCCGCGTTGTCTACCCGTCGAGAACCCGTTCCCATAGAGGATGGAAAAAAAGCTGTTCCCGCACCCTTCTACGCTAAACATTTTCCGAATTCAACGCACGGGAGCACACGCCATCCCTCTTGTTCCTATGGGAAATTGCGAACGAAATCGGAATTTGCAATATATTCCGTCGACTAAGAATCGAACGGGAAATCTCCAAGAGCCTCTTCCTCTTATCGCGTGAAAATCAAACTTCCTCGAAATGTCGGGCTGTACTAAATTTGCGATTTCGCAATGCTGCAGTTCTTGAAGTGATAACTTCTTCAGGCGCCGCGTGCACAATTGCTGGGCAGTGAACGAGTCTGATCCGTCACGCCCCGAGGTGAAACGCTATTCGGTTAAACTCGGGGAAGCCGAGGTGTGCAATCGCCATAGAAGTTTGACACGTGAGAATATCAATGAAGCTGTAGCTGCCATGAAGCTGTCAAAAGCATTCGCAATCCAAAAAATCATAAATATGCGATCTCGATGAAAAATAAAAATTAACCTCTGGCCAATTGACTTCTCTAAAGAACCGCATCACGAAGAACACTTTTTTGACACTGAATTTATGTAATCGACACTGTAATCGTAAAATAGTAGCGCAAGCTTGGAAAGATGTAAAGTAAAATTGATACGTGAGAATATCAATGAAGCTGTAGCTGCCATGAAGCTGTCAAAAGCATTCGCAATCCAAAAAATCATAAATATGCGATCTCGATGAAAAATAAAAATTAACCTCTGGCCAATTGACTTCTCTAAAGAACCGCATCACGAAGAACACTTTTTTGACACTGAATTTATGTACTCGACACTGTAATCGTAAAATAGTAGCGCAAGCTTGGAAAGATGTAAAGTAAAATTGATACGTGAGAATATCAATGAAGCTGTAGCTGCCATGAAGCTGTCAAAAGCATTCGCAATCCAAAAAATCATAAATATGCGATCTCGATGAAAAATGAAAATTAACCTCTGGCCAATTGATTTCTCTAAACGACCGCAGCATCAAGTTTAACACCCTTCGAGCGGATCGCAGTCGAGCCCCGTAACATAAGCGACGAATCGTTCCAACGATGACGGTTCCAGGATATTTGAAATACGCAGACAAGTTTCGTTGTTATTCAAATTGGCAAACCACTCCATGTACTCCCAATGAAAAATAAAATTTTCTCTCTGACCCATTGATTTCTCTGACCAGCCGCACGAAGATGAACACTTCCATAAATCCACAGTCTCCAGATAGTTTAATGCCCTCCGAGGGGATCGCAATCGAACCGTGTAACATAAAGCTACGAATCGTTCTAGGGATAGCGTTTCCAGGATATTTGAAACACGCAGACACAGGTTTCGGTGTCGGTTCCGTCGCTATCTACGCGGATCGGTTGCGGAGTGTTGAGCTTGTGTCGCGTCCGCTCGGAATACGGTATAGCCAAACTCTAGAATAGGGGGCATGGAACGCTGCGCGTCGCGTCGCCAGCTTAATGATGTACCGACCAGAGTGACGAGAAGGGGGCGAGCAGAGGGGAACCAGCCGGGAAATGAGAGCCCGGCAGCCGTTGATATGCATTATGGAACGCTGTATCGTTATTGTTTCCCATTCGTTTTACCGCCCTACCCGGCATTCTCGGCCTGCCGCCGTCGCAGTGCTTCCATCAAAAGAACTGTCCTCTCCGTGATTACGAGCGTCAGGCGAGAGCGTGGTTTTAGGCGATCCGCGGTCGCAAAACTTCCTTCGCACCTGCGTTTATCTTACGACCACCTGGCGAATCAATATATTTCAACCGACATTTGAAACAATATTTTGTTTTCGAAAAAATTGTTCAGACTCGTACAGAATATACAGGAATGCACGCGAATATACCAGAATACATCAGCATATACCAGAATATACAAGAATATACTAGAATATATTAGAATATATAATATTAGAATTTATCAGAATGTACCAGAATATACCAGAATATATCAGAATATACCAGAATATATCAGAATGTACACCAGAATATAACAGAATATACCCGAATATACCAAAATAACCCAGAAATACCAGAAAATACAATAAGATACGAAGGACCACTTAAATACGGCTTACATATTTAAGTGGCCCTTCGAAATGTGTCTGAAAATTTGAATGATTCAATTTACATTTAACATTACATTTATGATGAAATTCAAGTAGCGTTTTATCTGTCGAATTGTAAGAAGAGAATATATAACGGGGTTGTTCGAAGGAGAATATGAATGCGTGCCGCGAGTGTGCCGATGCGCACGCGAGATAATTATGTCATAGAGTTATAGCGGTCGCTGTCGGTACACATTTTATTGCCTAACTACGAGTCGGTTGGCTGGGTCGCCACGTCGACCACACCGTCGTATTTCTTCCTTGTCGAAAATACGGGGTTGCATGCGATTCTGCGCTGCGGACCGAAGGGAATACACCGCGGAAGGTGTGTGTACCCGACGTACCCGACGTGCCGGTAGTATCGTTGTCGGAGGTCCGCGAACTACCGAGAAGCCGTTTCGCTCTTGTATTCCCCGAACCATATCATTATAGCCCACGTCGTAGACACCGTTTGTTTGTATGGCAAGAGATTCGGGGCAAGTTATGCGCGATTTTATACGATCCACGGGCGCCCGATGGGAGCCGTTCTCGTTGGAGAAACGGCCACGCGACAGCTCGTTCAAAGATTGAATAGAGAGCTTCGGTTTGTTCGCTTCTTTTCAGTGTAACGCCGTTACGTAACCGTGCAAAACCGGATGAATACCACTTTTGTGGGCTCGCCGGGCTGGGTATATTTTTTGGAGCGCTTCCACGTTCGCCGGTGAGAAAACCGCCACGAGAGAGCAGCGTTCACATCGGATAGAAATTCGAAATCTTCGCACGTTTATTATCCTCGTGCGGATAATAGGGTAAAGTGAACCACTTTTTGTTGATGTCATTTTTTTATTATTTTAGAATGCTCTTTTTCGACCAAAAAATTACCAGTTGTAGATGCATTTCCTCCCTACAAGATTCTGGGGTCAAGTTTGTTCAAAAATTAATACAGCTTGGGAAAAATACTACACCTAGTGCCATATTCGGCACCCACACCAAGAATGTCAATAGCTATACCCATATTAGGGAACCCTTGGTAGTGCCATATTGGGAATTCCACGTGGACTGATAACACTGGCTATTGACAAAGAGAAAATGAATTTCAGCCCAAACCAACAGTTGGCAAACATTAATATAAATAAGCTGAAACTACAGATATGTTCAAACATTTCAAAATCACTTACCTTCAAAAATATTCCACTTCAAAAGTAACCACAAAAATATTCAACACGTGGAGACACAACTAGCGAACTGTTGAGTAACCATGATAAATTATTGTTTGAGGATTTTTTCACTAGACTGCGATTTCTCCTTTACAAGATATAAGATAGTGCCATAATAGGGGACTATACCATATTTCGGAACTTTACCCTAATTGGTGCAATAAAGAAAACAAGCTTATCCTAGCCCAAGACCCTTTTCAATCAAAATTCACTAACCCTTCCTAATCTACCCTCATTGTTTCAATGCATATTGACCAGCATCTTTTCGGAAATCAATCACTAGTCCATTTAGATTCTCCTTCCTCGATCTTGCTCACCTGGATGTGTAAGATCGATCACGCCATTAATAACTTAACGAAGGACGAACTTCTCCAATTCGTCTTCGTCAAGTCGGAAACGAGCTCGATGAAGATATCATTTCGCAAAGTTCAGAAAGGGGAGGGGGTCACCTCGAGATCAATTCCCGCTGAAATCCAATCGAAACTCGTCTCGCAGAAAGGAACAATGGGGAAAAGATAACGATCCGGGACAGTTTGGACGGCATGTAATCGCCGGAAGGAGGACGTCAAAGGTAGCCTAGACCCACCAATCATTAACTCCCCCTTTTTCCGCGAGATCGCGGCCAACAATGTCGATTTATGATTAAACGGTTCGCGATCAAAGTGGAAGGACCTCGGTTGCAATGTCGGACCTGTCTGTCGCGCGCAGGCTGCCTCCGCCAAGGGACTCGGTTGTTCTCGGGTCTTGTCTGGTTTTATCGAGTGTCGCCGACGGAAGTCTCGAATAGTTCAACATTGTTGGACGTTAATTAGAGCGAGATTGTAAATTCCTCGAATACCTGCTATATTGCTCCCTAATGGCGACTACCACTCTGCTTCGTAAAAAGCCTTGCATAGCCTTAGACGCAACACTGCTAAGTCGTCTACCTGCGTTCATTCCGGCGCCTTGTGTTATTAATAGAGAAATTTACGAAACCAGCTATGAAATACATGTCCATTACTCTGCATTCTTCGCTTGGTAGCAACCGAGCACTATCACGACTAGTTTGCATTGTCTTTTAACAGTATACCTACCGAGCCTTAAAAGTAACGGGTACATGTTTCCTAAAAATGATACGAGTGATTTTATTTAGACTTTGTGCGGCTCCTATTGTAATACGTGCTTTACCATACAGGTTGTCTCAAAATTCCTTCCACATCTGGAAATGGGAGGTTCCTGAGATCATTTGAAGCAACATTTTCCTTTGCATAAATGGCATCCGCGACTTTACTAAGGAGTTATTCACGAAAAACACGGACCAATCAGAGCGAGACCTAGACGCGTGTTGGCGCGCGGATTGGTCCGTGTTTTTCGTGAATAACTCCTTACCAAAGCCGCGGACGCCATCTTTGCAAAGGAAAATGTTGCTTCAAATGATCTCAGGAACCTCCCATTTCCGGATGTTGAAGGAATTTTGAAACACCATGTAGATCTGTACAATCATTTCTTATTAAACTTATTATCTCAATAATCGTAAAATAACAAATCGAGAAGCGGTCATTTTGACCGGTGCTGGTAGGTGTACTGTTAAAGATAACACGACCATATCTATCGACACATTGCTCGTTTTCTTTTACAAATACGTCTGAATAAATAATTGCGTCTACAAAGCCGTTTTTATTAAACACATGAACATAAAAATATTGTCGCTATTAAAAACTTTGATTTTTCACGTCCGCAACATTATTCGAAGAACGTGTTTCGCCAGCGTTTTTCCTCTGGCCGTGTGTTTCCAACGCGCAGTAGGGGGATGAAAAAGCACAGGGATGGAAGAAAAGTGAAACTGCAGTTGGCAACGACATTTAATCTTCGATCACATGGAGCCAACGAACTTGGACCCGAGGACGGATCGATACTCCCGCAGGTCGCGGAAGCAAAGCGGATCCACGCGAATCAGCTTGTATCTCTTCTTTTTCTCGCTGGTAGTTAGTTACCTGAACAGGTATCACGGTTAATGTTTCGTTAAGGGGGAAACGTCCGATCGATTGTTGAGGGCTTTAATCGTGTTTCCAGTAAAAAGCATTCGCTGCGTCCCCGACGAAAAAAGTTTCCCTGATGGAACCTGCGGTTATAAGGGAAATCGATGTAAATCAGATTTAAAAAACAATTCGGTTCGAGCGCCTGATTGAAGTCCTGAGAATGGAGTTGAAGGTAGCTCGGTATAGCTAGAGGAATTTAATGGAGAAATATTTTTTCCACAAAATGAAGATTTTATGTGGTCGTTACGAACGATGAAAGCTCGACTCCTTATTATTCTTACAACCACTGTAGAATTTATTTTTGATGCTTACATTTTTTAAGGGATTGTTTAATAGGTTCTCGTGTTGTTGGAATAGGAATATCTCTTTTATTCGCCAATGTTAAAATAGTTAAATCGTTACTGTTCAAGGAGGAAGATTTTAGTTCCAGAAAGATTAGATTTTATAATGAAAGGATTTTACAGGCGATCAACGGAGAAGCCGAGGTATCGAATTTTGTATTAAGAATGCGCGCGGGAAATAGGAAGGCGGTAACAAAGGATGTAAATGGAAATTAGGTGCGATGTAAGAATGGCGGGGGTTTAGTGGTAACTGTGAAGCAGAAACAACTGCGGAGGATTCTACGTAACTGTTTCTCGCGTCCGTGTAACCTGGAATGGGAGAACACGGGTCGAAGCTCCGAAGAAATCGAATTTTGTTGCGGGCGAACAGATATTGCTTCCGGAATGAAGTTCCACGCGAAGCACCCGATTGTTACTTCGCCGCAGAAACGATTTCCTAATTACTTTCAAGTAATACGAATTGGTACACGCAGCCTTTCTCTTTTTCGTTCTATTTTGCTAAAAGACACAACGAACGAACTTGTAACGCAAATGCGTATGATCTTCCTGTTGTTTCCGTTCGTTTTATATATCATTATTACTAGACTGCGGATCTTTATGCATTTATAAAAGAATTGGTTAGGTGAAACGTAGAACAGCAAAAGATTAGAAAAGTTTAAAAATATTGTGTTGTTATTTTTAATATAACAAAGTCATTAGGGGACAAAATTAATTTTTGTTTTACTTCCGCTTCCCACAATCAATGCAGAACATTTTTATTTTGCATAAAGATCCGCAGTCTAATCATTGCACTGTGCCTTTTTGTATAAAAAATTCTATATACAAAATAAAAAATGTTTGCATTGATTGCAAACAGGAGTGAAATAAAAATTTCTTCCTCCTTTTAATTATCTGATTAAGCTGGAACCCATACGCTGATGTCTTTACATCTTTTTAATATGTCCACTGTTTTAAATTGTGCTTCTTACCCATTTTGTCATAAATGCATAAAATCCGCAGTCTGGTCATGATATATAATATTATTCCTACATCCTGTTAATATCACAGTAACAGACAATAGCAACAGGGCGTTAGCACCGCGCAAGGTTGGCTCACGAAAACACATTGGATGCGAGGTCTATTCTTATGCCTCGTCTGTGATAATATTCCCCGATATGAGGTCACCGACCGGTGTTTATTAAAACTTTCTCGGTCCATTCACTGAGTTTTATTCAACGGTGAAGTTGTTACCTATAGTTCAGGAACATTCTCCGGTATATTAAACGCTATTAAAAACAGAGGACGCACACAGCGCGGAACGCGCTTGTCTACGGTTGTTCAAACAAACGATTAAAGTCATTTCCATTACCGCCTCGTGTTCGTTTCATCCTGTTTTATTACTGTGTCCTCGTCCATGAGGAAACTCTGCTTTCCAGGGGAAAAATGCTTGGAACAGTCCGACTTCAATCAAGAGTACTACCGTTCTCCATTATGCAGAGAATTGTATTTTCCAGTATACATATAGTTGCTACGAGCAATTCGCGTCGCAAAACGAGAATGCGATTTCGAAGAAACTATTTGTACATATTAGGTGTGCAGATAAGTTTTTTCCACTTTTTTATCCAAATTCTGGTGACTCGCAATCATTCTGCCAATTCTTCTTGCGTCTGGGTCGGATTTTCGTTGAGCAATTCCTTTAACTGACCGTCATCAAACTTTCTCGATGCACGTGAACGATTGTCGTCTTCCAAATGGAAATTTCCGGATTTAAATCTTTGGTACCACTTTTTGCATGTTCTGTACGATACAGCGTTCTCTCCCAGTGCCGCACAGCAACCATTTCAGTAGCTTCAAATGATGCTTCTCGCACACGCCATATTGCTTGAAATTGTTGCATAGGACTGGAAACTCTTAGAGCGGTCATCACGACTCTTCCTAAAACTAAAAGAACGCTCTTCCAGATGGCACCAAAACCGGGAAGTAATTCGAATTTAGTCAGAAGTTATGATCATAGAAAAAAAGCGGAAGAAACTTATTGGCACACCTAATATTACCGTTTCAGTGAAAAGTCGTATTAATTGTGAAACTATTAGCCGCGTGATTTTCTATGATGACTAGGACATCTAACATATCTGATGTCCTAGTGATACGGTTTGCTAAAGCATGCAATAACTACCGAGTATCGTCTCGGTATTGTCTATTGAAGATCGAGGTTCGGAGCGCGCGTGCTCGAAGAACGTTGACGTAACGAGACACATAGCGATGCAGGGGTTTAGGTAAACTCTGTAAAAACTAGTGGCACATGTCTATAATCGGCTGTTTACTAATTTCGCTCATCGTGAATCTACGAAAAGAGCGAGAACCGTTGCTCAGAAGCCGTTCGCGCGGATTCCGATGAGGCGGTCGCAATTGTTATGACCGGTAATGCACGCGTAGCCGCCTATTCTTGCGGGGTACACCGTACATATCTTTGGCACCCGGAATTCCGGCCGGTGAACCCATCTTTCGAAAATTCGGCATCCGTTCGGGCGAGAACGCGATGCGGCGTGCATTTCGCGGTGGAGCGGAATGCAAGCGGCGCGGTGCCGAGGCATCGAAAGCACTTCGTTACGCTGCCGTCGGGCTCCCAGCTGTCGAAACCAGGTCAGATTTTCGAGTTATTGCTCGAACTCGTCTGCATACGGGATGACGAAAGAAATTCTGAATTAACAGGATTCCACGGGGAACACACGAAGAAATCAGCGACTCCATCGGACGAATGATCGCGCGTTTTGGACGGCTGATTGTTTGGACGGGCGGCGACTCCGTTTTGTCGTCTATAATAAAATGGAATGAATAGGGGGAATAACCGACTGCTGATCCTCCGTTCGAGCGAGATAAAACACAGCACGATGAATTTTTCATTGTTACGACGGACGACAATGCACATTATTCCTTTCCACGCTTTTGTCCCGGATCCGGTTATCCTCGTTATACTTCTCTTAATTAAGACTCGGCTGAAAAGAGGTCCTGAAAAATCCCGATTCATTTTTCGAGTTCTCCCGAAATGTTATCGCTTCAGCTGTCTATTTATTTCATTGCAAATGGGGAAATCAGTGTGTGCGTGCAGAGACAATTCGCGACCGAGGGCCACTTCGTTTCAGAATAAACGTTTCGAGCTTTTGTCCAGTGATGGTTGAACGGACGTGAGCTGACTCTAACCGAAAAGTTCAGTTACCGGTCAATGGAAACTCAGCTGTAATTGGGCTTAATTCAAATCGGATATACGAGGTTTGATAAAAAAATACGCGGAATTCTTCTTTTTCTTAATACAATTATGCCGGCGCGTTTTCCAATCTTCGAAGCACTTCTCGAACGCAATTTTCGGTATGGTGTTTAGCTTCTTTAGCGATTCTGTCTTTATCTCTTCAATGTTGGCAAAGCGTCGTCCTTTCATGCTTCTTTTCAGTTTCGGGAATAAGAAGAAGTCACAGGGGGCCATGTCCGGTGAATAAGGAGGCTGAGGCATCATAACGGTATTGTTTTTGGCCAAAAATTCACGAACAAGCAGTGAAATGTTTGCCCCGTGCTCGTAGCAGAAAATGTTTAGCTTCAAAAATTGCGTAAATGTATAATAATGTATGACCTCTAAGTTGCACTCTGTGGAATTGCTCATTACTTTTTGTGTTTGGGTATAACTTTATGAGTTATTCTTGAAACATTATTTTAGGGGGCCCCGAAATTTTGACCGCTTAGGGCCCCCAGTTGGCTCGATCCGCCACTGGCAGGTGCATTGTCGTGGTACAATTGCAAAAATCGCTGAGCACTAAACACGTGTACATAAGCATCCAATATGGCCACCTATGTCAACACACGTTAAGAACAACTGTACCGACGCAACAAAAAAACATTGTAGCAATTGGACAGCCCGGGAAATTAAAAAATCCACGTATTTTTTTATCAAACCTCGTAATTGTGCGGAAGACACAGGATAATCCAGAATGTATGGACGTTCGAGAATTTCTGAAAGATGATTCGTATCCTGCAATTATAATGCGGACGATTTACAAATGACAAACGTCATCGAAGACATGTTATCACGTGGCAAAAACGTCGACGAGTCTATCTCAGATAAACATGGGAAGTTATCGGCGGAAGGGTCCCTTAAAGTTTAATCGGCGCGCCGGTTCGAGTGGCGGAAAAATCTGACGGGCATGTCGGCATTTAAAAACCTGGAAGAATGACCTAAGCTGCCTAGGGCAGCTTACGCGTGCAGACGATGTGTACGGGACGGTCATAAATGTGGTGGAAAGGAACTGCGGCGCGTACGCGTCCCTGGATACCAGCTATGTACACATAGGAGACACCCTCCTGGCTCCCTGAGGACATGTTAGCCTCGCACGTGATATTCCCAGCCTACCGTCTTTACGATGAGAGCTCTCAGCCCGCCTTCGGTTCCATGAACCGCGCGGCGACCTCTTCAAATACGCGGCCGACAGTGTACGGCATCCCTATCCGTGTCCCTGTACGCGAGGATTGGCTCACCTGTGTGCTAGTGTCTGGATACTTCATTGTATTGGTACCCGAGTATCCACACAACCAGGTCGGCGCGTCCGTGTGCGTTCTCCCCTTTGCTCTTCTTCCGTTTCCCCTTTCTTCCGCCATCCAGGATACTCAAATCACGAAATCTCCGACCCCCACTGGGAATTTCGGATTCGAGGGACTCTGCACGGGTGCAAATTCGAAGACCAGATTGGAAATTCAATGAAGCTTTTCAGATCACGCTGTAGTTAGACTGCGGCATCGCCAGCGGTGTCGCGAATCGCTAATCCGCCCGGCTGGATCGAAGTCATTTTGCCAAACAACGTGAATAATCTTAATGGGGACAATTTTCTAGTTTACCATTAACACTCGTGTCATGTGTGGGTGTCGCTATTCCTCATGAGAAGTCTCGTGGGACGCCACAGGGACGCAAAGGGGGTCCTCGCTCGCAGCCAAAGGTTAGGCTTTCACGTCACACACTTTAGCCATTCGGCTAGTACCGAAAGTGTAGTAGCTTGCTACCAGAGCTGGGGAAAATAGTATTTTTTAAATAGTAAACAGTCATATTTATTTTAAAGCATGTGTACAACTATGAAAATAAAATATTTTATTTGATGCTGTAATTTGTGAAGATAAGATATTTTATTTGATGCAGTATTTTTTGAAAATAAAATAATTTATTTGAGGCAGTAATTTTTCTGAAGATAGTATTTTATTTGAAGAATATTGAAAATATTTGTATTTTGCCCTTATTTTCAATTTCAATTTTAAATATTATTGCCGAAAATAATGGTTCGAATTCAATACATTTATGAGTGTAAATCGTTTCTTAACGATAAGATAGACTGTATGTTTATGCGGTTTCACAGAGTATTATAACAATGCGAAAAGTGAAATATTTTATTTCGTGTTTCAGATTGTTAAAATAGAAATATTTTATTTCGTGTTTCAGATTGTTAAAATAGAAATATTTTATTTCGTTCTTCAAATTGTTAAAATAGAAATATTTTATTTCGTGGATATCAAATTGTTGAAACAGAAATATTTTATTTCGAGGTTCAGATTGTTAAAATACAAATATTTTATTTTCGAAATTCCATATCTTATTTAAAATACTATATTCTTTAAGCAGAATAAAATCTAAAATATTAAATAGTATTTCAAATATTTTTTTCGCCAAATAATGACTACCTCTGCTTGCTACCGCATTTCTTTCGAATTGCTGCCACTTACTGTCACAGAAATTAGGTTCGGTGTTTTCAAGCAACTTTCGATCGCATTATACGGGAGTCTACTGTATTTCTGAATACTACAAAAAGACTAAAATCTCGTTCAGAGTCTGCATCCTCGTCGATAAGTCGGGCCAGCGAGTCTCGACTCGTATCTTTTAAATAGCGAGTACCGGCAGCCTATCTTATTCGCGGACAAATTGCTGAAATTTCTTATCCCCGAGAAGCCAATTACAGGGACCAGTTATGTTCGTCCCAGTTCTCAATCCTCGTTTCCACACACATATCTTAATTCTTCGTCAACTAAAGTCTCATTAATCCAAGTCTCGTTATTCTTTCGGTTAATCGTCACGATTCTCCAATTACTTCAGATTAACGATCCTCTCGTCGTATTTAATCATTATCGCGAGGCCTATCGACCGCGTGTCTACCGGCACGGCGCGGCGTACTCCAGTTTGTCCACCGCCTCAAAGGCCATGTGGAAATTTTGAAAGAAGGTGACGGGTGCAATCAGAGGCTTCCTCGTATCTAATTATCGGCCTGGTAACGAGGCTCGATGCCCTCGTTAAGCCCCGCGCCGCGATACTGCTTGAACTAGGAATCCGTTTCAAGCCTCACAGAAACTAAGCTGTTCCGCTATCGGCATATCGGCTGTTTACCGGCAAGGCGTAAACTGGGATGAATTAACGAACGCAATCCTCGCGTAATTAATAAACACCCTGTCGGTTCGCGCACTCTTCGACCCCGATCAACGCTTGATACCGGGTCGACCGATAAACGACGCGAACATTCCAGCGAAATATTTTTATTTTCCAGGATAATAAATGGAAAAAGAAGTTGTTTTTACTTTAGCCTCCGGAAGACCGCCATTTCACTGGCTTCAGGTAATACTAGAAAATTAGAAAACATTAATATCACAACATTTCTCATTTTTCCTTCGAGGACCCGATAAAACATCTACATCTGAAACATTATCTACATCTGCAATGAGTTATTACCGAGTCCCAGGAAGTAGAACGCTTTTATACCCTCAGCTGAACTTATTTATATCGCAACCTAATAAATTAAAAGGACTCCGAGTGCAATGGATTAAAAGATACACACTTTCAGAATTGAGAGTAAAGAAGGATTAGATGGAACGCGAACGGAAGATAATGAGGGAAAAACGGGGAGAAAATAGGGGAGGAGGAGTTTAAAACCGGAAAAAACTGGGGAAGGGGATCTCCGAAGGGAAAGCAGAGAAGAATTATATTATGAAAAATGATAAAAAGAACGTTGGGGAACGGAGCTCGAGAGTAACAGAGAGAGATTCTTATTAACTGTGGGAACCAGGTAATGGTACGTGAGACGATGTCCACTGTTGCGCGACTGATATTGGAATCTCTTCATCTTTATTAACAGGAGGTACGTTACCTAAAGCGTCCAGCAGCTACCATAAAACAGGGACGAGCGTTTAAAATCGCTTGGGAATTGGAGTTTAAGACCCACACAAACTCACTATTGCATTCTTAATAGCAGTGGACCACTTTCCGAGCTTACCGAACTGTGATAAAGCTCGAAAAGAACGATCTCGGACACCATTGCTGAATCATTGTGTCACTGAACCAATTCAACCGGAATAACAGTTTTATGGGTAAATAATTAAAGGCCTGATCGTTAATAGCACTATGTATATCCTTCACGTCTCTCAGTATTTCCAATTCACTTATTTTCAGTCTCCAGGTTCACAGATTTAAAATCTCATTTAAGATTAATCCCCCATTTATAATTTAAACGTGAAGTTTTATTTCAAGACTACAGAACCTAGTTCGGGAAAAGTCATTTTTAGAGAATTTTAATAAAAAAAATTGTCCGATTCTTAAATTCAAGAAAACCTCACCTCTGCGCTTCAGGCTCGTAAATCGGAATTAGAATGCATTAAAATCTCGTGCATTCGCACCAGCATTATTCTCATTAATTTACACGGTAGTTTATAGGCACGAATATCATTCTCTTCGTATCTTTTCGTTCGTTAAAACCACTGGAACAACGTTATCCGAGAGTTAACGGAATCTCCATTCAAAGTCTCCGATAGTAGCAACAGCGAACGACACGAGGAAACCGTTCACGGTGCGGAAAACGCGTGCGGCCGAAGTTAAAGTGAAACTACAAGGACGAGGATCGTATCGCGTACTTGGCGAGGTAACGTTCATGTAAACGGCGCGGCGATAGTGCCGCGTCGAATAATGAGCTGCATTACCGTCGGTGGCCATAACGGCCGAGTTTTCGAAGTTTTGCAGCCCGAAGTGACGCTTGCTACTAGAGATCCCTATTTCACGTGTATAATACATAAATACACGTTGTACGCGAACCGTGTAGTAAGATTTTTAAGGTCCGTGAATACAGATCCGTGTACTGTGGTGAGATGACAAAATGAGCCTCGGGACGGCACAGAGGCAAGAGGGGTCTATCGTTCTACATAGTAGTACAGTAAGTCCTCTATAATCGCAAAAAGGCCATACACGACAAATGCAAAAATAATATCCCCTCCACTGTAGTAATCTGATCTCGGCTCGGGTATATCGGTGTGTACCCAGAGTTGTGCAGAATTACAATTGGATTACTCCAGGAATTATAATTACAAAGTAATTGAATTCAGGACCGGCTTAAGCCCCGTAGCAGGAGTAGCAAATGCTACGGGCCCCCCGGTTTTGGGGGCCCCGCGCCATACAAACAAGGGCCGATACAGCGCCTGTCTATGCCAGGGGGCACAGATAGTTTTCCTAAAAAAAAAAGCTCATTCATTGTGGTTGCCGCAAAGGTGCGCTACATTTACACACGAGCGGCCCTGATGCAAAGCCTTGGGCCCCGCCATAACATTTGCTACGGGCCCCGCGCTTGCGTAATCCGGCACTGATTGAATGACATTGTAATTCTTATTAATAGCCAGCCCGACGCGCCAGCTGTCTATTGGCTGACTGTGCCAACTCGCGTCTAGGTCGCGCTCTGATTGGTCCGTGTTTTTCGTTAATAACTGCTAAACAAAGCCGCGGATAACATTTTTGCAAAGGAAAATGCTGCTTCAAATGATCTCAGGAACCTCCCATTTCCGGCTGTCGAAGGAATTTTGAGACACCCTGTATACTTTCTTTTAAATACAGGGTATTTCACCTAACTTGACCACCTTAAATATCTTTGTTGTTTTTAAAGATACGCCAAATGTCTGAAGGACAAAGTTGAATGGTAAAATGGGGCTCATACGATACCAAAGAAATTATTGTTTGTATGTAATTTGTTTTTAGAGATATGAAGGTCACCTTCATTTTTTAAAATGGAATGTCCTTCATATGTCCTAAACCTAATAGTTAAGAAAGAAAAATGTTTAGATAATATCGTTATCTCTATTAGATTTAGGATATATGGAGGTCGATACATTTTTACTCAGAATTCGATAGTCTATTTAGGTGAAATACCCGGTATACGAGAAATATTCTAGATCGGAAGAAATGTTTAATTTTCCAGTTAAAATAGCTCCGAGTGGAAAGGTTTAAATTTGTACTACACGGTTCACGTACCGCGTGCACGCGTGTATCTTAGTACACGTTCAAAACCGCGATCTCCACTTGCTACCTCTTGCTAGCCCTAGCTCGTCCTTGCTCGCGGGCACCATCGTAATTCCAGGCTGGCGTGTGCGCGCGCGTGCTTGTCGCGGCCCGGTCCCCATCGGGAAAGCTGTATTTTCTGGAATTTCTTTTCACGGCGATGGGAAACATAGTGGAGAGCCGTGTTGTACTCGCCCGGTTTTATACCGGGCCGCGGCGGCTGTAGAATAGGAAAGGAAGGAGGGAGGTAGAAAGAGGTATGAAGAGGAACGGGGAGAAAGAAGAAGTTAAAAGCACGTAGAGTTTAATGACTTGATCCGGACCAGATGGGATACTTCGGCCGATCCGTGGTCACTAAATCCGTGATACCATCGACCGGGAACAAAAGGGATCCAGGGTGTTTTACGACACACTCACGCGGTACGCAGCGGGATTTGAGAGAATTGCGAGAGAGCGACTGCTTGCGAGGGAACCGTTCGACGCGGGGACGATTGAATCTCTACTGTCGTTTTTGGTTGGAAAATGAAGGGGAAGTCGCAGGAAATTAGTTTTATCCTCGTGGTTCCTGGCCGCGGATCCTTTGTCCGGGTCGAATTGGCTAAATTGGAGTTGTAAGTTGAGTGCGTTGCGTGGCGGGTCCCGCTTCCGCTCGTGACTTCGACCGGGTTAGGGTATATCGGGATGAAACACTGTTTCCGAAGGAACTATTGGCTTGATGGAGACATTCCGTTCATTTCTCAGCTGATGGGAACGAGTCTTGTTCCCTTCTGAATCCCATATTATATTTATAGCTATTGTTTACTGAGTGCAATCTTCCGAAAGCAAGTTGCCGGAGAGAGGGAACCTCGGAACAAGTAATCCCGCTGTTGACACGTTCACTGCTGCGTTAGTGCCCATAAAAGTCACACAACGTCGGAACAACTTATTTAATAATATAGAGATAGAGCTGACAGGATTTATTATAGCAATTACTTTCGTAACTCTATTGCACCTTGGAGATTCCAGCAAAGTCTGGTTTAATATATTGGAATAAAAATTGATTTTTCGACAAGAATCTCTTCCGAGAATGTTGAGATAGAAAGAGATTTTCTGTGCATCCGTAAAGTTTCAATTTGTTTAGTGTATGCAGGGTTGGGCAAGAATTTTATTTAAATAAAAAGTTCGAATAAAGTGGGATTAAAAACCACTTTTTTAAAAATAAAATTTTTATTTAAATAAAATTTTTGCCCAACTCTGAGTATATGTTATGTATAAGAATTGACGCTGCGTGCCATGTAGTGTTCTCTTTCTGCGTTTTCTCGTGTTTACGTTTCTTTCAGAATCACCCGGTACGTGACAATTAGTTCACCCAATCCTTTTTTGCTTTTAATGAGGGACACTTTAATCAGAGTATACGCAGGGCGTATCGTTTTTCGCAATTCACGTCCGCTGCCAGGGCTCTCCGCGTTGTGCGTTGCGACACCGCGTTTAGTCTCGTTGAAATAATGTTATGGTGGCAGTGTGAAAAACTACGCTCTCCTAAACAGAAATAAAAGAAGTAGGTCGTGTGACAAGACTTTTTCGAGATTATTAACTTGCGAGTACTTAGAACTTCAAATAGTATTTATCTCAATTATAATGAAACAAAGAAGTTTAATTATGCTCTGTGTCATAACATAGAATTAGCCAAGCCTTCTAGAATACCAACACTCTAAGCAGGATACTTTCTAAACTCTAAACTCTTGAATACGTATAAAAGATGTTAAAATCAAATTACCAAAGGGAAGGACATTTTCCTGCAGAGCGTGAAATCTGTAGGGGAGCGCAACGTCATCTCCTAAATCAAATTCTGCAGCGAAAACAGGGTAATTCATATTCTGCAGTAATACCTGCAACTCTAAAAAGGAATTACCAAAGAGAAGCTATCCAGAAGGAAGAACAACATTTTTCAAGGAGTGGTGGAGACCGTGAAACCGGCGCCTCGGCAACCCTTAAATCTATTCAACGGCCATTATCATGGCTGCGAGGTGCCAAGGATTCTGTTGCGAGTGTTAGGTGCGCGGTAAATAGACAGTACAAGGCAGGAAAAAGTTGCGGTAATTCGGGTTGCCCGCTGGAAAGGTTCTGCGACGACTTGCAAAGGTAAGACGAGCTTCTTCCAGCCGTGGGAGAAGGTAAACTCGCGCGGGGATGACGGGAAAAAAAGAGAAGCGAGACCAGGAACGAGTTTATTACGCTTTCGCGAAGTTTTATGCCCCTTAATCCGCGCGACACACCCCCAGGGAATTGTTTTTACCCCCGATAGCCGCGGTCGCAGGATTTTACGGGCCACTTTGGATAGGTTCGAGCGAACCCTTGCCAAAAGTTTAGGACTGACCGACGCATGGATTAACGCCAGGCCGGAATTCGTCTGACAAGCCATGCAGCAACATGGCGCAGCGGCGGGATTGCTTCCGAAAGTAATCTTCGTTCGCCTGAATTTTCTCAGCAGCTCCGACAGGGGGTTGGAGGTAGCCGATCTACACCCCCGAGCCCCTGTCTACGGGAAATTGAGTTCAAACGAGGGTCGAGTTATCGGCAGGTACAGAGTGTTTACGCAGAATCGCAGTTTTTGGAGATGCCATCAGCCGATACTCTAAATTTGTATCTTCTGCTGCGGCCGAATCCGACTCTGGCATCAAATATCCTCTGTGAGTTTTTTGTATTTTTATTATTGCAACTCGCAACCTCTCATTTTCGTCGTGGATATGAAGGGTCTTCCAATAAGAACGATAGATCTTTCAATTGTCACAGCCGCCATGTTCGTTATTCAATTGTTAGTGTCACATGGTATTTGTACGTAGTTATGCTCGGCAAATCTCCATGGATAGATACTCAGTTGCTCAACGCGTTGAAATGATTAAAATTTATCGCTTTATTGAATTCGAAATTCAACGATAGGATTAAATAGAGAAATGCGACTGTCAATTGGCCGCCAAGATCTTGCGACTTGACGCCATTAGACTTTTTCTTGTGGGGCTATGTTAGGTCTCTTGTTTATTCCAATAAACCACAAACTGTTAATGATCTTTAAGCAAACATCATTCGTGTTATAAATCGTGGTGGTCATTTACACGATATTGTATTTCAGGTATAATGCACATTTCTCGAATGTACTTTAAAATAAAGCAGTGAGTACTGATTATATTCCGTATTTGTCGATTCCTAGTATAATTACTAGGTTGTAGATTTTATACAGGGTCTTTCAATAAGAGCGATAGAACTTTGAATTGAAATGAAACGATCGTTTTATTTCAAGACCCTGTATAAAATCTACAACCTAGTAATTATACTAGGAATGAATACAAGTCCTTTTCTGTTTCGAAGGACAATTGATTCGAGTTCTACTCGTTTTACCCTCAATAGTACTCTAAATTCCATTTTCCACCTACGAAATATTCTAACCAAAGCCTCTAAGCATAGAAACGACTAATAACGAAGAGCGAACGTATTCTTGTCGTTGAAAATTCAGCCATTACTGGAGGAATTCAATTTAGATAAATTGCTGCGAATCACGCGGAGTCACGGATTCCTCTGTCGTTTTCCCCGGCCACGCTCGCGAGAATAATCGAAATGCAACGAAAAAAGAGATTGTATTCCAACTGAACGGGCATAGACACACTTATCAGATACATCGACAACAGCTCTACCAAGCACAAACGGCCCCGGAATATCTGCCAGAAACTTGATTCCCGAGTTTTCCTCCCTTGGTTTCCTCCCGTCGTCGTCGACAATATCATACCCGGCCTCTCGCGACGACCACGACGACACGAGCGTGAAATAAAATTTACCGTTCATCGGGCAGACATTGTACAGGGTGTATAAAAAGTAATGGTCATCTATAAGTAATGGAATCTACACCTCTGGATCGGTGGACATTTGTAAGAGAAACTTTCCGCAAAATTTTGTGTAACAAAGAAAATTGTTAAAGTTTGTTTTTACATCAATACCTTCTACTCATCCAGAAGAGAAACGGTTGGAAGGAGCCACTTAATATTCTTATGTGTAACAATGGATATAAGGTATTCTTTCATATTTTGCAACTTCAAATTTATGATTCGAATGGGGAGGGAGAGCAATTTTTGGAAAAATTTCATTCCGCATCCTGTAGTAAACTAAATGCTCTAGCTTCCCAAAAAAGTTCAAATCGTATAGTACAATATTAAAATAGTTATCGTCTTTTTTGGAGCTTAAACTTTTGTCCACTATGTAGGAGTCAGGTAGACAATTCATTCTTACCTTAATCATTTCAGCAAGTTGAAAATAATACATTGGTGCAATAAGTCTATCGGATTAAAGTCCAAAATTTATTGCTGATTTAGCATTTAGTTACGAGATTTCGACGTCACTTTGAAAAAAAAATTAATTCGTTTAATTTTGCAGCGTTTACGTGAAACAGAGGACAATAACTTGGTTATTGAGGTTATTGTCCTTTGAAAAATGTTTAAATATCACGGGTCACTGTACAAAATATCGAGGCAGTATCGACAGGGATCGAATTTCGAATGAATCCTGTAGGTCAAATTCCGAGCATGTCCACGGAAGACATTATTGCACTCGACTGTACTCTCAGCGGGGTGTCATTGTGTGGGCGCTTTTACGCACGATAGATATCCCGGTCAGCGTCGATTGCCTTCAAAAGGCGGAACGAAATTTTCCGTGGATCGCATGTTAGACCGATAAGGGTGTCTGGTCCTTCGACAAGAACGCGATATGGTGGTCCTTTGTCGGTCACCCTTCGAGCTCGTTGTCGTTCCCGTCTGGGTTAATCTCGTCGTCGAAATCGGTTCCAATTTCCGCGACGAAAGGGAGAAGGCGGTCAGAAAAAATATAACACAGAGAGAGAGAGAGAGAGAAGAAAAATCCCGAAGAAGGAGAACGAAGAAGAGGAGGGGTGGCACGCACACGCCTGCGTTACGCCCCTGTCGCCGGGGAGCGGATTTTAATCAGTCGATGGCTCATGCGAATTAGAATGGGCTAAGGGCGGATCGATTTTTAATCTCTGTAAGAGACTCGAGGGAAAACGAGCGCCGAGCAACCCGTTGCACGGTTTAACCCTCGAACACCGGATGAGAGGGTCAATTTCACTTGACCGTGGTCATCGTTCTACGGTACGTTCCTTTTGTAAACGCGGTTTCGTCGGCGCCATCCCGGACAAACAGAATCGCGTAACATACGCCGAAGAACCCACGGCTATTCACCGTCGAATTCATTATTGATAATTCGCTAAAGAATCCGAAATTCGCGCGAACTTCCTCGAAACCGATATCACCGAACTTTGCTCATTATAGCATGTTTATGGGCTCCATGAGATACAGTGTAGTTTAATTAATAAGGAGAGAATCTTGGGAAATCTGTCAAGGGTTTGCAGCTTTTGATGGAACGAGGAATGTTAAAGCTTTACCATGAACGACTTCAGGAGTTCCCCTACTTGATCCTTGACGGAAACTTTTCTCCCAATCAGCCAAGATAATTTCTTTTGATTGAAGACGGTAGAAAGAGTACAGACTACTCTTGGCAGAAAGTATCTCATCAGAACCGTGCACATGATCGTTGAACGATTTGTTTGAGCGTATATTAAAGTATAGCGAATAGAATTGTGCACAAGGTGTCTCAGAAATTTTGTTTTCTATTCAACCTAGCCATTGTTGTCATTAGACTACGGACGTTTATGTAATTTGAAATTTCTGAAGACGAACTTTCAAAAACTTGAATCAAATAAAATCTTATTTTCTGTGGCAGTAGACTTTGTCGATTTTTTTTTAAAGACGTGCGGAAAAAATACATTTATGTATACCCTCGGAGGGGATAGTGTGGGACTCGGGGAAACAGGTCTTCGGTTTCCCCAATACTTAAAAAAACCGCACGTCTAGGACCTTGGCCCTTTCCGCTCTATCCTCTATAATGTGCCCGAAAGAGCATAGTTTAGGGCCCCGCTTTTTGCAGATCTCCTAAACTGTGTTATAATCCAGGATAGTGCCACTCCTGTCCTCGGTCTCTCTATCTTGGCCTTTCAGCCTTTGTAGATCTGAAATGAATGAAAATCGTAATAAATTCTGTCGTATTTTATATCCCAGCATTTTTTGAAAATCTTCAACAGCCATAATTGCATAAAGATCCGCAGTGTAGTTGTCATAAAAGCAGTCTAGCGATCATCAAATGCAGTGATGCAGAGATTGACAGTCAAGCCGAAAAATGCGAGGTTTTATTTTTGTGAGAATCGGGGAAGGGCAAAGAGTGAAATAGAAGGTTCCGAGGAGAATTACGAGAAAAATATCGTCGAGAAAGACACGGCGTGCAATGGTATAGTTAGCTCAGCTACCCATCGTCGACGGCCGCGTTCGTAGAGAAGAGGTTGCCACCGAACGGTCTAAAACGGCGCGGCGCGCGTCGCTAAACAAGTGGAGACGCAGCGGGCACCGTCCCTGTCATTGAAATAAACTAGTTTATCTCGTTGACCGCACGCTCGGACGTTCGATTCCCTTTCGCCCGGTGACCACCGTTTCAGGAGGACTTTTCTCCGGTGACGGCCGGAAGGCGGTAATGCAATAACGACTTTATTAGGGTTATCGACGCACGCACGTGGCTCACCCTCTGACATTTTAACTCTTAGCTCGTGCTCGCTGCGGCCGAAACCCTCGCCCCCGAAGGGCGACTGCCTCCTGTCTAGCTGGCTAATAGCTAATTATCCGCATTATCTTGCAATCTTAATCGATCATCGTGAGCGCGCGTTTTGGACGTGCCAAATGTGCCTTATTCCTCTAAATCAATTATTCAGTTTCTCGAAAAATCATGTGGCTCCTTTCAATTGGCTGTCCCAAAACGAAGTTTTGCGTCATACATTAGAAGAGGACGAGGTAGGAATAATTTTTATATCATTCGACAAACAGTCTTCAGTTCTTCGAGCCGGTTCCTCCGGCTGAGTAATCCATTATTGGATAACCAGCCCTCTACGTCATTAATAGAATTAGCAAAATCGCTTTTCCTGTAACGTCACTCCGCGAACCATTACTCACCAAGCGAAACCTCGTGCACCGAGGGTTCAGATGCGTACCCTGTGCATACTGAATCACTAGCTCTCAGGGTTGTTACCCTATCAAAATATCGGGATTGTCAAAATCGGACAACCCAGAAACCAATGAATTTATATGATTTACAGGAAAAAAAACAGTTTCGTAAAAACCGGTGAATTATTTCTCGTTGAAGGATATCCACAGTGTTCCTTTTCATTTGCGTTTAGAGACTGTGAGTGGTTTTATCAGAGTTATCATTTCCCTGTGTGAACAATGGGTCGATTTAGCCTCCGTTATCAAGATATGCACCGGAATACTGATAGGTGTGGTTGCCAAGTTAGGAGATTATATTCCTGTTCTGGTTCAGGTAAACTGTTCGCATTAGTTGCCAGTCGGGTCAATCTGCTGGGGATGTTTGGAGATTGTATTGCCTCTCCGCAGGTGTTCCGTGTTCTATGTGACTTTTTCAGTATGATCGCTCAATCTGTTATTCGCCGCGTGAGCTCCTCTCTCACTCTCATTATCGCGAGTAATTTCAGCTGCTTTACCGGTGTTTAGCGTTCTTGGTATCGGACAATAAATTGGCTGGATAAACGGGGTAATACCGTGGAATCCGGACGGTGATAATGGCCGATGCTGGTCCCGGTGCATCCGATAAGTTCAGAAACAGGTCGCGCATGTTCAAAGGCACCGTTCCGGTCAATATTCATCCGCCGCGCACTATCGTTCATGCTCCCTGTTAAACTGGCTCGACAGCGACAATGTAAACCCACTAATTATTTCCTTGACAACCTGCGGATGTAAGATTTAACCCCCTGCCTCGCAATTTTGGTTCAAGGTTTCAAGGCAAAACATGGACGAACGGGTGGAGTTAGATTTTCAATATAGATCCTCATAAAAACAGTTGTAAAATACACCTTTTAGTATTTCCTCTGCAATTCCGATCAATTGCAATTTTTTAAAAAATCCAAATCGAACGGCAGAATATTAAAAAAGTTATCGTTCTTTGAAAAGTGTCCGAATATTACTGTGATTCACAGTACTGTACGCGCATACTTCATTCGCCCCGTGCGTGGCCTGCGAATACGCGTCGCAGCCGCGATTACGCGAAAATTAATTTCAGATATTCGCTCGTCGACGACCTACTCGAGCAAAGGGGAAAAAAGGAAGGTTGACTCGTTACCAGCGCGCCGGCCATTGAATATCTGAATCTAGCCGAAGCTTTATTTTCCCCCGGCGTAGGCGGGCACCGAGGGGGTGGAACAACGGGGGCGGTTTTCCCGCCGGCGTCTAGACGCCGCGGCGCCTGTTCTCAGGCATCAGCTGCTTGCGGAAGTACGGTCGATGCTTGAAATTTGTTTTTCCCTTTTTTCCAGCCCCCTGTTTCTCTCTTTCGCTTATCGTCCTTCCGTCCCCGCGGCCGCACCGTCCCTTTCGCTCGCCCAGTTGCTTCTTCGTTAACAATTTCGATCGAGTCTTTCGGTTATTAAAGAAACGATGGAGTTCAGGGCGCGGCGGCGAGTTAGGACGACGATAAGCCGGCACGAGAGGTTTCGTGGAATGATAAAGGGCGTCGGAGTTTACTCGGCGCAAAGGTTTATTAAAATCGCACACCTTCTCCGAGTGAACTCTCGAGGAATTATGAAATTCGAGTGTACACAGAGGGGTGAGCTACCCTAATAGAATGTTTTCCTCGTGCACGTTTTACCTATTTGTGCTTGGGAAACCATACTTATCGGGCAACCTGGGTCGTTTATGTCCGGAGCGATATTTCACTCGTGAATTTCTTTCTTTCTTTCCGATATTAACGATTACACATATTCTGAAATGGGGACTTCAATATGTACTCCAGAATTTTTGAAAATTTCTTGTAAGTCTAGAATACTAAATAGAAATTAGTCGTGGACATAAATGACCCCGGTTACCGACGGAAGGTGCACAAAACTTGCTCTCCCACGGAAGGTTAATCATTTTCGCTGTTACACCTAATCTAATGTCTTGCAGGCAGAACACTAAAGATAAATTTTGAGTGCTTTACTGGTCATTTCTACTGACGACAGAGTCCGAATGAAATGAAATGAATATTTAGAACGAAGCTTGATTAAATTACGAAATGATACAATCTATTTTCATCCAATTTATGTGGAAAATTAAATTTCCTACGAAGAAATCAAATCCTTCATTTTCATAGCTCGTACAGTTAATTGCAGCGTATGTTATTACTCCTTTGTGTTATAAAGCTGCCCACTGCTGACCACTTTCAATCGAATTACAGAACGCACGGTGAAGAGGTATTGTTATTATTACTGTCGTTGTTAATTAAATATGCGTCGGCTGTCGTCATTACTAATTTCTAAAGGTAAGAGCGTGTGCAGGTACGTCATTAACGGGCTCCAATTAAATTTCCGATAGAATTTTCAAACCTCCGTTTAAAGTGCAATTCTTATTAAATATTTGAGCGACTTCCGACTACATATTAAAAGCGATGGAAGAATTATTTCTTTTCAAATCACTGGGACGTGTTGTTGAATTTTATCGATATGAAAATTGAATTTTTATAACGATGATCGTCAGCATAAAATTAACTTCGTTATAATGACAGTAAAACGAACCGATTATGTTACAATTAACAGGCATATTAATCGAGGAGGATGGTAGCACATTCGCTGCCATAAAACCAAGCCCGCATATCGGATTTTAATTAATAGAAACGGAAATCGTTGCCCCCCGAAGTGGAACATCGATTAATAATGTTCTCCCACACCCCCTTTCCACTCCACTCCGCCCATCTACAGTAGATTTTCTTCCTTTCCACTCCAGGTTGCAATAAATTATGAGCGGTTTGGCACACGGTATTCGCGAAATTCTTTCATCATCGGCCATTCCTCCTCTGCGCGTTCTAAGGCTAAATTGGACCAATATATTTCATTGTCGCGTTGAAATACGATGCTCTATCTTTCTTGCCAGTCGCAATATTTTCGCTGATACCCTCATATTCGTAGCAATTAAAAAAGATGTCGAAATATTCGATTAAAGTGGGAATTTTGTAGTAAATAGCCACGGTAAAGTGTAGTTTAACGAAAGCTAACTTTCAAATGAATGGGACGCGAAACAAGCGAAACCAATTTTAACACTAACCGTGCCAGTACAAAACGTGTTGAATATAAATTGTTTTATGAAATAACTACATGACGGAATTTATTTAGATTTTTCACAAATTTTATAATAATACGTGCTCGAATAAAGAAATTTATTAACAAATAAAGCATGTGAAAGCAGTCATTTCACCGGTCGTGATACGGTTAGTGTTAATTTATATTTCTACACGTTTCTGTATATTTAAACGCCTCATGGATGATCTTTATGCAAAATAGAAATTGTCTAACAAGTCGTTCGTAAGGAACAGGAATAAATACACAATTAATAATTAGGTTTGATAATAGTTGAAGGAAAAAGGTGTAAATGTTTGTCGACCACGCGAAGAAAGTTCGTCTCGCGAACAGAACTCAGACGACGGTTAGGTTCCTCGTTTATTGCACGGTGAGAGCTCGAGAATTTCTCCGGGAAGATCGATTTTATCGTCGACACACGGAAATTCCAGGTATTTATACGCGGCGACATATTCGCTTCGCGTCCAGAGTGTTGATCGGGAAAATTAATTGCAGCACTGCGAGGGAATTCTCCCGTCGTCGATGCACGCCACGGTAACTACAATTAAACATCACGAACGGCTGTGTCCGATTTAGCGGGCGAATGCGGGCTAGGCGAATGCAATTTTCCCCGTGCCGGCGTGCACGAGCAAATCTGCGCGACGACAGCTTTCGATTTCGGCGTTCGCCAGTTACCTGACGGCCGAAACGCCGTCTAAAAACAGCTAAAACGCTTCTTAACCCTCGGACGGCGGACAATTCTTATAACTACATAAATAATAATTACGACCACTCACTGCTTTATTTATTAATAGACTGCGGTTCTGCATTTATGGCCTATAAAAATTTTCAAAAGATACTGGAGTATTAAATTGGACAGAATTTAGTGCGATTTTTATTTATTTTGAATCTACAAATGCCATTACCAATTAAAATAGCATTTTAAATGGTCGCACTTTCTTAAAATTTGTCTAGAAAATTTGAAAATTGCACAAACATCCGCAGTCTATTTATTAATTTTTGAAGTGGAAACTTCTTTAGCGGAACCGCGTACACGATTGCTAGGAAGTGAATGAGTCTGATCCGTCACGCTCCTAGGTGAAACGCTATTCGGTAAAACTGGAGGATGCCGAGTGAGAAACAGACAGGTGTGCAATCGCAATAGAAGTTTCTACTTCGGTCGTGTGGTCTTATGCGCACAGTATTGCTCTGTTTTTTTATCATAGAATTAATTAGATACCAAAAAAAACAGTAATAAAATGTCATAACTTCGAGGAAGGAGATCATCGTCGAGGAATATTGAATAAAAGAGGAGAGGAAACCTGAACCTGCGGATACGTCTGTTTTTTACTGGGTGCTTGGGAAATGTGTAATTTTCTTGTAGGAATATGTTTACCATCGAATGGTATCCGGGAAAATTTGCGCAACGTGTTAGAGTCGGCGCTGAAAGTTAATTCGCCGAGAGCACCGCAAACTTGGACGAAACACCCTGTTAAAATCCGCGGCAGAATTTCACGGCCGAGCGCGCTCTCGGCATTTTTAATTGAAAAAATTTATACCAGGCGCCATCGTCGGCTGCCGAGTCTCGCGAGCACGGAATTTTTCTGCAAAAAAGTAACGTTTCTTTGAAAACGATGTTGCATTAAACGACGCGACGGCGCCACCGTTAACAGCGATGGCGGCGAAACCGCGAAAAATATTGAAGCGCTTCGGAGATGTGCCCAGAAGTACGATTTATTTCCAGAAACCATTGTCACAAAGAATGATTTTAATCCATAAATGCGTTTTATTTTCTTTCACTCTGTCCTGTAGTCTTGTGCATAATTTAGTAATTAATTCGGGAGAATGTAATTAAAAACTGTTTAATATTTTTTGAACATCTTCCTCTAGACAAGAGAAAATTAATCGCATTATTCTTTTCACGCGCTTGCGTCGAATGGAACATCACATTTTAAAGTAGTTATTATTATTTCATACATGATTCACCCCGCATGAGTCCATTTTCACCCGTTTCTCTAAATATTTCATTTAACACCCCCCGGTTTCAAGCAATTCATTTAAATTATAATTTAATTCCACTAAGTTTAATAACGAAACCGACTGTTCCAGAAGAAGTATGATGAATAAATCTAGAAAATGTATGAATAAGATTTCGAATGGATCTAGACTCCGTCGTTAAGCTTTTCAAAATGTCCGTCCTCCGAGGGTTAAACAACTTTACTATTACGAAAATACTGAAAAGACGTCGCGTCCAAGTTTCTCAAATAATAACAGACACGCCACGGTTTATGAGTAACGATACGCTAAAAAGATCATCACGACCGTAAAAGAGAGAACTGCAAGCTACACAAATATTCAAATAGACTGCTGCAGTACCCTTAGCTACTTGAAGAATCCTTGAATACGCGCAGACTTAAACATTTCAAGCCCTCAGACGACGAAAAAGGATTTCAACGGCGGCGTGGCATCAGCATATATTATTCATCCGAGAGAACATGAGCGATGAGTCAGCGTAATCTAAATTGTTAAAAAGTGTAAACTTTCTCCCTTTGATGTTTCCTTCTCTGAAAAATCAAGTCCCAAAACTCCCAGAGTAATAAGCGGGTAAGTAGAAACGGTAAGTCGGGATCAGACATGTGAAAAATATATCAAACAAAATCTAGAGTTTCTGACCCCTATCTTTGACACTAAACCAACCACCACTGGTCAAGATGACCGGTTCCAGATTTTTTATTTTACAATTATTGAAATAATAAAAATGATTTCATAAGAAATGATTGCATAGATATGTTTAGTAGAGCACAGTCATTTTTATAAGTAGACTGCGGATCTTTATGCGAAATAAAAAATGTCTGCATTGTTTGAAAAACACAGGATCCAAATAAAAATTTCATTCTTCTTTTAATTATCTTATTAAGGTGAAACCTCCACTGTTTTAAATTGTACGTATCCATTTTTGTCATAAATGCATTAAATCCGCAGTCTATTTATAAGGGAACAGGTACCAGTTACTTTTAAGGCTCGGATAGTGTTAAGGGGTTGTTTCCACCCGTCCATCGTGGACGATGATCGATAAAATAAATACGTGTCAAACATATTTCTCAGTACAATGTCTGACGCAGGTTCCATGAAAATCGGCCTGTGTAATTCGAATATAGTTTAGCGAGTTGAAAGACAAGGGTCGTGATTGGAACAAGAGTTGTGTTCGCCGGTGTCTGTGTCTGGCATCGATTGGGTATTGAAACTTAATTCCATGGTCGACGACGACGGTCCACCCGAGCCGTCGTGACGGACAAAAGATAGCGTGGTGGTCCCGCCAGGTGAAATATTTACGAGAAATTAATGTTCCATGGCCATTTCATCGTGGACAGCTCTCGCGCGGCGCGACGCGAATGTGCAAGGGCCTACGTAAGGGTTGGCTCACGACTGGCGTCGAGTGTAAGAGACTCTTTGCACCCCGTCGATCAATATTCCGTCCAGTGGCGTAGCACGGAAAACTATTTCTTTTTCCCCCCTGCCTTCGAACTACTTCGGAACTCCGGCTTCTCGCCATCAAGACGAGCCTGGCGAACCGACCATAACCGTCCCCGGCGGCCGTCTCTGCGTAATTCCGAAAGTTACCGTCGCGAAACGCACGGAGAAGCAACGATTGGTCGCGATCGTTACCCTCCCCGCTATCCCCCTCGTATCTCGAACACCCAACAAGCCTAATTATTGTCCTATAAAGTCAAACGGAAGAATTTCATGAAACTGACCGTCTTAACTCGACGACCAACGCAGCCGATCATTTTTATTCCAGCACCTTCGTCGTCGTGCTTCTTCGCTAACAAGGATGCACACACGCCACGCTCAAGTTTCTTAATTATTTCTGAGTTACTCGCTATAGTTACCGCTAGATGCTTTCGCCTTGGAGACATTGGAATACCGCTGTGTTACTCGCAATGCTCTGAATCGGGTGCAAGCATTTAGAACCTTTCTGTATTATAAATTAATATGTTAGCGAGTAGAGAATGTACATTCAGAGAAACTTTGTAATATTTTTGAGAGGAACATTAAGTAATTGTTGGAAGAAATACAGTAAATGGGTACCCAGGTACCCGGTTGACTACACAAGGGTGAAAACTAAAACATTCCTCCAATTATACAATTTCTTCGTGTTTAATAAATTAACCATCTATTGCATTACGTTCCCAATTGGGGATTTAAATTTCAAATGTTCTATAGTAAATTAAGTAGACAATACTGAAATCTCTGAGCATGTTGGTCCCAAGTGGGAACATTGCGATTTTGTACCTGCACATGTATAAGGTTCCCATACAGAAACAGTCATACAATGCAATAAATAACATTTCCTAATAAAATTTTATTATTTATTTCACGACCACGCTCATTTTTAAGTAGACTGACAGCCATATATATTTTTTAAACTCGTTAAACAATTCATGCAATAGAGGGGTTAACACTAGAAATCTACCGAGCATGACAAAACTATTTATTTAAATTTCGTACAGAAGTGTTGTTTAAGTATGTACTTCAATACAGGAAATTACTAAAAAAATTAATTTCCCAGTAATTGTCGAGTGGTTTTAGAGAGGTTTTTAACCTCGACGTCGGACACAGTTGCAAGGATACCTCTTTTTCGTCTACTTCTTCGTAGTACGCTCTTGCAACTGTTGTGTCGCTCATCGCGACAAATCGTTAAACTAGAAGAGTTTAGACGAATCATCTGCACAAATGTTTGAAATTATTGTGCAGCTCGACGTCGGACACTTTCAAACTTTTTTCATCCTAAGGGTCGTTTCGTCCCAGGGCCGCTTTATCGGTAAGGTTACTTAGCTTATTTAGCGGGCCCTGCCACAGACGCTGGGATGTTGGAAGACAGTTGAGGACGGTATATATAGAAATCGGTGACGGATCTGGTACTAGTGAGAAAGGTCTCGACTATTTGTCCATCTAGTGGCCAGCGTAGAAGATGGCCGCCACTCAACTGTTAGCGCGAACGCGGAACCGACAGTACAGGGTGTATAAAAAGTAATGGTCATCCGTTCTAGGGGTGAATCTACACCTCTGGATCGGTGGACATTTGTAGGAGAAACTTGCCGCAAAATTGTTTATAACAAAGAAAATTGTCGTTAAAGCTTTTTTTAACATCAACACCTTTAACTCATCGAGGAGAGAGAAAGTTTGAAAGGAGCCATATGTCTCAAACAAATAGTTATTGAGATATAAGCTGTTAAAGATTTTCAAAATTTGATTGTGTGGAATTATACGTATAGACAAAAGCCTACTACTACAGTCCACACGTCCGTGTCGATGAGACAGAACATGGTCGTGTGCGTGCCTCGAGGCAAACAAAATTTAAAGGGAATGTCGCTTTAAATGTCGATAGGGTTTCGAAATTAAAAAATTCAACCAATCGCTCTCTACATCAACGGTTCTACTTTTTCGTATGCAGCTCGACGTCGGACAGCGTGCGACAACCGCTGTTTAATGATTCATATATTATGATACATAAAATGCCAGATGTCTCGAGCTTCTCAATGAACGTTCAACCTCTGGCCAAGCATTCAAATAGTTATTACTCCCTTGCACTCACAGCTGTTTTAACTGCAGAACCTACAAAGAACAGAAAGTAAAATTTTGCAGGCTCTAAATACGTCGAGGTTGTGTCAACAGCAAGGGGTGGTACCGAGGGCAACGTACCTGACGTGATCAATACGATGACTTTCGACCCCGAAGAGTTAATAAAAATATTCTTTCTCTATAAACGTGATCGATCTCTGAACATCTCCGTGTCACGTGCTTTGGAAGTTGAAGAGTTAAAGGGATTTAAAAATAAGTTTATTGATAGTAGTAGCGAAAATACTATCTATAATTAATTCCTAATCAAGTTTTTACACAAAGAATGTATTTCTACGCGTAATGGTTCCGCGAGTAATCACTGTGGCTCTCTGGAAATCAATATAGGGGTTGCATTTCCTGCGATTCGATGACGTCCCCATGTGATAAATAAATGGTCACGTCTGATGGGAGGGTTGTAAGCAGTCGACTATATCGTTTTACGATAAACACAACGGTAAACAATAACGGACCGGTTTCGATTGTAAGATGACGAGGGTGCGGTTTCGATCCCCGATGACCGATTCGTTGGTCGGAGTCGAAGTCTCCGTCGTGAAATGACGTTCGAAAGGAGGGGAAAAATAAAAACGAAGAGAACGAGGACGGAGGTGACTCAATATTTTATAAAGGTTCGCGTGCAACACGAGCCAGAGACGGGGACAACGTAACAAGACGCGGGGGCCGAGCTGCGACGCACGGAAAGGTAAACCGAGTTCATTTCAATTGTACATATTTGAGGCGGAACAACACTCGATGTTGGTTCACGTCCAATGTTCATACGCCCGGCACGAATATTATGCGCCGCGCGTAGATATTCTATTCGAAATGGCTGGCATGAATATGGAGGAATCCAACCCCCGTGCCCGCGGACCCTGTCCCGATCGTGCCAAAAGTCTGTCGCGATGTTGCGGTTATTGAAACAGCTTTAGTTCGCAACTGTCGAATTTACCATGGACTCCCGCGGAACTGGCCAGATAAGAAAGGACAACAGGCTGCGCTACCCCATCGATGCGCCGCAGAGATCCCGTAATGAAAAGTTCCCTCGCATACGAATTTTCCACTCCCCCATTCGCTCGCCCCGCGATTTACAATTTCTTGTTCGCCACGCGCCGCGCCGGCCGAAATATTCTCTCCCTTTCATAGAAAAATTTGCATATCTCAATATTACACTACCAATTTATTTGAGATACATTCGGAATACTAGAAATATTTCGGCAAACACGGTGGGTTGAAAAAGTCGCGAAATTTTGCGCTTCCACGTCGAGTGTCAATCGAGATTTCGAAATTGCGTTTCGTAGTTTAAAGAATTTGTCAAGTAGAGGAATGCTTAATGATTAAATAGAAACCATTAAAAAATTCTACAATTTTTTCGATCCCTTGTAACGTGTCTCTAGTCGCTGCTTCAATGTAAACTCTCCCATCAGGAAACAGTAGAATATCTTTGTACGCTGTCCTCGTCGCTCCGATTGTTAATCGCAACTCCAACTAAAACGCAGGTGTGCAACGTGTTAAAACGCAGACAGAGAACACCGTAGAAACAAGCGAAACGGTCGATGGTGGAAGAGCGTTTCAATCGAGGACGCGACCCCCTATCGCGTCGATGAGGACTTTTTCGAGGAAATTAATTCATATCCGTCAGCGGAATGGAATCCCATGGTGTCCCCCACCGTCGAGCCTACGGCTAGACATCATCCGTTCCGCTTTTGAGGATCGTTACCGCTTCCAGGTACCGTCGGTTTCCCCTTCGACAACGACGAGGTGCGGAGGGTTTACAAGCCCCACCGTCACCCATGCTTCACGTTCGCGGTGCACCGCGATAATTGGATCACCGAGCCTCCTATGAGTCGCGACCGAAATTAAGTAACCTCCGGCGCACCGGTAGCTAACCCCCCAAGTCCTACACCCCGGTATCGCGATGATGCTTGGGCACGAACAACGGGGAAGAGACTTCCCCGCGCCAACGCCGGAAACGTGAATGATGAAGATTCGAATACACCGGATTATTTCTTCTCATTTTTTCCCTAGATCAGTGACGGACGAATTTAATAGAGTGTGTCGAGCGGTGCTTATTGTGCAATGCCAAAAATTGTTGCGTATGACATGTCCGATTTTTAGCAGACATTAAACGAACGCAATTTTGTACTCAATGTGTTCTATCTACAAACTTTAAGTTTCTTGATTGTATTACGGTAAAAATAAAATATTATGGTCATTCACGTTTTCCATTTACGAGATTGTTATCTTGATTTTGTGAGAAATCACATAATGCTGTCGTCAATAAGTTATTTTTCCAGACATATTAAAGGAACACACAACAGTCGCGTTAGTTGACGTTGAAATGAACTTTATTTAAAAGTAAAATTATATAATAAATATAAAACTATAAAAGTAACACGCACGTGGTTGCCTTATAAAACGTGGTTGCATCTTTATAATTTCATTAATTGTGAAATAAAAAAATCGGTCATTTGACCGGTCGTGGTAGGTTTAGTGTTAAGGATTAGCTTTGAACCTCAAAGTTTTATACAGTGTGATCATTTGAAAACTTTCAGTTTTATATTTGGGTGGCGTTTCCAAGGTCATTCCAAGGTCAACTTTGTTTTTTCGAATGGAAACCTATATTTTTTATTATGGGATCTTATTGAACGCTCTACTTCTCTTTAAATATCTCCGAAACTAGTGTTCGGATAAAAAAGAGTATCATACAAAAATTGTTGGTCTTTTTACGTATTATAAGATCCCATAATAAAAAGTATGTATGTAGTAGCATTTCTTGATCGAAACGTTTTATAAGAGTTGCATTCTAAAATCGGACATTTCACATGCAGCAACCTGATATTTCCATGAGACATACATATTTAAACTGAATGTAATTATTTTTTTCTTTTAATTCGGTCTTTTCAGATCCGGAAGTGGGAGTAGTTAGCTATTGTACCCCGAAGTGTTCGAATAAACGAGCTTCTATTTTATTATAATTTTACGGTCGGTATAAAGGATGCCGAGCTTTTCACCCCGAAAAAAGAAACGAAGGGACTTACGTTTGCCGTTTTTTTCATTAAGGCGTGTACGCACGCGAGTGGTGCAGGGAAGGGCCGAGCTCGGGGGGGCCATTTAATGAAACCGTTCCCATGTTTATAGATGCCTTGGTCGGGGCTGTATTCTCGTGGCGATATAAATATTATATATGTTGTTACGAGGCCGTTGCGCAAGCCCCCGGCATCGGAAGGACTTAAGCGGCCGAAATGGCGCGGCCGTCGCGGTAAAGAAAGCACGGGGCCGGAAAAAGCTTCTTCAGTAGGAGAGACCGCTTTGTGCGAGGCCGGGTTAAAGCCAACCGGTGGAAGCAATTTGTACCCTCGCTTAACTTTCGCCTTGTTATTTACAGATCACTCGTAGATCCGTATTGTTCGACGATGATGCACGATTATGGCGCGAGACGCGATTCCGCACGCGCCCCCCGCGGTAATAAAACTTGATCTTACGACGAGTGTCGGTCTCCGAACCGCGTTTCGAATCATTTATCAGAACTCTGCCAGATTATTGTGGTACTTACGGTCTCAGATTTTCCGGAAAGGATAGGGGGACTTTCCCTAGCGCCGGAAGCTTAAGGTTTTTCTTTAATAAATGAAAAAATATAATACTTGAATCCTGTTTCTTACAATCGATGCACAAAATTCTTGTTTTGCATAGATATTTTGCAGCCCAGCGGTCAGAAGAGTCATCAAATTTTATCTTACACCTTCACAAGGGAACTGACAGAGTCCGGTTTTTCATCACTCTTCGTAATTGTTGTCGAACAACGTCGGCTCCCACTAAAAACTCAGACATCTGCGTACATCGCTATTGAGTTCCAGTGAAATAAACTAGTGTGTTTTGTCACGGGTGTCTGTTGATGATAAAATCTCCGCTCGGGGTGAACGTATGATCGGCTGGTATTAAGAAGAGAACCGCGAGCCTTCGAGCTGGGAGGGAACAACAGACTGTTCTGTGTGTCGCAGCAGGACCCACAATGCCATAACGACAAAATGCAGGCAGATATTGCGCGCGAAAGGGTCGCCGGGGGTGAGACGGCACGGGTTGGGGGCCGCAGTAGGTGCAGCCTCGGGTGAAAAGTAGTTTCAGACCGTCTACTCTAACAATGCCGCGTATGAAAAGGGAAGAAAAAGCGGAACGCATGAAAAGCGTGCCGGAAAATAAAGGGAAGATACCGAAAGCAAAAGAACGACCCGGAGGTGGAGAATTCAATGCCAAGGTTCGGCCGCCGCCGTACCGAGGAATCGATACTCGATATTTTCGGCTCGCAAACCGATATATAGAGGGTGGGCCGCGTAAACTATCCTGAGTTATTTCCTTGGGGAGCAGCCGAATTTTTATGTATTGCCACCTCGTATATCTTCAAGGTACGGTGCAATCGAAATTATAAGAAACTGTGGCACAATACGCTCTTCTTTTCTGGTGGCATGATGAACAACCTTGCCTTACATTTAATTCGAAGATTTCACGTTAAAGCGTACTACAGTTAGCTTCAAATCAGAACAACTTTTTCAGAAATGGACTAAACAACTTCGAAATTTTAGAAAAAAATAGTGAAAGTTGCTTTTTACAACTCGTTTGTTCGAACTTGTAACGAGAAATGTGTTTTTGTTCACACTACTTAACAATACATTTATTAAACTTACAACTGTACCAATCAATTGTAACAATTTTCGATGAAATTCTGTTCGTACAATAACGCGGCAACATTTTTAATTAAAATTGCGCAATGGTAGCGTATTATACAGTGAAACGAATTAATATTCGGTCGCTCTAAAAAACACGATAACTTTTTTAATATTGTACTATACGATTTGAACTTTTTTGGGAAGCTAGAGCAATTAATTTACTACCGGACGTGAAAAGAAATTTTTTCAAAAATTGCAATTGGTCGGAATTGTATAGAAAATACTAAAAGTTTCATTTTACAACTTTTTATGTGGGCCTATATTGAAAATTTAAAAAATGTGTTTTGTAGATCGGTGCCAATTAAACATATTCTGAAAATTTCGTCAAAATCGGTCGACGTTGCAATGAGCTATAAACGTTTAAAGATTTTGCAGATTTTCACGATTTTCGGGCCTCTAGCTGCAATAAATCTAAGGATTCTTACATCTTTCAATATCTGTCGTTTTTCCCCTCATCAACCGATTTCGATTAAATTTTCATACTGCAAATAATTGACACAGATATGCGAAACGTATTTTTTGTATAAATGCTACTTTTAGTATTTTTACTACAATTATGATCAATTGCAATTTTTGAAAAATTTCGTTTCACATCCTGTAGTAAACTAATTGCTCTAGGTTCCCAAAAAAAGTTCAAATCGTATACTACAATATTAAAAAAGTTACCATCTCTTTTACAGCGCCCGAATATTAATTCGTTTCTCTGAATATCGTGAATTAGTAGCGTATTCGATGAACAAGTGTGATATTCAGCAAACTCGTGGTAGTAGCAATTTATTTCTTTTCGTCGAGACAAGGGTAAGTAGAGAATTGTGTTTTTTTTGTACCTTTTCGCTCGCCGCGCATATTACATTATTTACATCAACCCCCGTGCTGGAAGTGCTCGCGAAGATTATAATAATTTACCTTGACAATTCGGACCGGTCGATGCGAGGAGGAGACCACCACGGTCACGTACAAACGATTTCGTTCTTATCGCGTCCTAGCTCCTAGTTTTCTAGATCGTTTCACCTCAACACGCAAGCGACCATTCTATTTTCTATCGAAAATACATTTGGGCCCGGCATTGTGTGTCCCATCGAATATGTCTTCATGGCCGCGAACTATGTTATTCCCGATTCCGCCCACCGTCGTCTGATTTATCCGATTCGCTGAAGGGAATCAATTGCGCCCGCGGAACTCCGGATACCATAGGCGGACTTTATTTCGACGTTCCCAGCGAACGGATAACCTCGCCGGTTGATTCATTTCAATCCCGAATACTTCGGGATTCATCTGTTTTTTTTTATTGCTGAACACCGTTCTTGCCAAAGAGCTTCAATCTCCCTAAGATATAAAACGAAAGCTTTAAAACGAAGCGAACATCGTAGAAAAATTTCCTTATTGATACAAGCAATATAATAAATTCAATTACAGCGAGTGATCAATAGACTGCGGATCTTTATGGAAATTCTTCGTAGTTTATTTTGCAAAATCCAAAATGTGGAACAAGCTCAATTTTACAAGAAATGTACCCCATAAATGAATTCGTTGTGATTAGACAGCGGATCTTTATGCAAAACAAAAATGTTATACCTGAATCGCAACAAACTGGAGTGAAATAGAAATTTATTTTCTTTCTTAATATGTTTAGCGGGTTGAAAATAACATGACAGTATTCTTCAACTTTTCTAATATGTTTACTGTTTTAAACTACACCTACTCATTTTCGTTATAAATGCATAAAAAATCCGCTGTCTAGTTATGATTTATTACTAGACTGCGGATCATTATACAAAATAAAAAATTTTTTTATAAATCGCAAGTATTTCTTTCTTTAATAATTTGAATAAGTTGACAGCTGTTTTAAACAGCAGCTACCACAATATCCATAGTGTCCACAATCTGTTGTTTCTATAATTGTTTCGTGCTCTCCAAATTGAATGAAAAAATCGGGCAAGACTGATAAAATGTTGATGCAACTGTGAACACTAAAGACTTTAGAATAATCGGGGAAAACAAATGGTATTTCGAGGATACCAAGGATTTTATTTTAGGGTGTCCATGAGCACACCAAAAGCACCGAAGGAAAATCCCATGAGTTTTAAGGCCCGGAAGGTTTCTGTGGACTTTACAGCTTCGGATGTCTCCAGTGATTTTAAGAGATCTCAGGGTATCACGAATCTTCGGGATCTCTAAGACGTTAGAGTAAAGGTATCGGAGTCTTAGAGCCCCTAGCTGGCGTGAGAGTTTCGCTCAGACATTTTTAATACCGTTTTCTACGAATCCAGAATCCTTACGCTTAACGCCACATATCCCCTGTGTATCGAAAGATTAGGATCTGTCGATAGAGCTCTTGATCAGTATGAAATCAATTCCGAATCCCCGACATCATCGCTATTGAATCCCACGGGAACAAACGGGGTTACGAAGACGAACTTGTTTTTATTTTTACGCCACGCGTAATCCTGCTTCTTACAATTACGAGCAGAAACGTTCAATAGTGAAATATGTATATCGTTCTCCACGGGAAAAACCGTCGTGTTTCAGAGCCGTAACTAAATTCCTAGCAAGATCCAGCCGCGAGTAACTCGGCGACGGAACTCCGCCAGTATTTCACCGGAGGAAACTTTTCTCCGTCGTTCGATCAAAAACTGGCTCAGTTGTTTGAACAAGTTCCCTAAATCAAAGGTGAAGGTGTTTCATCGGATCAAGCCTCTCGCTGCCCTTAACGATGAAATATCTGCGTAGCAACGTTCGCCGGTGCGGCGCGCTACAAGTAAAGAAAAAACGAACGAAGAGATATACTCCTGCTCCTAGGTCGAGCGCTTACATCGGTAAATCTGAAGCAACAAATAAAATACGACTCGCGAATAACACGCGACACTTATTCCTGAAACGTACTCGGAGATTGTCGGACGAAAAATAATGCTTGCGCTTCATCAACCCCTTTCCGGATGATGCGCGAGAAAACTACCAGAAAATCAGTCGCTGTCCAGCAAACGGAAAGGTGAACTTCGATAATTGTCAATCTTGAGCCGTGTACTCTCGTGTAAAATTAATTGAAATCGTAATTAAATTGAATAAATTTTGTAAACGGTTCTAGATGTAGTCTGTATAATAAAACTATATTAATTGCAAGCTACAGAAGATACATATAAATTTATTCCTCTTCAATAATGTTATAGAGTTGAAAGAGGTATTTTAAAATTCTTTCAATGTTCTCACATTTTTGTCGTAAATGCATACAATCCACAGTCTAGTAATTACAATATAATTACCCATGTGGTTTAAAGCATTAAATAAATAATAATAACATAATAATTACCCATGTATACAATATAATTATCCAATGTAATTGCCCATATACAAATACCCAAACTGTTTTACAACATTGAATAACACTATAGTGATTGGACTTTATAGTTTTAGCACAATTTTACACCAAGAAGAACGTGCGAAAGTTGTAAAGGCAAATCGAAAGTGAGGGATGCGCCTTCTCATTTCCCGATAATGCAAAGATGAGGTTTTTCAGTAGTTAAAAGCGTTAGATAAAAAATCAATCTAGACGTCAAATGTCCTATTTTTACGTTTATGAGGCGTAATTTGCATTATTCGGCAACATGTACCTAGCTGCCGCAGCTTTATGCTTCCTAGTAATGCAACTTACGTTGCCAAATAATGCAAATTACGTCTCGTAAACGAAAAAACAGGAGTTTTGAGGGCGATCGCGGCCTAGATCGATCTTTTATCTCGCGCGTTTGACTACTGAAAAACCCCCATCTTTGCATTATCGAGAAATGAGAAAGGGCATCCCGGACCCTTGAAATCCTGGAAACGAGAGTCTACCCTCTTAATAGAAAATAAAACGGTGCACTAAAGTCGAGAATATCGGTGTGTATCGTTATTTCTAAGCGTCCCGGTGGCCGAAAAGGAGCGGAGTAAGAACCGGCGAGGGAGAGGACCGCGGCGGCGCGCCGTGGACAGGAACAAACGGAGCAAAAGGAGCAACGTGCTTAAAGTCGGACGAACGCGTCCTACTTGAGCCACGGACTACACACGTCTCGTGCAAAATTTATCCGAGATTCGAGAGACAACGGACGGACCGCCGGAATGGAGCCGGCTTTCGAGTTTCCCGATAGGAAAGCATACAGCCCGGCAGATTGCTTGCTAAAACTTTCAGCGTAGCCCGGAACGAAATCCTCTGTTTTTCGGGAAATGATCCGGAGCTACGGGAATACAATAACGAAATAAAGCCGGGGCGAGCATGCTGCGTCCTCAAAGCTCAACCACGTGATCTCATACGTGTTCCGTACGGATGCACGTATACAAGCCCGCCAGGCGCGTTCCGTACCCGTGCTCCTGTCCGCAGAACATTTTCAGCTTTGTTACCATTGTTCGCGGCGCACCGCACGATCCGGCTCTACAACGAGAAAAATCTCCGCACTTTTCTTCTCCGGCTTCTCTATCGACAAATTAAAAAGCCACGAGCCTCCAGTGTTTCATGCGCGATACACGAAGACAAGCTGTCGAAATTCTTCGCTGCCGAAACACGAGACACCAAACAAACCATTTATTGCTGTCTGAGACGAAATGCGATTTCAAACCTCTGTCTTGTACCGCTACTACTTATAAACATTTGCCGACGACTTTGGCCCAATTATTTGGTGTATAGAAAAATTTTAGTCTTTTTTTTCAATCGTCAATAATGACTGAATTGCAGTGAAACTTTTGAAGTGAAACTTCTTTTGGCAGGGTGCAAGCCTAATTCGCGTTACGGAATTCGCGACACGAAAATGCGTAACGGAAGTGGTGGGAATGGTTAGCCGAGCTAGTCTTAAATAAAAAATGGCTGTATCTCGGGAACGGTGCGTCGAAGATTGATGCGAATATTGACAATATCATTGATTGAAAGGGGCCCCTTTATGCGTTTATACATTAACAAGATTATAGCCAATTTCATTATCTAGTGGTAGCATATCTTGTACGTCGCGTCTGAATAAAAAAAAATTGCGAGAAAGTCTAGAACTTTTACACGCAGCTAACAGATTGCACGGGCGTAAAACTTTAACACACAGCTAATAGATTGCACGAAGGCCGAAGCGGCAAGACTTTACAACCCCCATTGATTATCCACCGTAATTGTCACCGGCTCGATGCCGACTATAACAGCCACTAAATTCCAAATGGAGCATCCGCAGGCCCGTCGCGAGAAGGCGGGGGCGCTTAGCAAACACGTGCTAAAACGGGTGCTAAATATAGGCGGCGAGAAATTATAGATGCATTACCGCAACAAGCGGACCGGGTTCGGCGGGAAAGTAATACGCGCGGTGGCGTTCTGCCAAGGAGACCCTGGGACCGCGGCAGGCAGGGGAAGATTGAATTTGTTAAACATTTAAAGGCGACGCGCGCGACTCCGGGCTCGGAGAATACCAGCTGCATGTTAACATCGAGTCTTCTGGAGAAGAGACGCACTTTGCAATCGGCGATTAATCTTTGGATTAGATCAGGCCAGCTGAATTCGCGAGACATTTCTCCATTTTTATTTCTACTTTGAACGGGCCCCTTCATGTTTACTGGAATCTGATGATCGCAGTGAATCTGATAAATGCAGTGAAGACTCTCGTCTCCTCAGTGAACATTCTAATACATATAGCACCCTGACAAGAACAGTGACACAACTCAAAAAATAATGATTTTGATGTTGGAACAGTGATCGATGAGTTTAGTTGGCCTCTACGTGCTAGAAAAACGTCATATCTCCAACTCCTAATTGAACTGCTATAGGGCAGTTATGTCAGTTTTCTTTTTGAGTCTGTTCATATCTGTAGTGGCAAGAACAGTGTCACTTTAGAGTTGATAGAGGCATTCATAATATCATTTTATAGAACCTAATTGAATTTACTTCAAAAAATATTTTTCTAAACGATTAAAGGTGTCAGTACTGTTTCGAAATTTTCTTGAAATCGTTATTGTGAAGATAAAATGTCACTATTCTTACCGGGGTGCGAATATGTATAGAAGAGGCCATTCAACGTAGCAGCAAAGAAGGGGAAATGTCTCGCGGGGCACCAATTCAACAGGCCTGATCTAATCCATAGATTAGTAAGATACACTTCACAGTATACCGTCAACAATGTGTTAACAATGCATACACGCGTTCCATCATCGCACCCAGGAGAATTTCCACGTACCTTCTCTCGGAGAGCCCGTTCCCCTAGCCTCTCCTTGACTCCGCTGGAAAAGGTACACGGCTGGGTATCCAACGCTTTTGTTTCACGCAACTGGGTAAAGCCGATTCATCAACCTTATCTACCCGATCATCTCCGACTCTGACTCGCCGTATAGGGATCCAAGGCCGCGTGTAGAACTTTTACCGCATTCAGTATAAATGTTTCCAGGCTTCGACGCGCCGGATACCCGGCTCCGGGTATATTGCAACCGATCCCGCGGGCGAACCATTGTCTGTCCAGCCGCGGGAGGACTGCGGGTGGTCCCAGAAAGGAAAGAGTTGCAAAACGCGAACTGGAATCAAATTTTAGAACCTTATTCGCATGAATTATGTCTCTATTCAAGCTTTCCTAACATTTTGCATGAAATTAATCCCTTCGTATTTACATGAAGCATTCTAACAAACTCTGAGAAACCAAAAGTTTCATAAACAGCGTCTGAAGATTTCGTAGTTTGAATTGATTCGAGAGTTATTTTTTGCTGCAGCATCCGATGCAGAGTAACGCCTGACCCTCGAACAACCTCGAATTCCATCCCCGGGGAGAAACACTGCGAAACGTGATCAGAATTCGTCTTTAGAAGTTTCCACCTTACCGAATAGATTCCACATCTTCTCGAATAACTGTCCTATTTACGCTGCTGCAACCTTGATCTACGACGTTCAATAAATACTCGCCTTCCAGAACTTGAAATTCGTTTGAACGCAACACTTCTTCTGATGCAAGTAACGTAATCTCGCTAATTGATATTGCAAATCTAACTACCTGAACGGTAAAATGATCTGTCTTTGTCGTCTATCTTTAACAAGTATTAGGGGAATTAATAAATTGCATATTTACGTAATTGATAATGATGAAAATTTACATAATTCACATTGACGATTTATGAAGATGATAAAATGTAACTGGTAGTACTGATAAAATCGGACTGGTAATCATACGAGTATAATTGGCGTCATCTATTCAGTGGAGGCGGGAGCTCTGGAGCGCGACGCGAGTTTTAATGATTCTACTGAAAGCGAACTTATATTCGGTCGAGTAACCTTTTCTGTACGTGTTCAAAATGTTAAATTATTCAACGGTTCGATGTAGCTTGTTCTCCTTTTCTTTCTTTTAATTAATTTCACAGAGAAATGTAATTATCAATAATTATCGGATGCGGCGAACCGAAACTGATTTCCAGATGATTTGACGGATGCGACAAACACGCGTTTATAATTCGGCGAAATGATTAATTCCAGGTCAGTACGCGCCAATGACGAGGGACAATTTATTGTTACTCGTTAACTCCGCGGCGAGTGGCGCGTGAAATATGCAAATGTTGGTCCAGCGTGTAATACGTCCTGCACTTATGTTTATTCATCGAGTTCACGAAGGATCTTTACTCTCCTACTAGAGGGAACGGGTGATGGAGAAGCAGTAAATTACAGATGTACGACAGATACCCAACAAAATTACTTTATGTTAAGCTCCAAATTACGAAAGCCGACAGCTTATGTATGAAAAAATAAATGTATTGTGTAAAAGTTTGCGACGTACATATCATACAGAGCTATACATACACGTATTATAAACAACACAAGTACTTAGGAACACATTATAATGGGAAAATTAGTTCCAAACTAATTCTGCTACGATCAACATCCACCGTGAGGACTTTCACTTCTACACGTTGGCCTATCGTAAGCGCGCAATTTTTCATCCATTTCAATGGTATGAGACCATCTCTACCAACACCTACATCTACAAATGCTCCGAAATGGGTAACATTTCTCACTGCTCCAGTCAATATTGTTCCACAGCTTATATCGTTGATGCTAAGCATGCTATTCTTAAACAGCGGACTATTACTCTTCAATCTTATATCTTCGTCTTTCTTCATAGATAACCCTTTAACGATTATTTCCATCGTCGTCTCATCTGTGTCAAACTTCTCTGCCAAAGCAGCGCAACCCAACATAGCGCACGATGTTACACTTTCGATGAATGCGTTGCTACCGAGGTCCTTTAAGTTACACTTGCAATACTCTATAAATCGCTCAGCTATTTCATATGACTCGGGATGGATCCAAGTTTGATCCAACAAGTTTGGATTGTACTTTTTAATGCCTTTACTTTGTACTGAAGCATCAGTCGTCGATGTTTCCGGCAGGATTCTAATAAATCCAGCACACTGTTCAAAAGTCTTATTACCAATACCTTTCACCTCCAACACTTGTTTTCTGTTTTTGAATGGACCAAATTCGCTTCTCCATTGTATGATACTGTTCGCCCTGGATACGTTCAAACCAGCAACCCTTTTTAAAAGACATTGGGACGCAGTATTCACATCCACTCCTACAAAACTCACTGCCTCTGAAACTACCTGAAATCATTTGTGTGCCATTTTCATTATTTTGGTTTATTTTACAATATATATATATATATTAAGACAGATTTGGTAGGAGTTTAGATGAACCTCCAGAAAAGCTACCTACAAAAATCATTAAAGTTGGAGGGTAGATAGCTGTTCTGCAGGTTCGCTGAAGTTTATACTCACTTCGTTTAATGTCGCTGATAATTGTTTCTCTGGTAAATCATGCTGATACATTCCTACACCCAGATGTTTAGGCTCTACCTTTACCAATTCAGCAAGCGGATCTTGTAAACGTCTTGCTATAGAAACAGCAGAAACTATATTGGTGTCGAGATCTGGAAACTCGGATTTTGCCTCTGCACTACAACTATAAATTGATGCTCCTGCTTCATCAACAATTGCATACGAAATATCCACTGCTTTAGACTTGATTAGGTCGTTCAAAAACAGCTCTGTTTCTCGACAAGCTGTAGCATTACCCAATGCTAAAAGTGTACATCTATGTTTGTATATCAATTTCATCAAAATACTAGCAGACTCTTCCATATACTTCTCCCCTTTCTTATGTGGATAAATTACACCTGTATCAAGAACATTCCCATGTTCAGAAATTACTGCAAGCTTACAGCCATAGGAAAATCCAGGATCTATGCCCAGCACAATTTTTCCTCGAACAGGCGAAGTGAGAAGCAACTGCTTCACATTAACTGCGAATACTTCGATGGATGCTGTTTCTGCTTGTTTCTTCAGCTCGTTCCTAACTCGACGGACAACTAACGGTTTTATAAATTTTGTAAAAGCATAGGTAATACTGTCGTGCATTATATCCCTGTGATATCTTGAGGCTTGCATAGCTTCTTCGTATTGCTTACAACAGCGTGCCTTAAATGCATTTTGAAAAAAGTCAGGCAATATAAATTTCACTGTAAGAATCTTTTGTGCTTCTCCTCTGTAAATGGCTAAGATTTGATGAGGTTTAATCATTCTTGTATTAGTATTAAAGTCATAGTACGTCTCGTATTTCCTGTTCGCATTTTTCTCTTTGGCGTCGGACTTACTGGTTTTACATTCAGTAGTTTGTATTTTTATGATACTTTGGCTTTGGATTTCTTTCACCTTATCAAATATTACTTTATCCTTGTTAATTACGTCTCCTATTATATGCATAATACCATCTTTAACTTGGGCCACTGTTTTCAAACCTTCTTTGATAGGATCAACGAGCGACGACAAATCAGGTAATGGTTTGCCCTGTAACACAGCATTGGTTATGGATTCTAATCCTACTTTCTTTGCTCTTTCTGCTAAAGATTTGGTTGACGCAGTTTTGAAGAGGGAATGTATATATTCTAAGTCATCTAAACATTTAGAAGACATAACGGCAGCATGTATATTTGGTGTCCACTGTCCTGATTTATCTATAGCCTTTAGAATGGTGGCTGCTTTATGTTTAATTGTTGAAGCTAGATCAAAACTCTCCTTCATTGCCCTCAATTTATCTGCTTCCATACCACCAGTCATGTTTCTCCTATATCTCGCGATGAAAGGTATTGTATTGTCCTCCTTCAGAAGAGTTACCACATTCCTTGCTATTTGCTTGTCAACGTTATTTACCTCGCTTACATAATCTACATCTGTCCAATCTCTACATTCTACAGAATCAAACTTCGACAACAATCTACTTTTCGCAGCATCTTTAGCATTTGTTTTGTCAATGCTCAGCACTTCATTGTTTTCTTCCGAATCTAAAGATTCTTCAACATCTGAATCGTAAAAATCTAATGTTTTTGTCATTTTACTTCTTGACACTGTCTTTTTAGGCTGTGCCGGAGTAGCCTTTCTCTTTCTATTAACGCTTAGCACTTCATTGTTTTCTTCCGAATCTAAAGATTCTTCAACATCTGAATCGTAAACATCTGTTTTTATCATTTTACTTCTTGGCCCTGTCTTTTTAGTCTGTGCAGGAGTAGCCTTTCTCTTTGTATTAACAGCAGTATTTGCAGGTTCTGTAGTTTGTTTCTTTTGATTTGTTGTAGCCATTGCCTTGTCAGGGACATATTCATCGTCACTAGAACCATATTTCACTTCTTCTTCGGAATCACTTAACTCGCTTATTGTTTTCGTTTCAGATTTCACACGTAGAGATCTCTTCATTGTGTAATTGTATGTGTAAGTCGACCAAATTTTCGACCTCAATTCAAACAAAGGCAAAACAGTCCCGTCCGTAGCGCTCTCTATCCCCCTCCACGTTCTCCAGTAAGCGCCGTTACCATGGAGAAAGGACGCACTTCGCCTGTCGCGAATAGATACGAAAGTACGTACGGTGGAGCAACGAAGACACACGAGACACCAACGAGCGCGATAAAGATGCGTGCTACACGGAAGAAAGGTTGGTGGGAGAAAGAAGCGTTCGAGGGGCCCCAACCTTGCCCAACACTGGTGTAATAAGCTCATGTAAACATTGGATTCTAATACGTTATCTATTAAGTGAAAATAGTAATGTCAGAGAGAAAGTAACATGCTTATTTTTTAAGGAACCAACTTGTACTACGTAAACTATGAATTGTAATGAGTTTTATGGTTACAGATTACAGATGGCAAATGGCAACAATCAAAGTCACCTGATCTGCTGATCTCACTCGCATTTCTAACCAAACCTACAGAACCGACAGAAGGAGACGACAGAACATGTAATCGTTGAAAACGTGACTTTAAGTCATTTCGGCTTTTAGAGCCGACTTACTTTTTGAGAAATGTATTAATTTTGCGATAAAAATCTGAACTTAGCATGTATGAACGTATGTACTTAGTGCTTTATATGTTGTACTATAAAATTTTAACTAAATTTGAGTAAATACATATATATAATGGCAGACAAAGTTCGATTGCTACTGAAAACTTTATCTGGTAAAATAAATGAACATCATTTGTTTAATAACGCGAGAACGACAGTTAATAATGCCACAGAGAAAGCACAAGAAAAGTTGACTAACATACAAAATACTGTTATTACGAAGTATGATGTTATTGCAAAGGTATTGTAATTGTTTATTCAATTAGAAAATTTAAACAAGCATTATTTAACATATACTTATGGAACATTTGTAAAATACGTTACATAGTAATATTGTAATATTATAAAACCTTGTTCATTGATTTCAGCAAGTAGATAAGGATATAACAATACTTAAAAATGTAAATATAGCCAAACTGGAACCTAGTGCATTACCAAAGAAAGTTGTGAAATGGTGGCAATGGTATCAACAATTAACTGGTTTGGATAAAGTAGAAATGGCTAAACATCAAGTAATTATAGCACAAGATATATTATTTAAATGCCAAGATGAACGGAGAAATCTTAGTAGGCAGGCAACAATAATAAATAATAAATTGAACGAAGTGTACTCAGAACTTATACAGACTAGAAGGGACGACCCAAAATATGTACAATTAACTATAGTAGAAAATAAAAGTCTTCAAGATCAAGCAAGGATTATATCAGAACTGAATTTATTAGAGAAAGAAGAAAAGGAACACTTTACGCTATTAACAACAGCTATCAAAGAATATCATGATAACCAAACGATGCATGCTCAAAACTACAAGTACTTGTCTATCCTTGCATCTGCTGCAGTAGCAATTGTATCATTAATTGGTTCAATGATCTATAATAATATGAGAAATGCAAATATTCGATCTGCTGTATTAATTGGAGTAGAACAGAATGAGAAAAATTTGCAAAATGTACTTCATTCTATTGAAGATAACATAAGTGCAAAATTTAATAAGATGATTAGCACAATAGAGAACAATGCCAATGAACAAAGTGTAACACAAATTAGTCCGGAAAATTCGAAGGATAAATTGAAACAAACTGCATATAATGTGGCCATTTATGGTCTTGTAATTTATGTACTCTATCGAATCACAATGGGTTAGCTGTTTTATTAGTTAGAATTTCTTTTAAAACATTGAATCACAAAGATGTACATAACGCGAACAATTACATTGTAATTTAGTTGCATTTATTATATTTTAATTTTTTGTGGTTTGTATAAGAAACCAAGATTACATTTTGTCAGAAAAATATGCCATTGTATTTAGTAAACTAAACGAATACAATATAATTCTTAGCTAGGAATAATCGTGAAACTGATTAATTAACTTTATGATATACAACAGAATATTTGAAGAGTAGACAATATTATGAGTTATATAGAGTATTTTCATTATTTATGAAATAATTTTGTTGAATAATAAGCAATTTAAGTATCCATTGTGTTAATTGTATTATGAATTCCAAGGTTTCCATTCCATTCCATCTGGAGGTTTTCTTTCAACTGTGCTTTTTCCTACATTCGACCAATTGGTGCTTAGCACTGTACCACCAGATTCTTGCTGTTTCCAGAAAAAAGTACAATATTGATATTTTATACTAAACGCAATTATATATTGTGGATAATCTCGGGCAAATACTTACGTAAGATTTATTCATTGCTCGTCTAACTTCATCGGAGCCTCTACTGTATATCTGCTGGAATAAAGCGTTTACAGCTGCATCACCTTCTGGTTTCTCTTCTGCCTCTTGTTTCTCAATCTCTTTTTCCAATTTATTCCAATCTGGAGCTTTCGTACACGAACTGGGATACTTTGGTGGTTGGCTACCAGCTTGCAGAATTTCTAAAAAATGATTTTTCTTTCAGTACTCGGTATTTAAAGTATAAGCGATAACTAGACAGTGGATTTTATGCATTTATGACAAAAATAAGTTGGTGCAATTTCAAACATTAAAAAGATTACAAGAATTTTAGAGTGTCGACACATTTTTTACAATTTAATAAATTCCTACTTGGTTTTATGCTGACAATTTTTATTTTGCATAAAGATTCGCAGTCTAGCGATAACACATTCTCTTCATGGTGAGCGCATAGGATACATGTATTTTCTTTCTCTTAATTCGCATAAATCAGTTCTGTTTTAAAAAAATCAACAGATGCAGCTAACTACTATTTTTTTAATGCTTTTTGTATTTGAATGTGGTATACACATCTGAACTTGAACGACTTTAAAATAGATCATAGTAAATACAAGCTGGTTTACCTTGAGGTATGGGCTGAACCTTAGCCTCTGCAACTGGATTTCCTTTTAAAGAGTTCCACCTAATGCCAGATTGTTTCTTCAACTTGATTTCTATTTTTGATGGGTCTACTTTGTGCAAACACTGCTCCGATACTACAGGATGAGCTAAATCTAACTCCAAACTATACTCATTTCCTGATGGCAGTAAAGCTGATACACTTAGCTGAAAACGAACAATTAAATGTCGATTTAGACAATCAGTGAGCTAGTACAATAAACATTACATAAAACAAATTCGTGTGTTTATATTATGGAGCAACGTATTTACCGTGTTTTGACTGTAAACAATTTTAACATTTTGTGTATTCTTCGCAAGAATCGTAACTATGACATGTGTCTCCGTTTGATACCAATCGTACCTTGTTTTGGGAACTAACGTCTGTAAAAAAAAATTAGAATTTTCATCCGATAATAGAACTTTACAAAATAATTGTTTGACATCGCGATATTTTTCAACGACAACACTTACTGCATTATTGTCTTTTTGGGTATAACTTTCTTCATTCGCCATTGCGTTCCCCTTGTGCTTATCAAAAGCTCAAATCGCTTAAAAATTTGACACAAAAATTATTCGCGTATGCCGCACTTCTCGAAAGTTCATGTCACAGATATCAGGAACGTAACAGTAACAAGTGACCCTGCACCACCTTGCACCAAGCGTCGAGATAAAATCAACTTGAAATTATCTTATCTTGAAAGAAATGGAAATTTTGTTATGTTTCTACAATATAGGACGCAGTTGATACACGGATTTTACGTGTTTATGACAAAAATCGATACGTAAAATTTAAAGCAGTCACATTAATATTTCGGTCCTTGTACCGGGGCAGACTGGCAGACTGGGAAAACATTTGATTCTATGCAATAATTCTATGATTTGGAAAAACAATTCTTTTCACGAAGTTTACTCATATTGTACAATATTTAAAAAATTTAAAGACATGAGTGTATTAGTTTCAGCTTAATTAGATAATTAAACGGAAAATACATAGAAATTTTCATTTGGCTCCTGCGCGTGTCTTAGACTGCGGATCTTTATGCATTTACGGCTTATGGAAATTTTCAAAAAAGGTTAGAATATAAAATTTAACAAAATTTTGTACAATTTTTATTTGTCTTAGATCTACAAAGACTGTTCCCATTAAAAATAGGATTTTATGTGATTCCTATGGTGATTCCACTTTCTTAAAATTTGTCTACAAAAATTGAAAATGCATAAACAAACGCGGTATACTAATCATTAATAATTTTAGAATACATTTCGATGAATAATAATGAAATATACCTGTTTTGAAATAAGCGATTATATCATTGAAAGCTGTTTTAGAAATTAAACCAAAGCGCACTTCCGTTTGTACGACGATTGAGAACACGCCAACTTCCGGCTCGAATACTTGAATGTTTGGAATGGTGTTTTAAAATGTGGTTCCGTTGCATTTCATAAGACAAAAGAGTACAAAGAGTTTTCATCGAAAATGAAAAGGCCAATCGATGCGATTATTGAAGACGTAATTGTAGATTCGGAGAAGGTTCAACCGATTATTGGTATCGTGCACATAATCTTACAAAAGGCAATTTACATTTAAGACAACTCATGTTTGGTACCCTTTTTTATGATATACAATTGATCTTTGAAAGGAACATAATTTTCTAACAACTTGTATGCATCTTTCTTATATTTTTCAATTGTTTGTGCACACTTATTCTACTGTTATACTTAATGAATTTGGAGGGACAACTTCATGAATTTGTCGATATCAAACGTGATCCACAGGTTAACTTCGACAAAATTTCATCAATAATTCTTTTTTTCCAGTTAATTTCCAAAATGGAGAGCTCAAGGATGATGAGGCTAAAAAAATGTCGTGCGGATTATTCTATGATCAGCAAAAAAAGAAAAGGACATTGGCTCTGTCAAATGGACAGATTGTTTACAGAGGTTATAAACCCGACACAAGCCAAGACTTGATGCGCACTATGCTTGTCCTTCACAATAAAAAGACAGGTAGAGTTCGATTGGTCCAAGCTGAAAGATGGCAAGTGAGTCCGATACTGGAAAAGCCAGTGGTATTGGACAGCGATGTCACAAATGAGCAAAAGATCTCTATATTGAATAAACAGTTTGGTTCGAAGAAGGTGAAACGAAGAACGGAACAGTTAGAGAAAATGAAAGTGAATGTTGAGTCTGTTAAAGAGCAATTAGAGCAGACAGTACTCAGTAAGACCCTATTCTAGTATCTTCTTTATTAATTTAACAGAGCATTTTTTACCTGTACATTTATTTTGTTTGTAGATGTTGAAATCGATAGAACTGATTTGTCAGTGCAGTTACCAGACAATGATTACATTACAAATACTGCTTTGCCAGAATGCAATAGAGAAGCTAATAATGTGAAAGACGTTTATAATATATACGATATCATACCGCAGGCTAAGTTAGAAACTCTTTATGACAAAGCGGCAGAAGTCCTAAATGAAGATTCCGAAAGTTTAGAAGGGTATGTTTAGTTTTATAAATTAATATGTATAGATTTCTAATATTAACAGCAGGTATTTGATTTCACATAAAAATGTATTATCATTTTACATTTAGGAGGACAAAGTTCTTTAATAGGACAGTGAAGTTCCTGCGAACAGACCCGGATAATGTCAAAAAGGCAGCTCTACTGATTTACATACAAGCAGTTGCAACATGGTTAAATATGCCAATGAAAGATGCTAAAAAACGAGGTATCCAAGTTTATAAAGACTCTCAAGAGGTGAACTCGCATATAATAGATATGTATAGCGTACAGAGTTCTACTGGAAGGTATGCACATAAAAAGTAAACGTATTAGAAAAAGAAATGATGCATATATAATCAATTTAAATAATAAAATGATTTACAGATTGAGACCAGCCAGTGTCAAAGACAAGGGTGTGATACACTGTATGATTCTAGCATTAACAATTTGTAATTTCATATTAGATATAGAATTGTTTGCGACAATATTTAGTCATAGGATGGGTTTAAAGAAAATAACCGATCTTGCCAGAATTATTGGCTCTTTGCCAACCAAGGAAGATAAAAAAATTATCACTTTGAAAGTTCCATTGCCGCCGCCAGCATCTGTTATAAAAAAAGGCAAGAAGAAATAGTTTTAAGACGCGTAGAATTTTCAATATGTTTGTATAAATAAAATATGCTTAAGTACTAAAACACTTTTTGATATCGTGAAAAAAGTAGGTTTATAAATTAAAGTTAAATCTATTTTTAAATAAATAAATATATATTTATTAGTGCGTAGTATATGACAATTAATGAGTATTGTCTTGAACATAATTCTAATCTTATATGAAAACAAAAACTCGTATAACTCGTGCATGACTCAATCCAATACGTTTATGTACAAGTGTTAAATATTACATTTATTTTATATGCGGACAAAATGATCAACAGAGATCGAAATACAAATATGACTGCCAAAAATTGCTTCTTACATGTCTTGAGTGATTTATATTTCTATAAAATCAATTTACGATAGAACAGAAACGGGAAAGAAATAGAAGATTAAATGGAGTACACACGGCTGCAAGGAAGTAGGGACTCCGTGGGAATAGTAATGGGACCGCGAAGAGAAAGCAAAACAGAGAAACAATAATTGTATTCACATAATACGTGGGAGGCTCGAAGAGATCGGTTACAAAGGAAAGAGGGGGGATGGATTTGGAACCGATGATTAAACAATTTTAGACTAATCGTAGACTGTCTATCGTGGTTAACGGAGGGTAAGGTCGAGGAAACTGGCACGTTGGCCGGCCCTGAGCGACTCCCCGCAATGTGGGTCGTCGTCTAACTGTTCCACGTACCGTTCTGTCGACTCGGTGCCGTCCATTAGTCAGATACCACTCCTTCTCTTTCTCACCTCCGTCATTGGTAGCCGAGAAACGGCGGAGCATCTCGTCTCGTCTATTCCTTCCTCATTCTATCGACAGCCGCGGCACGCCGAAGAATCTTTCTCCAATCGATACTCCGCGAAACCTTAGAAAGTTTGTCCCTGTTCCTTTTCCATGTTTAACGGGATGAAATCGGAGTCCTGATGCAAATAATCTTGATCTTTCGTAAAGATATCCTTGACGACCAAAATGTATCGAAAAAGGTGACTTTTTCACAGAGATTCTTGAAAGCGGCTACAGGAAACGGGAAAATGATTTTAGTCTTCTTTTTTCATGGACTATTTAGAGCGAAGGATTATTTTCCTTTTTTGGCTGCTATATCGGATGACCGGAACAGAATTTTACAGTTGCAAAGTTCTATTTAACGTAATATTAGAAGTAACAGGACAATAATAAGTGACTTCGTTTCCATTCTGTATAAAATAAGGAAGTATTATTACAGTCTTTGCACGCTCCGAACCAAAGGTAGACAATGAATACTCTAAAACTGTTCTTGATATTATAATATCGGAAATTATTCTATGTTAGCAGAATTTGATTACATAAGTTAATCGTATGACCTAATGAGGAGTCAATGTTCCCAAGATGTCCTTTCTTCTATCAGCTAAGCGTGTAATGCTACTTATGCAAAAAGGTATCGAAAGTTTTTCCAATGCTCCGTTCATTTCACGAAATTGATCCTATTAAAATTCAACGGCGTACTTTCATTCCGTGGTGAGTGACGTCGTCTGATGGGAGAATCTTCCTGAAACATGTTTTTCTTTCGTCGGAATTTCCTCTTGCTCTTGTACCATTTCGTTCGCGGGCCTTCCACCTCTTCGCCCTCTCGCCGTCACCTCGTTGTCTTCCTGCTACCACCTGGTCGCCGAGGCACCTCAGTCGACGTGTGACCTTCTATCAGGGCTACGGGGCACCGTGGACACGTCACACGCTGAATCCTTTTCGTGGTGGCCGCGGTCCGATTATCTTCCCTCGCGAGAAATAAGAGCCGACAGTTCGCATGGGGCTGTGAGTGATCAGAATTCTGCCGAGACCACGTCGTTCCCTCGACGACTGGAGAATCGTTTATGATCTCGATTCCATCGATCGGTCAAGGTAATTTGTTCTTCATCATTCAGGCAATAAGGTGGCAGGCAACAACAAAGTCGCGAAAAATTAGAATGAACTCTCTTGAATGCCTTCTCTTCTTACCTTATTTAACAGGCTGTGAATTTGACTTTGTTCCAAGCACCGCATCGACCTAAATTTTTTGATAGCGGCTGCGGATCTTTATGCATTTATAAAAGAATCGGTTGGGTGAAATATAAAACAGTGAAAGATTCGAAAAATTTCAGAATATTGTAATATTAATTGTTTCTAATGTAACAAAGTCATTTGGGGATAAAATCAATTTTTGTTTTACTTCTCTCTCCCACAATTAATACAGAACATTTTTATTTTGCATAAAGATCCACAGTCTATTGGACTGTTCAATCTTTTGGTGCATACGGACTGACGATGACGATAATGAGTGGACTGCGGATTTTATGCATTTGTGACAAAAATGAGTTCATACATTCTTTAATTAATTATTTATTTAATGAATTAATATAAATACGTTATTTTAAATGTATACAATTATGAAGGGAGAAGCTCCTATGTGACATGCAATTGATGTAGATAATGTTTATTTTGCGTAAAGATCCGTAGTCTAATAACGAGTTTGGGCGGCTGCTTTCAAACAACTCAAATATCGTTCCTCATGAGTAATGCCGATCAGGATACAATCTTCTCCCGGGGGCAGCGTACAATTAGAATATTCTGCAATCGCTGTACCGTTATAATTAGGCCGAGTTTGCGTTGCATTAAAAGTCTCAAACCGTTCCTTGCAGCAGTGCAAAAACACGCGCGATAAGCACCACGTTCGAACGCGTTAAAAATTGAATCTGGAACCGGTTGCTCGCTCCGATTTGCATCGGTCAACAAGCATCCCTTAATTAAGAAAAGAAAGCAAAGGCTGATGATGAAAAAGTTCTGGTTAATCGATCAGTAACTCGACAGTATTTTACACTTTATACTCTCTTCCTGATACGAACACCGATTGCTTCCTGCTTCTAGTTCAAAACAGAAAAGAATGGTACAATTACCTTATCTCTTCCTTTTTATCAAATCATTATCCAGTATAACTAACAACATTGTCCATAATCATGCTGATCGCTTTTATGAACGAAATGAAACTTGTGTGAAGCACAAAAAATTCGCGTTAATAATTAAATTACGAATGTTCAATGTAAAAATGGCAAACTGTCTAAAATTAGTGTATACATCTGTGAAATTTCGTCCAAAGATATGTTATTTATTAATATATATATATATATAAATAAAGTTTCATTTTAGTACATTCCACGCGAAACTGTACTGTTCGAAATGCATAAAATTTGCGGGCAAATTGTGTCGCACCAGCAAATGGAACGTCACCGGCTCGGCAGTAAAAAAAATGATAAAATTTGAATATCGTTTCGGAGAAGGAGGTCGAGAGAATTCTTTCTGCGGCGGTGATCACGGAAAAGCGGATGATTCATGACCCTGTACCCGAAACAGCTCTTGAGGATGAAACCCCGAAACCGAGAGGCAAAAGTGGGTCATCGGCGAGCATTGCACATGAAACAGAAACGTTTCTGTTTCGTGTGCCAGTCACCGAGCTAGGAATCACCGAGCCGGTCACGGTCACGAACATCCTAGTCGTGAATATTATGGTCATGGGCAGCGAGAGACCTTGGACGATTTCATGGACCTCGAGAGAGTTGTGCGTTCGGGTCGATGGACGTGTACCAGTTCCTTCTTCCTGTCCACCCACGCAAACACGTGTTTGATTCTGTTCGTCAAAGTTATTTCGCAATTCTCTCTTACAATTCACAATAATCTATAAATTAATGAGTATCCTATGTTTCACGTTTTTTCTATCAATTATCTATGCCCGAGATTATTAACTTTTATGTTAATAATCAAGATTTCGAATGGTGTCCATCAAGCCTGAACTATTTGTATTAAAACCTTGCATTTTATGATGAATTATGATGAAAATCTGAAACGCAAGGCAGTACTCGTAGAGAGAAGAATAATTAAACATTTATTCCATTAATTTAGTATTTAATTTGTTAATCTGTCTATATTATATTGTATACTCGGTCCGAGAAACCAGTCGTGTTCGAATTAGCAAGATGGTAGAAGGATGCTGGTAATAAAAGTAGCAGAAATAGTAAGGAAACTGGGATAAGATAACAACTTGTACAGTTACCTATAACTCTGGAAGTATGTGCGGTTAAGTCATGTGTGCATCAGGTTCCTAGGAAAGCTTTAAACCTTTCTTGAGCATTCATCGTCGCAGAATTCTAAAATGTTTCGAACTTTTTCGGCCTATTTTTCGAATTATACTGCAAATTGGGACCATTTTACCGCAAGCATCGGCCGATCATCGCGATGATCGATTCGACAGTGATCGATGTATCTTTTTCGATGTAATTTTAAGGTCAAGCGTAGCTAGTATCGGGGCCAACTATAATAATGGGCGAGATTCGAGCGCGACCGAAACACGAACATGACAATCCTTTTTCTTTTTCATTGTGTTTCGGTTTCGAGTCGTGCAAAGAACGACTAAGTACCGCCATCAACACGGATTGTTCATCGTGGAAATGTCCCGGTGAAACTCTCGTCCGTGACAAAGCGGAATTTCCTCCCGTACGTGTCCCGGTCTTGTCTCCGCCGTGACAACGAAAGCTCCCTCGAAAGTGCGAGTAACGAAATGCTAATGCCAAATACAGCAATCGAGATTGCGGCGGAACCTCGACAAAAGGTTGCTGGAATGCCGCGTGAGAGAGCACAAACGCTCCGAGGAGGGCACTGATGAAGAAGAAGAAGAAGAAAGAGAGAACGGCAGGGACCCGTTACGCGTTGGAACTCGATTCCGCTCGATGAAAGATGTAGCAGCTTGTCCCTGTTTATCATTCCATTGTGGAGATGGCTCGCCACGCTCAGGAGAGCCCGTTAATTACGAGCAGAAGCTGAACGTCTTAAAGACCCCACAATTACACCGCGGACAATGAACGGTAATTGCGGGCAACTGACGATTTCAGTTTTACACGCGATCAACAAGCTGGATTCCCGTACCGCTAATTGGATCGTTTGCATCTCGGAGTGTTTAAGAGTTGCTAGAAAACAATTCGAGATTTGCAAAGTAAAATGCTTCAGACACGAAATCAATTTAGATATTATTTCAAAATGACCAATGAAATTGATTACTAATTCCATTTTTTTAGTCTTTAAAACTGGCTATTAGATAAGATGGTTAATGAAATGGTCCTTATCAAGGAAGAAGTATACTTAAGTTTTTTCAGTTGTACATATTGTTCGATTAACGATAACTTGGAATGATTTCATACAAAGACTGCTGACGCGTTTACAGTACAAGACAAATCCGGTGGGCGTACCATGAATCGTGCACGTATTCCGCATGCACGTTCGTAACCATGTCCAGAGATATTAAATGTAGGACGCAAGGGAGGACGGTATTCTTTTCCGGCCCCTTTTACTTCACCGCTTGATAAACTCGTAGCCCAGAAACACGCGGCACGTGAATACTTAGCATAAAGCTGCGCACAGTATGAAATTTGTTAGGTATCGGTTAAAAGTTATACAATCCTCTAGGAAACTACTAGATTTCAAGTGGAGACAAACATTAGTTTAACCAAATCCATTATATGATTATTTTTCATTCCAAGAGTAAGTTTTCGGAAAATAAAACGAAAACGATTTACTATAGTAGAATAGCTGCACCAAATATTAAATAGACCATCATCTTTTCAAGTCGCAACTATTCTGTTTAAGTTTCTTCCAATAGAAATAGTTTTACCAATCTTTTCTCTCTCCATTTAAACATCTTGATACAAATAAATGCATTATTTTATGCACATAAATATTTATATATATATTATAAGTGATGTGTTTGATTATTTGTACGGTACTCTTTCAGATATGGAGAGAAGGATGCAGCTCAGTTCGTGCATACTGATGCTCGCCATAGCCTGCGTGGCAGGCACGTCCTCGGAATACTTGATGGGTGGTCACATGGACAATAATCCACCTAAGTCCCTACTAGAAGAGATTGAATCTTCTCCGCCTTTGGCAAGAACGTCGCAACTGGATGACCTTGACCTGGATCTCAACACAGAAGAGAGCACCGTTGCCCTGTCGACGACGGACGAAGAAGATCCTTTGCGTTATCACTTCCCGTACCCTTTCGCCTTCAACGGCGGCAGACCGTTCTCGCTGGAGAAAGATCCGATCACCGGGAAGATTGATTTTGAGAAAGCACCACCTGTGAAGGCTTTGAATTATACAGCTCGTTACCAAGATTACGCGAACGACGATGCACAGATCAACAAAGATTTTTCGAAGGAGCCTACCACTTATTTGAAGAAAAAGATCGAAAACAAGGAGACAGTGGATGTCAGTCCCAACGAAATCAATCCCTATCGGCCAACTTTTCATGATTTCCTTAATCTTCCTGTTCACTATCCATCCGACGTGTACGGCAAAGATAAATATCCGCTGATATCCAGTTCCTACGCGAACACCAAGGTTCAAAGTGGTTCGAACAGCTACAGTACCTACAATCATAAACCTTATCATGGAGAGACTGTCCTCTATTATCCAACTAGGAAGCCGTACGTGCCAAGAACTACTGCATCAACAACAACCGTGGCTCCTAGGACCACATTATCTACTACACCTACTAGTACTACTACCACTTCCACCACGACCACTACAACTCCTAGACCTACGACAACTACAACAACTACTACTAGTACTACTACCACTACTACTACAACTCCTTCTCCGCGCACCACTGTTTCCACGTCCACAAAGGCACCCGCGATAACTACGTGGAAACCCCCAATTACTACTCCGAAGCGATACGTGGATCACTCGGATGATTATGAAGACATTCTGCCAATAGAAAAGCTACAAACTTCTATGTACAATAAGAATCAGCAAGGACAAAATAACATAGTTCAGAATAGGGATCCGCAAATGAAACCCATCACGATGGGCGACAATGAAATGCATCACGATGAATATATATATGGTTATGATGATTTCAGCGAAGAAGATATGAAAGACTACAGCTCGGTGAATCAACCGACTAATGAAATCGTGAGGACTAGCACATTACCTACTACGATGCCCACGGTTCACAACATATCGACGACCCCTAGAACACCAGAAACTACCGTAGTTACTACACCAAGCACAACTATCGCACCATCGACAACGCCACCTTTTGTTTTCACAGCTTCTTCGCCAATACCTCAAGAAAGTACATACCAAAGTAATCCATTGGCATTCCAACCGAGACCACAGCGTCCAGTGACTTCGATGCCTTTGGACAATGATCCTAGGCTCCCAATAACTTTTGAGAATGACAATAGAAGACAAGGCGTAGACAATGTTATTATCAACCAAGGTTATAGGCCCAATCCGATCGTTAATCAGAGGCCGAATGGCTTAGGTGGAATCTTGGGTACTCCAGAGAGTACCAGTAACATTGTTATACCACCTGATCAAGACACAGTGTCCTTTGTTCTTGGTAACAGACAGAACGTGGAAGGTGGATACTACTCATCGGCGATTGGAGAGAATCTTTACGGTGGTTCGTGGGGAGTAGACTCCCCTTTCAGACCCCCGTATGGTTCATCGATTGACAAAGGCAATTACGATCCACAGTTGCACCAGGAAACGATTGGACTACCATCAGTTTCCATAATGGATAATAATCCTATTTATGCCGCTCAAACGTGGAGACAACCAATTCCTTCTGCTGCCCAAAAAACCAATAATGAGATAGAACCATCTAGAACTCAAGGTACACTCGTGAAAGGCACGGTACTCCTAGAACAAGCAGACGATAAGAAAGACGATAAAGATGTCAACTATGTAGTCTTTCCTAAAGACGAACCCAAACAACCTTTAGAAGAGCACATCGTTGTTATAAACGAGGCTGACGGAACTGTACACGAGATTACACCATCTTCTACGACAAACAAACCTGTCAGGGTAGATTTACCTGCATCCGACGATGAACATTTGCCACAGCTTTCCGAAAATTTGACACCTCCCGCGGAAAGGCCGAGACCTCCACCGCAGTTTTACTATCACTACCATCACGGTGGTACGATGAGGCCTGATCATCCAAGACCGCAAAGGCTACCACTGCCACCACGTGGAAAGCAGCCACCAATGCCTCCTCCTTCAGACCTGGGAATAAGGAGACGACCTTACCCTGACTCCAACTTGCCAAATATTCTTCCGCAGTTCAGACCCAATGCGAAAACATCTCATGGACACCGTGGTTCAGAATCGATTGGTACTATTCCAGCAGGACAAGCTTATCCTCCAAGGGTAAGACAACCCGTGCAGGTTCATCCTCCTACACGGAGGCCCTTGCCTCCACCACCGTCTTATCTTCAGAGACTGAATCCTCCACCACCACCGATTCATGCACTTAGAGTTGCGAGTGCAGCTTCCGCAAAATCAGAGAGCGTCGTTCCGCCTAGAGATCCGGAATCCACGGTCAAGAGATTTCGTCTCCCGACGGTACCAGCTACCTCTAGAGGGGAGGAGGAGGTCAAATCGCTTCAGAGAATGTCCAGCCAAAAATTGCGGTTAGAAGAGGAGGAGAGGTCAGATCGTTACTCGGAAGAACCTCCCCAGGTGCCACCCAGACCTCCTCTGTTCCCAAAACGTAGAACGGCTGACCCGCCGCACGTGGCCACCCTTCAAATGATTCAACAACATGGAAATTTCGAGGAGGACAACGCGGAGTCGAGTCTACCCCCTAATGCGCCAACTGCGCATGATGAATCAGACGAGATTGTGACCGATCAAGAGGCAGACAGAAGGAAGTTTGATACCAGAAAGACAATAGCTGAACCTCCAGTTTACGTAGTGTATCCTGTGAATACTGCGGTTAATATACACCCTGACGACTCCAGAGAAAAAGATGAAAGTGTTGTTGTAGGGACGCGTGGTCCCCACAGACCTCTCCCACCAGAAACACTTCTCAAGGACAACGAAGATCAAGAAATGGACGAAGAACAAAGTCCCCCAATTCATAGTTTATTCAGTGGACGACCCGTGGTTCCTGATTTCCCTTATCCCTTAGAACGACCTGATCCTTCTGTTCTTGCAAGTGGAATGATGGAAACCCCTATATTGGTTCCTAGTGATCAGCGTCAGAAGGAAGAACCTGTGAAAGAGAACAGTGAAGAGAAAGACGACAAAGACTCTAGCGCAAATGTTATACCCTATTTACAAGACTTCGTTCCTTTCCCGGCGAGGAAAAACGATGTCATCTCAGCGACTCTTCATAGGCTGCCATCTTCGCCATCTTCTACGCCAATCGCTTATGTCTATACACCAACAGCACATGCCTCTCACCGTCTTGACGTTGACGTACGAGACGAAGACAACCCGAAGACTGATAGTAACGAACAGAAGCCTGTTCTGTTGCCTTCGCAACAGCCATCAAGTTCCTCCAGTTCGGCGCCTTCTCCACAAAATTTCATGGCCCCGTTCGTAGCCAGTGTCAGCGCTGAAGCACCTTCTAAGAATGGCTGGAGTGTTGTCGTAGAACCCACTCTAAATAGAAAATCGGATGACGTTCATGACTTGTCCGAAGACACTTCAAATGCGGAAGAGACACAGACAGAGAAGAATGAGTTCGATCCTGAGAACTTCAAACCCCAGTTGTTCGGTGGGTTCAAACCAATTTACGAGTTTCCTGCAGAAGATGTAGACAGGCTAGAACGGAGGGAGTCCAGCGAAGTGGATTCAGAGGCTCCGGTCCAGGAGTCCGCTGGCCCAGTTGTTTGATGAAGGAATAGGTTTAATGACTAGAAAATATGCTATTTAAATGAGTATGAATACCTTAGTTTCGAATATTTTGTTGTCGCAGCGTCCCTTTTGGCATTATCAGCCTCTGACTCAGAAAATAAAGTTTTAATACACTTCATAAACAATTTTTGGAGTACAAGGGTTTACGTTAATAGGTGTAATGTATAAAAAGATAATGCTAATTGGAACGCTTAAAAGCAAAAAAAAAGATAGAGAAATCAAATATCTCGAAACTTTGCGCGTTGGTGATTGGGAAGGTTTGTTGTCTTTGCGGGGGATCAAAGTTAATTATACAAGTCTGAATATCAAACGATTGATAAATCGAACTGATTCAATTGGGACAGGACGATTAAATGTAACGGGGTGCAAGTTTTGTTCCCTTAGACTGAGTACTAGTTACTACAATGGGTCATTGAAACTATCTATACAATTTTATATGACATAATGCGATAAACTTAAGTTCAATACGTGTGAAACATTTTTTACGATAATACTTGCACCACTTTGCATGTAATCATCGTTAACATAATCGAAAACGCTGAAAATAATCATCATACCAAGAAATCGTCATATTTATATTAATTTATCTGCTTTAATATAGGTTACATAATAATTTATAAAACATCATCCAAGTACACGTTGTCATTTTTTGTACATGTCAATTCGTATTTATATGCATTTTCGCACGGTCAGGTCAGTGCGAACGATGTAAGTTAAATTATTTATTTTATTGCAAACTTGTTGACGATTGCACTTATATAATAAGTATTCATGCAATAAATCATTCTTAACATGTCTACTTTGTGTCCATTTAATCCATGTTAATGCCCTTTTAAATGTCCCACATTTTCTTGAATAACATCAATACAAAAAATAAATGCTTCTCATGATATGCTATTATCGTTACAATAACAATATATCTATTTGTAAAATAACAAATACTACTACGTTTGTATAGAAATTTCTTATATAATACTGTAGTTTGACAAGAATTTAAATAACTACTTCTAAGGAAGACTGAACGTAAACAATTCATTCTTGGCTTTCTTATAGTATATAAAAAGTATGAAAAATAACAAAAATATTTGTTTAATAAATTAATTCTAATAATTGCATTGAATACGAGTTCCGTATAATAAAGATCATGTCAGGTAATCCTTATTGATCAAGTCTTATAATATACATAATAAATACTCTTTTATCAAAATGGTCCTCTATTTGTCATTATCAATTACCTCTATCTAGCATAACTATTTAACTAGCCTTAAAGCAAAATACGCTTATCATATATGAACACATTTTTCAAATTAACTTGGCATCATACCTGTGAACACAATACCCTTCTTCCGATTGCCAAATAATCGTAGATCCAGCTTTAATACTACGATGCCTTTCTCAACTTCGTGTAAGCGAATGCGTTTTTGGATCGGTCCGCACGAATCCCTGCTGTCTCTCATTATATCTGCAACTCTTATCTCTGCTCGACCCAAAAATTCTGCAAAGAATATTAATCGACGTGTTAGTTGATTTTCATTTTTCGCCGCATGCACTTCCTTAAGTGTATACAACAATTATGAAATTAACTTTACCATCAGGGCTATAGTAGCCTTTATCAAATACAGTAATGCATAGAGTATCTTCAAGCACATCCTTCACTTGGAATTGCATCGACGCATCCCATAAAGGACAATCTGTTCCTGATACAACACCCGTTCTCTCTTCTTGTGAACCCATACTGACTTTGCAGAATGTACTGCATTTTCCTGAGAACATTATTTCATTAACTTGTCTTTAAATTTACTATATAAATGATATTGATGTAAGAAATTGTGTTCTATCATGTACAACAAGCATAGCTATATTATTACGTTCAAAGCTAGAATATCATACTAGTGTTATTACTAGACTGCGGATTTTTATGCAAAATAAAAATTTTCTGTATCAATTGCAAAATACGGCACCTACATAGATATATTTTCGGAATTATTTTACCCAGCTGAAAATAATCCAACAGTATTTTTAATTGCTTTGCCTTTGATCTACTCATTTTCGTTATAACTACATAAAATCTGCAGTCTAGTTATTATTACATTCATTAATTTCATATTGCTAAACTGATACTGTCTATGATTTCACTACAAATTACTGTACATTACTGTTAGCTTTGAATGTTGCAGAAATAGGAAAACAAGTTACTTAAGCGTCACCTCAATTGCTAAATTGCAAACGACATGCAAGCAGAATATTTTACCTTTCTTGGGTATTATAATATCTTCAGCTTCTACAACTACTAACGAAAGTTTACCCTGAGGTGGCCTCCTGCGAACTATAATCATGCGAGATATTTGTTAGTAAAAAGTAAATCATGCGGTTAGATAGTGATGACATGATTATAGAAATGTTTAATGACGTTGTCTCTCCTGGGGGCCCACTCTGCTTCCGTTTGTTACATGCTTATAAAGAAAATAATTAAAGAGACCAAACAGCTATAAGCAGGCAAGAGGTGCATACGCAGAGAAGAAGAAGCACCTTAAGCGCACTCGTTTGCTTACCAGGTGTTGTCTTCAAATTGAAACCTTGAAGAACTGTAACGAGTATTCTGCCACACGCTCCAAACTGTGCCAACTCTGTTCATTCACACATAGTACACATTATTGCGTGTAATAATAATTATAATTAAATATCGATAAATAACAGAACGTCCATTTTTTGCACTTTAGATCATTTTTGATAAAGTTATCATTATTATATGAGGGCACGTAACTTCCACAAACAATAATACATACATGTAAATAAAAGATAATGAAACTTACTCGATTTCTGTCTTTGTAAACGAGTCTTCTCATTTTCTAAGAATGTTTTTCTTGCCTCTGTGATTCTTCTGGTCCATAAAGAACATTCACCTGGCGATGGCGCTAGTAATAGTATTGGTTTCTTTTGGTCTCTCAACCTGAGTATTTTCGTTGAGTTTTCTGTACCTTCACCCCAGCTTAAACTATTAACACTTCCATTTGTATCGGAATCTCCTAAGAACGACAATTCATTTAAAAATATTGGCTGTAAAATAAAAACAATTTAGTTAGCATATTCATATCATTAACATATTATTCACGGTGGTATTGAATACCTTTCTATACATTTTGAACTTCTGATGTTCATTTCTTTCAAACGAAAATTGCTGTCCACTGGGAAAAGATTTCTTCGGAAGTGTTGGTTGGGCAAACAACAAAAAGTCGTTTGTAAGGAATCCAACAAGTTCCTTTCCACTTTTCGCCTGACACATACATATATACATACTTGTTAAATCAATTTTATTGATTTAGGAATATGTATTTTCCATTTTATAGTTACCTTATGAAGTATGCCAAAGTGAAGAAGCTTTCGCGGGCCTAAGGAATTAGTTAAAGAATTAAAAATAAGTTGCTCCTCAAGTCCGTCGCAAGCCACATGTGTTTGTAACCATTCTAATCTATCACTGTTCTCTTTCTCTCTAACTCCCTCGTTCACTTGAGTACAAAATTCTTCTGCCTTAGCCAATGCTTCCTGAAGATACTGTTTATCAGGGTGATCATCTGGAGTATGTTCTAAAATCTAAAATGATTATGTTGAGTGTACAGGATGTTCACCTACGCGTGGTAAATATATAAAAGGTGAGTGAACAAAGTAAAAGAAGACGAGAAGTAAGAATAACGATATTGAGATTTCAACGTTTTATTTATAAGTTACCGACAGTTTCAGTGATATACCGTGCAATATCGTCACTCTTGATTTTGGTCTTACTTCGCTTTGTAAAATAGCTTTTTAGAATATTTAGCACGTGTAATCGATTTGTGATATAAATGTTAATGAAACGAAAAGATAGTTTACTTTGCCAATAATTAAAGGATACTTTGTTATCCTCTGCATAGGCTTGATTAGAAATGAACTCAGAGGCATTCCCTTTGTTCGTGGATCTTGTTGACAAGTGTGCGCCACCTCAACAAATTCTGGTACAGTTTCAGTTAACCGTTGAAGGTATACAGCTGCAGATATTTGACAACTGCAGAATCTAATATAAGCTGACATTCTGGGTATCTGGAATACGCAATGAATGGTGAGTTGAAGTATGAAACTGTAGGATACAAACGAAAACTGCTTACGTTTTCACATAAAATATCGCCGATCATTCTTACGACTCCTCCGTCGCTGTTGTCTCGTCGTATTCTCAAAGTTCTGAAAAAAAGAAGTGAATATAAGTACGATTACTAAAGTCATCTTAATGGTTTCTTTCGAGAGACACACTACCTTAAAAAATTGTCATTGCAGGCTATGATGTCTCTCCAGTTAACAAATATTTTGTCCACTTCGTCTACAGTTAAAACTAAGCTTTCAATAAGCGGCTTCTCAAATACCTATGAACAGATTTTATTCTTTATCTTCGTTATTCGAATATAGATATTAGCGTATATATATAAGGCACAAAATAATTTTGAAATACCTCGTGAACAAGTCTCATATCTTCTATATATGCTTGTTCCGTTGTAATGAGTTCTTTGATGTATTCTTGACGTTTTCTTTCCATTGCATCCAATCCGAACGATAGGTCAGTTGCCACTTCATTTGCTACACATAAAATGTATGCAGAAATTGTTTATTGCACTGCTCGTCCTTTATACATTTCTTTTTATCTTTCATACAAGGAGAAGAAAGTAATACACAAATTACTTAGCACATCGTCGTTTTGAAACAATACAAATTCCCTGAATTGAACGTAACAAAAAAGAAAGAATTGAAATATTTTGATTTCGAGTAATATCGTTAAAATTTAAGTTAGTATTTAGGTATTGCCAAATAATAGAGAGTCGTCGTACACAACGATACTTTACAACGGACAGATACTTTATTTCAATCAGCAGTTTTGCGAACACGTTTGTATATGTATGGATATGTGTACATATGTATAAGAACGGCGTGTATATGCATACGTGTAAAGATCCAGAGTATATTCACACGAAATGTGAACAGAAATCTGATATAATAAATACACAACGATCTGAACTTGTTCACACTCGTACAGTGTTCCTTCACTCACGAGTACACCACACACAATTGAGATTCATAATGAGATTCGACATTACAACAAACAAACAATATGGATATTTTTGCAAATAGTAACAATCTTAAGGATTAGCACTACACAAGTATCTCGTCTAAGTGTAACCAGTTGCATAACTTGCTTTACACAATTATCAACATGTTTAGATAAAGATTACAAGATTACAGGCGCATCTAGAATATTTAATATTAAGCACACAATGTTTTTCATACGACCAGACATATTTATACACCTTTCTTGCAAAGACTCATATAGAACGTGTAAAAGGATCAACCAGTGTATAAATATGCTGGTCTACTGTGCGCTTGGTTCTTGCAGTTATTTGAAACTAGTTATTCCATCAAGTCCCGGATACAGTGAATGGAATGAACCCTAAATGAACACATAAGAACGCTCACTAATTTATTCGTTCTACTAAATACAGCGGTAGGTTTCGATGGAAGATTTAAAATTATAAAACAATAGAGTATTAAAATAATTTACAGTTCTATCCGTTTAAGACTCACTGATTTTAACAGAAACAATAAATTAGGTCGACGATAATTCTATAAAACAATAACACACGTCATTTAAGTATCCCAACATCGAGATTCATTACATTATGTTCATAAACGTAAATAATAAAAGGTAAAAGAAGATCTGCCATTAAACATAACATGGTAAGGTACCTTACATTTACGTAATTATAAACTATCATATCCAGGAATAAATTGATGGAAAAACTGGTTTACGATAATGTAACATTACATAACAAATCATTCCCACCAGTGGCGATAATAACTAACTATATCTTTATGATTGTTATTACTGATATTTTAATGATGATTTAGGCTCTATAATAGAAGGCTGCGAAGAAGGAGCACATCATCTTTCATTGTGTATTACTTAGACGAATTAAAGAGAAGAAAATAATAACTATGTATAGAATAAATAAATAGGAACAACAGATTTGGTTAAACATGTTGAATTGAAAAGAGAACAATCATTCTCTTAGCTAATTCTAAGCAGATTGTTATCTCCTTTTTTTTTAACGGCTATGATTACAATAAAATTTTGAATTTAAACAGAAAACTATATATAAACTTTCATAATTGATCAATATTTCGAGACTAAATGAGCATCGTTTATATGGTATAACATATTCTTCATCTGTCCGCATGATGAAATGAAACTCCGACCAGAATATTTAGCTAGTGATTCAACAACTCCTTCTCCCTTTACATTGAAGGCAAGCAGAAAAATGATGTTCGTATGCTCATATTTTAAATTGCTATGAAACCTTTGCACTAGGCCTTGGCGCAGTAGAATAACTGTGCAAACCATCTGTGTTGCGCACCAAATGATATGCTATGCTGCTTATGTAAAAAAAAAAAACAGACAGGGCAGTATTAAAGATTCTTTAATGTTAACATTTCCTACAAAGGGCACTGGTTACCAAAAGCTGGAATAATTATTAACAACCAGCATAACTATCTTTCTAACTGGCCTAACACTTTAAGCCCGACACCAGTGAACTTTTCGAAACAATTTATTTTTATTACACAGATGTTTTTTTTGTACGTTTTTATTTACACACAAAGCCGCTCGAACCTATAGACTAGTGTGAATCTTTTACAGGATAGATAGTTCGATATTTATTGTCATTGCTTCTAGTAAAAAGTACTTCCATTTTACTACGGATATATCATCAAATATAATAACTTAGTCACTGAAATCATTTTATTAAATTTTTCTTTAAATAAGAGAAAGCATATTGTTTACTTATTAGAAGTTAAAAGTGAAACGAAGTCTCGGGCTAAAAGTGCTAGTACGAATGAAAGCTGCAGTTAACTTCAGTTCTAAAAATATAGAATGTTTCAAACGAATTTACATCTCGTTAAAATATTAAGCATTGGTGATACTAGATATTATTCTAAGTAGACAAAGAAATCATATTTGCCTCAACTTTGGAGTTTTTGGATCAAAGTAGAGGGTTGAGGTAGAATTTGGTGCACATGTCAGGTGGTCGTAATGATATTTACGATATAACTTTTTTATCATTTCCATTTTAAATATTTAGCGCTCTTGTATACGCATACGTTTATAAATACTGCACAATAATATCCGCATTGAAACCGTACATAGAGGTTCAATAGCTTCAAGTGTAATGGTCGATGAGACGCATGGTAACAATTTGAATGACAATGAAAACAAAGGAACGAGTAGGACCCCGTACCAGAGGGAAAAGGCTTGCATGTAATTCAAAGTAATATAGAAATAAAGAACCAGCCCTGAGTCTTTCTCTCTTTTTTTTTCTCTCATTTCTATGCTCACTGTCTCCGGCGACGAGACTTGTCGGTTGCAACACGTTGTGCTGAGCGTAGAGTCTGCTATCATTCTTATTGCACTTCTGATGTTTTTATTCTAGCCTGCAATGTTGCGGTGCTGCTCTGCTATCCTTTATGCTGCATGTTAAGCAGAGGCGAAAGATAACAATTAGTAAAAAGGATTCATTGATTCAAGAAATCGTATCAAATGAAAATTTGAATTGCTCGAAGTAGCTATTTCATTTTCTAATACCAACAATATGATAGACTACTTTTCAAATATTTAGCAAAAGCAAAAGCAAAAGCAATTGTAAATAAATAATACAACAAAAAGTCATTTCGAAAAACCATTTATTACTAATTTCACTTGCTGAATCTGCATATTGATTTCTATCAAAATTATCAACACTAAAACTTTAATGAACAAATTGTTGATGCAAACATAAATATTGAGAATACCAATACTACGTATGTCTTGTAGTAAAAATGTGTAACATAATGCAAAATAAATATAATTTTTCTATTGAGTATGTGTAATGAATTTATTGAATGCTTTATGATAGAACGAAACAGCTACCTCAAACGGACAGACGGACGGACAGGCAGGCATGCAGGCAGACAGGCAGGCTTTACGATAGAGAAAGTATTCTGCTCTATAATAATTTATACCTCAAACTACCGATTATATAAATAGACCAGAAATGAAATAATAATTACTGTACATTAAACATGTACCATTTTTCCAAGCCAAAGTGCTAATTTCAATGCAGCCATATCAGAGCAGGAAGCACACACAACACCTGTTGTGACTAATAAACTTTAAAGAACGCATTGTGTTTGTACAACTGTCACCAATTAAGATATAGTTCTTCTAAACCATAGGTAGTAGTAGTAGTACTAGTAGTCTATGTTTACATTTAGCGCTAGAGGAACCGAAAACTTAACAGTTCGATGTATTTGGTAATGATACTCCTAATTATGCCTGTAACCTATAAATTCCTTAAATAAGAAAGCAACTATTCGGTAACGAATACCATAAATGCGAGTAATATGTTTACGATCACATTAAGACGAGTATGGAAACAATATGAGCAATGTAAAAAATATACAGGTACATATTACTAACACTAGAATCATTTCTTTATATGTATATGTACCAGAAAATTATTATTTGTCTAGTCCTATTAAACGACCGTCGTAAAAAAAACTGATAAATTATACAATTAACATTACGATACATAAAATTTGTCAATTTGCATCAACATTATCAGATATTGATGAAAAACGAAACCTGACGGTCGTCCGTCTATCCGTATACCACAGATGAAAGCTATGCTACAATAATTATGTTTCATAGTTTCATGGTGTGCTACTTTGCTACATACAGTCGATGAAAACATGATTTGATAACCATTTATGATAGACAAAAACATAAGCATACTTGTTTAGAAACAAATTCTTTGTCGAATTCTGAATTTTAAACGTACTATGAAACAAAAAAATATACTTACACATTGGAGATACATAATTACTGGGGAATACACCAGACACTCCATTCAATTCGCCTTTCCACCACTCTTGCTCGTCTTTTGCAGTTACGATTATAACATCACCTTTCCCAAAGCTTAACTCGTCTCCATTTTGCGCCTGGTATGGGTATATTGCCATAACACGTTCTAAAAAAAGAAAGAAGAACTTTAACGTCTATTGTCTATCATTAAACGGATACAGATAGACGGATAAATATAAATGTCCGATTTTAGAAGGCAAATTCATTACAGTGGTGCTTACTCCGATCGATAACAATCTAATATTTGGAGATTACTTACCAGCACTTGGATCTGTAGGGGAGTCTTGATAACCATGGGAGACTGGTGTACTTCGGTTGCTACTACTTGTCAAAGGTTTAACATAAGATGCTGGGAACCAACCAATCTGTCTTTTCTTTCCACGTGCCTATAAAAATATGACATTGAGTACAGTGACAAGTACAGTATTAAGAATTCACGTTTTACTTGAGAAATTAAATCGATAATGCAATGTCGAACCTGTAACTCGCCTTCCCACCATCCGCTATCTGTTTTTTTACGTATCATTATCAATGCTCCTTTCTGTAAATCTAATTGCTCGGCACTAGTAGCTTGATACGGTGCAATAACTTGTACAATTTCAGGTTTCCGTCCTCGCTGCAGTGAGAAAAATGTACATTTTAAAACATTCTGTTTTATGTGTCTTTTACTATTTCCTATGCAGTCACATGCGTCGCTTAATGACGACTCGATTACGACGGTGGTCCAGCCGTCATTACTATTATTGTTATTAGGCATCCGAAGCTCTTCCAGTTGGACAAAATATAGAATTTAACGATATTGATAATTAGACTGCGAATATACATGCATTTATGGCTTATGAATCCTCGGATACTCGAAAATTTTGGAATTCCCGAGAATATTAGGTATTGGCAGACGTCTTAGAACGTATTCCCGTCATTAAGCCACGCATAATTGTATTCTATACATTTTAAAAGTAAGGAAAGCTCTTTACAAGGCTGTTTCTTAGGAGATAAAGTACCTTAACATACTGCAGTAGCGGGAATGCCAGCAATGAGGACAAATTGGGAAGCGATTTAGATTAATTGAATAACAAATACTGTACACTTTCGGAATATACATACACAAACTATTGCCCTACTGATTACCTGTTGTGCTGCCATTGCGGCAAAGTCTGGTAATTCTGCTCTATCTTCTGCGGCTGCTCTTTCATCTTCGAGCTGCTCAGCAGTCTTTTCCTCTTTCTAAACATGGATATAGCGTATCTAGCTTACTGCATGTTTTGCGATCTAATGAATTTATGTACACGCGCAAAGTCGAATTAAGACATTAAATGACATTGTACAGTACAAGGTAGCAAATATACTTCTTGAAGTGGGCGTATACGAAACGGGGATAGTAAAATAAACGCTACAAACCAGTGCTGCATGACTAGTCGTGGTTACTTCTGCGATCGGCTCAATCGTCTCAGCAGTCGCAGCGATTGGAGTAGTCGTAATCGCTTCAGTCGCGTTAGTAATAGCAGAGACATCCTGATTAATGTTAACACACGATGTTAAATTATAAAACTCACTACATGTTATGATTATTAGAGGCGTGCGGGAATCCGAAAATTGTCGAGAATCCCGAAATTCTTGAGAACCCGTCCCGACCCGACATTTTCCTGTTCTTGCACACCTCTAGCAATTATGAATAAAATCACAATTTCAAATATAGTAAAAAATTCTATCTGTTAAAATAGTTAAATAAAAAATTATTGCACCTGATCTGGAGCATCACAATTTTCTACATAATTGGCAGGGAAAATTCCAGTTCTATCTCCTATACTGCCTGTCCACCAGTCACCCTCCTTCTTAGTCACCAATATAACTTCTCCTTGATTAAATGTTAGGTCTCCAGGTTCGGCGGAGGTATAGGGATATAGAGCCATGTAGTATTCATTGAGACCATCAACCACTGCAGTCTGATTAGCAGTAATTTCTTTGGCATACGACTTGGGGAACCAACCACTGACTCCATCACTAGATGTGCCGTACCACCAATCACCCTAATTATGCACATAATAGTTTGTACAATTCAGTACCTTAATTGACATGAAAGACTATCATTTTTAACTTATCTGGAATCACATCTCGAACCCGGAAATTTAAAAAATTGAGACTTCTGGCGATATGTAATACTTAATGTATCAGGTCATTAAGTATGAAACTTGACAAATGTGTTTGAAATTTGTGTTTTATTTGTCAAGTTTCATACTTAATGACCTGATAATATATCTCCGAATTCTCATAATTTTTTGAATTTCAAGTTTGGGATCATTCCTTGTTAGTACTTATGAAATGTGTATATATTATTACATCGTTAATACATACGATGCAAATGCTCCCGAAATGTTAGTTGTACTATACACGTCATCTGTAATACTACCTCTATAGATAGTATACAAAGTATGATTACCTGCTGTTCAATGACTTTGATAAGATCTCCTTTCTCAAAAGCAAGATGTTGCTCAGTTGTAGGTCGATACTGAAAGAGAGTTGTTGCTTGGATATCACAAGCTACGCCCAATCCAAGGGTAGGAATAACAGGTTCAACAACAGGAGCTTCTCCTCCTAATGAACCAGCATCGGATACATTCTCAGGAACTTCAGCTATTCCTCTGCAATTAATAGAAATAAAAGTGGGTAATAATTTATCTTGTTTTAATAATGTATGTATTTTGTAGAGATGTGCGATAACCCAAAAATACCGGGAAAGGTCGGTTCTTGAAAAGTTTAGGATTCTCGAGAACCCGAGTGTGCTCAGGAATATCCTGAATATTCTCGGGAATAATTCCCAAAATTGTCTAGAATTCCGATACATTCGATAACGCGAACATGCTCGAGAATCTCGAAATTTTCGACTAAAATTCTCGATCCAACAATTTCGGGTTCTCCCACACCTTTAGTATTTTGTATTTCACTAACTCTAAAGTTCTCTTTTCCACACTGTCCTGTTGTACAAAAGCATTGTCATTTCCTGTTACAGCATCTACTCGTTCGACATAGGATTCAGGGAACCATCCGATGTGACCCCGAATTTCACCGGCTATCCACCCTGATTCGGCATTTTGAACGGGTGGTACCTAATTTACATATAAACGAACAGTTTAGTTTTTACTTCAGCATATCCACCTGCTTTTATAACAATTACCAAAATAATATCGCCAGGTTGAAATGATATCTCATCTTGATTTCTGGCTACGAACTCGTACAAAGCTCTATATTTCATGACTCCTGGAGTAGCTTCCTCCACTGTGGTAGTTGTGGTATCGTCGCTGACAGGCCAAGCATTATCATTTGCTGGCTCAGTAGTGTCATTCCAAGTATTATCACCCCAAGCAGATGTATAATCGTTTCCAGCAACAGTCGCACCACTAGCTCTGAGTTCTAAGACCTTTAATTTCTTCTCTTCGAACGAAAGGTGGAGATTCTTGCAATCGGTTGCTAAATTTTGTATCTGTGTCTGAATATCTTGAAGTTGACCATTGTTATTTTCTATATCAGCCATTTTGGCATCAATCTGTCAACATAAATATCATGTTTGAAAATTATTGTATTTTAAATGTAGGTTTACTACTATATATTTATGTATACCTCTTGCTGTAGATCAGCAATTTTATCCTTCATTTGTTTAAGAGCGATCTGTTTATTGTTGTCTAATGCCATTTTAATGGCTTCCTGCCCTGCAGATTCCATGCTTGCGTTCAATTTGTTCTTTGCTTCAATACGAGCCTTCTCTTGACTCAAAGCTAGTAATCTTTGGTTGTGTTCGCGAAGTTTATTCTTTAAGGCAGCCATCTCTTGTAACTGTGCGTCACGGGTTGATCGCATACCGTCAATAGTCGTTTTAACACCAGAGACACCCACTCTAGTATCACAAATTTTTTGTGATAATTCCTTCACTTTGTCATTCTATAGAAATGAGATTATAAATTACGCAACGTACATTATATGAACACAGTCCATTTCATCGATAACCTACTCAATACTCACGAGTGTTCCAAGTTCAATAGTTAACGTTTGATTCTTTGCTTTTAGCTTAAGCAGTACATCCTGTTCCTTTTGCCTCTGCGCCTGTAATTCTTGTGACTTCTGATTCTCCCATTCTAACTGCCTTTGTCTCTCCATTTCTCTATAAAACGAAATAAACTTATTAGAATCCATTAACACTTTGGTCTGATCTCCAAAAGAAACGTTCGACTTACTTCCGCGCTGCTTCTCTTTGTTCTTGTGCTCTTTTTCGTTGTTCCTCTTTCTCCTGTTCAATTTCTTTTTGCCTCTGCATTTGCTTCTCTATTTCTGCTTGTCTACGTCTTTCTTGTTCTAACCTGTTACATTTTTTTTTACATTAATATAAGGAACGGGAAGCCAAAGTAGAATTTACTTACCTAATTTTTTCTTGTTTATCTGCTTCTTCTCTTTCTTTTCTTTCGCGTTCTTCCTGTTCCTTTCGCTGAATTTCTAACAATGCTTTGCGTCTACGTTCCAATTCGGCTTGCCCCTTTTCAAAGTTTTCTTTGCGCTTGTCTTCAAAAGACGTCTTAATACGAGTAAACGCGAAATAAACAGTGAATGAATGTAGGACGCCAAAGACAAGTTTTAACACAATATCTACCGGCGATTATTTAATAATTTTTGTAAGTCTACGGTCCATGGCGCTAAAGAATTTTTAATAGATCTTTCAACAGCAATAAAAATTGCAATTGTAAACCAATAAATCATCTCCAATAATGTAATAATTTCGTTTGAAATTATTATGTAAAAGAAAATTTTTAAGCTTCCTTTTGGTACAGCACAATTATTGAAAAGCCTATTAATAAACTACCGGTAGATAATTTAATGAATTATAAAAGGAATTTTACCTGTGGCATACCAGCTAATGGATCAATGCTTTCCGGTCCACCCTGTGAAAGTGTTAAACTGCTCTGTCGCTGACGTCTGAATGCGGGTGGAATTAGTTCTATTGGAAGTGCGGCGGGTATCTTTTCCCCAACTTTAGCAATATCACATAAATGCATTGCTAACACGAATTCGTCGCAGCTCAAACGACCGTCATGATCCATATCCGAGAGCGCCCTAATAAAGCAATCGCATTCTATAGAAATATTATGAATCATCACATTAATAGTCTCTATTGAATGTATACGATTATGTCACTATACCATATCTCTGCAAGTTTTTGTTGTGGTAATTGTGACTGCACCATAATATTTCTAGCTTGCGGACCAGACAAGAAACCAGTTCGTGTTCTATCCCAGGTATTGAATAATTGAGTATATTTTAATTTCGTTTGATGCGGTACAGCCCATTCAATAGATTGTGGAGAACCCACTGAATGCTGACTATGCTGACTGTGCTGACTATGCTGACTATGTTGTGAATCAATTGAACCCACTCTATCTATGCTTGGCGGGCGTGCTGTTGTACTTAATGGTGTGCTTGTGGATACTGGAGTCTGAGTAATTACACCGTTCACTAATGCTCCGCTTGCCGTAGTGGATGACGCTAGGGGTAAGCCTACAACTGGAGGGGTTGACACTACACCAGCTCCTAAAAAAGTATATAACTATTGGCACATCAGTCAAATATCGTTAGTTATTATCACTATTGTAAGTAAAGCAAAGGATTAATAAACGTTAATTGAAAATATCTTTAAATTCGTATACCAGTAGACATTGGTGCAACAGATGCTATAACAGTGGGGCCACCAATTGGAGCAGTCATGCCAGTGCACAGCGGTTGCATTGGCATTGTTTGACCCATACCAAAAGCGGCCATCGGTGTTGGATTTGTGTTTATAGGAGCGATTGGCGCTACTGGAGGCATACCTGTTTTAAATAATTGATGTATTTAATATTAATGATTGATGCTTACAATAAAATAGTTAGCCTTACTAAATTGTATAAGTTTGAAATTAGTGACTTTTAAAATAATACTATTCTTGTCTACACAAATGAATAAAGAATATAGTTAATGCTCTATCCAAATAAATTACTTAAATTTAAAATGCTGTTGCTATTAGCCCTACACTGTAATAAACTACAAAGTATTATATGCATTGAAATTGTATATTAGAAAATAGAAGCTTCACAAACTTTACAAGTATTATAGACAATAACATAAGCTTCGTTATTAACAAAAGTTGTACTTTCTACAACACACAATGTGTTACTTTATCAAGAAAATACCTGGTAAATCAAAATCAAGTAAATCTGCAAACAAAAGAATAAAATATCGTTGAGAACTCAATGTACTGTCTTCCTACAGACCTGCTCAAGTAGTAAATAAAAGTAAAATGTGAAGAAAATTAAAACTGATTTAAATGTTCACAATAAATTTGCATTACCTATGGTAGAACTAGTCACTGGACTATTGGGGAACGAAGGTGGTGCAGGCTTCGGCGGAGGTCCAACAGTAGCAGGTATAAAGTTCGCCCCTGAAAATATACAGTGTCAACTACCTATCGACTTAATATTATTCTATTCTAACTTCAAAACAATCGGTACAATGAAATGCTGTAAAGAAACTATAGGAGATTAGCAAATAAAATAATAATTTACAAAGGACATGTAACGAATTGGCAACTAAAATTCTTACAATGCCTTGCAATAAATACGAAATTGGAAGCATACTCACTAGACTGCGGATCTTTATACAAAATAAAAATTGTCCAAGTCAATTGTGAGAAACCGATAATCGAAGGAAATCTATTTCCTCGTTTAATCATCTCAAAAAGTCGAAAATAATGTAATAGTATCATTAAATGTCTATTCAGTTTTGTATCGAACCTATTCGTTTTTGTTAAAAACGCATACAATCCGTGGTCTAATAATCGCATTATGTACATACATATGTATATAATCCACAGGGATTACTTTTAACAGAAAGTGTATGATGTAATGATGTATGATACAAAAAGGAATCATTTTCCTGCCTGAATATATAATAGATCTAGAAATAGGGGGGGCTAATGTCTAAGTTTACATGCGTTATCTACTCCACTTTTAAAAAACAATATGTATTTTCTTCAAACTTCTTTTATGCCTTGAGACATACCAATATTTGTGGGTGGTGCAGGTCTTTGAGGAGGACCACCAATAGGGGTAGTAGTAGTGGAAGTGGTAGTAGTAGTGGTAGTACTTGAAGAAGGCACGATTCCTTTTTTTTTATGCAGCACAAATATTATATCATTGTATTGATGTTGTAAAGGTGTAAGTAGCACATAAACAAATCAGCAGAGTAGAATGTACATAATATACATGATCAGTAAACAAAGCCATTGTGACACTCATAATATAAAATTACATATATTAAAATTAGGACACATATATACAAAAGCAGAATGTCTATATCGACAACAAATCCATGTATAATATATGCCATCGAATAGTATTCCTTAGACAAATACACAGACAGAAGAAATGATAACATACGTTTAATGATATGTGTTTGTGTTCCTACATATAAATGTGGCAATTATAAATGCAATGCATAACATGAAGTAATGCTGTATATAGTAAATGTAATCCTACGTTCATATTACAATATATGCGTATCCATTGGTCATACGTGTAAACAATTAAAAGTTCTTAATATTATTGTTAATTTGAAGCTTTATTATACATTATGTCATTAAGCATGACATACTAGAAGTAATTAAAATATGATAATTTATTTTCCATGCAAAACTGAGATTCTGCATTCAGAGTTATAAAGCATATACCACAATAACATATTATTTCATACTGTTATGATTATGTCACATCAATAAGAAAAAAAAAGACAAATAATTGTAATATTTTGAGAAGCCTCAAAGAAAAAATCGAAGAGAAGAAGACCCAGACGTAATCATTCGTATGCAAACATCCAATTTTTATAACATACCCACAGAGGGTGGTGCGGGTCGAGCGGGTGGCTTTGACGCTGTGTGAGTTGTGGCATGTGTAGTAGCAGCCACATTCGGTCTACTTTGTCGTGATGCTGTGTAGTATGATGCATAAGTAAAATAATGCTAAATAATGCTGCTCATTAGTTAAGATGTTTCTCAATTGAGAAAACCATACTAAGTATTCGCATGAATTTAAGTAGATATTGGTAACAGTAAGAAAATTAATCAATCTGACTCTCGAAACTGAAATATTTAGTTCTTGTGCAATGTATAGCAACTGTAAAGTTAGCTTAAGGCACGATATTATATCCGTTATGAAATACAATGCTCATCGTTAGTGTAACAGTCTAAATGAAAATCTATCTATACTTTCACGATGTAAACTTATTTTTAAGTACTTTTTGATGATCGAAACACAAGTACATATACGAAGTACATTACCTGGTAAAGTCATGGGTGAAGCAGGTCTAATCGGGTGTCCAGGTAATGGTCCGTTCGATGGCGGAGGGCCTATTAGAGGACGTGGAACCGATCCAGTTATGGGCATCCCACCAATTAAAGGTTGTACTGTTACTGGTGGGGGTCCAGTTAAATTCACTAAAGAAGCAACATTATTGTGCGAGGGTATACTGGCAGCTCCATTTGTTAAGTTTGTCGCACTGGTATCACCTAGATACAAATGTAAATACCAAAGTATAGGAACGATCCCTTAAAGCAATTCTAGTTGATTTTCATTATATGTACTCACTAATAGAAAGCGCCTTTAAACTCTGCACCAAAATCGGTGGCAATGCATCAGGCATCTCAAAGCCACGCAATTTTAAAGTAATTAATTTACACGCAATACTAAACTCATTTATATCCAGTTTACCATCTGAATCTGTGTCTGATAGAGCCCTGCATAAAAATGTCCACATTAGATAATTGTATATCAGGTTGTCTGGAATTTAATTCTGCTTCAAAGCTTTCCATGAGATGCATACTGTCGCTGTCTCATAACATGGCCTGAACGGGGCCATACACCTGAAGAAGTAGTAATAGTGACTCAGTAATAGTGACTCGACTGTGTGCACCTGGCCAATCAGACAGTTTCTTCACGAATTCCTTTCACATTCCGTCCGAGTACCACATTATGAAACAGCAACGATACTTCAATATATCACAATAATTAAATTGAATTAGCAAAAGAAATAATTTTGCAGAGATAAAATACTGTCAAAAGTAGTCTCTTAAGTTCTATATTCAACATAGAAGTGACACTAGTTAATATTAATTGCAAATATTACATTTTTTAAGTATAATGATTACAGCATAAAAATATAATATAATGTCATGTTATCGTCATCACGGATACAAAGCTAAGAAAATCACAATTATCTTCCAGATCACTTGGCAGCAAATGTCAAAGCATTCTGATGAAAAAAAAACTATACCATATTTGCCCAAGGACCACAGGTGGAAGTTGAGACTTTAGCAAGAACTCTTTTGCCTGTCCTCCAGTGACAACACCGTTTATTGGTTTTAAAGACTCAAACTGTTCTCTGTATCTTGCACGTTCCCTGGGTTGAATCACCCAGGGATCCATACCTAGAAAAAATGATTATTCTTTGATTTTTCCCATGATACTTCCTATGAAAAAGCTTCTTCTGAATGAAACCATGCATCTTTAGAACACAATTCACTGTTTCATAAACAATACGTGCCAAATGGAAGATTAATGACAGTATTCGTTGTTTCCCTATGTACAGACAATTGCTGTCAACATGACAGATCAACCAAAAGATGATTGTCAGCTATGAATCGAGAAAAAAGACGAGATTTACCTGGTGTTTGTGGGGTGGCCATCTCTATTCACCCGTAGGTGACCACCGAACTGAATCTGCAAGGAAAGAAAAACAGTAACTTTCACGGAAGCATTATCTCTGGAAACTCGGTCGGGATATGTGGCGATTTCAAGGTTAGGTCACGGTGATCGATCCTGCCAGGAATGACTCGAGATATACCTCACGAGAGAAGAATTGTCGAAACGCTATCAATTCAGCGTGGATTCAATCACGAATAAATCCAATTAACCAAATAAGAGCGGGGTCATGAACTTGAAGATTGATCGGGGCCCTAACGCACACGTATAAGAGCAGCAATTTTTCTCACACCAATGTATACGAACATACGACAGTGAGCCGCTTCCCCCGCTCGCGAACCCTTCTATAACTTTACTGAACAAAATTCATGATTGCGAATCGCGACGTTAGCGATCCTCCGCCCGATACAACGAATTCGTAAAATTTCAGAACTCTACCGACGATACGCGGGTCGGCCCACATTGACTGACGTACATACGTCACTTTCACGACCTCGGCTATTTCCGGAAGTCTTCGGTTGGAATCGATAGCTCGGCCGAAACCGTTTCGTTGATCTTCGGCAGAGATCGCCCCTTCCGCAACCCCTCCGTTCAAATTTTGTTCTCTTTATCTTACGCGATAATAACAAAACTAATCATTGAAAGACAATTTTAGTCGAACATTGAACGTAAAGATGAAAAACATTAAATAATTAATAAGGCTGCAAGTAATTCGTAACTTTACTTTCCACCCAGATGTTTTATAAACTATTTCAAATCGTATTGCATACTGTGCCTAATACTGTACTATATAAATATTGCAAAATAAAGATATCGTACATGTCGCATATTCATTTTGAATAAATACAGAACAAGTACTGTCATTGAAGTTAGTTCAGATATACACACAACGTAATACAGCATGTGCATGTAAATGAAATCATTTTCATATAATTAATAAATTATCTCTATTCAAAGCGAATTCATTCGAATTGTAAATAGTAAAAATATTATCTACTAAAGGCCGATTTATACAATACTATCTGCACAAACACGGAACCGTTCCGTTCAGCACCAATCAGAGAATTTGAACATGGTGTTTATACTTACTATCGGAGGGTATCAGCATAGGCACGTGTCGGAAATTAAACGACAAAAGTTTGTATTGTTACAGTATTGTTATACTGAAACGGAACCGTTCCGTGTCTGTGCGAATAGTATAAATTCATCAAAAATGGAATTTTGTCTGTCGATTAATCGATATCAACGAGCTACAAAACCGGTTATGGAAAGGTTCAATTTGAGATGCCACGTGCGACTTTACGAACGTATCGCTTTTGTGTAACAATAAGTACTTTTATTGATTCGGACCCGGGTTCGGGTTAGGCACCCGGCTACTTGAATACTTGGATGCTGTCCTATGGTATCATGTCTGACCCGAATAGATCGCGTAAAATCGAAGCGTAAAAAGCGGCTGTCTGTTTGATAATATTTATTACGAGGTTATACACTCACCGATCAATGCTTCACATATACTTTGTCTATCAGTCCATATACTAATGATAATAACTCGATAGTTTCAAATGTTTTCAAGAATGTAACAGAAAACACGAAAGAAACAATAATCACGACAGACCGAATAATATGTAAATATGTAATATACAATATTTCTAAATCGTAGAGCAGCTGTAAAATATAACTTCAACAACCGGAAGCCGGAAGTACAGTTACTTTTGAAGGTACATGTAGTTCTTTCGATTGATATGAACACGAGTTCAGCTATAGGTTCTTGAGTACTCAAATTACAATAAAAAACATATATGTATAAATGAAATTACTAAAATAGTGTGTGGACTATATTTACCCTTCAGAGGGTCCGGGTGGCTACTATAGTACATAATAATGTACATATAAATTTTTCATTAAAAAAATTCAACTTTTCGATAGAAAAATGTCGGACCTCTAAATGTTAAATAGTAAAGAGAAGTTGTCCTAAAATTAAAAAATTAATTAATTTGTTTTCAATTTCTGTCATAATAATCCATCCATCAAATACCTGAATCTCTGGAAAAGCATGAAATATTTCAGTAGTATAATCGGCACGGTACTTGAACGACATAGTGACACCTAACTAATGTTCGTTCTCCCGCGTAATCTTGATACCCGGCTTATTGGTATATTAATGATACTAGCGATGTAGTGTGAATTATACAAAATTACAAATGACCTGTGCCTCATACGTCCTTGGTGGCATCTGTTTCGTGCTCACTATAGATAGGTGCATACGACCTGGAAATTACAAAGCTCCATTTCATTGTCAGTTAAACGCGTGCGAACGTCCGAACGAGAACACGTAACACGGTCTAGACGTATCAAAACATTGAAAACCCACTGTCGAAAAGAATGAAAACGATTGTTTCGTGGAGTGAAAGAGGTTATCCGGTTTCGGTATTTTTCGAAGTGCTCAAGAAAATCGAGGGTTTATAAATTTATAAACATTCAGTGGAAGTGTGCAAGAGGTGTATGATCCAGCGTGTGTTCCATGATCGATAATGTATGGTGTTTAGTTTATCGAATCCTTATCGTTCCAATACCGCACCTCAAGCATTCGAACGTGTACAAGCGTTTCTCGAGGTGAACGTGGGAAATTACAGTTAAAGTGTCATGTAAACGATGCGGTGAAAAAAATTTAGGGAACGTACGTGCTACGAAGTAACATGCTGCTTCGAGGGACACGCCTCGGTGTGAATCAGTGAATGATAATCGATCGCAACATGATTATTCATAATCGATGGCGTGGTGCAAACGGGCCAATCGAGTTCCTGATGGGTATGATTTTATACAAATTCTTTTCACCGAACTTATTATAATTACTTATTATAATCCAATTTTAAAAATCAATCATGATATATTTTTAAAAATGTTCACATTACTGATAAAATAATGGTTGCCAATGACCACGCCGTTAATGCGACCACGTTAAAATAAATTGTAAATAAATAAATAATAAATAGAAAGTTAGGACAATAACACATGAATAGGTCTTTATCAATATTAAATTCATTGCTTTTGACGTTATACGTTAGGATGAAATTTACTGGATTGTAGATAAGATACATACATAGTTTGAAATTTTAACGGTTTCTAAAACCCCTTTTACTTATCTTCTTGGGATAATTTTAAACTTCATCTTGGTATTACGACAACATTGTTATCTGTTGATAATTATATGTTAACTAGGTTGCGGTTGCGTTATCGCTGTTAAGCGATTACTTATCGTCATGGTTCTTTGATAGTTTCGATACAAGGCGAAGATGAGGAATGTTTTTAATTAATTGTTCGAAATTACACCTTCCATCGTGTTTGCATGTACGTTGTTAGTTATCTACAAATTATTTAATTTCTACAAATTATGAAAAAGAGGAAAATTGATTTGTGTTGACATCCATATTCAACGTAAAATAAGTCATTGTTTGGATCCGGAGATGGTAAAGGGTACAACCGCCTTTTGAGTTATACGACACGTTTGACGATCCTATCACAATGTTGTCGCACAACCCGTCACCACTGTCACCAGTCCCATTCAGAACATGCACTGTTAATGCGAGGCGATTACGCGTTTGTCACTAGTCAATGCCAATCGTTTCAAGTAGAGCCGGTAGCGTTACACGTTCAACTCTTACAGCCGGAATTACATATAACCACAAACCGACACTATCCGACTAACCTATCCGAAAGAAAGGGGCAGAGCACGTGTTCCACGAATCCAATTGGATTTGAAATAACCACGTTTCTACGTTAATTCTGTGTCTTGTGCGGAACATACGCGTGTGGTCAAAGGGAGAAAGTATTGCATACACATCAACCCATGTGAAGTGTGTTCGTGTGTACGTATCCGGACATGTGTATTTTCTCCGTTAATAACATAGAATTCAATAAAAAATAAAATCATTAATCAAACATGATACATTATAATTCTTTAAATTGTGAAGCATAGTTTTTGAGAATCGATTCTCAAACAATAATTCATAAGCTACAATAATTATTGTAGCTTATGAAATCGAAATGAAATCTATTTAGGAAGTAAAGAACAACGTGCATTACATCTGTTTAACGCACCATTAAAAAATATGCACTTTCTGCTGGGAGCAATGATTTTTATTACGGACACTTAATTCGTTTACTCGAAACAATGAACGTTCTAAAGTAGATGCAATCATGCATTTCTCGCAGTGCTATCAAACGACATTATCTGCACGAATCAATAATATCATCTGCGTGAGCATGAAACAAGACAAGAGGTCAAGTGCAAATATACAGAGTGAGCATCGCAACTCCTCTATCGCGATTGATGTTGTGTTTATTAAACATTTCAATTATTTTTTACTTGTCTTGGATTCTGTGCGTTTCAAATATTTCTGAAAAAATAAACAAAATTGCGAGATAAATATAAAACCATAATGTTTTCCAAAGTGACTCAGGATTAAATATATTATATGAATATGCATATATATAAATACTAACCATACATACAATATGTATATATAATTGCATCACTTTTAAAGGTCGAGCTACAAGTCATACAGGCCACCCTATATGTACAATATATAACATTAAAGTACAATAGATGAAATACATATATCGTTCACATCTATTAAGTGATCTATGATACGAATAAGAGGAGAGGACGAATTTCATTCAATTCAAATAAAGTTTAATATAAAGGTTCAAGGTTCAAGCGTTAAAAATTAGATTTGTCAAAGCAAACTTTTCATGTGCCGCGTTCACTGTAATCCACAATAGAGTAGTGTACACGAGCAGTGCAAAGGGCGTTCCACAGTCGAAGACAAGAATTCAAATGTTCCGGATACATAATATGTTTCCTTTATCCCCTCTCCTCTCGTTTCAAAACGCGGTCAGTTTAACTGCCAATGTGCCATATAATACCTATAATTATAAATTAACGTACTATGACCAAATTTCCTATAGAATTACTGTAAATAATTTATACTTGAACTTTTGCTTCGGACTATTCCAACAATCAATGCACGAACTCAAATACATACTACGAATACATATCGAAATCAATCCGGGGAGTTGATTCGGTCCAGCAGCTCTTATTCGAAGTGCTGTTTTTTTTTATAGTCGGAATTCTCTTTATATTTTGAGAACATGTATTCCGCTTTTCAGGATTTGTATACATTACACATATGTATATAGATTAGAATTTGGTGGCTCTAATCGATGGAATTTAGTCGGTCTATTTAAGAAAGTTTCGAACAATATAATCCATAAGCAGTAATTACACAAAGAGTATGGAGTTGTACAAGGATAATAACAATACCCGTGAAAACGATTATACAAAAATATATCTATGTTTTAACATATATTGCACATAGCGTCGCACCAGGTCGCATCTAAATATTGCATCGATGAAAACCCGATAAAATTTGTGAGTTGCCACGATCGCCATCTTCCGATGGCTTCGGAAAACGCTCAGTATTGCAGGGTCTCCGACCGCTCTGGTTCGTGTTTTTGACGTTTTGTTGTGCATCGTGTGTCTGCGTACTGCCGACTTGATTGCCAGGCAGATCTGCGATCCCATGACAGACAGGCAAGTATAAAAGAGGTGACAACCGTATCAATCGCGATAAAGGGTGGACAATGATTTCACCTGTCGTGCTACCACCGCCTTTCTCGTTCGACATGCATTATCGATTAACTGTGCTGCCGGCCGGCGCGTAGCAGACACCGTGTCAAGTGGCTGGCCGCCGAAACGTTTTTCCAACAAACGGTTTGTTGAACACCAACCGACTAGTGTGTTGTGACCGCAGATCATCACTGGCAGGAAGAAACATTCGACAGTTGTGTCGTGGGGGTCGGGTAATTATATCATTGATAATTTTCTTTAAATAATCTGGGTCACTGGCACGTAAATGCTGCGCGAATGTCTGCTCCGTGAAGCTGCCGGTGCGCATGCGTTCCAGAAACACAGGCGGGAGAATATTTTACACGGGGGTGTAAATACGTCACGAAAACATCCGACTATAAACAGAAATCATGATTATGTAGATAATCATTTATCACAGACGTAATTAGATAACTTAGTCGAGGTATAATTTACCGAACGGCAAAAACACGATTTATTATCCCATGTTATTAACTTTTGCGAGATAGCATTGCGCACTTCCTGTTACGAACGCGTCCTTTCAAATATTCGATAACCTAGAGTTCGATAATGCGCGATAGCTAAAATTGAAGGGGAAGAGGATGCACGATAATAGCATAGATAAATTTTGTAAAATTCAAGTTGTCTTAATCGTTTCGATGCTATGCATCATCTGTGCTGTGGAGTATTATGACTGAAGAAAAACTATTTTAACTAACACTATTGGCGGTTGTTCTCCAGTGTAACCCGTTTTTGTACAACATAGAGCAACGATTAACAAACTAGATTTAGCATAAAATACTTTTTCTCATAGTATTACATAATAAGTTAACAGATGATATCAATACGTTCATATTTAACTGTCCTGCAAACGAATTGTTGTTGTAGATAAGACAGTAGATAATAAAACACCGGTGTAGAACAGTATTTCCAAGAACATTGCGCAATGAAAGCATATTTCTATTCAAATTACTTCTATTCTTGTTCATACGCACCACCTCGTCCCGCAAGGTGGGATAAACAGGCGCCGGGTAATAATAATTCAGGCATTTAGAACGTCACCACTGTAATGAAAAACGGGCGATTAATCACAGGAACGTGTAATTATGCGAGGCAAACTGTATTCTAAGAAAAAGGAAATACTTCCTTTCTCGGAAGTACATTATCTTTTATAATGTCGACGTAAAGTGACGTGGAACTAATAGAATAATAATAAAAAGAATTGCGCGGCAAAAATACGATAACAATTTCAATTGCGGCGATTTCACAGAATTTCAAACAGATCGATTGAAGTTTTTGTCTGGTACGAAAAAGGTAACGAATAGGCGCCATCTTTCTTCTTACGACAGGATTGAATTCAACATGATTGAATTGCAAACATTTGTAAATGCAGGAATGTCCATAATCTATTGCATTGAGTGGTAACTGCGTTGCGTTTCGCATCATGGGATAATGGTTCTAGTATTAAAGAATTGTAATTAGCCCGGTTAACGAATGAAAAACGTTCCAGACAATTTTTATGCTTGGTAGGTACATCTTAAGCGTTGGTATTATTAATATGCTAATTTCTTAGTGTGGTTGATCATTGTGATAATTGAAATGTATAGTAAATTATATAATAGTTCTTAAGCAATTTGTTTTTAGAAAGGCTGACTATTGGGCATATCGAAGATAGATTACAAATGCGTAGTTAACATAAAAATAGCAGACGGAGAGTGCGACAAAGTATCTAAAGCTGTATATCCGTGCGACGATAAAGGGAGTACGAATCTTCCTTTGGATACGCTTCTCCGTTGCAAAAACACCGATCAGCGCTCCGAAATGAGTCCGACGCGTCTGAACGCTTATTCCGAATGCCTCGGTGAAGCTGGTTGGTCGTTGTCGTTGGTCCCGTCAGCGTCAGCAACAGAGTGCCTGTAGTTCTGTCCTGAAATTCCGCAGAGGGGGGTGTGAACGCCTTCTGCAGCTTTCTTGTCTCCTTCGCGGGTGTAGTTCACGGGAGCGCCCTTGCAAGGACAGCGGCCTTTCAGGGCTTTCAGGCCTTTCGGGGCGAATGCTTTAACGAGCCGAATGGTTAACGCCGCATGCAGACTCGCTCGTGAAACGTAAAGCTACGTCTCCATTCTCGTCTGCTACCTCGGGGCGAAACTAAAGTCCGATACACACTTCTCCAATATACATTCACTCGGAGAATTTAAAGTTACATACCCACATTTGCATTAAGTTGCCGAGGATCTGCAAACTGAACAGCACAGAGACAAAGGGGTCTGATCTCTATTAGATTGTTCATAATAATACAGTTTATACTTAATGAAACTTATATTATTCTGCGAGAAAACAGGCCCAGCTTTGGGTCTCAATCAAATCTTGTCGACTCTCAACAATGGCTCTAGTGGGATCCAATTAATAACTTCTATGCTCCATTTTATTTTCGTCAACCCTCCCACGTTAACTTATCCGAATGATGACCTCTTTCCAACTCTAGAAAGATCTATCTGCTCACAACTATAGCTTTATGTGCGAGCTCTTTCGCAATTAAAATTTTAGCTCCCGATGGCCTAGGTCAGGACCTCTATTCTCGGTACCCCCATTCTGTCTTCGTTGACTCACCCACATTTTCTACTATACATATAGAAAACTGTACACCTCTCCCCAGCCCCCACCATCACCAACTCTTCAGCTTCGGAGTACCAACGGTAAATTTGTGTATTAAAGCTGAGTCTTCATTTGAGCGCCTCTCTCGGTCCACTTGTCCGCGTGTGGACATCTAGCCTCGTCCACTTCGGCTGGTAATATCACTCAGGCTGGACGCACCCTAACACTGGCGAATCAAGACGAGTATAGACTCCGGAGTCCTCTCATCTCTTGATTCTCCTTCTTTCTTCCACTTTCTCTTCTCGTCTCCTCCTCCTCCGCCTCCGCCGGCTCTATTCTTCCCTTCCTTTCATTTAGCCCTGCTCCCCTCCCCCGTGCTCCCTCGAAGAGTCAGCCGTCGCGTTGCCCGCTTTCCTTCTTTTCTTTGGTGCGTTCTTTCTTTCCCACTCTCTGGCTCGCAGGAAACCAGTCGCGATTTTTCACGCGGTGGGAACTAGAAGCCGCTCCCTACTATAAATAGCCTTCGAGTTCGCTCTCGAGCCACGCTCTCGGCCTCCAACGGCGATGGGAGTAGCTAAAAGGGGGTAGCCGTCCATGGGCGCCGACGCGGTCACGTTTTCATTAGGATTTTTTTATCGCCAGAACGATCCTACTAATTTCGCGTTTCTTTCTTTTTTTCTCCCCGGTTTCGCATGGTCACGCATGATCCCATGGTGCCAGTTTTCGCGGGGGCTCGCCCGGACGAAAAAAACCACCCGCCCGAGGAATCGAATAGGTCATGACCATGCCACTTTTTTTCGCACCGTCGACCGCCACTTCAGCTCCGGTAATGGCATCTTCTCGCCTCCGAATAGTTGTTGGCGGCGGCACAGAGACGCTGATGTAGCTAAATTGGGTAGGGGATGCAGGCTCACCCCTACTTGCGATTAGAAAGTTCTTAATTGAGACGTCGAGGATGGAGGAATGCCAGAGACGGTGTGGACGTTTGGATTATATCGGCGATTGCCGGAGTACGTTTGTATATTATTAATTGTTTATGCAAATAAGGTTAAAAATACCTACTAAGGAACTCCTATTCATTTGAATGAGCACAATGGTCGGCCTGTTCCTCACTTCCAATTGTACAGCTTCATGCCCTCATGCAAAAAGTGTATAAAATAGTGTATTAATAATAACGACGCTTAAGATGGCTGACTACTGGAACAATTACTCTACATACTTTTGGTTATTGACGTTATTAGGTGGTTTGTAGTTTAAGAGTTGGTGAGCGTTAGTCTCGCTTCTTATTTTCGTAGGGGTGCTGTCTCGTTGAGCTTGAGAGTCCTCCCGAATCTTCGAGACTGAACATTTTCGACTGCGTTTTAAAATAAAACATCTTTTCCGTTTTTGTTCATTAAATAGTTCGACAAACATTGTTGAAACGTCTAAAAAAATTCTTCTCCCCCATCCAGGATAAAATTCTATCGGCGCCCATGCAAGTCATGACTTTGTACGCACGACAGAGCAAGGGGGTTGAGGGAGGGGTGAGCGTTGGAATTTTTATGGAAGAAAAAAAAGCTCCGCGTCTGCAACCAATCGGAAGGGCAGTCGCGGAGCCCGAGGATAGCCGTTGAAGAGAACGATAAATGCAGATAATTTGAAAAAATTTTTTTTCATTCTTACATCGCGCAGAAAAATATGGTTGTATGTATGGAGTTTTTTTGAAACTGCTAAACAGTTACGTACCCTCTGGTTTTGATGATTTTTTAAAATCTACCAAATTAAATAACTCTTTCGGAGGGTAGGTAGCTGCTTTGCAGTCTCATCCAAATTTCTTTTCGCAAAAAATATTCATGTGGCGGTAACAATTACTAGATCAAGTGTAGTTTGGGTTATATCTGCTTGAACAACGCGTTTAGTCGTTTGCATGAACTCATCAGAATCTTTTATCGATGTCCTAATACCTTTGAATTTTATAATTGCATATAAAAGAGAGCATTTTTCCAAGCATATCAGCATTCAGCTATTGAAGACAATAAATCGAGAGGACTAAAGCAGAAGGGATGAAGCAAAACAAATACAATGTTAGGATCAAAGGAAACGAAACATAAAACAAGATAATATATTATAGGAAGTAACCATAGGAAATAAAGTCGGTAAGTGAAAGAAGATACAGTGGAAGTCTGTAAGAGGATACAGTAGGGAAATTGAAGAACATAAGTCGAAGAAGATCAGCACTTCTCACTTTCATTAATTCAAAGCTATAAGGAAGACAAAGAAAATGATATAAAAAGTAAAAAAATTAGAGGAACTACAAAAAAGAAATCATAAGCAACTAAAATAGTAAGCGAATGAAACTGTGGCACATAAATGGTGGTCTATTTATGCTACTAGAAAGCAAATAATCAACGGCCAAAAACTTAAATTGATATATCAAAATATATTAATCCAAATCTACTTAAACCGAAACCAGTTCACCTCGAATTAAGAACTTACTATAAAATATTACTTGACATCCTTAACCCCAGCACTGTTTGTCCCGCTCTAGCCACAACCCTAGAGTTTTCTCAGCCAATTACAGCCGCGCAAACTTCTCTGCTACCCTTCTGCTTGACATTCAGTGCAAATGATAAATAGAGGAGTACATCAATGCGTGTTCGATTAGCGTCAATTAAGATCCCGATACGCCGTTCGTCAGGCTATTGAATCTCAATCAGCTCGACTGGTAATCGGTTAAACCACCAATTGGCGTCTTATTGGTTTAACATTCGTTACAGTTTTCTACGATGTTGTCGGCGATGCTGTGCCCGCTAATCGTTTACCGTCCGATCGGAATTGCGCGGGAAAATCATCGAGAGATTTTGTAATGATACGACGACGGACACTTGACGTTGATTGATCATGTAGCTTGATTATCCTTTACCATTTAAGAATCAATTATGTCCACGCGGACAATTACGATTAGATAAAATCAGTTACAACTATTATCCAGCAGACGGCTATATACTATTTTTGTGTTTTATATCGTTGTACACGAGGAGGAAGTTTTATTCTATTCACTGTATAAATTATTATTATTGTCAGACCTCAAAGTTAGGATAGTTTGGAGTTCCATCTCGTTCCTCATTTTTTCTTATACTCAAACTCCCATTTATCCTAGTCTTTCGTCTTCGATTCTCGTGATCTTTGACACGAGTGGATCGTCTGGTGACGCTGCGCCGCGGTCAATTAAGTTGCAACAAGTAGTGTCGGTTCGTCAGTGCGAAATTGCTTTAGAACGCGATTGCATGTCCGCGGATTATTTTTGTATCACGCTTGCCGCGATTCGACGCTCGGGCAAGGCGTTTCAAGAATTTGTTCGGAGACTCGTGGACGTTTATAGACGAGGAATAGTTTCGGTTCTAATTAAACGCGTACAAGAACATACTACTATACTATTTCCTCTTTTCCAACGAAGACAACATTTTCAAGTGAAAAATTCAAATATGTTCACGTTTTAGAAACTATCGATGTACGCAGTTCTTTTGTTTATACAATATTATGATCCCCTTTCCTCGCAATTTATTATGTAGGTACACTAATGCTCGTGTAAGCCTTCACTGAGAACTCGATTAGTGACTCTTTGTACGAAAGCTGTGAAAAAAGTTGTTCATTTAACTTAGAAGCAAAAGAGTAACTCTCCGACAGCAGACCCTGGGCCTGGTATGATGAATCCTCCGTCACGAGGATGTTTCGACCAAGAAAACGAAACCCGTACGTACTTTTATTATACTGGCTCCTCGGAGGAAAGAGAACGAAACAGAGAGCAACGAGAAACGAGACACGAGAAAAAGAAACGCGAAGTATCGCAAGGATCGCGGTACCAACGATAAAGTTACGATTTGCGGGGCAATCAATGCGCGGAACCGGTCGGCAGTCCGCGGGCATCATGATTTTCGAATCAATTTGCGCTCGCTGGGAAATGCACCTGTATGCACATGTCGGCGTCTCCCTTTCACGGCTCGCCGCGAATGTGAACTCATGTGAACGTGTGCGCGCGAGCGCGCTATTTATAGATAAGCGTAAAGCTGATTATTTCTTTCACGGATACCCGTTGGTCCGACTTCGCTACCACTCGGGATGCTTATAATGGGAGAACCGTATACCATGGGTGTAGCGATGATCCGTAAAAGAAGAGGGATGGCATAGGTGATAATTGCTCAACGGGGGACACGGGGGGAGAGTGGTACGCGAAGAATCTTCGTCGTTAAAGCCACTGTTTTGTCCATTAACCCTTCGTTTGAAACTAACGAGATTGACCCTGAATGGAGAAATCGGTCGAAATCTAATCACTATTAACAATACAACTCTATTAGGATTACGAGAACGCACGTGTCGCTACGTACGAGAATAATGTTGGCAACGTTGTGCTACAAGGCAAATAAAAATTTAACGGGAGCTTCAAGCCGAGTGCGTCATTTTGTAGGCCACAACCATTTTGTTTTCGGACATTTTTGGTAAGTCAAAAATATTTTGGAGTAGCATTTTGATCAGTATGGATGTGGTTGTGGCGCGAGCCAAAAAAAATTAAAATATATCAATATTTATTAAACTTTTTGGTTCACGCAACGATTTTCTGAATACTCTCTCAAAATTTAAAGTTGATCGCCCAACTAGGTCTCGAGATCTCCTGTCAGCCATTGTACAAAGATAATCTAAATTCAAAAGTTTATATAACACTGTAACATCGTAAACAGTGTAAAACAGATAAACAAGCAAAGCATGAATAAACAGTGTTTACATTTTGCAAGGAATGCGTTAAGAACTAGTAGTTTGAAATGCGGAACGTAAATTACGCGGGTTTCCTCGTGACGCAAAGCTGCACGAAGACCGCATTTCGCGACACACGGGTTGCTTTATCAGCTCTAATATAAACAATTGTCGGCTTCAACTGATCATCACGAGACAAGGAGTTCTGGTCGTTGTGGAAGGTTGAACGGTTTGGCGGAGAGTAGAAGAACGGGGATGGAAGAGGATAAAGAAGCTGAGGGAAGTACAAGAAAAGTATGAAGAGATTGCAAAATTCCAGCAATCCAGCAGCAGTTACCCAGGAATTAAAAATTGTGTAGCTTGTTTTTTCGAAAGAAGAGAACCGAGAATGTCGATGGTCGTAATAACTGTCCACACCACTCCAATCGCTACAAGAGTGAGATGGACATCTATCGCTACTGAATTGTATTTATACTTGTATTATATTGTAGGGGTACGCCAATTTATCCGATAATTTCCCACAGAAAGCTGTGTTTTCGGAAACCCGCAGTTATTTATCTTTGACTTTTGAAGAACTATGGAGTAATTGCCGGTAGACAAACCGTCGAGACCAAGATTATCAAAAATGACGGTCGGTATGAAAATATTTCAAGGTCTTCGCATAATTCCCGAAGAATTGGGCCATCTATCGTGCATCCGATCATAGTCGCTTAATATAGAATTATCCGTTTCTTTCGAATATCAGACGTCTGTCTGGTTCGTCCCGGGGGAAAAGTATTATGGTGCTTAATACGGCGGGGCATGGTATCGAACGCGTTTCATTCGTGCCCGTTAATGTTTTTCCTCGAACGAACCTGTTGGAAATTACATCTCTTCGACCTCCTTTGTACTCGTCCTTCAAACACATGGAGGAGGGACGATGGGAGGATAGAAAGGGGAGCAGAGTATCGTGGATGAGTCGAGAATTGTAATTTACAAGATCTCCTCGTCCTCCTTGTTTTTCCACGCATGAATAATTTACAGTCTCCTCCACTTTCGCGATCGATTTATTTGTTTTCCGCGGGATCGTGTGTCCTTTCAAGATCGAACTGCTTCGTACAGTCGATTCCATGGATCTAAGTCCAAGGGAACACAGCTCTCCCCTCTCTTTTTGAAAACACAAATTCTAGATCAACCAAAAGCTTTTATATATTATTTCTAGACTGTGGATCTTTATGCGAAATAAAAAATGTTCGCATTGATAGCAGGACACAGGAGCCAAATCAAAATTGTATTCTTCTTTTAATTATTCTATTAAGCTGAAAGTAAGACATTGATGTCCTTAAATAGTTTTAACATGTCCACTGCTATAAATTGTACGTTCCCTTTTTTGTCATAAATGCATAAAATCAGAATTATTTCATTCAAAACTACGTTTTGCAGCAAATAGAACTTCGATATTTGAAAGACATTTCTATCTAAGAGTACATTTTTGTCGTAATAACGAGCTCTCCATACTTACGTATAAAAAGGTAGCTTACGTACTCGAAACAAGTGAATATTCAGTAAATTAAATGCTTCGATAAAGTTTAGCGTTATCCAAACGTTATTTGAAACAAACAAGATAGAGCCCTAATTTGGGAGTCAAATTATGCTTAATTTCGTTTCACATAAATTAGTACCCGTAACATTAATATGCGCAGTCTACTTGTCCCTATTCTCGCTCTCGCGCGGTCGCTTCTTCGCTTTCTTTTAACTTGCCATCGCGAGTGAGGTGTAATTAATCATGGGACACCCTTCTAACGACGCCAGGATCGTACACAATTATTCAGACAATAAGATTAATTGCCGTAGGCTCGAATGAAACCTAGTTCTTCCAGCTTTCACTCGCGCGCCCGCGTTCGCGATCCGCAGAAAAGCAACCGCGAACCACCGATGATACTGATCGTGCTTCGCCATAAGAGCCCCTATAAATATTCGTAAAGCCCCGTAGATCGTTCTCGAAGAAATGCAGAAGGGCAGCAGGCCCTCGGGCCGCATTCTCCGGAGGTCCTAAACCTTCCGAAACAACCTTAAGACCCAGTTTGAGCACGCGACAGGAGGATGCAGCTCGGCATGCCGCGGCTGCAACCGATCATTATTTATCCTGTCATTGTTGCGCAGATTGTGTGCGCGTTGATCCTTCGAAAAAAGATAATATTAACGACGTCAGTGAGATTTAAAATATCCTCTCCACGATGTAGTGGCGCATGCGTTGTTATTATTACTAGGTTCTTTATATCTAACGATATAAAAATCTATATCTGTATTTTCCAGATCTTAATCTTTGGTACTAAAAATATATTAGCGTAAAAATTCACTTTTAAATCTAGACTACTAATTCCGTCACCGAATATGACTACCACAACGATCAGAACGAACTTGAAGAAAATGCCGGAGACCGATTGAATCGAACGCTCCGGTGCAAGAGGCAGAAATATAAACGAATTAGTAAACATCGAAGATAAAGGAATTACCGCGAGATAAACGCGTTAAGAGGTATCATTAAACTTAAGGTAACCAAGACTTAAGACGGAATGGTTTCGCGCATATCTGGAAAAATCAATAAATTCGAATAAAATTGCACGGTCGTCTAAACACAGTATATTAAGATAAGCTGTGCTTCCGATGATCCTGAAAGCGATGAACAGTGTTCCTTCGAGTCTTCCTGCCCTTTCGGCGTCGTCGTTTCCATGTCCGTCGGCCGATCGTTATCGTTAGACGCCGTTATTATTAGACCCGTTAGGATAATCCGTTGAAACGGGGCCCTATCAGCGTGTACAATTAATCGCTCCTGTAATTTTCTTCGCGATCCTTCCGAGACGGGATTATTGCTGGCGCCTGGCGCATTGCTCTCCGATGAGATTCCTAAGGACTTTTTCCGCAGAAACGGCGCGGCGATACTATATTTAGTGGCGTGTTCATGAAGCCTGTCCATGCGGCTATCCCCATCGGTGAATGAAGAGACTATTAACCGTCTGACGGCCGGGCTGGGTCAATTTTAATTGAACCGACGACGTTTTTGCCATTGAACGTTCCGAAGCGTCGTCGTCCGTTGACTCGTTTCTAAATCCGCTTTAAAAGGCGGATAAAATGTTTTTACGAGCCGGTTCCTTTTTGCAAGGATAAGTGGCGTGTCTGTCCATCCCGTTTCTATCATTCCGGATTCATAATTATCCAATTGGACAACTATTTCAACGACGTCTCATCGTTTTGCCTACATTTTTCTCGCGGTAGTACAACAAAAATACGGAAGAGAATATAACATGTAAGCAGTAGGAAGCAGCTGTCTGTTATGAAAGCATTTATTCCGCAAATTTGCACAAACGTTCAAAGCAAACCAATCTAAATCTTGTTTGATGTCGTTATCAGTGCTTTGAGCCCATCAGACTTTACACTTTTTGAATGGCAAGAAACCAATTAAGGAACTTAACGTCAACCACGAAATACGGAAATGTAACTGAGGTATGAATTAATAACAAATCTTGGGAGTACAATGGTTGTTTTTGAGTTGAATCGGTTTGATACACGTGGATCAATATACAATTAGTACTTTGTACAGTTAATTGTAGACATGATTACTTAATGATGCGAACGATATCAGAAATGAGGATTAACAATTTGTTTATACATATTTACATTCATATTCTTCAGTAGTCGTTTTTTATCGTTAGATTCGGCGTCATATTCTTATTGTGCGAATAAAAAATTGGACCAATACATTCTCTTCTCGAAGACAATTTCTATTATCAGGTGCACAAATGAATTCGTGCAAATATTGGACGATTGCAAAAGTTCGTGCCTGATTTTCAGGAATCTGATGACCTTAACAAATTACGCAGTTTCTACGAAAAAGCCAGCTGCTTAATGACTGAGCTGTATGTAAAAGAAGCTCAATTTTCTTTCAAGAAATAATTTCAGAAAAAGTTACACTATATTAATTCCAAAAATTTGTTGAATTATAAATGAAATTGCTGTCGCTTTTTATTGAGAAACTCTTAACTGTCGATCTTGAAGTATTAAGTAATAATTCAGCCGTTTAATGCAAGAATGGTGCAAGTGAAGAAACTGTTGATCATTGGATAACGAGGACTTAAGAAAATATTCTATAAAACAGTAAATTAATCCGTCTAACATCTAAAAACAAAGTCAAGTCGTTTGGCACAATTTGAAAAAAGTTTTAGAGGGTGTCCACTTAATTTTGTCCGCGACTGTAGCACTAGGTGCCACGAAATCGTCGAAAGCATGCGATCCTCGAGGGTTAAGGGAAATCCGATTAACAATTGTGGAAGGGTGAGCAAATAGAAGAAGAAAAGATGAGAAAAGGTGGTTGGCGAGTTGCTAGTGAAACGGGTGACCGATTCACCCCGTTTGTTGGACCACGGCCAGGCGAACCTAGCGCCGGCAGAATCGGTCGATTCGTCAGGGAGCAACAGGTTTGCCGGACACCGAAGGGAAGAAACGCGGTAAGGCGAGGGAGACGAAGAGGAACGGGGCAAAGGTAGAATCTTTGGCCACGACCGAGTCGCCGGTATTCGAGGCACCCGTTTAGGACGACCGTGGTTAGCCGAGGGTAGGAGAACGATGGTGGGAGCCACGCCGATGCTGATGACCGTGACGGAAAACCAGGGGCCAACGACACGAGTCGTACCGTGAACATTTAGCTCTAGAAAGACCGAGTGGACGCTGTAAAATTGAACGATTTGCACGAATCTTTTTTTAAGCGATGGTACGATTCTTTATTTTTTTATTGCTAGAAAAAGTTTCAATCCTAGTGGATTTCTGCTGCCGGATTGCTAAAAACTTTTTTCCTGCATCATTCTAATTCACAAGATAATGGGATCTCTACTGTATGTGTATTTCTGCTGCCGCTTTGTTAAAAACCTTTTTCCTGCATCATTCTAATTCGCAAGATAAAGGGATCTCTACTGTATGTGTATGTAAAATTTGAAGTGGATTTACCTCCAATTCATTATTCCAATAAATTACTTTTTATTACGACTGAAATATGCAGGAGACAAAGGAATTAGGTACATTTATTTTGACGGATTTTCTGGAGTTGGGCAATCAGCGTATTAATTACCCGATAGTTCCCTCCCATCGTGAACCTTGAACGAGCAAGAAATCACGTTGAGCAAAAGTTTGAAAAATCCTGGAAGTAATGGCCTGGGATTTACCTAAAAGCCCAGGGCTCCAGGACAAATGACTGTGGCAGGGGACGCCTGTTAGCACGGAGGGGTGAGGAAAGAAGGGGCAAGCGAGGGGTGGTGAAGGAATAGCCGGCGACAGGGGTTTGGCTTGATGGTGGTGGCTGCGGCGCCACTGCCATCGGCGGCGTGTCGCCATACACATAGCTGCTGGTCACTATACTTTCTGGTGGCGTGTAGAACTGTAGAACGCCGGGCACAGAGCAGAACGGTCGCCGGCAGTCGTGGTCGGTCTTTCGTGCGGGTTGCCTCGTCTCGTGTTCAGCCGCCAGCAGTGAGAGAACCATTGACAAGTGTGACAATCGCCCAGGGAACTCGCCGTTCTCTTCCAGGGAGAGACTCTTTCGTTCATAGGAGTATCCTGATTCCAGTGCCCAGTCGTTCTACCCTCCTAACCACAACTTTTGGCCTTTTGTTTATCAATCGGAGTGGCAGCACGTGACGTTCACGAGTCCAGTGACTCCGTGCCTTCCGGCCCTTCGGCCTCGTGAAGTTACCCGTGACCTTGAGACCTTGTTCAGCCATCCAACAGACTGCTTTCGGACCACCGAGGGTGAGAATCGCGCGGACCCATGGGTATTTTCAAATAGAATGTTGGTTGCTGGTTTTCGACGCCAGTTTCTCTTTTTGGTCGTCGAATACCCATTTTTTGAAACGTTTTCGCAGATTTTTGTTTGTTTATTTAGGGTCTAGGAGAATTAGGCCCTTGCCGTACGATTTTATTTACGTCTACAACGATTGGGGCTTCTCTATTCTAATATCCACATAGAAGTTTAAAGTTTAAGCGATTTATTTATGAGCCGAGTAGAATCCATTTACCATTTTTAACTGATCTAAATTTTATGGTTTTTGCTGCATCCCTGCTGGAAAGCTTTCTCAGTCACTTAGCCATTAGAACACCATTAAAAATAGATTCGGTTGTGCTAATGAAATTGCAACAAAGTTGATAAGTGCACGTTCATTTATACACGTGCATTTTCACGATACAACATTTTCGTCAGAAAAATTTTATTCCGTAATGCGATGAAAAACGTCACAGAGTTCAATAGTAAGTTATGATTAGTCTTATTTAAACAAATTTTCATATTTATGAAGAGATTACAGGACAGTGAAAATAAAGAGAGTAGATACTAGATACTGCACTCAGATTTGGTTTGCTCAATAGAATGGAGTAAAAATTGAATTTGGAGTTCGTCAAAAAATTGGCCATACATGTTCACAATTAAACTGTGAAGCGGAAATGGTAAAGTTAATAAACCCAGGAATTCAAGTAACATGCCACTCGAAAGTAAATCAAAGCGCAAGAACAGAAATACAAGAATAAAAAGTAACTGAATGGTTCGAAACCCGAGTAAAAAAGCGTCATTCACTAATGATCCTCCCGTGGAGAGCCACATGCCGGCCGCATGTAAGAGGCAAAGATCATTAAAGCATCGTGTAATACATTCTCCGTTGAGTCTTGCCGGTAGAGTCGTAAGTAGCGCGGCTGTAAACGGAAAGAATCATCGAGCATTTATTCTGTATACATTGATTATCTTTAAGCCTTGCTTAAGGGAGAGGTTCGGTTGTTTCTGTTGCATTACCGAGCTACTCATATGTGCTCGAATCGTGTTCCCGTAAATTGTCGTGCTGAACAGCCCGGGAGATTTACAGTGCATGACTCTCGAGGGCACGTTGACTGCTATATGGAGTTTACACGATCGCCGAGCCACTTGTGGCCGCATTGGATCGCGATTTATTTATTGCGTTACACGCACCTACCGGGCAATACCACGTGGCATTTACGAGTATTTACAACAGCGCTATCCGACATAAGCTCGTCGGATTACGGATCTTCCCCTACTCCGCAGCACCACTCTGCGCCAATTAAATACACCCACCAGATAATTCGTGCCGATCGAATGTAGCCGGCTTACGGGCGACGCGGCAAACATCATATGTACTTATATCGTACAGGGTGGACCCTTCAGAGAATTACTGTAGCTGCGTTATTATGCTTGTACACGGTGTCTCATAATTCTTCAAGCACAAACGAGACAGTGTATCGTGAGAAAAATAAAAAATACTCGTTACGCTGTTCGTCTTTAACTTTTTTGCCTTTCGACAACCAGCAGGCGATTCTTAGAGATTTTGATACTCCGAACTGAAATTTGGAAACCTTTTTTCTGCGTTTCCTTGCACAGAACAATATTATATATAATGTTTTTCTACAACAGAATTGTTCTTTAATCTTCCTGTGAATTTTGTAAATTATTTGTGCTAGAATTCTATGCATCTCTTGTTGTGTATTTGCTGGTACGGCTGCTCGAGATCTAGTAGATAAACTTTAGGAATTCCGACGGCCCTGGATTATTAAATATGAATGTCTGCGGTGGAGAAACGAATTTCGTAAAATGTTCGTGGGCACACATGACACGCGGTTTATTGACACAAGACTACGGCGGCCTTGAATCGTTTGAGGAAAGTTGGTTAATTAATTTTGGTAACACATACCAGCAAACGATACTCTCGCTCGCAGAAGACTATCGCTGTCGGAAGAAACTTATTTCGTTCCATGACTGGTAAATAATATTAGTAGCAGAAAGATAGCGCGAAGTATTGAAAAGCTTCATTTGTAATTATGAATATTCTGAATCACTGGACATTGAGCGGAATTAATATTGAAGTAAGCTGATGAAGGCCAAATTTCCGAGGCGTGAAACGTTGAAATCGAAAGTGATCTTCAAGGCTGTAGCTAACTAAGAACTTCTGCGAGCGTTGACATCGTTCGGACTAACGGAATCAGAGAATCGATAGATCGTTACCTGTCGTTTCTCAACTTGTAAAACCGCGAGTACTTTCTTCAGGAAATACAGACAGAAATTGTGTAATAGCTGCACTGCGTTGGACACTGTCCTGGAAATGAATTTCGTTGCTATCTTTATTATTTATAGGGAATGTATTCATTCGTTCAGCAACAACTGTTCGCAATTATTATTTATTTTTCAAACATAATTCAATAAAGTAGCTTCGAGTAAAATTTGTTGATTTCCTGTAATGGTTGAAAATGCTGGGCAATCAAGAATAGTCCTTTTGCCAGAAGACTTCTAAGAACAATATCTCTATTCTGTAAGAAAGCGGTGAGACGTTGAGTTGCCTGCCATACTTAAAGATTTATAACTTTCTAAACACTGTGGCAGCGGACAGCCTACACGGTATCTACTACGAGCGTGTCAATTTCTCATAAAAACAAGCCGTCGTTATACAATTTTAATCAATCACGGTATAAAATACAACTAAATCGATCGTCACTGAACGACAATTGATCACCCACTACGATATACAACTGTTTGGATTTTGCTGATTATCATCAAATGTATTTTTTAATGTAATGTAATGTATTGTTCAAATTGCAAATATTAATCGTTCCAACGTAAGACCACAAAATACACTTTTCAATCACTTTTTCTTGTCCCGTTTGCTGAAACACGAATGGAGAACGTTCCGCTCGGAACCTCTGCCGTACACGATGCGATTCGGTTTCTTTGGAACGGGTAAAAGAGATCGTGTGTGCGCCAAGTTCATTTACATTATTAATGATTCGATAACACACGCGTAATGTCGCAATACTTGTCGCGGCGCGTAACACACGCGTTGAATATCCCCATTCAATGAAATGTATGTATTCCGTACCGGTGATCTTCGACACGGAAAAGGACAACTTCTTGCTATGCTATACGTCGTTTTCACCGTGAAAATAATGCTTTTAACGACAGAATTTCCTCAATATAACTATTCTTCACTGTCAAAACTCTACTAAAAGAAATAAATGAATCAAGAGATCAGTTCCTGATTTGTTATACTTTATACAGCTCAAGAACTACACTAAAAGTAGCAGAATAATAAAAAAACAATGTCTGACCATCGAGCTGAAATTTACACACATCCGACGTTATCCTTGGAGAAATTAACACTGCCCTGTAAATAAGATTCTTCGATTTCTCATGGAAAAACGCAGTCACAGTTAAATTTAAAGACTAAATCGAGACATAAAACTCGCGCTCAAGGTAAATGATATACACGCGAATGTAAAGTTCGTAAAACACTGTTTTGCTGCCTTTAACCCTTTGCAATTCCCTTTTAGTGTTAATAAGAATTCTCTTGGACATATCGCTTTCAAAGTGAAATTCAAGCGACAACCAGAGAGATAATGCAGTAGTCGATCGACCCGAGGGATATGCAATTAAAACCAGTTTTCTAAATTTCAGGCTGATCGCGAGGAATCCGTCAACACCAGAATCCGAGCCTTCACAACCCAAGATCAACCCTCGATCAGCTCCAGGAATTGTTTGACAAGCCTATTACGATTCTCCCAAAGTAGTTAGATCATCCCGGAGTCCTGAGTGTCGAATGAGTTGAACTGAGAAAAGCTGCATTTCGAAGAGCAGTTCCGAGACTGAACTATTCTCATTTCGCTAAACATGACATAAACCGAAGGATCTAATTTTTTTGAAAGTACGCCGTGAGAGTAACTCGGTGAATCGGAAGAGGAAAATTGGAGGATTCAACGATATAGAGAGAATATTTTTATTGACGAGAGGAACGAAGGGGGTTCCTCAGATTCGACGCTGGTAGAGTTGTAATCGTTCGAGGATAGGATAGGTCCGAGGACCTATTCGCGGCGCGAAATAATTATCACCATCGAGACGGATTCGTCGAGAGAAAGAAATCACTTGATCTGCGTATCCCCGAGCGAGCGGACCACGGGGACCAGAAGACGTAAACGAAGAAGGATTCGAGGTATCAAGGAAAAATGGCGTACGATGACGTTATCCTACGAATGGGCGAGTTTGGCCAGTACCAGCGCAGAATTTATCTTCTGCTCTGTCTTCCGGCGATATCCTGCGCGTTCCACAAGATGGCCGGCGTCTTCCTCAGCGCGAAGATGGACAGCAGGTAGCTGTCACGATCACGTTTATCTTTCTCGATCATTTATTAGAACGTTCAGAACGTTCTGCGGATTTTTTAATTTAAAAAAATTTGTGCATCTTGCCCCATCGGTTTAATCTTTAAGTAACTCTGCCTCTCTTCAACTGTTTTGCAAGCTCATTCGTTGATTCAGCAGGGTCCCTCTTTAAGAAAAGTAACACCTCGTTTTATAAAAGTAACAATTTGTCTGTTTTCAATTCTGAGAGACTGGTTCGCAGACGAAGGGTTAAACGAATGGAATTTTCGAAAATTATTGTCACGCGGTTTTATAATTATCACTGAACCTACCGAGCACTAGAAGCGACTAAAATGTCTTAGCTTTACAAAAATTACAAGGCTCTATTTATTTAGATTCTGTGCAATGTTTATTACAATATGTGCCTGAGTAAAAGAATCTATCGAATCAATTTTCATGTAAACAACTTCATAGTTTCAATAATTGTGAAATGAAAAATATGAAACCGGTCATTTGACCAGCAATGATAGGTTTAGTGTTATACATAGTACCAATAAACAAAATACGGTTTCATAAATTTACATTAAAAACATGCCGGCAACTTTTAACAATAAAAAACGATAAAAAAGAGAGGAAGCAATTCAATGAATGAGTGCAAACAATAGACGGATCTTTTTTGAAGATGTCGAAGCGTGTTGCTGGTAATGGAACACACCTCTACGGAATGATTCACCGTGTGGGCCGAACTGAAAATATTTTGCACGGCGAAGCACGTTAATTACCTGTATTAACATTTTTACAGGTCTGCAAATTTTTTGTTTTCGGCTCCCAAGGTCTGAGTTTGAGAGAGTTCTTATTCCGAATACATAATCCCGACGCGAATTTATAAATAGAATTTACTGACTAATTAGTCTGATGTAAAATAATTTCGATGTTTTATCAACACGGTTTATTAATACCACAACAGTTTTTATCTTCGTCTTTGATCTCAAAATCCTTTCAAAGCTGTAATATTTACTTACTCGTAAATTTCATTATCTAAGCATACATGAAAGCGAAATGAAAAGAATTTATACTTAACTCTTTGCACTCGGAAATTTTTCTCGGATCGTCTATTAGCGACTCGAACGTATTTGTTTATTTATTATTTACGGAAATTACTATTTACGTAAAATTTAGCATGGAATTTGTAAGTATCACAATTGCTGAAAATTTAAAGCCGAGTGCAAGGAGTTAAAAATACGCATTGCATAGTGCGGTATATTAAAGAAAGAATTATTTACTTTTAGATGCTTGCTGCCGGATGAGAGCATCGACAACGCCACATACTTGTTACCCCAAAACGTGATAAACGAAAGCTATCCATGGAACACCGAGTTCAAGGAATGGTCACAGTGTTATAGACTCGACGTTCCTAGTATTTTTAATGAAACTACGATCGGCAGGTACGTCGACACCGGCGATGGTCCAATCCAAAAACCCTTCTCCCCGTATGGTCTGAACACTCAGGGTCTGCAGAAATGCGAGGGATATGTCTACAACACAAGCATGTACAAAAGTACCACCACTTCTGAGGTATACACTAATTTCAGTTTTTCTATGTATCCAACTCATTACTAATCTGTTAATCAAGTCCTAATTCATTACACCGTGCCACAACTGTGTATTAAGAGAAACGTATGGCTCAATAGTCGAAACTTGTTCGTTGTTACCTCCACGCTAGAAATACACATGATAAGCGAGTGAGTTAAGAACATTAATTTGCTTTCCTTGACCCTTGTTGATTATGATAATAACTAAATAGCAAATGCACCAAGATACTGTTTGGTACCCCTTCAGCTTTTTACGAAGCACTAGTGTAGCTATGCCATAACTACCCAGTCAGCCAGGCCTGGCCTCGAGCAGATATCGAGCACAGCCTGCGATCGTACGATGCCAGCAGATGGCGAGCATTATGCTGTCAGAACGCGCTCGAAGCAGAGGATGCTCGGAATCTGCTCGATTTTGGACAGCGCACCCTGCCGATACTTATTGTGGCGCAGATGTATGGTATTCTGCTGGCAGGGTCTGCCCGGCAGAAGCTGACGGCAGAATCCTGGCAGCTCGGTCCGGAATTCTGCCTTTGTTTAAGAGGGCAGCACGGTCGCACTAATGTGGCGAATGCCGTTATACAGGCGATCGTGCTGCCCTCTTAAACGAAGGCAGAATTCCGGACCAAGCTGCCAGCATTCTGCCGTCGGCTTGTGCCGGCACACCCTGCCAGCAGGTGCCCGCTCTGTCCAAAATCGAGCATTTCGCTTACTGGGTACGAGGAAAGAATGATGAGGAGATTGTGCTTTAATGTAACCGTTTGTTTGTGTTGCTTCTTTTCAGTGGAACTTAGTTTGCGACAGGGCATGGTTGAGTGCTACGGGGGATTCTTTGTTCATGGTAGGAGTCATGCTTGGCTCGATGATTTTCGGTGGTTTGTCCGATAATTATGGGCGTAGACCAATTTTCTTCCTGTCTTTAGTCATACAGCTGGTCGGCGGTATACTAGTCGCAGTTGCACCCGAGTTTATATCCTACGTTATCTTCAGGTTAATAGTCGGCTCGACCACCAGTGGGGTCTTTCTAGTCGCCTATGTCATTGGTAAATAGTTCTACGCAATCAGTCTTTCCATGCAGCGTGTCGTTTCTCCTTGTACTCGAAAATTCGCACGACCGTCGGCGAGTCTTTTTACCACGCTTATATTAACTTGCCGTGTAGCTGTTGTATGCATCAAATCTTGTAATTGAATTTTAAACCTCTTCCCATAGTCCAATCTTGATGAAATTTTGTATACACACTTGCTTCCGATGACAGTAAAAGTAGAAAATAAAATGTATGTAACAAAAACTTTTCAAAAACCACGCTGATATTAAAGAATGAATAATAAAAAATGTGACCACTGTACACTGTTTATTCGCAAAGTGCATTCAAGGAAAACAACAAATGTAGAATGTATAAATTGTGGTGAGGATTTATGAAAAACTCGGTATTTTATAAATGTTTTTGATGTAGACTTTTTAAAAATACTGCTCTAATATATATTGCAAAATAAATATCAGTATATAAGCATGTCTGGGTCTAAAAGGATCCACCGATAGTTGTGCGAATGTTAATTAATTAAATAAACAGTCGTTTCTCAAACATAGAGTTTCAAGATAACATGCAACTGTATACACTAATTCTTTCCAACGTGAAATTCATTCTGGAAACGACGCTACTCGTGAAATGGATTGACGTAAAAGAAGATTCTATAGCTTTTTAAAATATCGTTTCACTATTACGAGGACGCTATAATAGACAGACAATGTTAATTTTAGCCTTGGAAATGGTGGGCCCAAGGAAGCGTTTGGTAGCTGGAGTTGGTTGTCAATTGTTCTTCACAACTGGATACATACTCCTTGATGGATTCGCGTACCTCATAAGGGACTGGAGAATGTTGCAAGTTGCCATCACCGTGCCAAGTATTGTGTTCCTTCTTTATTGGTGGTAAGAAAGACATTACCTTTCTATTACCATATTCGCTTAGCCAACTGTTTCCTGATTATCACGATCTTGTTTTAGGTTCATCCCTGAATCTGCGCGTTGGCTGTTAACCACAGGTCGTGTGCAGGAAGCGAAGGATATTCTCCAACGTGCCTCATTAGAAAACGGAGTGGAGATGCCAAGCGAGGCGCTGGACACACTTCTTAACAACTGCGAAGACAGCGCACCAGATTATAAGAAACCGTCGCTGTTCGATCTGTTCCGATATCCAAATTTGAGGCGGAAAAGCATTTTACTGTTCTTCAATTGGTAAAGTCCCTCTTGCACTTCCCCGAAACCATTTACACTTGTGATCAATGAGATTCATCTTCCAAGATCAGCAAAGGATGCTGTCTTTACTATACGGAGTGAAGCATTTAAAAGGCCACCGGAATAGCTCGGTTGCTATGATAAAAAATATACGTCGAATGCAACTTGCTTGGTTCCGAGTGTAGTAAATCTCGTGTGAATAGTTTTTTGCAGATCGACTCGTAGAGGACGTGTGAAGCTCAATTCCATTTTTTAAAATGCAGATCTTGAATAACCTTGAGTTAAAGGTCACTGTACGCGTCTGAAAACACCCCATTGGATACTACATGGAAAATATTAAATTCCACTAAAAAGAAAAACGGAGTTGACCTTCATATGTCCTATACGCGTCGACTTGAAAAGAAGGAAGTTTCCGAGTTATTCAGGTGGCCTGATTGAAATGATTCACTCTGTATAGACTTTCGCTGTTTTTCTATGTCGCATTTTTCATGTATTGGAGAATGAAAACAGAAAATGTACAATCGTGTATAGTTGAGCAGTGAAAGGAATAATCATGCTCTTTCTATGTTAGTCAGTATGCATACTATATGTATTTGTATAATTTGTATATGTATATGTTTGTATATGTAGTATGCTACACGTCCAATAAGAATAGGCCATCGATTTCAATGAATCTTTCAAAAATGTCCTGACCATCATCAACTGTTAATTTGTATTATCTGGAATCGCTTTCCAGGCTTGTAAATAGCGGTACCTACTACGGGCTCTCCTGGCATGTAAACAACCTCAATGGCAACGTCTATATTAATTTCCTCATTTCTGGGTTAGTGGAAATACCTGCGTACACGTTTCTAATTTTTACCCTGAATCGTTGGGGCAGGAAGATTATCTTATGCGGCTGCATGTTAATATCCGGAGTGGCGCTACTTGGTATCTTGTTTGTACCTGCTGGTTAGTTGAAGACAAAAAATTTGTTACATTTCTCCAGTTTTGTTGTGCGAATCCTTTTTTGTGAGAATGCTTGTTTCTTTAGATACCCAGTGGCTCGTTGTGTGCCTCGCCATGATCGGGAAACTCACCATCACGTCGTCCTACGGTGCTATTTATATTTTTACTGCCGAACAATTTCCTACAGTCATTCGGAACCACGGTCTCGGAGCCTGTTCAACTTTCGCTCGAATCGGTGGTGTAATTGCTCCATATGTCATTCACCTGGTAAATAATTCTATGCTTTCATATTGCAATGATAAAGGTATTTGTAGGACACGGTCGACTGCACTAGTTATACACTGTCTACAGCATATTTTGCATTCCGGCAACCAATAGACGATGTTTCTAGATTTCGTGTGATAAATACGAACTTGATCGATTTCTCAAAAACTAAGAATGACGAAGAAAAAACGATTTTCAGGGAATCAATGCGAATTAGTAACATAAAACTATTGAAATTTGTTGCACAATGTTATCATGAACATGTACAAATGATTCGAATATCCACTGCTCTGTTTACAGTCTAATATTTGGATGCCGCTCCCATTCGTTATTTTTGGGTCGTGCGTACTAACCGGTGGCGTTATGTCATTGCTCCTTCCGGAGACCCTGAACAAGAAACTTCCAGAGTCTATACAGGATGGCGAATTGTTTGGAAAGTACGTTTTTTTAAAGAAATGATTACTTGTTTTTCATATCGTTATCCCAGTTGTTGTCACGAATTTTACGATGAACGTGTTGTTGTAGAAAACCTTCGAAAAAGGAGAAAAAGCAGCAATTAGACATAGAGCAATTGAACGACGTGGACGTGATAAAACCACTGAAGCCGCAAGAAAACGGTGTTCACGAGAAGCAAAACGGATGACAGTGATCTCCAAGGCGAATGTCGGTTATGCTCAAAATATGTATTTGAATTCCGCCTGACTGCATTCTAGACAGCCTTCCGTGTATACGTGTTCCGCGTATATGAATTTTAGCATGCCTACAGCAAAATTTTACCAACCACTCCCATTGGACCTTACAAGCTGCATGATCAAGCACACACAGGTCGTTTATGACCGAGAACGAAACACAGGAACGTACGAATCAAGGGACTACTGATATCCTCATCGAAAGTTTCAGCTTTAAACTAATGAAAGTGAGAAGGTGATGTTTACCTTCTGTTTGTACGTACATACAATATTTGTAATTGATAGCACACGAAAAGGAAAATGAATCTGCCAACAAACATATCATTTACTCTAATTTCTAAATGTTGTTTATGTGTTAAGTGCCCTTGAGATGTAAACTTGTAAAATCTTGCCCGGAACGTGCGTGCGGAAAATGATTATTTTCGTGTGACTAATGCGGATCAAAAATACAAAGACTTTGACATTTTATTGTTTTTGCTTATTATAATACTATGATAATCTACCTTATCCCCATTCTACAGTAAGACCAGTTTAAATTAAAAATTCTTACGGGAATACTAGTCCCTTAAAATTAATTTGAGCTCGGAAAAATAAAAAATGGCTCAAAGCATCGAGAAATTATTTCTACGAAATCTCTCTTCTCATCACAGCACTTGTCTATTTCTAACTAACTAAATCTAAGAAGTCTGTGGTTCCTTTGGTCGCATCAAGCGGACCAGAACACCTGCTAACATTCCTTGTTAGCATGAACTACTTACTGCATTGGTGTACGCTAATATTCACTAAAACTCAACAACAGTTCGGACAAAATTGTCTCAATTTTTAAAAGATTCTTTCAGTCGATTTTAGAATATGTTCTTCTTTAATTTTCAAACGTTAGGGGCTACAGGATGGTACTTTGTCATATGGGGAAAGTAACAGAACGGTAGTAGCTTGATGTAATCATATTCCCAGCTTGAATAATATATTTTGTTCCAAAGGAAGGTGTCATTGCAAAATGTTGTGGAAAGGAATAGGTATGAAATAATCATAGATATTAATATAATTTACAAGATCTTTACAAAATCTTTGTCTTACATTCTAGTATCTTATACTCTATTTGTAAGATACGAGAAGTTCTTGCAAATAGAGGATAATACCGATTGCCTAGGTCTCACCGCGAGGAGGTAGTTGCACAAGAGACCCGGAAAGGGAGTCAGAACGAATGTAATATTCCTTCTGGCTCCCTTTCTTACAACGGAGAAGGAGTCTCTAATTCACGGGGGACCGAAGGCGAATTCCGTACGTTATCAGAAATCCCGAAGATTCACGGGAAACCCGAAGACCCCCGGGAATCGCGAATATTTTCGGAGTCCCGTTCCTGACCCGATAAGCGTCTTCCCATCCCGTCCCAAGAATCGGGTTTCGGGACATCCCGGGACACCGACGAGAGTCCTCAGTCAGCCAGGTCTGTCTCGAGCAAAAATCAAGCTCATCTGCCGGGCAGAATCCAGGACCGAGCGGGCAGCATTGTACCCGAGCAGCTTTTGCCGGGCAGATGCTCGGTCTTTCTGCCAGCAGGAAGTGCTACTTATACGCCCGTCCAAACTCGAGCATTTTACTTATTGGGTGGGTGCTGGTGTTCTCGCACACCACTAATGATAACTGATATCACCGACGAGATACTATTGAAGACTGCTAGCCTCTGTGCTATTCAGCGATACCAGTAAGCGGGCGCGACTGGGCGCGGGGATAACGTGGAACTTACAGTGATCTGAAATACCACATCGCTAAAAGTTCAACCACCGACAAGATAATCGTCAAGCAGAAGAAGAATGATATAACAGAATGCTCACATTACCCATTCTGTAATTAACTTATAATACTATCACCAACGAGATACTATCTCGTCTCGGTGTCGGAGATTCCGCACTCTTTACCTAAATAGAACCAGAGAATATATGACAGTGTTCACGACCGGGGTGCACCAGCTTGAATAGTACATATATTTTGTTCTGAAGGAAGGTGAAATTGAAATTTATTGAAAATCAACATATTTATTAAATGTGCAGCTATTAGCTCGATATTATCCTCTATTCATAAGATACTAGAAGTTCTCACAAATAGAGGATAATACCGATTGCCCAGGTCTCACCACGAGGAGGTTGCTGCACGAGAGACCCGAAAGGGAGGCAGAACGAATGCAATATTCCTTCTGGCTCCCTTTCTTACAACGACGGACTTATACTAAATTACGCAAGTATGTCGAGTAATTATCGCGGAGCAAAAGGTGTGAATCGGAGAAGAAGTCTCCGATCCACGGGGGCCAAAGGCGAATCAGGCAGAAGGCTCTGATTCTTTCAAAGTGAGAAACAAGAGCGAACCAGAGCAGAAGGCTCTGGTTCGATGGGGACGCGGCGCGTACAATGCTTGCAGCCCAACTCCAGCCAGAGCCGATACCCGACGTGTCCTCACCAAGAGAAATGGACATGAGAAGAGTTCAAACGATATCCCATTTCTCCACCAACTACCTGTCACCAAACAACAAATGTTGAGGTGAACGCGGGTAGAATGACGAATAGAGAGGACACTGTAGCATGGCTACACGAGTGAACAGGTCTCAATGAACCATCCCTCTCAATGGATCGACGCCGAATACCGGCTCCAACCGGTCTGGTACATACAAGCAAGGTCCGACACAGCAGAAGGCTGTGTCGGAGTCAAAAATTCGAGTCAAGCAAAGTGAAGTTACGGCAATAATTACTCGACATATTTGCAACGACGATATACAATCTTAATAACTAACGCACGCATGCCGAGCAATTATTGTGGACCAAAAGACTAAATCGCAAAAGAGGGAAGAATCAAAGCAGAAGGCTTTGATTCGCAAAGAAGAAACACGAACCTGAGCAGAAGGCTCAGGTTCGGGGGTGAGGCTAAGACAATAATTGCTCGGCAAATAAAACTAACTTAAGAATACGCTGCATTCCTCTTGGTGCGTCCTCTTCTTGGTGTGTCCACTTCGTGCTGTGTCCTCTTCATGGTGTATTCTAGCTGAAACAGACTAATAATGGTAAGACATAACAATACATATAACCCCGCACACGAGTGCGAATCTAACCAGCTCACGAGAGCCAAACTAACCCCGCACACGAGTGCGAATCTAACCAGCTCACGAGAGCCAACCTAACACCAGCTCACGAGAGCCAAACTAACCCCGCACACGAGTGCGGCCTATAGGCGATTCAGGTAGCCCCAGGGACGCAACTCCCCGTACTCACTCACGGCCCCAACCGTGAGTGAGCCCCTGAGGGAACTCCGATCGGAGGAATACCAATTTCAAACACGATGAGAAAATTTTTAGAAGCGAAAACAACCAAAGAACCAGCTCATGAGAGCAATTGTAAACCCGCACACGAGTGCGAATACAATCAGCTCACAAGAGCAATTGCAATTCTGCACATGAGTGCGAAAACAAGAAGAGAACGAGCTCATGAGAGCGATTGTAACCCAGCACACGAGTGCGAATACAATCAACTCACGAGGGCAATTACAATTTTACATATGAGAATTATAATTGCGGCCTATAGGCGATTCGGGTAGCCCCGGGGACGCTACTCCCCGTACTCACTCACGGCCCCATCCGTGAGTGAGCCCCTGAGGGAACTCCGATCGGAGGAATACCAATTTCAAACAAGATGAGAAAATTTTTAGAAGCGAAAACAACCAAAGAACCAGCTCATGAGAGCAATTGTAACCCGCACACGAGTGCGAATACAATCAGCTCACAAGAGCAATTGTAATTCTGCACATGAGTGCGAAAACAACCACAGAACCGGCTCATGAGAGCAATTGTAAACCTGCACACGAGTGCGGATACGACCAGCACATAAGTGATTATCTAACTTTGCACAAGAGTGCGATTAAAACCAACTCACGAGAGCTATGTTGACCGCGTACACGAGTGCGGCCTATAGGCGATTCGGGTAGCCCCAGGGACGCAACTCCCCGTACTCACTCACGGCCCCAACCGTGAGTGAGCCCCTGAGGGACCTCCGATCGGAGGAATACCAATTTCAAACAAGATGAGAAAATTTTTAGGAGTGGGACTTCTGAAAGTTCCGAAGCGAACAATGTGCAATGTGCAGCTATTAGCTCGATATTATCCTCTATTCATAAGACACTAGAAATTCTTACAAATAGAGGATAATATCGATTGCCCAGGTCTCACCACGAGGAGGTTGCTGCACGAGAGACCCGAAAGGGAGGCAGAACGAATGCAATATTCCTTCTGGCTCCCTTTCTTACAACGACGGACTTATACTAAATTACGCAAGTATGTCGAGTAATTATCGCGGAGCAAAAGGTGTGAATCGGAGAAGAAGTCTCCGATCCACGGGGGCCAAAGGCGAATCAGGCAGAAGGCTCTGATTCTTTCAAAGTGAGAAACAAGAGCGAACCAGAGCAGAAGGCTCTGGTTCGATGGGGACGCGGCGCGTACAATGCTTGCAGCCCAACTCCAGCCAGAGCCGATACCCGACGTGTCCTCACCAAGAGAAATGGACATGAGAAGAGTTCAAACGATATCCCATTTCTCCACCAACTACCTGTCACCAAACAACAAATGTTGAGGTGAACGCGGGTAGAATGACGAATAGAGAGGACACTGTAGCATGGCTACACGAGTGAACAGGTCTCAATGAACCATCCCTCTCAATGGATCGACGCCGAATACCGGCTCCAACCGGTCTGGTACATACAAGCAAGGTCCGACACAGCAGAAGACTGTGTCGGAGTCAAAAATTCGAGTCAAGCAAAGTGAAGTTACGGCAATAATTACTCGACATATTTACAACGACGATACACAATCTTAATAACTAACGCACGCATGCCGAGCAATTATTGTGGACCAAAAGACTAAATCGCAAAAGAGGGAAGAATCAAAGCAGAAGGCTTTGATTCGCAAAGAAGAAACACGAACCTGAGCAGAAGGCTCAGGTTCGGGGGTGACGCTAAGACAATAATTGCTCGGCAAATAAAACTAACTTAAGAATACGCTGCAATCCTCTTGGTGCGTCCTCTTCTTGGTGTGTCCACTTCGTGCTGTGTCCTCTTCATGGTGTATTCTAGCTGAAACAGACTAATAACGGTAAGACATAACAATACGTATAACCCCGCACACGAGTGCGAATCTAACCAGCTCACGAGAGCCAACCTAACACCAGCTCACGAGAGCCAAACTAACCCCGCACACGAGTGCGGCCTATAGGCGATTCGGGTAGCCTCACGGCCCCAACCGTGAGTGAGCCCCTGAGGGAACTCCGATCGGAGGAATACCAATTTCAAACACGATGAGAAAATTTTTAGAAGCGAAAACAACCAAAGAACCAGCTCATGAGAGCAATTGTAAACCCGCACACGAGTGCGAATACAATCAGCTCACAAGAGCAATTGCAATTCTGCACATGAGTGCGAAAACAAGAAGAGAACGAGCTCATGAGAGCGATTGTAACCCAGCACACGAGTGCGAATACAATCAACTCACAAGAGCAATTGCAATTCTGCACATGAGTGCGAAAACGACAAGAAAACCAGCTCATGAGAGCAATTGTAACCCCGCACACGAGTGCGAATACAATCAGCTCACAAGAGCAATTGCAATTCTGCACATGAGTGCGAAAACAAGAAGAGAACTTGCTCATGTGAGCAATTGTAACCCTGCACACGAGTGCGAATACAATCAGCTCACAAGAGCAATTGTAACCCCGCACACGAGTGCGAATACAATCAGCTCACAAGAGCAATTGCAATTCTGCACATGAGTGCGAAAACGACAAGAAAACCAGCTCATTAGAGCAATTGTAACCCCGCACACGAGTGCGAATACAATCAGCTCACAAGAGCAATTGCAATTCTGCACATGAGTGCGAAAACAAGAAGAGAACCTGCTCATGAGAGCGATTGTAACCCCGCACACGAGTGCGAATACAATCAGCTCACAAGAGCAATTACAATTCTGCACATGAGTGCGAAAACAAGAAGAGAACTTGCTCATGTGAGCAATTGTAACCCTGCACACGAGTGCGAATACAATCAGCTCACAAGAGCAATTGTAACCCCGCACACGAGTGCGAATACAATCAGCTCACAAGAGCAATTGCAATTCTGCACATTAGTGCGAAAACGACAAGAAAACCAGCTCATTAGAGCAATTGTAACCCCGCACACGAGTGCGAATACAATCAGCTCACAAGAGCAATTGCAATTCTGCACATGAGTGCGAAAACAAGAAGAGAACCTGCTCATGAGAGCGATTGTAACCCCGCACACGAGTGCGAATACAATCAGCTCACAAGAGCAATTGCAATTCTGCACATGAGTGCGAAAACAAGAAGAGAACCGGCTCATGAGAGCAATAGTAAACCTGCACACGAGTGCGAATACAATCAGCTCACAAGAGCAATTACAATGCTGCACATGAGTGCGAAAACAAGAAGAGAACCGGCTCATGAGAGCAATTGTAAACCTGCACACGAGTGCGAATACAATCAGCTCACAAGAGCAATTGCAATTCTGCACATGAGTGCGAAAACGATAAGAGAACCAGCTCATGAGAGCAATTGTAAACCTGCACACGAGTGCGAATACAATCAGCTCACAAGAGCAATTACAATTCTGCACATGAGTGCGAAAACAAGAAGAGAACTTGCTCATGTGAGCAATTGTAACCCTGCACACGAGTGCGAATACAATCAGCTCACAAGAGCAATTACAATTCTGCACATGAGTGCGAAAACGACAAGAGAACCAGCTCATGAGAGCAATTGTAACCCCGCACACGAGTGCGAATACAATCAGCTCACAAGAGCAATTACAATTCTGCACATGAGTGCGAAAACAAGAAGAGAACTTGCTCATGAGAGCGATTGTAACCCCGCACACGAGTGCGAATACAATCAGCTCACAAGAGCAATTACAATTCTGCACATGAGTGCGAAAACAAGAAGAGAACTTGCTCATGTGAGCAATTGTAACCCTGCACACGAGTGCGAATACAATCAGCTCACAAGAGCAATTACAATTCTGCACATGAGTGCGAAAACGATAAGAGAACCAGCTCATGAGAGCAATTGTAACCCCGCACACGAGTGCGAATACAATCAGCTCACAAGAGCAATTACAATTCTGCACATGAGTGCGAAAACAAGAAGAGAACTTGCTCATGAGAGCGATTGTAACCCTGCACACGAGTGCGAATACAATCAGCTCACAAGAGCAATTACAATTCTGCACATGAGTGCGAAAACGACAAGAGAACCAGCTCATGAGAGCAATTGTAACCCCGCACACGAGTGCGAATACAATCAGCTCACAAGAGCAATTACAATTCTGCACATGAGTGCGAAAACAAGAAGAGAACTTGCTCATGAGAGCGATTGTAACCCCGCACACGAGTGCGAATACAATCAGCTCACAAGAGCAATTATAATTCTGCACATGAGAATTATAATTGCGGCCTATAGGCGATTCGGGTAGCCCCGGGGACGCTACTCCCCGTACTCACTCACGGCCCCATCCGTGAATGAGCCCCTGAGGGACCTCCGATCGGAGGAATACCAATTTCGATCAAGAAATATAAATTTGAGGAAGACTCAATACCGAAAATTGTAATGGAAATTCCAATTAGCATATTAGAGGTAATAATTGATGGTATTCGTTGAACGAACAAATGAAGGACAGGCTCGTTGAACTTGTGCCAAGGGTAGACAAAGGAAGTATTGAAAAATATTAATAGTAATAAAACTTACCGGTTTTCGTTGAAGGCAAGCCAGGATATGCCAGGGTAGCTGTAGATGACCTCTGGTCCACCTCTGGTCCACCTCTGGTAAGTCCCTGGTCCTTCTGGTCCTCCTGGTCCTCCTGGTCCCGGAGCCCGACGCGACGCGCGACACCCGACCGCTCACTCCGGCCCCCCCGCCCCGACTGTCTGACTGACGGCGGGCTCTCGCCGAGCTCGCGCGGCGCCCCCCACCCCACCGAATATCGATCGATGTCGATCGCCGTTGACAATTATTGATAAATTTATTATTTCTAGCTGGTTAACGTTTATAACAATTCCATTTTACAGCGATGTCCACCAGCACTCCCTTGGCTATCTGACCACCTAATTTTTTAGTAAAAGTGGCTAATAGTATTCGAGATACGGAATAACTTTTAAACTATGAACATTCGCACTCATTAATTTATTCAATACAGTTCACAGATAAATGTATTATTTCAGTATTAACAGATAAATGTTTTCTTATAAATTGCAGGGCGATTCCGAGCCGTTTAATTTCTGTATATTTCGTACAATAAACCTCGCCGGATCGACAGTTCGTTGAACCCGTCAAATCGTCTCGTGTGCCATCGCATCATGTTTTCCTTACTTCAATTCCGTTACCCTATTCCTTTGTCTCCTCCACAGCACCGTTTATTAGGTCATTACCCTAACGAACGTTGCTGCGATCCTACTTGTTTAATTTTAAAGTCTCCACTACGTAATCCGTCCAAATCCGATGGCCCACGCGGGTGTAAAAGAGAGCTGCCTTTTCGCTCTCGCTCTCTTGCGATTATTCTGGTCATATTGACATATATCAAAGTTTTCGTGCGTTTATTCTTGTCATACTGACACTCATCAAATCTCGTTTCGTTCGATCATTCATTGTTCATTTTCTCATTTTGTTATTTTTCCTTTTGTATCGTTGATTTCTCGTAAAATATACTTTCTATTGTTAACCATAACTCGTTACACCTTTTCTCTTCTACTCCTTTTACATTTCCATAAGCTATATAGAGTTTACAACAAATGTTTATTAACAATTCCTTTTGCTAATTAATGATGTTAACGAGCACTCATCCCTTGACCACCTTGCCATATCTAATCTTTTACAGTATAAGTAAGTCGATCTTTTCAACATATTTCTGTTCCCTCAGATTCTTGAAACATTTATGTATAAGAAAGTGTAAGGTAATAATTCTCGTTTATGAAATATTTTGAAATTACAAATAGAGGTATCTCGTATAAAATTTGAAGTAGGAATTGTTGATTTTCCTAAAATTATGCTTCATTACTTTCTTAACATATGTAGGAATTTTTTGTCCTTCAGTTTTGCTTTTAATATTTTAAACCTTAAAACATCGTCTGACATATCTGCAATACGTTCAGTGCAGAATGTAATCATTCATAGCAATATGGTTCCTTGACGATTTGCCTTCTCACCGACGAGAATCTCCTCAGTGTCCTTCTGCACCGACGAGATCATGTCGATGGCCTTTTGTTTCTTACTCCAGCCTGAATACATTCAAGAGGGCGTATGAGAACACCGAAATATGTATTCGGGTGACACCAATTCCCGTAAGGCTGGCAGTCTTTAATAATATCTCGTCGGTGATAAGAATCCGTGATGATTCCTTTTCTTACCGACGAAAAATCTCGTCAGTAGTCTGCTGCACCGACGATATAGTGTTGCTGGCCTTCTGCCTCTTACTCCGGCCACAATAAATCCTGGGGGGCGATTGAAAACGGCTAAATTTTTGGGAGGTCACGAATGTCACGATGTCCCGTGAGACTGGCAGTCTTTTCGTCAGTGATTGGGTAATTGATCTATTCCTATACCTCGTCTATGATCACATGTTTAGGAAAACTAGAATTGTAAGATATACGTTCGATGTGTTATCTCACTGTTTGACACCAGGAACATCAATTTTGACGCACTGGTTCTCGAGTTATTTAAGTGTTTGTAATTTTGAGCTTACTAGTTTCGTCGATGGACGGCGAGTGCGTTTCAATGCACTGTAAGGTGCCAACTTTTGAAACAATCTAATTAGCCATTATTATGGGAACCTGCGAAATAGGTTTTATTATGTAATAGTATTTTAAGACCAAAACATGAAGTTTGTTTGAGCTACTGGGGGGTTGCTGAGACATTTACGTTTTTCCGTCTTCATATTTCCGGGTTTCACCGCAGTTCGCTGTTGGGTGCTTTAATTGTAACTTACCTATTTACTGTGTGATTTTTCATAGGATTGTTTACAGAATATAGATGTTGCAAAACCTAAAGAACAGTATCTTAATAGTACATTAGCATTATTTCTTCATTTGTAAAGTGGTAATAATCTCGCACAAGGGGCAAATGCTAGTCAGCGGATCTTTATGCAAAATAAGAATTTTCTACCTGAATTGCAACAAACTGCAGTCAAATAGAAATATTTCTTCCAATGGTTTTACTGTTTTAAGTTACACCTACTCATTTTTGTTATAAATGCATAAAATTCGCTGTCTATTTATGACAAACACATCTATTCAGGATTGTAGGAGAATTCTAAAGCATATCGTAATGTGTGTGATTTGAGTTAATTGGCATAGACAGTTTTATTGCAATATATTACACAGATTATAGTGCATCACAATGAATAATTACATTTGCTTTCCCGATGCCGAATGGCGTTACAACTAGATCTTAGGTACATATCTTAGGAATTGTAATGTTAGGTCTAGTACAACCTATATGATACCTTACAGAAAAAAGTCGCGAACTTACATCCACTTCTAATTACAATATAATACATTTTTCCAATTTAGTTTGAAATTCCATTGGGTGAAAGTATTCATGGTAGACGTGTCAACATTGGCTCCGTGATCCAAATGTGGTGCGCTCACGATCGTACATGTATAAGTACATATACATACACAGAAATCTTGAATCTGATCAAACGAAATTGAATTCGAATTCAAATTACTTATAAATATACGAGCAAACTTTTCTCTCGTCCGTACAGATTACCTTCTATATTTATTATATTGTCGATGCTAACGTAGAAAATCACAATGACCGCCATCGAAGTCAATAAAATAAAAGCTACGGTTTCCCATTGTCCAAAGCGATTACTTTTCACGCAATGAAGCTTTCTCGCGCCGTATATTGACGAACGCGTGCCAAGGTCTTTTCATATTTTTTTTTTCATTTTTCTTCTTGCGTATTTTAATTTATGTTCCTATGAGATCCACCTTCGTATATACAGGATTCGAATGCAGTACGATGAAACAAATATGTACAAAGTGTTCCTTAAAATCTCGGGCATTCTTGGATCATTTTAATTCTACATATTAAAATAAGAAGATAACCTGCTGCTACGAGAATTCTTTTCGTTATTATAATATATAGAATTTGCCTGTCAAAAATGATCCATGTTGCCTGAAATATCTTGTTTGTAACAGAATGATTGGGCTGTTGGTTTTATGCACTCACAGAAACAACTATGGAACTTATGGTTTTAGGGAAGTTTAATCCCGGAGGCACACCCTGGGACCTAGGATATCTCTGAGACCCCATAGAAATTCAATTTCGTATAAATCTTGTGTACTTAATTAAAAATATAATATATACGTATACTCGATTGGGGGTATACTCTTTTGTTACATTTTATACTTATTAGAAGGTTATGAATGTTCATGTACCTTCACAACTGTAAAAATATATTCATAAAAACATAATGTTAACACCAAATTAGACAGATTTTATGTAATTTCGTCCTGCACTCTTAAATATAATTACAATCGTAGAGAATCCACAAACTTCCAATTAATTTAGGATTTGCGCAAAACGGACAGCAAATATTGTCATTTGCATGAATAATCGCAATACGAATGACGAAAAGCAGACATTTACACTTAACATTTTCAAGAATAAATTTCAACGTTTGAAATTAGACAAAGACATATTTGTTCAATTAATCTTATTTTTACTGAGTGCTGTATAAGAATTCTTATAGCATATCTCTGTAAATGCACAAAATTCACAGTCCAATCATCGTGGAGAAAGAAACAAATAAACAATCCCAGGATGCACGTAGGCAACCATTTCACTTTTCCTATTTATCAGGTTCGAAATGAATCGCTAATATTCTTCAGCAACCTCGAATTCACAATTACGATTAACTTAATCTCGCGTTATTCTATTGCGTTGGTGCATATGAAACTGTCGATCGCAACAATGCAAACCAAACTTCTTTGTTCATGATAAAGATGTCTTAATTATTGAAACACATGTTCTAAAAACTTGAAAAAACCCTAAAAGTCCAAGGATATGGACTTTTCTCTTCTTGTAACTTTTGCAGAATTGTTTGAAATGTTGATGATGTACGACTATTTTGAAAGAAATATTCAAAAACATGTTTTTGGGAATCTTTCAAGCAAACTAGATATGAAAATTGATGGTAATTATTTTAATAAAATAGACGAAGATGATTAGACAGCGGGTGTTACGTATTTATAACAAAAATGAGTAGGTATAATTTAAAACAGTAAATACATTAGAAAAATTTGATAATACTGTTATATTATTTTTAACCTATTAAACATATGTATTAAGAATGAAAATAAATTTCCGTTTCACTTCAGTTTGTTACAATTCGAGCAGAAAGTTTTTGTTTTGCATAAAGATCCGCTGTCTAATTATGATATATCTGTGATTGTCAGGAAAAACGCCGCATGTACAATTTCAAAAAATTTCAATTTATGCATTTATTGAACTTTATAGTATAGGATTTAGGTATTTACCAGAAAAAAGTCATGAAAATAAATTCGAAAGGCTCAAAAAAATAATACAATTTAACCGACGGCCTATGTCAAAGCATTAGTGATTAAAACTTTAAACGGCAATATCTCGGAAGTGAAAGTATGTGACATGCGGCGTTCTTCCTGACAACCACAGGTATAGCCATACGAATAAACTACAAAATAAGAGTAGTGCTATTTGCTTGTGTTGTAGGAGGAAATCGGTGGATATTCCAATAAACTGGATAAAGTTGACGATGTGTAAATTATATAAATCACAATAATTGGCACGTGTGTATCAAAAGAAGTTTACTAACTAAAACGATTGCTAACTTTTTCCACATTGTTGCATATAAAAATCGACGAAACTGCGAAAACTGACGATGAACGTTTGGTTTGCTTGAAACGTTACAGTTCAGAACGGCAGCTTCCCGTGTACCAACTCAAAATTTGCCTGGCTAGTGCGCAGACGAATCTCGAATCTGTCGCGATTCTTCCATCGAGTAGACACAATAGGATCTTCCGGTTAGGGTCTAGGGAGGTGAAGCTTCGTTACATTGGTTTCCTCCGGTGCACCTCGATCACCGTTTCTGAATCCCTCAATCTCGAACCTCTTGATCCTCGTTCGTCGAACGATGAACACGTTCCCGGTCGGATGTTACGCGATATCTTATCACGTGACGTTGATCTCCTCGTCCTCCTCGTTCTCCGTTTGTTCTTCCGGTTGCTGAGGACTCGTCAGAGGACTGACGTCGCTCAAGTCCATTCTAGGCCTGTCTCCGTCGGCGTCGCTCAAATCTGGGTTAGGGTTGTTCTTGTTTGGCAGCGTTTGCTCCCGCGAACCACCGGTTGCTAGCAATTCTCGCTCCTTGCTATTTCTCCACTTCATTCGCCGATTTTGGAACCAGATTTTCACCTGAAACACACGATCAGAATTTTAACGAAACCGGACATTTTCTTGTTTTCTTCACAACAGATTTGTATCGAGGAAAATTTCATTACATGGCTAATACATAGCATCGTTTACTCTTCTTTGTTAATGGAGTAGACTCGTTTTTACAGGACTGCAAGGATGCGCGTTCTCATTTCTCTTGAGTTTTTCAAGAGACGCCAGATAAAAGATCGAACTAGGACGCTATCGCCTTCAAAAGTCCTATTTTATTACGTTTTTATTAGCTCGCTTCCTTGTCTCTCTGTTTGTCTGTTCGGTACAAATTTTGCAATTGATTTTAACCTAACTTCCCGATAAGCTAGAGACTTGAAATTTTAAACATAGCTCAGAACAGGATGACAATGCAATATTTAATTTTCGTTTACGAGGCGTAATTTGCATTATTTGGAAGCATACAACTGCGCATGTAGCTATTTTCATAGCTGCATGCTGCAGAATAATGCAAATTAGTAGAGGTGTGTGGGACCGGGCCGGAATTCCCGAAAATGTCCGAAATATCGTAAGAACGAAATTATATAGACTCTTGTAGCATAGGTAAAGACTAAAAAACAAAAGATTCCGTACAGTGTCAGTGATCCCGAAAAATATCATGGGAAACCCGAACATTTTCGGGAATCCCGTCCCGGTCCCGCACACCTCTACAAACGCCTCATAAACGTAAAAATAGGACTTTCGAGGGCGATATCGCCCTACAGCGATCTTTTATCCAGCGTTTTCGACGACTGAAAAATCCCATCTTTGCATTATCGGGAAATGAGCAATTCTGGAAACGAGTCTACCGTCTTAATATTTTTCTTCGAGAGTTTAACAACTGGAGATTTGTTGAAACGAAGTTCACAAATTGGATTCGCAGAGCAAATTATAGATGATAAATTAAACGAATATATCAGAGGCGAGAAAATTACACGGATCTGCTGGCGATTAATTCGCCGAAATTGTTTTCGTATTTTCATTTGGCGGGCGTGTGCGCTTGACACGACGCGGAACCCTAACGATCTGACGCGTTAATATGCTCTTTGGCAGTAGGGTAAACTCGGCTCGGATTCTCAATATTGTGACCGATCGTTTTTCGTCACAGGGATGCGATTGCATGGCTTCTGTGATTGCATTTATCATCGCCGATTCTTCGATTGAAAGTGCCAAATTATCGCGTAAAATTATTATTTTTCTTTATTAGTCTAGACTGCGGATTTTATGCATCTATAACAAAAACTGGTACATAAAATTTAAAGCAGTGAACATATTTAAAATATTTAAAATCATCATTGTATTAGTTTCACCTTAATAAAATAATTAAAAGAGGGAAAATATTTTTATTTAGCTTCTGTCTTGGAATCGACGCGAAAATGTTTAATTTTGCATGAAGATCCGCAGCCTAATTATGTCTGAATGGACTGTTCCTTCGGATAAATTGCAATATGATAAAATAAAGCTTTAATACCGCTTTTATGATATGTTATAAGGATATAAATAAATGGAAAGATTGTAATATTCAAGGCGTATAGATAAATGCTCGAACGTTCATACATATTTTATAGAAATCTAGAATTCCCTTAAAGCTTGTATTTTTTTCGGGAAAGAGGATTAGGGGTAATATTGAGCCGAAGACGTTGCTCGCTTAGGGTTGAACACTCCAACCGAGGACGCTCGAAAATCAAAACCGGAGGGGATCATTTCACTGCGTGAATACATAAAAAAGGCATGTTTGCAGCGTCTTAAGCACCTTCGAATAAAACTCGAAATAGTGGGAGTGACTTTCAAATAATTCTTGGTTGTTTGCATTAAGTATGAACTAACAGAGTAACAGAATTTCTAAATTCCTGACATTCTTCTAGCAGAAGGAAACAGCTATAACTAGACTGCGGATCTTTATGCAAATAAATTGCATCGATTGCGAAACGTAGAAACTAAATCGAATGTTATTTCTTCCCTTAATGATTTTAATAGAGAAGAAATCATATATTGATATCTTCAATTTTTTCAATTTTTCAACAAGATTGAATTTCATCTACTCAATTTTCCTATAAATGCATCATAATGCGTGTTTTGGGCGATTAATAATAACAATTAATCCTCCAGATAAAATCATTCTACTCTTCACTATTAAAAAGTATTTTATTTATGATAATACTGGCGGTGTAGTAGGGGATTCGATAAAGTTTAACGAGTTTTCCATTCGATGTGCACCGAAACAAAAGCTTTGATGAAATAAACAACTTCCGGTTGGACTGCAGTTTCTATAAATTGGTCGTCAAACACTTCCATTTGCATAACTCGTACTTATAATACGTTCGAATAATTCGTAACGCGCAATTACATTCCTGTCAGATATAGAAATATGTACTCGAACAGTGTACGGGCTGTACAGTACATTTATATCGGGGCCAGAGAAACAAAAACAGAGAGTCCGATTTATAATCCTCCACATTATCGAGCGAGATACTTTACAGAATATCAACAAATTTTCGAAACGCGTTCAACAAGCGTGTCTGCGCTTGACAACCGCGTCATTATTAATATTACTCGGCTCGGGCGAGCCGTGCCGGTAGGAAATTAATAAAAACCTTTATTATTTTTTAATATCCTATGGGGCATTTTATGGACCGTTTCCTGTTCACGTTGGTTCATGGCGGGTCCGCGCATCTGTCACGCGAACGAATTTCATACGTCAATGCGCTTTCCGGTTGTTGTTGTTGTTTTTGTTCATTTTTTTTGTTTCCGAACTCATACACGACCGAAGTTTTCATTAATAATGGATTTTTGCACTCGTAACGAGCTTGTCGGCGCACGATCAATCGCTCCCGAATTTAAAATCGATCGGAAACACGGCTTGGAACGTATCGAAACAGATTTTTTCGCATAAACCGCCATGGCCAATGAATTTTTTACTTATTAATAGATGAAAGGCGTATTAATCTCCGAAAATGCGAACTACACGATTCTAAATTGTTATTACGCTTTAATATACTACCAAATAACCACTATGTATTTGTTTCAAGCAGGGACCAAAAATAACGGTTATTCTAAAATTTTCTACGATAAAAATGATTAATATAAAGCAGATTATTATTAAAATTTAAGATAGTGTACGCTAAATATAAAGGAAATAATTCAAAGAACAAAATGATTAGAAAATATCGATTTTTATACTTTTTGGTTACAAGTAACAGTCAACAGACCATAAGAACAACACAAAATCTGTTTTTGTTTGTCACATTAAATTTTGATTGTAGCAATTAATTTTACGGATAAAAAGTTTATGAAATAATTGATTGTCTACCATTTGAAAGTTGTACTATTTAATAATAACTATTACAAATTTCCGTCATCAATAACTGTTATGAGCGATCCAAATGAATTTCTCTCATCGATAACTGTTATGAGCGATCCAAATGAATTTCTCTCATCGATAACTGTTATAAGTGATCGAAATGAATTTCTCTCAAAGATAGCATTTACCAGCAAGAGAAAAAATTTTCGATTACTTATAATCCTTATTTGTAACCAATACGATTTTAGTCGATGAAGTACTTGTTATTCTATGACTTTTTTTCTTTTTGGTTATAACAGTTATGGTCCCCGGTTTCAAGTTTCACCGATGATCGTTAGACTGCGGATGTTGTGCATTCGTAGCATAGAATAGGAGAGTGTGATTTCGAACAGTGGCAAGATTAAAAACATTTAAGAACGTCAACATATTTCTTATGATTTAATACAACTGTAAAACTAAAGTACCACTGAAGAGTGGTACATCTTGCAATTTTTATTTTGCATAAAGGACTGCAATCTTGTGATCATTTTATAGAAATCGAAATATTGAAACAGTCTATTTCACGGGTTAAAAGATTCTGCGGAAATGATTCTGTCACTTAACATACACGATTTTTATTTTCCCTCGAGATCTAATTATTGAGTTTTGTTATTTTGATATAAAGCAACCAGTCACTTTCGGAGCTCGGTCGGTTTGGCGCTAATAGATATCATGATTAGCAATTAAATTTGCTAAATGTATAATTGGATAACGTTGTTGTTAATTTAATAATAATTACTGTTATCATTATCCGGCGGGGTGGAGGGTTGCTTCGTGGTCCGGCGAAACGTGTCGAGTGCACGAGAACACGCGCGTCCACACGTCGCGTCGCCCGACGACCAATGCAAAATCCGGAAAACAGTTTAGGTAAATCAATCCGCGGCGGGGTGAAACGGTTCGACGTCGCTTAAGGCTACGCTGGTATAATAAAGTGGCGAACAGGGTGGAGGATTAGGGTGGCGCGAGGCGGAGGCGAGCCGGCGGAAAACGGTGGACGGGGAACGCCGCGCCGCGCCGCGCCGTTGCCGGTGGAAGGAGAACATTTTCAGGAGAGAGTTCATGTGCGTTTGACGTTGGCCCGTTCAGCGGTTCGGTAATACATGGTCTTTAATATACGAAAATTACGCACCCTTTCTTGCCGCCCTTCGTCGCCGCCGCGTGCATTCACCGGAGAATGAGAGAAGAAACGCCGAAAGCTGCCGCTGAAAGCTACGGCGCGCGGCGAAATTGAAAAACACTCATTTCAATTTTCGCGAAAAAATACCTCATACAGTGGCTTAATGAAATTTTCTACTTTGACAACGAGGCATTTCGAATTTTCACAGGCTGCGCCATTTCTTCAACAATGTGCACGCTCGCTCACAGCTACGAAACAAGTTGCGAATCTTTTGTTCGCGCTAATTTACATTCCTCTTGCAGATTAAACACAGAAATTATTATGGCTTTTTCATAATTGTTTTTATTTATCTCCGCTTGCAACTTTTCATATTCTTCTCGTAAGAACCGAGATACGCTGACAGGATAGTTTGGGGATGAAACTGCGACAGGCAAATTATTTAAAGACCAATAAATTTAAACGACTTCGACGAATGACCTGAGGGAAACGTGGGCGAATTGAAATCACTGATTCATCGAATGGGGGAAAGGGGCTGAACATTTTTCCTGCGTAATCTGTGTTTAATGCTCGATTAAGAGGCGAAGGGGCGCTTGTGAGGGATTCCTTTGTCCGGAACCGCTGAAACGGTTTCCAGATTTTCCGGGGATATTGATATACTAACGTCGTACTTTTCATTTATTCAAATTTTTCACTGCATTTATACCCTTGCGGTAAGAAAAAAGCAAAAGGTGATGGAAATGCGTACTTTGATTTTGCATATTTGATGCGATGACAAAAAAATGCTTGAAAGGTTAGAAAGCACTACGAGGCAGGAAATGACGTCCGAAATGTCAGCTGTCAAGATATACCATGATTTTGCGATTTAATACAAGGTTAAGTAATAACTAGCGGATTTTATGCATTTATAACAAAAATGAGTAGGTGTAATTTAAAACATTAAAAACATTAGACGAATTTAAAAATACTGTTATGCTATTTTCAACCTATTGAACATATTAAGAGAGAAAATACATTTTTATGCCACTCCGGCTTATTGCAGTTCGAGTGGAAAATGTTTATTTTGCACAAAGATCCGCTGTCTAGTAATAACAAATGGAAGCAATGCTATCTCTACACGAAAAACGGAATTACTTTTCGAACGACCTAATATAAGGGAGGGTCGACGGAATACAGATTTGAAATTACAAATACGGATTTCGTTCCGGAAATTACGAAATGATGCATTCCAGGAAAATCAAGGGATTCGTACTTCCGATCCACCCCTACCCCAGCATCCTCCCCGTCCCGCCACATCTTTCTTCTTCTCCTTTTCGTTTTACGTTTTGTGAGTGGCGACGGTGATTGATTGTCCCGTCAGCGGCAGACAGGACCGGGAAACTATATAACAAAAGTAACAAAGCGGCTCGGTTCCAGCGCGAAAGACGCGATACTTTTCGGGGGAGTTGAATTGTTCGTTGTTCACGGGTCTTATTCGTTTCTCCGTCGCGTTATGCTTTCGGCTCTCGATCATTTTTATGAGTTACGATCGTCGTTGCGCATCCAGATACTCGGGGATCCAGCTCTGCACTGAGATTAATCGATCGCAGCTTCGTTCGAAACTGAATTCTACTCATAAACTGGGCAACAGATCTTTATTAATAGACTGCAGATCTTCATGCAAAATAAAAATTATTTGCATCGATTGTAGGACATGAAAACCAAGTAGAAGGCCTTTCCTTAATAATTTTAATAAATTGAACATAACATATTGTCCTTAAGTTCTTTGAATCTTCCGACTATCCTAAATTGTATCTATCCAATTTTTGCATAAATGCATAAAACTATTTATTAAGTTCATTAATTTAGTCTTACGTATGTGTACTTTCAACTGCAAAAAATCTGCAGTGAAGATGCTGTTAGAACACTATTCTGCGAATAAATCGTCGATAAAAATTGGACAGTCGACGATCAAGATATTTATCGAGAAAACGTGCATAACTTGCAAGACCAGCAAACACGAGGCAAACATAATAAATACGCTCATAAACGGCTAATTCGCCCGTCCATTAATACCACCAATCCGTTTCATTCGACTCCCACCACTTAGCTCGCCCCTCTCCGGCCCCCTCGAGATCGTTAACTTATTGGCCACACTCTCTCGCGTTTTTTCCCGCCCCCTAAATCCTTAATGATCCGCGTCACAATTAAACCTGTCGATAGCACGACAGCCGTTCGCCTCGAAAAGCGCAATATCAATCGTGTCGCCATAAAATCTCGCCCTCGCGATCCTTCCACGCTTCTAAATCATCCCCTCGGCTCGAAGAAGGAGCGAGGGAAAGAAGGAAAGAGCGGAAAGTAAGAAATACCGAAGGCGAATCCATAAGGCGAATAATTCCTCCCTCGGCTTCAGGGCGATCGTATTAAAAAGAAACGAAACGTTTAAGCGGGGCGAGAGAGCAAGAAAAAGAAGGGGAAAGAAAGAGCGATAGATAGAGTGAGAGAGTGGCATGGATGAACGCTCGTTCTAAGGATCGCCGGTCTCTCTGTAGAATCCAGGGCATTACGACGACATCCGAAACGCGTTATATAGAGTGGGTAATCGGTAAACGATTGGCTGCAGCCACCCTCCTCCCGGTCTCTCCTTCGGTAGCCACCCTTCAACCCACTTCAACCCTCTCTCGCGCTGGCTGCTCCAAAGTTCTCCTCCGTTTAACTCCCTTCCCGGCGGCCCACGCGACCGCCCTTACTTCCGCCTATGCCCACCCCCGACTCTCTCTCTCTCTCTCTTTCTCTCTCTGGAACACCCTCAACACCCTCCACACCCTTCTGGCACCCTCTTTATCTCCCTCTCCCTCTCGCACCCTCTCATGGGGGGCACGATACCTCGCGCGGCGCTGGCGCCATCTGGCGCAGTTTAATAAAAGACGATCGATTATGACGTCGGCCTCAGAACTACCCCTCAGCCTCGCTGATTCTCTTCCTCGTCCTCCTCCCGCCCCCCAGCTTTTCCAACCCCTCTTTCTCCACCCTTCTTCCGTATCCTCTCGCCCTCCATCTCTTTCCACTCTGCGCTCCTCGTTATTATTTCTCTTTATCCACCCCCACAGTCATCCCTCTCCTCGCTACTCTTCGGATCTTTCCCCTTCTAGTTTCTTTTTCTTTATATTTTTTGGTACACCGGTCCGCTCTTTCTCTCTCTATCTTTCTCTCCACCCCGGGACCAGGTGCAGCGTTCTCCGTCCCTCTGGATTTTGCATCCTTCGGGAGGGGAGATAGTTTCTACAGCATTTTCTTTTCTTTCTACGTAACGTGCGCCTTTCTCTTTCTCTGCCCCCTTCTTCCTTTCCGCGCACTGTGTGTTTCTCTTCCTCTCCTCATCCCTTTTCGGGGTGAGGGAGGGAATCGAAGGTTTCCGTGCTCTTTTTCATAGTCGGCATTTTCTCTTTCTCTCCGATTTCATCCCCTTCCGGGAGGAGAGAGAGGAAATCGAAGGTTTTCGTGTTCTTTTTCACAGTGATATTCCACTGTTCCCTCTTTCTCCTTCTGGTGGAGCTTCGTCTACCTTTGCTCTTTTTCTCTCTTTCTCTCTCTTCCTTTTCATCCCTCAGGAGAGGGTGGGGCGGGGAGAGGAGGGAGGAGATCGAAGGGCGCAGCGGAGGCGGAGAAAAAGGGGCGAGCGAGAGGGAGTGGAACGAGGAGGGTGCGAGAGGGATTTTTTTCGGGGGTGAGAAGGAGGGTCGGACACGGTCAACGGCGGAGCGAGTGGAAAACGTGAAAAAGTACGGTACGAAGCGCGATCCTGCGGGCGAAGGGTTGCCTGATGTATGGAAAGGAAACCGGCTCTTAATGGAGGGGGGGTGTGGGGGCCGCACGGAGGTGGAAATCGGCTGTACGGATTTATCGGCGGGGCTGCGTTCTATCGGTGATGTTTTAATTGAGCCCGGTCGTTGATAAATGATAGTGTTAATCCGCTGGTCCTTGAATCTATGCTGCGCTTAATTAGCTCTTTTTAGCGGCGGTCGGCCGTGTGGCAGCCTTGTTGACGCGTCTGACGTAATTACCGCCCCCCGCCGGATACGACGTCAAGACACTTTCTGGTTCGAATCGATTTATGCTATTTGGCCGGGACGTTTCAACCCTGCTACAGGTACTTCACCGTTCGAACTGCTTATTGCTTGAATGTCGATGATAGAAAAACGCAATTTCATTTCAATTTAAAAGAACCGAGTATCATTCAGATTTAGTGCGTTCTGTTCAAAATCTTCATCATTAGGCTACTGCAGAACAGTGTTATATTAGATGATTGTATAAGTTCGTGCCCGATTTTCATAGATGCTGTAAACTGTACTGTACGGCGGAGTGTAAAACAAATGATGTCTACAATAAAATTATCTCTACAATTAGAAAAGAATGGTCACTATATAATTGAATAATAAAGCTGTATTGTTTAAGATTTAACCATTGAATTTTACTTTCAGTTCGGGCACGAACTTATGCAATCATCTGATAGTAAGGAGTAAAATCAGGAACTCGTTATCTGTGAATAAAGAATTCGCAAGGATGGTAAATATCGCGGTCACGGAAAAGAAGGGGTTGAAGGGGCGCTATTTAACCGTTATACACCTTTCAGATTTTATCTTTACCTTTAGTGCATTCTGTTCAAAATCTTCATCACTAGACTGCTGCAGAAGTATTATAGTAAGGAGTAAAATCAAAAGCTCGTTATCAGTGAATATAGAATTCGCAAGGAAGGTATCGCGGTCACGTAAAAGAAGGGGATGGAGGGGCGCTATTTATCCGTTATAGGCCTATCAGATTTTATCGATACGGGTTCACGGTCTCGCGAATGGAGGGTATGAAAAGAGAAGGTATCCCGGTATCAGCGACGGTTGCCGAGCGTTTTAGTTGGGGGTTGCGAGTCGCGGCTTTCGAGTCCGTCTACGTGCCAATGGTATAACGGGCTACAGCTGTGAGTGGCTACGACCTGGCACGAATGGGAAGCGATATTTCCAGACGGAATGTCGTACCAGCAATACGGACGCATTCGCGCGTGATATGTGAAGATGTCTGAAGGCCGATTTAAAGGATACGTGACAACCTGAATCCACCGATCGCTCTGATATCTTCAGAATCGTTCCGGGACCACGAGCTGGCGCCGTTTAAATATTGCTCGACCCTTCAATCTTTTTCACATTTGTTACTCGAAGAGGAAGTCAGACTGCGAAAAGGACTGCTATAATATATAAATTTAATCCAGCATCGGTTATAGATAATAAGGCATGGGATATGGATGGAGGGACGAGTGACATAAGGAAAAATTGTAAACCAAGTTCAATTTCTTAGCCGCGAAACCGAAATAAATAAATACTACTATGTACTATAAAATTAATCCTCGTTTTCGTGTCCATTTTACACATATTTTCTTGTTTCTTGAAAAACGTTCAACACATTGAACTTATATTACTTGCGAATAGTACGAACAATATTAGTTGAACTCTAACTCATCTTTTCTTGTTTAGTGAGAAAGTTCAAAGATTCAAATATTTTTTTCTGACATTGTTTATCGTCCTGTCAAGTTTACACTGGGGAATAAATCAGCCCTTGTATTATACATTCTTCGGGGTGAAGATTCGTTGTTTAAATTTAATTCAAATTAGGTTTAAACGGAAAATACCAGTGATACGTGATCGGAGCTGGCAATGGACGTCAATAAGGGAAAACGTGGATCGCGATCGTCCGATCCGGTATTTATCGGTCGATCGCGGACAGCACATTTGCCGAAAGTGATTAAAGTTGATTCACAAAAGCATGAATCTATATGCATACCGCGGTATTGTATATTCATGGTTTCTTAGTTCGTCGAGGCGTCGGTGGGGGGTGGGACAGCGGTTTCTCAAAGTAAAATCCATAATGCATGAAGGTCCACGGGCTAAGCCGAACAGCTTAAGCCGTAAGATATTGCGCGACGTTATATTCATGTTATGCCCTGTAAGAGGCAGCCTTTGTTTTTAATATCCAGCACAGACTGTACGCCGCGGCGAGTTTAGGGGGGAGGCAACGTTATGACCAACTTCCGGGAGACTTGTTCAACTTTGATCCATTCCAGAGCCATCCATTCCGGGGAGAGAAAAGATCAACGCCGCGTTCCGCCAGAGGGAAATAAATTGCTGGGTCACCCAATAAACAGCGTCGCTTCTCGTCTTATTTTTATCTTAGGGACCTCTGCACTGTTCGAGTAAGGCTAGATTTTTTAGCAACCATTGCAACAGGAGATGACAAATATGAGAAGACATTTTTGGACCAGTTCTTCGAGTCTGTTTTATTCGAATAATGTCAGCAATAAAGATAACATTGACAAAGCGTTGGCGAAAACTAACTAGGTGAAAGTAACGATGTAGTTACCACTGTATTTCAGATCAATCGATCTGTAAACGAGAGTGGACTCATAATTGATAGGTTCAAAGATGCTGGGCTGTCGAAAAAAAGAGGATCTGAGCACACGATTCGATCTTCGCGTAAAAGACGAGCACAACAGCCCGTTCTTTCCCACGAAACTGACATTGACACGGTAGATAGATCGACCATTAGGCTTGTGTTTCGGGAGAATATAGAGTTTCCCAGATTCCGTCGGTCGAATCAATTTGTAGCCATTAGGGGCTGTTCCTCGCTCGAGTTTACTTTGGATAACATTTTGCTGGAACAATCGGCCTGGGTGTTCGCTCACTGAAAGACCATCTCAGTATTTGCCCAGCAGTCAATCGTCTACCCCGATCAGAGTTGAAAATGTTGCACGATCTCGGTTGTTTGCTTCAGAATTTCGGTCCACTTATCGTCTTACAGGGTGTTTGTAACGTAAATTGTATTTTCAGCAACGTCAATCAGAACTTGCAATCCCTTACAAAATTAAGCTCACTAAATATTTTTTGCAGTTCAATCATACGAGTACCCTGGAAATATTAATGTTATATTTAACACTGAACCTACCGGCCATCAAAAGTGGCTAATGTGTATGGTAGTATAAAACTAACAAGATTTTTATTTATATTTTGTGCGATCTTTAGTATAATATATACTGGAGTCGAAAAATGTATTCAATAATTGTCAAATAAAATATCTAAAATGGGTCATTCGACCCCTCGTGGTAGGTTTAGTGTTAAAATTGCAATCTTACTCTCACTTGATTTTACTCTCGCTCGAGCCAAAGTAAAATGGGGGTATGGACGACCAGCGCGGCCATCTTCCTCGAGCAGCATCGACAAGAGGCTATCGTTTTAATCTCATCTACGACTGAGGGATCCAGGATGTACTAACCGTAATCTCGAAAAGGAGGAGGCGCTCCCTTTTTTCTCAACGAAGACTAAATAGGCTGTCAGTCGCACCGAACAATTCTTCGCGCGACCTTTATAATTCGTTAAATCTTTAACGCGTTCTGATCGCGGAGGAGCGCACGCCTCTCTCCTTTCGATGGCAAACGAATGAAAAGAATCGCGCGAGGGGATCGCCGAGTTTTAATTTCGCATTCGCGGTGATCTTGACGGGAGCTATTCCCCTTGGAATATTTTAAATTAGCACGGTATATTCGCCAATTTTCCTTTATTGTAGAATAATATCGCCCGTGATCCCGGAGATGCAAAAAATGGTCGGCACACCACGTGGCTCGCCGTTCTTTGGAGGACAAAAGTCCTGTCAGTCTTCATTTTCAGGCGGTACCTTAAGCACGTTTTAAATCTGCTTGTTAATTAATTCTGTAGACAATGCTGTACTCACAATGTTCTACAGCTAATACCTGTATTTACAATATTCTCATTAAGTCGTGCTCTAAATACGACGAAAAAAAGAATGTTCTTGCGACATTAGAAAAATTCAAGAATATTGCCATACTGTTTTCGACGTTACAAAATTAATATTTTTATTTTGCATGAACGTCCGCAGTCTAATTGTGACAAATTGAATACTTCTAATCAGGGATAGTTTTTTAGCTTGTAAATTGTGGTTCGACGTCCTAATGACAGCATTGAAATCTCAAAGTTGTGCGATGATGCTTTTAGGTTGCGCATTGAGCCCAAAATTTGAATTCTGAATATTCTGTTGTACATAGACGGCACAAGGGCAACCAGAATGTATGATCAAACATAATTAAACACATATTTTATGCGTATGGCCAGTTTAAACATTTTCGCCCGTTGTCACTGAGGTACGTAAACTGGCCATACGCATAAAATATGTGTTTAACTTTCAATTACTCGCACATGGTATTTACAATCTCAAAACTTTTAATTTAGTGTTTCAAGCGTAAACAAAGGTGCCACACCAGCAAATATTAGTTATTTCATTGAATAAAAATTTATTTATATTGGAGTGATGTAAAGTTCCATGTGACCAGTTATGTAGAATGTGGGGTGCGAGTAACTAATCCGTTTTTCGGTATAACTGAACGAGAGTTTTTCTTCAAACTTTCTTTTGAGGGGGCCCCGAAATTTTGACCGCTTAGGGCCCCGACTTGTCTTGATCCGCCACTGACAGCATCGTGTACTGAATTAATTAACAAGGAGATTTAAAACGTGCTTAAGGTACCCCCTGAAAATGAAGACGTTTTCGATTTCGAAAAAAATGTTTTTTCCGATCCGGTCTAGCGTACGGTCCAATGACGGAGTGTAAATATTTGTTGGTTGCGGTTCCGGTAGTAAGGTATTTGTCGCGTCTGGAAGCGAGATCGCTCTTTACATCGCGAATTAATGCCGGCGGCGTGATCCTGACAGCACTGCCAAGCTGTAAGAAGTAAACCCGTGGGGGCGGGCGGCGTCGGTTTTGATTATTAAAAAGATAACAAGCCCTCGGGTCCTTTTCTTTAGTTTTTCCTTCGCTTCCGTCATACCGTTCGTCCGTACGTCCGCCCGTCGGCGGGGAAACGTCTTCAGCACAAAAGTGCTCTCCGTTGCTCTTAATTCCGGCTAATTTAAGGTCGACGCGTTGATGTGTCCTGCCCACGAGCGTTACCGACAGTTCTGACGGGAAAAGAGGGTAACAAGTTTCGAGACACCTAGGCATGGTCTTCGAAATTTGTCTGCCATCGACTTTTACCGCTTGACCTCAGAGCTAAATCAATTTTAACACTAAACCTATCGAGCCTTAAAAATAACTGGTACATGTTCCCTTATAAAAATGATAAGATTGATTTCATTTAGACTTTGTGCGGCTTCTATTGTAATACGCGCGCTTCTAAAGATATCTATACAATCGTTTCTTATGAAATCGGTTTTATTATTTTTCTAATTGTAAAATAAAAATCCTAGAATCAGTCATTTTGATCGGTGTTGGTAGGTTTAGAATGAAAATTCAAACGAGTCTTTCTTTTAATCAGAACTATTTCCTTTGTGTAAAACGAATTAAAACATATTTTATCGCAGCATGCAGTAGTATGCACCTTCGATTTTGATGAACGAGAACTGCAATCGTTTTGTGTTAAAACAAGTGACGTTATGTAAATTCCTATCGATCATTTTGTGAAAACTGTAATGATGGAAAATTTCTTTTGCAGACGAGAATGTTTTTTATAATGAAAATAAGAGAAGTATGAAGCATTCTCTGATGGTTTACTTAACAGAACATTTTTATTTTGCATAAATATCCGTAACCGAATAATATATCGTACTGTATAACATCAGATACAAAATAAAATGTAGATATGTCTGGCCATTAGCTACCACTTCTACTTAATGCTATCGCATACTTTATGCATAGATTTTAATGTCCGTCAAAGGAAATCAATGACAAAATGTTATAGTAAATGCTGATTTAAATGAAAGGCGTAATTAGCGAGAGAAGCTTGGTATTAGGTAGCGTTCCTGTATGTATTAAGTGAAATTCCCGGTGCAGCCAGACACTCTAACTGTGTCACCTTCCGTAATATACCCGTGACCCAAGCAATTGGTTCTTTTTTGGTCCGTTCTCACGTAGAACCGAGAGAGGAAAAAGAAGAACAATTTCGAAGTTGTTGGAGGGTACGTTGAGTGTTGTGCGATTTGAGGAGCGTGGTTCGCGCACTTGGCTGCTATCTAATATCACGGTTCACCACACAAACACCCATAAAACCGATTATTGTCTGATGATGGCTTTCTCCTCTCTCCGGAGTTCCTATTTTCTGTTTCTCTTAATAATACCGAACTGCTGCCGCCAGATGCCAAAATTACCTAATCTCGCTCAATTTATCTCTGTATAATATCGCTACTTCCACGAACCGTTCTCTCAATAACAACCAAACTTGGAAATAATTTCGTAAAGTAAAATTATGGTTTTTTCTAACGTTTAAATAAGAAAACTCTATTTGTCTTTCATACGTGGTTTTCGTTTTATATTACCACGCTTATATTAACTTGCCATGTTGTTTTGTATGCGTCAAATCTTGTAATCGAATTTTAAATCTTTTCCCATAGTCCAATAAAAGTAGAAAATAAAATATACAAGAAAAATTTGTTAAAAACCTCGCTTGTATTAAAATGCACTGAAAAGGAGAAAATGATTTTTTTCCTGGTTCTCCATAAAATACCGAATCCAGTTAAATATGATTAATAATATTTTTCCCCAAAATTTTAAGCAATTAGTTCAAAATTTCTTCTGTTATAAAATTAGTGTCGGAATAGATAGAAAAATTTAATATTTTAAATAAAATCATGACATTAGTATACTAAACTATGTATAATTGATGTAATCTTCGTGGGCGCCTCACACTTCAATTTTTATAGTCAGTGATTTTATTTAAATTTATATTAAATTTTTCTATTTATTCCGACAAGAAGATTTTTTGAACTAATTGCTTAAAATTTTGGGGAAAAATATGATCAATCGTTTAACTGGATTCGGTATTTTATGGAGAACCAGGAAAACAATTATTTTCTCCTTTTTAGTGCATTTTAATATAAGCGTGGTTTTAAAAAAGTTGCTTTTGGTAATAAAATTTGTACGTGTCAATTGCTACAGGATCTAAGTAAACATTTATTTTCCTGATTAATAATTGTAATCTGTAAAAAATGGTATATCGGCATTCTTGAAATCTTGTAACCTTTTTATTATTTTCAGTTGTACAAATAATTGCACGGATAAGATAACCTTTCACGAAGTAGCATCCAAAATCTATCTATAAAAATACAAGTTTCCATAAAAATTCAGAACGGTGTGGTCGTAAAAGTGAACGAAGCCGAATGTGCAAAGTTCGGGTAGTTCGAAAATGTCGAAATAAGTTCCGTGGAAAAATTTTTAGATCGCTTCCATGCTCTTCTTTATCATATTTATAATCATACCGGTTTTATGAATGTTTGCCAAGATTTAATTAAAGACTTGTGGTGTACGGGTGGATGATAATAATAAAGCTATTCCAGGGGGTAGTCTGTACTTTGAGAAGTAGCAGAGGGTAGAGGGGGTTTGGTGTGGGAGGGGTGAGAGCTGAAGAGAAGGCAAGGTGCCGTTTCACTCAGGTTCGAGCTTTCACTACAGTTTATGACGAGGGTGGGTTTAAGAGGGACGTCGAGGGTTAAAGGGGGATGACTAAAGTAATTAGTGATGGTGAGTGAACTCACCCTTCCCCGAGCATGTCCGCGTCTTTGTTCTTTCCGGTTGCTTTAACGACACGAGAACGTTGACTCGCCGTGGCACCGCGTTTTTACACAGATATTGAATTCGGAACGAGTGTCTCTCCGAGTATTTGCGTTTGCATGCCGTGATCTAATTATCTAACACATTTATCAATTTTTAGCAAATTATACGGTACTTCTATACGCCACGGGACGTGGATTTTTATGCAAAATAAAAATTGTGCTTGATAATAATTGCAGCTCAAATTCTTTTAACCTCTTCACTGTTTCAAATCGCAGCCAGCCATTTTTTCCAAAAATGAATAATATCCGCAGTCTAATAATAATATAAAAATAACATATTCTTCAAGGTCCACCTATAACTACATACAAGCATAAACGACCCGTTCAGCGAACAAAATCCAAATGAAAACCGAAGCGAGTCGAGTAACCAGGATTGCTAATCGGGAATCCTGCTGACCGACGACGTCGGATGGACAAGGTATCGTCGGGCTAAATAGAATCACCGAAAATTCTGCTGACTGATGACACACCCTTCGTCCATAACCGTTTTATTACGTCAGCCTGTGAAATCGGGCTTCATACGCTCGAGGCCCGACTCGTAAAAGAAGAAGAGCTCCTTGAACTCTCATGGCGGTATATAGTACCGATTGTTCCGCGAGGAAAGCGTAAAGAGAGGAGAAGAGAAGAGAGAGAAAGAGAGAGAAACGGAGGGAGGAAGGGAGAGGAATGTCGAAGAAGTAGCGGTGAAAGAGGGAGAATCTTTTGTATGCGGATAGCGGATTCGCTGGGATCGTCAATTTACTCGCGAACTCGAAAGTACCGGTTGGTGTGCCGGTACTGGGCACACGCGTCTAACCTTGTTCTCTGTGTGTGCAGGTTTCCTCTCTACGTACGCTCCTGGTCCTTAGATTTTCTCGTAAAACCACGGCCGGAGTGGGCCTCCGCCAATGGCGGCGAAGCCATGGCGCTCGAGGTGTGAATTATACATGAGAATATATCCTTCCATACCCTTTCCTACCATCGCCGCGTCGCTCCCTCTTCCGCCGTTTCCCGGCCGATCTCCCTCTATTCGACCCTTTTGCTAACCAATGGTTATCTCTTACCCTTATTTGCGCCTCATCTGCATATGACCATATGCTCGTCTCTATGCAAAATGTATCATCGTGTCGCCACGAATACAGGCAGACGCGAAGGAGTTCCCTCCAAGGACATCGGTTCCATCTTATTTTTTCAGCTGACGTGGCGATCCTCCATCCTTGTAATTGGCCAATGATGTGTTGTCTACACCCTATTCGTTATCAATTAGAGGAGCCTTAACACTTTACCTACCGGAAGCCTATTAACCCCTTCTCCTACGATTTATTTGACGGTTGCAGTGATTAGAATTTCTTTGCAGTTCGTAATTTCGTAAAAAAGGAGAAAATTTATATCTATTGTATACCTACATGTTCTCCAATAACTCTGAACATTAACAAAACCAAAATAGAATTTCATCTCGGTTTAAAAATACATAATTATTAGAGTCTGTTCAGAATCTTCATTACGATTCTGACACGATATTGTAGGGCAAGGAGTTTATAGGATTTTCAATAATTGTTCTGTACCAAAAGAAAGGGAGAGAGAGCATTGAAATTTTCTTTTATTGGGTTGGGGAATAAGTTCGTAGCGTTTTATGTTTTCTTTTATTCTACAACGATTTTTTTGTTCTTTGGCAAAGTGGTGTACATCAATCGATAGAGCTCTTTCTGCTCTACAAAACTCTGATAATCGTTGTTTTGAATAATTTAATTTTTTATTATTTTTCAGGCTTAGAAATGGAATATCCAGGAGGCAAAAATCATCTATTAGATGCCGTTATTGAGGGAGACTTGTTAGTTCACAATGAAAATTGCTGTTGCTGTCGAAGGTTCCATTGAAAAGCGTTTAGCCATGTACCATAGATTTTTCAAAATTATGCAATAATCATCGGTCGGTAATGTGTTAAAATGGCTCCAATAAATGTATTCTTTAAATCAATTCGATTTCACATTCGAAGTTTAATTTAACTTCTCGTTTATATCTCAGATATTCACTTTATCTCTATTTTATTTTGATTGCAAATTGCGGGAGGAAAATGTCGAAGTATAATTTGTCCGGCAGCCCAAGAAGTCTCGCAAGAAACAACGACGATGGTACCACTATTGCAAATCCCGGGTAAGATCATTACAGTAATCCGTACCTAGCAATCGCTCCAAGTTTCCATCGGAACGAGTTCGCGCTTTTCGAAGTCATTATCGACGGTAACTGAAGTAATTAAAAAGTCATTCCCGAAGTTGTTACGATTCAGCCGACGACCGTAACGCGTTTATAACGCCGGTTTTCTACAAGCGTTTTAACAGTAACTCTTGGGCAATGAGCGCGGTCTTGGTTAATTCTAGGAGGATGTTCTCGCCATTGATCCCTTACTTCGTCGTTTCAACACTGTTTTATTTGTAATCACTGCGTTCTAGTACGAGTCACCGAGACGTTTTACTTCGCTTGCTGCGCGGCCATTGAAAGACGATCTTCAAGAATAGGAGCTAGTATTACGCTTTTACACAAGACTATTGTTTTTGATAAAAGCATACTGATACAATCTAGTTGAATCGACAGGATTTTTCTTCATAAAAATCCCGGGTTTGTTTGTCAGTTGTCTAATAATCCAAGCTACATCGATAATGGTGAGTTTCCTCATTCTACTATCATTTTAAGTATCTACACATAGAATAATTGAATTGATTTGACAGGTCTCGTTCACATTTTCTTGAATGAATTCCGTATTTATTTGCTAATTATTGTCTAACAATTCAAGCTGCATCGATAATGGCGAGTTTGCTCTTTCTACGGTCGTTTTAGTATAATTAGACGATTGTTTCGTCGATCTCCCATCGTTTGGCAAGCGAAAAGGCTGAACAGGCACGGTCACGAGAGATATCGTCGTTTAGCGTCGACGTATGTACATAGGAGAAAGAGCCGTGGCGTAGGTGTACATGGAGTTAGGAGCATATAATACCCCCGGTTTGGGGTTAATCGGACGATGCCAGTTCATTAGCTGCACACGTGTACTCACACGGCCGCGCGTGTATACACGGACGTCCCGACGCCGTCGCTAGCAGACCGGCTCCACTGCGGCGACGCTAATGAAACTAAACGATGCCCAGAAAATGGCACTGTAAGTTAGTTTCATTTGATTTCATGAGCATAGTTTGCCGATTCCCGCCGAACACCGCGCGGAAAACGCTTTTGCCAATTGTCGCGAAAGTACATTACGTAGGCGCTAACATAAGCAATCCGCTATTTAGTTAGGTTAGATTGTTGAAAAGTGAAACACCTAGTAAAAATGATACACTGAATTCACTCTGTATTGTCAATTTACTAAAAATAGAAATACTAACAGTTGCTAATTCTTTTCAAAAAATGTTTATTCTCTTCACTATCCTTTAAAAATCAGTCGAGAAATCTCAGTCCTCGAGGAGGTAAAAGTCTATTCTTGTCGAGAAGAAAGGTACTTGCAATTTGCATGAATTGTCAGTTTTGTTGCAAAAGATGACAGTAAATGACTCGTCGACGAAGAAAATTGTACGGACGGCAATGAGATCAAGTCTTGTCAACTTTAGATTAATTTCTCGACTAGACTTATTTGAATAAATAAAAACAGCAGATCGGTTTCCGGGATTTTTCCATCTGCAACCGTTGCACTAATTCAGTCGCTGCTGTATCCAGTTGCTGTCGGTTCATTCGAGTCCCGAGCATTAGTCTCTATCAATCCGTTGAATAGAATCATGAGAGAGCAGCAGCTCCGTCGGTTAATTAAATGCTCTCCGTTGGGAGCAGAGGGTTTCATACTTCGTTAAAGCGACAATTAGTGCCCTAATAAGGTCATTAAGCACCATATATTCTGCGGCTACCTTCTCTCCCGTCTCGCACGAATTAATTCCCCGATTATGCGGGGCTATTAGCATGAATTAAATGGCATAATTCACGGCGTTAATTAAACAGAAAGTAAATCGAACGAATTTGTTCAGGGAGAAAAAAAAAGACGTGTACAAGCGTGTTCGATCATTGCCCGTTGAATGTTTTCGAATTGGGGAATGGCAGACTCGCGGCTGCGACTTTACACCGTCGAACTATGAATAATAATTAGCGGTGTAATTTGCTGATAATTACTAAACCGAACTCCGACGGCAAAGAAGCATGCAACACGGCTAAATTAGAAATTAATGCGCTGTTAAGATCGTTTAACGAGGTATCGAGCATTACGCTAACCCTTCACACGGTTATCGGGCAACCGCTTGACCGTGGCACGCCTGCGCGCATTATAATACGCGAAAGATTACCTGAATGTGACATATTCGATACCATTATCTTGTATAACCATTATGGTGGGCGATCCTAAATTAATGTTACGGAATTGATGGACATATTCTACACCCCATGATTATGTAGCAACACGGTTTTAGTAGACACACTTCTTCCAATTACTTGTTTATAGTACACGATTCAACATGGTCGACATTGACATAAACATTGTTATTATCCGTATAGCAAGCTTTAAATACTACATCGCGTGCAAGAAATTACTAGCGATAATAAACATCGTTCCCAACGCAGTAGCTGTTCGTTTAATTAATTCGCCAGAAACTGAGCAACGGAATGACGATTTTGTGACCAATAAAAAATTATCAATATGTTAGAAACATTCACTTCTGATTTTACAGATGTCAGTAGAAGAAAATTACTGTTCAGAAAATATCCTACGTAGAAACATTTCTGAATAAGAGGTGGTGCAAGTTAGAAGTGAGAATCCGACGAACGTATAATTGCAACAACGTACGAGAAAACGCCAGGACGAAGACACCGCTTTTCTGACAGAGAGAAAGAGAATTGCTTACCTGCGAATCCTTGAGGCCGAGTTTCTCAGCGAGTTTCTTACGGTCCGGCTTGCTGATGTACTTCTGTATCTGAAACCTCTTCTCAAGTCCGCGCCTCTGAAGGTCAGAGAAAACTGCCCTTCGCATCATCCCTCTGCGAGGTTTGCCTCGTGCGTTCGTCGCCCATGGAAACACCAAGCCTGTGCCCGCAAAGTCACCTAGTCCACCTTGGATCGCACCTGGGAACGTTGTTCCGCCGCCTGGAGCGCCTGGATGATGGCCTCCAGTCCCGGAACCAGCAACTGACCATCGCACAACAGAACTTCTTTTAGAACGTAGACGTTAAGCAGAAAATCTTGCACATTAACACTAGGTTTACGGAGCTCCAGAGATAACTATTTCACATTATCTTATAAACATAAGAAGTATGCGTTTATACAAATTTTTGGCCATTTTTCAGTAAATACAGTGGAACCTCGGTATACGACCTTAATCCGTTAAAAAATCCTTGAAACTTGGTTTAAGGGAGTACACTCCTTTTTCCAGGATTGCAAGGGTGTGGGATGCGTCTTCTCATTTCTCGATAAAGATGGGGTTTTACAGTAGTCAAAAGCGCTAGATAAAAGATCAATCTAGGCTGCAATCGCCCTCAAGTTCTATTTTTACGTTTACGAGGCGTAATTCGCACTACTCAAAAGTATGCAGATAGCTGTCTTTATGAAAATAGCAAATTACGCCAATTATGCAAATTACGCCTCGTAAACGTAAAAATAGGACTTTCGAGGGCGATCGTGGCCTAGATTGATCTTTTATCTAGCATTTTTAACTACTGAAAACCCATCTCTGCATCATCAAGAAATCGGAAGGCGCATCCCGCACCCTTACAACCCTAGAAACAACTCTAACCCCTTAAGCATACGTATTACAAGTTGCAGTGAACGTGTTACAGAAAAATTAAACTACAAAGAAAGCACACGATGCTCGTCGAAAAAACGAATGCGAAATTTATTGGTCGTATATCAAAGAGCCGAGGCTACGAGGCCGGTAATTGAATCAAAGTCATCTAATAACGAACGGGCAATTGAATCTCTAGATCGTATCTGCACAATATTGCCAAGCTGAGCATGACGGTATTATCTGCGCCGATGATATTTGCACGCACTTGTTGCATGCGTGCATTTTGCTTGTGGCGGTGCATGTACATAATATGGTAGTGCTTTCACTGCACTTCATATGCACTCCATGTCCCGTACGAGCCTACCTATAACAAGATATTCGATAAACCGGTGCCCTCCGTGCACGTGCCCGCGTTCATACGGTTTGGCGCCATGTGCGGAAGTTTCGGTTTTAAATGTTCATCGAGACCGTGTTTCCGCCTAACGTCCGGCTTGTTTATTAACTTTTCCCTCTGGTCTCGGACCCGAAATAATAATGACCAACATTTTCAGCGAAAATTACCCACCCTCTTCACCCCTACACCACCCTCATCTGTTTTATATTCGCTTTGACGCCTGCTCGCGACCAAATCGCACGGATCAGTGATTATGCGATTTCTATCGGATGTTCGTTACAGTAAAACTGTGAAACTCGTTCGCGAGTAAAACAATCATATTAACAAACGGATTTCGACTGCTTTGTACATGAATTATTTTGTGAAGCGTGGTGTCGAAGAAAAATTTGTTTCGTCGAATGGCAATAGAAACTGACGTATTAATAGAGTTGATTGTGCGTGCACTACGGTTTGTGGGTTTAGTTCTGTGATTGAGGATTATTTAGTACTTACCGGTTAGATAAGGTCCCCTATAGAACAACTGTTGGAGCGTGTGCTGCGCGTTCGGTGGTAAATGACGCTGAGGTGGTTGATGATTCGGCCTGTGGTACGGATGATAAGCCGCTGGTCTCGCGATGGGTTTCGCTATATTGTAACTCGCTGAATTGTGCAAATTTTGGAGGAACGCTGGTATCGCCTCTGGTGGAAGACTTTGAAAATTCTCTGTAACAGATCAAAACATTTAATCCATTAACAAAAGCTCTTCAACAAACCACAAAATTATTACATCTCTTCTCCACTTTATAATTTCGTGTCAAAATAATTTCAACTGCTTGAAATTTTCTGATCTTTTAGAAAGGGTTACAGCTCTTAAATCGTAAAGTACACCTTATTCGAAGGTGTGTCAAGAAACAATTTTGCAGTGCTTAATTTGATGTAAACCGGTCGCGTTTCATAGGGACAGGCTTGCCGCGAGGTGCCAAAGGTTCCGGATTTTCGCACGACAGAACTCTCAGATCGTTGTATTCCTTGCGATGCATAATTCGAGCTGACACCCCCGACTGAACCCTCCTCAACAGCTCCGGGCGGAGCCCGACCTCTTGTTGACGCACGCTTCAACACCTCCAGAGTAAATACTCGGATATTCGGTGCGTGAGAACACCTTGGTTATATTTAATCTTCCGTGGTTTGGAATCCGTCTACACACGTGACACGATCTCATCGAATCATTGTACAGGTCCCGGCGATGAATAGCGTATCCTCTTTTAGAATAGTTTGGGGTTTCATTTGATAGAGCTGTGCCCGTTTTTATCCACTGCGCCACCATGCTAGAGGCAATTAGAAATCAATTTCTTTTACTATCTCATTGGAATCGCAGCCCAAGTTAATGTTTTCTTTGGGGATATGATTTTACTTGCGCATTTCGTATTTTCCATAAAGATCCGCAGTCTGACTATTACAGTATCAACGAAGTCGAAAACACGCAGAAAATTTATTTAAGTGTCTCCCCTAAAACCCACAGGACTCGATGATCCCTTATCTGCTTCGCCTCAGCCCCCATTCCCAAATCACTCAGCCTCTCAAGTGATAAACTCAAGTTAATAGGCCCACAGGGCTACGAAACTAACCAGGCAATCGTTTACACGCATCGACAGCGCCAAAGAGGGGTTGACACACTCGGATAATTTTTAACATACTTTTTCTTCATCCCCTCCCGAGCCGCCACGCCCATTCGGCCGGGGCAGAAAGTGACGTGTTTGGAAAATACTAAAATAATGGAGGGTCTCCGGGTTTACAAGGACCAAGAAGCCAGACTGGAACGTGGAAGAGGAGAAAGATAAAGAGAGAGAGAAGGAGAGAAGAACAGAGAGAGGATTGCCTTGCGTTCGGCCAGACAATGCTCGAACAATGGCCCATACACGAGGTCCTATTGTGTCGGCGTACCCCATAAAATACTCATCGCCTTTTATCGTTGTTTTCGTAGCCAGCCAATAAGAGGAGCGACCCGGCAAGGATCGCAAGCCCTGGGCCAACTAATAACGGCTTAACCCCCAACGGAAACACTGAATGGGAATCGTTTTTTAAGCTGCTCCACCTCCTTCGACTCCCTTTTCCGCGGTGACTCTCTCTCTCTCTCTCTTGCACCGAAGATTAAATCCCTGGCTCGTCGAAAGTATCCGGAACAGGCCGCGTGTTGTTACAGTTGTAGCGGTCTGCGCGGTTTTTTTTTCTTTTCCCGTTTTTAATGCCCGGGCTTAAAGACCCTCCCTGATCCCCCAGCTTGATCCAACGCGGTCGCGATACAACATATCGGTGGTTATTCTTTGGGATTAGGGTATTTGATGCATTATTAAGTAGACACCGATGCAGGTTTCCCCGCGAATGGGGAGTCGAACGATTTATGCGCGGCAGGAAACGACGCGTTCACCTAGCACGCTACTCTGATCGTCGGCGGAGATGATGTTTCGACGGCTTTCGAGCTTCACTGGCGAGCAAATTGGGTATGCCGGTTCGTTTTCGCTTATGGTAATTCGCGCTCGTTCCTAGAGAATAACGCGGAGACTCGAGGATGGTTGGATTCTGTTACTTTTACCGTCAACGGGATCTTTTGCCGGGAGAAGTCTTACAACACTTTCGAAAACAAACAATTTTCTGGGAACTCTTTAATCGGTGATTTCTAACCCATTGTATTGTTTTCTCCGCAGCTGCAATAAACAAAACCTCTTTATTCCGAACAAAATATCGACCTAGCTCCCCTATTTTTCCACATTTAAGTTTTTAATCATTTCCGGGATAGCTCAAGGATTAGCAATATTCAACTACCAGTTTCGCCCACAGAACTTGAATGTCGTCTGACAAGAAAAACACTCTTGTTTTCGACATTCCCACAGATCGACAGGGATTCGAGTAGAAAGCAGAGTAAATTCAGTGATCATCTCTCTTTGGAAGAAACGCAAGAAGCAAATAAAACAGGGAACGATATCACGCGGGAACACGGGTTTCGTCGATCCGCGTACACGGGTTTCGCGTGGCGTCGCGCTCGCTATCGAAAAATATCAATAATAGCGACAAACAACGGGGAACAACGGGGCGGACGAACGCGAGAGCGTGGCATTGAAGAGGAACGATCGCAACCGATCGTCGACAGGGAATGAAGGAAAGAGAGCGTGGGAGAGCGAAAGAGAGGGGCACGGAAAGAGTGCGAGAGCCTGGTAAATCGCACAACGATTGGCGAAAATGCTATTCGGAATTTAACGTCGCTCTCCCGTCAAACGCCCATCCACTACAGGCTTCGCGCACCGTCCCCCTGTTCGCCGCCGCGCCGCTCCCGGCGCTGCCCACGCATTCGTTCGTGTCCGTCGATGAATTTCGAGTTTGTTGCCAATCACTTTTTCGCGCAATTATTTCACAACATTTCGACATGACGTACAAACCGACCGGAGCGAGCGATAGTACGATGGGGTGGGTTTTTCCACGGGGCGGGGGGAGGCAGCGAGGGCGGAAGGGGAGGACAGCTCATGGACGCTGGAGGGTCTATCGGCGGCGATGGATTCACACAAGAGGCGGGGGGTGTGTGAGAGGGAGGGGGGCCAGGGGGGGAGGGATGTAACACATGCACGTGGCACGGTCAATGCATCCGCTATCCGACAAATGCATGAAACCCCACCCCCCGTATTTCGAGCGCACCAAATTTCCCCGACTACTCGCTACCATCGCTATCCCACCCTCAAAACCACCTCCTGCCTCCCCCTCTTTCGCTCTTTCTCACTCTCTCGGTACTTGATAACGTTCTTCTTCTACCGATGCGTACATGCAATCCGCCAATGTTAAATGCAACATTTGCCTCTCCACCTATCTACCTTCATCCACTGACGGACCATCTCGCGCTCCTCTCGTTTCAACTCTCTCTCTCTCTCTCTCACTCTATCCGTCTTCGTCTCTGTTTTTCTGTTCATCCCTCTCCCTCTCCCCCCGCCGCGTCACGGAATTGTCTCTCTTTCTCTTGCGATCGGTCTCTCGCATGGTCTGCGTTACGTTCGTGTATTTATCGTACGTGCACGAACTTTATCGACTCGTGTCAATCACTCGTTAGCGGTGCAGAAGGTGGGGTGGTGAAAAAAAAAGAACGATGGGGATGCAAGTCCAAGAGATCGCACGGTTGATGTACATTGAAGTGGTCGCGATACCGCGGCTTTTCCTTTCGGAAATTGGTGGAAGCAGTGAGATTCGGTGCATGGGGGACTGTTCGGCATCGTGAGCCGAAGGGGGATGCTGTGGAAACGATGGATCAAGAATTTTTGTTGTTAAAAATCGCGAGACGTGTTAAGGCAAGCTTTATGATACGCTTTCTAGATTGAAAGTTGAGTTAACGATCTGATTGTGAGTATTCTGGGCGAAACTGTTAATCAATTGAAGTGTACTTTATTTTGTTGATATTAACCGATTTGATTATTATTCGATACGAATAGTCATTTATAGACTGCGGATCTTTATGGAAAATAAAAATTGCCTGCATCGATCGCAAGAAATAGAAATCAAATTGGATGTTATTTCTTCCCTTAATGATTTTAATAGAGGAGAAATGATATATTGACATCTTCAATTTTTTAATTTCCCAACAATTTTGAATTTCATCTACTCAATTTTCCTATAAATGCAAAAAGGTCCGCAGTCTAGTCATTTACATTGTCATTGTTTATTATAAAAAATTTTAATGTACTTTCTTTCACCTCGTAACGCAAACTCTCCCTTCTCTCTAAACCGTAACTAAAGACTCAATTTTCCGCGATCGTAAATCCTGCTTGTCACAGACAGTGACTTAACGATCCAGTCGAACTATTTTGAAAACACGACGAAGAAACCGAAGAAAAGCTCGAAGTTACTACGATTTCAATGTGAACACAAAAGTCGATAGAACATTGTAGATCTGTTATGCAAAATAACAAATTTCAATTGAAAACGAGTGACAGCCAAGACCTCAGAGAAGACATTCAATTATATTCCGATTGTACGGGAACATATGCAAACGATTGCACCCGTTTTCTTGCAATATCAAATTCTCCAGCTTTCCTGGGATAATATTAATCATGCATATTTCGTGAAGAAATCTATGTACCCGCTGTAGCAGACAATTGGACAACGTGTCTCGAATGGGTCTCTAATTCGGTCGTAGCTATAAAGCGAAACGTTCGGTAAATGGTTCGCCCAATTTCGTGTTCGTCGCCCGGCGGAATTACTGTGAATAAGGAAACGCGATAAGAGGCACGGTAATACATCATTGGATCCTGCCGCTTGTCTAATATTATAGGCACCAATCGTAAGGGCTTAATATTGGGGTGAAGGTAAGTGGCGGACCAGCTGACGTCCTGCTCCACCCCGCACGCACGCTGCGACTCGTCTTGAGGGTGTGCGGATGAGATTTAGGGACCGACGACAGAAGTCTGCTAGCGACACTGATTTGTGGTGAGCTTTGTTTCAACACTCTAAATGCTGCCGCATGACTAACATTCTTCTGACGCGGTCGTCAATTCGCAAATTCCGGCCTATTGTAAAGGCACTTCTTCGCTTGAGATGTACATACATCATGAATGAAGCTTCCACGATGAATCTGTACTTCTTCAATGAGTTAAGTCGTTTCACTTGTTCTCGAAATGAAAACTTACTTTCTCTTTGATTTAATGCCACGATTTTAATATAAATGTGATCAGCTAATAATTGTCTGATAGAATACGGATAATAATGATATTTTATGAAAAAATATCCACTCTTCAATTTAAAAAATGTTTGAATGTGTCCTCATACAAACAAATATTGATTTATACAACAAAACACAATTTTAATATAATATGACATGATAAAGATTTATCTCGATCATTATTTAAAAGACGAGGCAATCAATTTTTTATGTATGATCTTCAATCTCTGACGTGACCGTATCGTCTTTACCACGAATCGAATTTTACTACCCCTAACAGAAAGTGTTCATGATGAATTGTTCTCTATAAAACAGAAGAATAGGAGAGAGACAGTGAAAAGTGGCGAGATGAAGTCCAGATATTTAATTCACAACAACAGAAGTATATATTCTCATTTCCCGAAAATTGATACTCCCGACGGCGGGCCTGGGTCAATTTTGACCCGGAATATCAAGATCTCCGTTTAACTGCTCAGTTTCTGGCGATTGAATTAAACAAACAGTTGTTACGTTAGAAAGAAAAAGGACCCGATTTTAACCAGTCGCGCGACATGAAAATTTGCGGATTAGTTCCACCTGTTTTATCGAGACGACCCACCGTGGAGCGACTCGATTGACCTACCGGGAGTCGAATTCGATCGGAACGCTTTTCTGCGAGGGACCCTTCCGGGTAGCTCGTTAGGAAGTCGAGCACACGTGGCTGGGAAGTGAACTGAACAATTACCAGAATGCGGTCGCCTGTCATGATTGCCGCCGAGTATAGCGTTGACGCTGAACTTGAGCTGCGGCTTCTCCTTCTCCTGGATGGTCCTGCATGCGGGTCCTAAGCACTGCTCGTCGCCGCAAGAGCAGGAGGCGGTCGTTCTCTCGCCTATCCTGTCGACGACACGCTCGACCGCCGCCTCTCTCTCCCCTTGGATCGTCATCTCGTCGGACGTGTGCATGACGTTTCTGCATCCAAGGTCGTACCGTCTGTCCGGCTGTAATATCGTGACGTGTTCGCCGCCAAGAACTCCGTCCTCCTTCTCCCTGTCCCCGTGAAGACCGGCGTCGATCTCGTTGCCGGCGGGATCCTCGTCGTTGTTCGAGTTGCACGAGTCCATGCCGGAGTTCGATCTGTTCTCGATCCTCTCGTTGCAGAGCCTCTCCATCGCGCACAGACGATCGACGAACACGTGGCCGTCGATCCTCTCGTTCTCCACGTCCACGTACGCGATCTGTCCCCGTTCCATCCCGTCTTTGTCGCGCAGGATCTGCATCCGATCGTTCTGACGATCGATCCTGCCGCTGGCCCTCTGATGATCCCGGCAATCGATCATCGGGTTCTGTCGATCGACGCCACGTGCGCCGGCCGACGATCTCTGATCCAGCTGCTGATCCTGGCCCCCGTTCGGTGACATCTTCTCCCGGGAAATCCTCAGGGAAGCCTCGCACTCTCTTTCGCGCTGTCTCGCCACCAAACTGGCCGCCCAGTTCAAGGTCAGGCTGGTTAGATCAGCGCCGGGCGACGCCTTGCTCTGGAGCAGGTTCTCCATCAAAAAGGGCGAGGTCATTGCACTCTGTTGCAGATTCTTCAGCATCGCCGCTGACGAAGGGAACATATCACGGCCCCTTGCTTTACCCCTCCCCCCGCTATGATCTTTCTCCTCTGGATCTCCCGGCGAGCACGATGATCCCTCCTCGTCACTCAGCGTACCAAGTCAGAAGTCTCGAGGAGAGTGTGCAACATCAAGTCAGGAACTCTCGGTCACCGATTCCATTGGCTAACAGCGTTAGAAGATCGTGCGCACTGAACCGGGCGATCTGCCTTCCTCGGGCACGTGTTACCGTTCGACCAACGCGTGACACAATTTCAACGGTTCTCCACCTGGGGGTTGCGGACGTCTACGAACTACCCGCGCCTCGGTATCGGTAAAACACGACTGGTCACAGGACGGACGACGTCGGAACAATGATCACAACGGTACCCGGGCTCCATTCGCACACGTGTGCTCGTTGGTACTCGCCGCCGGACACGATAACTATGAAAACGTTGAGCGGAGGATCGATCGTTTCACACAGAGCGAGAGAGAGAGTCGTGCGGTTCGGTCACTGAAACAAACTCGCGGGGCGGCCGAGCACGCGGGACATTTCACGCAACCGCGCAAGGAACTACTGGCGGAAACTGTCAACGAAACGGCACGCCGGGAAGGAACGTGCGATTTCGGCAGCGGAATGTCAACTGGCGTGCACGCGAGCGTGCGGAGAGACAGAAAGAGAGGGCGAGAGAGGGAGAACGGGCCGAACAGTAGCAAGAGAGAGAGAGAGTGAGGGTGAGAGAGAAACCGAGAAGGGGTGCTCGTCGGTGGCAGCGCAACGTGAGAGCGTGCAACCCTCGAATGAAAGCCGACAAAGGCATATACCTAGCTCACTTGCCCCCTCCCTGGAGCAGGGATTCACGAAACAGCCCCCTTCAACGTATAGGCACCGGGGCTTATGTGTGTACATAGAAAGGGGGTGACGAAGGAGGGGGTAGGAGAGGTCGGCCGGGGGGAGGAGGGGGAGGAAGGAGTGTGTTACTCTGTACCCGTCCCCCTACCCCTGACGGAGTTCCTCCCCTTCGAACGGTGGCGGCGTCTGCCCTCTATCCCCTCTCCCCTCCGTTACCCTCTTAGGTGAGATAATACAGACTATAAGCCGAGCAATTCGGGGTTTGGCTCGCTCGGTAATGCCGTAATAAAATCATACTCCCATCAAACGGCGCTGCGCGCACCCCCGTTTAAAGGTGAACGGGAGGCGGGTAGGCACGGATCCGAAGAAGGAGAGAGTAGGGTGGAAAAGCTCGAGCCTAGAAGAGGGGAGAGGCAAGGCGAGTCGACTCGGGGGATGAAAAAAGCTAGGAGACTCGCATTCCTTTGCTCCTAACGATTGGATTTTATTTGACGGAGCCGACCAACGGACCGTCCAATCGCTCGCTTCGAGGGTAGTCCGGGGCCACGCCCACTCACCCCCCATCGCCCGCGCGATGCGTTTTCACCCTCTCCGTCCATCTTTCTTTCGTCCACATCGATCTCTCACTCCTTCCACCCTCTGTCTTTCTTCTTCTTCTTATTCGCCTCCTCCTCCCCCTCCCCCTCGATCTCCTCCTCTTGATACTCTCCCACCGTTTGCTACCCCTCACCCACGCCGCGGCCGGCCTGTATTCTTGCTACGTCCTTTGCGCTCTTTTATTCGTTCTCTTGTCGCGAGTAGGGGATCGCCGAGCGGTTCTCTCTACACCCTTATCAACATTATTATCTCTCACTACCATCCACGCGCGGCGTGCCTGTATTGTTTTCGTCCGTGTGCGGTCTGGTATAACGAGAGACGCCTCTATCGGCCCTGCCGCGCCGCGCCACCCCGTGCGGCGCTGTGTGCGTGTACGTGTTGTACGAGATCGTTTCGCGCAATGCGATTTTCTTGCTGGTATAATTACACCGCCAACGCTCCTCCGCCCGGCCACTTTGCTACACACCGCCACGGAACCGCCGCTTTTAATGATCCGACCGATTACGCAACCCGAGAACGATCCTCGCCGTTATAATAATAATAATATTAATAATAATCGGAAGGGGGGTCGACTTGGCGATCGTCCACCGGCAATCTTCTAGACGGCTATCGTGGTTCTATCGATTTTATGGAACCGGCAATGCGCCGACGGAGATAATGTAATTAGCGGAACCACCTTTTTAAGCGATTCAACGTCGAAGAGTTCGGTTCGATGCGCCCGGGAAATTAGAATAATGTCCGGTTGATTTAATTATGTGCTGGTTAAGGCGCGGCGGACCTCGTCCATTCATCCATTCACACCATCGTTCCTCTTGCTTTATACAATGAGGTATAAGTAGATTGCAGATTTTTGTTCGAAGTAAAAATTTCCCGTATTATTTACAAGGTACTGGAACCAAATGAAAATTCGTTTCACCCTTTAATCATTTTAATAAGTCGATGATAATCAGACTGGCAATTTTATGCATTCATAGAAAAACGGATGACCGAAAAATAAACTATGAAGGCATTAGAAGAATTTAGAAATGTTCTTATTCTATTCTCGAGTTATGAAAATTATTGGAAGAGGAAATGCATTTTTAGCTGTTTTTCAATACTTGCTCGTGACAAGTATTCACGGACACCTCGGACCTCCAAAAGTGGTTTCTGTCCCCCACATCGTCGCGCGCAGCCACGCGCCGTATCCGTCAGCCTGAAATCGGCCGTTGTCGTCCTCTCCGGAAATGTCGCGAGGGTTAATTAAATTAACGAGCGTCGTTCGCGGTCTCCACTTGTCCATCGGAACCTATGTTCTCGCATTTCCTGACCGGACAACGCGCACGGATCTTGAACGATCGCGTCGAAGACATCGAATCCTCCGGAGAGATGAAGGGAGTGGGGAGAAAATCACAGGGAGTGTTCGACGTGATAATAATCGGGCCGTCGACTCTCGCCGCGTTTCCTAACAGGTCATCGAAACACGGGGAAAATAACAATAGTCGAGAAAGAAAGAAGAAAAAGCGAAGGAGGACGGCAGCGGCGAGCGTGGTGGGGGGATGAAGTAGTCGAGAACCTATTCGGGGGCTTAAGTAGAATCGTCTACTAGCGGCGAAGGGTCGTGAAAACAGGGTTGCGCGGGGGTGGGGATCTGCGGGTGGTGGTGGTGGTAGTGGTGGTAGTAGTAGTGGTAGCATCGACGGTGGTTCCCCGGCTTTTTCTTACACGGTTTTCCAGCCTCTACCTCTATAGCGGCGTCCACCAGCGGCGTTGCCCGGCGCCACGTGGTGGTGGAGGGTGGGCCACAGCCAACGGGAGCGTACCACGAGCCACCCTTTCCTCTCGATTCCACCCCTCCGCACCCCCTCGCGGAGGATGGTATGCCACGGCCACGCCTACCCTTCGGAATCACCTCTACCTCGTCGACGTCACGACTTATCACCCTCTCAGCGATGGTGGTGGCCGCCGCACGGGGGTTGCCAGTCGGCCCGGCGCGGCGGAACGCTCGAAGAAGAGGAACCAACGCGAACGGAGAAGGAAAAAAAATAATGAAATGAACATCCGCGGCTTTTCAAGAGTGGGGAATCCCGGAATTATTATAAGAGTTTCGCTCAGGGGTGCGAGAGAGGAGCGAACCTCTGCCTCGACTTATATAAATTGAAGCCAGATTCGGCCGCTCCACCCGCCAACCCCTTATTCCGAAGGGGGAAAGATTCGTTTTGTACCGGAGGCGGATAATTATTCATTCATCTAACCGCCTCGGAATGGGATATCAAAGTTTCAGAATGGGCGAATAATAAGGTTTTCGAGCGCAAACTGTTTTTCCAGCCTCCGTACCCGGTAATTAATTGACCCCCCCCCCCCCCGGATCGTTCCTCTCGCTCGTGCGACGATGCCTGGCCGTTTATGAGATTAGCAATCGATTCTTCTGCACATGTAGATCTTTATAGACTCAATCCATGCACAAAAATTTAGATATGTCCGATCAATTGAGTTGATAGAAGTGAACAAAGCACGTGGCAGTCGCTTGAGTGCGACAAAGTTGGAGTTACATTTCTCGGATAATTGACAAACATGATACGCTCGTGCTTTGTTTATCTACCCTAACTTGTCTCGAAATTATCTCTGACTTGCGCTTTGCACGAGCGCTCAAGCTCCGATCAGCATCGACAGAATATTTCTCATCCGGTTTAATAACGTTAAAGTTTCTCGCCACGCGGCGACCCAATAAGAAGAACGCGATCGTTAAATATTTCTTTCCTCCGGCGAATTTGCTGAATCCATAACCAACGAGCCTCAATTAACCTTTGCAATTAATATACTGGTAAGGGGGAGGGGCCAGTGTCAACGGGATGGAAGCTACGAGCCTCCCACTCCTCCCCCCCTTCGCGATATTACCCTAATTTGCATCTTTGAACTTTCCTAGAGTCGTGCCGGGAACTTCTTTGCGCTCCGTCGCCGGAATAATGCTAATAAGGGGGCCGGCTCTTACAAATTGATATTTAAGCGGTAAGTTCTACAACCGATGAGCCGCCGGGAAACCGGGATCAAATTGTTCCCGCAAACATGTAAAGTAGCAGCGATAATCCCGGCGACTCGTACGAAGTTCAATATTCACGTAACAGGGACAATCTGTTTCGAGAAGGGACGGGACCGAGGAAGATGAAAGTCCTGGAAACGAAAATAAAAATAGCTGTCGATTCGACACGTTTTTCACGGAGCGCAACAATCTCGCCGGATATCGTGAAAGGGAGGAAGGTCGGAATAAGAGGGAAGCGAACGGAGCTCCTCGTCTGGCTAGGATAATCGTGGGGTGGCTAAGTAATAATATTATTCTGATAGGGGGCAGTTATAAGCATATGACGCCACGGACTTACGTCTTTCATCCTATAAAAGTCCACCCCCACTCGTGCGTGTGTATCTCTCCCATCGTCGACGCGTTCAACACATCGGACGGACAATCATACGCCTGTGTCGCGTTTATTGTTGTACACATTCGATATGAGGAATCGCGCGTGAAATCGGCTTTATTAGACGCGTCCACCCCTCAATAACGCAGCATTAAGTACACGTATCGACTTCTATACGTCGTTCTAATAACTCGTTATTGCTGCGCCGTAACTGGAGCGAAATTGAACCGATTTCTATCGATGATGGAAATGTTACGGCCGATCCGCACGAATGCCTGGTAATTGTATTCGCTGAAACCGATCAAGAAGTTAAATAAACGGCAATGCAAACGTACAGATAAAACAGTTTTCACTAATGATCTAAATTGAATATGTTTTTCGATCGTAATTTTGGTAATTAATATGTGATGATATCGGCGCACAGATTCGATCAATGATGAAACACTAGCAATTTTGCAAATTAAGTCAAACAGTCAACGTTTCGATCCTGATGTGGATCATTCTCAAGAGTAATTTTTGCGTCTGAAAATGATTAGTGAATTTAACTAATGATCACACCACAAGAATATCCGAGTCAAAATTAGAAATCGAAAGATTCCGTTATAGTGAAAAATCAGAGAACTTTTTCAACTACAAATGAAATGGAGTAACACGGTGGTTTCTGCATACAGTCGAGAAAATGCAATAAAACTATCCCAAACGTTCTTCTTCCGCGGGTTTCCATTTCCTTAAATTATTCAACCGAAACGCGCGCCCCTTAAATATTCACGAGTGCAAATTTATCCCATTAGTTCGGATCATTAGGGGGCGGGTTTTAATTGTCCTCATACATCCGGGACCGGCGGACTCGCGTCGATGTATTTATTTTTTCGGTAACAAACGATCGAAGCCGTAGAGAACTGTGAAACCGAGCGCAGCCTCGCGCGAGAAAGACGTATCGAGTGAGTAAGTTGTTATAGAGGTGGGTGGGTATATAAATTGTCACCTAGCAGTCGCACGTAGGGGCTGTCGCTACGGGCTCGAGATTGCTTTGTTTGGGATAAAGAACGGTAGGAGAGGAAGTCGGTGTAGAAGGATAATAAAGAAGAAAAGCGGCGGAGAGAGAGCGAGCAGGCGGGGGGTCGGAGGGATGCGAGGGGAAAAATCCGATATCTCGGTGAAATGAGAAGTTCGCCGCTATATCGATGTACATACCCTCGTATACACATCCTCGAGAAGAATTCACAACTTCTTTCGCTCTCTGCGTTCCTCCAAAGCCGTGCTCGCTGGATCATCTTGGCACGTAACCCAGAAGATAGAACCCAATGATCGAGAAGATAAATAACGATTGAAATTCCCTATGTTTTATGTGGTTAACAGCTGCACGGTTCCTTCCCGAAGACGGAATTTCCACCTTCGATTTGACCACACAGCAGCGCACTGAAATAATCATCTATCCTTGTGTGTATGTATGTATGTGTTCGTCATTTCTGATTCCAGGTTTTTGACCGTTTTTAGGAAACTTCAATCATTATTTTCTGCCAGTGGTTATCTAGTAGCCTTTGCAAATGTGTGAAATAGAATTGTTTACAGTGTTTCCAAACGATCAAGAATCAGTAAAAAATTTATTCAATCGTGATGAGGAACGAATAAGGGTTAAATCGGTGTATCGTTTTCCAGAAACGTGCTCCACCGACCACATCGAGATCAAACAACGCGTCCATGGCTTTCGAAAAGCGTCTTATTCAGCAAAGTACCATTCCGCAAAGTCCATTGCAGCGTGCCGGGCACGAGGCGAGCAATAATGCAGATTTATTTAAAAAGTCGCAGGTGTTGTTCCGCGCGGCGACTCGCACGTCGGCTACATACGTTACAAGTCCGCGGGAAAGGAGTGTCGTATTCGGCGGTCACGTATGTCGTTCAGAAGCGAATGTAACGGAGGTGAAAAAAGGAAAGCGGGCCGTTCCGCCGTTCGCCGAGCTGTTCTGAAAAGATCGACGCGGCAAAGGGTGAGAAAACAATTTCCAGCCCGCTCGTGCCCGGCCTTCGAAACAGCGCCGCGGCGCTCGACGACGCTCATAGACACGTTCCGTGGCGATTTCGCAACGACGCGCCTCGCGGAGCTTGTGCGGAACCTTGCGAAACGTTGCGGAGCTGTGCGAAACCTTGCAAAGCGAGGTCCGCCAGTCAAAAAGCCGCTCGAGCTGCCTTTAAAAAAGCTTCGCGCGTTCGCGAGCATAGTTCAGGCTGCGAATCGGCACCACTGCGAATGCTTTTCCCAGTCCCGTCGTGTTTTCAACCCCCACACCCTCCGAACGTGCGCCTTGCCGACTCTTTTATGAAACGATCCAGGACGGATTAAATTTTTGAATTATTTACAACCCACCGCTTTCGTGCCCGCCCTTAAAATCGCTCGCGAAACAATTCTCCGGTGATGATTGCACATTTCGAAACATTGAAAATGGAAAACGGGCTCTTGTTTTTGCTAGAGGCGTTCTTATACATACGTTGCTCTTGGTCGTTTCTATCTAACGTCTCTTTTCACGCTTCACGATCCAAAAAACTTTTGCAACTACAAGTGAATTAAAGTAGCAGTTTGTAGTTTCGCTGGCATTGATTAAATAATTTTGAGGGTCGGTATTCGCCACTTGACGTGTCAAACAAATTCGAAAAATATCGTGACCGCAATCGTAAAGTTTGATCCCCGGCTAATAAACCGTCCCGAGTTAGCTAAAATCAAAGTCAAATAGAACAGTAGGTCCGCGGGCCAGTGCCCGGAAACTTTCATAATTAATCGCAGCGCATCATAAATTGCGCATTAGAAACAGGCATCGAGCGGTCCCGATTTCGTATTAATCTAGCAGGCGAAGTCGCCCCGCCGCGCCAGCAGTTTGTACTCGTCCGAGGAAAATGAACGGTGAAATTACAGGCTGTCCATTCTAACGGGGGTGTATCAAGGCGCCGCCGTTGCAAATTGTTTCGCCCGCCAGGAACCTTTCCAGTTTCCGCTTGCTGCGGTGTGTGTGTGTCCCGTGTGACACTTGAACTCTCGCCTACACATACACGCATACTAATGCTCGGACACATCGTACAATCATACAGTAATAGCACGGAATTGTTAATACTCCTTACTATTAAAATAGATTCTGGATTTCATTTCTGGCCTACTCTAAATCCAACAAAGAGATAATGAAACCAATACTGAAAAGATAAAACTTATTATAACAGCTATTCCTTTCATTCAATGATGTCAATAAATTAATTACAAATGCTTAGGACCACAGGAGGTTAAACGGCGCGGGGTAGAAAACGATCCGGATACTTTTGTGCAGTGATGTACCCTGAAGAGCAATCGAGTGTCGGAAAGAGACGGCAAAGAGAGAAACGAGAGAGCGAGAGGGAAGCTACAAGGAGATAAAAGGAGAGAGTGAGAAGGGGGAGAGAGAGGATAGTACACAAAAGGAGCGAAAGAGAACGGGAGAGAGACAGAGCAGAAGGGTTCGTGTTAATTAATAGCACGTCACACGCGTTGCCCAGCTAAAATCTGTCTCCGCCTCTGGCTTCAGCGTAATGTTTCCCGTTTCTCTCTCGCTCCCTGTCTTTCGACCTCTTCTGTCCTTTCTATCCCCGCGTTCCTTCGTCGTTTTCCGGCTCCGTTCCTCTTCGGGGCGCGTTTCCACGACGCGATGCGACGCGACACAAGCGGGTTCACACTTGCCCCCGCCGCGCCGTGTGTGTACACGCGAGCCGGGCGCGCAACCGGGTACGAACAACCGGCGCTGTTCTTGCCATTTCGGCATCGTTTGACACACACGAAGGATTATATGCGTTCCCGCTTTACGTGTTTCATTATGCAACTTTCCGCGCGCGAAATTAATTACGCTGTCACCGCTCGAGAGCCGCGTTACCCCGTTACTTACGCCGTTACAAAGGGGAACAGCTCGTAAACGAGTCGAGAGAGTTTAATCGATGATGCGACCCCTTTCTGCGGGACAGGCCCAGGCCTCGCGACCCGGTCAGTTCGTGATTCGACTTTTACACCACCGTTCCCGGAAACCCAGCTTCCCCTTGATCGAAACATGTTTCTGATGAAGGTGGAACACCATGGCGGTGGGTCGGTCCCTCGATGAGACGCCACGAAAAATTTACGGGGGTGGAGTAAGTGGAGACCTTGGTGCGAGAACCAGGCAAGTCCATTTTTCAGTGAAATATTACTTTGTCCCAAAAGTTTTTTTCGGAAACACAAAAATCAGAGACAGATTCATAATTTAAATAATTGCTTGACAAGACGTATAAAATCGTTCAATTTGTATCGGTAGTTTTATTTTGTGATTACATTGCTTCGAATTTCCTTGTCGATAACGTCATTACCCAAGAGAACAAGAAAATTGATATCTACAAAATGGAATTTCATCGCTGTGGAAGGGATTAATACCGTAAAATTGCTGTTTGATTTGAAACGATCGTATTCCATATTCCGGCGGTGCCGTCTTGAAGCGTTCGTCGGTCTCGTTTGAAAATAAGCAGCGCTCGTTCCCGAGTAAATTAATAAAACTACAGACGAGCGATATCGCATTATACACCGCAGTTTAATTAACCTCTGCGGCTCACTCGTTCGCTTAATATTTTGCGTCCGCGGAACAGCGAAGCGGGGAGGAATTAATTAAACACAGGAAGAACCGGGGAGTAACTATGAGTCGCGTCCGCCGGTTAGTCTCTCGTTAGAGGGAGGAGGGTTGTGGACGAGTCTGACGGGGGGGGAGGGGGAGTGAGATTTAAAATGCGGTTTTTCTGCCAATTACACGCAATATCGGGTAAGCGAGAACCGACCGCGATGGATACAGAACGGGGGGGCCAAGTGCTAGGATGATGCGGTCCGCAGGCCTTTATCGAGCAGGACACGAACGGGGATTCTGTGGTCCATTCACAGCATCCGCGTTGACGCTTTGATCATTTGTTTCATGGCGGGCGATGAAAGCGTCGGATGAAGGCGATGACAGCTAATGCGCTGCGAGGGGCTTGCCGCGGTGTTTTCACGGCGGTCAAATTCGAGTTTCCCTCTGTGTCTTTCTCTCTTCTTCCTTCCTCTCCGCTCCCCACCCCCCACATGTTCCGCTTCGGCCCCGCGACTTTAAATGACATTGGCCCGAGCCCGTTCCCCCGGAGCGACAAAAACCCACCGCGTGTCCACGATTGTCGTTGACACGTCCATTAGAGAGAAAATAATATCGGCGAGTGCGAACAAACCGCGGGGCACATGGAACCACGCGGGCTTTTTTCTCCTTACGCGATTGCTGCTCCTCTTTGCGCGTCCATCGCAACGCATTCCGATTGCATTCAGAAATGTGACGTAATTTCCGAACAGTTTATCTACCGGAAGCCTATTCACCCTCTATCGCACGAGGTTCTTTTTTATGTATAAGATGTATTTATAAAGGTCGCATTTACTTATATTTTATGTGCATGCATATATGGGTAACATTTATATTTTATAATAAAAAAGTACAAGTTTAGAAATACAAATAGAAATTAACACTTTGTGATCCATTTACTAGATCGAACTTTTCGTGGCTGTCAACATGTTGATTAATAACTAGACTGCGGATCTTTATGCAAAATAAAAATGTTTTGCATTAATTGTGGGCAGCAGGGATAACATACAAAATGATTTCATCCCTTAACTACTTTTTTATATTAACAGTATAACATTCTTGAATTTTTTGAATCTTTTACTGTTTCATATTTCACTCAACCAATTTTTGCATAAATGCATAAATATCCGCAGTCTCTTAATAGCTAATAACCAACCGAGCTTTACTAACGATTAAACCCGGGGTATAAATTTCTATCGAACAGTATCGAAGAAACCTGCGATTTCAACGCGACCCCTTTCACGCGCCATCCACTCTTAAAATCCGTCCGAGAACTAGGCGGACGGTCTCCGTGCAAACGTTCCCCGGCAGGAGGATATATCGTTTCCCGGACGACAAACAATTTTCCTCGCCGCGAATCCATCGTCAATAAATTCAGCCGTGCACGCGCGCCGCAGGAGCTATTATATTCAGAAAGTAGAAAATCGGTTCGAGTCGCGGAGTCGTTCGCGCAAGTTCGTCGGGGGTGGAGTGAGGGCGATAGGTGAGGGAGGCCGTGGGGATGAAGAAAATCGTAGAATCAAATATCCGGTGTGCTTTCACGGTACGCTTCCCTAATTTGTATTGCGTATGGCAGCGGTGCCGGGATATTAGGGGCAGTTATCGCAACGTATTGCTCCTAATCGTTCCACCGTGGCGGTGTGTGGAGCTACTGAGGGCGGCGGATAGAGAGGCGAGCGTGAAACAGAGAGACCGTACGGTGGTGCGGAGGGGTTGGAGTGTGGGCGGCAGGGAGAGCAAAATGGAAAGAAGGAGAAAGGAAAGGGTGCGTCGAGGGGCGAGCTCTCTCGCGAAAGAGAGACGAAAAGTGAGGGTGTGCACCGGTCGTCTAGAACGAGATGGAACAAGGGTGGTCTGGGGAGAGAATGAGAGAGAGAGAGAGAGAGAGAGAGAGAAAAGGGGGCAGACGGGAGGGGGTGAAAAGTGGAGACGAAAGGCAGAGCGAGACAGAGAAAGAGAACGATCGGGGAACAGAGCGTGCACTGGTGCTTTTGACAGGCCGATGAATTGAATAATCGCAAGTCGAGTCGAGGGGGTCCGCCGAATCTCAGTCCCCAATACGTCGGCGTATTATAGATATAGATACCCGCGGCCGCGCGCGCGTTCGTATGCGTCCCCGTGGCTCAGGGTGTACACCGTACACTGGTACACCGTCGGAGCTGATCACGGATTATCAGGTTTGTGGAAACAAGCCTGCCGAGTCGAGGGTTAACGATATTATCGCGTACACCCCATGCGCATAGACACTTTGACGTTTCTCGTCGATCGGCCCTCCGCTTGTCGGCCAGCTCGCAGTTTCCACCGACGAGCTCGGTCCACGGTACACTGCGATCATAAGAACGATGCTAACATCGCCAACGATACAGACCAGGAATTTGTTTGCCGTATTCATTGGTCGTTGTTTCATCGACGAGCGATACGATTGATCCTCTATCGATGGAATTATTTGGAATTTGGAAAATTTCGATTAAGGCCTTGTCTGCGGCGAGATTCCCGTGCAGCGCATGACTCGAAACGCTATCGTTCTTTTTGTTCAAGTGGGACTTTAAAAGGGGTATGTTTCATTTGTCAGATTCGGATTCTATTTACTGACTCCTGTGCGTATTATCTGTAGCCACGAGAATAACTGTGGAATCAGATACAGTGGGTGCTGAAATTATTAGGGCGGCTGTGCGACTAATGTGTTTTCATCGCGAACAATTTTAATTAACTCCAACAGGATGAAGAGAGTACATGCGAAAACTATGTACGAACTAAATTCTTATCACTCGACAAAATAGCCTCTGTAAATCGTGGTAGAGAATTTACGTAGGATGTATGCAATCATTTTGAAATTGTTAATTTACGGTTATTACCGCGTTAAGATTAAAACTTTTGAACCTGGAAATAGCAAAGAAGCTGACTAAATTGAAATTTGAGTTTATAACTCGGACATACACTGGAAGGTTTGCGCATTAAAATTTGATAGAAACGTACGAAGAATTAATTTTCTATTTAATTTAGTGAACTCTTTGTTCGTAGAAATGATGTATATTTATACAAAGATTGCAATAGGGTAGCCTGGAAATAGAATTTAGCGAAATGAACAGAATTTCTCATAGTTTATCTGTAAAAGATCTTTTACTAATTCATAACTATTGAGTGTATTGGCAAAGATCGGTCGCGTACATGTGACCACCCTGTACATACCGTATAAGTAGTGTGCATATTGTGGCCCGGAATGAAAATAAATTGGATTTGCATAATGCATTAATTCGTTGAACGCGAAGATTCGCGAATCACACGGTTCAACAGTTCCTGAGCTCTTAGCGGGCGTCTGGCTCGCACGTGGCCTCTTCACTTTTGCCGCTTCTGTTTTGAACGTGTACCCTGCGGGAGGTACCACGATCCTATAATGCGTGGGGCTCGATTTCTTATTGTAAGCACACGCGAGTAGGGCGAGAGGGTGATCGAGGAAGCGGATCTGCTTGCTTTGAAGTCTCTCGCACGCAAACGAAAATACTATCGGATGAACCGGAGAGGATGGAACGCGTCAACCCCTAACGTCTTTCGCTTAACCTACTGACCAGCATCATTAGATTGGATATTATGCATTCATGGCAACAATCAGTCTGCGAAACACCAAGCAGTGGATATGTCAGACGAATTAACACGAATTAACAAAAAACAGACCAATACTGTGCACATCAGACCGCACAAACGAAGTGGAAACATCTATGGAGATTGCACACTTGTCTGTTCGGCTTCCCTGAATTTACCCGAATAACGTTTCATCTCGGAGCGTGACGGATCAGACTCAAAGAAGTTTTCACTTCAAAAAATAATGAAAATCAGAAAAGTTTTGTCATTGGATCGATATTGTGGGACACAGTCGGGTTAGTGAGGGAAATTTTTCACACATATCATGCACAGTTCTCTCACATACAGAGTCACCTAACGTTGACACCTCAAATATCTTTGTTGTTTTAAAGATAAAAAATTTTTGTTTTTACGTGATTTTTTTAGAGATATGAAGTCACCTTCATTTTTTTAATGGAAGCACCCTTTCTTAAACATATACAATGATAGTCCCTCTCATTAGGAATTCAGTGACTATAATTACCCATGCACGTATAAACTTTCTAAGTAGCTCCTAGTCCATATAACAGACACAGAACATTATCATTTTGCATCAATCATTAAAAATTTGCAGTCTACTCGTTAATCACACACTAATTTTCGAAGCCCCTTATTTGTAGACTTCATACTTAGGCTTTAAAAACAACGAAGATGTTTGAGGTGGCAACGTTAGGGGACGCACCCTGTATATCGAGACATTATTGTATTGCGAAAGAAGGTTTATGCAGTGAGCTAATACAAGTAGAAACGGCGAAAGATGAAATCCAGAGAAAAATGTATAGGCATGCACTCTCGGCAGCAAATTCGATCCCGGTCGAAAGGGGTTGGTATGCGTGCGTGTACCGTGAAAGGCGATATGTTACAAGCAGTCAGACCACGGTTTAGGTTTAGGTAGGTACTGGCTCCTGGCTCGGCCCGGATACGTACGGAGAATGAGAATGGGTGGAAACCAGTCAGAGAGCGAGCCGAGCCGAGCCGAGGTGAGTCGAGTCGAGTCGGGTCGAGTCGAGTCGAGCGTCTGGTGCGTTTGACGTTGATACCACGATAAGATGAAAGAGCCTCGAAGCTTATATCCGACCTATATGACTGTATTGTTGCGCACGTCTAAGCATAACGTAATGCGGTGCCGATACACACGCTGATATATATTTCAGACGTGGTATTTGCTCTTTATCCGATGGGAGAGGGATAACGGACCCCTCCGGGGGATGGCTGAAGATATTCCTGGAACAGATCGGAAACAGATTCGATTGCGATCCATTTCGTGATGGATCTGGCAATTAAGGGGCTCTTCTGGTCTAAAGCGGCGCACAGTGGTCTGAGAGCGGCGAAAACCCCATGTTTTCAAGTGTCTTAAAAAATCAGATTTGAACGTTTCAAGGATGAATCAGTTCAAAATCCAAATTCACTTTGTTGTAGAACATCTTAACACATTACCGACCGGTGATTATTGCATAATTTTGAAAAATCTATGGTACATGGCTAAACACTTTTTAATGGACCTTCAATAGCGACAGCAATTTTCATCGTGAACTAACAAGTCACCCTCAATAACGTGATCTAATAGTTTCATTTAAGATTGCAATCTAAAAGAAAATTTCTATGCTTTCTTTTGGTACAGCATAATTATTGAAAATCCTATTAATAGGCTTCCGGTAAGTGAAGTGTTATATTCGGCCATGCTAAGCATACCTAGTTTTCAGCATAAATTTAAGCGCATGTTTGAAGAAAAAGAAACCGTACGCGCCTGTAAAAATAGTATTGTTAAAAATAATTTTTTTTCTGACTTACTTCGAGTACCAAGGCCCGGAAAAAATCGCGAAAAATATATATTTTTAATTTTTTCGAGCAGTATTACATGTAATGCTATTAAACGTGGATAAGAGCAACGTTAATTAAGTTTGAAAGACGATATTTCTCTTGCACCAACGTGCGCCACCGTGCTCATGGAAAAATAACGTTTGCAGATATCTAACAATAAGTAAACAATAAATGCAAGGTTCAATTGCGGTAACCTGTGGCTCTGGGTCTCATGAAATGTCGGTGAAGAACCTCGTCAAAGAACGCTCCGCTTCCGGGAACATTTGATGGTTCGTCGCGTCGTACGTTATATTTAGATTGCATTATACATATCTCATTTTAAATTAATTTTTTTATATTTAATTTAAGTGTAAAATTTATTATGTATTATTACTTTATTACATATTTTTTAACTTATTTATTATTTTTCGTTCCCATTTTTCAGACCACTATGCGTCGTTTCGTAGGCCTTGTTCGGAGTTTGTATCTAGCAAAGATCTTTAAATCTGCAGTCTTTTATTTTGTATTCATTTTATTTCATATTCTTCCTCATTCATAGCTGCTAATCCACCTGAATCCTGATTGATACGGATCGCCGTCGTGTCAAATCTTCGCCTTTCTCGTTCGATAAATACTATTATGAACTTCGCAATAATCGTTCTGTACACCCCGCAATACGAACGTGTATGAACAACGCGAAAAGTCATTTAGAAACTGGACGGTGAAATTTGTGAGTACCTCAGACGAACCAAGCGTCAGCGAAAAGCTAAATTAATTTATTCAAATATTTCCTTACACTGGTCTAGCGCTGTTATAAGCTCGGGTAAAATTTTATGTTGAATTTAATTAAATAGCTGCCTTTCTACTATGCGTTTGCCGTTGTCAAGGGATTAAAGAACAAAGTCTATGACGTGTTTGGTAACCAGGCTCGCAACAGTTACTTCCGTATTCATGATTTCCCAGCGAGAGAAAAAATTACAAACCCGGTAATCATAACGCATAAAAACGAGATTTGTCGAGTAAAAATTCACTGTTAAATCTTCATCGTTCATCTGATTCGATGTTACAAGGCAGGGGTAGAGAAATCCCTTAATCGCTTGTGAAAGGTTCATTAGCCAATTGCGAGTTTCGAGGCGAAGATAATAACCGCGTTAGCATCCGGAGGGTGATCGATCTGGAGCTCGGGTTACAATAAAGTTTTACCGTTTGTCAGTTAGAGGGCCGACAATTCGCGCAGATACGCGGCGGAACAAGAGGAACATCGTCTCGCGGAGGGAGATCCATCGGCGAATCACATTTAACCGGCATTTAATAGGACCACGGAACATTGGTTAAACAAGCAGAGACGAGACCGGCCGGGCGTAACGTTACGCAGGTGGGCAAAACGATACCAAACGAAACCGAAAAAAAAAGAGCGGGGAAAAAATAAAAAAAGGGCGGACGATACGCAAGCGCGAGGGATTGCATTGTAGAATTGCGCGTATACCTAACGTCCGATTCACCTGTTTTCCGGCGTTTCGCCGATTGGCTGCCGTAGAGCCGTGTTGTTTCGTTCCTTCGTTTTTCATTCGGCCGGTCGAAGTGAAAGAGAGAAAGAGCGTGGGCGGTTCGTTTATTTAAACTGCAGGTGCCAGTGGAAAAATGCAGTCTCCGGCACCGTGAACCATCCCCGCAACGCATTCCCACACAGAGACACAGAGACGTACACAATCGTAGACCCGGTTTGTGCAGGTACGAGCACGGGAAACGTAGAAAGAGGGACATACACATCGATGCAGCCTGCGGCTGACGAGCGACCGAACAACAAACGCCACCAGGAAAACGTGGAACCGCGGCTGATTGCGGCTTGAAAATCAAGCCAAACCCATTGTCGGGACGTTCTATTAGTTTTCCATTTACCCGTGACTCTGCCCCGCTCTCGTCCTGTCAATCTATCCGGCTCTTTTTTTTCTGTATCATCTTAATCCCCTCATTTGAATCGCAAGAGTATCGTTCCGCTAAAAATCACCGAGGTAAATGGCCTCGTTCACGAGCCACGCCACGGTTCTAACCGGTTGCCGTGTTCGTTTCAGCAAACAGTTACGTATAAATATTTCATTTTAAAGTATTTCCATTCTTCGTTCGATCATTATCGGTTTGTCTTCGATGTTCGGTCACGTATTTAACAGTGCGAACATTAAAATGGTCAGAAAATGTCTTTTTAGATTACTAAACTTTAATGGAACAGACTCTTTTAATATTTAATTAAATAGAATGACGTAATAGAGATGGTAACCGTTGAAAGACTGAGCTGTCCGGAGGTTATGAAACATCGAACAGGTGCAATCAAAAAGCCATCGAAATAATATCTTATGGAAGTGTTCGTTTCGCACGAGATCCTAAAACTGGCCATTTTCTATCCTCGTTCGCCCCGGGACGCTCCAGTTCTTGAACTGTCGGCCATTTCGAACCGTACGATCGGAAGAATCATCTGCAACGGATTACAAGTAACATCCGCTGATAATGGTCCGATCGGGACTGCCCCTTGGAGTATCTTGAAGGACCCCACGGACGAGATGTTTCATGGGAAGGTCAAACGTACGGTATTATAGTTGCTATCTATCTTCGCGTATGTATGTCGCATGGCAGTCAGAAACACTCGTCCAGAAACGTCACCCGCACGCCAGGTCTATAAAGGATTTCTATGGATTGGTCGCGTGCCACCAAGTGTATGGCCCGACGAGATGTATGCAAGTAAGAACCGCTGTCTGCGTTTAATCTGCCAACGATTACATTCTGGATTGATGTAAGTGGGCCCCTTTCACCAATCGTACACCATACTATCGACCAAATCACTGTCATCGATAAGTACGGGCGCATGACTGAGGCAGATCAATAGTTACAATGGCCATCAGAACTCCCGTTGATGATATTAGCTGTGCGAATTAATCCGTGGCCCTCGCAATCAATTGCAATTTTGAATCTTTATTTTGAATTCCAATTTTTGATTCCCCGTTACCATATTAGCGATTCATTTGTTACTTGTAAAATCAGTATGGAGGACCATATTGATGGAAATATTGATCGTCTAGCAGCGTATTGAAGCGTCCTATCAATATTGACGGATATTGATAGAAAATCATATTTTCTGTCAATATTGAAGAACCGTTTGAACGTCTAGGAGGTTCATTGTCAATATTTCCTTCAATATCAGTTGCTTGTGAGTACGTGGCGGCGCAGCGTAAGGACGACAGCGGATTTCTCCGCTCCGTGAATCTACAATTGGGTGAAACAAACAAATTTTCTATGACAGCGTTATTAGACTCGGGTAGCCCTGTAAGTTTTATTAAAGACAATTTTTTACCGAAAGATATTCCTAGAATTACACTATGGAATTAAATTATGGTTCGAAATTTTGACAACAGGCCCGGTGTATGCACGAAACTGACGCCTCGGTATAATTAAGGACGTCGACGGACACCAAATTTCGCAAATTCCGTACCGGAATATACAACCGATGGCTTCCTTCCTAGGTCGATGGATTACGCGTTTGATTAAGGTAGTATTATTCTTCGAATTACGATATTGGATGTGTGTGCGTGTGTACGGATGGAGAGTGCGAAATTCTTTATACAGGGTGTCCCAAAATTCCTTCAACAGCCGGAAATGGGAGGTTCCTGGCGTCATTTGAAACAACATTTTCCTTTGCAAAAATGTTATCCGCGGCTTTGTTTAGGAGTTATTAACGAAAAACACGGACCAATCAGAGCGCGACCTAGACGCGAGTTCGCACAGCCGGGCCGGCGCGCCAACTGTCTATTGGCCGACTGTGCCAACTCGCGTCTAGGTCGCGCTCTGATTGGTCCGTGTTTTTCGTTAATAACTCCTAAACAAAGCCGCGGATAACATTTTTGCAAAGGAAAATGTTGCTTCAAATGACGTCAGGAACCTCCCATTTCCGGCTGTTGAAGGAATTTTGGGACACCCTGTATAGAGTGAAAAGAAAAATCCAAATCCATTCCTGACGCTAGGTATCTCAATGTTATAGAAAGTCTTTGGTTTGCAGGGATAGCTTCGCGCATAACAGTGTCTTTTTTATGGATGTTGGGCCTAACTAGCTCTAATAAAGTTTGAAAGCTTTCTTCGTCCATTCGAAGAAAATTTTTGTAGTCGTCCGGTTCTGTAGAACGCAAAAAATTCAGCAAATGTTCGTGTGTAAAGTGGCTTCTCAGCTTGTACCACTCTTTGGACCAGCGTCTATTTCTCTTTCTCTTTGATTTTTTTTTGTTCGCACAGTGAAAGAGTCAATGCTAGAAAACCCAAATCCGAACTGGAAAACATTTCGAAATTCACGGCAAAAACACCACTGAAACAGCTCCGACCATGCAGCACGAATATTTTTGCCAGAATTAGTATTGATGAGAATATTCATGCGTTTATATTGAATCATATAGATGCGCGCTTCGATATAGAGCGTTGATATTGACGCGAATGTTGACAATATTAATGATCGTGTAGGGGCCCCTATAGAAACTTATCAACAAATTCAAGAAGAAAGGGCTACGAATTCATTTGAACACCTTATAGATCCAGCTAGAGAGATGATTTATCTCTTCCTTTAAATTCTATGGATGTTTCCACAGTTTCGGCATTTGATCATGTTTGTCGTAAAAGCGTAAAATCCGTCTACCAATAATGTTACTATGTAATAAGACGTTCTTAATCGTTTAAAAACCGTTTGAACACAGAGAAGCTAATTTCCCAGCAAGTCTAAGGCGAGTCTAACAAATTTTCCCGGAATAATCGCGAGTATGAACGGCACGAGAGTTATGGGAATCTTGGGAACCAGCGAGTACAAAGCACGGCAGCTTGTCTCCGAGTGAAGCGACATTACGAGCATCATCCGGTTCTTTACATCGGCAATAAAAAGTTTCCGCGACATTAGGTATCTTGCCGCTGTTTCGTGAGCGTTACCTGGCGCGCGCGAAAAGCTGGTTATGCTAATTCGCGAGATCCGATGCGGGCCCAGCCTCGGATTCGTCCTCGTTCGCTTTTAATTACCGAATTATGCGAACCGAAGGGCGGGAGGGGGGCGAAACGGAAGCGCGGACTGTTTATTGCGACTGGCGCGAAGAACACCGGGACCTTAATCGTTCAATCGAGCGAATCGCGGACAAAGAGCTGTCTATTCTTCCGGACAAACGACGGCCCTTTCATTGCGGATAATTAATGTAACGGGAACGGTGTAATTGCTTGTTAATAGGCGTTGCACATCTGCGTCAGGACATTGTCGTCCCGTGCTACGCTGACACCCTTGCGAATTTGTCAAAACTACGCGAGGACCCGACGACAATCGACATCTAGGTCGAGTGCTCGGCGTGTTTACATTTTTTCCATCCGCGTTTTCATATTCAACACATGCCCGGTCTATTCAACAGATTGATCAAATTGTAACGCCTTCTTTCTATGGAGCTCCAGTTTTATTTGGAATATTCCGATAAAAATATCTAAGTTGTGAATTTGATGAATTGACGAGTTGCGCAATGAATTTTTAGACAAACTGGAGCATCCCTCTAGATTGAAATTAGCTTGTGCGATTTGACACAGTGCTTTCCAATCAAGCGCGCCCGTTTACGTCACCGGCATGTGCGACAAGGGGTTAATAGTCGCTCGTTGAATGTCTCAGAAGTGGAATTAATCAATTTAAATGCACCAGGAGGGTATGTCAGGTATTACGTCCAAAGTAGGCTCAAGTATTACACTTCTGACCCAGTCACCAGGATTTGCAAACCCTGAATATGAACAGTGATTTAAATTTCTTTCGCGTTAACGCATTACCAGAATATTACTTTTCTTCTATCGATAGATAATTCTGTAATTTCTACAACGAGAAGTCTCCTAACGTCGGAGAGCACTATTTAGTATTAAAATAACTACGTAAGATTTTGCGAAGCGTTGCAAATTCACCTAGGAACCGTGTCAGAAATGACCCGGTGCTTTAAACGCGAAGAATTTAACCATATAAATTGGAACGAACTCATCTAGATCGAAGCGAAATCGAGCGAATCGACGAGACGTATGAAATTTCTTTTTTCGGCAAGAGCGAGATGATCGTCTTAAGAGTTTGTTCAATTGCATCGCGCCGACGTGACGTGCGCGTGTGCACACAAACGGCAACGCTACAAGCACATTCTACAGAAAGGCTACGGACACAGAGAAGCGGTCTTGGACCTTATACAGCAAAGCTATGCCCCGTGCAACGCGAGTTGGTTGGTTCCATTTGAGTCAGGGTATCGAGGTGTCAATAGCAGCTGCTATGCTACACACAAGACCCCTGACTACGGCACCCCCTTGTTGTATTCACTTCACTTCTTCACCCTTATCTACAGCTCGGACCTGGATACTGGAGGCATATTCATGTCCAGACGGTAAACGAGCTTGAACAGTTGCTAGAATTTTTACCTACCGTCTAGATTTTCCTACAGCCTAACCATATTTGTCGTTATTATTTATATTTTGCAAGTTGAAAACACTAATGTGTAGCATAGGCAGGTACAGCGTATCTAACGTGTTCCTCAGAAAGCTAGAAAAAAGTGAACCTTTTGTTATGCACGCAATTAAATCCTGTCGGTGCGGTGGGTTAATCATTTCTCACAAAGTAATCGATCCGAAACGAGTCAGACTGATCGGAGAGGCGATCCTAGTGTAAAATCCGACGGAGAAAAAATTCGGGGAAGATACAGTCGAATAAAACCGTCGAGCTCGCTCGACTTGCCGGGGTTAACAGGTTCGGATGGAATCTCTCGATAATGTGATCCAATTAAGTGATATCTGCGGCCGTGTACTACAGTCGGTTAGGTGGTTGGGGGCAACGCGATAGGGGTGCATCGGAGCGGTCTATGCAAGTAAGTCAACTCCATTTGGCCGGTATAAAATGCGGTTCCTCCCGGATGCAGCCTCGCACGGTCTCTCGCAAGGTAGGTGGAGCGGCCCCGTTGTTTTTAAGCGTCGGTGACTAATTGGTGATGTCGCGGCCAGGCGTTGAGACACACCCCTCTCTCACTCTCGTCCTCTTTCGGTGCTCACCCTCTCGACCACGCCACCAACGACCCTCTTCTCGTCGCTTCTCTTCGCCTCTTCGCCTCTTCGAGCCCGAGCAGACGCCACCACCTTCCCTTTCTCTCCTGGCTTTCGTGCGAGCGCCTCCTCCAACAACCCCAGAGTATTAACGCGCCCCCGATGCTCTGCACACCTATGACGGAAAATTTCGAGTCTTCTTCTTTCATACCCGCTGTACGACAATGCGCGTTACAACGCTCTGCGGGGACAATCGAGAGGCTCAACACCACGAAAAGGTCTTCCAGTAATTTTTATTTGCCAGGTAATAGTGTTCTACAATGTAAGCCGTCTAGGGTGTGTTTCACGTAGGTCCTTTTGTTAGCGTTAACCCACAAATATTCGGGAACTCTTAAAAAAGCGATAACTTTTTTAATATTGTACTATACGGTTTGAACTTTTTTGGGGAGCTAGAGCGATTAGTTTACTACAGGATGTAAAAAAAAATTTTTCCAAAAATTTGCATTTTACAACTTTTTTATGCGGGCATATATTGAAAATTTTAAAAATACGTTTTGTAGATCATTGTGAATTAAGCATATTCTGAAAATTTCGTCAAGATCGGTCGACGTTGCAATGAGCTACAAACGTTTAAAGATGGTAAAAATTGGAGATTTTCACGATTTTCGGCCTATAACTGCAGATTCTTACATCTTTCAATGCCTGTCGCTTTTTTTCCGCATCAACCGATTTCGATGAAACTTTCACAGTGCATATAATTGACACAGATCTACAGTACTTTCTACTAGTACTTTGTATATAATTCCGACCAATTGCAATTTTCAAAAAAATTTCTTTTCGTATCCTGTAGCAAACTAATTGCTCTAGCTTCCCAAAAAAGTTCGAATCGTATAGCACAATATTAAAAAAGTTATCGCTTTTTTAAGAGTTCCCGAATATTTGTGGGAGTCGCTGTATAATGAAAATTTCGAGTCTCCTTCTTTCATGAATTATTAAGAGGAGCAAAAGAAGGAACACGTCCATCGGTCCATCGGGTCTGAGAAGATCAAACACCCATCAAAAATTCATCTAATAAACACACATTAATTACTAGACTGCGGATCTTTATGCAAAGTAAAAATGTTTGCATTGTTTGCAAGACACAGGAGAGCCAAATAGAAATTTCTTTCTTCTTTTAATTGTCTTATTCAGCTGAAATTAATACACTGATGTCCTTAAATCTTCTTAATTCATCCACCGCTTTAAATTGTACGTGCCCATTTTTGTCATAAATGCATAAAATCCGCAGTCTATTAATTACACATACTGTATAGATTCCAGTCGATTGTACATCGAGCAGTTCTCAATACAGCACCATTTGTAACAGAAGTCGGTTAGTCTGGCGCATTTGTGGGATGCCGGACGTTCACGGATAGGCGAGCTAATAATGGCGGTCGCGTCAGGTCACCAACAATGAGCTTGGCTGGGTGTGAGCAGATTTTACCCCATTTGCCCGAAAAAACCGTCAGGAAAAGTCAATGAAAAAAAATCGATCTTCCACCGTTCGCACCCCTACGAATCCAAGGTACCCTAAAAGTTTTTTCACGTTTTTGGAAACGATCGAAAATTATACCGCCCACTTTTTTTTATTCTCCTTTCACAACCGATCCAAACGATCCTTTTTTTCTGTGTGTGTGTGTGTGTGTTGTGTTTTTTTCGATTCAGTTAGATGATTTTCGAGCCAGAAGATCGCACGGCTGCCAACGTTCATTCGGCATTGTACGAATGGCCCGTGTCATCAGTCATCTTCTTCGGGGTGACCGACAATAATGCGGCATAATAGAATCGGCATAATGCCATTGGCCTTTCTCGCTGACACGAAGCCGAGAATTTTATTATGACACATCGCCTCGTTGTTACGTTCGCCACGTAATTCCTCGCTTTATGATGGATAAATTAACGAGACGATGGACACTTGGGCCACACGTTCACGGGAAACGAGAGAATCGACGCGATTGATCCGTGGACACAAGCTTTTGAATAGAGACCCCCTGTTTGGTTACCGATCTCATTATTATGTGCATGCACTGTTACTCCAGTGACCTATTCAGCAAAAGAACACCAGGTCGTATGCCTAACGTATGTTTCATTAGCGTTTTTCATAGTTGTAATATTTTAGGAAATGCAGCGTGTGCACTCTATGAAATTGAAGAAAGACAAAGAATTCTCATAGGAGGTTAGACAACAATGTGGTAATCACCAGACTGCGGATCTTTATGCAAAATAAAGAATTTCTTTGTAAGTGCGTTGAAAGAATAGAGGCAACGTCAAGTACAGATTCGTTCAAAGATTCTAGCGATCAGAGAACTGTCCGATCACAATAAATCCCGTTCAATGCACGTTAAATATAATCCCCATAACGTTGCGCCCTCTTTTTTCCTGCCGGAGGCGTCGGGGTTACTAAAAGGCACACTCCAATGTTTGACCAAGCTGTGCAAATATAAACGTGTTCGTGTAGATCAGCGGAAGAGGAGGCACGATTCGAATGTGCTCCCAGCCTCCCTGTTGGCAAACATTTTAACAGGATTAGAACACACTTACCGGGGCTAATCTGGCCAAATAGTCCTATGGGAAACCGCAAGGTTTAAGTAGCTGTCATAGAGTTGTCGGTCCACCGGTGATTTACCTTTTCTCTACCTACGTGTTTTCAGCGGAGGAGCCGGCCTCTTCTTGGAAAAACATCGGAAACCTACGGAAAAATAACAGAAACAATAATACTCCTCTAAAATGTTAGGCGGTTTCAAAAGATCACAGCCGTACACTAAACGTACCGAGCCGAAAAAGTAACAGGCACATATGTTGCCTTATAAAAATAACAAGATTTAATTTATTTAGACTTTGCGCGGTTGTTATTGTATTATGTGCTCTAATAAAGATATTTGTTAAATCATTTCTCATGAAAGCATCGTTATAATTTCAATAATTGTAGAATAAAAAATCTAGAACCGGTCATTTGACCGGTCGTGGTAGGTTTAGTGTTAAAGAGATGAATGCAAGATGAATAAAATACTACACCCTGTACAATCGGAGTATTAAAAATTTATTTTGTGAAGCTAGTGCACGATTTACAAGAGCAACATTCTCCAGGCAAATCATAAACAGTCGACAGAGTTCCATTTTGTAAAAGTTTCTCCTATTAAGAAGAAGGTAAAGGTGTCAGGGAATAAATGTCTTCCATAAATCCGCCGCGCGGAGCTACAACGGTGTAACGCGTTACTACGAATTACCCGTTATTATATCTAATTTATTTCACAATATCTTTCGCCTCTTGCTGATTTTATGCTTCATTTCCACTGTTATAGGATTAATCGCTGCTCCACCACGCAACACGGAAACACATGCATGATTTCACATTTATGCGGTGCGCGTTCGGGCACGCTGCGCTGGTCGTCAAAAATGTCACGAGCAAAATGGTACAAGTTTTCTAGTGTTATTAGCGCCTACCGATTTCACGTGCACTCCGGACTCGTGAATTGCTTGTTGTTATTACTTCGCGTTTCTCAAATTTCTATTTCTAGTGGAATGCCGACTAATGTACAATGCGATCAAGTATATTCAAATTCGGAAAATATTTTCCGAGAACTGCACAATGGCGTAACAAGAATTAGATGCAATGCTCGATTTTGCTCGTTTGGCAGCTATTTTACCACGTTTTTATCAACTCGCTTTCTTGTCTATCTGTTTGTCTGTTCGGTGCAAATTTTGCAATTAATTTTAAACTAACTTCCCGATGAGCTAGAAACTTGAAACTTTAAACATAGCTCAGAACTGGATGACAATACAATATTAACTCGCTTTCTTGTAAGTGAGTTATATATTTAAAATTGATAACTAAGAAGGATCTGGCATTAACTTGTTTTAATATTGAAATAAAAATCTTATCAAAAATCATATGAATTTAATTTTGCTATTTTTTTATTTTACTTTTCAGGAGAATAAAAATTAAACAGATTGATATATTATTGGTAAGTAGGTATAACAATTTTCTATTTCAGATATGATCAGGTGAAGAGAAACTGAAATAAACCTGAAATTTACCACACGTCTCTGTTATAATCTCATCAAAATGTTTAAAATCGATTGAAAAATTTAACAACACACACAAAACTAAAAAGCAGAAAATAATTATTTAAATAAAAAGAAGTCTTTAATATACCACGTTTTTAAGACGGACTAAAAAGTATAAAATAATTTTTCCTAACCCCATACTCCAAATAGTCCTGAAAATTTGTGATTGTAAATTTTTCATGGCTATGAAAATACTTGTAAGATTTAAAACGAAAAACGTGGGGCGCAAGATAATAGTAAGGAGTGTAGAGAGTAGCTGCCGTTGAGAAAACTCACTCAATAGTTCATATCATTTGCAGTGCAATAAAATTGTTAGTCATTTTAAATCTTGCAAGTAGTTTCATATCTATTACAAATTCACAATCACAAATTTTCAGGACTATTTGTATGGGGTTAGGAATCTGTATGGAGTTAGGAAAAATTATTTTATATTGTACTTTTTAGTCGGTCTTAAAAACGTGGTATATTAAAAATTTCTTTTTATTGAAATAATTTTTACTAAAGTAGTAACAATAATCGCGAGACCTTGTAATTTTTAAAATACTTTAGCCCAGCCCTTTTTGCCCGCAGTTTGTTAATAACGAAAAAAGAAATGGAATAAAAGCTGTGCCGAAAAAGATATATCGATGTTTCCATGCAACAACGTAGCAAGAAACAGGGGAATGTACTCGTGGGGTATCAGCGAACCCGACTTTCTTGCGGGTCGTTCTCGGTCCATGCGATTTTTTTTTGCGAAGTTTTTGTGGCGGGTCACGATGCACCGTTCATTATACATTCAAAATATTATCTTCACATGCGTGTCTGTTGTGTAAATGCTCGGGCACTGGTAAAAGACTGTTGCTTACTACGTGTTTGCTTAGAATAGCAATAGTGTCAGCCCGTGACGTGCTCTTTGTGACTGTGACGTCCGGATGGCTGGCTGACTCTGACTCTGGCTCTGACTCTGGCTCTCTGGTGGTTGGTCGGTTAGTTTAGTCGTCTCGTGCATATGCATGCAGACGTATTTGCCTTTCCGGCGATTCTAACTTGTCCCCGAACTTATACAGCAAATTACAAAAAGAAAGTGAGTCTCGCACCCGAATGTAAATTCTTTATTGACCTTATTGCGTGCATGTAATCGGACCGCTATTTGCACGAAACGTTTCGTTGTAACCCCCCAGTGCACGGGTGAATAGAACTCACCGCAGTGTCTGGATAGAAAATCTTTCACCTGCATTTTCATTCACAAATATATATCTTTCTGGTTGTAATCAGGTCGTCGCTTTATCGCAGAACACTACTATAATATCCAGTCATTTCAAGCAGTTAAACAAAGAATTTTCGTCATGGATCTCACAGACCCAACCCGTGCACCAGAATGTACCATACAGCTTTGAAATCACTAGACTGCGGATCTTTATGCAAAATAAAATTTACCTGCATCGATTGCAAGAAATAAAAACCAAATTCGATGTTGTTTCTTCCCTTAATGATTTGAATAGAGGGGAAATCATATATTGACATGTTCAATTTTTTAAATTTTCCGACAATTTTGAATTTCATCTGCTCAATTATGCTATGAATGCATAAAGATCCGCAGTCTAGAAATCACCGATCACCAACTCTTATTCAACCCTCGTTAAACCTCACTCTGCGATTTATCTTGCGGCTACAGTGATTAGAGCTTCTTTGTCGTTCATAATTTCTTCGAAGATAAAAGAAGTTTGTATTGCGAACGTTAAGGAATGTATTACAGTTTTATAAAATCGTAAGAGAAAAATGGCGTTAAACAAGTTACCCAGAGGATTACCCACTCGCGGAGGTTAATGATCGTCCGTAGGATCGTATAATTGGTTTCTTAAGTGGATAAAGGGAAATATAGAAAATAGAGTTGAAGGGATAAAATCGACGCAGGGAAATCCGTACCCTTCTTGCAAAAAACGCTCGCGCATCGACCCGCCGATGAATATAATAGCGTCTAATGGAATATTATCACCACTCGCAACTAACTCTCTCGATTCCTCCGTCTCTCTCCCTCTCTTCTTCATCGGGGCCGCTATTGGAACACGCCTGCTGCACTCGTAGATGTCCATTAATCACGGACATAAGCAGCCGACTAATTGTTGGGTTTCAGGGAGAGAGGAACGGACAGAGTGGAATGGATAGAGAGGCATAAAATAACGTCCCTTTATCGAAGGCACGCACCGCACCCCTTACACACGACGGGCCCTTCGATTCACCCGTGGAGAGAGAGATCGGGAGGATCACGCTGTGAAAGTGATCGTGATCGCGCGACGGGACGTGACTTGTCGATTTCACAATCGTTTATTATTTCTTCCCGATCATCGACTGGCTACCCGTCTCCGCCGTCATGTCGTACGTCCACTTCCGTCTCAGAAGCTACCGTGCTCAAGTGGCTACGGACAGGGTGCACCGAGTGAAATCAATGCATAATTCTCCTCCTCGACTGATCACGCACACCCACATAATCGAACGAGTTTATTGTTTACGCTCGATTGAAACCACCGCGCAGTGGGCCGTCTCTATAAAACAGGAGTGGAATTAACCCCTTCTACTATCGGATATTGTTCGGATAGTAATTTCGTTTTTTGCGTGATGATGGCATTGCTTCCATTTGTTATTACTTAACCGGGTCTCATGGAAATCACCGACACAAATTTCCCCTACACGGTTTTCAACGACAACATTTCACCGACTCCAGATTTGACCGACAACGAATTTGATCCACAACGACTTGAGACGACCACAGTATGTATTATCATATGTATTATATGTATTATCATACTGTGGTCGTCTCAAGACTTTGTGGATCAAATTCGTTGTCGGCCAAACTTATTGTCGGTCAAACCTGGACTCGCTGAAAACCGTGTCGGGGAAATTTGTGTTGTTGATTTCCATGGGACCCACTTAACCTTATCCTGAGTCGCAAAATCATTGTACATCTTGATGGCTGACATTACAGACGTCATTTCGTGTTTTATAACCTTTCAAGAATTTCTTTTCGTCATCGCATCGAATATGGAAAATCAAACTGAGCATTTCCGTCAGACTTTGCAGTTTTATTGCCGCAAAGGTAGAATGCAGTGCAAGCAAGGAAAAAGTTTTCTGCTTATCAGTGAAATCGGAAGTTTTCTGGGTGATGCGATAGGGGAAAAACCTTCCCATAAAATTGGGCAATGATTTGCGAAGCGTTTAGAGGCAGAGGCACGGGAAACCGACGATCCTGTCCGGAGGACAATCGCAGGAATGTCAGCAAAAGGTGCGATGTGTCTATAGGCACGAATCAGCGGCGTAGGTCGCTTCACTATAATCCATCATCGCATGCCTATTCGCGGAACAGAGAGACGATCTGTCATCCACTTTCGTCTCGTTGCGTCAGTCCACTCTACCCGAAACATCGGTCCTTGCTTCAGCCATTTAGCCGAACTACCCTTACCACCCTTTTCTAATACGCGCTCTCCCGTTTCTCCTGGTTCGTATTTGTCAACGAAAAATTCTATCGAAGCAGATAGTTCAAAGATTTTGATATTTACTTGAAATTGTTCTTAGTTCGTTCCAGATGGCGATACGCAATATTCAAAATATCGATTATAGGATAAAGTGCCAAAATATGAATCACTTTTTGTTGATGTCATTTCTTGATTATTCTAGACTGCTCTTTTTCGTCCAAAAAATTGCCAAGAATGTCAATAGCTATACCCATATTAGGGAACCCTTGGTAGTGCCATATTGGGAACTCCACGTGGACTGATAATACTAGCTACTGATAAAGAGAAAATGAATTTCAGCGCAAACTAAAACTACAGATATGTTCAAACATTTCAAAATCGAAAAAGATACAATCGAAAATCTAACCACAAAATATTCAACACGTGGAGACACAACTGGCGGAGGATCGATACTAAAATCTATAGAATGTTGAGTAAACATAGTAAACTATTGAGGATTTTCTCACTAGAGTGCGACGTCTCCTTTACAAGATATAAGTTAGTGCCATAATAGGCGACTATACCATATTTTGGCACTTTACCCTACATGATATAATAAATTTTTATATTTTGTATTATCTATATCTCATTATCTTACGCGCGGTGTATATACTTATAAAAGGTGCAATGTTATTTCTCGATAAAAATTGTATTTCTCTGATAAAAATTGAAGCAAACATGCACTACCAGTGCTGTGCTAGTGCAACGATGGGGGTTCTACGGCGCTAAATGTCAACGAACCAGGTGCGCGAAGCAACAAAGTCGTTTGCGAAACAATCGATCGAACGGTCTTGCAGGCGAGATTCTCGAAGAATGCTCGGTTAGTCCCGGCGACGTCGAAGTAGAACGAATCAACGTCATTAACGCTGGCCCGATTTCAATGCGACGGATGTGCATCGAGGCGCAACGATCCCGGGCCCGGTTGCGCATTCATCTAATGACAAATAGATCCCACCTTTCGGAGGAGGCCGTCGAAATCTGCACGCAGCCGTCCGCAGACTTGTTTTGCATACACAGAGAGGCGACGCCATTAAATTCATATTACCTTTTAAGGGCGAACGGTGAACCTTGCACGCCTCTTTGCCTAGACGACCGCCATTCACAGGCGATCACGTTCCCGTGTCAATTTTTATCTTCGCAGATCGTTCAGAAATTCATGGCGCAGACTTTGCGCGGGTTCGCCAAAATAAATAGAACAGTGTTGGTACACAATAGCCCGACAAACAATTCTTTCTGTGGCGGAAAATGGAACATGTTTTATTCATTATCGAGAACCTCCGATTTGTTGTTTTTTTTTGTTCGACCGTCAGTCGCTCGCATGTTAGCATCGCGATTACCGATTCATCTTATCCGAAACGAATCTCTTTGGAAGCAGCTACAAGTAGCAACGAAGTAGATAACAGAGAATTAAACGTTTGTAGCTTTCGCTTGCCCGGATACGCAGAGATTAGGTGAACGTTTATTTTACGAAGGACGATTTCGTGAATGTTCTCTGTGCGTCTCCTTCTTTCTAAACTTGTATCCGTCCGAGCCGCTTGTGCATTTATTTCCAAGTACCGTAATCGCTGAATTTATCGTTTGTTGTACCGCTCCAATCTAGATCGGCCGAAAAATCACGGAAGATATATGACGTGACGGTCGGTAACAGAAAAATAAAGGGAATAATCGTACATGCGGTCTCGGCGCATTATGAAAGATCTCTGTGTGCAGGGCGAGAGGGTGACCACGTTTCATCCCGTCCCATCCCACGTTTCATCCCCCCTGAAAAGTTCGCGCTTAATATTATTAAATTAAAGGACAATGCCGGCGCCCGTGGCACGCGACGTTTAAACGATTTTAATAACATTTCACGCCGGATTTTTTTAATAATATGATAATAAAGGGAAATGAAAGAAAACGGCGAAGGGATTATTATCATTCTGTCACGGGGACTCCGTCCGCACTTCGCTGCCTCCATCTGCCCTCTGCCTCTGTCCTTCTTCCTTCCATGAAGCCAACCATCGACCCAACCTGTCGCTCGAGCAATCCTCACCGCCTACCATCAGCGGAACTTCTGTTTCACTTTCATTTTAATATTCGTCGAAGAAGAAATTCAGTATCTTCCCTCCCGTTGATCCTAGCGAACGGCGCCCCTCATCTTTTCACCGTTCGATTCCTCGCAAACTGGTCACTTTATTGCTAACCCAGAAGTTAATAATCGCTCGATGGCTCGTCTGTAAGTCGCCCTCCAATTACAGCTGTTTAAGTCACGGATCGAAAGAGTTCTAGAACCTTTTAAGTGTTCAGAAGTGTCGACGAGATAAAGACAAATTCTTGCAAGCAAAAGTTTTAACTTGATCAGAACCTATAAAATGTCAAAATAAATATTTCTCTACCAGAGTGCAGTAGAAATAACAATTTAGGATAGAAAGAAAGAAGTAGACAGCGACCGTGTTAAAATTGATAAGAGAGAGAGAGAGAGCATGAAGTATAATGTACTTTCTAACGACCTCTCCACTGTTGGGCGTGAGGTATTAACCCCCTCATTAGACCGAATTTTCTCGAGCACGAGGGATCCTTCGTTTTCACCTTCGAACCACCGTAGCCCACGTTTCATGGTGCCGTTGTACTTTGTATATTGTATGGGATAAAGGAGTGGTGCTCGGCGAGCACGGCAAGTATTATGGGTTAAAGAATGGGGATATTTTACGCTCGGTAAAGCACAGTCCATTGGGCAAACCCACCCCTATCCATTCACAATAGATAGGGTGGCTAGGTGACCTAGGTGTCAACCCGGACTCGTTTCGTACGGGTGGTCTCTCTTCGATACTCTTCTTCCTACTTTTGTCGAGTTGAATTTCACCACCCAAAAAGGGGTTGGCATCCGTGAACGTGTCGGTAGGAAGATTTTACTTAATGTATTTCATACAACGCCTCACGCTTTCCTTAGCCCCTTGCCGTATAGTAACCGGAATAGTGTATTTAGAATACTAAATACGAATGGTGCTCCAGAACTTTGACGTCACCGCAACATAAATTTCAACGGATATAAATCAATTTAGAATTATCCAAAGAAGATCAATTATAAAAAACAAGAGGGTAAAGGTTTGGGTTATATTGTGCCCGAATCGTGTGCGATGTTTGCTCGATCAGTCAAGCGAAAATTAAAACACTATTATTGGACGAATTTTCTTCATTGCGAATCGATTCGATTAAAACTCTTTCCCAGTCGCCATCACCGTCCGCAAATCAGCCCGATCACTCGCGAGGTGCAATCATCGCGGCTCCCCCGCGCGGTTTAAATCGCTTATTGTATTTTTTTAGCCGACCCGGGTGATAATTAGGTTGTTTTCCTCTCCGTCTCCGTGGAAATTTCAGGTACTCGGTAACCGAGAAAAACCGTTGGATGGATGCCCGCGGTCATTATCATTAACGGTGCCGACACGGGCCCGTGGAGTTCCCGTGGCTCAACCGAGCAGATAAAGCTACAAAATATTAATCTCATGTCGGGGCGAATGTATTTTTCAAAATTTCAACGTTGCCCGGTTCCTATAATGCTCCAATAGTTAATGCGGGACCATTAGTCAAACGTCGGGGCTCGTGCACACGAAAAGAGAAATTTCGATTTTAAATCGCTACATTTATCATGCAAGCAGGCGCATATGACACCGTTCTGATTTTATTTTGTTTCTCTTTCTTCGTCTCTCTTTCCATTCCACGCGACCAACCCCGACCGAACACTCCGCCCACCCCCCGCAAACCGCCCCCTGCCACCCCTCTTTTTCATAGTACAACGTATGGGCTACTGGTTGCGAGTTGTTCCGTGTTTTTTCGAGTTATTCCGAGAGATTAGGATATGATACAACCGGTCTACAGGGTGATTTGGAAAAAATGTCTACTGAACAGGAACAGGAACGTTATAGCATCAGATATTATTTCATTTAAAATGTACTATTCAACAAATATTGTAAATTATGTAAATAAAATTTATTTTATATACCGTGTGTTTTTTCGTTCCCAAAAGTAAAAAGTAAAAATTTCATGGTGTCCGAATATTGAAGTTATTTACTGTATAAAAGCGTTCGCGAAAGTTTCCCCCATGCGAGCGTGAATTGTTGGTAGTTCTGTGAATATATTAAATGCGTCACGATCTAATACAGTAGAGCAGAACGGTGACAATCGTTACAGCAAGTGCATAGATGAAAGATTTAATTCGCCGCCGCCATAGCGCTCATAATGGTTCGGTTAAAAGCCGATCGGCCGCCGCAGACAGGCAGTTAATGGGCGCGAATGATCTGTTCGGCCATAAACAGCGAATGTATACATTTTGCAAAAGCGTCACCTATACCTAATCTAAAAGCTATACTTGTCTCATAAACTACGTTCTCATTCATCCTTCCTCGTAAACATCCTATCAGAAAATAATAAAAACGCCGAGGGAAATCGGTCCCGATTCCGCACCCGATCCCATAACATGCCGGGGCCGCTCGTAAATTTTCGACCACGTTTTTACTCGCCTATTTATTTCTCCTTTGCAGAATCGATCGCGGCGTACACCCAGGTATCAAAATCGAATCGTCTTATGGGGCCTCTGGCGCGTTAAATCCGTGGGAGAGTTTCGCTGCACGCGATAAAATGTGCTCCCGATCCATAGAAGAGTGTATTGTTCCCCCGTTGTTGCTGAACGATTACATCCGAGCATATCAACACGATTAACAATTACTTTTCCAACCTTCAAATACCTCATTTCGATTTCTTATAAAAGCTACGAGAGATAATTGCATTCTTTGTGGTTAATAAATTATTATATGCACTCAATTTCATATGGACGTCGTTGGCATTGGTCGAGCCGGAACACGACCGCTACAGTTACGTTCCGATTGGCCCGTCTTCTTCGTGAATAACTCCAAATTTTTGTAAAATTGGTTTCCTTGAATTTATTTTATTTTCCCGTCCATCTGAACATAATAAGAGTAACTCGATAGACGTTTTAATGCTACAAGGAGTACGTATAGACGATTTATTTCGAGGGCTTTGCTCTCGCCGCGATATTAATTATTAATTACCGTGTATAATTACGCAAGCGTGCGCTTCTTTGTCGACTAATTTCTGAACAGAGCGTAAACCGGATTTCCCTTAAATGAAGATTAAACGTTCACATGTGAGAGAGCGGGCTGCGAGACGCTCGCCTTTGATCGCTACTTCGCCACAATTGCCTGTCAGTGCAGGATACGCTCGATACTCCCCCGCGATCAATTAATTACGGTTACCACGTTAGAAAACTCGGATCCACCGTTGCTCGTCGATCATTCTCATTTTCAGCCGGGTTCAGCTCGTTTTTCGAAACCCCGCCGTTTACGATACGATTTCGAAATGAATTTGTTTTGTTACTATTTCCATACATCACGGTGCACCGAAACGCGCATCGATAAACAAATGTATAATGGTGTGAATATTCATGACCGGCCGGCGATGGACAATCATGACACGTAAGAGCGGATCGTTACCGTCGTCGACGAAGATGGAACTATTTTCAGCGGAATCATTTCGCACTGCCTTGCAAATTTCTATCGTAAAAGCCGGTGAATTGCAACTTATTTTTCCTGTTTCTCTAAATGGTATTTTATTCAAAACCTGCTACATATTTTCGATCGGTAATACAGTAGAATCTAGAAACTCTTAATTATTGTTAAACCTCATGTATACGAACTGTTAACCGAGCCTCTATTATCCGAACCGCCTTGTATCCCGACAGGTTCGGGACAAACGAGGTTCTATTGCAACTCTAAAGATATAATTAAATCGTTCGCAGGCCAAACCGATTAACCAGGTGATTACGTTTTGTTCTTTCGTTTCATTTGAGCATACTCTTTCCTACGTGATTCATTCGAACGAAAATTGGAAAAATGTATGAACTTGCCCCGATCTCCCCTACTTTTCACCTCGGCTAAGAAACGGTCGGAACGAACGACGAAAATGAAAACGTTCATAATAACGATGGATTCCCGAACGGGGGTTTTCGCTTGTGGAGAACGTTGTTGGCCCCGTGTGTACCGTACACATTTAATTTGCATCGTATAAATCGTGTTTCCGGTCGAGCACGCAACGCAAACACGCGTTACGTGTACGCCCTCGGTCCTTCGCCGCGTTTTCGATTCGCCGGCACCGTGGAGGAGAGAAAGGAGAATCGACGAGCGCGCGCGCGCGCACACACCGCTTTTGCATGCTGCGCGCCGTATTGTAACCCCGGTAATTTATGATTCGATAAATAAATCAGCCACGTTTTATCCTACCGACCCTTCGTGCGATTCGTGCGCGCACACTTGTAAGATGATTTCAGGGGTTACGCCCAGTTACCGTCCGCGGATCACCGAAAGGGGTAGTCACCCCTTTCCTTTTTTCCCCGTCTTTCGCTCTCCAAACACTTCGATGTTTGCGTCTACCTGTGCAGAAATATAGCCAGGTGACTTTTTTTCGCGATTTTTCAAGCATTTCGAGGAGCCCCTGATGAAATACGTACTGTACACCGGAGAACGTCCAAAAATTGTTTAACACCAAACGTACTGATGCGACGCCTTATAAAAATTGCAAGATCGAATTTACTTATTCACAATGTTTACAATATGTGAGGAAATGCATTCAATAATTTTCAATGGAAATTTTTTTGCGTTTTATATAAAAGTCGTGACTGGGGATATTTACGTGGAGTTATTGCGAGACGTAATGGACGTTTCAGCGAACGGTCAAAAGGTTTATGGCCGATTAATACCGAGACTTTAAATAGTTTGATGGGAGCACGGGCCCGAACCCTTTCTAAGTTGGAATACTGAATAAACTGGGCTCCATTTGAAACGCGTGCGGGGGATTCTCCACGGTCGCGTCCACATGTCCACCAATTAGACACGCTGGATAAAATCACTGTTACCCTACAAGGTCTGCACGCAATTATTCATCTTTCGCGTCAACAGACTGCTTTATTCTCTGACGCCTTTCAGATAATATTTTTTTAAATAGAACTATAAGCATGACGAACCCTTTGTCCCTTATCATTTTGGATTGAACAAAAGTTTCTGTAAACTACTTCCCGATGTAACTTCAGAAGTCACCGTCCAGGACACTTAAAATTTTCCTAAAATTTTTTTCAACTTCACATTATAATAAATTAATTGCATGTAAATTAGACTGCGTAAATGTTTCTTGTTGTTGTCTTTCTTAATTTTATTTCAATCTCTTTTGTTGTTCTTGCATCAAACCGTATTTTAAACGACAAATGTCAATTTGCACTAACGAATTTGAGTTTATTCGATAAAGGAACACCGATAAATTTAATGTTTTACAACTTATTCTAAAGGCGCATAAATAATTCACAGGCAACTCGAGACACGCTTTTATATCATGCTGTTGTTAATAAACGTCGAACTTGTGTTTCCATTGATCAAAACTACCTGCCCGCTCGCTGCACAACACTAGCCAATTTATAACACGCTACAAGTAGAATCTCCTTTAATATGATCTCGATGAACGCCCCTGTTACCTAGCCGTGTTGTGACAATGTTTAGGGAACGTTTTGGGGTCTAACATTTGTGTACGGCCCCCTTTTTAGTCAGTTCTCATTGTACAACGAAAACGTATCGGCAATTGACAAATGGGAGATATTAATTTTAACGTACGAAAATTTCACGTGACGTTACCGTCATGGGACACTACTACCCTCATTCATCGCCTTCATGATACTCCCATAGTACTCCCATAATCCGTTGGACGCGTCTAAATGATAATCAATTGTTGCACGAAGTAAAAAAACCTTAAGCTTGAACGAACAGAAAGAATTTCTCGTTGATCCAAATTATTATTTTTAAAAATGAATGTTACATATTTCAAGAAAACGAATTGGATATCAAAAATATTGTAGGCGAACAAATTTCTTGAAGTGCGACGAGACATTTTGAAAGTTTCTCTATAGACATATGTATCTCGAAATGATTAATTCGGTGAAAGTAAAAAATCGTATGTATACTCTGTCACAAGCCGGGCTCCAGGTATGAATGAAGCAAATAGAAAGATTGGCGATTTCGTGACGTAATGCGAAATTCGCCCAAGGCGAGCGCCGGGATTTTTTGATACACGGTGCAGTAACGTGGATGCACCTGCGGTCAGGAAATCGAGAAAATATCTCCTCGGTTCGGCGATCGGTTCGCTCGGTCTTTTGTGCGCGCCGCTTACTCCGAACGGTATGAAAATCAATTATTTCGTTAATTCGTGCGTTACATTGGCTGTCACGGAGCCATCACTGTGAACGACAGCGGCCCAAGGCACTATTTTTCAATTCCCAATGTCGCCCTACCTTTTCGAACGTATTTCCGTCTGATACGCCGCCGCCGCCGCCATTTTGCGTCCTGATCCCGGACTCGAAGTACTTTCTGTACCCCGTTAGGATTTCCGTCCAATAAACACTACCCTACCTTTTCATTTATCAATTCCTTTAAAATTCCAGAACAAAACCCGCAATTATTTTTACACGAACATAATATTCGTAGACTGCGGATTTTGTAGCAAACGTGAGTAGGCGAAACACAAAATAGAAGAAACATCAGATGAATGTAATATTACTGGTACATTATTTAAAACCTATTCAAATTATATTAAGAGAAAAATTCTTTCTTGTAATTGATACTGACAATTCTTATTTTGCATAAAGAACCGCAGTCTAAGCGTAAGTGTCGCCAGGCAATAAGTATTTCCGGCGGGGTACATTCAATTTTTAAGCATAGTGTTCGCGCATCCCCTTTCCGAAGCGGAGCACGCAATGTGTTTGGCGACGGCGATTCGTAAAACTGAAGGAAATCGGCGTGTCTCGTAACGTTAATAGGCAGACCGAAGGAGAGATTATTCGTAGCCGGGCGGATAATGTAAGCCGGCGAGCACGCCGCTATATGGATGGGGGTCGAGGGTGGAAAACGAAGGCGGAAAGAGAACGGACGGGAGAAAGAGAGAAAAGGGGAGAAAACAGATTTATATTTGAAATTAGATTAAGCTTCTGCGCTTGAAAGCTATATAAACGTCCCTCTACCCGCCGGTGCGCCGTGTACGTTCCGCGTTCCGCAATCCACTAAGAGGAAAGACTCAATAAACCAACCACTCACTCTTTCTTCCTCCATCTTTTACCACCCCGCCTCTCGCCCCCACGGTCTCCTTCTCCTTCCGTTTTCTGTATTTCACGGGATCCCGGACTGTTCTTCCATTCTCCCCATCTTCATTTTTACCAATAAAACAACCCGCTCGTCTTATTTCATCCTCCACCCACCATTTCGCGAAGCACGATCGTAACCGCGCGTGTCTTTATTCCCTGCGAATATCCCTTCGCGAATCCTCGACATACATCTCCCTTCGGGTATTGAACGAGCGCTAATGTTCTGTCGATTTGCGTGGTCCAGATTTATCTACTGACCAACTAAGATGATGAGAAAATACAGGCGTCTTGATTTAACTCTAGGAAAGGGCAACTGGCTGGGTCCAATCGGATCCTCGTTCATTTTTAAACGTACTTCTCCAATAAATTAATCCTCTTATTCGACCCAACGTCATTATCTAACAATTTAGATTGGTTGCTTAGAAGTGCCTTGGTCACTTGTTTTTATTTCCTTCCAGAAACCATTTTCTCTCCGTCTTGAATTTTTTTCAGTTCACTGTTATTGTTTGAACTCGCTCCACCGGAAGTACTACCCGCCATATCACGTTCACTTACTTAGTACAAACTACAAACTCTCGTGGTCGTAAGCTTCTTCTTTTTCTGCTTTTTGGAATCGTGCGTGGACTTTCTTCGCGCAAGAAATTTCATAATTTCTTCTTATTTTTAATAGTCTTTTTCTGCTTCTTATTTCGCCGGGTTCACAATCTGCACGCCTTTCGAGTAAGAAATTGTAACGGGAAAGTAGAGCGGAAAGAAAGGGCGCGAGTCTTTCTAGAGAGTGGATTTTAGGGAACTATGATGACAGTAAGAAAATGAAACTTTTAAATTAAATGGATGGAACAGACTTAATTGAAAATTTTAACTCCTAGTAAATGCGCTACGGTTATAATAAAATTACTAATAAAATTACTAACTTATTAATACTTGTTCCTATTAACTTCATATTATTGATTTGAAACCATGGTAGCAAAAGAGAAGAACCTTTTCCTATTCTTCGGTGAGAAATTCTTTAGAATATGATACTATTGTACACTATACTGTAGATCTTACATTGAAAGTATACCATTTAGAGAAGTATTCTTTACTATACGAAATCACGAAAAAAGATGCGTATAAACTGTTCAGCAAAAATGTCACTTATAAATGAAAACAAAAACTTTCAATGAAAAAAGATCACAAGTAACTGCAAAATATTTCAATGATTTTCGTTTGTTCATTAATTAACGACGACCTCAATCGCTTCACATTGGAGTTTGCAACGTTCCTGGTCCCACGCCATACCCGTATCCTTGTGGTCCAAAATTTCGGACATAACACTCTAGATATCCAAAAGAAACGGAAATAAAATTGACAGAGGAATTCGCAGTATCTTAATGATAATCGTCGATATGCCGTAAACAAGAATGTTCTAGTCTAGGGTGAAAGAGTAACAAAAGCAGGGATATGCGAACTAACGTTTACAGTAAATTTCTCCGCAATTTTCCTGATAAGTTAATGGCTCCAACGGTTTTCTACAGCAATAGCAGCTGAAGCATATATTGTGGTAGGGTATGCCAGACACCATCTTGAATAAACATCAAGATACAAATATTCTGTAAATGTGCCTTGCGAGCGACATTCTAAATCGCTAAATGCTGCGATATACATGAACGTTAATTAGTAGAACGCTGTACAATGATTGTTTAATTACTTCACATTACCTGCATTTCAGCTTGGTACACTTTTCGCCCACAGCGCTGGCAATCGAGTCCTCCCCCCAAACACTCGCAAATGACTTTCGGTCGGCAGCATCCGCCCTCATTACACTCTCCTCTGTCGGTACTGCATCTTCTTCGACTCACTCGACATGCGGGACTTTTCGATCTGCATGAACGAAAAGCCTTATCAGTAACAATAACACACGAGACACTCGACTAACCAGATAATAGCGCCATTCAGCTAGCATTTGGCATCTCGCATCTTACAAATACGAGGCTACCCGGGTGTCTCATAAATAAACTGTGGATTTCTACTTGGTTCCTATTTCCAGCAATTTATGAAAATGCTTATTCTGTGCGAACATCCGCAGTTTACTCATACATTAGCAACTCCAATGCCACGAGTCTCTTACCGGCCGCAGCAATTCGCACCACCGCCAATACTGGAGCAACAAGGTGAACATTTTCTGCAAGAACAAGATGATTGCGGGGGACAAGGTCGTGGTGGAGAACACGGTGAACATGGTCGGCAAGGAGTCGTGCAAGGTCTCGCCGGCATACAGGTCTGGCCGGGTTTTCCACAACCACCACGACATCCGCTTCCGCAACATCCACCACCCCCGCAACCCGGAGTCTCCGTACACGCTGGACGACATCTCATAATCGGTTTCTTGCAGATTGGTCGTTCGTTCGTTGGTGGACAGCAACTCCGTCGTTCGTTACACGGCGATGAACAACTCGAACAGGAAGTGACGGTACGACATGGTTCCGGCTCTCCTAAAGAATAACAATCATTGCTTATTTTAATAGGGGAGTAAGAATATAATTTATGGCTCCGATCCACATCCCTGGCAAAACGTATTCAATGCAATAATTATTCATCAAATTCATTTAACACCGGTGTGCTTTTCTTTCAAACATCTATTCATTAAACTATTAGAAATGGATAAAATATTTTGAATATTTTCTGTCAGAGGTGGTATTTGCCGTGAAATCGTAGCTGTTACTTTTCCCACAATGGCAAGCAGTCTCTATGACTTTGACTACGCCACACGAGACTTTAGGTCGAGGTCCACACGGTGTGCATGATCCCCCGCAACCTCCTCTCATACGTTCGCTATCATCGAGCCCGTTCGACGAACTAGGACAATTTTGGTAGGTCATCGAGTCTTCTCTCGAGGACTCGTCGTCCTTTTCGTTCATTGTACAATTCGGTCCGGAATTCTTCTCGATGTCATTGCATTTGTTTAACGTCTCTTCGGCGTCGTTGCAGCACTCCGAGGCGCTTTTTTCAAAATGCATTCTGCCAGTCCCCTCGGTTTCGGTTTGACTTACATTAACATTTTCGTACCCGCCGTCGTTCTTACCGGCCGGATCGTCCGCTCGCCAAATGTCGTAAGAGCTACGATATTCTTCGTTACTATCATTATTGCAACGGAACTTATGGCGAACATCCTGCATGTTCGTAATGCAATTCTGGCTATTTCCGCGTGTATCCCCGAAGACGACGTCGCAGAACGAGACTCGTCGTCGGGAAGGCAGCGGAATGCGAGGCGGCGGTACCGGCGGATACGCAAATTTTCGTCTTGGCGGAATAATGCTGTTATTGACGCTAAATTCGCGAGCGGGGGCGGATTTGTTAATTTTATTATTCCAGCTGGCAGATGGCACTCGAGTTTTGTCTGTGCTGGAAATATCTACGCTTAGAAAACTTTATGTTGTTGAACTGTCGGCCATACTGGAAGTTCTAATGCAAAAGTATGATACGAACCAGGGATGCACAGACCGCGGCCCTCCGTTGATTTGCTGGCAACCCTAACTTCAACCCTTTCAGGACCAACATATTTGAAACATTTAAAATAATTTGCTACAAAAACTGAACAGAGAATGTATGTACATATGTATGCTACGCTTTTGCCATTTAAAATTTTAAAGGACTCATGCGTAGCTGTAGGGGCTAGATAAATGTCGCCCTGATGTCGTCAACATGGCGACGTTCGTCCCCAAAGGGTTAAGACGTCACGCGGATAGTTTTTAAAGTTATATAAATTATGACAGTCATTAATAGACAGCGGATCTTTATGCATTTATGAAGAAATTGCTTGGGTGAAATGTAAAATAGTTAAAGATTTTAAAAATTCAAGAACGTTGTAATGTTGCTTTTAATGTATGTATTTAACAAAATCGTTAAGGGATGAAATCAATTTTTATGTTATCCCTGCTTCCCACAATCAATGCAAAACATTTTTATTTTGCATAAAGATCCGCAGTCTAGTCATTAGTATTATTAAGTATTATTATGTCACGGTGATTCTATGTGCTCCTTGGTCTTAACAAGTCTGTGCATCCCCGATACAAATGTTTTGAAAGAGTAAAGAATATGACTTGCTTATGAAGCGTTGAATATGAAGACATCCAAAATCATTCCTGCGCTTACATTCCGATGTTTTCGCGAACGTGATTCGATTAGAGACTACCTAACATTGAATGTGAAACGATTCAAAAAGCGTTACATACCTTAGCTGAGCCTCCGCAATGTCGATTTCATTATTGCTAAGCGGCGGATTTAGCTCAGACAGATTTATATCTTGCTGAGCTTCGAATCGACAATCTTTCGTAATGTTATTCTTCTCGGACTCCAGAGACGTGCTGCTTGAATGAATTAGCACAGATGAATTTGAATAATGAGCATGGGATAAGTGCTATTTAGAGTGATTCGATTCGAAACATAACTAGAGTACGTTTGGAGTCAAGATACAAATTGGCTACTCCAGAACTGAATAACATATTTTTAAAATAGCTAACGACGAAGGATAGAGATATCACGCAGTGTGAAACAAAGGACAGAGTCGTGCAAAGACTAGTATTCAGTGACAGCAGTTTCGTAAAGTATAGAAAATCGTAAGGATAATAAATTTGAACCTGCGAAATTTTGAATGCTGCCGATTGTACCATGTAGTTACAGCAGTAGGACTAGGTGGAGGATCGCAAAGCGTTGACATCGAATTGGTAATACTCAGATTAGCGCATTCGTTTTCCAAGAAATGCTTTTTCTCTTCATCGAAGGAAACATATGTCTCACCAACTTCGCTGCCGCCGCCACGGAGTCTGCACGCGTCTGATTGGTAATGTCGTTTTCTACTTAGCAACGTGTTACCGAGAGAACTTTCACCTCCGCAGGAACACCTCAATAAATTTTGAGTTGAGTTTGCGGGCAAACGAATTTTCGATAGAGTTTTATGATCATTGGCGGAATGAGATTGACGACCGTAACAATTCTTGCAAAATAATTCACCAAGATGCGTCACAACGTTACAGCTGTTGAGCAGCTTTCGACAGTTACCTAGGGAGTTTCAACATTTTATCATCCGTAAATACGAATAAATAAGGGGGAACGTTTACAAAATATTAATCAGTTGTATAAATGTTTGAAAAAGACAATACTAACGACAAGAGAAACAGAACGTGTGCCAAACTTTTCCAAGAGCTAGTTTTTCTTCCGCGAAGTAAACCTCGCGATTACAGCGCGGACAAACTCCAGGCATTTATCAATCTAAAAGGCTTCTTCTTACAGTATTCAACAATTCATACCGCAGAGATTTTAATTCGAATTAATAAGCACGATGCTTATGATGGTCAATGGTTGTTTGTAATTGAGGTTTGCTACATTTGCCGCCTTAAACGCGTCCCGGAGATTCGTAATCAACGCATAATTATGCCGAATGCAAAATTTCGCACAACCAAAAATTATTCAATACGTAACCGTTCTGATAATTTCACTTCAAGGAAGACATTAATTACTGCCTTTTCCGATTTGTAGGAGTTCGCCAAACAATTAAAAAATGTCAAAAATTAATAACTGATCGACGAAAAACAAAACACGGTTACCAACAGATGCGAGAAGGTAACTCCAAATATTTGCATGAGTACGCGATAACTATTTCAAATTGGCAATTAGAAGTACTGATTAGTTAATGAAATAACGAATTGATTTAATTTTATTAAATCTTCTATTAAATCTTTATGCAAAATAAAAACTTTCTACCTGAATAACAACAAACTGAACTGAAATAAAAATGTAATTTCTTTCTTAAAATGTTTAATAGATTGAAAATAATATAACAATAGCATTCAATTCGTCTAATGTTTTAGATTACACCTATATATACTCATTTGTATCATAAATGCATAAAATCCGCAGTCTATGTAGTAATCACATACGATAACGTGATTGCGGAATACCGATGACAAATACCTTTTTCAAAGTATTTCGGATAGTTAGACTTGTGTATTCACGCTTGACACGTTTGAAAATAAGCGCGATTTCTATGTACACTTTTGAATCGCGAATGTTGTAATTCGCACCATATTGGCGAACCTATGGTGGAAAGCGTAAACGCGGACTTGATAAACCTGTAGCAAACGTCAAGTCGCAACGCAAGTGGTTCTCCAAAGAGGTTGAAAGAGGTTAAGGGGGCTGCTCGGTAGAAATGGCAGCGATAAAGGGCCTGGGTAGAAATATTCCCTATCTGAGGCAACAATTCGCTGCCCTTTTAGGAAATACCAGTACCAGTGTCAAATTCATATGCATCGTAGTCTTGTTTTCCTATTGTCTTTCTTTCTCGTCGGAAGCAATACGTATTCTGAGTGTGACACCAGGTTACTTGCTGACTCCAGCCTTTTGGATCTGGACGGCGTTTACATTTTGTTTCCTTGAGATACATTTTTGGGAAGTATGCGTGGACATTGTCACTGTGGGACTCTGCGGCAAATTAATCGAACCGCTATGGGGCGCGATGGAAATGATGACTTTCTTCGCGATAGTTAATGTTGGCGTTGCTGTGCTGTCAGCCTTATTTTATTTATTATTGTATATGTGTACCAGCGATCCAGAGTTACTGTTTGGCATACACATTCATGGATTAACTGGATATATCGCAGGTATGGTCTACATAAGTGACAATCTTTGTTGAAAGTCCTCTGTTATCATTGGATATACATATTCTTTCCATACTATTGACACATACGCTATTCGTAGACCTATGTATGCTTCGTTGCACTTAGATTACTACGATTATTCAGTAACACATATAGCATTGTCATTTACATTTTCTTCTAGGTGTTGCGGTAGCTGTAAAACAAATAATGCCAGATCATATTTTAATTAAAACACCGATAGGAAAAATTACGAATAGAAACATACCATTGATGGTATGGATTTTGGGAGTGTTATTGTGGCTCTTTGGATTATTGGAAAGCACTAATCCAACTATGTTTCTCAGTGGGTTATTAGTATCATGGATATACCTTAGATTTTATCAAAAACATAGTAACGGTACACGTGGCGATATGGCAGATAATTTTGCATTCGCAAGGTAGATATTTGTATGGTACAGATATGTTTGAATTTTGAATTACTTCTATAACAATGAACTTACTTACAGCTTTTTCCCTAATGTTTTACAACCACCGATAGCACTTGTAAGTAATACAATACATGGATTCTTTGTACGCATTGGATTATGTAGAAAAGTAGTTAGAAGATTCGATATGTCCAATGCCCCTCCTGGGTTGGTTATAAATCTTCCAGGTATTGATCCACATGACGGCGATAGGAGAAGGTTTGTTACGTGTTTTTATACTTGCAATAACTTTATAGCAAGCAGCTAAATTATGGAATTTTGTTTGCTTACATTGTTTTTACAATCTTCATTGTGTTGATAATTTCAGGCAAATAGCATTGAAAGCCTTAAGTGAAAGGTTAAGTAAGGATCATACAAAGCCATGGCAACAAGATCGAGCTAAGAAACACTCTCCAGTTCCTCCCGCAGTTTCAATTCCAATTCCCGAATCTAGTACACCTAAACCACTCGCATCCCCTCTCATTCCGCAAGTTAGTGTAAACATACATAATCACACCTCTACTAACACGTGATTACATCAAATAGACTGATTTTAATAATTGTGTATGCATAAATATGATAAGAAACGTCTAAAGAAACATTTTCTGAACCTTATTGAGAATATGGCTCTATTCAATGAGACAAATGTTGGACATAAGAAAGTATTTATAATAACATTTTTTATATTGCACGAAATTCGATTGCACATTGAAATTTTCAAGTTATACCAATAAAGCAGTCGAACGATGCTTGTCTCTTGATAAAACCAAGGAACAAAATATAACACTCAAGTGGTGCCTTGGTATTCATAGATTTCTATTAGTTCGTGTATCCATCCTTGAGAATCAGTCCTTAAAAATATAAACATCGAGTTGATTTGTTCTTTGGTGTTATCAAAACAGAAGCTTCAATAATGCAATTACATATTTGTTTAGTAATTATAAAAAATCATTTCGTTGCATTTGTTACATCTATAAAAGTTCATTGTATATTTCTGTTAATATAGGAATATATTTGACATATTTTTTCTACATACTGGTTTTTCGTCAAGTTTGTTTAAGCAATTCGCCAAGTTTTGTTTAAATATTTTCTTAAACAAATTGACTATAGCGCCATATCAATAATGGTACAACAGTGTAATCTTTAGAAGATTCTTACAAACTGATAAATATAACAAAATCAATCTTTCTATCTTGTGATTCTATTTTCCAATAAAATCGTGTTCTTTGTTGCTAAGAACTGTAAACTCTATTTATGTAATTCGGTGCGATCCGTGCGTGTTAAATAATTTAAATGCTTCTAATAAATTGCTGTACAATCGCAGCTTTATTGCAACTCTACTACTGTTCGTTGACAATTGGAAGATAAAAAGAAAGCATGACTAATAACAATGATTGACTTCCAGTGCAGTACTATGCAATATGTTCACTAGAAACAGATCTAAATTTAAAGAAAGATTATTTCTTTCTTGATTTGTTATTTAAGAAAATGTTTTATACCACCGGTTTTGCCATTCAATATTCAATACAACATGAAAACGTTATTACACGACACATATACAAAAACACGTTAAAATTGAATGATTATAAGTCGAAAATACATGCATCATATTTCAAAATTATATTGCACTATCGTTCTTATTTTAACAAAATGAGAAGATACAAGTCATTTTAAAATATATGCATATTCACAATTACTTTTCTACTGTCATCGATTTTTTCTGAAGTTATGCGAATTTTATTTTATACAATTAATTTCTTTTCCTCTTCTTTTAAAAATTATTCTATTTATATTTACCTAAGTATGTGCCCAAAACAAATTGAAGTGTCTTTGAATATATATTACTTATGTATATGTGCACACATATTATTAGGTTTGAAGTTTGATTAATCCATTCCTTCGATGCTTTAAACGTAGCACAAAAATAATCATTGAACAGTTGCTTTTTAATTACAAGTATTTTAAGTAGAATTCATTTACTTATTATGACATTCATTTTTATGATATCATCGCGAGTAATAATCATGTTACTTACAACAATTAACTGTTGTATCATAAATGCATATTAGAAAATCTTTGCCATTTATTAATATTTTGAGAGAACAGTTAATAAACTTCAATGCTTCAGTTTCCACATAATTGTTTAAAAACTATATATAAAGGTGAATGGAAAGTAGTTGGTATAAATGTATAGCAATGTGGATACTATTTGATATATTAACGGGTTTGTAAATACAAATGAGGAGTGATGTAAAATGTGAAGGGAACAAGACACTATAATAGAGATACAGTGATTATAGGCATACGGAGTAAGATTAAAAAACTATTTTTATGTATGACACGAAAATATCTTTTGAGAATGTATGTTGCGCAATATTTTGGCCTTCCACTTAAAATAAAACTTATATACAAATTTTTAAGTACTTTCGTTATAAGGTATTTAGTCAATTAATATTTATTATTATAAGTATGACTAGGGCTGAGAGAAAAAGCGAAAGGCCAAAATCACGTGTGTGGATAAATGAATTTGTTGATTTCACTAAGTACATTTTAAGAAGGAATGTAATAATTACACATTTAATGTACATGTTATGTATAATGAACTTTGTACATACGTTGAAATCGTTACTGTCTGTACAATATTAAATTCTACTGAGAAAAATATTTACCTCATATTTTCCTATACCGCATGTGGAACAAAATTATAAATATTAACACCACATATGCAGTATATAGTAGAAAAACGGTATTTGAACTATTGATATTCTATTAATAGTTTAATTTATAAACTTATAACTTATAATCTGTTAATTGTACATAAATAATAAGTATAAAACATTTTCATATGAAGTAAACTCTTCCTTTTTCTTGCAAATCCTTTCTCAAAAAATCTAAGAAAAAAATACACCTAGAACGGGATATAGTAAATAAATCTATTCGTAGAATTAAAACAACTTTATTGCTATAGTATTATGTATAAGTTTAGCCATTTAATGCTGCGTATATAATTCTTGAAAAGTATAAAATATTTTAAAGTTAATTTTTCCTAACAGTAAATAGCATCTATACAGAAATGGTACTTCTTACCACTTGTAATTGCTGTATATTATCCACAACAGTTTTATCACAACGTATATACAATACGAGTCTATAGGCATTTCTTTTACCTATAAAACTGTTGCTGATGCTGTGACCATTGACTTTGAGGAGGTGGTGCTTGCTGCTGAGGCGGTGGTGGTCCGTATGACGGGTCTTGTATATATCCTGTTGGAGATGGCCTTATCGAAGTTGGCGTTGACGATACATATTGCTGTTGCTGCGATGAAGGTGATGGAACATAAGACACTTGAGCAGGATGCTGTGGCTGTGAATAGTACTGTTGCGTCTGTGAAACTGGAGGTGGTACATTATATCCTCCGTAATTCACTTGTGGCGGAGGAGGATAATAGTGATGACTTTGTTGCGAATGTATGTCGTGTGACGTTATGGATGTATCTTGAATAGGTACAGTTATTAAATTTGTTCTCAACGGAGCATTATTCGATGGTGGCGGCGCAGAACTTTGAGAATAATTCTGCATCGATATTAGTGATTGTGGCCTATGCTGTTGCCTATGCTCCACCGGTGTCTGACTGACCATAGAATTTACTCTAGGATCGTTTCCCATTATTGGCTGAACCATATGTGATTGCACTGACTTTATACGAGTATTCTGCATACCAACCGATGCAACTTTTGTTAACTCTATTTCTGACTTAGTATGCACGTATTGAGGAGGATCAACCTGCATCCCTTGAACTTGTTGCGGCGGAGCTGAGATATGACGATGATTTATATGAGCCTGTACAAACCATACAATGAAATCTTAAAATTCAATTATTTTATAAAACTTGAAATAAGTTCTTTGAAATTACCTGTAGATCTCTTTGACTAAGATATGTTCTTCTGCATCCTGCGTTTCCATATCTAGTTCCTCCATGCGTGCACATGAATACAGTGCCCAAACCAGTTTGTTCCACTCTGGAAACTTTTTCCATACAACGTGGACAAACTTTGTCTTCCCTTTTAGCACAAGACAAGCAGAACACGTGTTTACAAGGTATCTGAAACATTAATTTTCAGGATTTTTTTACGTTAAATAAGAAGATATACACAAAATATAGAGTTTTGTTTACGTTATTTAAAGACTTTACTTAACTGGAAATTATTTCATAATCTTTTTAAATCTATGGGTCCATAGCTAAGGATTGTTTTAATGGATATTTCAATAATAAGAACAGCAATTTCAATCGTGAACCAACAAGTCACTCTCAGTAACGGAATCTAATTATTTAATTTGGGATTACTATGTAAAAGAGGAGTTTTAAGCTCCTTTTTAGTACAGTTATTGAAATGCCTATTAATAAGCTATCGGTAGATAAAGTTGTTAATACAAAAGCATTGCTCACCATGCGTCCATAAATGAGGATTGGTTTCAAACACTTGTCGCAACAGTGTATCATAGGATTTAAAACTTTCTCTCCAATGAGATTAACTCTATGGTCCCATCTTAAACGGAGCATTGGCTCAGGGGGTCCTCTGTTAATAGTTGTGAAAGTTGGAGCCTCCAGTTGAGATATATCAGCCTCCAAATCAAACTGTTGCTCCAAGGGAGGTTGTTGCACTGGAGGAGCTTCATGTTCTTCCGATTCTGTTCCAGCCGCTTCTGCTGGAGTCTCTTCAACTTGTTGGGTAGTATCTTCCTCATCGCTTTCAATAACCTAATTCAGATAATTAAAGCAATAGTTTTCTCTATACATAGTTAATTATCTCTATGCATTATATATATACAGGGTGATTCATTTAAAACAGGTCACCTGAAGAAATCGGTTGGTACTGGTGGTAGAAAAAAATGTGTCAAACCAAACTTGCTTGATTTCAAGGGTGGCACAATTTCATGTGAATCATATATGTAAATGCCTCACCCTGTATATGTATTGGATTATAGTATATGAACAACACCAGACCAACGTCATCATTAGACTGCGGATCTTTATGCATTTATGACGAAATTGGTTGGATGAAATATAAAACTTGTATTACGAAACGTAATTATTAAGTAACGAAGTTATTAAGGGATGAAATCAATTTTTACTTTATTCCTGCTTCCCATAATAAATGCAGAACATATTTATTTTGCATAAAGATCCATAATCTAGTCATCATATTGATTCTTATCAAAAAGAAGGAAAAGGAAAAAAGAGGAGTATCGATGCTGTGCTATTGCAGACAAATGGACGCATTGACATTTGAACTACATGTATTAAACATGTTGAAATCGGTCTGATGTTGTTCATGTGCTGTTAAGTGACGACAGCCTTGCAGCTTCTAATTTCCATGAGTAATGAAAAAATTCACCTTTACTTGTTTTTTAGATCTACCTCTGGCACGACCTCGTGCTCGACCACGTGCTCTACCACGAGTCCTGCCTCTCATTCTTTTACCACCATCTTCCTCCATGACTAAAACAAGTTACCATTAATTATAAAATTAAAGAACAATGCCAAACATCTGGTACGAATTGTTTATTCTATTTCTAGGCTCAAAACTCGAGGAACTATCGATATAAAAGATAATTACAAAATGTGCAAAGAATAAGTAATACATCTGGTACGAATTGTTTATTCTATTTCTATTTAGGCTCAAAACTCAAGAAACTATAGATACAAACGGTGATTACAAAATGTGCAAAAAATGAGTAATACTTATTGCTAGAAAAATATAATAAAAAATATTGAAAATCGTAAACATAGTGTGTACAACAATACCAAACTTATCTTACATACGTCTGTAATATAGGTGAAACGATTGTTCTGTTTCAATATACTCAAAACCTCACTTAACAATTATAGGTTATATTTCTAATTCTAAGTAGTGCAATTCGAAATTTGAAATTATACTTGCATCAAAAGGATTTATTCAAACAAATGACGCAGAGAAGTCAGATTACTCACATTTAAATGGTAATTAAAGGGAAAAATGTTTCACTACTATACTGTCGAATATTTTAGAGTAAACTTCGACATTTCACATAGATGAAATTCATCTGATGAATGAAGAAATAATCTGTTGCTACAACCTTCATTGTAGTAATCCATGTGACGTATATTGTTGTTACCTTGGAAACGACTCTACGCCGTACGAATCGCAGGGGTGTATACATGAAACTATATACCCGAACAATACTTCTATTTAGAATACTAGTTTCTATAATAAATATTGAAAAATTATACGATCGATAGTACTCTTAACAAATCTCGTGTAAAAATCTACCTAGCTTGAAGATATAAAAGTAAAAACGGTAAATAGAAATAAAAAAGGATTTGTACACACAGTACACATACATTTCTTATGTTGTGTACAGTACCATACGTGCATATAATTGTAGACAACTTCACAGCGATTCGACGGAGGGAGTAACTCCGAAATCCAAGGATTTCATTAGTTTTTTTACTCAAGTGACTTATTCTGATTTTGATCAAAGTTTGGAAAAAATGTCTTGTTGTTCAGGTGACGACGATGAGGAACAACGACCTGATCCAACACGTGTACGAGAATGCACGGATATTTTCTGGCTTTGTTGCTTTATAGCATTTTGGTTTTTTATGGTATGTAATTTGATGATCTCAACAAGTCTGATTGTTAACGAGCTCTAAAAGTAGCCGATACATGATGCCTTATAAAAATAACAAGATTAAATTTATTTGAACTTTGTGCGGTTCATATTATAATATCTCCGCTATTGAATGTATTTATTTAATCATTTACTTAATTATTTATTTAATCATGTGACCGGTGGTGGTAGGTTTAGCGTTAAAGATTTTCAAGAATTCGTTTAGATAAGTTTCCTTTTTTCAAATATATATCGTTAGAAGTGTGTTGTTCAAGTTTTCACTATATTCATTATTCTACCTAAACAGTTAGATCTGCTGAATAAAATTTCAATGTTTTTAATAATTTGTTGTTCTGTTTACACAGATATTAATAGCAGCTTTCGCTCTTGTATATGGCAGTCCTTTGAGACTCATAAATGGGTACGACAGTTTCGGAAACACTTGTGGTATGAAAAATAATCCAAAGTTCGGTAGCATGGAGCTTTCCGGACAAGATACTAGCGACAAACCGTTCGTATTAGCATTCAATTCTCATATTATACATGCTGAATTATTAATTGTATATAAACTTAATGCTATCTACTAATATTATTATTTTAGATACCTGTTCTTTTTAGACATATCCAATGTCTCGCAGTCTTTAAAGATTTGTGTGAAAAAGTGTCCGGATAGACAAATGACAACGATGAATGATATATGTAAATTTTATGAGGAAACAGGATCACAACTTTGTCATGATAAACCAGGAAACGATTTTAGTGCCTGCAGTAATGGAAACAAAGAGAATAAAACAGGGTCTTGTCCTGGACTTCCAGTATATAACAGTATACCTGTTCTTAATCGTTGTATTCCAAAAGTAATTAAGGAAGTAGGAGAAACTATAGTTGCGAATTTGTACGGTCTAATTAATTCGTGGGATATTATAGAACAGATATTGGGAGATTTGTATAAAACATGGAGAGAGATTTTAGCTTTATCGTTCTTGGCTTTTGGTATGTTCTATGACCATCTTAAAACTTAAAATTCGGTTTCGTACCATATATAACACAGTCAAAAATTATATACAAATCTGTTTCAGTTTTGTCTCTTTTTATGATTGCCATCTTCCATTTATTGGCATCTATTGTAACATGGATCGTAATTGTTCTTGTCAGTATTGCAACTATAGGTAAGTTACTTGAATAAAATATATAATAAACAGATAGTAGATGGTTTATGTTTAGTTTACATGTTGTATAAAAAATTTTACTACTTATTCAGGAAAAATTGAAAGGAGAAATTATATTGTCTGTCCCGTAATTTTTCAAGAAACTATTTCATTTGAAATAATAAAGTTTGCAATTAACAAGTTAGTGGAGTACAAAATAAAAACATTTGTCCCTGTATAGAAAACTGGATGTTGCATTAATAATGTGGAGTTATGATTTTATTGTAAACACTTTATTTTATGTTAAATTTCAAAGTGTTATTAAACATTGCTTTGTTTATAATCCGCTTATTGAATTATTACAGCCGGTACAGTTTTATTATGGTGGACATATATAGAAATTAAAAGAACTTTAGATAAAACTGATCAAAATCAACTGCTCGAGGAATCGGTTAGAAATGAAAGAGCATTCCTAGTTTTCTCTATTGTTGCAACAATAATAACGGTGTGTAATTTTTAATCAGCTAAAAAAAGTACAATACAATAATTTTACTTTCATCATTTACTGAAATGTCATATATGTTTCTGTATTTCAGGTCATTCTGTTACTTCTATTGAGTATATTACGCAAACGTATTGGATTCATGACAGCATTATTCAGAGAAAGCGCAAAATGCTTGGCAGAACTGCCAGGTTTATTTTTTCAGCCTCTGCTTACGTTTAGTGCCCTAATATTATTTTTCGCATTTTGGGTAACTGTAATCCTTTGTCTCGCAACTGCAAGTAAGTCATTTAATCGTTCGAAGAAATTTTAAGATAATACACCTAACATACGCAATAATTACAGATTATCCTGGAACAAAATCTGTCCAAATGTATAAAAACCACATATTTGATCCCTTAAATTTGAGTTCAGTTGGAGAGAAAAGTGCCATTATCGAAGAAAAGAAAATTGACTTCTCATTGGGTTCCTTTAAAAGTATGTATTGAATCCCTTAAATATTAGAATCATTACTATTTCAAAAATATTTCAGCTTTCACTCTGGTCGAGTACGTTGATCCGACTTGGGTGAAGTATATGTGGTGGGTGTATATCATAGGATTAATATGGACCTCTGAATTCATTATTTCTTGTCAAGACATGGTAATATCAGGAGCTGTTGCTCATTGGTATTTTAGGTAATAATATTTAAGTCGTGCACATTGCAAGATATAATTGTACGTATATGTATGATCTGTATTTGTTATTTTAGAGGAAAAGATGCTAGTACATCTCCAGTATGCTCTGCTATGGGAAATTTAGTTTATTACCATTTAGGCTCTGTAGCTTGTGGCTCATTCCTAATAACACTTTTCAAATTACCTCGTTTAATTTTGACATACCTGCACACTAAGTATATTTATTGTAAAACCTGTTTTTTGAAAAACTATGTTCTTGTAGTGCAATTTATAATTGAAATTTTGTTATAGATTTAAGACAAGCAAAGAAACTTCTCCATGCGCTCAGTGCGGTTTAAAGTGTTGCATTTGTTGCTTCTATTGTCTAGAGAAGTTTATTCGATACATGAACCATAATGCGTATACCGTTGTTGCTATAGAGGGGACACACTTTTGTAATGCTGCTAAAATTGTATGTTATAATTTCATCCACATATTTGATTCGTGAAGATTATTGCATATATTATTAATTGAAAATGTCGTATATTTCACTCGTTTGTTTTTTTTTAGGCATTCACAGCGCTCGTTAGTAATGCATTGCAAATAGCGGTAATAAATGGAGTAGGTGATTTTATCCTATTCCTGGGCAAATGTTTTGTCACAGCTGCAACCGGAAGTATTGGATTAATATTTATGAAACAAGATCCCAGATTGCATTTTTATGCTGCACCCATCTTTGTTATTTGCGTTTTTTCATTCTTCATTGCTCACAGCATTATTTCTCTTTATGAGGTATGGTGCATGAATACTTCGTACAAATTTATTATGCGTACTCGATATTTACAATTTTATGTCTCCCGATAGACGGTGATAGATACGCTGTTTCTCTGCATTTGCGAAGACAAAAATTTGAACGGTGATAATGGAAAATGGCGTCAATCAGCGCTAGCACAAATTGGTTCTAATAATAATGCGAACGGACAACAATCTCAAGAATTAACACCAATGAATACATAAGTATCAATATTAAACACACAGCATATTCTTCCGACGCTTTTACACATTTTTGAAAATATTTTACAACAGCTTTTAATAATATTTCTACATTTTACGATTATAATAATTTTTATGCAATTTTAAATTATACATAAAGCCATAGTAAACATACGCTTAGCTGCTTTTTCATAATTATATATATAATGCACTTTTAGCGATTTGTATCAGAAAATTATACTGCCAGCTATCGTTACAAAATATTTTAACTATTGCAAAGAGCACAAATTTCACATGTCATTGCCATACATAATAGCAAATTTCATCATATGTATATTCGTAATCCATTAAGATTCATTTTTTAAGTATCTACAAAAGTATAAGTGTTATGACACTACTACTTTATTGAATTGTAATACACGACTGCATGATTTAATATTTTTTTAGAAGGATTTTCCATCAGAAAGATATTAATCCAACAGAATATGTTATATCCACTTTTTTCTATAATTAGTTATTACTTTTCTATAATTAATTACTACACAACATTCCTAATCTATACATTAGTGAAAATGCGGTTATGATATTGCTTATTTGTACATTTAACTATTGCTTAAGAAGCTAATAGGTCTTACGAAAACACTACTCGTTGCCGTCACAATATGAAATCTATGTACAAAGAACAAATTTTAATCATATATTTTTTCTTGTCTTTAAATGTATATTTTACATATATTTTTGTAATACAATATTAAGAAAGTAAGTACTTTAGTCTATTGACCAAGAAAAAAAGACATTTTTCCATTTAGAATTTTTATCAGTATTTTTATTCGTAATATATAATGCTACAATAGTAACAGAATTTTATATATAGTTTATATTACAATGCAGTTTTCTGTTGCATGTGTAAAGTATAGTTATGCGTTATTTGTTTACGTCTTAAAATGTACTAAAAATTTGAAAAAGGTGCTTAAAATTTTAGTTCTAAATCATCAAACATTGTTTCATTGTTTGTAAATCTTCCGACGATATACTCCATCATTGTGTCATGGTATTATATAATTCATAATACATATAGATTCGTGCAGTACATTGTATAAAATATATTGTTTCATCAAGTGTGCTTTTCAAATCAAGTACAAATGCATGCCAGGATAATTAATAATGTTTGAAATGATTGATATTCATGATTTATACATAACTATAACATAATATAGTCATAGGTGATAATAATGAATTTACCCGTCTAATTTGAACGTTTTTGTTTAAATATATTATTGTTTTCTTAAAACCAAAATGATGTATGTATATAAATCAGATATTGTTACCGTAAAACTTTTCCTATATGTAGATATAAGGAAAGGAATGGAACATTATTATATTTTTTGTAAAAAGTATACTGTATCACAATATAAAGGATTGTATAACGGAAAATGTTATTCTGACTTTGTATGACTTGAGCTGCCGTGTATAATCTATAAATATTGTACGCAATTTAAATTGCTCATAACACAATGTGCTTTTCTTAATCTAATTTACATATTGTAGTAATAGTAAAAAAATAAAAATATACTGTTTATGACGTACTTAATAAAATCTTTATCAATATTCATCAGCATAATACAAAATATTGTAAATACAGTGGGGCCCCGAGTTACGTCCTCCTGGTTTACATTGTTTCCCAGTTAAATATGATCTCTTGTATCATTTTTATACATTTGAAATGAAATGTATTTCCTCATCTAATTAATACATGTATATATGTATACATACATAGGTATCTATCCTGTGTTCCCCCAATTTATATCACCCACTCTAGAACCAATTAGTACGTAACTCGTGGCCCTACTGTACAATTATTTCATTAATTTTTTTTCTTCTTGAACCTTGTTTTCTTCTTGAAACTTGTTTTGCTCTTCAAACTGGTTTTCTTTACTTTATCTCCAATTTGTTTTGTAACATTTTTCTTGAGTTTAATTTTTCGAATTTTATTAATTTTTGTAGGTATAGTGGTTTTCATTGCTTTTGCTTCTTGTTCTTCTAGCTCTTTGGCTTTTACTAATGGATCACCTTTGAATATCTCATCAACTGGGTTCAGAGAATACGATTCTTTTGGCTTACTAATTTCTTGAACCAACTTCTGTTCCACCTTGTTTATATATTTTCCAGCAGCTTTTTTATTTATAGATTGGCGAAACTGTAAAATAAAAATGGTAATGAATTTATTACAATAAATATACGTATAATATTGGTATAGAAATAATTGCTGCAGCATATACCTTTGTTGGTGAAATATAAGTAGGATTTTCCCAAAGTGCTTCTCCTCCAAAGCTTCCATTATATATTTTGATTGGATTTAGTACGAATCTTGGACCAATTTCAGCTAAACCACCGTCTTCAGTTAAAATTTGAAAATTTCTAAACCATATTCTATTGTCTAACACAGTAAATGTATAAACATGGTCATAAAATGGTTGACTCTTAGGGTGATGGTTTGGCACACCAAATATTTGAACAAATAATTCTTTTAAAAGACTATAATGTGGTTTACTGGCAAAATTTTCATCAAATGATAACAAGGGACGAGAACCCTTTAAACAATTTCCAGTCATTTTTAACTCTCCCATTGTATAGACTGTAATAAAAATATATTATTTTTAATAAAGCTTATAATTTTTCAGTATGTTCTTAAGAATATTATACATACTATTCTCTACAAGAAATTTAGCGCTTGGTCCATCAGAGATATGAGACAACCACATATAAAGATCCCTTTTTCTTCTGCCTTCAAATAATATTGTTTTATTACAATTTTTCATTTCACATATTTCATTTACAACTTGTAAATTTTTAGTGCGTTCCATTTTTGATTCAGGTCTGTGATGAGGCATGAGAGTCTTCAAATCATCCATAAGATGACGATGTCTGTAACTGATTCCTCTAGTAGCAAAAACTAATACCCGCTGTTTGTTAATCCATTTCACCTAAATAATCAAATAGAACTACATTGGTGAACTGAATCAGGTTTTGTTTAAATTAAATTTGTTGTATAATATAAAAATATTTTCAAACCTTTCTCAAAGGCGGTTCATCCATATTTCGTTTTTACTGTGAACCACACAGAATCAGCAATACAGTAATTGACACGTGATAATAATTAAACAATAACTAATAAGCGATTCTTAGATTCTTACTTAGATTCTTACACGTGCTTGACCGGCTTGACATGGCCGATATTAGGGCGCATTTCTACGTGCAACATACGTGCAACCTATGGAAAAGAAAAGTCACGGTTTCAAGCATGGATATAGGAATATCCACGGTTTCAAGAGTTGCTTCCTTTCTAAGTTTTGCATGGTTTTGCCTCAATTGAGAGTCTCTTCTCACTGATATATCAGTGAGAACTATCGATAGTTGAACTATCAACTATCGATAGTGATGGTGTGCAATATATTTTGTATGATATATTTTGACGTTGTGTTTGATGCTATTTTTATTTGCGTAACGACCTGGAAAAATATATATTTAATTTCATATGATTTGATAAGTGTATTACAATATAAAACAATTTGGAGTCCAATGAAGTTTGAATTTGAATTGGAGATGACAACGATATATCGATATTTTCATCAATCATATTTGAAGATCGATATGTATACAAAGCTATTGATGATTATCTAATGAATTTTGATATTGTTGGTTAGTCTAAGACAGTCTAGGATAAAAAACATTATTAGTTTCATAGGATTTTAACAATATTTGTGGAGTAAAACGATACATCTGTACGAATACCAGCCCTCAAAATTCGCTACCGATTATAACTATCGATATAAAAGTAAATCGTCGATAGTTTTTGATAGTGAGAAATACTAGATATTATACTAAATACCACAGCCTACTCTAGTAGGCTGTGTAAATACATTTACTACAATAATTTACAGAAATAAAATATGGCTCTATTTACATGTGTTATAGCCGCAGATAACTAAATAATAAAATTTTTTGGCAATACATCAATGACTTCTCTTACGGATAAAAATATTATATCTCATATATAATAGAGTTATAACAGAGAGCAAATTTAGTTGTAATTTATTGTAACAAGATTTCCTCTCTGGTTACAATAAGTATTTTCCATCAATGTATGAATTAAAATATGTTAAAATACGAATGTAATAATCTCAGCAGACATGCTGAATAATAAGATAAGAAGAAGCAGTAGATTATTTATCTGGACTGTGGGGGACATTCCGAAAAACCATTCATATAAGATAATTGAAAAATATGGAATTTCGAATTATTTTGTCATTTATATTGCTTTTGGAAAGTGGACTTTCTTTCGAAAATTGTAAACCTAATATAGGTAAGCAAAAATCCTTACCTTTCAATTAAAATAAAGCAATTTCAATGATAATATTCAATCATTGACTACTGACTACTACTACTAACTATAAACTAATATCTACTAACACTGTTTTAGCAATTATTGGCGGAGGTATTGGAGGAGCATCGAGTTCCCATTTCCTTACAGAACTATTTGAAAGTAATCTTAGCATTGATTTGTATGAAGCAAAGACAATTGGTGGACGTTTAGCTACAGTACAAATTGATGAAAATGAATTCGAAGCTGGTGGTGCAATCATACATCCTCAAAATAAATACATGCAAGAATTTGTTAAATTGCTTGGTACATTATATTACATATAATTTTATATAACATTTTTCCTTGTCTTTATAATCGAATTATCTCTTTAGGTTTAGAACATAGAATCTCAACTAATGATAATAAAGTTGGTATTTGGAATGGTAATGAATTTGTCTTCGAAGAAAGCAATTGGGAAGTGATATCTTTTGCTAAACTGCTTTATAGATATGGTATTCAACCATTTAGTCTTAACAGGTATGGTATATGTTACTGAAAACATTTTCAAAGGTGTACTAATCAATGTTATAATAATAGTTAATTTGATTTTCTTTCTAACAGATTTGTGCAGTCTATATTAAATGATTTTGCAAAGATATACGATGTGCAGAATGCTGGAGAATCATTTGAAAATGTTACCGGTTTGTTATCAGCCATGAATAATGGGTTTCCAAAATTATTACAAACATCGATAAAACATCATCTTTTAAATCTGGGTTATTCAGAACAAATGATAGATGAGCTTGTCAAGTCAACGCTAGTCGTAAATTATGGGCAAGATACCAATGTTCATAGTTTTGTTGGTTCTGTGTCTATAGCTGGAGCTGGTTTCAATTTGTGGTCCATAAAAGGAGGCAACAAAAAGGTTTTTCTTATTAATTGAGATGTTATACTTTTAAGTAACAATATAAGGTTGATAATAAACCCAATGGAATCATACAGGCAGCTTTGTTTATGATCCATTTAGCGTTTACTATTTCATTATTATTTGTACTTTTAAGTATAATTAATATGTAGTCAATATATTCCTTTTCTTCATTCAACTAATGGAGCTGTAATATTTTAGGTGCCTGAACATTTAATATATAGAAATAAGAATATAAATATTATACCTTCGTATGTTGTAAAAATCATCAATGCCCCCCAAGAAAATGGTAGGCAGTCATACGAAGTGCATTACCATAACAAAGGTATAGTATATCATTAATAATTTCATAACATCTTAATCGTCACTTACTACATAATAATTTTGATTGCAGATAGTACAATTATAATGAAATCTATATACGACATTGTAATTGTTGCAACCCCACTTACCAGTGATCAACAGTATCCCATTACTTTCGAAGGATTTCCAAGTAACGATTTCCACGGCGCAGAGAAATATCATAGAACTATAGCTACCTTTGTTAAAGCGGACTTGAAACCACATTATTTTGGTTCCGCAGAAGAAATAGATACTATTCTTAGTTGTGAGCCTAATAAGACGATAGTTAGTTCTGTGGGAAGATTAAATTCTGCAGAGGGTACAATAAAGGATAGTAAAGTTTGGAAAATCTTTAGTAATGCACCTTTAAAATCAGGAGTATTGAATGAAATGTTTTCAAATGTATGATACTTATAAAAATCAGACACAGAAGTAAATAATGAATATAGACATATTTTAATTTAATCATTTTCTTTTCAGATTGATGAAACAAAGGAAATTTCATGGAAGGCTTATCCTGAGTACTCAACGTATGTCCACGACGCAAAATTTAAATTGCACAATGCACTTTATCATGTGAATGCTATTGAATGGGCAGCTAGTGCAATGGAAATGAGTGCAATAGGTGGAAGAAATGTAGCAATTTTATCGCACAAAGATTTCTCTGAGAAATGTTACCGCAACGAGATTAACAAAGCTACTATACATGCAAATACACCATCCATTGAGTTGTAGTACAATAAAATAATATTGTTGAATGATTGCGCATATAGACTGGTATAGATATGATTATAAGAGAATTTACTTTTGTAAGTAGGATAACAAGAGTCGATTGTTGATGTGTACAATTTGTATTAATAAAACTATGTATATGAGAAAAATTGAATGAAGGATGTCATCCATGAACAGCATGTATTATTTCGTTTACATTAATCACATTATATCAAATAATAATTACAATTTCAATACTCGATTATGAATTGCTAAATTTTTAATTTGAATTTAAGGTGGACATTCAATCATTAATTAAAATTTTCTTCATGCAGGAACTAAATAAATATTTGAGTATTGAATTTATATATTCAATTTCGATTGGAAATCAACAGTTAATATTTTTTTTCGTTAACGATTAATATTTGCACAACAATACAAATACGCATATATATATATATACATACGACATACGTAAATACAAATGCATATAATGTGAACACATTTACGAAAGTTTGTCAAACTGTCAAACATACACATATATGTATGTCTGTGTATAATAGTGTATATGCGTATAAATACATGTAATGTAACCGAACTGAACCGAACTCCAAACGAGCTTGTAAAAATGTGATAACAGTGAAACTACTATGATTAATCAAGTAGAAGACCGTATATCAGTATTATCAGTAGATTATTACAAAGTCATTCGTACTATTTGTCATACCAACGCTATAACTTCTACCGTGAATTAACAGACGAAGAACTGAAAATGTGATAACACCGGCGAGATAGCCTTCGTCATCGTCCACGTATATATGTACATATGTATGCGTATTTACGTGTAGTAATAAGTAATATTTGATTTGAAAGTAAGGTGTAATGCACCCTTTGTCTATGGTGTAATGGAAAATCATTCCGTTCGTATAAATTATACGCTAACACCCCACGATACTGAGCAACCATTAATACATGATAACCAAACAATACAACTGAAAGAAAACAATAAAAAATCGGAAGAAATAATTGTACATACGAATAAAACCAAAGGCGGTTTGTTTAATTCCAGAGCTCTGATATTTGTTGCATTATGGTTCTTCTTCAGTGGGTGTACTTTATTCTTAAACAAATATATATTGTCTTACATGGACGGGAACCCCACAATTTTGGGTAAATAAATGAAAGAATGAATATTTAATATGCTCGGTATTTCGATTGTAGAAATCATCTACTGCCAATGTTACATTTCGATGATTTTATTCGATGCGTGCGTTTCTTTAACAGAATATAGAAAAATTTAATTTGTTTATTTTCCAGGTGCCTGCCAAATGTTAATGACAACAATATGCGGTTTTATACAAATGTATTTCCCATGTGGAATGTATAGGACAAGGTCTAGATTAACAAAACCAGCAGGTTTTTATAAACATATGATCTTGGTAGGATGTACAAGATTCGCAACAGTAGTACTAGGATTGGTATCACTAAATTATGTAGCAGTGAGTTTCACGGAAACTATTAAAAGTAGTGCGCCAATTTTTACCGTCCTTATTAGCAGATATTTATTAGGTAAGAATCGATCTACAAATTTTCTGTCTTAATGTCTTGTTTTGTCACAAATATCTTGTACATAATATGTAACTATTAGGTTGGAAAGGAAGTTCTTGCGGTTTTTAACTATTAAATTCAAATGCACATATCTCAGCTCAAACAAAACTTTATTAATCAAAATAAGGACCATTGCAATCAATGCACTTTTGCCAATGAGAAACAGGTTTTGTTCTAGTTGAATAAAATTCTGGAGTCCTGGAGGCGACAAACTCGTTGAATGCCGTTTCAGTATTTCCCTGGGATTTGAAGCATTTCTCACGCAAGAAGTTGTTGAGGTGCTTGACAAAGTGGTAATCTCTAACGAATTGTAACGTGCGATGAAAAATGGATTCTTTATGACAATCGGCGACAATGGGCTCAGTGGCTAGACCACGACGAAGCTCCACAACACTTCCCAAAGCCACAGTTTCACCAAAAGTAGGTCATGGTGATAGTTTGGTGGTCTATGGCTGGTTTGATTCATCACAGCTTCCTGAATCCTGGTGAAATCATTACAGCTGAAAAGTACTGCCACCAAATCGACGAAATGCATGAAAAACTTCAACGTTTGCGTCCAGCACTGGTCGACAGAAATGGTCCTATCCTTCTCTATGACAACGCCCAGCCACATGTCACCCGACCGACCCTTCAAAAGTTGAACGAATTGGGCTACGAGACTCTACCTCATCCACCATACTTGCCAGATCTCTCGCCCACCGATTACCACTTTTTCAAGCACCTCAACAACTTCTTGCGTGAGAAATGCTTCAAATCCCAGGGAAATACTGAAACGGCATTCAACAAGTTTGTCGCCTCCAGGACTCCAGAATTTTATTCAACTGGAACAACAAAACTTATTTCTTGTTGGCAAGAGTGCATTGATTGCAATGGTCTTTATTTTGATTAATAAAGTTTTGTTTGAGCTGAGATATGTGCATTTGAATTTAATAGTTAAAAACCGCAAGAACTTCCTTTTCAACCTAATACAGAACTATAAGCTATTAATGATTTTAACATTATTTACAGGAGAACATACAGGGTTATATGTAAATTTATCTTTAATTCCTGTAATGGGTGGTCTAGCTCTGTGTTCAGTGAATGAAATCAGTTTCGATGTCAGAGGATTTATTGCTGTTATGGCCACAAATGTAACAGAATGTTTGCAAAATGTTTACTCGAAAATGTTAATTAGTGGCAACAATTTTAGGTACACGTGAGTATCATATTTATTACTTACATCTATAACCATAGTAGTGTTCTATAGAAACTTGACTTACTATTCGAAATTGCAGTCCTGCAGAGTTACAATTTTATACCAGTTTAGCATCGATTGTGGTGCAAGTACCAGTGTCAATTTTACTACTAGACTTACCAACACTCGAGCATTCCTTAAGTTTTAAATTATTCACAGCCTATCTTCTCAATGGAGTGTTCTTCCATTTTCAAAGTATTACTGCATATGCATTAATGGATTATGTTAGTCCTGTAACACACAGGTACGTTGGCTAAGTTTATAGTATGCGAGTAAAAATCGAAATGTAGAAGTAATAAATTACATATGTTGTCTTTTGTAGTGTGGCCAATACAGCAAAAAGAGCTTCTTTAATTTGGGTTTCTGTTTTATTATTTAACAATCCGGTAACTGGATTATCGGCTTTGGGAACATGTTTGGTAATAGCAGGAGTATTACTATATAGTCGAGCACAAAAATATGATGGACTAAACAAAGGAAAATTACGACACAGTTAAGAATTAATTTTTTATTAATTAATACAAATCTAAAGTTAACAAGGATTTATATTCGATTAAAATAAGCCCTTCTATAAGCACATTATTTCACACAAAGAATTTAAAAAAAATTGTTTTGTCTTTTATTCGTTGTGAAAGTAAGAAAGCAGAAATATGTTTTGCATTCTATATTCTACATTTTATAATTTATAATTTATAATACTAAAAGCTTTAATTGAGAACACACGACGGTACAAATTAACAAGTTTGTAAAAAATTACGTTAAACATCGAATACTATATAAAGATAAAAATTCAAGTATTGCATAATGTAGGATTTCCATTTTAATTTATGAACATTTACATATCTGTGTTCAAATCTCTTTCATTATACAGTATAATACAAAAAAATTGAATTGATGTAATTGATAAATACTAAGATATTAAATTATTTGTTTAACATCAATGCTGTGAAGCGAATTTATAAAATTTAGTTAAACATTTTTAATATATTATTGCTCACAATTCATTCCCTATTTTATATACAGGTACATGAACTATTGTATAAATACCACAAATCGTATGAAAATACATTGGATATACAGCATTGGGAAAATAAATGTCTACATACATATAACGGAACTGCATTGTGTTATATGATCCATGTTTCATTTCTATCTATTATATTATTCTCATTTCCTATTTTATAATTTCATACTCACCCTGTATAATCAATACAATCTTTTAGGAATATTAACATATGGATAACGAATGATCTTGGTTAAAATTTTGTAACTTTGAAGTATTAAAATTTATTGTAGTAAAAACCGATATATAATATAATATAAAATTCGATTTTACATAGTGCAAACTTCTACGATTGCTCTCGCAAAAGTTTTATTACTTTGATAAATTCACTGACAAGCTTGAAGAGCTTGATCAAGATCAGCTAAAAGGTCACGTTCTGTTTCAAGACCAACAGATAAACGAATTAATTGATCCGTAATACCCAATCGTGCTCTCTCTTCTTCAGAAATTGAGGCATGCGTCATGATAGATCTAATTCAAAAAATTTTCAAATGAAACCTTCTTTATATACACGTAATTACATATAAATATAATTCTATATAACTCACGGTAATTCAGCAAGGGATTCAAAACCACCAAGAGATTCTGCTAATGTAAATATTTTCAATGATTGTAAAAATTTCCTAGAATCTCCTTTAAGATAGAATGAAACCATTCCACTGTGGCCAGTCGTTTGTTTAAGGCTAAGCTCGTATTGTGGATGCGATGGAAGATCTAAAATTAAATTATACTGTTATGTATTATACAATGTAATATAATGAAGTGATTCAATTATATGGGGCAAGCTCAATAATGTTATATATTTTGCAAAGGAAATATGATAAGATTCTTTAGAGATAGTAACGTTGATACATACATGGGTGAAATACTTTCTCCACATAAGGATGCTTTTCCAAAAATTTTGCAACTGCTAATCCATTCTTCATATGTTGTTGCATTCTGAGTTCTAATGTTTTTAGACTGCGATTAACCATATAACAATCAAAAGGTGATGGCACAATACCTAAAGCTAATATAACAATGCAACGATAAAGATTAATTTCAAATAAAGAGTAACAGTTCAATGTATAAATCCAATAGTGTAAAATTACCATTTTGTAAAAATTTAAGTCTTTCGGCGATATCATCTCTCCTAGTTATTGCTGCACCCATAACAACATCTGCATGTCCATTAATGTATTTTGTTACAGAATATAATACAATATCTGCACCCAGTTCTAAAGGTTTCTACAATGAGAATAACTATAGTACAATCTACATAAAGAAATCACAACACTGAATGAAAGTATGGCTCACCTGGAAGTAGCATGTTAGAAAAGTATTGTCTACCACTACAATAATCTCAGGATACTTGGTTTTTATTATTTCACATATAGCCTTGACATCAACAACTCTAAGCAAGGGATTTGTAGGTGTCTCTAGCCAAAGCATCTAAAAAGTAATATAAATAATTATTAAGAAAATCTCGATGGATACATACTATGTTAGATTGAAAATTTTAAATACTTTTGTATTTGGTTTAATAGCAGCTATAATCTGATTTATATCAGTTGTATCAACAAATGATAGTTCAACATTATGTATAGTTAAACATCTTCGGAAAAGACGGTTGGTTCCACCATAAATGTCATCTCCAGATAGAAGATGGTCTCCTGATTTTAATAATGAACATAATACTGTTGTAGCACCTAAACCAGATGCAAATGCAAATCCATGCTTTCCATTCTCTAAAGCAGCTAAACAAGTTTCTAAAACATTTCTTGTAGGGTTTCCACTTCTGCCATATTCGTAACCCTTGAACACATTACATAATAATGATAAAAAATGTTTTAATATTTAATATTGTTATATCAGATTATTGTAAAATCAATATTATCATACATATTTCGTTTTTATATCAAAAAACTTACCCTATGTTGTGCGGGTCCATCCTGACGAAAGGTTGTAGCCATTACAAGAGGAGGAACTACTGGACAATGATTCCATTGCAACGGATCTTGTCCAGCATGAAGAGCTGTTGTTGCAAAACCCTCTTTCGACGACATTCTATTAAAAATGTTATAATGTTATGGTGAATATTTTAAATGATTCAATTGATATGAGTTTATTCTGAAATAATTTAAATCAAATTATTAATCTTCTTTCATCAGACTGATATCAAAAAAAGATAAATCTGTATAACTGTCTGTCTACTGTAATCAGTAGACTGCGGATCTTTATGAATTTACAGCAAAATTGAGCAGATGCAATTCAATATTGTAGGAAAATTTTAAAAATTGAAGATGTATAGAAATAACATTCTGTTTGGTTCCTATTCCTTGCAATTGACACAGATAATTTTTATTTTGCATAAAGATCCACAGTCTAGTGATCAGGAATTTAAAAAATATGAAGATGTTTAGAGAATAATTGATCTTTTCCAAGTATCATATAGAGTATAAATTATATTATTTATATTTGATTACTTCATGTTGTTATTCATGAAATATAAATATATTTAAACAATAGAAAATACAATACAGAAATAATGAATTAGACTTACCTGACTATAACTAGTTAACAGTACAAAAATTACAATTAGCAACAGTTCACGTTCCAGAATGATTAGTCCGGCACGGCCAACACTGGCCAACACCTACACATATGTGTGTATATATAGTGTACGGTGACACGTGTTACTGAAAAGGTTTGTCAGAAGTTGCGTCATCCATAACATAAATATATAGTAAAAATAATTTCTCTGATGACATATTGTGTAATATGATTTTTATTTGAAATAATGTCGGATATGCAATGCTAGATAACAGGTGAGAAAAAATTTAAGTGGTAATGATATAAGAGAAAATCGGAAGGTATAATAACAATTCAAGTCGACCAATAACAGTACATATGTTAGTTTTGTACATCTTTTGAACTTTATAGCATGTCATCGTCTACAATCCTCTTCATCCAGCATACGTGCTACTATTGGCGGATCAAATTGGAAAACGAAGCTGAAATACAAATTTTTTACTCTTCATAACATGTACGATCTTTTTAAAATTATACTGAAAACAATTTAAAAGTAGATTATTTTCGTATACACATATCATGTTTATAGTTCTACTATAAAATAGTTTTACTATAGCTTTATTTTATGAATAAGTTATATACACTTCATTATAAATTAATGAATAAAAATCTCTAATGAAAGATGACAGACATTACAAATTGACAAATCATGACAAATCATTTTATTCAAATCTAGTTCGTATCAGTAATATAAGAGATATGATGATTTTTCTTTCAAAACACAGTCCACGCATCAAATAAAGAATGAAATAAGGCTTATTCTATAGCTTTTTTCATGTTTAGTGTAACAGAAAGAGTAAAAATATAAAACTTGGCAGACGATACATGTTAGAAATTCAAAAAAGCTATTGGTCTGTTCCGATAGGCAACAAACCATTCGACCAATGCGAAGCGTTCCCACCATAATTAAATCGATATTTACTCGATTATTCGGCGAGCTATCAACCTCTCGCAAAGTCGCAAGTGAAGTTTCTCCGTTCAACGAATTATTTTGGCCGAGACATCGAACACTACCTTTGAAGAAAGTGACGTTCTGAAATGAAAGAAAGAAAGGAAATTATTGCATTATTGCTGTTGTTTGTTATAAATGTCGTACGAAGCGATACATTTTCCAACACTGTAAATCGAGAGGATCCGTGCATTAATTTGTGTGAAAAAGCACCACTATCTTTTACAAATGTACGTCTCTTTCTTTGCATATCAGTTTTATTCTGACATCCTATATATTGCGCATAACTGTTAACCGGAATGTGACATTTCAATTTCAGAGTAAATATGTTAAATCATGTTGTCAACGGGGATGTAGATTCTATAATCTGGTTGACTTACATTATGGATTTGAACCAAACAATTTAAACAGTACCAGAGATGCCTGCGAAGCCTGTATGTAAACGTATATTATTATTTATTGCAGCTCTTAAAGAACTGCTTTGAGCTCAATTTCTATTATATAATAGTTATTAGATTATCCGCTGTAATATTGTACGATATATAACTCATTATTCGTCCAAACGACTCTGGAAAGATTCTACTCATTGGTGGATATAAGTTATACCGTATATGACTGCGAATGTTTATGCGTTTTCCAATTTTTGTAGACAAATTTTAAGAAAGTGAAATGATATAAAATTCTGAGAACAGCCATTGCAGATCTGAAACAAATAAAAATTTTACAAAATTCAATCGAATTTTATATTCTAGCTGTTGTTGAAAATTTTCAGAAGCCATAAATGCATAAAAATCCGCAGTCTATATATCATATACTAGTTATACTTATATCAGGGTTACAGATTTCATTTTTACAAGAAAGAATATTTAAATCTTTTCTGACAAATGTTATTGATAACTCTTGTTAACTTCGATGCGTCCGAGCAATAGTAATATTTATTTATTTTTTGTAGCGTGCACAGAAGCATATTCATTGCCGCAAGGTCGATACGCTTGCATTACTGGCTGTGATTTTATGGGCAGGCAGCGTGTTTCAGATCTGTTAACAATTTTTACCGATGCGATCTATGTAGACGAAGGTGCAGATTCTAATACACTTTTAATGTTGCCTGACATGCCTGAAAATGACATTCTAAGCGATCCTGGTCTACGTAAGGAACTTTTCCCAGGATGGTGGGATTTAAATGGGTTTAGATTGCCGCAGACATATATTAAAACTGTTCCTTTGGATGCTGGGGTAAGTTTCATATTGAGTAATTGAACAGTCTACACATGTGCCTTCAGTACACGTCCAAAATATTAGACTCTAATTTATACACTGGAAACTAGAAAATGTGTGTACAGCTTGACAAATCTAGCATTGTGGCTGACTAGAACATAGGCATGCGCAGACAAAAACAAAGACCGCACATGACGAGAGAAGGATGCAACATATGGACAGTAAGGTACACACCTCGTCAAAAGTGCGTACTGTCCATTATTTCTTACAGCAGTAAACATACAAAACAACTGTTTATATGTTTGTGTGTGAATACACTTGTTGTGTCACTTTACTTTTTAACTGGACTGTCGCCGCGTGCATCGTTTGACAGGTGACGATCAGTTGCGAGGCTCCGCCTACCTACCATTGCGCAGCGGGGACATTACCCCTTGCGGGGGACATTCAGCCGCAATGCTAGATTTGTCAAGCTGTACATAAACACATTGTTAGAATTGTTAGCCTTACTATATCTTCATGGAAAGTTGTACGAGTTACTATCTTCTGTAGCATGACATTATAAGATTTCAATTTAATAAAAATATTTTTCAATTTAATAAAAATGTAGACTATAGATTACGGTGTACCGTCAGACTACTCCGGTGAAAATGAGCAGTCAGCTTCAATTCCTGGATCTGATTGGCTTCAGTGTGTCTCGCAACATATTGGTCTACCACAGTGGCTTTTAGCTTCTGCTATTGCAGCTGCAGCTTTGTTTGCACTTTGGCTATGTTTATACTCAGAAAAAACCAAAGATTCTTATAAAGAGATGCTTATCGAAAAGTCTGACATTTCTCCTGCTGTGACACTGTACTTGTCAGAAGTACCATTGCATAAACAACCTCCTCCTAAATACTCGGAGATTGTTGATGTACCAGAATTAAAATTTAGCTAATTACTCTAACACACTAACTTCTAAATGGTTTTCAAAACTATTTAAATTTAAGTATATCAATACAATTTTGAATAAACTATGTTTACATTAATGTATAGTAGTGCTTTACGAATATTACGAGTTATTAAAAGAGTAATTGTGCTTTCTGTTTCAAAATAACTCTGTTTATACTTTAAAGATAAGCTTTGAAAATGTGTACTTAAAGAGCCTTAAAAAGTTCATTGAAGTTTTGAAATATACAAGAAAAAAATCAAAATAAATTATAAAATAGAATACAAAATATTTTCTGGAAGAAACTTACGGTAACATATATATAAATATATATACTGGAATTATTTTATACAAATTAATACTGTTTTTTATAAAAGCAAATAACGATTCTTACTATTAACTTTTTTTCCCTATGAAAATAGTAACAAAAGCCATCATCGAATGATAATGAAAATGCACAGATGCAAGACTGCAAATTATGTACTTTGTTAACCATTTAATAAAAATGAAAAGCTTATGTATTTATAACTGCATATTATTTTTCTAAGTATAATTTATTCATACTAGAGAAGAGTATTCTAACTTTAATGTACATATAGTAAAATATTTAAATGTATATCTTTTCATATTCACAGGAAGCTTATTCATTTTGTCTACTTGTTTAAAAGATGTTCTATAAATTTAACTTTGATTACAGACTTTAATATTGAGAGGCATATTCGACTTTATACATCGAACAGATTACCTTAGCACTGTTATTTTGTTGTTTGCTGTTTCTTATTCGTTGCATTTATTATTATGATGCAATGAAAATTCAAATTTTCATCCAAATAAATTATTGATAATATATACGATTTAGAATATTGTTTGTAAATATATATATATATATATATATGAGTTATTGTCTTGAAAATTCCGTTTTGTTTCTATATTACACACAAAAAAAGTAAAGTATTCCAAATATGGAACAACATAGTACAATGTGCGGTTGAAAATAGTTCTGAATATTCTGTGCTCTATTTTACTTCAGTGGAATCTTAAAGTGTGATACAGTATATCACATAATGCATAAATAAATTAAGACTTTTCCATAACATACTTTAGTCATATTATGTATACTGAAATGTATAAACTCAATATTTTCTCCCAAAGTGTAAATTGATGTGTAATTATATAACCAATGGCAGACATTACTTATACATGCCTTTAACAAAAGTAGTAATGTCTATCTCTTCATACTAGTATTTTATGAATTATTAAATGTGCAATTCCTCAGAATTTAATGTGATTTAAAATAATGAAGGTGTGATGAAGTATTTACAGAACTATCAAAAATTATCGAAACTTTAAAACTCAAATTACTTTGATATTACCATAATATATTTTTTACATCCTTTGAGTTAAGTATTTGTTAATTTCTGAATATCCTGTATTTATATAAACGTAAGTATTATGATATGAATACAGTATTGCGGGAATACGTAAGTGACTGTTATAAAACTAAATTATTTTTGACAAATGTGTTGTTGTAATTAAAGTTGAGTTGATGAATATATTATACAGGGTGTTCATTTGAAAACTTTCCAGCCGAATATCTCGAAACGTATGAAAGGTATTAAGAAAGTGTAAAACACGTGTCCAAGGATTTCGTGGGGGAAAGAAGGGGGCAGTATCAATTTTGTATTTGGGTGACGTTTTCAAGGTCATTTGAAGGTCAACTTTGTTTTTTCAAATGGAAACTTGCGGATAAAAAAAAGTATACTACGAAAATTGCTGGTCTTTTTACGTACAATGAGATCCCATAATAAAAAATATAGGTTTCCATTTGAAAAAAACAAACTTGACCATCAAATGACCTTGAAAACGCCACCTAAATAAAAAAACTGATACTGCCCCCCTATTTTCTCCTCGAAATCCTTGGACACGTGTTTTACACTTTTTTAATATCTTTCATACTTCTCGAGATATTCGGCTGGAAAGTTTTCAAATGAACACCCTGTATATAATATTACGGGAATTACAATTGAATCAGTTTTACCATATTAAATGTTAAAAAAATTAGTCTTTCTATTCAGTATTGATAAAATTAAAATGTTATGTATCTTTATTTGTTTAAAAGGTTTCGATTAGTAATATCCAAAATATAATTCTTATATGTATTATGAAAGTAATAGTAATAGTATTTTTAATTAAAGGCAGAGTTAAGTGTATTACCTAGTATGGCGTATATTGTAAATACTAATATGTTTAATGTGTATATATATAAGAAAGCGTATTTCAAACCAAAGTATCATGTTCCTTATATTGGATATTGACAAATTTACTGTACTATTAATAAATATTTGTTATCTTGCTATATACATTGTAAAAAATAAAAAAATAATACAAAGGTGTACAAACATTTATTTATTATTTTCCTCGTACTTGAATTGTTTTATTTAAACAGAACAATTTTTAAAGTTTTCATTTTGGAACAAAAGGTGAATGTTAACATGCAACAGGCGAAAAAAAATCAGCACCTTTTCGAGAGAAATACTGATTACAATCGATAAACAAAAAGAATACATTCTGCTATTATAATACGGGGACTAATGTATAAACGGTAAGCTATACAAACTGTCCAATAAAAAAGTATTTGGACAGAAAACAAACAACATCGTTCACTTTTTAATTATTTTATCTTATTTTTTTTATAATAAAGAATTATTTTTTTAATTCAAGATAACTGCGATATGTACAATATGAAAAAGTATCTCGAATCGAAAAAATATTCACAATCCTTAAATGTAAAAAGAATTTATCTGTACAGTACACGATAAGTTATCAACCTTTTTTTCAGATATCATCCTAACTATTTAAGTTTTTAAAGTATTTACAGCCAATAAAGTTTTGGATCGTCTCTTCTCACTTGCAGTTTCAATACGTGTCTATATATTTTCAATGCTGGGCCTAGAAGTAGATCTAGCCCACTTAAAACATCGGATCGTTTCATCAACAATAGAGAGTGACCATCGATATCCTGAAACATATAAATAAAAAATAACGGTTAATAAAAATGTTTGAAATATATAAGTTAATAAAGAAGAAATAGAAATGAGAAAATTACTTGTTGTCTGAACACTTCAGCTTCCTTTGGGAAAAGTCTTGCAAAATACTGATACACTTGTTCGGATGTCCAATCTGAAGCATCTGGTATGTTTGGATCAATTCCATCTCTTGGACCATCATCCTCCATTTGATCGGAAGACCCTCTGGCAGGTGAAACTTGAGGACTTAAAACTGGAGGTAAAACAGGTGGATTCGATGGTGTATCAGGTCTGCTAGTAACCAGGCTAATATTCTGGTTTGCACTTGATTTATACTGCTTCTGGACGCAATCGTTACATTGCCATTTTGAATTTGATTTTGGTATTATTATCCGTGGAGTATGACAATAATAATGATAAGCTTCGTCACAGGTAAAACATGTAGCGAGCGGACCCTGAAGGAAGAGAACAAATTAAGATATATTTAAAAGAAAAATCATATTATAACCCTTAATATTAACTTACTGCATCAGAAGTTTCACAACATATTGTACAACTTTTACAACGTTCGCACTGCCAGTTACTGCCCACCTTTTGAAGCATTTCTTCGGGACTATAAATACAACTCGGATGTGCTATAAAAAGCAAATTTGAATTTAATACGATGCGATAAATTTAAACAGTTTCTAATAGTATCTGAACAAGATAAATACCTCTGACCGTGCAATCTCGACAAGCAACCAAGCTTTCTTGCTTTTCTTTGGCACAAAGACTACACTGCCTACAAGGTCCGTCTTTGACAGTGGGTTTAGCAGTCTCTTGAGATTCTTGAGACAAAGTAGACTTATTTTGAGAACCAGGCTGTCTTCCACGTTTCCGCTTCACAAGATTATTGTCGGAAGGATCAAACACTTTTTTTGCTCTCTGCAATACACATTTTCAGTTGTTTCAATATCGTATATCCACTTATATAATACAGTAATTGATATCGATTACACTTTTAATTATCAAACTAAATAAGGCATACCTTTCTGCGGGCACTGCGAAATCCACCAACATTAACACTCGATGGTGTAGGTGACGGATTAGTAGAACTTCTTCCCGCATCGTCGTCTTCCCGTTCTTCGCTAAGGTGTCCAGTCTCGTCTCTTTTCTCCTTCTGTGAATTCGTGTCTTCTTTAATGTCTTTCCGATAATCCTCAAACTTGATCTCTATTTCCATAGGATCATCTGTTCGAACGAGTAGGCGCTGTTTACGCTCAGCCTTCGACGATCTTTTAAGGTTATGTGACTGACTATCTGTGGTTTTCGATTCCTCTTTTCCATCTTCAACAGACGTTTGTGAAGGTTCCTGCGATTCCTGTTCCTTCAAAGAATCATGTTCCACTGACGATTCAGTGTTTTCGTTTCTGCCAACGATTATTTCAAAACATTCTTCCTTTCTGACTTGTGGATCAGGCTTTGGGCTAGCTTGACGCGACGATCTCGGCGTGTTCGACCTAGAGTCCGTAATCGTCAAGTTTTCTGTCTCGTCGAAATCATACAGACCGCCCGTCGTCGATGAAACCGTGTGTAATTCCTTGCGTCGCGCGTTCCCATTCTCGAGGGTAAAAGATTCTCGATGTGTTGGTTCGGCGGTAGTTGTCATGTCAGACGTCGCCACCAGCGAGTAATTGCCGTTCGAGAGACGCGTCAAATTTCCGCTAGCTACTTCTTTCCCAAGGAAATCCTCAACCATGCGCCTCGAGGTAGGATTCGAAACACCATCGAGCAGTTGCTCGACCAACCTATATGCTGGTACACCTTGATCGAGGTAATCCGGCTCTTCTACAACGAGCTCGGCCACGGCGCCTGCCACCATCCCGGAGTTCAACTTCTCCTTCACGAAACCCTCCGGTCGATTTTTGTAAAGTTGCAATCGCGACCATTTCGAAGCATTTCGGTAACTGGTGTTGCCTTTGTAGTCGACCTGAATCACCTTCTCCGCTTCGATCAATCTATGAAGATCGGCTATCGTATCCCGTGCATCCACGGAGAATTTCCGTAATAAATAATTACAGATGCGGTCGGCGTCCGGTCGCGCTTTACGGCGACGCAACTGATCTATTGCCTCCAGGATCTGCTCCTCGTGGAGTATTTGCGTTTCTACCCGGTGTTGCTGCATTGTTATACGCTAATAGATCGTTCCGCGATATAATGCGATATTTTCAGGTATATGTTTGCACAACGTTCGATAGTTACGTTGAAATGGTTTTCACAGTACTTCCTACGCGTTTTTATGGTGTTCGTATGATTCGCGCGCAATGTCATAACGACCGAACGAAATTTCTATGTTTTTTCTGCGCGTAACCGCTCCGAGTGTATCACTTCGTTGTGCTTCGTTCGAATTTCGTTTCAACTGAGATTTATCTTGCATTTATCTTATTAAGAAACCAAATGTAATTGTTTTAATCTATCGTACGATCACTCAAGTATCAGAAGCGTTCGGCTGTATTTGAAATGGTGCAGAGAATAAAAAGTCGCAACAACACCCGGGGACCGTTCTGCGTATCAAGCGCAGAATCGCGCTTATACATAAACAATTTCGAGCGACGTCTTATAATAAAACGTATACATGCATATCTGTATACACGTACGATTCGTTCTGTTCTTAATTCAATGAACGCGTATTCGCCTGTTGACGGCGAAGCGGCAACACAACCGGAGAAACTCGTTAACGTGATGCAATATTATCGATTGCACGGATCGACCAAGTCAATAATGTGCGAAATCTATGGCGCACATAGAACGCGCGAAATGTCTGCTCGACGTTTAACGTTTAATCACCGAATGCAAAACGATTCCGATGCGGTTCCGAATCGCAAGCGAAATGAATGATCACTTTCTATCCGCTTGTTCCGCTACCGGGAGAGGATTTCGAATCGCGTACCGCAGCTGCGCTGATCCATTGTTGGACTGAAGCCGAGAGGTGCAGAACGATGACGACGACGGCGGCGGCAGTGGCCAGTGGCAGCGGCGACGACGTCGAGAGGCAATCTGACAAAGTCAGGTCGTCCGCCGCTGCTGGATCGAACATCGAACTGCAGCGCGACGCATTTCACACCCTTTGCACGCACTTTCGATGTCGGTATACTTTACTAGCCGCGTACGACGTAACTTCCTTCCGGTAATCGTGAGACACGATTTAAAATTCGAACAAATCGTTATCGAGGTATCGCCGCCGTGCCGAACAAAGGGAACCGTGTTCGTACTGGTGGCGTACTGGTTCCGTTCCACGTCTTTTGTTTCGCTCGTGAAAATGCTCCGATCCATGCACCCATAAATAATGCCTGCTTCACGGGGACGAAACGGGAAAACCGGGGAATAATTGCACTACATACGTGCCAAGTGACCGTCGAATGTCTACGCCACGCGCCAATCGTCGAACGACGGATACCTCTCCTTCTGCACCGATCTCTCTCCCTCTTTCTCTCTCTTTCTCCACCTCCCTTTCTATCTTTCTCTCTCCCTCGCGGTGCGTTCGACAGACACGTTTTCCACGGTGTTGGATCTCTCTGTTAAGCGCGCTTCGCGACAGGCCACTTCGATACACGCGACCAAACGACGATTCCACGAGTCCACAATCCTTTGCGAATGTACATGCCACACTTACGTGTCTTGGTTGCGTGTGTACACTGCGTGCGTATACGTACCACGCGGGATATTATCGCCGCCGGTTGCGTTTCCCCGTATAGGTCCGCGGGTAACGCGTTGACACTGTGCACAAACCTGCTCGATAAATCCTTTGTCGATCTATCGTTTTGCTGTACGTTCCGAAGATATATACAATGATTCCACGAATGTCGATAAGCTTCAACGATTGTATCGCACAATAGGCACCGCAGCACACCACCGTACCCGCAAGACGCGGTCTTTTACCGAGGTGGCCTCGCCGCGCGCCAGCCTCCTCTCTCTCTTACTACGTCCCTCCCTCCCTCTCTCTCTCTCTTTCTTGTTCCCGGTTCGACCGGCCAAAATTTCTCGGTGATCCGCGACTTGTAAAACTTTGACGCACCTTTATTCGGTCATTATCGTTTGCAGCACGAATCCGGTTCTCTTTCGAATATCGTTACGTTGCTGGTACACTTTCCCCAACATCGGGTATTCCCAATGTAACGCAACGCGCGAGACGCGCTCTTTTTCTAGAGGCGGCCTCTCGTGCGCGGCGCGCCAGCTCTCCTTCCTACAGAACGCCCAAAAAGATCGAACTCCGTGCAAATCGTAGCGCACTTCACCTCACTGATACTGTCACCTCCGGTGATTCAGAAAGAATCGTTTACACCGACGAGCAGCCTTCTTCGCGGCCGCCGCTGCGAATTATTTCGTGAAAATCGGAGAGCGCCAAGCCGGGTGCGGCTACACGCGAGTGTGGACGGACCGCCGCTGGAGTACGGAGCACGCGGAGCGCACTTTTTGCGGGGACGGGTCCGTACAGGCACGGCGATACCTTTACCAGCACCCCTCCAAGGAGCCGGCTTCTGCGCATCGCTTTCACCGAACTTAATCGTTTTACCCTTCGAATAATTTTATTCCGTTTCTAGAGAACGGTTCCCGTAGAATTCTCTTCCCGGAGTATTTTAACGTACGCTTGAACTATTTGAGATAAAAAATCACTCTTCTACGCGGAGTATTGATTCCCCGTTTCTATCGGAAGATTTCGTACATTTCCTCTGCTTTAAATTGGATATCTTTTACGGACTTTAAATGATCGCCGTTGTACTATGGAATTCAAGTATTTCACGACGATGTAACAGTACTGTGGACTGCGAAATCAAATGTATTTTATTTGCTAATCGAAATGAAAAGGAAAAGCGTGAAGAAGATTTGTCAATGATTTACGCGTGATACGCCACTGCGTCTGTGTTTTCAGAAACGACCGTGACGTATCGCCATTCTCGAGCGCTGCTGTCCTCGTTCCCGGCCGAGTAGCTCCCTTTCGAGCCTGTTTTCAGATAGACGATAGACGGATCTGACGCAACAGATCGTAAGCAAATCTTAAGTTACGTACGGCACGTGGCGCGTTTAAATATCTTTTTTTTCGAATCGATTGTTTTAACAATGCTCCCCTTTTAAATGCGTAGGTTTATGTTTTCCAGTAGTACTAAAATTTATATATTTATTCTATAATATAATGCATAAGAAGGGATACAATTAAATTTACAGTACCCAACTAAAAGTAATAGTCACTTTATAGTTGAAATGAACATTTTATTGTAAAATACATAGGTACAAAAATTATAAAAGTAAAAAGTACTCACGCCAAATGTTTAATTACATAATCATCGTTGATAAAAAAATAATATTTTTCATAAATTAGATATAGCTATTTTCTTTTTCCATTGTATTATTACCAACACTGTGACGTCGAAGTTTTGAGATCTGTTGAGAAATAAATTATTGTTAATTATATATGCATATTCCTTTGAATTTCTTGATCATAATAAGATATAGTATATACCAAATTTACTGGTTTCACTTTATGTATGACTTTATTATTCACTCTCAGAGGACTTTGTTGCGTATTATTGCCATTCCTCTTTAAAGATACCGGCGAATTCTTTTGCGAGCTTGACAATTTACATAATGAACCTTGCGGCGACTCAGTCAATCGCTCGTAATGGTTAACGTCGAATGACGAATTTAATTTTTTATTGACAGGAGGTGTCTGAGATCTTGGAATACTAGAACTAGAATCTACTGAACAGCGCTTGGGAGTTGTCCTTTTTGGAGATGGTATCTTGCCAAACCTTAAACAAATAAATCACCATTTTAACTAAAATTTTCATACCGGTATTATCCCAAGAGGCTGTACCGAAACCGAAATGGACGAAAACCGAAATCGTTAAAATACCAGTTTCGGTATAACCGATATTCTATCGAAACCGATATACAATACTACTAAAACCGAAATAAGTACCGTTATTTTTCGGTTCGTCCAATGCGAAGGATGCCTCAAATAAAAAGGAATTGCCTGCCACCTAACCCTGAGTCAAGAAGCACGGTCACCTAAATTACTTAAGTATATACAATATAAATACGTACCGTCGTAAAACCCTCCTTGCGAAGGAACAAGCGCGAGCCCGAATTCAGGTAAACTATCCACCGACAACGTACATATCTACCATGGCCATCATAAAACATTAAGCCAAAGACCTTCCAGATGTACCTCCCCCAATTGAGTGATTTTTACACATATTTAAAATAATTACATTTGATAGATATATTTTATTATTATTAATAAAATTTACTAAAATTTGTATCAACATTAATTACACTGTCCAACAGCCAAAAAGGATTTCGATTCTCACTATGCAATTCTTATAGAGTTTTTTGCGCTGATTCCGAATCTGTCTTTAATTTTTCAACTTTGAACAAATATCGTGATGTTATTATAAAAGATATTGAATTGATCTTTACAGCAAAAGATTCCTTAGATTTTCCCGAATACAGTGATATACAATATTAATACATTATGATTGTTTAAACATGTTTAAACGATCATTAAAGACGGAGAGACATCACTTTTGCACCAATTTTTGACGATATTTTTGAATTTATCTCAAAATATAGGGGTCCAGCGGAAAATCGAACTACACCACGCGATAGAGCAGACTTGTATCTTGAGAAACCACCCTTTCAAGTTTCGAATGTCGACGTTTTTTTCGAACCAGAAAGCAAAATATCGTCGCCAGACATGAGTTGCCGGCAGTGGCGCTCACCACTAGAACGGTCGTTCGCCGCTCCGTATCCCGTCGCTGCGCCGCGCCGTATTCCGTTCCGAGCGCCACTGCCGGCAACTCATGTCTGGCGACGATATTTTGCTTTCTGGTTCGAAAAAAACGTCGACATTCGAAACTTGAAAGGGTGGTTTCTCAAGATAAAAGTCTGCTCTATCGCGTGGTGTAGTTCGATTTTCCGCTGGACCCCTATTTTTTGAGATAAATTCAAAAATATCGTCAAAAATTGGTGCAAAAGTGATGTCTCTCCGTCTTTAATGATCGTTTAAACATGTTTAAACAATCATAATGTATTAATATTGTATATCACTGTATTCGGGAAAATCTAAGGAATCTTTTGCTGTAAAGATCAATTCAATATCTTTTATAATAACATCACAATATTTGTTCATAGTTGAAAAATTAAAGACAGATTCGGAATCAGCGCAAAAAACTCTATAAGAATTGCATAGTGAGAATCGAAATCCCCAAAAAAAGTTAAAATTTGTTGTACGTGTTATAACATGTGAGTCGCGGAATACCTCGTTTATGATCGTGAAGCAGTTAATGTATCCTATACATTGGAAAAACCGAAATTATTACCGGTAAATGTATGCAAATATACCGGTATGACGTCATACCGATATTCCGATATTTCGGTTTCTATAACGTTTAGCAAGAAATAACCGAAAAATACCAGTATGATATCGGTATTGTACGTACCGGTCTAAGTCCCTGATTGTAACTCTTGTGGAAAAATATAAATGTAAATAAATTATATACAGGGTGTTTCGTAACTGATGGTACAAGCGAAAAGGGGGTGATACTATATGAAAAAATAAGTCGAAAATATAGAACAAAATGTTTTCATGTGAGGCCTTGTATTCGAGAAAATCGATTTTAAATTTTCGCCGGGTACGCGTGCACTTGATCATGTCTCGTTATAACGGATCGCATTATAGTGTTTAGCGGTAAAGGTAAGATAGTTAAAGATGATAGGTAAAATAAACATTTCTGTGACAATAGAAGTGTTTATCAACATAAACATGTAGTATCATCCCCTTTTCGCTTGTACCACCAGTTACGAAACACCCTTTATATATAGACGTACCTTCTTGGACTACAGTTTACACCATTACTGTTATTAGCATTGGCACGTGTAGTTATGGGCGATATATCACACCTCAATTTCCGCTTATTTACATCGTTACTTGGTTGCGATGGTATTTTCTTTGTTTTTGAATTTTGAGGATCCGGTGTTGACGAAGCTACGGGTTTTAAAGGCCGCGTAGGTTTTGTTACTGAGCTTTGATCAATCATAGAATTAGGTGTACTACTAATTATCTTATGAGTCTTGGGTGGCGTTGTGGTATCAGTGGACGGATTTATTTTTTTATTAATAGAGTCTATAAAATAAAAATAAAAAAATGTTTCAACAAAATTAACACCATTCTTTTTAAAAAATCATTATTGTTTCAAAGGTTATTATTACATCGATATACCTCTCTTTTGCATGTTTCCTATAGGAAGAACAGCTTTCAGTGGACCTTTTTTGTTTATAACGTCTCCGCCGATTTTCTTTTTTAACTTATTTTTAACCGCTTCAACCACCGTAGACTTTTCTTTGTCAAAATTCGTAGTCGTAACCGACTTTGTTTCTCTGTCTAAAAATAAACACCAGTAATTGATTATTTCCATATAATGTCTTAGTTACGTTTAATACATTTATTTATTAATATTACCTCGCAACGAATTATGTTTATTATCATTTGTAGTAATTTTTTGATTCTTTATTGGACCAACAAAACCAGGATCACTAGGAAACCGTTTTGTAAGTTGTTTGAGTTGACTTGCACTTTTCCGTTTGGACAATAATGGGCTTGGTATAGTCTTAATTGGTGGAGTTTGAGATACTGAGATACTCCTTCTCGTTACAGATTGGTTGGCTGGCTGTTTCTATGAAATTAAACAAACGATTTAATTGAATTATATTTATAACTGTTTCCTCATAATAAATTACTTACTTTCGATACCATATCTAAACCCATTTTATTGGCAGATTTTGATAAAACTGAAGAATGCGTTTTATTTTCACAATTTAATTTAGATGGTTTCGATATTTGTTCAATTTCTACATCATTATTAACCGTTTTTATATTTTCATTTATGTTACCGTTACTAGAAACCAAATGTAGAACCTTTCCAAAATTTTTAAGAAAATTAATTGTAGAATGTTCTCGAGGTTGCCCAGTTAGTAAATTTCCTATATTTGTAAGAAGTTCCATTACGACGTTCTCATTTTGGACATCAGAATCTTCTTCTTTATTTTCGTTATTGATAGATAATTCGTCGTTTGACTCCTTTAATTCACTACTAATTTCTTTTAAGCATTTTTGACTATTAGCAGAGGATTTATCAATGTCTGAATCGTTACTGTTTAAATTTTTACCAAATGCTGATTCTTTAACATTCTCTGACAAATCGCCGGTAACATTATTTTCTTGACTACATTCCATATTAGTTCCTACTACATTTTTTATTTCCAAATTGTTATTTGATTTGTGCGGGCTTTTTGCTAAATTATTAGTTAGATTAAGATAAGTATTTAATAACTCGGTATTACTTTCCCAGTTGACACACAAAGCTTTTTCTAAATTCTCCAATAATTGATTTGCCTCCGTATTATTTTCTGTTTTAATCAATTTTTTAAGATCCAATAAAAGTGTTGCCGCTGAGACGCGATTTTCAGTAGGCATTGGATCAATCAGTTCCTTCTCTAAATCTTTCATATTTTCTGTTGGTTTTTCATTCGTGCTTCCATGTAAAGCACTATCTTTATAATGGATAACTTTTGCATGGTTTGAATTTACATTTTTTATATTAGGAGATGTAGGCAATTCAATTAAATTATCAACTTCATCATCAAAAGCTGGAAGTAACTCAGATAACCATAATGGATTGCTGGTAATCAAGTCGTCGGTGCTTGCTAAATAATAAAATAAATATTATAGATTTTTGAATTATTATTTTCATCTCTTATTAACGATAATAATATAAACTTACATGCTGAACTCGTTTTTAAAGCCATCTCTTCAAAAGTTCTAGCAAGAAGTTTTGCTTCATGGAGTATCGATAAATTGATTTTGTTCCCTTCCTGCAAATTTTAGGTAAATATTATTTATGTCATTTTTGACGAGCAGTGGCGGAAACTTACAAGAAATACCGAATCCGATGATATGTCTGAAATAGAACTCTTACATTGGTCCACACTGTAATTCGATTCGGGTGAGAATAAATCAACATCTATTAACCTGTTATTTGTATCACATTCCTCTTTTTTCTCCACCACAGTCACGCATTCATTAACATCATTATAGAAGCTGGGGTTGGTTTCATTGTTTTTATTTATAGTATTTTCAGGAACAACGAGTTCTGAAGTTTTTGCTTTAAGTTTATCAAGTCGGTCTGTTAAATCAGACATAGAAGATCTTGTTTTATTTAAATTATTAGCTACTGGTTTTGCTATACCCTTTAAAGCTGATACCATAGAATTTATTCCATTCGTATCATCCGACTTTTCAGATGAACAGCTTTCCAGAAATGTTCTATTTAGGGTGCCATTTGATAACATTAACGATGGATTTATTACAGAACAAGTAGAATTTATTGTAGCTATGGAAGAAATACTTGTTAAACTTGAAAATAGAGAACTCCCAGTGCTGCTGCTTCTCAAAAAGCCTTCATTTAAAACATCAAGTGGAGATGATATGCCACTTTTGTTTTCATGTTCAGTTTGTACATTTTCTGTTACCGATGCCCGATTTAGATATTGTGGCCTTTTTGGTAACACGTCACCTTGTGAAAAAGAACGTTGACGGTCTGGCAGTTTTAATAATGCAACCGATGATGGAATGTAGTCAATTGTTGAAATTTTACTCCGATTATCACTACAGATATCAATTTCTTCTTCGAACAATACATCATCCATCAATGATTGATTTAAAATAGACAAATCAACATTTTCAATTTTTAAAGTAGGTATAACAACTTTATTTTTTAATAATGATAAATTAAGAGGAGCATCTGTGGACTTTAAATCATCTGTTTGAATATCAAACTCTGTACCTTCATTAGATACTTTATGAGCACGTACATTTATTCGACTTAGTTCTTTGTCGATCAAAGCTTCATCAAATGTCTTATTCATTTTTAATTTCTGAGAATTGTTCTTTCGTTTGAGGTGATAGTCATCGGTAAAATCAACAGAACATGTCTTAGATGAAGTTTTTTTTTTATGTTTTGGTTTAAGTGCCTTCTCGAGAACTACCTCGAATGGGTCATCCTTTTTCTGGATGTACTCTGTAGTTTTATGTAGAACCATATCAAAAGGATTGTTCTCTAAACTCTCACGTTTACCAATCACTTGAGAACTTCCATTATTGACACAATTATTACAATTACCGTTTTTCGTATCTGTTGGAATAGGTATTAAAGGCGACGCAAGTCTACAACTTATAAAGTCCCTTCTGTCAGGACTGTTTAAATCTATAAGATCGCACATATTTATGTTTTTATGCTTTGGCATTTCTCGATAACAGTATTAGATCCTCCTCACATAAATTAAATATTATGTACTTCGTAAAAGCTTACTAACGTCCACGGTTGACACAGACATTTTAAAAATTCATTCTACTGCCCTCTAGTGATCATTTCGGAACTTTAAATGTACATATGTATACACACCAACATGGATATGTAAATAGTAAATACATATAAGTATATTAGCATTTTACAACGAATATTTACACAATTTTAAAATAGTGAGCAGTATAAATAAACAATTGATTATGTTTAATATTTTTTTGAATCGTATACTTTTAATATTTACTCTTTTAAACAGTTGTGAACTATGTAAAGTGTAAAGGATGAAATATATTGTAGAACAGATGATAACAACCTCTATTGTCGTAATTCACGCTATTATCATTACTGCAATTACTTTATATACAGAGAGGATAATGCTTACTTTCTGATTGTTTCATAACACTTGCGAATCAATTTACATTAAGTAGTTAAATTTATACCTACTTTAATCGATTTTAATTGAAAAAATGTATTATATGTAGAATTTCGATACAAAAGATGTACGTGTTTAGTACGTAATATATTATAAAAAAATATGTTTGAAAATTGAAAACTTCTATATATATCTACTACTAGAGAGGAAATCTTGTATTTACGCATATTTCTAGTATGCTTATGTGCTGAAAAAATGTGTTCTTGCCTGTTCTTGCCCAATTATGTTCTCATTATTTTATCGAATTTGCCGCTCTGGGCAATTGACCTGCTCGCGGCCCCCTAGATTGGTCCTTGCATTTACGACAAAGTGAAAATACTATTTAGTCTTTAGTCATCTTTAGTCATTCGTTTTCAAAACACAGACATATGAAATGGCTTCCCATGAAAATTCTATTTTTAACTGTAGATCCTATGTTGTTTCTTCGCGGTAGAATTTCTGGTGAAAGCAGTCTTTATGATTGACGCGCTTTACAACAGGCAAACTATTTCTCATTGGTACGCTGTTCAAAGAAAATGACGAGCAATTGGTCGGTGGCACGAGTATGTAGTCAAGCGCGACCAATCAGAGCGCTCTGTTGCGTTTACTAACGCGATATAAGGATGTATGTAAGGAGGTAGCTTCGTTAACGTTGGCCCGTTGGCGTTGGCGTCATCGCTAAACAGTTCTTCCGTTGACTGAGGCAAGAAGATTGGGCTTCGGTAGTTTTTTTAAACCGCTCTGAGCGTCTTTCACGGACACGGTGTTATCGTGCACCAAGTTGATGACTCGATAGTGTGAGGATCAGTGATAGTGCAATAAAGTGGATCGAATATCGTGAGAAAATGTCAACGAAAGCAGCAAAGAAGAGCACGACGAGCTCGGCCAGCAGCGTGCAGTCGCCACAATTCACGTCAACGCCGATCGGTCAGAGGCCGGGTAGTCCTTTGAGCCCAACGCGTTACTCTCGTCTTCAAGAGAAGCAGGATTTACAGAATCTAAATGACCGGTTGGCTTGTTATATCGACAAAGTACGACATTTGGAATCGGAAAATTCCAGATTGTCGCGGGAGGTTGAGACCACCAAGGAAACGATCACCCGCGAAGTATCCAACATAAAGGTGATGTATGAGCATGAATTGTCCGAGGCAAGGAAATTATTGGATGACACCGCAAAAGAACGAGCGAAACTCGAGATTGACACCAAACGATTGTGGGACACCAACAACGAACTAAAAACTAAGTAAGTTTCCTCTTATTTCGTAATTTTGTTGAATTAACATCTAACACAAATGTATTAGTCGATACACTATTTCAGTTTCTCGAGTCTGTTACACAAGACTTTGATTGACTTGTTTGATTAAATATTTTAGTTCGAACGGTTAATATAGGATAAGTTGTCACGAATTTAATACAGTGTGTATAGTAATCCATGCTTTGTACACACTTTGTATTATAGTAGATTTTATATAGATTTCCTGAAGCGTATGTCAATAGATTATGAGATAAGGAAAGTATTAACAGAATGGGCTTAGGCTTCATAGAAAGGCATAACAATCAAAAAGATAACAAGGTCATTTTTACGTGATAAATGATTCTTTCACATTTCTAAATATCTTATCATGTATCTATGTATTTCAAATGCTATCTGTGACTTTTTGTATACGTTGTACAGTTTATATCATGAAAATAGTATAATTATCAAAGCACGATATATCGTAATTAAAATTGCATTTTGTGCTTGTGCAGCTAAGTTTGCTTACATTCTGTTGGTTGCAGCATCAAAATATTTACAAGTTATACATACTTCTATGATTTCCTGTTTCTATATAAAGAATGGGTTACATTAGTATCACAAATGTCTGCATGAATATTTCATGAGATGCATGCCATTGTTTATTTTGTACCAGCATTAGTGTGTTATAAATGACGAGTGTGAACAACAAATTGTAGCTTTGTATTTATTTTAGTTTCCAAAATTTTCTAAAATTTATTTTTTAAATGGAAGTTTATTTATTATTAACTATTAAGTATTAACTAGAAAATCTCTCCTATTACTTTAAATTAATGTAAATACAATAGATTTTAAAACATTTGAAACATAACGTATAAAGCAATTGATTACATTTGTAAGGTATGCTATTCGTAAAATGCATTATCACACAAGCGTACCAATTGTATAACATTCATTCAAAGAATCGCGGCATATGTCGCGTTATCGAGACGAACGAAATTGATATTGCACCCACAGTATGTTCAAGTCGTAAATGCGAAATGATAAGAATTTTCCAGGTATACCGTACTATATTTATAGCATGGGTTCAGTTTTATGAAAGCAATCTGTCATATTGACAAGATGAAAGTATTGCTGGTAAAAAATGACTGGACTTGCATCGTGTTATTTGGTTCAAACGAAAACATACATAAGATAGGAACGTTTCCATACAAGGGTGTAACCATTCATTTTTTGAATATTTGGGTGTGCCTAACTTGAAATGTGACGTTGCCACAACCGATTGCGTCACGCATACTATGCGGCGGTGATGTCATCTTCAACCGCGTGTATAACCTCGACTGAAAACATTGACCTCCTTTCGGAGAGCGTTGAGCAATCGATAAAAATACGAGTAGAATCCTGGAACAAACGGGAAATATTATTTCCTATGATCAATGAAGCGGGGCGCGACACAAAAATAAGACCATACGATTTTTAGCATACGAGACGTATATATGTTCAATACAATATATTCGATTCAATCTAAATTTTACATTGTTGTATTTTAATCGACAATTATAACATAACAGGCTGTTAAAATAAATATTTATTCGAATAACAGCTCTATCCGGGTTAAAAGCGGGCGGCCATCTTGGGTGACGCTGCTAGGGGTTCTGTCAACGAATACCCCCCGCCTTATTCACTTTTTTGTAGCATGTAGCCGACGCTTCATTAAAATTTCTGTATCTACCGTCAAAAAAGCTAAAGAATTTCATGGTCTCTGTATTTTCATTTTTCTCACTTTTAATTCTTTTTTCTCAGTTCTCCTTTGGACTCACGATAAAATTCAAAATTACTTCGGAATAATGATTTAGTTATCTCGGAGATACCATCGTGCGAAGCGAGCGTGCGATGCCAACCTTGCATCTGTAGCACTGTGAAAAAAAAGACGATTCTCATAAAAGGAATAGCGATGACGACAGACCCTGTATGTCCTTGTATGAAATGCAAACGCGACATTTTGTTTTTTGAGAAAACGTTTCGACATATGTACTTGAAATTTATGTTCAATTAATAAACTACTCCTCTCGTAAATGTCAATATTGAGTAAACCTGCATGTTGGTCATTTGTTTTTATCGTTTCTTACACGCATCATTATTGTTACGTAAATGTTTCGTATAACAGTAACATTACGTGAATCGTTGTTTTTTTTTTGTTTAAATGATACAAGCAGATAATATTGATAGGCTGCAAGGTTTAGGGTAACGGAATATTAAGTCGAACCGAGACAGTACGGCGGAAAAAATTCTCGATGTGGGTCGTTGCCTGAAATAGAAACACGCGAGCTTACCTCTTCTTCGTGACTGCCGGAATCTCGTGAATGATCGAAATTTTGTTACAGTATTAATTCCTTTTGCGTACGGTTTAAATTTCACGTTGTTTAAAATTTCTGCGCTATGCATGAATGATTGATATTAATGAAGAACTTAGAAATTAAAAGAACGAACAAAACATTTATGTAAACATTGTATATGTACGTGTAATAACATTTTTTTTCGTTTAGGTATTTTACCAAATTAATTTGAGTTAAAAGGCCAAACCTTGAACTTATTAAGGTTTAAAGTTTAACATTTATATGTTCTTATGAACATTGGACATACTAAATTATATTGTGATATAAAATCTTTTATTTATGTTAGTTAATAACTCTTGTAAACGTTTAATCATTTTTTTTTCAGATTGGATAAAAAACTTGTGGATCTGCAAGTTGCAGAAAGAAGTTTAATATTATACGAGACTCGTTATAATGATTTGCAATCACAGTATACTCATTCTCAAGCAGACCGTAAGAAGTTAGCTGAAAGAGAGAAAGAATTGGAGGATGAAGTAGAAAAATTAAAAACACTATTAGAGGATGCCCGTAAACATCTTAGCGAAGAAACATTACAACGTATTGTTCTGGAAAATAATATTCAGAGTTTGAAAGAAGACATCAGTTTTAAAGATCAAATTTACCAACAAGAATTGACGGAAACAAGAACAAAACGACAGGTTTGTATCTTAAATCCTCTCTGTAATGATTACTTATATAAAATATTGATTTCACTTATCCTTTAAATATTATAAATTTGTTTAATTTATGATTCATCTAATTTATGGAATATTTCAGATTGAAATCTCAGAAATAGATGGTCGACTTGCTGAACAATATGAAGCTAAATTCCAAAACTCTTTACAAGAATTGCGAGATCAATATGAGGGACAGATGCGAGTTAATAGAGAAGAAATTGAATTACTATATGAAAATAAAATAAAAAATTTGTCAGCTCATGCTCAGCGCAACAGTGGAGCTGCTAGTTTAGCTGTTGAGGAGTTGAGACAGACAAGAACGAAGATCGAGGGACTTAATCAAAAGATTAATGAACTTGAGGCAACTCATAATGCTCTTAATGCACGAATCAGGTAATACTTATATAATACATATTATAACTTCATCTTAATTCATTGTATCAATGTGTAATTGTTATATATTTTATGCAGAGATCTAGAAAATCTGCGCGAAAATGAGAGGACACGCCATGCGGAAAGTTTGGCATCCCTGGAAGCAGAATTATCACGTATACGTAATGAGATGGCTCAACAACTGCAAGAATATCAAGATCTTATGGATATTAAAGTAGCTCTTGATTTGGAAATTGCCGCATATCGTAAACTTTTGGAGTCTGAGGAAGCGAGGTAATATAACATAAATGTATAAATACTGTACCAACAATGTATATGTAATTATTAATATTTAAATTCCTGGCTTGCATAATTAATAGATTTCGTTTAATTTCACAGATTAAATATTCATCCTACACAGTCAAGCTCAGCAGCACCAAGTGGTAGAAGCACTCCTTCAAGACACACACCACTAAGAGGAGGCAAACGAAAACGTACTTTGTTAGAAGAAAGCGAAGAACGCAGTAGTACTGATTATAGTATAAGTGGATCGGCTAGAGGGGATGTAGAAATCACAGAAGCTGATCCTCAAGGACGATTCGTGAAACTTACCAATAAAGGCAACAAAGTAAGATGAACATAAAACTTGCCATTTATAGCTGTTCTGCATAAAGCAGACTGATGGTTACCTTTTGCATTTCAAACAAACATGATTTCTCGTTTGTAAATTGTCAATATTTTTGTGAATATAATGATTGTATAAATTATTTCTGTTTTCTCTAGGAAATAGGTCTCAGTGGATGGCAAATTATCCGCAAAGCTGGTTCCTTGGAAACAATGTTTAAATTCCACCGTACTGCCAAAATAGAAGCAGGGGCAACTGTCATGGTATGGTCTTCAGATATTGGCGCTTCCCACGAACCACCGTCAAATATTGTCATGAAAAGTCAGAAGTGGTTCACAGCAGATACTATGACGACTATACTTCTCAATAACGAAGGCGAAGTAAGTCATAATCATTACAATTAATATGTGACTATCGATGTAATGGTCATAATAAATGATAAAAATGTCTTAATTTTTGTACATAGGAAATGGCCACATCAGAATGCAAAAGGCAGCAACTGTCTACATCCGTGTCTCGGCATAGAGAAAATTTAGGTTTCAGATCGTCCGAGGAACTTCACCATCAAGAGGTACATAAATAATTTAATTTTTATGTGTATTAATCACAATTGAGATATTAAAATGCTATATTTCCTTAGAAACAATAGTTTTTGTTTTACAAACTTCATAATTGATCGCAAACGTATAGAGTGAAAGCTAACTCAAAAGTTTGTAGCGGCCTCCTCGGTTTTGTTATAAGCTTAATTAACGAAGACAATGTGGCTATAAAATATTTTAATTATTTTAGAGTATTAGTAACAAATATGAAGTATACAATTTGTTTTCGAAAGTTCCGTGGTTTATTTCTTATTAGCTTTATTGGTACATATATGAAAAATAAGTATATGATAAATTCGGGGTGTGTGTTATCAACGCCATCTTCTTATTCCATAGAGAAGATATCTCTACCCATATTAACTGAGCGACCGAATGGTACTGATGGGTCGATTTATGTAAGTTGTTTTCAACTTATCAATCGTTAAAATAGGCGACGATGGTTAATATACTTCGCTCTATAAGTACAAGAAATTATTTGGCTTTGTTTTTTTTTCTTCCTCACAGCATTTTATTTTCATGCTCACGCTTCACTAAAACATCATGAGTGTTTCAAGATAATGTGATCGTAAAATGTGAACATTTCATTAGTTAACCACATTGTCTTTTAGGTATATAAATTAATAAATAAATCTGTCGGTATATATCGAACCATCATCATTGGTACCATATGTAACGTGATATCAGAGGTATTTCTACGGTATATTGCTAACCAGTCAGATTGAAGCTAGATTTGGGCGCTAAATTATATTTGTCAACCATATTGAATAATATTTCATCCTATAAAGTTAAGAGTGTAAGAATCATGTACATGCGTGAACACATTATAGTGCGTGTATATATTTACATGTTTATATGCATGCACAAATGAACACGCATGATTTAATTTTCTTCATCAGTCCCCAACATGAACGATTAACATTCATTAATCCGTGCTATAAAAATGTTGTAACTAATGAACATGGCGCAATAATTGTATGTAGTTGCGTTACGCTTCCTGGGTTAATCGATATGATACGTATTTAATCTATTCTACAGAGATGTGATTCTTTTTTCTGTTCCAGGGCGATCCACAGGGAGATGAATTCTGTCGCCTTATGTAAAAACAAGTCCACAAAAGTAATCTTAAGAATAACAACAGCACGTTTAAAAATGCTTGAAAGGTACAGGAAGACATTTTATGAGATTCGATTTCAAATAACGGAATCTCCAGTTTTGTCGACACATACACACATATAAGGAATACATATAAAAAATGTCTCGATTGATATATATATTTTGCTTAAGAAAATAAAGAAGAGATGAAAAAGAGAAATTCACAACACCATTAGTACTTTACGCAATAATACCTCAAAACTTGTACACGATTTGGTAATAGTCTGTGTACGTATTTAGTATTTTGTATGGTTTGCAGTTATTTCACGCTTAAGACGAGGGGAGAGTGGGAAAATGATACAAAATGTGTGAATATACAACATTTTCCTGCTGAAAATATATAAAGTAGATGTAATTATGATATAATTTAGCTAAGTAAAATGTTTTTATGTTTGGAAAAACTTTGACAATTGTAAAATGATTTTATGCATAAATTGATTTAACCTTTTTAATACAATAGTATATGTACTAGGAAAATGTTCAACTCAATGCAATCCCATATTTTCCCAAATTGTTCAATTCGCTTCGAATGAGATAACATAGACATCATTTTTCCCAGGAAACTTTTTTTTGTGGTTTGAAAAGCTTTGACAACGATTAAGAAATAAAGAGTTCCTACTGTGCACTTGTATCGTAGTTCTCAATAATTAGGAATCGTGGAATTGACAAAAAGAATATTTGTATACAAGTTTGGGGTATTACTGTAATTTAGAGGTATGTACAACGCAACAAGACAACTATTCTGTAATATATAATGGTTAAATCAAACTTAACGAAATGTTTCACGGTGATTGAAACGATTTATTGCATTTATATACTTGCACATCGTACAAAACTTAATTTGTCGATTACTATCAAAGTTAACTATTATTTTGTTGAATAAGTAGCACGAGAGGAATCTTTCTTAATAAGACCGAAATATTTTTGGCGTATCATTTACTTCTACCTAGTCGTTATCGTGCCTTTCAAATGTATAAAAAAAAGAAGTAAAGAGGTCATTTTTTTCAGTAGGTGATAGTATTTATTTTTAAGTACAAAACCCGGATGTAATAGGAGTGTGGCGCCTGTATAATATTCAAGCATATTCATTATCAAGGAAATAACTTCTGATACCTACACTACTGACGTTGCTCTTGAGTTTTCTATAAATTAATATAATCTAAAAATGTGAAAGAAATTATGTTTAATAGAAATGTATCTGCTCCGTCATCCGGAACATGATTTTGTTAATTGTATTCGACTTTATACCATTTATACTAATAATAAAAGTCTCTAATTAACCATAGAATCTTTGTATTCATTTGTTTATTATTATTTCAAATGCGGTTTATAAGGATATTCTTAAATATATGTATTAGCAAATATGTACATATGTATATCGGTATCCTATACGTTGGAAAAACCGAAATTATTACCGGTAAATTATATGTAAATATGCCGGTATTTTCATATACGTCCCTGGATTCAAGTTCCAATATGTAGCTCAAGAGCTACATGCGGCTCTTTCCCCGCTTAGGTACTTCCCCCACTCTTAGACTGCATCGTTGCCTTAGGACTTCGTCCCCGTCCCCGTCGCCGTTCTCGTGCCGCCCCACTAACCAGTGTTACCAGATGGGGGGAAATCAAAGATATATGATGTACCCCTCTCTGATGACCAGAGCGCGACGGGGCATATGCAACGTGTCGGTGGAATAGGGAAGGTGAATAGTGGAAGGGGAAAAGGAGGAGAGATTTCCGAGAATTTGGGTACCGATCGGTACCGATCGGTACCGATACCCGATCCCGATCCCGATATTCCCGATCCTGGCTGCATGCTGCATGCAGCGGTGGCGTCACTTCAGTGCCGCTGCGCGCATGCGCTATGCATTGGGAAGAGAGCGTATGGGATGGGAGTACTACCAATCAGGGCGAAGATGCGCAGCGACGAACGAAAACTGGTCTTCACGCGGTACGTTTCTCTTGTGGAAAGAATTTTAAGATTGTAAAGATGCTTTCCTGAGGAATTATTTACCAAATTTATTTCTTTGGGTATATATTACTGGAAAAATAGCAAAAAATTTGGATATACACATGCTTGTTATGTTTATAAAACAATGTGAAATAGTTATTACGAATACTTTGTACACCCACTGTATAGGCTGATGTAGGAGTAGATCTAGTCACTGATTGGTCTGCTCCTATATCGGCTATATCTCGTTTGTGGTAGGGGGCAACACTATACTGGCGAGTGGCGACTCCGAAATCCCGGACGTGATCACGTGATCACTCTTATTTCCTCTCTGTCGTAAGTCGTAAGTCGTAGTTGTAAGCAGTAAGTAGTCGTAAATTAGAACTCGTTGACCTATCTATATGAACGATAGATCGAACGCAATCGAAGTTTTGGATTGTGCTGTTTTCTCGAGAGATAAAAGGCAATTGTGAGTTGTGAGTTGGCTGTTGGAGAATTTTCACTTGTCTTTGTCGTTTATACGTGGAAGTTTTTTTTCTTATTACAGGGCATCAACAACGTCGAAAGTATTAGAAAATGACGGACGATAAAACGGAATTCGTAAGTGTATTCTATAATATGTGGATAATTCATAGTGGGCGTAACATAACCTCAATTTCCTGTGACAATGTATTTTGTGTTTTATTCAGAGTTCTGCATAATTAATTGTTTCGTTCGATCTTTTCGTGTAGGACTGGGGAAACGAGAAATTGCAACGTGCTCAGAAGACAGTAGATGAATCGCCTTATGACCTGGAAGCATGGAGCATCCTCATTCGGGAAGCACAAAACAGACCTATCACAGAAGTAAGGCCAGTGTTTGAGAAGCTCGTTACAGTATTTCCTTCAGCTGGTCGTTACTGGAAAATTTATATAGAACAAGAGGTAATGCTTATACATTTTTTTCTATTACAACTATCATGTACATGTAACGCAGATGATAAAATAATAGAATCACCATCAAACGATCCATTTAGATCAATGTTTACCTACCAAGATGAAATTATATTTTATCATTTTTGTGAATGTTCCAGATGAAAATGCGCAACTTTGAGAAGGTGGAAAAGGTATGTTAATATTAATTGTCCGAGTTTCAAAATTTAACGAACTTATTTGATATTGTTAAATTTCTAGTTATGTGTACTATTTAAATTGCTCAGTTGAAGTTACACACAAACGATTTTCAGTATTAAAATTGAATCAAGACTGTTGAGTGAAGGTTTCCCTATAATATAAACTTATATTTAAATGCATGTTTTATGAATAATGAAGAATAATTTATAGATTTCACGTAACCATCTTATGAAATAGGCAAATTTCTTACTTAACAGTGGTATATTTAAAAAGTTTTAATTTGATTTTCTTAGTGCGGTAGGATTACAGATAACAGATTTATTAATCCATTGTGATCGAATATTATCATACAATGTGATTCTGAGCACTTTGCATATTATATGAGGTGAATAAAAACAATATTTCACCATAAGCAAATATTTCATTGATTAATGATTGATCTGTTGATACATTTGGGAGGTTGTTTTCTTTGTTGAATACTATATTATTAAAAATGCATGTAGCAAATGCATTAAACTTGACATATCAAATGGTAGAGATGGTATAATGTTCGCATACTTCAACTTATGAAGGCAGCTTCCTGAATCTAACAGCCTTATATTCCTTCCTGCAAACACACTTTTCACTGTGCTTGGATCGCGTTACTCGTTATGGCATAAAATTTACAGTACAACTAAAGTGTACAACTTCCATTGGTTATACTACAAAATAAAATAATCAAACACAAATATTCAAATAGTGAAGTAGTGCAATTGCAATTGTGTTTTCAAAAATGATATAGAGAAAGTCATGGTAGTGTACTTTTTGGTTCCCAAATGAGTTTGAGAAATTACATAACTTACCTTCCCCTTAAACAATATTTGAGATATATGTATTCTCAACTATTGTGAAACATACATAGAGGTAGCATAAGGTGATGTATGTTTTTAAACATTTTTTTGTAATTATTGTATTACAAAGTCACAATTAGTAAGTTAAATATTTATGTCACCTTATGTTGCTTCGCACTGTCTAAATTTTTTTGTCATGTTTCGGGATCATTCATTTCTCGATCCCACATAGGTCAAATGTTTATTATATTATCACCCCGATTGCAAAAAATAAAGAAACTTTTTTATTTTAAGGGGTCTGTTTTATGTTACTTTTACAATCTCGTGTCTGAAGAAAAATTTCTTTCTGAATTATTACCGGATAAACTATATGTTTATGTAATAAACCATTTCTATCTTGATGCATTGGTGCATTATTATTTCTCCCATTATATACAAACATTGTTGTAGTGATTGTATTATGAATTTTGCATCAATAAATTATTGAATTTCTGCTTCCTGATCTTTTCGATGTGATTCTTATTGATTTTAGTAATAATGGTTAAATGTATATGTGTAATAAAAATAAAAGACTTGCCTGTTGGGTAAGTAAGGTGGTAGATACGTTTCTTGTGATCACATTCAAGTGAACTTCATGTTGGTGGTATGTTGTCTTCTTATGTTGCCTCTAAAATACTTCTTTTCTCTAACAGCTTTTCCAAAGGTGCCTCATGAAAATCTTAAATATTGAGTTGTGGAAACTTTACCTTTCTTATGTCAAAGAAACGAAAGCCAGTCTTGCGACGTATAAGTGAGTGTTTATATTTATAAGGACTTTATAATAAATCATTATGACGACTGATTAAACAATAATACATTCATAGGGAGAAAATGGCACAAGCATACGATTTTGCGTTGGACAAAATTGGAATGGATATCCATTCTTATAGTATTTGGAACGACTATGTAATGTTCTTGAAAAGCGTAGAGGCGGTTGGCTCATACGCTGAAAATCAAAAAATTAGCGCAGTTCGCAAGGTAATTAATCCGTAGAAACATGTGGTGTCAATGTAATGCAACTTTTTTTTTAACGTTTACAAATTATAGGTATATCAACGCGGTGTTGTGAATCCTATGATAAATATGGAACAATTATGGAAAGATTACATGGCGTTTGAACAAAATATTAACCCAATAATTGCAGAGAAAATGGCAATTGAGCGTTCCAGAGATTACATGAACGCGAGACGAGTCGCTAAGGAATTGGAAGCTGTGACTAGAGGATTAAATCGAAGCGCTCCTAGCGTGCCTCCAACTGGGCATCCGGAAGAAGTTAAACAGGTATGCTTCTCTAATCTTGTTGTAGAAGGAACGTTTCATCAGTATGGAATTCGCATTGCACTATGCAGGTTGAATTATGGAAAAAATATATTGCGTGGGAGCGCAGTAATCCCTTAAGAACAGAAGACACTTCATTGGTTGCTCGAAGGGTAATGTTTGCCATCGAACAGTGTTTACTGTGCTTGGGTCATCATCCAGCAGTCTGGCATCAAGCAGCACATTTCTTAGAATTAAGTTCAAAGATATTAACGGAGAAGGGAGATGTAAACGCTGCAAAAAATTTAAGCGACGAAGCCGCCACAATGTTTGAAAGGGCAACTAGCACGCTGTTATCGAAGAATATGTTGTTATATTTCGCACACGCAGATTTTGAGGAAGGAAGAGTGAAATACGAAAAAGTTCATCAAATATATCAAAAGTTCCTCGACATACCCGATATCGATCCCACACTAGTTAGTATTAATTTTTTTTTCTTTAATGTTAACACTTACATGTCTTTTAATGTAACAATATTATTAATACATGTTTTACAGGCATATGTACAATACATGAAATTTGCGAGACGCGCAGAGGGTATAAAGTCAGCTAGAACAGTTTTCAAAAGAGCTAGGGAAGATCCAAGATGCAAACACCATGTATACGTTGCTGCCGCTTTAATGGAATATTACTGTACCAAAGACAAGAATATTGCATTTCGGATATTTGAGTTGGGTTTAAAGAAATTTGCAGACAATCCAGATTATATACTTTGTTACATTGACTACCTATCGCATTTAAATGGTAAGATGCACGAACCTGCTTGTGAACAAAATTTTTGTTTCATATATTTTTCTACAACTTTTTGTTTCATATTACAGAGGATAATAACACGAGAGTTCTGTTTGAGAGGGTTTTATCTTCCGGTAGTTTAGAACCAGAGAAATCAGTGTACGTAGTCAATACTTCCAAATAATAAATTATAATTTCATTTTATAACTAATAGCATGAAACTTTCTTTCAGTGACATATGGAATCGCTTCTTGGAATTCGAGTCAAACATTGGAGATTTGGCTAGTATTGTTAAAGTCGAAAAGAGGCGCAGTGCAGTTTTAGAAAAAGTATAAAAAATCTATATGATAATAAAATATTCAATTTTTATTTCACGAATTTTTACTGATAATTTTAATATGTTTTTAATTGTAGATTAAAGAATTTGAAGGCAAGGAAACTGCACAATTAGTAGATAGATACAAGTTTTTGGATTTGTATCCTTGTACTCCAATGGAGTTGAGATCTATAGGCTACATGGAAGTATCCAGCGTTACTAGAAGTACCGCTGGTGTGTTACCGCGAATTCCAGATCCGGAGGAAGCTATAGCATCTTTACCTAGACCTGATTTGTCACAAATGATACCTTATAAACCAAAAGTGAACCCACTGCCTGGAGAACATCCAGTTCCTGGTAAGTATTTCTACTAAAGTGAGCATCTCATACTCAAGAGCTCTCTAATATTAAATTTTTCGGTTGTTTAGGTGGTTCTTTTCCGCTGCCGCCAGCAGCAGCACAACTTTGTACCATGCTCCCACCACCTGGTTGTTTCAGGGGACCATTTGTAGCGGTGGACTTGCTCATGGACGTCTTCAACAGAATTCAGTTACCAGACCATGGTATAATTTTTGTGTCCTCTACATGTTTATTCAATCCAAACTCTCTTCGATTATTAAGCAATTCAATAGTTATTGTGACAAAGATTGTTGCGTTCGATTTCCAGCTCCATTACCGATAGCGGATAACGGATGTGACACAAAATTGTTCGACCTCGCGAAATCAGTGCACTGGATCGTTGACGAGAGCAATGACGGAGTCAGCATCGGATCAAAACGTAGAAGAACGCGCTTAGGTGGCGACGATAGCGAAGAGGAGGACCTGCCACCACCACCCGCGAACGACATATACCGCCAAAGACAACAGAAACGAGTCAAATGAAACGATGGGGTCCATGAGAATCGAAATGATTGAGACCAGAGCTTTACCCGTCGTCTTCATGCAATTTGAGGAGAAGCTTGATGCACGTTGTCATATATATTTTTACATTTTCCGTTTGTTCCGGAACTAGGCGTTTCCAAAGCGAACAAACCCATAAGTACGAAATAACGTGCGATTACTAAATTCCTTATGTGACACTGTGTACGATATTTTGAGTACTATGTACTCAGAAGTTCATTAACTTTACGCTGTTAATTTCAATTTTGTTCGGATGTGTTCATTCATATGCATACACACACACACATATACATAAGTACACGTCGAACCGCGATCGAAACGAGGACATCGCGCGAAAATGTTCAGGAGATTAAACACGATTGTTTTATTACTTATCTTCGCTGTACACTATGAATATAGCATATATACGATCGAGATTTAGTTCTTACACCAATGATCGACGACGATTTCTATTACACGTGAAAAATTATTGCTCAGGACTCGCGAATCTATCACCACGAGCATCTATAAATAAATGTGATCGGCACAATCTTTACAGTTGTATTAAGATCAAACGATGTCTTATCTCTACAACTATACTGTACGGTAAGAATGTCACTATTTACAACATCTATATGGTATACACGGAATTTCGATGGAATCTACACAATATCAAAGCCACACGATCTATTCGTTTTGTTTGCTGAACAATCTACTAACGTATGTAGTGCCGAGCGAACGTATTCAAACAAATGACTCTCTCGTTTTGCCTTTGATTTCACCATTTCGATTGATTCTTTGAAAAGTGCGCGTATGTATTCCACAGAATTGATTAAATCTGTTACTTATTCAAGATTTAATCTTGGATAAATAGATTCGAAAGGGAGAATGGTGAATAATTGTAATAACTGTCTCGATACATTTGTCCCAAATGTTGTACATTCGTAATTCGATCAATTCAATTAATTGTAAATTCAATCTGTATATTTCGATGTGCAGGACCAATAAATGATCAGCATCCCATCGAAACATTTTTATTCGTGCGAACACAATCTTTCTTATCCTTTGTCATGCTTTAAGTCACGAGTGACAGTTGCGGCGGAGGATGTACGATTTAAAATGCGACATATAACGGAGCAATATACAATGATTACAGCGAGAGTAAATTGTTAGTACTCCGGAACATTTGCGCGGCAACGAAGTAAATAGTTCGTCACGGCAATTGGTGCCGCGCAAGTTGCAGTTTGTTAGCGGGTATAACTGCTCGATAAGGGTGCAATTAAACTTTGATCGCTATTCCTAGTTCGAGTGGCTGGTAATGGCCCCTCTGGGTTCACGGCAAATTGGGCTGCGAGCCGCGAAAATAGTTGCCGTGTGTCGCCGAGATTGTTTTGAAAACTTTAGACATTGCTGAAATCTGCATACGCCGACGCAACTTCGGTCAACTGTACTCGCGGGTTTCGCACAAAAGGCTCCAGCAGAATGAGCATAATTACGTCTGACTGATACGGAATGTGGTTCTAAACTCTCTGTTATTTTTCTCAACTCTTACATTCCCATTTTCTGTTTCAAACACTGTATAATATAATTCATTTCTCTGGGATGTTCGCAACAATTCTTTTGCGAACGTTCTTCCTACTATTGCTTTGACTCCGAAGTAATGCGTCAGATGATAACAATCCCAGAGAAATCGAAGGCTTTACAGTAACCAAATCAAAAAATGGGCGCAGTGTCGATCCGGTTTTCAAATTGAAAATGACCAACGAATTCGCGCGAAATTTGCTTGCTGCGAGTTAAAGTGGTCAGTGAGAGTCAAACTTGGCGCATTGGACTTTGCAATTGTGTGTGATTGCTTGCGAGGCAGCCTCCATTGGGCAAATGAGAAATTCTCATAGTTCTCCAGAGCGCACCAGCACGACGACGGTGCAACGTGTTCCCAACAGACACGCCGGAATCCTGAGGAATCTCTATTACAGAAGCATAAATCCCCGAACATTTAGTGTGTAATTGTAGCATAGTTCTACTCTCATCCGTCTTAGACGAAGATACCTAACATTTGTACACTTCTCAAACTAGCTAAACTAGCGACATTCCTTCGTCGTGACCGGAGTACATCTTGTACAGAGATATCGACGTCGCCGGGCATATTATGCATAGCGAGTAGCAAAGCGAATCTCATACAGGAGATTATCAGAATATTTTGAAACTATCTTGAGTTGCTTTGATCTCCCTTATTATAGCTGACGAGTATTCGATATTCCCGAAGTTGGAGACATCTCGAGAAATGTCCTTTCTAATTGTTCTAATTGTTCCAGTCTGCAAATTATAACGAACTGAATTAGGCCTGCATTAATCAAAGGGGAGGAATACGCAATCAACTATTGCACCTTTCGCCACGGATATGACTCGTTAAAAAGCAGTTAGCAAACTCACGTGTAGTTTGTAACGTTCACTTAACGCAGAAAGTCTTATTCAAATGGCTATTAATTTTAATTAAACTCTGACCTATTGAGCTACTCGAATAATTTATGCTTTGTCGCTGTTAAACACGATTTGTTTCTCAATTATAGAAGAAGAATGGAAGCGCAGAATAAAACGGTTCGCTATTCAAATGAAAAGTATATGGAATAAAATGTTGTTGTTTGGAGAAGAGTTTGAAGAGGTATTCAATTACAGGTCGCAAGATCAATTTTTCCAGCAAATGGAATAACGCCTTGGTGCAATAAAAACGTTTCAAAGTGTGAGGTAGCGAAATATTAGGCATTTAAGAACCACAGCAGCGTATTATTGAATTGGCACTGAAACACCTGCATCCACGGGTTCAGGTGCTCGCGAGAATTTCCGCAAGCCGGTTCTACCCTTCGGTGTGAAACTACCCCGGCATTAGTAGGTTTTCGATGAGAAATAGTATACTGTTGCGTATGAAAGCAATACTTGAGGAAATTTACATATTTTTCCTTGTGGAATTAAATTTCACGAGGAAGGAACATTTTCATAAACGAAAGCTACTGTAACCGAAGTTCTTCATACGTTTGTAACAAATAATGAAAGACTTCATTGAAATGTTACACTTATATAGCGAAGAACATATTAATATGTACTAAATATGTAATTAATATGTATTAAACTTAAATTTAAGTTGTCTAATGATTCGCGCGAGACTTTGCGAATTAAATTAGTTGCACATTCGAAATGTTGTATTATATACACATTTAACCATCGAACTGAAAATATTTTCGGAGAATATATTTATTGAGAGTTACAAAATGTTAAGAGGTAAGAGGATACTTTTTCGAAGGGATGCAAAGTCGCATAGAAATTCACGAAGGGACGCTCAAAGGGTAATAGTAAAATGACAAGAGCAGAAAAATTAATTACGGTTGAATTATAGCGACAGGGGATGGAAACTAGCATTTAATTAGGAAAGGTCTTTGTAACCTTTGATCCTGCTGATGTGAATCCGCGAATATTCCAGAGCGGTTGATATAGGGAAACGGAAGCCGGTTAGTTTGGAAAGGAAGGTAATGGCTCTCGTATTTGCACGAATGCTAAAACGCGGACGAGGTAATATACATATACTGCGCGTACTTCTGCACGGTGCTAGACGGACCCATGACAAGCATCTTTCTGTGATTTTTCGTCGTTGCTTCTACTCTATCCCCCAAATAAAGACCAGATAATTTTGACTCTTGCTATGTACTATATTAAACGCTCGTGTTCATCCGTACTCCAAAATTGTACGAAATTGGAGCAATATGGACGCCGTCCAAGTCAGTATCGATGAAATGTCCTTTCAAGTGAAATATCCAAAATACACGGGAATATACCAGAGTATACCTGATATACTAGAATATGCTGCATGAATGGACGTATTGTTTCTATTTTAATTCTCAATTATTGCTATTCCGTAGCTACCGGAGGCTTGTTAATAGATTCCTTAATAACTGCTTTACACTTCGGGGTATTTCTGAAACAGTGGAATAAAATTGAAATCTTCATTGCAGCATGGAAGGTGTTAATGAACGAGATTTTGTGATGCTACAGAGGCCAAGGTTTCACGATATCGCAAGCGTTCTGGTGAATCGGTCGTATTTGCCAGCGGCAAACTATCGGGGCATAGATCCTGTCGGACGGCCGTGCGAGATTAACGAAGATTTTCGAATCTGCCTTGGCCATTAATTCCTACAGCGAGAAAATTTAGGGAGGCGTTCACTTGTAACCACTTGAGACGCAACTTGGAGGGGTCTTTGAAACTTTGCTTCTATCGCGGAGGAAGACAAATGACAAGAGCCGAAAGGAGACTCCGGGAACTGCTAGTTGGCCTTTCATAGAACACAAACGCATAATTCTCCCACTTCGCGAAGCTTCGCCGGGAACGAACTATCGCGAGATAGCGTGTAAGAGTAATTTCTTCGGCGAATCGATAAAAAACGAGGACGGTGAGAAGTCACTTGCCGGTCCGCAGAGAGCCGAATACCTTCGAGTACTTCGTCGACGTATAAATCACCGATCTCGTTCCGACGTAAATGATTTTTATCTGCATCGGGGAGGACGAAGATGCAGGTTACCGAGGCGGCCATAACTTTCGGACGAGGAATCTTTAACTTCGATAACAAACGCTACTCCGCTTCTCACATAATAATAACTGCTTTGAGCTAGATCGCCGATCAAATGCTTTAATAAAATTTAATATAAAAATCAATAAAAAATCGGTTTTTGAAGGAGCAATAAGTTGGCATTTTTATAATGGTCTCCGGTTAAACGGCGTTTAAATTTGTAATGTTCCATCGACAAAGGGTTTATGGACAATATGTGAAAGAGAAGGAAACTAAAGGGATTTCCGTCGCAATTGTCAGCATCCAAAGAGCGAAACGATCTCCCAAGAAAAATATAATGGGTCGAGTTTAAACCATTTGTGTGCCGCGATCGTACGTTTCGCCATGTATGATCTTATACATATTTGAACGGCGCATGAAGCAATAATGGGGGCCCGTGGCTATATTAGAAGCTTTATCGAGGGTCTGATTCAATAGCGCTCGTCATCCGGGGGCGACATCGTTATCTCTACAATAGCTATCTCGACTATGCCCGTTCCACAATAATGGTGTTTTCTAAGACGAGCGGATTGTGGATAGGATTCTCCTCGAAACACATTCTAATGATGTCTCCGTTTGCTTTCAGATTGCGAAAATCCTTAAACAAGGAGAATACGAAATATAAACTAAAACAGTGAGCGTTGATCAATTCCGTAGCAGCGGCTTAACAAGTCTCGTTGTTATTCATCGCTGATCGACAATAAGTCAGACAGAAATTAAATCCGTAAAATGGTGCAAAATGTTAGAACAAAATTGGGTTCAGATTGTAAAAATCTTGATTAAAATAAATCTCCACGAGTAGAAGCACTCAGTTATTTAATAGGCAATATAGGTTTTTTAAAGTTTTCAGCGGCCGCACGGTCGTGATTTTATTGTGAATAACGTTCCTCCTTTCTCTTTTGCAATCCCGTTGGCGCAGTTTTCATCCCTCCTTTGATATGCATTATTGACGTAATAAACTTCCCGCGGAATATTTATGCGAGCACGCCACGTTACTCTCCGTGAGGGATGCCCGTTCACGCTACTGAAATTGCCCCAAGAAGAAGAACAGTCTATTAACACTCGAAATCCCGCAGGAAATGGTCAGACATGCTAACACACCGATTTACACGGACGAGTAATAATGGAGGATTATGACATTATCTTGACCACTTAGCTGTAAATCCGCGTACAAACCGAGTATAGCATGTTCCCAACACTTTCGGTTTCTACTTTTATCCACAAACTGTTGTCGGAGTGGTCTGCCCAAGGTGGTTCGGAATCCACCTTATAAAAACTGTAGGTCCCGTCGCGAAATAACCCTGAATAGGAGTTCCAAAAGCGACGTAAAATAAGGAAAAAAAAAACTGTTGTCGGAACTCGCTACGATCGAACTATTCTTGTATGCGAAACTTTTGTTATATTTTTTTTGTTATACACAAATGTAATTTAATCGAGCATTTTCATGTGATCGTTTGATTTGATTAGTAACTGTGCTCTACAACTTTCCCAGATATTATTACCCTCCGTGAATATGTATTGATTTATTTTTATAGAGAACTCGAATGTAGATTTTTATATCAATACGCTTTATTTCAATACAGCTCCGTGGATTCTGGTTTTTATTTCGACGCTGTTCATACGAAAAACACACTAAAAAAATCCCTGTTTCACGGAATCATCGAATCGCGCTAATTAATTGCATTTCCGTTCTGAAAGAGACTGGTATCTTTCCGTGCACTTCAACATTTAGTTTAAATTGTACACCAGACGAATGTTTCAGCAAAGTATATTTCGAGAGGAATTTTTTCCTGTCGATAGCTTTTCGCGTGTAATGCAAGCAATGATGTTAAAAGAAGAGTGCGGAAACACTGTTTTCAACAGAGAGACGAAGGCTAAAGAGAACGGACCGGAGGCTGCGACAGCGTTAACAATTATAATAGCTGTTGACACGGACCTGATACTGACGACCGAATAGAACGAGAGAGAAAAAAGCTCGGGTGCTTTTACGCTTTTACAGGACGAAGTGCTTACAGTTTTCGAGCGGCGCATTCGAGCACCGCCGCTGAAAACTTCTGCATTTTCAAATTGCGTATATTCACGAGTGCCTCCAACAGTTGAAAACTCACGCCATGCCGGGAGGAACTTTCGTACAATTTTTTAGGAACGATTTCGTCCTTCTGTCGCAACGTCTCGAACTTTTTCTCCTTTTACGGGATGCAAACACGTTACACAACCGTACTCTACACAGCCGGAGCTTTATCGGAGAAAATAAAACAGAAAAAACGAAGGTGCCTATTTGCTCGCGTAATCCACCCACTTCTAATACGATTTCTCTATACTCTATACCGTCCCCTAGTTTCCTGTACATATACACCAACAAACAGCAGAATTTATTCGATAAAACCGCAAAGATCTATATTTTGCTTCCAACTATTCTCTCCTATTTTTGAACAATGTTCAACGGTGCTTATATACGGGCGGTCCGTTTAAATAAGGCCACCTAAATATCTCTTCAGGTTATTGTGATGCAAAAATATTTGTTACTGGAATGAACTTTGAATGGGCCAAATATCTGGCAAGAATATTTTTTCCGAAGGTCATTTTTGTCGGAATTAACAAGGTCATCGATGTTTTTTTATATTATACATAACTACATTTTTTTTATTGCATCGTGTAACTGATCGAAAAATACATTCAGATATTTATGAAAATATGACCTTGAAATGACCTTGATCTTCGAAAATTAAAGTTTTACACATCTGAATGTTACACGATGTAATAAAAACAAATGTAGTTATCAAGTGATTTTGAAATGTTTGAACATATTTGCAGTTTCAGTTTATTTATATTAATGTTTGTCAACTGTTGATTCGGGCTGAAATTCATTTTCTCTTTGTCAGTAGCTAGTATGATCAGTCCACGTGGAGTTCCCAATATGGCACTATGTACCAAGGGTTCCCTAAAATAGGTATACCTATTGACATTCTTCGTGTGGGTGCCGAATATGGCACCAGGTGTCATATTAGGGACTCAACGTGTACCATATTAAGAGCCCCTTTCGCTGGAACCTGCAAATGACACACCACAAAAAAAATATTTTTCCCATGCTGTATTAATTTTTGAACAAACTTGACCCCAGAATCTTATAGGGAGGAAATGCATCTACAACTGGTAATTTTTTGGTCGAAAAAGAGGATTTCAAAATAATAAAAAAATCACGTCAATAAAAAGTGGTTCATATTTGGGCATTTTACCCTACAGTTCTGTTTACGTTCTTAAATTCCAAATTTTAAATATTTATACGAAAGCTCGGAAATCTATGTTAATTGATACCGCATAAAAAGCTTGATAAGTTGTTGCTCGAACAAGTGGTTCGGTACTCTTTTTGCATGTTACATTTATCGCGGAAGGTAATCCATTATTGGAAATTCAGGTAAATTATTATTGCACAATAATTTTTGTTTATTTCGCTAATTGTATTATAGTGTAGAGGAAGAGTATCGAGGCCCTTTTTCATCGGCCCCGCGTGAGCCGCGACTCCGAAATTCGTGTACTGTGACACGGAACGACGCACCGCGATACAATAGTGTTAATTACGGGGACGTTATTTAATTGTAATTACACCGATGCCCGTGCCGTTAATATTAATTACCCTGCCGTGTTCGCGGGGCTGCGTTGGTGGCGCAAGCGCATCCCATTCTATTAATGACGTGCCTTCCCCTGACTGATGACGGGCTCGTGGCCTACATATCTATTTGTCGCGGGCCAGTAATATTTATGCGGCGAATTCACGTCGGATTACCTGCCGCGACAGACAGCGACATTATAGGTGAGAATCTATTTCCACGAATGGATGCTCTGCTCATTGTCTCCGCACTCGTCCAAGAAATTGACGGACGCAGACTGTCAACGCGTTCGTGACGAACGGACATTTCCTTCATGATTTGCAAACCAGGTGTCTTTTAACGAATTAATTGTGGCGACCTCTTTTCTGAGCGCGATAAATTAAGCGATAACGGGCATACTTGTCAATCACAGAGTAATTGTCGCTGTTAAAATATCGAATCAGAAGGACGGGTTTATTTTATGAAACTGACAATTTTATTACTAATATTTACTTATTCACTTAACATAAACGTATACTACATACATTACATTAGTTACACACTTACTTACACATTGATTACACTACTTATTCACTTAACACATTGTTTTCGGGCGGGTTTTTCATCAATACACCCCGTAAAGCAGGCAATTTTTTCAGATTCGTGCTTACAGTCGCGAAACGATTAATAATAAAATAATTATGACTTACCTACTACATGTCTCACAACTGTACAACGCGTTTTAAAGGAACGATATTTCTTCCCGTAATGATTTTAATAACGGGGAAATTATATATTGACATCTTGAATTTCTAAAATTTTTCCACAATTTTGAATTTCATATACTCAATTTCGCTATAAATGCATAAAGATCCGCAGTCTAATAAAGATTCTCGATCTACACCTTCCATTCGTAGAGTATTTCGGTTCGGAATAACAGACTATATTTTTATTACATCATAGATATTGGATGTATGGTTACATAGTACACAGCAACAGTTATAACAATCGAATACCGCAAGCTGCATCCGCGTCCTGTTATTTTATTCGTTCGCTGGACGCGTAGACCACCCCCGCGTCTCCGTCGTCGACGATGCGGCTGAGTCGCCAACGTACGAATATCCGGTTGCAGGATTTAAAAAAAAAATCAAAATATAAATAACCGGGGATCAACGTTGTTCTCGAGTTGCACGGTTCTGCGCCGGACGAATTGAAACACGGTCGAATGGGACCGGTGCGATCGAATTACGAGATCGCGAGTAGCGAATGTGGCCCAGGTTCGAATCATTTTAGCGAGATAAACGAACGTTGGAGGGAGAAGGACGGACGTCGCGATGCGATAATGAAGCAACATAATGATCAAATTCACCGTAAAAAATACGGTGAGAATCGTGTATACGCGTACGCGGCCACGACTATATTTACGAGACTTCATTTTCGAAACGAGCTCGAAATAAATTCCGCGAGCGGTGAGCGTTGCACTGCCATGCCGCCACGGTTGTCCAATATTTTTCACGGACTATTATAAATTCCGTGGCAGAAAGTAAGGTAAGCCCGAGATGAATGCTACGCAATGAAAATAGATGCGTCCTATTACGACTCCGTGTGCCGTCGACCACGGTGCCTCCTGTACACCGTATTATCGGAGTTATAAATTTCGAACATGAATCGGGAATACAGCTCGCCTCCCAGAACACACCTAGTCCACCCGTCCGGTCCGGTCCGATCGCAGGGCTTGTGCTTTTTAATCCTTCATGCGAGGGCGAGCGCGAGAGTCGACGGCACAATGCACGGTCGCAATATAACGTAAACGAGCGGCTGCTAACCACCGTCTATTTCTATACAATTTGGACTCGAACGTTCATTGAAATCCGAATAGCAGGGCGCAAATGCAGCTGATGCATCTACTTGACTAACCAGCCGGCCCGACCCGGCTGCACGGCCGTCCTCGAGTATCATCGATCACTCTAATGCACGTGAGCATACACATGCACCATCCTCCATAAGTAACTGGACACTCGTCCCTCGCTTTCCATTTTTTTTCCGCGAAAAATTCGAATTCCGCCGCGAATACCTCCACTGTCCGGACCGGTCGATCGGTCACCATTTATGCAATTGTGCAACGTTGCGCGTGCTCCTAATCTCTCGTGCCGTATCGCGCGCGTTCGTGTTCAGAAAACATATGTTTATTAGGTGCATCAAGAAGCCAAAAAACAGACTGATAGATCATGATTAGTCTACAATATTAAACACAGTCAACCTGGAAACATTGTCTGCTCGAAGTATCCGACCAGAGATTTATTTTTAATTTGATTAATAATAATAGTGATTGTCCCACTCTCCTTATGCAAATCAGTTTCTATCTAGTTGAACGTGTTTTGAGATCTAGAGCACTTCAATCCAAATCCACATATGGATTAATAAATCCTATAAATCGCATAATACATAATAGTAATACATATATATACATATATACATAAATAATACATAATAAATCGCTATATACATAATAGTATTGATTTTTTTAATGAGTCGTTACACACATTCAAAAGAAAATTACGCACGATTATCTGATAATGATAATTTCATACCTGTATTCCAACAGTTTTTGTGCATGTCCCCTCTTAGTTAATTTACGTTAAGACTTTTTTTATTCTATTGTAAACATTTGTGTAAAACGTCTTCGGTCCGTTTATACTAAATATAATAATAATAATAATACTGTGCGCATAAGACCGCACGATCGAAGTGAAAACTTCTATGGCAATTGTAATGGATTCTCTGAGTAATATACAGGGTGGGGCATTATGAACAGGTCCCTCGGATAACTCGCTTGCTTTTGAAGATAGAAGAAAATGCATCACCCCCTACTATTTATAAATCAATACCTTCTGCAATATTATCATAACCTAAGAAAGAAACAATGGGCTTGTGCTTTTAAATTGTATTGAATTCCCTCTAAATACCTAGAGAAAGCTCCGTCAATTGTAGTTCCATATTTTTTTGCACTCTCATTTGTGTGATTCGGCATATTTGAATTCAATGTGGTTTTTAAAAAATCAATTAAAGACTTCGAGTTTTCTTTTGAGAAATCAACATAAAAATCTCCACTCAAAATCATAAGTAATTAATGTTGTTTACACTTTGATTAGGTGTTCGTCTCGCCTGTGTTCATCGGAATAGCGTTTCACCTCGGAGCGTGACGGATCAGACTCATTCTTTGCTCAGCATTTGTGTACGCGGTGCGCCTGAAGCAGTTTTCACTTAAAAAATGGTGACCCGGTCAAGATAAAACGAGAAGACAGAAACTTAAGGAATTAAAGGGGAGGAGATTGAATTGCGATGGAATAGCAACAATAATTTTGCATACCCCGTACGTTTGTGGAAGTTCCAGGGATAGAGTGTACGGCTAGACTGTCCGACGCCGCGCCGGTGTTAGTTCTTGCCAAGGTATCAGAGTGGGACGTACTTTCTGGAATTCCAATTTCTGAGCAAAATTTCCGTCTCCGGTATGCCGATCACGCGTCCCTGCCGCGATCCATGGATCGTCAGGTGACCGATTGACTCTGGATTCTTTCGGTCACCGCGTATAAATAACGACCTACAAAATTCGCGGTTAACGCTGGGGCCGGTTAATATTCCAGAGACGGAGGACAATCGGCTGCCGGGGATAAGGGACTTTCTTACGGTATTTCGCAGAAACTACACCAGCTTCCCGACAAATATTCCATCTCGTACCGAAAATCAGATTAGAATCAGTTCGCCGTCTGAGAGATTTCAATTCGACAGAGTGTAATATACGCTGGTCCGTGATGTAGTGTAATTGGCATGGCCGTTTGTGGTGTGAATATCCTTCAAACGGATGCTGCGATGAAAGTTTTCGTAACTGAGCGAACGAAAATACATTTAATAATATTACTAAATAACTTTTATGACGGTTTTAAAATGTACAAATTTGTATCTCGAACATCCTCCAAATTGTATTCTGAAACAAGAAAGTAACGCATTAATAAATTCGTGTTTCTTTAACAGTGCAGAATTCAATTATCATGATAGCTAGACTGCGGATCTTTATGAAAAATAAAAATTATCTGCATCGATTGCAGGAAATAGAAACTATACATATTGAATGTTATTTCTTCCCTTAATAATTTTCATAGAGGAGAAATCGTATAGTGACATCTTCAATTTTTAAAATTTCTCAATAATTTTGAATTTCATCTACTCGATCTTGCTATAAATGCATAAAGATTCGCAGTCTTAATGATAGCATTTTTGACATCGACAGAACATCCTATTTCAGCAAGAAAGAACACAATGTATTTCCAACACGTCCGGTTATTTGGATTACAGTCTCTTCGGTAGCAATCGCAACACTCGATAAAAAATAAACGAACAACATTCCTCGAATGTTTGACCAAGCAATTATTGGTAGCATCGAGAGGCGTGCGGTTCAATTCGAAACTGATCCAGTGCAAACGCGTAGACGCATTCGAAAGCGCACGTGAGAATCAGGACGTGATAAAAACAAATTCGTGTGGGCGTGGGTTTAACTTCAGAAAAATCTTTTTTTTATGTTATATCGATAATTATATATAATATAGAATATTATCGATAATCTTATTATCGAAGATCGGGCATTGCCATAACACGTGATTAGGATCCTGTACCAGACAACCACATAGGCAACTTGTGTCAGCAGCAAGTTTAATCTTAAAGTCGAAATACCTTACTCGTTGTGTAAACATGTCAACTAATTCATAAAAATACAGTCTAGCGATGAGGTGAAATAATAAAAAGAATAATGTACAATTTCAACTGATATAAGCGGTAATGTGAAAGAGCTTTTTGCCTCCGAGAAGCGAATAAAACGTGATACCTGAAATGACGGCTGTCGAAACACATTTCGGAACATTTTGACGCACAGTGTACGCAGACAACAGACATGCTCACTGTATACGCGCCAATGTCGGAGGTGCCTACGCGTAAAATGTCGGGAAAAAGGACGAGCTCCAACGTGACTCGTTAACAGTGAAAATATACCGACTTTCTTTTTATACATCTGATATTATTATTAACTCTAAAACTTCAGAAAGGAGGGCTGATTCTCTTCTTGCTCTTGATGTAAGTATCGGACCTTATGGGAGTACACTCCTTTTTCCTAGATTGCAAGGGTGCGGGATTCGCGTTCTCATTCTCGATAATACAAAAATGGAGTTTTTCAGTAGTCAAAAACGCTAGATAAAAGATCGATCTAGGGCGCCATTGCCTTCAAAAGTCCTATTTTTTCGTTTACGATACGTAATTTGCATTATATCGGAAATGTCCGATTTTTAGCAATGACATTAAACAAACGTAATTTTGTACCCAATGTATTCTATCTACAAATTTCAAGTTTCTTGATTCTATTACGGTATAAATAAAATATTATTGATTTTGTAGTTCTTTCTTTTACCATCAACGACTAGTAAGTGAATTAATCACCATTTGACACTGATTTTGACCAAGAGCTCACATAAAAGTTATTTTTCCAGACATATAAAAGGAATACACAACCTAATATTTTTATAGCTACATGTTTCCGAATAATGCAAATTACGCCTCGTAAACGAAAAAATAGGACTTTTGAGGGCGATAGCGCCCTGGATCGATCTTTTATCTATCGTTTTTGACAAAATGAGTTATTTCCGTTTACCAAAGTACTTGTAAAAGGTTAGAAACTGTCTGGCATGGGTTCAAATATACTTAGGAGTACTATTTCTGTTTTTCGAAGTACTTACAAAGAGTTCGAATTCAATCAATCAAAGTTCAAACCTGTTTGCGAGGTAAATACTTGATCCCATCCCTAATTGTAGTGCACCTACGCACAGTGTGGCATTTGGCCCGAAAAGTCGAAAAAAACTATTTTAGCGTTACTTAAGGTCTCTCATAATATAGTAGGTCGTTGAATTCGTAAGGCGTCGGTCGAATGTAGTCGTAGCTGCCACGGGATCGCCCATCAGCGAGGATTAATTGCTCGACAGGCCGATTCCGTGGGTTCAAGCGTAACGTTTCGCCACCGGGATTTCCGTTCGGTAACGCGATAACGTTGTTAACGCGGCGGCTGTCAGAACAGGTTCGGAATTGTTTCCTTATTTCCGCGGACGATCCATCGCAACGGGTCTCCCGCGGGCTCGTGAAACGCGTCGGCACGAAAACCAGCGGGACAGGCGCCGCAGAAGAAGTACGACCGCTGCCGAAGACGCAGTGCCGGTATCCGCGATGTGTCAGACACGGACCATTCGTTTCACATGCGGGAGCGTGGGCGGGTTAAAAAATTAAGAAGGCCGCCGGCCGGCACACAGTCGTTAGAGTCGGTGAAATTGATAAGGCACGGAAACACGCGAATGATAAATAACCATCGCACGGGTCTCGAGGAGCAAAAGTGAGGAAGGAAGGAGCAAAGAAGCGCTCGGGGAAGCGAAGGAGGACAGGAAGAATGGAGTGCCTTCCTGGTGCGGAGGGAAACGGAGCAAGAGAGAGGAGAGACACAGGGTGCCGGGTCTAGCGTGCACCGCTATTAATCAACCGGTGTTCCTGTTGTTCCCCGCGAAGATGATGCCCCGTTGCAGCCGCCGCCGCGCCGCAACGACTCAACCTCTATATCGTCGCCCGCCGCTCGTACGGGGGTACCGAGGAACCAGCAAGAATTAAAGCAGCTCGCTCGTGGAATCGGCTGAATCTTTAATTAGTTCTGACAGGCACGTTTCATCCTCGTTCCCCGCGGTACGTGACGAGCCGCGTAAATCAGCTGAGAACTACCCGTTTGCGCGCGGCGTGCTGCACTTTAAGCTCGCACAGTCGCGGGACGAATGAAGCCCGCGCGGTAATTGTTTCTTTCCCTCGTTGATTGCGCGAGGGAATGTTACCGATCTCTATTTTTATACATATTGGGTTGGGGAAAAAGTTTCTTCGTATCCTCCCGATAGATGGTCTTACCATGTCATAACTCTGTTAATATTAATTGGATCTGGCGTTACTTGAGTGCGTCTGAAAGGTAACATATCATAGAGTAATTACTAGACTGCGGATTTTATGGATTTATGACAAAAATGGGTACGTACAATTTAAAACGGTGGACGTGTTAAAAATATTTAAGAACGTCAATGTATTAGTATCAGCTTAATAGGATAATTCAAAGAACACAGTTTTTATTTGGCTCCCGTGTCCTGCAATCAATGCAAACATTTTTTACTTTGCATAAAGATCCGCAGTCTAGTAATTACAAACAAGAAATTTTGTTATTTGTTTATTCAGTCAAAAGTTATTACGTCTTGAAAATGAGTGGAAATAATGAAGAAATTCGACACATTTTGAAATTTTATTATAAAAATGGAAAGAATACGACTCAAGCTGTTATAAAAAATTTTGATGTTTATGGACGTAATACAGTATCAGTACGTGTGGCACAAAGTTGTTGAAGCCGACCTGCGGTAAAACACGCGGCATTTTCCAACAATATTTTTGTTTCAGTAACGTCGTGTGTGGTAATTAAGCGGGCGTAAAGAAACAATTTATAATTACTTGAGTGCACAAAGTCTATTCTTAAGCGAAACGGATTTTCCGTGCGTTTAAAAACATTTCAAAGCCGCGCACACGATGAAAGCAGGATTCCTGTTTCACCAAATGATGCAACTTTAATCTTTCCAAAACAGGAAAACTATTTCTGCTTAGCTATCCTTTCCGTGGAAACGGAGTTTTTCTATTTTCGTGAAATTTGACGAACGAAATGTTTCCATGAATATTTCAATTTGCAGATGTGTGCCGAGCTTGGGACAAACAACGGTTTTAGTAAAGAAAGAAAGTTCAAACAATTTCTGTCAAAGCTTCTATCGGAAATAATTAGCTTTTTAGAGAAGAGATATATTTTTTAAAGCGAGTGGCTAAAAAAGCTATGATCATTTCCTCGTGTTATAGCAGAAAACTGTATATTCGAGGCAATTCGGTTGTTAAAGTTTTTTGCGGTTTGGAGAGCGATGATTATTTTTTCGTCGGCGCTCGCCGCGAAACAAAGGGCACGGAAGCGCAAAAAAAGTTCTAGGTCTGCTCTGTTTTCATATTTACCTTGTTTTATTTTCCCGCAGCTTTCATCGCGGCGATCGTTAAATTTTGCTTTCATGAAGTAATCCAATATTTCTATGTACACACGCAGCAACAGCTAATAATTCGTTTTACTTCTTTTTTCGTAAACAGGTAGCAAGCACTGGCGTTGAAACCACGCCCAATAAAAATCTGTTAACACCGTTCACTGGATGTTTACAGATTCGTTTTTAATCGGTCACCGGTATCTTGTTAAAATCGAGCCTCTCTCTCTCTCTTGAAATTGAGGCAAACAAATCGATTAAAATCCAATCTGTTCAAACACAAATTGACAGATTGCTATTAAAAAACTGAGTGTGAAATACTACACGACAATAAAATACACGCTCAAAATATTATATTTAACGTACCATCGTACTGTATATTAAGTCTAATTGCTGTGACATGTGAAATTCAAATAGGGTCATTCTGGATCTTTTTATTGTGGCTCTGATGTTTTAATTTCCTAAAAAATTCCCCTTCTCACAGATTATATTATACGGACATTAATAGAAAGTCCCCCTTTTAGATTATTGATCCTACAGTATCGAAACTTCGATGTGCAGACGCCCCGGGTACAAATCTACGGGATTACATACCAAATACATCATAATTTATAGGAGAAAGGCACAAATTTTGAGTCCGGTGAAGTAAAGAGCAGCCAAAATTTCAGTTTTAGTATATCATTTGATAAGAACACCGACGAGATCGAATTAAATTTCGCCAGTAGAAGATTCGTTAGGGCAAAAATAAAGTGGTAACGCCGGCAATGATTATTAACGGGAACGTTTCCCTCGTGTTTCAGCGATTTGCGACTGCGAGAGAGTACGAGAACCCGCAATCTAATTACAAGATTGTGTTTTGCTGAGCGAGAGGGCCCAGCAAAGCGATGCAGAGCAATAAAACAGGAATAACCGGGTAGTTTCACGGCACTTTCGCCTAGCGGAGCGTCTCCTCGAAACTTTCATCTATTAAAGACGCCGTCGTTCGACCGCGGGAATCGTCTGCGACCGACAAATTCGTTCCCCTTTTCGCCCGGCGGCGAAATTACACATCGAACTAATAGAAACATTCGGGCAATCGGGACACTTTAAGTGCGAGCGCCGTCTCAAAGGACGCCTTCGACGTTCGGAATTTCCAGCGATCCAATGAAATCGCTTCGGAGACCGGCCGGAACAAGCGGACAGAGAGTTTCCCGTGAATTTCCACGAGGACAAAGTGCAGCTTGAAACGCAACGAAACGAAACGACACGAAACGGCGAAGGAGAAGACGAAGGCGAAAAACGGACGGGAAGGGCGAGGTGAAAATTCGTGAGGGAAGGAACGAAGGGAAACAAGCTGGTACAATGGAAACAAAACGGTTGGTGGCCGGTTACTTAACGGAATAGTGACATTTAAACAGGGCTAGGAGGGCGGGAACGACCGGTAACTCCCGCCGGACACTTTGCCTTTATCATTTCAACGGAGTTTTGTTTCTGCATAACGTGCGTGGGATCCTTTCATGAACCCGCAGCGCGGATAAGGATAAAATGGAATAAAAAGGTTGCGCGTGTGTGCGCGAACGAGAGGAAGAGAGAGATTGAGAGAAAACGAACGTGGTAGAAAAAGGGAGAAACGGTCGGCACACAGTGGAATAAGAAGAGAAGGACGGGAGCGTGGGATGAATTTTCTGGCGCGTTTAAAGCTCAAAGAACTCTCGCCCTCATAGTCCGGCCAAAATGTTTTAATTACTCATAACACAAAAGCACCGGGCAATGTGAAAAAAAGAAGAAAAACGTGCGAGTGCGCTGGAGAAAGGTAAAAGGCGACAAAGGGCTGCCGGTGTGCGGTCGCGGATAAAGAATTAAATTGGAAAATGAATAAAGGAAATGGAAGGAACGTTACAAGACAATGACGTGCACACGCATCCCTCTATCTCGTTTAAACCGGCTCGTCCGCGTTTCGTTTTCGCGGTGCGCAACACGGATTTCTGCGTATTATGGAAATTTTCTGGTTAGTCGGTTCTGGATACCGTGCGATTCACCGTTCTCCTTTTCCGCGACGAGTAGACTGCGGCCGCAGATTCCGCGGATTCACGAGCGCGATCCATCCGCGCCAAACAATCCCTCCGTTTCCCTTCGTTTTGGTCCTTTCGCGAGACTGCTTTCTGACACTGTTCTCCTTCGCTTTGATCGCGATTCGGTATTTTCTCGGCCAACCGAGAAACGAACGCGAGCCGTTGTTACAGTCAGTGGGCGAATGCTAATGCCGAACGGAAAAAGCCCCGATTGAAGCTGTAAGTTCCGCCCCGGTGGTAACGAGTGGCGGATTTGTTCCCGTGTAACGTAAACAGGTATCGTTGCTCCCGACGCTAATGGCTTGACGTATTTACTTTTCTGTTTTATTGCATTTAATTAAGACCCCGTGGGATTTCATTCTATTTTACTCGGTTGGATCCGTTCGTTCTCCTAATGCGCTGGTTCGTTAGTATTGTGCCTGCGACGGAATCCTGAGCGCAAAGTGCACAGGAAGTTTCGCGACGTGCCCGTCAATGGCAGCTTTATGTGTGAAAAAAACAACGCTGAACTAATGAAACGAACGTATTCCGTCGTTCTTTCCTCGCGAAATTATTTTTAAAACCCGAGTGGCTCTCGCGCGTACCGAGTTACCTAGTAATTATTTCATTATTTTCATTCGGTAGAATATCTCGGTAGAATAAAACAGCGATTCGTACGAGCTTTCCCCGATTACTCCGTGCATAGTTCACGTCATAGTTTACCGTCCGCGCGTTGCAAAACAACCTGTACAAGAGCCAGCCGGGAATTCCTCGGGGCAACAGAAACGAGGAAGACATCCGGAACAACTAATTTACTTCGAAACGGTCATCACGCATTCCGGGCCAGGTTTTCGAGTAAAGGCTACACGTATTAAAGGAGCTCGAGAGCCAGCCATCTTGCTTCTTCGACGCGGTGACTCCTGTTTATTCCATTTTCGTGCCTTTCACGCTCACACGAGCTTCCCTCGAGGGCCTCTAGTTCCGTCCCTTATTTCCCGGGCAATAAACACGCGGAACGAGCCTTCCGCGCCCGTAAACAGGAAACCCAGCGAAAACTTGCCGAACCGATGGCAGACCGGGCTACGTGATCTTACGTAAACATGACAGCGTGTACGACGAGAAGAAATTCGGCGTATCGGAAACGGGGGCTGCGACCCTGATAAGATCCCCGACCGGCTCCAGAATTGATTAAGGACTGACGTTCAGATCCGGTAAACGAAATTGGAAACATTTAAACCATTCATGTTCCACTGGCAGTCTATCTTCTCTTTTTCTTTTTATTGACGAACCTCCGAATGAGGGTTATACAGCTGTGTATCGTTTATTTATAATTAATTAATCACAGAGGAATCGTATAATCAGGTAAATTCGTATTCGAACAGGAAGGCTGTTTAAGTGACTTGGAGAACCTTATATTGTCTAACCTCTACACGAGATTTATACAGCTGTGAATCGTTTATTTATAATTAATTAATCATAGAGGAATCATATAATCAGGTAAATTCGTATTCGAACAGGAAAGCTGTTTAACCCCTTGCCGTATCATTTTCTTTACAGTTACAGTGATTGAAACGTCTTTATCTCCAAAAATGTCGTAGAAGAGAAAAGAAAATGTATATTTTTCGTATGGCTACACTTATTTTAATGCTCAAATATTGATTACAAACTAATACATTTTTATTTGATTTAAAAAGAAAGGCGTAACGTTCATATTTGTTAGACTTTGTTGAAAATCTTCATGACGAGTGTGACTCGTTAAAATACAAGAGGATAAGTGACTCGAAGAGCCTTAGATTATGTATGATTCGTTGTTTCACTCTTCCACTTAATTATAGTTTATAATACATCATTGAGATCGTCTAAACATCCCCTGTTCTAATAAAAGCAACAGTGTATAACGAACAATGAAATTTATGGAAGACCTTCCTCCCGCATTATGGCAGAATCAATGAAATGACAAATAATTGACTTCAAGGATAGCGAGTACTGTCGTTACCGTGTAACGCCGTGTAAGCCGTTTATCGCGTCACTGTTGGTAAGAACAATACGGGGAATCGTAATCGGGGATAATCCTGGTCGTAAAACAATCTTCAGCAGGTTTACCGCATCACAGGTATCTTGCGCGAGGCGGCAGCAGCGTTCAGGATCGAAACATTAATAAATAAGGGGATAAAGGGACGGTTCGCGATTCCCGTAATCGAGCGACGGGCGGAACTTTTAAGAGGTTTCGTCAATTCGCTGGAAGTTTCGCAGTCGACGATAGTTGTCACGTCCGAGGAGTAACTTCCGCAGTTCCCGCTACTTTCCCGGATTCGAAGGGGTGTATCTCAGGGAGGAAGCGAAGCGCGCGAATGTTCTTTCGGCTAAGGGACACCGTTTTTCCCGCGGCGCGGCGGAGTCGATGGGAAGTTTATAATTTGGCCGGGCGTCGCGCGTTCGAGTGACTTAAACCCGGCAGAGGACTTGGACCGAGAAGCGTCCCGACGCCCGACGTCGCTCTCGGCCCTGCGGTTTTCGAGCGAACTTCTCTCCTCTGACTGGGAACGAGATCGATACGAATCGCCGGCTAACGTTAAATTTTCCTTCCGTTTTGGCTCGACGACCTCTTGTGGTTTGGGAGGAGGGCCATCCAGAGATAGTTCCCGGTGCCAACCCCGGGAGGAATCTTCGCCGAGTTTAGGTCAATGTTTTCTTGAGTTAGCCCGGGATCGGTGCGCGCCACCGATTGCCCTCTCAAACTTCGCGGAGACCGACCAGCGAGCGCGCGCGCGCGCGTAAAATTTTATTCGGACGTAACACGCTCTAAACTCCCGGACGCTTTATACCCGACCATCGGCGACTTTATATACCCGCATTTTTTTAATCCGCCGTTGATAGGGTTTCTTCTGTTATCCACGGATCGAGTATTAACCGAATGAAATATACGTCGATCCGATCGGATAACCTGCCCGGCGAACGGCTATCGGCTTGCGCGCAAAACTTTCCAGCTGTTTTCTGTTCTTTGGCTCGAAGTAATTCTGCACCGACGGGGAAATCACTTTTCGGAGCATATTCGGTTCCACGTTCTTTTTAAGTTCGCGTTCAATAAACTTTTTATGCACGAAGCTCCGCAGTCTACTATTATTCATCAATGTCCAACGTTATCCTTATCATTTACTATAGCCTATGTCGCATGCCCGGCTTTACTACAAAAGTTTCCGACTCTAAAACGTTGATGCTACATAAAATTTGTTATAGACTGCGAGGAAGATGAAATTTTAAGCGAACTATTACAGTGTTTCTCACATTGTAGAACGTTTCCTGCACACGTACAGATAGGGGCGCTTATTTTTCGATCTTGTGTGATATAATAGCAGAATTTCCGGGCGTTCCCCGTTTCGAAGACCTTAATTTATCGCCGATCAAGGAACGAAAAATCGCGGATGAATCAGACCAGCACGGTGTTCTATCATAGAAATTTCCAATACGCCGGTGCCCGTGCTGGCTCTCCCTCTTCCGGTTAGTTAAACGTGTACGGGCTGGGCTGTTTGAGAAAACAACGATTGCGAAAGGGGGAAGAGGCGCGTTTCCATTTTATTTTCCGCCATATCGTTCCACTACTCCCGAGGAAGGAAGATTCGCGCTGAACGGGCATCGCGAGGGGTGGGCGAAACGAAGGGTTGGCTTAGGGACACCCCAATACTTGGAAGTTAATTGAATGCAGAATAAACAAGTCTAGCGATGTTGTCAATAACTTGCCAGACGCGCAACCCCTTAATTAAAAAGTTCCTGCGAGACCGGAGACATTGTTCTCTCGAAATCGAATCAATCCACTTTTCTGTGAAATTAGATACGCAAACTTGCTCGTGCGCAGTTATCAGATTTATCCTCGCTATTTATTTATCCACGGATCCAACCCTCCGGATCATCCCGCGAGTTTCAACGATGCGAATGATAGTCGAAACTTTCGAACTGGACAACTATTCCGCCGTAAACTCTGCGCGATTCGTTATACTCTCGACTATGGTCCGCGTAACAAATGGCGGTCGCGACCCGGAGCCATTCTGCTCGCAAAATAATTAACTATTGTTCACATTTCGAATTTTAAAGTGACCAACGTATTCTCAAAATTAATTATTACCTGAAGTCAGAGATTAATCGTTTTACGAGTAAGGTTTCTCTTCTTTTTTATTTTACAGTTATTGAAACTGTAAAGACGCCTTGGTGGGGAATGATTCAGTAAATAAATAGTGTTAAGATGGCTCCCCAATTCAGAAGCGCAAACTACTCGATTATTTTAGCCAGGCAATATGGATGTAGAGTTTCGGTAGCGGCGCAATTTTCGGGCGCGCCGCGAGCAACGCGCGAACAATTGGCCGGAATTTATCGCAAGGAATTAATTGAACCGCGAAAAAAGCCGTGGCGTTAAATCTTTTCGATCGAGTGTCCGGCTGTTCATTAACGTAATGGTTTTTGTTGTCGTCCCGCGGAATTGATTCGCTAATGAAACGATTACACTGCCAGCGGCGGCGACGCCGTTGTCGCGCCGGGCGAAACAATTTTATTAATAAATACCGTTCTGCCGGGAAATTAATGTCATCGCGCAAACATATCATCCATCAACCAGCATCGTTCGGCCCGTGCGCGCGCGGAAACCGGATTGTTTTTTAGCGTTCAAATAAGATTGATCGTTCAAACAACGGGGGTGCCCGGCCTCCTGATTAACATGGCTAGGGTGCAGGGAAATCGAACCGTGCGTACCGCCCCCGCACCCGCCCCCTCGTATTTACGCAATATCCATTTTTGTGCTCGGTCCGCAGTACGACCGGGACACAATAGCCTTAAATACATTCGAGGCTCACGCACCCTTCGCCATCGTTCGCGCAGGAGGAACAGGGATCCTGGGGAGTGGGCAGCTTCTATTTGGTCGACGATGGAGGTAATCGAAACGTTTACCGTGCACTCTTGAAACACGAGCAAAAAGTTTTAATTGAATATGAATAATTAATGAGCAGCGCCGCGGTTATAGGCGGCGCGGGGGAGGGCCTAGGAACTGGAAGGGCCGGGCCAGCAAGGTGCAAAACACCGTAACTGCAAGTAGAACTGTCATTGTTCGCCAGTCGCGTGTTTCCCCATTCATTCGGCGACAAGGCCGCGAAAAACTTCGACCGAAATTAAAGCGGTCGCCAGGTAACCCTTTCGCTACTGACTACGGTCGCTCGTTACGTTTATTACAACTGGCCTGCGGATTCGAACGGTGAAAACATTTGAAGAACTTGTCTTCGGCTTATTTTTTAAATTTAATCTTCACTCTGCGTACATACAGTCAGGAGCAAAACTGATCACACACACGTTAAATCAGAATAACTTTTTTATGAATGGACCGAACGACTTCAATTGCTCTGTAAAGCTAGATGAATTAGTTTAGTAAATGACGTCTAAAAAATATGTTCAAAAAATGCATTTGATTGGAATTGTGAAAAACAACTACGACTGTTTTAGCTGGGCCAATAACGAAAATTTAAGGTGTGTTTGGTCAATTTGTATAAATTATATACGTTCCGAAAATTTCATTGAAATCGGTTAATTGGTTTACGAGTTATAATCGATCAAAAGTGGTAAAAAGGCCAAACATCTCGAAAAATTGCAATTTTCGGAGCGTATATAATTTATACAAGTTGACCAAACACATCCTTTAAATTTTCATTATTGGCCCAGCTAAAAATAGTAAAAATTGATTTTTAATTTTTCTATTGTTTTTCACTATTCATACCAAATGCATTTTTTCATCATATTGATAGACGACATTTACTGAACTAATTAATCTAGCCTTACAGAGAAATTGAAGTCGTTTGGTCCATTCATAAAAAAGTTATTCTGATTTAAAGTGTGTGTAATTAGTTTTGCAGCTAACTGTATACTATAATATGTACTCTGTATTTGTGTAATTACATCGCGTGCACATTTTCACTGCAAAATATAAAGAAAAAACGTTGACTACATAAGTCTTTGTGAGATTTTATTGATTTTCATGACGGTAGGTATGAGAAAATTAAAAAATTTAATTGAACTTTTTTAATCAAGTGTGAAATATGCCACAGTTTGCATTGCTAAGAGAACTTGGGAAATTTTCCATTCCATGTACGTTTTTATTAGTTTGGGGTGCGTTTACACCACTATTGTACCTTCTGTTAATAGTGTTCAGTATGAGAGAATGTATTCATGTATTGCCAAAATTGAAGCGTCCTAGTGACACAGCTCTGTCAAAAGGGTTAATTGAAACGCTCGTTCAGAAATCGAGAGACGCGACAATGCTGCCGATCCGATTCGTCGTCGACGACCCGAGTTTTTGGCGAGACGACGATGTTCCGCGGTATCATCGTTTTCGAAGATTCGGGGAGAAGTAATCTGCGTGGCGGACGCCGGCCGTTAGAAGAAATTGAGCGAAAGAAGGAAGCCAGAAAAAGGGAAGACGACGAACTATCTTGTGGAAATCTGCGGGTAAGCACCTGAAACTCAGTCCTACTCGTCCAACGAAGATAGTGGACCTTCTTTGAGGATGCTGCGCTCTCATCCGAGAACGTTCACAGCCGAGCAAAAACTGATGGGGACTGAAAACGAAAAGAATTCGGATTCGTCGGATCGTTCGCGGACCTTGTACGTAGAACGCGTGGAAAGCAAGAATTTTCCGGGGAACATCGTATCATGAAATGTGATACATACAATGTCCACTGTATCGTAGAAGCGATGCTCGATTTTGATTACGACTTTTCGAGATGCGATTAAACAAATGATTATTTCGAACATTCGGTGAGCTGTCAGTAGATGCAGGCGCATAACGTTTATCCGTTCTGCAAATTATTGTAAGCAGATCATGTATCCTGTATTTCTGGAATCTTTTTTAAAATTAGTACTCCCGCTGTCCCATAATAACAGTAGCAAAAGAAAATAAATATAGAACGCAACATTTGTTATCAAAAAACTAGATTAGATTAAACAATAAATAAAAAATATTAGTCCTAATTTTTATTTTGAGTGTTCAGATAGTTTCTGGATTTTTCAGTAATTTCGCGTTACTGCATTTTAAACTTTTAGGTAGGATCCCTTGGCTCCGAAACTTCGCTTTACCTATATACGTGAGCTTAAAATTATTGGAGTCATCGTTCTTCATTGTTTCCAGCATAACTTTTTTTTTCATCTTACTTTTACACTACTAATTTATATTAATTTATAATTAGGTTAACCTAAAAATTGAAAGATGTGTCGAAATAAATGATAGATGTCACGAAACATTGATTTTATTAAATATTCACTTGCTACTGTTATTATGGGACAGAGGGAGTATATGTTTTATCGTATTAAATGTACGAATAACTCAGGATGTTACTTGTCAACATCGAAATTAGGTAAAGGCTTGCAGTTAGTAAAAAATTAGAGGAGAAAACCGTTCTGAACTTCAGTGTGCTAAATAATTTACTTTGTTTCTCGCAGTAAATATATCTTTTGACATTTTTATTTCCGGAGGTGCCTGAATGATTAAAATCTGATGGAGTACAACGTACTACTAATAACTCAACCGGGTGAACCAGTTCCCGTAAATTGAATTATACAAAATTGAACTTCGTATAATTAACGAGGTCACGTGTATTCCACGGAACAAAATTACCAGACCAGCGAAACCTTCACGGTTTTTACGGTTCGGCACAATTAAAGGACAATTAACCCAATTTCACGACCTCGTCAGACAGGCTACATTGAGTGATTCAATTGTAATGTCTAGTTACGGCTAAAAAGGACTACCTCACCGCAATCGTGCTCTATAAATCATAGCCGCGGAGAGCGGGCGGGTTTCGACGTTTCGATCGGGGTAAAAATACCCGTAAACACAAATCGAACGGGGGTTTTCTGGCGCGTCGGATCGAATGCTGTGAAACAAATTTCTCGCCTCGATATCAATTTTCAAGAAGAAACCCTTTCAAGGGGGTGCTCTATTCAGCCAGCTAATCTCGAGCACACGCGATCTGCCCAAACCGCATTCACTTGGAGTCGCCGGTCCCGATAAATTCTGAGGGAAGTATCGATGGAAGGAGTCTCGGAAAATATCGGCGGCGTGGCGGTTCGCGATCCAGAAGAAATATCATGGTCGATGTGAGAGTACACTCGCAGTTGAAATGATAGCACGCGTGTGGCACAGATGATGGCTGGTAACTCCACGTTGTGCACCAGAGTTGGGCATTAATCAATTAAAATTTAAACCAAGATCGATTGATTGGTGTCGTGTGTACGATCAAAAAAGGTAATCATTCAAAAATCGACGATTGATTCAATCGATTGATGAAGTTAATCGTCAATCGTTGATTAAAAAATCGGGGACTAATTTAATCAATTGTTGAAGTTATTCGCCACACGGTCTATAAATGAATTGTAATGAGGAGGGAGGGAGAGACAGAAATATATCTCAACAAGAACTCAGTTTACTTGATTAATTTCTGCCATTTGGAAATTTCAGCAGTTTATTATAATTATTAATCAATTATCCGATTGACGATTACAATTAAAAAGAATGTAATTAGACTAAAGTAGGAGTTTAATTGTTAATTGTGATCAACGATTCAAGATAAAATTTATTCGTCAATCGTTGATTAAATTGCCCAACTCTGTTGTGCACTTATCGTATGTAGAAAATTAGGGATCTTCAAATTTTCTCAATTTATACAGCAAAATTATCAAACTGAAACTGTAAAGTCTGTTTCCACGATATAAAATTTTTAAACCAGGTGGCGCAAGCAATGTTTTACAATTTTCATGCGATTCACTTCTGATTGAAACCTTTTTGCTGCGAACATTTTTATGAAACTGATGAACATTTAATGATTGCACATTATTACTGAGAAATTAAAGGTGCGTCATCTTTTTGACTGGGAGTGTATGGGGGGGGGGGCGAAGTAGTGAGAGAGAGAAAATAGAGAAAGAAGGAGCGTGAGGCGGGGGTATGGGGTTCGGTGCCGAGTGCACGAAACGCTCGTGATCCAATGTCATTTTTACGCGGGCGTCGGTGTTAGCGTCTGCGTCGCGAGGCTCACCTCGGCCCTCGAGCGTGGCCGGGAAAATGGATCGGCCGCTCGATCGGCAGACGTATTTCAATTTCATACGCGAGTGCCCCCGTCATTTTCTCGCACGTAGGAAGTGTCAGGGAGTAATGAAAAATTTACCATGCGACGACGACGCTCTCCGGGCCGCGTCGCGCCGTACTGGGCCCGGCTCAGGGTTGTAACGCCGGATGTACCGACAGTCGTGTTTATGTCACGGCCGTGTTGCGCAACAATGATGCCCGCCATTTTAAACCGGCCCGGAATCTTCTATTTTTCACACCGCGCCCCGTGCGTGCTCTTTCACCCTTTCACCCCCGCCGCAGCGCACTCGCACCCTTTTCTCCGGGGCCCTTTGAAATTCGCGTCACGTCCCGGCACGTCATTATTCATACTGGATCTCGTACCTGCCCCGATCAACGGAGACCCGTTCAAAGGGGAATTAATAAGGACGTTGCCGGCTCGTAAACACACGCCCACCTATTTTTATCGGCGACATTTTGGAATGTTCGGCGGGCTGTCACAGGTGTGATCGAGGTGAAAATTCGTTGCCGAGAGAGAGGTTTTTTATGCTTTTACGAGACATGTTGACTCGTTACCTACGAGGAACGGTCTCATTAACCTCTTTTCCGCTGCGATTTATTTGCTAGCGGTGATCACCAGACATATCATGTAACCCTTTGAATCGGTGGCGACTTTGAAGCGTTACTAAAAGTTGCAATGCTGTAATTTGGAACAAATTAATAAGTTACTGAACACTTAACCCTTATGTAGTCAACCAAAATGCGTGGATTATTTAAAACCTTTCTGTATTTAACATGTTTGCACATATTCTCTTTATAAGACTGTAAATGAATATATATTAGCGAGTAAAGAATTTCCTTTGTTAGAGGAACGTTAACAAATTCTTGAAAGAAATACAGTAAATGGGTACCCGGTTGACTACGCAAGGGTGGCACACTTTTCATTCAAGTGGTGAGAAAATCGTGACGAAAAACGCAGATTTCTCTTTCTACAGATCCATTCATCTCGATGTAATACTTAATACACCACTCTCGGTTGAACACCTCATCCTGCACTGTCCCCTCTTCTCCTCATAAGAGCAGCCATGTTAAACGAATCAGGGTTCGGGGATCAGTCAATCATAAAATATTTTTGCAACACGGTAAACCGCGGTGGCAGAAGTCGCCGGAAAAGGAGCGGGCCGCGCAGCCGTAGGTCAGACGGAGAAGTTTTTGTAACGCGTCCGATTGTACTGGAACAATGAGGGTAAGTAATTAGTGGTGTTTCACGGACGATGATAATTAACGAATTTCCACGATCCTGTGGAAGTTTCGGCTCTCACAATGAAATATTCAGGCCCGCCTTCTTCAGTGTTTCCCAACCTTGTTTGAGTTCAACGATCCGTTTCATTCAATTCCCGCTTGAATGCCCGTCTCAATGAAATCGAAACAATTGTTTCCGAGCAGAAAGAGAATCATTGTTACTACTTACCGACGTATTATTGGATTTTCTGCTCGACGTTACACGGCCCACCGGCGGATTCTATGTTCAACTTAATTGAAGCAAACATTTCTTGAGATCGGTTCGCGATTGTTTCGTTTCGGCGAGCACGGTCTTCGGGATAATTTCATTAAAATTTCTGTATGGTTCACATCCCGGGTGGAACTGACGAAAGCAACGACAGTGGCCGTTGATTCGCGCGATGGATGCACAAACGCGGTTATTAACTGCCTCCCTCGCTCGTAGATCGAGGAGACGGCGAATTCACGAAGCAGCCAGAAAAACAGCGGTAGATGAGCACAGGGGGGGCTTTAAACTGGTGAAAATGGGGAGTTGGATGTGGTCCAATGCGAAGGTAATCGGCAGTCTCGGATTTCGTGCAAACAGTAAAAACTGTCGAGTTGGAACCCAACCAATAGATTCACTGGTGCACCGTAACTTTTTCCTTGTCCGGATAACAAGTAGCTTGTAAAATTGAATACGCCCGGCTCGCAAGACGAGAGTCTTCCTCGTCCTCGACCTCGTCAAATACGTTGTATCGATGGGCGCGTAACGAGACTTCGCCTGTCCACAGAAAAGAGTCAAACATCCTTCGCATTCACACAGAAAACATCTTTTGTAGCCCCTACGAACCACGATATGTATCACATTTTCAATTTAAGCTGCTTACTTGGTGATCTCTCCATTCTAAACCCTCGCAAACACGCAATACACGAAATTGGTGTACCGAAAATTCTGTACGAGTCATTGATTGAATGAAAAAGAAAAGCTGGAAAATCTGTGCCGGAAACATTTCTCCGAAATCGAATAAATTTTCGATGCACACGGTTCCTGCTAGCCGAGTGAAACACAAAAGGATTTCGCAGCTATCTGACGGATCGGAGAGCGGAGTTGATAACATGAACACATAAAAAATTAATTGGCCTTGCGGTCGATTCATTCGCACGATTGTCCCAGTATAATGGCCGTTCTTGTTCCCGCGGCGAGACCGCGAAATTTCAATTTCGCCATCGCATCGGAACGGACGGGACGCAATAAAAAGCAATGATGTCTACGGTTTTCGAGGGGAGCCCGAATATCAGGATTAATCTTCGTTATTCGCGTCCGGGCGTGAAACACGACGAGAAAACAAATCTCCGGGACGCCATCGTAGGATTTATGCGGCGCTCCGGAGTGAGCTGATTTGATTCGAAGCAGAAACGAGAGGGAACGATAGAGATGGTTTTACTTAAGAAGCTTCCGGGCCCACCTTACTTCGCTTAGCTCAGCCGTGGATGCGGTTGGAGTTTCAAGTAAACATCCGGTCGGGCCACTTCCTCCCAGAAGCGAAACTCTCCGGCATATCTGATTTTCTAACCGATCGTGGCCCAATAACTTTCACCCCTACCGACACCGTGTCTCCCCTTCCCTCCGCCCACTCTTCCTTGCTCCTCCTGAATTATTACTGAAATACACGACTTTTCTGCCCCCATCCCGCCCGGCCAACCCCCTCAATAATCTGTAACGAAACTTCGAAAGTCTATTTATTATTCCCGATGGTTTTACCGCGATCGAACACCGGCACGTCACTGCTGCCGACTTGTCGTTGCTGTATCGCGATCGAGATTTACGTCGGGACTTCTTCCCGATTGGAAATATTTTTCTAGTTAGCGGAAGTCCTGACTGATTCCCTCCGCTTTACGACCAATCAACGGGCACGGCACCGTGGAACGGAAATCGATAGTTACTTGTTGAGAACCCCCATGTTGCGGCTCTTGTGCACCTCTGTTGACTTTCAATAATTCACTGGCTTCGTGCATCCGGTGTATTACATCGATGTTGTTCCGTAAAAGAAATTTCGTAAACCTGAGTGCATTCGCTGGAACGATAACCTTTTCATGCATTGAGGAAGTATTCATTTATGTCTGCGTTGAGTACAGTACTGTCTCCAGCCACTGTATGTCAAATTGAGAAGCAACCAATATTACTGTACGCTCAGAAAGAAATAAGTGGATTTTCGATCGAGGAGCGTATAGGGGTTGAAGATCTCTGGAACGCGAAAGAGAATCCTTCGATCTCGGATTTCTGGTGCAGCCTGTGAATCATGGGGGTGTGTCAGGTGGCGTTTCGCTCGTCGGGCTGTCCCGCAACCGGTGAAACACGTTGGCGTCACGTCAGCGTCCCGGCGCCTTTTGCACGGTCCACGGCTGAAATAATAGTAACTGTTATTATCTATTTAACCGGGGCGGTCGGCGCACAATTTAGTGGCGAATGGATTATCCGGGGAGAGGGTTGCGCGGTGGCGTTGTGCACGCCGAGCGAATCATGCACTTTACAGAGGGCGCGCGGTGCAAGCGGTGGTGCAACGGCGATGCGGCGCGTCCAATGACAATTTTAATGCGCGCATTCATCACGAGTGCCCGCGCACGGCATCGTGGAAGTCGCGTGAACGCGGCCCACCAGCAATGGAATAAATTTGGCGAACTCTGATGCGGCATAAACGGGACACCTCCCTCCCAACCCCCCGATGACCGGATGGCCACCGTTTAAACCGACGGCATTATTCACGATTCACCCTTTCGCCCGTTCCTGCCGCGACCGCCCCCGCAACCGTGCCCACTGCCTCCATTTTTGCCACCCCCAACAAATTTACGCGAATTCACACCGGTTGCTGTCCAACACCCCCGAAAATGTAGGCTGGGAGCGTCTATTACCGTTGCCGGGCCGACTCTGTCCGCCAGAAGTGTGCCAATGGTGTTTTAAAAAGAGAGAAAGCAACAAAAAATCGATCCACCAATTATCCGAAAATTTTGCTCATCCTGCATGATTCGGACGAGGTGCGAACAGTGAAAGACATTGGAATGATCCGTTCATACTCTCTTGATCCCTGCCGAATTCCTGAACTACTTGACAAACAAACCCCTTATATTTTGATGGTTTCCATACTCATGTAAATAAATTCATGGAATAGAAAAATAATATTACAAAAATTTGATCATTACATCTCGAAGCGACATTCTGAAGATTCTGATAATCATTCTATCGAATGTTTGGAAGATTATTATTCAACCACATCTAAAGAAGATTGGATTTGTAGCTCCGAATGGCTCAAATACCTCCATGAAAGATGTACAATGTGTACTAATTTATGTAAATGTGTGGTAGAGAAAAGAAAAGAATAGAAGTAGAGAGAAGAGGCTATAAATAAAGGAGTACGTCTATCCCCAATTAGGAGTGCATCTAACCCCAGGCTCTAGGGAGAGATGCACTTTTTCGACCTTTTTTAAACAGTACATTGACATAAAAGTTTTACTCATTTAACGTTATATTTTTCTAAAGAGGGATAAACTTCCGAAAGATTTACATAAACAATTCAACTATGCCTGTCTATACTTCCAATTCTCGTTAATAAAATTTTTATAAACAGAAAACGAAATGTGGTGCATCTATCCCGAAATTACTAAGATTTTATCGACCTCGGTGGCCTATTAGCGGACGTGTAAATGTGCACCGAGTTAGGCTGCGTAGGGATCGGAACAATGGGCGAAACACTGTTTAAATTCATCAAGGTATTACGGGCGCCAGTTTCTGCCAGGCGGCAGAACGGAATGCGGAGCCTACCAAGATTCGATTAGCGTTTCGGTGCTGATGCGTCGGTAATTAACGCACAGTCGGTGTGCACATAGAAACGTGCCGACACGTATATTTGCGCTCGGCGTTAATGAGCGCGATTAAAGTCGCTAAAAACACCACGGCGAGCTGCGGAAAAGTCTGCACCGGGACGGGACCCGACGCCGAAGAAAACTTTCGCGATCTGGATTACCTCTGCTCTCGAGTTTATCGGCACAACGGCGGCCGCTGTGTTGGCGAGACGATAACGCGACTAAAGTGCACGCGCGCGCGCACGCGAGGATTTTCCAAAGTTTCCCGCTCGCAAACGCTTCGAAACAATTACTCCCCGCGACGACAAAAATTTCGCGTCGTTTCGAAAGTTGTAGAAAATCGTGTTTAAGGCTTTGAGTAAGGAATTCAGTCTTATTTTACTTTGTACCAGTTTCATATTTAGGAAGGTGCTAAATATTCCTGAATATTCCTCGCGAGTATTGATTTCTGACCGCATGAGTTGGTAAAAAGACATTTTATAAATATAAGGCGAAGTAACTCTGTAGATTTCGTTAATTTTGAAGGTGTAAGCGTATTCATTCCCGTTTCATTAGACTGTTACGGATTTAAGATCCAATATTACATTCCGGCATGGCAGACTATGCTATTCCACTCTGGAAGGGGCCATAAATTTTTCAAACCGTTCCGGTGCGACCCGGTCCGTTTAAATATCAGTAACAGGAAACCAATCTACTCCATTCGGTTGCCGGAAATTACCTGTGCCCGTTGCCAGTTCGCGTTAGGTCTAGCCTGATCGGTTAGAAAAAGTAAATGCCTTTTCCTCTTTACGTCTCGCCGCGTTTAAGGGCTGGCTGCTGTAAAAACTTCCGTAAATTTCCTCACCGGGCCGAGGGAATAATTTAACAGAGATATCGTAGCAACAACAAACTCGAACGTTTATTTCTGAACGCGTCTTCGCGTTGCTCCCGCCGACGGGAAGCGAGAACCATTAATATTAAACTCATTTTCAGACGAGGGAGCTCGTCGTTTTCGCGCTATCGAAATTCAAAACAACTTTATGCAGTAAGCCAGGCTTAATAAAAACGAAAAGAGAGAGAGAGGGGAGAAACGATTTCGAAACTCGGAGTTTGGGATAGGAACGAGACGGATTTTCGAGTTACGAGTAATCCTTTTCGATGTTTCAACGTGTAAAATTTTTATTGGCAGCCCGAAACGATCTCGGCGCCGCGGGGTTTGCTTTCCAGAAAAATATATACACGAACGTTATATTTTCGACGCTGTGCAATTCATCGGACTGTCCTTTCGATGAAACTGTATGTAAAAACATCAAGATAAACTAATTTAATGAATAAACTTCACGTTCCGGCCAAACGGCGGCGAATCGTAAAGATGTAGAGCCATTGGCCTGTTTAGAACGCTTTATGTGGGAGAGGGTTGGGGGTTGGGAGCAAAAGTATAAATGTCAGCGAACCGAGCGATCCAAACATTCGATTCCGTGCGGCATACACCCATATTCCATCAGATCTGCCGATCCTCCCAGCAATAATGCGCCGTGGTTTGCAAAATTTCCTCCTTCTATTATGCGAAATTGAAACGTGTTTATGGAAAACGACTCCCGTAAATACTGAATAACGCCACCAGGTAAACCGATCGAGATCGGCATTTTCCAGAAATTAACCCTAGAGCAGCGATTTCCACACGCGACGCGCATATCGAATGCAAAGCGGTATTATTCATCTGATAGTTAAATATGCATAATATTAATAATGGATGGGCCAAACATCGCGTCTTCGTGCTCTGTATTCCATTAAAAATGAAGCGCATGCATCTGAAAACGCTCATGATCAACAGATTAAACATATTAAGAAAGAGAATCAATTTGTTGCAATTCGGGTAGAAAATTTGTGTTTTTCGTGAAGATCTGTCGTCTAATGACTATGGCTTCTAAAAGTGTTCGAAAAATGCTAGAACGCAAAATTCGGAAGAATTTACAAAGGTCACTGCCACTGAAAATAAAATCAATTACTGCCGAACTCTGGTCTACAGATAATAATCTGGCTCCGGTTTGACTTTGGTGCAATTCGTTTCGGCAGTGCGCGCAGTTCTTCGGAAGGTTCCGTTGAGCCGCGTCGCAAATAATTTTGATAATTGCGCGTCACCGAGTAACGTGCGTGTATCGCCCGGTGCATTTCCATTTGAACGGGCGGGTGGCCGAAGAGGAAGGATTAAAGCGCGGCAAATGGAAAGTGCATTTTGTCAAGCGGGGTCCCGGCTGGCATTCCATTTCTACGTTTCGCCGGGGACGAATGGCAATGAGAAAACATTAGCCACGCAGGGACAAATTGTTGGGCGGGTAAACTCGCACTGCGACGGCGGCGGGGGGTGCGAGGATTCGGTGATATCGGCTGGCGAGCCCCCCGCGATATTCCAAACTCGTAACAACGTAAATCACTTAATGCGAGGATCGAGCGGCGTACTTCTCCGGCCACGACCCCTGAAATTAAGCGATCCGTGGGGGTGGCCAGGGATCCGAAAGGGGGTGGTCACCGGCCGATACGAAGTCGGGTAGGTATTACCGTCACAATGAGATTCCGTTGCGGCGCCGGAAGCCGCCGGGACGCCGCGACACGCAACGTCGCGGAAACAAAGCGCGACGATCTTGGTTATTTCGTGCCTAAATGCGGCCCTCGCCGAGATGTTTCAATGTGGACGACATAATGGGTCGCCTAGCATGTGGTACTATCGCAAGGCCAGAAGGTAATAACTCATTGTCCATTGCTCCGCGACTCTGCAAGTCAGGTACTGATGATTTCCTTCCGGTGCCTGTAGCTCTAGCCTCTAGCCTCGCTTGGAGAGCCTGGTCTGGCCTGGTCTGGCCTGGTCTGGTCTGGTCATCGCCTGCGCCGTGTTCGAGTTTCAGGACGCCTAGCGCTGATGATATTGCGCGCAGCCTGATGTACCGATCCGAATGATTTACCGAAGGGAACGTTGCGTCATCGCCGGATAAATTACTTAGCGTCGATGGTCGATGGTAATTCGAATCGCTGTCCCCGCGGGACAGACCGGCCGCGAATTATAGTTGTCTTTGAGGACTCGCGATTAAGGCTGTTGACTCGACTGCCAGCCCGCGAAAGTGCCACGATAAAGCCTCGGGCACTTGCGCCCGCCAACGTTGAACCTCCCGCGGAGTATAGGCGGTTAATGTCGAGGACTCGTGATGACCTGGCAGCTCAGCCCCGTGGATGGTCAAACAAGAGTCGGATATTGGCTAGACAGAAAATCTTTCGTGGGCATTTTCATTAGTAAATATTGTTTTTTCCGGTTGTAACGAGGTCGTCGTATTATCGGAAAAAATACAAACAGACAGATAAGAAAGCGAGCTAATCAAAACGTGGTAAAATACAGAACAATTTTTGTCATACGTCTGCCCCACAAGAGCGTGTCGACGATATTTCTGTAAATGAGTCGAATCTATACATCAAACATTAATACGCTCTTACTTAGTAAGAGTAATTATAGCTTGGCACCGTCTCGGCATACTTTCAACTAATTCCCCGGCGTACGCTACAGGTAGCGACCTCCATATCTTCTGAATATGGTGTACAAGAGTTCTTATTTTGGTAATATGTTTCCCTCTCAGCTTACCCTCCAGTATGGACCACACATTTCCTATTGTGTTTGTATCAGGGGATTGGGATGGCTAAGGTAGTACGGTGATGGCGTTTCCCGCTTTCCATTTGGTACCAAATTGATGGTTCCGCGTACGCTGCACTCATCTCGGAAAGCTCTGTTCTTTTCACTGTCGGAAATAAAACTGACAAATATTTAACCATGGCGTATTAAAGACATCTGCGTTTGTTTTCATAATCCTTATCTTCCCAGCATTGGGAGACAGGTTTCGAAGATATCGGCGACACGCTCTCGTGGGACAGACTGTAGGTTAAATCACCAACTCGGTATCATATTTCACAGAAATACGTTCCCAGAAATGGGAACAAGTTAAATATTCGACAGTACCTAGAAGCAGAAAGCGGCTGAATTTTTCCCCGAGGGATGGATAAATATTACGGAAACGTGGATTAGTGAATCAATGAATCGAGCGAATGTATTTTTTTCCAGGGCAGCGGCGGTATCTATCATCGCGGAACAGGACCGCCTTTCCATTCACGTGTCTCCCGGAAACTTATCGGCGCGATAAATTTTTAAAATTCCACGAAACTTGGTCGTATCCTGTCAATCGGTCCGTCATGATCGCGTTGCTTCTCTTTCTCTCTCTTTCTCCCGCGAGTCGTGTAAATGGAAAACTTTTATCAGCGTCGCGATCAACGTAACGATCCAACTTCGTGACGAAGACTCGAAGGGCACTCAGCGCCGGCGGCAGCCGCCTGCCGCCAACACCGGGGTGGCGGTGTTCCCGGTGTTCCCGGTGTTTCCGCGATAAATTCGCATTGACTGACTTTCCTGCCGGGTAGATAATCCATCAAAAGTCGTTCCAACAATTCACGCCGGGGCCTAGCCGGGGCTGGGAGCTCTGGTAACTCGGCGGGAATCATCGCGGAACTTCGCTGCGGCTTGGGCGCGTTACGGTCGCCCACGTCGTTGTCGTCGCCATCTTCCGCGACGACGACGTGAAGTGTCGGATGATTGAACGCCCGGGCTTAAAACCAGGAATCACTCGAACGGGGAAGCTAAAAGGATTTCGATAGAGGCATCCAGCGTCGGGGAAAATGCGAGGAAACGAAAAAAAGCACGCGCGACCACCCGCGCGCGCGCAGACACAGACGCACAGACTGGAAAAGTGGCGAGAACCGCTACGACGAACTACCGCGGAGAAAGAAAAGGGAAAAAGACGGAAAGAAGGAAAGGAGGTGTGGAAGGAGGGACAGGATGACGGTGCGGTGGAACACGGCGTCTCTCTTTTACCGTAGCCGCGTCTCTGAAAATGCAGATGTTCCAGCGGCGTCGGCTTCTATCGAGCCTTCCCTCACCTTCTGCGACGTTACCACCGACGGCGCATTTGACAGGAATACGCAATAATCTCTGCTAGCAGTATATGGTGGCGCCTGTTGAGCATTCATCATACCTGTCGATTTCTACGGCGCATCTATCTAGACACCTTCGCTTCCCGCTCTAAATTATCGTGTCTGTTCGCACGGACACGGCCGCGCCGGTCTAAATGTACAGCTCCCACCAAAAATCCGATATCAGGAGACCAAGTCGTCGTGCCTTAGGGCAGAGGTTCTTGAACTGTGGTCCGCGAAACAATTTTGACATTAACTTTACACCCCCCCAACTTTTCGCTTTTATTCAAATGACTCGTTTAATAAAAATCCTACGTGGTCAAGACTTGTTGTATTTGTTGTTACTTAACTAGTTATTAACACAACTAAACAATAATTAGTAAAAATTTAATTATCTTTATTCAACTGCCAATACATTTTTACCAATGTTTATTGTAACGTAGTGCCTATGAGATTATTGAGCCAGAAATTATGTCTCAAGCACGACGTAAAACGCCTAGGGTTGGGATGGGGTCCGCAAAAAGAATGTTGTTCAAGAGAAGGGTCTCGGACTACATAAGTTTAAGAACCCTTGCCTTAGAGTATGGACTCAGCAAAATTAAAGAAGTTTTCAAAAGAAATTGGAAGTGGGAACTCGGTTATTGGCATGGCCCATTTTATTTTAAACGCAAGTAGATACTTGAAATTTTCGCTGGTCACTGTTACTACACAGCTACAACTGCACGAAATTGATAAACGATCGCAATCACGAGCGACAGTAGTGTGCTTCATTTTCTCTCGAACATAGTCGAGCAGTGGTACAAGTATACCAAAGTACCGACATCGACGTTGTCCCCAACATTTTCGTTCCACTGCTACCGGCAACACGATGGACAATCTTATTCAGCCGAACGTTCATTTCAGCGACTTTCACTGGCTCTAGCTGTTTCATTTCGTTCGGTTCCGTTTGAATCAGCCTCTAGGCCGATGGGCGTGCATTGTGCGCACCATGGGGCGGTGGTGCAGCATAGGCGCAACCACCGCACCGGTGAAAATATACCGTAGATCGGGCGCGTTTCCCTTGCGCACAATGTGTCGGTCGAGTGAGAAACGCAAGCGTCGATGCTCCTCTCCTTTTGTTTCCATTTGCCGATGTATTTCATCGGCTTCCACCTAGACGATGTACTTCCAATCGTTCTACTGATATAAGCGCGCTTGTTTCAGAGCCTTAAAAACCGGGATGCACGACCGACCGTTTTTCTGCGAACAGCGTGGAGCATCCTTTAAACGGTTACCAGCCGTGTCCTTACTTTTCCCTTGGAAAAACCAACGGCAAGGTGCAGCTCGCTTTAGCTGGATTTCCTACAGCTTTGCGGACCCTTGTATACGGTTTTTTTTGGTATTTATTTTTGTAATTATTACAAGGGAAATTCATTGTACAGGGTTGTAACAAAATTTAGTGTCATGGTTTTGGCAGATGGTTGTACACCTTCGGATCGGTGGAGATTTGTTAAAAGAAATTGTCGAAAAATTGACTGACTTTGAAATTCAAGGTCAAATTTGTTATGCTTGTGTCCCATTCTACTCACCATGTAGGTTAGGTTAGATTAGGTTAGGATACCTAAGCTTTGCCTTTGACAAGTTTGGTCCCCATGGTGAGTGGAATGCGATACAAGCATGAAGAAATTTCTTTTAACAAATCTTCACCGATTCTAAATTTTGTTACACCCTGTACATGTAAAATACATTTTTGTAAGCAAAGTCGAAGAAACTGGAATAATATAAAATTCTAGTTTCCCGATTTTGATCTCAGAAAATTGGGAACAGTGCGAAGTGTCGAAATATATTGGGAGTAAAACTAAGTCTCCGCCGTTTTTCATCTTAAATTGGGCATTTATTGCGAAAGAACGGTACCTTATGTTTTATTCAAAGTACTGTCCATCGTTGGCCACTACTTTTTCCCATCTTTCTGGCAGCATCCGGATACCGCGTCGGAAGAACGCTTCATCTTTTGACGCCATCCATGAATCGACCCAATTTTTGGTATCTTCATATGATGTGAAGTGCTGCTCAAACAGACCATGCGTCATCGATCGAAACAAGTAGTAATCAGAAGGAGCAATGTCTGGTGAATACAGCGGGTGGGGTAAAACTTCTCAATTAAGTGTTTCCAAGTAGGTTTCGACCAGCGCCGCAACACGATGACGAGCATTATCATGCAGAAGAATGATTTTGAACCCAATTTCCTTGCTTTTGAATCATTCCCAATGATTTTAAACGATGTGAAATCGCTTGGTGAGTCACTGATAATGCAAGTGCAAGTTCTTCTTGCGTTCGGCACGAATCTTCATTCAATAATGCTTCCAAATCCGCGTTTTCGTACACTTTCGGCCTTCCACTACGTTCTTTGTCTTCGACATCAAATTCACCGTTTTTAAACTTTTGAAACCACTCACGACAACTTCTCTCGCTTAATGCAGCCTTACCATATGCTTCTACAAGCAATCGATGCGCCCCAGCTGCAGATTTCTTCAAATTAAAGAAGTAAGTCAGAACTTCCCGCAAATGACGTTTATTCGGCTCAAAACTCGACATTTTCGCACGAAAAAAATATACGACGCTGATACGCAATCGCTAATATTTCGTGGTTACGTTGTTGACAGATGTGCAACCTTACGATATGACGTCTTACATCTGATACTAGCCGCCATAACTTACTGGTTGCGCTATCTGATTTCAAACGGCGGAGACTTATTTGCACTCCTAATATTGTTGGAGCCTGAATTTAATAATGGAACCCGGCGATAATCGAAAGTCCGGCGACCCTAGTCAAACGGTCGCATACAGCTGGCGTACAAATGAGGCTCTGTGCTCGGCGGAGGAGCCGATCGCTTTGATTTGACGCGTGAAAACGTGGTAAAAAATGGGCCCGTTGACCACGTCCGTTTGCGCAGCGGGGCGGCCCGGCGATGCGGAAAAAAATCGGACATTTTTCCAGCGATGATTTAGCGCATCCTTTCCGAGGGTCCAGATCGGAAAACATATTTTAAAACTAAACGTCACGCGCATCTGACGATCCGGCGCGCCGGCTATGAATTTTATGGGGTCGCGATGATTTCACTCGCAGTTTCGCCGATTTCCCGTCGCGAGGATCTTTCGGTAAACACGCGTAGCATCGCCGCGCGTTGTCGGGCGGATTCTTCGCGGCAAACGTCGACCGTTTCAATCCGAGGAATGACCGTGACAAAATTGGTTAGCGGCCGTTTCGTTTTACTGCGTGCCCCTTCCGTTTCCACGGTTTTACACTCCGAAAAAGTATAAAAGAATAATTGAATACGAGGATGGGAGAACGCGTCGCGCGCTTATCCGCCGCTATCCCAGCGCTTATACGAAATTAACTTCTTCTAAAGGCTCTTCGAAACTGTGGAATCTGCTCATTCCCCGCGAAAATGGCACTTTCCTCCCGGTAGAGCTTCTGCCGAAGAAGTTTGCCTCTAAGAAAGTTTATGCAGCTCGGATCGAAGCACACGAATCTGCGTTCGTCGAAATTATATTTGAATACTTGCTTGGATACACAGTGGTAAACAACTAATTTTTGTGACCGAGTTAAGTCGGGTTCAAGAAAACGATTTTTCTCCGCGCGCCCGAGTTAATTCGTGAGACCTGCAGTTTTGGTTTTCTATATAACTACAACCGAATATACAGTCGGTGTACAAAGTATTCAACAGGTTGAGTTTTTTCAGACGTTAGATGGATTAGTTTACTAGCTAATGTGTGAATAATTTTTGTTTTAATTGTTATTGGTGGCAACTGCGGAGGAAAAAAAGAAAAGGTCATGATTTTGTAAATGTTTTATCTGTGTCTGTAATGAGAATTTAAAACATGTATATTGTAAATCTAAGTTAGTTCTATACATGTACAAAGTTTCATTGAAATCGGTTGACGCATAAAAAAGCTGTGGGCATTGTAAGATGTAAAAATCATTGAATTCAGGGTTTGCGATTCATTTAATCCGCGGATTCTTACAATTTTTGCTATTTTCAATCAATTATATTTCATAAGTACCTTGATCGATTTCGATGAAACTTCGTACATGTATAGAACTAACTTAGATTTACAATATACATCTTTTAAATTTTCATTACAGACACAGATAAAACATTTACAAAATCATGATCTTCTCTTTTTTCCTCCGCAACCAATAACAATTAAACAAAAATTATTTACACATTAGCTAGTAAACTAATCCATCTAACGTCTGAAAAAAACTGAAGCTATTGGGTCAACTTTTGAAGAAGTTATTCGTTTTTAAAATGTTTGAAATGACTGTACTCGTTAGACAGTGTTATGCTTATTTCCTCTCACCTGAAAAAAAATTAAGCGAAGTAGGTGCAATTACTTTTTTAACATTTTTTTGTGTTTTTTTTCAAGATTTGTTAATGTTCTTTTGTATTTTAAGAAAATAGAGAATAAAAAATTGGTGGAGAAACGATCGCTTTTGAATTTTTAATTCGTTAAGGAGTTAATCGTATGAAATTACCGCGCGAGGATCGCAGAGCGAACGATTTAAGAAATATCCGTACGAAACGAAAGTTCTACTGCGACTAGATTGCCAATACGCTCGGAAGTTTATTACGAGCTGAAATATGCTGGAATAAAACGGATATGTTGAATCATAAATTGCGTTATCGAATACCGCATGGTATTACGGCTGCGTAAATTCACTAAACGTCACCGTAATTACCGCTTACCGCCTAATATATGTATTTTATTACTCAATTAAACTCTTTGGTAGGTATCTGGTTGCTCGCGTGGCGGACTTGCACGCGTAACTTGCATGTTCTACACGGCTGATAAAGCGGAAACACGGAACCGACTCTCGTTTAATTTGTCATTGTTTTGTTCTTTTTTCCATCTTGTTGCGTGTCTTCGATTGACTTATGAGATTGCACTCACGTTACTGGCCGCGCGATGGGTTTCGAATCGCGCATTCGCATGCGAGTCATTAACGCGTACAGCTTTCCAGCTCGTTAGCAAAACTTCCCCGTTCGCGGCTAAAATAAGGAAAACTGTACTCGCGAGGGTCTGACAATATACGCCTTTTCATAAAATCGAAGTGACAGCTCGACGTTTCCAACGAGCTAGCCAATATTAAATTACAATATATGATAATACTTCGGAGGTTAACGAAAGTTGGATGGAGGTCGGAACGGATCCGAATTTCTGTAAATAGAATCGTGGAATTCTAATAGAAATAGCAGAGAAGATTGTCATATCGTCAGAGGTAAACGATGAAAGATAGAAAAAATTGAAAAAAGCTGCCGATCATAAGATTATATCTATTGAAACAGACGATGAAGACTATCTAGAAGGCGTAAAAGATTTGCAGCAGACGGTAGAAACGGCGAGGAGCTGAGAGAATGAGGCAGTAATAAAGACGATGATTGGCCAGTAGAAGAAATGACCCTTAAAAAGAATGAGTCCAGAGTTCGTTTGAATTATTAAGATTCTTGGTAGGCTCTCAAGATCTCGGAGGTGTTAAAGCACTCCAAGAGAATCTTAAGAGGTCATTATGATTTCAGAAGGTCCCGGGTTCTTCGTAGTCTTCGGGGTCTAAACCTTGAACATATAAACATTCTAATAATCTAGGTATACTTCAGGGTCCAAACGCTCTCGAAGCTGTCACTAGGGTCTATAGCAATTTAGCACTTGTGATCCTGGTATTGTTAGCTTTTTAACAACGTTCTAAAACATTCTTGCAATCTGCTTAAAGTTTCAGATGAAGTCGTTCATCGAAAGATGTAAGCCTCGAGATCTCAATTAGTGATTACTGTTTTTAACACTTAACTCTGTGATTAATGAAATGAGAATTTTCGTTACCTGGTAACAAAAGATTGTAAGAAAATATTAACGTATTTGGGCACACGGATAACCAAACGTTAACAACAGACCTGTTTGTCGCGGGCGCTCGGTTCCATCCATTTCCATCTGCCTTCTTTTCACAATTCGTTGGCGATCGTAATTTTAAAATTCTTATGTTATTTATGATTCTCTGTTTTTATGAATTTAGTTATATATAGGGTTGCCTGTTAATACACACACATACATACATCATCCGTACTTCAACTCTATGAGATATAAATTGAATATTGGAGATGCTTTGAGATTTGGATTCTGAAAAAATGGATTTGGGATCTCGCAAGGATTTCTTGTAACTTCTGCCAGCTCCTGCAACACTTTCGACATTTTCTACTCGTTCTGAATGTCCATCATCCGTCGATTCGGTATCCAAAGAGTACATTCACCGTTTTCTATCGTTCACTTCTGATCCTTCAACTCCCCTACAATCTTCCAGCAGTTCCACACATTTTTTACAGCCATCTGTCAATTTTCCTTCGTTTCCGCTCTGTTTTACCAATGTATCATCATGTGTCTATTGGTTTGTAGGTTTCCGCAGTCGTCTATTTTTGTTTACGGTAGACCGGCCATTCGATCTATGAATTTCTTATTGCCTTTCAGAGCTTGTCACCGTTCTTTCATTTCGAATGAACGCTTCCATAGAATTCTATTATTATCTACAGATTTCAGCGCGTCGTTTGCTGTTCCTAACTCTGATTTTCCTACATGCCTTCATATTGCATACCGTAGTAGATGCACCGCGAATAATTCTATTTTGGATGAATGCTTTTAACTCTCGATGTAACCAAAACACTCTCACCAGTTACGGATGTCTAAAACTTGACTGGACTTCCAAAAATATTCCGACCAGATTAGCAGAGCTTCGTTTACATAATAAAAATGGACGATTTTGAATAACTCGAATATAGAACTCGCGGTCCGAAAGCGTTGGTCCGATGAACGATAGTCGCCGTTCGATCGCATATTTATCGGTCCTCGTTTAACACGACCCGCAACAGCTGGCATTGATTTATTTATAAGATAGGGCGTTGTAAATGGTTTATGCGCGACGCATAAATCGTGGAGTGGCCGAACGAGCGGAAACTCGTGGGAGCGAAGAAATGGGCGAAAGGAAGTCTGCTTTCCGCAGTTATAAGACGCGGCCGATGCATCGCAACACCGTGTCGACCGAGTATATTTCTTCCAAGTTGGATTGGCTTGAAGTTTTATCTGAACTGTTATTTCAAGGAGACGACGCCCGCCACAACGTCCGCCACCGTTTCTTCCTCGGACGAAATTGCGAGCGTAAGGATACTTACCGTGGGGAATGGAAATTCATCCCTCCCCCCCCCCCTCCGGCATCGCGTGAATTTCAATTTTGAAATAGACCTGACGCGCATCCCCGGTCCTCCAAGGCGACGCGAAAGTGACCGAGAGGTGCGCGAATAAAATATCAGCGAGCCGAAGCGCCGTTAATAACCGCGGCCGAAAGCGTTTCAGGAATGCAATCTGCAACGCTGCCGCCGACAGCCAATTATAATCAGTCATGCTCGGTCAATTAGGCAGTCAAAGTATAAATTATTCCGAGTGATCAGTAACTGAACATTGGAGGACCGAGGTATTAATTGGTCGATGAATCCGAATTCCCGTGATTGTACGGCTAGACTGTAAAATGCCGATGTAAAAGTTCTTGCGAATTTTCAGGTTTCGTTCATCTGCTCCCTTTGATTATTCTGCGTTCAAACGGATAAACTTCTATTTTGTTTTTCGTCGCTTACAGCACGGGCTGCAATTAAAACAGTAAATTGTATGTTTGTTATATTTTACTGAACAAAATGAGCACCTTTTGTGTTTCTGAAATTTATTCTAATTAAAACCGGAGTGCTTTAACGAGAAACATTATTAACCCTCTGAACTCAAAGCATTATAGTTCCAATAGCAAGATATTTCTTTCAACCCAGATCGTTTTTGTTCTATGTAATGTAATCTTTTCTACATTCTGCATATCGAAGTGAACCTGTTTTCTCACACAACAGTTGAGCTTTTTACAATTTATAGAATACAGACGAACTTAATAATATTAAAACTGTTTCGAATAATGGCAATGCAATTTTTTAGATTTTTATTTTACAATTATTGAAATTACATAGGTTTTTTTTAGTGGGAATTGATTGAATACATTTTTTGATTCTGGTATATATTATATTATAATAAAAATCGCACACAATATAAATAAATTTAATCTTGTTGTTTTTATAATACAATACACATCAGTCACTTTCGATGGTCGGTAGGTTTTGCATTAACATAAACATTTTTTAAGGAAGAGACCGGGGTCTCATTCTTTTTAATCTTGGAATAACTATAAAAATAAGAATGATTTCGGTCGAAAGAGAATCTGAAAACGTACTTTCGCTAGCGTATAACGCACGTAGACGTATTTTAATCTATAATGAGAAAACAAATAATCTTTTCAACGCAAATATTGACAATCGACATCATAACGATGAATAGATGAATAGACCGATGACGGGTCCGATGATGACACGTATTTACCGCGGTGCCTGGACCTATTCTACGCTCGTATGAAATATTCCATTTACGGAGGTAATCAAAATGTGTAAAACGACCGAATGCCCGACAACAATGCAACCCAGTTGCCCTCGTAGTGCGTGAAATTATACGGAATTCGCGATGGTCTTTTCACCGAACTATCAAACGATTTAATAACGACGCTCTCTGATGAAATGATCGAAGCATGGTGAGAATTTAGTGCGATAATCTATATTCGGTTTGATAAACTGATCAACCGCGTGTCGAATTGCCTTTAAGGTTCGCCGATATTGACCTTTCGCTGCGATCTTATTTCACAGCGATTTGTACGATGGGAATCTTTAGGACTGATTTTTCTACAGCATAAATTGATAAAAAAAAATATTTTTGTTAGGTAATGATAAAATATTTTTTTCCGCTAAAAACATAATATTTTCCGTAATATTTGTACATAAATCGGCTTATTAACACTAAACCTACCACCACCGGTCAAAATGACCGATTCCAGATTTTTCATTTTACAATTATAGGGTAAGCAGGGTAAAGTGCCCAAATATGGTATAGTCGCCTATTATGGCACTACTATATATCTTGTAAAGGAGAAGTCGCATTCTAGTGAGAAAATCCTCAAACAATAGTTTACCATGTTTACTCAACAGTGTGCAGTGCAATCGAACCCTTCTATAGATTTTAGTATCGATCCTCAGCCAGTTGTGTCTCCAAGTGTTTGAACATATGTGTATTTGTAGTTCCATTTTATTTATATTAACGTTTGACAACCGTTGGTTTGGGCTGAAATTCATTTTCTCTTTGTCAATAGCTAGTATTATCAGTCCACGTGGAGTTCCCAATATGGCACTACCAAGGGTTCCCTAATATGGGTATAGCTATTGACATTCTTGGTGTGGGTGCCGAATATGGCACTAGGTGTCATATTAGGGACTCAAGGTGTACCATATTAAGACCCCCTTTCGCTGGAACCTGCAAATGACGCACCACAAAAGAAAATATTTTTCCAAGCTGTATTAATTTGTGAACAAACTTGACCCCAGAATCTTATAGGGAGGAAATGCATCTACAACTGGTAATTTTTTGGTCGAAAGAGAGCATTCTAAAATAATCAAAAAATGACATCAACAAAAAGTGGTTCATATTTGGGCTCTTATATTGCATACTTAGATATCTTTAGTAGAGCACGCATTACAATAGGAGCCGCACAAAGTCTAAATAAAATTCTAGGTGTCTTTTATATTCCTGATTACGTTTTTGATTGAATTCGTATCTCATATTAGTAAACTCCCTATAGCGTCACGCCGGCAGTCTAAATGTTAATTACATTCAAAGAATGCAATTACTATGCGAGAAGTGGGTTTACAAATCAGAACGGTGCGTTTTCGGAAGATAAAAGTCGGGGATAGCGGATGTGATAGCCGGGAACACGATGTTATTAAAATCCGAAGTCTGCAGCGGACGCGTGGCGCGGGGATATTGAAATCCCAATGGAGGCGTTTGTGTGACGAAACGGGAACGAATGGAACGCGAAAGATTCACTGGCACGCTTCGCGCGTAGTGTACTCTCTCGTCTATCGAGCCGGTGGCAGGGTTGCAAGGAGATCCGGAAGCTGGCAGGAGAACGAACGAAAGAAACAAAGGGAGAAACTGGAGAAAGTCAAGACAGCGCCGGCAATAAAAGAGTACACGTCATATTAAATCCGGTTGCAAGGTTTTCTTATTGCGGCGGTTGATATGCGGCTTTATACGCTGGAACTCGCTACGACCGAGTGTATTACCAGAAACAGAATAATGCAGACTACCACTCGCAGACCTTCATCCGATCTCGGCCTACTATACAATGGAGGTCTCGTCTCACTTTGTCGAACGGTGCTCACGAATTCCTTTTAATTCTAGTATATCGAACTTGTTTGTTATTGCGAAATCACTCTGTCCCATAATGATAGTAACAGTTCATGAATTTAATTTGTCCCATAATAATAGTAGCAACCTTTATCATCAAAGAACTAGATTACATTAAACAATAAATTAAAAATATTACTCCTAATTTTTATTTTGAGTGTTCAGATAGTTTCTGGATTTTTCAATTATTTCGCGTTACTGCATTTTAAACTTGTAGGTAGGACCCCATTCCCTATATCCGTGAGCTTAAAATTATTGGAGTCATCGGTCTTCGTTGCTTCCAGCATAATTGTTGGCTATTTACAGGTCATTATAAATTAATATCATTATAATAGTATATAGTTATTCCAAGATTAAAAAGAATGAGACCCCCGTCTCTTCCTTAAAAAATGTTTACGTTAACGCAAAACCTACCGACCATCAAAAGTGACTGCTGTGTATTGTATTATAAAAACAACAAGATTAAATTTATTTATATTGTGTGTTATATCTTATAATATATACTGTAATTGGAAAGTATTTTACACTTTTTTTTATTTAAATAATTATTTTCTGCTTTTTAGTAGTTAATATTGGATTGTCATCCAGTTCTGAGCTATGTTTAAAGTTTCAAGTCTCTAGCTCATCGGGAAGTTAGTTTAAAATCAATTGCAAAATTTGTACCGAACAGACAAACAGACAGACAAGAAAGCGAGTTAATAAAAACGTGGTAAAAAGATTACGTTAACGCTAAACCTACCGACCATCAAAAGTGACCGATCCCTCTTCACAAGTAACATGTAAGATATGACATATTCGATTGAAAACCATGTGGTCACTAATGACCTCGCTGATAATGCGACCATATTAAAATAGACAATAAATAAATAAATACATAAAAGTGACTGATGTGTATTTAACGTAGTAAGATCGATTTAACGAATGTTTCGTGGTAACAAGTGGTACTGCATATTCGAGTCGTTTCGCCGCGGTGTCATAATTCTGCGAGACGAAATGAGTTTTACTTTTAATTGTTCTCAATGTGTCTTGCCGAAGACAAGTTAGCAGACAATTTTACTTTCAAAATAGACGTTCCGTATGTATTATTCAGACTGACTAGGGAGGAACAGTCTCAACACACGCGAGCTTCTGTCCCAGTTGGTGTTCTCAAAATCGTGACAGTTGTAATTAATACAAGCTTTGACCATCAACCCTGTGCCGCAACCCCGCCGGTCTAAGTCTTACCGTTTCTCTCGAAGTTACCCGGCGCTGTGCATTTCGGTCTCCCTTGAGGCAGAAAATTGTCCTGCGGTGACTGAATCGCTTATAAAGAAGACACCGTGGGTCCTCGCCTAACAGCGCAGCCCGTTCTGCTCAAATATTGCAAGCCAGTTGTGCTCGAATATTCATGTTCCCGATAACTATTGCGTTTAAATCCAAAATTCAACATTTAAAAAGTTCATCTTTTCGTTGCAATATTTCTTACTAATTGTTTATCGATATTTATGGAACTTTGTGTACGTAATCTATGGACCAAATAGATTTGTTTCCGTTATTTAAATATTGATTAAACAAATAAAGGTGTGCCTACGGAAAAATAAGCGTGTCTATGGAGGGCTAAATTGAAGACGGAATGTTATAGAAAATATCACATATATTTCCTGCACAGTTTCGTGTTGACTTCACCGGCGGCGGAGTGAAGGGTTCAGCCACTTTCTCTATAGCGAATTTTTCAATTTAAGAAATCGACATCGACTTCACTGCGGCAGATTTCACACACGATTTAGTACATCGCACAAAAGGCTCCTACAGTGATAAAATTCAAAAGGAACGAAAATCAATCTGTCCGTTGCGTCCAATAGACGGATACTTTTTTGCGGGCACGGCACTCGTGTTCGATTCGGATCCGTATATCAAGAGAAACCATTCAGTGCCAATCTGCTGTAGATAGCTGGCCTATTCGTCTAGTTTTTGTCCAAAAAATAGGTCCGGCCCAGCGCCGGAGTTGAGTATTACAATCGTGGACGAACCCGTGAACACTGCCATTGTTACCGAACTGGCTCCGCGTCACTTGCAGATTATGGGAATTAATTGACCGATAAGGGCGTTACCTCGAAGGCCATGAGATTTTTAAAACACCGCCGTTAGTCATCCGAGCTGTTAAAGCGAGGAGTCTCTATCAGAGATTCGACGATTGATCATTCTCTTTCACTGGGTTTCAATGATCTTTATTTTATAAACTCGAGCTTATACCGCGTCGGTGTATTCGGAATTCTATTTTAATAAGCAGCGTGTTCCGAAGCAAAGTATTACTTGACAATCGCATTGATTGACGTGGAAAGAAATTTTATTGAAAAGTAAAACGGGATTTGTTAATGAAAAAGCGAGCTAATAAAAAATGGTAAAATTGACGGCAAAGCGGTCGCTAGACGATCAATACTATCGTCAATATATTGCCCAATAATTGATATTTTACTATAGTATTGATCGTCTGTAAATCAAATTCAAAGATTTCGCAATATATTGAGTCAATCAAAAAGAGTTTGATTTTTATTGAACAATCTCGTAAATATTGCTTCGTCTGTGGGTAATATTGCGCAATATTGGCTCAATTCTATCTTTACGGTCGCAAAGTGAACATTGAATATTCAAGTATGGCAACGAAGGAAAAAGAGGATGAAAGAAAATTCATTTCAGAATGTATCGAGGCGTATCAGAGCTTACCTGCTTCGAAAATCAGTTGGTTCACTTATTCTTAGATCACTTAACAAATTTTCACGAGTGTACTCATTTCCTTTTTTAAACTATTTCTTCATCCACCTGCGCCTTTTTTTCTCCTTCCCTGTCGCTGGAACCTGCAAATGGCACACCGCAAAAAAAAAAGTTTTCCCCAAGTTGTATTAATTTTTGAACAAACTTGACCCCAGAATCTTATAGGGAGGAAATGCATCTACAACTGGTAATTTTTTGGTCGAAAAAGAGCATTCTAAAATAATAAAAAAAAGTGTTTCATATATTTGAGTACTTTACCCTATAACACTGTGGAATTATAAAACTGATTGACTTAAAGTGTAAAGTATAATTTGGTAAAGTGTTGTTCCCGAGGCGCGCGAGAGAATTAAAGCTGACTCGATTTATCTCGACACTTAAATCACAGTAAATGAATCGTAGCTAAATGGTACATCGTTCCTAAAATGGTATATGTCATCATCGCCTGGTGCCGAACCATATTTCGGACATTATCGCCGGTATAAATCACGTCCAGTATGCCGGAAGGATTAGTTTAGCGCGCTAGGCGGCCCGTTTGTATCTTCTCACATGATATTTACATACATTTTTCTTGGTCCCGCAGCCACCGCCGGCAAAAAGCCGATGACAAATCGCCGCCCGGAAGAATATAGAGCATCGTGTGTGCATGCGCCGCGGTGCCTACGACTTTCACTTTCTTTTAGGGGGTAGAAAACTTAGTGGAAGCATTTATGGCCCGCCTTCCTATCGGCAAGAATGGGGGAGGGTTGGAGGGCTGGCACCCGGCTGTTTTTACGGCTGTTCACCCTAAATCCTTTTTGCTCTTATATACTGCTTCGCAAATTCGAGCAAACTATCCGGCCCCCTCCCCGCCACCGGGACGAGGCAAATGTCATTCGCGATTCAATAGCATAATTTCGTTTGATTCATCGCGCTTCAAGAAAATATCCTGAGGGGGCCGGGTACCATAAAAGCGGACCGGAATTCCGACATGTTTGCGTTCTAGAGAATTTTATTGTGCCCTACCGACTGAATCCGACTGATCCAATTCCATACTTGGCCGATCTTCGCGGGAGTTTAACGACCGACGGATCTGATCATAATAATTGCTCTATCGAGCTCGATATAAACTACAGATCGACGGGAACGTTCTCTCTAGCAAAATGAAGGATCAGCGTTTCGATCAATCCTGGCTATTTTCAGGAAATATGTCTCGTCTAGACGTTTATAGCATTCGACCTTTTGAAACTTTACACGGTACAATGCTTCATGGGATTTTTATGTTCTTTGGACTATGATACAACCCTTAATCGAGTGGACGAACTGTTCCCGGTACCATTTTTATAAATTTGTCCATGATTGGTATCTAATCAATTACTTTAAGGATTGTATGAGGTGTTATATGAATTTCATATCCATAAAATGAAAAAAATCATGTACAATGGAATTATTCTAGATTGGAAGAAATGTTTAATTTTCGTGTTAAAAAATAGCTCCGACTGCAAAGAGGCTATAATTAAGACTACTAAAAAAAGAAATACATTTTCATTTAATTCCACTTCCTCACAATTAAAATGGAAAGTTTTTATCGCAGTAATTATAAAACAATCGATTACTGTCCAACTTTGGGAATTGTTGGACACGAGAATCTCTGCCGAATTCGATGAAATTTGATGAAACTTGATGATCATGTGCGCGTGAAATCGAGACGGTTCATCTATGCTGTTCTTCGCCCAGCGCGGCGGTCCGTCTTATTCAATTTCCCGGCGAATTCATAAAGGTTGAGCGAATTACTTCCGCGCAATGGGCGACTCGATGTAAAAACGCCTGGCTCCTCCTGGCGGCGTATCTCGTGTCAGTAAATATTCCCTGGTGTAATCGGCGATAATAGCGTGGCTTGTTTGCGGCCGAGTTAGTGGTACTTCCTTTCGCAAGGTCTCTCTCCTCGGAGCCGGTTCATCTTGTCCCGCAGTCAACAGCTCCTCTGTCCATCCGGTCCCCTGCGTCTTTCTTTAACGAGTTTTTATGAAATTCTGGCTGGCCGAAACTAACGAACTTGCCCTGACGAAGATCAGCTAGGGACCCGAGACGAGAGGCAGCCTAAGCTTTATTAAAAAATAGCAAATCCTGTTCCTCGACTTTCCGCGAGCGCTTCACTTTCTGCTTCGTCGCGCGCTTCCCCAAGTAAATCCTTGCATTATCTGCGCACTTTAAGTAAACTGTATAAAACACCTGTATCAATCTCATTTGTTAATAAACGAAAATTGTATTTTAATCAATCACAGGTATGTCCGCTGCTAATTGCAATAACTTGTTCCTATTGATTAGAAATGGCGTGCAAAATCGGTACCGTGATTTATCACAATGATCGCAGAATCACAATTACGGTTGTGATTTTATCTTCATTCACGCCGTGATCGTGACTTTTAAATCTTGAGTGAATTACTTCTTTTTTTTAAATACATCAATTAGCTGGCATAAAAATATTTGCATAAAACGTTACTTTAAAATTACATTACGTTCTCTGTATATAACGTAAATTTACTTCATTTTTAATTACTAGACTGCGGATTTTATGCATTTATGACGAAAATGAGCACGTACAATTTAAAGCAGTGGACATGCTAAAAATATTTAAGGACATCAATGTATTAATTTCAGCTTAATAGGATAATTTAAAGAAGAATACATTTTTTATTTGGCTCCTGTGTCCTGCAATCAACGCGAACATTTTTTATTTTGCATAAAGATCCGTAGTCTATTAATAACAGAAATAAAAAATATTCACGTTTCTTTTCCGTACCTTATTTCAGTATTTGAAAAAGAAAATTAATTCTTCCTCTCGATTTCGAGATCGTAATATTTATTTAAGTGGTATAAAAGTGCAGACTTTTATAGGTCTTTTACTAGGTTGTTGCATATGATATGTCCGATTTTAAAATGCAAATGTTGCAATGCGTTTTGATCAAGAAATACTATTACAGTTGACAGGTTCATTGTACGTCACTTTAAGGTACAAAGCTTACGATCCTATCTTCAATTTTAATTTACACATATAAATTCCCTGTTAAATAAATTTGATTTCAACATCAATAAACATATTGACGATAGCATTGTGTGATATTTGGCGAAAATGTGGTGACTAATCAATAGACTGCGGATTAATAATAAAAGTAAAACAGTTACAATGATTTAAGAGTTCCAATCTATGTATTTTTCTCAGCTTGTTAAAATTATTAAAGTAAGAATAAACTATTAATATGGCTTCAGTCATTTGCTATTAACAACGCACTATTTGTTGATAGTAAAAAGAACTACATAATCGAGATGACAATCTTGTAAATGAAGCATGTGAGTGACCAAAAAATTCAATGTCTAGCATAATACAATCAAGAAACGTGTGATTCTTTGATCAATAAGAAATAGTTGCGGCTGTTCATAGGCAACGATCTAACACGTTTATGTAATGTATATGTAAGACTAAAGAATTATGGGAAAGGCAAATGATAGTTTGAGAAACGTCTTACAAATCTAATAAATTTGATAAAAACGCGATGTAACTCGCAATTTGAATCACGAGTGATCCAAAAGTAGCAATTCACGCCATCCACATCATTGATCAGATACTTTGAGTAAGATCAGTTGTAACAGATTCGCCGTAACAAATTCTGTTGGAGGCGAATGCGTTCGTCGTTCGTCATCGTACGCGAGCTGCCATCGAAGATAGAATCGGTTAGTGCTTCCATCCCCTCGTTTCCCAGCTCCTGCGGCGCGGAATACTAACTTCATCGTAAACCGGATGTCGAAGGCAATGCGGGCTAACGTCACCGACAATGAACGCAACGACACTCCTGACGCGAATCCGCGGTTTATTAAACCGGCCTGAATCTGAATAAACCGCGACCGCACGGACGACAATACGTTTTTGACGTTCACCTCTTATTTGACGGACTCTCATAGCAATGCATTTCCAATGTCATGCTCGAATAATTCCATAATGACGCCAAATACAAACGGGACAAAATCGACTCTGAAATATGATTCCAAAAATTTAGAAACTTAATATTAGGTCTATGCATTCCAAAAAATGAATATTTCACATTACTTCATAAAAATAACAAGAAAAAATCTACCTTCATAAAAGTGAAAGATTTTCACCCCTTGCCGTATTTTCACGAGTCAGACTGGCGATGAAGATTTTAACAAAGTGTAAAAAATATGAATGTTGTACCTTCCTATTTAAATGAAATAAAATTTGATTCTTTTGTAACCATTTAACACTAAACCTACCACTGCAGCTCAAATGGCCAGTTTTATATTTTCCATTTCACAGTTATTAAAATTATAAAGTTGCTTACATGGAAATTGATTCGTTACATTTCTTTATCCAAACAGATATTACAATAAAAATTGCACACAATCTAAATACATAGAGCATCGTCACGTTTGTAACGTAAAACATTTTAATCGCTTTTAGTGGTCCGTAGGTGTAGTGTTCAGCATTAAAATAAATGTAGCCATACAAACTGTATAAATTTTCTTTTCTCTTATACGAAATTTTTGGGGATGAAGATGTTTTAATCACTGTAACTGTAAAGAAAATGTTACAGCAAGGGGTTAACTATTCTTTTTGTAATATATATATATATACCAAAAGAAGTAAATTTCTTGAATAATCAAAAATTCATAACATCCGTCGAAAATATCCCCTCAAAAAAGTGGTTCTATCCAATTAAAGAAGGATATCGGTGGTAAATGGAATTTTCATCGACTGCAGCTTCCAAGTATCCGATCAAAAAGTGGAGCACGTCCGAAATAGAAGTCGATGAAAGATTTTACGAGCGCAGTTCGCCAGATATTACAATAATTTCGCGTCATAAAAAGTATTACATATTAAAAGAAAATTACTTCGCCGATGCGAAAGAAAAGATCGTACCATAAATCTTGACTGCCTCGAATAAATCAATACTTTATTACGCGACTTAAGGAAGTAATTTCCTCGCCTTAATAAAATACAGACTCGGTTTCTGCGTTACTTTGTAATAATCGTTAATGCTACCGCTAATGAGTCGCGTAATAATTAAAATCATACTTGAGTGAACTCCACGCAACAAACATATATTATCTATTCGTAAATGTACATAAGACAATGCTAAAGACTTTCCACAGTTTTTTCTCGACAATCACGCCGACAGCTGGATCCATTTGTACAAGTCATCGGACGCTAATTACTATGTTCCAGCATTGCAAAGTCGATTAGAAGTATGACTTCGTGTTGCGACCGGCCGGCAACCATGACACGTAACAAGTGCACACGCGTTAAACAACGTCAAGAATATAATGAACTGTGACACAGATTGATGAATATAAAATATAGGAAACGGGGAAGAGTTGTGTATGTGTACACTATGCCGCAGTGCGTACTACACCCTTCAAAAAGTTCTTATTCATATTCCTTGTACATTAACTAAAAGCATTGGCTCGTGCTCTACTTAATAGTTTATTATTTTAGGTTTAATAAAAGGGTAATAGAATTCCTTACTTCATCAACATTTTTATAGAATATCATTAGCTCTTCTACCATATTTGTCGTAGGGTAAAGTGCCCAAATATGGTATAGTCGCCTATTATGGCACTACCTTATATCTTGTAAAGGAGAAGTCGCACTCTAGTGAGAAAATCCTCAAACAATAGTTTACCATGTCTACTCAACAATGTGCAGTGCAATCGCACTATACTATAGATTTTAGTATCGATCCTCCGCTAGTTGTGGCTCCACGTGTTGAATATTTTTGTGGTTAGATTTGCGGTTGTACCTTTTTCGAGGAAGGTAAGTGATTTTGAAATGTTTGAACATATCTGTAGTTTCATTTTATTTATACAGGGTGTCCCAAAATTCACCTTAACATTTTCCTTTGCAAAATGTTTATGCATCTACAACTGGTAATTTTTTGGACGAAAAAGAGCATTCTAAAATAATAACAAAATGACATCAACGAAAAGTGGTTCATATTTGGGCACTTTACCCTATTTAATATATGCCCAAATAATTTGTTTAATAATCATCAGACAGCTTATGCATTTATGACAAAAATGAGTAGGTGCAATTGAAAACAGTAAAAATATTAATATAATTTAGAAATACTCTTGTATTATTTCCAACCTATTAAACATATTAAGAAAGAAAATAAATTTATATTTCATTCCAATTTGTTGCAATTCAGAGGTAGCAAATTTTCGTTTTTCATGATTAATCATATTCACGATTTTGATGGAATATTTTCTGCCGGTGGTAGTAGCATCATCGAAGTAGAACGTGGCGCATAGACCACAGCGAAAGTGTTGAACTCCGTAAACGGGTCGCATAACCGGTGAATCTTCCCCTTTAACCAGTCGAAGGTTCGATTCCGCAACTGTCTTGAAGTCGGACGGCCAGCAGGTCTGTGTTTATCCGGATACATGGTTAATCACAGGTTAACCGTAAGGCCGCAACCCCTCCGTCTAATGGCACCTGAGCGGCGAGCCGTGCATTGTTACTGCGTTGCACATCGGAGTGTTTGATTAATCATTGGCTCAGCCCGTGTAATCCAGCTGTTAAAGCTGCGCCTGCAGGCCTCCGGGCGTGTTCTGAACACGATTCTACGTTCTCCCCGTGTACATGCACCTGCTTAGGCCTGTTCAGCAGCCAAGTATCATATTACCGCGACTGTTCCGGACGCTTTTCTACTGACCTAGTCAACGGTCATTACCTATCGACCATACTTGCATGTCGACTGCCCTGGAAATCTCTTTTTGCGACGATAATTTTGCTCGCATCAGTAGTTTCTCTCCGCAAGAAGTTCAGCTTGTACTTCACCCCCCTCCTATCCTCTGACTACAAGCCCTTCGCCATCAAGCGCATAACTTACTGTCAGACTTTACAGAATCTCGGGATCATTAGGATCTTAATCCTAGTCTGTCTCGCTTATAGTGCAAGGGGTTAAGTTGGGAAAATGAAGAATAGACAAAAATTAATAGAGAAAAATACGAAATATTTCATAATTTTTTAAAGAGTTTCATAAGCTTGCAGAAACAATGGAGGGCATCTAAAAATAATGAAATCTTGATCTCATTGAAACGTTTCATCGAATCTCAGAGATTCCGCTCACCAGTCAAGGGTTAACGCCCTTCGCGGAGCGACTTCGCCATCGAGCGTCGGAAATCAGAGGTCTCTCAAGGTCCCTGTTGTCCAGTCGAGGGACTTTCAGACTGTTTCGGAATTTAATAAGATTCGCAAGGCGTCGGTGTCGTGCAGCGAGCGGGGATCACGCGAAGATGCCCGGGAGCTTGCAAAAATTCTCGCTCCTCCGACTGCTCTTCACCCTCCATCTCTTGTTTTTCCTTTCCTCCGTATCCGCTTTTTTCTCCCTTCTTCCCTCTGCCTCCATTCTCCTTTCTGCCTCATAAATCCGTTTAAAAGCCGAGGATTTATGTCGTCGCACGGCCACGCGCGGCCCTGTGTGGGTTCGCGTTCCTCCTTGTACATGGGCCGACTGTTTCAGACGGTTTTCGTGAACAGTCTTAGGATCCGTGTCGCATTCTTCCGTCGACGTTTCTTGCGGCTTTCCTTCCCTACACCAGCCGGCCGGCCCGGCGAATTTTAGGGAATTCGTTCGTCGACGGACCGCGCAAGATTTACGCGGCAATTAAAATTTCGATTCTTTATCCTTGCGTTTTCCCTGTGGTCGACCTGCCGCGCATCGAGGGGTCGGTTTGCGATCCTCTCTGCACTATGTTATGTCTAGACTCTCCGGATGTGTATGCAAAATCAGGGACCATAACTATTAGAACCAAAAAGAAAAAAGTCATGGAATAACAAGAAAATTTTTTCTCTTGTTGGTAAATGCTATCGTTGAGAGAAATTCATTTCGATCGCTCGTAACAGTTATCGATAAGAGAAGTTTATTTCAGTCACTGTTATTTGTAATCAAATACTATAAAAATCGATGTTTTTTAATCATTTTATTCTTCGAATTTTTTTCTTTATATTTTGTGTACATTATCTAAAATTTCAATAATAATCAACTTTTTATTAATTCTGTTATTTTTGGTCCCTGTACAGAATAAACAGTTTGTGCATCAATTGTAAGATGCAGGAGTCAAATATAAATTTATATTCTTCACTAATAATTTCAATGTGATGAAAATAATATATTGATACTCTCAAAATCTTTTAATAGTTTCACTGTTTTAAATTGTACTTGTTCATTTTTTTATTATAAATGCATAAAATCCGGAGTCTAGTTATATCATTATTCGAAATTCTTTGTTTATTAGCAAGTAATAAAAAAAGGAAGTACCTACAACATTGTTGACACACTCTGTGTAACACAAAATAAACTCGCAGAGTTAAATCAAATGGAAAACTGCAGCACGATTGGCGAATATAATCTACATCAGTGGAAAAAATAATTTAGCAGCAGTAAAGGTTAAAAAATCATAATAAAATATAAAACAGCGTGCGGTCGATAAAGTGTTGGAACAGATTGACGATATTTACTTCAGGAAATTTTTTCTTGATTCCCCTTTATATTCCAACGAGCGTATTGCGAGGTTGGTAAACACAGTTTACGGTTTCAGTTTGAAAAACACGGCCTCTGTAAATGGATTATATAAATATTGCCAATCGGTTCTTACGCTGTACCGCACGAACAAACCTTTCTGTTGTTGTTTCATGTTTTCGTTACGGCTTTTTAGTGGCGCATTTATGAGCCTACGTTCATATAACATATTTTTATGCGGACATTGTTTTCCGAAAACGCGTGGTGTATTTTGCGCACTTCCTGTATTGTTCAATCGTTTCGAGCATGTTGCGACATCGAACCAATTAAAATGAATAAACGTTTCGCTGGAAATATATTGTTATAGTAACGAATTGGTGGTTCGATTGCAACGGAAAAATTAGTGAGCTGGCGTCGAAGAGACGTTTCACATCGAAGCTACGATTTGAAAACGAGGAGCGTGAGGGACGCGTCTTTTCATTCTGCGGCGAAGAACATATTCGCGGGAATAACTGGCTGGAAAATCTCGGAGCTTCCAGCGCGTGATTCTTGAACCGTTCGCGTCGTTAGTGGCAGGACCAGACAATCCCTGCGCGGCCACTCGTTGTCAGGGTTATTTTTATACGCGGCATTGTTTATGAACGAGACATTGGTTACATCGGCGACGCGACGCGGCCCTGCGAATCCGGAACGGATAATCCACCGTGAAAAAGTGTCGCGACGACTGCCTCGACTGGCGCGTCTCTCGATGGTTAATTAATCCGACAGGATCTAGTGAACTGTTCAACATTTACGAGGTTCGGCAGCCGCGCTTGCATGCATATTTCAGGGAACGTTTCAACGCGATGACGCTCACCTTGAGCGGCGCGCGCGCTCGTATCTGCTAGAAAGCCGGGAACCGGCAATTAAACGTATCACGTAATTTATAGCGAGAACACGCGCGCGTAAACGTGACTCCATTAAATCAAATTGTCCAATTAGTACAGCTTTGTTTGTAAAACGCAGAACGAGCGGGCACGATTGATTTCGCCCACGCGCGCTCGCGAGCTCGCGCGCCGCTGCAATTCACGGTTCGACCGTTCCGCGATATAAAGTACCGCCGTGATAATGCAATTACATGCGATGCACACGCGCCGCTCTGTTCCTCCGAAGAGAGTTCCGCCGATTCGACGAGTCGCCGCCATGCTGCCCGCTAAAATGAAAACGTGGCTCGCGTTTCTTTATGCTGCGTCCCACAGTGTGTCGTCCAATGGATATAAAAATCAGAAAATCAAAGTACAAGATCTGTATCATTGTCTATCCGAAAGTGTTCGTAACAAAACGTAGTTTCTAAAACTACCTTCAATGTTAACAGATTGAATAAATCTATTTGTTATTCAAATTGAGGATGAAACTTGAAGATCTATAGATTTGTCTATCTGAAAATGTGGTTCCTAACAAAATGTAGTTTCTAAAACTACCTAAATCTATTTGTTATTCAAATTGAAGCAGAAATTTTGCTGACAAATTCCGTGCACTTATTATTACATATACTGGGGTTCTAAAGAGAATGTCCGATCGACTAGAACCACTGATTGCAAAGTATTTTTATATGGAGGTTATGAATGCACTGACACGCTGTTTGTCCTCGCGTCTGACCATTCACTTGGCTATTCTACTGTGATGCTAAAGAGGATGTTCGACCATCTATTATAACCGGATTGCGGAGTGTTTTGTATTTTTATATTCGGGTTATAAATTCACTGACACGCTGTTTGTCCTCGCGTCTGACCATTCACTTGGCTATTCTACTGTGATGCTAAAGAGGATGTTCGACCATCTATTACAACCGGATTGCAGAGTGTTTTGTATTTGTATATTCGGGGTATGAAAGTATAAATGCACTGACTCGCTGTTAGTCTTTACGTCCGACTATACTCTTGGTTATTCTACTGTGATTCTAAAGAGGATTTCCGATCGACTGCACTAACTAGATTGCAAAGTGTTTTGTATTTTTATATTCGAATTATAAATTCACTGACACGCTGTTTGTCCTCGCGTCTGACCATTCACTTGGCTATTCTACTGTGATGCTAAAGAGGATGTTCGACCATCTATTACAACCGGATTGCAGAGTGTTTTGTATTTGTATATTCGGGGTATGAAAGTATGAATGCACTGACTCGCTGTTTGTCTTTACGTCCGACTATACGCTTGGCTATTCTACTGTGATTCTAAAGAGGATGTTCGATCGACTACGCCAACTAGATTGCAAAGTGTTTTGTATTTTTATATTCGGGTTATAAATTCACTGACACGCTGTTTGTCCTCGCGTCTGACCATTCACTTGGCTATTCTACTGTGATGCTAAAGAGGATGTTCGACCATCTATTACAACCGGATTGCAGAGTGTTTTGAATTTGTATATTCGGGGTATGAAAGTATAAATGCACTGACTCGCTGTTAGTCTTTACGTCCGACTATACTCTTGGTTATTCTACTGTGATTCTAAAGAGGATTTCCGATCGACTGCACCAACTAGATTGCAAAGTATTTTGTATTTTTATATTCAGGTTATAAATTCACTGACACGCTGTTTGTCCTCGCCTCTGACTATGCACTTTGGCTATTCTACTGTGATTCTAAAGAGGATGTTCGACCATCTATTACAACCGGATTGCAGAGTGTTTTGTATTTGCATATTCCGGGTATGAAAGTATGAATGCACTGACTCGCTGTTTGTCTTTACGTCCGACTATACGCTTGGCTATTCTACTGTGATTCTAAAGAGGATGTTCGATCGACTACGCCAACTAGATTGCAAAGTGTTTTGTATTTTTATATTCGGGTTATAAATTCACTGACACGCTGTTTGTCCTCGCGTCTGACCATTCACTTAGCTATTCTACTGTGATGCTAAAGAGGATGTTCGACCATCTATTACAACCGGATTGCAGAGTGTTTTGTATTTGTATATTCGGGGTATGAAAGTATGAATGCACTGACTCGCTGTTAGTCTTTACGTCCGACTATACGCTTGGTTATTCTACTGTGATTCTAAAGAGGATTTCCGATCGACTGCACCAACTAGATTGCAAAGTATTTTGTATTTTTATATTCAGGTTATAAATTCACTGACACGCTGTTTGTCCTCGCCTCTGACTATGCACTTTGGCTATTCTACTGTGATTCTAAAGAGGATGTTCGACCATCTATTACAACCGGATTGCAGAGTGTTTTGTATTTGCATATTCCGGGTATGAAAGTATGAATGCACTGACTCGCTGTTTGTCTTTACGTCCGACTATACGCTTGGCTATTCTACTGTGATTCTAAAGAGGATGTTCGATCGACTACGCCAACTAGATTGCAAAGTGTTTTGTATTTTTATATTCGGGTTATAAATTCACTGACACGCTGTTTGTCCTCGCGTTTGACCATTCACTTGGCTATTCTACTGTGATTCTAAAGAGGATTTCCGATCGACTGCACCAACTAGATTGCAAAGTGTTTTATATTTCTACATTCAGGTTATAAATTCACTGGCACGCTGTTTGTCCTCGCCTCTGACTATGCACTTTGGCTATTCTACTGTGATTCTAAAGAGGATGTTCGACCATCTATTATGACCGGATTGCACAGTGTTTTGTATTTGTATATTCGGGGTATGGATGCACTGACTCGCAGTTTGTCTTTACGTCCGAGTATACACTTGGATATTCTACTGTGATTCTAAAGAGGATATTCGATCAACCAGTACAACTAGATTTTTTTAAACTCTAGTCCCAATACAAATTTATTCACACCTATCACACTAATATGCGCTTGAAACAAGGGAAAAAATTGAATCTGTTATAACTGCATGGCGACTGCGTTTTGAATACAACTAAATAAACGAAAGCGTATGTTTTAAGAGGTAAATATGATAAAATAATTCTGGCTATTTATTTTTGTTTTACCATCTTCTCCCAATGACATGAACAAACTTTTTAAAGAATATTCTGTTTGTTAAGAGACTATAGTTCGTCGAATAAGTGCTCCAAAGTTTCCAATTTAAGAAACTTGATTGGTGTTGGACGTTATGAGCGAGAGAGTGTACAGTGTACATCTTTAAAGAGGAAGACAGGTATCATACCTTTAAGCTAGAATAACGATGAGAACAGGTAAATTGATAATGTCTGCCAGGCAGCGTTACATTTACGCTGTTAGGGTTCTTCGTACCCACCTCTAAAAGCTTTATCCGGCCTGTGATCGCCGTTTCTCAAAACTTTTACTGCAGGAGACTCCTTTTGCGTCACGCTTAGTTGCCCCATGCCGTGGCACTTAATTAAAAAAAAACTCTTTTGCTATTACCCAGTGTCGGCACACGGTAAATTAAACACAGCTGTGTTCATCTAGTCTTGCTAATTACAAGCCACTGATTCGAAATACATACTCAAATATCTAATTAACATATCGAGCTTGTTTCTTGAATCGAGTAAATGAATCAAAATCAACATACGTGATTCGATTAAACGTCAGTAGTGAAACTTGGAATTTTAGGATTATTAACATGAAGATTCTTGTATGAGAAATTATCGAACATTACTGTAATCCTTCAGAGAACTATTGGGACCGATGCGACTCTACTCAGATTTATGCTAATAATAATTTAACGTGTAACTACAGTGAACCACGACGATATTCGGACACTCTTTAAAGGACGATAGCTTTTTTATTATCAGATTATACGACTTGGATTTTTTGGAGAAGTTAGAGCAACTAGTTTACTACATGACGTGAAAAGAAATTTTGGAAAAATTGCAATTGGTCGGATTTACAGAGAAAACACTAGAAGTTGTTGTACATTTTGTAGATCTGTGTCAATTGTACATATTCTGAAAATTGCATTAAAATCGGTCAACGTTGCAATAAGCTACAAACGTTTAAAGTTGGTGAAAATTGCAGTTCTTCACGATTTTCATCCTGTTACCGAAATAAATCTAAGGATTGTTGCATCTTTCAATATCCGTAGCTCTTTTCCGCATCTACCGATTTTGATGAAATTTTCAGAATACGTATAATTAACACAGATTTACGAAATGCATTTCTTATATTTTCAATATTAGTCCACATACAAAAGTTGTACATAACAACTTTCATTATTTTCCTTGTAAATCCTACCAATTGCAATTTTTTCAAAATTTCTTTTCCACGTCATGTAGTAAACTAAATGTTCTGACTCCTCAAAAAAATCCAAGTCGTATGGTCCAATGTTAAAAAAGTTATCGTCCTTTTAAAAGTGTCCGAATATTACCGTGGTTCACTGTACAGTAATCGCTCCTTCGTTGTCCAAAATCAAGGGCACGATCGTTGTCCAGTGCCTACCCATTCCACTGCCTGTCAACGCCGAGTCGCTCCGTAGGCGGCGTCGATTGATGTCGGCTCGGGTATATCGGTGTGAACACCACAACATTGACTCGAGTAAACCGAATTTTCAAACTTCTTAATTTTCATTATTTCTTTATGGGACTTTCACTAACTTATTTCTGGCATTTCTCTGATTAAAATGACACCAAACACGATATAGTTTCAACTGTATTTAGTGGTTTAATCGACGGTCAAAGTTTCGAAGGCAACGACCAACAGCAACAATGTGGGCCTTTAAACTGTGCCGGCGACGGCGACACGCTTCGGTCACCCGATCCGTATCTCATTCTGTCCTTCTCTATGTTCGGCTTCCTATTGAAGTCGCTCGGCGCGGTCGGCGCGATATCTAGACGCAGTCATAAATCAAAAATAGTGTCCGGGCACGCTCGTTGTCCGCTCAGCCCCCCGGCCTTTGGACAACGAAGGAGCTTTTACTGTATTAATAATATAACTATTTGTGGATTTAGAAGAAATTTTACTATCTCGCTATGATTCTGTCCCATCTAATTTAATTGAGTTGTTGCATTTTTAATGTACGTTTAGAAGGTCCACTTAAGGGGTAAAAAAAATCGTATAAAATTTGAATAAACGCGACCTTATCTCTTTCGCAAGCCTGTATAGACCGGTCAGGTTTAGTGCTCGGTGGATCCAGTGTTAAAGGCCACCGTTCTGCCTGCGTGTGCGAAAACGGGAAAATAGCCACTTAGGCTTTGCAACGAACTACCGTCGTCGTGTTGGCGAACAAAACGGTATCGTGGCGCAAAGTATCGAATACACGTGAGTACAGAATATTCGGCGATAGTCTTAACAGCATTCGTGCACGCTCGTTTTCGAACCAAGCCCGTTACGAGTTCGACCGGATTGCACGCTCGAAAGCTTGCCCCGTGCTTCCAAAGGTTTTCTTGCCTTACGCTTTTTCCCTTCATTATCTTTCCTTTCTTTTCCCTTCTGGTCAAAGCATGATAGATGCCTGGGGCTCGACAGCTTGAAGCGAACCCCGGCAAAAACCGTGTTTGTATTTAAAGAAAAAGCGAAGATTGATATACTGCCCAGTCAGCGGATAATCGTAACTGTTGATTCGGTACACACATTGATCGACGACGATGTAAACGTAACTAAAAATTTTTTATATATTGCAACGCGAATGTATTGCGAGAGAAGCATGAAATTGTATTGTTTAAAAAAGATTTTTTTATTCGATTGTATTCTCTTCTGCAATGATTAAAAAGGCGTACGTTTTACTGAAAACAGTTGGAGGCATTATTCGTTTCCATTCGATTTTATTCACACAAGTTGATTTTGCATATTTATTTTTGCAATGTGAACTGTGCACTTAATGTGAGTCCATTATTTCATGAAATACGTTCAGCAGAGGTACGTAAATTTCGCATTCGACGGGGAAAATTTAATTGTTTTATAATATATTAACTGAATATTTGTTTCAATATCTTTCCTGTTAGTTGTCAATAAATATTTGCAATTCCTACGAATAGATGGCACCTTCATTCTCCGAGTATAAATAATGGTAGATAAGAGACAGAAAAATATTCGATAATCTTTGCTGTGATTTTTAAGCGGCCCCTAGACGATCAATATTATGTTGTAGAATAATATTGATCGCTTGTAAATCAAATTGAAAGATTGCGCAATATATTGAGTGAATCAAAAAGAGTTTGATTTTTATTGTACAATCTCGTAAATATTGCTTCGTTTGTGGATAATATTGCGCAACATTGGTTGAGTTCAATCTTCACAGTCGCAAAGTGAACATTGAATTTTCAAGTGTGGCAACGAAGGAAAAAGAGGAAGAAAGAAAATTCATTTTAGAATGTACATATCGAGGTGTATCAGAGCTTACCTGCTTCGAAAATCATTTGGTTCACTTATTCTTAGATCACTGAACAAATATTCATGAGTGTACTCATTTCTTTTTTTTAAACCATTCCTTCATCCACCTGCGCTTCCTTTTCTCCTTATTTTTTAACGCTATAACTAATGCAATGGCCACACAACTTGCTTTCTTTTTATTCCACGTATTAACTGCAGTGTCATCAGTCGTGCACTAACTTATTGAGCAATAATATTGTCTCGTGTGGGTGAGCCAGCAATATTATTGTGCAATATGTTCTGCCATAAATTGACGATAATATTGATCGTCTAGGGACCGCTGTAAGAAAATGTTTGTTCGATTTCAGTGTCAACAAACATTCCTACCTCGAGTTTCGTTTACAGCTTTAGCAGCAGTGTTTCTAACGGAGCCAGGGCAAATGAGTCCGAGCACTCCGAGGTAACTTGAACGACAAATTCGTCTTAGTCCTCGTTGAAATGATTGGCGAACGGCCCTGGAGGAGAGCTGCAGTGTCGAAAAAAGCGGCACATCGTATTCCAGGATGGAACTTTTAAAAAACGATCGCACGGCAACGGGAGCTTTCAATGTCGGTGAATAGAAAGCTCCCAGGGAATTGACCTTTCCGGTATAAGCGCCGCATTGTCTGTCACGGCAGTCGCTCGCTATTGCTTCCAGATTCTCCGAAAGAGCTGGTGACGTCACCGGTTAGTTATGGCAAAGGCGAAACGTCGAAAGAAAAAGCTCTATCCCTTTCTCTCCCTCTCGCGAGTTGCTTCCATGAAAGGGAGCCGTTTCTCGTGCGCCGTTTCCTTTTTTCGAGACACTCTCCGTCGCGCAAGTCGCTGGGAAACAGTTAATTACGGCCGACAACACCGCTTTGTTACTCATTAACGAGGTGACGCGTCGCTACGTCATTGGAATGCAAACGAACGGCGATGCTCCTTCAAGATTTTGCGTCGCGATGTCAGCAACCCTCCTCCCTCCCTCTTTACACTGAAAACACTTCCCTTATACCTTGCACAACTGCTTTTGTTCCGGACAAAAGCGTTTTCACATCAGAAGACCTCGCATTCCTCTGGAGCTGATATACCTACTCCTTTTCAGTGTTGGCGGAGCAACGCGTTCACAAAAGAAATGTCTTTTTCTCCCATCGTTTTTTTTTTTAAATTTTCAACCGCATGCGTCGGCCGTAGGTGGATGCGCGAGCCACGAAATAATGGGAGGCCCGTGTTCCGATCCGTCTACCGCGATTCTTCGGGATTTCGTGGCTGTGGAACCGGATGAATCGCTACGCTGCACAGTGGAGAGTATTTGCCTCGAAAAGTTGGCCAAAATACGATTTTTCAAATCTTGCGTAACATGAAGAATTTTTGGTTGGCTCAGCTATTGGAATACATAAACAACGGTGTAACAATTTTTTGTAGACTCCGGACGAAAATTGTCTGCATCAATTGCACCGTAATGAAATAAACACTTGTCTCTTCTTTTAATAGTTTTGATAACGTGTCAATACACTGAACACTATACCAGAGTTGGGCAAAAATGTTATTCGAATAAAAATTTCGAATGAAGTGGGTTTTTTTAAAGTGGGTTTTCGACCCACTTTATTCGAAATTTTTATTTGAATAAAATTCTTACCCAACTCTGCCCTAAACCTACGAAGTATTAAAGCAAGTTCGTCCTGAACGCGCAGAGATTATGGTTCTGAGAGAGTTCGGCACTGAAATTCGAAGTTACAATCTCTCTCGTCCACTTGCTCGATATCCAATGTCTACATCCACTTAATTATTTAATGAATATACTCCCGTGCATGGTCAATATACATCCAAATATTCCATTATGCAAATAAATAGGAGAATAGCTCGTGACAACACGGGTGATAAATATTTTCTCGTCAAACACTCACCACCGTGTGTTCTATTTGAAGGATCTAGTTGTGCTCTGTCTATCAAGTGTGGTCTTTACGTGCGTACATATGTACGTATGTTCGAGCTCTGGACTGGATTTACAAAATCGAGGCAAATGTTGTACACGGTGATTGGTGGTGGTGATATTTCCTGGATGTCGCTACATTTAATCACGGAAATGGTGCAGGACAGATACGGACAGGAGCTTGTAGAATTAAATGGAGACAGTTTGCCATCGGTATTGATCGAGCAATCGAGCCAGTTATCGGTAAATCTTATTTACGAATAAAACGGTTCAACACCCTGTCGAATCATCAACTTTTCTGATCATGTAAAAATTTATATTTTTGGCCGGTATACGATCTTAATTCGTTCCTGCCTTTGTGGTTAGATTTTCGATTGTATTTTTTTCGAAGAAGCTAAGTTGATTTTGAAATGTTTGAACATATCTGTAGTTCCAGTTTATTTATATTAATGTTTGCCAACTGTGTTGGTTTGGGCTGAAATTCATTTTCTCTTTGTCAGTAGCTAGTATTATCGGTCCACGTGGAGTTCCCAATATGGCACTACGTAGGGTTCCCTAATATGGGTATAGCTATTCTCATTCTTGGTGAGGGTGCCTAATATGGCACTAGGTGTCACATTAGGGACTCAAGGTATACCATATTAAGACCCCCTTTCGCTGGAACCTGCAAATGACACACCACAAAAAAAAATATTTTTGCCAATCTGTATTAATTTTTTAACAAACTGGACTCCAGAACCTTATAGGGAGGAAATGCATCTACAACTGGTAATCTCTTGGACGAAAAAGAGCATTCTAAAATAATAACAAAATGACATCAACGAAAAGTGGTTCATATTTGGCCAGCACAAAGTTCAAATAAATTTAATCTTGTTATTTTGATAAGGCAACATGTACCGGATACTTTTAAAGCTCGGTAGGTTTAGTGTTAAGTTTCACCCATTCATTTTTATCGTAAATACATAAAATCTGTTTTCTCGTAATAAGTTAACAGATTTCTGCTCGCTGGCGTTACAGTGAACAATTTGTTTCTTACTATCCGAAGTCATCTTGTAAATAATTAAACTACAAGTCCGCTGTAGAACTTGAACCTCGCAGAAATACGATAGCTCTGTGCTGTATCATTGGAAATCGCAAAAAATGGAGAAAGGTATGCGAAAGCAATATTCCGCGACCAAAAGTTTCGTACGACTCGGCAGATACGGAACGTAAAGTTGGTAATATTAGTGTAAGCTCGCGCGTTGCTTCTTGCGCGCCGCGAGCGGGATTAATTAAAGCGTTTTTGCATGCGCCCGGCTTCGCGTAACTGAGAGCAATCAACATCTCGCCGGTATCTAATTGATGTTCTTTCGCATCCCCTATTCCGAGGAAGTTCTTTCGATGCGAAATCAATAGACGAATTCTTTATAGAACAGGGAATCTAGTTTTTCAAGCGGAGAGTCGCCAGTCGCAGCGAATGGCAAAATCGTTGCAATTCCACACGTGATAAACAATCAGAAGGAAGCAATCGCGAACAATTACAAGCACTAAATGTAATTCAACTGGTACACTCGATATTGCAACGATTATGGCGTGATGGCAACCATACGTCTGGATTTATACTGACAGTCGAGAGAATGTGTTGTATAATAAAGGAGAATGTTTCATAGACCCTGGTCAAATTGGAACAGGTGCCAATGGAACTAAATCCTGGTAATTTAGTAATGCGCTGTTACATTATAGTGAAATCCCGTCCGTATTGCTACCGCAAGCCTTCATTAAGGCTTGTCATTTGCAGATTTAGTAAGTCATAGGCCAATAATAGAGCTTAAGCGCCGACTTCATCAAGCGTTCTATTTGTAATGGCGTACTAAGTGGCTTTTGGGCTGTTCAAATACGTTTCTTTCCATCCTAAAAATATTCTTATGATAAAGATGAGAAGTGGCAAATCGGACTAAAATAATTCCATGCACCACGTTCAAGATGCAGCTAAATATTTACGAAACTGTATTTTTTGCTCTTGCATAGCTAACGAAATGTATAAATACGTTTGAAGCTTCAATTGTGAAGTCAAGTGCTCGAGTCTGCGACGTGGTTGAAATGCTACAAAGCTGCATTTGTGGTGGTCATAAATTTTGCAATTCACCTATTCAATCTTGTAGTACCCACGGCTGGCAATTGTCCACGAACGACATCTGAATACGTGGAGGGCCTTTTAGGAGTCTATCGTTAGCAGATAAAGTATTATATTTTGTTTACCAGATAAAATGAAAATTCTAAGCACAACAGTTTTTGAACCAATTCTATTTTTATAGCTCCTCATACAATACTTATATGTTTAGTAATTGATTACCATAGATGCCAACATATTTAATAATCTAAACCAGTGATGAGCAACCCGCGGACTGTAGTATTTGAAAAGTGAACGCGCGGGCCGCAACGATCGCAATATTAAATATTTTGTTGCACCGCCAGCTCCAATTCCAGTCTGTGTTTATGCTGGGACCCATGGAAATCACCGACGCTTTGTGTTATGTACCCGTTGATGCTACGGTCTCTTACAAGGCCCGGACCCCAAGTGTCCGACTTCCATTTTGATAATTTTTTGTGAGACGATATGGTAAATGGCTCCCTAATGATGTCTGCAAAATATTAGGTGTAGTTACTCGATAGTTTTAAAGATATAAACAATTAAACTTTCATACCTTGTTGATATACCATGATTTGCAGCTCAAGTTTTCGAAGTTCCATTAGCCGCGTAAGCAGGTTGCGTGAAAGTTCAATTGTTAATCTATTCTTTACTGAGTCCCATCTATTATTTACTGAATATATTTTATAATAAAAGATTTATGACTCGTAAATCTGTTTGATTTTGCTGAAAAATCTCTATTAGCTTGTAATACTAGAAAGTTAAGCTCGTTTAAACATTTCAAAAAAAGATAAAAAGATTTTTACTACGATTGTGGCTTAGGGTGCCAATCATTGCATAGTTTACCCAACAGCAATTTTTAGTGGTGACTCTCTCCCTCTCTCTGAGTCACCACTCGAGTGTGCTAAGGGTTAATTTGCTAGCAAGAGAAATCATATAAATATTGGAAAGCTCTGGTTTATCTGGAGAGGGGGAGCAGGTTTATCTCGTTTGAAGAATGATAGGGGTCCCATGAATAACGTTATCGAACACTTTAGAGAAGTTCCCTCTTAAGAGTACTTACTGCTGTACAAAAGCAAACAGTTAGGCGGCAGACGAGCGTGCATGTGCCTGCACAGGCATATACATATCGACGTAAGAAAGGTCTGAGGAAGTCCACGGGGAGTAACGACTCGTGACTACTTTTTGCATAGCGAATGCCTGAAGACGGTGGAGAGAGAGTAGCTGCAACGCGCACGACACGACGAGGGCTGCAGGGCCCACGAGAAGAGCTTATACAGGTATACTGCTATCCTTTCGAAAGACGACTATTTGCTTACATTTCGAGCCCTTCTTTTTCGTTCCCGACGTCCGCCAGCCATCCGCTGTCGGATCAATGCTGCTCCTACTCTACTGCCAGTAGAGCAGCTCTTTCAATCTACGGAGCTTTGCTGCGTTCCCCATGCCAACTGCTGCCTTATTATTCGAGACGACGGTAATTAAAGAACAGATACCAACGCGACACAGATACCATCGGTATTTGCGGATTGTTGCAACTGAACGTTCTTCAACGACGCTTTTCACAAAAATTTGGTAGCAACTTTAGTAGAAATGTGTCGCTGGAAAGTTCTTCTCTCTCCGGAAAAAAATTGCGTCGACGCGTTCCATCGGCTGCAGGCAGTCGCAGAGTTAATTAACAATTTCACAAGCAAGAGCTGCAACATTTACGCGAAAACATCTGGAGAAAACGGTCCCGGATTTCAAACGTTATGAACGGCCCGCTCCGCGCCGACAGCGCTTCGGCTCCAAGGACTTTTTCCAGTTCGAACATTTCCTGAAAAGGAAAAAACTCCTGCAGCACCACGTTCTATCCAGTCCCAAAAAAATTGGTTAATCAAGCCCAAGTAAAAAGACTTGTGGAACGCGACTTTTACTATTTTTTTCGTGATCCGGACTGAACGCAATTTTTCCAAGATAATTATTACATATCCACTAGTAAACTACAGTGGCCGAAATTTCTATAAAGTCATCTTCATTTTCATAGTATTTGAAAAATATCACAACTATATCTAGACCGCTATGTTTACTATTTACGTTTGTTTTGATTTTTTTCTGTGTAGTGCAGACAGACTTGGGCAAAATTTTTATTTGAATAAAAATTTTGCCAAGTGGGTTCACAACCCACTTTATTCGAAATTTTTATTTAAATAAAATTTTTGCTCAACTCTGGCTGCAGAACACAAGTGCGAGGTTTCTATAAAGTCACTTGTTAGTGTTACTCTGTATTCTGAGCACAGAACTACGGAAAATTGCAAATATCCTACAGGGTGTTTCGTTTATCTGATAATGTAAATATCTTGTGTCGCACTGAAGTTACGAAATAAATTTGTTTACAAAAATAAGGGTACAATCATATAGTCCAATTTTTTAAGGACTAGAATGATGGGGAGGGGGGATTTCAAAGTCAATATTAAGTTTTTTAAATAGAATGCCCTACTCTTTGCACCATAGATCGATAGAGTATCAAATTCTGAGTATAATAGTGTTGACCTTAATATGCCCTAAACCTAATAGTTAACGAGATATTATCGAAACAATTTTCTTTCTTCTTTAGATTCCATGTAATTTTTAACCGCAAAAATATAAAAATCGACCAGCGTGCGTCGTAGCCTTTTCGAGGGTTTCGATACTTTTGGGTGGCAGTGTACGTTAAGTGCAATCTACGCGCGAATCATGTTATAACTGAGGAGTGCTCGGAGTGATTAAGAGATGCTTCTGATTCGTGCAATTTCATTGCTGGAGGTTCAAAGGTCCGTTAAGCCGGCATCGCGGGATAAACGTTCTCCTCCACCCTCTTGAATTCGCTGTCCCTCTCGCCGTGGCGATTCCACTTTTCGCTCTTGCAGCTCGTGCCGGCTCCATCCGAGCCGACCCGGAATTCCAAGGAGCGTGATGGAGCTTGCGGAATTATTAATGGCATCCTAGGACGTACCGTTAATTGACTCGGATTTTATTATACTCGCGCTTCGACTTCCACCTCCGACGGAGGAGACGCGTCGCGAAGGAGGAGACCGATGTGATGGATCGTCCTCGCGGCAGAAGAGTTTTCCATGGGGCAAGTTCCGCTCCGTGGAACATTTTTGAAAGTCAGTCGTCCGTATCGGTCGCCATTCAAAGCCGCCCGCCATAAGCCGCGCGCGCGGCGAGAAGACAAATAAAAACACCGAGAAACCACGTCGACCCCGAAGACGTGCACGCGATACTCCGGTTCGTCGTCCAATGATTAATCGCCTTCCTCGATGTTATAATTAGGCCGGCCTATCGACCGATGCCCCGCGCGCAGAAAGGAAACGACGCGACGAGGGGAGAAAAAAATTCGCGTTCCGTTTCTTCGATTTATTAAGCCGCCTTTCTCGCGACGCGACCCGCCGCCGCGCACCTTTCACCGTCCCGAATGGATCACGCTAGGCGAACATTAAACACGATTAATTGGTGAAATCCGTCAAATGCAAACCTGTTGCACACCAGATTCGCCAGACGTTCGTTGCCGGCTGACGCTAACTTTATTATCGGCACGCCAATCGAATCGGTTGAAAGAGAGAGAGAAGAGACAGAGAGCTTTTCGTTCCCATTCTTTTACTTCAATTAGCAGCCGGATTAAACTCGAAAAAAGGAACGGAAAAGAGAGGATCCTCGGGGTACCGGTGCGTCGATGGAACCGTTCGATTTTAATTAATTTAGAGACGTCGGCGTAAGTATGGAACCGAAACTTTCGACTACGATGTCGACGGAGGACACGGCGATGAAAATATTATAGAAACTCCGCCAGATTCGAGCGGCATCTGACAGGTTTCATTTTGGTGACGGTTCTTTCGCCTGAATAAGAAATGTGTCTGTAAATGAGTGGCACAGTTTCGTACAGTTTGAGCCGTGTCTCTCGAATTAGAAAACTCGAAATGATCGTTGAATCATTTTTGTCATGCGGCAGTCATTTTAAAAATTTCACGATAGAGACGACGTGCGCTGTTTGTCCTCCGACTGACCACTCACTTGGCTATTCTACTGTGATTCTAAAGAGGACGCGGACGCTCAACCGTCTATTATAACCGGATTCCAGAGTGTTTTGTATTTGTATATTCGGGGTATATGAATCAGTGCCGCCAGAATTTCCTCTTCTCCTTCTCCCCTTCCACCACCCCTTTCCAGTACCATGAGCATACTCCAGCATCCCCCATTAAGACCGTAGACTGGTCACGTCTATTAATTCCCCTCGAGGTATTCCCCTCGATTTCCTCGACTTGCGACACTTGTATGAATGCACTGACTCGCTGTTTGTCCTTGTGTCCGACTATGCGCTTGGCTGTTCTCCTTTGATTCTAAAGAAGCTGTTCGATCAACCAGTATAACTATATTTTTCTAAACTCTGGTCGCAATACAAATTTATTAAGATCTATCAGACCAATATGCACTTGAAACAAGGGAAAAATGGTATGTGTTATAATTGCATGACAACTGTTTTACCATCTTTTCCCAATCACATGAACAAGCTTTTTAATTAATGTATTCTTATTCCGTTTATTAAGAGACCATAGTTCGTCGAATAAGTGCTCGAACATTTCCAATTTAAGAAACTTGATTGGTGTTGGATGTTAATGAGCGAAAGAGTGTGCATCTGTACAGGAAAGACAGGTATCATACCTTTAAGCTAGAATGACGATGAGAATAGGTAAATTGATAATGTCTATTAGACAACGTTACATTTACGCTGTTAGGGTTCTTGATACCCACCTCTGGAAGCTTTATCCGGCCTGTGATCGCCGTTTCTCTTCGTCGTATACACAAATGTGTCACAAACAGGCGTCGTGTGGCAATCATTTTGAAAATGTCGCGATAGAGACGACATGCGAGCAAGTTTCATATTTCCCGGGATTTTATCGTTAACGATGGAAAGATCATTCACGATCTCCGTGTACTTTTATAAGTCCGAGAATTATGATAATTATGCTTCCAAGTCATCCTGTTAGCCAGAGAGGCAGGTACATTAAAAGACTCGTAAAACAGATAAGTATCTGTTAAACAAAATTTGCATAATAGTCCTCTGTAGAAGGGTTTTATTTACTGCAGCTGTGTTCCGCACTTAACGCGCACGAAACGCGACCGTGTCGCATACGGCGCGCAACAATGTGCGTGATAAATGCGAACTATGTCGCGCCCCGGCGCGCGGCGCGGCGCGGCGATAGAAGAAACAACGAGGGAAAGAATACGCGGATATACGTAATGCATTATTGTAATTCCGGCCCCGGTTTTACCCCACCGTATCGCTACGGGACTCTTTAATAACTCGATACTCGTGTTTCTCGCACTTCTCGCTGTCCACCATATCCGAGCTGTCCGCGTCGAAATGAAATAACGCGCGAATTTCGTCGACGAACTGTGTCCGGCAAAAAAACTGCTGTATTTGTCGAAGATTAAACAGAGATATTGCGCGCAATTAAAGACCTCTTTTTCTTAATGAAAGCTTAAGTGGAACTCCCCAAAGCTATACATCAGGCATGTCAAGTACTCGTTACCAATTTCCTGTGGATAAAATAATCGTTACCATTTGGTTACGAGAACCAAAAACTTTGAAACTGTTGCCGACAATTCACAACTGCAATTAATCGAACTGCAGTGTGATTCCGTATCGAAACTAAAATATATGGATGTTGGGATTCCTGATTTCTACAATTATTTATCTGTCGATCGATTTCCCAATAAGTTATGTGCGTATGTCAGCAATGCGCGACCCACTATTTTCAACGTTAAAAAATAATAAAACTGAAGGAAGGTCAAGATTAACACACCAGCGTGTGCAATCAATTTCTAAAATAATTACAGCTCGACAAATTCAACCGAATTTTGAAAATTTGGTTACTGAAAACCGTTGCCAAGTTTCTTCGAAATAACAAAATTAAATAGTTTTATTCAAATAAAGTAAACTTGAAGAAAAACAACTTTTATACTTCATATGTATTTTTGTAATATTGTTGTGTTTGCTCTATGTTATTTTGTATGTGTAACTGCAATGTTAATAAAAAAATGTTAATGAGGCCCTTGGTGATAAATGAGTTTGACATGCCTGCTATAGGTACGTCAAAGTTAACATATGGTTAACGGAAAAGTTTGTGCGGTTTTCTTCTCAGGTTTGAATTGAAATCGAATTCAAGTCGATAATTCGTATGTGTACATAAAGTTTGCGATCAGAACAGGTTACATATACAAAAGTGAAAACCGTTCAAAGGGGGCAATATGATAATATTTACAACATCAATTCGAACATCAAAAGTTCTGTAGAAAACACTCGTGTCGAGACAAGTAAAATTAGAATTCAATTTACGAGCTCGTCACGAAAGTTTCACATATCATTCAGTCTTTAGGTATTCAATCAAGCAGGTTCCCCGAGGAGCACCGTATTCGAAAGTTGCAAAGTTCCGCGGTAAAAACAGATAATATTCACCAAGTTCGAAATCCCTGAGAGTTTGACTTTCCGCTGATACCAGTTTCACGCCTCGCATTCATATTTTATCGCTGAGGCTATGAAAGACGTTCGCGGACAACCTGTGCATTCGGCAGAGTTGGGCAAAAATGTTATTTGAATAAAAATTTCGAATAAAATGGGAAGAAACATTATTCGAAATTTTTATTTAAATAAAATTTTTGCCCGACTCTCGTACTAGGTCGTTCAGAAAATTCGTAAAAATGGGTTGGGCAGTCCAACTAAATTTGAAATACAAATTTTCAAATAAAGAACAATAAAAAGGGTTATTAAACGCAGGGTTATTCAACAATACATAAAAAGCTAATGTAAAGATTTTTTTTAAATTGAAGCTCTTTAGACCCTTAAATGGGTCCATTTCGCTTTACAATGTGGTGTTACAATTTTACAGGTTGGTATTACAATGTTACAAGATATCTTGTCAAGATGTAATTATGATTTAAATAGATAACTTACAATCTTTGAAATACGACTGGATATAACTAACGTAAAGATTCATGGAAGTATATCAAACTACCATCTAATTCTAATACATGGTTCAAGAGCAATAAATGCAAAATTAAAAAATTTTTTTTTATTCGTGTAGACACTATAATCGATTAAAAAACCTCCCCATATTAGGCAACTTTCCCCGAAGTTTTCGTCCGCAGAGATTACACCGAATTCCAATGCGGAGGATGCTGTTTCCCTTTTAGCAATAATTTTTCCGGGGCGGCGTCTTCATGACAAAAAGAGAACCGGGAAAGATATTCATTAAAAGGTCGCCGTATATAAGAGTGTTCGTATACATATACATATAATCTTGTTCGCTCGGTTTTCCCGACACGGCTCGGCACGGTGTACCAGCGAGAAGCAAGGAGCAGTGGACGAAGAAGAACAACAACGGAAGAACGGGAACAAGAAGAACAACGGCGGTTACGTGGCGTCGTATTGAAAACTTTCGCGAAGGCGCGTCTCATTTTCAAATTACCGGCGCCGCTCGAAAGTACGAGGGAAAATGCACGGGACGGGGACACCGGAGGGCAAAGAGGGATAAGAGGCACATTTTAATCAAGCCCTTATTGAGTTGAGAACTCGAATATTATTGCGAGACCCGCGAGTTTCGCGAGACTGTGTCGTAATTCCACCTAGCGATGCCATCCGCGAAGCCCTTCGCGCTTTGTGCGCCACCCTGATAATACGGGATCGATATCTCGTACGCGAAAAAATGCGATTAATGCTGCGAGACCCGCCGCGGAATCTTGACTGCTCGTTTTAATCGGGGATAGACAAAGCTGACAACCGATGTTCATCGTGTCATTTAAAAGATTATAGGAACAAAGGATAATCAAACTTGACTGGATCCTTGAGGATTTGTGAGTCCAAAATTTTTTACTGATTCGAAAGGTTACTCTTTTGTGGTATTTTATATAAATTTTTAATTATCTCCAATTTTTTAACTTTTCGACGGCGCGGATTTAACACTGTTTTTCTAAAAAATATTTTTGACTCTGACATAGTCTCGCCGACATATGAAACTTTCCATTGGTCCTCATAAACGTCCACTTTAATAATTCGCTAGAAGCCAAGTAACTGAAAAACGACTTCGATATACTCCTGGCCAAAATAGACCCGGACTATGTCGTCAAGTTACATGTCATGTTAGAAGCATTCAGTGTGGACATATGTATGTTCGTCAAAATGTCAACCCTGTGCAATATTTAGTAATAGACTGACAAACGAGGTTGTTAATAATTACAATTTTCAACGATCTTTATTAGAACTCACAGAAATAGGATATACAGGGGGTACATAATATATACTGTACATGATCTCTTTAATTATTATGTCGCGCGACCCGTTTATTTGCAACGACGTTAAATGTCTGTCAGGGACACGTTTGGTTGATTTTAGTATGCTACGAGCCGAGTTTAAACGTCACACGCTCCAAAAGATGAATATGTTCGTGTTTGGACGGCCGCGTTTAAACAGCGACCCGTCGACATATTAAAATCCTGTCAGGCCTATGAAATTAGAAGGGAAATTAAATTGCGCGGGAAATTCCATTAAAAATCTGAATCTTTGGCAATGCGTGGACGATCGAGATCGAAATTTCGAATATACAGTGAGCCACGAAAATATTCGAACGCCTTTTAAAACAGAATAACTTTGTTATAATTGCACCACACGACCTGATTTTTTTATAATCAATTAGAAGCATTGGTTTATGAAATGATGTGCAAGAAAGATTTTCCAAAAATTATAATTGACAAGCTTACATGCAAAAATAAAAAAGGAATCTTTTTAAACATTTTTTATTTGGGCCCTGAATGAAAATTTAAAATATATGTTTTGTAGATCTATGTTAGTTATACACATGCTGAAAATTTCATCGTAATCGATTAACATACACACGAGCTACAGGTTAAAAATGGTGAAAATCGTAGTTTTACACGACTTTTGATCAGTTTCTGCTTAAAATCCTCGGAATCGTAAATCTTTCGATCCGTGTCGTTTTTTCCTTCGTCAACCGTTTAAAAACTAGTAGTGCCATTTGACTCGCCACTCGAAACGCTAAAGGACATGTCAGTTTATTTTTTTTCAATCACATGTCTTCGAGATGTTTTACAGTCTCTTAAATGGGACACCCTGTATATTGTATATAAATATCTAGCTATCGTATTGACAACTATATCGCGTACAAATTTAATTAAAACTGATTCGTTGTTTAAACGGGGACTCTCTCTTTTATAAATAACAACGAAGCCTTTATATTTGATTAATCCACAATACATGTTTTTCCAAACGACAAAAGAATATTTCCAAATCACCAATTTATCCAGAAACAACAGGAAAAATATTTTATAAAACTGTACCATTTACATTCGCATATTTTGTAAACATTTCTGAAGCGATTGCTCTTTGTACTGCAGTAACCATCCGCCGCCGGCACAATGGGTTGTGTTAGGCCAGGGTTGGCAACAGTAACAAGAAGATCTACACGTGCGAGTAGAAATTACAAGGAATTACAAACAGAGATTTGTTCATCGGTGCGAGAAGACAGTTTATTTTCTCAACAGGCTTTAGCAGGGTAGCTCTGCTTAGCCTGCTTGTTTCGTCGCGTTTCCTTTGGTCGTGACCTCGGTCGGGTGATGCAGTTCGTCCCAGACAGCAGATGTTTGCCTACGCTACTGTGCAGACGCTCGGTGCGCTTGTAGGAAATTCTTCTTTGCAATATTACTGAATATTGCCCGGGCGAAAGAAAAACGAGGAACACGCCGACAGGAACGATGAAGGCAGTGTTTCCCGTGCGCCAGCGAACAAGTCAACCGGATTATATTTTCGCAGCTTTCGTCGCTCGCGCTTCCAAATTACGAATCACCCTTAAACCCTCCCCTCCTCGGAACTTTCCGCGTCCCGGTCCCGGCCGTAAATTCGCGCGTTTTATTCTCGACTTTGCGAGCGAGCACGCGCGTCGAAAAACTTCTGCGAAAGATGAGAACCGAGAATCGATCGCGCTAAAGAGTCTCATAGCTTCTTCCGGCGAGCTCGTTACGAAGCGAGATGAAATCGCGCGGCGGCTTCGCAGGAAAAAATAGAAAAACCCGCATCAACGTGCTTTCGTTGATTCGTTCGAGAGACTCGGTCGACGGAAGACAATACGTTTCTTCGTTCAAGGTATAGTCAACACTGAACTCTGGATTTTTATGCGCAATAAAAAGGGTGTACATCAATTACAAAATCAATAAGTCTCAAATAATAGAATGAAATTCTACAAATTTGCCTATTTTCACTATTTTGAGTTTCACAAGGCACGGAGATTAAAAGAATTTGAAACATAAAATAACTTTTTAAAAACCACAATTATATTAAAACGCACTAAAAAGGAGAAACTAATTATTTCCTTGTTTTCCATAAAATACCGAATCCAGTTAAATGATTAATAATATTTTCCCCCAAAATTTTAAGCAACAAGTTCATAATTTCTTCTGTTATAAAATTAGTGTCGGAATAGATAGACAAATTTAATATAAATTTAAATAAAATCATGACATTAATTACTATAAATAAAAGCGTGGGGTACCCACGAAGATTACGTCAATATAGTTTCGCGATCCACGCTTTTATTTTCACAGTCACTAAGGTCATGATTTCATTTAAATTTATATTAAATTTGTCTATCTATTCCGACACTAACTTTATAACAGAAGAAATTTTGAACTAATTGCTTAAAATTTTGGGGAAAAATATTATTAATCATTTAACTGGATTTGGTATTTTATGGAGAACCAGGAAAAAAATGATTTTCTCCTTTTTAGTGCATTTTAATATATAAGCGTGGTTTTGAAACAGTTTTTTTATATATTTTATTTTCTACTTTTATTGTCATCGGCAAGATTGGAATATGGGAAGAGGTTTAAAATTCGATTACAAGATTTGACGCATACAACAACTCGGCAAGTTAATATAAGCGTGGTAAAAAAATATCCATTATTTTCTGCTCGTTAAAGTCATTTGACAATTTTGTTGAGAGAAACCAACAAACTACTGTCAGGAGCCAATCGTGTTTTTTGGAATTATGTTTTAAAAGAAGATTTTCTCGTGGAATGTAGTCACTGCGGATCATACCAATAGACTTCCGGTAAGCAATGTATTAAGTAATCGCGCGTTGGATTATTCCTCGCGAATCCTGTTACCAACTTGTTAAACGCAATCTAATTTTCGGGCTACCGAATTAACAACGCGTGGAACCCGAACGCACTTACATACCTACACCACTGAAAGTTTGGAATCACTCTGCGCATTGATGGAGATAGAAATGTGCTTGTTAAGTCAACGAACCTACCAACCAATAATTTCATTAGCTTAGGGAATGCCCGGACGAAGAGTTTTCGCAGTTGCTCCAAAAATATTTGGCTTTCAGTTCTGTCGGAATTTGGGGTGCGTTATGGTTTTACTGAAAGTCTGTTAGTGACTGCAAATTTTCAGTGTACATACAGTACTAGCGTAAAAATGTATAGACATTATTGGAAGAATAATAAAAAGAAACATGTTGTCTCGCCAAGTGAATAATTCTTTATCGTACGAATAAAACAAAAATAATGTGTATCACTTTGAACTAATCAGGCCCTCGTTTTTAACGAACATTGTTAGCAACAATATTTAAAATGTTCTGAGCCAGGGACCATTTCCAAGTACAACAACTTACTTATTATACTCACAAGTGGCGAAGAATATTGGAGATATTCCTAAAGGTAACCAATCTGTATAAAATCATATGATAGAACGTATCAGATGATTGCATAAGTTCGTGTCCGATTTGAAAATAAAATTCAATGGGGTTAATGATTGGTGAAATTAAAATTAAAAAATGGTTCAATTTTCTACAATTAGGAAAGAATGGTGGACTATATGTATAATTGGTTAATAAAGTTGTATTCTTTAAAATTTAACCATTGAATTTTATTTTCAAATCGGGCACGAACTTATGCAATCATGTAATACATAAGAATCCACCTACAGGCACAAGCATCAACCAAGTCTAAACTGTGCCTCGTTGCCAACGACCACTGCCATTAAAAAAAAATATTGGAGCTAAAGAAGAACGTGACGTAACAATGCGAGCAAAAGGGGAGAATCAGGCCGCAAGAGGACATCATAGATGACGAGGAAAGTTGATACCTGTAACGATTCCTGAATGAGGGGAGTTGGTTTACGACGTCATAGATGGCGGGGATCTGTATCTGACCAAAGGAAAATATTTGGTGGTGAATAGATTGTTGTGTCAAAAGATAGAGAGAGCGAGAGAGGAGAGGGATAAAGAAGATCGTCGTCCTCTCACAGGACTCCATTCCATGTCACATATTGTACGCGCCCACGCGAGCACGAGGACATCGAACGAAGCCGGGCTGTTAATTCATGAAGCTCGTATCGATCGCCAAGATTCGCATTCAACCGGGACACAAAGAAACAGAAGGGAAAGGGAACCGAAGGTTCAGAAAAAAGACGAAACAGCGGGCGGGGGAGAGGCAAAAATAAAACGAAAAATAGAAACGAGGAACAGAGAAGCGGGTTACACGGTACAACGTGGTCCGTCGATGTCGCACCTGTACAAAAGGGAACGGGCGATTTTTCAGGCAGATAAAAGTAGCGAGTAAAAAATCAACATCGCCATGGACCGCTCTCGGACGAATGGGAGCGAGGGATATCTGTGAGCACGAGCCGACACAGGATTTACCCATTTCCTCCTTTCTCGAGCGCCACGGGAAAAGCGCCGAGGGGGTGTAAGCGCAGAATGAATATTGTTTTGTTAGGTATACGCTTTGACGGAGCTGATACAATTTAACAGCTCCGCCGATCCTCGATACCGCAGTCGCTTCAATTTTTCTCCCTGGCATCCGAGTGTCGATGGTGTAATCAACTTAAACGCGATTCCTTTGTGCGACTTCGGAACCGCTCCCCCAGTCGAATTATTTTTAAACGACGTTATACTTCGCACTTTTGACCGCCGTGTATTATGTGTTTACGCTCGCCGCAAATGAAACTGGAAATTACTCTTCTGTCCGCGACGTCGATACGGTGTCGCGAGACACCCGACATTTTTTCTGGAAACGATCTGCGAGAAAATTAAAACGGTAGGATACAGTGCCCAAATATGGTATAGTATCCTATTATGGCACTACCTTATATCTTGTAAAGGAGAAGTCGCACTCTAGTGAGAAAATCCTCAAACAATAGTTTACCATGTTTACTCAACAATGTGCAGTGCAATCGCACTATTCTATAGATTTCAGTATCGATCCTCCGCCAGTTGTGTCTTCACGTGTTGAATATTTTTGTGGTTAGATTTTCGATTGTATCTATTTTGAAATGTTTGAACATATCTGTAGTTTCAGTTTATTTATATTAACGTTTGCCAAGTGTTGGTTTGGGCTGGAATTCATTTTCCCAATATGGCACTACGTAGGGTTCCCTAATGTGGGTATAGCTATTGACATTCTTGGTGATTGCGCCGAATATGGCACTAGGTGTCACATTAGGGACTCAAGGTGTACCTCATTAAGAACTCCTTCCGCTGAAACCTGCAAATGACACACCACAAAAGAATATTTTTCCCAAGTTGCATTAATTTTTGAACAAACTTGATCCCAGAATCTTATAGAGAGGAAATGCATCCACAACTGGTAATTTTTTGTACGAAAAAGAGCATTCTAAAATTACATCAACAAAAAGTGGTTCATATTTGAGCACTTTACCCTATGTTCGAATCAGTTTCGTCGCGGTCGGAGATAAATCGCGCAGCTGCATTTCACGGCTATCACAGCGTTGGCAGACTGTTTAAAAAATCGTGATAGTTAACGTTTTTTTTAAATTGGGAACAGCAAGCTCCGCTTCGTTAACAGCGACCATTAGAAGCACCGCGAGACGCGCCGGCGAACGTGGAACGTTTCTCATTGTTACGAGCGAGCCGAATGTGTGCAGAAAAATGTCAGAATATAACGCAGCGTGCAAAAATTCCATAAAATTCACTGCGATTAGAAATTCAGTGTTCGCCGAAAAGACGAAACTTCCGGTGAGACCGACGAACTTCAAAAAATTTCGAGCCAAGTAGGTCATAGTATCTGACGCTGCGAAAAGTAGGATGCATCGGACAGCTCATTCGCTGTTAATGCACTAAAGGAATCCCTTTGTACGCCGGCCATTGTGTTCGGCATTGGGGAATCCGCTTTTGTCTAAAAATTAGCGAAAGGCAGCGGTGCAGCTTCTGAAAGGCTGCCGTGCACGATTGCGGGGGCCAGGGGGGACAATAAAACGATTGTCGAGGGCGCCGTAATTCAAAACGTCAACACCCTGTCCGGGGGAACAAGGGTTTCTCTGCAGAAGCGATTGCAGTTGCCGGCATCTGCGACGATACAGACGCGATCGCACGGATGGCGAAAAAGCGTCGAATCACCACGGGATGGATCGCCGCCGGCACATTTCAAAGAATCGGTACATCCAGCTACAAGCCGGAATCACGGTATCCCGGAGAAAAGGCTAAGATTTCACCGGTGTCCCCCTCTCTGACCCCGCGGCCGCCCTCTCTTACTTTCCGGCAATTCTATAAAACTACCACGTCCCCGGCCAGTATTTCATAACCCCGTAACAGTCTGCCAACCCTCATTGATTGAGCAGATACGAGTTCGGGGCTGGCGGCGGCAGAGAAATAACCTTCGCAGTGGCCGACATCAAACTCCTCTGTGTACAAAAATACAGCCTTGTTTGTGTGTGTGTGTGTGTGTGTGTCTGGCCATCTCGTTCTTTCCTTTTTCTCTCATTCTCTCCTTTCGCCTGCTACATGTAGCCGACACATAACGTATACGTGAATAGGACAACGTCGTCAGCGGAATTCCAAATTCCCTTAAAACGCCGGAACGTATCGTGGAACACTGGAAATTTTGTCAACGGACACACCTGTCTATATTCAAACGATACCGCGGGAAGATGCACGCACCTGTGAACAACGCGTATTACCACCGGCATGCTCGCAGAAACCTCCCGGCAATCCATTCCGCGGATTTTCGCTAACCTGTTACTCAAATTCGGGGCAGTTAGACTCGTCGTCGATACGATTTTCTGAGCCGTGAACGTGGACGCATGGAGTTCGAAATAGTTTAATATGTTGTGTCATAGAATAGTTGAAAATACGTTCGACTGTGTGGATATTAGAATGGGTTAAAAGTATAATTTAATTAAAAAATGACTGTTCCATTATTCACAATATTAGTTACATTATTAAATATGTTGGTGTCTGATCAGTTACTGCACATTTAAGTATTGTATGAAGAGTTACATCAATTTCAAATCCATAAAGTGAACAAAATCGTATACAATGTAATTATTTTATTATTACTAGATTGCGGATGTTCATGAAATTTTCAATTTTCATAGACGAAATTTCAGAAAATGCAACAAAATAGAATCTTATTTCCAGTAGAAGTGGCATTTGCAGATCAGAAATAAATAAAAATTGTACTAAATTCTGTCGAATTCCATATTCTACCCGTTTTGAAAATTTTCAGAAGCCATAAATGCATAAAGATCCGCGCAGTCTAATTATTACATTGGAATTAATTTTCAAATTAATATAGCTCCGTCTGTAAAGGGTTAAAAATCCTTCTAAATTATCAATTATATTCGTATAATATGCATAAAGCATAAATGCATAAATATCCGCGCATTTTCTAATTATTCCATTGGAATTAATTTTGAAGTTAAAATAGCTCCGTCTGTGAGGGGTTAAAAAGCCATCTCCATTATCAATTATATTCGTAATATCGATTCCCAAACGAATTACATGATTGCAGTCTATAATAATTGTCCAATTTAATGTTGCAGAATCTGAGTGTGAGCATCGCGAGTGTGAGATCCGTCAAAGTAAGTACATCAAGCTGCGAATAAATCCGAAATCAATTCCGAGGGCGTTCCGACACCGCCGCAGAAGATGGAAAGGTGTTCCGGAGTTTTACGGGGGTGTAGGAAGAAGAGGATGCGCTCTGGTATTTAACGGGTGCTCAGCTGCGTCTCTCTAATCAGCGTCTAAGGTATTTGCGGAGCTGGGTAACCGTCGGCGTACTAATTCGTCGGAACAGTATTACGAGGTTCCGAAACATCGCAATCGATAGGGACGTAGTCCCGATCTTCCGGGGCGACGCACGTAGCTACACCAAGACGGATACAGCACGGTATTTGTCTACTTATCTCGAGTAAACTCAGTCTACGCCGTGTCAACGCGAGTCCTTGGTGGCGGGATCACAACGGATTTGAAGATGCAAATGCACCGGGGCTCGGTGCAGCGAGGGGTTCGTCTATACAGGGTGAGTCACCTAACGTTATCACCTCAAATATCTTTGTTGTTTTCAAAGGTACATTAAATGTCTCCAGGACAAAGTTGAATGGTAAAATGGGGCTCATACGACACTAAAACAATGTTTGCTTTTATGTAATTTTTGTTAGAGATATCAAGGTCACCTTCATTTTTTAAAATGGAACCACCCTTTTTTAGACATCTACAATGATAGTCTCTTTCATTACGAATTCAGTGACTATAATTACTCAAGGTCATTCAAGGTACCACGGACAGAAAAAACCTGATGTAGCGATATGTGAAACGGATGAAAATGTCGGGCCAGAACTCGAATTACGCTCCTTTGACTCATGCTTGCTTCTCGGGCAGTTTCCCTCGTACATACATGCGGATTGACAGCTATAGCTGCTACAATATTAATTTCATTGTCTTCAGCAGTCATGGGATTCTTTCGTTTACGCTTTCTTACATCTACACTTCCAGTATTTCTAAATAACTTGTAGATATTAGTAAAAGTCAGCCTAGAAGGAGTGTTTCGCTCAGGGTACCTTTCTTCATGAGGCAATCGGGACTGCAATGCACTTTGTCTACATTCATAATAAACCATGTCACACCTTTCAATCATTGAGTAAGACATAGTGGAATCGCGTTTGGAAACATACTGTTAGTAAATAAATCGCAGCGTAATCGGCTAGAGGATGTTTCAAAACATTCCATAGCATTGAAGGACCTTAACATGTTTACTACAAGTCTCACTGATGATAAACGTATTCTGCTTAAATTTTTTAATTTTATACGTTTTTCTTTCGTAACGAATTCAGTTCCATTTAAAAAAATGAAGGTGACTGATATCTCTAAAAAATTACATAAAAACAAACATTTTTTGGTATCGTATGATCCCATTTTACCATTCAACTTTGTCCTCAAGACATTTCATGTATCTTTGAAAACAACGAAGATATTTGAGGTGAAAACGTTAGGTGACTCACCCTGTATTTCCATGGGTATCCTCTCCCTCTCTCTCTCTCTCTCTTCCTCTCTTCCTCTCTCCCTCTCGACAGAGCACCCGTGTGTACCCGGGTGGCCGGCAGAGACGACCCGGTCATGATACCCGCAAGCCGGTATCTCCCCTTTAAACGATGAAGCACACCTACTCGAGCGTCCAACGCAGACGTGAAGCGCGCACAAGACACAGATGGAAAGGAAGCACTGACGAACACGGACGCGAAAGAGATACTGCGAACGGATATGTCATTCTCGCGTCGACATACCTGCCGGCTAGTTTTTTATTAGCCTGCCGCGCCGTGTCGTCGTTAATTACGGAGCTTACAGGACGAAGCCTCTGACCACTTCAAAAGACCTAAATACAGGCGCACTCGCCAGCGTTCGCCTCAAGGTGCATGTCGACTGGTAAATGTTCGCCGTACACGAAATCATTAATGCATTCTTTATCTTTTGGGATGAAGAAAACGTGACGATTTGTTTATTAAGCATTCAACTTCATTTGAGCACTATTTGATCGAGATACAAGACTACAATGTCTGATGTTGATTCAATTATATCATATTTTCGTTGTATTGAATAAAACATTTCCACGATAAAGATCATCGTTCTTTCATAAGCCGAATGCATTTTGTATTATTCAAATCGGACTACTAAATTTTAAAGTACCACGCTCACAGTTTCAAGAACGTTTCGATGAAAATGCGCCCGAAGTTTTTCGTAGATTTATTGTCGCGATAACAATGAAATATTCTTGCGCACGCTCGATCGACAATTCCTGGTCCATAAAGCAGTGCGTCCTCTTTCCTGAACATCTTCTCGTGTTTTGATTTTCGGAATTTATTGGAGGTGCTGGACTTTTTAAAGGCGAACGCTTGGACCAGTTGACCCGGTTTTCGTTCTTTCGTGGAACGTACGAAAGGAACCGTTACCCAATCGTTATGTTCATAATTTTCATCAGACTCGAAAGGAGTTTGAATGTTTCATTAAAAGCATAAACCGTAAATTTAGTGGAAACGTCGAATAAGCTGATTGAATAATTCTTCACATTTAGCGTGCAGCTAATTTCGATTTCAAATGTTCGCATTCGATGTGCCACATCTTCCCGACGTCCGATTGATCTAAAGTTTTACGCAGCGTGTTCAAATTTTCATAATTAGAAAATAAGATCCAGCGTACTGGGCACGCATGCTTAGGGAGGTCCGCGGAAGTTTGTGCGTAAAAAAGTGGAATAGTCCGAAGAAAAGGGAATACTCCCTTAAATCTCGGGATTACCAGCCATTTACCTTGTCGTTCGAGGAAGTATCGTTACCGTGGAACGATACGCGGTCGCTTTTATGTGCCGGCCGAACAACTTATCGAGCATCTCTTTAAAGTTCTCGCAGGAATCGATGAATTTTACGCGCGATTCGAATTCGTTCGGCTTCGACGTTCCCCGTTTCAGCGTAATCGATGCCATTGGCGAAGTTTATGAAATCCTCGTGGCTCGCCGGGGTACCAGACCGATTATCCGTTGGGAACTAAAAGGGAATAAAAGCGGGGCGTGCGTTAGACGAGCTATCGCCGGATTTCATTCGACGCTGGGAGATGTAATTTATTTCGAAACCGCATAATGCCCGGACGACGACACCGCGCCGCGTGCCGGAGCGACGTACACGTTTGAAAAATACACGGGAAAAGTATAACGGATAAAATGACGCTTCGCAATAACCACCGGCGCAGAAACAGCTGTGCGAAAGGTAAGAGGATAACAGAGTAAAACACTCAGTCTACCATAGAGCTTTATACACTCGGTAGCGCGAAAGTCAAACCGTAAGCTTTCGAGAGAAACAGGAAGGACGGAGAGTTTATTGTTCCGTAGGTTTTTCCCGGGCTTAAAGTCCAAACATTCCCAGAAGCGACTTTGTTGAGTTGTCTTAAGCGTCCGCAAATTCGTGGACCGCTCTCATAGGAAAAGCAGTAACGACGTCGCAAAAGGAAAATCGCTGGAAATATAAAATATTTATCACGAGAGAATACAAACGGATTGCACCGTGGAAATAAAGCGCCATGTAATTCTGAATAGATGTTTTCCTTCGCATTGTCACCGCGAATTCCAAAATGTCCAAGAAAACATCAATTCGCAATACAACGTGTCTACTCCGCTACTGCGTATGCTACGCCAAATTGTGTCAACATTGTGTCACATGGACTTCAAATATTTGCTTTGCGTTTCTAAAAAATAAGAACGACACACAGTGTGGCCGATCGTCAATCTAGCTGTTCAAAGGTCTCAAAATGAAAATTAGACTTTGCCCCCCAACGCTCTTGTGTGGCGTTTAATTATATGTTTGAGAGTTTGGACTTGTTTTAAGTAAACAATGAAGCACCTGCTAAACCTCCCGGAAGATAAAGGGTCAGTATCAGAAATCTTTACTTTTAGTAGTGTTCTCATAAGCGTTGAGTAATAAAACCTTTCTCACCAGCTATGGAGTACATAAAGGAACGTAAGTATTATATTATATTATATTACCATCCATTATTTTATTCAGTGGAGTAATTTCTTTGCTAATTACAGTCCTTTTCAAACTTTAGAAACGTATAACTTGCTAGGAAGCTATCATAACCTCAAAAGCATGGTTGCTCATCCTTTGTGGATTATTTCCTTATTAGATTTTACCAGTTTCATATCCATATATGTCCATCTTTGACAATGAGGAATTTTTCAATTTCTATGTCAAAGAACATGTAATGACCGTAATGTCTAGTTTTTTCTATTTTTATAATTATATTTTCTTTTATAATAATAAAGTTATTAAGTTTTTGTTGTTAAATAAACTTATGGGGGAGGTGAAAAACCGTACTTGTTCTGTCGCGTAAACAGTGTCTTGGTCGCGCGGGGCTAGGGAAGGGGTGGAAGGGTCAGGGACTGTTCGTTTTCTTGGCGGGCGGTCCCTGGATTCGCCATACACACTAAGATTTTTCTTAAAAGAATTCATTAAAAACACTTTCTGAATTTTGAACAGCTAGATCGGCGATCAGCCACACTATGCGCCGCGACGGTCCATTGAATCGTGTAATAAGTTCTTGAGAGTCGAGGGGTGACCGTATTTTGGAGACGTGGCCACGTTCGGGAAAACTAAGACTAACTTCTGCTCGCTAAGTTCGATAAATGGTGGTATATCGTCGAAGAAACGCAGTTATTTCTAATCCGCGGGAAGCGCTCGTACGTTTTCATGGAACCCCGGCGACGGCCATTACTAGTCCGTCGCGCCCAACATTATTGCACCGCAGTGAAATGTGTTCATGTTTTGTCGAATTGAAAGTTGCGACGTAGGCTATGAAGTGTTATAGATCGTGCGGAACAACGTTGGTACACCGAACGCGTCTTTTGCGTAGTCGTAAACGAGAGAAAATCTGTTTATATAAAATCGAATCACAAAAATTAATCACAGTATTACAATAAAACATTTAACACTAGAACTACCGAGCACTAAACGCAATTGGCATACATTGCCTTATAATAATGACAAAATTGCATTTGTTTAGATTTTGTACCAGTTTTGTTTAAATATGTAGGTACTTGAATAGCGAAGTTGACTAAATATATTTCTCAGAAATCCATATTTACAATTTTAATATTTCCAGTAGAAGAAATCAGGAGCGTCATTTTGACTCATTCGGTAGTTCTAGTGTCAAGGAATCCGAAAGTATAACTGCGTTACTTCCGGCTCGTTAAAATTATTGGTAAAAGACATGAATGTCTAATAATAATGGTACCTATGCTAATAATGAATTCGATGATAGATCACGATTTTTTGCGATAACACTTTTTCTTTTGTCACCAAAAGGTAGACGACATTGACAAGTTCCTAGCTACAGGAATTCGCTAACAATGAAAGAGAAACACAGCGAACCAAAGGGACGCGAAACGCCGACGAACAAAGATTGCGGTGACAATGAAAAATGCGCATTGTTTAAAACGTACAATAATCTTCTGTGAAAAGTTATCTGATTGCATGAAATATTGATTTTATATCGCAGCCGGCCGCGCAGCAGCGTTATCGTCCCGATTGCAGACCATTTTCCTGAATGCATCGCGACACTGTTTTAATTCTGATTTATCTCAAAATGAATGGCATCAATGTTCCGAGGAGAAAATTTCATTAACCGATCGAGTAATGCGTCCTCTTCAATAGTTATCTGGTTATACCTTGTACGCGGTCGCAGCTTTTACGCGTCGATTAAAATCATATGTGTTCCACGTGCTGGGGAATTATTACAATTTTCTACGGTTTGCGAAATATACGCAATAGAAATCTCGGTAAATTTTAATCATCCGAAATACGACACGAGAAAATAACATTAATGTTGTTAATAATGGGGGCACCATTATTTCGCGCGGATATTATCTTGCGCGATGAATCGCCATTTCGACTGGAACAGCCGAAATTCAATTTTCGAATCGGTTTCCCATGTGTGCAAAAATATCTTTCTCAGTCGCTCTAGAAATATAAAAAATTAACGATATGACAATTTGTTTAAGTCGCCAATTCATTTCGTTGTACAGTCTGGCTACGTCATGGAATAATCACGAATCAACTGCTCATTCCCGAAATAAAAGTTCCACGGGATACGCGAGGACGATAGGTGCAGCACGTAATGCAGCTTAATCCATCAATACCTGTCAGAAATTCTGCGGACACCCGCCCTGGAGAATTTATCATTGGCTACATAAATCAGATACGAATCGAGAGATACATGGTATTGTCATGTATTGGATTGTAGTTTTTGTTTAAAAAATTCAGTGTTACCCGAAAACCCGTGTTAACCATCGCAGCCCGAGCGAACCAATAATTACCTTGGAAAACGATGAAGACAAACACGGGAAGATTGAAATTGTAAATTTCGACAAAAATTTCCATTCACTAACGAAAACTGTTCTTTCAGTGGACGTTTTCCCGAGGGAGACTAAAATCCATGGTTCGGGGCATCGGAACTCGCCCTCCTACTTTCCGTCTGCCCAATGCTCGACTGATTCTACTGAAATTTCAGAATTACTAAAACGTTAATCAATTTTCTAGTGATTCTTGTATTCCACAATTTCTGTGGATCGAGCGTGTTTCGAATGTCGTGTGCTGTGGATATTAATGCAAAATGGTTTGTAAGTTTATACGAATGGAATAGACAAGAGTTGCGTGTTAAAAAAAAATGTGACATGACGTAACTGCGACGCATCCAGTGTATGATAAGCTGGTAATGCTTTCGTCGTAGTTTTCAGGTAGAATTTCGTTGGTGGTTTCTTGTGTTGGTGTTCGCGAATTCTTAGAATTGCAAACAATACGTTCGCCGATGTACGGAGTGTGCTTTCGCAGGGGTCGGCGACGCGAACCGGCTTGGACGTGCTTCTCAGTGCGGAAACGCGTTAAAAATACGTCTGCAAATGAGATTCTGGCTGGCGATGAGCTTTTTTGCCAGGTGCGCTACCTTCTCCCTCTTTAAAGTTTCATGCCTCGTGGGAATAACGTCGCAGCACCGCCACTACGGTTAAGCGATGCAGATCACAGTGAGGCGAAGGGCGAAACCGCAATCTTGATCCGTCGGAATCCTTCGTTTCTGTCGCTCTTCTCCTGCACTTAAGCTCCAATGAATTATTACGGCCTGCCATTTACGCTATTCACTTACACTGCCACATTATTTTCGTAGATAGCCGCACACCATCCAACACTGTGTACCGAGCTTTACGATTTCACGATCACACACGAAACTGGTGCACACTCTAACCAACGAGGTACCCTTTGCCAGCCAAAATCTTCGAGATTTATTTACCAACTTTGACCGAGAACATGCGGCGAACCTTCATCATCCACGTCACTCTAGACGTCGTAGGATTATTAGCAGACTGCGGATCTTCATGCACAACAGACATTTTGTTTAATCGCAAGACACTGGGAGCGAGCAACAGCTTGGTTATTTTTAGAACTCGCCTATAATGTATTGGCACTCTGAAACTCTTTCAATCTCTTTACTAGCTCTTATTACACCTAGTGGCTGCTCTTTACTTTACCGGACTCAAAATTTGTGCCTTTCTTCTACGAATTATGATGTATTTGGTATGTAACCCAGTAGATTTGTACGTAAGTAAGTTTCAAACCTCTAGGAACAATAGTTGAGGAGTTATGGTCGCTTAAAGTTGAGCATATTTCCAGTTTCTTGACAGGCAAGGGCGCCGCCATATTGGTTTGTAGTGACGGTCGCACGCTGCTTACCGAGTTGGTTATGATTAGGTCGAGGTGGGCGGCGAGGTAAGCGGCTCGCGGTCGTCACTACAAACCAATATTGCGGCGCCCTTGCCTGTCAAACATGCTCAACTTTAAGCGACCATAGCTCCTCAACTATTGATCCTAGAGGATCGAAACTTCGATCTGCATCCGCGCCGGGCACAAATCTACTGGATTACATACCAAATACGTCATAATTCGTAGGGGAAAGATACTAATTTTGAGTGCGGTAAAGTAAAGTTTACTCCACCTAGTTATTTTGTTCGAAAATGTATAAAATCCGCAGGCTAATTAAACCCAAATGAATTTCATGCATGCTGGAATTGCTTCGTATTCGAGAAAGGAGCTGTTGGTTTTACACATTAGAAATATGTAAGAGAATTGCTAATGTATCTGTTTCCCTATTCTCAGAAACGTTTAAAAAATGTATATCTGAACCGAGAACCACACAGGGTTAATATCAAACTAGTTGAACAGAATCTGTGACGGGAATGTAATGAACACTAAAGAATTCCCTGCAATCATCCGATGGAATTTTAAATCGATGGTAAGTAATGAGGAAACCGGATTAAAATTCAGGGAAAGTAACAAAGAATCCTGCGTCGCGTTTTTTCGATTGCAGTTTCGCGCGCGGGGTGACGCACACCGTATCGAGATTAAACTTTAAGGTATCACGTGAAACCATACCTTTCCCGTGGGAGTCGCTCGTAACTCTCCCGTATCGGATCGGTGTCTGCGACGAGGCCGTGAAACCAGGGTAATATCCATTTCGAGGTGCGGCACGTCGAAGATTGATCTCTTTCTCTCTGCCTGCTTGCTCGCTGGTCTGGAAGGAACTAGTATCTTAAGTAGTAACAGAATCTTCCTCTTGTAACTGTACTTTTCATTACCAATCTGTTAACCTTACATTCCCGACCCACTTTCTCGTTTCCACGTTCGATATCCGCTCTCAAAATCGTCGACAGCGAGCTAATCGATTGATCACGAGGACACGCGACGCACAGTGGGGTAGCGGCCCCAAAAACCTGGCAGAAACTCCAAATATTATAGTTAAGAATATGCTCTTCTAAAATTGGTCATTGCTATTGAGTTTCTAATGAGTATATTTTTTCAAGTACGCGACAACATTTACCCACCATATTAATATGCCTTGTTCCTCTAGTTTAAGTGAAGGATTACATATCGTGATATTTAAATAATATTACCTTGAAAAAAATTAGTTATGTTCCCAATGAGTTCACAATTTTTTTGCAGAATCTCGAGAATTTATCTGACTGTAATGCTAAGAAAGAAAAAGTTACAACTTTTTTACACTTTTTGAGAAATTCTATTTTTTTATGTGATGTGAAATATAATGAATATGAAAACTAATATTTATATTAATATTTAATTTTTTCCAACTTTTAGATGGAAGCACTCCATTATCACGATTTTTCAAGGGCCTTAAGGGGCCTATTCACGAACAAGCATATTGCGCAACAATTATCGTGCAGCAATGATGTTTACGCAAATCCACATTGTATTAATTACTCAATCACTATCATTCACGATCAATCATGTTGCGCAAAATGCTTGATCGTAAATAATGAAAAAATGTTTCGAACAAAAGAGTGAGGGAGAGAGAGAGTTGAACATTATTTAAACATCTACAAACTTCCACATATAAAATTTCGAAAAAACTGTTTTTCGACAGAAAATAAAGACCACGTTGATGTTTTGAAATATTGAAATGCATTTTTGATTTCATAATATTATAGCTGACGTTAATACGAATTCAATGAGCTACCATATTATGACCTTGAGCCTATAAATAACGCTCAAATAGTTTTTTCCGACTTTTCGGTCGAAACCGTGCGACGTATTGAATGAAAAGATAAGTCCGAAGAATATTTTTCGCCGCAGTGGTTCGATCGATCGCGGCCACGTATAATTTAAAACGAGAAAGCTAATGGAAAGTTTCATTAGCGGAGCGAGGATCTATTTTAGAGCGAGGTTTGCAACAGATCGGAAAATTGACTATCGATTCTGAAGCACCGGTGCTCGTCGGGCCGAGGTTCGACTGCGAATTGTTTTAAAAGCTGCACATAAAATACCGGTCGGAGTGTGCGCCTATGTGTCGACCAACGATTTCTACGGTGTGTAAACGCGTTAAGTAGTCGCGCGTAATCCAAAGACTTTGCCGCCTAGCGATGCCGTTGAATAATTAAAATCTTACGCGTCGGGACATTAGCAAATTGATTTCGGCGAGCGCTATAGTGAAGCGGTACTGTCCCAGCCGGACGGTGAATTTTCATTTCGAATTTTACGGAGAAATCGCTGAAGGGGTTACTGAAAATTGTTCGTTTCAAGTGATCGATCGGTCGCGCCCCGCTCCTCGGATATGTTTGGATTACACGTGACAAATGTTTATAAAACGATCAGCCGGGGAACGGAGGATCTGATAAATCTGTAAATAAATATTCGGACTCGCTGCCATCGCGATGACGGCGGACGTACTTTGAAATGTTTTTCTCTGGATGATCACTAATATCCTGAAATATTCGAAATATTCGTCTATCTCGTACAGCATACTTCGCAATTATTTACGATTCTGTACTTTATGATAGAAAAATTCGCCGTATCGTTGTTGTACCAATAACGATATTACTTTCTACACAGAGAAGACATTATACATATTTAGACCTGTGTTCAAACACTCAGGTTTAAGTATGTTCGCCGGATATCCGGAACCGGTGCCATTTATTTTTCTGCAGAACAAACAGAGGCAACGGGAACCGCATACCCGGGGAAAAAGTCGAGTGAAACGTAGATTACCACGTGGCTAGTATTTCTGTTTGCAGAGTTGCAATCTCATCCGCGAAATTTCGTCGGCAAACTGAACTCGTGCAACGATCGCGTGAACGCTCTTAACATCACTTACCCCGAATCGCGATATTTAACGACCGCCTACTCGATATACTTAGTTAGTTTCCAGTTTACCATGCGCTCACAGCTTATGCACGTATTTTATGTACGTTTTGGCGAAATGTTTGTGAGTAGGTTAACCGAATAGAGTATTACCTCGAGAAAAATACACAGCGCGATGTGTGTTCACTTAGCGTACTAAATATTCCCGTTACGTGGAATGATAAGATCTCGGTAAACAAAACAACGGATACGCACGGTGTTACTAACGCGGTCGTGTTGTTAACACCTGAGCATGTGTGAAAGGTTCTGGATACTAAACTGTACTATGTATTGCTGGCACTGCAGTAGTTATTGGCACTTTTGATTTAAGCGGTAAATATTAAGAATTCCTGGTATAGAAAATCATTTTATATTGCTTCTTATTTATATTTCACAACAACGTTGTAAGTTTTCATAACAGAGTTCCACATATGACTGTTAGCAACGCTGGTACATCCAGTAAGACCGACGGATGACCACACTGCAGTGTAAACAGCGTTTTATTAAAATTTTCGTTACGACTATGTATACTTTATCGCTTTGTAACGTACTTTGTTTCGGACTGTACTACAGATGTAATAAGTGCGTATATGTTTAATTATAAAATAAATAGCCTGTTTACAGTTTACTTCTCACTGTGCCAATGACTGTACTATTTGTCTTACGATTGTTATTCACTGAATATATTTTATAATAAAAGATTTATGGCTCGTAAAACTCTCTGAAATTGCTGAGAAATCTCGATTAGCTTATAATAATAGCAAGTTAAGCTCGCTTAAACATTTCAACAAAAGATAAAAAGATTTTTACTACGATTTTGTTTACCCTATCTCATTTTTAACTCTTAGCTTACTGTACCATTATTCAAAATATTGTTTACATTATAATATATGTCAGTATCTAATCGATTACTAAACATTTAAATATTGTATAAGGTATTATACCAATTCTGTATCCATAAATTTTCAAAAATCATGGGAAATGGAAATATTCTAGGTCGGAATAAATGTTTCATTTTCGAGTTAAAATATCCCCGAGTGTAAAGGGTTAAATGAGGTGCTTTAACATAGACAAAACCGATTTATATCTAAACATGATGAAAGCAACTGAACCATCTATAAACTTTAGAAGAAAATTACTTGGTGTATCTCAAGCAGCCAAAATCTCAGCTTCGCCCGATTAACCGTCATATTTAAATACCTTTTCTAATCGATATATTAATAAATAGACTGCGGATGTTTATGCAATTTTCAAATTTTGTAGACAAATTTTAAGAAAGTTGGATCAATTAAAATGCCATTTTAATTGGTAATGGCATTTGTACATTCAAATTCTGTCCAATTTAATACTCCAGCATTTTTTGAAAATTTTTGTAGGCGATTCTTTGAACGGTCGCTACCGCAGAGTAGGCGACGGACGAGAGTTTTGTTAACGTTTCGGCGTTACCGGCGCTAGGATGTTGGAAACAAACATCAGTTGAATAAATAACGTTGTAAAAGCAAGACGTCTCGCCTTTATTGTCTCTATACATCGTCGACTATATTTTATAGGCCATAAATGCATAGAGATCCGCAGTCTATTAATAAATATTCACAATTTCGGAAATCCCCTAAACCTTTTTATTACAAAATCCACAAACTCCAAGAAGAACTGCAGCTCGTGGCCTGAAGAAACAACGTACCGGTTGAGGGTTAAAAATCTGAATGAGGACTAGAAAGGCACTGTGTATGAAGAAACCTTCGCGGCCGACCGTGTCTCAAAGGAGGATCGAGAAAAAGGTCGACGTCTTCGCGTGCAATGGTGAATGGGCGGCGTAAAGACGTCAACTAAAAAGTTCTTTATCGTGCCGGGGAGGGAACGATCGTTCCGGCTATCTGATTTTCTGAGTACGTTTTAATAATACGGACAGTTGGTTGACTAATTCCCCCGAGATTGACTGCAACGATGACATGGGAGAAAAGCGGTGAGCCATGGAAGAGAGACGAACTCGACGTCGGACGGTCAAAGCCGCGTCGGAAAGAAAGTAATAATCGTTATGCAAAGCTGTAGTCTGTTCGAGATAACTGGGTTGGGAGCCCACTTAAAAAAAAAAGAAGAGGCCCTCTAGCCTCCGACACTCCGGTCCGGCTACCTCTGCTTGGTGTCTTACATTTTATAATTCGAGGGAGAGAGAAAAAAAGATGGAGGAAACGAGTAGCGAGTTACAGTGGAGCACGATAAGCCCGAGGTATGAAACTAAGAAAGAGGGCCACGCGGAGGGCGCTATCAACCGGGGGTAGTTACTCCATTTTCTCTAAGCACCAATCAGGTACGCGTTATCAGCTCTTATGTTTATAACGTATACGGCACTTGGCATATGAAACCGTACCGGGAAGGACTAGCTTGACGCCGTGATATCGGGCACGATAATTCGTTAGCGGGATCGCCGTTTTATTTTATTATTAAAATTCTATTAAATTTCACGAGGCCCCCGGTAAATGCTAATTTAGTAATATTCGATGTATGTAAAGCTTTTAATGTGCCGCTACCGCTTCTATCACGCGCGAACCGGATCAAGTTATTTTTCCCTGGACGGATCAGGGAATAATCTGATTTTACATTATACCGGGATCATATATTTACGGTGGAAATATGCTTTCTTTATACCTTCGATTGTAATTGTATGTATGCTCTGATGGATAAGCAATAAGCATCTGTCAACGGCACCGACTCTGCAATGGAATTCGATTGTACATATGAACGTAAAAAACAGTGAGTGACGCGCGAGAGAAATATCGGGCGTAATATACATATAATATTAGGTGTGCAAATAAGTTCTTTCTCCTTTTTTTCCAAAGTCAAGATTTTATTACATCAAATGTAATAAACATTGTCCGATGATTTCCAATCTTTGGATTTTCGTTGAGCAATTCTTCTTCTCGGTGCACCTGAACGATCGTCGTCTTCCAAATTAAAATCTCCGGCTTTAAATCTTTGTTCTCTCCAAGTGCCGCACGAACCATTTCAGTAGCTTCAACAGCTGATTTCCTAAGCTGGAACGCAAACGATGCTTCTCGCACGCCACATTGCTTCAAATTGTTGCATAGGACTGGAAACACTGAGAGCACTCGTCACGACTATTCTTAAAACTAAAAGAACGCTCTTTCAGATGGCACCAAAATCGGGAAGTAATTCGAATTCAGTCAGAAATTATGATCGTAGAAAAAAAGGGGGAAGGAACTTGTTCGCACACCTAATACATTGATAAAATTTATTACGTGTGTTTTGTTATACTTAGAAGTTTATCTGGCTGCACATAATTCATTTTATACGAATTAGAATTATGCATCGAATAATGGGTTTCGCGTTTTAAAACAAATAAAATATGCGATCTATTAATTCACCGACGTTATTGATATCGTGTTAATGAAGCTTTGAATGGTAACTCTACTGTTGAAGTTAAAGTAGACCGATTAAAGCGACATCCCGGTTATTCCAGTGATAAGCGAGACCTCCCCTTGAACTGTAGAAACTTCCTGCCGACTTCCTTCCTCCCCGGTAAATTCTACTTGGAAGCAAACCAGAAATAAATGTAATCAAATTTTGCAAACAAATTAAAAGTTAATTGCAAAATTCGCCGGAAACTTTATACTCAAATAACGTTTGCATTCCGCGCACGTTGCAATTTTTGGGAAGCACGCGAAGATACATTATTTCATCCCTGAGTATTCTCATTAAAATGGCAGGCCGAAGTTAATTATTTTGCAGTTTTGCTATTTCTCTCCGGCTACGCGCATTAAAATTAACTGCGCGAGAGCTCGAACGTCCATACAATTTTTATTAAAATAAAAGGTTCACATATTTCTGACTGGTAACGTATGTTGTGACAACATACCCTAATTATCCTATGAGGGTTCGGTACGTCACAGCTGAACCTCGCCCTTTGCGTGCATTATTAAATAGCACCACGTTTCTCCATTACCACTAATAAATGTATTAATACAACAGTTCGCGTGTCGCGAAGACGTTAACGATATTGCACGAAGGCCAGAGGTCCGGGTGTATCCGAGAATAAAATTCGGCAGCGATAATCCTCCCGCAATACCTGCGCAAGATTCGAGCAGCCACACTTCGGCTTCTAATTCACAGAGCACGATTGATCGTCACAGTTTATCGATCGAAAATGGAGGACGCCGCGTGGTTGGTGCCTTTCGCGCGGCAGTAATGGAATACACAAGTACCATATCTGGCTGTGCGCGACGCGCTGTACCTAGATACTCGCTATAGCATAGTGTATCATCCCTCGTAAATCAAAACGGAAACAAGGCGTCGCCGTTTAATTCAGCCCGATTACGGGAGGGGCCTGAGAACCGAAGTAGTCAGCGTAAAGTCGAGGAAGAGCACAATGAAATTGTCGACGTCCTCGGATAGATGACATTATATTCCGATCGCGTGTCCACGGGACGTTCAGTGGGTCGTTAAAAATAATGTATCGTAAAGTGTGACGGACTCGGCGAATGGAAATGCTCCGTAGTCGGCACACGTACTAGCAGAGAGAAAAAAAAGATTAGTTTCCCTGGAGCGAGGAGTCAAGTAATCTCGATTTTTCAAGCGACCAGAATATCCCTGAGGTACGATGTAAGAAAATTAAGCGTCCCCGAGAACCAACCAGCTTTTTGCAACGTTCAACTACACTTGGAAGGGTTTCTCTAATTTGTCGAAGGATGGAGAGAGAGAGAGAGAGTGAGAGAGGGATCGCGGAGAGAGCAAGTAGATGTCCGGGCGATTCAGCTGGTGCACAGGATGACCAGCGTAGGAATAGGGCAATGGTGCAGAGACGGTCAGTAGGATTTATGTATGAGACGCCACCAGGGCTTAGAGAGATAAATTAGTCGACCTGGCAATAAAAAGTCGACTCGCGGATAGCCCGGATTACACGGATGTACTGCCAGGGAATCGATGGTGCTTCTTGCCACCTTTTTCCCCCGTTGCCTTTTCGTTTACAGACGTTATACGTTTTCTTTTCAGCGTGATGTTTTCCTCTCGAAATTCTTTCAATCGTATCGCCTCCTATTTATCGACCGGCTCGAATATAAGGCACCTTGACGTGGCTTTCCTCGATCTTTGATTTAAGTTTTCATGCTCTCGAGAAAATGGTGGCTGGTGTAAAAAACGTGATTGCTCTATTCAGTAAAAATTCAACGGTTTCTTATTGCCCTCGAAATTGAATAATTCCTTAGTTTATTCGTACCCTCGGGTAGTATCTTTCAGAGTTGGGCATTAATCGATTAAAATTTTAATCAGGATTGATTGACTAATGTGTACGATTAAAAAAGTAATCATTGAAAAATCGGCGATCGATTCTAATCGATTGATGAAGTTAATCGTCAGTCGTTGATTAAAAGAAGAAATCATCGAAAAATCGTCGATTGATGAAATTAATCGCCATACGCTCTATCCATAAATTCTAATAAGGAGGGAGATAGAAACAGAGCGGAGATGGAGAATTGACAGAAATATATCTCAACAAAAACTCAGTTTCCATTTTTTCTGTATTCATACAGTTTTAATTCCGTATTTCATTTCGAAGTTTCAGCAGTTAATCATTAATCAATTATCCGATTGACGATTACAATTGAAAGGAATGTAATCGCTAACCGCAATTAACGACTAAACTAGGAGATTAATTGTTAATTGCGATTAACGATTGACGGAGAAATTTATTCGTCAATCGTTGATTAAATTTTTGTCCAACTCCGGTATCTTTTAATCACAATTGAAACTGCTTGTTAGGTGATACTGAGGTGATTTTATTACCTATATTTGTTACGTCTATGATATTTGTAACATTAGCTGGTAATGTTATAGATTTGGGACATGAAGTCGAGCAATTGGAACATAATTCTGTCAGACGGCACCGCAGCGGTACGTTAATTACGAAGCACAACCATACCTAATCCGTGATTAAGGACGACCGCAAGGTGTTGGTCTATGATGCTCTCACCTTGTACCTCATGGACCTTCAAACTCGAAGAAACAGGGGTAATTGTGATCAAATGATAATCAAGTATGGTTCCTAGGTATTTCACGAAGACCGTAACAAAAGCAACAGTTTGAAACAATCTAATATCAATCATTTTAAAGAAGAAAATCGCAGATACGAATCAGTAATTCGTTTCTCCGATAAATAATTAAATTTCCCAAAAACATTCATCAGAGATCACAGTTTCAGTCATAAGTCAGTGTTTTGCGCAGTATTTGAAACAAAAACAGAGAGAGGTAGTAGAGCACTGGAAGTTTCATTTCGTAAGAAGAAAATATATTAAATTCGAGAGACACCGCCTGCTGCCCGTATTTCCGGTGTCGAGTTACACCGTCAACGTTGCTGCAGTGCAAGCAGAATTCTTTTTTCTTTCATCGTCTTGCAATTCGTTGATAGAATATGTTGATTGTAATGGTGCTTATCTTGGTCAATCACATTTATTTAGAAAAGTGTTTACCGATAAAAATCGGACAGTTTACATGCAAGAACGTAATAGTTCGAATGGATTCGTAGGAAGATCTTGCAAATAATTTACGAACGACGGATTTTTTGTAGTGCTGCGTATCCGCGCTGGCGATTTGTGAAATTTCAGAATACCAGTTGAACAATAAAACTGGGTCACGGATTTATTCAATGGTCCTTCGAAAAGTAATAACGCAGCCGTGGAGTGGCGCTATCGATGGAACGCCGACTTCATTCCTTGAAAGCTGCTTATTAGCTGTTCCGAGACCGATGAAATCGAAGAAAATGTCGCAGCGGCCGGCGTCGGCTAATGGTCGCATCCTCGTCGCTGCCGATATTTCCGCTAATCGTTAACTAAACAACCGGCGCCGATCGCCGGCACGATTGACAAACGTTTATTGGCGGTAGGTGGCGGCGAGCAAAAAGACAAACTCCTAGCCGAGAACATTTGCAATGTAAATGACAATCATTCCCTGATTGGAGTATTTGCGGGTGAAAGGACACGGCCGTCGCAGTCAAGTGCGCGCGGTCGAATTAAATACTTCCGTGCTCCTCGAACCTCGTGCTCTCGAATATTCCGTTGCTCGCTCTTTTGTTTTCCCCGTCCTTATTTAATGCTCTCCGTGGAAAATTTTTTGAATAATTCCGCCCCCCTTCGGTCTTTCATTTACGCGTAACCCGGACCCTTTTTTCCGCGGTCGTCCCCACGAATTACAGTTTCGCATAATTAGCCTATAAGGAAAAGCTTCGGCAGCCCGGCTCCGCAAATTCTCTCCGCGAATTCCGACTCGGGCGAATTTTTGCGTCCATTAACGCTTTATCCCCGGCGCTCAAAGAAAACCGCAACAGTCGGATATAATTTCGCGGCATTGTTATCCGCGTTATCTCGACAACGCGTTGCCTTGATGTTTTCGTTCCGCGAAAAATCCGATCGATCCCGCCGCGGTCCCGCATTTTTCGTTTGCGATACGCATGCCGCACCGCCCGCTGCACTGTTGCACCGCGATAAAAAATGACAAAGATAACGAAGCGCAACTGTGTGACCGCACTGGAACGCGCGTATCGCGGCCTGTCAATTATTTAGGCCGGTTCTCCCCCGACGAACTAACTTGATTTTCGGCGACACGCTCCCTTCAAACGATTAACGCGAAATCGCCTAAATCGCGTGTTTTCTCTAAGCGGAATCGGGATCCTAGAACTAATGTAAACGGCGAGAAAGGCAGAGGTAGAAAATTGCCGAACGGCATCCGAATATTGCGGAGAAATTCGATTTAATTCCGTTCGATCGCATTATGCGTACCTACACATGAAGTATTGTGTCGCGGGAAGCAAGTGCCTGTCAAAACCAAGTATTGAAAATCGAAGCCAGACGCACATTATGTAGGATTCAATGGGATCCCTCATATATCCAATTATCTGCTTCCTTATAAGATCGGATTGTATGAATTATATATTGTGTTGCCGGATCAATGGAAATTCTTTCTTTCTTTTTCGTTGTAATTGATCATCTACGAAGAAACACGATGCTCGTTTAGGTTTTTTCGGTGTTTCGCGTCTCGTTGCGTAAGAATCGTGCATTTGTCAGGCCTGCATCCGCGTTTATTGATTCCCATAGTTACGTGACTAGCATCCCGTCACATCTCCCCGCGGTAATCGATCAAAATTATACGGATGGTTGTCGACACTGATACCGTTTACAGATCATTCTCGATGGCTGTCCGGCTAGCACTACCTACACATTCGAGCGCGGCGATACGTGAAATCGAAGTCAGAATTTGGGAACGTCACGAGCACTTGCATCGCGGTAAATAATGACTCGTTCGATATCAACGCAAATTTTTTTCATTTCAACGAGATCCCGTTGGTCGACCGGTCCAGATTTCCTCTCTGCACGACACATGCTTTCACGAAGATGAAATGAACTTCATAAAAGCTCCATTTTTCATCGATGGCTAATTGTCCTACCTTTGTTGTTTTACGTTTCCGACGACTCGGAGCTGAGGATTTTTATACTTCAGCTTGCAAATGTAAAAGCGATGACCAGAGAGAGAGAGAGAGAGAGAGAGAGAGAGAGAGAGAGAGAGAGAGAGAGAGAGAGAGAGAGAGTCGACTAATGGCGAAATATATTGTATGTATAAAAACAGCGTTTCAATTGGTCTCGGTTTTTAATTCTAGATATATCAGATGGCTTCAGTTCTTGTTTTTTAACAGTAAACCTACCGAGCACTAAAAGCGATGAAAATGTTTTATCTTGCAAAAATGACGAAGCTCTACTTATTTGGATTGCGCGCAATTTTTATTACAATAATTGCAAGATGAAAAATTTAGAACTGGTCATTTGACCGGCAGTGGTAGGTTTAGTGTTAATTACTTAAATCGGAAAAACTAGATAATATAACCAAACTAGTATTTATGTATTATAAATATTTTCCACGTTGGAAATGTGAATAATTATAATGATAAATCCCTGATTTTCTTTTTCCCCACGGATAATATAAGAATCTACCTTTCCACTGTTCTTCGGATTGAAGGATCGGTCGTTTCCTACGAACAGCTTAGTATTTCCCGGCCATTAGAGCGAGAAGAAAACAACAAACGAGAGGCAGGATTTTAAAACGAAGTAATCCCGTTGCCCGCTAATCTTTCCCGAAGAATTACAGCAAGTTTTCTTGCAAACTGAGCGAAGTTCTTCGGACTGGTGTGTCTGTTTCGAGTAGATTCTCGCCTGCCGTGAAATTGAATCTCCGGCGAAAGTTTCGTCTGGAACGGAAGAGCCGGTGCAAAGCTTTTGATATTATTCGAGGCGTAATATGGATGATGCATGATCCCGATATCGCGCCCGCCACATTCGTCATGTTATCCGAATTCGATCCTCGAAGTTGTTCTAAACATATTCGCGATACGTGGCCTCGCAGTTTAGGTTTCTGTGTCGGATCAGAGGAACGCTGAAAAAAAAACCAACTTTGTTCCCTGCATCGAATCGATCTCGCGGCTGGCTTCAACATCGTGAATCGGTGTGCACGAGCACGAGGCCGGATATTTCGATTGCGTTTCCAAAAATTGATCCGCACCGACGCAAAACTGTGACAATTTTGGACACTGCGGCCTAGGATCGTAACGGTGATCATAATAGCACCATTCATTGGACATTCGAAAGAGGATTTTACGGACACGCTGTATCAAAGTACAGCATGCAAATGCGATTATGCCCTTGCGATATAGCAGGGGATCGATCGTTCGACTCTGAACGAGTACCCTTTTAACTAGCGCTGGACGTATTGCGATACGGGAAGCCGATGCGGGGTCGTCTGGGACCCGGCATAGGGTATTTGGTTGGTGCAAAAATAATTGCTGTATTTATCGTTCATGTAGTAGTCATCAATGAAAATCTATCGATTTGTCTTCTGCTTACGAAATAAAAAATGAATTGCAAAATTTGTACCAAACAAACAGATAGACAAGAAAGCGAGCTAATAAAAAGTGGCCAGGTCAATTCTAAGAAGCCGAAGTTAAATGAAACTGCATTTTCTCTTTCGATCGTCTCAAATAGTAATACAAAAATTTTATAAAAAAAAGTTACACCGACTTCGAAAAACGAACTAAAATTTATGAAATAATTTCCATTTAATTTATGTGAATACACACGAACTTAAATACAGTACAATATTTTCGGAGGCGGCGAAAAATTGAAAATTTTCCAAATGACAGATGTTGCTGATTATGATTTCATTGGAAATCAGTAGGTGGGAAGAGAAGATACATTAATATGTGAAAGCATGTAGAAGAATTTAAGGATTTTCGAAATTTATAGCGTCGAAAATTGTCAAGTTTGCGCCGCCTCCGAAAAAATTGTACTGTATTTAAGTTCGTGTGTATTCACATACATTAAATGGAAATTATTTCATACTTTTTAGTACGTTTTTTCGAAGTCGGTTTAATTCTTTGTTACCACGTTTTTTATAAAATTTTTTTATTTCACACTTTTTAGTGGAACGAGCAGAATTTGTAGAACACCGTAGGATGGTTTTTCGATCTTATTGGTTATTTGCAATAAAAACTGCAAAGAATGAAAAAATGCAAAATTTGTTTTCAAGGGACCAATCGAGAAACACCCTACAAAATCCAGAAGAGACTTTCGTCCTGATTGGTCCATCCATCTCGGCGTAATCGGTGGACATACTAGAAAAAAAGCGAAAAAAGGCACATACAGATCGAATTGAGCAACCTCCTCCTTTTCCGAAGTCGGTTAAAAATATCCTTAAATTCTTCTGGTCTCTTTGCACTTTTATAATTGACCATTTCTGTAATAAATGTATAAATCCGCAATGTTCTTGCTCGATATCTAGTGAGCACATTCCAAATGCCATTAATGCAAGGCAACTTAAAATAATCTTTTTTTCGCGAGCGTTTCAATTTCTACTATCATAGACTGTTTTATAAAAATTAAAACAAGGAAAAAGTGTGTTTCGCTTTTACTAGAAAATCCTGTATGATAGAAATAAAGTAAAAATGTCCTTAATGTTTCTTAATGTAAATTTTCTTTTGTGTTTTATGAAAGGTTTTAATTCCAGTTGAAAGAGAGCGAATGGATAAAAATGAATGTGGTAAATACGAATATTGAAGTTTGACTTCGTGTGTGCATTAACCAAAGGCATCTCTTGATAATACTTCACCGAGTTATAAGTTTCCCGTAATTCTAACGTGAAATGTACTACGAAACTGCCAATTTCGCGCCAGTTATGTTACAGACGTTTGAACCCTGAATAGTGAAAGAATGAACATTACTTACGAAATGAAGGGAGTTACAGTCTTGTATTATGTTGTTTTCTTTTCGTCGGTGTGTATTCAATTTCCCGGCGAACACTATCCGTGTATCGTTCAGTTCGTAGGAAACCGAGAACCGGTGGGCATGCGGGATATTTTAATATCAACATCTAGCGTTACCAACTCAGAGGGTAGCGATCCACGATTTATGTGTACGCCGGGGAAATATTTGTAGCAATATTAGATGCCACTTCGCGCACGCTGTAAAATATTATGGATACATAGCGAATATTTGTTTCGTAGTTTCTTAAAATTCGAAATGTACGGGCGCCGAGAAAAATCTCCGAAAAAGTAGTACACTTGCCGCAATTAATTATATTTACCCTTCGACAGCGCCGTCCGTGTCTCATCTTACCTACAATTATATATTCTACCTGGGATGGCATATCTTTAAAACAAATACTTCCAACAGCTCAATCGACAACGACGAAAATAAAGTGCCCATTACATCTAAAGAGAATTCAATTAATTCTCCAACAGCGGAGTCCGGATTAAATAACCGAGAATATCAAAGTCGTCACTAAATTCCTCAGTCTCTGGTTAATTATTTAAATGAACAGTTGCCGCATTAAGAATAGTAGATAGATTAACGTGTCTATAAAAAGTACCTTCGAAAATATAAATAAAGCAATTGTATAACTATAAAAATGGCCTGTCGAGGGTGAGATATTGGTATAGCGATTACGTATCATTTTTAATGAATAGCAGTTCGTTAAATGCCGTTTTCATCACGCGAGCATGGGCTTGGTTTCCAACCACCACCGCCGCGCCGCGCCGCCGCGGATATCACAATGGGCGCATCTAAAATTAACAGATAATATTCTGTTTGTGCTCGGGAACGCTGGAAAAGTTATCATTACCAGCGCATAAATCGAATTGACAGGAAATTAAATGAACATGCGCAAGAGATTGAAACATTCGGACAAACATTTTAAATGAATACGCATTAATGTAAGCTTGTAATTCATGCGTATCCGATATTTAATTTGGCTTAAATTAAATCGTGATAAAAGCGATGTTCAACAAAATTTAAGCGAGCGGCGCTGACGCATTTACGCGGGAACGGGGCCGATTTTTATCAATCCTGGCTCCCCATTATTTACCCGTTACCGATGTAAGCGATACGCGTTAAAGCTCGTATTTACGAACGCCGCGTTTCGGGGTGAATTTCGGCTCATTTTTTTTTTAATCCCGCGCGTTTCAAACGATTCAGGCGAAGTGCTAGTGAATTGTGCTCCGCGCGCTTTAAAACTCTGGGAGTTACGAGCTTCATTATTAAAACCGTAACGTACACCAGAACATTGTATTAAAATAACATTTTCACATTGTACGAGCACAAAATGTGATTGACATATGTCGTCTTTAGAAAATTACCAAATTGAAATTCAGTAATTTTAGTTTAACGAGAGAGTTGACGTGTACGCCTTTCGCAGTCGAAAAGTGAATTTTTAGTGTTTGAAAATGTGGAGAAAGAAGGCCCGACTAAATTCTGCGTTAGTTTGAAAGCGACTAAACAAACAAGACCGCGAGCGCAACGGTAAGTAGTTCCGAAACAGTGCAGGGCAAAACGACAATCTAGTTAGCGCAACAGTGTAGAGACAGTAATATTATTTTTGCGCGAGGTTCTCGCAACTGCAACTGTAATAGATGTTAATATTCTTAACAATGCCGCGTGCGTATTCCCACAAGACACCGGCACAGGACAACTTCTCAAGCACTACATTCACATCCGAATAGCTCATCCCCATTAATGTTTGCTAATAGACTTAAGACGCAGGGCCGTTTTTCCTCGGAAACTCGAGGGCCGTGTTGAAATCTAACTTCGTCCCTCAGACTCGAGGCATTCCGGAAGTTCTCGGAGAGAGAGAGAGAGAGAGCTGTATGAAAAAACGCTCCATATCCGAGGAGGATAAGATATTTCCCTTAAACTTTTTTACCCGCGTAATCCTCGGTCGGATAACTTTTTAAAGCCGATATATAGAGGGGAGGGCGAGGGCTTTTAAAATGCGGTTATAAAATTGTCAGCGCCCAGGCAACACATACTTCTTAGGCTTTCACGGTTCGTGCCGCGGAAATAATTTTACGACGATCCGTGTAACCGAACTCGATACATCGACACAGACACACACACATGCGCAACAGTCTACAAAGTGCTCGATAGGTACGTGTAACCAAAAAAGACAGCAACTGTCGAATTCGACCGGTTAATAATGTAGTAAATGAATCGTCGCGTTTCGCTAATTCGCGTTACAATTTACAATTCGCGGTTGCAGATTATGTAATTATCAATTCTACCGATATCCTATTAACATTATCACCATTAAATCAAAATTATTGAGCACTGGAATGATTTATTAAAACGTATCAATAATATCCGCATAAATGTATGCTGATCCAAGCCCTATCAAAAGCATTTCGTCTACGCTCGTGTTGAACATGTACCAGGCACTAGGCACTACTACAGGAGACAGGCCCGTCACGCTGAATTAAAAGGAATATAATATCGATCAAAGGACATAATGAGCAGGCGTGTAAGTGATATTATTTCGCACTGATTGGCTCTGTTTTGTCACGGTAATTCACTTTTAAGCTGATAATTCGGACAACATAGTTTTTACCGTAATACAATCAAGAAACTTGAAGTTCATCGAGAGAATACGCTGATTACAATGGTACTTACTTTGATCAATAAGTTTGTTTAGAAGAAGTCGCGTTTGTTGAACGTTACTAAAAATCGGAGATTTCGTACGCAAGAACCTAATTTTCTGAGAAAATATTTAACATTTTAGAAAGCCCTCGTACGCAAAGGGTTAAACGTGCACCCTTTAATTCGACTCAAAGTTGCACTCAGACCTTTCACCGATGATAGGACCCGTATCATTATTCCTTATTAATTAAAAGGAAAAATTGGTAAGCCCGCACCTCTGGATCCACTCTATCCCACGCGAGTGTAGAATGCAGCGATGTAATTTGGGTTGCCTTTGACCAGGCGTTTCACGTTGACTGCCATCCACCACCTTCGCGCTCGATCGCAATGCGAATAGGGGTCAGCAGACACTGCAACAAAATTGAGCTTAAAAGCGTCTCTTATCTAGTTAAACAGCAACGATAAAATTCTTACAAATATGTACATAGGTGAAACGCGCGTCCGCGTTCCTGGACAGTATTCATGCAATTAAAGTATTACCGGATGTTGCTACTCGTATACTCGATTTAGACGCCGGGAGTAGATTCCACTGACTCTTAGTAATACGATTATGTGTACGTGTGTGTCTATACAATAGTTGGCAACTCGATTAGCCGAATCCGTAGAAGTGTATTTACTTACCTCTATCGTGGTACAGAAACAACGGTCCGGCATGGAAATTGCTTGACCGAGAACCATAACTTCGCCCTAAAAGTCTTGGTTCTCGTTATCTACTCGCGATTCAACCTTCGACGAATATACCGCCGAATTATTGAATGAATTTACAGAATCTAAATTAGACTATTACGTATCAATCATTTGAATCGAGAATAATGTATGAGTCTGCTAATAATGTATTAGTACATCGTAACCGATTCGATTTCGGTTGATTATTTAATTTACCGGCTGCGAAACGAGGCTGCTCACCACTTAAACGATCGATAGAATTAACTGTCAAGCGGCATTAAGGACGAAAATGTTCAATGAGGCAATTTTTTTCCACGTTCTTGCTCGTGTTGCGAAACTTTAAATCGCTCGCTATCTCGGGGCGGAACTTTATCCGGAAGGGAAATGAATTTACGTTTCGTGTTAGGGCTGATTGTGGAAGGACCATAAAAGTTTTAAGTGCTCCTGTTAAGGCGATATACTTGTTCCCAATTCAACCCGTATGTTCATCCGAAATACCGTGCGTCGTGCAACCACGGAGTTGCCGGCGCGGAGCGGCCGTGCTATCTTAACTGATAAATTCCGGAATTGCAGTTCTTAGTGTACGCCCTTAGCGTACGTTGTTGCTGTTCCTGCGGTCCCAGACGGCCTCCGACATATCGGTCACGTACGCCCGTCGCAGAGAATCGCATTCGTACGACCCAGCAACGTTATCGCCGGGTAAACATCGATAGGAAAGCATTGTCATAATACACACAGCGGCCGTGCACTTGCGCGCTTCCAAGCTGCGTCTAGTCTAACCAGGCCGATCTGGGTTAGGTCTGGCTAGTATCGTTACTCGATATCGCTCTATCGCTGCACCGAGGGCCTTCTACTATTATGACACATGTTCTTACGTTCCTGCGGTTCGATGCAGTGATAATTTCTTCACGCCAGAACCCGTCCCGTAATCTCTAGATCGCTAGACCGAGACTCGAACTCTCTAACTTACAATAATGCGTGTCTCGATCTATTTGAAAACTTCGGGGCCGAAATGCCATGTATTCATCCCTTAATCTAAATACATATAATCCGGTGATAAAACCTTTCTGTTTTTAACCCTGCGCCGAGAATATGACGAAATTATTAGTTTTATTTCAGAAAGATTTAAACCTTTGGCTAAAATATCACCTGCTCATCGGTTCATAGATCAACAAGAGCCTTTTTCTCTGTAACTGTGTTTCTTTAATTTTATTTATTTATTTCTAATGTTATTTTTATAGCTTAGTGCATCTTGAAACAAACTATAGGGTGAGTCACCTAACGTTGCCACCTCAAATATCTTTGTTGTTTTTAAAGATACGTCAAATGTCCGAAGGACAAAGTCGAATGGTAAAATGGGGCTCATACGATACCAAAAAAATTTTTGTTTTTATGTAATTTATTTTAGAGATATGAAGGTCACCTTCATTTTTTAAATGGAATGAGGTAGTTTTTAATACATCAATCGATGCAGCTGGACATTCGTTATAAAAAAGTACTAACCTATGTATGTATGTCGAAAAGTTAGCGGATCAGGAGATATTTCAATTTAAATAATTCTAACACACCATTACTCTTGTACTAAGACGTTACACTAGTAAATAAACGCTAATGGCTTAGTACGACAGTAATGGTGTTTTAGAATTATTTAAATTGAAATATCTCCTGAACTACTAACTTTTCGACATACATAGGTTAGTACTTTTTTATAACGAATGTCCATCCATATCTCTAAAAAAAATTACATAAAAACAACCATTTTTTGGTATGAGCCCCCCATTTTACCATTCAATTTTATCCTTCAGACATTTAACGTATCTTTAAAAACAACAAAGATATTTGAGGTGGCAACGTTAGATGACTCACCCTGTATAATATTTCTAACCCTTGCAGATTTCAATGTCTTACGTGACTGGCACGAATTTGGGAATGGGTCGTCAAAAGGCAGTAGGGGTACACGCCAGTAGAAACGAATAGACGGGCATGAGACCTCAGCTCAAACACCTGCGGCTTTCGAGATGTCAGCGGCGCGTTCTAAATACATATATGGTTGGTTCCAAAGGTACAAAGGTTCAAAGGAACAGGTGGGGGCGTTTTAGGAGTCCCGGAAGTCTTGGGGTCTCGAAGGTCCCTGGGATCCCACGGATCTGGACCTCAAGACTTCCTAGATCCCTCGCGCCTCCTGACACCGTCGAGACCTCCCGTGACCTTGAGTCATTCCGCATCCACGCTACCTTCGGGGTGACACGAAACAGAGAAATCTTTGGGCCCCTTGACGGACCAGGTTCACTTGAACAGGTTGTATCACGGAGTCTACACGCGGTTCTAACTAATCTCTCATCGTATTCCGCCCTCCGCCATCTTTCCAACCCGTCTACAGCGGCTTCTACTAATTTGTCGCTACCTCAATTGTCTTCCATTAGTGTTTCTTCGTCTCCAATCTCTCAGACCAATCTGTCACCGTCACCTATGGCTTCCAGGTTGTACCACGTGGCCGTCGTTATCGCTATCGCCCTCAATCCATTTACATCAGTTCTCATCGATCTCTGTTTAAACACCAGCGTCTCTATTGCATTTTCCCTGTCTCTTACAGTCGACGTACACCGTCGGCAATATGATACAGCTCCTAGCAATATATTAACGTCCGATATAGCCTTTGACCAATCGCTCGTTAGGAGAAAATGTTCCACATGCAAAGGCGAATGCACTGTGCACGGTGCAGGTGAATGAAAGTGTGACACACAGACCATCGATGGAAAACTACGTGACCCTTCCTGTAGATGTATATCTACTGGTAACCTGCCTATACCTACGTGCACTCACTATCCGAATATTCAAATATTTACTTTTTTCCGGCAAAAGTCGGCTTACGGTACATCGATCATATCTTGGCGTATCCGTTATTGTTTGAAGATACATAATACGAATAGTACATAGAACGGCTGGTTCAACTTTTTGTTTGCGATTCTTCTCGTGAATCGATCGGTTCCAGACATTAGCCTGTGGAAATGTTTTTTTTTAATCGATACTGTGTTTTATTACGAAGACAAATACTCGTCCAATTAACCCGGCCATTCTAGTTTGTATTAGACTAGCCGAAGCGCCTCGTTTTTCTGGGTATGTATAAGCATCTCTAATTTTATAGCGTTCTAAGAATCGTCCTAGCAAACCGTTCGAACCAGGCTATTATACGTTCAGCGTATCTACTACTTTCTACCTAATCCTCGTGCTGAACATAATTTTCTCCATTAAATAACTATTAGAAAAACGGGTCTATTAACTGCACTGGCGTGGAACTAGTTAACTCCTTTCCCTGTATTCCCAATCAAGTAATTATCAACAGGCCATCGGAACCTGTTCGATTCAACCTTTCACCAAGAAGAAACCGTTGGTGAAAAAGGAAGTAAGCGATACTTTAAAAAATGCACAGATCACTGTGGTCGATCATGATTCAACTTAGACAGAATAATTGAGACTAATGCGAGAAGGAGCAATTTATCAGCGTTAAAATAGTTCCGATGCCTATCAAAATTTCTAATATTTTTTATCTGGTATGCAAAAAGTTCCAGCTTGGCAAAGGTAGAAGATATTTACAATATTAAATTCCTTGTAGTTTGGTATGTATTGATGTTGAAATTTTGACTGATCAAATGTATCCTTGTTTTGTTTACCTAAAATGTAAAATCATTTTGATTTTGTATTTTAAATACGATAGAAATAAATGAAGAAATAGTATCAAGAGATATATGTGCAAGAAAGTTCATAGTTTAAATTATTGCTTCGTATACACGGAATTAAGTCAGTGAAGTTGAACGCAAATATTTATGAACAAAATTCCACAATTTTAAGAATTCTTCACATAAAACACAATTTTTTAATGGTGCTTTAAGAACATCTTATAACTAGACACCGGATCTTTATGCATAATAAAAATGTTCTTTACTAATTTTGAGGAACAGGGATAAAGTAAAAATTGATTGCATTCCTTAATGGCTTTAAAAGCATTAAAGACAAAAAAAAATATTATAAAATTCTTAAATTTTTCTTCATAAATGCATAAAGATCCGCAGTCTACTTATAACGAATCATTTACTAATTTACTATACTACCTTGAACAATTTCTTAGATTTCTAAAAATACCTGAATAGACTATCGCTAACCATCTTCATTCCATAGGCTTTACTCAAAAACTTGGAGCTTGGGTGACACACAACTTGAGTGAGATGTCGAAAATGAATTTTTTTGCCTCTTGGAACTTCCATTGAAAGAGCCTGAAAAGTGATTAAAATTAATTAATTCGAATAATTGAAGCAGATAGATTTGGAGAGCAAGAAAAAGACTTGCGAATGCATATACATACATACACACATACATCTATACTTTACCTAACAAAACACACAATTGCGGAAAAAAATAAAATGCAAAAAACGCGGGAATTTATTACACAACCCAATAAATTCACGTTACCTCACTACCATACATACTGTCTTAGCATCAACACGTGATATGTTAAAGGCTATATTATGAAAAATTATTTTTTGTTGCACTAAGCAAGTAGGTAACGGTTGTTCTTCTTGTTTTAAATTCACACAATTTCAATTATAGTATTAATTATTAATTTTACAGACGCAATTCTTAAAAATTTTCTTGAGAATGATCTAAAATAAGATCGAAATGTTGAAATAAAGATATTGTGAAAATTTGCAAATAGTGATTATATTTATAACAATTGATCGAACAAGTGCGCCGAAATCATCAAAAAAATCTTGTTAACCCAATAGATCATCGAAATAATCTAAAGATGAACGGATTGAAAAGAAACTGAGAAGATAAAAATACATACATACATACAAATGACGAGTAAAGTCGGCACGGATGGCAAACAAACCAGGTTAAGAATGCAGAGGTTATAGTAGCAAAGGGACGTCTCGCGTGCCCTTGCAAGTGCATCGAAGGAGAAGAAAGCTGTGGATCCGAAGGTGCGAGAGAAAATAAACACATAATACCAGGAATACGGTAAAGTGCGTGTGCACGTAGGTTAGGCACGAAAGTAGGTACACCGTGAACGATATCAAACGGCGCTATCGGGGGATCGGAGCGTTCGGGCGATCTCGGCTCTTGCCGATGTCTCACGAAGCGGGCTGAAAGCAAAGCGCGCGGCAGACGGTATTCACGCGCCGAGCTATCTGGTTGTCCCTCGCGTCGAGTCGGAACACTTATATTCGAATTGACGTTCGTAAAGTCTGTCGAGAATCTTACCGAGCGAGTTTTCATCGTCCTCGTGTATTCGCCACGTTTCCTCGCGACGAGTTCTGTGCTCCGTTCGTTTCGAAATCGCGCGGTTCCACGCCACGGGAGCAGATCCAGTTTCTTCGCCGCCAAAAAAAGGAAGTTAGACAGTGGGTTTTTTTTGTGATGTGCACGAAATCGACGAGCCACCTCAAGATGACGATCGCCTGGGTCTGCCTCATCGGGCTGTTGTGTTCTACGGCTGTTAAAGGTGCGACTGAAGTAACATCCGTACTTTCTTTTCTATCGCGTCGGGTATGAGACCGATGGTGACACGTCGGGTTAAGAATGTTGCTACGATGGTCGGCGTTCGATCGATGTATATATCGAACGGTTGTCGATGTCTGTTTCGAAACCGGCCGTCGTCGTTGAAAGGCGGGAAAGAAACGATGAAAACGTTATGGCACGCGATCGAGCGTTCACGGCGTAACCTTCGACGTCGTTTCCACGAGAAATGGTACCCGGATCGATGAAGTTTCGAACCAGCTGGAGACCGTGTTCTCCTCCGGCGAAAATTATGACGGATCGATACATAGAGATACGGGGAACGGTAACTGCGATTTGACTGATCACGGACGCGGGCTAATCCACCGCCGAAATCACAGTCGATCGGTCAACGAGACAGACCGCTGCCAGGCTGCGACCAATTCGCGCCGGCATGATCAAACGAATTGTGACTGGCTCTAGGACCGTTCAGTTTTCTTTCTTTTTTTCGAGAAACCGAGAGAAACCAACGTTTCGCGTCCGATGCTCGACCCTCCCGCCATAACGATCATCACTGACGCGGCAATTCGTGCGGCCACTGCTAAGGTCAAGCAAATGGGAGATCATGGTCGTCTTAATTGTGGAACAGATACGTGAATGAGAATGACACCTCGATTTAGAAAGTCGAAAGCCAATTATTTTCACGGAAGTCTCGTGTTCGCCGGCGCTCGCTCGTAACTGATACGTTATCGGTGGGATTACTTTTCGAAACGGGAATTCAGAAAAAAAAACAAAATTATTCAACGTTCAGATAGGAAAATGGCAGCCAGTGATTCTGTTGTAATAAGGTCTAATTCGTTATCCCGATACTGTAATTCTTTGTTTTCTAACCCGGTAAATATATGTAGCTTGTTTGTTTGTTTGTGTTTGTTGTTAATGGTAAAATTGATGCACACCATTCATCCGTATAATCAGAAATAATGGCACGGTGTCGTCACAGTTCTGCCGTTATGGCGGTAGTTTTGGGTCTTGAAACGTTGATTTTTCACTGTAACTGTGCAATTCTTTTTTGCTTGTTTCTGTTCGACGGTTACGACTCGCTGGAACGGTGACCTAAAATGTTTCCAACAGTACGACATAATATTTTTTAATTATATCATCACGGTTTAGGGTTTTTTAAAATTTTTATTCGTTGTTAACACACTCTTTTTTTCCATAATTGATAAAAGTTTATTTTTAATTATATATTTCTTCCGAGATTGCTGTAAGACGTTATTGAAAGGTTGAGGTGTAAATATTTATTATGCGCCATTTGATGAAGGTGATTTGGCGAACTGCACTCACCGAGTCAACATATGTGCCACTATCTCAGAAACAATAGACACTGCAGTTTCTACTGGTGGACATTGTGTCAGTTTTACGTTTCATAAAAATATTGCCGGTGTTTTTTTAATCTAGTTCAAGGATAAGTTGAAAAGAAAAAATAATATTTTATGAGATGTAAGGCATCTGAAAGACAGCCTAATTGACCGCTGTACTCTAACCGACCAAGGTCGCCGGAGCACTCGTGAAACAAATTGAAAAGGTCATAAACAATTGCATCGTACATCGCAGTATGGTAATGTAATTAACGTTTACACGATTTTCATAATTAATCCTTATACACACTGGTGGTATGTATTCATACAGAAGCCATTGTCAGTGATCGCCAATAACTTCTCAAGTGTTCTCAATGAGTATTAACTCTTGTGCCAATAATCGGGTTTCCACTTCAAACTGGGGCTTCAAGCTTTGCTTACTTTTCCTTTGAAAAATGGCCAACCGTTTTGGATCCACGTTGTTTAAAAAAGATTCTTTGACTCCCAGATTTCATTATTAACATAGAAGGTGGTACTAAAAAAATGAAAGAACTTCTTTTAGTACGTGTTTAAAAATATGATTCTTGAACGGCCGTTTTGAAAGCATACGGGACACTGAACGATATCTGTTTAATATTTAATATAAAAGAAACAGCAGTTTTTAATATAAAATGCAACAGTCGTAAACTTTAGGGGCGTCTTGGATTATATTTCCTCTTCAACATTTTAATACACTCTTAACGTAGCAACTTTGTTTCTTTTACAACTCGGACGAAGTTTGTTAGCCTACTTCGGCAACAATAGAGGCTAGCACGATGGCTTATAATTTTTCTCTGAAGTGCATAGTCGGGATACTATTTCAATTCTAGCCCCGTTCCCATCGTTGTAGCATTTTCCCCTTTCTGTTGATTATAATGTAAAACGGAACGGTTACTTGCCTGAAAGTAGATATGAAACGAGCGTACCGTATTTATCGATCTAAAGTTCGGAATAATGCTCGGTATCGAGCAACTACCGCCGGCTTTTGTTCATCGCAACAGAACGACTCAAACATTTAGACTGTTTATTGCTCGGGCGGTTCTTCGCAATTTCCTCCTGCCGCGATTCAAGGATATCGCTCGTTTCGCATTACATAATTGGAATGGATGTAGCTCGTTTTATCGAAGTAACGCCGCTAACTCCCTGTAATCCTTTCTTTTCCTTCTTCGGTAACTTCCGCGTAACTTTAGCGCGGCGCGGACCACTTCCTGTATCGTAAACCGATAAATACGAGAAAGTTTCAATTAAATAATGATCAATACAACTTAATGAACGCAACGAGCAGCGGCCAAGCCCGTGTACCAATCAGTGTCCCGTTGTATCGTAATTATCCCTCGTGGAAGCTTCATTATCGCCGGCGTGGAGCGGGGAAAATTCAGACGAAAGTTTCGATTTGTATAGAAAATGGCGGAACAGTGTCTTCCAGCGCTGTTGAAGGGTTGTTTCGCTCCAGCGACCACGAGGCAAAAACCCACGGAAAATTAACCACCCTGCCAGCGGACAGTCAAGGTGAACATTATTTTGCGGGAGAAATCTTAATCTTGCCCACGTGCGCTGCATCGTGGAACGCAGCGACGGAAACGCCTCGTGTACATGGAAAGTTTAAGGTCGCATTTACACGAAATGCCTCTCGCTCTGTGCGACTTGGTCTCGACTCGTGCTTACCTTGAGCTGTAAAGAAAGGTCGATGGATAATGTGACGCAATCGGAATCGCTAAAGATAGTACATGCGTCGATTCAACGTTGCGAATTGCAAGCAATGCACCTCCCAACGACAGTACCGTTCAATTCTCGACTGTACTCGCAATCTTCGCTGAACAAGCTGTGGGTGTGAATAGCAAAGACGAGTTTAACCGTTCGTTGTTGCCGTTCCGAGAACATTCGCGGAACGTTCGTTCGCGCGGCTCGTTCCTTCAAAAATGTCCAAAGTTTCCGCGTCGTGTTTACCTCCGCCTGGACGAATCGATGGGTGTCGCGTGACTACGTTCGTGAGTCAGGTTTTTCGACCTACTTAGGGCACTCCAGCGATTCCTGGAATCGACGATTATTATTGACCAGTTAATTAATTCTTTTTTACGAACCTTTAACTAATTTTATAAAAATATTGCACTAACTTCAATCACCGTCTTTTAACAGCCGTAAGAAATATATTTGAGACTTGTCGCACACTTTCAGACTCTATCCACGCAAAATCGATGATTAATGTTCTCTAAAATAGAATGTCTCGGAAGTGATAAAGCAATAAAAACCAAATGTCACGATTATCGCTATTTTTTTTATCTTTGCCAGGCCGAGAAACGTAATAATGTGTTGTGTTGACATAATTCTGGTTTCAATCGTATCTACAGTGACATGTATCAACAGAAGTCAGGGTTCAGGTTTCGCTTTTTAATCAACGTTCGTTTGCACGTAGCGTACGGACGGTACATATGTGCAGGTCGCTTCAACGTCTAAATAATTCACTTTTGTAGCCCACGTAGCACACGAATAGTGGAGATGGTTAATGTACAACGTACGGTCGGTCAGAGACCCCCATCAATCCTGCAGACTATTGGGACTCAAATTATCGAGCTAAATGGAAGAGATTTTATCTAGACACTGAACCTATGCGAATCCGAACAGGGTTACCCGAGTATGCGTCGCGGTATAAAATTTAATAACCTCGCGCGGCGAACGGATCCGTGAGAGATCTAAAGTGATCGTGGCGGCTATGAAGTCTCGAACGCAATGATTTTAATTCGAGGTCGAACGCTTTATCGATGACGTAGCGCCGTTGGTAGTACATCAGGAAAACCGTGTTCGATCCATCGGGGCGATAAGATTTCAAATACATAAACTTATCCTCGGTGTTTGAAAAGAAGACGTAGTTATCTGCGTCGATACCGAGACGATAATGCGATCCGAAGTAAAAGTTAAAGCACACGCTCATTGAGCACGCTGCTGGCGCGAGCTCGTTGAATTAATTGATGGCAAATACGATCGATCGTGGCGTTGCTACGCGGTGAAATTTGCTCTAGGAGAATGTTAATTATGTAATGTAACGCACATTAAACAGAACGTTACGAAACACGATTGTTGTGCTACTGGATGCGACTCGAAACACCGTGTATAATGCGATGGAGATTACACACACGGCACGCGCGTGTCCTTGCAGTTATTGCGAATTCCGCGCGCACTTCGTTCCTCTTGTTTATTTTTCGAACGAAGTGTCGCTCTCCTCCGAGTTCGGCGGCCGCCTATAAACGTCTCGGCGACATCAGTTGTTTTTTTTAACGGTAGACCGACTACGAAAAAGAGGTCGAGCGACCCTCGTTCGGCACTTCAAAGCTCCCGGCGATCGACAATCGGCCAACAATGTAAAAGCTCGGAATTAATCACGCGCCAATAACAGTCGAAACTTTCATATTTCCGAGTACATACAATGTTTTCGCGTGTGCAACTGTTGCAGACTGTTGGGGTGCTCCCCATTGATACAACCAGAAAGACGTTAAGCGTTCCCGTTCTGCATTCCGAGCTATTAATAATCGTCGAGGGAGTGTCACGTTGAATTCGTTCTAATAAGGACAGTTTTCAGAAGTCTTACTAATCAATGAACAGTGACGAATAGGAGCATCTTTAAGTTATATTGACAGGATGTGATGACTACATATGTATATAGCTTAGGCCTTGGTGACTCACGCTTGCGCACGTAGAAAAGGCGGTTCCACATATCGTTGCAGATTTTAATCAGATACGTCACAGTTCCGGATTTACAGTTCATTGCTCTAAAACTGTGTTCGGAAATCCATGCAAAATTCAATAAAATCGATGCAAATGGGTGTAGTCCGGCAGGTACATATTCCAGTAGCCGGAGCTTCAGAAAAATGATTCATCTTCTGATTCGTGTCTCGAGGAACGCTCGCTTACGTGTTACTTGTGCAATATTAACGCGATGAGCCACAAGTATCGTCACTCGGCTATGTCTTCCGATAATTCTGATCTTCTTCAATCCTCGTTGGGCACGTCATGGTTACTGTCGCTTGCAATTCTCATGTCGTCGAAATCGTTCATTAATTTTGAATTTTGACTGTGATCTAATCTTAAAATTATGTCCCTTTACTTCTGATTTTCATATCCATAGAAGCCGTTTATGAAATGGATTACATACTTATCTTTCTGTTTCGACCATCATTTGCTTCTGTGCTGAGTTTAGACGAGTTCTCGAAAATCCAAGAGACTGCTGCAATAAGGAGATTGCCCCACTTTCGAGTAATTTGAGCGAATCAACAAAATGTAATTAAATATCAGGTAGTGCTTCAACGTACTATACAAAGACGTTACTTTCGACTTACTAAAATTATTCAAGGAAAGGAACGTTTAAGTGGCTTCTGTTTCTCGTCCCAAGTGCAGAACATTGTTATTTGTAAAGATGTCTTTAATAATTGTCACTGTGGATTTCTTCTGTGGATTTCTTATTGTAGCAAAAACCCTTAACCCTTTACCTACTGGTATATATTCACAAATGTGTCTGTCTAAACACAAAACAAAAAAAAGCAAAGTTGTGCAGATGCTGAGAGGAAGGCAATGTAAACAAATACATCTGGCATACAAAGCGGTGTTTATTGCGCGTCTGATGCGCAACGAACGAAACATAAACACTCTACGTGCTAGTTTCATCGACGCAATCTCGATAAAATAAATAAAAGTCAATAAGCGACCCCCGTTCCCGGCATAATTCATCAAATCGCTTATTGACGACGGCCGTATCTCACAAAAGTTTCGTACAGCCGTGGTTAAATACCGGTAAATGTCTTGAGCGTATTGGTATTTGAATAAGCGTCGAATGGATCGATAGTAGACGAATCGAGCAAGGCTTGCGTAAGCTCGCGTAACGTATCGTCGCGTCGCAAGTGCGACCTACTCCTTCGGTCGTTGACACGTTCTCCTTCGGCAAATGTGTTCTCCGGCTTAACAAAGGCCCCGTGGGCCAAAGGCAGGACTTGACCGGTGCCGTCGACCCATGTCGAAGGGTCGAAACAGCCGTAAAGGCAGACGATCAAAGTGGGCTCAAAATCGTGCGGGGCCAACAGTCATTTGGATGCGGTGGAAAGAAGGTGAAGCGTCGTCCTGTGAAGAAAAGTTACGTGGCAGGTGCGTTCCGCGTGGCAGCCGTACACACGTGCGTGAGGGTCCACGCACACACCACCGCCATGTAGGCACGACTGGAACTATACATGTATACGTCTATGACGACCAACAGGTTCTCCTGGAACAGGTTTCGGTGCCTATTTTCGGTCCGCGTCCGCTGCCTAAACTCTTCAAATTACGTTGAATCAAGGCGGGCCCGTTCTTTCTTTTCTTCCCTTCGCCCGAGACCCTGCTCTACCCCTTAATTCTGCCTAATTAAAACATGAGGGTTGCCCTGCATTTCCTTATGCGCTGTTACGTGCAACCGTTGCCCCGATGCTGGATCGAAAACTGGAGACCTTTTGTACCTAAATCTCTTCCGTCGTCTGCAATTAACTGTTCCTCAAAATACCGCGAGACTCTTAAATACGAGGTTGGTTGTAATATTATTTCGTCCTTTTCTCGACGGGGTGTTCGACTTCTCAGCACGCTGCAAACGACTCGTGGAATACATAAAATATGTAATAACGAGAAGCTCGATTTCCATTTTTCTAATAATATGTGATTTCAAAATCGTAATTATCTCTTTGCTTTAACTTCTTTTAACCATTTTCAGAAAAGTCTACGACTTTTGACCCTTCCAGAGATACGTGCCGGAACAAAGGGCTTACTTAGTCAAAATCAAAGGACGTATTCAAAATCCAGGGAGACAGCGCCCGTTAAACGGCGCAGCGAGTTGCATAATTTCCAAGAATTCAATTCTAATCAATAGATGCACGTGACCCCTCATCATCTTTTAGACAGAGGGTGATATAACGGACGAGATATGAAGTCTGAGAACACAGCACAGTAAAATTGAGTCCAAGTCGTAGCTGAACGACGCGCGAGCGCATAAAATGAATCGGAAGCGGAATTATACCAATTTTCCAAGCAAGCGCCGAGCAAATAAGAGCGAAAATCGAAGATCCGCTGTTGATTGCATAGAATCGGGTTAATTGAGTTTTCACGATGCTTCAACGCGATAAGCTCATCATCGATCGCGCGCCGCTGATGCATCTACACGCACTCACGATAAACGCATGATTGGATGGTTGCGCATGATAGTGTCATAATGAAGGCATTAGTAGTTTATACGAATTGCATTGTTCCACGTGCACTGTTCGATTGCGCGATGTCCCATTCCGTGTTGTGCGCGCACCGCACCGCACCGCACCGGGCATCCTGTATTTTGCACGGCGGGATTCGCAGTCGAGCGTTTTCTAAAGCGGTTCGGAGCGCTGTGCCGCCGCCAGGAAAATACGTGGAGCACCGTGTCGGACGGTGTGCAGTCGCACGTAATTAATGAAAATCGAGATTCACGATGATACGGCTCCCTGTGCGCGTTGCGGGCGGGTCAACGTCCCTCCGCGCTTGACGATTTCACCGTCGATGCACCGGCATATCTTCGTACGAAACGACGCCGCGGTGCCCGCCGCCGCCGTTGGAACGATGATTCACGCGGAAAAGTTCATTGCCGAAGATTTATCAAAGCGACACGTCCAGTTTACCAGGAAAGTTAAAACGCGCGGCTGGAAAGTACACCGGACCCAGCGATACGTTTTTATCTCGATTATAAATGTTACGCGTCGGGGCGCGCGCGAGCGGCCGAACGCGTTAGCGAAATGGACGCGTTCCGTTCACGCTATTACCGAAACGAGTTTATGAAACACCGTTTCGAATTTCTGAATGCTTCGTGCATCATCCTGCGCGATAATTCGTCGTGACTAGCACCTCGTTGCTTTCATTGAATTCGAATCGTCGGAACGGGTAACGATCGAAAAGTGACAATCTAGAATTCCCGCAGAAATCAGAAGAGTAAACCTGCCCTCCCTTCCCTGTCCTGTTCGTCATTTTCGCAGATCATTCTATAAAATTCGATATGATCATGTTTCGTAGACATAAACGAACTTTGCGACACGAATGCTCATTACCGTTTCGTCGGGTCGCGAGTTGCGTAAGTGCACAAACAGACGGCCAACGACAAAGGATGTTGCCAGCGCTTTAGACCGAGTCTGCCTCCAGTTGTGTTCCAAGAGAGTAGGGCAGCCGTAGTTTGGTTTGAATTCGACGAGCGATGCGGTGGAAGTTTCGTGCATGACACACTTAGCAGATTTCGATTCGGCCGCGATACGGTGCTCACGAAAGGTAAATGATTAGAGCCAACGGAAGCAAATTGGCTGCTTAATCGATCAGAGGTGGGCGATGCGGTGGCGGTGTGCGGCGGGTTGGTCAAAGAACACCGGGGAGAACGCCCGGAGAGAGCGTCAAATGTTACGCGGCCCTCGGCTAATCGACGGACATTCGCGTAAGGCTTAATTGCACGTGGCTAAACAGATGAAAGGAGGATATTGACCCGATCCTAAAGAGCACATGGTCACGGAAAGGGACCTCGTAAAGTGCACGCGAACCAAACGCTCGCACGCTCGCAACTTTCCCTCCCGATGGTTACGCAATCGAATTCATTGTACGCAGCTCTCGACGATAGCCGCCCGTCGATCCGCTTGGTCTTGCCGGCACGACGGAACCATTAAAACTGTGCTACACCTTCCAGGTATTATTTCTCGGATGGCGGCCTCGTTATTCCGTAAAAGAAGAAATATTGTTGCGCGGAATGTGCGCTGAAATGTCCGGGAGAAATAATACTGGACCGAAACGTGCGAGAGATAATGGTGCAGCTTGTTCCTCTCGACGACTTTGTCTCTTAACCGTTCGAGACACGTAGCGATGCATTTGCTATCTAAAATATAATTGTCCACTGAAACTGCGAGAGGAAGTATAAAATCAATTGGTGCTCCATCAATGTCGTTTTCATTATTCGAAGTAGATTCAAAGCAGTGTTACGCAATAATCAATGTAATCGTGATCTCATATCTGTTTTCCAATTATGTATCAATGATTAAGTTTCTCTGCGAAACTGCGACACGCGGAACTTTGAAGTTTCTCGCGTCGGGTGAAAGCGCAGGAACGCGGAGAATCTATTTTCCACGCCTAAAAACGGGAGCTGGATGAATTTGCGCAACATTTCCTCCACGCGCGCGCGGTCGTATACATCCGACGACCTACAATCGAATCACCCTGTACAGCATCGGCCTGTAGCATACCATATATTTTTACGGTGAACACTATTTCCACATAGTCGTTCGGTTCCTATTGGATCGAGTAGGTTTATTTACGGAAACGTACACAGCTACTTTTCAAACATCACCGCAGGACGTTCACACTACGTCCGCCACTATACATAGCTACTATACATAGCTCTAACATCGCTCTAACATCGCTCCGACATAGTTCTCGGCTCTTCTATACACTTTTGTAGGTATCGTCGCGTGACAGTTTGCACAGGTATATCGTTGCTAACTATTCAGAAACGCCGCATGCGATCATTATAGAAATTGCAAGGAAACACAGTGTGTACACATTATTGAGTATAGGTGTTGGATAACAGGGAAGAAAAAAAGCGGTTTTAATTTTTAAATATTGCACTCGCGTTTACGAGACTGCAGCCCGGGCTGCGGTTCGCGTCGGTGCACCGTTTTGAAAAAATTGTACAGGGTTATCCACTTACCTCGGCTCCCTCGCGTGTTAAAACAAGCGCGAATGCTAGTAGAGACCGGGTTTGTTGTCGAAAACAAGCTTTGCATGACGTTTTCCATGCTTTATCTTGCAGGAACTCGAGGCTAAAATGTCTTTACCAAGAAAATGGTTCTAGACGCTCAAATTGGTATATTTCCGACAACTCGGAACAGAACATTTTTATCTTCACGCAAGATTATCGTTTTTTTAACCAGCCAAATAATCGTGCTAATTCGACAGTGGCCTTCAATGGGTAATTCAATTTGTGCAATTTATAACGTGCTAATCAAAATCGTCTCAATGTGTTTGCACAACTGTGAAACCATCTACAATGTTGAAGCGAAAGTACATTTGAATTTAATCAATTGCTGTATCTTGATACATGTTTAAACAGGACATAAAGCACGTCAATTAGTGTATAAAGAAGAATATAAAGTCCTGCTTAAAACAACAGAGGTGACCTGGAATTGTTCGGCACACCTGCTTTCACGGCAGATGTGTGTCTTATGCGATGAATTATTCAACATTCTGTTTTCGTAAAATTTTTATTCTTATTACTTAATTCTACTTCAATCCTAATCTCTTTTCTTCAAATGGCGTCTCGGAGACGTGATGAGATTCGGACGCCAAAGTTGATTATTTTTAACCTTCCATAAAAGAAATACGTATTTTATTTTCCGATGACAAATTTCACTAGATTTTACAATGTGTGTTGAACTTCCTCGAGTTGTCTTCGAAGGTACATTGTTAAATTAATTAGACTCTGTTGGTAGCACGTGAACGGTTCTTGTTGAACGATCCAATTACGTCTGTCGTGAAACCGTGAATTCTGCGAAAGAATTCCGAGTTAATTATAAGCGGACGATGGTTTTCGCAACGGTGCGGTGCCGAGTCGGGTTCCCTCGTTGCGAATGCGATCGCGAAACGGTTAGAACCGTGCGGCCGCGGCCGGTGCCGGTACATACTGGTGTTGGTGCTGGTGCTGGTGCGCACACAGGCAATTTGCCAAGTTTTCCGTTCGATCAGGGGATTTGCTTGATATACCGTCTTGATTTTATGGACGCCCCGCGAATCTTTTCAATTCGCGCTCGCGTCCCGCCCGGCGATTGACTCGGCGACGCGCGTAATCATAATCAGAATCAGATAACCGGCGACGGTATTACCGGCCGCGAGAGCTCGTTATTGACTTTTAATTGGATTTTGATCAGCCAGCGGCCGCGTTCTTTACAGGGCCGCGGAACGATTTTTGTCGGTCCCGCGAGACCGGTGTGCATCAACTTTATTGCGAGACGCGAACGAATTAATTATTATCGAGCGTTACACGTGGCTCGGCCACCCTCGCAACGCCAATATCCCCGATCGGAATTGCGTGGAAAAATATAAATTGAGACATTAAATATATAATTGATCGTACATCGGACACCAAAACATCTACGGTGATAGCCGGGGTGTTTCGGTGGTGTTCGGCTTTCCCTGGCCCCGCGATGCGTATCGGGAATGCATCGGGCGAGATACGTATCGTTTATGTAATCTGCAATGCAAATAGAATTTATACTCGGCGTTTCCTTTTTACGACGTGCCCGCAGTTTTTCTATGCCCATTCGAGCCGGGTAAATATTAATATTCCCGCGGATACCATCGCGCGCCCGTTCGAAAATCGACCGTCCCTTCGCCGTGCGACGGCGTTATTAATTCGTTAACGTTGTTACGAATTCGAAAGGACGGTTCGAGAGGAGGGGATCGGAAATGGCGCGGGGTTTGTCGCGAAAATCGACTTCGTCGAATCGGCAGGACCGCGTGTCTATCGTTATCTGGATCTGGTACGCAAGACTCGACGGCGGCTTTTGCGCACGTCATTCCTTGAAATGTGTGCAGCCGAGGCACGCGCGTGTTGCACGTCACCGTAAACCGTGTAACTGTTATGGGCAGCTTCCCCCATGAATTCGCCGGTCGCCTTCGAATAAGTCTCGGGGAGAAGGAGGAAGAGAGAAACGAGCGACCGCCTTCGACCCGGCTTCCCGTAATGCCGGGAAATACTTTTCCCAAGCGTGCGTCCGCGGCAAATCTGTATGACGAATCTATACGCGTTCGCCGCTTATCACCGTGGAATTTATTCTTCCTGGAAACCGGGTCGACTTATTGTTCTCGCGAACTTCGGGGGCCGGCGGGTCAGGTTAAGCGGGTCGTCGGGCACGGGTTCGCGCCGCGCCGGTCGGCCTTCACTCGTCGACGCATAGCTTCCAATTGAATCCATTCACGTCAACGCGACGCGACACTACTGTGTACCTACCCGCGCGACCCGCACAAAATCTATTCCACCCGGCGCGGCGCGGCGGCATTTGATCGGCAAGGTCGCCGAATAACTCGAGGGTTGATTAGCAGACGGAATGCATCGTTGTGTTTCTCACGTGGCAGACGAGACGAGGTCGTCGCTGCAACTAGCTGATCACGAGGAGATTGCATCTGAATTGGAGGATTATTTATTATGTCTCGTAGTCATGTCTCGGGCAGGAAAGAACACACGTTTTCATACTTTGATTTTAATACGTTCACCGTTTAACTTGTCTGCATCAGAAATGTTCTAAAATGCGAGAGGGTGGCTCAACTGCTTGGCCACCATAAAAGAGGGTTGCGACTCAACGATGTAGATACGCATACGGGGTGACTCACCTGACTCCGGCCGCCTCGAAACTTCAATCTTAAAGAGAGACGACTCTTCGAGGGCGCATTGAGCCGGGTAGAAAGTGCACGAGGTCACCTATCGCCTCAATTGTCGTTCGTCGAAAGGTCAACCGTTGGAAAACCAGGCAGGAAGGGACAATTAAACGAGGCCGTTCGCGGAGAGCCACTGTCGGTTAATTAGTACGACCGAGTAATTGCCGTTAATCGCGTCTAATTCGACGTAGAACGTACGCAGAGTTTGCGTGAGCAATTCGCTCTTTTCCTTTTGAAGAAGTTGTCTTGGTGGCGAGAACCCTGCTGCAGTATGGGCATTTTTATCTCGCGACAGGGTCGCGTGCACCACGCACGTAAATGCACACCCGGTACGTGGGGGCTACACGTGTATATGTATGTGCACGCGTGTTGCAGTTGGCAAAAGGAACATCATGCCGGCAGACTTACAGATCAGTGCACTGTTATATTCTTCGCGACTAGACCCCCACGGGAATTGGAATCGACTGGGCCTCGTATATCAGTATCATTTTTCCGACAGAAAATCGATCAGCCGGCTGCCGAGTTCCACGCCGAATCGCAAAATATGCCTGGCATAATTTAGAGCCCTGCACGCGGCGAAGGATTGCCTTTCACGGGCCGAAACCGGTGTTTCTCTCGTTCCTTTAACCCTTCTATTTATTTCGATCGCCGGGGGATGGATGACGGGATGCGCCGCTGCGTACGCGACACGTGCAACTTTTCACTGGCATTGTAATGTCGCGTGTTACTGAAGTGTGTCGTCCGCGGGGAAACATCGCACGGTGTTCTATAACACCGTGCAATCTAGTGTCACCGTACCTCTCAATTAGATTCTGTTTGCGCAACGTTTCCATGCGCGAACTCGAGGAGCATGGAGCTAAAACCAATTTTATTTCGTGTAGGTTCGATACCACGAATTGTATCGCGTTCTATAGAATTTTGTGTTTCACCGTCTTCGCTTGTGATTTTCTTTTAACTCAGAATACTAGTTACTTCACTCTCGAATGGTACTTAGAGTCTTCCGCAACCCCAGGAAAATTCCAAATACATATGAAGTTTCTTTATATCTTTTGAACCTTTAGGAAGATTTAAATATGATAGATCGCATTCTGAGGAACCACCATTTGAGTGTTAAGGATAGTAGAGGAATTTCATAGCTCTCGAAGGTCTCTTACTTAATTCATTGAACTCCCCTTGAAACGAATTCGGCCCAGAAGTAAGTCGTTCCTCCGCCTAACATTTTTCACGAGGGAACCAGCGACTTTGATCCAATTTAATCCACAAGACCCGAGCGCGGCAATTACCGTAGCAGCGCGCGAGTGTTAATTCTGATGTCTGGGGCTGGACGTCTCTATCCTGGCGCCCATCGTGCGAACTCCAGTTAGTCAAACGAAAGAGACGTTCGGGCCCGGTGCCGAAAGTAGTCGGGCCAAGTACTGGTTCTTGAAGTGACATCGGCGGCTCTCTAATTTCCCGAGACGGTGGACTCAATTATCGCGAAAGGTCAATTTCGATGGTCGAGCCTAGTAATTTGACTTTTAACAGTCCCGGGGGAGGGTGATGAGTCATCGCGGCCCAGTTGCATCCGATAAATTGGCCCCGTTAGGTCGTTAGCCGGCTCTCGGTTAGCGTCGCCTAAGTTCCTGACGGCGTACGCTCCGCGCCGGCAAAAAGGAAATCGAAAGAAAAAGGAGGACTGTAAAGAACAGCGAGCTAGTGTCGCTGTTCTCTCTCTCTCCCTTTCTCTGGCTGCGGCGTGACGAGCAAGGTGGATCTGCAGCATGCCACGCCACGCTGAAAGTCGTGACTCTCCCCTTTCTTTCAGTCTGGTACTTCCTCGTTTGTCACAGCAGACCAGCCTCGATGGAAGTCGGTTTAGAATTTATTGTTCCTCTTCCTCTAGCACTCGTTCTCGACGCAAGGACATAATTGCCTTTCCCCGGTTCACAATCGAACAGGTTTCACTGGCGTTTGATTATTATAGCGATTCCCATTCGTTTGACGTCCACGTCGTAGAAAACGCGGTTCTGGAGCCGGTTTTTACGTCTCGTTGAATCTGTATCGAAGCCGACCGACGATCTTTATTATTGTTCCAACTGGTTCACTGTCTCATCGCAAGTTAATCGAAGGCCGAGATCATTTTCTGTATTGTCCGCGACGGAGAATAGTTTTCAAAGTTTATTGAACGGCACACGCGCTGGACACTTCCGTATGATAGTTTTTAATTAGAGTCGAGTTGTTGGAGTTGTCTCAATGTCATTTTGTTGAACGCTCGAAGCGGAGGTTCTTAATGAAAACTTTTACGTAATGTCCATCTCGGTGTGCCGAAACACTCGTAACGCCGTTCTTAATATTCCGTGACGCTTCGGCGATACTCGCGGACATTTATTACGGTGGGACACTCTGCATGGCATATCAATTTTCTTAATTGTACCCGTTCCGCGTATTTCGCGGCTGGGGTCCTACGTTTTCGCAATTTATACATATACGAACGAATCGCAACAATTGCGCTCGGAATTTACGTACCCGCGAATTATGGTAATCAATACAATATTACATCAATTAATTATAACCGGGGCTCGCGGGTTTTTGTCATATGTTGCGCAATTATCTCCGCGCGCATTTCGTGCACACGATTGGAAAGACACCGGTGTAATTAATTGAATAATAGAAAGAAAAAAAAGGAAAAATCATCGGCACAATTTTTGCCATTGATTCGGTACTTTCACGTGTTATTAATGCACGCGACTAACGAGGGAACCGGTCGACGAGAAGCATTTCCGAGCATCGTTTCGATTGCGTAATTTACAGGCAAGATTTTCCACGCTGTTGAATTCATGTCACGGCGAGTCTGCAGACTAACAACGGGTCCCTGTAATTCCTGTCAGAGGGGCGGCGACGCCACCGCCGCTGGATCGAAACGTAAATTCATTACTGCGTTCCATTACGCGAAGACGCTTTATTTTTCGAGTTGGATCGCGATACCTAGTCGTCGTCGATTCCGATCGTTCGGCGACTTCTCCCGCGTGGATCTCCGGCGTTGATCCTTTTTCAATTTCTTTCACCGGTATGGATCGCATCGGTCTCGTTAATCTACGCTTCGCGTGATAGAATTACATGCCCGTGGCGTCGATAATCCTTTACACTTCGCAGTTCACGGGTCCCATCGGTGCTACGGGGAAAATCGTATTTCGATACACAGACGAATCTCTCCAAGTTGTATCCGCGCACACGACTCGTGGGTACCGTACCGTCACCGGATGCGCGTTCCGTGAGTAAAATTGCTAACGATACACGCGTTCCATCACGAACGAGTTACACTCAAGGCAACGAATGCTCACGATTGCGTGTACTCATCGAAATTTGCATATTTCCTTTCAGTGTTCTTGCTGCACCTCGCCTTTACTCTTATCCTATTACTCTCGCCCCTTTGTGCGCCGTATTTCCAATTTCCTCGACACTTTATCTGCCAGCGGTTATTTAATAAGAGACCGTTCCCGATTGGCATTCATTTTCATTGTATATTCTCAATTATCCGCAAGAACGGGTTAACAACAGGTTGGGAAGGTTAATTGATTTCTGTTTTCAACACGATTTTTATATTCGAGAGGATAGTGTGATATATTGTTCTACTATAAATCTACGATGAATGCATAAAATCCACAGTTGTGGGCTTATCGACAGAATTATTTCAACTTGAGAGGTTCTTCGAGCAGAACTTTCCTTTAAGAATTTATAAAGTCTATTTCTACGACAACCCCCGGCCAGGTGAAGTGTTAGCATATTGCCACGAGTGGTTCCACCCTCGCTGCGCGGTATATTTCACTGACCAATTCGTTTCAGTATCACTGGCTTTTAGATACTACACGTTTAATACCGACTGTCGCGCGCAAAGAAAGGGCTCCCGCGATAGTGACTCACGGAGCGTCCAGCCGTGAACGATTCCCCCGAATTAGGGTGGAAATGAGTCGAGAGTAGCGAGACGAGGGAGAACGACTATAAAGGTAGCACACACCTACATGGCGATCCGCGATTCACTTCACGAGTCCTTCGTCTTCCAGGAACACTCCTTCCTTCTTCGGACGTTAATAAAGTCTTCTGTCTCCTCCCGGTGCTCCAAAGCCGGTGAATTTCCATCCCCTGAACCATTCTTCTTCCAGCAAAGCCCTCTTTACCCCTCGGCTCCTCTGCGCTTTCTCGCGGATCTGCTGGCCCCCTCTCTCTCTCTCTCTCTCTCTCTCTCTCGACGATCGTTTTCGATGGTCTGTCTCTCTCGCCCTTTTCTCTTCCTCTCTCTTGCTCTCCGTCGCTCTCGGCGGGCCATCCATTGCGATCATAGATCTGCATCGTCGGCGACGGAGACGGGGTGCGCTGCTCGTAATTACCCCGTCGCTAGTGCACTCTGGAGGCCACTAGTCTACCACACCGATCGGACACTTTCACACCAAGGCACACACAAAGAGGCCCGACGAACCTGAACGCAGAAGACGACGACGAGGACGAGGACGACGACTACGCCGTCGCTCTCTGTAGTACACATAATGCGGGCCATCCCCTAACGGAGATCTATGAGAGAGAATCTTGGTCAATTACCTACTCTATTCGAGCCACGAATCCGCCGCGCACCGGCTGGAAGATTTAAGTGGTTGTTGGGGCTACGGATATCTAAGACGGCACGAAGTTGGATCAACGTTCAGCTCCGGTGAACGTCGCGCCGCGACGCTGACGGATATCGAACGCGTCGGCAATCCGCTCCGTGAAATTTGTGTGCCCGGACTTGCCCGATTGTAAACCGATCTCCGATTCTCGGCTGACGGTTACCGCCATTTCGTGACCAATTTACGGCTAGTTCAACTCCAGTCGGACATACATATTATAGCTATCCTTTGATTAAGCTGCTCTCACTATTCTCAGCAGGAACCAAATCGGAGGAAATGGATTATCTTCTCCGAACTTCGAGGCACGATTTTAACCCTAGTTTGATCTCCGGAAATGGTTATACAAAGTATCCTAACACTTCAATCTCGTATTTTAAAATCTTCAATTACAAATTTTCTTCATTTTTTGGAACTTATTATAACCTTTATTAGATTCGTTGTTTCTAGGATCTCTCTGAGGATTCCCAAATGGCAGCTGGACAATTTAATACACACAATAGAAGACATCTTATCTGCAAAGAGTTAACCTTATCTCATTCTCTTCACGGATAAAATTCTTCCGTAACGTTTCCATCGTCTAATAAAATGTTGGAGGAAAAAATTAGTTGAATTTCATTAACGGTGCTTAAGATTTCAGTCATTTCGAAAGAATGTGCGTGAGGAAAGGTGGTCGGAGGTAGTTAGGAGGGTCATCGAGATTTTCGGGATGAGATGATCTGCCCGAGCAACGGAGTCTGGAGGCTGTAGGAAACGAAAGACAGAACAAAGGGGACGGGAGCGTAGGGACGGGGGAGGGGGGCAGCGCACTTTTACCCGTGATCGTTATACTTCCTGGAACCTTCGCGAAGGTACCAACAAGGAAAGCCCCGGTCGACGGGTTCAAGGCTGCCTGTGTAGGTTCAATGATCCTCGAAGTGGGGTCCAGTCTTCGCGAAGAGTTCAGACACTTGGAGGAGCATTAACTATTTATGGGGGACAGTGCATTGCCCCCGGGAAATATCGCGTGCCGGTGTCATTAGTGGGATACCAAGGGATGTTATCCCCTTCGATAGTTGCGAATAATCGTACGTCGTTTTTTTCTGGTTTCGTGGATCCGATAATTGGTACCCTGTCTCGCAGGACGTCTCGACTAATAACGATTCCAACGGTAGATATACGGCAAACGTTCGCGACGGGATTCGACGATCAAATTTCTTCGACAAAAGGGGGTTCAATCGTGCGACGAACCGTTTATACGGGACGGCACGAGAAAACCTGCGCTGGAAGAGAAAATAATTTTGGTATATCACGGCCGGAGGTACGGTGAATAAAGCGTTTCGACAATGGTCACCGTGGAGCGCTCTCTCTTTCGCTCTCCCTGCATACAGTCCCTACACGAGGTTGTTTGGTAACCAAGGTGCTCCGGGGACTTCGGATCCGAGATACGAAAGGAAGGATTCGAGAGGCGAATGTAGCATCGGCCGTATCATTGTGTTCCTGCAGTCGACTCGGGCCGTCTGCGCGGGTTTACGTGAATCGGTCGCGGGGGTAGACGGAGAAACGGTTACGGAGAGAGGAAGAGAGCCGATTGGCCAGGCAAGACCGGTCGAACAGGTTTCTTGGGTCGAGTAGGCGAAAGCCTCTACTCCGTTAGCCTCTTTCTTTCCTCGCCGCTACGACCGGACTCTCTCGAGAGAGCCTCGGACACCTCCGCTCCCCACGAATACTCGCCGAGGTGAATCGTTGGGAATAATACCGTGCAACGTGACGGAGATGTTTACAGCTGACAATAACGAATCCTAGCCGTATACTAAAACATCGGAAAAATACCTGCGGGACCGTTTTCCGAAGGTCCGAGGGCCCGCGCTATCGATCCTCTCTCCCGATGCCACGTAATGGAGGCCGATCCACACCGGTCAACCATGAAACGTAACCGCCTTATCGCATTAACGTATAACACTCGACGCACGACGTACTCGCCCGTAACTCGGCGACGTTACACTCTCGAGGACCGAAAATTCCTCCGCTCCGACGTCCAAGCGTCTCCTTGTTTTTACCATTTGTAAAACGTCGCCGGCGACTGTACATAGGTACCCCCCGGCTCACCGCAGCATCCACCATGTACAATGTACCTATCTTTCTAAACTTCCCCGACGGGTCGTCGAGGCGTGGCTCCATCTTTTTCGGGAAACCTGCCAAGATCACTGTTTATAAACGTCTTCGGAGGCGACGTTCTTCGAAACCACCGACCGGAAAGAAAACCTTCCTTTTTGACGGACGTTGGCGCGCTGTTTGAGCTGGACTTGCACAGGCTACCGGCTACAACACGTACACGAAATGGTTCGTTCGATGGAAACGTGCTGGTCGTGTAGTTTGGACCCTTTGGCGCACGCGTTATGTGCTTCCCGTGTCTCGCCGGTGGTCATGCGGTAGCTTGCGAGCTTCTACAATATCTTGCCATGACCTAACGCGGGTTTGGGCGCCGCTTTTCCACTGCTGTTGGCCAATCTTGACAACGAGAACCTGGAAGATAATACTTTTTCAGGAGAGCAGCGTTCCGCCCGGTATTTTCGACTAGAGCTTTGTCTCTTTGGTCACCCGTGCTGATTTTGTGCTTGGAAAGATCTTGATACAATATGATAAGAAACCGTTTTATATAGAATGAAGGAAGTAGAAGCAGAATGCTCAGGTGGTTCTTTAACTCTTTCGGTTTATTTTTCTTAAAACGTTTATATCTCTGCATTGTGCAGTTCTGTCTAATAATGTCAGGATAGTCGGATGCCTGTAACCCTTTATTCGCGTCTGCGAGCCTCGAGCAAGAGGAAAAGTACATTTTCTATGCTGATATTGACATTGCAGAGGTCGCAGGATTTTATTTCCTGTTTTATTATATTGTAGGAGAATGTAGTATTTCTGTATTGTATTCTTTCTATTTCTTTCGTGAAAGTATACGTATGCCGAACTTTATTTTCTCGCTTTTCACACAGGAAATTTGTTCCTCTCTTATCGTATTACATAGTTTGATCGTATATTCCTTATTTTGTGTCTATCCGGCTCATCTGACTTCGAAGGTTGCGACTGTCCACTATTTCTCGGAGCGTTTGTTCGTTCCGTTCGGATAGGTACATATGTTGAAACTCTCGGACGAGAACAGTTCTTAGAATCGGATGACAGAAAATCGGTGCGCGGCACGATAGTAAAACTCCGCGATTTCTCGGATCCGACCGAGCAAAACGCTTCTGACTGGGCTGTCCCGGCGGTTTCGAGAGTTTCGTTTACGAAACAGCAATACACTGGAATGGAAAGGACGATCCGGATGCTGGTCGGTGTTTCTGTAAAGACTGTCCTTCCCTCTCGCGTTCTGCACCATTGATCAGGAACGAAGAATATCTGGGAACGATACGATATCCGATCGAATGGCTGCCGGTATCGAGAAACGTGAAATTTACTGGTACGACTGGGCGCGCAGACTCGTTTCGAGCGGAGCTTTAAGCTCGCCTTAACGTTGCGCCACTTGGACGGTGGTCCGACGAGACCTCCCCCGCTCCACCTGGATCACCGGTGTTCTTTCCAGGTATATCTTGCTGTTCCTCTTCTTTCCTCTTGTTTTTTCCAATGAAGTCCGACGCGCGCGCGCGCGAGGCGATCCTCGTTGTTCGCAGTTTACAATTTCTTCGGGATCGTAAGAAGCTCGGAATAAATTTTCGACAGCGTCCACCGTATTTTCCATGGACTGCTCCGTCGTAAAAACAGTCGGTCCGCGGACAAAGTTCAAGAAGGTGGACACCGAAATGCGCCGGCTCCTATCCGGGCCGGTTGCCAGGATTTCTGTTTACAAACGCCAAAAATGACAAAGAGGAACCCCAACGATGGAAAAGTTTCCCTCGCTCTTTTTACTCCCCAGCCCCTTTTCTTTAAGCTCGTTTCTTTCGCACAGAGATTCCACCCATTTCTTTACGAGCCACGTCGCGGGTATCTTATCAATTTTCGCAGCGAACTTTCGCCACGTCGAACGATCCGACGAGAGATCTATGTGTCCTCTTGTCTGGCAGCGCGCGCGCGTCTTGCGCCGCGACTGTCGGCGATATTTATCGCGGAATTTGAATTAAATTGATGCCGGCCAATCGAAACCGGTTAGCGTTTTCATTGGCTAATACTCGCAATACAGTTAGCCGCGTGTCGGCTGCATGGATTGCGCTAAAATAAAATCCGACGACGCGGCGCCCGAACGTGTTTTCGAACGGTCCGCTGCGCTGCGCGTACAAGCTCTGCAACAGCGACGACGGTTCTCTTCGTCGTCGTTTTTCGCCGATCTAGGACGAGCATCCGGATCGATGCGAATGCTCATTAACGCCCTCAATCTCGGAAACCTTCCACTTTCGAAACTTTTCTATGCCCGTCCATCAACGTATTCAAACCATAGAACCGTCGGCCGCGCGAGAAGTCTCGTTTTCGGGGTTTCTTTTTTAGCCCGTTGGCCGTTGCAGCGCGTCGCGCGATAAATTAAGTGTTAATGCAACTTTTGCGTTTCCGCGGGAAGATTCTTATTTGCACGGGCGAACGTAGTTCGGAACTTTCTCCTCGAATTAGTTAGCGGCTTTTACTGAACTTCCTAATATAGCGGTCGCTCTCAGGAGATCCACCAGAGATAGCTCATTGTCTGCCAGGGGTTCTGTGGATTCGCACGTGACGATTTATACGTTACACGAGCCCGCGATCGCGAGTATCGCTGAGGACCGAGTCGACACCGTGGAATCTCCAATTAGTCGTATTTAGAGCGGTGTACCGAGGGGACTGTCGAGTTTGTTGTGAAGTCATCTCTTAAATTGTCACCAAATATCTAAATCTTCGGGTAAAGATCTTCACTGTTTTCCAAATGTGGCTGAGCTGAAGGAAAAATATTTTTTAAACAAATGCGAGTTGCTAAGAATTATCCATTCCTCTGAAGGCGCACACCTTTTCAATATTCCACGGACTCAGGGCATTCGAAAATTCCACAAATATGACTTTTGGAGTTCAGAGATACCAGTCATCCTCTCACCGGTTCAATCTTTCGTCTCTTTTCATCTCCGGACGACCTTAGCGACCACGTCACGTCACGCCACCATGAGACGGTTTCGTGCGTAGAATCTTCCGTTTATTATTCGGTCCACGACTGGTCCTTCTCGAAGAACTCTAAGAGACGAACGCGACGAGTCTATTACGCAGAAAATCTCCCTAGGAATCGTTTTCAACTTGGTCCTAGGAACACCTCGGGGAGTCTTCATACTTTGACGTGCTCACAAAATCGAATTCTTTCCGGTTGAACGTTCTCTCGCGATCTTGTACCCTTAACCCTCATCCATCCCTCGTGTCAATTTGACACAGTTTTCCCGAAATTAGTTTTCTTGTTCTGTCATTTGTAGGTAAGTTTGGCCGAAACTTCGTGGCTTTTATTTTTTTAATGAGAAACCCGTAACCGGAAAACCCAAGATGTAACTGTTAACTCATCAATTTGAATAAAAACCATCGAAAAATGACTGTGTATGTACCTTGTTATTTTATCGATTTTTTATCACTGTGTCAATTTGACACCGAGGGACAGATTCAGTTCGTGAAATGAGGGACGGATGAGGGTTAAAATCTAATCCTGACGCATGTGCTATAAACAAATTGAAAAAATTGTTTGCACTGCAACATGCTGGTACAAAACTGTGAAGATGTTAGTAGAATTCACGAACTGTTTTCGACTCGTTGCAACAATTAGAAGAGAAAATACATTTTTATTTAATGTCTGTCATCTAATTGAGTTAAACAATTTTTATTTAGCATAATAAACCGCAGTCTACTCGTGCGCTTGTCAGTTTCGTCAGAAAGAATTTAGTTTTCGGTGGTCGTGGAGTCCTCGAAGGAACGGTGGGAACGAAGGGAGCCACGAAATACCGGAAATCGGTTGGCCATTGTGAATCCATGCAACAATTTCATGTATCCGCGTTACCTCGCACGCACGCACGCACACTCGGGCACGCACGCGTGCGAGATCCGCGTGAGGGATGAAATTTCAGTTGGCACGGTTGCTATCGTCCCACCGCTGTCCCACTACGAACTCCGTTACAATATTTCTCGTCAAACAGCCGTTCATTCTCCTCGGAAGTTACTGGGACATGTTACTCAACGGAGAAACTATTGTATGTCTGATACAGTTAATCGGAAGAGCTAGGAAATTTCATACTCCTCTGCTTCGTTTTTTTTATACGGATCCTGAGACACAGGCAATCTAACCCCGTCGCATTCCGTGAACTTTTTATTACGGACTGCGAGCCGCTCGAACAAATTGCGTCTCCTGGAAATTGAAAACGTAGATTTTCCAGGCGGAAGGTACAATATGTTTCTCTCTTATAAATTCACTTACTTTCTTCTTCACGGTTACTGTAAAATTCTTGATTTCTCCTTGGCTGCACTGCAATTCAGCGTACTGAACCAAAATATGAAACTCTGATAGAAAAATTAGTGGGAAGTTATATTTCTGTACAAATATTTTGAGGAACGTACAAGGTCAACACAAGCCCTATTTGAAATATTTGAACTTTGAAATATAGCATGAATAATGTGCGTACCGTTGATCGCAGGAAAATTCACTAGATTTTATAAACGATTGGTCGAAAAGGCAATTTTTGAGTTTCCGATTAAACGGTTCTTGCATACTTGTTTTGTGGTCGGTTGAAGGATTATTTCGAACAAACTCGGACTCGGAATACAAGATTGCGGGGCGATGATCTTTGCGAGATGCAGAAGTGGTCTCCAGAGCTGGGACACGGATAGATTCCAGATAGCAGGTCGCCTCGCGTCGTCAGCATTTGTATTCCCCGGACGATCTCACAATTTCTACCTGACAAATTTTCGAGCCAGTCTCGAGATTGTCCGTTTCCGAATTGGCTCGAAAGCGAAGATGCACCGAGAGGAAAATGATCGTTAGGGGTGCAAGTTCGACGTTCAGCGTCGCGGCGACGTCGACGATCCTTCGAACGACCTCGTTGCATGCAAATGAATCGCGGGGGTCAGGACGATATTCAGTCGCCGCTGAATGGGAAGTCGAAGATTCGATCAGGATGCGCGAACGTTCCTCACGCATCTGTTGAATTATAATATTCGACAGAAATCGTCTCTCAAATATGCCGATCATATTATAATAGCCTTTTCCCATCGCGTGTTCACGATTATGGCCGTTCTCGGATGCGGTTTGAAAAACTCGAGCGATTCGTAGAGGATCAGGCTACACAATTTTGTTCTCCGAAATTATTTTCGTCATGAATGAAACAGATTTCAAAGAAGTTACGCAGTAATTTTTTGTCAGTATTTCTTCAGGTTCTGCAGGTGTGTAAATTTTATAAAGAATAAATCTCGCGTAGGAAAGAGGCACGAAAGATTATGATTAAAAAGAAATTAGTGTCAAGGGTGGGAAACAGAAATGTGTTTCCGTAATTGTATGGTTTGGGTCGTGGCTGAACACACGTTTTATAACAATGTATAATCTGGCGTAACAACGAACGATTGAAAACACCTGCGGAAACAGTTTCTCCACCTGCCAAAGGTGCACGAAAGAATGGATGTTCGTTGTCACGCTTGGGTCGCTTCTGCAACTTCCCACGATCGGAAACTACGCTTCAGACGGTGTCCCAGTTTCCAATCGAACGCTAGCAGGTTTAGAGACTGTCCTGATTATAAGCTCCATTATCATAACTTACTACGGCACGATGGAAATACAGAGCAAAAACTTCCTCCAAGCGAAATTATCAGAATTTGTACCGTGCAGTAATGCATGCTTCCGATATACATACATATTATAGGAGCATCCGGAAGCAAGACCAGACTCGGATAGAAATTTTAATAGAAAGTAGTAGACTGCGGATTTTTATGCAAAATAAAATGTTTCCAATTCGATTGTAAGTCATGGAAGCTGGATAACAATGTGTTTCTTTTTTCAATCATTTCTACATGTCTAAAATAACGTAATTACTTTTTTAAATTCATCTAATGTTTTTACATTTTCGTTTTTCACTCATCCATTTCTGTTATAAATGCATAAAATCCGCAGTCTAGAAATTAGTAGCATGACTTTTTACTTATTGTGGATGGTAAAATATTTCTGAATGAAGTTTTTATTTGTCCTCGATTCTTGTAAACACTTCTGTCAATTACGTTTTGCCTCGATCACTAGCCAGAGAGGCACAGTCCAGGAATGACTAACTGTTTCTTTCCTCGAGCTCGCTGGACTCTGAATGAGTTAGAAAATAGACTGAGAAACACACGTAAAAAGTTTCCTCAGTAAACTATAGAGCACGCTAACCGGTGGGGATGGAACTTGACTAACAACTAGCCACAGAAACAGCTAACCTAACAACTCAATTCTCAGATTTCTATGGACTTTTTCTGTATTATGAATTCCTAGTTCTCTCTCTCAGATAAACTTCACAATTTGATTGAGTTTAATCACTAGCGAATAAATAGCCAAGAATATAAAGTTTTTCTATTAATTCCGAGCATTTCTAGAACAATCCTTTACAGAGAATAGTCTATCTGGTTTTTTGCGTTCTTATAAAGAGCCGAACAGCACAGTCCATCCGCTATCCGTGTCAGCCGCGCAAACATAAATTTGCATGTAGCCCCGCAGCTTAGCGGCAAAATATCGTTGCCCAAATACTGCCGCGAACGATTAATATCCCGCAGGTTCGGACTACATTAACGTGGGCAGCGCCCGGGAGGTTTGAAATCCGCAAACGTCCGCCGATAGCCAATCGAGGCTCGATTGCAGGGAAACGGGATCGAGGGCGGGCGGGCGCGTGCAAAAACACAGCCGCGAAATTAATCGAGGCTATGTAGGGGGCAATCGAAATGCAGCGGCAATTGAACGGTATGGGGAAGTCCGAGGCCCGTTATTATTTCGACAGTGCCTAGTGTTACAGCGTTCCGCGGGATTCGAGGAGCTGCGTGGACTCCGCAGATAGGTGTGATCGAAATGAAACCGGACTCGATCGGTATAAGAAGTTCGACGTTTTTCTGATCACTTCTTTGTACTCTTGCATATCGGTTTGTCAAATTTCATCGCGAAGTAAAAGCCTCAACATGTGAATCTCCATGAAAATAAAATTGTTTGCACTAATTGCAAGAACAAATGAATCAAATAGGAACTTATTTCTTTATTTAGTTCTCTTTTTATTGAGTCGTAATAAATGTGTTGATATTCTTTAATTTTTTTAACCTGCCACTATATTTGAAATTACACTCGCTCATTTTTTAGTTTTTTCGAGTTTTTCGATGATACCCAAGTGAAACACGCCGATTTTAATGAAATTTATACAGGATATAGTTTGTTGAAAAATATTAACGTTTCCCAACGAGAAATTCATGCTTGAGGATTTGCTCGGCGACCACTGTGCGTCACTAGCAAACTGACAGAGTTCGGTTTCGTTTTGTGGACAGTTCGTACAGCGGTGGTCAGGGCTGGGAAAAAGCTGATCCGCGAGGGGACCTGTTAGCAAGGTTTCTCCTACGTGCCGACAACGTCTGACGGGGCAAACGAGCGTCACGCTCTGCGATTTGTAACTTGACAAACTCTCACGATCATGCCGAGGGTAAGCGACTCTCGGAACGCGACACAGGTCCGCGAACGTTGGTCGGGCCGCGGGTTTTCTTGCTCGGAGTGTACGCACGCCACGGTACCGTTCGTTCCTTGTATTCGAGCTCGTCCCCGGTTGCCGTAGCGGGAACTGCGAGAAAGTGTTTCCTTTCGTTAAGTTGTTTTCCACGCTTCGAGAATAATCCCGCAACGCCGACTCGTCGCCTAACGGCTGGAACAATGACGAACAGAGGAAACGAGGAAAATGGGAGAATCGGGCTTCAATACTTGTGCGTCGGTCGTCACGGATTATTATTATAATATATCCTTGTTAGTATAGCATTATTGTAACCGTGTGTCTGTTTCTGTCGACGCCGCGATTGCAACAATTGCCGGAGAATGGAGGCCGTGATAGGTGGATGCGTTGCAAACTACTTATTGTACCAGAAACGTGTAACGGGTCCGCGGGCTGTTTCGCGATATGGGAACGCGCCGTGTAGGCTTGTAAACGAACTTGGGAACAATTTATCGTTGGAACTTCTCTTGTTACGCATTCTTGCCAGGAACCGTCCAACTGTTTCCAAGTAATCCGTGTAATGTACTTATTTGGAGTAAATCATTCGTTTAAAGCAGGCATGTCAAATACGCGGCCCGCCGACGAGTAGTCTGCGGCCCGGCCAAAAACTTTGAAATTGTTGATGACAATTTATAGGTTTCACACTCCAAATTGCAAGTCAATTTCACCTTTCTGTAAATCAATTTCACCTTTCTGTAAATCAATTTCACCTTTCTATAAATCAATTTCACCCATTAAGAATATCTAAAATTAATTATTTATTTATTTCGATTAAATTATATATTTATTTAGACACACGTGAACGGTGTCATTACTGCGAGGGAAGACTCAATATGTACTCGATATGCTTAGTAGCACACAGTGCGAACCACTATTTTCAACGTTAAAAAATAATAAAAGTGCAGAAAGGTCAAGATGAACAGACCAGCGCGTACAATTAATTTCAAAATTAATTACAGTTCAACAAATTTAACCAAATTTGAGAATTTGATTACTGACAAACATTGCCACGTTTCTTCGAAACTAGTTTTACTCAAATAAAGTAAACTGGAAAAAACCAGCTTGTGTACGTATGTTATATTGTATGTGTAACAGCAATGTTAATAAAAAAAATGTGTTTCTTGCGGCTCTCGAATTAATTTATACATAAAACTTAATGAGGCCCTCGGTGGTAAAAGAGTTGGACATGCCTGGTTTAAAGAGATCTTCTGGTCTAAAGTACCACGTACCACCACCGGTCAAAATGACTAGTTTCAGATTTTTTATTTTACAAGTATTGAAATAATAAAAATGATTTCATTAGAAATTATCATTACAATAGGACCCGCACGAACTCTGGATAAAATCAATCTTGTCATTTTTATAAGGGAACATGTAAATACCAGTTACGTTAAAAGGCTTGGCAGGTTTCGCGTTAATGAAGTTTTAAAAAGAAATTGATAGTGGGTACCCGGTTATTGACACAAGGGTGAAGATCGTGTTTGAAAAATTTCTACCCTGGCACACGAAAGACTAATTGTTATGTACCGATCAATAAACCTTTCTTAGGTCTCGTACAATGCAAAAAGATAAGAGATTAACCACCGCGATAAATTCTTACATTTCCGACCTCGTGCCATTCAATAAACTGCCCCGATTTCGCGGGGCTAAGCAGCCGCTGACCTGCTCAGCGATCGCGTAGCACGGTTACGTGCGAAATTTCGAAATTATTAATGCACTTTTGCGAAATCGCGGGACGGCGAGTTTCGTACCAACGAAACGCTAGATCTCGCATGTTTGATTATTCCCGTTTAGGCGTTCATTACCATTAGCTGTCGAGCGATTCGGTGTACGTGTTTCGCGCATAGAGAAAACGACTGCGAATGCCTCGACCGGTCGAATTCCACGTGCGTGGAATGCGCGAATGCAGACGCACGGCCGTGCCGAAGGTGGATTGCATTTTCTGGAGTCGATACGGTTAAGAAATATTTCTGGGACGTACAAGGAAAACCGGAACGGTCGAATCGATGAATACGGCGATTTTTTCGCTATCTCGCTCTCTTCGGCTCTGTTTCCCCGCGCAATTCTTGACCGGCCGGGCCGCGGTCCAGAGTCTGCCGATGTGCAGCAAAGGAGCGCATTCTTCTGCACGTGACGAGAAAATATTATCTCGCCTCGAACAACCGACGGCGCACACATGTGTGCATCGCCGTTGCAGCCGGCGGGAACGTCCTGCATGCGTCCCGTTTTGTGAGAAAACTCTGCCAGAACGAGATTGCGAGAGGTTTACGCGCTCATCCGTCTACCCGATACAGTAGTGCTCACTTACGTTTGCAAAGTTCCGTACCTCGAAGCAAATTCTTGCGTTTCTGAATTGACAAATGTTTACAGATTACACGAAATGTAAAAGAACAGCGGTCTTCATTTCTTTTACCATGGTACACTTCACCAAAAGATTTGAAAAATCATACACAATACTTATAACTGTGTACCTAAACTTCAACGCTGCATTTCTTCGATTCTTTTTAAAGGCTTTTTATTTCCTGCAACCCGGATTTTCAATTTAAAAACCTGAATTAATTGCAATTTGTGTATGTGGGTATTTGACATGTGTTCAATTTTTCTCAGAATGGCCCATCGCCAGGTTCACAGGCTGTTTAATTTGGTCCAGGAGCATTTTTGTCCATCTTATCCGTCCAGGCCCAAAGCGAGCACTACTGCATTTTTCTGGAAACGCATAATTCGCGCACGTACGCGGGATTTGATCGAATATGAATTAGGACCGTGGGGGCCGCGAACGACGATACACGGAAACATCCGTGCGAAGGTTTCGTGCCTGCATTCCGTATCGCGGAAGTTACGATAACGAGTTTCGAAATTGAAATCAACTTCGTTGCTTTATCTTTCAATTAATGCCGTTTCTAGACCGTTACCTTGATTTCACTTCGCGCTGGGATTCGAGCCACGTCGGGAACAATGCCGTTCCATTTCGAGACTTTTTTAATCGATCCCGACGAATGGAATAAATTATGAGGTCGATGATCGGCGCCCGGTTTTTCTTCATGGTGGTTTGTTAATTAAGGACGATGGGATTCCTCTTGATGCGCGAATAATTCATACACTTTGTCCGGAGTAATCGGATTAATTGAATTCATCCGCGGGCAAACCTCTTAAAATTACGAATTATTGGAAGTGGGAATAACGGGTAAATGCGCGTACCAAGTGCATAAGTGCGTTACGGTAGTTATATAAAATATTGTCTAAAGAAGAACCAAACATTTTTACGTTAAACATGTACCAAAGTTCCAAGAAATCTTTTTGAAACCTGGTCAAAAGATCGTGCCATTAAATTAATTCCCGAAGAAGTTCAATGAAAAGGAGTGTTCGATTTATATTATTTCCGGCAGTTATGTGAAATACCAAGGATTCTAAAATTGGAGGATTTTTCATCGGAACGTGGTGTATAAGTTTGACCCGACATGTCTTTCTCGTAAAAATACGATCGAAGTTGGATAACATCTGCACAAACAATGTCGCGATAAGCAAATTAAACGACGAGCACGGGCAGCGCTCCCAGCGAAATAAGTTACGAGGATTGTGATCGCGCTCGTTTGCAACTTTCCGACAGGGCGTCTCTCTGAAAATTTGTATATAAAATCCCGAATGCGTGGAAGGGTCGTATTTCTCCGGCCCCAATATTTGGAATTCAATGAAGCTCGAACTTTCGCAGTACGTTCGAACACACCAATTTCCAAGGAAACCAATTCGTTGCAGGCAAACAAACTCGCCACGGTGGAAAAAGCGAAAACGCTGAAAATAGGGGAAGTTTCGAAACTTGTTTTGCAAAGTTCCCGAGAAAGGAAAGGCTAAGGCGAAGCATAAAAAGATGAGAAGTCGCTGAACAATCCCGGGAACGACTTTGAAAAAATTGATTCACGGAAAAACGCGTTCGAAGCGAAAGCGTCGACTCCAGGAGGCTTTGCGTTTCCGGCACGCGAGAGCAGTTTATGTCAAAGTGGTTAGTTTTCTATTACAATCTTATGCTTTTCCCGTATGCTCGGGGAACGAGCTCGAGGCGCGTGAAATTTGCGAATTTTCGGTGAAGTCAGGAAGTATGAATTCGGTATTTTATAAAGCTGATAGGAATATACTTCGCGTATGTTCAAAGAAATAAATTTATCGAATAGCTTTCCTGTAATGTAACTTTCCAGTCTTGATCAATTTTTATTTAAAATGTGTCTTCTGTCATCTTTGGTAGAAATCGTGTTTAAAACAGTTGTTGAGATGTGCTCGTGGTCGATTAGTAAATCGTTCGAGCTTCTCGTAACTTGCACGTTGTGTGCCGACTAAGTCCACTAAACTCTCGAAGGACCACTCCCCTCGTAGGGAAGAACGAGATTGCGATATGTCACAACAATGCTTTATTGGTTCTATCAAAGCGAGAATCTCGACTGCCGCTATAAACTTGGAAAAGTCTAAAGAACGATACTACTAGTTCGACTAGTTCGAGAGGGCATCCTTTCCCTCTCCTTTACAATTTTCGCAAAGTGGGGGTATTCCGCGGAAAAAGGGGCGAGTCACGAGATGAACGTCTTCATTTTTTTTGTTTTTAGTAAAGGTACAAGCGGACGAGTCATTTTATTAACACTAAACCTAACGAGCCTTAAAAGTAACTGGTAGGTATGTACATGTTCGTTTATAAAAACGACAAGATTGATTTTATTTAGACTTTTTACGGCGAAAATGAATACATACGAAATGATTGTATAGATATCTTACGAATTCATTCTTGTTACATATTTCAATAATCGTAAAACAAAAAATCTGAAACCGGTCATTTTGACCGGTGTTGGTAGGTTCATTGTTAATATTTTTTTGCGATGTCGTTAACTCCGTCGCATTTGCCCAACGCTTACATAATTCTTCCATGATTCATACTTACAGTTCAGAATTTTTATTGGCCATTTGCATCTTCGTTAATCATCGAACTTTTCCGGTGCACAGTAGCCACCAAGCAACTTCGCGAAGCAAGCCGAGCAAGGTCTGCCGGGTGAGGCAATCGTCTTTCGTGAAAGATCTCGACTGAGTCACCTCCTGAAACCAGAATCCTCGCGAAGTGCCGGCGTTACCTCCAGTATATCGATGCCGCGTGACTCACCGGTCCATTAAGCGAATATGCAATAAGTATTAACCTTTCAGACACGAGCATCGTTCTGTCTACGTGACAATTGTTTGTAATAATCGCGGCGTGGCGAGTGTGCACGCGTCAGCCAGCGTGCTCGGTGTGCAGCGATCACGTGACGGGTCGATACTAGTCACAGGCAACTTGTTCCTCGTAATCGGCGAACAGAAATCGATACTCACGGTTTGACCTATTTCCACGGCTATTGTCTCCCGATTCTTTTCCGTGTCGCGCGTGCGTTCGCCGTCGCGTCGCGTTGATTCTCCGGCCGATCGGATCGACCGGGACGCGAAAGATCTGTTAATGATTATCCGGAGGTATATCTAGAGCACGAGGATCAAGTTGGTCGGTAGCCCGGGCACACGGTCGGTGTCCTCTCTTTCTACTTTCATCGATGCTTCCTGGCTCATCTCGAATTAGTAATCTACTTTCTAATATCTCGCGCCTTGGTCGTCGCGACTCTCTTCGCCCGGTTCGAAGGAGAGCACAGCTAATGTGCGCGCAGCATAGATCGTAATTAGAGACTCCGTCGCGGATAACATTTCCAGTCGTGGATCGCCTCCCAGGCTCACGTAACTCGAAGCAACGACGATTTTTCAACGGAATAACGCCGTTCTGTCCCAGGATTATAGGGATCTCGAAAATCGAGGCGGAAGATCGACGTCCCGCTGATCCGAACGCTAACGCCGCGAGGCGAATCGCTCCCGAGCGGGTTTTTCGCTCGTTCATCTGGAACGCGTCCTTTCTTTCACCGGAAGATCGTTACTACGGCTCCCAACTCGGCCCAGGCACGAACCCGGCTCCTCGCGAATCCCGTTTCGCAATGCGATCGCGTCCGTTCGCATAGCGCAGAACTACGTCGCGTTCAAGACACGTTGCTGCAGAAGGGACACAGATGGACGCTATTGCGCATCAGAGAAATGCTCCTACATAGTGATTTGACTCGGTCTCCTTCCACGTTTCGCGCAACTAATGTGATACATGAAAATTCTGCTCTTAATTTAGCTTTGGAATTCTATCAGTAATTTAGGACTTCAATGCATAGTTGAATTGAAATTCGTGACGTAATTTATTGTCTTTCTTGGCCTTATTTCTCGTAACGAGCCGCCACCAGGAATCGTTCTTGCCTTAAAACTTTTCCCGGATGTTGAGTTTTCCGTTTCCTCTCCTCTTCTCACAGTTCATGAAGTATAACAATATAGGCTGCCACTGTGGTACAAGTATTCATGTCTTTACCGTCACCCCTTCTTCACAACAACTGACGCTGAATACAAATATGCGGGACGCTGCAGCATTACAGAAGTTTGTTAGACGACCACGTTCTCAGTGCGGTGAAAAATCTAGACCTGCAACCTTGCCGCTACTATCCACGACTATATTGCGGAACTCCGGGCAAGCTCATATCTTAGATGAAGAATTTGACGGTACAAAAATTGAGTGAAATATTCCTCTCTTCACATACTTGCCGTAATACTTCTAGCTTATTCTTTGTATAGCAATATCAGTACCCTACAGTTATTTGTGAGGTCATAAATTAATCCCACTTAACTTTTAAAGAAATTGGATTTTTATTTACCGATCAATAAGAATAAAAGTTCAGCTACAGCTTCTATCAACTAAAACGTCAGGACTTCAATGTTTCACTGATTCTTATGTAGAAATATTGGTCAAGTTCCGCGTAACTAGGTCAGGGTCAATAACGATCGTTCATCAAAATGAATCTCGTGCGAGGTTTCGGATAAACAATTCCATCTGGAAACGAATATCGATCAATTTTCCTGACATTGCGGTTGAAAGGGACGGCCAATAGGGCCAAACACGTCGCGTAAGCTTTAATCCACCGTCAAATACGTTCATTTGCTAACATGGCCGGCTCCAGCTCGGTCTGCTCCGGCTGTTGATCTACTGAAATTACAGTATTTCTACAGCCGCGGAACAATACGGTTTCTTGTTTCGCGGGTGTCGCGCGGGAGTGCCAGAAAGAATAAGTGCCGGTATAGAACGGTTCAGAAAACCAGAATCGCGCGCTACGTCCCGGACAAAAGAGCATGCAACAGGTCAGCGAGCCGGTGCAGACATCTCTGACTACCGGCTGCACGGGACCGCGAGCGGGTGAGAAAGAGAAAGAACACGGTTAGAGAACCGACGCGACGGGAGAATCGCGGGGGAGGACGAGAAACGGATTCGACATTGATGTAAGAACCGAACGTATTGCTTTCTTCTTACGTCGTTCGCCGTTTTTATCGCGCGTCGAAGTGCCCTAGTCTCGGATTTGATACAACGCCCGATGTAACATTGCCATTTCGCGCAGATAAAAAGGGCATCAGCTGGTCTACATCAAATCCGTCGGCAGTCGAGAATAACTGTTCGCAGTTATCGAACATTTGCGATCTGTGATCTTCTGGGATTTACAAGGTATCTCACTAATTGTAAACGTACGTGTCCATTTGAGAGTTTCTGTCGATAGTTGCTCTCGAGAGCACTCGCAATTTGCGTGTTCATTTGAGAGTGCTTCAGAAACTTTTTGTTCTCGGAGATTGGCGTGAGAGTCAACTCTCGGAGAGTCCTCTCAGGTATGTGGCTACTTGAATATCGTGCGTGTATGTGTATTTGAAGACGATACAAAATATGAAAATAGTTACGCTTCAAGAATATTTAATCTTGAGGTAACATTTGCAAATATTCTTGAATAGTTTGTATTGGTTTGGCAAGAAAGTCATTTCGGTAGTTTAAGGTGAAATAAAAACTTCTTCAAGCAATGAACTTTAATCGATCAAATATTCTCCATTTTGTTCGATGATCTTCTGCCATCTTTCTGGTAGCTTGATAAAGTTATTGGCTATTTTCATAAAGCTGCTACAGCTACATATTTTTCTTTAGTTTAAGCATTTCCGATCTCAACTGAGATCTATTTCTGCTGCACTGAAGTAAATTACAGTATATACATATTCATACAAACATAGTTTACATTAAATCAAATTAAATTCGTAGTTTACAGTTTTTTTAGAAATTAAAAATACAGCTACATAATGAATAACAAAATTGGGTTTCATTTCACCGTAAAATACCGAAATTACTTTCTTGCCAGCACTCTCAGCTATACTAATGGCGTTGGTATAGCTGACAGTTGCTCGTCGAGAAAAAGTTTCTCAACACCGTGTACTCGCGATATGTAATTTTATTCTCAGAAGGACCTTAACGCTTCGACGCAGATTAATATCCCCGATCCGCGCGATCAACGTCGTTCTTTCCAGCCGCGTGCGGAATTTTCGGTCCGCGTCGGCGAAATCGCGCACGCATCGCGGAAACACGCGCGCCAGCGTTAATTGGCCTGCATAACGGGTCACAGGCTTTATCTTTTTTCATTGTTGGCGCTTTGATGTTTCCGGGGAGCGAGCAACGAATTTGAATCTAAATAAAGCGAACGGAACAAAAGATATCGGCGACATACATAAATTCGCCGGCGAGAATGTTGCCGATACCGGATTTAATTGCGATTCGAGTGCATTTATCTCCGGTGACAATTGCTTTTCCGTTTGGCGTTAGAACCGGTGAAATTGGTTGGAGAGTTCAACCGTTATCTTCGGAATTAGGCTTTCCATTCGTAATTTATGGTGCTCGGGGTTTTGTGTTTTTCTGTCCGCGTGGAAGTATCGGTTCACTATTTTTACGGCTTTCGAAAACAATGGGGGTCATTTGTATTGGAGTGGTGAACACAATTGCGCGTACATATACTTAGGAGAACGTCATCGGCAGAAAAATTGCATTGTTTTTTATGCTCGCATTTTGTGTATTGAAAAGGGAAGAGCTGGATGATAATTCGACTGTCGGTATTAAATCAATTCATGTTTTTCCGGTACAGAAATCAGAATTAAGAAGGCTCGTTTCCCGATAAAATTGAGTCATCTCTCGCGTGCAGGAACGTCGAGCGCCGATACTTTCTCCAATTTCTTCGAGTTCAATGTACCGTTCGTTGAACAGTATGAATGAAAAAAAGGATTCGTTACTTGGAGGCCAAGCGAGCCGAAGGGGAGCGCAACGTTAAATGACGAGAATGAAACGTAGTGATTTCAGTCGGTCGGCACACGGTGCAGGTTCTCTTTGTTCGTTGTTACACCTGACAACGAGGATGCAACAACCGTGACGGCATCAAGGTTATACTGCGGTTCAACGCACTTCCTGTCGACAGATCTTTCTCCACCATGGGATAGACGCGGGCCCCTTTTCGAAACCACGTGCCCATCGTGCATCTTCGATTCTCGACGTAACTTAATTGCATCAAGATCCGCAGTTTATTGACTAAACTGTGCATTCTGTGTTCAACAATGTTCACGCAGATATACACTTCTAGTCGGCTAATTTCTGAAAATTATAATCGAATAGAATTTTCCTATTCGTTTTCAAGAGAGCTGAACATTCTACTTTATCAAGTGCTTTATCGATTATCAGATAAAATATACTGAAAGTGCTGCAATGCGTAAGATATGGTTCCAAAACGACTCACAAATGGTAAAGTACAGTTTCGCTGTATTTTGTAGTCCTTGAAATATCCGAAGCAATAAAAATCGATTTCCGTAATAATAAATGATCAGCAGTAAAAATCACGCTTCGGAACACATTTCAGACTGCAATTCACAATTTCGTGTGCAAAGGCTCGCGGAATTACGGCGACGATGCATTACCCTGCAGACAGTCGAAGAAACGTAGGAATCCATAAATTCCGTCGCGATTGCTTAGCATTTCCAGTTTCAGGGGCCGCCGGCGCGACGGCGTTCCACGAAAATTAGCAAATCAGCCGTTCAATTGGCCCGACATCCCCGAGTAAGATGGAGTGCCCGCGTCTCTGTATCGGTCTGTCCATGCCGGTAACTGCAGCCGGTGTATAACGGTGCACCGTAAGACAGACGCCGTTAGAGTTTCGCCGGCAAGAAGAATCTAGGAGCATCGTGATCCGTTATCGCGATGATTTTGCCTGCGCCTCTCTCGTTCTTGTGACCGTGTTACGAGTTTACGAGCCTCGGAGCCGGCTGGCTGGATTCCGACACGCGGATCACCGCGGCGCGCGGCGGCACAGCTCTACGAAACGAAACCGCTCCGGTTGTAAAATCTGCCCGTATTCCGCGTTCGTTTTGTTTTTTACTGGTCCGAGCACGGTACATACGTGCAAATGAGCGCGGTCAGTGAATAAAGGCTGCACTCGAAACGGCGTTAAATCATGTCAGTCCGAGTCCCTTTTTTTCGGCCGTCTTCTCGAACGCGGAAACGTTACGTTCGGTCGTTATGTTCCGCCGAAACCGAGAAAATATCGGGTCGCCCGGGAAGTTCTGCGTATTGTTCATCCAAACAATTTTTATCGTAATATTTGGTTAGTGGTGCGTGTGTCACAGTGGTCTGGGCGGTCTATCTCCTTCATGAAGATTTTAACAGTACATTTGGAATTTGTAGAGAGACCGCTAAACGTTGATTAACTTGTGAAAACGTTGATTTCTTTTGAAATTTCTTTACAAGATCCTTGGTTGTAATAATGAAAATTGTATTAAAATAGTTTAATATTAAATTAAAATAAAAGAATGTATTTTAAACACGCGTCATTCGTGGAAGACCCGCAGTCAAACTTACAATTACATAGTATAGTACTAATTGTGAAATTGTTTAGCAACTTTTTCGCACGGGAGCGTCGTTTCATCGAGAAACGAGCGGGAAGCGGGGATTTTGGGTTTCATTGAAGCGACCACGACGGTGGGAGTTGGCCTAACAGCGAGGATGGCCCGCGCGCCGCGTCAAACACGCCGCGATGGGCTCGCCGGGGCATGTATACACCGGAGCATTAATATTTATAACGACGCGCGACTCTTTCGCATTCCGTGGGCGAGCAGAACGTCCTGGCGTGCGTGACTTTCGCAGCCAAACTACGTTTCGTTCGTCGGACAGCCCTTTTGCATTTTTAATGAGCCATCATTCCGCTACCGCTGTCCGCACCGCCCCCGCCTCGGATCCGCGAGCGTCTGCGCCGGGCTCTTTTCCCCGTGTCATCGTATCCTCCGCGCGAATACCGTTGTCACTGCGGAATTCATGGGTGACGATTGCATAACGTCGGAGATAATGGGACATCCTTTCGCACGAGACATCCACCAGTTACCGAATGGTTCCCGCGACGTTCACGCGAGTTTTATATCCACCGCCGTCGTCCCAGTTCGCCATTTTACGGCGACGCATGCATTTTTCAAACCTTAAACAGTGGATCGGTTAGGGGGTCTTGGGAATGCAGTTAACCTCTTCCGCCCGGAAAGGCTCGAGGTTGTAGCACAACAAAACAAAAGATGCTGGCACTCAGTCAAGATTTATAATGTTAATCATTGAACTAACAATAAGTAAAAGTTTTATGAAACGCAATAAAATTATATTACAGCTATTTTATTATGTACTGACGATTAAATCCTCGTCACGTGGCGTTAAACCAAACAGGCAAATATTGGCTCTCACCGTTTTCGCATAAAATGGCTGCAATACTGCGATAATGGTTCCGCAGCGGAAAAACTTTGAATTTCTGAATTTCCAGTGCGTTCGCAATTAATCACCGTAAAGGGAGCAAGCAATTATTTGCTTATCTGGTACGGGGCTCCGTGGCAAGTAAAGCTCGCGTCGTCATCAATTTCTTTTTCCGGTCTCGTTTTTCAAGTGTGAATGTTCTTGGATCCGGCGGGGCTGTTACTTGCCAGGGTTGTTGGCTCCCGGTGGTTCGGCGAAACAACTAAAACGGTTAAAATTCGTTCGAACCTGTGCCGGCGGGCACTGTGTTCTCCGGTTTGCACGAAGACCGATCGCCGTCCGGACCTCGCGAGCATCCTCGAATATCTGATTCCATTTAAATGCCGACGCTCGCGCGGGCTAACTGTTTTCACTGGAAGCAAGCGTTTCAGGTAAATTACGATTCGTTAGAGGAAAGTGGTTCCGCGCGATGGATGTATAATTAAGGCAACTGTACATCAGTGCGGGACGTGCGCCCAAACACACACGCGTGCACCAACACTGCCACGCTAACACCGAGACCTTACCCGCGTAAAACAGTTTCCGGCGATGCACACGCTTCCCGTGGAAATTACATAACATGCACGACGGAGAAAAAGTTCGGGGTTTTTGGAAAGTTCCCGAGAATCAAGAGGGGAGAAAAGGTCTTTCTCTCGTACTGCGAACCTAGCTAACGATTACCTCTGCGGCCACTGTCTGTTTAAGACCCATTTTCTACGTTTTACCGCACTTTCGAACGTTTCCGTTGTGTCTCCGCTTCGCGCGGAACGTTTCCAGGTCCGGGACCATTATATCATCATTGTATCATCATTGTATCATACGCTTTATGCTCCTTCGATGCGATATAGATTAGCCATTGTCATTGGTAATTGGTAGACTGCGGATCTTTATGCAGTTATAGGAAAATTGAGTAAATGAAATTGAAAATTGTTGGAGAATTTGACAAATTCAAGATTTGTCCACTATTAAAGTCATTAAAGGAAGAAACAACGCTCCAGTTAGTTTCTATTTCTCGCAATCGATGCAGACAATTTTTATTTTGCGAAACTTCATGCAAATTCGCACTTTTGTGGCCGGACTCGGACACATTCGGATGAAATCGAGCCCATTGTCGTTAGGTTCAGTAAATTGAAAGTAAACTTATGTTTATTATACTAAAAAGCCAAATTATCACCAGACTGCGGAACTTTATGCGAAATGAACATTTTGTTCATGCTCAATAATCATTTACTTCTTCTATTAACAACTTTAATAGGTTGAACGTTGTATTCCTTCTTACTCTACTGCGAACTTATTTGAAGTAACTAAAGTGAAAACATTTCTGGAATGTCAATCTTGACATAAAAAAAGCCGCATTTTTGTTATATATTCTATCTGAATATATTTTTAATCTTTTTTAACGCTGGTGCCCGGGAGAGTCAGCCACTTCATCTCTCAAAGCTCTTGAAGCTTTTAAAGGGTATTCACTGTAAAGTAGCGAGTGTAGAAGTTAAGCCGGAAAACTTTGTTGTACGTGATTCTACCTTTTGAAGCGAATCCAAGTAGCAGAATGAATTTCCCACTTCAACCTCGTGTCAGATTGAATAGAAATGATTGCGAAAACTAGTACTGCAAGAATGTTTCTTGGCACATCGATTTACACGCGTGTATTACTTATGATAATTTTATTTTGCTCCAGTCTCTGTATCTTTCATAGATTTTCATAGATTACTGTGTACAACAGAAATGCGATTATTATGGTCTAGACCAAGACTGTACCTAGTAGATCTAGTCCACTCTTATGGTCTAGACGAATTGCTTTCCCGATTCGCCATCTGGAGATCGTGAAAGCGGTTATAACATAGTAGTAAATTATTAAAAAATTGCGCGGCAGGATCGTACACTTAAATGCAGGTTACGTGGATCTGCTGCGTGTGCCGGTAAAGAAAAATAACACTGTTGGTAGCCGGTTGCCACCGGAAACGATGATTCACTCCAAAGCGTCCGAGTGAAAACGCGACGAAGATCCATAATTCGCGGAACTCGTACTCGTAGCGTACCATGTTTCACGGGAGGCCAGATTAGGAACAAAGGCAGGGACGTGCGTTAACAATTGTTCCCTGAGAAGTGGTTTATCGAAACGGAAAGTGAGATAACAGGGTTTCACACGTCCGGCGAGTAATAATGGCGCATGCGTGACCATTTCGTGCTATTGCCAGTGAAATCCCGCGTCGAATTTGTCGCGTAATCAATTATTCTTCTCTAATCTACCGCGTTTTGTTGCGGTACTTACGACATTGTTCGAAACTGTGATAAAAAAAAGGGCGATAACTATGCCGCAAATGCTGCGCTATTTGCCGCGAACGGATCGTTGCGGTTTCGTGATCGAGCCGGGCGAGCGTTGCCGTAATCAAAGCTTTGTTAAAAAATTCACGGAAAGAACATAAAACTATCGCTTTCGGTTTATTGCACGTTGCGTTCCATGTGACCACGATACACGTATGTATGTAGATGTGTGTCAGACTACGAAGTAATTTACTCAGTTTTGCACTATGGTTTCAGTTCCGTAATGGATTCAGTAGAGCGATCAAATAGCTCTTTTTTGTGTTTTTCAAAAATCCGCTATGGAAATGAATACTTTTTTATCACTATAAATATTCGCGGATTATTACACACCGCGCGATGTTTTATATGTAAATCTTTGTAAACACGTGGTAGCTGTGTACGTCCAAGTAGTTAAATATAGTAATAAATCAGATAATTGAATTTTAAATTCAGTCTAATATCACTGCGTAATCGTGTGTACATGTAATATTTATTAGCTATTACAATATCTAAATTTAATATCATTAATGCTACTGAAGTTGAGCCCAACACCTGTTTTTTCAATTAATCTAATTCGAGCAAAAGAAAAATGCTCGACGAGAAAACAACCTGAATCATACGTTCGGTTTTATTCCTCTAAGCGTGTAATATGATTCATTGGTAGAAATTAGGTCGCAACGTGCATCTCTAACGGGGTTAGGCTAGTCCGAGTGAATGTCATTGCAGCACCCATTACCTCTCTAACGATCACCAGCTGATAATATCTATGCACCTGTCAGGTGCGCCACCTGTTATTGAAATCATACCTGCGGTGCGCTTGGCCGCGAGATGGCAGATCTCTCTAACGATTAATTTTCATCGTTTACATTAATCCCACTTCAATACTTTGCTTTCTCTTGAAGATCAATTCCGAGAGCTTCGGCAGAGTGTACGCCGCCATTCGATTCTCCTGAAAAGCAGAATTCCAACAAAAAGTTTCACACAACTTGGTTCAATCCAAAATCACGAAGAAATTTCGAAGAAGAGTTCGCAGAGCTAACATTTGTAGAAGCTAGTTCTACGGAGCATTGAATTTGTGAAAGTCCGTCTTCGTGAAAGCCCAGTGCAGAAGGACCGTCATCGTATATGAACCGAAGGCTCGCGTAAGACAGTCTTCACCGTGACGCAACACAGAATTAAGAAACTCGTTGCATCAGTGAACGCGCATCTTCGAGGAGGTTTGCCAGTCTCCTTTCATTCCTCTTATAAATTGTACGACGTCGACCTCCGCGTCCTTCGATCAGATTGGTGAACAAACAATTTACCAGCATTTCTTGCATCAGGATACAGCGCTGATCTGTTGGCGGGGAATGTCAGTAACAATCTATCCGATTCGACGGATGTCTCGTTGCGACGATTCAATCGGGAGGACGAAACCCGAAGAATTCCCCTGTGGCTCTATTAGCATCTAGATGGAGGCGACTTTAATTAGCCCGCGCAACCCAATAAGCGTTCTGGAGGGGCGAAAGAGAAAAAGGGGAAGTCGGTTTCTTCTGCTCGTTGGCACGGCCGCGAAATGGCCAGGTCTCTCTTTCGTAACTTTCGATGGTCTGAATGCCGTTGCTCCGTTGGCGATGCGTTTGCCGATGTTATCCTGAATAGGGGACGAGAAGAGGGCAACGCGTGTACGCCTTGAGCCGCGAAGAGAGCCCGAGCTCGGGCAGAGACACAGTGAATATTAATACGCGCATGGAGCCCTCTCTTCGTCGGTAGATTTTATCGGCTCGTCTCGGCTTTCCAGCTTCCGTTTCTTCCAGGCCGGCTATTACGGCCGACTGCTCGTTTACACGACACTGAAGTCCCTCGTATTCCGTTTCGTGGCCGTTGGACTCGCTCCGCTGGACCCCGGAGGAAGTACACCCACTTGACCAGATTTTCTTTCTACCCTTCGCATCCTCTCCTTCTCCTGCCCGCTCCTCTGTCTTTTCATAGAACCACCAGCACTAATTCTTTGTCCGCCAAAATGAGGTAGCGGCAGCTTCCTTTGCCTCCGGCCTTCGCTCAGACTTCTTAGCATCGTTTATTTTCGGCCGTACCTACGCCCCAGGCCGCTATTACCAGACTTTTATTTGCACTTGATCAATATTAAATATCAACCCTCGCACGACCGACCCTTCTTATGATTATACATGTTTAGGACCACTTATCAAATTTTTAAAACATATTTTTGGAGGTATTCACTCCTCATAGACACGCTTATCTTTCTATTGTTCCTAATCAATCTCTAGAATTGTAATTTCACAGAAACGGATAATATTATCCATATTAAGCCAGGCACGTAATTCTAGAATAAAGGGTTTATATGTAACTGATCATTTTTCAAATACACATATCTAAATACATATATCCACTTCTAAATAGTTGAACGGCTAAGCTAAACAGCCCGCAATGAAACATTGCCGCGGCAAATGACAGCCTCGCCTCGAAACTCCAGTAGAATGTTCGCTAATCCGAAGGGTATCATAATTGTGTGAGCCCAGTGAAATGAGTGACAGGTTTCTACCAGGAATTGGGTAGATCAAGTCTGTACCATGAATAATGCAAACTAGAAATCTACTTGGACGGTCTGTGGCAGTGTGTAAACTGCATACAAGGGGATTTAGGTTCGTAGTCGATGGAAATATCAGACGTATTTCATTTCCGTCTACGTCTTCATTAGTGTAATGGAAAAAGCATACTGCAAACATTGAATAATTCCATTCAGATTGAAGTTTCACTTCCGGAATTTGATGAAGGTTCAAATTATAGAGTTTTGAAGTACGAATGATGCATGTATGTGTGTGTATTAATAGGCAACCCTATATATAACTAAATTCATAAAAACAGAGAATCACAAATAACAGAAGAATTGTAAAAGGAAGGCAGATCGAAACGAGCGCCCCCGACAAACACGTCTGTCGTTAACATTTGGTTATCCGTGTGCCCCAATACGTTAATAAACCCGTTTTTCGTATATATTTCTGTATGGATGTACATTTCTGAGGGAAAAATTGAACGCGTCCATTTGCGATTTTCAATTTACTGTTTGCTCTCCGAGAGTCTTTCGTGCAGCTCTCCCCTAGCACTCTCAATGCCGTGTACATTGACGAATTTGACTCTCGAGAGTAACACGCGATAGTTTTACTCTCAGATGGACACGTACCTTTACACTAGTTTTGAGGAGTTCGGAGGGCGAAGGGTAGCTTGGCCAGAAATTTCAATTCCGACCGGTGTATTAAAATCAACTGTTATTTCTATTCATGACGCTGTCCTGATTATCCAGAGAGTCCGGAGAGAAAGGCGATTATCTGCGTGAATATTCAATGGGTAATTTCTGTGCAGCTTTAAAGAGGCGCAGACAGTTCGGGAAGGTGGCCATTGAAAAGGAAATCGCGGTGAAAAACGCGAAAGACGGTCGACCGGAGTAGTCCAGGGGATCCTTTTTGGAGAATGAAGGCATTCTCGCCCCGATTCCGAGTGCAATTAATCATTTTCTGCGGAAACGCGGAGACCTCGGCCCCCGGGTAACCGAAGTTTCTCGATATCCTGAAAGCTTCCGTCTGACTTCGACTTCCGAGAAAAGTTTTTATGCCGCTATCCCTCCTCTCGTACCTCCTCCCATCGCCTTTTATACCCCTCCCCTGGGATGAAACCTAATCTGCACTTGTCGAGATATCAGCGGCCGAGTCACCGTTAATTCTATTTTCTGTCGTCGAGTCCCTGGGATTGTAATTATTGGAACATCCCGGTCCCCGATTATTTGTGTCGGCCGATGTCCGGGACAGTAATAAGAGCTGGAGTAATTGAATAGAATTGAACCGAACTCGATAAAAATTCTTCAATTTATCATCGCTATCGTCCGCAGAGGAAACTTCCGACGATCCGATAAAACTTCTATAAAATTGGAAATGTTACCCTTAATGCGATCTTCGAACTTTTAATTCGCTCGACAAAATAACAGGCCCTTCGCCCACCGGCGGCACTCGCTCCCTTCTGTATAAACTTCAATCTCGCCGCGCAAACATTTAGCTACACGGACGTCGAACGTACGGGACAAGGGGCCAAATTTCACCATTTCTCTTTCGACTCTGTTTTTCTTCATATTCTGCTCTGGTCTTTCTCAGAAGTGTCAGTTGTCTAGACGGTCGACTTTATTTTTCCCCCATCTCGAAACTTTTTCAAGGTGAGAAACTAGTTTTCTGCGATCCCGTGGGTTTGGTACATATTAAACTTTGTCCATGTATATGATTTACTTTAGATCTACAAAAGGCATATTTCAAATTTTCATTGTAAGCGCAAAAAAATACATTCAGAATCAAGAATTCACTTTATTATAAAACGAACGAGTCTTTTCGAACGAATCTCTTATTTCTTCCCTTTTCTTGTTGCAGGTATGTTGATCGCCAGCCGTGAAGCTTGTCGTCCTGCGAACCTCGCGTCGCCTAACCGAGGCCCTTGAAGAGCGCAATCTTTCCGCGATGTACGTGCGGAAAGTCTATATACATTTACGGAAGCGGGCGCCGCTCGCAGCCTGGAACTCTTAAAACGGTTTCCGGCCGTTTAAAGTTTAAACACTTCGTAAGTTCTTTCTTCCCCTCTGTCTCCTCTTCATAATTCATGTGACGCTTCAAAACTCGCGACATCGCGGCACAGCGGGGGCCGGTTTTTCTGCATTTTTATTCGTTTCTTTCCGCCGTTTGCCAACGAAAGGATATCAAAGGATTAGCCCGTACTTTTCTTGGCCCTCTCCCATCCCCTCCTCCCTCTTTGCGGATTCGTTCCTTACTCTGCACACTGTATTTTCAATTACTCTCATCTTTTATGGCCAAAGCCTGCGACTGGCTTTGAGATCCCATCCCGCAACACTATCGCCGCACTGTTTGCCCGACAGTGTTACCTTCAGTCGCATCGCGAAACTCGTTAACAGAATCTCCATGCTATTTTATCTATATGTTTCGAACGCTTTTCGCTTTGGTAACGGGAGTTTGATGTCTGTTGTCTGCCGCAGAGTTTCCTCCTTTCTTAATTCAATGTTACAGCCAGTTCAATCAAGGTTTCCGTGCAAACAGTCGGATAAGTACAGATCTTTGAGGATATCCGATTCGTGTAATTTTATAAAATATTGCATCTGCCCAGTCTTCAAGTTCATACAGAACATATCAATAAAATCGAAACAACGCAGAAGGTTCAATCAAAACGTCCATTTTTATTTCATTCTTATTTTCTGCCCTTTATTGAACAATATTAAATTTTGCCATTCATGAGAGTTGTGTAGTTTTAGTCATTTCCAAGAAAGTCAATCAAATATGTGTCTCGCCTCGAATTCAGTTTTCGCTCTGTCAATATGAATGATGCTTGACAAAAAATATCTGTGACATATTGAAAAAGAAACACTACATATCAACGTTGTATCGGCACGTGCCATTTTCCGACTAAAATTGACTACAATTTTCTCCATTCCTCTTAATCATCGCAGTGTTGTTTAATTGCTAGATTTATATTGCATCTATGAAACTTGTACTCGAAGTAAAAAAGTAATCGTAGATTTCATTTAAAAAATTAGACCTCTACTTACAACGTGAGGGTTAACAAGATAAATCGATGTGTCTTTTGTACATTTTAATTGCGACGAAGAAATTGGACTGTATATCATTTATTCATTTGGATTCGATGAACGCCATATTTTACATGGGGAATATTTCAAATCGTTTCACAGCTCCGCCGAAAGCGTGTTCGGAAACAATGACAGTTTCATTTGCGCGTGAAACGAGAGCCGCTAAACGATGAAATTTATTTCAATTGTTCCGCGGTGCTCGAATTATTGGAAGCCACAAATTGTTCGTAACGGAAGAGAAATGTAGTGGGACGCGCGAGCCCGGTGGTTCGACTCCGAGTAAAAAGATTTCTTCGCGTTTCGCCTGCGACTCGGATCGAGTCCCGGACCCGTTCGGTTTTCTTACGTGGTCGTTGTGCAAGAACCCCGTGCACGTTGCGGCCAAATGCGCTGGAATATTTCAAGTCATCGGACTCGATTACGATAAATTACCAATTCTTTTTTGCCGCCCGGCCAGTGCACCCTCGACTCATTCAACTGCCGTTCGATCGCGATTAATCATGCCCCCCTTTTTGCATTCTCGAGGAGCACTTTTGGCACAGTGCGTCCCTTTGTGCCCCGTTCTATTCCCCTGGGACCACAAAAAGAACGTGGAATCGGTACAAATTGTATCATATGGAATCTGAGCTCCGCCAGAAATGCCGAAACACGCTTTTTCCGTTGCTCGCGATGCGAAACATATGGCACGGCTCGGACCACTTCAAAAATGCGGTTTCGCTCTTCTTACAAATTAACCCTCGGACAGCGGATCATTTTTATTATATCATTGATAATGTTCAAGTCCACGGACTGCTTTATTTATCAATTTTTTAATGCACATCTCTAAAGGCCTTCTTGTAGACACGTCAATCTTTTTATTGTTCCTAATGCAGCAGCGATATATTTAATTAATTCGCCAGAAATTGAGTAATTAAAAAGGAGGGTTAAAAGAGTGCTCCTCGATGTTATGGAACTATAGCTTCGATAAACCTACATCAGATTATTTAATATACAGTAAACCCTTCTATAAACCCTTCTTGATTTGTAATTTAATTTGATCTGATTTATACTAACTTCGAGTTTGGGAAAATCGCAGGGCTTTGGTTATGTAACAGAAAAACAAAATTTTCTTCTGTTTGTCTCTTTCCTCTACTATATCGTGTCACACGGTGCAATTCGTTATTTCCTAAGAGAACTAATCCTATCCGCATTTAATCCTGCCTTTGTTCGTACGCTATTACCGTCGATTCGGTTAGTTAAAGCGGAATATGCTCACCGGCCCGACCGGGTAATACGTTCGAATCCCCAGTTGATGCGGGCAGACGAGCAGATAGATATGTATGATATAACGCGAGTGCGGGAGAGGGCGCGATGCACGAAATTTCTTCCCCGTACGCGACAACGTGCATTAATCGCGATGACGTCAATGGGCTTTCATAATCTTGAGGGTGGACTAGGAGACGGAAGAGGAGGGACGAAGAAACAGCCGTGTCGCCGTCAGAGCTTCCTAACGACGGAACAACTTTAAAGCTTGATATTAATAGGGGATTACGGGCCGGTACTCAATTTCCTTCGAGTCGTGTCGTTCCCGAAAACTTTCCGCCGCAGCCTGAATATTAATGAATATTCGTATTGATAGGGTTTCTTAAAACTGCGATCCGACTTCCCGTGCCCGTCACTTAATTCAATTTAATTAGCTCTACCCCTTTCCTTACGACGCTTGTTTACGGCGTTTTAGTAGACGTCCGGTAAATTGTATATCGCCCCTGCAAAATTCTCCGCTACCTATGGCGAGTTCATTAATTAGTTGGTAATAATATTTCATTAGCAATTCGCACGTTTTCACACGGAAACGCATCGTTGTCCATTGGTCGGTTAATAAACGCCTGCTTATTTTCCGGAATAATTTATGTAATTTTACAGTTCGATTCGCGGCCGAATACATTTTACACCGGATAGCACTATCGTTCGTGTGCAGACTGCGGAAGTTTCCGCATTTGTACGGGTCTACTAATTCAAAATGTACGGGAACGTGAAAATTTTAATCAAATTCTACACTCTCCCGTTGATATTAAATTTAACAATTTATTATAAATCGATACTTCAAGTAATTATGTATTTATACGTTCTTCATACAGCCTAACGAAAAATATACATAAAGGTATTTCAACATAGAATATGTATTTTTATTTTCGTTTTAAAAAATATAACAGTCTTTTTACAATTCGAGATCAAGTGCTGCGAATTTTTCAATAAACGGATCTAAGTAAAAATCGTGGAACTTCTTTTATCAACAGTAAAGGTTTTTGGTAGATAAAAATTGCCCGAAGATATTGAGAATGCGATGGTTTCGAGCTGAGGGCTTAAGATTGCGCATTGTTCGAGTCATTGTTCCGCGGAAAATCAATCAACGAGTTAATTCCTTTGGGCTCTGGGAGAAACGAGGCGCATTGCGATCTGAACTGTGCTTTTGGTAGAACGAAATCTTTGTGTCTTTGGAGCAAGGCGGACTGTGCATTGTCTTCTAGGCCAAACACGATCACCGGACCACTCGACATCGCTGGCCGACACTCAATTAGCCGCGGAATCGGTCGAATCGATCGGTTCACACCGTATTGTGGGCATCGTCAAACGAAGTAGATTGACAACGTACAGAGATTGTTTGACGAGCAGTCGATTAGATTGGATTCAGGGCTGTGCATTCTGTGCAACGCTGTTACCCTCCTCCTCATCTCCCTCCTCTCTGTCGCGGTGATGCACACCCGAAAATGCATCGAACTGTCGTTAAGGCAGCCACATTCATGACGCGTGTTCGATTCAAGCAATTCGAGTTCGGCATTCGTAACTTTCAAGTCTGCCCGACGATCGTAGCCTTCGAGCCCCTATGCTTATGCCAGTCACGTGCATTTGCCGATGCGCCTTGGACTCGTGAGATATTTGCTCGGTACACACGACGATTCTTAATCGCGTTACAGATTTACATTATTCCTTCTAGCTTTCTTCCACGTTTTCGCCGTTTTTTCTCTTCCATGAAACTCGATTCCCCGTTTCGAAAATATCTTTTATTTAACCCTGACTCGTTCCTCGAACGACAATTCGTCCTTTGTTTCATACAGGGCGGGGCGCTATAAACAGGTCACCTGAATAACTCGCTTGCTTTCGAAGATACTGTGTACTCCCTGTATACTGAAACACTTCTCATAGTTTCTTAAAAATTATATAAATAAAAATTAATTTTTTAAAAATACCACGTTTCTAAAACGGACTGAGAAGTATAAAATAATATTTCCTAGCCCCATACAGATTCTTAACCCCGTACAGATAGTCCTGAAAATTTGTGATTGTGAATTTTTAATTGCTATGAAAATACATGTAAGGTCTAAAACGAAAAACGTGGGGCGCATGCAATAGATAATTGATGCATGAATAGTTCACCTAAATCACTAACAATTTTATTGTATTGCAAATGATAACCTGTTGTGCAGGTTTTCTCAACGCCAGCTACTCTCTACACTCCTTACTATGTACATATTATCTTACACCCCACGTTTTTCGTTTTAAACCTTACAAGTATTTTCATAGCTATTAACCCTTAGCACTAGATTGGCGACTTCGAGGCGCCATTAGAAATTGCTGTACCATTATTGAAAATATTGTTTACATTATTAGATATGTAGGTATCTAATCAATTGCTGTACATATAAGTAGTCAACGACCATGGTCCCGTTGCTAGCACCGGTTCTCGTCCGATCACCGAAGTTAAACGACGGGCGCACGGAGCACAGCTAGGATGGGTGACCGCTCGGTGAAAAAGCCGGGGGTGGCCCATGTGCTGTTTTTCGTGTGTTGTTGACATATAGGTGGTTCGGAATCCACCTTAATAAAAAGTAGGTCCAAAAAAAATAGGAATGGGCCCGAACATCCGGTCGGCGTAACTGGTATGGCGTAAGCCGAGGTACAGTATTCCTCCCTAGAGGAGGATCGCCAAGAATGAGTGTACATATAAGTATTTCATAAGTTATAATGCAAATTTCATATCCTCCAAATTTAAAATCTTATAAAAAATGGCAATATTTTAGGTAGGAAGAAATATTTAATTTTCGAGTTAAAATTTTCAGGACTATCTGTACGGGGTTAGGAATCTGTATGTGGCTAGGAAAAATTATTTTATACTGTTTAGTATAAATTCCGTTTTAAAAACGTGGTATTTTTAAAAATTTATTTTTATTTAAATAATTATTTTCTGCTTTTCAGTCTTGTGTGAGTGAAATTTTTCAATCGATTTTAAAGATTTTGATGAGATTATAACAGAGACATGTAATAAATTTCAGACGGTATTGCGACGCGTCGTATCGAAAACAAACGCCGTGATAAAATGTCATAGATAAAGGTTCGTCGGAGAATCTCGGTGTAACTGTTCTTTCGCTTGGTAAACAAACATAGTATGTATAATAATACGTAGTAACTTTGTAAACACCGCACGTAGCTCGAACGCACACTGAGCTCCTTCGGTGCGAAGCGGGTCAGTGGAGTGGGGATGAGTCAGAGTGGGAACGCGTAGTGGGAATCGCTGAACGCGATCACGTACTACCGAGCGTCGCGCTTGGAGGTGTAACGCTTAAATTTAATAGTTTATATCTCCTAAACGCATAGGCTTTTTAACCAATTTTTTAAAAAATTGCACTGTCATCCAGTTCTGAGCTATGTTTAAAATTTCAAGTCTATAGCTTATCGGGAAGTTAGTTTAAAATCAATTGCAAAATTTGTACCGAACAGACAGACAGACAAGAAAGCGAGTTAATAAAAACGTGGTAAAAAGACTCCTCCCTTGATCTATCTTCTCAATCGTTTTAATCTCGAGAAATGGGATCGTTTTTCTTTTTTGTAACACGACATCGATTATCAGAATTGAAATTTCTATAGTAGTTTGTTCCCGGTGGGCGTATTAAAGTAAATGTCACTTAGCGACGAAGCGATCAATTACGGGATAGGCTATCAGGCAGCCGTCGTGATCGATTGATCGCCATCTTGGTAATCTCCATTACAGCGAAGTGTTTGCTCGATTTTATGACTCCGGTGCCTAAGTGTTTCCGTAAACGCACTGGCAACCTCCCCGTGAATAATGCAGTTATAATTGCATCGTTAAAGTCGCCGGCCAATTAGCACGTTGTTACGGGCGTCGAACGCTTGCCGCTCCGGCGCACAACTTTTTCGATAAAAGTGGCCCGCGCGTCGTTGGCGTTCAATCCCGTGAACTTGAACTTTCGTCGATACGTAGAGTCCGTGGACAGTAGTCAACGGCGAACGATATTAACGCAGTTATCGAACTTGCCGATTAGTTGCGGCGTGACGCGGAGTTAGCTGGAGTTTCTCCAAACTTGTACTTTGTCAACAGTTAACGATGATTTGCACTAAGTGTTCTCGGATCACTGGAGGGATACGCAGATCCTTTAACTGATTGGAAGCGCATTCACGTGACTAAGGCTGACAGGATTTAGTCGGACAGAGCCTTGATGAATCGTGCTGTTACGTGTGCTCTCCGTTTGCTTCCACTCGTTTCCTCCAACTCGTTTCCTCCCTCTGCCACCCTCTATCTTGCTCTAACCCCTACGATTATTATCCTCCCCCGGATTGGGAACCACGGGGTCCACAATATGCCTACTTCCTCCTTCGACCCGGTCATTCTCGGATTTCAGTCACGTAACGACTTTACGGCTCGCGAATATTGCGTGGACATTTTTGCACGTCTAATGGGGTTAAGCAATTTTAAGCGGCACCATAACCGCACGGTTCGGTAATTCGATTTGCGTTGGCATTCAAATTTCTGGGAAGCTATTCCCGATTAATATCTTTGTGCCGGAAATAGCAGTCTAACTACCACGTAATTTATGTCAGGTATTATAGACATTGCGGAGAGTACATTTGCAAATAATTGAATCGTCGTTTTGAAAATATAAAGAAAAAGAAGTATAGGATCATCCAAAAGTACCTTTAGGATGTTGAATGAGGATATCTGTTAAAGGCCATGTTTGTTTCTTGTCACTTTCTTGTATTTCAAACCTACAATGATAGCGTGTGAAAGTTATTAAAATTTATTTTGCAAATCAGTGTTCAACAAAAAATACCCATCGTAAATTACGTGATTTTTTCGGCATACGTAATCGTCCATCAGAGCAAACAATTCGAAATTTGGTTAAAAAATTGGATGAAACTGGATCTGTTCATGATAAACTAAAGTCTGGCCAGCAATAAATCATCACCTGGAAAACAACATTAAAAATGAAATCGATGAATTAGCAAATATGCCAAAATGTCATCGAAAATTTTGATGTTCGAATTGATGTCTGTAAACATGGTCGTGGTGGTCATTTGACAGATATCGTCTTTCACACATAATTGTCATAGATGATACCTGATAATTAAATAAAAAAAAAACCATAAAATTCAAAACAGTACGTTTTTTATTTAAAAAAACTTCCTATAGTCTATTTTGGATAACCCTTTACATAAAGTTACATTGTGGATGCAGATTGACAGTGGATTACACAGTGACGGCATTAACAATCTCAGCAGCAGTTGGCCGAAGTTAATTGAGAAGTATTTTCAAACTTCATCCACGTCAATCCACACGAGTTAGAGATCAGTTTTCCCGTACATTAGTTCGCAAGTGTGGAAATCTTTGCATCGCCACATCCGTGTACAAAGGAACGCTTAACAAACACACAAGAGATGATTCATGTTGGGATCGTAAAGTCTGACGCGGTTGGAGAGGGGACCCACTTTCATTTTTCACTCGACCGCATTGTGAAATGACGCGAAAACTTCGATCGTAAGGATAACGATCTACACAGATCACTCTGATGCGATCCTACACGAAAATCCTGTCAGCTGTTTCAGCGGAGCGCCATCGTTCCTTCCATAATAAATTGCCGAATTAAACTCGAGTCTCGTAACTTTTCACGTTGATCCAGAACTTCGTCGAATATCCTCAGCTTTCAGCTGTACGCAGTACAAACTGCATATTACCACGTTTCTCTAATTCGTATTTAATTCTACAACCGTTTCACAGGCGAACCACCAATGCAACTATTATGTGCACGCGATGCTAGGGCTAATTCAATTGCAACGCATGGGACATTCAAAATGAATGTGACGTGGAACAGATAGGTGTATTCGATATTTTTTCGGCTGTGCGATGAATGTACTCCATTTTCATTCTTTTTAATTATCTGATTTTACCAATTCCATTGTCCGCTTGCATCCAGCGGCAAAACACTGGAACATAAAAAATAAATTATATTCAATAGCGTAGCGTAGGAAATGGTTTGAAAAAGTTATAAAAATTCAACGAATTGACGGACGAACTTTTATATGTATAACACGTGCTTTTAAATGCGGTGGGTGTTCAAATTAACCGTAATTTCCATCGGTGTCCACCGAGCCAGGTTTACGTCAGTGAAATTGCATTTCTTCGGCGGACCGGTGCACCCGAAAACGGGTCTGGTTAGTGTGTTTCTCCGACGGTTTCCCGGTACCAGAGCGAAAAAACTTTACGAGTAGCGTATTTAAATTATGGGAAACTGCGGTTAGGGGATGGCTGAAGCACTGAATTCGCGGTTGCACCATCGATCACCGTCTCCAGGCCGTCCGTTCTTTATTCCCCGGACAAATGAGATTCATTATGACTCCTCCTGTGCGTCACTCGTGCGCATGGAAAAAAAGTGGAGTGTCGGCATTTTATTTATTAACGGCCGTTGGCTAAGCGCCTCGGACAGATAATATGCAATTTTTATCGGACTTCCGTTTTCGAGGTTCTTATCCGCCAGTCATTTCGCCATTAGAGCTCTCCATGTCGATTACCGGGGCTTCTCCCTCTGGGAAATGCCTCTCGCAGTCTCGCATTGCCGCTCTCTCTCCCTTTCATTGTCTCTTTACCGATTCTGTTCGACCTGCTTTTCAGAATCGACGATCGCGGGTTCGATTGGTCGCGGTTATTACATTCGGAGCGTCGCGTCGTCGAAAACTCGATTAATCGAGACAGGGAGAACTGTGCCACGGTAACTGTTTAAACCCGTAACAGCGTGCCCCAGGACAATTCGAAACTTTCGTTTTAAAACTTAGTTCCGACGCATGACGAATTAATCGGATTTCGTTCGTTATCCGCGTCCTTCCCGGTAATTGCCAGATCCGTCATTTCTCCAAGTTTTTAATTATCCCGCGGAAGTTTGGGTACATCGTTAACAGCGCAATTTGCTTTCTATGGCTCGTGCCCTCTTCCTAAAGATTTTGTTTTCTCAGAGCCTCGGTACGATGATATGATTGCTGATCATCGGATTACTTTGTGGGATAGTGCTCCGCGATGTTCCAGGTAATCTCGAGAACACGTTCAATTTTGTTAAGGACTATACATTTATTTAATGATCGTCGCAGTGCTGTTTCAAGACCGTGATAGGTATCAAAGACTAACAGTATTCCTTGAATTAATCCTCGGAAGGCGCACGTAGCTGACAACTTTCCAGGCGATGGTATCTGGGTCTTTGATGCATGTACAAATAGTAGAACCGCTATACGTATTTTACACCCCGCGGCAAGCTTGATGCGAGTTTCTTAGGTTTGCAAAGTAAATCACCTCTGCGTTCAACAAATTTCAGCGCAGCCACGAGTAACATAAATATCAGCATTTTGTACTTATTCCGAATATACCTTAAAAGGCGTCACTAACCATTTTTCTAGACCGCCAAGTCGATCGTTTTCTTAAGCAAATTTTTGGGTATGCTTCTTCGAGACATCTATTCATCCCCATCGGGTTTAACGTAAACAACCGTCGACATAACTTAACCACCGCAGGCTAAAGAGTTAGATGCTACTTTTGGAAACCTGGGTCAAAATAGCCCTGGGCAGTGGCTGCAGAGGGTTAAGGAGCGACTCGCATCAACGATTTTGGACTTGCTGAAACTTCCAACGTGTGCTTATATTGCCAAACTAGGAAACACTCTTTCGCGCAAGCCGAAAACAAGAATTTCTTACTGGCACGTGCGAACAACTATACTGCAAACCGTTATGGAAATTCCAAGTTTTGTAGTCTGTATGCGAGAGCCTCGGTAAGATAGAGATGCTTTTATCTGCTGGGAGGTTTATTTTTAACATTTACACGCTTTTAGGAAGTAACTCCACAAAATATTCTCGTTGCACACTTTCATTTGATCGATTCTGTATTAAGGTGCGATTTCCTTTGGGCGGCTGGTCGCGGCGTTTTGTTATCCATACTCCATTCGTCGCAGCTCTTTTCTGTGCCTCTGAACGCACAAGTTTGCGTTCCTATGATGCGATTTGGTATATCTTTCTTGTTTTTCACTTGCGAGGAAAAACGAAAGAGCATCGCCCAATCTCAAACACGCGCGTCAATCGATTTACGATACGTGTTCGACGCACACGTTTGCGTTTGTATTTTCGCTTCGAGACCTCTGAATGTTGCGCCAGACGCACGCGTTTTTTAACCGACAAAATTGCAAAATTGAAAATTTTCGACACTGGAAATTACGCAAATCCGTAAATTCTTCTACATGCTTTCACATATTAATGTATCTTCTCTTCCCACTTACTGATTTCCAAGTCCGCCATATTCCAATGAAATCGTAATCAGCAACGTCTGTCATCTGGAAAATTTTCAATTTTGCACCGCCTCCGAAAAGATTGCATTGTATTTAAGTTCGTGTGTATTCACATAAATTAAATGGTAATTATTTCATACTTTTTAATGCATTTTTTAAGTGCGTTTTTTCGAAGTCAGTTTAATATTTTTTATTACATTTTTTTAGAGCCACGCGTTTGTCGACCCACTGCTTCAGAATACTTTTCGGGCTACTGCTCCGGATTTTGTTCAAATTTGGATATGTTGTAATCTGTAATGATACATGTATAAACGTATCTCCAAGAATTTTTCGAAATCTTAAAAATTGTTGGTTTTACAGACGTGTAAAACAAAGCGTCGACATTTTTTCCATTAAATTATAATAGCTGAACTCTCTAGCAAACCGAGGAAAATCAGTTTTTAGGAGCTCATAGTGAAAACATAAGAGTATCTACTCAAAAAATGTATTCATTTCTACTCAACATTTACTCTTAATATTATGAATATTTCAAGGAATACAGAGAAATTTATAACCAAAGACATCGACGATTTAAATTATCTGAAAAACTACTAAATAAGCAGAATCTTATACGTGACATAGTGATGTCTGACAATGAACGATATTCGCTTCACTCAATATCATATCAACCTAATCTACATGTATATTAGACTACAGGGAGTTCCACTTGAGCTTCCAACAAAAGAAAATTGATCTGTGCAGTGCTATTATATTTTATTGCGTCTGCGACGACGGAGTGATGTCTGAAAGAACGATATTCGCTCGACGTTGATTAACTGAAGCTCCGGAAGACAAAGTTTTTAGAGCGCCGTCTGGAAGGGCCACGTTACATCTCGCAATCGTCGCCGGGATCCACGTAGCAGAACTTTTCCTCCCATCGAACCTTCAGTTTCCCGCTTCAATTTCCGCAAGAAGACTGAATGGACTGGCAGTGTTGGGGAACGCCGCGCCAGGTCCGGGAATAGTCGCCGAGATATTTTCATCAGAGAGATTCTCCGTAGATTCCCAATGTTTCAACGGACCCGCATTCTTCGGGACGGGGTTGCATTCGAATGCCGAGAGGTTTCGCTGTGGAACACCTGCCGAAATCGTCATCGAAAATCTGCTTGGTGAATCTGTCCAGGGTCGGCGGCGTGTCACACAGCTCGGCTCGGTTCGGCTCGGCTCGATTCGGCGTCGAAAGGAATAAGAATTCGAGCACAGCCGGAGGGGGGAACGAAATTGAAATGCGGCAGGAATGTGAACGGCTTGACAGTCACGATCGGGGAAACTCTCCGAGATCTAGAAATGGCTGAAATATCGACACATCCGATACAGCCCCTGCCTTATATTTACCTGCTGCACCGGCCTACAGGCTTCTTTACGAGCGCCCCTGTTGCTGAATTCTTTATCGGCCGACCATCTACATATCCTGACTACCAGCCGGTACTATGTTTGATTGCCTGGAAACAGCTTGTTCCGCGCATGTGGCTTCCGTGTTGTAGACGCGTTTCTTCATTGCTCGCTAATTAATTGTATGTTACTCCCTCTGTCCCATAATAATAGTAGCAACATTTATCATCACAAAACTAGACTACATTGAACAATAAATTAAACATATTACTCCTAATTTTTATTTTGAGTGTTCAGATAGTTTCTGGATTTTTCAATAATTTCGTTACTGCATTTTAAACTTGTAGGTAGGATCCCTTGGCTGCGAAGCTTCGCTTTCCCTATATGCGTGAGCCTAAAATTATTGGAGCCATCGTTCTTCATTGCTACCAGCATAATTTGTTTTTTTCAATCTTACTTTCACCATGGGTTGTATTCAACCGAGATAAAACAATTGATTTCTATCAGCGGATGGAATTAGAAAAATTAGAAAGATGTGTCGCAACAAATGACAGATGTCACGAAACATCGATTTTTTCAACATAACTTACAGCTGCATTCGCCAATAATTCCCGTTTAAATATTCACTTTCTACTATTATTACGGGACAGATGGAGAATAAGAGAATTCAACTTCTGATGCATCAATCAGAAAAGAATATAAAAGTCGAAGAGTCCGACGAAGTATAAAGTCGTGCATCAATTTATCCCCCCATGTGGTACGTCCCCTCTGCGATTGTCCGCGCATTACGCTTTCATGAAAAATTGATCGTACCCCGGTGGTGTTTTGATTGCGACCCGTGAACAAACGAACGCAAGCGGTAGGCACTTCCCCGAAGACTCCAACGGGGTTCATATTTTATTGGAGGAAGCAGGGCTTAGCACCTACGCGGCTACAAGGTTCTCTACTCCGACGGTAACGCGAGTACGGTATTCACCGGTGGCTAAACTCCGAACTTCTTAATATTTCACGGTCGCACCCCTTCGAATATTGACTACGCTCGTGTCGGGAGGAGACTGCTATTGAAACAGTCACGGAGCAACCACACCGCCGTGGAGATATCCGCGTTTAAACGATAGGCGGATTGGCGGTATTTCTCCGTGGGTCCGGACGGTAACGGATTTCCGTGTTCCGCCGAATAGAAGTCACCTGAGAGTCTGGCAGGGCGGTGGTGCGGTGGTGGCACGTCTTCTTTTATATTCCGTCAGGAGGAAAACTTCCTGCGGGGAAATGGGAGCGGCGCTCGGCTATTTTCCGTGAAAATTGTACTCCCTAACCTTGTACATGCATATTTTATTCAGAATGGGCGTGAGCCGCAAGAAAGACATTTCTTCAACGGGTGGCCGCGCTCCGGAATGGGCCGAGGTGGACGAACTTGCCTGAACTTTGTCCGACTTTGCTTCCCGTCTTTCGACCCCCTGGCCCCCTTTAGGCCACTCCCCCTGGGTCGTATCTTTCTCGTGATCCCGGGCATCATCGAATCCTCGGCGACGGTATTTCAACTTTTCCCGATCTCATGTATACCGGGCGCGTTGTGTCGCGTGCTTGATACGTATTAGAGGGTGGGCCGCGAGCCGCTCAACATATTTCCACTCCGAGTTTACGATCCCCGGCTGCATTTTCTTTCGCCCGGCCCGGAATTCGCCGGGATTCTTCGCCCAGAAGAACTCCGAGTCCGCTCCGTTTCGCGCGCGTTATCCGCCACGGTAATCGCCGCGGGAATGCTCGCGGATTACACTCGAAACCGGGATAAGCTCCGTTCCCCCCTAAGAAGAATATATTCGGCTGGATCCCTCGCGTTACTCACCCCTCCCCTTGGAAATCGTAATTACACGCGGGAAAGTTCGACGGGAATTAGTTGATTTATCCGACCCGCGGATTCCATACGCTCGACGAACGCGTACATGTAACTACGTTTCCCAGTCTCCTTCGTTTTCCGCCTCACTTGCGGTACTTCAACTTCTGACCTCTTGCGCGCGATTACCGCGATCCGTGGCCTCGGAAACTGTTGCGCTTGTGTCGCCTTCGCGTGTATTGTTTCGATGAAAGAGAGATTTAATAGCGAGGAAAATTGCATTATTGAGAGCGTCTGTTTTGTCTTGCACTGGCACCGTGGATTTGTTTCAACCAGCCTCTGTCTTATTTATATTCTGTGCTGGCTTAACAAAATTACTAGCAATTGTTGTCAAAGGATTTTCATCCTTTGCATTATCATGCTTCGTTTTAATTGGATGTAGCAGACATTATTCACATATAGAAACAATAATTCTATAAAATCATCTGCCAAAGAGACAAAACGAGTTAATATAATATGATTAGACTGCGGATTTTTATGCATTTATGGTTTCTGATATTTTTCAAAAAACGGTGGAATATAAAATTCGACAGATTTTGGTACAATTTTCTTTTGTTGAGATCTGCGAAGGCTACTACTACTGGAAATAATATTGTACTTTATTCCACTTGTTTAAAATTCGTCTAGAAAAATTGAGAATTGCATAATCATCCGCAGTCCAGTAATGATAATAATGAGAATAATAGTAATGGCAATGACAATTTCTTTCATACCAGCGCTTTGATAAAAATATGAGAGGTAATCAACCATCTCGCTCCCTCTATGTCAATTTACACATTTTTCTCATACACTGTGCATAAATATGAAATTGCGTTGTACCTTACACGTCGCTTTATTATTCGCGAACAATCCGAGTTATTTTATGCTCGAACGTACAAGAATTTCATTCTACTATTCTCGGCGCGAGAACTTTCAGACTTGATTATTTCTCCCTGCATTATACATATTTTTGGCGTTGTGATTAACTTGACATTAACAAGCAAATTAAATTGGGTAAATGGATAAATGAGTAGACAGCGAATTTTTATGCAAAATAAAAATTTTCTACCTGGATTACAACATACTGAAATTAAATCAAAATTTGTTTTCTTTCTTGATATGTTTAATAGGTTGAAAACAATATAACAGTATTTTTAAATTCTTCTAATATTTTGACTGTCTTAAATGGCACCTGTTTATTTTAGTCATAAATGCATCAAATCCGCTGTCTAATGACGAGAAACAAAAATATTGAGAACGAAAGCACACAAGGTACAATAAAAAAATATTGTGAAAGCCGAAAAAACTAGAACGAAAACTGCGATGTCCACTTGTTTGATTAAATCGAAATACAAGGAACAGTCTCGAAAACCCGATAGAAAAGCAGCTGGTATATCCGACTACAAACAAAATGCTAATTCCAACTGTAGAAAAGCAGCTTGAAAGTGGAACGCAAGGTTGCCGTAATTTTTGGCTCTGTTCGGTTAAGAAAACTATGAATGAACTTCCGCGCGCAAACGTGCTTTATGAGCGTTCGTATTCCATGCCGATGGGAAACTCACGGAACGAGATTACGTCGAGTTAGCCTGGACGAATCGGGGGAGGGCTTACCGGGGCGCAATATTTAACTTCTAAAGTCGTTTGCAATCGGCAAACACGCCGCGGCCGGCGTGGCGTGGTCGTGTGCATGTCCCGTTACAGTTCCAGCGTAGCTGGTCAAGGAGTTGCCGAGAAGCTTTGCATGGTCGCCACGCATGGCCAGCGTAACGTTGCAAGTCGCGATGCAGAGGTACGTGGACGGAATCGGGTCGGGTTGCCTCGGACATGTCCGAGTATAAATAATTTATTATTCACCGCTATAATCAACATGGACGCTCGAGGATTTATCATTCTACCGAACACAGCTTTTCCTCTGTAACGTCCTCCGTCTTGAAACGAACTCGAAGACGAGCTATGTACATATACATTTTTATTGTTAACATCACCTGATGAATACTGCACGCTGCTATCAAGTAGTTAATATTATTTACCTAAAACGATCGACTCGGGGTGGATTCGAACGCACCATGGATGAATTATGCAGCTATGAGGATGATTGGAACGAAATAATTCGGTGACGCCGACAGTTCTCGCGAGAAAGACTCGTGAAATCTTACTCGTCGGTTTCCGTCGAACTTAAATTCATTTCCTGTTTTACGTAAGCCGATAATTCGTTCCCGGGACAATCATTGGGACAGGTAATCTGGCCGCGAGCTGATTTCCCGGGTCTTAATGTGTCGAGCAATTTCGTCGGCGGCGCTTTAACGTCGGTGTTCGAATGTAAAAGTTTGATGGCCCTCGGCGGAACGGATGTAAGCCTCCGGGTCGGCCTGAAATTATGAGCAAAAACGTGGGGTCTCGTCGGCGCGGCTTCGTCGCTGGGCGCGCGAATTTCCGCGGAAGAGCAAGACGACGCCGCGCCGGTTGGAATCGCGACGCGCGTAGAATAAGACAATATGTTTCCGTATGCTTGTTTCACGGGAATTTAACTCTTCTCTAGGGTCAATTTCAGCATCCATAAAACGCGGTCTCGTTACTGTTTCTTCACAGGCATCGCAGCGACAATAAATTCCGACGAAAATTGAGTCGTAAACTTTCGGAAATGCGTTTCCGCGAATCCGGCCCCGGCACGTGGTGCTCCTTATCCTCGGCACCGTTACCAACTACTGGGATCGCGACTTTTTCCTTGGATAGCAGCTACGATGGCAGTCCCGCGAGTTAATTGGCAATGCGAACCAAGACTGCGAAGCCTGTCTTAATGAGCCGTTAATCATAGTTTGCTGCGCCGCGGCGAGCTGCGAACGTGTCGAGTTCTAACGAATCTGTTTGCCAAACACAAAAGGTGTTTTGTTTCGCTGATGCGACTGGTTGCGAAACTGTGTCACAGGTTCGGCGTCTTGTGAATTACATGAGCCGAACGGACACTATTTTTACTTCACCTATTGACGGCACTGATTGCTCTCCGACCACTAACGAAGGCGCAACGTATTTTCCGGGACAGTAAAATTTAGTAACAAACTTATAAACATATTTGTAACGATTAGACGGTGGATTTCTCGTAATAACGTAAATGGAAATATAAATTTTGCTAAATTGACCCACCAGAACTAGTTAGTCTGAATAGAAAAGAGCACCAAAGAAGCAGCTTAGGCCTTGCGGTATGACAGTTTTCTTTTCCGTAAAAAAGTTCAAGAGACAAATTAAGCCTAGAAGATGAGTAATGGACGAGATACAAGGTTCCCAGCAATTTTATCAAATTAATAGGCGCACCGGAGCTATCGAGTTAGCTTGGGAATAGGGGTGGAGCAGCCCCGAAGATTAAGCGAGCCGAAACCGCGGTAAAATTGTTCGAAATGGGAGAAACGCGTGCCGTATTGTTGTGGAACGGCGAACAGTGGGTACTAATTTCCCGACGGCTAAAAAGTCATGGGTTTAAAAGGTTGGCGCGATGGCGACCACCTCAGAATCCTTGCTTGCGCAGCGGATGATTAATTTAACCGGGACTCTCTGGTTTCTCGCGAAAAAAGCCCTGCCGCGCAATTATCTCTTCTTGCATGGACTATTGTCTCTCGGAGGCGAAGCTGAAAAATGCACCGCTTGCACCGCGACGACGACGACGACGGCGGCGACGACGGGGCACATTGCAGCTCGCTCCCCGTTTTCGGCGGCGGAGGCTGCCGAATGAATGAAACTCATTATTAACTAAGGAAGACAAATCCTTTTTATTGCCGGGAACCTCGAGCCCGAGGAAACCGGCGAAATTCACTCGGTTGTCCTTCGGCCGAGGACGTCGAGGCGTGAACAATACGAGGTGAGATCAAAAAGAAACTGGACTCTGTCAGTTTCCTTGCGAACGTACAAGATGAAGTGCAGAACAATGCTTTTAGGTTCCCCTCATTTAAAGGTAATATGCTAGATCCTTTCGATCTTCGTTTTCGGCTAATAGAAACACTACGTGTGATACATAGTTGCGAAGCCGAGATAGAGTGAGACCGTATTCTTTGCCTAGCCATCGTGTGACGGACGAGAAGTACCTTTGCCGTTGACTCTTCTTTCCGGTTCGCGCGCGATCGAACACGTCGTCGTTCCCCGATCCACAAAAGACAAGCCCTACGCACGGAACCTTATCTCGTTTTCGTGTGTAACGCGACGAGCCCCCGAGCGGATCCTTAGAAACTCCACGACGAAGCTTTTGTTCTCCTCGAGAGGAAAAGAAGCGTTCCGTTCGACATACTGCCGAGGTCGCGCCTCGGGGCGGAACGCGTTACGTACGACGGAGACATGGGCCCGATCACACACACACGCGCCCCGCTCCCCCACCGTATCAGCGGATTCTTCGAAATGTCGTTCCTTTGTACTTTGCTCGCGAATTTCAGATTTAGTCCCGGGATTCTTTGGAACACTCGGATACGCGATACGTAAGCGCGAATAATGCTACGTGCTCCGCGAGCGATCCTTTCGCCTCTCCCCGCTTCTCGCGTTCGCGCAATTCGATTTTTCAAATCTCGCGGGCTCGCATCCTCGTGTGAAGTATGGCGAAAAAAGAATGAAGGTGTACGGCTGCGAACAAATTCAAAATTTGCGAAGAGAGGGCCATGTTTGATTTTTTGCTTCGGGAAAAATAGTTTAATCGATTGCTTGTTGCAATTCTTCGAGGTTAATTGAACCTAAAAAACGTGGGAATAAGAGAATGACGAAGCTAGCTATTTTATGCAAACTCTGGTACAACCAGCGTGTCACCGCGTCAGCGTCGAGGACCTGAAATTCTGATCTTTTTAATTAATACCACGAGGACGGGCTTTGTTACCGGTCACAGCAATTAAAAAAGCCTCTCAGCCTGGAAATAGTTACGCAATTCTAGTGCCTTTTACGACCGCGTTTGTATGAAACACACTCGCGGCTACTCGCGAGTCGAGTTCCTGTTTCCGAATAGAGTGCTTCCCTTTTTCTCTCGCGGAACCTAATGTTTATTTACAAAAAGATACCACGACGAGTCGGAGAAAGTAATTTCTCTATTTTCAGGTGAAATAGAGACCTATTTTTTTAATTCAATCAGTGAACTTTAATGAATAAGATATTTTCCCTTTTGTTCGGTGATATTTTGCAAAAAAGAATAAATAAGAAAATATATTTTATTGATCAAAGTTCATCGTTTGAATAAAGAAATTCAATTTTATTTCACCTTAAAATACCGAAATTACTTTCTTGCCAATTGTATATTCGATTTGACAATATCAAAAATGTACGACAGACAAACGACCAAACTTTCATCAAAGAAACTCTGTACCGAAAAAGTTCTCTCATCTAAAAATGTCTTATGCCTGTTTATTATAATAATTTCAATTTAAAACTTTGTGTTGTAGATGCAAACCTCTCGTAAAAATTGTTCTCTTGTCTCTGCGTATAAAATTCACTTTACGAGCTAATTAATGCAACATTACTGAACGTTTGTTAACGATGCTTCAAGGGAGATTTTTAATAGGCATTCTGCGAAGAGAGCCACCTTTTAGCGATAAGTCGGATATTCCACAGCGAACTAGTTTTCGTTTGGAATGGTTGCGATACCAACGGAAAGGTAAGCAACCGTAAAACGTTTACTACGGTTCTACGTTCGAAAACAATAAACGAAGGAAATAAGATGCTGATTGCGTGGCGGATTGCTGTGATTATCCCGAGAAATCTCTGGAAGCTTCAAGGTCCGTTAACTTCCACAAATGGAAAAAATGTCCCCGGACAAAGGAATAAATAGCTTGCGACGACGTTCATGATCTCTCCGAGGAAGAGGTCCACGACCTCGGGAGTCTGACAATCTCTTTGCTTGTCCTGTTCCTTGGCCTCAAGGTTGTTAATCCTTTAGGTTGAGATCGTCTGGCGGCCTGTGCTCTCGTCCGGATAAACAGCCGGAACATAGACACAATATAAAACACGCTCCTCCATAAAGCTGATTGCTGCATTAATCGGGTGGCCGGGCCACCTTTGAACTAGCTTCCTTCTTAACCTAATTGCACGTAATCGTTCGTAGGAAGTGTGTAGGTGTCGTTACAAAATTTCTAGCATGGATGAGACCATATGGAAATGTTTTTCGTGCCGCGGCGATGTTGATTCGAGCGTTAAGTGTCCCGTTCTTGGTCTAGTAACCGGCTAAAAAGCCCAGGAACGGTGGGATTAAGAGCCGCAGCTGCTTCAGAAAAAGTGCAAAACTGCATGTACTCGCCAACTCGCAGAAAACGTTTAATTGAAAGTCGCGTGCGCGGAATTCCTCGGCTCCACTTCATGAAACTTTACACTTCAATTTCGTAGAAGCTTAAGCGGTTATTGTTTCAACAATCGTTCCTCGATCGCCAGTTTTATCACAATTACAGAGAACAATAAGTTCCTTTCGGACTGTCTATAATATTTAGGAAGGTATTACAGCAGTGCAGTGCACACTTCAGTGTCCGTCGGTATTCCCTTCCTTGAATCCCTTAACCATGCACTCTTATTTTAAAACACCAGTAAAATCGTAATTTCCCAGTGAATCTAATACGCGGTTTCAATGACGCGTTTCATATTATGTTGTAACGCATGAGTTTAATTAACTGATCAATGCACATATCAGATTACGTTCGGATTGGTCTACAGCAAACTTTGATATTTTGATGTTTGCATACAAATTGCAGCTGGGAAATATCAATTCTCTAGAGTCAAATGAAGCTAAATATCGATGCGATATTGAATCGCAGTCCTCAATAATCTATTTCCGAAGCTCGGGTTCAAGCCAATGAATTAATGGTTGCAATTTGCTTGATTAGTTATCGGTTCTCGGAGCGAGAAAAGGGAAAAGAATCGTTATCGGCGCCGAGCGGAGATGTTCGAAGCCTTGTTGCGACGCAGTCAGCGCTGCAGCATGCTCGACTTTCGCGGATGTATGCGGCACTAAATTTTCACCGTAGCGATGGCCACGGGCAAAACTAGATTATTACTCTTTCCGGGTTTGTTATCTTTAAGTGGCAGCGAGTGTTTCCGATCGGGTGATATTTCAACATCGAGGTAGCAGCAGCGCGGAGGCTTTGCGATCGTAAACTCCGGAATTACAGTCCCGTAGAAGCAGAACGTGGCCGGGTCGGTCGTAAGCCGGTCCCGGAAGAAGGGACGCCGGGAGAGACGTGTAATGACCTTAACAATCGACATGATTCGAGCTCTCTTCCTTGATGACGGTCACCGTCGGACGCTGATAAGCTTCCTCGGCGTTACAAACGCACCGAGCCGCTTGGTCTCTCGCGAGAGACCCTTTCGCCAGAATCGAAGCCGAGGCCCGAGGCCCGAGACCCGAGGTCGGCCTCGATGGGAACGACGCGGAACCGACGTGGAACTGGCTGGTTCTCGCAGAAAATTGCCGACGGTTCACCGAGCACCGAAGGTTTATCATCAGGTGGCCGCGCGAAAAGCTCGTTTCATTTATCGGGATCGATCGAGCCGCTAGATTTATAATTAAAGAGGTCCCGTTCTGCGAGCAGCTCGCATAAACGCAGAGATCGGTTATCCGATACGGGCGCGGTAGACGCGCGATATAGATTAGTTCTAGCCAGGACGGTCGTTATAACGGGAAAATTTGTAAAAACGACCTGCGGCTTATCAGAGCCGAGAATGTTGCGATGCAACGGCGTATCGGGAAAATTTCGATAAGCCGACTGAGTGATATAATAGACTGCGGAACTTAGCGCGTTTATGATGTACGAAAAAGTTGTAATTTGTGAGATTCATTAGGATTCGCCGCGGTTTTATCGCGTTTTTGTACTGCATCGAAAGTATCGATAAGGGACGAAAATGTGGAAGGTAACCGTTCACGGAAGAAATCGAATCTCATTTAATTTTAACAAACTCGCGGATGGAAATGTGCGCTTTCCGAGTAGGTAAATTTGCACTCTCGCGGTCTAGTCATACCAAATAGAATTCTATTTCGGTACACGCTGTAAATGGAGTATTAATCATTCATGAGCCGCCCCACAGCAATAAAAATTCAATCTTCTCTTCTGGAGATTGTGTTCCTGCAACGAGCACCTGGAAGTAAATAATTCATAGATATAGATGTTTGCAAAAAGATCTAACTACCGGAAGACTAAAAACTTATTTTTGAAGCATTCTACGATGTTGGGCGTTGCGCGGCTAGACTTTCAAACTCTGCTATCTTTTACAAACAATTTTCGGTGCTACGCATTATGTACGAGCTCTGTTACTTTAAAACGAATCATTCAATATGTGCGCAATGGCCGAGTGAACGTAATACGCAGAGACTCCGGATTTTAGATGATTAGATAGAGTTAGATATAATTTGGAATATTATTGACTATATTTTGTGCAATTTTTCCATCTGCTGGGTTTTATGCAGAAACACTGGCTATTAAGACAAGCTAGCTAATTACTGTTGGTAAGTTACGTGAAATAATTATGTTTGAAGGCGGTACATACCTGAAAAAAAAAGGAAGACGCCACGAGGAAAGGGAATCAGGTATTTCCCACCATCTCTAGGATGCGTGGTTTTCCACAAAGTATAGCAAACCTAAAGTTTTACTTTAACAATTAGACTGATAGAGGAGAAGAGAACACTTATCATATATTGTATGAACTTCCGCAGTCTAATCACGACAACCGCGCAGCTCTGCGACGGCTGAAAAAGAGCCCGAGCAAATTACGATTCGCGAGGAGCGCAGTCATCGGTGAGTGACTGGCAACAGGGACAAAGGTTTACAAGAGGGCCGATGACGTTGGTCGCGGGAAAAAGCGTTGGATCGTGGAAACTGCGGCAGAATGTGGAGCATGCAGCTAGTCTGCAAGCGCAGGCAACGGAGACACCGGTTCAGAAGAGGGGCGCAGAAGAAACGGCGGCAGGAACTGGAGGAGAAGCGTCGAGACACGACAGATAAATGCATTTATGAGGGAAGGACACGGGAAAGAGAGAGGGCCCGGAGACAAGGAGTGGAGAGAGGAGAGAGAGAAACGTAGAGAGAGGAGCGAGTCGATGGCGTGGGAGGGAGAGAAGGAGAAAGACACGGAGAGAGAGAGAGAGAGACAGAAGGGAAAACGACGTACATTAACAACATGATGGACGGCGGACGCGGTCTGTCTACGATACCCAACCGTCGCCGTAATGCACAGGAGTGCAGGGAGATTGTCGTTGGTCGTCGGGGGGAGTGGTGCATGCGGGGCTTGCCGGGGGGATGCCGCATCTAACCATTCGACGCCCACGCGACGAGTGCAGAATCGCGAGAGACTGCTCTCAGGGACGACACGCCTCGTGAGCCGAGGCAGAAGAAAGTCAGAAACGTCGAGCGTGCTGACGACGACGACGAAAACGACGACGACGGAGGAGAAGACTCTGTGCTCTCGCGAAGACCCCGAGGAGAACCATCCATTATTTCCCTTGTAAATTCTGAAGACTCTCTCCCCTCGTTCGGCTTAATTGCTGACCATCGTAGACTTCATTAGAACTAACTTGCATTCACCTACGAAGTGGAATCCTATTAAGGAAAGTTCAAGCGGATCGAGAAGTTTAACGGAACATTATAAGAATAATCTCGGGCGTTTCGCGAACCCGGGGAAAGAAAAAGGAAACGGGAAACGGAAAAAACGAGGTAGTCGCGAGGGGAAAGTGGTCGGAACGTATCGATGATCGTATAATCCCGTGGCCGTTCGTTGCCAGCTCTTTCTCCCTCCCTCCCCTTCCCCTGTTCATTCCATACCGCTGTCTCACTCCCTTAATTTTCCCGTAACCGGAGATGAACGTTACGCGGATAATTAACTTCGACCAATTTCTTTTTCCCTCCCGCCCCGGTTGCAATTTTATAAATATACCGCGATTTTCTTCGCCGGGAAACGGGGCTGGCGAATGGGGGGAGAGGGTATCGAACGTTCCCGTTTCATAATGAAATCATAATTCTCGGGGAAGCCGAGACGGCGCGGCGGGAGTGAATTAAACCGCAGCTGATACGAGAGGTACGCTTTTTCTCCGCGTTCTTTGACTGCTAATTGCGTCATCTTTGCGGATCTCGAAATTAACGGAGCGGCGAGAGCTTTAACTTTCTTCGCGGAAGAGTCACGCAGTGATAATAACGATAATGCCGCCTCGTCGGAGCCGTAAATTCAATTACCACGATAAACAGAAGTAATTGCGTAAGAGAACATTTTTCAAGGAAGCTGTTACTGTACAGAATAAATTTCGCGTCCTCGGTTCCACTGTCTTTGAAATATCTGTGGTTGTAAGGAAAAACGCCGCACGTCATAATTTCAAAAAATTTGAGTTTGTGCATTAATTGAGTTTTAGAGTATACATAGAATTTACGTATCTACCAGAAACGAAGTCACAAAAACAAATTCCGAAGGCTCAATAAAATAATGCAATTTTACCGATGTCCGGTGTGAAGAATTAGTGATCAAAACTTTGCGGTATTCTTCCTTATAACCACAGCCACAGATATATTAGTGGCAGGTGGCCTGTGGTGTCGATCCCGGAATTGGGGGGTTTGACGACGGCTGGACTACCAGCGAATGATTGTATTAGATCGGATATTACACCGGAGAATACGTTTCTTTATTGTACAAGATACAATACGCGGCTTGTTGTGGTACGATGATAGGAGCATTCTGTTTCACCGATATTTGCAAACTGTTGGCTCAGCATTTGAAAATTGAACGTGTCAATTTCTTCCATAATTGAAACACGTCAAGACCGAAGTCGGTCCCAATATTATCAACCAGGAACGTTATTTTCCAGGACCGTGTCCGCGCGAACTTTGCGTTTCGAGATGCTCGAACGCGGGCAACAATAGCCCGGCTGTATTATGAAGTCCCGGCGTTGTTCGTTGTAAACTCGATCCAAGAAAGGCACTCGGCATTATTGCAGACTCACCGGGTATAAACGTCGAAACTGAAACGAGATCTGCCGCCAGCCACGGTTGCATGATTGCGAAAGGCATCGATAGAGCTATAACCGAGCAATATTGCTGTCGATTGCGAGTAGTCGCACGGGCCGATGGGTGTATCCCGCGTATTAGCGTGTTCGATTCGCGTTCGGGGGTTGCAACGATTCCATTTTTTTTTGTCCGACGTTGTCGGAAAAACTGAAGGTTTCGCAAGTGGTTCGCCGGGGCTGCATGCGAATCGTTCTCGTTTAGTAATTCCCGGGGCGATGAACGCGAGAATTCGTGCAGCATCCGTTCGTTGTTTACGTCGGCGTTTGATCGTTCGCGAATTAGGCGGCCGCGTTACTAAATCCGCTCGGACGTACAGTTCTCCGCCCGTATAAATCAGACCGTGGCCGGCAATTTGTCAGCCGTACGAAATCGATCGCCGGTCACGGATCGGATTATCAATTGAATATCATTTATCGAGCGTCACCGTGGAATCTCCGCGGGCGGTGCTCGGCTCGATCGCGCCGCTTCAGGCGACGTCTGTTATCGATTATGCGGGCAAACTTATTAGACAGCGATTAGCTGTTATTCGCATGCAACGTACTGACCCTATTTCTCTCGAGGCCTGGTACATAGGGTTAACCGCAAACCCGCAGACCGCGTCATAGTCATCGTCGTAACTGTCGACGGCCAGCTTGTCTTCGCCCACCTCTCCACTGCCGATCCATCTGACGTACCTACAAGGTACGCAGGTACATCGATATCGTGACCATATGGTACCCCATCGACCCTACACTGTCTGCTCCGCTACGTGCAATAGATATTTTAGCCAGCCATCGCGATATGCGAAACGAAACCCGAGAATCAACAGTGCCAGACTTGCGGATAAAAATTCAGTAACACATTGTTTCTATTATAAACACTGCGGAATCTTCGATTTCTCCGTGACAACTGGACTCAGAGTTGTGCTAATTCAATTACATTGTAATTTAAGTAATTTAACTACGTCGTAACTGAATTACACAATTGAGACCTTTCAATTACTTCAATTACTAAGTATTTTAATCAGATGTGTAATTGATATACAATATAATTAAACTACAGCTCTCCAAATTATTGCCCAGGACTTTGAAGACGTGCGTAGTTTCTATTCCTCATCCTCGTTCATAATAGGTAACGCTATTTTATAATTGTACTCCAGTTGCAATTACGAATTACATTGTGATTCAATTGAATGAAGATCTGAATTACAAATTACAATATGACTGAATTACAATGTAATTCAATTATATGCTTTGTAATTATAATTCCTGTAGTAATCCAATTGTACAATAATTCTGCACAACTCTGACTGGAATGTGGATCTTTATGCAGAATAAAAATTGTCTGCATCGATTGCAAGGAATAGACACTAAATTTTAAATTTTCCAACAATTTTGAATTTCATCTACTCAGTTTTGCTATAAATGCATCAACATAACAAAGCAACGTTTTGTTTAGTCGAAAACATGAAATTACGAATAAAACTCAATCGGTCGTATCTAAGTATTCAAGGAATTGTATTTTTAGATTGCGGTCGCAAGTAATTTTATTAGCGGCTATTGCACCTCTTTTCTCTGCTCGATTTCACTGAAGATCTCACCGCAGATATTTTAACGATCAGATCTCTGTGCTATAGAGTTCGGATCTCCGGATCCTAAGATTAGTATTCGGGCTTTACGGTCTAATGAACCGGAACCTTCTCTTTGCTCGAGGATGTATCTACAGTAATCGCTCCTTCGTTGTCCAAAATCAAGGGCACGATCGTTGTTCAGTGCCTACCCATTCCACTGCCTGTCAACGCCGAGTCGCTCCGTAGGCGGCGTCGATTGATGTCGGCTCGGGTATATCGGTGTGAACACCACAACATTGACTCGAGGAAACCGAATTTTCAAACTTCTTAATTTTCATTATTTCTTTATGGGACTTTCACTAACTTATTTCTGTCATTTCTCTGATTAAAATGACACCAAACACGATGTAATTTCAACTGTATTTAGTGGTTTAATCGACGGTCAAAGTTTCGAAGGCAACGAGCAACAGCAACAATGTGGGCCTTTAAACTGTGCCGGCGACGGCGACACGCTTCGGTCACCCGATCCGTATCTCATTCTGTCCTTCTCTATGTTCGGCTTCCTATTGAAGTCGCTCGGCGCGGTCGGCGAGATATCTAAACGCAGTCATAAATCAAAAATAGTGTCCGGGCACGCTCGTTGTCCGCTCAGCCCCCCGGCCTTTGGACAACGAAGGAGCTTTTACTGTAATCAGTTCAACAAGTCGAGCTGTTCGCAGATTCCACGGAATTCTGATATTCAACTAATTATCGACTGTTCTGGTTTCAGCGGTTGTGTAAGTAGGTACTCCAGCCTTTCGAAATCTAGTTCTACAAGCTACCTTTCGATATTAGCTGGTTTCCACAAAATTATTCTCTTCTTCGATTTTTGGTAACACGAAGGAGCATTATCGGTCCACCTATATTTGCCTGACCGTAAAGCAATTCGCCGATTCGATCATAATTAAACGTAATCTCGTACTAAGTTTAGAAACACGGAACACCTGCTCCCAGGGCATTATGGTGACATAATAAACCAGCTTATTGATACCGAAGCTGGCCCTATCACATAATTATGATCCTGACCATATTAAAAGGTTGCTCTGCACGCTAAAAGCCCCGAAGGGATTACAATCAATTTTGCAACAATCTATTTTATACACCGTCCAAATTCCAAAAGCATAATGTTTCACATATAAACAGCATTTCAAAAGTTTTTCTTTCAGCCTTTGTCCGAGATCTTTGAAGCTGAAACCCGTAAAGATCCACAGTCCCCTAAACGTTTACACCTATTTCCCCTAGCCGGGTGCAAACGTTTTAGCCCATCCTATAGAATCTACACAATGACAGAGACATTAGGAGCGTCGGTGGCGGGCCTGGGTCGTTTCGAACCAATCGGCTGGTATCTGCGTGTGCACGAAGAACGCGCACTATTCGAGCCACAAGGTGGAATGTGCGTAACGTAGCGTGAACCCTCTGCTGGCATGGGTGGAGACGGTTCCACGCAACCACCTGTGCCCACGGGTCAGCATTTCCGGTTTACACGCTGCTCACCGTTTTATACGTCGTTTTACCGTTTCTCAATCGATCCCGGAACGACCGTAGACAGTATTCCCATCGAAATTCATTTAAAAAACATCGTGCAACGCTGAACACCCCTTAGAAACAATGTTTCATTTCGCATAAAAATCTGCGGTTCACATAAAACTTTTATTAAAATTATTTGAATAGAACGAATCCGAAGCGTCGCTCACTATCCAAATCGATCGACAACGTTTAAACCGAACACCGTGTAGATTTCTGGCGGGCAACGAATTAGGATGTGGGCGCGCGAGGGGCGTTGGCAACGGGCAGTTGCGAGGCGTGCACTTATCGGTCGGAGAACACGGGCTCCGGAAGAAGATCGGCGTCGCTCGTTCCGTTCTCGAGCGAAATGGCCAGCGTGCTCGCCGTTCTAAACGCAGATGGTCGAAATGAAATTAAACGTTTCAATTGTCGATCGTGACGTGTGGCGTAGTCGATCGTTTGAAGCATCCGTAATTATCCTTTTATTGAACGGGTGCGCTCCGTGCTCGAAATTCCTAATCGCCTCTCGTTCGTTAAGCGTGCCCGCTCGGTATCGCATCGTGGTCGTTCGCTCGTTCGCTCGACGCAGCTCTCCCGCGGAAATATATGGCCGGTTGCGCTTGAGAATTATTTGTCAACGTTAACGGGAACGCGACTCCCTGGCTAGGCGTGCCATTCACTTCGCTTATTACGATTCCCAAGAGTCCGCGCGACGGAATAATAATATATCTAGATGAATCCGATGCCTCGCGATGAAATTACATCCAGCCGGTTTTTTCTTCCTCCTACGTGAACCGCGTGAGTCATTCTCTTACATTATCGGCGTACTTTGTTCGTTTCACATGCCGAAAATATTCACCGACTCCCCACCTCTCCTCCTTTATGCCACGCCGTCCGGTCCATTTTTCTGCGACGACGCTGGAAACTGCGGAATCCTTCCCGGGAATCCACCGCATTACTTAACCGGACTAATAAAGTCTCGGCTCGCGTATAAAGTGTGAAAAATTCTTGTCCCCTCGTACACTGTCCGTTATTTATCCTTCCATTCGCTTCTCACCATGGAATATATTTTACAGCGCGCAATCTCCCCGAGCGCGTATACCGTGGCCGAAAGTTATGCCACCGGAGTGATCAAGAAAACTCACTTTGTAAAATGAAGGGATATTTCTTCATCTGCAATCTCAATAATTACAATCATAAAAGATCATACCGTTCCATAAAGAAGAGAACAGAGTTGACCTTCATGTCTCCTTAACGTCTTCGCCTATAAAAAAATTAGTAACATTAGATTATGAGCATCTCGATACTGTGTATGTGCATATAAATCATAACACTTAAAACACACTTAAAAGATATATACATAGCTACTGATTTGTGTAAGAAATATAAGATAGAAAACAATGGTAAACACTTCTTGAAGGAGTAGACTCCTGTTTCTAGAATTGCAAGGGTGCGGAATTCGCGTTCTCATTTCTCGATAATACAAAAATGGGGGGTTTCAGTAGTCAAAAATGCCAGGGTTGGGCAAAAATTTAATCAACGATTGACGAATAAATTTCTACTACAATCGTTAATCGCAATTAACATTTAATCTCCTAGTTTAGTCGTTAATTGCGGTTAACGATTAAATACTTATTAATGATTACTTTTATAATCGTACAAATTAATCAATCAATCTTGATTAAAATATAATCGGTTAATGCCGAACTCTGAAAACACTAGATAAAAGATCGATCTAGGGCGCTATCACCCTCAAAAGTCCTATTTTTTCGTTTACGAGGTGTAATTTGCATTTATTCGGAAGCATAAAGCGGCGCATGCAGCTATTTTCGTAAAGCTGCGGCAGCTACGTGCTTCCGAATAATGCAAACTACGCCTCGTAAACGAAAAAATCGGACCTTTGAGGTCGATAGCGCCCTAGATCGATCTCTTATCTAGCGTTTTTGACTACTGGCAACCTCCATTTTTGTATTATCGAGAAATGAGAACGCGAATCCCGCACCCTTGCAATCCTGGAAACGAGTCTGCCGCCTGAATAAGCGCTCGTTTTATGAACACCTCCACCATGGGAATTGGCTGAAAAACCGTTTACGGCGTTGGGGTGGCTGAGTAATTCCCCGAGAACGTATAAACTGTTGCATATTTTACCGCACATAATTAACAGGCGAGGGGCCACGAGATAAGACAGTGACTAAACGACAAGGATCCGCGAAGATTTAGATCCCGCTGTTGAAGGTGTTCACTGGACAACGAAGGATGGGGACGGGGTTGGAAGTTGAACACGATGGATCAACGGAGGCAATGCTCTCTTTAGTAGGTACCCGAAGGGGGTTTGTCTGCACGGTCTCTGTGCGAAAGCAGAGCAACGGATGAGCGAACAAGAGAGCACGTAAGAACAGCTAACGAAAGAGAAAGAGAGATAGAGACAGCGAGGGAGTGAGAGATAGCGGTGGGGTGGGAGGGAGGGAGAGAGGACAGTAAAGGCAAGCAGCAGGAGCGGTTGGCGGTTGATTTGCTTGGTTTGGCCCAGACAATGCTGAGATGATGGCTTTGTCTCGAGGTAACACCGTTCAAAGGCTTTCTGCTCCTTCCTTGTCTTCCTTGCGGATATATAGAACCGAACGTGTACGTGTATAATATATACAATATGTATATATGTATTGTAAGAGGTCATCGTCTGGGATCTCGTATCGCTAGATATGAATGAAGAGTAGCTCGAATCGGGCGGATGTTTATCGATGGCGTGGTCGCGCGAGTTGCGTGTCCGAGAGATTTCTGAGAATTGGTGAGGAAATTTCGGTGACCGGTGGCATGTTCATGCCAGGTTGAAAATACCGTGAGAACGGAGTGCCGAGCGTGGGAATTTCATTTGAGCAGTCAACGGTCCTTGATCAAATGTTCATGTACAATTTCCCTTTGTCAGCTGTCGATTCCTCCATGGGAGGCTAGAGTTAAAAACGAGTTGCCAACGAGTAGCCAACGAGTAGAAAGTATTCAGCTATTCTTCGCAATGTCTCTGAGAAGTTATTTTTGTCTTGTCGAGGTTGAGTTGCTGAAAAATTGTCGAATTCCCACTGGGATGTTTTAACCAGATAGATTCTGATAGATCGAAGTTTCTGTGGCTTCAATCCGAAGGAAAATACGAGCGAATGGTTCCTTGAACGGGGCTTTGACTTCCAGTGATATCCATTCTATCGATTCCAGGTACACGTTACGCATTGGTCAGCCGGCTCGCCATTTGCGACGATCAATTAGCACCGTCTGGACACCGGGTTGACGTCGAAATAACGGTGTACGATCCATAAAATTTAGTAGCGCGGCGATACGTTGGGATTGGGAAACGAAGAGCTGGCTGTAAACGCGAAATAGTCGGATAACGGAACGGGATACGTGTAACGTGTAAAATGGTGATTCTTCCTGTAGTTGTAATCGAGCTTTTCGTTCCATCACCGTTGCCTGTCCCGCGAGTCTTGAATTAGTTTAATAAAATTTTACTTCGTTCAAGACGAAATGGGCCACGTGGAATTTTTTAGTGGTTGTCAAAATGCAGTGGGAATGTATTCTCGTAAAAACTGCTAGTTTTCGGGAGCACGTCACCTAAGTGCCGGAATTGTGTCTTAATATTGTTGCAGTCGGAGGTCTCGCTTCTCTAAAACCGAGCACTGACTGAGGTCGGGAATTTCATTAGTCAAAAGAGCCAAATATCAGCAGTATGTATAACGAATTAGACTGTGACCAAAGATCCGCATTTGGCTCACGAGCCGCAGTTTCCGACCACTGCCACAAAGAATGGAAAAATGAACGATATTTGCTGATCTTTCGTTATGCAGCTAAGTAAATTATATCATATATTTGCATCTTCAGGAATTAGATTTACAATCCTTACTTGTGCGGAGGATTTATTCGAGGACCATAATGGAACACAAAAAGCAAAAATGGAGTACACGGTAGAGGCTGGTAATATAAACAGTCAACTCGGCGATAAATCTAGCGAGGACAAAACACAGAGGCGGGATGAAGCTGACAAAGAACGAACGCAAGAAAAATATGCATTATTGACGTACTTGTACGTGGAGTGGGTAATTTTGTAATCCACACAACGCTCCCAGAATTGACACACCGTTGCTAATATTGTTCGCGTAAATAAACGCGCAAAACGTGTAAACAGTCGGTGTGGCAGAAGGAGGGTTGCGTTACGTAGGAGTCAATAAGCTTCTCCCGCGCGGAGTGCGAGTGCCGACTGTGTGTTTACATTCCGAGTAGCGGAAGCCTAAATTGTCCCCTCCAAGCAGAATCGGTACCAAGCCGGAAACTGTAGACTATGAATCGCGGGCCCGCAGCAGCCAGCAACAGAGGCAGCAACAGCATCAGCGTGGGACGGTAGTTGAGCGCTGGCCGAGGGAAAAGTAATAAACGTTTAGGCTGGCAGCGAATTAAAGAGTCATAACGATCGATTGGTTGCCGGTCGATGGTGTATTCCGTGGAATTGAACGGGAAGCCGGTAAGCCGACGAGTTATTTGCATGTCCGAATGGCGGATGACATGTTACGGTTCTCCGTCGAACGGCTCTCCGCAAGAGTTTATGCGGCCAGGACTCGCGGTGCTTTTTCAACGTCTGTGCTTTTACTGCGGCCGAGCATCGCGCGGAAAAGTATTCGACGCGTGACGCCGGAAAATTCACGGTTCGTTGGCTTTTATTGTACGCTTTGATGGCGGACATGTCGAGCGCGCCGGCCTGATACCAGCCAGCTCCCGCCGAATTCCTTCTGTCGCCCCTCTGTCCGATCGGTTAACTGTAAAATCGAATCGGCGAAAGGAGCATTTCCGACGCTTACAGCCGCCGGTTTACCTCGTTCGAGGCTCGTTCGCGCGTTAATCAAACTTTGCTCTGTTCCGAGACATCGACCCTTCCTTCACGTACGATCTTGTTGCTTCCTAACATCACGCGTAGCGTACTCCTTGCTCTCTTCTTTAGCACCTCTGCGAATTTTGAACAGCGTCTCGGTTTCTGTAAAAACAACTGGGAGCAGTAAAGCCACACCCACAGAGATCTAGAGTCGCGTGAGGGATTGGGTACGGCCGAAACATTGGCTGAGCAGCGCTGTAATGACTAGGCTCCTCCTCGTAGTAACAGCTTTTTCAGACGAAAGTCCTACTCGGCTAGGTCATTCTTTCTTCTTCTTCTAGTTGTATTCCGTAGTAATAGTTCCCACTCGATGTCGATCTTCCGATGGATCTAATTGTCAACGAATTGATTACATATGTATACTCCACTGCCTACATCAGTTTGCCTGAAGTCGACAAAACAATTTTGTCTTCTATGAAATCCAGAGATGAGCTGTCCGAGGTTTTATTGGCAATGTTGGGAACGTATGAGAGGAATAGAACAGGGAGCAGGATGCCACTGCGGGGCTAATAAAATTCTATTTCCTCCGTTAAAGGTCCGAATAAACTCAAGATTCGCAGCAGTTGTAAACGTATAAAGTACCGCAGTCTATTCATTACGAGTGCACCGACGGAAAATGTTCAGCTCCGCCGGCAGAATTACTTTGCAGCTACGTTATCCGGGACAACGATACAATGGCGAACAAAGAGCAGTACAATGTACCGTGCAGGCAACCCAATTGATAAGGAACAATTAGCGGAACTCCATTCCGCGGCCGAATAAATTGGAAGAAGTGGAATCGGAGCGGGCGTACACCCTCGCAGGTGGGAGTGTAGCTGCGAGGATTTGCAGCGCACATGCAAACGGCTCGGCGTTCGCTGCGAAGTATCGCATTACGGTGCGCAATCTGTAGCCTTGGTCCACATTTACAACCTCTTTCCTACTCCTTCCACCCATCCGATTGCACCGTGGCGTAGCGTGGGTGCCCCGGTGCGGCGCGCAGCCTTGCAGCAGCGTGTACCGGGATGCACGGATACTGCACACGCTGCGTGTTGCGCGCGATGCATTCGCACAGGCGCAGACACGCCAGCGAACCAGCCTGTAAACGCGGCCGCATCTCGCGCTCGACGCGGGCATTACTTTAATCGACATTACCTTTAACGACCGACTATCTTATCAGACTTTAGTCATCGCGTTATCGCTCCGAAAACTTTTATCGACGCGCGATTATCCGCTCGGCAAAACGCTCACTGAATTGCACCGCTCGAATTGATTCGAACGGTCCCGGGGAAACTATTCTCGTCAACGGCGCGAGATATATGTATAGTGTCGTCGCTCGAACGCTGTCGCATATTTTATCTTATTGTTGCTATCGCTTTTGTTCGGCCGCTGCGATTCTTCCCACGCCCCTCAGTCAATCGTTACTATTAAACGGGAATTTATAACGAAGTACCTGTTGAATGTCGGCGGCGGCGTCACTGAACCAGAGGTCCGCGATCGACGCCCGCCGCCGGGGTAAAGGCAGGCTTGTGTACACTCCTCGACGTTCTTAATTTCGTTAAAAGCCATAACCGTCCCGGCACAAAGGACAGAGCCCGTCGTCCCCCGCCTCGCAAAAATTTCAAGCACCCGTCCCCCGGCGTGCAGTTAATTATCACGTTTTTCACGGCGTAACATCTCTCGCCTCGCCTTTCTGGCTACATTATCGAGCACCGAAAGAACCGTCACCAATCTTTCCGCTTTAATGGCCCGACGAAACGGGCGAATCTTTCTTATTGACGCTGCTTCAATACCTGCTCCTGTCTATTCGAATCGCTCCGGGGAAATTTTTTTCCCCACCGCTACTGCGATTATTCATGGACGGTTTCGGGATCAATGAGTTTACTTTATTTCGTGACGTGAATGTTTTAATTCTACTTTATTCGAATCCTATTTGTTATAATTGCATTGCCTCTCCTCTATATTTACGTCTCGCCAACGACGAAGCCGTGAAATTGCATCTCGCTCAAACTTGCTCGTCTAAAAAAGATAGCCGCATAGCCATATCCCGGAGAATCAACAACAATGGCGCAATAAAAGCGCATTATATGCTCCGGTCGCGCATGACCGACTAATTAATCCGCGTAGTCTTGTAATCTCGTCGGGTATCGCTGCGTTCATCAGCGTACCCCAGCGTGATTCACGGATACTTTGGGAGTGACTCCCCTTAGATTACCATCTCCCGCGTCAACGAGCCAAGATTTCTAATTAATCGGTTAATATAGCGCCTCCGGAAATGACCGAAGTTATCCCCGGGGGGTGAGGAGGACACGGAGGAGGAGATGGAGAGGGTGAAGCACGAGGGCTGGGCCTAACAGTCAGATCAGAGTATAGTCCCCGGACTGTCTGCAGACGGGCTGCGTCACTCCCCTATATTACGCGTCGTTTCACGGTCGATCGTGCACTCTGAATTCGGCCGCCCTAATTTGACATCGCCGATATTTTCCGCTTTTGTCGGCCGCGCGAGAGGATGCATCGGCGACATATGTCCCGGCGACCCCCTGATTCCCCTGCAATTTATGTAAGTACACAGTGCGAACTGTCGCGCATCTGCCTCACTTCGCCTCGCCTCGGCTCGCAGCGCACCACCGTTGCTAATGTTGACAGAGGAGGCGTGAAATTGAACGGAAATCATTCGACGATCGCCGCGACGAAAGCCCCAATATTCCGCTCGAGGGTGCAGCCATTTTTTTCGCCGCGAGATGGAATGGGCGTCGTCACCCGTATTAAATACTTGTTTCCCTGTTTGCACGACCCAAGTGGATGACATCCGAATTTCGGTTTGCTCCGGATTAGGGCGGTCGGAGTGCCTATTGCCAACAGACTATGCTCTGATCCCATCTTCTCTTTTCTCTCGCATAGGCCCACTCGCATATTGTTAGCGGCTCACGATCCGATTTTCTCGCAGGGAATCCTCGTCCCCCCACCGCGCCGGTCTCTCGACGCAAATTCACGGAAATCATCGTCGCGCGCGATGTTCTCTCCTGGTTTTTTTTCCTCCGTTCGGTTCGCGACGAACAGCTATTCGTCACCCGGCGATACAACTCCGATATCACGAAGCCGTGCTCTCACAACAGTCTGAACAACAGTTGGACAACTCCGGCGCAGGGTGGCAAGGGTAGGCTGCTAAATCACAGGAGGCAACTGCTGGCACGCCCTTTTGCCCGTGGCACCTCGTACGATTCCGGGAACGACCTCCTTAACCCCCGCCATCCATATCGAGCTTAAAGCTGTTTAACGACGCCACTGCTTCGTAAATTGCAATTCTTTCCAGCCAGCAGCGGCGGTGTGTCGCCTCGAAGGGTTGCGCCGCTGAAGCACCAGCCGACCGAGATGAGATTTCTCGTCGGGTGCTGTTGCCTTTGTGCGCACCAACATACTCCTCCCCGGAAATTTCGGAATCCGGCCGGATAGTTACACGCACTTTGAACACCGGACGCTTTACCGTTAAACGTACTTGGTGCTTAACTAATAAATTCGCTGCGGGTCACTCTCGTTCATCACAGTTTCTGAATAATCAAGGAGAGTCAACCGTTTTCATATAGTCGAAGTTTTAGCAGCAGAAAAACCATTCTGTCATCACACTTCTGTGGTGTGTAACCAAAAATTCTATTACATTATGTTTGACTGTATTGTTGATAATGTTACTATGTTTGACTTATTGCATTTATTAAAAGAAGAAATGCATGTTCATTTAACTTGTGTTTCTTACAGTCGAATTGGAACATTTCCATTTCGCAGAAAGACCCGCTGTGTAACGATGAATATCTCCGTAACGTCACTCAATATAACTCGAATCGATAAGTTAACTCCTGCTACAAAGAAAATTACAATAATAATCTTCTCCTACCTATCAAAAGCGCCTTAAATGCTCAATTCTGCAAATACATGGAGGCATTACGGTGCAAATTGAAAAGTTCTGCACATCGTACTGCACAGATAAGGGTCAGATGATATTCTCGCTCTCATGCGGAGTGTTAAACATTTTATTTGATATGCCAGAGCCTCGGGCTCACGTCTTGGCGTGACACAGACCGATAACCACCGACCGAGAAAAGTCACGCATGCCTAATGCCAGCCGTAAAAGCGTTAACTCCGAAGTGAGAATGGGAGAGAATATACTTGATGGTTTGTTTAAATTTTTATACGCATCGCGCCGGCACGATTCTTTCCGAAGATTGTCTCGGACCCGTAAATTTTGCGACATCGTTAAAGAATACCGTTCGATGATCACGGGTAGATAGGACACGATAATTGTCCCCGAGTTAAATCGATCCGAAGTTCGATCTTTCGAATGGACCTAGTCGAACGGGGTCTCTTTAATCTCTTAACCGGTCACCCCAGCTTTCTCGCGCGGCTGTGTCGCGACCGAGTCGGAGGATTGTGAAATTCGCAAGCGTGACTGAAATCGAAGCGCGGAAACGGTTTACGATCAGCCGGCACCATTAAATCGAATCACTGTATTACGATTCCTCCAACTTCGCCGTAGTAATATCGATCTGCCGCCTCGGGCTCGGCCGTCGCCGAGGAATTTCGGTTTACATTAACCACCGAACAATTTAATTGCGTCGAAGAATCGTATTCTCGTTACCCGCCAAATCCGATCGAAATAATTCAATGCTGCTCTTAAACAGATCCGGCTCTCCTAACTCCAGCTTCAAAAATTTCTTTAAGGTTCGTAGGATTTTCCTCAGTTTTTTAAGCTTGCCCTCCCGTCGACCAAATTGCTTTACAATTTCTGAACATTTCAGGGGCTTCGGGTTTCAATTAACCACTCGCTGTGATTTTCGTCGTGATGTTACACAAATTCCGCGCACGCGACGCGATTTAACACTGGATATTAAGTTTGACTGTTCGATGGAAAATTTCATCTCGCCGATACAGAGCCGCGTGAAACGACCGTAAACGCCGGATAACTGTTATAATCCCATTTATTATGACGTGGAGCGTTTATGGCGTTGTTATTATCCATGTCCTCCACCTAGACGATTTGCCGATAGACCGCACATTAGCGATAGTGATTTGTTAATTGCTCTGTATATTATTCATCTATGTAGCGCGCCAACGCATTAACTGGTTCTCTGTCACGCGGACTTGTTGTTTACGTTAATGTAATTTCTTTATTAATGCTCTCGGCTGGACAGCCGCAAATTACAACTAATCGATACGCGGCCAGTATGCTCCTTCGCCATCCGTGCAGTTAATTAACCGACACGCACGATCAGAATTTCACCATTATTTGTAAGTATTTGTTAGCTTATCATTTATGACATTCTGTGGTAAAAATTGTGCTGTTATTAACGGGGGTAGACTCCTTTTTCCAGGATTGCAAGGGTGCAGGATTCGCCTTCTCATTTCTCAATAATACAAACACGGGGTTTTTCAGTACACAAAAACTCTAGATAAAAGATCGATCTAGGGCGCAATCTCCCTCAAAGGGAGATTTGCATTATTCGGAAGCATACAACTGCGCATGTAGCTGTTTTCATAGCTTTTTAGTGACGCCTCAGAGTGACCACTCGAGTCATTATCCAATGATTAACTTCCAGATTCACGCCAGAATGCAGAGAACAAAACAGAGACGAAGTCATGTCTACAAAACACAGTTGTGACGTGTTCGAATCTCTTTCGAGATAAACTATCAAAGGGTTAAGTCAACTATCTAATAGCTTTTAACAATCGTTGACTATTGGGAAAATCCAAGTCATTCAGCCGAGAGCACTAAAATTCTTTTGTGTCCTGCCAATGACGTGCGTTTGTTACTGTACTATAAATATTGTGCATGTGTTCGTATGATTTTTTAATTTTGCTGGCACAATCTTGATATATCTACCTCCCCTAGCTAGACTGAGCACGATACTTCGAATATACAAATCTACCATGCATATTTCACCTGGTAAACGGAGCAGATGTAAAGATTCGAGCAGGATCGTGCAGTCGTGGTCGGTTTAAAAAGCAAAGCCAGACATCACGGTGGTCCTAAGTGTGCCACTCGCATTCTCCGACAACAATCGGCCGTCGCGACGAAATATTTCGCTGGACACGAGCTGCATAACTGCGTCGCGGCGGTTCTTTTTTCTTGGCGGTGCTCGTTCAATTAAAATTCGCGACGACGCGACGCGGCGGCGCTATCGTTGTAAACGCGACGGCGAAAAAGGCTCGGCTAGCGAGCGACGAAATTGTAGCGGCGATAACCGGTGCTGGAACGGTTACTCTCGGCTCTCAGGAACTCGATAAACACGGCGCTCTCTGCGACGTGTAGAGAATTCGGGGACGTTGGAACGAAGGCAGAACGCGCAGAGACGGGCAACACGTTAAACGTCGAACTCCGCCCGGCCCCCGCGAATATGATGGATAACAGGTCCGGCGTTCGTGTTATGGATGAAACTAGAAGACTCACCCGGGGCGTAACATGAATTAGTAACTAGTTGCGACCGCGGTTAGTCGCACGAAAACCCGTGCAACGTGACACGAGGGCCCCACCCACGCGTTCTGGCTTGCTGTCTCCTTTTCCCTGGCTTTCGTTCGCTCTCGGTCCTGCTCCTCTCTCTCGCTCGTCTCGCAGACGGTGACTGTTATTGAAATTTATATTAATGCCCCGGGTGAGCCCGTGGCCGAACGATTTTCGTAATTTTCGTCCGGAAGCGGACACGTGGCGCCTCCAAGGACGAGAGAAGACGAACGAGGTCGGGTCGCGTGCCCCGGCAGCCACCTCGCCATCGCCTAATGAAAAATGCGGGTCGCTGATGTAACCTCCTCTCCGGAGCGTGCGCCCCGAACGGAAATACGCAAACACAAGACGCGGGTCAATGTTATGACTAGCTGGGGAGTGAAATTGGACGAAGGGAAACGCACGCTCCGGGCGGAATTTTCGGAGTTTCGTTCGGGATACATTCTTCTCTTACATGGAGCCCGGAGTTTCGTCCTGGAGTACTACCGAGAATGTTACCGCACAGTTTCGGCCTCGTATATTGACCCTTTGCCTCGGAATATCGGAACGCACTTGCGACCAACGTTTTCTACATCGTCCGTTAAATGTACATTTTCATCGCGGTTCGTTAGTTACGGGAAATTTTTAGCCTGGTTCCTTTTATGGCTATTACCAGGGGTGTTTACCGAAATTTTGAAAAAATCGATTTTTCTTTCACTGTGGGTTTCCAAAGCCTCGGAAATGTCGATTTTGTTTTTACCTCTTTTCAGTTTTTCTGGGCGGAGAAGATATTTGTATGAAGACAGGCATTTATATGTTTTTAGCATCCGTATATAATTTTTTCTATGGAATTTATTTTATTGAATTGGGCTCTGCTGCTGCGTCTGACCATGATCAGCTGAATCTACTTCTTGCGGGCACAGTAGACTCCCGCAAACGCGATCAAAAATCTACGCGTATTCTGTGGCAGTAAATTTTTATTTCACCTCAGTTTCTTGCGATTCAGATGGAAAGTTTTTATTTTGCATAAGATCCGCAGTCTAGTCATAATAAAGATTAGGTTGTAAAGAAATTAATGCAGGAGTTAAACCTATGTTTTTAAAGTGTTATATTTCACATAAAAAACAATTTGATTAAAATTGTTTTAATAAAAACAACAATATGAAAGTTAATTTCATAGTAAATTTAATATTGTTTAACAGTAACATTAAATAATTATGAGAATTGGTTTTAATATTATTGAGGGGAATAATATTGAGATTAATTTTACAGAGAATTTAATATTATTAAAAAATATAAAGCTGTGCATTCGTTGACACTTCCTTCGCCCCATACTTCGTTGATATTCCGGGTCGCTTGAGCGGCACTTCGGCCTACTGTTTTCACAACCTGAAATAAACGCCAAATAATTTAATAAAAATTTGAATAAAATTAAATATCAAACGCATAATTAAATAGAGCGTAGAACAAGCTTTAAAATAACATATAACTCATTAAATTAAGGTAAATAATTATTGGTATAAAATTGCAATTAAAACAAAGGAACAAAAATCCCGCATTTCTTTTTTACAACCTAATAATAATAATAACTTGACAAATTGTAACAGGAAAAATCTGAAGTCCGCCATCTTAACGGGCTCGGTAGTTGCCGCGTTTAGTAAGTGTACACTAGGGTGTGCGAGTGTTGAAAGAATTAAGGGGATAATTTCCCGAAACGTCGCTCGTCCTGCGGTAGCAGTGACCGGAATAGAAAGTGGTTAAAATGAACGAAACACCCGGTATCTGCGTTACACGTCGTTCCAGCAGCCACTCGGTTATTAATTCGACCTTGTTGACATTCACCAGACGGTCGTACGATATTAAGTTGGCACGCGGGAGAAACAAGGCGGAAGCCTATTTCCAACGTGCCGCCATTACTCGAGCTTTTGTTTCCCGGTGGCGGTGTGCAACGATTGCACGTCCGCGGATAACAGGTTTTGTCGTGGTCTGTCTTCGCGGGGCTGCTACTAAACAGAAACAATTTTTGCGACCGACGGGAACAGCTCCAGCCGGCTGTGAAGCTCGCTCCCCGTTGCAAAAAGCGGCGGGGAGAGAGATGACGCCGACGCATGGGGCCAAGGACGATTTTTCAATCTGTCTGTAAAGACGCGGCCCCGCCGCGATAAGAATCGCAATTCCGCTCCTGGTCGATGTAACGTTTCGGAGCTGATTAAATTGCCCCGGAGTCAGAACGATGTTGCGGGGCCAGCTACGTTTCGTGGATAACAATCTTTGCGCGCCGGGATTCTGATCGAAACTCCGTAAATACGCCGGGAATTGCGGGGCGAGCAATTCGTCGGCCCGTCCGCTAATTTCGCATGCGGAGAACACTTTGTTCCTCGTAACTAACATCGTTTCTTAGTTCAGAAATAATTCTGTCGATTTGCGTGACTTCCAGTCAAAAAGACATTTTTAGCAAACTTTCGGTTTGCTCATATTCTTTATTGATCCATGTCCTCTGCGCGGCATAAGGGATGTATCCTGTACACATCATTTTCTCAACGAGTCTCTTCTCCTTTTTATTTTATAGGCATCGTTGGATAATGTTTTATATTGAAATAGCCTTCGAGAAAAACTTCTTTAAATTTTGGGATAAAAATCTGTTATTCTAAACAGTCTGGTTTGCTTCTCATTGTGGAAATGAAAAGGCCAATTTTACCACGTTACCTCGCTTGTATTCATTTTAAACCTCTTCCCATAGTTTTCAATAAAATTATTAATACACATCATTTTCTCAAGGAGTCTCTGCTCCTTTGTATTTTATAGGCATCGCTGGATAATGTTTTATATTGAAATAGCCTTCGTGAAAAGCTCCGTTAAAGTTTGGGATAAAAATCTGTTATTCGCAGATTTATGTAGCGATGTCGCTTACAGATGAATGATATCACCTGAATAATGATAAACAGTCTGGTTTGCTCTTCATTGTGGAAATGAAAAGGCCGATTTTATCGAGTATCCCTGCCGATGAACACGCAGTTTAAGTAAAAGGAAACGTCAATCGAGAAGAGGACCTTCGTGACATCGCCCGACCGCATGTTTCGTAAATGACTCTGTAGGAATCGAATGAACCGGGCCACGAGACTTTACCTCGCGCAGCTTATTTCCCAGACCACTTTCCAATCGATTACTACCTTTTTAAGCGCCTCGACAAGCTCGTACGAAAGAAGATTTTCAATTACGACAGAAGCATCTGGAAACGCCTTCGAAGATTTTGCTGTAGCTTTCCAGTATTCGATCGGAACGGATGGACTTGTTTATTGTCGATGAAGACGTGTACACGGCTCTTATTTCCGTTCACCAGTTTACGTTGAGGTCGAACAGATTAAATCGAAACCGCAATTATTATTCCAGATAATCGTTACAGCGAATCGAACGAAACGGTTTCCGCAAAATATTTTTATTGTCGATACGCGGTATCGAATGATCTATTTTCGAATTTTCGGCGCAACGGCGTACGTTTCTATTGACCAGAACGGCAGAAATTTGATTCCTATCGCAAAATTGAAAACTCTCTCCGCGGTAGGCGGACGTGCAATCTTTATGGAGATAGAAACCATGGACGGGATAAAACGGCAAACAGTAACGCGGAATTTGTCTGCCCTATTCCCGACGTACTTCAAATCGCTATATGGTATTGACGTTTCTATTAATATATTCGCTTATGCCCTGTGGCGTTTACCGTCGAGCTATTTGCGCACGGCGTGTTGAAATAACGTCTGCAGTTTCGCTGAAAGCGTCATATTTGTCAATTTCCTCCGACAGCGCGAGCAATTGCGCGTGTGAAAAACTATTTCCATTCGAACACATCGCCAACTAATCGTGTTTTCACTCGAGAATTACCTTAAGGCGGTGGACCATTAAAATTACCCCTTTGTAACAATATTTTTTTATGGAACGGTAGAGTAAAGTGCCCAAATATGAACCACTTTTTGTTGATGTAATTTTTTGATTATTTTAGAACGCTCTTTTTCGACCAAAAGATTACCAGTTGTAGATGCATTTCCTCGCTATAAGATTCCGGGGTCAAGTTTGTTCAAAAATTAATACAGTTTGGGAAAAATATATTTTTGTTGTTGTGTGTCATTTACAGGTTCCAGCGGAAGGGGTTCTTAATATGGTACACCTTGAGCCCGTAATATGACACCTAGTGCCATATTCGGCACCCACACCAAGAATGTCATTAGCTATACCTATATTAGGGAACCCTTGGTGGTGCCATATTGGGAACTCCACGTGGACTGATAATAATAGTTACTGATAAAGAGAAAATGAATTTTAGTCCGAACCAACAGATGGCAAACATTAATATAAATAAACTGAAACTACAGGTATGTTCAAACATTTCAAAATCACTTACCTTCCTCGAAAAAGATACAATCGGAAATCTAACCACAAAAATATTAAACACGTGGAGACAACTGGCGGAGGACCGATACTAAAATCTATAGAATGGTGCGAATGCACTGCAACTATGTATTGCGTAAACATGGTAAACTATTTATTGTTTGAGGATTTTCACTAGAGTGCGACTTCTCCTTTACAAGATTCATACAAGGTGGTGCCATAATAGGGAACTGTACCATATTTGGGCACTTTACCCTATGGGGTTTTATTTACATTCCGATAGTGTTTCAAGACGACTACAATGATTCATTATGAAGGTCATTTAAGGCCTCTCTTATACGTATTGACAACTCTACCTATAAAAAAATTAGTAATATCAGATTATGAGCGCCTCGATAAGTAGGTTTGGTCTGATGCATTTCCTTCTATCTTCAAAAACAAACTTATTCAAGTGATCTGTCTATAACGACCCACCCTGTATATGTATAAAAAGTCCATCGAATTAGGGATTAACACTTCGCTGAAGTTTCAGTTGGCCGAACGTTCCATTCGCTCGTGCCAGGATTTTTATTCGCGATCAAATTTCGGGGGACAAGTTTACCACAATGGAGAGCTGGTCCACGAATTTCGTTTTACTGTTCGAATTTAAAATTTACCGTGTTTCAACGAGCAATTCCTCCAGGTCGCCGCGATTCCGCGGCGGAACGACTGGTTTTATTCCATCCGCGAGTCCGAAGAGTATCGGGCCGGTCTCGCTCGGATAATTTCCATTCGGTTAAACCTACTTATGCCGGGCGAGGTTTCAGTATTTTGAAAATCTCTCGAAGCCGGCGAAGCGTGGGCGAGCGTACCGGTATCTACCGAAACCGCTGTATGTATTACGCTCGGCGTGGATGCAATTCGCCCTGTGCTATTGAACCTCTATATGCTCCGCGTAATCTGAAGGCAGCGATGTAGTACCCCTTCCCCGAAGGCACGGGAAATACCGAGTACGCGAAGAAAGCTTTCGCTGCGCTGTGCTTGAAATTGCGGTAATGCTATTACAAAGGATCATGGCGGACCTGTGCCCCGTTTATACCTGAATTTCGCCAAGTTTCCGTGATTTAAATCTAGTTTGATCTGAAATTACTCCGCCAATCTTTGGATGGTACAAATGCGGTTTAAATCAGGCTGCGGCAGCCTCGAAGGTCCTCTTCCTTGCGACCGTTTGCACGATCGATACACAGGCTCCTTCGCCGACGATGATTGCCTCGGCTTGTACAACTGCGACCAATATCTACAGCAGTCCATTTTTTCCCCGCAGCTCCTTGAAAATACAGTGGGTGTACAAAGTATTCGTAACTAACCTTTTTATAATTGTACCAAACGACCTGATTTTTTATAATCAATTAGAAGCATTGGTTTTGCGAAATGATATGCAAAATAGATTGCCCAGAAATTATAATTTACAAGGTTAAATGCATAAATAAAAAAGACTTTTTTAAAAACTTTTTTATTTGGGCCTTTAATGAAAATTTAAATATAATTTGAATTATATGATTTGTAGATCTATGTTAATTATACACATACTGAAAATTTCATCGAAATCGGTTGACGCAGAAAAAAACGACACGCATCGAAAGATGTATGATTCTGTGGATTTTAAGCAGAAACTGATAAAAAATCGTGTAAAACTTTTCGTGTACAATTTTCACCATTTTTAGCCGGTAGTAGCTCGTGTGCATGTTAATGAATAAATTTTCATTAAGGACCCAAATAAAAAAGTTTTAAAAAATGCCTGTTTTTACTTTTGCATGTAACCTTGTAAGTTATAATTTTTGGAAAATCGTTTTTGCATATCATTTCGCAAAACCAATGCTTCTACTTGATTATAAAAAAATCAGGTCGTTTGGTACAATTATAAGAAAGTTACTAGTTTTTAAAAGGTGTACGAATACTTTGTGCACCCACTGTACAATCTTTTGAATATTACAATAAACATGAAACTTGGTAATTGGGTAACTAATTAAATGTATGATTTAATAATGTATACAGTAACGAATGAATATTTTTGTTTCCAGGTAAGGGTCTTCTGCGATTATTCGCGTACGATGATTCGAAGGGTCTCTGCGGAGTTTCGTGCTGTCTCCAACTGTTCTACGAAGAACTTCGTAAATAATACGAAGGCACAATTGGTAAATTCTTATTCTTATTTCTTTTCAATTACTACAAGTTAGTCAGTTCCTTACATTATTAAAGACAGTTCTGTATTTTAGAAAAATTGCAGAAAATGATAATTGACGTATCTGTTTCTGCTTTCTCGAAAGTATTACACGACACTCTTGTGCAAAGGGTTAACCATCGATTAGTAAATATTATTAGAGTCACCCTTGGCAGAAATCCCCAGCAAGAATAGTTTCAACCGAGCCTGAACTTTGAAACCATGTACGAACAAGGCGAAGACGTAACCCCGGCGAATTTCAAGATGAAATTGAATTTTAAGAAAAGTTTTCAGACTCATTCGTCGAGGAGTTGTATTCAGTATAAAATCGTCGTTTCCTTATTCTCCGGGAGCCGGGCTGCATTATTCCAATCAACAAAGGTCGTGCAGTTGAACGCCCGCACAGCGATATAAGTTGCCGCGACTTTTCCTGAATATCGGTTTTTCGGATATCCCGGTCGGAACACGAAGCAGAACAAACGAGACCGCCGCGAAAGTACGGTGATAATGCATTCATGAATGGGTCCGAATTCTGCAAGAAACCGCGTTACCGTGATTCGAGGCGTATAGTACTCGCGCCGTGCGAAAAGGACGTCGTTAGTATTCTCGCCGTGCTATCCCGGCTACTGTTCGCACAGCTGGCGGCCACGACGGTAGTCTTGGCAGACGTATGGCACCTTTCTAAGGCTGTTACCCGACCAATTCTCAGAAATATTTTCTACTACGCGCGTAAAATCAGTGAATTCCCCGCCGAGCTTTTCCGATACGTAACCCCACGAATGCACACGCGGCTTGACAACGGCCTAGGCGTCGTCGTGTGTCGTTCACGAACCCCTTTTCCACCTACCACCCTATCCTTTCCACCCCCATCACGCACACGCCGCATTCTTTTCCCCGGAATTCGCTGCTTTGTTCCGCTTTAGCACTTCCAAGCCAACTGACGCGCCCGGCTCCGAACGGGAATCCCCCCCGGATATCGCAGAAACGGTGAAAAATATTAGACAGGTTATATCGGACTGAATTCCTGCCACGTGTATCTTTCTTTGCTTTCCCCGATCGAACGCCGCGCGCTGACTTTCTCCCGGGGTGAGTTAGCTCGACGCGCCAGATGAATTACGGGCATCCATAAATAAACTCGAAATATGAAAATTCAAGAATTCATGATTATCCGTCGGTAAATTATAGTTAAGAATATGCTCTTGTAGTACGGTGTCATTTGAGGTCAAAATTCGTCATTGCTATTGAGTGTAGTTATGGAGTGACGAATACATGTTCTAATAAGTGCTCCCTCTGTCTCAAAATATTGGGTTGGCCCAATCTTTTTAGTCAAGCAATAAACTGTAATGAATAAGATATTTTCCTGTTTGTTCGATGATCTTTTGCTAAAAAGAATAAATAAGAAAATATTTTATTGATTAAAGTTCATCGCTTGAATAAAGAAATCCGGTTTTAGTTCACCTTAATGAATTTAATTTGTCCCATAATAATAGTAGCAAAAGAAAATAAATATAGAACGCAACATGTATTATGAAAAAACTAGATATGTTTATTTTGAGTGTTCAGATAGTTTCTGGATTTTTCATTAATTTCGTTACTGCATTTTAAACTTGTAGCGATCCCTTGGCTGCGACGCTTTGCTTTCCCTATATACGTGAGCTTAAAATTATTGGAGCCATCGTTCTTCATTGCTTCCAGCATAACTTGTTTCTTTTCATCTTACTTTTGCAATGGGTTGATATTCAACTGAAATAAAACAATTGATTTCGATCATCGGATGAGATTAGAAAAATAGTGATAATTTGTAATAATTAGGTTAACCTAAAAATTGAAAGATTTGTCGAAACAAATGACAGATGTCATGAAACATTGATTTTAATTGAAGGCTTCGTAATTTTGCGGTACAATATAACTTACAGCTGCATGCGCCAATAATTTCCGTTTGAATATTCACTTACTACTATTATTATGGGACAGAGGTAAATGAAGGACACACCGTGGTACATATTTAGAAGATACTGTAATATTTAGTTACAGTGAACTTGTTTGTTGCCTTTCGGGATTTGCGACTATCACTCTTCAGAAACGTAGACTTAAGGAGATTTCCCATCGATTTTCTCCGGAGCTGTTTTCCCCATTGTTTTCCGCGCCGAAGTGCGCGAGAATTAGTTTCGCAGTACACTGTGGCCTTACAATTACGAGAATGATCAACGCGCTACGATCGGGGATGAAACGGAACAATGAGGAAATCAGCATTGTTCGAGAAACAGGTTATTGACACGATGCCACTGGATGTTCCCTTTGTCACCGGGTGTAGCCAGTTAATTATATGGAGCGGAGTTATTTAATTAGCGGTCGCCGGCGTTGGCATCGGTTTAATCACCGAGATCAATGGACGGAATAGGGGTTAAACCGGCTGAAAGCCACGCAAGTTCGACTTTAATAAAAGTGCGGTCTGCATCGATTTCCGTAAAATTGGAGCGATTTATTCTTGCTCTAACCCGATTCCCAGCCGATGTATCTGCCCTCATATTGGCCCTCGGACCCGGACGATGTTGATCGATATCCAATTTGTGTTCGCCAAGAAAATATACGTTCGCCCAGATATTGAAACTTTCTAATTCCCGCGTGACAAACTGTCGGCGCGGAGATTATATTCGCGCATGTCTCGTTAAATTTTAACGCAGCCATGATTCTCCGCTCGACTATGAAATCATTCGAAACGTTGCGGAATATTCACGCACGATGGATCGAGTAAACTCGTTTTCGCCGTGGGGATCGTTACCTTCAGACGTCAAATGGTATGTGCAAAATAGGATAACCTATTCCGGATCGGAGTGAGATTGAAATCAAGAGGAAAACTCGAGTTGCGTCAGTATAGAGATACATATTGTGAAATGTTTCAACGTAACATTTCCATCTCCTGAATTCTGCGCGTTTTCCTTCCCATGAATGACGACCCCATCGCGAATAAGATCATCAAATAAAAGTACTTTATTCTATGATCAAGACGGTACAGAAAATCTTGTTCTGACATTTCGATGCAAGTGTTCACGTTCGGATCTCGAAGATCTGCGATTTCCAGTGATCGAGCGTGATCTACATTCCCAGGAGAATGTTAGTCGGCTGAACAGCGATCCCCGGCATGTTAACCAATGAGGATAACGAGATCGAATCGGTTCGGAGCTGTCACCGGGTGACGAATTCCCGTCTGTCAACGGGAGTTCACGGATCCGTCGAATTCCTCTGTCCGTGTCAGAACAGTTTGCGGTTCCCGCAAACGTGATGCGCACGAAACAAACACAAACAGTTCCGTCTCCCTCTCTCTCTCTCTCTCTGCGCCTCTTGTTTGCCTGAATTAACGCCCACGCGATGCCCCGACGAACGGAGAGTGTATCGCCGTGTCGTGGGGCTTCCTTGCACGGTAACTGGACAAACTTGCCGGCCATTGTACGCGCATCGGCCCACCTGTACGCAAACTAACCTGGCGCGTTTATATTCGGCCGTCGTCGTGTCGTGCATACACGACCGTCTTACATCGGACCTCTAAGTACTCTGTTCCCTTCCTGCCGCTACCAAGCGGACACAATTCTGTTTTCGGTAGCCGATACTCCGAGACTTACGGCAGTTACGGCTTAATCTTCCGTGAATTACATGGAAACTCCGGATAACGCGGAATCCTCAGCCTCTTGTACGTCACCGAAAAATGACACTGTTTAATACAGGTGTCCCAAAACTCCTTCAAGTCCGGGAAATGGGAGGTTCCTTAGGTCATTTGAGGCGACATTTTCCTTTGCAAAAATTACCGCCGCGGCTTTGTTTAGGAGTTATTAACGAAAAACACGGACCAATCAGAGCGCGATTTGGCACAGTCGGTCAATAGACAGTTGGCGCGCCGGACCGACAGTGCCAGCTCGCGCTCTGATTGGTGAGATTGGTCTGTGTTTTTCGCTAATAACTCCTATACAAAGCCGCTGCGGCCATTTTTTCAAAGGAAAATGTCGCTTCAAATGATCTAAGAAACCTCCCATTTCCCGGACTTGAAGGAGTTTTGGGACACCCTGTATAACCGGAGTACATACCCACCAGCCAATGACCATTATTTAAAATCCTTTATTTGATTTCAACTTTCATATCCTTTACGTTTATGAGGATTAAATGATACATTAAGAAAAGACGCAGGAAATACAGTAATTTTAATGTAGCCTTCGCTGTTCAATTGTTTCCTTCGAAATCTTAAGACCGCCGAAGAGGACGCGACGAAACCGGATTGTGTAATTATAGGAAGCTGCAAGAAGGGTGTGCAGTTGTATCAAACTTCCAAACTGTTTACTGTTCTCGCGTTAATCGAAGGGTGCGAATAATCGACACGTGTCCAGGCTGTCGGGATTATCTCGATCGCATCTTCCACCCGGGGGTGGTTCCCACGATGGTTTGCCGCGTCAGGCGTCTCGACGTTTCATTTTCAAGATCAGCAGTTCCTTCTCGTTCGTTTAATCGAACTGTACGTGTTCGAGTCACGGCGCAGCGCGCGAACACTGAACCATATTGACCCGCTGTAAAAACTTATTATATTTCTCATGCGTGTCCGTCACAACATATTATTGGAATTTGATTAAAATTTTCAAATGCTATTTTCCTCACCTTATTTCCAATAATTATTAACATCATTTTTAATCAGATTTTACGAAAATTTTCAAATGCGATTTTAATCCAACGCAAAAGATCGTCTTACGGAAATATACCCATCATTCGTGGAGCGAGGGTTAATTAAGGGAGCCCTTTTGATCCTTCGTCGTCGTCGTTGTCGCGCTAACAGTGTCCGAGGGAGCTGGTTTTACGCGTAACGCTGCCAACGCACGTTTCACCCCCGGCCCCACCCTTCGTTCTGCGACAGATCCGGCACCGCGTTTACCTTGGGGGCAATCAGAAAGACGACACCCTTATTTGCCAGTGGTAACTGCGACTCTCTGCGAGGAGATTATTTTTATCGTTCGAGTTCTCGGGGGCAGCTGCTGCTCCCTTGTCTCTTCCTCGTCCCCCTTTTCGCGCGCGTCCGTTTTCTTCGTCCTGACACGCCGAGCGGAAAACACACGGGGGCTGGAAATGGGAATCGAGGGTTAGGCCACTGCGTCATAAAGTACGACCCTTATTTTGAGTTACCACTGTTTGCCGGCGAGGAGACACTAATGCGATGTAACCCACGGTTTAAATACACTGTGTAGCGATGAACGCCGCCTATTGCTAGGGGATGAAATTAGTTACCAACGAGACCATGAATATTAGCCCTAAAGACGGTGCTTGTAGTCGAAGTGAAATCATCTGCGTACATCGCCATTCATTTTATTGCCAATCCTTCTGCTACATCAGAGAAGCTCCATTTAATGTTTCTCAGACTAATTTATCGATATGCGTCGTACAATGAATAGAACGAGATCGGATTTATTTAGATTTTCCGTGGAAGTATCTTTATAAGACTAATGGCAGTGTTGTGGCAAACTCTAGACTGCGGATTTTATGCATTTATGACAAAAATATCAAACAATAAAGACAGATTACAAGAATGTAAGAGTATATCAATACATTTCTTACACCTTAATGAAACCACTAAAGAGAGAAGTAAATTTCTACTTGGTTCCTATGTCCTGCAATTCATGCATACAATTTTTATTTTGCATTGATTGCAAGATACTGGTGCCGAACAGAAATTTAATTTTTCTTTTGATTATCTTTTTAAGGTGAAACTAATACACTGGTAGCCTTGAATCTTTTTAATACCTCCACTCTTTTAAATTGTACGTGTCCATTTTTGTCATAAATGCATAAGATCCGCAGTCTACTAATGAATAATGACTAAAGTTTTATTAATGATGAATATTGAATACTGACTATAATGGCATAACTAATGACTGAATACGCAATCAGAATTTCACTATGACTAATGACTAAAAATGGTTACAAGTTCAAATAAGACATATCAATAACAAAAAAATATCCTCTTAGTTCATAAACATATAAATTACAGATTATGACACGTTTGGACACTGCAAATTCCGATATAGTTTAAGTAAACATATTTAAGTATGTTAATCGCACAATAGTGACTGATGACTAGACTGCGGATATTTATGCAAAATAAAAAATGTTTGCATTGATTGCAGGATGCAGGATCCAAGTAAAAATTTGATGGTTCTTTTAATTATTCTATTAAACTGAAACTAATACATTCATGTCCTTAAATATTTTTAATATGTCCACTGCTTTAAATTATGCGTAGTCATTTTTGTCATAAATGCGTAAAATCCGCAGTCTACTGATGACTAAAGATTGATGACTGACCATTTATACTTACTAATGATTAATCAGAACTAATAAGCAATAACTAACGATTACTTAGAGCTCTGACTAACTAGTGCTATGTAGTTATGACTAACCAATCAAAAGATATTAACTAATGACTACTTTGCTATGACTAATCAATCAGACTAATTAGTCATTTTTAATTATCAGTTGATTTGTGCCCTACTCTGACTAATGGTCTTATGATCGTTCAATGAAGAATTTCGAAATTCTTTCTATTTTGAAAATAATTCACAAAAACTTTTCGAAACTTTCCGCGCCGTTTAGTGATTGTTTCAGCGAATTTCCTCGCGGTTCGAATGATTTAATCCTTCGTGATTCTGTATCTAGATTATCCTCGAGCGATCTCGTTGAAATTCGGCACCGCGATTGTTAGTGTATACATACAGTTAGTCACGGCATAGTAAACCATCGATGAGGGATCGCGTGATCAAGCAGTGGACGCGCAGGTACGTGTAATTCGGCGGTGTTTTGCATACGCAAGAACGTATTGAATTGGGAAGAATTAATAATTCCATGCAAACGTAATCTCGTCGATGCTCGGTGAATATTCATTGTACATAAAGTGCAGAAAATTCGGCGAGGAAACGAGGGGTGTGCGGAATCGGACACTACAATCGAATCCCGTTGTACGGCGCGTTATAAAACAGCCAATTATCCGCGATGCCGGCATAGAAATTAATTAACAGTATTTTCGTAAGAGGATTACCGGGGCTCGTAATTGTAGTCGGCTCTGGAAACGTAATTCCAGCGTTTCGCGGTCGATCGCAGCTATCCACCCGGGATCCTTCTTCGTCTTGTTAGGGAGGTACGTTCCCGTTGCTTCCTTTCTCGTTGCGTGTTTCTTCCCCCCTCCCTTTCCAGAGAAGCATACAAAGGATGGGAAAAGAGCGGAAAGGGTTGAAAGCTTCCCTCGCTGCCCGGGGGCCATGCTAAATCGTAAACGCCACTGCGAGCCCGACGCGTATCCGAGAGTTCTTTTCCAAGTTTTTATTATTATATGAAATTACCGTCGTTCGTTTGAGACGAGAGATTCCATAAGTTCGGTCTCGACTTTTTACAAGCGCGCGCGTACTATCGGCGATTTTCCCCGGCATAAAAGGCCGCACGAATAAAAGACCCTGGCTATTTTCAAATGTTGTCTATTTACGAGCTTTCGCTTCAAAGAAATGTTTTCCGTCCGATGCATAAAGTCAAAAAGCTTTCTCCGATCGATCGCGGTAATAGCCCGGTCACTTTCTTTCTATTCAGTCATTCGGCTATTTGTATTAGCTACTCCTGGATTAATGCGATAAGCGAATGTATGTAGACAAGAAGAATCGATTCGCGAGAAGCTGTAAATCAATTTCATGGGGTAGACATTATCACTACGACCTCGTTATTCTAGAATTTTTACTAAACTGAATATTACTAAAAAAAATAATAGAGACTGAAAAAATAGATGAAATATTGTTCGAGGATTCTAAATGGGGATTAACAACACTTTCAATGTAATTATTTCCCATGAACATAACTCGATGCAAGTTATAAGGCACATCGGATGGAATTTACACTAAACAATGTGTGCACTAATAGGTTAACGAACGTTCAGAATTACAGTCTTCTATGGATGAGGATAATTGGCATCCAACTAATTCGAGGAGCGGACCAGGTAGAATGGTTAGACAGAAAATACACAGCAGGAGTATGTAATGAGTATATTCTGCGGTTACAGAATACAGTACGATCGCAGCTTCGAGTTAGTCGTTGGTTTGTTGGTAATTAGTCGTTACGGGTAATAGGCGGTTAAGAATTCTGTGGAATCCTTTAGGATTGTTGGTTGAGATAAGATTTAGTATTATGGAGTAGTTACAGAAACAGTGGTCTCGCGTTGTACCGGTAACGTTAAAATGAACAATGCGGTTTCAAACCGTTTCCCTCGAAATAGGGATATCTTTGTTTTAATCAATCTCTTACTAATGATTCTTCTATTTAATTCTATTCTAATTAATTCAATTGATATTTGCACCATCGGTGTGATTATGCGTTACGATTATCGTTTTGTATTTTGCTCTGTGCAGCTCTCGTCCACAAATATTCAACGTTTAACTTGCTCTCTGTGTCTGCATAAATATTTGTGAAATTTTATTGGTTTTTAAAAGATAAGTAGAAAATACATATTGAGTTGGCCAGAAAGTAATTTCGGTATTTTAAGGTGAAATAGAGCTCAATTTTTTTACTCAAGCAATGAACTTTAATGAATAAGATATTTTCCCTTTTGTTCGATGATCTTTTGCCAAGAAGAATAAATAAGAAAATATTTTATCGATTAAAGTTCATCGCTTGAATAAAGAAATTCGGTTTTATTTCACCTTAAAATACCGAAATTACTTTCTTGCCAAGGCAATACTTAAAAAATTTTAAATTGTATCACAGATAGCATTCCCAGAAATTTTTTGGAAATTTTTAATACGTGAACTTTTTATTTGCAGTTTTATCAGTCTGGGGTGCATTCGCACTGCATACTTCAGAGAGAAGGTTAATAAATTTTTTACGAACTCTGCAGCCTCGCACTTCCAAGCCCCGGTTGCCAAAAATACAATATTTCAAAAATAATTTGCACCGGTTAGCAGCAGTCACTCAGAGACGTAGTTGCGCGTGGTCGCAAGATACAAATCAAAGATAGGATATTTGGAAAAAGCGCAGTGCAGAGAGGAGGGAATCCCTGGCGAATGCGGCGCGGCATTCGACGGTAGCGCAAGGGCGTAGAATTCGGATCGGAGTTCGTTGTTTAATCCAGGAAGACGGCCACTCGTTTCGGTTCGCTTTCATCCGAATTCGATTACCCGGCGGGAACATCAACATCCACTTTTCAGGCGGCCTCGGCTCCCGTATTTTCCTTGGATCCTTCGGAACCCGTGGAACGAAGAATGATTTTCCGCGCACGTACGCGTAAAATACTACCTCTTGTCCCGGCATGGCGCGGCAGAGCGGGACGTGTGCGAGGCTCGCGTGCGAAAACGGAGCGGAAAATAAACCTTTCCGCGAGGAGGACGCGCGGCTGATTCTCCCGCGATACCTTCCTCCTTCCTAGCATCCCCCTCAGTCCCAACCCCGCAAACCATACTAGCCCGTGCTTTCAATTTCAGCAGAACTTGAAACGATACCGCCCTCCGCGGCACCCCCGCAACCGGGAAATAGTAGTTTACGACACGTGCAGATTGAAAGACGAAACTTTCCGGCCGCGCGTCAGAGAATTTAAATCCTTTTAAACAAGTTCCTCATTTCGTCGCCGTTTATAATTCATGGAGCACAGGGGGCGGGGTCATCCCGAGGAAGCCGGGAAACGGCGCCCCACCATCGAAAATTTACATAGAAAAAGGATAGCCTGTAACGATTTACGATTTTGTATTCGACGATGAGATATTCATGAAATACGGTGAATTATCGTGAGCACGGTATATAGGATACGCTGCTACTGCTGCTGCCATGCCGGTCCGGACCGTGAGATGCGGTCGCGATACGAACAACCACGGCTGAATTAAGATCTATACACGGAAGTGTAATTAGAACACACCCCCGCTGCACCCACCCGGCGGCGATTTATATCTCGATCGAGGAACGCCGCTCCCTTTTCACTTTTCCTCAGATTCTTTTTGCAGCCTGTCGGCCACTCGGCGTACCGTTTCGGTCCTATTTCGCGCGTTCGTTTCACTACTCCGGCTTGCGATACATTTTTACGTTTGCGAGGTACGTCGACATTTCGTTTATTACAGAAATAGTTGCGTCATGTTAAATCAATTAATGAAGTAATATGTAGAGTTTCCTGAAACCGATGGTTGTTTTATAGATTTCTTTACTAATCCGGAATATCGATCGGCATTTTGCGCTTAGGGATTAATATCCCTGTGTACCATATATTGCACAGTGGCAGGCGTGTGTATTGGATGCTACTTGTACCGGTTCGGCGAGATTTCCGAGCTGTTTACACGAAATTCCGTTAAATTCGAATCGAATTACACGGCCGGGTTTCGCAGACGATGCGCCCGATTCCCCGGATGGAAACGCTCATCTTCCGGGCGTGTTGCTCGAAATTAACCCTTTGCCTGTAATGATATTGCCAGATCCTCCATTATAGCGTGAACATGCAGTCCTTTCTTGACGCATTAGCCGGCACGTCGCCGTATACTAATTGAATAACAGTCTGCACCGGTGGGGGTTGGCGTTAACCAAGTTCTCGCGAGCAAATACGGTAAAACGTGTGCATCCAACCGGTGCCCGAGAATGTCAGCTAGACCACCGGGGAATCTCAGTATCGGCTAACAACCGAAACTTCTGATTAACAGCGTTTGACGCCTGGACGACTGCTGAGACCGCCTTCTGCTCCTACGAGTCCGATTGATCCTTTGTGATCCCTCTATTTTATTTCGGAATTTTCCGCAACATTTTAATATATGTTGTTCAATTTCCGTACATACATACATACATATATTCATAAAGAAACAAGTGTACCGTGAAAAACCGACAACCAAAGTTGACGCACAAGAACGTATAAAAAGAGCTTGTCCTGTAATAGTAGATACAAATGAAATTTGTCAGGCGGTATCATCAGTAGACTGCGGATCTTTATGCATTTATGGTTTCTGAACATGTTCAAGAAATGGTAGAATAGAAAATTCGACAGAATTTAGTACAATATTATTTATTTCAGATCTACAAAGACTACTACCACTGAAGATAAGATTTTATTTTATTCCACTGTCTTAAAATTCGTCTAAAAAAATTGCAAATTGCATAAACATCCGCAGTATGATCATTAGTATTGCAACGTTTTCGACTATCCGTGTTAGAGGTCGTCATTTCGAATACTTAAAGTACAGTGAGTGCGTAAATAACATGTTACACATGTACATCATCGAAGTATTCGATAAGTGCTATGAGACAATTTCTTTTCTATTGCAGTTGACCTTGAATGATCTTGAATGACCTCCATAATAAGTCATTGTATTCGTTTTGAAACACACTACAGTAAAAGCTTCTTCGTTGTCCAAAGGCCGGGGGTTTGAGCGGACAACGACCGTGCCCAGACACTATTTTTGATTTATGACTGCGTCTTTAGTGCAACGACTAGTTAAATGACAAAGAAAAGCATTCGCAGTCAAAAGCAGTCAACTGTCTGGCTTTAAAAAACTCCTTATTTCCTTGCCATATTCCTTTCCTATTGTTCTCCGTTCTGCGCGGGTCTAGACAATCCTGGGACACATCTGGCGACCAGATCCTCGCAGTCCTAATCCTCTCGTTGACATGCAGTGGAGTGGGTAGGCACTGGACAACGATCGTGCCCACGATTCAGGACAACGAAGGAGCGATTACTGTATTAGAATGTAAATAAGAAACCACACCGTTCCATTAAAAGGAAAACAGCGAGTTGACAGCGCATTTTCTTCCATCTTCAAAAGCAAGCGGGTTATTCAGGTGACTTGTTTGTAACGCCCCGCCCTATGTAACTTGTATGCAATGTACATATTTCTTTTCATTGACGGAGTTTCGGAGAGAAGAAAAAAAAGAGAATATTATTCACGCTTCACAGAATTTGTTCGAAATCTTCGTGTCCGACTCTGTACAGCAAGGGGGTTGTAACGACAGTTTTCACGAAATCGTCGATTCTGCCGGTGAGTTGAGTTTCAATTAAATTCAAATTGGGGCAGCTCGTGTTGGAGGGGTAAGATTATCGACCCGAATTTTTCCACGCACAATTTTACGGCTGATTGGACTCGCATACGGAGCAGCCGGGACCTGACGGAATCCCACAGGACGGAACAATCCTCTCGAAGCACGTAAACGATGACAATGGCGACGAATTGCCACGTGACCGGCACGATACTGCTGATAACGCACGACTTGTAAGGCGCGTGACTGGGGTCTGTGCGTACGCGAGATAAGGGTGAAACGTGCGTGCGACGCTGGCATAAATCAGGGGACTGTATTTTTTTTCCTCCTCGCGACAGTAACGCTATGACGGGAATCTCGAATCTCGAGGGATGAATGCGGTATCTGGGCGTGTTTCTATAAAAAAAAATATATAGCGACGGCGGAAATAAAGATTCCCCATCAGGAAATAACCCCGTTTCCCTATTGTTACGATATCGATTATTCAGTTAAGGGGTTTCGCAGGAACAAATCGATTCTTCAAGGCGTTCAAGCAGTGGATGGAATTATCAATGATTTTAAACGAACTATGTATTTAAAGATATATATTACATTTAACGCAAAATGTTCAAAATTTCACACTATCAAATTCACTTGATATATTTTTGCCTCTCACTCATGATGTTTCTTTCTCAGTCTCACCACACATATCCACACACGAGGATTGTACATTCTGTTAGGCATTTTCAATGGGCCACATCCTGTACATTTTCCTGTAAAGAATTGTTCGCAAACAACGCGTTAAAACCGTGAACATTGAAATCCTCTTTTAACTTGGTGGTTAATCCATTTTGAGCGCGGGCTCGCTAAAAGTTCGTGGTTCGGTGAAAAGATTGAAGAACGCCATTCAGCAACGTTGTCGAGCTAAAAGGAATGAAAATTTAATTGCGATCTGAACGCGAATTTGTTTTGGAGCGGAGTGTCACGTTTTGTTTGACATAAATGGCTGCATCCACTTGGAGTCGGCGGAATCAAAAGATCAAGCATCGCTTTTGATTGCACGAGCCGGTGCGACGAGATGCGCTTGTGCGCGAATACACTCAAAGATTCAAGTGCTGCATTGTGTACAATGCGCACTTGTGCATCGGCATACATCTTGTCGCTTTATTCTGTCACCGTCTATATACTGATTCCGCCACTATTCGCGAAACGGCCGTGTAAAGTGTAACAATATGCTCCACAGGAATCAATGTTCCCGGCGCATAGAACACGCGATACGCTCCGAGGAATGTTTGTTGTTGAAATTTGTGTAAACGCACCTACTGAAACTTCCGCAGAACCTTCGGATCGTTCACGACTCGCCAACAGCAGCGTTAATTATACATTTTTGGCGGATCTTGTCGTCTTTAAATAATCTGAAACCTGCTTCATTTTCTGTAAAATGCTCAACCCAAATTCAAATGTTAATATTTTCTCTAAAAGAAAATTTGTTTAATTATTCATTGTTACTAGAAGTCCCACTGTGTCGGGGATTTCGACTTTCTCATTATCGTAAATTACATTTCAAAATTAACCAACCTCCGCAAAATTATATATGTTGCGAATACATGAAATTGTCGAATCCCAGAAATCCGTTTAATTAAAGGGAGTATACAATACGTGATCTAACAGTAATTGTACGCATATTCTAAGGCAGTCTGCTCTTTGCTGGTTTCGTTCATTTATTTCATGCAGACCAATGAGTCCGTGTAGCCTGCTTAATTAATAATTCAAATAGTTGTGGCTCGGAGATACCATATTTATCTCCCATTTGCGAAATCATTTTCCAAAATTATTCCAATAATAAATTCCACGGATCCAGCCGCGAGCGCGCAGGATCCTTCCAGCAAGTACAGGACTCACCCGGGCAATCACACGGACCGAGTATTTTGTCCGGAAAATCCACACATGCCTCTCGAGCAACATTCGCCCTTGGAACTTTGGTAATATTCGTTAAGGAGGCGCATCCCTGCGAACGTATACGTATTTACATAACACGCGGAACCAGTCTAGAGAGAGAAAGAGGGAGAGACAGACTCGCTTTCACTTCGCCCTCGGGCCTTCAAATCCCAAACGGTTCGGATCCTCGTCTGGCAGGAGTTTGCAGACAGAACGAACCATCCCCCTCTGCCGCCACTTGCTGCACCCGACGCTTCTGTATCAGAAGATACGCTCCCTTCCGCAGGGCTGACGAAAGATTCCATGCCGGCGGTTACAGATCAAACGAGGCTAATTTGATTTCTTGCTGGCCGGTCGACCGAATGCAATAAAAGACCAGAGGCCGACTCGTTTGTTAGTTACACGGCCACGGGGAACGATAAATAACCAGTTCCGAACTGTCAGCGTCCTCTGCGAGGGTGGACTCCACCCTCTTATTCAAAAAAGGGAAATTCGCTCCCTTTCCCCGTCGTAATATGACTTTCCGTTGCGTACGGCGCTTTCTGTCGTGAAGAACGTAAAGTCCCCGACGCCGGCACCTCTGGAAATTCCATGTGCTATTTAAACTGTGGTGCCCAAGGTGGTTCGGATCCCACCTTATAAAAACTGTAGGTCCCGTCGCGAAATAACCCTGGCAGTTAACAAAGCGACGTAAAATAATAGGAAAAAAAAGAACGTGAAGAGAATTTGGTGAAGAGAAGAGCTGGTAAACTTTGCTAGCATGTTGCTGGGCTGGAGTTGCATAAAGATACATTGTCTATTTAATTACGAAAACTAACGTTATACAATAAAAAGTATATAGGTGCATCTATTTCAGATAACATTTTCAATGTCTCGTGTCTGACAGAGTCAAAAAAGAACCAATGCTCGCGCATTCTCGTCCAATAGATAAAAAAAGAATGAGATGGAGGTCCGCGATGAAAAATAGAGACTGAAAGGAACACTGAAGCTCCCGTTACACGACGCCCGATATATTGAAAAAGAACGTGGAAAATCGACGGCCGACGGAGTGAATAAACACGGTTCGTCAACAGTCTAAAAATGGAGGACGCGACGTCCCGGCGAAACAGCTATGATCGGGCACAATAAACTCGGAGCAATTCTGTTGGCAATCAGTCGGGGGCTGAAATCGCTTGGAAAAAAGGAAGACGGGACGACAGTATTCGTAATCTAAGGTATAACCATAGTACAAGCACGTAATAAAAGAAGAAAAGAGTCGGCCGCCGCCGGGGGATGACCATTTCGAGTCGGCAGAAAATGTCTAATAGAATTCCTCGATTGATCGATCAAGCGTGCTCAATAAAAGAGCGGTCTGGCCGGTGGCTGCGGATGAAACTTTCATCGCGGCTCCGTAATAGATAAAACGATGGAAAGAAGGTGGCCGACTTGGCTTGGTGCTCCTCGCTGCTCGGTGTACAGTAGTACAGTGCAACTACCGAGGTTTCTACTGTACTTCGAAGCGTCGGAGCTCTCTGCTCGCGGATTCCGTTCGATTTCAACACGTGACGCGCCCCTGCTATACGTTCTCGATTACGCGTGCGAATTGCCGAAGCATCAGAAGCAACTCCAGCCAGCGTCGCGACGGAGGACGGAAACTACGAGAGAGCAGTATTTTGAATTTTTGACGAGAGGGAATGCGACGTCCCGACGGAATTTCATTCCGCGGGAAAAGGGGCCGCGGCAGGGGGCTGTTACGCCTGTCGGTGATATTTTTCCGTGCGACAGATTCGCGTGCACATGGTTAAGTGCTCGATTCTGCCCGGGGAATTGCGCTACAAACGAGAATTCCCGGGTTTAATGCTCTAACTCCTGCGCGATGCGGCTGCGGCTCGATCTGCCTCGTAGATTAAATTGAGCAAAAATGTTAAAATCATCCTGAGGTGTCTATATGCGCTGCATACAGGGTGGCACAACAATTTTGCGCGACTTCAAGCTCTTGATTGTTTACGCTGTGTCAAGAAATGTCATCACTAGACTGCGGATTTTGTGCATTTATGATAAAAATGGATACATATAATTTGAAGCAGTGGACATGTTAAAAACATTTAAGGACATCAATGTATTAGTTCCAGCTTGATAGAAGATCCGCAATCTAGTCATCACGAAATCAGAGCATCGTTATGACGAGGCTAACTCGATGTTATAGTACAAGCGGTTGAAAAATTATTGAAGACCAAATACGCTTCCTCAAACCAGTAAAATAAATCTCCTTATATCGGCGAACATATTCGGAACGTTCGCTGCGCAGAGAATAACAGAGTAACAACAAATGCACCGAAAAATCTCGAAAGTGGAGCCAGTCGCATTCTCGTTGCAACATTGCAGCAAGGCATTCGAGCCGACGACGTGCATATAAATTTTTGTTTAAATTTTGCTCGTAGAATACGCTGACACCGTTCAGCAGAAAAAGCTCGGGATAAGCTGTAGGCATTCGCCACTGACTACGTCCCAACCCGTTTCCCGTCGGGTTTTGTGAAGAGTTTCGAAAAATGCGCGACGAGATAATTTTTAAATACTGAAGTACGGCAGTCTCGCGAACCCCGTAGAAAATTGCAATCACGGTGCGTCAAAGAATCTCCCGTTTGCGTCCCGTTCTGGCCGGTTGGTTGGTAGCGTTTAATATTGCAAGAATTTTCGCAGAATGATATTTCTCGTGGCGCATAAAATTCTCGGATAGCGTAAGCTAGCGGAAAATAATAATTTCCCGGGCGGGCTATTAAAACAAACGAACGTAAACGGCTTATACAAACCGACGGTCGTTTTCGCCGCCGCGCTTGTTCCCCGTGATCGCGCCACCCACGCGCTGCTATCGGTAAGACTTTCGAATCACCCCCCACCCTAGGTTTTGGCACGTGATTCTACCCGTATCTTGAGCAGAATTTAACAATATACTTTTATTGGGAAAAATGAATGAATGAGAAATAAATTCTAAGAGAATTAATCTGTGTATTCTAAACTCTGGTTTTTGTGAAACCAACCTGAGAAATCTATTTTCCAAAGAGGCCAGCGGATTGCCACGTTGAATCACGTCGCGTCCGATGGGTAGGTAATAAAATCATTCCTGAAGACGGCACTCGGTCGGAACTTATGAAAATTTCGTGCTCCGCTGCCCATCCCGACGAATTCGCCGTACAAAGGAAATCCTGCGAGCTACTTGCCGATTAAAATCATCGCGCTCTTTTCTCCGCGGCTTTCCTCGCCACCATCTTTAATTGCGTGGCGGCTTCGGCTTCGGCTCGGCTGGCGCGAAGCGGGCGGAATTAAATTTATTCGTGCTTATAAACATTCCGCGTTTCATTAGCGATTCACGCGTTACACTGCCTCGCCAGGGAAACGCTGTGAATGATTTCGAGCGAGATGCGAATCGGGAGAAACACGTGGCAGAGCATCACGCGAGCAAACGAAATTGCACGTTAGGCATTTCCTTTCGCACGGTTTAATTCCATCTTGCCACCTTCGGAGTCGGCCGGTTGTTTCGCTTTTTGGGAGCCCATTTAAAACCACCTTTGTTAGCCAGCTGTTACAAAATAATTTTATGTCACTGAATTTTATTCCAGCGGTATCAATTAATTTCCGAATTATTCATTTGTTAAATCAGACATTTACCTAGCAAAGATTTTTATACGTTTCTTATCATTGATTACTCTTCAATATTAGTCTTCAATTTTGATAAAGATTTCTATGCTGCAAAAGATCAACTTGATTTTTAAAGCAACGTCTTCGTGTCATATTTTAGAATTTTGAGTGGTATTTTAGGGATGTCTGGGAGGCTAATCTTCGGCGATACGCGTCGCGAGAAAATGAAAGGGTGAAACAAGGCGAACCACTATGCATTTGCGCCACGTCGCGTCGCAGTTTCGCTAGTTTATTATTGCGTCCGCGCGATTCGCCGTATAGAGGAATGGAAAATGAGGTAAAGCGCAGGGAAAAAGCTTCTGTCCCGAACAGGTTGATAATCAGCGCGAAAGGTAATGCGACAAGTCCGAAGAAAGCTCGGCCCGACCGCTAATGGAAAATGTAATCCCGCTCTATCTTTTTCTTTTCCGCTCGTCCCGGCGTTTCCCTCCCACCCATTCCTCTCGATTTCGCCGCTATCATACGGCGGAAAAAACCGGCGACCGTGTATACCGGCGCATATAAATGTTGAAATCCCTGTCGATTTATACGTATAATACGGCTGGAAATTTGAAACAGGATTAAATTAAAAAGTAATCCCGATTTGCGCGCAGCGTTCCAATGTTTTCATCAATGTTTAATTACGAAGCGACCGGGTCGACATCATTAGAGACCGTAATCGTGTGATCATTGCAGAGAGATATGACCAGGGTTTTTGAAATGAAATATTGACGCGTGATACCGCGACAATGGACGAATTAAAAAATATGAATTTCGACGATCCGATCGAGATTTTCAAAGTTCATACTGAAATCACACGGTTTATAAGCTCATTGGTGTCTGCCTATGAACTCGTTATTATAGAGATATTAAATCGAATCGCAGAAGCCACTGGGTTCAATGGAAATATTAAATTCATTTTAACCTTGTGGAATATTGAAATTGCGATCTCATAAAATAACTGATTCATATATTTCCACACAAAACAAGGGGAATGACATCTAAACATTCTTAGATAACAGACTACATTGCACGGAACACTTCTATTTACAATCACATTTCCGAGCAAATAATCGGGCGACACAACAATCAACGCGAACAAAATTTGCTCTCGTTTTACGACCGCGTCGCGTCGTGCACAGAACCGGCGCGGCGAGGCGTGCAGCTCGCATTGTGTGCACATTAAACAAGGATCTTAATTAAAATTCCGTAACGGCTTAATAAAGACTTTTCCGACACATGTTTCAGGGAGGGGTGTAAGGATTTCGTGGATACGGGGGAAGAATTACAGCAGTCCCCATCAAAACGTGTATAAGTGTGCGTGAATTTTCATTAAAGCATCCGCGCCTACGGGGTTAGGGGGTTGTCGGCGTGGCAAGGTAAAGCTGTAACTTCATTCCGGTACCTTGGGGACCGGCCGGACCCGACCGTTTGAGGGTAAATATTTAATCGAGGCATTTTGTAATATGTGTGGTTTTTGGAGTGGCTTAATCCACGGGGATACTCTAATTTACTTGATGGTTTGCGCGCGGCAAATATGAATGAGAACTCACGGAAAACGCAATTTCGCGAGCCCGTGGACGACCGGCGACGTTTCGATTTGATTTTCTCGTGAAGGAAGATCCGTACCGTGCTCGAACCATTCTCGATATCGGGAACGACACCGGAACACGACGGCCTGTAAAAACACACCGTGTCCGGACCAGAGATCGAGCGAGAGGAAAAAGGGTTCGCAATGATATCGAAATCCTGCTGCAAAGTACGAAGAATAAATACCGATTTCCGTAGCTGCAAAACAATATCGTCCGAACAGATCGACGAAACGGGTCTCCGTGAAATGGAGAACGTTCTCCGATACGTTTGTCCTCCGACACAGGCTTGCAAAATATTTACTCATCGCGTTAGAACAGTCAGACACTGCGGAATTTCTCCGTGGGCTGTCGATCGTCAGTTTTTCGACGAAAAAACGGGAAATCGGCACTGCTATTTTATCCGGAGATCTCGGATATCAGATAGGAAAATCGGGATTCGCCGTGTCCTCCAGGTGCTCGACAATTTTTACCTCTCCTCGCGTATGTGTTACAGATCTATGTGTACTTTGCGTAATTATAGTTCGATTCGAACGCGGAACGAACGCTTTGCTCGTTGATTAAACGTACGCTGATGGTTGTACGGAGATTGATTTAATCATTAGTATCCTGCGGATTGAATGGTTGTAATTTGAAACAATGGGTAGATTTACAACAATGTAAAAAGTAATTGTTGCATGATGAATAGACAGCGGATATTGATGCTTTCATGAGAAATCAGCAAACACAATTCGAAACAGACGATAGATTAGAAGAATTGAAGACTATCTTTAAATAGCAACCAATTTTTGTTTTGCTAAAAGGTTTGCACTCAAAGCTTATGTCAAGTGCGGGTCGACACAGGGCTGAAAAGGGTTAAGAGTTCGGTATCACTGATTCTGTCTTGTGACGTGGTCGCTAGGGAGTTCGCTGCCGATGCGATCTTCTCGGGGAAGAATTCACGTTTTTCTGAAAAGTGTCGCCGGTTCGTGCAACCTTTCAGGATGCTCCAGGTCCGATTTCTGGGCGCCGCGCCGCTCCGCTCGTTACTCGCGCAAAGTCTTCGGTCAATCTTGCGCGACAGGGCTCCGTCCCATGGTGTTTGTTCAGCTCGGCCTCGTGGACACGAGCCAAGAAGACCTGGCCCGGCGTTTTTGCGACTCGTCTCTCTACAGACTCCCGGAAATTGACCGGTGGACCGGCGCGCTTTACTTACTTACCCTGTCGGGCTTGCTCGAAAATATGACCGAGGCCCCGGTAGTCTGTCGCGAGAACACCGCCGCCGCCATAAATATTCATATCGTGAACTGTGAGTTAATCAAGGGCCAACGTTGGTTTAAAGGGGTCTGACGAGGGTGAGAAAAAATTGGCCGGAGGTTTTGAATAATCTTCCCCTGTCGACGAGAGATAGCCCACCTGCGACACACCGGTGCGGTGTACCGCCCCCGCGTATTTAGATTTCACGGAGACTGATGTCGGCGGGCTACTGGTTCAATGTGTAACCACCGGGTTTTGTGATTCCGCGGGGCTCGCTTCGTATTAAAGTCGGAGAGCTCTCGTAGCCTCGCTGAATTATCACGGGCCTGGCTCCGTGTCTCGGTCTTATTTTTTTCAGAACGAGGTTTTACACGCGACGGACACCGTTATTCGCTTCGCGTTTCCCTTTGTTCCGCGAGCACGATTCGCAGACCCACGTGTTTTATAAATATGTATTCCATTCGGCAATTTATATGTATATCTGTTCGAAACTTACGTACATTTGCAATAAATCGTAGAGATTGATGTCACGATCATCGAGAATGGAAATTTCATTTCTATTGGAGGAGGGTGTGCCGGTGATCCAAGCAAGTGCAGTTCATCTTCCTAAAACAATTTGTTCGCGAGGTCTCGTGGAACTTATCAAGAAATTTGGCCGTGGAACTCCGTCGCAACAGTCGCACCAGTCCGCGACTGCGGCGATAATAATTGCGAATTTCGGGCGAGAGTAATTTTGGCGGGGCGCTCGCGCATGTGTTGCCGGTATCACGGCCGTTTACTTACGGGCGCTCGAGAAACGCTTTGTTTGCGAGCAGAAAGTTGAGAATTTACACCGCAGAAACTCGTTGTCTCCGCGACGCCGGCGTGCCACCCGGGCTAAGGAGGAGAACTCGTTAATAGAAATTTATGGTGATCGCGGGTAACGTTAAGAAGACCTCTTCTCTCGCTTCCCCGTGGCCGTTGGTTTGCGGTAACGACTCCCGTCGTACGGTCTTGTTCCGTCGGTGACGGCGGAGAGCTCGCCGGGACACCATGAAAAGCGCCCGGAAAAATCTTGAATGACGTCCCGCCACTTTTCCCGGCTCTTCTGCCGGCTTTGCCGCGCGGAGAAAGATAGGATCGTGTCCGAATGAAAGGGGATTTGAACATGCTGCCGACGTCGCTACACATTCCGGCCCATTCTGTCGCTCGTTTCTCTTTTCGGCTCGCGAAACAACCGAAGAAGGAGAGCGCCGGCTGTGTTATCCTGCGTGCTTGCCCGACGGAATATTCCCCGGGATCGATCATAGTTGCACAACGCGTGAAATGCGAATACCGGGCTCCATCAAGGAATTTGATATAGGATATTATGCCGTGACTAGCCTAGATATTCGCCACTCGTGCGAAAGATGCGGCCAGATAACTCTCGGGGCCATTTTTGATATTGATTTTACGTAACAGTGCCGGGCATACAATCTCTAGACGTTTCAGACCTGTAGTTTATTCGTAAGTATCGCGTTTACACATCTCTAGCGAAACATTGGTTCTAAAATAATTGTATATCTCTGGTATTGATATCCAAATTTGATTGCGCGTTCGAAATTGCACCAGCGAGTGTATAAACGTTCATTAATTACTTCACCGTTGGATAGCTATTAATATCGATCATTCATGCAATATCGCTAAAACGGATTCGTTCGTTACAGAATTTGCGAGAGTATTTAAGATTAGTTCTTCGAAATTTGGTCGAATCGATTAAACGGTAACCCAGATACCCGACAAGCCAGGATACGTTAAGTATTAAATTCGCTGTTGAAACTGGCGACGCGTATTACATGACACCCTCTATGTATTACCTTGGCTCGTCTTCCCTGCATTCAAATTAGAATCGGCTTTCACTGGAGCGCTTAAATCAAGCACGGAAACGACAAACGTCCTCCAATTTCTGCCGGCGAGTCATAATTTCTATCCGCGAGCGGCGCACAAAAGCGGCCATTTCCGGTGTTCTTTCCCAGCCACGATTACCAGACCGGCCGCTCGTTCCTAGTAAATCAGAGGCCGCCCTCGAAGTCGTCGAAAAAAGAACGTCTTAACTAATTCATTTATCCCCGAACCCCTTCGCTATTAATTCCAGTGGCGGTTCGTCGCTTTCCCGCCTCTGCGAATTATATCTCTTCCGGTTAATCCACAAGCGCAGAAATTTGCATTTTCGCTTGCGTGCGAATCGATGCTTGCGTACTTTCTTGTATGTCAATAATTTATTTTAAACATTTCATTTGACTCCAGGTTGTTGCAATTCTTTCCATCAAGTACCTCTTAGCTCATAATTCGGCATGTACTTTTCACATCATCTTATAATTGATCGAGTAATGGCACTATTATTTGTTGCATCTTCCTTATTACTATAAAATCTTAAGTTTAAGAAAACAATTTAATGGAAATGGTTGAACTCGATGAACCAGGATGAATTACATCGAGTTCAGTAGCGCTGCACTCTGTAAAAGCGCGTTATCACAGAAACTGTGTTAACAAAGAGAACACAGAGAGTTCAATTCGTCGCTGCTAATTGTGCCCAGCATTTCTAAAAGCAGGGAAAGGTGATGTCGTTGCACAGGAAGTCCACGAATCCCTAGCCGAAGCAGGGAACAGCTACCTAGCTTTCCGCCGGTAGTGTAGATACGTGCATTATGCATGTATGCACGTGTGTACCGTGTGTGCGATATCCGGAACGGTTGGCCGTCAAGCTCGGAAGGCGCCATTATTTCGCGATAGAATGTGTTCACGGTGGCCTAATAAAATCCCATGAGTCAGGCTATTTGTCGTCGGGAGGGTATTTAAGTGATACATAATGTCGCAAAGGTTCGCCCCTAAAGACATCGTTCTCTCTCTCCCTCTGTCCTTCTTCTCCCTTCTAGTTATGCCGAGTTGCAGGGATGCGAGTAGCGCATATAGGGTGGTCCCGATTTCCCAGTACATATTTCCGGCACTAGCCGTGATTGACACTTCCTCCCGCAAAATGTAGGAATATAGAACCTGGGGCGACAGACTAATTGGAAGTTATTTTGTTCAAACATGAATTCTCTATTACATATTACTATTATTAAACATTGAATTCTCTATTATTCCAGCATGCTACACATATAAATAGCTGAGTCTAAAGCGACCCATATGCAATACTATTTATTGTACAAATCAATAAAGATTAAATCTTGGACTGTAACGAAATTGACGAAATGAGGGAAAATAGATGATGTGCTATCTTTTTGTCCCGGAGTGTACGTTCGAATTTCTGAACAACGGAATTAGTCGCGTGTCAAATAGTTACGTATGTGTCGTTCGGCGTATTGATCAAGAGTGCGAAGGACGTTACGACGGGATCAATTCGTAATCGTAACAGGTAAGCGGGGCGCTGCTGATCGATCCGCGTTTGTATTTGTACGCTCGATAACCGGAGTTTTGAAACGGCCGATTACTTAACAAAGGTTCTACTGCACTGTAACCATCAGCACACAGCAAACAGTGAAGACCAGAAGACAATTTAACAATGTAATGAAGTAGAATTGTGGAAGAAAGATTGGTCTTGATCGGGCCAAGAGAGGGATAGAACAAAGTGCATTTTGTCGACTGCTACAGATCATATTTCGCGACGGTTGCAGCCGGGTAGATTCACCGTACTTATCGGCCGAGATTTCACAGTGACGTATGCTCTGCCAGAATAGAATGCTGGCGACCGTAATTTATAGGATATTTCCTTGTACCGGGTACACGCAGCAAATTGTCCAGCGCTTTGGTTGCACCCTATATGGAGATACATGTCCTCGCTTCTTCCATTACCGTGCCGGGGGATGTTCCAACGTCGTATTTCAACGCGACGGGGTTTCTATTTGACTTCGACCCGTAGCCACCACCCCTAAATCGCTTCTGACATCCGTATGCTGCTGGGCGTGGACCTGTTCCGTCACAGCACGGCCACATTTTTCATCGCGCGGATCGTCGCAGTCATTATTAACCGACGAATGATCGTGCTCTCTCGGTTTGTTCCTCCGCACGGGGTCCGCGAATTTTTCCCGGTCAGAAGGGGCTGTTCTGCTCGCGAGTTTCGCGCTCCTCGACGTTCCTTTGATTCAACGAATTACGCGCGCCGCGTCGTCACGTTCTATCGGAATATTCGCTTCGGTTCTTGCCGATTCAACATTGTTCCCGGCCGAAGTCGCGCTCGTTACTAGCGTTTCCGCTGTTCCTTAAAAAACAAAAATGGGAAACGCTAAAAACGACGCGAACATCGCCCTTCTGTTTTTCTTATCGCCCGCAGCGATGCGGATATTCGCGTAATATTGCGAAACTCGAGCGAAACGCTCGTTTGCCCGCCCCGACGCGACGCCGCGTTGTCTCGGACTCCGCGAGAAATCGTCGACGCAACCGTACGATATTTTACCTTTCGATGGATGTTAATTGTTTTGCGAGATTTGTCTCACGCCGCACCCTAAAATTGTGTCGTTTAGTATGAAAATAATTCTGGTAAAAGATTATGTTAATCGGATAAGACGTGGTACATCGACGTGCCAGTTGCGAGAAATATGAAATTTTATGTGAATGGGAACATTTGCAGGAAAGACTTTTTTGATTATGACTGAACGTTCTTCCACTGTGTAATTTTTTCAATATAACAATATCACTTTATGTATCACTTTATTGCTCTCAAAACTTCGCATTCGATGTGCCACGTATTCCCGACGTCCGATTGGTCTAAAATTTTAGGTATACCATTTTTTTCATAAAATGGAACCATTGTAGGCGCGCTCAAACTTCATAAGGTCCACCCCTTCGTATACACGGTGTTCCGTCGAACTTGGCGAGCGCTGCAGACGGACAAAAAATTGACAAACATGATTCAAGGCACGCACGAACCCGATATGACTTTGTTTTCGAGCTGTAGCCTGGTTTGCATTGTGACGATTTTGTTTTTGTACGGAAACTGTGTACCGAATACTGGCCCATAGTGAGCAAAGCCCATGCATTGTATAATATTTCGTTGACGCACAGCAGGGTTGACCTCTTTATCAGACGCAGACAATATAAAAGACAAGAGAACTATTGTTTTAACATCGTACTCTGACGCGCTTTTTTATAGGATTTTGTGAACTAGCGAGTTACCTAAAAAATAAAAAAACTTCACAGTTTCAGTCAAGAGAGGATTTACCTCTGCGCGTGAAAAATTCAAAATACGATGCGTCTCGATTACGCGAGTCATCCCGCATTGATTAGAAATGAAATTTTAATCGCGCTATTCATTTCGTCATATACCATAAATCGGCCTTGAATTCTTGATAACTAGAGTGCGGATTTTGATGCATTTTTAAAAATTGTTCGTCTTTCTTCTTCTAATAATTTTGATAAGCCCTGGCAATGAACCCTGCTTTAAATTGTACCTCCTAGTTTTTCATAAATTAATGAAATCCGCAGTCTATTGACAACAAAATTCTCGACTGTGTCAAGATGAAAGAATCGCCATCCTCGGTCGAGGTAGTTAACAGTTGATCCATCGTGGTCCGTGAGCAAACCGGTGACGTAAATCAAAATAATGTGTTATCTTGATTCACGCTGGCGTTTCCGCAATTCTGACGCTCGTTACTCCGTTTCCGGTCGTTATGGTCGAATTTGAATCAAATCTCTCATCGAGACGCATAAACGTCACACCGCGTGGAATCGCGGTACGACTGTTTTTGTCCGCGCAGCCTTGTTGAACCGGGTTTTCAAAGCGATGCGTGTGTATCTATAGTGGTAAGTGGTGCTCAATGCTGTTCGATACGACCCTCGCCGTTACACACGCTGCTTTACATTCGATATCCGTCGTTCCGAGCCGTGGATTCTTGTCGGTGCGGTTTTTTTCCGCCGATGCGGATTTAGACGCGGACGTGCCGGACACAGCTCGGTTTCCACACCTCAATGCCGCTTTGCCGGGATCCTGAAGATACGAGTGCTTTCTCTCGATCCCGATTCACAGATTCCATTGGCTTTTAAGGGTCGTGTTCGGACGCTGTTACGCGAATCTCTGCGAATGCTTCTAAATGCCGCGTTCAACCCCCGCCCAATGCTCGCATCCGAAACAATAAACACCGTACCGTTAAAAATCACTCCGCTTTTTATGCTATTCTACGGAAATATGAAGAGAGGAATTTCCGTTCAATCTTCGTTTTTGTAAATGGGTCAATAAATTTCGGGCACGAAACGTATTGATTGCGATAGGTTTATTTTTCAATCCTCCGAATCCATGATACTCGTATTTGTCTTTCTCGAACGTAAATACTAAATACATACATATACCTTCTCCTGGAATTATTGGTCCGTTCATTTCGCGCACTGTTTACTCCGATAGTAAATTTACACAAAATATTTGTGATTGGATGCACATAAATACGAATATGTGAATGGAATTCTTAAAGCTTCATTGACTCATAGAAATAATACAAATAAAGATTCACAGCTCTAAAAATATTTGTCCGAATATAATCGAAACATGTCGCCTCACGAACGATCAGGAACGAGGCTATAATCGGGTGAAGAATATTTACTCGGACTGGATCTAGACAATAATTCTTACATACACGAATGCAATCAGTGTTGCTATCCAATATCCAGAGCAAACAGTACCGCAGATGGCTAAGTCTGTTTCTCTGTCAACGATGCGCGGGGGGTTGATGGATCTCTCTCCGAAAATTGAACGAATCGCATCAGAAATGCAAATTGATTGTCGGCCGCACAATAGCGTGCGAGCCGATACGAGTCAGTAGGCCAGCGGGATTCGAGTGCGGTTTCGTAAGTTCCAAATAATAAATCGCTCGAAGGGGCAGCAACGGGCAGGAGCAACAGCAGGAGCACGCGTCGAAAGGGGTTGGCAGAGTCGTCGGGGTGGTAGGCTTCTCGAGGCCGCAGTATTATTATTAAAGTCAGAGCTCGATTATACCGAATCCGTTCGGGCACGGTGCACCGTCCAAGTATCAGGATTATTGTGCCCTCTCCCTAATTACCATCCTGAATATGAATGCAAATTGCCCTCCGGCGCCCCGTGTCGGTATATACATGTCACAGTTGCCGGCCGACGTCTCTTTGGGGTTGCTTATTAGCTCGGTTAGGGGATGAATCGCAGCCAAGGGAGGCTCTCGCGCGGAGACCGGCTGGGGGCAGGGGTGCAAGAGGATCCTGACGGGGTGTCGACTCTCTCGCCCCTTGCGAAAGAATCGCAAATAAGAGTCGTTCTGACGTTTGAGTGGCTCTCGATCGAGGCCCCGGATTTCGCCGCACGGATATTTCCCTTCCGCGCACCCTTTTCCCCAGCAGTCGGATTACGTTGTTCCAACCGAGCGAGTTCTGCTCGCAGTTTCGCCAGCGAAAACACTTTCAACAGCGCAGCAGCGCGGCGCGGCACGGTGTTGTCCGGGCCGCTTGATTGCCGCCCTACATCTCCGCGAAATGGTCCGCCGGATTCGGGACCCATCATTTCGGTTTGACGCCCGCGTTTCACTCTATTATACTGCTCTATTTCTGGATGGATGAACTTTGTAATCTAAATTGAGGCGAAGCTGACAGCTGAGTTTCATGCCGGAACGACCGTGTGTCGCGGCGCGGCAGATTTTACGAGTGCAACGACAGACAATGATGCCCGCTTTCGCCAGGGAAACGATCCCTCCTGCTGGCGGAAATAGCCGGATGAATTTTATTATTATAGTACATACTTACCGCGCGCACGCGCATACAATAAGTTTATTGTTGTGCCGTGAGATCTCTAGGCAAGCAGCCTTCCTCGTCGAGGACTTTAGCTAATTAAAAGGAAGATCGATATCTGTAAAACATTCACTAACTCTTGTTAACCGGACATCCTTGGCAACTAGGTATCCAGGTGCCTCTATATTCTTCTGTGAATATTACCATCTTTAAAATACTGTCCGACTAGTATTGGGTTAGCAAATAAGTTCGTTCGGTTTTTCTGAGTTATTTCACTGTAAAAAACCGAACTAACTTATTTGCCAACCCAAGTAAGGGTTTGACACTCCAGTAAAGACAGTATTTCTCGCACTGTCGAATCGAGCGTCTACATTTTCAAGGACCGTAGAACGATCCCTCTCGAATTTGAACTCTCGAGCGGCAACCCTCGACTCTCGAGCCTCGTGAACAGCGATACTGGAATTCTTTTCGGTTGGTCCAGCATCGAGGGAACAGAAGCCACGGATGCGAGCCGATCCGGAGCGTGGCATCGCGTTCTATCGTCGTAAAAATCCCAAGGATCGTCGGCCAGTGACGGGGATCGTGATTCTTCTCACGGAAGTGCGGTGATTTATCGCGGCGGAGGACGATCTTCCGTGTCGAAGGGCGCGTCGAGAGAACCGAATCACGGGATAAGCAGGGCTGAAGGAGGGTCTTTGAATATCTGGCCACCCTTTCCAACCGTAAATAGCCTATTCCGAATGGTAGATTCTCGATAAGTAGCGGCGGCGAGGGGTGGAAAAATCAAAAGGCGGCTCGGTTGTGCTCGCGCATCCTCCGTTGTTTAGGGGGAAGCTTCACGGAAAATGTCCTTGCCTCATATACGAGTGTTTTATTACCCACGGGGACCGGAGCTGGCATGGCGTACGCACGGGATTGGATAACGATCTCTCCACGCTCGCCGTACGAATCGGCTCGCTTTCAGATAGCGGCGGCTGCGACTCGCGTATCGGTTATGGAACATTGCCAAATTCGCCGCGGCCCCGATTCCAGGTCGGCCAACATCATGGAAACGTTCTCGGAGCACCCGCCTATTCCCCGTATACGGATTTTTCCGTTCTGCCCGGTAAACCGGCTACCTTTCCGACCAGCACGGCGATTGTGCCAGAAAATTCGATTGTGTATAAACATTATGGAAACCGATCGATCGATCGCTGACCCAGATATATCGGCCCACCTGAATTACAGACAGCTCGCCGTGGACCCGCAGCCCGTGAGATCTCGATTCAACTTTCGTTAACGACCTCGTAATCCCGGGAATTTCTAATTCCATCGGCGAGAAACCGTGGCGGAGCCGATTTTTCGACCTTTAACGACTCCATTTCTTCCGCTAATTAAATTCGCACGAATGTTCGCCGCGTAGTCGTCCGGCAACGTCGCGGTTCTCCCTTCCGAGGTATTTCAGTTTATTCCCCTAATGGATTTTGTTCCCAACAATGTCTATTGAACGAACATCTTGAGTCGGTTTTATTTGAAGTGTCCACTGTTTTAGGATTCGAGTTGTTTATTCTCGGCTGATTGGCAGATCGAAAATGAGTAAGTCACGAGTGTACTCGTGTTTTCGTACACGACAGATTTTATGGATTTACATACAGAAGCAAAATTTTCGAAAAATATGCGCCGTTGTTTCGCGGCAGAAACGAGACACGAGTACAACGCGTACACGTTTCTAAATGGAGAAAACGCCGTGGCATCGCACAGTGAACTTCCCACATTTCTCCAGTGTTTGGCCACGGAATTCCGCGGCCAGTCCCAATTTATTCCGGCAATTTGGTGTTGCGTCGGGCACCTTGCGGAACGGGGTCAGCGGTGTTGCGCTGATTTCGCAGATTCGCGGGGGTGCAATTTAAATTACAGCGAGCGTGGCCCGCGACCATTTTCTCCGGTGGCCGATGTAACCTTCCGATTCCCCCCGTCACGAGTACTCGTTTGAGCTGAATGTTCATTTCGGGCTGGTTATGGGGATGATTACTCTCGTCGCTCGAAAAACGAGCCCGATGAACGGCGAGGTTTGCAAACAAACTAATTCGGTTGCGCCGACTTCGGACCGGAGAACAGCGGGACGCGACGCGATGTGTCGGATAACCAAACACGCCGAACCTTTTAACTGGGTGAAACAGAGCGAACACCGAAAACCTGATTCCGGACGGAACGGGAGCACCAGGATTTCGCGCGGCGAAACGGCGAGTCGCACGTTTACTCGTCACTCCAATTACGACGCGCTCGGTGCAACGAGGGTGGATAGATGCACTGGGGTCCTCGAAAGGAAAATCTGCTTTGACCCTTCCAATCTTATCGCGATCATCTTGCGACCAGATTGCAGATCCTGATGCAATTGGAAATTTTTGTGCGTCGCTTTCATTCTTTGTGACGGGTGGTGCACATGGTGTATCATCAGGGCCGATTTTTACGTATGTGATTAAACTTTGTTAGAAATAGTTATACTTAAATTTACGTCCTCTATTAGGTTAGTTAATTAAACAGATCTTCCGACCTAGAATAATTCCATTGTATACGATTGTTTTCATTTAATGAATATGCAACTGATATAATAATATGCAATACTGGAATGTTTAGAAATTATTTATTAAACATCTCTTCTCCGACCTACAATAATTCCATTGTATACGATTGTTTTCATTTAATGAGTATGCAACTGATATAATAATATGCAATACTGGAATGTTTAGAAATTATTTATTAAACATCTCTTCTCCGACCTACAATAATTCCATTGTATACGATTGTTTTCATTTAATGAGTATGCAACTGATATAATAATATGCAATACTGGAATGTTTAGAAATTATTTATTAAACATCTCTTCTCCGACCTACAATAATTCCATTGTATACGATTGTTTTCATTTAATGAGCATGCAACTGATCTAATAATATACAATACTGAAATGTTTAGTAATTAATTAGATACCAACATATCTAGTAATCTAATCATTATTGTTAATTATGTTATATAATATTGTGAATAATTGTTAGTGGTGGTAGGCCTCGACTACCACGGATCAAATTACAGACAGAAACGTATAGCTTCACGAATGAACATAGATAACAATAATGTGCCTGACTCGTATCTCTCATTACGAATTTATGTCCAGTAATAAAAGCCAGCAAATCCACTTTTTATTATATTATTGGTGTAAAGAGAAATCTGTACACATTACTGAAGCTCCGATTAAATGCCAAGCAAAGTTTTTTGATAGTCGTTCGAGTAGAGATTTTATATTTTTAAGTTCGAGCAAAAGGAACGCGCCGCAATTACCTTAATTGTATGGAAACTTTGTGCCACGAAATAATGGGAAATGTGATTTCACATGCATCGAGAGTAATTCCATTCTTAGCTACAATAGAAAGTTGAAAACTGCGCATGGCTTCGCGGATTAAAGCGATGTTATCGACACAACAAAGTTGCCCGTACCCGAAGCACGATTCCCAGATGAGATACGAAGTACAACAGTGGGAACTGATCGGTAGATTATGATTATACTAACCTTTTTAAATTTACTTTTTCCGACTACACAATTTCATTTCCTATACTCATAATTTCAGTTTCGTATTTACTCATTCGTGTACGTTATAAATTCGCAAAGTTAATTACTATGATTGGAGATAGCTGCGAACGTAGTAAAAATCAGGTTGAACTTTATGCTATACTATCGGACACGGTATCAAACTTGGTTTTGGTAAATAAGGCTGACCTTGACCTTCCAAATCATGGTGAACACATTGGAGGATTCAAAGCTGGCGATACAAGACAACTCCAGAAGGTTAGAACGATTTAGGGGATTCGGGAAGGTTTACAGAGGATTCCTAGATTTCCAGAAGTTCGACGGGTTCTCCTAGGTATCAGGAAGTTGGGACGGTTCCTTGTTCCCAGAAACTTGGCAGGTTTCCTGAGGTTTGGGGGTTCTAGGGTTTAAGAAAGTTCGAAGGTTCCCGGGGTTTGAGTAATTCCGCAGGTCTCGCGAGGTGCGAAAGATCAGAGGATCTCTCGGAAAGTTACCGACGTTTTGTGTATCACAGTTCAAGTCCAGCAACAGCTATTTAAACTTAGCCGGCACCTCTGTCTAATTGAACACGCCTAAGCTGACGCTTAATCGCCGCAAAGCTTACAGATACATTTTCCGACACACTAACCGCGTACTCTACCTGCAACGATCTTCGCGATCACTTCAGAGCGTGTTCTGGTCTTCTGGTGGGAAGCTTTAATTTTGAATCCGAGGATTGGTTTAATTTTGTCTGTCCGCGAAGGCAACCGCTAGCCTTTGAACAAGTTAGCAATGTTTCCGGCACCCCTTATATGTCACGGCTTGTAACTAAAAAATTTTATTAATGTTTTCAAACATCCAAAGGGTGGACAAACGTCTGAACAAAGACGTACCATTGTACCGTGTCTCGTTGTCTAGTAAACGAACCTTGAACTCGACAAAAAGGTACCCCTCAAACTCCAGAACCCCAAAAGCTTCCCCAGCTCTCGAGCAACGATGTCCTCGTTTAGGCTAAGCGGCCGGGTGTCGCATGGATCGAGGACCGTGTCGAATCCGTGTATGAACGCGGCCGATGTTCATCGATCCGCGATCCGTGTCCGATTCGCGGAACGAATGAATAAAGTTGTCCCGCATTACGCGAATCCCGGTCGCAGATACAAGCCGCGGAGACATGTCATCGGCGCTGAACTATGTGTTGCGGAGCTGAGAGTGTGCCTGCAAAAAAAAAGAGACAGCCAGAGGGGATTGGGACGACAGACGCGCGACACTCGGGTTAAGGGACAGGGATTGGAGCTGCATAGGCGGCGCTGTAACTGGATTGAAATCGCGAAAGATCAAAGAACTGGCTGGCTGGCATACGAAATGGTGAATGACGGTGGCGGTGCTGCGCCCGGCTGATAGGCCCAATCAGGACATGGACAGATAACCGGATTCCCTCGGTGGATGTACGCCGGTGCGAGCGTGTGCGCGCGTGTATGTGCGTGCGCATATCTCATTGGACGATCCATCGGATACGCGTAACGCATATTGTGCTCTGATTTAGGTCCGCCATATGTACGGCTCCACGGACAGCTGGTTATTTGTCTTTTCTGCGAGAGAGCCGGCGCGGCGCAACGTGGCGCTCTCGCATTGTTAGCCCGACGCAAAGAGTATTAATTGCTTCTCGTTGGTCGCCCGCTCCGAACCCTGTACCCCGAATTTGTTTCAATTAGCTTGATTTACCATCATTCCGCCGATACTATCTGTTAACGTTGTCGCAATCATTGCACCGCGGAACCGGCCCGCACACCGGTGGCAACCTCTCGCGGTACACTGATCCAGTTCGATAGCCGTTCGGCCTCGTTTGTCATTTCTTTCTCTGTGCCGACTGATGGCTATTTGCTATAGCCTGGCTTTAAAAAAAAAAACAGAAAACACGTACAGCATCGGCCGTGATAGCCAACCACCTAAACCGGGAATCTCGATAGAGCTTTCTGGCGCGGTCCGATTTATGAAGCACAAGGCACCCGTGAACCGTAACGAAAACTTGTTTTCCGTCGGTTTTATGAAAGGCAGGACAGAGGAGACGTTTCGTTCGTTGATTGGAGAGATTCCTGCGAGAAAAATGGTCCAAAAACGTTCTCTGCGTTTTTCTCATTATACAAGTTTTTTTCTGAAAATTTATTTATTTATTTACAGTTTATTTGGATGTGGTCGCATTAACAGCGAGGTCATTAGCGACCACATGGTTTGCACTTGGTTAAAACATATTAGACATGTACAACAATAAAACGATAACACAATGCATTTAAAGATTTAAAGTTATTAAAGATTGCACCGTATACAAGGTGAGTCACCTAACGTTATCACCTCAAATATCGTTGTTGTTTTCAAAGATAAATTAAATGTCTTGGGGACAAAGTTGAATGGTAAAATGGAGCTCATACAACACGAAGAAATTTTTGTTTTTAAGCAATTTTTTTTAAAGACATCAAGCTCACCTTCATTTTTCAAAATGAAACCACCCTTTTTGAAACATCTACAATGATAGTCCCTTTCATTACGAATTCAGTGACTATAATTACTCAAGGTCATTCAAGGTCAAAGAAAACGTATCTTTGAAAACAACAAAGATAATTGATGTGATAACGTTAGGTGACTCACCCTATAATGATGAGGTTTAGAATTGATCCGTACGTATAAACGAGATCGTACCGTGTACGCAACTAAATTATCTAGAAGAGTAAAGAGAATCGCAGAAATCTAGAATTGTATTCGATACACTCGTCCCCGCGAGCGTCGACATTTACGAGAGCGTTGGCCGGGCACGCATAGCCGAGCGTAGCACAACACAGTTAAAAATTTATGAATGGGAACAATGCAGTTATCGAACCTATTCAAGCAATCGTTGTTTGACGGGCGCGAGGTAACAGAAAACGGCAGCGTGCGTATCCCTGAATATTACATGAAACATCAGTTCCTGGAACAGACGTACACTGCACGCCTCGGACACATCCACCCGCTGTTTTCCCGCGCGGCAATGCCCTTAATAATTCCGCCGGACGTTTCCAAGTTCGCTTCAAGCCAGAAATTCACTGTTCTGTTTCTCCTGTTTTTTTTTTCAAATCGGTCGTTCGAACGTTATAAGCCAAGGCTGCCGGGTAATTGCAGGCCCGGTGTATCAACCGTCGAGCCTGAACTCCGGTTGTATTATCGTAGTCGCATTTCTCTGATTGAAGAGCGTATTTTTTCCCTTCTCTCTCTCTCTCTCTCTCTCTCTCTCTTCCCCTTCTCCGCCCAAGTGCCTGGCGTGTGTCACACGACTGTGAATGATAGAAACAGGGGTGGGGGGGGTGACAGGAGAAGAGGAGAGATGGCGGCGCACAGAGACGAAAAGAGACGGCGTACGTTGAACGAAAACCGGATATATGACGTGCATCGTTAATGCGGAAATATCGCGGAGCAGGCCTGTCACGAGAGCCCATATTCGCATTTGCCGTGAATGCGGGACTTTAAATGCACCGTAATTTCGCGTACGATAAGCCGCGCGCAAAGTATGCGTGCGACACACGCGATCCGACCCGAGCGAAACCGAGCCGTGGACACAGAGAAGAGTATCCTCCCAGCTTCGGATTTTCATCGAAGAGAGAAGTCGGTCGAGAACGCTCGATAAGCGAGGAACTTCTACTAGAAAAATCCTCTGATTGTGCAGCGCACTTATCTGCTCGGTTTAAAAATAATTTCTGGAAAAATATACGGTAATTTATTTTTTGTCTTCTATCATTTGTTGTGTCTTGTCGGTTCGACCGGTTGCGTTTTACTCAGAATGTCATATTTGCTCTTTGCGGACTTTTCCTGTTAGACACGAGTTAGAAGACGGGCTAGTATTGACAAACGATGATGGATTCAGCGTGCCGCGAAATGAGTTAACGAGTCGGTATTGGGGATTACTTTCCACGGTGTTATATGCAGATTTTTATTCGCGGTAATTGGAAATGGATATCGATGGACCGTTGCGTGTGTCGTATATTTTCTCACCTCCGGCAATATGGTCATGAAAATATGTATAGGTTCCGGTGAAAATGCAAGCGAGCCGTTCGCGCGGACGTCAATCGGAAATGTAATATGAAATTGTTAGGTGTGAAACCTGGTTTTTATGATCTGAATTAATGATCAGCTGGAATAGAAACCGCGACTCTGTTTATTACTTCTCCATTTCATTTTATACAAATCGGCGGTCGGGAGATAATGAGATCCGTGGAAACGATATCACCGCATTGCCATCAGCGTTCACAGTAGAAACAGATACGTAGTAATAACCATACATCTCGCGACATTTAAAATTAGTATTTTCCATTGACGATATATTTTTGACGCAATCTGTAAATACGAAAGATAATGAAAGCTGTTGGAAATTCCAAATTTATGTGCTGATTATAACTTATATTATATTTCATTTCGTCGCTTATATTTGGAACAGCCTTCAAATCAAACTCGACTTGAATAAATTCCTTAATCATTAGTGAACGAATTTCGTTTGATTTATGAATACTTAATCGCGATATCGTAATACTGTTATTTAAAGCCGTTTAATTTATACCGTTCATCCACGGATCGAAGTGATATGCATTCCAATTTATTTTTGATTCTGCAGAATCCAATTTCCGTCATACTAAATTGCAGTGATCGCTCAGCTCGGCGATTGACAATCCACGCTAGCACGTAATACAGACGCATGATTGAAGACACAAACAGCTGTTACAAAGTTGGTACATATCTACAACAGAAGGTACGATTGAAACAAAACATCAAGCTTTCAAGGTTTACTCCAAGGGAAATGTACCTAGTATCCCTATTAAGCGGCGTTCATACATAAATATGACGGGAAAGTGTTCCATCTGTAGTAAAGCTCATTGATTAGTAATGAAGGCGAGAATGAGGGAGAAAGAGGGAGAGAAAGGGATGTTCGATGGATGTTCCGGCACTCTATTTTCGGTGCAATTACGACGGAAGAGTCTCGAGGGCCAGTTTCAAAGACAGGGCAAAAACTATTACGCATGACCATTCCGGGGCGCGCCTTTTCGACGGTCCCATAGGAGCATGTAGAAATGGCTTTTTGGGGGTTGGTTAGGAACGCGGCGGGCAAGAGGTCGTCGATCACGATAAAGGGCAGGGGCGCACAAAGGGCGAGGCTCGCGCGAGGCTGCAAAGATCCCCAGGATAAGCGCCCCATGGCGCCGTTATTGCATCTCCGACGGATTTTTCTCTCTCTCTCGCTCTTGATCCTTCTCTCCCTTTCGTTCTCACCCTCTCTGTTCCTCCTGTCACCCGGACATATGCAAGGGGACGTTGTCTATTGAATTTTCATGACGTATACGTGCCACCGAAGTGACTCAATTCCGAGGTCTGGAAAGTCGTTGCCACTATCACCGCCATATTTAGTTTGAGAAGCAGGAGATCGAACATTCTGATCGACATGTTTGCCGGTTTTATCGACGGTCTTGTCTATTCTCTGTGCATACGCGATAGCTTCCTTCCTGTTCGCGATCATGAACGCGATTTCACTTTCTTCGAAGCATCCTTACCGAAATTACCACGATCTAATGTAAATTGGCACCTTACACTAGGGCATTAAACGCGATTGCAGGATATTTTATAGGACACCCTACAGCCAGACATTGTTTAAAAATCATCATCCCATGAATTACTTCTCTTATCAAGTTCCATGTTCGGAAGATCGACGGTTTAAACCATTCGAATTGTAAAAATGATCCTCGTCCCTCGGAGACTATTGAGTCATACGGGACACGACACGTTAGCGACACTATGCAGATGAGGGCTACCAGTTGTCAGAGCTGACATGTATCATTCGTTTTGCTGCTTCTTACCCTTCTGGGCGGAGCTGGTGTTACAGGTATGACGTGATGAAAATGGATCGTTACGAGAGGGACCTTAAATCTGGACACCTGGCCCGTCCTACCGCGTCAGGGTATAAGATCCTACCCCTGGATACCCGTTGATCCCTTTTGCTAATCGTTTCGCGAACGTTTCTCCTGACCTACTCTACGGCACACATCATGAGATGCAAACTTCGAGATCTGAACTTCTCCAGCAATGGAAACCCAGCTGAGTGTCGCATCGATTACACTCGCAGGAAGTTTACACTTTAGTTACTGGCAATTTTTTAATGGCATTTTAAAAATTCAAGATCAACAGTTGTGAATTCCTCAATAAATTGTATGTATTTGACTGAAATAGTCTTACAGCTAAGAAATGTGACTTGGTTTCACACATTCGGTACATACCTTCTCTCACTCTTTCTCTTTGTCTCACTCATTCTTACCCTGACCTACTCTGCTTGTATCCTAATTATTGCATTCTTTCCTATTCCGTAACATTTGTTTTTAGTTTCGTATATTCTTTGGTATATTTATGCTCTCTTTTCTCTCTTTCTCCTCAACTTCTCCAACCACTCTTCGACATTTCTATCTTTCCTCCCGCTTTCCATCTTTCATCCTCGATCCTGATATTTTCTCCCATTACCCTGCATTCTGAAGTTAATGTTGTAAGCTTCCATACTTGCCCCACAAAGGTCGCATCCTCTCGCCTCGTCTTCCAGCCAGTATTTGCTCCAATTTTCTGTATTTCCGCATCTTACCCGTGCTATGCTCCTCAATAAATTGTTCAAAAGCAATATCAATATCGTTAATAATTTAACAAATTTTTAGAATCAGTACAGTGTAACATCTTCTGAAATTATTATTTTTATTAGTTCAGTTATTAAGAAGCCTATTAATAAGCTTCCGATAAGTAAAGTCTTAAGATGCGTGTTCAGGCTTTTTTCAATTATAAGCTGTAGACCGACAACAAACTGGCGAAACTAGTTTGCGAAATACTATGTGAAATCTGTTCACGCCAATTTGTCTAATTTGTTTGACTATCTATAAACCCTCAAGTTTTATTTTAATACTGGAAAAACCGTGCTAAATTGATTCTACAAGCTGCTTTTAAGAGTACTACTGAAAAGGAATGAAAGAGCATGAATTGCTGTTTAGGAATTGCACAAGCGTACGCGTGAGTCACCGAGTTCAATGACTTCGATCGAAGCAATTAGAAAATGTTTGCGACTCGAGCCGCCCACACATAAGCTGCAATTTCATATCCCGCGTTCCTTAACCATCTTGTCGATAAGTCCGCTACTTTTCTTTTTGCTTCACGGTAATCACTGGTCTTTTGAGAGTTACCAGGTTTGAGATCCGCACAGGTCGCGGCGTGCTACGCGCTCCGAAGTGATTTTTCAAACGACACGACGATAAGCATGTTTCGCCGTTTCGTTTCCTCGCGGCAATTGGTCCGTAATACGCTCGCGAAAATAAAAGCGACTTCACTTATCAGGTATCGTTCGAAGCTTCTAAGTGAAATATCATATACATGTCATGTATATGTACTTGTTAACAGGCTCATGCCTGAAGATCATGAGTTGTTAAATTCTCTCATCTTAACGATCGCGTGCTAACGATGATTATTATTTACCCGTTTACCGGCTGGGATTTTATAGACACTAAATTTCGCGAGGTATATGAGCCGTTTATTTTGAAGGTGGCCTAAGTCCATTTTCGAGAAAAATCAAGCTAGCTATTTTAATATTTTCATTTGTACCTTATCTTTTTATTCCGAAGCAAATTGTAACTAATATATTTAAAATCACAAAGATTTTGTAAAAAGGAAATTAGCTGGTTAATAGAATGATACAAATTTTTTATTTTGAAAATGGCCTAAGTCTATTTGTCAGTTGTTTGATAGATCATAAATTCTTAGTATCAGGACATTCGTTTTTACCGAATGACAGAGATTTTGGCGTCGTAGAAATGTCATTGAAGAAAAATAATTTACTGTTTGTACCCAAGATTATTATAATGTTAGCAAGAAGTGCCGGAAAGGTAATACTTTATTTTAAATGAAATGAAACAAGAGGGTTTCATATCAAGTTAGAAGATTTCCTGAATTGCATAAATGGTGTTTCTCAAGTTTTGTAATGAAAAATAAAACAAATTGAATGGACTTGGACTGTTTCAAATTTTATGACAAATCTAGTTGTTAATTTCGAAAGTGGCTCAAGTCCATTCTTGGTAGGAAGACACATATTATTCACTTAACAATTGCTATTATTATAATAGGAATTTTAAATTTAACTCTCTTAGGAGTGTGATCCATTGGTATCCTATATGTATATTTTTAATTTCATTGAAACGCAAACTCTTAAATATCTCAGTGTAAACTAATATGGACTTAGGCCACTTTCAAAATAAACGGCTCATATGCAGGCATGCCTGTAGTCACCGGAGCATAAAGCTTGCTATTAGTCATAATAATGTTAAATGAGGAAAACTTTAAAAATAATTTTTAAATTCTCTGTAATTATTAGCTCTTCGTTACACAATTTCGTTTCACTCGTTAGGAGCGTTCGCAAAGGGTTGAATTGCTCATTTTTTATATGAGTGGACACAATCCGCAGTCTAGTTATAAATCGAAAAAAAATCGGAGGTCTTTAAAATCGTTTTGGTGGTGCACCGTATCGTCCCGTTGATGCAATATCGAGGCTGAAAGAGGTTGAGTGGCTTCGATGCGAGGGAAATTTCGAAACCGGTCGAATCGGTCAGACACGAACGCGGTGTTGCGGATACGTGCTCTACGAAGACGAAGAACGGATAAGAGAGGGGGAAAAAATAAAGGAAGATATTTCACAAAGGAGCCCGGAGCCGCGCCACGGCCGCAATACACTTACGAGATGAGAGATAAGGGATTGGTTTCGGCTTAACTGCGTTTTCCGCCTTAATCCATTAGCGCTCACGAAACGGTTTTCTCTGCTTCGACTCGATCACGCGAACCCACCGATATGCGGTCTGACGATGCGCGGACCCGTCCCGGAGCTTTCAATAGAACCGGAAATTCTCGACGGTACTCGCCACCTGCGAATCCGAGTCTCCTTTAGCTGTCATTAGCGCCGTCGTTGGTAATAATCGGTTGATCGCCATTAGCTTCGGGAATTATTCGATCCTTTGTTGCAATATGTAACAAGCGAGACGTCTTTGTTTAGCTTTCTATCATCGTTCGATCCTACTAGGTTAGATAGGGATCGAACCATACTCGTGACGAACAGTTCGAATAAAATCTGTGAGGTGTTAACTTCTGTGTCACCTTCTGTAAACAATATTTGAGAGAAAATTAAACATTTCAAATCAAACAGAATAATTTCATTGTAAAGGCTTATCCAAAATAGACTGTAGGAAATTTTTTTGAAATAAAAATCATACTAGTTTGAATTTTATTGGTTTTTTTATTTAAGTTGTCAGGTATCATCTATGACAATTATGTGTGAAAGACGATTTCTGTCAAATGACCACCACGACCACGTTTGCAGACATCAATCCGAACATCAAAATTTTCGATGACATTTTGGCATATTTGATTATAACAGATCCAGTTTCTTAAAATTTTTTAACCAAATTTCGAATTGTTTGCTCTGATGGACGATTATGTATGCCGAAAAATCACGTAATTTACCATGGGAATTTTTTATTGAACACTGATTTGCAAAATAAATTTTCGTAACTTTAACACGCTCTTCAATCGTACACGACTCCATTGTTAAAATTGTCTATCATTGTAGGTTAGAAATACAAGAAAGTGACAAGAAACAAACATGGCGTTTGACAGATATTCTCATTCGACATCCTAAAGGTGCTTTTGGATAACCCTATATATGATTTTTTTATTTTATGGATATGAAATTGATATAATACCTCATACAATACTTAAATGTGTAGTAATTGATCAGATACCAGCATATTTAATAACGTAAACAATATTGTGAATAATAATGTGAACAATAGTGCTAAAATCTTCAGGAACTGCTAGATCGACCGCCCGGACGCACTGTACGATGGGAGAAGCGTTCAAAGGGTAGCGTCACGCAAATATTATGTCATAAGAAAATATTCCACGTTCCGCGCGGATGGCGTAAAAACTGGAAGCGCGCTATGCATTGAATAGGTCGATTCGATCGAGCGCGGTGCACGCTTTTGACATTTTTATCCCGCGGCCCGGCATGGCAGCCGGAGCGAACGCGCCACTGTAAAATTTTATGGTAGCTAATTGTAAGCGATAGCGTCCGGCTGCAGAGCGTAAGAGTAAGATTTATTCCCTCGATTTGCCAGGAGTTATTGCCGCGCAACACGAAAGTGGATCGCGAGCTACGCTGCGCCGGGAAAGGAGATGCCGGCGACCCATTTGCACTCCGTAGTCGTTTGACAATTTCCTGATAAGATCGCTCCGCGACCATCTACTTCACGGCGAACCTCTCCGGGATCCCGTGATTGCCTTTTGCTAGGGACTGTTTTTTCCGGCCCGGCCAGTCCCTTTCTGCACCGACTTTGGCGACTCTGTTAGGTAACTAGTCGAGAGCCGTTCCAAGATACGTAAAAGTAGAACTCCACTTCAGCGAAATAGTTCTTCTTCTTTACATAATCCTTGGTCAGGGAAAAGAAGCATATGATAAGGCTTCTCTTGGTCTTCTCTTGGTCTTTCACTTCCTCCAGGACGAATTTTTCGAGAACTGCTATTCCAGCTTCCTTTAACACGCTTTAGAACCTTATGTGAAAAATAGACAAAATAAAGAGGAGCGAGAGACACGTTCGGCAACTGCTTTATGCATTTGTGACAAAAATGAATAGATAAAATACAGAGCCGTGAAATTATTAAGAAATAAACGTCTACGCACTCCCGTGTCTTTGAATTAATGTACGTAACTTTTATTTTACATAGAAATCCGCAGTCTAGTAAGTAATTCATTTAGATCTAGTTGTGTCATTTCTGTTTTGCAAACATTTTCATTCGTGTTGTTAATTCAGAACTATTTTCATCCAGTGTAAAAAGCTTCGACGTCAGTTTATGAAATTGACCGGTGCATTTTGATTAAACAACAATTTTCAATTTAATCTTGAAACAATGCATACTTTAATCGTTTTTAAATAGCACATAATCAATCTTTCATTAGTAATATCCTTTTGAAATTACCATCTGGCACACAGTTTACTGACTGCACTCCGGATTTTCCGCGGCTATTGTGTACACGAATAATGCGAAGAACGGATGAAAGTCCATTAAACCCTCTCGTTTATCGTACAACTAAATTCTTAACAGCCTGCACGGAATGGACTTTTTTTCGAAATTACGATTATCCGATGATCCGCAGTCTAATTGTGATATTATTAACGTATGTATAATACGAATTGTTAGAACAAGTATCTAACTATTATATATTAACTGTTTCCTTGATCTCGATCGACAATTTGTTAATAACGAATAATAATGACTTCAGCGCACTGGTTCGATCTAACGCTACTACTCAGGAATTTTGCAAATTACCACCAATTTTTCAACGTTTCGGTCAACATTTAGACCATTAAAAAAAAAATTTTTAATATAATCGCGTCTGTAAAGATTATTGAATCGAAAAAAAGTATCTAACTATTGGTGCAAACGTGAATGTCGACCTCGTTCAGGAAGGGTCAATTTCCACGTGTAAAATCGATCGGTGGACTAAAAGCCCGACTTCCCACCACAGTATCGTCGTTCCAGGAATCCCGGAGCCTCTGGCGCGTCCTCGCAAATTCGGGGAAACCGCACGACGGCGACGATCACATCAAAAACGTGGGAAAATAATTGGGTAAATAATTGCGCGCTGGGACAAAAATGCGGAGCATGTTCGTCGATCGGACTGCGACACCGCGACGTTTCGCGGCGAATACCTGACGCGGGAGTCGGCGTCGGGACGCCAGAAGTTCCTGGCGATCCGAGGGACACGGAATTACCGGGATCTTCCGGGCGGTCGCCGCCGAAAAGCTTGATTAAGCGGAAGGGCGGCGTGGGCCGGCTCTAATCATGGAGGACGGCAATTAGCGGCCAGCTCCACGATAAATCCGAAAATTGGATCCCGCGGAAAAGTAACGCGGGCCGGTTAACGAGCGAGTGGCTCAATCAGTCGGCCGCTGCGCGGCTTACTTTGCATCCGATAACCATCGATGATAGGCCAGCGATGCGATTCGATGCGAAAGCCCGGCACGATGCTCGCCGAAACTGCGATTGTTTATGAATACCGTCCTAATGAAGTGGGAGCGAGGAGAGCACGGTACTGCCCCCTCTCGCTTTCTCCGTTGGAAGGGGATGGATGTGACACAGAGCCTCGACGCCGTATAACTTCCTGGGTGATTAACTGCTGAATCGCCAGGAACGCTCGCGGCCGAGGTTTCGAGTTAATTGCAGCCCTCGCCGCGCGTGTAATTACGTGGACGGTTCCGTCGCGCGGAATCGGCTCCGACGAAAAACTTAGGAACGTCAACGCTCCGTGCATCCGTGTCAATAGTCCACGATTCTCTCGTACACCGTTTATCGAGCGAATGGAGATGAGTCGACCGACCTGCGAGTTTTCACCCTTTTTACGAAACGGTACACCCTAATTTTTGACTGCCACAAATCAATTTTTTGCAGTTTCTTTCAGGATAAACGTTCTCCAACACGTACACAAAAGGATTTGCTTGAATTGGCACAATAATTTAGTTACGGGCGTCGTACCAAGAGTTAATCAAATATTCCTCGCAATTTACTATTGAATTAATCTCAGTATTAAAGCTTCTCCCCGACTATCGAAGAAAGGAGTTGAATTCCATGGACTTCGTTTAGCTGACTGTTCTCTCTTGTTCCAGGTAAGGAGAATAGAAGATCTCGATGAAAGGTTTAAGTATGGACACGGAGAAACGGCCAGGGACACCAGGAAATGGCAGAGCCGAACGGGTGAGATGGGTTTAATCGTAAATCGTATTACGATCAAATGACCGCGATCTACGCGACCCTTTCCCAGTGCTATCCCTGGCGCCGTGGCGACGAACTATTGTGTTGCGCCGACCGAATGAGGTCTTGCGAGATTTACGGGCGCATCCTTTATGTTCCGCGAAATAGCACCAAGGTAGCCCGAGCTCTCTTGGTTTTCCTGACGAATGGGAATGCACGGCTGAACCTTATGATCCGTGATTTCTGCAGTCTCCGGCCGACGCGACGAAAGCGGCAGAACCGAGTCTCGATCCCGCGCGGGATTTTTCCGCGGGAAAGGGCGAAACTCGCCGCGAATGGTCCGAGACGCGGAAACATTTGAAAGCGCATCTTTCGCTCTAAAGGTATCCGACGAAAATGGGACTTCGACCGGAGAAATTGAATCTCTGTGGTCGAGAGCATTGAAATACCGTTCCGTGATTTTCTGTCGAGCCTTGCGAGAATGTTCCGCGAAAGGAAACGAAGCTGAGTGTATCGAAAAGTAAGGACATCTTAAGAGCACTTCGGTAAAATGGGCAATCAGTAATTATCGTTTTAAAGTAAAGTCTTGATCTAAGCCCTATCCTCGGTCTCGTCTCGGACATAGATCGTGTGGGGCTACTATTCTTTTGTGACCTCGTCGACCCCGCGCCGAACGTATAGAAGGACATTGCATAAATAATCAAGAAGGATTGACTTTCGAATCTATTTTAGATAACAATATTACAGTTTGCTAATGATATATTAGATTGGCAAATAAGTTCGTTCGGTTTTCGTGATTTATTCCACTGTAAAAAACCGAACGAACTTATTTGCCAACCCAATATTTACAGATGCAGATGTGAAGTTTACAAGCGGATTAAGTTTACGATAATGATTTACATGCAATCAGTGCAGCAATAACGAACGAAATAGTCAGCGGTTTAGGGAATACTAGAGGGTATTGTACACGTCGTGCACAAGTTAGGCTTAAGAGGTCTCGGAGGTCTCAGCTGCTGTAATCACTATCATACTGCAATGTCAGAAACTAAGCTTCTTGAATTGCACATTACACTTAGTATGGCTCGGGCAATGGTCAGAACCTTAATCTCTTACTTCCTTGCCGTTGACTTCCAAGAGTCCCAGGACTATTCTCGAGCTACAAAAATGACACCTATTTGTCGGCTATTCCCCGTCTGTTCAACTCGCTTTCTTGCCACCAATTACAAACACTGAAATGATGTATCCGACCTGACAGTGCACGTTGGTTTCTGTTTTCATCCTACTATTAATTTAATGTATAAATAGGAAAATCTCAAATTTAATTTCTTAAAAAAGATAGATTCTGTGAAAATCGTTTCAGAGTACAACCCGATACAATCTAAATTTTCACACCAAACCTACCACCACCGGTCAGTATGACCGGTTCCTGATTTTTTATTTTACAATTATTGAAATAATAAAAATGATTTCATAAGAAATGATTTTATAGATATCTTTAGTAGAGCACAAATAAAGAGTCTAAATAAAATTAATCTTGTCATTTTTATAAGAGGTTAAAAATAGTAGTATGTAGTATATAGTAGTTAAAAAGAAGTAGGTTAAAGATGCATTCTTCTACTTTTTAGTTTTAAGGCATTTGCCTTAGTTTTAGTTTCACAGCATATTAAATGGTGAAACAAAACCATTCGAGATTGTAAACCGATTTAAACTAAATTTTAGAAACGCATGTTTTCATTTTTCTTCCTAGAGACTTTTGTCCAGCTAGATTCAGCATTCTTCTCACTGTGCGGTGTTAAGGAGATAAGGGGATCGACAGGAAGCGCCGCGAGGAAGATTATCGCGAGTAATGATAACGCGTGTCTCGATCAACGATTTCGCCGATTGATCTCGGTCGACGTTGCCAGACAGATTGCATCTAATAGATTCTTTGTGTAACGTGACCGCAACCGTACCAGCCGGCATCCCCTATGATTGCCGTTCCCCAATGAATAGTTATTCCACGTGCACGCCACGGTCCGATACAGCTACTTCTATCCGGTCGTTTTCGATCGGAGATTGCGAGGTCGAATCGAATCATTCGAAGTCGCGGCTATCGCGCTGATCCGTCGACTCGGTGGCGTTTCGATTCGTAATTTTATCGAACGCATATCGGCCGGCCGTGTCTCGACGTAGACCAGACTCTGACAAATTAAACAGCCGGCGCAGCGAAACAGGTCGATCGTGATATCTATTTGCAAGATCGTGTCGAAGAACGCCGTGTCGATCGAGCGGATTAAACGACTGTTGTAAATGAGGAGAAAGCAGAACTGAATCGAGCTCTCGTTACGCTACTCGGCCACCGTCCCAACGATATCTTTCGCCGTGTTCTCCTAAACGCGGACCTCTCGGTTTTTACCGCTCGTATTTACGGTTTCTAATCTCCTTTTGCCATAGCCGATTTTCCGTCCCCGATTCACCGCGCTCGAAATCCTCATCGTCGCTTCTATCATATTGTTTTCGCCAAAATTACTCGGCCTACGTTTCGACCGCATTCATCATGCTCCCTCGTCGAACATCATATTCTCGACTTTTATATTTCAATCGTGAAGCATGCTAGAACGAACTAATTGGTTCTAGAATTTCGTTCGTTATACGCTCGCTCCATTCAAACGGAAACGCCGGAATCTCTTTTAAGCCGTTGATGGCATGGAAACGTTGTTAGTATAAAGAACGTGTGGCATAACCAGGAACTCCTCTTGTTATTTTGCTGCTATTTTGGTATTTTGTTATGAATAATATTTGAAACCATTTAATTATTTCAGCTTTGACCGTAATCTTCGTAGAGGAACGTATCGAAGCGTTTCAAAAATTAAGTCCCTTCTGTTGCAAATTAAGAACACGCTCCAAAGTACCGTACCTTCAGTATTCTACTGGTAAAAGCTCGTCGAGTTTTCTTTTTCGGTCTTCCGGAGTCTATTAGAAACTATTCCGGTGAAAACCGATCGGCAAAAAGCGAATTCAGGATCAATTAGTACAAGTCCGGTAAGGACGAGGCTTCGCAGGCGATTGAAATTTCGTGGACGGATAAAAACCTCGACGGGGATCCTCGGGGGAGTTGAGGGACACTAATCGAGCAGCCCGATCGGTCGTCGATACCCTCGTTAGCGGATCGCTTGTTTTCTTTTTTTTTTTGTTGCGCGCATCGAACGGTCATCCGAGTGAATTAAGCGAGTCCGTGATGGTCAGCGAAGATACCGGGGAAACGAACCGAGCTAATTTCTTACCGCGGGGGTCCCGGGCTCGTTCGACTTACTGCTATTCTCACGCTCAACACGATCTGATGGAACCGTCCTGTCCCTTTCTTCTGCCTCCTCGAATGATGCAATTATTAGCGGATTTCTCGGTAGGACGCTCCTGATAATGACAATCGACGAGTTTTTACCGACCGAGACCTATTCCCGGAGAAATGGACCTGGCGACCGGGCACATTTCGGGTAAATCTACTGGAACGAGCGTCCCAATTGTGTTCGGGACCCTGGGAAGTAACTGAACGATCGGCTTTTTGCGTTCGACACGTTCCAATTCACATGTAATTTAAATGCGCCGATTAAAATAACGCTATTCGTGCATTTCAGCACGGTCGGAAGAATAGCGTCGTCTGTTACGCTCTTAAAAAGTTGGATCTCCTTCAATTGGTTCGCACCTCTTCTTGATCTTAGTGGCCTTTATCACTTTAGAAAAATTCCTGATTCTTCAATTATTAGTGATATAGATTCTTAAAGAATATACGGTACACAATTAATCGAAATGGTTAAACTCGAACGAAAGATATAGATCGATCATTAGACTGGGGATTATGTACTCATGACAAAAATGAGCAGACGAAACAGAACGTAGGCTTTTTAAAAAATTTTTTTTAAATATTGCATTGTCATCCAGTTCTGAGTTATGTTTAAAATTTCAAGTCTCCAGCTCATCGGGAAGTTAGTTTAAAATCAATTTCCAAATTTGTATCGAACAGACAGACAAGAAAGCGAGCTAATAAAAACGTGGTAAAATAGTGAAAATATCAGATTTTCATTCATATTGCTGCAAATTATTTTGAGTGTCGGTTATTGTCGTAAAATTCTTGTCACTCCAATTTCGCTTGTGTTTCATTACGTCTTTGTGACAGTTCACGATTGAAAAGCTACCCAGCCGAAAGGTTGAAATAAAACACGAATTCTGTCGATCGAAAGAACTAACAAGAATTTAATTTAGCAATTTATCGTAGCTCTTCTCAATTTTCAATCGAACCTGTCCAAAGGATTTAAAAAATATTTTCGGGTGTCTGGAATCGACCGATCGTCGGCGCAACGAGTGTGAACCGTGTACGTACGATAATTTCGACAGAACCGAGCGACAGGGACCGTCGGCTAAAAAAGAGAACAGTCGTTAATAAATCATTAATTCCTTCCATTTTTTCCTCGTCCGCGTCAGGAAGGGTGAAATTGATGATTCGGCGGAACCGTGTTTTACGCGTAGCGAATTACAGTCTGTCGTTGCCCGAAAAACCGTAAGCTGCAATTTATAATCGCGGCTGTCGATAATTGACGCGGCGCAGATTACCGTTAACTGAATCGGTTGGCTCGAGAACCTCTCAGTTTTATGCTTTATTAATTCCTGGGATTCGCTTTTGCGCGCCGCCGTGTGTGTCGCGCCGGAAAAATTCATCAAGCTTCTCTGCTTGTTTACGGCTACAAATAGCATCCCCCGTGTCACTGTCAATGTTTTCATTCTTCCCACAAGTAATCCGTTCGACTTCCTATGTCAATATCCTCATTAATTAATCTAGAATATCGGACGGATGCCGATGGCAAAGTTTCTGGCTACTTCAGCATCGAACACCCATTATTTACCTGTTGCAATAATAAATAGCTTCTGACGGTCTGTTCTTCAAACCTGCACAAGTCATAATGCATTTCCGTTTTTTGAGATTGACAGGAAAATTCACACAGTTCGATATCGATTTTTAATAAACAGGAGTATTCAAAAGCTTCGGCCGCGCAGTCTACCGATCATCATTTAATAAAATCAAGTGATGCACAGTGGGGACGCGGCTCCGGAAACCTTACAGGAACTCGAAATATGAAAATTCAAGAATTCATGATTATCTGTCAGTAAATTATAGTTGATACTTATTTGACTACATATTTAGTATTAAAATAATAAATTACATTATTTCAACATAATTTATACTCAAAAATAATTTTTACCAGCTTTTCTGTGGAAAAAATGTTTCGTACAAAAGTTGAACAGTATTTAAACATTCCCAAACTTCTACATATAAAATTTCGAATAAAGTTCTTTTCCACAGAAAATGCAGATCATTTTGGGTTTTTAAATATTAAAATGCATTTTTGATTTCATAATGCTATAGCTGACGTTAAAACGAATTCAACGACTTTGCTATATGATAATAAAATACCTGCTAAAATACTTTTTCCGACTTTTCGGGCCTAATACCCCACTGTGCGATGCCTCAACTGTTCGTTGCCGCTTCTGTACATCGAGCAACATCCGAGGCAAGGTTATGGCAGCCCATCGAATTCAGCTAACGGATTAAAGCTGATGGAAGAGTATGCCAGGCGCCGGGATCGATAGTTTCCATAATTCTATAAACTGTGGGAAGCCGCGGGCGATATACATAGAGACATAGAGGATGGTCGAACGACCGTCAATCCTTCGTCGTTGCTTCGAGATTACAGTTTCGATCTGAATTACTGAAAGACCGAGAGAAATTGAGAAGTTCCGAGGTCGTTCGAAAATGTCCTTTGATAGGGAACACTCAAAATCTCGTAAAATCTGAATCCCCGGTCTCTCCATTCTGCCGCGATATCTCATTCCGAGTGTTTCATTGCCGAGATAGGGCAGGGAAGCGTCAGGGAAACGGGTCTTGGGAAGATAAACTTCTGCTTCTTAGGAAATCGTCGAATCCTCCGGCAGTCGAGATTGTCCATTCGATATTTTTACGGTCCTGGACACCGATACGATCGGACGCAAATTTTCTGAGTACATTTACGCGCGAGGACTTGTATCCAGTGTTTATTAAATTTTTACGCGTTTACGGCAGCAACAAAATTGTAAAATCATCAAGTAAATTCCTCGCTTACTCTGGGTTTCATGGAATGGCTCAATACAGTTGTACAGCTACAAGTATGAAGATCTACAGAGTCGAATGATTATGATAAGATAATTTTAACAATGACATTTACTGATGTGCAAGTTGAACTCTTCGGTAGAGGATATATGTATAAAAGCCATCTTCCTATCTGTCAATAAAGGAAATATTTTTACTATTGATTGAGACCCTATTAAACGTTTTATATTGTATGTATGTAAGAGTATTGATTGAAAGTGAAAAAACGAATAAAAACATCACTGGCAACCCAAATAGAATTAATTTATACTGTCGAATTCTATGTCGATGCAAAAGTTTAATTCCCTAATGAATCGTACTTTTGTCAATGGGAATCGAACTGAAAGCGGCAACGTTGTAGCGCTTGCCTAATTAATTCCTATTACAGTAAATTCTCTATAATCGCAAACTGGGCATGTACGATAAACGCCAATGAAATATCCCCACCAACTCAAACACTGATCTCGGCTCGGTATATCGGTGTGAACCACTACTAACGCGACGCGGAGAGTCGCAGTCGTCGGCACAGTTCAAACGCCCGTGAGTCATCATAACGTTATACCAAAATTCTATCTTCTTTATTTTCCATTATTTTTTCATGGGACTTTCACCAACATATTCCTGGCATTTTTCTAATGCAAAATGATACCAAACACGATATAATATGAACTGAATTTAGTGGTTTAATTGACGATGAGAGTTTCGAACGCAAGGAAGGACAGCGTATATGAAAGAAAGAGACGCGGAGAGTCGCAGTCGCCGGCACAGCTCGAAGGCCCGCGCGTGGTCTCGCGTTACACGCGCTGTCCTTCTCTACGTTCGGCTTGGCCTTTGGTTCCTTCTCTACGTTCGGATCGGCCTTTGAAGCTCGAAAAACGTAGGCCCAAGATCTATAAATGCAAACAGGTGCCGTCGCATCGACGGTTGCCGTGATGTCTGTTTACACGCGCTGTCCTTCTCTACGTTCGGCTCGGCCTTTGAAGCTCGAAAAACGTAGGCCCAAGATCTATAAATGCAAACAGGTGCCGTCGCATCGACGGTTGCCGTGATGTCTGTTTACACGTGCTGTCCTTCTCTACGTTCGGCTCGGCCTTTGGTTCCTTCTCTACGTTCGGATCGGCCTTTGAAGCTCGAAAAACGTAGGCCCAAGATCGATAAATGCAAACAAATCCCCCCGAGGCATTTGCGATTATAGAGAATTTACTGTAATACATTTTCGACTATCGATTACAGCTAAGTAAAGCCAGGGGTCCGTTGCAGGGAGGTTTTGCGAAATATTAAGACCAGTAAATAATTGTATTTCATTAGAAATCTTAAAGTTGGGGCTACTACAGAATTATTTAAAATCTCTTCTTTAAAATTTTTTTGGCACTGCTTCTTCTTGCAGTGGACCTCTCTATTAACGTCGCTCGACAGGTCGCAAACTTCAGTTTTCAATTTTCCATAGTAGCCTGGGGATCGGTGTAAATTCGCAAATGTCAGCCGAGAGCAGTCTAATTTGGATGCAGCGGCGTCTGGGCTAATCCAGATTTTTGCATTCGCTCTGCAAGGCAGTTCCGCGGGACGATACGGCGAAAGTCGACGGATTACATCGGATCCCTTTGTGTAATCGCCGCCGTTGTCTCGTCCCTTTTTAACCCCGTGCCGGCCTTTGTCTCCCCGTCACCTTAACCAGCACTCGGGCCTTTCGTTTCTTCTTCCCTGACGGCTGGGGCCGACCGCAGAAATCTTATCTGATTTCCAACGTACTGCACCGACTCGGATATAATTTTGCGCCGGGTATCCCGACCCGAGGAACCCAGAGAGAGAGGAATGGTCGATACGCGGCTTGGAACCTCTCCACGCATAATTCGGAGATTAGAGTGATCCATGCATGCAACGCGGCCTCCACTCCTGCCCCCGTTTCGAGGTTATATTCATTTTTAATGGGTGAATTAATGGGGCTGGATTACGTGTCACTTGGCACGAATAATTTCTTTGCAAATCCCTGTGGGACCCCGAACAGTCTCCAATTAAACGGTCCTGTACTGGCCTGGATGCCTTGATTGAGTCATCCGAGGACTCTGCATACACTTTTGCATTAAAGATACGTGCCGCGCTGGCTTTGCACAAAATACATTTCCTTTTGAAAATTCAGTTTAACAAATGAACCGCACGAGGTACCCGAGAATGTATTAGGTCGCTCATAAGCAATTTCGATTGTCATGTAGAGATGGCATTGCTTCCATTTGTTAGCAAAATCGTGATACATCTCGACAGCATGAGTTGCCTGAAAAATCGCAAAGGATCATAGAACAAAATGTTCTTATTCTACTTATTCTAAATGTACGTATTCTTTTTTTTGTTATATTAAATGTACTTATTCTAAATAGTAAAAGATTGGTATTGTACTTGCCATATAAACCACTTGGTTTGAGGCAATAACAAATAAGTAAATAAATAATTAAAAATTGGCTTCCATTTTCTCTTGAGAAAACGAAACAACTTTCCGAACGATAAAGCAAGTGCAATAGGTAAATCTCATAAGAGATTTTCTAATAAAAAAAAAGTGCAATAGGAATAAACTTCGATAGTGTAATTCCAGAAATTAATTATGCAAGTGTCAAAGAAAGAAAGGAGTTTACGTGCAGGCGCGGCCGTCTTTGAATTGTTTGACGAAATCCGTGGCATTCTGACGGGGAATTTGAGATGAAAGGTCGGGGACGCGTGCCAGGTCCATTGGACCGGGCCGTTTCTGTAGGAATGCGGAATGAGCCCGGCCGGCAGGGGAAATTAATTTAGCAAGGTGTACGCGTGAGGTTCACTTTGACAAGTGTCCGTTTTACCACGCACGGTTCGCCGGGATTAGCCGTGTTAACGCGCGCGAATCTGCTCTTTCCGGCGCGAACTCGCGTCGAGCTCGATGCAAATTTCACGAGCCGATTACGCTAAGATTTCGCGTCTCCTGTTTTAACTGCTATTTGTATGAACAGCAGCGTTCACGAACGATTCTGCGAGAATTCTTCATTCGCCTACTATGTACTCTTAATATTTTTCGAAGAGACAATCTTCTTGTGCTGCAATATTCAATTTTGCAAGGATGCTGTCGATCGACAGAATTTTTCTGTAACCCGAAGGTTATGCTAATCCTCGGTTCATAAATTTTCTTCTCCCTTGATGGAAGACAGCAATTTTTCAATATTTAGTGAACGATGACACATTTGTCAATGTGCACTTAAACTATCCTCTTCAATATTCAAAGTTAATTTGCATAGGAAGTTCGCATTCGGCAGAGTTGAACGATTAAGTAGAATCATTTGTTAGTCTATCATTATAAAATGTATTTATAAATCAGGAGTAAATCAGAATTGATTAGAAATAACTTTATAATAAAATTAAGTTAATGTCATTTCACTGATTATATACTATTTTCGGCTGGACGAAGTAATAATACCGCCTAGTGAAATTTTCATATCAGTAGTTATAAACGAATCAAATCAATTTTCCAATTAGTACTTTGACAGTCGCGTTTGAACTCATTTCCTCTCTGCAAACGTTCAAATGGTATACATAATTAAAGCTCGTTGAGACTGCAGTGCTTTATGCAAACGTACATTTTCACAAATTTTCGTGACGTAACACCCGCAATATCATAGAATGGACAATTTGTTCTGATTTTGACAACCAATTTGATTGTCGCGTACGTATAGAAATACATTAGACTTATTAGTACTTATTAGAACATCTAATTTTCACTTTCTAACTAAACTCACTAGCAATTACCCATTTTGAATGACCCATTTTAGCCTTTGAACATCGTTATTTTTTACTGATTCAACAAGAGCATATTCTTAACTTTCTGAATTTTCATATTTCGAGTTTCTGCCAGGTTTTCGGGGCAGCGACCCCACCGTGGGACGTGCGAAAACGGACGATGTAGTTGTCGGCGTAGGTTCAAGTGTCGATGGAAAACGCGCGAGCAATAAGTGGAAAGCGAATTGCCCGGTAAACTAATTTCCCTTCCGTGCAATCGTTAATTGCCGGTCGGTTAAGGGAAATATTCGACGAATTCCCCGGAGCCGGAAACGACGTTCATTAAAGGACGCCTGTGAAACGATACAATTCGATAAATCGCGAAACCAAAATCGCGGATGAACGGAGACGCGGAAAAGGCCGGGCGAGGAACGACGGCTAGCATCGGCCGATGCAAAGTGGTGAAATTGGCGAATACCTCTGTGGCTCGCCGTTGGCCAGTTCTGAATATTTCGCGTACTCGATGGAACGCTACACTCGTTACACGCAGTTGCGAAAGTTCGGTCGACCCGTCGAGTTACCTGCGACGCGACGGGGTTACAATTTAGTTCGTTAACATATTATGCTCGCCCCGCGGGAATCGCAATCTTTTATTCAAACCGCTTTCCAGAAACTGGCGATTTAGTTCGGATGCGATAAAATTGATCAGTCTCGACTACGTATCCGAACTTTGCGATTAGATCTGCGCCAATAAATTTCCCACAAATTCGCTGCACGTGACCACGTAATTGTATACGTTCATACTCCTATATTATATTTAATATATTATATCATTTTTCGTCATTAGTATGTTAACATTCAATGTAATTCAGACGTTCGTAATAGGAAGGATGATTACTGGGAAAATTATTCGATCAAACAATCGCGTTTTCAATGTGGAAAATATCTTCGTTTCTATGTACAATATCGACCATTCCTCGAGAATGGGAAATTTACTGTTGAAATTCTTTCTGTTTAAGCAGTGGATGGAATTATCAATGTTGATAAACGAACCATGTATTTAACAAAAGATATACAGGGTGTTTCGTTTATCTGATATCGGAAATATCTTGTGACGCACTGAAGTTACGAAGAAACTTTGTTTACAAATATTGTTCGGTATGAAAGGTACAATCTTCATCAAATTTTTTTGAAGACTAGAATGATGGAGAGGGGGTATTTCAAAGTCAAATTAAGTTTTCTAAATGGAATGTCCTATTTTTTATACCATAGATCGATAGAGTATCAAATTCTGAGTAGATACAATAGTGTTGACCTTCACATGTCCTAAACCTAATAGTTAACGAAATATCCAAAGAAGAAAGAAAATTGTTTCGATAATATCTCGTTAACTATTAGGTTTAGGACATATGGAGGTCAACACTATTACACTCAGAATTTGATACTCTATCGATCTATGGTGTAAAAAATAGGACATTCCATTTAAAAAACTTAATTTGACTTTGAAATCCCCCCTCCCCACCAGTCTAGTCCCCAAAAAATTAGACTATATGATTGTACTCTTCATACCGAACAATTTTTGTGAACAAATTTTTTTCGTACTTCAGTGCGTCACAAGATATTTCCGTTATCAGATAAACGAAACACCCTGTATGTATCAGAAACGATGTTCAATCAACGACTGACAAATTTGTCAATCGAAACGCTCCCTCATGCGCACTTATTTCTTTATCGCGTTCACCCATTATGTTTCTTCCTCAGTCTCACCACACATATCCGCACACTTTCTGAAGTATTGAATAAAGAAATTAAACAGCCTGCACTTTGGCCATCGCTGCTATGACCACCGATCTATTTCGACGATGTTTCTTGCCCCGTCATTCAATATCTCTGACCATCGGCGGTATCACGAATGGCTCAGAGAGCGACGTCTAGAGTTAATCCCCGTGGGCAAAGCGATCGCCTCGTTCGGCATCTAATTTTCCGCGGAAATCTCGGGAGTCGAGCCCCGTCCCTCGAATGAAATTAGATCTCGTCAGTGGGAAAGCGTCGACCCGTTCCGGATCGTTTACAAGATTCTTCCCGGGGAAGTGGCACTAGCTTAGTTCCTCGGATATATTCGCCGTCGACGATAGTAATGGCTCCCCCATGAAAAGGATGCCGGAGTCATTGTGCCGGCATAAAGAAACCGTGGATGTGCAGCCAGCCCCGGGTCGCTGCCCGAGGTTTTTTATCTGTAAATAATACTTCCGTGCTTTCCGCAGGTTTATACACGTTATTTCGCTGATGTACAACGCACGCGGACGCGTATTTGTTCTACGGGCGAGCTTTCCTGGCACCCTTCCTCATCCCCCGCATTTTTTCTTCATTCTTCCGCTGGTTCCTCCGCTCATGTCGCTCCTCGTTTCAACTGGAGACTGGCTATTCGTCCGAATGTCAATTAACGAACGTCTGACTTGTCGTCAAGTCATATCTGTTGTGTCTTGTCGGTGCTCAACTGGGATTAGTAATGAAAGGTAGGAATAGTAGGGAAAGGTGATGAAAGAAATAAGGGAATGGTCGAATTTTCGGATAACAATAACTTTAATAAAGGGAGTTAACAACGGTATATACAAAGATAGAGAGCTACAGTTATCCACGAAAGTATTCGAACGCCCTTTAAAACAGAATAACTTTTTTATAATTGTACCAAACGACCTGATTTTTTGTAAAAAAAAATAATTTCCCAGTAATCGTTGAGTTGGTTTTAGAGAGGTTTTTTTACTTCAACGATTCTGCATACAATTTTAGCTTGTATGCGCGCTACCTCGACGTCGGACAGTTGCAAGGATACCTCTTTTTTTCGTCTACTTCTTCGTAGTATACGCTCTTGCAACTGTTGTGTCGCTCATAACGACATATCGTTAAACTAGAAGAGTTTAGACGATTCTGCAACAAATGTTTGAAATTATTGTGCAGCTCGACGTCGGACCACTTTGCAACTGCTATCGATCGTTAAACTAGAAGAGTCTAAGCGATTCTGCACAAATGATTTGTTTTGTGCAGCTCGACGTTGCCGTCGGGCAGTTGCAAGGAATCCTCGCCCTTTTTTCATCCTAAGGGTCGTTTCGTCCCAGGGCCGCTAGAGAGGATTCATCGGTTACTTAGCGGGCCCTGCTACAGACGCTGGGATGTTGGAAGAAAGTTGAGGACGGTATATATAGAAATCGGCGACCGATCAGGTACTAGCGAGAAAGGTCTCGACTATTTGACCATCTAGTGGCGAGGGTAGGAGGTAGCCGCCACAGGGTTCAAATTCAACTATTAGCGCGAATGCGGAACCGAGAGTATTTTGTATTTCGCGCTACACTTCATATGTTATGTTTGCTTGTCACCTGAGCTCGCTCTAGTTAATGCAATATACAGTGAGCCACGAAAGCATTCGAACGCCCTTTAAAACAGAATACATAACTTTTTTATAATTGTGCCAAACGACCTGATTTTTTATAATCAATTAGAAGCACTGAATTATAAAATGATATGCAAAAAAGATTTTCCAAAAATTGTAATTTACAAGGTTACATGCAAAAATAAAAAAGGCATTTTTTAAAACTTTTATTTGGGACCTTAATGAAACTTGAAAATATACGTGTATAACTAACAGAGATCTACAAAACGTATATTTTAAATTTTCATCGAGGCCCAAATAAAAAAGTGTTAAAATTAAAAAATGCTTCTTTTATTTTTGCATGTAACCTTGTAAATTATAATTTTTGGAAAATCTTTTTTGCATATCATTTCATAAACCGATGCTTCTAATTGATTATAAAATATCAGGTCGTCTGGCACAATTATAAAAAAGTTATTCTGTTCTAAAGGGCCTTCGAATACTTTCGTGGCTCACTGTATGAACTCGTTTCGCAAAGATTCGATGACACTTCTGAAAAGAATGGTACTTCCGAATGCTGTATTTATTTCGCTAACCACTCGTAACCTTTCAAGGTATACTGTTACTATTCGAAGCTATTTACATTACACTTGGTTCCCTTGGTGCTCGAGGCTCCCATTACCGGACAAATGTAAACGGAAGCTCTTTATGCGCCACGCGTCATTTTATTCGCTGGGGTTGCGCGTCAAAGATACCTCTGTCTCTCCCCCGTCTCTTGTTCAATTGTCTGAAAACGATTTGGGCAGACAATCCACGGTCAATTCTTGCTAATGGTTGTTTTGGAATATATGAATTCCAGATTTGAAAATATATAGCACCGGTTTCCACGGAACCGGAGATTTTTATTTAGGGGTGTGTTTGAAGAGTTGCTTGAAATATTTTATGTCCGTTGCTCGAGGGAGTGGATCGAATGGAATGGGTCGCTAACTCCGAATAGTTGGAATTCTTCGGCTACTGTGAATAATGCCGAATCATTCAGGCTATAGATTTTATAGATTCGAGGGCTGCGTTGTGTGACCACCCTTCGCCTCGTAGTGAACGATTCTGGTCCATTTTTGGCGAACGAAGTCGTACTTCTCAGTGTCAACAAGTTCAAATCTATGAAATTTCAAATCTTATCGAACAAAATAATATTTTTAATGTGCATACAGTTCTAAAATTAATAACGCTTCAAATGTGTAAAAGGTGCATCAGTAAAAATTGATTCACGATTTAGTAGAACAATATCCTAACAACTGTTACCATCACGAAAAATATTGTTACGGAAAATAGTTACCACGCGAATTCGTGGACGTTGAAACTGTGCTTTTTACGTTTTGGTTCGCACGATGTAACACAGCGTTTAATGTTCGCACCACCTCCGTAAAAAGCATTTCACACGAGCGGTGTGAACGACCCGCCACTCTACGTGGCGCCGCACTACGATTAATAATAAATATACATGACACGAGTTCTCGATTCGCCGTTCTTACAGTGCCGGCAACGCGATTTCCATAACACGAGCTGTCCAACAGAAATAGCTGTTGCAATTAATACGATCGCGACGACGCGATGCATTTTTATATTCGCCGCAAGTGGCGTGTCCTCTCTCTCTCTCTTCCATTTTTCCTCGGCGATACTAGCGATTTCGTGAAAACCGCTCGTCCATTAACCGTGTTTGTCAAGTTTATCCGGTGTAAAGCCGCGAAACGACTCCACATTATACAGGAGTCGCGTGTCACGCACCTTTCCCTGCTCTCGGACCAAAGCAACCTCGTGAACGTCATTGTCGGCGAACGGAGGATTTCTTCGGCGGGTTTCGAGCGTGTACGCGCCGGTGCTCCCGACGAAATAAATCGGCAAAAGTGCACTTAAATATTTATCTCGCTGTTAGTGTGCACGGGCCGAACTTGGCGGAGGGCCCTCTCGCTGGTTAAATAAACGCCCGCGCAATATATATCCCCCCCGGCCACCATAAAAATGTAAAACGGCTTTATTTATATGACACGCGCGGCACACGCACCGCGGGGCTAAGGGCGAATCTGACCCCGTTGCGATGCTATTTAGCTTCCGGTTTCGCGCACAGGCTACATTGTAGTCTCCCCCCGTTACACCCTGACATCCTGCCGGCATTCGTAACACAATGGACCTGGCCGTAACTAGTTTCGGATCACGTAGCTTGTCCTGAAATATTGACGGCCCCGCGATAAATACTGGCCGCGCCGGGTCACGTGGGCCACAACGTGCGAGAATTTTTGGACGGTCACCAAAATCCGTCTCTCTTACTCCGCGATTGGGCTGAGGCGAAAATAATTGCGGTTTTCGCAGCAACTGCTGGGCAACAGCATAAGACATTCTGCTTATTCTCGACTTTTACGACTTCTGTTAGTAGCTATTCGTCTGCTAAGACATGTAAAAATTTGCATGTAATTAGACTGCGGATCTTTATGCAAAATAAAAAATGTTTGTATTGATTGCAAGGCACAGGAGCCAAATAAAAATTTCGTTCTTCTTTTGATTATCTTGTTAAGGTGAAAGTAGTATTACTTTAGTAGTGTATACTCAGAAAGTAATCAATCTTTTCAGTACCACCACTGTTTTAAAATGTACGCACTAATTTTTGTCATAAATGCATAAAATCCGCAGTCTTCTTATAATATATGTATTATATTCGCCTGAACAAAAAAGAAGCAATGAGTCCTAGAAAAGCGTACTGTTGCGGTCAGAAAATGATAGTACAGTGTCCCCGCGATTGTTGTGAGAATCTCGGGGGTATCGAGTCTCAGGAAACGAAATGGTACTATGTTTTTTTACATGTGCCGAACATAGATTTCTTGGATAACTTTTCCAAGTGTAAGCGACGATCCTGGGTAAACAACGGTGCTAAGCGGGAAATTGTTGTATTGTACTAATACCTTAATTTCTTTGTAGCGCGATCGACCGCTAAAGGCGGAACCACCTAGTAGCGGGGATAAAAAAAGTCACATCACCCGGATACCCGAAAGTCACATCAATCGCGGCAACACTGTATTTTGAGGACCAGGTTACTCCAAAAAAGGAGTTCCCTGGCAAGGGGAGAATAGAGCAACGACAGGTTCACAAATTGTTATCGTATAATTTGATGACGAGCCTTCCCGAATACTTTTCCGGAGCGTACTGCGGAAGTTCATTTCCAGAGCCACAGCTCGGCAAATAGCTGGCAAGTTTGCTGCTTAAGTAACATCGCGGCACTTTCGAAACTCCTGGACATTTAGAGTAACGACCATGTATATCTGTGGAAGCGTCGGATGGAAGTTTTGCCTCCTTTCGACAGCTGCTCGCCGTGCCGCGCCGACGCCCGCAAAAACTGACCTAACCAGTCCCTCGCTTCAAATTGGACTATAAAAATCCCGCGCGAGAAATCGGTGTCGGTTCGTGCCTCGGAGCAGTACAATAAATTTACGGGAACTCTAGGAAAACATCGCATCCTTCGGGAAACGCTACCCAATGATTACCAGAGTTACCAACTTTTATTGTACGGTCGTACCATTTACACGTAAACTAACATGCAGCTGAGGTAAACACAAATTTCTTTCTTTAAAAATTCCATAGGGCTGAAGATAATATCGTTCATTCATAAGAAAAGTACACCACAATTTATATATTCGTTATTACACCTTTTTTAGAAATATACAATTTTGAGTTCTGCCACTTTTCTTATGAATGAACGAGAACTCATTTTACGATCAGCGCACTGAAAAGAACGATAAGTCTTTGTCGCCTATGCGAACGGCGCGGGTGCCATTTTTAAAAGCTATCGATTCTGATAAAATTTGAAAAGTTCTGGCAAAAGGGAAAAAATAGTTATCTCGCTTAATTCAATAAGTTTTGAGCGAAGAAAGTTTTAATGAAAGTCAGATGCGCGCTGTACAAGGGAATATTTCGAAGAAGATGAATCAATTTAGCTAATGAGGATAATAGACTAATAATTAACAGCGGAGAATCTACCGTCACTAATCCGACATAATTAACTTCGTTATTTTTTCATCCCCGTTCCTGGAATTCCGCTCTCCGCGTGCTCGAGATTAAACAGGTGGTGCACGCGCGAGCTTCCACGCTTTTATTAGGCAGTGGGACCTAAAATTACACAACCCACCCCTTCAACTTCCAGGTCGCGCGTCGTCCTCTTCGTCTCGCATCGCCTCGCGATGCGGCTGCTGACTGGAAGCTCGACTTTAAGTGGCCGAGACCCGTTCGTTTCGGGTCGTAAAAATCGAACGATCCACCGGATACGAGATTTGTATCGAGTGCCGAAATCGTCGTGAAATCGTCGCCGGATGCGATTCTCAAGATGGATCTCGTCAATTCATTGCACTCGTAGGCGATTGGGAGGGGGCTCTTCAGCGAATTGAACGGATTCGAGATCCATCGAGACGATACTTCGTCGCGATATACAAAATGTGGATCTCAGCCTTTTTATAGGTGTCGCTGATGTCTCGGATAAACGAACAGCGATAGTAAGCGGACGATCAAAATTTATATTTTACTGGCTCGCATGGCGTTGTTCATTCAATTCTTTCCGGATATAAAATGCACACTCTTTCACTCTATCAGCGACGTTGAAAAGTTTGCTCGCTTTGTTGTAGCTGGAATTCGAAATAGTTGGGAAAGACTGAGATTAGCACGCTAAATAAAATTCGGGTCACCGCGAGCAGAAAGGATATACGAGATAAACACATTCGTTGCTTTAGGTACTCCGAGCAAATGATCCGCGCATAAAATTGTATGGTATCGGGGGAGGCTTTATGCGGTGAATATATTTTCTTCCAGATGGAGGAGCGCCGGGAACTTTAGGGTCACCCTCATTTCTTAAAAATGTATTCGAAGGAGACGGTCTTAAAGTTGCTTTCGCGCGCTCAGCCCTAAGAAACACTGCTACCATCAAACATCTTCTCGCGAGAAAACAAGCCGGCTCCATTACTCTGCCCGTATGAGATATTCATAAACAATTTCATTCTTTCTAATATACGCTGATGTAGGTAAAAGATGAAAAATCTCCGTGGCATCTGCATTCTTCGATTTGGAATGGTACCCTTAGTAACGTTTATGGTTGGCATTTTGTTGGGCCTTGGTTGCAGTATTAGTGAGCCGACCGTTAAAAACGTGGTAAAAATGGGGTAGTGATGGTATCAAGTTCAATATATACTCACGAATCCGAATCAATCTCAATAACCAAGTTTCATTTCATGGGTTTCGATTAGTACTTAAAAGCAATATTCATTTTATACAAACCGATATGGAACCTCGACATGAGTGCTTACTAGTTTCGAAAAGATACTTCGATAAACTGCTTCGATGTTGATAGGAATCGAATCTTTTACAAGTACATAGTACCCGAATCTTGGAAATCAGAACTGCATAGTGGGTTTTAAGCATTTTATTGATTAAATTCGTAACTATTTAAGCGTAGTAGCCTATTTCTTTTTTTATGCATGATCCAAGCATAATTGATTTTAAAAGTAAAAAAATATAATGATTAGAAAAATCAGAGAATTTCTGGTACGATATTCATAAAAGTTCCGAATCTGTTCGACCAAGATTCGAGTATACTTTCAACTTCCATTTACCAAAGTACATACTTGCAAAAGGTTCGAGTATACTTAGAAGTACTATTTATATTTTTTGAAGTACTTATACAGAGTTCGAATTCAATGAATCGAAGTTCGAACCCGTTTCCGAGGTACTTGATCACATCCCTAATGTTGGGGATTTGTAGACAACAACCACCAACCGTATTCCAACCAACTCCCAACTGTTAGCGACCGTTGACCAACCATAAATGCTACTAAGGACACGAAGTTACATTCATCTGGAGTCTAGATGCATCTTTTACGGGGATTTGAATGGGAAGCCTTTCGCCGGCCATGGGATCGAGTGTTGACGCCAAGTGAAAGTTTAAACAGTCTTTCTAGAGCCGGAAGTCCCCGGTGGTTTCGACGAGTGTTGTTCCGTACACATTCCCATTCGGATTGAAGCAGCCCTCGGGGGCACTTAAACCACTCGACAGAAAATGCAAAAGAATCACGCGCCAACGCTCACCCCTTCCGGGGGCCAGGATTTCGTTAATCCCGGTCGGTCATGCATTCTGAATTATCCTGCGAGAGCCGCGCGCGTGTGTACGTGCGCGATAAATTTATTGGCATCAATGAAATTTCGGGGCTCGATATTGCCTCATGAATGTCCACGCAACGCTCGGGGTGATAATTGAGAAGCCAGACAAAAGGGCGTTTGAATTTCATATTTCACTAATTGCCGCCTAAATCTCGCCCCTCTGGCGTCGTTTGATCCCCTCCTATTCAGCCTCCTTATTAAATAGGACGCAGTCGCTACGCAGAAACACTATAATTCACGGATTATGCAGACAAAACTCCGTAATACGCGTCAGAGATTCTTATTGTTCGAAAATTTATGATGTTCCACTCCCCTCGATTCTCATCGTTGTTATATTCGTCTATCTTCAAATTCCATGCACGTTGTGTTTAATTACCGAAACTTTCCAATGCTATAACATTCATGAATATTTAATTCAATTAATTGATTCAATTCTTCAGTGATTTAGCATCGATGAAAATATATATTTTAAATGCTCGAACTATGCTTATTATTAAATCGCACACGTCCACGCATTTAGAACATTTTAACGCGTATAAAACGCAGCGAGATTCATATTTTAATAGAATTTCGTGCCACGTTCAATGTTAAGCGCTACCGTCCCTGATTTTATTATGTTCATCCCGGAATTCGCGAAATCCCTGCTAATTTCAAAAATGTCCAAACGTCGGATGCGAAAGTATTCTCGTAGCAGAGATCGTTCTCGAATCGCGTTCGAATTTCTGACTTAAAATAATTCACTGGTAAATAACAGTTCGACGACTTTCATCGAACGTAATCTCGTTCCGTCGAAATCCCCGGATACGCAATCTTGCGAAGACGAATTAATCTTCCACGTCATATTTTAAACGGAATAACGCGAGAACGTAGCACGTAATTTATTTCGCGAATCCCGTATAAATCGTTCCCGAGCTGCTTGTTCTCCGGCAAGAAATTGCGCGAATTGTTCGAGGGATGGAGATGTAAAACCCCTGGCGCGGTATCGTTCCGATACGCGAACGATCCGTCGTATCCGCAAACATTTCACGTTTCTGGATAATAAAAACCGTACTTCTCGTTTTAAGAACGGCATCCGCCGGCGGCCATCGCCTATTTTTTTTGTTCTCTCGGAACCGCGTAAATAGATTTTACGAGCGAGCCGCAAAATTACTGGACCGTTCTTTTTATCTCCGAAACACTTTCATTTCGTCATCGCGCGAGTTTCCCTTTTGTGATCAGAAATGTGGCGAAAATGGCCGGGCATACCTCTTTTTATCTAACGGGTAAGAAATTGTTACGCGATGCCAATAAAATTGCTAGAGTTTTCTGGATTGATGTCTCGAAGTAAAACTCCTGATCGTTTTTCGCGAAGTAATATTCTTTATGCCGTTTTAATAGCTTCTCCGAAAATATGATAAACGCAGCCATATTTACTGCACTTCTCAATTTCGTTCGTAATTGTCACAAATCGGATATTTTCATGTGCGCCAACCTAATTGTATGAAGTTTAACAGTCTACAGAGTTGATTTACAACGGCATTACATTTTTATAGGAATCTCTATTTCATTGTTATTCGCGCGGTCGACCACTTTTCGAGTACATAATTCAGCAGTTAATGCGGATGTCTTAAATCAATTCCAGGAAGGAGCATTTCAGAATGCGAAGCTGCTTCGTTTTATGCACGGCGAGAAGTTCAAGGGGCATACTTCCTTGACTTATGTTTCTTTCGCGTAGATCCATACGGACTTCCCACCTATAAAATATTAACATATACGAGTGTGTCCTTGCAAGAGTACTATCCACAACCTAGAAACATATTGCATGTTTCTCAAGCCCAGTTTGTTTCTGTAAGACAAAACTACTGTCTTCAACGGAACATTAATCGTCATAAAAATGTACTCACTCTCCGTTCCCGAATGTTGCAAACCTTCTATCTGTTCGTACTTGTTTAAAGTATATGAGAGGAATTTCTAGAGGATGTTCCAAGATAAAGAATTGTTTAAATATTGTTTAGACAAATAATTGTTTCTGAAATATTTTCTTACTACATTCCTTGATCGCAAACGCGCAAATTAAAAAAAGGATTATTGTTTTGGACCATCTAGTTCCCGAGATATCAGCAGAAATACTCGCCCCAACTTTGAAGTCTATTTTCACCCCCTTAACACGAATGTCAGCAGCTAAGAAACTATAACAACAAACTATATCCTGTATCAATTTCACAAAAATTGGCGTGTTACACTTGGATAATGTCCCTTGTGAGTATAACTTCTTGGAAGGCGTCTGTTGGACATCGCCACGAGACCTCCGGCTGAGTGTACAGGATTATGATCCGCGGATATTCAGCTGGAATCGCTCATTCGCGCATCCGTCTTGATCCGACACTTATTATGTGTGCGTACGCGATAAATCTGTCGACCGGGGCAAAAGTTCAGCTCGTAACTTAGCAGTAACTTCGCGCCGTTATGCAAGCCCACAAAGGTGGAATCGCGAAACTGGGAGCAGCAGCAGGGACAAAAGTTCAGGCATCTCATGCAAATTTCATCTTCTTCGGCTAATAAAATATACCGCCCGTCTTACGGCCGCCTGTAAAGCCCCCAGATTCTGCGGCGACTCGCCCACCCCCGCCGACCTGTACATTTTTTAACGTAATGCCCGCGCTGTTAATTTCGCCGGCACGCTATGCTCGCTCCCCGTCCATTTCTTATGCGCCGGAATAATAACCATTAAACCCTTGATACTCGGTAAACAAAATTACGATCGTCGTCTCCCTGCGTAATTTGTGCTAAAGATTACGCATAAATATTTTTCTGAAACGCCTGCGTGGGCTTCACCCTCTTGTTCATAACCGAAAAATGTCACACTGTTTCGTGACCGGGACACCCGCCCACCAATAACCATTATTTAAATTCCTCTACCTTATGTTCGCTCTCGTGTTACAATTGTTTATAATATCAAACAGGTCTTCCCATCTTCCCATTAATAAATTTATTTGGATATTACTCGACGTGTTTTCTTGTAACAACATTCTCGTGCGTTACGTATGAGTTTTAAAATTTAAACAAAGATTTTTTAAGGACAACTTTTTCCATCGGCGATTAAAATAAATGTGCATTGACTTTGAGAAAACTCAGTCGCCTTCGCATCTCAGGAAGTGAGAATATGAAAATATCAAATTGCACGAAAATTGAACAAATTTTTATAAACAACCGATCGATACCGAGTTATTTTAGATAATAGTTCTAACTGACTCGAAAAATGAATAAGTATCTCAATCAGTATGAAGCTGACTATGTATTTGAACCAAAATAATATATGTAGACGAGTACGAGCTGCGTGTTAGAAGAACGAGCAAGAAGAGGTTCTCGCACCTGCTCGAATTCTTCTTATTTCCAGCGGGGCGGTAGAAAATCATCTGGAATCTGCGGGCGTCCGTTGCGTTGGAAACCGGTTTGCGATGGCTGCGTTAAAAATGCCGGGTGACTCATCGATGTTTACGCGCGTGCAAATCGTCGATTAATTTCCTGGATCGATCGCCGGACGAGGGAGCAATTCGTCTCCGGCGTCAACGCGACGAGGGATTAATTGCGATTGCTAAGCGGGAGTCGGTCAACTGAATAACAATTGCTCGGCTAATCGAATTAATGACTTGTCCGTTTCGTAACGCGATTACCCAGCGAACAAGCTTGGGTTCTTACGAGTTCTTCTTGACGGTGCGGTGGTTCGTGACGGTGCGTCTTCATCGGGTAGAAACGGGCACCGGTTACACCGAACGGAAATTAAAAAGAATAATCTTCGTAGAACGAATGAAGAACTGGAAGAAAAGCTGATCGGGCGCACTTGCGCGACGCGGGCATCGATTAAAGCCAATAAAAGCTACGTTTCACTCGGCCGCGGCCGGGATGAAACCTCTCGCCGACCCTCGATGAAAAACTTGCTGGATCTTACCGACCGATCCCTCCATTCATCCCCTCGTCGATACCGTTGCCGCCCCCGCAGATAACGCAGCCCGCAAAAGGAAAAGATAAAAGGGGGTAGCAAAGGGAGACAAGCCGCGCGACCTTCCATCGCACCACCAACCCTCGTTTCAGGGCTGCGCAACCGAGTTAGCGTGCACTCTTGCGCCCCTGATCCCTGCGATCGACGGGACAAAGCTGTGCTCTAAAGAGAACTGCCATAGTGAGCTATTCATTAGGTGTACCGATAGACAAACCATTCTGATTCAAACAATTCCTGTAGCTTTTGATTTTACCACGTTTTTATTAGCTCGCTTTCTTGCCTGTCTGTCTGTTTCCCATTCGTTGCCATAGGTGGCAATGTTTAGCTCCATTTAGACCAGGGATGAGCAACCTTTTTTTACAACGGGCCAGCTACAAACTTAAAAATGTTGTGCGGGCCGCATGTAAGAAACTTATGATAATATGTACAAACACTGAATGATGAAATCAAATTATCTCTTTATTAACACAATAAACCTAGTATATAAAATTACAGAAATAAAACACTCATTAATAGAAATACTATTTGAAAAATGGCGAAAGATATATGTGTCTTTTGTAGAACAGCGGGACACTGTAGGAATTTTTAAAAGACAAAATGTGAAATCTTTGAAGGGCCGCACGAAAAAGTGTGGCGGGCCGCGGGTTGCTCATCCCTGATTCAGGCAGTCCATCAGTCTTTTTAAGAAGCATTTTATTTAGATGCATCGACTTTCCTTTTTTTTTTATTGAGAAAATCTCAGAAGAGATTTATTACAACATTAGGTGTAAACAGAGATGAAGTATACAGAACGAGTAACTTCTACAAACTAAACATAAGGGTATTCCACTATTTTTTCCCATCTTTTGTTTCCCTTAAACACGCAGGTTACAGTTTTTTAGAAACGAGAGAATATGAAGACAGGCTTTAAGATCGGGCCCAGCCAGAAACATAGAAACGTCGAGAGGCAGCTGAAATCTTAACTTATAAAGGTTGTTCAGCAGTAATAAATCTTTGCACATCGTATAAATTGCACTGCCAAAAGACGTGTTGCACTCACAAGGGAAGGACCCCAAGTGTCCGACTTCGATTTTGATAATTTTTTGTGAGATGATGGTACAGGAATTATGTATGGAAATTATTAGTTGTAGTTACTCAATAGTTTTAAAGATATAAACAATTAAAGTTTCATACCTTGTTGATACACCATGATTTGAGTGATTCACAGGTATGAAACTTTAATGGTTTATATCTTTAAAACTGTTGAGTAACTACACCAAATATTTTGCATACATAATTAGGGATCCATATCACCCAAGTATCAATCTTCTTTTTAAATGATGTGTGACACTATATTGGACGAGTTATTTTATTCTTAGTAAACGGCAATGTAATTTAGATATAAAATCTCTCTCTCTTTCGATCTTGTTGATACTCACCTCTGATTCCCATCTGCGATGTACATCCAGAGTGAGCAAGTGTAAATTCGCCTTTAGCTAGACTTTTGCACGCTGTCGTAGTGGCTCACCCTTGGATTGTATCACGTGGAACGTCTGCATGCCGCACATACTCGCTGCCGCATCTCCTCTGGCTGGGTGTTTTCATTCCGCCGGTGCGCCACGTGATGCGAGGCAGTTTCAGAATCTTAGCAATTAGCAGGGCTGACAATACCGTCATCGTTGGCTCGGCCTGGCAGACAGATTCGAGCGAAACGGGGCGACGTTCCGGTAACAGGTACCCGCTATTAAATTAATCGACGTAATCTCTGTTTAGCGGCCTTGCGCGGGAGTGTGAGAGAGATAGAGAGAGAGAAAGAGAGAGGGGTAGAGAGGGTGTCGCGCATTCTCCGTAAACCCGGGTATCTCGCGGCTTTAATTGGGGAGCAGGTTAATGCTCCGGGGAAATTCGCGGCGGACCCGCGTTATGCTCGCCGATAATCGGCCCCGAATTGTAATTCTCGGCGTTGTAATTGCAATTAGAGCTGCCGGCGAGGTCGCGCGATCGTTCGGAAGAATGGAGATTTAAAATATGGAGATTGCGCGCTCGATGAAGGCTCATTTCGTTTGAGTAATTAGCGGCGCCGATCGACGCCGAGCAGAGCGGAGCGGAGCGGTGCCGGGCTCTCGCGACTCATCGTGACACCCGGGTGATATTATTATTGCTAACGCGACACGATGCTTCCAGCGATACGTGTCCCGGCGTTAATTAAGCGAACCAGGTGACGATCGTCCTGCTGCGAATCGTCGAAACCCTGCTTTATTATGCTGCTCGTAATCGGCGAAAAAGTGTTTGCACCGTGTCAGCCCCGTTACGAATGTAATCCGAGCCGTGTCAATTGGGAACGCTGCGCGAAGATTCGTTTTATCGGTTGTCTGGCCACTTCTCCTGTCTACCGCGGTTTCCACTAAATGAGCTTGTGCGATACCGCTTGTCGATATGATAATAATAGCGCGACTCTGTTGCGTGCGCACTGTCATTAACCTCGCAGAGCAATCCGTACTGCGACACCGATTTTTGTGAAGAAAGTTGTCATCCACGCTTTCTCATCTTTCTCTTTTTTTTTTAACTGGTACAACTACAGGGTTGTCAACTGATATCTTCCAGATATACTCGAGCCATCAATCAATAAACTCATCAAAGAGATACGGAATGGACTCTCAAGAATGGCATCGTTTGAAATAGTCCATTTGCAAGATCGTGCTGATTTGTTGGCGCACTGTGAATTTTTACGCCTTTTGAAACGACGTTAATCGGTTGAATTTATACGCGTAATCGCATATTGTTTTCAACAAATGGCCCGCGGGCCAAAAAATCGAATTCACCGACAGCCATCAGGTATTATGACCGACGCTTTCCGGTAATTGCGAGGGGCCTGTGGCCGAAGCGAGGGACGAGAAGACTGTTTTCATTATGCAACACGGAAATATGAAGGGGCATTAATCACGGCGAGAATTCTGTGAAAACCAGAAAAAAGTCATGAAAACAAATTCGAAAGGCTCAAAAAATTAATTCAATTTAACCGATGTACTATGTCAAAGCATTAGTGATCAAAACTCCAGACGACAATATCTCGAAAGTGAACGTACATATGTGACATGCGGCGTTCTTCCTGACAACCACAGAATTATCGCGGCGATGAACGCGAGAAAGAGCGAGATCACGCTCTCGCGAACCAGCCGACGGGGCGATACGTCAGGGGTTTTTATTTCCGGATAATTCTCGAAAGAAACGTCGTACCTTTTCCCTGGGAGCATCCGTCGGATAACAGCACAACTTCTGACGTGGCGAGATTGTGACGTAGATCCGTACTAATCTAATTAAGAAAATCTGAAGTGACAGTTTATTCAGGAAGGTCTGACTCGGTACGGTTAAAAAAATGTCACGCTTTTGATTCGACGATCCGTTTTTAACTTTTGCTCCGCGCGAGCTGTTTCTGCAATCTTCACGAGATTCATACGTTGCTCAAGAACTGGGACGGTGTATTATCTTGTCATTCTATGAAAACATGTAAGAAGCAGAACTAGTATAAGTTTAGGAAGAAATTTAGAGCTTTCACCGTTATTTTTTATACGTTAATTCATACGAAACAGGCATTTAGACCAATAAAGATTAAGCTATCGTGTGCAATCGGAGTTTCATAAATAATTCACTAAACTTAACCGATCTGCAGCTACTATCAAAAATATTTGAAGCCTTAAAGCACCAATCTATTATCGATATCTACGAACAGTGAGAAGGTAGATCTCGCTATTTCGCAAGTAAATTACGTTGATATAATTTTTACATAATTCGATAAGATCTATTAACTGCGGGGGCAGGTGTAGCAGCAAATAGTGGTAGAACCACCGTGTTAACACCCGGTCATTACGATTTCCATATAAAACATTTGATTGTAGATAGTGTTTATTGCATTTCCTCGTGTACCGTTGTTATCGGGACCGAAATATCTGGAACGCAACGCGGATCTAACGCGACGTGCGTGACCACGGGGGCCAACGCCCGAGACGATCGCGACCCTTTAGTTATTAGTTATTACATATTTTACACGCGACAATGGCCGGGGCTCTGCACAAAAGGCTCTCTGACACAGCGACCCATTTCCACCGTTCCAATTCCGCGTTCGTTCTACCGCCCCATTGTTCCCGACTTTCTAATTCCACAAAAGCGGCGCGCGTTTACGATCCATTTTTTACGATTCTAAAGTTCACCAGCGACGCGTGTCCATCCGCGAACTTGTCGAGCCGTTCGACATCGAACCGAACCGCTCACGCATTATGTATCGTGCGCGATCGAACCGGAAGCACGATGAAAGGATCGCACCGCTTTACGGCGCGCCGATGCCCGCAATAAAAATCGAACCGCCTCTGCTCGGCGCGGACCGAAAACCGCGGAACGAAACGCGCCCCTTAAAAAAGGCTTTTACGATCGTTGTGCTCTGTTTCCGCGGTCGTTTCATTTGTTCGGAGAATATTAGAGCAGAGATAGCCTGTTGGCCAGACAAATTACGCGCCTGATTTGCGTCGAATGGCCATTGTTTTTAGAACTGTGACGACGAGTTTTTTGCACTGGAGCCAGTCTCGCGTAGGAAGTGTAATAATTAAATTAGCAAAAATGAAAATGAACCTCATCCGTCCCACATTTCACGAACTGAAGCTGTCCCTTCGCGGCAAATTGACACAGTGGTAAAAGATCGATGAAATAACAAGGTAAACAATTATTTTTCGATGTTTTTTTTTATTCAAATTGATGAGGTAACATTTACATCTTAGGTTTCTCGGTTTTGTATCGCATTAAAAATTTACCTACAAATAACAGAATGGTATAACTTATTTATTTAAAACTGTGTTAAATTGACACGAGGAACGGATGAGAGTTCATCACGCCCACTTGAGAACAAAGGCTTCGGCTGACTCGCATTGTTTCGATTGATACAGTGGATCGCGAGTTCCCAGAAGCGAGATCCTTACGGTTCGCGAAAACATTTAGGTTCACGTCATTCGATTATTTCCCGATGCCCGGTCGGACCGTGGACGAGCATGATCTCAGTGGCAAACACACTCGTTCCGGAGCTCCCGGGAGCTCCGGGAGCCCTTCGGAATCGAATCGAACGGCGAGCATGTTTATTTTGACTCGAAGCACGAAAGTGTATTTTCTGCTCCCGGTGTTTTTCGAATCTGCATACCACGCAGAGCGTATCCGAGCGTGCACGTGAGCTAACAGCGGAGTAACAGCGAGCACTCACCAACCAGATTCCAAAAATCCGCGCATCTTCGGTGAAATAACAAAACCAGCCAGTTGCAAAACAGACGCGAATCATCGGCCTCTATTACGCTGATTTCTTGTATTCTTCGCTGACCCATTCGCGGTTTCGCAGCTCGAAAGAAGAAACCGCTGGCGGTGAATTGAGTTGCGTAATTGGATGTGGCCTCTGTCCTTCTTTTTGTGGCCACTGTGAAATGTTCGATTTCTGTCTGCGTTGTAACATGTATTTCTTTGAAATGTTGTATTATTATTTATTTATTTACAGTTTGTTTTAACGTGGCCGCATTAACGAACACATGGTTTACACTTTATCATAACTAGACAGCGGATCTTTATGCAAAACAAAAATTTTCTACTTGATTTGCAACCAACTGGAGTGAAATAAAAATTTATTTTCTTTCTTAGTATGTTTAACAGGTTGAAAATAATATAACAGTATTTTTAAATTCTTCTAATGTTTTCACTGTTTCGAAACACCTACGCATTTTTGCCATAAATGCATAAAATCTAAAAGTTAAAAAAACTTATTGTTAACATTGACATTAGAAACAATAACATAAAATTATAGGAGGACGTCCCTAATGTTGGAAATGTTATATTGTACGCAACTGACAAGATCCATTCTTAAACCTGGACGAGTTGTGTTAATCAAGAGTCAATTCACGAGAATTACGCTCTCTACACAAAACTGTCTGCCAGAACTGCCAATTGACGAGCACCACGATTCATTTGTTTTATAACCTGTTTGCACATTCACTCGAACGTTAGGAGACTCTATTTCAACTGACCCAGGAATGGTAGGCTACACCACATAGTGGATCGGTTACCAATAGAATACTACATTCCAATCAATGCTGCCACTTCTGCGTTTGCACAGGAAAAAACGCGAATCAAATGAACCGCGTGCACTTGTGAACGCACTTGCGGCGAGCACTTCATACGATTCATTTGAAGTTCCGAGTACTTCGTTTGAATGTTCATAGATCGCCTGAAAAGTGATGCTGCAGAAGTTATTTTACCGCTTGCGAAATGATAGAGGTGTTTTTAATGAATGAGGAACGATCCTGATTTTGAATGAACGAGAAGCTTCGACGGTTTTTCAAATGTGTCTGCTACCAATGCATTCATGCTTGGAGAAAATGGTGGAGATTGCAAACAATGAACAGGTGGTTTAGTTGAATCCCTTCAATTGTCTTTTAACATTTCTTGATTGGAAAATCGAGTGACATTTTGCCGAAAAATGAACTTAAATATCCATCTACCTCGAAAACAAAGAAATTAATAAAACATAATAAAAATTGCAATCGTGACGAACACTTAAAGTTGAACACTTTGAAAATAGCATGTTTCGCAGAAGATGCTTATCTTCATCTCAATCCCCTGTCTAACCTGTTTAATATTCTTCTCTGTATAAAAAAATGCATAGTGAAGACACTGAAATTATCAGAATTCCTCAGCTTTCAATACACTTTTCCCTATACATTGAGGGAAAATTTTAAATTAAAATATAAATTTATTGTGATTTATATAAAATTAAAAATTGAGGGAAAATTATTATACAGGGTGTCCCAAAATTACCTTAGTTTAATGAAATGGGAGGTTCCCGAGATCATTTCAAGCGACATTTTCCTTTGCAAAAATGTTATCCGCGGCTTTGTTTAGGAGTTATTAACGAAAAACACGGACCAATCAGAGCGCGACCTAGACGCGAGTTGGCACAGTCGGCCCGGCGCGCCAACTGTTTATTGGCCGACTGTGTCAACTCGCGTCTAGGTCGCGCTCTGATTGGTCCGTGTTTTTCGTTAATAACTCCTAAACAAAGCCGCGGATAACATTTTTGCAAAGGAAAATGTCGCTTGAAATGATCTCGGGAACCTCCCATTTCATTAAACTAAGGTAATTTTGGGACACCCTGTATAGTCCATATAGTTATGCACGATTTACTTCCCACATCGTCCCCTTATACAAGTTATTGGTGTTTAAAGCAGTTTTTCACATCCAGAGTTGAATTTATAAATTAACCAAATATCCAAATGCAACAAAATGTGCAAGAAAACTATTGTTACCGTTTCCATCTTCATATGTAGCTAAATGTGGATTTAGTGCCATAAATGATTTGCTGCTAAAAAAATTAATCGGCTGGATATAACACAACGGGGAGACTTGAGACTGAAGCTAACTAAATTGGAACCTAACATAAAATCTCTTTGCGGCAAGCATGAAGCGCAAGGACCTCGCTAAATGTAAACAATAAATAATTACTAATAATTAAAATAATACAGAAAAATCTTTCATTAAAATTATTTCGCACTTGAATTTTTGGTAATGTTTTTGTACTTTTAGAGAACTGTGTTTCCTCAACAATTTCCTAGTGATTTTTTCCTAAAAGCTATCATTTGAGTTTCTTCATAGAACAATTCAATTTTTGAATATTAAAAATTATGTATATGTTACATAGGGGGCATAAGAATTTTAGAAGGGCCTAATTGGGGCATGGCACAAAAAGGTTGGGAAACACTGGTTCAGAGCGTATTATCAATCGCCGCGTCGGGCGTCGCGAATTCGCTGCATCTCGATGGTGCAGGATCGTAGACGTCCTGGGCTTAATATTCAGATATCCGATACAGTTTTATTTTGCTGCTGTCCTCCGGCGACGTGGCCATTACTGGATCGTTCGGGATCCATTAAATTCCGCATTAGGATCGCGGAAAGTCGCGTCTGCCGGTATTGGAACGGCAGTACTCGCGTCCGTTAATGGCCATTTTAGAGGACGCGCGGCGGTCCGACGTTAAAACGCGGCCGTCCCTTTGTTTCCACTTGCATTCGGGGGTGCCGGTTTAAATGCAGCTTGTATCAGCTGCCGGCGATCTTATCGTAGGGGCCTCTGATAACCGCCTTTCAGGTTCCGCGCCGCCGCCGTCGCAAATCTCGGAAACGTTTAACGCTTTTTCACTGTCGTCGGCCACGGAACGAGGCAGGAAATTCACCTCCGAATTCAAGTGGACTCTGCATTCGACGATTTACGACAGCTCCCGGCGATCTACCTCCTTCTCCGACCACGGGGACTGGTCCCGCCGCTGCTCCCCGCTCGATAAAAGGCATTAGAGAACCGCTTAGCTGCAACCTATAAAAGATAATATATTTTGCGTGAAATACAGCGTACTTCCATATTCCCCACGCGAGAAATCTCGAGCCCCCGATGCAGATTACCCGGCTGGAATCCGTCGATTGCCGGTGAATTACGGGTCGCCGATACCGCCCTGCGCGCCTTCCATCGGTGCAGGTCCTCTTGATTACGTGGCCGCGCCGTACTGTATTCAATATCCTGTGCAGATTGCGTTTTACAAGACGCTGGTGACAGATTTTAATACTACGCGCGTCTCTTTGCGTCAGTCCGCCGGAAATTGAACCGTTTTAAAGAATCTAGCAAGATAAGAATGGCCCTGCGACTCCCACGACGGTTTTTATTGATGTCGTGTACAAAATAATGCTTTTAGGTTGAAAGATAAACCCCCAAAAATTTTAAGTCGCTAACCCCTCATTCAAGAATAATATGAGGGTAAACACCCTAAACTTTGTTTTTTTTCTCGGTTGTTAATAAAGATATTAGTGGGTTTTTCCCAGTGTGCTACTGTTTTGGAAACAACTGACTAGAGCCCCACAATGACGTGGATGTTTTATTTCGAGAAATGACAAAAAGATACATGTCACATATTTTTGTAGGGACTATATCATACAACACTGCTAAAGTATACTAGGATTAGCCATTAGCACTCGAATGGCGACTCGGAGGCGCCACTAAAAATTGCTGTACCATTATTGAAAATATTGTTTACATTATGAAATATGACGGTATCTAATCAGTTACTAAACATTTAGGTATTGTACGAGGTATTATACCAATTTCGTGTCTATAAATTTGGAAAATCATGGAGAATGGAAATGTTCTAGGTCGGAAGAAATGTTTAATTTTCCAGTTGAAATTGCTCCGTGTGCAAAGGGTTAATATAATGATAGTAAATTGTTGAGTCAGGGATGAGATTGCGAGGACCCTTGTGTATTTTCCTGTATTTCTATACCAGAATACTAGTCAGCCTTTCCCCTAGCGATGAGAACGTGGTTTCGCGAACTAGGAAAAAAGATTGCTCCTTCCCTCGAGAGAAACGCGAATTACGTGCGCACACGCTTGCTGATTAAAGTCCCGTAGGCGATCTTTCGATAACCAGATACCCCCTGTGAACCAAGCCATATCGTATTCCGATCGTTGCAGCCCGGCCGAAACTTTCCCCGAAAACTATGGCACAGTACTCAAAATCTATTCGTTCCCCTGGTTAAGGCGGATACTGATGTTCGATATGTGGTTCTCGGATGAATGTTCAATCGCCTAAGGCTCGGCTAAAGCATTCCCATACGTAACCAGAAAATGCAGTGCTCGTTTCTAGAATATTTTACAATTTCGTTAGTCAGCCATTATTCTCAACGTCGAAATTCTGTCATTTCGTCTGCTAGTAAAATTTTCGTTCTGGCTTGCAAGAATGAATTTTGTGCCGAGTTTTATATGTATATGTATATTTTCAACTTTATACAGGATCTTCTTTTTTAACCGGGTATGCTGGAATATCTCGTAAAGTCTAAAATATGAAAAAGTATGAAAAAATCTGTATCTACGAAAAAACTATTCGCACCACACAAAATCTCTGTTCGTCGCAAACGGGACTCGTAAAACAATGCTTTCATATCTGCGAAGGTTTACGAGGTACTCCGGTGTACCTAGTCACAAGGAGCACCCTGTACGCTACATTTACATAATGAACGCGTAATGAAATATGTGAATAAAACATCCTGTACACTGTGGAACGTGGATTGACAATGACTAAAATATACAGGTAGAAGGTATGTGCAATACAAAATTACCCATATCCAATGCAAGATATGCAACGGACAATAGCCCTACAAGGATGACCCTAAGATGACCGAACTCTAACCCTCCCACGATCCCCCAAGAGTCCTTGCGGTTCAACTAGGCGCCCAAAGCTCTTGTAACGTCAACGAACTTGCCGGCGATCCTTGAAACCCGCGTGCTCGCAGAAAGCAATCGCACGACCCCATCGTAGGACGAATATTCCCGCAGCTGGCTGGTAGTCGGAGCGCACACATAACTCCGACTAAATCAGTAATAATTACTCCTCGGGTCCGGGGGACTTGCGAAACTCGGTGGCGCGGCAGACCTCGGATCGCATAATCAGGAGTTAATGGTTACCGTGAAAACGAATCCGAAATCACGGATTATTCGCGAGATAGAGAGCAGATGCGGTGAATCCGGTTGGTACGTGCGCCTCGAATAGACACGTCTCGACTCTTCGCGGCCACCAGATGGTACCCATAGATTCGTTCTCAGGCGAAGTCTCGCAAGCGAACCCGGAAGAGAAAAAGACAGGGATAGAGGAGAAGGAGAGAGAGAGAGAGAGGGAGACATCGAGGTACGGAGTAAGACGCGGCGAATTCCAGTTGGAAAGGGGCGGCGAGAAAGGGGTGAGGAGGTCGAAGGGAACGAAGCTAGGGCACCGAAGTTTCTTCCAGTCGAAACCGAGAGAGAGACCCGGAGCGTCGGAAGTGGGATAAATTCGCCGAAGCCGAGTCGAACTGGGCTGAATCCTAATTACGACGACCCAGAGAAATAGCGACGAACGTGACCCAGGACTGAACTCCATCCCCGGAAACGAGTTAAGAGGCAAATGGCGGCAAGGCAACTGGGGAAAGAGGGGGTGCCTCGAGAACGGCAGGTTAAATGTTGCTGCCAGCAAAGACTCCCAGCTGCAGATGGATCGGGGTTATGCGGCTATTCCGTTCCCGTGAACGTCCCCGGGGTTGCATCGAGTTGTCAGCCATCCTTTTCAGGTGAAATTAACGCTCTCGGGCCTGCTCTTCCGCCTCGGACGAACTTCCGGGCGCAGGGGGTCGTCAAACTTTTCGGCGAATCTTCGTCGAACATGCGCTGCCTTGCCCCCTCTGTCTGCCGACTGCCGTGCCCGTGACGCCAACTTGTCTCATAATATCGCCCTGACGTTTTGGAATTAATTAACGGGCCAAAGCCCTGGCCGTAAATCGTCGAACGTGACGGGTCCGAGAGCGCCGATTCTAATCGGACCAGGGTTATCTGTAGTTGACGTCGTGGTACCAGCCTTAGGGGTTTCAGACCCTAGGACAAGGTCTCGTAGGCTGTGGACCTAGCCCAGACCTTGAAACTGCGAACACTTGACTCGTCCACTAATATTAATTTTTGTGGTGAGAAAACATTCATTGTGTGAATAGAATATATTGTACACTGTCCGTTAGCACCGGACACAACAATTTCTATTATTGTGTTACTGTACAAATATCAGTCTTGTGTGTTCCCTTTTGTACTAGAATTTATTATTTCGGTTTCAGCGATTCAAAAATAACAAGCAACATGGATGGCAAGAGAATAGGTTGAAGGAAATGTTTTCAAAATAAATAGATTGCTAGAACACTAGAACCGAGGCAGACGAGCCAATTTGTGTGTAGTTTATTTAGAAAATATCTCTCCCTATATATGATATATACGTGTGCTGTAACAAATGTACCGACAAGAAAGAAGTAGTACAGGACTCGGTTCGCCCGATACGGAGAGGAAACATTAATTCCGGAAGAAGAACGCTGCAATTAGGAGAGCATCGACATCTTCGAGTTCGAGATAAGTACGGTCGTAGCACGCGATCAGGTTAAACCAGCCCGGGTCTTGGGTATTAATCCGGCTCCGGCAAGTGCGCCGAGAATCGCGCTTAATTCGGGGCCGCCTTACTGAGCCGGGGTTTCCATGGATCCCAAGAAAATGGATGTTTCGTGGCGTTTACCTCCTCCGAGGCTCTAGTGCCTGCACAAAGGTCGTGGGAGTCCAACGATGCATGCAAGACGCGGTGCAACGCGTCGCGACGTTCAACGAAGGCGCTAATTTCAGCCGGTACCCGGTTCCCAGTCGGCGGTGCTCAAAGTTTCAACTGCGAAATGTCCGGTTTGCGGGTTTCTCGATCCTCGTCTGCCTCGAACACGCGTCCGAGAGCGAACGGCCTTGCTTAACAACTGTTCAGCATCAGTTGCAACCTATAATAACCACGAGTTGCCGAGCAACTCAACAAAAATATCTGGCAACTGCTCCCATCTGCCTTCGATTACTCTGTAGATGATTTTGAAAAAACATATAAAATGATTTCTCTATTCGTATAAACGCATTTTTCACGTTTTCTATGGCGGATGAAATTTCTTTGATTAAATGTAAAGGTACGAAGCATACGTTAACAATTTATATTTCAATATGAAACGAGTTCTATCGTTTTCCTCGTTGTCTAGATTTATTTCGCATTAATTGTGCATGCATTAATTAAGCTGTATTTAAAGGTAGTCGAGATCCCCTTGTTATACAGCAAATGTCAACATGTGTAATTAATGTTGCAATGTCGTTATATTAATGATAATTAAATATGTATGATCATTTCCGAATGTTTCGACATTAATTCAACAACAGATACTTCCACAAAACGTTTGCAACGCAATTATATGTTATTAAACTGCAGATGCGTACGCATTTATAGCGGATCTAATTGAATAGAATCCAGTAAAATAACGATCTCAATGTATCAGGACGGATTTAATATCTCTCACTATCTAATTTAATATATTAGATAATAAATTTCGTATGGAAATGAATCGTTAAACGTACAAATATAGTGTAAAGTACGTCACAGAACGTAGCACATGGAAAACGGAACGAACGACAGAGTTTGTCGCATTCAACGTAAAACAAAAGACGAATCCACGACATTATTACATCGAACAACCTTCGTTGAGTAATTGTGGGAATGTAGTACAACCTATAATCCGTGTTACATATCCTCGTTGTATTTCACACTGTTTAATCGCCAAACACGAGTATTTACTCTGAAGATCCCGGAGCGGCGAGCTCGCAGAATTAACGGGTATTACGACGGGAAGAGAACTTAAGGTATTATTGACATCCGAATACTATTTCACGAAACTTCCGAACTTTTGCTTGTTTTCTTTCTTTCCTCGCTGGCTCGGTCCCTCGAGCAATCGATAATCTCGAGGGCGTAAAAGCGAACCCGTTAATAGGTTTCCTCCGAAGAATCGGGAAAACTTCGGTGTTCCTACTGCGGACTGCGAGGCACAACAGTAACTAGACGTTAGGCGTGTTCCTAATTTTCTACAAGTTTCTTAATTCTCTGTCGTCTGTCTGTTAAGTGACGATTTTCAGCGAATTTTTATTGGGAAATCTTCGAACGTGAACTGTTCCATCCCGGAACGAAACTTCTCTGTTATTCTTTGTGGTCGCTAATGACCCAGATGTTGATGCTACCTTTATAACTAAATAAATTTGTTTAAATATCACGTTTTTAAAACGGACTAAAAAGTATAAAATAATTTTTCCTAGCCCCATACAGATTCCTAACCCTGTACAGATTGTCCTGAAAATTTGTGATTGTGAATTTTGAATAGCTATGAAAATACTTGTAACATTTAAAACGAAAAACGTGGGGCGCATGCAATAGATAATTGATGCATGAATAGTTCACCTAAATCACTAACAATTTTATTGCACTGCAAATGATACGAACGTTTTTCGTTTTAAATCTTACAAGTACTTTCATAGCTATTAAAAATTCACAATCACAAATTTTCAGGACTACCTGTACGGGGTTAGGAAAAATTATTTTATACTTCTTAGTCCGTTTTAAAAACGTGGTATTTTTAAAAAATTTATTTTTATGTAAATAATTATTTTCTGCGTTTTAGTCTTGTGTGTGATTTTAATCTTGTTTTGATGAGATTATAACAGAGACATGTAGTAAATTTCAGACGGTGTATTGCGACCGCGTTATATCGAAAACAAACACCGTGGTAAAATGTCAAAGATAAATAATACTAACTAAATTAAAGATAATAATACGTAATAACTTTGTAAACACGGTGTAACGGTTAAATTTAAAAGTTTATATCTCGTAAACGCATAGACTTTTTTTAAAATTTGTTTTTAAATATTGCATTGTCATCCAGTTATGAGGTATGTTTAAAATTTCAAGTCTTTAGCTTATCGGGAAGTTAGTTTAAAATCAATTGCAAAATTTGTACCGAACAGACAAACAAACAGACAGACAAGAAAGTGAGTTAATAAAAACGTGGTAAAAACCTTCGCCTAAAGCAGGTAAAACGACGTATCCCTAAGCCGAACCAAATGTTAGGGTTGCAAGGCAATAACCCATTCGAACCATCGCTCTCTCTCTCTCTCTCTCTCTCTCGGACGCATCCAGCGAATTACGAACACCGCCTTTACTGACAACTTGAGACTACCATCAAAGCGTCAACTGTGATTGGTGCGTTGATTGTAAAATTTCTAACTGCACATTGATGACGCAGTCCATCAGCCGAATAAGATTATGTATCGGATGAATATCAGATCGGCGATCCAACGTCTGATCCTAGAAAGGTAGAATGATGCGTGATCCCGGCAGATTTCGCAAGCTGACGCATGAGAGTATGCTGAAAATGCATGATGGATCGACCAGAGGCGGTCGGGAATCGCAACATTGTGGATATGGTAGGTAGAGAGCATGGTTCCGGCTCACCGACACAGGCTGTGGCCTTTCTTCGCAGTCGAGGAGCAACACGTAGATTCGTTGCATTCGGCGATAATAGGATCACGCGAAGATAAACTCGGGGGATTAGGGGATTATCGAGTAACCGCGGTGCGTGCAGCCGGCGTTAATGGTATGCTAATTTACCGCTAATTCTGAAGGGAAACAGCTAATAACTCAACAACGAACCGACCTAGAAGATCCACCAAGGCGGCTCGGTATATGTAACTCCGTTCGCAGCCCTTCCTTCCACCGGCTGCTCGCGGGGTTGAATACTCGCTATCGCGATCTCGTATCTAGGTTACTATTATTGCACGGCCAGCCTAGCAATACGCGGGCGCTCGTCTCGCTCGAACACGACGAAATACTACGGCGGACCACACGCGAATTATTTTCACGTGTTAACGCGACTCCACTTCGTTAATTTATTACGCGTTCGCGTGATTCCCCGATGCGTCGGTTTTTCTTACGCCCCCGGTTTTCTCGAGCCGACCAATCGCCGGCCGGTAAATACCGGTTGCGTTTAGGAAATTATAGGGTCTGTAATAAATTGGTGTTAAGTATGACTGCGCGGATAACGCGGGCTTCGTTATTTATTTGAACGACGGTCCGCCGGTTCTCCGGGGTTTAATGAATTTGATAGGAGCAGGACTACTGAAATATGGGGTCAAATGTCCGGTGTAGGGTCAGTTATAAATACACTGCGAATCTTCGTGCGAAATAAAGGAACAGCAGCCGAGCAGAAGCATTATCGACTAAATGTTTTATTAATTTTTATACGCCCATGGGAACTGTTTATAAATTCTTATTCGTTCACGGCGTTGGTTATTTGTTCACGTGTAATTTGTCAAAAAATGTATAGTGTGAAATATTCGTAAATCCATTTTGTGAAATTGGCAGTATATCGTAAATTTTTACAAAGAAATCAAATTGAGCGTACTCGACTGGTAAAGGTTCTGACATGTTAACAGCAATTTTAATTTATTTCCTGTTGATTGCAATCTACGTACCACATATAAAAACGTTCGTGTTTTCCAATGAAGTTCGTTGAAATTGAAGTGTCAACCTACCAGTTCATCGCAACGTTCTTTCCGCTGGGAACCGAATACTCGATTATGGGTTGTAACAGCTTTGATATTTTATCAAGCAGACTTTTTTCTCTGTCCAGAATATTACGTTGTTTCCTAAACAAAGTATTGGATCGATTGCATTGCATTCTGAACACGAATGTTGCCAAAATGCAAGTTTAAATCTCGCTTTAAACACTACACTAAATACTACCACTAAAATCGAGTTGCAATTACCCACTACGAATAAAAACTTTCGTTCAATTTCCCGTCGAAGTTTTACGTTTGCAAGTCCATGTGCAGAGCCGGTATCGGCGTCCCCCGGCATCCATACATAAAAATCGGGATCCGGCGGTCGGGACGTGATACAAGTGTTAAAATTCTCATCTCGAACGACAGATCGAATCCTCGAAAGATAAAGATAGGAGGCCCGAGACAAGAGGGCGGGGAGGATCTCCGCGGAGATTTTCGCGAAGGAATTCGGCGTAACGCGCGCGCGAGACGAAACGACTCGGGAGGGAAGCGGTTTCGCGTGTTCAGCTTAACTCGAAATCCGATCCGCGTTGCAGTAGGTAACAAGTCGGTGGCGTAGGTCGTATCCTGGTAGCTCGGAAGCCGCAGCGAAGCTACTACGAACGGATAAGACCTGGCAGGTGGCCAGCCTTCGAGATATTGCACATGTTTCTTCGGCCGCATTTGCATACCAAAGCCCCGTAAAGTGTGAAACTATTGCCGGCGGAGCCAATCCGTAGATCGCAGATTAAACGGCTGTTCTCGCGGAGCCACCCCCTTTGGTTCTCGCCAACCCCCTGGTTTCCTTCTTCTTATCTGGAGGAAAGACCCGAACGAAAATTACACGAGATGCCTCCTGTTTTTCCACCAAATACTTCCTACCGCAACCCTACTCGATCCCCCTGACAAATCATAAATATTTAGACGAGAATTTATGGGGGTTGCCGGCATATCAAATTGCCGATCCCTGTGGCCTTTGAGTGTCGTCTTTAGGGGAAGGACGCGATGGAATTGCTTTTTAAGAATAACAATGCCTTGGCGAGATGCGTGCAATTGCTACGCGGATTTTCATGCATTTATACAGCTCGGTTATTTATCCTTTGTACAAATGGTTACTGCGGAAAATACAGCACTTTTTATCACTACCTTCTCTGAATTTGTTTACGAACGTGAGGATACGTATAAACGATTTTCTCGATGGAAATTATTTCCTTCGCGTGAGGTCTGTCGTGCTTCAACTAATGTTGATTTTCTTTTGTTGCAGGTAAGATGAGCGAACGAGACGAGAAAAAATAAGGCGTATTGGCAGCTCGTCGCAGGTAATGATTTTTAAATCGGACCAACTGTTGGTCAATCGCATTTTCTGCACTGCAATTATTTCGGGAAAACAGAACGGCACCACTCGCGTCATACGCAGGCCCGTAAATACACAACGCGTTGTGATTTATAGTCACGTTGTTTAATGGCGCCCAGGAAATCAGGATGCATTTCCTGTAAATGTTTACGCGCGCGCGCTAAAAGCCTCCATTAACGTGGATCAATTGAGCGATGCAAAGTCACTGTCCGATATTTCGCCGGAGGCCTTCGGGCCAGGGATGCCAGATGCGAGTCTCGCGGCTGCGAGTCTCGCCAGGCCCCTTACGTCTCCGTCCCTCGCCTAGATCCCCACTCTTACCACTACCGCTGGCGCGACCGAGTGATAGAATGAGAGCGGTAGCATGCTACCGACTCGGTCGCGCCAGCGGTAGTGGTAAGAGTGGGGATAGCGGAGGCATGCATCTAGGCGAGGGACGGAGACGTAAGGGGCCACTTGAGCCGTTGAGTCGCACCGTAATCTAGGCGAGGGACGGTGAGGTAAGGGGCCACTTGAGCCGTTGAGTCGCACCGTCTGGCCACGCTGCTTCGGGCTACTCGTTATTTCATTGTATCAACGTGCTCGACGTACGGTCGCCTGCTGAACATGGTTTTCATGTCAGAAAAAAAAACATTACGAGCTGTTAAGCGTAAAGTAATATTAATGAATCTGGAGAACGAAATTTAAAATATCCGAAGCTCGGTGCATATTCATGAATGAATGTAAAATAGATATAATTAAACAATAAGCCTCGATGTATTTTTTGGATTACATTCCAGTAATGTGTTTCCGATTTGCTTTGGCAGTAGTGTTCGAAAACAAATATCTTTTGTTTGATTTCGGTCCTGATGAGCAGCTTGCGGAATTCGATTAAACTTAAGCCCCTTTCAAGCATTAGATACCGTGCTACAATTTAGTGTCAGATCACGATTGTCGGTACGCAGGAAATCGTGGTTTGCATCCTGTAAGTGTTTTCACTTGTACCAGGCTCCTATTAACGCTGGATTGCTTGATCAACGTGGAGAGAGGTGGGCTCCAGGTTTAGGACCGGTGGTCTAGCCACGGTCGGTGGTTCCATCGAAATGTTACAGAACATCTGTGGCGCATTTAATGGGAATCCGTACGTTTGCCTTCTATGTTGATGGTAATTGCAGGAAATTGTTAATAATTTCACACGGTTTCTTCAGACCCGCTGCGAGCGCAGAACAATGTCGCGGCTTTGATTATCGCGCGAAATTGTTGATCGCTTGTCCGACGAGCACAGATCTTCTCTTCTTCTTGAGAAGTTCTGTAATGTAGCCATTGGGAAAATATAAATATCACTCTTAAATTTCAATAAGGGACCTGAACTCTTTCCAGATATTAGCGACTTGGAACACAAAAATCGTGAAAATTGTTTAGCATATATTTTTATTTTATCTTTTTGAGATTTTTGCAACTGCGGCTTGGAAGACAAAAATCGTGATAATTGTTTAGCATGTAGTTCAATGATTTGTTTGATTTACTATGGTTCAGAGAGTTCACTCGATGACCTGAATTAAACACTGTTTAAATGACTTTAATACATATTTATTTCATCCTTTTGAGATTTTTGAAATTGTGACTTGGAAGACAAAAATCCTGAAAATGGTCTAGCAAGTATTGTAGTTAATGATTTTTTTTATTTACTGTGGTTCGGAGAGTTCACTCGATGACCTGAATTAAACACTGTTTGAATGACTTTAGTACATTCTTATCGCCCTTTTCGTTAATCGTGTACGGAGTCATTGACCTTTGATATTGAGACACCGCATTTCTGTGCAGAGAGAAATGCATTCCGCGGGCATTTGCGAAATCAATTTTACTGTGGCTCGTGCCTCGTGCCGCTCGTAAACGCTTGCGAAACTGCGATGCGCACGGTGTCGCTGATTGTCATGGATAATGTCAGCCTGACCTATACACAGGAATTCATGCTCTGCCACCGTCGATTGGGACGTTGATTATTCCGTGGTCCCCGAATCAAGCTGTGGAACGTATTATCATCATAAATTCGGAAATTTATTGAATAGGAAATTAACACGGCCGATATTAAATAAACTTCAGCGTCCCTTGGTTTTAATTTTGCCAACGTAGATAGCGCTGCGATCTGTTCAATGGTACAATAGCCTATCCTTCGATTATATCAATCATATGTTCGCACACAAATGAATGTTATAATTAAACTACGACTTTTTATGCAAAATAAAAATCCTTTGCATTACTTGTAAGATATCTCGTCTCGCTTCATTAATTGTTCTGTATTTCTTGTCTCAATAATTTTAATGAGTCCGAAATAATGCAACAGCACTTCCAAATTCTTTAAATATTTTTACAATTTTACTCTTGATGTACTGATTTTTGTCGCAAACGCATACGATCCACCGTCTAGTTATAATTTATAATTTCGCGGATATCGATGGTTCCTGCGCCGAAGAAAGGCGAACAAAATTGTGCATAAATAAACGATCGATGCACGGTTACTGATAGAAGGACGATGATTAGACGTTTCCTTGGCCGGATCTCGATTAGCCGCGAAATGACAGTCGTCGTCGATGATTCAGAGCGTGTAATTGCTGTTATTTCGCGCGGTTATCGTCGTGTGCACGTGCAATTCTTGCGATTCACGACGATAAGGCGAATTCATGCGATTCCGTACCACGACCAATTCGATACAATTAGCATCTCATCATGGTGTCGTGTACGACTTATTACATGTTTCTCAGCGTACGATATGTCTATTGCATGATTACAAAAGCCTTTTTGTCGTACATTCGCAATCGTTCTTTTCGCACGGGTTTTGCAAGAACATCGAGGGCGAGGAAGTGGAATTAGCTGTGCTGAAAATATGTACAGACTGTCTCAAAAGTGCGCCTGTTCAATCCCAAATTCTCAAGAATTAAACGTAAGAAATTTGAATGAAATCTTTCACTAAAATTGTTTCATATTTATGCATAGAAAATGTAGAATTATGAAGTAATTAATTACGTCATTCTATTGAACTATGCTTCATTCAAAAATTTTGTCCTCTCATAAAGAACGTTTGAATTTTCGTTTTCGAGCAGCTGAGAACATCCAGCTATTTTTAAAACTTCGTTTCCAAGATCTAATTACGGAATGAATGCAATTCCTATTCAGCGTCACTCGAAAGGAATTCTCATTTACCCGAGAAGGATCTTCAAACTTGCCAGCGACGGTGTGCAGACTGCGGACGCAATTTTTCCGCTTATTTCTCACAGCTAAGAGAAACAAGCAAATAACACATTTCCCAGGAGACATCCGGTCTTTAACATTCACGGCCATCTTGCCAAGAATATTCGTTAGACAGCCGATCAAAGAATTTTCAATCTAGGGAAGCCATTAAAGTTGCAGCGGCGGAAAAAAGTTGATCCTGGAATAAGAATCAGCCGGCGTGCGGCGGGGCTCCTCCGCCATTTTTATTAATTACAGTAACGACGGTAGTTACAGTTGCTAAAATATCACGTAATCCTATATCGATTTATCGTTTGTCCTATCGACGGAACTTTACTTTCAGGGCCCCGTTCAATCGCGGGATAATTGAATTATTAATTAGGCGCACCTTGGGAAAAATGGCGACGATAAGAGAGGAGTTCGCTAAGAGGATCGGATGTTCCGGGAAATCGACCGAAGATAAGAAAAGCATGGCCGGGAAATTAAAGAAAAACTCCCTGCATCGAGAAACAGTAAGCAAAAGTTAGCTTCCGTTTTGCTAGCCTGCCGGGACAATCTTCCCGTCGTTTTGCGTGCTCTAATTATCGGTCGGCCACCGATATAATTATTTAAGCAGCGAGACCATTCGTGTACCGCCTTCGCCGTTCGCCTTCCAGTGCAAATGGATAATGTAAAATTATTATGCGCGACCGCGCAGCCCGGCTAATTCTCTAATGGCTGATATTTAAAACATATTTGCGCGAACGTTTCTGCTCGGTGTCCACGAAGAAAAAAGTAAAACGGGATCTTTCGCTTCGTAACGAGGTAAAGCGGACCCTGCGCGAGATAATATAGAAGATTAGGTTTATTGTTAAGACATCTTCGTGTCCATTGATCGAAATCCGAGTGCTTATAGTGCTTCTTTGATTGCAAGCGAGATTAAGGAGAACCGCGCGATTCTAAATACAACAGGTAAATGAGCTTCACTAATTACATCACGAGAACTGTACATGTTGTTGAATTATTCTGTAATTTCTTGAGACTCACCGCCAGCTACAAATCCGCCGTATCGTTCCAAAAAATACGCTTTAACGGCCGCAAATTTGCACCGTCCCGAATTCATGCCCACATCCGAATACTTTCGTGCGCGCCAGCAGTTGCAAAACTCGAAAATATAAATTAACGGGAACGGAAACTCGAAACTCGAGTGAAATTGCAACTCGAATTCCCTCGATCTCCTGTGGCCGAGCACTGTATCCCACCACTGTAAGTAATTTCTTCAAGCGACACGAAATGGTCTGCGTTATGCTCTCCAACAAATTATTTCTTCTTTAACGATCTCATCGATTATATCGGAGCACTCTACCTGAATGAACAACAACATTAATTTATAATTTTGTTTGATGAATTTCGAAGATCTATTGAACGGTCATTTCACTTTTGAAACCGGACAAAAAAATTGTTCTTCTATGATATTCCTCCTTCGATACCATTTAAATTATTCCATAACTATTTTTCGTGTCATTAAAAATAAAGGAGATATTTAGGTGGCCTGCTTTGGCTGAGACACCTTGTATAATTCCAGCAGTACAGGAGATATCAAAATGTGTTTTAGAAAGAAGATATATTTCCGTCCCGTGAAGGGTTGTTTTGTAGAAAGGACATTTTTCCCCATTCCCAAGCTGAACGTCGCATGCCACGGGATCGAGCGTAATTGCGACTTCTATTTTCCCGGGAAGAGGGAAAGATTAACGTAGATATTGTCGGCGCTAACACTCGAAACAATCAAGCCGTCTCAGTGGAATCCCGTGGAAATTGGAAATCTTAATTTTAATCCTTGCCGCTCTGCAGCGTCACCGGGCCGCCGCGCGGCTCTAACCGAGTTTCGTTAATCGCGGCGATTCTTACACTCGCCGACGTTAAAATGCGTCCCGCGTAGTTTTCCGAGGACGCGTTTCCCCGCCGCGGAAACGGATTTCCACTCCTGCTTCGAGTGGAAAAATTCGCGTACGCGCGCGACCGAGCGACGGATTCTCCGCGGAGTTCGCTCGTTTGCGAGCGTGTCCTCGGAGATTAACAAGAAGTGGTCGGCAAGAGTCTCGCAAGACGGAGCACCGTTCAGCGTGGAACTCACGCGAAACGTCTTGCGCGGAATTCGTAACGATAATTGTCGTTATTATGGTGTTCCCGAGCGACGTCGCCGTCACGACGCGACGCCAAACGCCGGTCCTCGAAACAGCGGCTGTTAAGACGAACAGCCTCAGCCGCCGGTTGCCGCGTGACAAGTTGCTTTAAACTTCCCCGACAATCGAACGAATTGCCCGTCGACGCTCGTTCCGCGACGGGAAATCGGTTCCACTCGAACCGATCGTCCCGACGCGACGCGCGACGCGACGGCTTAAGTGACACCTTTCGATCCCCGAAGAACGTTCTCGCGACGCGTTGACTCGCTGCTCGAGCTAATCCCGCAACCTAATTGCTCCGCGAGCGACTTTCGATTGCTGTGATTTTTATTTTTCGCTGTAGAGACGACATAGACGGCGAAAACGTTGGTCTTTTTCATTCTTTGGAGTTGTTTAACCATTCAACGACGGACGAAATCGTCCGAGATTAAGTATATTATCATAGTTTTATCATATTTCTAGTTAGTCTTCTTCTTCTAGTTTTTTGTTCGTCCGGCAGTTTCAATAACGACCAGTGCTGAGAAAGAATATTGTTATTTTCACGGAATCTGTATTCTTCACGTGAAATTCCAGAGATCCTAAAGAACGTTTCATCCCGGATCAAAGGGGGTCGCAATAATACTTCAAGAGATTTAATGTAATTAGTTGGGCAAGCCGAGTTGTTTTAGCGTTTTACGTTCCTTTTGTAGGTCCACCGGATGTAAAGTTTTAAATTCATGGATGGGAAAGTTCCGAAAGGTGAAATTATAACTTCGGATTATTTTACCATGATTTAATCCACCGTTCTAATTAGTTCCTCTTTATTTCTCCGTTGAACTGCTCGGCCGTCTAATTAGCAACGCGTTTCCGTTGATTATCGGGTGAACTGTTATGTTCCCCCAGCCCGTACAATACCGATCGCTAATACGTGAGAAGATCTCTGTGGAAATCGAGACTAGTATTCTTGAAGCACACAGTAGGTGGAAACCAAAGGATTTTCAAATCCGGGTTACTGGGATCTTCGGCAGCGTTTGCTATGTCTAGATGCCTTCGCTATACTGCAAACCGCAATGCTTTTATGCGAAACGAATAAGGCGCCGTTCTCTTTATTTTCATTGCTTTTCCAGTTTCAATATATTTTCGTAGACATCGAGAATAGTAGAGTTCATTTCCTGCATGAAGAATCTTATTAAAATTTCATACATGTACAGTTGTTAGAACAAATGATTTTTTTACTAACTTGTACGTATAGGTGAGTCCAAGACGTACGTGTCTGAAATTTGATAATGTTTCAGTCAACTGCAACTCGTTACAGCAAATTTTTCTTTATCCTGATGGAGTAGTACTTTACAAATAATCACATCACCCGAAAACCTCGTCATATCCAGTCAATATTAAGTGAGACAGGAAAAAAGGGCGAACTACAAGTGTATTCTTTAAAATAGTGTACAATACTTGGGTATTTCCACTAATAAATTTTACCCGTAAAATCACGATTGGAATACCTGAGAAAAATGACTTTTGTCCAGGCAGACTGGGTATTTTTCCCACTGCGCGACGCCAGCCAGAAGCCAAATCAAATAATCTTTTTCAGTTCTATATTACGGGGAGGTTTCATCAAAATCAAAACCGTGCCGTTCCGCAATCGGATCATTCTGCTTCCTTTCTCATTTATTGGAATTTCGCCGTAGATAAAACAGTCCTCGCGCGTTCCTGATCCGTTCCTACGCCGCGCCGGCCGAGTTTGTTGTTAGGAGGTGGATATTAAATTTTTCGAAATCCAATCTGCGTAGAACGGCCGGGCGTTTAATCACGCGACCGTGTCAAACAATGCGGATCGGATGGGGGAAAAGGGTCGGCGAACCCGAGACGTTTTAGCGCGCGCTGGATCCTCCCGGCTCGCGCTCGATATGAAATTGGATTGGTTTTCAAATGTGTCGAGGGAAGCCCCGGAATCGACGGTAATAGAATATCTGTTCCAGTTAACCGGCCGTCTCGCCAACTGCGTCGGTGTGTGTCTTCGCGTCGCCTTACGGGCCCTCCCAATTGCCGAGGATTGGGCTCAATTATTCGGGAACATCGCCACCGTTTCTGGAACACTATCATCCGCGTAACTTCCCCAATCGGCTTGGCTTCCGCAGGATTAGACGGAACAACCTATTACCGCTGCTTTTTGCAGCATCAAACCGATTCCGATGCTCCGCGCCAGTCTGGGAAAATGTGGAGCAAACGATCCATTTTTTTTTTACATTTAACTATCGTTACTGCACACTTTGATCAAACGTCTCGTTCATACCCTCACACTTTATACAGACACGCAAGAACTGCCCAGTAATTAAGAAGTCTATCATATTCTAACGAAAAAGGAACAGTTAAACTGACAATCGCAATGTAATCAATGTAAGAGACCACTCCGATCGAAATCGAAAAAAATCACAGATCAGAGCCGGCTCTTAAGACGTTTCAGCGAATTCCTGGATAGAGAAGGAATCCGCGATCACACCGGGAGGAGACTTAATTTTCAATAAAGGTTCTCTAATAGCCCCTAATCGAGGTATTCCGCGTCATCCATCTTCGGCTCGGGTAAAACGATAATTACGTTCGAGGGAATCGTTCTACTTCGCAGCGACATCGGTCTCCGGTTCGACATAAATTGGCTAATAAATCTTCGGGGTTTGAAACCGGCTGGTCGGCAAAGCGCGACTGCAGTGATCCCCCCGGCCTCGGGGATCGCGGCCACGTCGCGATGCAAAGGTCTGCAGTTTCGCGACACGCGAAAGGGGCCCCGGTAGTGTTCCATGCAGAGAGCACAGCAGGAACCGGGGAGACACCGCGCGATGCTCCTTCGGAGTTGCGGTTTCGAGCAGACAGAAATGCGCCTTGTTAGCAATATACGGAGGCCGCGGTGTCTTGACCCATCAGAAACGGCCCTCCGTCACTTCCAACCCCCTCGCCGCCTCTTCAGCATCACGTACTTGCACGCGCACTCCTCCACCTCTGCACACCGTCACGCCGAGTTCGTCGTTATAACGACGATGCCGCCCACGAAACTACCTGTCTTGCGGTGTAAACGAGTTTCACTAATTTCCGGAGGAACTGCAAACTTCCCTGACTACGGATACTCATAGACGTTGCTGGAACTAGTTCCGGTCCACTTGCCTGCCAGACGACACGACGCGACGCCCTTAAAGTGGTTATACCCACATTTTTCCCGATTTTTTCGTACGATGTTGTGACTTGTTGACTTTGCGTTTTCCTATTGCAACCATATTCTTACGAGACTTTAGCCCATCCTTGACATGGACGAAAACCAGACATCCTGGCCAGCGAGCATCCCTTGGTTCATTACCGACTTTCACTTTCCCTCCTCTGCAATTGCTCTATCTTTTTTTATAGATTAAGGACTGTTAGGAAAAAATGCATTTACGCACTCGCACTCTCTCTAAAGATGACGGTCGAGGGGAAAGCGTGGGGCCCATGCCCATTAGAACAACCTAACAGTTCAGGACTCAAGATTGAGACCTTATCCACCTCCAACAGGACCAAAGAATGATGAACACTGCGACCCGCTATTCGCATTACTCCAGTGCTCATGTGTCTTCGGATCTCTTCCACTCCTGTTCTTGCCTTCTGCAATTCCCCTACCCTAAGGTCATCTTTCTTCCATTTCCCTGACTATGCTAGCAGCAGCATTCATTCGCACTTCGAACTGTTAACATCGTTAGACCTCCAATACAAAAACGAGGCTTTCAAACAAGTTCTAAAGTTGTTCTCCTTCCGGGATCACGACAATGCCTGTCCAGTCCGCTCCTACGTTACAAGGCTGAACTAATAGGAGTGCGATAACTTCAGCTGCCTTCGAAAAAACAGATCGACCTCACAGCCTATAAAGTGTTACTGGAGGATGTCTGCGAAGATCTGCGACGCGATGGCGAGGAAGCGATTGCGGTGGCATTAGGCTGTGCGCCGGTGTCTCCTAACGCCTAAAGGTTGAATAATACAATAGCTCACGACACTCAGCGGCCGGTTAACAGAAAGTGGCTGCCGTTATCTGGTATCTCGTTTCTCAGATCGGGCAACAATCGACAACCCGTTGGACAGGCAGACGCTTCGCGCCGAATGATCGACCCTCGACGTCGAGATACATTATGCAACCGCAATTCCAGGAATCCGGGCGGCTACGTCGCGTGTTTAGCACCCATATCCCCCTCCGTGTAATTTCACCGTGGCCGTCTAAACGCGCCAGGTTTACGAGTCAAGCCAGGAATAGGGGAACGTGCCAAGCACGAATCGGTCCTGTCGTAAAGGCAGGAAAAGCACGTCACTGGGCTGCCCGCGCGGTGTCAGGAGCCACTTGAATTCGAGCATTACGATAGCCCCGCAACGTGCATTATGCACGATTACTATCGATTAATGCGACGGGCCCCCCCGGGACACACCGGCCCTGTCCCCTGGTAACAGTTATTCTTCATTGAAGCACGCCCCGAAACGGTTCATTGTTTCCGTCCGATGGACCGGAGTCGCGCGAAACGCTTACAGGAATTTGCTGTTTGGTTATGGCTCGTTTCGAGTCGCGATTCAATCATTTAGGAGCAGGTAACACCCGCTTTACGGCGACCATTTTAATAACGTGTTCCGGTAAGACGTTGTCGTAAGAATTCAATGTACCAACGGCTGATGGATAAATTTAAATATTCACAGCGTCCGAATTATTAGAGCCGACTCTCTACTTCGAATTCTTCTTACTTTTATAAAGTATTTCGTGAAGCATTAAATTTCAAACTTACGCTATCCATCACATTCTTCAAATCCGTAAGAAATTACACTTGTGCTGTATACAGGGTGTCCCAAAATTCCTTCAACAGCCGGAAATGGGAGGTTCCTGAGATCATTCGAAGCAGCATTTTCCTTTGCAAAAATGTTATCCGCGGCTTTGTTTAGGAGTTATTAACGAAAAACACGGACCAATCAGAGCGCGATCTAGACGCGAGTTGGCACAGTCTAGTCGGCGCGCCAACTGTCTATTGGCTGGCTGTGCCAATTCACGTCTAGGTCGCGCTCTGATTGGTCCGTGTTTTTCGTTAATAACTCCTAAACAAAGCCGCGCATAACATTTTTGCAAAGGAAAATATTGCTTCAAATGATCTCAGGAACCTCCCATTTCCGGCTATTGAAGGAATTTTGGGACACCCTGTATGTATAATATATCCATGAGACAGTATTTGCTTGGACACGGATATATTTTTTATTATCTTTATGATAAGTTAATCAGTAGATCGTAATAGTCAGTTTATACTGAAGGCAATGTACGAGGTCTCCCTCGATGAAGTCATCACGTATACACATTCGCCAGAGCTATAACGAGGTTAATATACGCAGAAGCAAAAATGATTGATCGACTGTACTTAGGAGTCGGAGAACGCAGATGAAATGTAGACGCGAGGCTAATCACGATTTCTTTTCCTAACAGCACTCGAGCTGTGAGAGATTATTTGGTTGTCAGTCTTCGCACTCGAGAGAAGCCATTGCTCTGCGGCCTCTTAATTAGGTCAATCGTTACCCGCTTTAAGTCAACCAGACGGTGGAAACACCTTTAACGACGAGATAATCGTGATCAGCCCATCGAACTCTGTTCACATTCACCGTTTCCGTTGTCATCTGATCTGACTCTAGTTGCCTCAAATAAAATCAGTCCTCCGTGGGTCCCAACCGACCCGCTTGTGTAATTTCGTAGAATTCAACGCAACTCTTGATTCAAAAAATGCTAAATCAGCTCCTGGAATGGATGGCATAGATTTCGAAACCTTGCAAAGCCTGTCCTCCAAACATAAATTACTTTTACTGGATATCTTCAACTATATGTATTGTTGTAATGAGTTTCCTCCTAATTGGAAAGCCTCCTTCATCCACTTCGTTAAAAAATCCGATGGCAAAAAGTTTCGACCCATTTCTCTTACATCATGCGTAAGCAAACTTTTTGAAACCCATTTCAAAAATAGATTACAATATTTTCAACACGGCTTTTGAAAGGGCAATTCATGCATTGATAACTTGACTCTAACCTAACTCTTAAAGTAGAAGAATCCTTCATCGAACGTAAAGAAGTTCTAGCAGCTTTCTTAGACATACAGGGTGCATTCGACAATGTCAATGTTAATATTATGTTACACAAACTGGCGTGTTTCGTTGTTCTGCAAATGTAATTAAATTTATAAACTTTCTTTTGCGAGAAAGAACCATATTTACCGCTCACTCGTGTGAGACACCAAGCCTAGTCCATAAAGGCGTCCCTCAGGGAGGAGTACCGAGTCCACTTCTTTTCTCTCTTTACACTGCACAGGTTATTGATGGCTTACTAAAATCATTAAATGTTTCACCGTTTCCTTTCGCGAGTTTTTCGTACGAGGCTCGCTCGGATGCGTTGACATTTTAAAAATATTGTTTAATTTATATTCATCGATTTACCTATTTTCGATAAAGGTCTTGAGCCAGTCAACTTGGAAAAACACGGCAAATACTGTCAAAAACGACGCGCTACGAAGCAAGATACGGTTAATGCGTTCGACAGCGTCGTCGCATCGGAATTAAACGCGATCACGTAAACGTGAAAGACACGGGCGCACATTGATGCAATGCAAAATTCCGCTCCCCGAAGTGTTGTCGTTCAAGCCGGTAATTGTTTTCGGAGATAGTTTGCATAATGCTTCTTCGATAATGCGTGCACACGTGCCACGTACGGCAAACGACCGCTGTATAATTTTAAGAGGCTGCAGGCAACGATGCACATGAACATGCGAGACTGTATCGGCTCGCTCGCCATGGAAAAACCGAGTTAATGACTGCCGTGAGACGACATGACCGTTTGTAGGGTTGGAGAAGATCCTTTGGTCTTTATTACAAGCCATTACGCGGCCTCCTGGGCCTCCCTTGCCACGCGCTTTTGACGCCTCGACGATTATCTGAGTGGAACGGATAATAACTGTGTTAAAGCGTAATTAATGATCGCTGATACCTCTGAGCTGGCGAAACTTTTATCCGCTGTACTAATGTTCTGCGATATTTACAGAAACTTGCGTGGTCATCAGTTGCTTTCATACTTTGTCTCGATTTTATACAATATGATAATACGGCGATTTTTATCTTTTTGAATTTATGAACATTGGTATCGAGGAGAAATTTGTGTACTTTATTTATGTTCTCGATCACCATTTGAATATTTTATCTTGCGAGAACCAAGCTCGTCGAAAGTTTTGGTGCCTGCATCGAGCTTTCGAATGGGAATGGAAGAGCTCAGGCCGGTTTTGAAAGGGTATTTGCTTGAAATGGACAATTGGCCTGTTTTCGGCGTGGAGAGATGCTGAATATCTCGAAATTCCGAAAGTAGAAAATAAGGAAGGCCCGTTACCGTATTCCTGTCCGACAATTAAATACCGCGAGAGCCATTCACGAGATATAATTGCTCTTAAAAGCGGCTCGGAAACTCTTTTCAAGTGCGCGGATAATCCGCCAGCTGATCGGACAAGTAAGGGAAAAAGAACGAACGGTTTTGATCCACTTTCACGGTGCACGGCATTTCTAGTCGACCGGCCCGCGGTTATCCGATGAACGGAAAACTGAAAATTACGCGCGCAGGAAGATCGTCACGGATTACCGACCTACCATTCTAGTTTCATTCGTTTTCAATTTTCCCCCGTTTAATTATATACACCGAGCGAAAGAACGCCTCCCACGTCGTTTACAATATTCGCTAAATATACTCTCTCCTTTTCCACCGTCAATAAAACGAAGAATTTCATCCGTTTTAATAGCGAACTACATTCCAAGTGTACGAAGAGCTCCTTCAATTCATTTCAGAATCTCCATTTCTAAGAGTTTCAGTTCTGCTTTATTAAACCGAGGACTTTAGTCATTCACTATGTTTGAGAATGTTTAACGAGGTTGTTATGGCTGCAAGAAATGAAATAATTGTGTCTGATTGTGATTTAGTATGCAATGAGATGCGCTTATGCGGACAAGTTGAATCAGAATCTTGAGAGCGTACTGTACTTTGAGTTCTTTTCTGTATTTTTAAAAAACAATTTTAAATGTACAGTGGGTAAAAACAATGGTTAAAAACAAGTAGCTTTTTCAAAATTGGTCCCGACAGCTTCAGTTTTTTTTCTGAGACGTCAGAAGGACAGCACAGATACGAAATTTAAAAAATCGTGACCTTTTCCTTCGCTATCGCGACCAGTGTAGCCAGACGGAGCGGCTTCCAGGCCCCTTACTATCCCCACTCTTACCACTACCGCTGGCGCGACCGAGTCGGTAGCAGGGCTACCATATTTTTCTCTCGCCAGGCCCCTTACCCTTCCGCCTCTCGCCACGCCATGCACCGTACCTCGTCTTTGCACTCTTCCCTCTAACGCTGGCGACACGCTTGCTGGGAGCCTCCCACTCTTCCCACTAGTTGCTGACGCGACCGTACGCAAGCGTGTCGCCGCTGTCGCCAGCGTTAGTGGGAAGAGTTCAAAGACGAGGTACGGTGCACGGCATGGCGAGAGGCGGAAGGGTAAGGGGCCTGGCGAGAGAACAATATGGTAGTCCTGGTCGGTAGCATGCTACCGCTCTCATTCTAGCACTCGGTCGCGGCAGCGGTAATGGTAGGAGTGGGGATAGCGGCGGCAGCATCTAGGCGAGGGACGGAAAGGTAAGGGGCCTGGAAGCCGCTCCGTCTGGCTACACTGATCGCGACCAATAACAAAAAAAGTCAAGCTGTTCGGGCCAATTTTGAAAAAGGTACTCGTTTTTAAACTGTACGAATACATACTTAGTACACCCACTGTAAGTGCTTACCGGTGTCTACCGATCGATTGCGAATAATTGTCGATCACCGAGCAATCGGAACTAATTCTCGATAAAGAGCCGTGTCGAAGAGGCGGCTGTAGGGTAAATCGTTCGTTAATCTCACCCGCGGATATTTCTATAAATGCCGGGCCCGATCCTCTGGAATCGAATTAATATCGCACGATATCGTCGGATCCCGTTCAGCGCTCAATCGAAGAATAATTATCGGATTATTCGAGGAAACGTACTAGCGCGTGTAGAACGTGACCCGAGGAGATTCCCGCTAGGAATTGAACGGCAATTAGTCGATTCGCCATAGCCGGGGCTACAATTAGCGGAAATTTAAATTCATGCCGCCGCCGCCCGGTGCAAGACCCCGGCACATTCTAACACCGTCGTACGCGCGTGCTAGTTTCCTAAATATTATTTGTGGCCGGATTTTCTTCGCGGAGGCGGCGCTGCGGCGTTCTCCTCCTCTTTCTCGATCATTTCGAGTGCACTCGCGCAGGGGCGGTCGGGCCTGGCCGCCGCGCCGCGGTTAATAGGCTTAGATGGAGGAAAGGAGGGCGAATTGAGAAATCGAAGGGATTCACCGTGGGGATTCCTACTCATCCTTGATAATCTCGTTATTCGATGCACGAACTTCGGCCGCGTATTTTTTGTATTGCGCTTTTCGCCAGCGCGGAGGATTGCTCGACGTCAGGTAAATGTGCCGATTTTCGATCGCATTTTTACTTTCTATGAATTGCTTCGTTATTATAGTTTGTTATGTCGTTCTTATGTTGTTATAAACATTGTCCAAGTCAATTCTAGGAAATACAGCGCCGTCCATTAAGAAAACGCTGTTGTTTTTTACAATTCACAAGTTTATATAATTTTCTACAGTTTTTATTGAGAAGAAAATGAGAATTCCTACCTTGAGTGCACATTTAAATGCAGCAGGAAAATTATGTGGCGAACTACCTGAATTTCTCGTAACAGAGGAAAAACCTGCTCGTACTTTACTGCAGTAAGATAGGGGAAGGGTTTGAAACATACTTGGAGATTTGCGTAATTAAAATTAACCTCCATGGTATTTACGTAAATTGCAGCGAATGGTTTGCCGCTTGACGAACTGGTTGCTGAGACAGAAGGGTAGAGAGAGGGGAGAGTTTCGCTCCCGACATTTGAGAACGGACATTTAATTTGTTTAACCAAAATATCCCGTAAACGCCGAGGGGACTGTTTGAATGTTTACTTAGCTGAGTGGCATACCGATATAAGCTCTTCCGGTGATTTTTAATTACGTATCCGGGCTCGACGAACTTTTTCCCGAAGTTATGTCGAGCGCGCGCGATTCTGACATTTTCGCCGCATTTATTTGGCTAGTTTTCGCCCTTGCCCGAAAATATATCTCTATAATATATCTTTTCCTCTTCCCTTTCGTGTTCGATCCTCGTCAAGAGCCATTTCGAGCTTTTTTCACCGCTAAGCTCACGGACAGAACAGCGCGCTCGCGTACCTTCATTCGAAATCGCGGCTGTAATTGGTTTTTCCAAATCATTGAGGGGACGATAAATAAGCGGGCCGGTCGAACGCTCGACGAAAAATTCAATTCCCTGTAATGGAGAAATCCGATAGGCTTGAATGCCGAGCACGAAGCCCATTAACCAGAATTCGCAAGCTCTCTGTGTGCGCATGCAAAAACGCACGCAGGGCGAGCGGCGCTTTCGCAAACCTCGGTCGGCCCCTTTCATAACCGGCGCGTCAATGTATTGACAAATTGTCACTATTTGACACAATCCAACCTCCTTTTTTTATTCCACACGGCTCCCCTTCCCCCAACCCTGAGCGTTACCATTGTTTCCGTTTCCTGTCGCAAAGTCTTTAGCGCCGTTGTGACGTTTCCAGTAACACTGTCTGCCCGAATTGACACGAAAATATACACTTTGAGCAGGGGATTTTCGAAACAAATGAACACGCATAAAAGAGAAACGATATTTTTTAACGTCAAAATGTCCGTACGACTGAGGGCACGGTGCGACAAATGTGCGAGGTTATTTCGAGCCCTGTATGTGTTTAGATGTTATTTTTTCGTGATTAGCATTTTTGCATTGCTTGCAGATAAAGAATCAAGAAAAGTGCAGAAATTTCATTATATAATTTCTCTCTTTCGCGTGGGTACCATCGAGATTTCAGTATCTCTTCAAATAAGCCAAGCGAGAGAAGGCCGAGAACAATGTTATTAAAATTTAAATGAGAAGTCCTCCGTCTCCTTCGGGGGCCTGGGATCTTAAATCTCTTCCTCCGTCGTAAACCTCTTACCCGAAACCGATCCAAAAATCGAACGTGTTTCCCTTGATTTAAATAACTTTTCATGCATAGGGAAGGTTTGCTAATCGTGTTCCTCCGGTTTAGGGTCGACGGAAAATTGAAAAATTCCATGAAACTGTGAATCGGGATCACGGAGTTCCGCATCATTTTCCCGTTCGCGGGTATAGGGAAAAACGGCGACGGTCGTGGGAGTGGGCGTGTTGCGGATCAGACGCGAGAAAAGTCATTTCCTCGGTGTGAAATCGAGCGGCGGGTTTCGGGTCCAAAAACGATCAACGATAGATTTTCCGAGCACTTTGGTCTGCCGGCGATCCAGACGATTGTTCGGCTCAGGACAGTGCGAAAAGGGCAGCGGCGCGGATCCGGCTAAGGGCGTCGGGCAAACATCGCATCTGCTTGGCCCATTTCCTTTCGCCATTACGGTCTCGTTCCGGTGTCCGTTCCCCCGGCGAGCTCCAACGTTTCTCTGCCGGTTTTCTCTCGCACGTATCGATTTGCATTCGATACAGGGATCGAGCACCGATGACGGACCAATCTCTTTTCGCACGCTCGAAAGCACTCCTTTCACGACGATGATATTTCAGGAAGACGAAGGACGCGCCGATATCGGCGTCGCGAAAAATACGAGACGGTTCACGGACGTTGGTCGCAAAAAATACGAGACGGTTCACGGACGTTGGTCGCAAACGGTTGAGAAAGAATTAACAAGGTGTCACTGATAAGCTTGACAACTTCGATCTCCGCTTTCCCAGCTCGTTTTGGTCGCGTCGCGTCGCACAGTGGGGAAAAATAACCAATCTTGCTGGATAAACTTCATATTTCTCAGGTATCCCAATCGTGATTTTGATGGTGCAGTTCATTAGCGGAAATACAGAAGTACACTATTTTAAGGAATATGCTTGTTTTTTTGCCCCTTTTATACCTGCTAAGAACTAACGAAATTTCAAAATAGTGACTGTAAGATACTATGCAGGATAGTATCAATACTTGATACAGAAATAATAGAAATTTTCATTTAAGAATTGGTTGCCTTAGTATAATACATGAAGCAGAGTTTCGATCATTTCAGAAAAGTGTTTTAAAAATGTTAACTACAAGATTATTGCACAAGTTTATTATACATAACTGCAAGAGTATTGAAAGTAGGACAACATGAATGCAATACAAAGCATTGCAATAATAATGAATGCAGTTCATTCGAAGTATGAAAAGTATTCAAACAATCGCGAAATCATAAATTTCCCGAATTCATTAATTCGCGTGTTTCATTTTCGAGAAATTCCATTTTTTTTTTCAGAAACGCATAAATTAGGTTAAATTACTTGCACGATACCGTGTGTTTCGCAATGAATTATTTTTAATTTACTATCGTATTTACACCAGCGAGGATCACTCGGTTTTGTACATATCTTTTATTTGAACGCGCAGAATTATCTATCTTCCTGCTTTAATTTCTGTAATTTATTCTGCCCGCAACGCAGAGTTTCCCGTAACATATTTTCTACAATTCATCGATATTTATTTAACGGAAAATTAAAAAGGGTGTTGCCTCTCACGGATTGCTGTTTCCCGATTTCTCATTATTTCTCTTCATACGGGAACGCTCATATAAATTAAAAATCCTTTGCTTTTATATTGTATTATGGAAAGCTGCACGACTATATCTCTTCTGGGTTGAAAATTCACGAACAAAGTTTTTGTTCAATCTTTTAACCTACATGCAACAGTAAAATTTTACAGTATAAAATCTATCTAAAAATTATTCGATCTTCCACACAAATTCTATTGTACATTCTCTAAAGATTAATAGAACTGGTTAGTTTTGTGGTTACGAAATTTGAAGCCGATACGTTTATTAGTTTCGTTGAAGAAGACTCCGAAGAGTTGCTCTTACTCGACGTTCAAACCTGAAGATCGTTCCTCCTCGAAGTTCGTTTCCCTGGTTTCTTCTCTTTTTGCCAACAATCGAAGCGCATCAATCGCAACAAGGGACACCGAGGTATCATCGATAACAAATGAGACAAACTGAGTGGAAACCCTGAGCGGAGGAATCTATCGAACGAGAGAGCGATACCTCTGGCCGAGCGATAAATCATGAAATCTCCGAGGAAAGACGCGGCGGTCCGCGACACTCGAGAAACTTTTCCGTTCGCTCGTTCGCCAAGGGGGCAGAGGATAAATTCTATTACAATTACCGATCTTTTCGAGCATTGCCTCCAGCCCCTCCTCCCACCGCATTTCCGCATCGCGTTTAAAAACAACGTCGTTGTATCCGTCGGTCCGTATTCAGCAGTTCACGATCCCGATGGGATTTAATCTGTACCGAGAAAGACGGGTAGAGCCGAGGCGAACGAGAAACTCGATTTTCAGGCTGCCGGCAGTTCGAACGGATAAGAAGATCTCCATGCGTTTTAACGACAGGTCTTTGATCGACGTCGACCTTACGAGTGGATGTCGCGTTACACGAAAAACGCTCCTTTTTCTGCTGATCAAACGATCTGCTCGAGACGGAACGAGAACCAGTACATCTCCCGGATTTATAAAGACGAGCCGAGGATGCTCGTGGTGTTCCCTCTCACTTCTTTCTTCCCCCCTGTTTTTTTACTTGAAGAAAAAGAGCTTCAAACGACTCCGCGCCGAAAAGGCAAACTGTTTCGTGAAATTAAGGAAACCGTATTTTTCTGAAAACTATCGTTAAACTGTTGTTGCGAGGAAAAAGACGGATCTTCCTGTCTCTGCTTTTGTTCCCGCACGACGCACAGTGGTTCCAATCGATGAATTAGAATCAGCTAAGAAAATATATAAAAAAACTTTTTAAGAACCACGCTTATATTAAAATGCACTAAAATGGAGAAAATAATTTTTTCCCTGGTTCTCCATGAAATACCGAATCCAGTTAAATGATTAATAATATTTTACTAGAAACAATAAAAGCGTGGAGCGCCTACGAAGATTATAGTCAATATAGTTTCGGGCTCCACGCTTTTATTTTTACAGTATAATATTATTAATCATTTAACCGGATTCGGTATTTCATGGAGAACCAAGAAGAAAATTATTTTCTCCTTTTCAGTGCACTTTTATATAAGCGTGGTTTTTAACAAGTTTTTTATATATATTTTATTTTCTAGTTTTATTGTCATCGGAAGCAAGTGTGTATACAAAAGTTCAGCAAGATTGGACTATGGGAAAAGGTTCAACATTCGGCAAGTTAATATAAGCGTAGTAATAAAAAGCGGTTAAGAACGAATAAATAAAATGAAGTAACTAGCAACGAAGAAATCAAAGTCGAATTCGTGGAGCAGGTCTAGCCAATTTAATTTTTCGTTTCACGAGGGATCCGATGCTCTATTAGAGAAGGGTTTCATGCGCGATAGGATCTCTTTGGCGGAGCAGTCGAGTAACATCGGTCTCGTAGTTAGCGTCGTAAGGGAAGACTGCGCCGTAAAGGGGTAGGTGGATGGGGAGGTTCTTCTCCTCGGCCGCTATTTCTCATTTCCCGCTGTCGTCGCCGCACAAATGCAATCCTCCATCCCTCTCGGACCTCCCGCCGATAGAGGGAAAGAGAAAGGTTCTCTCGTTCTCCATCGATATCGTCGTCGTTCTTTCTACGGAGTTTCTTCTTTCCCCGTGATTTCCCCGCGATCGTCATCTCGGCGGCTGCCGATTTCGTGATCGGAATCACGGACGTCTCTTCTTCTTCTCGTGTACGGTCGCCATTCGTCGACCGGCAGTCCGCGGAAAAGATTACACAGAATCGGGGGAAAATAAGAAGCTCTCTCGGTCTTATCCGAGATCGCGCCGTGTTCTTCCATTTTTGAACTCGGTTTCTTCCAGTACAAGTTCTTCAGACTTTCGGTCTGATGTTATTACATCTGGTTCCGCAATATGTACACGGCTTCGAAGTGCGAAGCTCTCGGATCTGGAGCTGCAGGCAGTACCAATAATTCCGAAAGTTTTCCTGGGAAAATACATTTTTATATATGGACAGAATAAAATTAAGTTGATATGGGTGTCTCGAAGATGGACCTATGTCTGGTTACTAAAATTTTTTATTTCCAGCTGGTTTTTATTATTGCAATTCACGTTTGAGTTCAAAATTACGCTCCTATAAAATTTGAGAAACCTGTCATAGGCTCTTCTTCCAGACACCCGTATCAATTACGGATATGAAGATCAGAAATGTATCTTTATGAAAATATATTTTGACTGCGTACATTTGTAACGGAACGTTCTCGAACGATGAAGTGAATGGTTCGCATTGAAATTGGAGAGGTTCAACATAGTTAGGCATTGCGCGAGTCTTAACTCTCTTTCGTTTCGAGAGGCTCGCCGTTTGACGCGAGACAATCAATCATTTACGAGCAGCGTTTCAAGAACATAGAGACATCTCCCTGGAGCTGCAACTTCATAGGCGGAGATCAGTCAAGAAATTATCACGGTCCATGTAACGCGGCATCAGATCGCAATAGCTCATCGCGGATAGTTCCGCATCCATCATACGCCAATGGCATCCATTATCTGCCGTGTGCTGTCTTATTTACAGAACCCTGTCAGGCTTGTCTCTACTGAAATTCTCGGCGTTACCCTCTGCATACGTCACCATCCCTCTTAGACCTATTGGACGTATTCCAGCGTTGACAACAGGTAATGACGTGCATTCGACCCCCTGCTAAGTAGCGCCGGTTGACAGAGATAGATAGTCGTCCCACGACAATTAGATTACCGATACGAATTCGAATCTTTCCTCGAATGCAGTCCATTAAAAGTACATTATCCTGTTCACTTTTACTGCCCTGTTCATCTGTGTACACTGTCGTGTACATTTCTGTTCAATGAAAATGGCACGTGTTGCGTGGTAAATATGTTGCTATTAATGTACGATGATTTACGAATTGGACAATTATTATTATTATTATTATTATTATTTATTATAGACGGACCCAGGTCCTTTTACATAAATGTTTACAATAGAAAAGGATAAGGGACTACACGCATAATAACAAAGAATAACAAAGAAGGGACGTGCACAGAAAATAATGGTACAAACGATATTATCCTATAATCCTGCGTAATTGTTTTTTAAAATTGTGCAAAGACTCACTAAAGAAATCAATACGATTATAGAGAGTGCTAGAGTCTGCTATGATGCGATTTATTGGATTAATTAATCCATAAGTGGATCTGGCTTTATTATTTGTTTAAAATGCTGAATATTTAATATGCAAAGTGCGCAGTGGGTAAGCGCAGAAAAATATGTTTCAATTATGTGGAGAGATAAATTATTTCTGTTGTGGACGTCGAACTCTGTCTTTATGCAGGGTGTCCCAAAACTCCTTCAAGTCCGGAAAATGGGAGGTTCCCTGGGTCATTTGAAGCGACATTTTCCTTTGCAAAAATGGCCGTAGCGGCTTTGTTTAGGAGTTATTAGCGACAAACACAGACCAATCTCACCAATCAGAGCGCGACCTAGACGCGAGGTCCGTCTCGAGACTCTCATTGGTCCGTGTTTTTCGTGAATAACTCCTAAACAAAGCCGCGGCGGTAATTTTTACAAAGGAAAATGTCGCTTCAAGTGACCCAAGGAACCTCCCATTTCCCGGACTTGAAGAGGAGTTTTGGGACATCCTGTATAATATCTTATATGAAGGAACAATACCGGTGGCGTTAGTTGTCGTCGATCTCGTCAGTGACACGAATCTCTAGAAGACGAAAGCAGTGAAACGAAAAATGTGTGACAAGTCACATTGACCCTGTAGCAGACCTATCGTTAGGAGAACGTAGATCCACGAAGACGAAGAGAACGAAACAATGCCGGTCGCGTTAGTTGTCATCGATCTCGTAAGTCAGTGACACGGGGGGACACCGGAGAACCGTCGAGGCAGGACGAATGAAATTCCGTGGATCCAAGTGCACGCCAGGGGACGGACACGGCGCAAATTGGAGAACACCGCTCGTCATCCGAGGGGATCACCGGATCGACGTGTCTCGAGAGAAGACCCTCGAGTTTTCTCCGCCTCCGCTGCTCCTTATCAGAGACATCGACGGCATCCCGGCGTTGACAGGTAATGACGCGCATTCGAACCGCCCGGCCAGGCAGAGACGGGTTCCGACGACAAAGACGGACAAGCTTCGCTGTTCGAGGACGTGGGTGGAGAGGGTGGCGAACCGAGGGTTTGTGCGAGGAGGTGGCAGCGCGGGTGGGGGTGGTTCGATGCCGGTGAACGCGAGGAGGGAGGAGAGAGCCTCGTTACCGGAACAACAGACGTAACCGCAATCCATCGTAGGACAGAGCCCCATGCTTCCGACCCTGGTCGATAAGTCAATGCACCGACAATACCCATCGACAGGGAGAAGCCACCTAACTGCAGGACGACCGCCGGTCCCTTGTCCCACGTACCCCGTTTCCCACTCACCCCCTGCAATTCCGCTGTCTCTCACAACTCCCCGCAGTCCTCGCTTCACTGCATTAGACACGACCTGCACCTGCACATTCACGTGCAGGCGCACGTGAACGCCAGCCACGCGCTTCGCTACTCTCTCCCGTCGGCCGAACGTCGAGATCAACGGAGTTCGACAATGAGTTCATATGGAATAAATGACGGGCCGACGGATGGGGGATCTTTGATTAAAGAGAGCATCGTTGAATGCGGGAATCTCGTTGGTTTGCCCTTTCACCGACGCGAGTAGTTTTTCTGGATCTTTAGAACCTGGGAGTCACCGTACCAGCGGTTTCGAGACTTTAAAGATCGTAGGAAGCGCTTGGAGTTTCTCGAACTGTGGTCCTGTGGATCTTGAAGATCCTCGGAGTTCTACGAATTCGATGTCCTACGGATCTCGAAGATTTACAGGTCTATTTAGGGTCTAACAGGTGTAAGGAGTCTCTAGGCATTGGCCCTTAGACATCTTTTTCAATTCTTTCCGCAAGTCTCTTCGGGCGTCACTGCTACTCGAAGTCCGGGCTCGTACGAGTCTTATTAATAGACTGCGGATTTCATGCACTTATGACAAACATCGGTGGATGTAATTTAAAACAGTAAAAACATTAAGACAATTTAAGAACGCCCATATGTTACTCTCGATTTATTAAAATTGTTGATAATTGAAAGTGGCTTCTGTGTCTTGCAATTCATAAAGACAATTCTTATTTTGCATAAAGATCCGCAGTCTAATTATTAACTTGAAACTTTCTAACTATATAATAATTCAATTTTCTAACATTTATGTCGATCATCGCAATTGCCCCGAGACTCGGATTAAAAATAACTTGCGAATCCAACGACATTGCGTCTCCCAATTTGTGTAACGCAGGATCTGTTTGATATTTGTAATCGTAATGTATCATATACAAAGAGACTGTTACGTTCGAAGCTGCTAATTAATTTAATCGGCGTTCCTTTAATTAATCGAATAACGATGCCGACGCGGACATCCTGCAGGCAACAAGCACGTGGTTGCGTCAGTGAACGGCAATTAGTATCGCAAGCGTCATCGCGGCATTACGGTTAAATACGTAATAGCACTGGGGCCAAGGTTCAGGATCAGTCTTATTGCTCCATGTAGATCAATTCGTTGGATCTAAGAATGCGAACGCCCCTGCGCGACTACTAATCATTTCCCTTGCTCCCTTTACCGGCGAGTCAGACTTAATCAGCCTTAATCGTTCAAGGTTAAGTGACAATTATGTGTCAGCATAGTCTTCTACGATTTTCTCCAAATCGAATTATCATTCCCTGCTAAACAAATTTTTCCTATTCTTCTTTACAATCCTGTAATAAAATTCGATTTTGATCGATGCGTTACATATTTTAAAGAGACGAAAAGGATACGTTTATTCACTGTCAATTCTATTATAACAGTACATTATGTATCTTGACAGATGAATCCAGGGAAATATATTTGAAGCATACCTTCCACTGGAAAAATATATTTATCCGCCTTCTTTCTACTATACAACGAACATAACCCGATAGAAGATATCCGAGGAGCTTGTAATATCGTCTTCACGATCCAAGGACGTACGTTCCACAGGTATCTTTCGCGTTCTACTTGATACAAGAGTGCTTTTTTTCGTGTTTGTCTCTCTCATTTCCGGCCGGTTGATCCTTCGTCTCGTGTCGCCGTGGCATGAAGAGAATGGGATCTACGAGCATCGTGGTTCAGCTCTGCGGCAACAAAATGTATGGGCCCCGACCGGAACGATATCGATACGCTCGGACAGCTTCGCAGGGCAGGAATTTTAGCTGAAAAGATCACCGAGAGAGAACAAGTTTCGGGACTAGTGGTTTTACCAGACCTTTTTTTCTTCCGATTTCTTCTCCCTCGCCCGTAATACTACCTCTACGAAATATAAGCAGTTTGATTAATGTCAAACAACTCGGGCATTATTTCAGTGTGGCGCACACGATTTAGACCAGGCCTGGCCAACTCGCGGCCCGCGTGCGATTTTATATTTCCACTGAAACTTTTGTTTCTCGTTGTATATAGGGTAAAGTGCCCAAATGTGAACCACTTTTTGTTAATGTGATTTTTTGATTATTTTAGAATGCTCTTTTTCGTCCAAAAAGTTACCAGTTGTAGATGCATTTCCTCCCTATAAGATTCTGGGGTCAAGTTTGTCAAAAAATTAATACAACTTGGGAAAAAATATTTTTTTTGTGGTGTGTCATTTGCAGGGAAAGGGGTTCTTAATATGGTACACCTCGGTACCAATTTAGAAAACCAGCTACGATGTGTGCAACGTCGAACGTAAATGTAGATTTACAAAAATTAAGTGAAAGAAAGGATAAACAAATATCTCATTAATTAACACTCGAGAGTTAATTATAAAAAGTTTTATTCATTCTGTATTTGTATTACAGTTTTTTAAAGCATGTTTACCTAAAGTGCGGCCCGCTGTAACGTTACGCGTCATCAAAGTGGCCCGTGAAACCATTTGGGTTGGCCAGGCCTGATTTAGACACTGGCAGAAACAAAAGTTGGATAGTGTTTAAACGTCTACAAACTTCTGTAGTATATGAAATTTCGAAAAAAATTTTTCTCGACAGGAAATAAAGATCATTTTGATTTTTCAAATAATAAAATGAATTTTCGAGTTCATAATATTAAAGCCGAGCCCAGAAATAACGCTAAAATAATTTTCTCCGACTTTTCGGGCCAAATGGCCCACTGTGCGGCGACGAGTCCACCGAAATATCGATTTTCCACTTCGGTTGATCGCGCGTTCCCGAGGTTCATCCATCCCATGGCGACCCTGAGCGCACCATAGCTGGTTGTCTGGGTGCAGAACGCGGTGTCCCGTGAATCATAGTGCGTTTGATACCCCAGAGTACAAGTTATAAAGTTCTCGTCGAATTTCTTCGTGGGCGTAAACGATCCCCGGTCACAATATAGAAGCATCGAGAACGGAGCTGGTGCATTACGATATTCAATATCCGACATCGTAATGGCGGTCAAAGTTCCGTTTCGTGGCCCTGTATCGTAGGGAAATTTGCATGTATATCACGATTTACCAGCCAGCAGGAGATACGTCGTGCGACGAGGCGAAGCGAGGCAGGTCGAGGCAGGGCGAGGCAAGGCTACGGGGAATTGTTCTGCAATACAGAGATACCGCCGCGCTGGGAATTTCGATCTTGCAGCCAGGTCCGCGTCTCAAATTATCGGCCGTCTTTCCGGCTGTGTCCGTTGCTCACCTATAGCCCGTCCAATTACCGCTGGCCAGACCCGGGATCTCGTTTCTCGATCGATTTCCAAACTTCGTCCCCGAGACTTCCGTCCGGCCCCGAAAGTACTCCGGGATACGGTATTTGAGTTGTAAATGCGAACCGGTCTCGGGGACCGCTGTGCACTTTATTGATTAACAATGAGACACCCTCCGCATTCAAAGCAGCCGGGCAGCTTTCGCCACTCGGATCGCTCCAAAACTCCGTCGGCGAACATTACACGAAGCTGGCCGTCTCGCTCGACGACGCACAGTGGAGTATTTGCCACGAAAAGTTGGCCGAAATATGATTCTTCAAATCTTGCGTGAGATGAAAAATTTTGGTTGTCTGAGCACTTCGAATATATGAACAACAGTTTTGTACCAGTTTTATTAATTTTATTTACAGTGGGTGTACAAAGTATTCGTATTTACACCTTTTAAAAACGAATAACTTTTCTGTAATTGTACCAAACGACCTGATTTTTCATAATCAATTAGAACCATTGGTTTACGAAATGATATGCCAAACAGATTTTCCAAAAGTTATAATTTACAAGGTTACATGCAAAAATAAAAAAGGCATATTCTAAATCTTTTTTATGTGGGTCCTTAATGAAAATTTAAGATATATGTTTTGTAGATCTATGTTAGTTATACACACGCTGAAAGTGTCATTGAAATTGAGTAACATACACGCGAGCTACAAGCGGTTAAAAATGGTGAAAATCGTAGTTTTACACGACTTTTGTGTGTGTCGACCGTGTCGTTTTTCCTGCGTCAATCGATTCCGATGAAATTTTCAGTAAGTGTATAACTAACATATATTTTAAATTTTCTTCAAGGGCCCAAATAAAAAAGTTTTAAAAAATCCCCTTTTTACTTTTGCATGTAACCTTCTAAATTAACATAATTTTGGAAAAATATTGTTTGCATATCATTTCGTAAACCAATGCTTCTAATTAATTATAAAAAATCAGGTTGTTTAATACAATTATAAAGAAGTTATTCTGTATTAAAGGGCGTACGAATACTTTCTACACCCACTGTACGTGCTCGTGTAGTGTACTCAATACTCATTTTTCTCTTCGCCCGTTTTTGAAATATCGCTCGGCTATTAGGGGATCGTTTAACATAACCATAGATAAGTCGTTAACTGTGAATCTTACAATTAGGTAAGATTGATATTAAAACGTATTTACTGCGTAATAATCACAGATAAGAACAGATGTATTTAAGTCAGAAATAACTATAGGATTAAATAAAATCTGGATGATGAAATTTTTTGTTTGGCAAAGAAATGTAACGGTGAACTTTGAAGAGATCGATCACGTCAGATTGTCTGGAGACAGAAAGCGTGCAAATCTCGAGATAAAGAGATAAAGTATGTTTCAGTGTTCGCTCCAGGTAAGTGTCATAGCTCCATTCTCGGTAGACGGTATAGGGGTTTCGTGGATGAACGAGCATGAAAGTGCGCGACATTCACTTAGCGACAAGGGGATCGTTATTGCTTCACCTCGGAACTCGCCAGCGAACTATGTTATCCTCACATATCAAGGGTTGATCGTTCTCGAGGTGGATCGCCGAAAATGATTGCGAGACGTTTCACGAGACACACTCTCGGTTCAATTTCTGCGACGCTGGAAACTCCGCCGGAAGTTTGAACGAGAGCTTTCCTAGGCTGGAGCTTACGTGGATCCTTCACGCGAGCTTTCAACTCGTTCCGATGAAACTGCCGTTCTATTACTGTTCCATTTGGGCTGTTGGAAAACTGACGTCTTACTCAGTGGAAAAGTTTCGCGAGTCATTGAAAAACACTTCCGCCCTTCGTTGAAATTCCGCTCCGGCTCGTGGTTCGTTATTAAGAAACGGACGGAAAAAAGGGGAGAGAACGAGAGGGAGGAGCCGGAGAAAGAGAGGACAGAGTAAAAGAAGAAGAGGCACGAAATCCGAGTAACTTCCTACTCGAAGTTGCTCGGCCCGCAAACAAACGTAAACAAGTGCACCCCTGCAATTTCCCATCCCGACCGATTCAAGTAATTTCGTGTTTTTCCTGCGGCCCGTTTAATTAATCGTGCTCTGACACGGCCCACGAATATCTCGGATTTTATTGTAATCCACGGGAATCGTGCGCCGAAAGCCGAGAATCAGTGCGATTCGGTTGAAAAGGTTTAAAAGTGTTGCATGTTTTCCGAATATTTCGGAGGCACACAGTTGTTTTACTTGTTTGCTGGTATAGAGTGCGAGGCGGTGCATGCTTCAGAAAAATTACTGCTGCTATTTTGCTTTCAATTTAATCTGGCTCTCGAGCGAACAGATTTACATATCTGTTTTTGACTTCGGCTTCTTTTGCACGCACATCCCACTAAAATTCAAACAAAATTCTCTCGAAAACAGACCAACTCTTCTTCTTCCAGTACCGAAATCAAGTAAGCACGATAAAAGCTCCAATTCTCTTGAGGTAGCTTCGCTGGGCTCAAGGCCTCGACACATAAATTCAACCGAGCGCTGTTGCACATGAAATTCACGACTAAACAGAAATTCAGCAAACCGATCGCGAATAAATCATCAAAGACACAGGCTAGCGAAAGTGTCGAAACGACGGGTACCCATAAATCACGCAGCCATTGATTTCAAGTATCGCTGGCGACCCGGAAGTGGGGAAAAACGGCGAGAAAATCGCGAGCACCGGTGGCCGGTGTCTGGTTTCGTGCAGATTTCTTCCGATGACGGAGGAAAGTCACGAACTCGAAGTGAACGGGGAAGTGTTCCGGGCGAGTTTCTCTGGTGGGCGGGGTACCCCGAAGAAGTTAAACACAAATCATCCGCTCTCGCCACGGCCATGGAGAGCCAGGATCAGAAGCGAATCGAATGGAACGTGACAACTAGATTTCACGGGGTCCGTGCCAACGGGGCCAACGGTGGCGGTGGTGGTGGTGGTGGAGAGATGTGTTTTATTCCGGTGGAATTTCAGCTGGAGCAAGTCGGGTCCAAGTCGGGTGATACGCGATGAAATATGACGCACGGGGAGTTGGTAGCGGCGCGCCCGCGAAGGAGCAATAAAATCTGCCGTGGAAGCCGAACGCGAGCCCTGTCCTGTGTTAAAGCACCTCACTCTCTGAGCTTTCATCCCGCGTCTACCTCGGGGAAGATGCGTTGACGAGACAGAATGAAATTGCCCGTGGAGTGCGTCATGTAAATTTTCAGCCTCTGACATCGTGATACAAGCGTGACGTCGCGTACACCGTGAACGGTGTCGTCTCCATTCGCGCGAGATACACCGCTATCCTGTCGGGCTACGTTTAAACGGAGACGCGGGATTTGGGATTAGGTAAAGGATACCTTGAAGACACATCCTGGTTCAATCCCTTACAGTAGCTCCACTCGTTCCTTTCCTAGGGAAATTACCTACAGGCTGTCTCGAAATGTTCGAACATCCTTCTAGAGTCGAATGTTCGTAATTTTCTGCAAGTTTCTTAATTCTCTGTCGTCTTTCGGAACGAAACTTCTCCTTCGTTCTTTATTCTATGTATATGCAAAAATAGCCAACGCAAAACCTTCGCTTAAAGCAGGCAAAACAACATTTCCCGAACCAAATGTTAGGGCTGCAAGGCAATAAACCACCCGAACTATCGCTCTGTGTCGGACGCACCCTGCGAATTGCGAACCACCGCCTTTACTGACAACTTGCGATTACAACTAGTATTCCTGATTTTTCAACATTTTTCATTTCTCGAGAAATGAGAAATAAGACTATATTTCTCGAGAATTCTCGAGAATCAATCAACCACAGTTAATCGACGATCTTCCAAAACTAAATCGTGGACATGATCAATCATTTCTGAAATGGTTGCAGTTCTTGGACGTCCTGAACGTGGATCATCATTAATGTCTGTTTAAAGACGTTTATAGAGCATCCCATTTTTTTGCCATTGCATATGAAGGAGCAGTTTCCCTTAACACATTCACCATATCATCAAAAATTTCCTTTCTGCCTAATCCTTTTTTATATAAATAGTCAACGGCTGCACGGGTTTTCAAGTTTTCCATTTTTCTAACCAAAGCAAACACGTCCACTTTAATCAGCTGCCTGAAGCAAGCTATTTGACAGGTCGATTTGGAGTGTACGGTATGTTCACATGAAGGACGGATGTTTTCAACAACAATATGTTTGTGCCGCTACCAATATCATCTATGTGTCAGGCTACGAACTTTCAGAATGACCTGATACAATGCTAGAACGCAACACGCTAAAAGGGATAGAATAAAGTAGAAGAGATAAATATTTGAAGGATTGGTGTGACAACAAAGAACATTCACAGAAGTTAGTGCACAAAAGACTCATTTATGGGAGTGTTGCGTCACCCCATTGAGAAAGGACGTCCAGGGAGCGCGCGGCACAAGCCCCGTCAAAAACAATGCATCGTCCGGCGTTATTACGTAAAGGGTCATCGGAAACACGTACTAAACCACGTTGCCACAGGGTGTATATACCGACCCTTACAAGGTTTTCGTATCATGGGAGCTGCGGTTGCGTTATTGTTACGCGAGAAAGGTTAACGACCAGCGGCAGCGTTGCCACTGTTGATCGGACGGACCTGCCTTGATAAATCCGGGGTCCGCTTTTGTTGCCGGCGACTTGTCGCAGATGCAGCTGATGTTCTCCGTCATGCAACATTTACGACGCCGCGCCGGCCGCGCGTCGCCGGTTTTTACGACGGAAAACGCAGCCCCGTCATCTCCATCGCGACGCGAGCACGCGTCCTGCGGTTTAACGCGAACCGAGTTGCAAATTGTCCAGCGGATAGTAGGTTCTCGTGGATACTGTGGAGAAATGGTGTGCTACTTTTTACTGTGACATATGAGCCCTACAACCCCGGCTGCAACTATCCAGCGAGATCGTTGACCAGCGGTGGTTGGGTTGATTTTTATCCAAGTTGTGGAAAAAGAATCGATTTTTTGCTTGAATTCCTAAAACTGAAGTAATCATAGGCGTTCGAGGACTGGAACTTGCAGTCCATATAATTCGTAATTTAAACACGTTTGTCTAAAAGAAAATTCATTGCATTGTCTGTTCGTTCAGAGACTGAACAATGCAATCAAAAAATTGGAAAACTTTTAGAATTCCTGATATCAAATAATCCAGCGACAAACAACGGTGGTCGCCGCAGGGTTCTTCTGGAAAATAAATTTCCAGGGAAGTAGCTGTATATCCGAGTATGGTTCGTATTATTTATTAAAAAATTTATTAGAATTGCCCCACAATAGGATCTTCTAGACCCTAGAAATTCATTGGAAAAATTCGGCAAGCTAACTAAAAAGAAATTCACTTTTCGATGGCTGAAATATCACCCGGGTTCGAGTTTAATTAAATCTATAGAGAATTGGAAGGGTACGCGGAAATCAACTAACAGAGTGAAGCAGAATTCACAAACCATAGAGAGCAGTTGCACTTGCATATCCCGAATGCAACAGCTATTCAGTTGGTTTATTTGCCACAAATTGAGTACTTAAATAGCTATTTATATGATCCGGGTCAACGTAGACAGAGGTACAGCCGTCGGAGGGTTAAACCTAAACCTATTTTGCGGAATAGTTTCATTTCGCACGAAAATCCAGTCTACAGATAGGTAAAGATTAGAACAGACCCAGCCAGCGTAGTCTGGAACTGGAGAAAAAGCTTCGGGCACGGTTATACGACGGTAACGCTATTTGTCGTGGCAGTAGGATCGCGGGTCCGGTCATTATCTGCCGTGGGAATTGAAATTCACCGTAGCAATTGCATCGAAACCGCGTCGAAAACCATTCTTCTCCAGTATACGTACACGTGCGCGCACATGCCCGCCCCAGTTTTTCGCTGGATCAACTATTTCGACCACGTTCGGCTCGCCAATCCGGATTTAATTTAAACGTTCGATCAATATTCACGTGTAGTACGATCGCATGATTTTTTCGTCATGTTTTCGGTTTTGGGCGTGCCCGAATTTGTTTGGTAAATGAAGCGAGACGCGACGAATTTCGACGGCGAAATAGACGACGCAGAGCGGTGGGAGCGGTTGGAGAATGGGGGTTTCTTTGTCGCGGAAAATGAACGGCCGACTAAGGCGAGGAAGAGAAGCAGCCCCGGTTCCAGGCCACGGGGCCGATCCTTAAAGTTCTTCATACAAGCCGGCAGCGACATTATTCCAAGCACACGCTCATGGACGCCGGCCTTAAACCGCATTCTGCGCGGCGCCCTGGGGTGCTTTTGTCAGATGACACGCCGGTGAATAATTCACCTGGCTCGCACACAGCGATGACGCCGGTCGACGGAAAATCGTGATACCGCCGCTGCCCATAAAACGGCTCTATGCCCGTTGTTTTCCAGCCCCCGAAATTTATCTTGGCTTATTGTGCGTTCGCGGCGACCGTAATCCGACGGCGTAACCATCCCCGACGATATCAACTCGCCTCGCGAATAGCTCGCCCGCCGTTCACCTCCTCCGGGCAATCGCGGGATAGGACCTGGTCAAATTAGCTGCAACGCGAGGTTCGCCCATTCGTTCCGAAAACTATTCTTCTCGACGCAACTCCAAGTTACTGGGGAGAGGTGGGTAACTCCGGGCAGTTGAGTGAAACAAATTTTTGGAATCAATAACAACAATTCCCATAAAAATTACAGCGGACAATGTGCAAACGCACCTCCAAAAAATTCACAAAAATCGCACCAGTTTCCACGAGTTGGTTCCCGAAAATTTGCATGAATCTCGACTTATTGTGCGTCCCGACGATATCAACTCGCCTCACGAATAGCTCGCTCGCCGTTCACCTCCTCCGCGCAATCGCGAGATAGGACCTGGTCAAATTATCTGCAACGCGAGGTTCGCCCATTCTCGACGCAACTCCAAGTTACTGGGGAGAGGTGGGTAACTCCGGGCAGTTGAGTGAATCAAATTTTTGGAATCAATAATTCCCATAAAAATTACAGCGGACAATGTGCAAATGCATCTCCAAAAAATTCACAAAAATCGCACCAGTTCCCACGAGCCGGTGCCCAAAAATTTGCATGAAAATGTGCCAACTGTAACGCCGCGTCCACGTCCAAGAGCAGTATCTCGCTTTGACAACACGCCGCTTGAAATATCGCAGAATGCGCGCAATTGAAGTAATGTACACCGTGTAATCATCGCTCGAGATGAAACACGTTCGCGTGGCGCAGCAGTTATCGTTCTCCCGGCACGGCTGAAAAATATATACGCGCGGATTTCATCGTGTGCTGTTCGAGAGAGCGTTGCGGAATTTCGCCGTGTCTCGACTCCACGGTTCCAGGGGATACCAAAATACACTGGTGACATCGCGTCGGAGGAACTCCGCAGCGAGAATCGAAAGACGAATGGCGCGGTGTTCCTGCAGAAAGAGGAGCAGAGCACACACACCGACGAGTCGCGACGCCGCTCTTTCTAACCCGGAGCCGTTCGACCCTGTCGACTCACTTACGTATGCGTCGCTGCTCGAGGTATTAAATCTCAAATATTTAATATCCTCAGATTTTCGTGTATCTGTGACTCGACCCCCCGCTCAAGCCCGCCCCTTTCGGCGGGTCGAACCCACCCCCGGCAAATGTGGGACGTGTCCCGATCGCGTTGCAAACAGTTGCATTCGAGACTCCATACAGGGTGAGGCACCTAAGACTCCCACCGAAAATATCTCCGTTGTTTCTGGTACAGTAAAGTCGCGATTCTTGTCGAACAACCTGTGTTCCTCACGCACAACGATCGCATTATTTTTTTTTGACTGCGTCTACCGCGCTGACCACGCCGAGAGTTCAAACGAAAGCCGAAGGAGTAGAGAAGGACAGCATGAAATACGGATCGCGTGGCGGAAGCGTATCGATGTGAACCACTACTAATCGACGTAATCGAATGTACAGAAACTTCTTTATTTATCATTATTTTTATATGGGATATATCGTGTTTGGTGTTACTTTAATCAGAAAAATAATGAAAAATAAAGAAGTTTTTTATCATTATTTTTATATGGGATATATCTTGTTTGGTGTTACTTTAATCAGAAAAATAATGAAAAATAAAGAAGTTTTACCCGAGATGGAATGGGTAGGCACCTGACAAATATCGCGACTTTACTGTAGTACGAAAAAATGTTTGGTTCAGTGTTCTTTTTCTGTAGGTCGTATGTTCCGATATTTCAAGGTCATCGTCGTTTTTTAATGGATCGACGGATTTTGATTACGGAAAATATTAAGGAAACTATGATCCATATAAGAAAAACTTCTCCGTCACAATAATTGTATTACTAGAAACATCGGAGATATTTTCGATGGGAGTCTTAGGTACTTCACCCTGTATATTTGTGAGAACCGGGGAAGAACGTTGATTCATTCGCGACTATGTTCTGCAATAGACTGCGGATGTTTGTGCAATTTTCTATTTCCGTGAACAAGTGAACATTGATGCCTCTCGAAGTCATAAACGTTTGCAGTGCTCCTCAGATTTGCTCGTCTATGAAACCTAAACGAAAATGGCACCTGTCGACGGTCATGTTCAATTTCCTTTGTGAAAGCAAAGTGGCCTCTCCGCGGTCAATTTGTATTTTGAATAACTACAAGAGCTTCCCGTATAACACGATGAAAAATTTGTTTTAAAATGGTGGCTTTGCAGAGGCAATTTTTATTTCGAACAGCAACTACAAGGGCTTCCCGTATATCGCGATGAAAAAATTGTTTTGAAAGAGTGGCTTGCTCAGGCAATTTTTGTTTCGAATAACAACTACGGTAGTAGCTTTCCATATGCCGCAATTTAAAAACTGTGTACAGAAACTGTCTTCGTGTAACTCGAGCGAAAAATTGTTTTATATAGCTTTTTTAAACAATTTTTTGATTAGGTTATACAGGTCGATTGTAGATCGATCACTAAGAACAGATAATGTTCGAGTATGATTGTCCACAGTTTTCTTTAAAAATTTTGCACAGTTCACTGACACAAACGCGAGCTAGTCGACAGTATCCATGCCATTTAGAAATCAGTACCCGCCATTAGGATTCAGAAAGTGGGGAAATCTTGCCAAATGCTGGTCCCCTAAATCCTACTTTATCGTAACCGCATCGTACACGGTTTTAAAGAGGGCTCGAAGTTTTCAAATACTTCAAACTATATTACTAAAACCAGACACACCGAAAATTTCAAAGAAAAGTAAGGATGAAAATTCGCTTAAATTTTAAATAAACTAGTTGCACAAGCATTGTGCATATAAAACCACAATCAGTACTATGCATGAAACCCGCAGCAGATTTCAGTCAGACGTAACAAAATTTTGTTCATACTCGTACCAAATGCGAGGCAGAAAAACCAGCTGAATTCATTAGTGCGTTGTACAAGGCGGGTTGGTGAACTTAATTGGGAAATGTTCAAATGTCTACATAAAAAAATGTGTTGCAAACATAGAACAAAATTGTCTGTAGCACGGCGCGTGTTCTGAAAAGTTGTGTTTGAATTGTGCACAGATACACAAGGTATTGAATATACGGTTTTGTTAACATGTCCGTTCATTATTCGCCGTCTCCGTTTATGTTTCGGCCGTGTGCGACAGGCGAAATTTTCAATTTAACAAAGCTCGCGTGTGGAACACAACGCGACTCTCAACTTTATACTTGCTTTTTCGCTCGAATTCATCGTTTTTCGCGGCAATAGTTTGCCGGCGTCTTTTGTGCGGTGTCCAGAGGAAACTTCGGAGACCCGCGAATATTGTTCGCGGTTGCGAAGAAGACGAGAGCTAATTATCAAAGTGTCGGCAGTATTCGGTGAAGTCCTAGAACCGTTAAGTACCGGGGCGTTCTCGCGAATTTTCATTTCGCCGGGAAATCAAATGCATATTTCCGTATCGTCACTGTTTAATCTTCTTAATTAACCAACTTTCCATTCGTCTACTTTGCTCGGCAGCGATTCGCGCCCTCTCTCTCCCTCCCTCCCCCGCGACAAAGACAACGGGGAACGAAAGGGGAGCATTATCCGACGAGCGGTGTTCACAACTTGGTTCCATCTTTGAACAAACGTAATTGGTTATTAGATGCCGACCAAGGGTATTGATCAGAGCATGGACATAGTGGCGACGCGGCCGGTAATTATCGTAGTCGGCAGTTTCCCGTAAAGATCATTGATCGTATGTTCATACGTTAGCGTCGCACATTCAACTATTTAACTAACGGGACCATTCGGATGTCATAGAAACTCATCCTTTATGCGCGGAGAGGCGATCAAAGGGTTTTATGTTCGCTACTAATCGAAGCCATTCATGGCTGTTCCACAAACTGCTGGCTTGCTCGCCGTTTTTTGGGTCTCTGTGCAAATCAAAGATTACGTAGTCTATATGCATAATCGAAATTTTGGGAAAGAATTATAAAAATGTATCTCTTACGGAAAGAATTTCCATAAAGCGACAATAAAATAAAAAATCCGCAGTCTAACAATAGTCAACAAGTTAAAAATAGTTTGTGAATATTTCCGAACGTGAAACATTTTCGCCGAAAATGTGGACAAAAATTGAGAGAAATGCTGTTTCCATTTCAACGTGAACACATCGGCACGACTATTTCAGTTTTCACAAATTCTATGGGGAAAAACCGTTGCTGTGCTTCAGTGTGTTCGGTTTAATTCGCGAATGATCCAGGGGGATTAATAATAGATGGACGGAATCCACCATAATAACCGCGGTGAGGGATCGTCAATGTCTAGGAGGAACGGTGGCACGATCAGTATACCTTGGAATTACAGTGGAACTGGAATCCGAAGAAATACGGCGTCGATAAAACGAAACTCGAAAGGAAAATACGACGCCCAGAGGAAGCCATCGTTCACTGGGAGACAATTTCGAAGGCGATCTCATCTCATTCTCGCGAACAGTAACGGAAGGATACTTCGAATCGACGAATGCATCGTTTAACACGGGCGGCCGGGCGAGCGGAGAGCCGCGTTTATTCCCAGAAAAATGAATTTATATCCCTCGCCGGCACACCGACACCTACAACCTTTTTCATCGGGGCCCCCCCTTTCATTTGTCTCGGGAAAAAGAGGGAGCGAGAGAGGAGGGGGCCACAGGCAGTGGGTGGAGAGCGGCTTCAAGAGTTGATAAATGCGAAGCCCGAAACTCATCCTACCGATTGCGTCTCGCGTGCGACGAAACACCAGCCGGAACGCTTTGTTTCCGTCCGCGCGCGTTTCGAGAACTTGATGGACGGAAAAAGAACAGGAAACGAAAGAGAAACGGGCAGAAATTCTGCGCCGGGTCGCGATAAACGGCGCCTGCTACACGGAAAAACGAACGGGAGGAACCAACCTGCTTCCTCGGCCACGGCTACCTACCTCGCGAAAAATCACGAGCGCAAGCCGCATTGTTCAAACGTTTTCAACCGAAGATGCTTTCGTGAATTATTCTTGCCTTCAACCGCGACACGATGCACACCAGTCCCCCTAATTTCTGATCCGCTGCAAATCACCCTACATACGAATCCCTGTGCCGGTAATTCTTTGGACGCGAAAATCAATTTTTTACCAAGTTTAGTCATGTCAACACGAGATTGCTTGTTATTATTAATTTAGAATGTGGTTTACCGGACAACCCAGCAGAATCAACGTCGAAATTGCTAGCTTAGTATTTTTGCGTCGCCCGGTGGACTTCAACAGTTTTCATTCAGTTCAAAAACAGCTTGAAAATGAAGTCAAGTAATTATTTCCACGAATCACTTTATTCACTGTTGTAGGTTTTCAAAAAATCTGGAAGAATTCCGGACTGCGTATTGAAGTCTCTATTTGAACGTATCAATGGGAAAAAATTAAAACTAAATTCACGAGTGAAATTTCGCTCCGGAGACGCACGACCCAGGTTGCCCACGGAGGGTTAAAATATTTATGGCGCACGACTTCGCATGGGAAAGTGGTTTCGGACGGTGCGTGTGCTGTTCGCGAATTCTTCCGAGGCGGTCGCGTGTCTCGCGCGGGCCACCCGCACAGGTGAAAATTACGCAATTACGTAATACCGGGAAGATATGCCCGGCACGCGACCGATTCTAATCCCGTTAAGCGTTCTCCTTTAGGTCCCGCATTCCTTCCGTTATCTCACCTTTCCCGGAGAGAATAGCTCGCTCTCGGAGAGGGCGTGTCACCGGAAGAGTCGCAGAAGCGCGCACGTTCGCCCGGAAACCCCGAGACCGGAGCTGAAATAGGGAAACAATGAAAATTCCACCGATATCTGCATATCTCCGGATTCGTCCTCTCGCCCCCTCTACCCTCAGGTTTTTACAAACGCAGGACTCCTATTGCATCCGCTTTCGCTTGTGTTATTCCAACAAGAACGCCTGATATTCCGTGGAGTTAACAAATTTCGAGAAATAAAGGAACGGCTTATCGAGTCATCGCTTTAAACGCTGCCTGCCTGCTGCTTTTGTCCGGACAGCGAATTAGCTGGTGCACACTGTTCTGCGCACAATGGGTTGCCGGAAAATATTATCTGCTTTGCAAATATTTTATTCGACGAAGAAATTTGCGGTCTCCTTTAGTCATTATTTCGGCGAACTATTGTAGTGGAGGAACAGGGAGCGCAGGACATCTGCAGATTCGTTTAACGGTACGTTTATTGCGAAAAGAAGAAAGGTCTGAACATTGTTGCTCGGTACACAACGAACGACACAGGCTCCGGGTCTCCGGGGAATGAACCTAAAAGTAACCGGAGGGGGTTCATTAGCGGAGCGTTACTAATCATGAAAGGAGCGCTCGTTTAATTAGAGAAGTTACCGGAGAAGTTCACTTCGCGTACGGACACGTATCCCAGAGCTCCCGGGGTTAGACGGTGGTTGACCATTGCACTCACCCGCTGCGACCGCAAAGCGCATTCTACTTCGTCGTCTCTTCGTTACGCTCGTCTTTCCGCCATCTTCGCGTGTCCGAAAACTGCGACAACCTCGGGAATACTGGGCCGAGTTCGTCCGCTCCGTTTTTTCCCCGGTTTCCACGTTATTTAAACAATATGTGGTATTTTATATCCCAGTTAAAATACGATCCCCCATGCTAACTCCTTGCGCGAATTCCCAATTACCGCTGGGACCTTTTGTGTTGCAACGAAACAGATAGATCGGTAAACAACGTGAAACATTTTTCACGAATACAATTGAACGAATGGCATTTTCTTTCTAACTGAAACGACATTTTTCTGGTAATAGGAGTTCAGGAAATGTTCGAAATAATTGTTCAATGGGAATTAATGTAGATGCGTGTGTACAGACCGTGAAAGAATTATACGACGCGATCGCAATGTTCTCTTTACACTCGGATAAATTAATGATCACTCGCCGTGCGCGTCGCTGTTCGTCACGGAATCGCAGACTGTGCATATTGACGTCTTCGTGCATCAAATTGGCACGAAATAATTGTGGCCGTGGGAAATGGAGAGGGGAAAATAAGCTCGGTGACGCGGTAAGAAATCATCGAACCGAGAGGGACCGAAAAAAGATAACTTGTTGGTTCAGCGACTTCTTTGCCCGAGAGTCAGGCGACGCGATTTCAACTACCTCGCCTTTTTCCTCTTTTTGTCGTCGCCGTTACGAGGAAAGAGAGAGAGAGAGAGAGAGAGAGAGAACAGCCATGCCGAAGGGAGTTCCTCATCCCCTGGTCCCAATTATTTGCCTCCGATGAGCCGAGACACTGTGTTTAACCCGAAAGTTGACGATCTTTCCCTCGCTTCCACTATTCTCCCCTTTTTAAAGGCTCGGCGCTGGAATCCTCCTCATTATCACAGAATGTTGTTACTTTTATGATATCTCCGAGTAAAAATGAAACACTGGCTAATTGGCAGACACTTTTTAGCTTGAGAAGGGTAGACAACGATACTATTATTAATATTTCCAGATTTGTTTCTCTTGCCTTTCTCTCCGTTACTTTTCATATTTTACTAATTACTGTGCACTTTAAATATCTGGCTAGTTGTTATATTCAAATACTATTATTGTATTAATTTTCTAGATATTCTGAATTTATTAATTTAAGCTAGCAGAATCTAATATTTTACTTTGCTTTGACGTAGATCGCGTCCGTGTAATGTTTCTTGTTAATATGTGTATTATTTGCATGTTCGTGTTTTATAATTCTTTTCGAAGCGTGGAGATGTTACTATTTTGTCGGACAAACACGACGACGAATGCTCCGATATTAAATTGAACAATACACGCTCATTAATCGAGTGATTTAGTGCAGCGCCAACTGATGCTTATTACGGGATACCCGGTGTGCAACGGGTGCAAGCAACGGGTAAAGGGGAGAACGCGAAGAAAGTCACTTTCCCGGCTTCGATTCTCAGTTATATATTGCAGGCTGGATTAGTCTTGCACGAGCGGCGATGCAATATCTGCGAGTGTCATCTGCAGCTACGTTATTATGTCGGTGGAAACTAATCGACATTGTCCCGCAGCGCATTCAACGGAAGTACCTATAATCCCCGAAAAAGTTGTCTCTTCGATAGAACGTAGCCTTTCAAGATTTTATTCACCTCCGATACGATAACTCGTTATCATCGATAACTTGTTAGTTGCATTATAAAACGATGGCCGCTCTCGGTTCTATAAAATGTCGGTTCGTTAGGGAAAAACGACGGGAGTGTACTCCCGGTGGCGAAGCGCGCGGCGTCCGATGCATTTTTCATAGAACGAATGTATAACTTTTGCTATTTTAAAAACATGGAAATTAGTTTCGCTGCACTTTCGTTACTGCGATTATTTGTTTCACAACTTTTGCCCGCCGGTAAAATAGAAATGAAATACGATGAATTTAATAAATGCCTGCTAGGCAGGAGAACCATTGAAATTTACGGGTCGAAACGAGCTACCGGGCAAATACTATCGAAGGAAACACAATGTTTTATCATCTTCATCGCATTCTTTTAATCTCCCCCTCTCTCTCTCTCTCTCTCTCTCTCTCTCTCTCTCTTGCCCTCTCTTTCTCTCCCTGTCTGGCATATAATCAATGATCGCGTGCAGTTGCTGCAGAAATCCGCGTGGACCATTTTTCATTTTGATTAGCAAAAAACAATATCACTCTTTTTTAACAGTCAACGGTGTATTTGGTTTTTCGTTGAAACTTCGCAATATAGAAAATATAGAATATTATATTCGAATGATGTTCACCCAACAATACTGCTCAGTTTTTAGTCATCGCGCATCGGCAAAGCATGAATTCGATAAAATTGACGATAAACTATTCCGGGTATTTTTCACCTAACTTGATCACCTTAAATATCTTTGTTGTTTTTAAAGATACGTCAAATGTCTGAAGGACAAAGTTGTCTTTTTATAGAGATATGGTCACCTCCATTTTTTAAAATGGAATGAAGTATTTTTTACTACATCAATCGATGCAGCTGGACATTCGTTATAAAAAAGTACTCACCCATGTATGTCAAAAAGTTAGTAGTTCAGGAGATATTTCAATTTAAATAACACTGTAACACACCATTACTACTGTCGTACTATCTTTGTTTCTGTTTTTGTTACGTTGTCCAGCTGCATCGATTGATGTATTAAAAAATACCTCATTCCATTTAAAAAAATGAAGGTTCATATCTCTAAAACAATTACATAAAAAGATATTTAAGGTGGTCAAGTTAGGTGAAGTACGCGGTATAATAAAGAATGAACTCGTGAGGTGGATGTGGGTGGCCAATACGAATTCCAAAAAAGCGATATTCTATCGAAACCGAGTTCCGACAAGAAAATTCTATTAACGCACCGGTGTTCTTTTGTTGCAGGTAAATACGTTGGCGAAGTTGGTTGAATTGTGAATCATAGAGGCGATTTCTGGGTGAGTGACCCCCAACGGAGCACACGGATGCAGGCCACGCGACCCTTCGGCAACGCAATTTCCCCGGAAGTTCGTTTTTTCGCGCGCGAACGTGGATCCAATCGGCGAAGTTTGGCCCCCTGCCGCGCTACCTCTCCGATCGTGTTGCTCCAGTCAAAGTTCTTACAGGATTAGCTTCGCTGTCAGGATACCGAACTACTTTCGCTTGTGACTCACGGAATAAACTTATTCGCTTGAATTTTCAGTTCAAGCATCCCGGACTCGCGCGGAAAGCTAGCTCGCCGCCATTAACGAGATCTTCGGTCGGGTTACGTCGAAGTTACAGGCGTTTTTAAAGTTCATTACCGATATTATTGCTGTTCCTTTCACGAAGCTTCCGACCTCCGAAAGAGCTAATCAAGAGTTCGAAAGTGGATTGCTTCAAGTAACCAAACAATCTCTAATCATTTTATATCGGTATTCGTTACACAGACGCAGTTCGATCGTTTGTGCGGCTTAAATGAAGTTTTAAATGAGGTGTTAAATTACATAAAAGACCTTTAAATAATTATCGGGAACGTTGCCCCCATTAGAAAGAAGTTCGAGCTGCTCTATTATCCGATGATTTAGTAATCGGACTGTGGATTTTATGCATTCAGAGGAGAATTGAGTACAAATAAAGACATAATTTAACTATATAAATATACTATTTCCAACTTGTTCGAATTGGAGTAAAGGAAGAAATAAATGTTTCAACAATTGAACCAGAGAAGTTTTAGTAAGTACCGCGTTATCTGGTATTCGCTGCTTTGCAATCTCGTTTGATAATTCAAATACGAGCCGTAATTTTAACTTTGATTTTGTATTTTACATTCGAGAGGAAAGAACTGTTTAACAATCCCCGTGGAAATTCACGGTTTCTCCGCGCGATATTGAATTTTCCATGACAAAGCGCTGCGACGCTTAAAACATTATTATCGCAGGCATTACGGCCAAAGGTTTGGTGTTAATGAAACCATTGTCGCCGAGACGCGGAAGGTCGTTAGTTATGTTTGTTCTCCCAACGCGAATGAATGCGTAACGACGTTGCGTGTGTCGATGATCAACAGATCGATATCTGCCGATATGTATCGAGCGATATTTAATCGGTTTCCTGATTACCGGCTAATTGCTCGCCCAATTCCACATGCAAATGAAGTGTCGATCCGGGGTAATCCAATTTACGAGAATTCCTACGACGCCTGCCGATAAACCCCGATTTCGATCCTTCCTGACCTAGCATACCTCGCACCTAGCTTATCGTCTGACGATCAACGCCAATCATTGCCATCTAGAAATGATCTCATGAAATTTCGATTTGTATCTCGAATCACTGATACGTATCAATGACCGACCGACTGTTTGCCCTGTCGACAAATTCCCTGCTAGTATGTACTTTGCTCGACAATGAGCAGCATTCGACGTGTTTGGCTAATTAACTGAGCAAACCGATAATACTTGCACACCTCTTTGGTCAAGATACAACTAAAGCACAACTTAAGAGTGTTGTCCTTCATATATCCTAAACCTAATAGTTAACGAGATATTATTCAAAGAAGAAAGAAAATTATTTCGATAATATCTAATATCTTAACTATTAGATTTAGGACATATGGAGGAGATGATATAAGATTCATGATACAGAAAGTGGGTCTTTCTATTTAAAAAATCAAGGTGATCTTGAAATCTCCTCTATGCCTCCACCCACGCAGAAAATTTTGGTGTCACAATATGCCCCCCTCTATATCATGTAAGTTATATATATAACATTTTTTCACATTATTACAAATAACGGCAATATTCAAAGTGGACATAGTCATTGCCCCACCCTGTATTGTATGGTCTAAAGTCTAAGCTTACAACCAATATTGATGCTGTCCAGGTCTACTCACTATAATAATAAAATATAATTAGGTCTATTCACAATAATCGCTGGCTGGCGCTATACAGGGTGTCCCAAAACTCCTCTTCAAGTCCGGGAAATGGGAGGTTCCTTAGGTCATTTGAAGCGATATTTTCCTTTGCAAAAATTATCCGCGCGGCTTTGTTTAGGAGTTATTAACGAAAAACACGGACCAATCAGAGCGCCACTTGGCACAGTCGGCCAATAGACAGTTGGCGCGCCGGACCGATAGTACCAGCTCGCGTCTAGGTCGCGCTCTGATTGGTGAGATTGGCCTGTGTTTTTCGCTAATAACTCCTAAACAAAGCCGCTGCGGCCGTTTTTGCAAAGGAAAATGTCGCTTCAAATGACCTAAGGAACCTCCCATATCCCGGACTTGAAGGAGTTTTGGGACACCCTGTAGACCGTGCATGTACCGCCGCACTACGGCCATAGTTGCACACACATATCGATCCCGGGTTTACCCAATTAGTCAATATTATTAAGTACACAATGAGCGGACGAAACTCCGGCATGAGGGTTTAACTTCGCGGCAACGCTTTCGCTGTAACTACTCGAGGATTACCACCATGCATGTGTGCAGAAGAGTACAGTCTCGAAGTTGCCAACACTCGTGCGGTATAGTTAGGGCGAATTGTTAGGTGCACGGTCGCACTGCGCTGTTATTGTTGCATCATAAGACTGGAAGTTACTTGACAGGAGTTCATCATTCGTCAGGGGATGGGGAGCTAATGTGCAGCTACGAAAGAAAAAATGGGGTTGCTAAATGAGGCTGAAGTTGTACCGTAGCATGGACAGAGCGAAGAAGAAATCGACTATGCAAATTGTTTAACATTTACTTCGGTAAACGGAAGAAATCTGCGTTTCGTCCACGCGGGGAAGTTCAACTGAAAATTACAGATCCCGGCGCTGTTCCAACTTGTTCTCGTACCTGCTCGTTTGTAAAGTATAGGTTCGCGAGTTCTGTAACCGCCTCTTGCGAAGAACTCTGCTTCGGACACGTGTTGGCTGACTTCGAACGTCCTGGAAGAATTTGGTAGCTGAAGTGAAAGCGAAATCGTATTGCGAGAGCTTCATCAAAAATTTCCCTGGCAGTCTTCAAGCATGAAAGTATACAGGGTGAGTCACGAAAACATACCACTTGAATTTCTCTGTTTATTATTATTCTCACTACATGCAAAAATTTTTGAAAAAATTGCAATTCGTCGGAATTACAGAGAAAATACTGTAAATTCTTGTTTACAACCTTTCTGTGTAGTAAATTAATTTTTTAAAAAATTATACACGTACCAGAACTTCGAAAAAATTCGTGAAACTCAAATTGTACAACGTTTACGAAAGATCGACTTGAAAACCGAGTGGCGAAAAATCGATTCGACGGCGGATGAAAGTTTGACGGTCCTCCAAGGGGTTAAAGGAACAAAAGCGAGCGGCACGCGACTCTTCACCGTTGAAAACGGAGCTTAATGTTGTCGAAACGCGAGTAAAGGCACACTGCCTGTCGATCTATCGGCGTTGGTTTACATAAGAAAGGGCCTGAATGCGCTGTTAACGACATCGGCAACGGGTGACGGGTTGCAAAACGCGAACTATCTCGGGCTCTGTTTAGTTTCTTTTGAAATCCGCGGGTACGTTATCCGAGGGTGGCGGCGTTCCTGCACGTGCGAATTCATAAAACATTCATCGGAGTCGTTCCGCGCGGCGCGGCGCAACGACCACGGAAAAGTTCCATCCCGTGCTCTCTCTGATGACAATGGAAAGAAATTGAATGTACAACCTACAAAAACTGTCTCCCCTTCTTCAGCGCGGAAACGGCGCTGCGAAGCGAGTAACGCGAGAAAAGGGATTCTTCTTCGAGCTCCGGCGTTGATCCGGTGTCGAATTTTAATACGACACCTGAGAAGCGCTGTCCGACCTTTGCTGGATGTCAGGGGAAAAATTACAATGAATTGTGTTGCGTCTCGCGCGACGGTTCAGTTCCAATTACGATTATTCAGATCTGATTTATTATTTATCGCTGGATTTGCATATTTACAGAAGAAGTTAACTCGTGAATTTATTACCTTCAGAATCAGACAAAAAGTTCTTAATAATTCACTGAAAGCATCGTTCCATTGCGTTTTACAGATCTTATAGAACACATTATTAGAAATGTAGAATCGAGTAGTGACAATGAACAAATAAATTTATTACTGCAAAAATTGTTTGAAACGCAGCTTTTGTTTATCAGCCACAAACAACGGAGTCGTCTAAATTGGAATGACTTCAGCATCGTGATATAGAAAAACAATCATAACCCTCAGAGGAGTCAGTACTCGCATCCAGTGATAAGGGAAAAGTGTTCTGAAGGTATTGCCCACCTCGGCACACTTACGATTATAAAGAACAATAAGTAGCGATAATACGAAGTTTCATAATTACTTAAGTTTCCATGAAGATTACAAAACTCGAGTGCACAAGGCAGAAACTCAAGAGCACGCATAGTCGCTGGTGCATATATCGTCGTTGTTTAACTTCAGAACTTCCCATTGTTCTCGAGGCGGAATCATCTTGATTCAAGCACAGAAACTTCTTGTGCTCTGTGTAATCATGAACGGTTAAGTCGATTCATCGTTACACGGATTTGCCGATATGACAAATTTACAGAACGATCCAAAAATCATTTTAGCGTTGTCTGAAATAAAACGTAGTTAAACATTTTCTTCACGAAAAAATGAAATCAACCATTGCATAGAATTATTATTGCACTCTATTTTTACGAGGCATCTAAATGTATCATATATACCATCAAGTACCTCGCGTAATCTGTAATCAATAGATAATTGCAGATAGACATATTTTCTTGAAATAGTTTAACAGACTAAAATAAACGGGCTGAATTTCCGCAGACTGGAATTCGGATAAGATATCCATCGGTCGGTATTAACTTTACGTATTCATATTTTTCGCAGACATTGGTTAGATCTCCCGAGACTTCTAATCCGGCGAAGAGAGTTAATCTTGAGGGATTCTCTCGCGTCGACGACTTTATTCTCCTCCGTAGAAATGAAAGTAAATAGTACGACGGTGGGGGTCACTATTTTTCACAGCGGGTATTCTCGGATCCGGGAGCGGTCTCGATGAATCGGGGCGGTTTCCTGCGATCCGTCAGAAATCGAAATTGAAATCGCTCCCCCCGTGTTCCGATTGAGTCCCCATGGATTATAATACGCGTTCGCGTATTGGTAATTGCGATCCGGCTGATTTGCCTGGCGGGTTTCGTTCGCCGGTTCGTTGGTTACGAATCAACTCCAATTACGGGAGTGAAAAAGTGTATCGGCGCGGACCCGACATGTATTCCGCGATTTGCATTGACCGGCTGCCGGTAATAGTTGATTGTGCCTAATAATCGGTCCGCTAACTGCGAATTTTTAATATGCTCGCGCTCTGTTCCCTGTTTACAGTACCTCCAATTGACGGTCCAGTTTAATTAGATTTTTCGCAGGTCTTTTTCGTAAGTTACACAATCGGCCATTCGTGTAACGCGGAGCAACGCAAAATTGTGCTTTTCGATTCTGTTGGATATTACGTATTCTACTGTGAACGGTAATCGAGCCGCTTCGTTTAATGTGCAGCGATCGATATATTGCGCAATAGGTGCCGAGCATTTGAACTAATTTGGCGTGTGTGTTAACAAATTGCATCAACACGATTTTTCGGATTGTAGCATAAAGTTGGCAGCGTTGCGACAAACATTTGAACGCATTTCTACGTAATCTTTCTAGTGTTATATTTCATGGCTCTTCGCGGAAGGGCCATCTCCAAGCGGATGAAGATTAAAAGCCGATTAAACGTGCAAGGTTTCCCGGCGTCCTCCGCGTTTCCTGCGTCCAGTGCAGCAGCAATTAAAAGAACTTTCTCCGGGATGGATTAGGAAAGTTCGACGGCGGAAGCGGAGAAGAAAAATGGCCGCGGGTGTAACGGAGTAAACATTTCCGATTCCGCGCGAGGAAGTACACCCCCGAACCAAGGTCGGGCCACCCAGGGACCGCGGTCGAAGGTCCTTAGCTGTCACGAGCACCGTTTGTGGAAATTGTTTGGACGTCTCGACAGGTTGCCGTTCGTTTTTTTCTCCTCGAGCCCCACAGCGTCGCCGTCTGTTTTCCAAGCCAGCGGGAACATCGGTTGCCGGTAATCCCGGGCCACGTGCCACCCCTCGTTTTCCCTACGACAATAATATATCCCCGAAGGACAAGAATCAATGACTGATCGTCCCGGTGATCGAGACCAGCGACTCCACGGCTCGTGCGTCGCGATCGACAAACGATGAAGATTGATCGCGACGCCGCTCGGCTCGATTCGGCTCCGCTTTGCGGATATCCCCGCGGCGATACGTCCGCCCCGATTATCGTTTTCGGCACCGACCAATAATTCTTACGGCGTAATCTGCGCCCCGGTAATCCGCTTATCGTTCTTCCGCCCCTGCGCTCACTGACTCGCGAATGTTACGCGATACGCAATTAAGATCGCTCCTGCAGGAAAATTCGTTGAATAAAGGGAACGATAGCGATCTCGGTTTACTGGCTGCTGCCGACGCTCCCGTGTTATGGCAACTGAGGATCGACGACCTGCGTTAAAATAATGTCCATGGTTTAAGGGGGTGTCCTGGATGTCGAGGCCGTTTTCGCACGAATTATTCTCAGGAAAACTATGGAACCTCTTGCAACAACACTCTTTTCAAACAACGTATTCATTGTCAATAAACAGTATTGCATACGAATTCACGAATGTGAGACATTCGCAATATCGTGTACGAGAGTGTAATATCTAACAATCAAACTGCAGTAGGTACAATCAACTTTCTCTTGGAATAGGAGAGAATTCTAGTCTGGTTGTTGCCCGGAGGTGTCACGGAACGGAACAGCGAAAGGACATTTCCGAACCGCGAGATATGCCGGCTGGTCGCGGTTAATTATTCCGCAAGCAGCGACGCTTCCTTCATTAAATTCATCCTCGCCTCAAAACGTCGTGAAATCAGTTATTCAAAGAAACAGTACCGGCGCGCGGTAGATAGACCCGTCGCGTGGCTCCAGTAATTCAATCCTCGCACTTAATTCCGTTCTAGTCATGCGGAAACGTTTCCGCGTGTTTCGCGAGCGAAAACGCCCGCGGCGCCTCGCGACCGCCGCGCTTTGTGGCCGCGCTTCTTGCTCGCCCGATCAAGGGATCCAACACAAAGCGACTACTACTGCAACGGTGCCCGAAAATGATCAATCAGCCGACCGTTCGAAGCAACAGCCCCGAGATCAAACCGATTAGAACCGAAATCGTCGGTCGGTGAATCCGATTTCTGGCGAGCCGGAATCGCGAAACGCTTGCTTGCGCGTTCAGATTTTTAAGTGAACCGAAGCTAACAAATTTCGGAACGAATTTTTTCCTCAGAAACGGCTGCGTGGAAATTGTTGCGGTAACATTTCAATCATTCCGATTTTTCATTTAACACCAAACCTACCGAGCACTAAAACCGATTAAAATGTTTTAGCTGACAGAAATGACAAGGCTCTATTTATTTAGATTTTGTGCAAATTTTATCACACAATACATGCTTGGATAAAGAAATTTATAAAACCGGTCATTTGATCGGCAGTGGTAGGTTTAGTGTTAACCCTGCAATGGTATTCTGGGGTCTCTCGTGATCCCAACAACATTTCTGTATACTGCACCATAAAACTTCTTTAATGTTTTCAGTAACAAATAGCATCAGATATTTACTTTATATATATATTTATTAAATGCTTCAAACCGAATATGGTTTATGTAGCATAAACAATAGGTACATATGAACATAATAACATAATACATATTAATTCTCTTAACATACGTAATAGTACATAATAGTAACTTAACCTACAACTAGTTTATACGGCTTCTACTTGGTAAACTTAGGTAGATTAGATTTTAATTACACATCGTTTAATAAAATCAAAGATAATTGACAGGCCTTTAATATCTGGACCACATAAGAAGTATTTTATACAGGTCGGGAAACAGTACTTGCAACGGAGAAGAGCTGATAGGAGTGTATCGCGTTCATCTTCATATTTTGGACATTGCCAAATGACGTGATCTACAGATATTTACTTTGTTCAACTTTTCATTGAAATAACTCGAGAATTCACGCAGATGAATTTTCACTTCGAGAAACACGCGATGGTTACTGAACGCGTAACGTGAAAACTGAAAACAAATTCTATTACGGTGCAGTATAATTTCACATTTTATAAGCTCATCAATACCAAGATTTTTACGGAACGTAATCCGGGCAAAATAATAATCGACGTAATTTCGTTTGCGGGGCAATGAAACGGTGATGGTTTGTGCGAATCTCTCCATTTACAGGTACCACGGGCGTTAAAAATGAAATAGCAGAGCTTCGTCTGGCTTTATTAAAAATTTCTCTGTAATGTGTTAAGCCGATGAGCACGAGCTCTCAAATATTTGCTACATTCTTTCGCCGGCGTGTTTCTCAACTCGATCAGATTCCGTTTCGAACGAGCGGAACACTTATTCAAGTAATTATTTAATCAACCAAACGTCCGGACGAAAAAGTTTCGCGCGCGGTGCTCACGCTAATATCGTTTATTGCCCGCGAGAAAAAAAAAGGAAGATACACGTTCCGCTCGTCTCCGCGCGACAGGGCGGTGGGATAGGAGCGCCGGCCGGGAACTTTTTAATTACCGAGAGAGGCGAGCCGAGAGTACACATTCTCACACTTTTAAGATTTCCAGATCGACCCAAGGGTTTCGCATGCGGGTCACGAGCGAGAAACGGGCGGGAAAAGCGCGAAGGGTCGACTGTAAATTCAAATTAGCCGGAGATTGTCCGCGAACGTGCGATCGGGTAATCTCATTTGGCTGCATTTACTCCGTTGATCCTGAGAAATCGTAAAGACTTAAATGTAATTAGAAACCTATAAATGAGCGGCGGTTAGCCACGCTGAATGAATATGCGATCACGACAAATCGGTTTAATTTTCGCACGACCGCCATCTTGCAGGTGCAAGCTTATACCCGTGCTACTATTCAGAAACAATGTGCTCCGATGTTCCTACACTAACTATAACCGGAAACCATTTCCACGTATCGACCATTGCTGGAAATTCGGTCGAGAAGCCAATGAACCGACTGTCTCGTAATAATTTGATGCAGGGTATGTTCAAAAAGTTCCCACGCTGATTTTCTTACAGAAATGCCGGTGCCCCATCCATGAAGTTACGGTGGTAAATACCCTCGCCTCGGTGTCCAATTGCCATAAGAAAATCGATGCGGTAGAATATGAAGTAATTAATGGCGTAAATTTCTTCTTTGAACCTGGATTAATAAGAAAAGATAATACATTCGTTGGTAATCAGTAGACTGCGGATCTTACTGCAAAATAAAAAATGTTTGCATTGATTGCAATACACAGGAGCCAAATAGAAATTTCTTTCTTCTTTTAATCGTCTTATTAAGCTGAAATTAATACACAGGTGTTCTTAGATTTTCTTAATCCGTTCACTGCTTTAAATTATAAAATCTGCAGTCTAGTAATCAGCAAAGAATCTATGAAATCAACACAAAGAACGGATGAAGAATAATAAGTGGAGGTTCGAATGGACCCGAGCACCATTGCCAACGTAGTACATACTGACAATCTTCCACCCTCAGAAGATTAAAATAATAACCATTTATCCGGGACTCGTACGAGCAACCCTCTCGCAGACGGCTCCGCGTTTCCTTTCCGCGATCCGTCGTATAATCCGATCCGTACATTTTTTCTCGTCTATGAGAGACAAAGGCGCGGCATTCGTCATTAGCCGGGGATGAACTAATGAGAGAGGGTTGCGCGACACTGCGACAAGTCTAGGGTGGTTGAACCCGATCCGAAATCAAAGGAGGCCGCACCCGAGCACGCAGCTGCACGGAGGCACACGCGCCGACTTCCAGCCACACAGGTACGAATTTTGCCCATCGAATGTATAATCAGTAGGCATAAGGTGCTTACAATGTTGTAAAGGGTGCAGCCGGTCCGCCGTGTAAGAGGATTTCGCGGGAAATTCAAGTTGCGTCACGCGGTGTAGGTGGAGAGGGGGAACGGAGACAAGATTTATCGCGAATACAACGCAATCTTGGCGGACGTGCACCGGAAGCTCCACCCTTCAGTTTAAACCACCGTATATCTGTCTAGCTACCAGCCTGGGACCGAGTTAATCCGCGGATCGTTCGTCATTGCTACCGGGTTTTGCCACCGAGTGCTTTTCGATCTCGAAGATCGAAATGTTTATCGGTGGTAGACCTGGTACACTTTCCGTAACCGATCGCTCGCGGATTCCGCGTGCACGCCAGACCGGAAAACCCACCCTTTGATCCCGGTAATTTCATTGTCCTCCGAACGAGCGAGTTGACTCGATACGTTCACCGTTGATTCGCTCAAAGCGGACTGCCGAGCTCTTTTTGCCGGGAGAAATGTTTCTTCAGGGGTGAAGAATGCGGGAGGTAGTTCACTTTGTGTCGGTCAACAAAAAGGGCCACGATAAACCCACGCTCTCTCTTGTTACTTCATTTGGGGTACAGGCTGACTCAAAAGTTCGCGATCGTGATACGTTTCAAACCTTTGGGTTAGCAACTGTTGAACTCTATGTTCTTCTAAACGTTATATTAAATAGGGTAAACTGTACTATTGCTGGTACTGCAGTTATTGGCACTTTTGATTTAAACGGCAAAGAACGGTATAGAAAATCATTTTGTATTGTTTCTTATTTATATTTCAAAGCAGCGTTGTAAGTTTTCATAACAGAGTTCCACATATGACTGTCAGCAACGCTGGTACACCCAGTAAGACCGACGGATGACCACAGTGCAGTGTAAATAGCGTTTTATTAAAATTTTCGTTACGAGTAAGTATACTTTATCGCTTTACAACTTAATTTCGGACTGTGCTACAGATGTAATAAGTGCGTATATGTTTAATTATAAGACAGATAGCCTGTTTAACGTTTACTTCTTACTGTGCCAATGACTGTATTTGTCTTACGATTGTTATTTACTGAATATATTTTATAATAAAAGATTTGACTCGTGAAACTGTTCGATTTTGCTGAAAAATCTCTATTGGCTTACAATAATAGCAAGGTTTAAACTCGTTTATAAATAATTAATATATATATATAAATAGTTAAAACTCGTTTAAACATTCCGAAAAAGATAAAAAGATTTTTACTCCGATTTTGGCTTAGGGTGCCAATCATCGTACAGTTTACCCTATATTGAACGATTCTCACGATCTCGATTAGACTGATTAAGATTAAAATAATTTCAATTGTTCTTTCTCAGAATCATTTTTTGACACGACAAAGTTCAGTAGTTTTCATTCGCCCCAGCTTTTCAATCATTTCCACACATTTCCCTCGCATCTAACCACACGAAAAAAAGAAATGCGTGCACCGAATCAGACTTAGCGAAATAGAGACGACCCAATAACGATCAATTCGGCCGCGAAAAAACACCAGCTGACTAATTGAATGGGAAAAATGGGTCGCCGCCGCGCCGTTGGGAGCGATGCTCGTTGCGAAGGGGAAAAAATGGGTTGCGGGGGTGGGTAGAGTGCGAGCAACGGTTTCCTCGGAAGAGGAACGTGTGCCAGAACTACGGTCACTTAATTGCCACCTCGAGAAACTAATAAAAAGTGTCTGGACGAGGGTGCGAACGGGGGTGTCGATCGAGGGGCGCGTTTCCACGAAACAATGCAATGCTTTTTAGTCGTGGTCTCGGAACGCCGCCGGTTATCGGGGAAACATTTCGAGCAACAGGAACCAGCTACACCCCCGAACTTTCGATATTGCACCATTCACCCTTTATTACGAGTCGCGATCTTGTTCCGCCTAAACTAAACTCGCGATTCTCGCGTTCGAGACCGGCTGGTTTTGGAAAAATCTGTTCCCGATAGTCGATTACATTTCTTGGTGTCGGGGTACTTTATTGCAGTTAAGTTCATGATTTATTTACACTTACGCAGGACATTACCGAAGTGTAACAGGCCGATTTTAATGAAATTTAAATTTAAAATCCTGTGTTACACTTGGCAATGTTCCTTGTTAGATTTAAAATAATTCGGTAACTACAGAAACAATTATTCGTTTGATAGATTCCACTTTAAAAAATTGTGCGCCCTACTCTGGACGCAATGTATTTTCAATTCAAGAGATTCGAGCTCGTCAACTATTTTATAGTACACAAACTTCGCGGTGCCATAAATTAAAGATGATCTCTAAGCAACCTGGCCGGAGTTATGAATAAATTCGTCGGCGGAGTAAGAAGTAATTTTTGAGAGGAGTGCTGCTCCATCTTTTCGTCGTATCTTTGGGAAATCTTGAAAAATCGAGAGGGGTCCGACGATAAAGGGGCCGCGGGTACCGTATAAAGGCTGATTGAACGCGAAAATATTCCGCGGTATGCGGTAAGATGCCGACCTCGTTATACGTTGCAGGTATTTCCCAGCGATTATCGTTATCGTAGCTGTAAAGAATTCTGATAGGTACGATCGGGCCGATCGATCGGTCATGCAATCTCTCTAGCGCGCCGGCGGCCGCGAAATCGCTGCAGTCTTCCGTTCGCATTAAATCGTTTTACGTAAATTGCCCTCGTAAATTTGGAGAACTCGCAAGCGACTTCTCGGTCGCGTAATACCGTGTAAACGGATACGCAATGGTAGTGCGCTCGGTACCTTGAACGACCCTTCTCAAACCACCCCTATTTTCCCTTAAAACATCGTGTTTCATTCAAAAATGTACACGGTGTTTCCGAGTAATGGTAAACTTAGGTCAACGAAATATATTTAAACACGTGCATATACATGTATTAGGTTGGCAACTGAGTTCGCGACCTCCAAATTTTCTCAAACAAAGTCATTTATAATATATTTTTAAGCACGAGTATTTTATATCAAATTATCCGCAAAATTCAGAGCTTCCCAATGATATACAGTTCAAGAGGAAAGGTCACTAAATGAGGTTACAATGATACAATAAAAGAATTACGAAACCAAAGGTCGCGAATTTAGTTGCCAACCTAATATGCACAGATTTATAGCTTGCGCATAAATGTCAGACGAAGTAATTATTATTAGGGAAATTGATTGTTTCGTATTCGAATAACGCGCGACGAGCCAGCATTTTTTAATTCATCGCATGTTTCAGTGATACAGGAAATACTACCGAGGAAATAGTACGTGCTGCTGGTTGCACGATTGCCAAGGATCATTTGCATAGGATTACAATACAATTGGTAGAATTGACATTCCGAGGAACTTATACGTTCGTTTTGGTTGTTGAAAGTTGATGCGCCGGTATTTGTACATGCGTTGCTCGTGGCAGACAAATTTACATTCAAATGAGCCCCGCAATAAATCATTAATGGATCGTAATACCTGGAGGACGTTGCGACAAATAAATCTTCTAGCCGAATATACCCGCGAAATGAATAATGCCGCAATGTTCCAAAGAATTCCGACGAACCAGTGTTATTTCATATTTTACGATTCACGTAAAATTGATTAAACTTATAATTTATGGGAAAGTTTTGATCTCTAAGAATTTTCAGTGGAATGATATCAGCAGTGTCTTCTAAAATAAATTTATGTTTCGAAGCGGACCAGCTCTCATCCTTTTCGGACGTTTCGCGCATCCGTGGATTTTCCGTGGAAAAATAGAAAAATTCCCTAGTGGGAGCACAACGAGCGTAAAATATTTGGAATACATCCAAGGGAACCTGTGGTGCAGCGGTAAGAAACGATGCACTTTGACCTTCCCGACTTCGCCGTGGTCGCCGGCGAACGTCGAAAACGTTCTGCTCGGGGTCGATTTTGCCTGTGGGACTATTCGGCTGGGGTGCATGTATATGGGTCAGGACGACGTCCCCGCGCGGTTCACAATGGGAACAACAACGGCATTGTCTAGGCAAGCGGTGATAAACGGCGCCGTGATAAAACCGGCCAAGCACGAAGCTGATGGGTTTCGGTGGCTTGAGGGATGACCGTCCCGTTGTTTCGACAAAACCACCCCCTGCAACCGAACCTGTCGCGTCGCGCGCCTGCATTTTTCCACTTTATCAGGCCACCGCTGATCTGCACCCTCGCGTCCACTAAATATCTTTTATTTTCTATTTTGACAACGGCTGCATTCACTTTTGCGTGGACGGACGCGCGAAAATGTTCGCTGGTAGATAGCGTGTGTCTACAATTACGACTGCTTGGTGCCGAGCCTTTCTTTAAAGAAGCGCTCGAAAAATCATCCATTTTATAAAAATTGTAAATGGTTCTGTCTGTGATAAGGATACAACAAAAAAATGTTATCCGTCCAGCTTTTTCATATTCATAAATTATGTGTCTGTCCGTCAGAGTTGGGCAAAAATTTAATTCAAATAAAAATGTCGAATGCAGTGGGTTTTAAATCCCCTTTGTTCAAAATTTTCGCTGCTCTTTACTTTACCGGACTAGAAAGTGCCTTTCTGCTATAAATTACGATGTATTTATAGACGGGGCGGCTGCAGATCGAAGTTTCGAGCCTGTAGTATCAATGGTTCAGGAGTTATGCTTGCTTAAACTTGTGCATTTTTCAGTGTTTTTGACAAGTAAGGGCGCCATATTGTAGTGTCGCGGACCGCTTATCCAGCAGAGCTGCTAGGTGGTAGTTGGCTAGTGATTAGAGGGGGGGCAAGGTAAGCGGCTCGCGGTCGTCACTACAAGCCAATATGGCGGGGCCTGTCAAAAACACTGCAGATTGCTCAACTTCGATCTACAGCCGCCCCGGGTACAAATCTACTGGATTATGCGCATATCAAATACATCATAATTTATAGGAGAGAGGTACAAATTTTGAGTCCGGTAAAGTTTACCAAAAATTTTTATTCAAATAAAATTTTTGCCCAACTCTGCTGTCCGCACAACTAAACAGCTAGGTCTCTCATCACTCGCCGTACGGAATAGATTAGACGTTAAGGTTGAGACTCGGAGGGTTAAGGAAACAGGTAATAAGAATACAATAAAGATCAAGATAACGAGAAAAATCATTGGTACTTGCATATAAGGTTGCGTCACCTCGTCATGCCACCGCAAAAAGAAACAATGGTCCCCGATGACATCAATCCAGCCCGGTCCCGTCGGAATAAAATTACGCTCCGCGAAGACGTCGTCGTCGTCGTCGAGTCTCCAACACGGAATGACGTATCGCCCGCCGTGGTGATTCACCGTGGTTCCCTTGCCCCCTCTGTTTCACTCTCAGGTTTCCCTTATTTGCCAGACGACCGCGGAAACTGATTCGAGGATGTAAATAATCTATTCGCGAGAGCGAGCCGGAGGACGCCGTTCGTCTTGTAAACAACGAGCGATCTTTTATTCCGGCGCGGTCATAATCTCCACGCATTGTTCGGGACGGGGGATCGTATTTTACTCGGGTGAATAAAACCTCGCGTTACTTTATCGTCCGTAATCGTTCATATTCGCCGGTGCTTCTGGGACCTCGTTTTTATTTTCCACTTATCGTCCTCCTTCCCGCGTCCGGATTAAATTGCCGCGGAAATGGCGGCGCCGCGCCGCTGGCGTCTACCCCGTGATATTGAAAAATTTTCATTTACGAACCCGTCCCTCCCCACTCCGCAGAATTTGCATTATTTTGCGATACCTCGTCCGCTTAATTAATCGTTCAACCCCCTCGACTCCCAACCCCCCTCCCCCCTCTTGATGCCACCAATTTTTCCAGCGTAACGAACACGGCCGCGAACGCAATTTCACGCCAACACCGGACTTGTAATTACTTTCGAAATTTCTTTGATGCTCAACGAGACTTTTATAGACCTCGCTCAAATCAAAACACGATATTTTTTGTGATCATCATTCTCGACGACTATTCCTATGTATGTTATTTTTATTTCAGATGATACGATAGCGCAGCTTGGGTAGAAGGTTTCTCGCATTTATGGTGTAACGCGTTGTTTTAGCGCTCTTAAGGGAAAGCATACGAAGAGACCATAAAAATGATGTTACGCTGGCGTATTTTCTTTTATGTGCAAGATTGCTTTTTGTCGGGTGGTTGTCATTATTAGACCGAGGATGTTTACACGTGTTTATGGCATTTGTCTTGGCAAACACAAGAGAATGTTACCAATTAATAGATAATTGGGCACTTTATATGATAACAAATGGTACCATTGGAATTTTCATTTAATTTCGGTGCCTCCAGGTTCACCTGCAAAGCCGCGAATACACGACAGTAACACAAATCTCTGATCTTCGACAATATTCGCGTCGAAATAACCCTAACTCGCAGCAAGCCCTAAAAATGCATAGATTCCAGGTCGTTTGAGGGGGCTGTAGTACACATACTTTCACATTTTCCCGTCGCCGCCAATATCCCTTGATCACAGGGTTCGCGGGTGTCGACCGCGTCCATTTACCGGCGCAAAAGGGCGTCTAAACGCGATATATGGCGGGCGGGGTGGCGGCACGGCAGCCTAAGATCGTTTGCGTCTTATCGATTCGTTTACCTTTTGGTCCTCGGGCCGGGTCTCGCGTTATAAGAACCGTTCAAAGGCGTGGCGCGATTGTTGTGCATAAATTTATCGTTGCCCCGGCACGGAGTAGTTGAAAAGAATTCTCGTTCGCGCCGGGCGAAAGATGGAGTTTCGAAAGTTTCGCCTAAGAAGCTTTTAATCACCTTGTTGAGACTTTGCGCAGAAGGAACGAGAGACGAAAAAAAAAGAGCGGCAACGAAAGAAAGATGCTGAGGGGGGTGGTAGGTGCCCTCTGGAACTGCCCTCGCCCCCCAACTCCGTCATATTGCGTCTCCTCTCCGGGCGCGTTAAACAGTTTTACAAAGGAACGTGATTACGGAATACCAGGAGGAAGCAGGATTTATGAGTTGTGTTATGGCGGGAAATAACGGATCCGGCACCGCCTAACAATATATGTTTATTACTCTCCCCCCTCCCCTCCCGATACGGCGTTTTCAATTAACACCCACGAACGCAGCGCTTTGTACGTCGACAAACAACACGCGCGCACCCCGAGACGCCTAATATATAACTTCATCAAATTAATTTCCACTCGTAATTCCGTTAGGCGGCTGCGCAACCCTTTATACTCGGACCGTGGATTTTGCAGGTGAGATTTAAACAGGAATTTTCATTTAAATTGGCATTCGCTGTTGGATATTTACCCGTGTGAACTAGTCCTGTATAATAAATAGTTTAAATCTATCCGGACGCGAATAAGCGAATTGTAAGAACTTGAAATTTGATTTTAGTCCCAAAAGCTTCTCTCCGTCCGCATTGTGCTTCGGATATACTCCGGAAGAGGAGGTGGAAACGTGGCCACGGGGATGAAACCGGTCGCCGGCTCTTCCCTAGCAGCCGCACCGCGGAAATTAGACCGCGAAGTTCTACATAGTTTACGACGTTGACGTGACCATTTTGTTTACACGAGTCGCGAGATAACACGACAGAGGTACGTGCGACGGAGCGGCCGACCCACCCGCCAGTCTGTCGAAGAAATTCTGTATCGAGCCTGCCGCAACAGCCACCCACGTCGAATCGAATCTTCGTTACGGATATTGGTAAACGATTTTCGGGGCTTGATACAACACGGCCGTATCTCGAGGAAATAACCGGCAAAGATAATTTCGGGGTATCGTCTCTTCTATTAGATTGGCTGGATTTCGATGGCGAGCCTCCTACGCCCTCTCTGTCGTTCCGCCGAGTTCCGGGCAAATTGATCAGGACGCCTTCGATATTCTTCGTGTATCTTGGTTACGGCTGGATTAAGACACCGTTAACTTTATTTTCCACAAAACTTCGCAGTCTACTGATAACACGTTTACGACTAGACTGCGGACTTTATGCATTTATGACACAAATGGGTGAGCACCATTTAAAGCAGAGGACATATTAAAATGATTTAAACACATCAGAATGAAAATGATTTAAACAAAGAAAGACACAATTTTTACTTTGCATAAAGACCCGCAGTCTATTTATGACCTAACAATAGATCCAGAATGTATTTTAACGCTAAATTTTGAATTCTGGAGGACTCGTCGATATTTGAGTTGTGATTAGTTGTAGATTAAGTTTCATTTCATGGGTTTCGATTACTATGCGAAAAATATTCATTTTATACAAACTGATATCGAAGCTCGGAATGAGTATGTACTTACAAGTTTCGAAAAGATACTTATAAGTACTTCGATGTTGAAAGGAATCGAATCTTTCACAAATAGTACTCGAATCTTGGAAATTAAAACAGCATAGTAGGTTTTAAGCACTTTCTTTATTAAATTCGTAACTATTTAAGAATAATAGTTCCGAAGGATTATGAAATTATAGTTATACGTGTTGAATTAAATTATGTATTAGAGGACAACATAATTGATTTTAAAGATAAAGAAAATAATGATCAGAAAAATCAGAGAATTCCGGTACGATATTCATAAAAGTTTCGAATCTGTTCGACCAAGATTCGAACATACTTGCAAGTATTATTTCCGTTTACCAAAGTACTTGTGAAAGGTTCGAAACTGTCTGGCACATGTTCGAGTATACTTCGGAGTACTATTTCCGAGTTCGAATTCAATCAATCAAAGTTCGAACCTGTTTGCGAGGTACTTGATCCCATCCCTAGTTGTGATAACTTCGTTCTTATATAATATTTAAAGCTTGAGGCTTCATCTTCACCAGTCATTATTCTCAAGAGGCGGATATTTTAAATACATTTCGAACCCACCGTATCGCCAAATCCCCAAAACAGAATTGGATTAAATGAACGAGACAAAGCTTGCGTACACAATTGAGTGAATCCGGTTGACTAGAAACGTGTAGAATGGCCCACAAAATGCTCACCAAAAAAAATGGAAAATCCGTCAGAAATCGTCTCGTCGATCGGAACCGCTATTTTCACCGGTGAAACCGAGAAGTCGTTTTCGATCTGCGATTAGTTTTTCGATTGTAACCAATCCGTTTATTAATAATTCGTCGGCGGACAGGGTTTTCGGTGTGAGCGGCGCGGTGGGCGATAGAAATGTGGCCGGCACGGTGCACGCGCGACGTAATTCGGATTAACTCGTACACGTGACGCGCGATTTGCGTGCGGATACGCGGAGAGGACACGTTGCGGAACGGAGGCCGACGCAATGCCGAAATTGGCGATACTGAAAAATCAAATAACGTGCACCGGCAGTGCGTCGCCCCGCGCCGTGTCACGTTCGTCCTGTTCCTGCGGCGTTACAAATTAACCGCCGCATATTTTCCGTGACTCTGTGCGTTAAGCGGGTCGCGATAATAGCATCGACCCGGAATAATTTATATAGAGAACCCGGCCGCTGGACCCGCGGCCGTTGGTTTTCGAACGCGCGGAAAACACGCCGGGTACATGCGCCCGCACCCGATAACGAGCCTCGTCGCACTCGCTACCAGAGTTCGTTTCTTTTGCGGTCACGCTGCGCTAAACGCTGTGTCCCGTTTGTCCACGGCCAAAAAACCCGTATTTTTTCGCGGGTCTCGCTACAGGAAACTCGCCAAATAGCGTACCGGTCAACTAAACCGTCCCGCGCGAATTAAGAGCGATAAATGTTATATCTGCAGTTCCCTCTATTCGATACACAACCGATTATTCGTATCATTGTTTGGTTTTCTACGATTTTGTATTCGCTTTTTCCAGTCCTTAAAAGTAATGTCAGTATAGGTTGACATTAGCAATACAATTTAAAACACAACTTAATTCAACGTTGTCCAGACATTCCATTTAAAACGCTATGAACTGCTGGACAAATTACCAGTGAAAATTGTACGTCCGAGGTCCGAGCGAGTGTAGAAAACATTTTCTGAAGAAACAATGCACGGCTGTTGATATAACGGAGCCGGAAGACTTCAAAGAGCTCGAACCTGGTTGAACAAGGCTTCATTTAACGTGCAATTGTATCACAAGGTAAATGTTTTACGGGAACGTTAGCTCTCGCAACGAAAGATTTCATTGGCAATAAATAAACGGCTCGAATTACTACATTATTCTCCGCCGGAGTTTCCTTCGGCGTTTTACGTTTCTCTTTCCATATTCAACTTCTGTTCCCTTTCTAGTACAACCGTGAAACGAACTTGCTTCCTGCAACTTTGAAACGCGGCGAAATTAATCATTTTAGTGGACTTTCGCAATTAATTATGCTGGGTATCATGGTTAGCAGGAAGAAAGTAGGAGTCTCCGCTCTCAGAGGACTGGGAATGGTTTTTATATACAGCTGTGCATATGCATGGTTTTTCATTGTTGTTGCTCGCTGTTGAACGATGGCGGCGCGCCTATGGCGTGACTGTCAGCAACGTGGAATTTGTGCTAATTTCCCGATCGGTCAACGCCCACGTTGATTCAGGTGCGTGGTCATTAACGCCCCTTTTCGAGCCACGCCTGTATTTGCAGGAAAAATTAAGTCGACAAATGACGAGCGTTTAGTATTCGTTACTTTAGTTTAGACGTCGAATCAAGTGATGTAGACTGTGTCAATAGCAGAGTTGGGCAAACATTTTATTTGAATAAAAATTCCGAATAAAGTGGGTTTAAAACTCACCTGGAAAAAAGCCACTTTATTCGAAATTTTTATTTAAATAAAATTTTTGCCAAACTCTGGTCAATAGTAATTGACAGTTCGATTCTTTGTGTAATATAATTCCATACCCCTTGAATAATATTGAACTTTCCTGTGAAATTATTCTCTAAAAATAATTCTTAATATATGCAGAAAAATAGTTTTGTCAATTTTTATTAGTAGACTGCGGATTTTGTGCATTTATGACAAAAATGGGTACGTACAACTTAAAGCAGTGGATATGTAAAAAATATTTAACGACATCAATGTGCTAGTTTCAGCTTAATAGGATAATTAAAAGATGAATACAATTTTTATTTGGCTCCTGTGTCCTGCAATCACTGCAAACATTTTTTATTTTGCATAAAGATCCGCAGTCTATTTATTAGTTTTCATTTACAGAGTTGTTTTTAAGATATTGTAAACGAACTGCACATTGTACTAAAAAATAGTAACGAAATTTTTATTTAATTGTTTCCACAGGATTGTCGTTACACCTAGTATTTCCTTGAGGAACACATACAATTTCGCGCAGGAAGAAAGAAATTTATGAGCACCTACGATCGAAAACCCGAGGGCTCCCGATATTAATTAAATATGCAGCAGCAGTTATCCGAAAGCCATCAGAACCGACATGAACGATCGAAGATATCCGGGGGTCGTGCAGCGAATCGATTCCCAGGATGAAATAAACGTCCAGGAAGCCGGGAATGATTGCCGGTGTAGCCGAGTGAATTTCCGGTGGCAGTTAGTTTGTTACGACGAAAGTTATTTCAATTCCCGCGATTCGTTTCTGGTAGTCGGGCCCGTCACGCGGATACAAAGGATCTCACCGCGGGGCACACGCGAAAGATTTCGCCGTGGTTCGCCGTGGCCGATAAATTTCCGCCATTATTCCGCGTCAAAAGCATCCTCAAATTTCTTTCATTCTCGGGCTCAGAGCAGTCCGGAGGAGCCCGGAGGCGAATGTCCACCGGTAGGAATCATATCCGACGAGCAATTAATCAACCAAAGCCTAATCGATACTCGATGGGACTGCGTGGGTGGAGGGCGAGGAGATAGGCAGCAGAGGTGAGCAGAGAGAGCAAAATTGAATGGGCTCTCTAAAACGATTTGTAGAGATGCGGGCAATGGGGAAGCCTCGTCGTGTTCCAGCAAAATCGCATTATCCCTGATAATAAAGCAAACCCGCTGGTTCGGGGGACGAGGTTACGTTCCTCGTATCGGTCCGGAGACCGCCATCCTTCTTTCTCCGGGCGATTGTCGCAAATTCCGAAGCAGCCTCTCCGCTCAAAAGCTCGCCACCGTTGCTTGATTTGATTCGAGAAAGCACGGCCGTTTAGACGACTGGTATTGTAACCAGTTCAAGAAAGGAGCAGAGACTCCCGCCGACCGGTAGAACCGCGGCTCGAGGGGCTTCTTCAGTCCACTGTATTTATTTCCTTCGCGAGTCATGTACTCTTTGAAAATATTTACTTTCCACGGACACTCGCGACAATCGGAATAATTGATATCGCCTTGCAGCTAGTGGAAATCTCTATTGCGGTGAAAAGTGTTCAGGGTACAACCTGGTACAGTAAAAGCTCCTTCGTTGTCCAAAGGCCGGGGGGCTGAGCGGACAACGAGCGTGCCCGGACACTATTTTTGATTTATGACTGCGTCTAGATATCGCGCCGACCGCGCCGAGCGACTTCAATAGGAAGCCGAACATAGAGAAGGACAGAATGAGATACGGATCGGGTGACCGAAGCGTGTCGCCGTCGACGGCACAGTTTAAAGGCCCACATTGTTGCTGTTGCTCGTTGCCTTCGAAACTTTGACCGTCGATTAAACCACTAAATACAGTTGAAACTATATCGTGTTTGGTGTCATTTTAATCAGAGAAATGCCAGAAATAAGTTAGTGAAAGTCCCATAAAGAAATAATGAAAATTAAGACGTTTGAAAATTCGGTTTACTCGAGTCAATGTTGTGGTGTTCACACCGATATACCCGACCCGACATCAATCGACGCCGCCTACGGAGCGACTCGGCGTTGACAGGCAGTGGAATGGGTAGGCACTGGACAACGATCGTGCCCTTGATTTTGGACAACGAAGGAGCGATTACTGTACATAGTACAAGACGAAACAAGAATAATTTTGTTTTAATGCTTCGTTTTTGAGAAAATCGAGTTTGAAAATTCAGCGAATAAAACCACCGCGAATGAAGAAATAAAAAGCTTCGAGGGTTTCGAAGGGATCGATAACAAAATAAGTCGACAAAAAAGAATAATGTTTTCTTTTGTAAAATTCAGCGAACACAACCAAGCGAATACAATCAAGAATGAAGAAGTAAAAGGCTTGAGGACGATCACAGAAGAAGGGTTCGATAAAAATGTGTTCGTAGTATTGCTTCCTTTACTGTTTGGAGACGCAGAAAGAAAGTGCAGGTGTCCCGACGTGGTAATTACACGGAGGATCAAGACAAATTGGAAGTAATCTTAATCCGTCGACTCGGTCCGACAGGCATGTCCCTCTTCGGTAAATAAACTGATTTCCACTGGCCCACGAAGATACCAGCCGCACACCGTTGGTACCACGGCAATTTCCGGGCGGTATACACTGCCAAGATTTACTCTGACACATCGCAATGTTTGTCGATAGACAACGTCGGATATACAGTGCCTCTTCTAGGCGAGTGCTCGTCTGTGCGCCACCAGGAAACGTCGATACGACGCCGACAACGACGCCCGGCGACGATGCTGCGACGATCCCACGGAAACGCAAGTCCCGCGATAAATCACTACGTTTTACGTCGTCTGATTCCCGATCCACTTTCCAGATACTCGTTCCTGGGTCTTGCGCGTTTGTTTGCACGCCGTGAATAATTGTCAAAGACGCTCTGCGATTCCCTGTAACATTCAAACGCTCCTCGCAGGAGAACAACCTTTTCCAAGTCGGACCGATTCAGAGCTTCTGCGAGAAACAGGATGGTCAAGTTCTCTGGCTGATGCGTCAAAGAAATGGTTAAAAAATTGTAATTAGATTGATGACTGCGGATCTTCATGCGTAATCTTCTTCGGAACATTGAATATGATTTTATTCATTGTAAACAGGCGGTTCCGATAGGTGCCGAAGCACAGACTAAAATATTAATATATTATGAACGATAGTTCTGAACACAGATTATATATTTTCTTATTATTAGGTGTGCAAATAAGTTCTTTCCCCTTTCAATATATAAAATCTAGTACAATCTTGTCTGGTGGCTCCCAATCTTTCTGCCAATTCTTCTTGCGTCTGGGTCGGATTTTCGTTGAGCAATTCCTCTAACTCACCGTCATCGAACTTTCTCGGTGCACCTGAATGATCGTCGTCTTCCAAATTAAAATTTCCGACTTTTTATATCTTTGGTACCACTTTTCGCATGTTCTGTAAGATACGCAAATGATGCTTCTCGCACGCCATATTGCTTGATATTGTTGCATAGGACTGGAAACTCTTAGAGCGCTCATCACGATTTTTCTTAAAACTAGAAGAACGCTCTTTCAGATGGCACCAAAATCGGGAAGTAATTCGAATTCAGTCGGAAGTTATGATCGTAGAAAAAAGGGGGAAGGAACTTATTTGCGCACCTAATTATTTAACATCCAGCACTTCGCCCAATTAACTTCTGTTTTCCTTTGTTTCAGGTAAGGAAATCTTCCACAACCCTTAGCTGCAAGAATTTATTCGTCACCGGTAATTATCGTAATTTCAATCTACGTCTAGCGTTACAATGTACAGTCGTAATTAATCAGAGGATTTTTATGAAAGTCTTTTCTACCCTTCGTTCGAAAAGGTTACGTATTTCAGTTCTTGATGCAATTATGTAACGGGATTTAACAGTCGGTTCTCCGTAAACATTCTGTATCACAGAACCGGTTCCAGCATGTCTGTGAAAATCATCCTACATTTCTAACGTGTCACGCGTAGATGAAGATTACATGGAACGCTTAGGTCACGCAGCGGAGTTCACAGTGGCATAGAAACTGCTGCGTAATATAATTAACGACGTGGAATCGGGCTGCCGATGTAACTGCTTTAACCCATTTAACCGGGCACAGGTTGCGATGCTAATCGTTGACAAAGCGGCGAATAGCCGCGTATAAAGGGAGGTCGGCGAAACTCTTTAAGATCTGCCGCAATCCGACATATTGCTCTTATAAGTAATTGCTCTATTACCATTGCGTAACGTGATTCAAGATACCGTGTCGAGGAAAACGGAATGCTCTCCTACGCTGAATTACACAACCTAGAATTCTGCATTTTTACGAATTATTCGAGAATCTCAGAAACACGTTTCTCAGGTATGAAGATTCGTTGAAACGACATACACTACGAATTCGTAGAAACAACTCAGAGCTAGACTCCGAGACGAAAAGATAGCACAATTTGAAATTAATGTAGTTTCTGTTTATTAAACATTAGAAATTCAATTTTTTTATACACATATTTTTAGTGTGTTTTTCTTAACATATATGAATGAAATGAAACGAAGCTTCATTAACTTATCTATTTTTATTGAATGAAGTAGAAAAACATGAAATATAACAGAATTAATCGGTAAAAATCAATGCTCAATATTTTGTAAGGCCCCTTTACAGCTAACGACTTTAATCATTCGGTTTGGTAAATATTTATACAATTTTTTAATACTGTTTTGGTTAATATTCTCCCATTCGTCCAAAATGCACTATTTTAAATCGTTAATATATTGGAATTGTTTGCCATTTTGGTACATATGGTTTTCCCCAACCAAACTCTAGCTAAATAGAAATTTCAACAAAGTACTAACAATATGTTACGAGTACCACGTTGGTTCTCATAAAAGTATCTCGTACATTGATAAAAGAAAAATCATAGTGCAGCGCAGCATCGATTTTCGTAGCAATCGGCCATGCCTCGCGGAACACAGTCATGTGTCGGCACTTTAATTTAATTTCCGAGCAGGAAACGCTTAAGGACCAGGTGCTCGAGAGCTATCCGTGTCACCTAACACAATAAGAAAGGCATCTCGGGCGACTGCTAACGAGAAGCAGCAGCACGTACGAGCGTGTAAAGCCGAGGCTGTGCGGAGGGTAACGCGTCAAAATTCGGCAAAGAAATTGCACGGGGTTGCTTCTCGTTAGCGTGCGTCGACTCTTAGCCGGAGTTTATCAGATCGATGGGCCAAACGTGCCGGTGGCGTATTTGCCCGCGATGCATTCTCGAGCCTGGAGTTCGCGCGCGAAATTAGGGAAGTTAATTGAAACCGTTCCACCTTGCCGGCACGACGTTGCTCGGCGTCGTTTAATAATAAATCGCGAGTCGGCCGGAATTGCGCTTTGACGCAACGGCAACAATGGTAAGGGGCCAATCAAGTGCACCAATCCCGAGTAACCTCATTATCGGTGAACGGTTCAGCGAATTCTCGACATCTTTCCGCATCGGTTTTTCGCCGATCCCGCCCACTCGCGCTTAACACGATGCCCGTGTCTCATTCTACAACTTGATCGATCTCTTCTTCTTCTTATTTCATTCTTTAGCATTGACTATGACTGTATATTGAGATGGGCCTTCTTATGAACTATGAAATTCTTGGCACGCTGAAATTGTTCCACTTCATGAAAGAATGATATATTCAAAATTTTAAACCAATCGGACGTCGGGAAGACGTGGCACATCGATTGCGAAGTTTCAATAAAGAATTATACAGGATGTCCCAAAATTCCTTCAACAGTCGGAAATGGGAGGTTCCTGAGATCATTTGAAGCAACATTTTCCTTTGCAAAAATATTAACCGCGTCTTTGTTTAGGAGTTATTAACGAAAAACACGGACCAATCAGAGCCAACTCGCGTCCAGGTCGCGCTCTGATTGGTCCGTGTTTTTCGTTAATAGCTCCTAAACAAAAACGCGGTTAACATTTTTGCAAAGGAAAATGTTGTTTCAAATGACGTCAGGAAGCTCCCATTTCCGGCTGTTGAAGGAATTTTGGGACACCCTGTATACTTTCTATAAATTGAAAAGGGATGATCGTTCCGGGAACGGTAGCAACAAATTGAGATCTCCATGAGAGGAGAACAGATATTCTAATTGGGACGTGAAATGACCAAGCGAGATTAATTTCATCGAGCCGAGTGAATGGGCCGGGTGGAGAAGCGTCGATAAATTCGAGTGGGAATCGGATTGACGCCAACGCTCGTCGAGAAACAGCCGATCTTAATTAAAGAGTAAAAAAAGCCGGTCGGTTGTCGTTCGATTTCCGCCGCGACGACAAATATTTTCGCTGACGAGGTACGGTTGCGGATAATGCCGAGCTCGGGTGGAGATCGCGGGGCGGGAGCCAAAAGCTCGGCCATTCTCTTAACTATTATTGACACTGCAAGAAACGTCGATACAAATCCCCAAAACATTTCCACGGGGCCGCAGGGGAAACAGGGGGCGGCTTCAGAAATTTCAGCCGCGACTGCATCAATTTCGCATCGGCGTTGTACAAATACTTACTTTGGAGACTTATCGTCGTTCTAATTAACGCGGCGGCAACCGGCACGGCGCGGCGCGGCGCCCCCTCAGAAACATGTTCCCGCGTCGTTGAAGATCTGGGAATGAAGTTCTAGTAATTAACAGCTTAGAGCTTCGCGTTCGAGTAGTTTAAATTGAGAAATAATTTCGCCGAACTGTGGCTAAAATTGTATATATTCGGCGAACCAATTTGCGAGCAAATATGGAACGCCGGTAGGTAAATCGTCGGGGATAAAAATTGCCCGGAAATAATTAACGCGGCACACGGTGATGATAATGACCAATCTCGCGGCCGTACGCGCATTTTTGTATCTGAATTAATTCTGGCTTTTAATATGTGCGTTCTCTATCGGCGTATTAATTTTATGCATGTTGTTTGAGGTCGTAATTATTCATATTTGGGGATCTATGAGCCTCTGCTTAATTTTGTTAATGTTACGCACAGGAAAATATTATTTATTCAAATTTTAAATCTCGAATACTGATAGGAAAATAATATTGTTACATGGCAGCGAGCGTGTTGATGAATGCTGTATGTTTCACGCTTATTTTGTATAAATTATATTAGAATGCAGTGTGACGTGATATAATTATAGGAGAGGTCCATAGAGAAATTAGCACGGCAGTCGGAGTATTAAATAAATATAAATCTCTCGGTTGCATACTTAACATCGACTTTATGACGCTAAAATGATGAGTAAGATGAACACTTTTTTCTGTTCACGAAGTTTGCGATATCGAGAGATTGATTAGAACTAAATAAAGTAACAGATAACCAATTGCTGGGGTTAATCAACGGCTCATTCATAGACGATAGGTTCGGGGAGCGCCTGGCCAATGCCGAAATTACTTTCATCAATAAAAGCATTTTCCCGGGCGGATAATATTTGCGCGGAACTAATAAACGCGAGGAACGGGGACGAGTCTCGGGTGAAATCAGATTGCGGCACTCTGGCTGCGATGTAAACCGCGACGTATACACGCGCCGCGCCGCTCCGCTTCCATCGACTATACTATACACTATACTCCCCGCACCATCCTCATGTCCGGTGTACCTAATACTTTAACCCAGTTCTGACCCCTGGACCCAGACCAGCCACGGTTCATCGTTGCTCGAATGCTGCTAATACTAGTAACTCGCTTTAATCCCGTCAGTTCGCGAACCACTGGCTGCCAGCTTACGGGTCGAAGCATTCATCCGCGTTCTGCCAAAAAATCTCTGCAACAAATCGAGTAATCTGTCATTAATTTCTGTCAAATAATCACTGTAACCATGAAATATATCGTAGTGCAAGGGGTCAACACTCGTGCGTCCCTCGTGTCACGCAGTTTCCACTATCTTCTTCGAAATGCATCGGTCTCGAGTCGGTGAAAGTTATCGAGCGTACAGATAGGGGCTCCCCGGTGATGTAATATTATTAATTCGTCGGTGGAGTATAGTTGTAATTATAGCCACGTGGATTTATCGCCAGGGACGGGCCGAGACTGGCGCGCGCGGGCATGCGAGATAGAATGTAATTTCGAAATGGAACACTAATTCTGGAATGGAATGTTACGTGTGGAATGAGAATGTCCCCTTCCGTCCACCCTCGTGGCGGCAATTATAAATGGATTCTTCAGGTGTTCTCGGCTCGGTTTTTTCGCCCTCGCGACTATTTATTATTTCCGCGAGACCGGTGGGAGTTGGTGTGCTCCTCCGATGGTTAATCGCGTGGAACTAATCACCGGAAACTGGTCCCCCTCTTCGAAAGAATACTCTTGTTTATGTGCTGTATTTGCTTCGTTTGCGGACAACCCTTCGGAGACACCGTTTTAATCGTCCTTAAGGACGAAGGACACGCGCGCATTGGAATCTAATAAATGCGATCTTCCGGGGATTGCACGTCGGTTCGAGTGCCGATGAGGGCCTTTCTCTTTGATGTGACGCTGAGCGATCGCCGGGGACTGCACGTTACACGCCGATTAACGTTCGCGATGCACGTGCGAATCGGTAAAGGGTCTCCAGAGCTGATTGAGAGGTCCCTGCGCCCGCAGCAGACAGACTAATCTGCGTTTATGAAACTTTTCCATCTATTTGTACCCTCTTCCAGTTGTTTGTAGGTATCTTTAATCCTCTCGGTGGAGACCAAAGAGAATTCGGCACTGGAACTACGAGAACCATCGAAACGACGAGTTCCGAATTTTTGAATTCACGATTATTGGGATTCTTTGGGCATGCATAAAATCTATTGTACAATCCATTAGAGGTCGGATCTCCTTTGCGCGTCTCGACGCAGCGTTTTGTTACCCATACTCCATTCGTCGTAGCTCTTTCCTGTGGCTCTGGACGCACAAGTTTGCGATTTGGTATGTCTTTTCCCTTGTTTTTCACTTGCGAAGAAAAGTGAAAGAGCATCGCCCAAACTCGAACACGTGCGTCGATCGATTTATATTTTAATATGTGTTCGGCGCACACGTTTGCATTTGTTTTTTCACCCATGCGTTTTGTCGACCTACTGCTTCAGAATACTATTATAATAGCAGAACTAGCAAACTGAGAAAAATGAGTTTTTAGGAGCTTGTGGTGAAACATAAGAGTATCCACTCAAAATATTGTTATTTGAAAAAAAAAACGTTTTTCCACAATTTATTTTGCAATTGGTTTAAACAAATGCCATGTTTACACAGCGGGCTACTTTTTAAAAAATTAAAAAAATGGGGATATAGCCCCAAGTGTCCCCTTTACGGACCTCTTTTTTAAAAAATGGACGTTTGAAAATTGACGAAATTGAAATTATTTGAAGTGAACGCTGCACCGCGATATAAGTACAGTATCGGACGGCGGAAAAGCACAGTGGCCTGGATCGTCACATTTTACTATAACTCTTGAAATCGGATGGAATTTCCACTAAAATTCATTAAAAACTGATTTTTAACTGATGGAGTATGACGAATGGAGTATAAATGGCGCTGGAATAACAAAACGCTGCGTCGAGACGCGCAAAGGGGATCCGACCTTAACGTAAATAATAATTTTAATTAAATTAAACAAATTAAATTTTCCAAATAATGGAAAAGGTTACGATTAGAGTATGCTTGTGTTTGTAACCGAACGACTTTATGTCACAACCCAATATCGGAACATTGACACTAGAATAACCAATTTTCCAAAACGTGCCGCGAATAAAAGTTACGCACCCCGACCTAGGGCAGAGCCTGAATTCCATTAAATTCCTGTCCGGTGGGCTGATGAAGCGTTCAGTTCCGCGGGAACTTATTAGCGAGCAGAACACGTTGCGGCAAGAACTTCCCCGGACGGCTTAATGAAGTGTCAAAACTGAATCCTTCAGGAATTATCCTAACGATCGAGTGTCTCCGCGTCGGACTGAACGCCTCGAGGGTAATTCGAATTCCGTAAGTGGTTTGCCGGCCGATTTTTTTATCGTCCCGGCCCGGAGGCACGTTCGCGTTCTCTGCCACCGCGTTCTCGGTCTTAACTCATCTTCCCTGTTCCCGGCATCGAAGCTGAGCTCTGGCTGTCACTCGAATGGCACCCAAGGGAGAGATCGTTGCCACCTCATTCAAGCCGGTGTGCTGCCCCGAGATCTTCCTATTTACATACGCCATCTTTTCAGCCCCCTCTCTGCATACCCCTCGCTCTCTATCGTTCCTTCAACTATCGAGATATTCCTCCTGAGCGACGTCATCGAGAGCCCATTATGTTTGCTGATTTGGTTCACTGATAAGGGAATGGAGACTTCGTCGGCGACAGAGGGGGTGGGAATGGCGACACAGGGGTTCATTGCACGGCCGATGTAACGAGCTCGATACGAACGCCTCTCCTATTCATAAATATTACGATCAGAGTGTTTCTTGAGTCCATTCGCAACCTCAAAGATTCGATGCTTAATTCTTGATGTCAGAATTGCTGTCAGAATTAAAACATCTTTGTGTAAAATAAAGATCTTGGACGCCCTCAAAGAATGAAATTCTCTTTACAGTTCTTCAAATATTGTATAAGGCGTATCGTGTAAAATGGTAAATATGCTGGGCATGTATTCCCCAAAAGCTGCAACGGAGTATTCAAATTTTATTGCCGATCGATTTCCGGAGACTCCCCTTCATTGTTTTTTTTTTTACGTATCGGAACGACTCCGAGGGTGTTCGTAAACGTTTACGGTAGTTTTTACGTAAGAATGCCGGGACCTTTGCCGAAAGTTTCTTCGTTCGCGGAATTCGGAATTCTTGAACTGGACGAGGAGGGCATTCTGGTAGTTCCGAAGTTACGGCTTCAAAGTTTCTGACAAATGGACGAACCTAGGGGAGGAATTTTTTTCCATTTAGTGACGCGTGTGTATGGGAGAATGTGAAACATTTTTAACCCCGCTTGAAAAAGGAAGTTCGCCAAATTTATCGGAAGCAGCTTAATTAGACTTAGTTCGTGTGAAGCTCGAATTAAATGTGACATCGATCTTAGCTAACGAAAATTCTTCTTTTCTTATTACCAAAGCGTAATTTTTTATTTCATCAGAATTAGGCTGAAAAGAGGTGCCGTGATTCCGATTTTCCTTCCGGCAATAAGCCCTCATGAAGAAGAAAAGAATGAAATTTAATGGAGTGTCGGCGCGAAAGCGATCATGATGGATGCTGCGCGCACACACCGGCAGACTTTATTAAAGTTCGACTGAGCAACAAAGATGAGCACATATCGCTTCGGCGTTGTAGTTTTAATATTTCGTCCGAAGTTGCACTGAATCAATTACATCGATGATAATTGCACCGAAGGGGAGCATGCAACTAATTGCAACAGCTTCGATGTAAAATTTAAACCTTCTAACTCTCAAACCGAGCAGTTTCCGTCGAGCCACAAATCTCGTGTGACCTAGAATATTTTATAAAATTTTATTAATTCATTAAACGCAAACTGGGTGATATGAAAATCGATTCGTAAGTTCACATGGTGACTTTTATTCATTTAACCCTTTGCACTCAGTTGTCCCTTCTGAGGCACCACTAAAAATTGCTGTACCATTATCCAAATATTGTTTACATTATTAAATTTATCGGTATCTAATCAATTACTAAATAATTAGGCATTGTATGAGGTATTATACCAATTTCATATCCATAAAATTTCAAAAATCATAGGGAATGGAAATATTCTAGATCGGAAGAAATGTTTAATTTTCCAGTTAAAGATTAGAACAAAAATGGGTGAATTATTATCCTCGTTTCTTTTCTTTAAGAGGCGAACGTCGTGCGCGTCCCAGAGTCGCCATTACAGCGCGCCGAATTCGAAATTCGCGTGGAGCGCGCCAGTTGAATTTACATTTAATTTTTCCGGGTTCAATTATTTCCGATGCCGGCGACCAAGCGGCGTTTGTAACGAGACATTGATTAGTCCCATTGTCCTTGATCGAGCGAGCGTTTGTCGCGTCCCGCGGCAAGCAAAATGGCGCCGCCGCGTGATCCGCGCGGGAGACACAGACAGGGGGTCCGCCCGCGAACAATGTTCTCCGCGTAAATCAAAAGGAACTTCGCGGGCCTTCGCCGCACAGAACACTGGTTAATGGCGTCGGGAAAGTTCCATTCGTTGGAATATCGAGTTTCACCTCGAATCAATCGACTTTGTTCGACTTGGCCGACACCAGACGAATCCGTCCCAGGAATAACTGACTCGCCGTGAAAGTTAACGACTTTCTTCAAGACCGAATTTCCCGATAACGAAGTTTCCGCCCTACCCCCCGAGCCACCCTCCAGTCCGCCCATACCAGCCGTCGAGCCACCGGAAGCGACTTTTCTGCACCCCACTCGAGAGCTACCTTTCCTTCTTAGCCCGCATCTCCGCCCTCAACTTTCCTTTCTTCTCAATCATATTTGCTTCCGCGGTGGGTTCTCGATAAATCGGCGGATCCTCGATAAGCAGGGGCTGGGGAACCAGGACAGGCATCACAGAAACCGTAAATCCACAGTGGCTCGCAAAACTAACACACCACCGCGTATATTAGGTCGTTCAGAAAATTCTGCGGGTTGTCCATAGAAAGCTCTGGCCTCGAAAATGCCTCAGAAATTAATCAAATCATCCAGCTGGGTTTTCCGCAAACTTGATGTAGAATGTACAGTAAAAGCTCCTTCGTTGTCCAAAGGCCGGGGGTTTGAGCGGACAACGACCGTGCCCGGACACTATTTTTGATTTATGACTGCGACTTTAGTGAAACGACTAGTTAAATGACAAAGAAAAGCATTCGCAGTCAACTATCTGGCTTTAAAAAAACTCCTTATTTCCTTTTCTATTGTTCTCCGTTCTGCGCGGTCTGGACAGTCCTGGGACACATCTGGCGACCAGATCCACGCAGGCCTAATCCTCTCGTTGACAGGTAGTGGAGTGGGTAGGCACTGGACAGCGATCGTGTCCACGATTCAGGACAACGAAGGAGCGATTACTGTATTTCGTTTCTACAGCAAAAATGTCCAAAATGATCACTGGCCTTCTATGTTTGCCAACCACTGTACCTCGCAACGCCCAGAAAAACTGCGAACTCGGCTCGGTTATGCGAAACTGGGACGGAGTTCTTGTTCCTCGTTCGAACTTTTCGGAGTCCTGCGAAGTCTGATTGTTTATCGAGCATCCAGAGCAATGAATTTACCATCCCAGCTTCCTTCCTCCTCCGTTAGAAGATATTCGACCATATTGAATTTCTGACGCAGCCTGTCGACCCACTGTTTTTAAGAACACCGAATATCGTACACTCGACAAGTTACTAGCAGAATTTCGCGGAGCTTGTGACTTTACCGGAACTTTTTTCGAGAAGGTACCGGCGCCGGAAGCATAGTGTACTCCTCGAAGCTTGTTTATCTACTCCTGGTTGCTTAGAGAATCGAAGTTTGCCGAGAGCTTGTCTATAAAAATGCGGACGCCTTCGGAAACTGCCAACACAAAAATGGACCCACAGTTGCTCGAAAACAAAATTTCAGTCTACATTTTCAACTTACTTTTTCCATATAGTACACCCCTTTTCGGTTGTACCACCAATTACAGATCACCCTGTATACGTGGAAGTAACGTCCATAAATAATCCGCTTACAATTAACGAGAACTTCGTGAAACCCGTTTCCCCGAGGTATCGCGTCTGATTCGATGAAATCATAATTTTTCGCCGGTAACTGGATTCGAATCTCCTGTCCGCAATTTTCTCGAGGAATACGGCTGATTGCCAGTCACGAGGCGTAGATAGTTTTATTTTTAAACCGGGGATTGCGCGTCGAATGCAATTAGTCGTGTTTCGTTCACGCGAGCCCCGTTTGTCAGCATCAAAGAGTAATTTTACTTAATATCTGGAAACACTGCATGGGATTAGCCTAGCAACAGCTTGGATACTTCAAGGATATAATCCCCGCGGAGAAAGGCCGGAAATTAGATAGGAAATGAGGTAGACTGCTGAAACCGAGAACACTCGTACTCCTCTTTACACTTCCGAAAGAGTCCTACAAGCGGAGTGCACTCCGAGCAAAATTGAAAAGAAACGGCGCTGAACGTTGATTATCATCGTCGCTCGCGAATGCCAAATTATGCTTTAATTTCGTCTCGTTACCGCCCCTCTAACCCCTTTCCCTCTGCCGACGACGTTTCTCCACTGAAAAGCCCGTCTGGCCAACTTATCGCTCGCTAATTAATTAAAATCTTCAAGATTACGGCTGTAATCCTTCGCGGAATGTCGAAATGTTCATTAAATCTACCCAACCATCGGGTGTTTTCTCTAAAGGCTCAAGTATTCGCCGCTTGAATGCCGGATCGTTGATCGATTCGGATTTTAACCCTCTCGACGTGTATACACGAAGTGCTTTTAAAAATGTGTTTTAAAAAATGTATAAATAAAGCAGTCCGTGAGCTTAAACATTATCGATGATGTAATGATAAAAATGATCCGCTGTCCGAGGGTTAAAATAGCGAAAATAGAATCACAGGTGTTTCAACGAAACAGCTGCACAGCGAAGAAAATTCAGAAATCAAATTTTCGAAGGACTTGCCGGAAGCTCGAAGCTACGTAACATTGAAATGCCACGTGGTAAATAGCGTCGGCGAAGTACCTACAGAATTGGCCTGTCATTTATGCTTCAACTTCAACGCGAGACTAGAAAGGCCACCCATGTTTTCTCAGAGGCTGCTATAGGTACAATCCATCTGCCGAAGTCGCTTCTGGAAACGTTTTCTTTAGAAATCCAGTTTCCTCGTGGGGATGAAGACAGTATAAAGCAAGAGCTAGTAGCGAAGCGTCTAAAACATCGTGAGGTATGAAGGCACGTGTTGAATAACACTCGGAAAGATTTTATCGTTCCACTGTATGTGAACTTTCTCCAAACAGCGGGACCGTCGTATCCAATAGGCGTTCCGAGAAAAATTGTTAACTGCTAGACAAACTTTTGTGAAAATTGGTTCTCCAATGGAAAGGTAGCTAGATCAATTTTCTATTTAAAATACGAATGTTTGTGGGGCTTTTTATAAAAGTGATTTATTATATGTTGCTCGGTTTACATTCGGAAAGGTACTGCTGTCTTCTGTCTAATAATATGCGTTGCCCTAAATAATACCTTGGTAACAGCCATAAACCACAAACTACTACATGTTGTAAACTCTAGTTGAAGGAAAGATGTGAGGTGTAGAAGAGAAGGTTTGACAGTGTACGGTTAACAAGAAAAATATATTCAAAGAAAACAAAAGATACAAAAAGGAAAAATTATAAAATGTAAATGACAAAATGTATAATATGATAGTATTCGATCACGCTCAGACAGAGAGTTGGAGGAATTGCTCAACGAAAATCCGACCCAGACGCAAAAAGAATTGGCAGAAAGATTGGTAGTCACCAGACAAGATTTTATTACATTTTACGTACGTAAAATGTAATAAAATGTAATAAAATCTTGAATTTGGAAAAAGGAAAAAGGAGAAAAAGAACTTATTTGCACACCTAATAAATAGAGAATTTAAAAGGTTCTGAATCGTCTTGCAGTTAGTAGTAAGACTATGCCGGTTCTTGTGAAAAATGACTGTGAGTTTTTGAACAACGAAACTGTCAAATCTGCAAGTGTAATGGTGCAGTTCTGTTAGAGTGGAGTACACTGTATTTATAGGTGTGGGACGATTTTGAATTCGCTAGGGGCAGCGCAGATTTGCACGAATATTGTATCGTGTCGTCAAGCTATTGAGATTCAGGAGACGGTAACGTAACTACTTAGCAAATTAGTATCTTTGATGTCGTCACAACACCTCGCGTGTTAAGTCCGCTCCATCCCACTCTATTCTTTCCATCCTACACGGCACAATTAGCTTTATGCACCCTGGCTCCCGCCTCGCTAATCCAAAAGCGCGACAGCGACACGAATCCTGGTGAAATCTCGCAGGAGGCCACATTAACCCTCAGACGATAGTGTCGAGGTCTATGTATTTTGTCCCAGGCCTTTAGGACTTCCAGCCAACTTCTCAACGGACGGTGGTTAATTAAAGATGAGAGCTGTTTGTCAGCCGATGTTTATTTCGAATTTAATTTTTCCCTTTGACCAACGGTCTATCAAAGCAATTCATTATCAATCGCGTTTTTCTTAAAGAGACCATCCGACTATTAATCCCACGAGAGAATTACGCAGAGTGTGCTGGAAGTGAAGATTTTCTACAATCCTGGTGAACTTGTCGTACAAAAGCTCGGCTAGAGAGGGTTTGAATTTTTCATAATCCTGTTTCCCGCGAGTAGGCCCGGGAAACTGGGAATTTGCGTGAGGTCTTGTTATCAGGCTAGAGCGGTTGTAGCTGGTGCTCTGTGATTACGAGCATGTCCGCCGGGCCTGTAGCATCTCAAAACCGACTATGGCAGGCGGCGGCTGTAGCCGCGTTTCGCGGAAAGTTTGTCGCTAGCGAGCGTTTTGCAGGTATGCTGACACGAGAAGGGTGGCTCGCCCGGAGCCTTTCGTAGAGCTCTGACACCCCGGCGGTATCGATCACGAGCCGGAGAAGTAGTCTACGGATAAGCCAGGTGGGTGCAAGGTGGAAGAAAAGGGTGTGTAGAGGGTAAGGTTCAGGGAAAAGGGAGGCGAAAGAAACGGAAGAGAGAACACGGTCTCTCGGTCTCAGAAGAGAAACGGGGAGGGAGCAAGCAAATAACACAACCTGGCAGAATAACAAATGAGGCTCGGGAATGAAAAGGAAAGAAAGTGGAAAATAGCGGGGGACAGCCACGGAGGCGACGGAGACGGTAGAACCTCTCTAGGAGAAGGAAAGCTGCGGAAACGAAGAGCGGACGGGTTGAAGAGCGTCGGGATGGATGACGGGAGCAGAAGGCGATTGATGGAAGACGATCCCGAAAACGCCGACCCCGGCCGAGGCCGACAAACCGAAGTTAATTCCGTTCCACGGGATTTTCGGGGGCTTCCGTGGGATGACAAATGGAAAGATGTTCCCCGGGAGTTTCCCGGAGACACGCTGGCTTTATAAATGCGCGTTCTAAGGTCAGCGACGGAGGGACAGCCTCCCTTTCAATCTACGATGTTCAACGACTGTAAGTGGTGAAGTAAAATAATGGCGGTTTTATGCAGGACACCGTCGAACCTCCGGAAGAGGGACTTAGAAGTGATTCTTTCAACGGAAAGATATTGGCGACACTTTTTCTTCCAGACGTGGCTCTTCGAGACACTTCTTGTATTATATTTATGCAACTTATGCATTTAAGCTTCCGCCTTCTTCTGCTGTTCTTTCATGTTTTCTAAACTAGCTAGCGGCCAGCGATTCACTTTCTGGGACGAAATGACCTCCAGCTAGTAGATTCATGGACGTCTTCCTTGCTCGTTGAATTCTTTCCAGCGAAATGTCTTCGCTGGAGAACTAATTACGTTCGTCGACTATGAGATGATTCGCGGTCGAATTTGCGAAATTCCTTGGACCGCGACGTTTTGTTAGCAAGTTCTCCCGGGGGTCTTCATGGGTTTCTAGTGGATTCTCCTCGGTCAGTCGGTCGTAAAGCCGTCCGTCGTCATTCTTCAAGCCGCGTGTGCAGCGCGCCGATATAAAAGTAATTTCCAGGGGGCGTGAATTTTACTGCCGATCGTAATTGCCTGTAGCCGGGGCTGTTTGAAGAGCTTAATGAAGTCGTTAATCTGCAATCATCTCTCGACTTACTGTCCACTTAATACCCATTTAACGGTTTACGAGTATTTAAGGATATCGACGTCTTCCCCGACGTTCAGACCGCCATACCCCCTTACGCTCGTAAACTCGACTCGAGAGATTTTCAACGCTGAATCCTCCCTTGCCGATCGTAGATTCGATATTCTATTTCTCCGGTAAAATGTACCTGTCGGTTTCAAGTTATCGGATCACCTCTGGAACCAGTCCTCACGTTTTAATCCGCGGATCGAGTATTTTTACGAGTATGTGTGTCTCTGTGGTGCTGCGTTGCGTTTAGTTCTATCCTCTTTCGATGCGTATCTGATGTACTTTAGCCACCTGAAGCCTGTTAACAGTGGGATAGTATGGGCTATGTGTGTGAGAGAGCCTCACGTATGTGTGTGAAGTTGGCTGTGGCTGAGCAGTTGACTGCGGATCTTTATGCAATATAAAGAAATGTTCACGTTGTTTGGAAGACAAAGGGCCAAATTTGGTCATGATTTAATTATCTTATTAGCCATTTTTATCATAAACGCATAAAATCCGCAGTCTAGTAATCAGTAACAAACTACTATGTATATGTATACCAGAAAATAATACAAACAGATTTTTTAATAACTGCACGCTGTCTGAAAGGAACACAATTATTTTTATTTTACTAACAATTCCAAAAGAAATTAGCTGATCTCGGTGAAAATTTGTTCAATTTTCTGAAATATTGGGTTGGCAAGAAAGTAATTTCGGTATTTTAAGGTGGAACAGAGCCCAATTTTTCCTTCAAGTAATGAACTTTAATGAATAAGATATTTTCCCTTTTGTTCAATGATCTTTTGCCAAAAAAAGAATAAATTTTTATTGATTAAGGTTCATCGCTTGAACAAAACAATTCGGGTTTTTAGTTCACCTCGAAATACCGAAATTACTTTCTTGCCAACCGAATAATTGCGAGCTCGCGTAAACATCTGCAATCTGGAGACGAGCGAAAAGGCTAGAGAACAAACTGAACGTAACTGTAAAATATTACTGGAAATCTCTCCTGTTTCCACGAGTTCCCACGACAGTAATTCGCAAGTCATTTTCTCCGGTTTCCTCTCGCACGGCTCACTCTTGACCGACTCTTTCGTCCAAACGCGTACTCTCACTTTTCTCACGCATCTATACATTTTCCCCGCGCGATTTAACGTTTTCTGATGCAATTGCACATCAAAATGCAATCGTACGACGCGTTGCTGGCGGAATAATACGTACAATCTGTCTGGAAAGTAAGCTAATACTTTTATCAAACCTTTCTCGACGATTTATGCAAGAAATGCATTAGAGTTTCGATCAAAACTGCATTACGATAATTTGAAATCTCGATCACAGTTTTCCGATTCACTACTTTCACCATGATGATTCGTTTTTCACGTTCTATAATTTTTTCGTGGCCTCTAGAATTCATAGACAAGCTCTAGAAAATTTGACTACAGCGGAACAATTATTTATTTCATGATGTATTCAAGTAAAAATCAACTGAAGCCTCAATTTTTAGGGTCCTGTAATTCTTATAAAATATCTTAGAAGTTTTATATTTTGTTCTCGATAGTTACAGTGTGTCTTAGGTCTTATTAGACGACGTTACGATGAAAAGTATAGCAGAATAAAAATGCCGAATGGCTTGGTCGCAGCGTGGAAGAACGAATGAGGAGAACGCGCGCGATCCCGTCCAAGATAAATAAAAGCGGAAGAATCGTTGGAAGAACAAGAAGCATTTGCACAAATTTTCATCAGTAAATTAGATGAAGCTGTACAGACGAGGCCGCTTCGGAAGGGAGAGTATTTTCATTGGAACGACGTTGCGCCGGATCCCGAAATCCTCTTTCTTCGGGGCAGCTTTCCGCGTGGATACCGCTGGAAAGAAGGGACAGAGAGAGCGAGAGAGAAAAAGAAGAAACGGTAACACGAAGCCAATGAGAATGAAGGGGCGAGGGTGTACCGGGCAAAATGTTTTTCTGGGTCAGAAACTGAATCAAGCGGGTTGCATCATTGAAAAGGCCTGATGCACGGCTCAAAGCATTTTGTAAGGGACAGGAGTTTCAAAGGCGCTTCGGAAACTTTCATCGGGGTATTCCTTCAAGAGTGTGGCACTTCGTAGATTAACGTGTCACCGTGATAGTGTTGATACTCTTTCAACTTGAAAAGTTCCTCTGAGGAGGAGATGGTGACGGTACCGTCCACTGGAAAATAAGAGATAAACGGGGGGAAAATGCTCGCCCAAAGAAGATCGGAACATCGTTATTATCATAAAAAGAAAGACCGCTGGGATTGAAAAATTACGCTGTTCCCGAATCCGTCGATCACTTTCCGGATTTTTTAATAGTATCGGCTTCTTAAAGGAGCTTTTCTTTCGTCAATCCTTTATCAATATTTGCAGTTTGAACACATCTCTATTGCAAGCGAGACACGATACGTGGCACAACTTCCAAAGAAGATAGTTAAATTACGCCCCTCAATGTTCCATTAGATAATTGCTGGAGCGGCCCCATTAAATTTGACGCGTATTCAGCAGCGTAATTGATGCATCGTTTAATTAAACACTTTCTATCGCTGCGTTGACCGTAACTTTTCCCATGGGACGAACGGAGAAGCATCGCTCGGTCAGCGAGCAGCCGATAAAATAAATCAGGAGCTCGGTCATAAGTCGTTCCTAATCAAGCCCCGGCCAACAATCTCTTCTTCGGCCGGAGTTACTCGTCTGTAAGTTTTCTATTCGTTCTTCGAGAGCTTCGCGTTCCAGCGGCCACCGGACGTCGGGCAGCGAAACCCACCCCAGCGGCTTGTCTGCGCGCTAATGGCGGATCGTAGTTCGTTTCGGCTCGCAACAATCTAATTATTAGATTCCTTATGGCGTACGGAGCCGAAGAGAGAGAGAGAGAGGGGGTCGGTGCAGCTTGGTAACCGGGAACGAACGCAATCTAAGCTCTCGCGGCTTGATCCGGTCGTAAGATTAAATTGAATCTGCAGGCAGCAGGTTCGGCGATCAACTAGGTCAGGCTTGCAGAGAGATACGGTATGCGTGTTGCCGGGAGTCAGAAACGCCGACGCTTTGCCATTCGGGGCCTCCAAGTTGCCACATAGTTCGCCATTAGTATTAAAAGCTGTTTCTGCACGAAGTTTCGGCCGGGGGCCCCCTTTGTCCGTGAATTGTTCGCGGTTCCGTCCTCTCTCCCCCCTCCCCACCTCTGGTAATTCGGTTGTTTTATCAAACGCGTGCGTGAGCTTTAAATTGCCCGTGTCGATCAATCCCCGACGTCAAAGGGACCAACTTTACAGCCTACTTTGTCGGGACGATAACCGATACACGTCCGGCCCGGCCCTGCGCCACTCATTTTACCTACACATAGTTGCTGCTAACTCCTGATATTCCGGAAATGCGAACTGGGATCGCGCCACTACGGATTTCGAGTCGGGTGATGGATCGTTGGAAGTTGGAATGTCCGATTTTTGGCAGTATCGTTAGGCAAGCATTGTCTTTTCCTAATGAAACCTGTTGATCAACGTAAGCGCCATTGCGATCAACATATTCTGCATTACAAGTTTCTCTATTCTATTATGAGAAAAATTGAATTGCTTGGTCTTCATACTCTTCGTTTACAAGATTGATAATTGTTGACTCCTTTTGTACCATCGACGAATTTTGAATTTTATTGCCAATATATTTACTTTTTCACTCTCATATAAAGATACATGACCAGACTGCGGATCTTTATGCAAAATAAAAAATGTTTGCAGGACACAGGAGCCAAATAAAAATTGTATTCTTCTTTTAATTATTCTATTAAACTGAAACTAATACGTTGATGTCCTTAAATATTTTTAACGTGTTCACTGCTTTAAATTGTACGTGTCCATTTTTGTCATAACTGCATAAAATCCGCAGTCTACACATGACAATCATATTGAAAGATTGAAGATGGGACTTGAAGATCAGCTTTCTACCTAAAAACGATGCATCATCGCAGATCATTTTTCGTGATTTCTTGCAAGTATTATATATGTATAAGAAAGAATTTTCACGGAACAGGCGGCAACATGGGCAAGAACAACGCTGCGGTCGGGTTCTTTGACGGTAGTAGGGATCGTCGCGATAAATTTGCATGAATCAGTTACTTCCGGCGTGCTGTTTCCTCTGCCGAGTGCCTCGAAAGCTACGAGTGTTTGCGCGCGTCGAATCTCAACGATATAGCTTCAGGTTTTGGTGTTGCTTATTTGCCATTTGCCATCAAGCCCGCGGGGAGGAAGCAGTATCGTTCGCATCCGCCGCGCCGGTGAAAGTCGAGAAACTTGTAGAAAATCGGGAAACTTCAACCCCCCGAAGTTTAGTCTCATAGTTTCGTAATATTCCTCCGGTCATCTTCTCGTTTCAAAGGAATAAAGTCATTCCGTGGCATCGGATGCGAGCGAATCTGCACTCGTAACCACGAGATCTCGAATCTTCGACGCATTCGTGGTTTTCATTTCCTTTCAAACAAAAAGTGATTTTTTTAAATCTACAGCATTGTATCAATTATTTTTTTATTGCATCTAAGACCTGCTGAATAAAGTTATTGTTGTTTCTGAAGGTAAAGATTGTTGTGAATTGTTCAGGTAATTTTTCCATTATTACCATTATACATATGCTAGAATATTCCAATACAGTGATTTTTTGAAATCTACAGCATTGTATCATTATTTTTTTAATGCATCTAAGACCTGCTGAATAAAGTTATTGTTGTTTCTGGATGTAAAAATTGTTGTGAATTGTTCAGGTAATTTTTCCATTATCACCATTGTATACCAGAAGATTCAAATTACAGATACACTCTCTCTAAATACACGAGGAGAGCATAATAAATATTATTTTTACGTATACGAATTATGTTTATTCACTGGACAGGTCACCGTACGTAGCCGGAAGCAAACCGAGAGACGTCGATTCGGTAGTTCCAATCCCTTTTAAAACATTTCGGACTGCCGAATATAATTTCGGCATATAAAATGTTTGCTCACGGGTCGTTGGTATTTTTTAAACAAACGTCGAACGTTTATCCCGCGGTATCGAATAATTTCCGTAGGAAAACGGAAACCGGGCGAGAACCGTCTCTCGCACTGTAACGAATGCATTAATAAAACTGTGTAATGGCGGTACACCGGAGCAGCATAATTTGACACGAATTATTTAAGGGGTTAATGGATGCGCAAGCTCCTCGTGCGCCGTAATTAAAATTCTCCGGTGAAAAATTCATGAAAAATGAGCGGAAATACTAAGTTCGATGGGGCTGGCTGAGATTTTAACTTTTCACGAACGTTCGCGGAGACGCTCGGCGACCCACGACGACCTAATCGATCTCGCCTGGTAATTGTATCAATAAAATGGGTGATTGATAAAGTACTCGCGGGAAGAGTCGGGTCTTGAAGCGAGAGGGAAACGAGCCACAAACTGCGAAAACTTCTTATCGCAACGATTAACGTGCTGATCTTAAAGATCACAGATTCTCTAGGAAACTTATAAAGTACTTGCTGAATTTATCTTTTAATAGCTGCATCTATTCACGATGAAAATGAACGTTTCATATTTCATATTTATCATTTCAATGCAAACTTCATTGACCAATCGTTGGACAGGTCACAGTCCAGTTCCAGATATATTTTCGTCCGGGCAGGAAAATCTGCCGGTTTTTCACGGAGATTATCCTGGATAGATAACGTCGTGAAAAATGGCGACCACGAGAGGCAAAGTTAGCGGTGTTTCTTCACGTGCGAGCGCGCCGCATGAATGGCAGCGCGGTACATATTATGGCGCAGCGTCACGCGTCCATCTTTGCCCCTATTCTCGTCGATTGTTCGACGAAACAAGGGGTTGCGTTACATCGGGAGCCATTCGACGCACGTTACACACGCGTCACGTAAACATTGACGTATGCTGGCCGGCCCTTGTAATTATGCTGTCTCAATGAGCATTGTTACGTCTCGATACGCAATCGGCGCAATCGGACCGGATTCGATGGAAACTCCTTCCGATGCCGTATATTTCGGAAGGTCGTTGATCTCACCTCCCCCAATGCTAATGGGCATCTCCATTATGTCAGTCTTTATTATTTGTATCATCCCTTCCTCCCCTCCGCGATCCCAAAACATTTGGGCTTTGTCTACAAAACATCCGACCGCTATTTTTACCCATTTTCGCTTCATGTTTTAATTAAGTGTTTTAAACATCCCACCAGGCGCGTTGTTTGTTCGTGACAGGTTATGAAAGTGACATATAATAAACACTTCTATTTTTGTAATTTATGTATGTGTATGCATAAATATTTATATTCTCAGATTTATCTGGTCACTGCTTTCGAAACAGAAATGACGTGCTATTATAGTTTCCGTTGTTTTTCTCATACAGGGTGTCCCAAAATTCCTTCAACAGCCGGAAATGGGAGGTTTCTGAGATCATTTGAAGCAACATTTTCCTTTGCAAAAATGTTATCCGCGGCTTTGTTTCGGAGTTATTAACGAAAAATACGGACCAATCAGAGCGCGACCTAGACACGAGTTGGCACAGTCGGCCAATAGACAGTTGGCGCGCCGGGCCGACAGTCCTCTGATTGGTCCGTATTTTTCGTTAATAACTCCTAAACAAAGCCGCGGATAACATTTTTGCAAAGGAAAATGTTGCTTCAAATGATCTCAGGAACCTCCCATTTCCGGCTGTTGAAGGAATTTTGGGACACCCTGTATATACGTAGAGCAATCAAGATACAATTTTAAAGCCTTTGTTTCATTAACGTGATTTAGTTGGGAATTCAACAGAACGTGCACTTACGTACACACGGATTTCCCAGCACTCGCAAAGAAGCATTGTACGCCTAATGCCGATGTTATTCGATAAATCAACGTTCCATACGCTGTTAATGTAAGTTAAACACTAATCGGCAACGATTGTGACAATACGGCGAAATCGTTTCGATAAACAGCTACTTAGCGAGAATGAAAGCTCGAGCAATGTGCCACGCGGGAAAATCGGTCGCCGGCAAACAGGCCGATCGTGTAACGATCGCGAAGTGTAATAATTGATCAACAATCACTTTAATAGTGAATCATTACGTTGCGTTTGCAGCGGTCGTTAAAAGAGCCATTAAACGAGACGCGTTAATCGATTTCTGTTCGGGTGTTCGGGCCGGAGCCGGCATCGAGCATAACTGCTGCTCCCGCTGTTGCACGCCGCGCTCGAATGAATTATTAATTTACAAAATATTAGTTTATAAGTTATTGGGGCCGTTACGACGACCGTTTGCCGGGAACTGGCAAACATTGACGTATGCCGGCTGACGCAGGCATGGCTGTAATTGCGCTGCTTCAACGAGCATTGTTACGTGTTAACGATCGTTGAACTGTAGTAAAAGACAATGCGGCTGATTACAACCGGAGCGAAACGGCATTTTCATGCGGCCCAGCATCGCTCTCCGCTCTTCCTTAAATACCAATCGCGAAAGAATCGATTTTGGAACGAGAACCGAATTGCTCGGCCAATACGCAATTAGCGCGCTTTAGTTCAATTCGTCCGCAATGAGCAAACAAAACCCGGCGAATTGGGGAACAAGACAGCAAAACGGAAAACAGTTTCAAACCTCAGCCGTTTCTCGTTATCCCAACTTTGTCTCTTGCCGACCAATTGATGGAATGGTGAAAGGTATGTAATTCAATTTGTAAATTGCTTCTTTCAATATGAGAAACTATGGTAAGATTCTTATCTTATGAAATCGATCAAACTTTTCTCGTTTTAATCGACTTAATTTACAGATATACAATTGACCATGCTCAAGACTACCCACAACTTTATGTATAACATTTTTTAAACATCTGTTTGAAGGTGCATCTTGTAGACACATTAGTCCTTCCATTTAATTTAATCATTGGGTATCGAGTTCTTAAATAAAGATTTCGATATTGTAGGTCAAAATCGACTCGTGCACCGCTGTCGAAAGGTTAACGAACGCAATAAAATTAGATCTGGTTTCATTATATCACAAAGCCACCTGTCACAGCACAGGTGGTCCAACTAGGTATGAAATAATTTCTCCTACTGAGTGACGAGAGTCTCTCACGTCTGTCGAAACGCCTGCTGGAAAAAGAGTGAAATAGCCGACTGGAGGATGTTGTTACTCCGTTGTTATCTGTTTCAACCTTATTACAAATATCTTATTCGCACCATTTCATTACCGCGCTAAAAGCGGCAGTCGTGTAATATGAATATGCAATTTTATGACCACTCGGGGAAACTCACGTGCGTACATAAGCGAGTTATGTATTTCGTCCCACAGGGAGAACTCTCCAGCTCATTCGGGAGGAAAGTTGAACCAGACGAGAAATGGAGAGAGAGACATACGTACACAGAATAAGAGTGAGAGAGAGAGGGGCAGAGAGTATGGTGTGTGCATGTGCATACATTCTGTGTACTTGCACTCAAAGGTAAAGGAAGACATCTAACGATGAACCGTGTTTCATTTCGAGGAGAATTTTCGAATTTGTTTCCTTCTGGCGGAAAATTGTCTATGCACTTCTTTGAACGTCCCAGTTACTTACCAGAGCACTGCGAAATTGTAGCATTCATTTATTGCCATTTTCGTATCGCAAATACTCTTCAGACCTAAATCATGCACGAGCTGAGGACTGTACAATAAAATTTTTATAACGCATGTCTCTGTCGTAAGAATTACAAAGAATTACTCAGCTTGGCCTTTCTTGTATCACGCATTGCAAATGTTTATCTGCACGTTGAACAATTTTTCATTATTGTTTTACTCTCACGACAGAACCTTTATGAATTTTTTATTTCTGTTACCGTTGCTTGATCGTTTTTAAGCAGGGACCATAACTGTTATAACCAAAAGGAAAAAAGTCATAGAATAACAAGTATTTCGTCGACTAAAATCGTATTGGTTACAAATAAGGATTACAAGTTACCGAAAATTTGTTCTCTTCTTGGTAAATATTATCAATGAGAGAAATTCATTTCGATCACGTATAAGTTATAACAGTTGGCGATGAGATAAATTTCGATAAATGAGTATCGCTCATAATATTATTATTAAATACTACAACTTTCAAATGGTAGACAATCAATTATTTCATAAATTGTTATTCGTAAAATTAATTGCTACAATCAAAATTTAATGTGACAAACAAATAACAGATTTTATGTTATTCTTATGGTCTGTTGAGATTCGTCTTTCTGTACGAAACCTTCTGAATGAATGTCACAGGCTTGCTCCATCCGAAAAAGAGTAGACAACTCAATACTTAAATAAGCAATCAAAATGAATTTTCTCATCAATAATTACAATGAACAAGTGAAAAGAAATTCGATCATCGATAACTGTTACGAGCAAACGAAATAAATTTCTCTCATCAATAACTGTTATCGATAACGGCTTTGAGCAATCGAAACAGTTTTTCATCATCGATAACAGTTATCGAGGAGGATCCAATTTTTTGAACACTAATAACTGTTCTTCGAATGTTTTTCTTTATATTTCGTGTAAATTATCTTAAATTTCAATAATAATCAACTTTTTATTAATGATTTTTCTCGTAGAAAATTTGTTTTTAAAATCTGTTTTTAAGAGTTCTGTCTCCACCAATTTCTCTCAAAAAAATTCTTGCGAATCACGTTTGCTTGGATAGGTTAATTAGACACGACCCTGTAAGTAGGACAGTCGGAATTACGGCTGAACCTGCCCATTGTTTGCCATTGTATCTCACCTATTTTAAGCTCGAGCAGCTATGGAACTGTCGGGATAGCAATCTTTAATGCTGCTTAATCGCCGCCTCTGTACACGTTGACAGCCGCAAAACCAGTCGAGTGGTCACAAGTGATTATGTACAATGTTCCCGAATCGCGCCCGTTCTCGAGACGTTCGAGTTGCTGAACCGTGAACCGATCGACGAAGGAGCACGCCGGACTCGTAATCCCTGCTTTCCAGGGCGTGCCCCGTTGCTTTCTCATCACGCTGTGCGTGACCAATTGCTTCCTTGTCGGTCCCCCGATCGTTTTCAACTTCCTTTTTTCCCCGTTTACGGTCGCCGCTCATCGAAACGACCTCGGAATTATCGCGTCATCGTTTTTCGTGACCGGGAATCAATTCGCTCACCTTTAATTGACGCGTTTAACGGGGTATTCTGTTTTTCATTTTTGCACGAATGTTTAGGAATTCTTTTCAGAAAAGCAATTGAACTATACGCATTGCGATTTTGCACACATATTTATTGGTATTTGAAGTACATTCCGGAATTTTTAAGAATAAAAGTAGTCAAAACGGCACGAGTTATATTTATATTCTTTTACCGATTTTTCCAATCGCTTGATTCGTTCTCTTGCGTCGCATCTACGAGCTGTGCGTTCTATTGATAGCGTCTAACGGTTCACACCTCGCGCCGGAAAGGCAAAAGAACCTGCAGATTGATACTTTTGTGAAAGACCTCTCGCCGTAAGAACGAAGTCGGACAAACAATGAGGAACATTCTTCAAAGGCGATAAAAGCAGTCACGAGATGAACACTGAATTTACATTTACGCCAGCGTTTTCTAGGCTCCCTTTGAATTTGATATCTTTCCAGCCGGTTTCACAAAGGCGAGATACACCGTTTCGGTCTTATTATGATATAAAGAATTCATGAAAGTGTTCTGACGGTATTAAAATTTGAAAGCCGTGGACCGTTTGTCCTTTTTTCCCCCGGTGGCAACTTCTCTGTAATACAGAAGATTGCGGTCACTACAAAATGGCGTAGAAGTTCGTTGCTCGTAGCGTCAAAGGTTAACTTTGAAAATGTAATAAATGTCACATTATTATATTCCTCTGCTTCCTGTTACTCGCCGGCGTCTTCTAGGGACAAAACAGAATGGTGCTAATTTAAAAATTCATTACGTTGCAAACTGTCTCAAAATTTAATACATTATTAAATTACTAGACCGATGTCCAAGATCACAGTAACGCATCTTCACTCGACGAAATGCTTCTCTAGTCACCGTAGGTACGGAGTAATCAGATTTCCTCGATATTATGTCGAACCATGCTAAAGTGAGTTTACTTTTTTCCATCTTACTAAACAATTAATAGGGCTTCCTACTCTGCGTCAGGCTGCGACACATTCCCGTTAAGTAATTAGTTTATCGATGCCAGTCTCCATCGGAAGCCAGGTTACTCGGTGTCCATTATAAACCTAACAATAATACAATTTCCGGCTGCGGAAGGAAGGAGCATCTTTCCACTGACAGCACGATGTTGAAAATTTTATACATAACCGGCTGGGAAATGGCAATGAACGCGTTAATCGTTCGCTTTATTATTTCCTCCGCAATTGTGGTCATCAGGGTTATTAAATAACTTATTGTTGCTTCCCGAGGCAGATCTCGTTGAATCATCACGATCTATCGCGATGGCCAGCAACAGGCGTGCGTCTACGACCCGGAGCCAAAGCCATCTGACGTGTTTCTCGGAGAGCAACCCTAACCGAGCGCAAACATTTAGGATAGCCGGCGGCATCGGTGCCTTGGGTCAACAGGCCGTTAATTATCCCTTTAAAACTTGGGTATCGAGCGCGTATCCCCGGCGGGACGCGCGATTTAGCTGTTGGTCGAACTTTCGCGGCTTGTTTTCCGATTCACGGCGGCCATGAAACGTCCCCGGATGAATCTTCGTGTAAGCGGAACCTACGGAGAGGATGGGAGGATCGATTCCCGGTATCGGATGGGTCGGGGAAGCGTGCAGGAGGAAGGCGTTCCGTAGAGGACGAAGGAGACGAAGGATACAAAAGACCGCCGGCCGGAGGGATGAAACGGACGATGGGCGGAACAGGAGGGGGGTAAGGGGTGGGAAGAAGGATGACGGTCCAGGGTGGCCGATGCAGTCTTAACGCCACTTTCCCGCCGAAACGTAATTTAAAAGTTGGCAAGTCCCGGAGCAGTGTGCAGGGCGACACCCTCTGCTGTTAATGAAACTCCCTCCGACTCACACTTTCAATTTTCCGGGGCGCGCTACGGCGCTGGCGCTCTCCTTCTCTCCTTTTCTTTCACGACCTCTCTCTCTCTCTCTCTCTCTCTCTCTCTCTCTCTCTCTCTCTCTCTCGACACGACCTCTTTCTCCCTTCCGGCTTGTCCTCTTTGTGCGAGTCCGCTCCGCACCGCTCGGCTCGGCTCCCTTCGTCTCGCCCCCGTTCGAGCCACTGAACTCACTCTTTTTTACCCTCTTAACGGCTGTTCGCCCTCTACACAAGTTCCCCGTCTTATAAGCTGCCGGGTTCATATTCTTTTAGTACTACGTACGTTGTTACTACCGTTTATTCCCTCGTCGCTTCCTCCCGCTTATCTTTCGACCGACCGGCAAACCTCTCCACGCGTTTTATCTGACATTTTCCGGCGTACGGCGGCCCCCCTCCCCCTGGATATATTGAAAACACACGTCCCCGCGCGCACACCCCTTTCGCAGTTGATTATCGTGGATTTCGTGCTGGGCCCTTTGAGACCGCCGAGTCTATTTTCTCTCGCTCGTTGGAAAATTTTGTTTCGCGTTTTTCGTCCACGTTCGGTCGAAGGTCGCGTTCATCTCGCGGACAGTTGTTAGCGTACTTCCACGTATTGCTCTTCCACAGAGGCTCCATGAAGCATTTGAATACTAAATTTCCGCAATCCATCGTTCATTTTATTCTATGATTTTGCATGACATTCTCGAGGATTCGAACATTTCCAGAAACGTCGGGAAATATTTTCAGCGACCTACCGTGAACGATGGTTTCGTTATCTAGAGCGAAGTTCTATTCTCTCTTTTCCGAACACGTCTCGTACGCTTTAATTTCGTAAAAGGTTCCCGTTGTTTTGTGTGAAAAATTCATGCTGAATGTGAAATTGAAAGACCGGTAGAAAAATTGTCTTCGCATAGTCGAAAGTCGGATTGTCACCTCCGACCCCTAATTGAATTTCTGTCAGGCTCGACTCGCCGCGTGGCGGAAGATTGCTCCCCGCACGGTTCTCGAAGGCGGCGCATTCAAAAATCCACGGTGGAGCTTTTTTCCGCGCGGGGAATCGCTCTCCCGAAAATGGAATCCCGATAGGAATTTCCTCGGGCTGGGGTGGGAAAAATCAAATGAAACTCCGCCACCCGTTCACCCAGTTTCTTCTGGCAGTTTGCGCGACCTGCGACGCGGTTTTCCGAAGCGGCCCGCGCCACGAACGAACGCCGTGCACACAGGGGGTTGAGGTGGGTGCGACATCGCGACGGGGTGCAAATAAGCGCAAAATGACTGTCGGCAGCTGGCCATATTGGCGTAAAGTTGGAAAACGCCGAGCGATACGCGGCAGCTCGACACCTATCCTTTCGGAATTCATATCCCGCGAAACTTCAACGGCTCCGGCGTCGTTCCACCCCCGCGGGGGTGCGGTGCTGAAGGAAAAAATAATTTCGAACGGCGTCGAACGACCGGGATTTTACGATCGCGTGCCGTGCTGCGTGCTGAGAACGCGCGTTGCGAAAAACGCCAGAAAAAAAGGAGAAAACGGTAACGCTGTTCGACGGTATCGATAAGGCGGGGAAAATTATACGGCTCTCGACGGCTTGATTAAGATAATCGGGGTTGATTCACTTGTTGATTCGAATTGCGAATGCAAAGAGGATGATTGCGGGGTATTATCGGCACGTTCGATCGGGCTTGCACTTATTTGCTTTTAATCGTCGTGATTATAAATAATAATAGCTCTCGGTGAATCAACTTTATTCGGCTGATTCATAAACCTCCCGGTTGTTTTTATGGAAATCCCGTGTGTTTACTAGCTTGTCGAGAAGAATTTAATTTCCTGTATTAATGGTGTTCACCGATAAATAACCACCCTCGACGGTTTCGTAATTTCATTGTTTCTTGCGTAACATTAAATTTAATATAGCCACGGACCCTCTTGAGAATCTGAAATTTCAGTAACTACACAAAGATATTCTGCGAGTGCATAACAAACTGGGTTGCATCACAGTTTTTGTAAGTATTTATTCGGTTTTTGTTTTGCATGCTTGACTATGTTGTATGGAATCCTCTCTGTGAAATAATTTTAAATCTCCGTGAGCGAGTTCGCTGTCTCTCTTTAATCAGGCTCCATGCATTTTACGCTTTGTTCTTTTTCACGCGTTGCGTGCGCCGTATTATCTTCAAAGGTTTCCGCGGCTGTTCATTTTGTATTCTTGCTGAATGAGTAATTATAATTTTGTTTCCAGCGGCCGGATCGGTGTAATGAAATTCGTAGCGCAGTGTTTCATTTTAACGTTCCATTTAAGTAATTCTGCGCTCGCCATATTGCAAATGGGTGCGACTGGAGCACAATGAGAATATTGTTATAACCGATCAGCGCATTTGACGAAAATAAAATCCGAGCGTCGACGGTAGGCCCGAAGGATGAAATTAATATCGGCGGGGTTCGATGAGATTTATTAAAATCATGGCTCGTCCATAAAAAATAGGTAAACGTTTCGAAACAAACCGGATTTAAAATGCGACTCGCGCCCAGCAAAACAACGCGATATTTGCGGAAACGTGTTTCGACGTTCGTTTTAAATATCGATCCGTTGGTCGACCATGTATTATTTTGGAGAAAAGGGTACCAGAAAACAACAAGTTTCGCGTGTATACATTGTACAATTTATATGCATTCCGATCGAGAGCTTAATACAGGCTTCGTAAGGGTTTTTTAATTTGTATTTCATCCAATATAAAGGGAGTAGTCAAAATTCTACGATGTACATTGAAGGATTCAATTAATCAACAGCGAACGGCAATTTATTTAAACATCGACGTTATTTTCCATTCGCGAATTTCACGGCAGTCCCAATTACATATTGCATACGTAAATATCGTCGCTGTAGCAAAATATTCTATATTGTTTGATGATTCTCCTTTATAGACGATGAAATTCGCATTACTGCGATGACACTCGCTTTGAAATAGTGGATCTGCCACCGTTTAAAACATTCGCAAACCGAATAAACGTAAATTTCCATTTGGCGCATCAAAAATATTTCTTTCGATATCTACGTTTTGTAAAATGCAGTGTGGCTACATCGCGAAACGGGAATAAAAATTAATAAAGGGAGACGGGTCTCCTGAATATTGCAGCGTGCGTCGCTGGACTATGAATGTTTGTGCAATTTTGAAGGAAATTGCTAGAGGGACATTTCTGAAAAGACGGAAATAATCAATTTTCTGTATTTCGAAAATTGGAAAGTGTTCAATTGTTGTCCATATTTCTAGTTGTATCTTCAAATAACAATAAAGTTCATTTATATAGACAATTCAATTAAATTAATTATATGAAACGACTGTTTCAATTCAATTTGGAAAACATAAAACAGCACATCGCTACGCAAGAATGATTGTTGTAGATACAATATTTATCGTTAAATGTGTGTTCAACAAATAATCAGGAAACCAGTTCGCATTCGGCAGCGTTTCTGGCTCGGTGCGTGTCCCGGCAAATAATTTCGTTCGTGAACGAAGGAAGGAAGGAAGGAAGGCTGAGAAGGGATTTCGCGATGCAGTTTAGAATGACGTACACCGTGCGTACAATTTGCAATAATAGTAAGAAGCCTGATTCTATCTTGTAGCTCGTGTAGGTTCTATGGTAATACAACGGCGGCGGGGGTGCATTGAAAACAGGGACGCCCTTAGTTCGGCGCCAAAGGAATCCGGGGTAACGCTTTACGAGCTGACGTTTATTGCGCCACTCTTTTCTCTCGATGCCGGGGAGATAAATATCGGCTCGAGTTCGCACCAGGCCCCGGTCGAAAGAAATTGCACGGGAGACGAGTGTGTCTCGCGAGGATACCGCTTTGCTCCGCTCCGATCCGCTTCACTCTCCGCGCCGAACCGAGTTTCCGGCGTGGGGCCGCGCCACGCCGCGACTTCGTTTACCCTTTTTATTCCTGGCATTAAAGCGAACGAGATTTCCTACGGGGAGATTATATACTGCCGAGCGAGAAATAATCAGATCTTGTTTGGCTTTCCCGGAACCGCCTGTGAACATTACCTCTTTAATCCTACGCCTTAGGGGGCTCTCCTGATCTGAACCGCCATTTTGGCCACGTTTAGAAATTTTGCAAATAAATGGCGACATTCTGAGATTTCCGGAGTTTGATTTTTTAGTAAACATATATTTGGATGGTATATGTATAAGTATAAACATTTCAATACTGCAAAAATAGAAAAATATGTAGAGTGGATAAAAAATGATCGTTACGATTTTTCAACGAAATGGCTTCGAAAGGTATTTTTTACAATATGCTAGGTCGATCGGAAATGATTTAGATAAAAATAAAATGATACGTCATTTCTCCGCCGAGAACATGTACCAAACACACTGCGAAAAATTTATTTTACGCCGACGTACACATCAGAAATGAATTTGCTCCGAATGAGTAATTAGCGCTGCTATTTCGCGCAGCGTGTTAAACGTTGCCGACACTGCCATTAACAGAATTCTCGAATTACACGGAGATAGTGATTCCGTTGCGGAATCGAGTGCAGTAAATGCAAATCCTCGAATCGTCCAATTTATCCGCAGCTTGCACGGTAATTGTTCTAAGAATGATCTAAACAATAGTAGCGTGCCCCTGCCGCATGTTAGATTGTGAACAGCACTTAGCGGTTATTATTCCTGGTAATCCGAGCGATTAAAATAAATTTAGTGGCGGCATTAATTACGCCGTATAAGCTTCGTGGTTATTTCCATTGAAGCGCGCTTACACGGGTCGCGTTGTATTAGGCGCGACTCATATGCACAAATTCGCCTATAAATTTCGCAAGAACTACCGCCAGTTTAGCTTTTGCACTGGGATCGCGTTAAGCCGCGTTCACAGCTGAGTGTCCTCAACGTTGCGGCGAATTAATGGCGAATTTATTGGAATTTCCTTCTTTTCACTCGTTGAACCCATTGCCGCGGAAACGGAGCTTCGAGAACCTTCCTTCCGCAGTTTTAAATACTTCGTATTCTACCACTTTACGGAATTTATTGAATAATTGATGTTACGGCAAGGCTATCAATTACGAGCGAGTTACGAAAATAGAACTTACATAAAATTAGATTTATTTTTATATCAAGAAGAATAGCCTTGCATTTCATGGATATGAAATGCACCGAGGTTTACCAATTAATGAAATCTCCGTTCTTATTCATATCCAGCGGCTATTATGGCTCGTCGAATAATGATCCGGACGGAGACTGTCGAAAAGTTGATCACTTCTGCGAACGATGGCTCGAAAAAAGGGATTTCCGAGGAAAGTGGGCGCATGGTCGACGTCCGCGATTGGTATTTCCATGGATCGCAGGCCCCGACCGGGTTCGAGGGGGGCCAATAAAGCTGTCGAAGGAAATATTCCTGGCCCCCGTGGAAAGAATCCAGAGGCTTCGATCGGCCACGACACGGCCGGATGCAATTCGTCTGAATCTGCATTGAATCGCTCCTCGGTCCGCATTGTTCAACTCGAACCGGTGTTACGGACAGACGAGAGAATTGATATTTTTCCGCCGTCCCGCATAGATAATACCTCTATTGAATCTGAGTCGTCGTGACCGACGGCTGAACGAACGAGGACGGGGCCTCGGGAATAAGAATAAGAGTAAGAAGAAGCCGAAGGAACAGGAAGAACTGGAAAGAAGAAAAATAAAAGAGCCGAAAGAATGAGCCGAAGGGGATGATGCAGAGATTCCGGGAGGGGCGCGGGTCGAGGAAGAAAAACCGGGAAAAGATAATAATAATTGGATCCTAGATGGAGTCGACGGCCTCTAACAGGCCGGCCATTATTTCACGAAATATTACTTTCAATCTCTAACGAAGTACAAACCGGTGCTTCGAACAATTTTCATTGTGCCCCGGGTCGCAACAAAAGGCTATCATTAAACGTGTCTGTGTGGCGGCGCGCGAGGAGGTGCTAGCCCCGCGAGAAAAGATTAGATGCGCCGCGCCGGGTAGGTTTAATTTCATTGTAATTAAAAGCAAACGAGGCCATGGGTTTCGCGTTATGAATTAATGACCACCGAGAGGCCCTGCGAAACCCATTACTACTTTCGTGGACAGTTCAATTGTTGATCGGCGCTCGGGGATTCTTTGCTCGCCGCCATTCCGTGATCGTTCCGTGTTGCAACTGCGTGTGCACTGGCCAAAGTATTTGTTGCAGCGACGACATGTATTTACTTGGTACGGAGAATATTTGCGGCGATATTGCTGATACCTGAAATGCGAAATCTTCTCGGATTATCGGGACGTTGTCGGTGGAAGATAATGTTAAAGTAATATTGAGTTTATTATGTTGCTTGAATAAATATTTTACACGAATAAATGCGCTAATATGGTTCAACAGACTACATAATTTAATACAGTGAAAGTTTAACTTAATCGATTATTATACTTTTTGGACATGACATTATTTATCTATGAAAGGAAAATTCATTTATCTTCTACGGGATTGTTGTTACAATGTTCATTCGATATTTAATTGAAGAATAAATTACATAAACTCAGATTTTTAACCGGCGGTGCTAGATTTAGCGTTACAAACCAGCCCGGAACGTATAAAAAACGACCACTTCCATTTCCATTTTGATAATAGCAGAAGTTCGTGCCACGCGGAGTACCGCTCGCGAAAAAACCCGCGAAAGTTTTCGGGTGTAAATGGCGCGTCCTTTGAGCACCGCGCGTTCAACCGTGAAATAAGACACTAAACAACGCCATCGTGGAAATATTGTCCGCTCCGCGAGTTTCACGGACGTTACTTACAGGCCAATAATTATTCACCGAGTTCCACGTAAGACAGGCCCGCCATTGTGAGCCACCCTCGCCGCTTTCAATACGATTGTCCCTCGCGCGTCGCTTATTGTTGAAAGTTTCCATTGTCATTATTATTTCGTCGCATTATGTCGCGAGATTTATGGGCTCGTGTAATTTCGCCCCGGCCTGCCCGGCCCGGCCCGAACAGGCCAGACCGGGCCATCTTGATCGCACATCCCGGCGTCCTTTTCGCGCACACTTCGGCGAACCGCGATCCCAGTTCGCCAATCCCGCGGCAAACTTTACTCACCGCCCGTTCCCGCGATTGCTTTTACTTCGGAATCGAACTTCCCGGCGATTTTACGCGAAACTTGTGGGTTATGGAAGAGCCTCCATGTATACCGAAACGTTCAATTAGGAGTCGAGCTCTGACGCAGGCTCAAGGTTCAATCTGGACAGATTTCATCGCAACTGTGTATTTGCGTCTGCCAAATGTAGCCCGTAAAAAGTAAAGTTTATTCGTGTGCGTTCAAATTTTGCAGGAGAGATTCTGTGGCAATTATACAGAAATACCATCCCGGATCGCGTTTTTAGTTCGGGTCGATAGTTGTGCTCGGCCGGGCACCGGAACATTGCTATGACCAGTGCAAGCAATCGTCGAAAATACGTGTGCACGCGTGAACAAGGTTCGAGGTCTTCCCTTTTTGCGAGGGAACGCCCGGGGCCATAATCGAAACAAGAGGAAAAGCGGAAATAGTTGAGGGAAATCTCTCGCAGCTACCGGGGCCCTCGTGAGTTTTTTCTCATCGACACGAGCGGACGCGAGAACGGAAACGGCAACAGACACAAAGTGGTACGCACGCTAATACTCGGCAACCTTCCACCCTATCTTTGAGGGCTGCGAACGTTCGCCACTCGGTTCTCGAAAGGGCGGAAAGGGGAACCGGGTGGAGTGCTTTCAAGCTACGAAAAAGCGAAGGTGCTCCGCGTTAATAACGAACACGCCGGAAGCTTCAACGGGGGAAGCTCCACGTTTTTCTGGTCAAACGGGAAAATGATAATTCCGCTCCCGGAAACGATCTCACCCTTCGATGCCTGACCGAGATTTCATCTGCTCGATCAACCAACCTTTCTCTTCGCTATTTCAACCCTCTACACTTCAATTTTTGTTCAACTTCGGACTAAAGCAAAATCGCAGTAAACGAATTTTTCAATTCGGAAGAGGTAATCTGATTGAAAAAATACATTTTTGGCTTCTAGTTCGTAATCGCTTGGATAAAATCCGGCGAGAATTTAATTTGTGCAAGCCGTAGAAAGTTGGGAAATATTATATTTTGAGGATGCATGTCGTGCAAAATTATTTCAGACATTTTAACAATTCCTGGTATAATTACTCGGCGGAAGTAACTGATACCACAAATCTGTTCTTCGTTGCGAACAAATACATAATACTTTCATTAAAATTTTCCACGTTCCAATGTAATATGGATAATTATTTAAATTAGCATGGCAGTGCAATAAGAGGAACGTGAACCAACTGAATTTGATCTTTAGCTTAACAGGGAAATTCATATTTTTGTGCTGCTCGAATTATTTCCGCTCCATTTAAACTAAAAAAATGGTTGCAAGAAGAACGTACCTCCATCGTTACGATTGGATTTAATCACCAGTATCTACACGACTGTTTCACATCTCCGTCTGAAGCTTTAGGAACACAGTCTCTATGCGTTCTACTGTGGATTAAACGGCAAGAGATCGATTTTTTGAAAGTGGCACACTGGGATTCTTCGTTTAAGTGATCCCCGATTGCAGCAGCTCAAAGCAGCCGCATGTTATTCCGACCGACGAGGTTCGATTGGCCAGCAGACGAGTTCGCAATTTTCGTGCAGCGCGACTAAGAGGAAGGAATCGTCGAACGTTGACCGCAATTTCGCGGTGCAAGTCCTCCGTCTGACAATTTGCATTGTCCAGACCACGTCTCCACCAAGATTTCCTTCCCCGCGCTCAGCTCTAATTCTCGAGGACCAGTCGGACATCCGATTTCCGATTTCCTAGCCGGTTCCTACGGGATCCGGAAGTCGGTGTTCGGGCGTCAAGTGGTCCATTCCTGATTCCATGGTACCACTCCATTCCCTGGATCTCCGTGGCTGATCTTTGAATCCAACTCTCTTGCTGATTCGATGGTTTTTAAGGGAGCGTTGGCACGAAAACCCTGTTTTTGGCACGACCCCGAAAGACGCTTCTTCTATCGAACTACAATCCGTAGAGCCACGTTGAAATTCCTGTTGTTCTCGATCTGATCTGCTGTTGCAAACCCTTAAATTCTTCTGCTGCATTTACTTTCCCAAGGAACATTCCCAAGGAACAATGTTTGAATAATTGACCAAGCATTGATGGCAAAAATGTGTAATTCAAAACAGCGAAAACATTAAAAGAATTTGAAAAACCTATTGAGAAGGAAAATAAATTGTTATCCGACTCCAGTTTGTTGTAATTCGGAAAGAATATTTTTATTTTGCATGAAGATCCGCTGTCTAATGATAAACATAAATTCTGTTCGATCTACCAGGTATTCAATGCCTCATTCAATTTACCGTGGGAAGAGTCTTTGTTACTGTGATTACGTTTCCGCGAGGACAAATGTTGAAGTACAACGTTGCTTTAGAATGACGGGTCGCGACGATTGTCTATAACTCGCGCGATGAATTTTCATTTCCGTTGCGCGTCGGCATAAATTCCAGGCTGTAAAACTTGAAGCCGGCCAATTAAGAAACGTTGCATTCGTTGCATCGCGGGCGATTGCCATTACGACGACGCACGCCGCGCCGCGGTTAGGTAGATCGTTTCGTCGCAGCAGGTGGTCGACGGTGTTTGACCTCGGCATTGTATCGCAACGGGAGCCGCTCGGATACAAAGAGATTTATAAGGTCAAGCGTCGGGACGCGACGTCGTCAGCGGCCGTTACGAGCGTCATTAATATTTCGTTTTCCTTTCTGTTACAGGTAAGCTTCCGGCGCGGAAGAGAACGAGAAACAGAGATAAAGATCGCTCGGAATTGGTGCAGCCGGACGCCCTGCAGGTGTTGAATCCTGTGTCGCTTTGTTGACGACGAGTTCTTTGTTCGCGTGTCTCTCCCTCCCCCTTTCCGTAATCTCTTCTCTCCTGTTCGTTATGAGCCCTCTACGATGTCTCGTTTTAACTGATTGGGGGATCCGCGCCCCCTCCTCTCCCCCGCGTAAATCGTCGAGAGATCGTTTGCTGTTCCATGCAAATCTTCGAGCCTGGATCACTGAGACAATTTGCTCTTCGCTCCCGACCCCCGACCATCGAAAGTACCTAATTAATCCTTTGCGCGAGGAATTATCGTGCTTACATTTCGCCGGGACCTTTGCTTGAGTTTGCGTAACGCATTCGAGTTCATAGTTAATAGTAATAACGTTTTATTTAGCTCCACCGCTACGACTTGGATTTGGTTTGCATAACCATATAGTTATTTACAAACTAATCTTAATCACACTTACGATTCCTTCACGCTGTCTTTATCTGTCTCCCTCTCCAATTCATACTGTATGCTTTCCTGCTAACTATTTCCTCTCAGTATTTATTAAAGACAATGCATGATACACAAGGTAGGTCGATATCGCAAGTTCTTTTAATCTTTCTACTGTTTAATTGAGCAGTAACACTACTGGCCGCTAAGTCCTTCGAACAGCCATAACTTCGTTAATTTTATGACTTCAACCATCGGGATTCGCGCATACATCTTCGAAGCCATGCTCTTTAAGAAAACGCAGACGAAAATAGATTTTTTTTCAAAGATTCGCCCTGGAGTGCTGTCTTCACAAGCAGGTTTTCCGTAACGATCTCCGCGAAGGAGCCTCTTGGGAAGAAATGGAGCTTGCGGGGCTGGTCGTAGGGGATGAAAAGGGACACGTAGGGAAAACAGTGGTCAAGGAAGCGACGGAAAATTTCCCGGCGACTGGAGCATAAACACGAATGAGAGAAACGGAGGGAGCACGGGAAAGGGACAAAGGGTGGCTCGAATGGGGGCGGGTGTTGGGATGGGGGCTCGGAAGGGGTTGGAGGAAGAGAAATGGTCGGTGCGACGACAAAAACGGCGATTAGGGGAGGTGCTGACAGAGCTCGGGTGGGTAATGCTGACCGCACACCGCAGCGTACACCTGCATTCCCCTCGACCAACCCCTGTCGTCCTTCGCCCTGCTTTTCAGCCGTTGGAATCGGCTGGAGATATCTCGTAATTCCGATAAAATAATGACCAACGACGTGGTTTGGGGGGGGGGGTTGGGTTAAATAAAACAATCGGCGGCCGGTTCTTCCGCGGACCCTTAATTGAGCGGCGGGTTCAATCGAACTTTCAGCGAATCACCGCACCGGGGGGGATAAATCAAACGCAACCGCACGAGCGCTATTGGATAATGTTTGGCGTACGGGATCGTCGCGTATATCAACGTTGTTCGCCGCCGTACCGGCATTACTTTGTACTTTGAATCCGTATCGCGCGGATGAATCGTCGGGATTTTTGCGAGGTTGTACGACGATATTCGGGGGGAGGGTGCGAGCCGGCACAAAGGGAAGGCGGATGAATTCGTCGCGAAAAGGACCGTTCTTTGACCCACCCTTTTCGAACCCGTTTGAGCCCGGAACTTTTATTCGGATATTTCGCGGGAGAGAAAAACGGGATTTTATTGGACCGTTTTATTATGCGGTTCCGCGCAGACGGTCTTTAATCCCGCGAATTTCTGCAGAGCTGCGGTCCCGCAACTGTTGATTTTTCAAAACAAGTTCACCGCCGCGAAGTACGCTAAATTTTGCAGCGGGGCCGCCGGATAGAATTCGATTGTTGGAAGATCGTAGAAAAATTCTCCGGTTCTCGTGGCAGTGGTCCCGCGCTTTTTTCAGACAATTCCGCAGGACGACGGGTAGCCGCGAATCGGCGGGAGACGGATCCGAATTTCAAACTGATTTCAAATAGACCACGCGGCCCCCGGAATATTCGACCAATGAAAAACGCTCGGCGGGAATACTCCGTGAAAATTGAATTCCTCGGTTGAGCACGCTTTTTACCGGGGGAAGGGAATTCACTTTTTACGCGCGGCTCGTTGCAAACGGCGCGGCGTGTACACCTACGGTGTGCGTCACAAATTACACGATTCCCGAGGCTGTTCCGCAGGGACAATGCGGGGATGAATTCCTCGCGACCGTTAGCTAGGCGCCCCGACGTATTTCGGCGCTTTTATTAGCAGGAACACCCGACTGAGCTGCACCGCCGTCACGGTGGCCCGGTTTATACACAGGATTTTCATATTGATTTTACTAATTAGCCGTCGACCTGCACCGTGTACTCGTGATCCCCGCGTAAGAACCCGCACCAACCCTTTTCCGCTTCTGCTGTACCTTCACAGGCTCCCCTTTGACGGTCCAAAAAGGTGCGATTGTTCGGAGTTGTTTGTCAGTGAGCGGGGATCAAGTGTCGTTCAAATATATTGTACAATATATACAAATTTTCAAATATACAAGGTGTTCACGTGAAAGAGAAAAAAGTAATATTGTTTTTTGCAAGCAACGTAATGGTGTGCGAAATTTTTTTGTTGCTCTATTTTTCGAGAAATGAAGGTGACCTGCAATTTTTTAAAATAGAATGCTATATATTTTTTATGCGAAACCGTGGAGGGGTAGGAACGCCGAACGGCGGCAACATATAAAGCTGTTCAGAATGATGACTTCGACAACATATTTCAAGACCACCAAAATCGGTGAGGTGTACCCTTTTTAGTCGAGGGATGACTTAGAATTACCACTAAAAATTGCTATACCATTATTCACAATATCGTTCACATTATTAAATATGTTAGTGCCTAATCAATTGCTACACATTTAAATTAAAATGTTTTAGCTGATAAAAATGACAAGGCTCTATTTATTTAGATTTCGTGCAATTTTTATTGCAATGTGCGCTCGGATAAAGAAATTTATCGAATCATTTTCCATGTAAGCACTGTCATAAATTCAATATTTATAAAATTAAAAATGTAAGACCGGTCATTTGACCGGCAATGGTAGGTTTAGTGTTAAGTATTGTATGAGGTAATATCAATTTCATATCCATAAAATGAATAGGGTAAAGTGCCCAAATATGGTATAGTTGCCTATTGTGGCACTACCTTATTATATCTTGTAAAGGAGAAGTCGCACTCTAGTGAGAAAATCCTCAAACAATAGTTTACCATGTTTACTCAACAGTCTGCAGGTGTCATATTAGGGACTTAAGGTGTACCATATTAAGACCCCCTTTCGCTGGAACCTGCAAATGACACACCACAAAAAAAATATGTTTCTCAAACTGTATTAATTTTTGAACAAACTTGACTCCAGAATCTTATAGGGAGAAAATGCATCTACAACTGGTAATTTTTTGGATGAAAAAGAGCATTCTAGAGTAATAAAAAAATGACATCAACAAAAAGTGGTTCATATTTGGGCACTTCACCCTATTCTATGTCAATGGAATTATTCTAGTTCGGAAGAAATGATTAATATTCAATTTAAACCACCTCCGACTGCAAAGGGTTAAGACAAATTCATTCGTACACGACACAATAACCAGCAAGGGCCTGTCAGGGAAGAAGTTCTAACAATTGCAAACGCGAAGAAAATAGTACAGCCTGGGCTCAAATGTATCTTCCCTAAGATCGTTTCCAATCGTTTTTCTTCGCCCGAACGCGGGCGTCGGGAATCGTGTACGTTTCGCAATTTACATTGCGCGCGACGAGTTGCGGAATTTGTACGGCCTCCGGTTCATCCGTCTTCTCCCCTTTCGTTCGCGGCGAGTGTTATACACACTGCAGGTTCAACAGGAAGGGCTTCGCGGCACGTAGAGTTGAACTCCAAACACGGGGAACGTTATGTCAACGTTCGACGGCGCCGCTAGAGATACGCGGCCGGGGACCGACTTAATTGTACGTATAAATATCGCGAGCGAACCGGAGAACCGAGAATATCGGGTATTGTCTCAGGAAGCACACTTATAATGGAAACGTCGAGTGTCTCCGCGAGGATCGTCCATTCGAGTGGGCTTTCGAACCTGCGGAACAATCGAGCCTGCCGCGCCGCAGAAAATGACGCGGGACGTTTATTTTTCCACCCCGGTTGTATTAATCTTTTGTTCATTCGCTCGCGGCCCCGAGAAGACACATTTCGATGCCTCTCCGTTCGAAGAATCTGCTGCGACTCCCGCGAAAAGATCTTTGGCTCTTTTTCAACTGTTTCAACACTTTTATAAAAATAACCTGATGTAGCTTCAATGGGTTATTGTAGTTCAGTTCATCTAATCCAATCGTTTCTACTAAAACCTTTGTGACTTCGATGTAAGTGATTATTGATGCTCGAAAAAAATCGAGTACATTCTTCGAACGTTCATTCACAAGCATACAAAATTTCAGATTATAATACCAAGTACGTTTCCGTCAAAAAAATTTGGGAAAACAGTCTTGCAATCACGAAACCAGCAAAACTCTGAGATTGCCCTCGCGATTGCGGGGAGCATCGTCGCGGGACCGGAAGTGGAGCAATAAAAGAGCCCGTTTTTGTCGAACAATGCACTCGTCTGTTTTACAGGCCATCAATTATTCGCGGCTAGCCTGCGGTACACGCGGACACGGGGGCCCAGCGGCCATTGTTCCGAAATAATTTCACGGGCTCGCGCGTTTGTTTAAAAGAATAATATCTATGCAAATGGCCGCAAACGGCCTCTGCCCGCAGTCCGCGGCTGCAACAACGCCATTAATTACATTTTCATTAGTTGACTCGGAGAGGGAGAGAAGTAACCAGGGCGCAGAAGTTACGCCGAAGTCTGCTACGCCGAGAGTGTTTGCGAAACACGCCCCGGCCGCGAGAAGAGATTCATTTTTCCGTTTGCGCGCCATCTGCTCGCAGAAACCTCTCCGCCGCGCCGCCGTTACCTCTTGCGAGTTTCGTAAGATTTTCATGTCTCGTTTGCGAACGTTGTAACTCGAGTTTAAATACTTCAGATCTTTCTGGATATTTCATTTTCTGCGTTTTCGCCGCCGCTCTTGCGCCACTTAATATCGTTGCTCGATCTTCGAGCCACCTGATATTAAAAATTGCAATTTTTATCAAGGAGTACAATTTCTTTGTGACTTTATTAGGCAAGCAACGAGAGTTCTGAGATCGTAACAGTAAATTAGCAGATTAATGAAATGATGAAAAAATACAATAAAGGAGACTACGTAGCCTTTAAGTAATATATTTCTCCAGCGAGAAAGGAGAGCCAGTAAAAAAAATGACGGAGGAGGCTGATTAATTTGCGCTTCTTTTTTTCTGGAACCGGCATTTTTCGGCCAATTATCGCCGTGAAAAGAAACGGCGGTGGGAAGCCGTGCGTAGGTTTTTGCGCCGTCGATTCCCGGTACAATAAATTGCCCTCGTTATTGAGGGTATCGCTCAAAGGAGCCTTCAGCCAGCAAGGAATCGTTGGTGGAGGGTTCAGGACGTTCGAAGGGACGTGGTTGGGCGAGGGTGAAAAAGGAAAATCGGAAGTGAGACGCAAGTCAGCAGAAACACGGTGCATTTTGTAACCTCGTCGGCGCGGCGGGGAGGCAAAAAGTGAACCTTACGAAACAAAGGGTTGAAGCGTCACATGTTTTTCCTCGTTAAGCTGGCTCCACTTAGGCAGATTGCTTAATTAACTCATCTAATTATACGGGAGCCTCCGTCCTTAAGTCCCGAACGCATTTCCGAGGGACGCGAGCCATCGCAGACCCGGGGACCCGTTGATTCTAATTTAGCCCTGTGATAAGTCGCCATTCGTTCGGCCGTTCCCCTTTCATTGCTCTAACCTGGCTTCTCTTTCTCCTGCAGCTCTCGCAGGCTGCAATCTTCGTGACGATTTAGCGCCGCAAGATGCAATTAATCGCGGAACTGCCCGCCTCGCTCCGTATTCGACGCGACCACCGCGAATGGGCTAATCCCATTCTCGACTAAGTGGAGATTCTCGGATTACAAAGATCACACCAAAGAATCAATTTCTTATCGCATCAATCAAAACCTACCATCTTTCAAAAGTTATGTTTCAAAATTTTTGCTGACGAATTCGCGAAAGTTGCGATTTAGTAAAACACATAACAACACACCTCAGTCTTCTTCCACCCTTAACTGGTACACTAAGATCTCTCATGACCCCCACTAAATTTCTATACACTAACTGTCGCTACTGTGCTGTGCAATAACCCTTGAATATTAACTTCTTTAGAATTTCTGAATTATTTGGTCTTCATTAAATGTAACTGAGAAAATTTTACAGGATTATAATTTTTTTAATTGAATTGCAAGTTATCAATTTTTAGCATTCGCACAGCTACATCAGACCGAATTCCATTAACGATTCTATTACATGTGCAAATATTTGTTTTATGAAATCCAGATGGAAATATATTTTACTTCGTTACGAGAATTTGATTTAATAAAACATTAAAATTGGTACGAAAATATTTTTTTCCGTTTTTTTTCAGGCACACATACTTATTGAAATATCTAGTAGAAGCACGCTAATACGACACAAGCAAACACGGAATAGCCGAATTTGGATCCTCTCGGCCCTTCAATCAAATTAAATCGACACTGGACCGTTCGATGGTTTTACAGGGAGAACATATTTTGTGTAGATTTCAACCTTCGCCTTTGACTAGATAGGTAGTTGCAGGGAAAATCCGGATTACCCGGTCTTCTTTCCTTTCCCTATTCAACCAGAAAAACTTCGGAGAAAATTCGCCACGTTGTACACATTTAGGCACAAATAAGGGAATTTTCTCTGATTTTTCATCCAAAGTCCTCGTTACGAAAAACTAGAAATACTAGAATAAAATAACCATCGTCATTTTTAATTTTAGCTAGCAGAACTTTGAATGACAATTATCCCAAGATTGGAGAAATGGGCCAACACCGGCTAATCCTTTTTCTTTTAATAGTCTCTCGGCGGAGCTAGAGGGCTGGAACTGAGCGCGGGATCTTTTTTCACTATCAAACGGTCCATCATCGGATTAATTTGGTTCAAGGACATTTTCCTCTCTTATCCTGATAAACCCTATCAAATTTTAAATTTCAAAAGAGCCGGGCTAATGGCGAGCGCTACGGAGGCGGCGGATAGCTATAGTTGGTTGCAGAAGTACCGGGTCGCTTTAAAGTCTAAGGTTCGGTAGGTGTCGAGAGTCTCGGAGGGTTTGCGAGGGTCCAGGAGCCTGCAGGAGCATTTCTGCCGTTCCTGGGATCTTGGAAGGACCATGGAGTCCCGGCGATTTCAAACGTTCGAGTAAATCTCAAAGGAGCAATTTCCTCTAGACTCCGCAGGGCCGTGCGACGTTCCCAGTGGCTCCCCGGCCGAGCCATGCGAAATTTCTTCCCCGTGCCATTTCCACGTGCCTTGTACAGCCTAGCGAGGGCCGACCTCTTAACGATTTCCATGAGCCCTGCGCAACAATTACCGCCACGATTCGAAATTCGCGGCGAATTATTCTCCGAGACCTGCTCGGGAGATTTTTGCTCTGGAATACATAATTATAAAGACTCCCTCCGTTGCGTTCTGAAATTCTGGACAGTCGAAACGACCCCTACCCGGGCTGGATAGACAGACGCAATTAAAACCGAGGGCGGTAATTGAATCGTAGAACCGAAACTTCCGTTAATGAGCCGCTATGGGTACGTAACGGTTGTTTTAACGAGTATTGCACGGAAATATAAGGCTTCCGGCGTGCGCGGCTTCATCGAGGCCACTCTAATTATCTTTACATCCCCTTCGACCAGCTTTTTGCTGTTACCTCTCATTTAAAAGCCCTCTGTTTTCCATCCCGCCCTCGCTCCACCGCGGACACGCTTTTTCGTTTTCGTCGTTTCATCCATGCTACGTCTCGCTCCTTTCGTCTTTCCTTTGCCTCGGACGTCTTTGTCTAACGCGTCTCCTTCTCGTTTACGAACCGTTGCGTAATTGCCCGCGCGGATATAGTGATCGATGAGCCTCTCCGTGACGAGGAATATGAGGGATTGTTCTTACCTTCCTCGAGATCCGCGGATCTCGCCGTGGGAATTGTCCGCGGTAATGAACAGCCGGATAGATATCGGTGACGGGCGAAGATTTAGGAGGCTTGATTAATTTTCCGTCTTTTTTCTCCGTCCAACTTGGCTTTCGGAGCACTGCTCGCACACACGCTCACTTGTTATAATCTCTTCAAAGAGAATCGTACAAACAGGGTGCATACACTTTTCAAAGCTTTAAACCTCTACCTTCCGCTTTGACGTCTCCGAGGATACAATTCATAATCGTTGTTATTTCGTTTCATTCAACTCATTTCTAATTCGTAGCCACGTTATTTTGTTCTATCAATTTCGCACATACAATCCTTTGATAGTGATTTGTTATGTTGTTACGCTCCTTTATTATGTTCGTTGTGTTGATAATCTTCTCTTTAACCATACGAAAATTCGGGAATAATGTCAGTGTTCGCCCACAGTGTTCCGCACAATCTAAAACAAGTCAAGCATTTCTACTCGAGTTCTACAAGGTTTCCGCAAGTATCCACTTGCAAAGACCTCAAGTGTTGTACAAATGTTCCGCAAGGGTCCTATGAGCTTTCTCCCTGTTCTTTAACATGCCTACCTCTGTCTGCCGTGAAGCCTTCCTTACACAATGGAGCAACAAGTATTAGTTAAGCAACGCTGCGAATACATTTTGTTGGAAATGTATTACATCTCTGTAGACTTGTTTGCTATTACATATTCATCATTCTCATACGTAGGTACTAACTATTATAGATAGTATATACATTTATTTATATCTTTATTTATACTCTATTGTTAAAAACCGGTGCTATTATGTATAACTCAGTCATCACTAATTCTATTTCAATGAATTCCAACGAGCTGTTGCAAATTAATTCCAACATATGATCTAATTGAATCGCTTTCTTTTTACCACGCTTGTATTAACTTGCCGCGTTGTTGTATGCGTCAAATCTTGTAATCGAATTTTAAACCTCTTCCCATAGTCCAATCTTGCTGAAATTTTGTATAAACATTTGCTTCCAATGACAATAAAATATATAATAAAAACTTTTTAAACACCACGATTACATTAAAATGCATTAAAAAGGGGAAACTAATTTTTATCCTGGTTCATCATAAAATACCGAATCCAGATCAATAATATTTTTCCCCAAAATTTTAAGCAATTAGTTCTAAACTTCTTCTGTTATAAAATTAGTGTCGGAATAGATAGAAAAATTTAATATAAATTTAAATAAAATAGTGACTATAAAAATAAAATTTAGCGCTCCACGCTTTTATTTTTATAGTCACCAATGTCATGATTTTATTTAAATTTATATTAAACTTTTATATCTATTCCGACACTAATTTTACAACAGAAGAAATTTTGTCCCAATTGCTTAAAATTTTGGGGAAAAATATTATTAATCATTTAACTGGATTCGGTATTTCATGGAGGACCAGGAAAAAAATAATTTTCTCCTATTCAGTGCATTTTAATATAAGCGTGGCTTTTAGAAAGCTTTTTTCCGACAACTTTCAGTTACAAGGTTGCTCCATTACCGTAATCTGACTGTGCAACAGTAGTTACACTCCGGTTAGATTGAGCATGTTTAGATTATTGAGCAGGCGATGTTTCAGGCATATCAGACGATCGCGAGTTTCCCTTCAACTTCTCTGACGCACCTGCACAAGCTGCCTATTCGCCGAAATTGTTTCGTACCTTATCAGAGGCACCCGAGGCAGCCTGTTCCCAATAGACTGTTAGATCACTGACAATTATTCGCGAATACAATAAGGTATTAACAATGTAATGCAATCGTACATCTGATGCGTTGTGTTACAAGGTGTTACGTAAATCTTACTTCTTGCTGCATTCAATTCTTCCTGAAAAGCTTCAACTGCATCATTATTGTACTTTTCATTGCGTCATCTTTATTATACATTCTATATTTCGTGCTTTCCTTCCTTTGTGTACAGTAGCTTTATAATAATACGTAAGCACGATGTGCAACCAGAAGATGTTTCTAAACCTAGTCTGAAATTAGAAGAAAGTGTCGAACAGATAAGCGCCGGGACATGCGAAGAAACAGTGTGTCAGCTAATTTTTAATTGGGATAGGTTTTCGAACGTTATTTTACCGGGCAGACGACGTCATCTTTATTATGTATAGATATAGATATATTTCGTGCTTCGCTTCCTTTGTGTACAGTAGTTTTATACAGGGTGTCCCAAAATTCTTTCAACAGCCGAAAATGGGAGGATCCTGACGTTATTCGAAGCAACATTTTCCTCTGCAAAAATGTTATCCGCGGCTTTGTTTAGGAGTTATTAACGAAAAACACGGACCAATTAAAGCGCGACTTGAATGCGAGTTGCCACAGCAGGCCCGGCGCGCCAACTGTCTATTGGCCGATTGTGCCAACTCGCGTCTAAGTTGCGCTCTGATTGGTCCGCGTTTTTCGTTAATAACTCCTAAACAAAACCACAGATAACATTTTTGCAAACGAAAATGTTGCTTCAAATGACGTCAGGAACCTCTCATTTCCGGCTGTTGAAGGAATTTTGAGACACCCTCTAGTAATACGTAAGGACGATGTGCAACCAGAGGATGTTTCTAAACCTAGTCTGAAACTAAAAGAAAGTGTCGAACAGATAAGCGCCGGGACATGCGAAGAAACAGTGTGTCAGCTAATTTTTAATTGGGATAGGTTTTCGAGCGTCATTTTACCGGACAGACGACGTAATTCCGTTCGACTGGACGTCGCGTCGAAAGGTTCCGAATTCGATCCGCACAGGCATTCGCTGCAATCACTCGGCGTCCCGGTGACGTTCTTTATTTTCCATTTTCCATTCCGTCTATCCAAAGCTGGCCGACGTCGGTCGTCGGCCGATTTAAATCCGTCGGAACGTTTGCACGCGCAGCCTGGTTCGAAGTTAACGTATTTACCGTGCGTCGCGAATTCGTCGGGAACGAATTCCCCGTTCGTGTTTAACCTCGATATATTTCAGCCCACCCTCCTTCCGGAAACGCACTTCTTTAGTTTCCACCGGATCGCCTAATAATAATAATTCTCCAAGTTTCCCACCGAGAAACCGTTTCGACCACTCGCACCCGTGCGTGCACGGACGGAACTTGTTCACTCTGCCGATTTTTCCGAACCCGTTGATCATAAATTATTTTCTACGGATTCTGGTAAAGACTTTTGCTTCCAAAAAATTGATGTAGCGTTTATTTTGTTGATATAGTAACACGACACATTCACCATTTCGTTCATAAAATGTCTCCGGTTTGTAATCTCGAAATGAAATTTTTTGGGGACTGCATTTTTCAAGTGGCACGTTTTATGCACGTCGTATTGCAAATGACAGCAGGTGAACGATGCGAACACGTTTATTTTGTGTAACAAAGCTTTTCATGCGCAGCTCTTCGTGCGTCCCATAGAAAAGTTAATGAGCGTGGACCCGTGTATACGTCACGAATGACATTTTTCTGTCAACCTGAAAATGGTTGACAGTAACGAGATATTTTGGAAAAACACTCCTCCGGCAATGTTTGTGCTTTAATGAGATATTATTCGCTGTGTTTCGTGGATATTATTCTGGCGATTAGATACGAAAAAATTGGAATTAATTAACAATCTTACGAATTAAACTAACGATTCTTTCTTAGGAAGTATAGTATAATATGTATTATAATTAGACTGCGGATCTTTGTGCAAAATAAAAAATTTTCGTGTCGATTCCAAGACGCAGAAGCTAAATAATAATATCTTCCTTGTTTTAATTATTGTATTATGCTGAAATTAATACGATAGTGTTTCTAAATTTTTTTAATATATCCACTGCTTTAAATTCTATGCACCAGTTTTTGTTATAAATACATAAAATCCGTAGTCTAATTATAATTATAGCCTCATCGGCCACAGAATGGAACTTGGTTTACGTTAATTAATTCCTAATTGCCCTACTTGTTCGAATCACTAAAAATCTGAATAAATACATGGATAAATATGTTCGTAAAGAAATAATGTAAAATTGTTGTGGATTCTGTAGTCATGTTCTGCGAATGGATGAAATGGCACGTCACTTTTTTGTATTTAACCATCACTTTGCAGAAGACTGTGCGCGTCTGGCCGGAGGGGGCCGTCGTAATGATAATTACTGATTTTTGTCTGGATTCGCGACACACGCGGGCGCAGCGCTGATTGCGTGAATTTACTGCAACAGGCATTTATAATTAATTAATTATCAGGGAAACGGCGCGGCGGCTCGCTAAACAGGGGATCAGCTTCGCGGGGTCATTACCAGTGTTTTATTCGCGACCGTGCGACGCGTCCGCGATTATTTCAAAATATTTCCGACACGTGTAAATCATCGACGCCCGGTTGTTTAACGAAACGGATAATTCCACCTGCCAGAACAATTAATTCCCCCGTTAAAACGAACGAGCCGCGTCTTCCGAATTACAATAACGCTCGCCACGCTCGAATCTGTTAATACATTCGCCTCTTTTTTCTCGTCGAAATATAACGCGGTAGTAACCGTCGAAATGACGATTACAACCATTTCGTTTCTGCGTAGAGGAGCCCGGGTCCGCAAATATTTCATTTTCGTTATAGTCTGTTTTTCTATATTTGCTCCGCGGATTAAACTACGCCAGGTGTTGATTGATCGAACGAGATCGTTCGACCCGATACGTTCCTCCCGTTTTCATCGGTACGCAAACATGACTTTTGTAAAAAGCTACGGAAGTGCACCTTGTTTGTTAGTCGGTGAAACGCTGCAGCGATGAGTTCAGCAATTTAATTTTCCGCAAACATTCACTCCGCTTTTCGTATCTATTAAAAAGGAGGGCGAAACAGACGGAGAAAGAAGCTGCGGATTATTCGAAATTATTGAAAATATCGGGGTGAAAAATCTCTCCTACTCGCTGCTCGCTGGATTTTTGTTCGACTTTTCCACCAACGCTTTCGCTGATTATCAATTTCCATATTATTCCCAACAATATTTGCTTTCGCGCTGTGACGTATCGCGTACACCATAAAATCGCGCGAATACACGATTATAATTCTGCCAAATTTTATCAACGTAATTTATGCAACCGGAGATAGAGTTAACGCGTTTCATGCTCCTTGAAATTCTATCAAAATACGGGAAATTGAATGCAGCTGCGAAGTTTACGTATCGCTTTGTGAATTTTACATTATGATAAATGCAGAGCGGTAAAATTACTGCGAGTCCTATAATACCGTGCTTATTAGAGCATTGCTAATGTTCGGTTAGCATTGTTCGTATATCCAATTATCTTAATTCTACAAAAATTGAAACGACAGATTCTGTCCCTCGGTGGCAAATTGACACAGTGGTACACGATCGAGAAAATAACGAGGTAAACAGTTATTTTTCGATGTTATTTTATTCAAATCGTTGAGTTAACATTCACGTGTTAGGTTTTCCGGTTATGTGTGTCGCATTAATAAAATAAAAGTCACGAAGTTTTGGGCAAAACCCACAAATTACAGAATAGTGTAACTGATAACTTATTTCGGAAAAACACGAGGGACGGATGAGGATTAAACAAACAGACATCTTTATTCTAGATAACGCAGACGTTCAATTAACAAGGGATACTGAACAATTATTGACAACAGAGTATTCTATATTAACACATTATCGACCGGCGATTATTCCATAATTTTTAAATGTCAATGTTCCATGGTTAAGGATTTTGCAATAATTCGTTCAAGAGCAATAGAGTTCACATTGTATAAGAGGATTTGCACTGCCACCATTTAATTCAAATAAATAACTGATTAATAGCCCGGTGTGGTACAATTTCGACTTTTAGATAACAATCCACCTCGTTGCCAGTCCAGGTTCGAATTTGATGGCACCGGCCGCGTCATAGTTTGTCAACTAATAATAAGTAAAATTGTTAAACTACCCGTTGACAAACCGCAAAATCGTCCCAAACGCAAGGTTTCGACATAGAAATCCCTCTCCGGCGATTCAGCTTGCACGATGCATTTGCAACCAAGAAACTTTCGACCGGGACATCCGGGGGAGGTACGGTTCGGCAAGTTTGAACGTCTGATCGACGTCGAATTCCTCGAGCGTGTCGTGGCCAGGAAAGTCGTTGACGTTCCGGTGATCCTGTCGAGACGTCCGACGGTCGGATAACGAGAATTCCGTAAGCTGCCATGGTAAGATCGTTCAGAAAAGCGACCATTCTCGATACGGCAGTCTTAAGCTCGGCTCAGACATTGCCGACAAGTAACGACGCGATGAACACATGCATATTTCTACTGCTGCTGTATCCTACATTTTTACGAGAATTTGACTGACAATAATGGAGGAAAGCATTGATATAGAATACTCAATGAGGTAGAATATGCATTCAACAATACTGTCAATAAAGGTCCTGGTGAAACACCAAATAGTTTATTATTTTGTGTCCATCAAAAAGGCCATGTGAGTGATGAAATTGTTTGCGGGCAGTTTTTTTACGATTAATTATATAAATAATTATATTCATAAGACTTACCTACAACATGTCTCATAACGGCTGGCGCCTAATTTTTCTGTACAACGCGTTTTAAGCGTCTCCCGCAAACAATGTGTTAAGAAATATTTAGATAAAAATGTACGTAATAATAACAGAAATTTAATAGAGTTTATCAAAATTATAATGTAAAATATTGTAATAATAATCGGAAAAAACCTGACTATGTAATGCTACGTATTTCTAGAAAGTTAATTAAAGGCCCTTATGTTATTGCTAGACTGCGGATCTTTATGCAAAATAATAATAAAAAATGTTCGCATTGATTGCAGGACACAGGAGCCAAATGAAAATTGCATTCTTCTTTTAATCATTCTATGAAGCTGAAAATAATACATTGATGTCCTTAAATATTTTTAACATGTCCACTGCTTTAAATTATACGTGGTCATTTATGTCATTAATGCATAAAATCCACAGTCTAGTTATTAGAAAGGAACTTGGAAACGATCGATATGTTGTAGGTGACATAGATAGTTTCCAACAAACGCAAAAGAAATACTCAAGGTGTTTAGGAATCAAAAAATATTCAGCCGTGGAAAATGTTAAACAAGCGTAGTACATAATATGATTACAATATAGTACTACATATTTCTGTTTTTCGAAGTACTTATAGAGAGTTCGAATTCAATCAATCAAAGTTCGAACCTGATTGCGAGCTACTTGATCCCATCCCTACTGCTAACACGTTTCTTAATTACTAGATTTGTGTTTGGGTTCCGTGCGAGATCATCGGGCAAACACATGCGCGATTTTATCTTTGAAAAATCATCGTCGTCAACGGAACTTGGAGTGACGTCATCAATGCCCGAGAAATACCGCAACGTCATTGTCTGAGTCTGCGGTTGCCGAATCGGAGCTTTATGACCGGGCCAGCTACGTGGCTGGTAATAATGGACGTCGGCTATTACCCAGAACAATCTGCGGCTCGCTTAACGGTCAACTAACGATCCCGGCACGATCGTAGAAATAATTAATATTGGCGTGCGACGGAATTTACGCCGGTATACACAGATGCGGATTTAATATCTGCCCGCCGAACGTGTTTCTTGACAGTTTATCTGCGCACGTCCGAGGAGCCGCCGTCTTTCCCGTCTTCGGAGTTAGGCAGACAAATACGATGCAGGAACTTTCGGGCAATAAAATGGTCCCTTTTTTAGTACTGGTTTACTCTGGAAACTTGTTTCCTTCTTCTTTCCTTGGACCATGAAATGGTCACTGTTTTCAGTACTATAGTTCTATTTTAGAGAACTACACTTATTTCCCTTTCCTTTCCTTGAACCTGCAGGTTTTTTGGATTACTCGAAGATTGTTCAAATTGGAGACTGGAGATTATACAGGGTGAACATTATAAAGCGTTACAGAAGAATATCTCCGAAAATATTGATTATACGCAAAAATGTTTCGGATGGAAGTTGTTCAGTACCGAGGGGGACATCATGCGGTGGAGTTTTTATTTTTACCGATGGACACTCTAAGGTGAGGTGAAGGACAACTTTCTTTTTTTAAATGGAATGTCCTATTTTTTATATCATAGATATTATCCAAAGAAGAAAGAAAATTGTTTTGATAGTATCTCGTTAACTATCAGACTTAGGACATATGGAGATCAATACATTTTTACTCAGAATTCGATAGTCAATCGATTTATGATACAGAAAGTAGGTCTTTCTATTTTAAAAAATCGAGGTGACCTTCTCCTCACCTTGGAGTGTCCATCGGGAAAAATAAAAATCCCACCACATGGTGTCCCCCTCGGTGCTGAACAACTTTCATCTGAAACATTTTTGCGTACAATCAATATTTTTGGAGATATTCGTCTGCAATGCTTTATAACGTTCACCCTGTACATATAAAGCTAACATTGGATTTAATGATTATCGGTATCTGACTCGGAACGATTCTTTTAAAGATTTCCAAATTTATGTACTTGTTTAATAAGACCAACTTGACAGTATCTCACATGCACTGAAACATACACATTCAAATTGTAGAAGTTTTATTGGATATTTCTTCTGGCGTCATCAAAAATAGGACACAACGTTTGGTATGGTTAAACGAGACATTCTGTCAAGCTGAATGATACATCCTGCAAATAAATTCTTCCACTTAGTTGATCGTGTGTCGCACGACTTAATTCAGTTAGTACTACTGTGCGATCTTCGTACCACATTTCACACATTCGAAGAAGTTAATAGAAATAATCGCGCATGACGGAATAACGGGTGCAATATATTCTAGAATTTGAGCCAGTCTTTCTCAATTCTGCCAACGAATCTGTTGACAAAAATCAAGCATGAAGATCCCGTTCGACAGACCTCTCGCTAACGAAATCAGCATTTTAATGAAATTCCCGCGAGCACTTAACGTTAAAACACGGTCGTGATAGGAGCCGGATTTTCTAAAATCGATAGGCCGGTCCCGATCGTCGTGCCAGGAAATCGGGAATCGAACTCGGAAGTGATCGAGAATTCCGACGATCTCGTTAGTGAATCGGCAAGTTTGGATTGGCCATTAGATACTCTATTGTTGTGCATTCGGGGGCTGCGTAGTCGGCCGGTATGGAAGTGCAGCGAAATGTCCTCCTGTTGATTCGTACACCGTGGCCAATGATTTCCACGCCATCGGCCTCGGCGACGATCTGCTCGACCGAAACACCGACTACTCGTTCCTCCCTTATTCCGATCTAATTGACCATGGGCGATACACGAAATTGCCGTGTGCCGTGCCCGTTCGATCCAGAAATTTGCTTCCCAGGACGACGGTTCCTTCGATCCTTCGGCCTCGTTCTGTGCACCGTCGCAGCAGGAAACGATCGGGAAACGGGCGACCTTTTTTGAACCCGCGGTAATTCCTTCGTTACCGATTCCCTTTCGGCTCGGCCTTTTATTCGATCGCCGACGGAATCGCGCAATTGAATGGAATATCTGCAGATTGTATGAATAGCTCGAGTTACGATCGTGATTGGAATCTCCGTATAAGCGCCGGCTGCGTCGAATTCGTATCACATTCTTCTCGAAATCGTATTGTATTCTACTTTTGTTATATTGCGTTTTATCGCCGTCGAATCCGATTTTATTGTCGCGATTCGATACCCCGCGATCTCTCACGGCCTGTGGTCGATATCGGACTTTTCGTACGTATCTTTTTAAATTTACGCGGAAAAGATGTGCCATTTATTTGCCGAGAGATCTGCGATACGTGGAAATGTTATTGCGATCTGTCGAAGCTGTATGTGCAACCATAATGATTAACAGACTGCCGATTTTTATGCAATATAAACACGTTGTGCATAATGATTAATTACCTGCTACCTGCTTACGGCTCATTCCATGCCAAATCGATCACTTTTTGCAGGCACCATCGTCGATTTTGTTCTAAATGAAATATGTTGTAGTCCATGTGAAATTAGGAGGGGTTTAAGTCATCATTTTGCCGGTTTCGAATTTTTTTAGAAATGGCAGGCCAGCAAAGTTTTCAATTTTTGCCCATTTCGGCGAAAACGGGCCTCGCTTACGAATTTTTATCTCAGGAACTGTTTGTCCGATTGAGCTACATTTTTTTTGTTTTATTCGGAAAGGATTAGGCTACTACAAAATAATTTTTTGAACCTTGACAATCACCTTTATAATGTCGAAAAATTTGAACAAATACTTCTTTTACGTTTTATTCGATGATGGGGCGCAGCGATTTAAATTTGGAAAAAAATATGGTTATATTTCTTGAAGTGAGCCCTTTAAATTGAGCCCTAGAAAAAGATGAGCCATAAAAATTGGCGTCACAATGAGCTGGTAAAGGACCTCGTGTACCGCCGTTTCAGGTAGAGCATGAATTTGTATCACATTCACAATGCTCTTCCTTTAAACAATACTATAAAAAAAGATTAATCTTTGAACCGTTAAATGATTAAATTTTATATTTCAACACAGGTTGCTGGTTTTCGAATATTTTTATATTTATTCGTAAAAGTCGCGCGAGGATCCGTGCGGACTTTTCGCGCTGCCTGTTTCAACTTGGAAATTCCGACATTTCGAGCAAAAAATTTGGCGGAGTCGCGGCGAGATTAATAACCGTGAAAGCCGTGTTTTTCACAAAGTGTCAGGCGATCCACTTATATTACTCGGTGAAATTTTTCAATATCGAGGTATTATACAGCCAACTTTCTGCGGTGCGAACTATTCCGGGAGTTCAGAACTATAATGAACAAAGTTAACTTAATTTCGTCGGAATTATTATCGGCCTCGGATCGGAGTCACTAAACTACGGTCCGGTTATTATCGGCTCGGTGATACCGTTGAAATTTGCCCATCGGGGACACGACGCGACGGTGACTTCTACGACGATAATTCCATCGGGACCGATTTCCTGGATTCGCCTCATCTGTGTTGGATCTATCGACCTAAACGGTCTACCTAAAGGTAGTCCATAGAGTCGGTCCAACATACACCATCTCTCAACGACGCCGCCAACAATCCTAACCAGGAAAAGAATTATTTTTCTTTGATAAACCCTTACATTCTGTCTAATGAGTGTTGAAACATTTTTTAGTGTTGGTACGTACATGCATAATGTATCCGAAAATTACTCGAACTCTAGAAGTACTTTTTCGCCTACTCCATTTTGTTAACACTAAACCTACCATAACCGGTCTAATGACCGCTCCCAGATTTTTTATTTCACAAATATTGCAATTATAAAGATCCTTTTGTGGTAAATGTTTAAATAAATACATTCAGTATTTAAAGTTCAAATAAATTTAATCTTGTTATTTTTATAAGGCAATATATACCGGCTATTTTTAACACTATACCTACCGTGCACTGAAAGCGATTAAAACGCACAGCTTATAAAAATGACAAGGTTCTATTTATTCAGATTTTGTGCAATTTTTATCCCAATATGTGATGGATAAACGAAATTTATCGTACCAATTTCCATGTGAACAACTTCATAATTTAAAAAATTGTAAAAGGAAAATATGAAACCGGTTATTTGACCGGCAGGGATAGGTTTAGTGTTAAAGCTCGGTATGTTTAGTGTTAAAATTACTCTTGTAACCACAGAATCAAGAAAGATAATTTCATTCTCTTTCCGAAATGTTGCCAGAAGCGTGAACGATGAGACTGTTTAGTTTTCGAGATCACAAAATGGCCGATCAAGTGTCAGAGTAGGACGGGACGCAAACATTAGCACGCCGAATCGTCGTATCCGCTCGAAGAGACAAGAAGAGGCGAGGAAGACAGAAGTTCACCCGTCCAGTCATTAATCGCGAAGATAGGGGATTGACGGTGGTTCATTGTATAACGTGGTGGAACAGAAACGGAGCGGAGAAGACGTTGAGAGACGTCGAGACACGCGGTAGCCAGGAATTAAAGGACCTCGTTGTTGGTGTGGCGCTGTCATTGATAGTTGTGATTAATGTGCGATACCTTCCCGTGATAACTTGATTATGCGGGTGGCTGGATTTACCTTGCCTCCGTCTTGCTTCTCCTTCTCGTTCTTCCTTTGCTTATCCATCATTCGCTTCGAATCTAGGCTATTTTCACCATTCTTCGGCGTTGTTTCCTCGAAATAGAAAATCATGCCAAGCTTCGTTGACAGATCGTCTCGACGCTTTTCGCGTGTGCGGGTAATGGATCTCATAAACGTCCGGGACTGATCAATAATTTATTTCCTTATACTTTCTTGATTGAATATCTTGTTGTCGATTGAATTCTTATACAGAGTGGAAATTAATTTTAATGTATCTATAAATTATGAAAGTTTTTAGTATCCCAATATGCTTCAGATTAAAATTAATTTCCACTGTATACGAACTTAATCAAGAACAAGATATTCAATCGAGAAAGTATTAGGAATCTAATTACTGATCAGTCCCGGACATTTGTATTTATAAATTATGAAGTCTTTAATATCCCAATATGCTTCAGATTAAAATTAATTTCCACTTTATACGAACTTAATCAAGAACAAGATATTCAATCGAGAAAGTATTAGGAATCTAATTACTGATCAGTCCCGGACATTTGTATTTATAAATTATGAAGTCTTTAATATCCCAATATGCTTCAGATTAAAATTAATTTCCACTTTATACGAACTTAATCAAGAACAAGATATTCAATCGAGAAAGTATTAGGAGTCTAATTATTATTGATCAGTCCCGGACATTTGTATCTACATATAAATTATGAAGTCTTTAATATCCCAATATGCTTCAGATGTAAATGGCAATTCTCAAAATATAAACGTGCCGGTTTCTTGGCAAGTGTGCAAGGATTGAAAAAATATTGGATTTCATAGGAGAAAAAGGAACGTCCACGCTATCGATACAGGTTTTTGAAGAATGTTTCAAAGAACTTTCTATGTATTGTCCCCCGTTCCTGGTAGTAACGGTCTAACAGCAGCGTTTCAACACTGTCTATGGAGAGACCGTCCAAGGGAAAAAGGAGATCGATCCCCGGGGCAATTAATTATTGCCATCTTTGTCCTGTTCTCGAAAGCACAGCCTGCTGCCGTAGGTAAAAGTACACGCGATGAATTACTCAGCAAGCTCTCACGCGGGGCACCTGCTGATTCCCGGACGAAATCCGTCATCAATCATATCAGAACGCCTCGTACGGCTTCCCATCGTTGCCTGTGTTGCCCTTTATTATCCCGTGTTTTGAGTGTTCATGAGATACGGTAATGAATCAATTTATAAACGGAATGGCCTCACCGAGAACGCCGCGCGTTCGGTTACGCGAACTTTTTCCATATTCCTTATTCGATCTCTCATTTGACGGGTCTATCTGGCACGCACGGTGTCAGAGTGGTAAATGATCGGTAGATTTTTAATTCGTTCCTCCAACCGTATTGCTTTATAACCGCACGGCTCTGACTTATCGCGTTCGGCTGATAAACTCCGACAGTCTTCTGCAAAATCTTAAACAAATTTTCGGAAATTGTAGAACAATCAGTTTTATTGCCAACTGTGTTTTTTAATGTCTTAATTAATCGTTCTTGATCGTTCGTTTCGAGTTTCGTGAGAGATTTGCGGATTATTGAAAATGAACCGGCAATTTCTTTCAACCTAAAAGCATTGTTTTGCACACGATATCAATAAAAATTGTTGTGGGGGCCGCTGGACCATGCTTATCCTGCTAGACCGAAACAAACGAAGACTAGAAATGAAAAAAAGTTTCAGTTTCCTAAATAATGAATAACTAATTTCTTTTTGTCGCTTCACTTATTATATTACTTTTTTCTTGTTTTGTGATTTTTGTATTTCCTTTTGTAGCACGTTTTTTGCGTTTATTTCGAACATTTCAAACGTTTAATTTCTTTGGCAATCTTTCGATTCGATTCCCCCCCCCCTTTTTTCAAAGATGATATTATTGCCTTTTCAGTTTCATTTAAATATTTTCCTTTTGCCATTCTGTTTTGTTACATAAAATCAAAAATATCACTCTTTAAATCAACCACTTCCCTTTATAATTTCTCTCAATATCTAGACGCTGTTTAATAAATAATAGTATATATGTTACGGTAAATGTGATTAATCCGGTGATTATGCATAATAACATATTCTGGCATGTAAATACGGAAACTTTCGAAGCATAGATGTTGAAAGTGAAGGTTTAGCAAAGTAAACAATCCCATTTTGACAACATTGAAGCGCGTTTAAACGAGTTTCACTCACTGTATTGATTGTAGATTTCCAACCACCACCACACACGAAATCTGTGAACAATGATAATTTATGAATGTAAAGCACGAATCGCAGCCTGTACTGGAGTTTCTAGCCCCGAAACGGGGAAATAATGGAGAGACCGAAAGTTCATAGGTCGCCGTTAATCATCGGAATCGTGACAATCCCCGGCCAAATACGAGAAGCTTAACATCAAACTAGGAAAATCGAAAGAGTCGAGAGAGATTTCATCCCGAAAGAGGCGCGTGTGGACAATTCGGATATCCGAAGTGAAATATCGAAACCCGAATGGGTCAACGGCAGCAGATATCTCGAAAACACGAGGTTATTCGTCAGTAGGTACCAGACGAATATTGAATGCTCAGCGAACGAGATCGAATATCTGTGATTTGAATCCCGTCTCCAATCAAATTCAAATTTGTGCGTGACAGAATGCGAAAGTGACACATCGAAAATTTCAAATTAAATAGAATCTGTTATATCTACGTCGACTTCCCAGCGACCTCTATGTCCCCGGTGTCAGTCGAATATTTTTCAACCGAGGATCGATTCTAATTTCTTCCCTTAGTATATTTCTTTGTATCATTTTCCCAAGCACGTTTTTTTATTATTATTATTATTATTATTACGAGCTGCCTATACGATTTTGTAAATAACAATAGCCTGTATTTATACGTTTTATTCTTTCGCGGACGGATAGAGTGCTTTTTTATTGTTATCGTTGTCAAGAGGACCGTTAGATATTCCGGAAATGATGGTGGCACGTTTACCCCATCGACGAAGCGATCCAGTCAGGTTCCGGGGGTGAATTCGTTAAGTCTCCGGAGAATATCCTGGAGCTTCTTCAGGAGGATCCTCGCGATCCTGTTTCAATAATCCGGTCACGACTCATCGCTCGCAGCCACAGGCGCCATTTAATTCTATTTCGCGGCGGATCCACCCCTCCCCCCCCGTGCCGAGGAGTTATCGAGCGAATATTTTTTTTCTTCACCTGGAGAAACGGGAGTCGACCGAGCCGCGTTCTTTATCGTCCGCGAGGAGTCCATTACACCTGAAGTCCTTCGACAAAGATTGCCGTTCCATTATCGATCCTCAGTGTCAACGAAATTAATCATCCCCCTCGAAGCCAGCCAGAACCGCCCCCAAGCTACAATATTTTCACAGTCGCGAGATTATTAGCAGAGGGTGAAAATGATTCTTGCCACTCACTCTCTCGGGGTAATCGTTTTGATAAAAGAGTTCTTCTTAGCACCTGCCGCGACGTTACACGGTTCCATAAAAGAAGCTTCTCGAGGCTGCCATTTTCTGATCTTTCATTAATTCATTTTTGAAATAAAATTCCCAACCGTTTTCTTCTCCGAGCATTTACTATTTCCGTACAGCATAAATTTTATTTACGTAAATAAGCAGCTTTTCTTGAACCAGAGGAAGATGATCGTGTCCGACAGAGTGTTAGGTTATATAAGAACGAATGTGTTTCGTCGAACGAGGAAAAGACTCTCCGGACGTATCTATATCCCGCGGAGAAGTTTGATAAACCAGCAAACATCCGGGCGCTTTTCCTATCCGGTTGAAACTTTACATCCATCCTGATGAAATCTAGTGGCAGTTCGGCGACATCGAAGTCGATTCGCCGGATAATCCCCTAAAATACTGCAAGACATTTCAGTTACGCGAGCCCGTGGATTTCGATATTGCAACTTTCAGCTACACCTCGGAACTGTCTGCTAGATATCGATATGACAGCTTTCGGCCGATTAGTGGATTTCTGGTAGCCTAGGCGGAACATATATTGTTAGCCGTGAAATTATTTTGAGGATCGAGGAAACGAGGAGGTCGGGGAAACGTCGAAATGCCCTCAATCCGGCGTATACTACCGCTCGACGTATTAACTGCAGAACCTATTTATATATTTATTTCCCTGCAAATCCTCGGAACTTTTTCGAAATTAACTCGAACTGAATTGCAAGATGGCGTCGTAGTTAATGTATTCGTTGCATTACGAACAACTGCAACTTTTATGAATCTATTATATAAATGTATGATTCAAATATTATTGGAAAATGGTGAATTCATTCTGGAATTGCAGCATCATTAAATTGGTCACTGCATAGAAAATCAATCAGTATTCTGCGTTCCCTTGTTTGTTTCTCTTGTGCGACATTCAATTCGTGCTCGCATAATTACGAAATGCAGTTTCAGTGATCTGTAATTGGATTAAAATGGAAGTTAACGAGATGTTCGTTTAATTCCAGTAATTCATTCCGCCATTGTACCATAAACTATCGCGTGTGCGAGAACCTCTGATGCGCCATTTTTCACGAAACAAAAGCTAGAGGACTCGCGCGTGCGTTCTCTTTACCTCGTTTAATTTCATTATTTGGACACCTGTTGTGTCTGAAGAAAATGCAAACTTTCATGGAGATTCGCACTGCTTTCTCCTGTTGTTTCACTCTAAATGAGCAATCGATACTTTCTATGAAGATTTTCGCTCGAAATACGCCTGTCTATTTAACCCTCGGACGACGGACCACTTCGCACTTTATTTTTTAAATGGGAACTTCGAATAAAGAACTTCGCATTCGATAACTGTGCTAATGCTTACCAGCACGGTCGCAATAATGCTCGCGGAACAGACGCGTCGGTGCCGTGTAATCGTGTAACGATCGCGGCAAAATTTTTCATAGGGCGAACTTTAATACGCGTCCCGTCAATAACACTTTTACGGCCGAAAGTCCAGGAATTTGCGGCCGACTTTTACGCCGTCGCGATGAAGAAAGTGTCCATGAACATTTTCGTGCGGGACGAGCAATTTTCCCCGGGAAGAATTCATTGGCCGTTCCTACGGGAGTCCACCTGCGGCCGCGCGGCCCGTTTATGCAGCCTCGCCTCTTAAATGCCTCCATAAACTATACATGGTTACTGCAATAAACTGAAAGAATCTGTCTGTACGCGGGCTCGCCCCACAGGGAAGCCACAGAAAAGAATGTCAATTAAGGCCGGGACTCTTAGGAGAGTGAAGCCTTATTCAACGCGGTAGCAACAAGCTTCTGTTTAACGAACTGCGAAAACGAAATCACTTTTTTTATTTCGCCGGAGCAACTTCGACTCGTTCGTTCATGTGTTTATCAATTGCAATCCTGTTGTTGTGTCTTGTCAGTGCTCAACTGCGATTAGCGAGCCGCTGGGAAACACGCCTGTTTTCCAAACGGACGGAAAACATTTCTCGTTTAGAGATCCGCAGTCCGTAATAATTGTTAACATGTAGACTCGTCAGTTGGAAACGTTTTGACAAAACAGTCCGTCATGCCCGCTTCCGTTTTAACGGTTATTGGTCGATGAGCAAATTTATTGTGCGGTCTCACGCGCTGCGTACACGCGTATCGCACATTTTTCATTCGGTTATATCCGCAATGGGGGATATTCGGATAATCCGGAACACTTTCGGGAACAAAGCCTCTTTGGGGAGGAATAGTCGACCCGTACAACTAAACGTCGCGGCTGCACTTGTGCATCGATGAAATAGTCAGCGGTTTATTCATATAATTGTCCTTTAGAAATTCGCATTTGAAACGCGCACTCCAGATGGAAATGGTCTCTGCAATAAAAATTCGTATATCCGATTTTCCGGGGTTAAAATTCCTGAATGGTATCGTATTAATTGATTAACGATTATTGAAAATCATTCACTCCACAAATCGTGAATAACATATAATTTAATTTCGAATAATAAATCGGAAGTTATAAACGAGAGTCGTATCGAACAGAACACATGCTCGCGAAACAAAACATCACGGTCTACGATGCAGGTGAAAATCATTTCAGATGATTTCTGCGATGCTTTTATTAATCTATTAAAAATTCGAATATGTTTCCGTTTTTGTCAGCCTGGGGTGCATTTGCACCCCGTACACAGAGAGAAGGTTAACAAGAAAGAAAAATGTAAATATTCTTATACATTATGTTTGGTTCTTCCTTTACTTTTTAGTTAAAACAAACATAAGTTCCACATATATAAATTAGTACAAAGTTTGACAGCTATATCTAATATAATTAGTAGACTGCGGATCTTTATGCAAAATAAAAATTGCCTGCATCCATTGCAAGAAATAGAAACCAAATTGAATGTTATTTCTTCCCTTAATGATTTTAATAAAGGAGAAGTCACATATTGACATCTTCGATTTTTTAAATATTTCACAACATTTTTGAATTTCGTCTACTCAATTTTTCAAATTAATCAAAAAGCTCTTCAGTCTAATAATTAGTAAACATAATTGTTTAAATAAAGTAGCAGTCAAGGAGCTGTCCTTGAAGTAGATTTCAAATGAAACACTTCAAATAGTAGGGAGTTGTTGGTAGGGATGGGATCAAGTTCAATATGTGCTCACGAATCCAAGTCAATTTCAATAACAAAGTTTCATTTCATGGGTTTCTATTACTACTTAAAAGCAATAATTTCAATGATTATATTTGGAAAGTATTAATTTCATACAAACTGATATCGAACCTCGGAATGAGTACTTACAGGTTTCGAAAAGATACTTCGATGTTGAAAGGAATCGAATCTTTCAGAAATCTTTCTTTATTAAATTCGTAACTATTTAAGAATAATATTTCCGATAGATTATGAAATTATAGTTATACATGTTAAATTAAATTAAGCTTTAGAGGACAACATAATTGATTTTAAAGGTAAAAAAATAATGATTAGAAAAATCAGAGAATTTCCGGTACGATATTCATAAAAGTATCGAATCTGTTCGACCAAGATTCGAATATACTGTTTAGCAAAGTACTTGTAAAAGGTTCGAAACTGTTTGGCATAGGTTCGAGTATACTTAGGAGTACTATTTCTGTTTTTCGAAGTACTTATAGAGAGTTCGAATTGAATCAATCAAAGTTCGAACCTCTGTTTGCGAGGTACTTGATCCCATCCCTAGTTGTTGGCAAAAAAAATTGGAAAATAATTCGGAGTGCAAAGGGTTAATGGCGGTACAGACAATTCGCATCTTTTTCGACTACGAAATTGAAAACTTGCATACGGATCCAGGACGATTAATGTTTGCGCAGTGTCGCGTTACATTTCACGGGGCGAGTGTTTACGAGCGCGGGAGGGGTTTAAACAAGATGAGCATTAATGCGGACAAACAGAGGGTAGTTCATAAAAGTGAATTCCTCGCGTCGCGTGTCCCGCAGTACTCGATTCCACAAAGAGCGAACGAGAGCGTTCGGCGCTCGAAATCGAGCCGAACGAACGCGACTGGAAAACACTGTGTCGCCGATGACAGAAAAAACAAACACGTCGCCGCGCCGGAAAGAAAAACAGGAATACCGTCGAAGCCCTCTGTGTGTCGGTAGTTAAAATTTCAGAATAAATTGTCACGCGACAGCCGCCGGGGTGGATTGAAAGCTTTCATCGGCCTCTTTTCCGAGCGCGGAACGCTGCTAAATAACGAGGTTGCTCCTATGCACAACAGATTCCCTTACACGTCCATTCTCGCGCGATTCCGGGGACAGGCAATCCCTTTCGTTCCCGATAATGAAATTGAAACTCGGCGGGCGGTTTCTTCCACGAAATGAAACTGGGTGACGCGCTGTAGACACCAGGGTGCACGGGGAGGAGACGGTTACAGAGAGTGGGGCGACGATTGAATTATTCAAACTTTCGCCGCAACCGAAGAAGAATCCGCGAAACTTGTTCCTGGATTCGATTGGCCCGCCTTGAACGCCTGGAGAGAAAGGTCAATGATACCGGTGGACGTCTTGAGAAACTTCCGGTGTCACTGCGAATATCCTGTCGGTTGTTATTTTCGTTTCTGTCGCCTCGTAGGTAGTAGCGTTAATAGAACTTTTGAGCTATAGAAAATCGCAGACGCGAAGTAGGATAAGGTTGCTCAAGTCGTAAATACCAGTGCTTAAGTCGTACCACTTGAATTTTGAACGAACTACGATGACAACAGCACATACAACGGCAACCAAATATACACCTGAGTCAATCAAGTTGCGTTACGTATTATTGTCTGCCATAAACCAGCCTCATTATAAATCCTGTCATCAAGTAAGTTTATTTCAATTTTCTTATAATTTTCTGCATATGTTTAGTAGTTAATCTTGCAAGTAAATTATTCATAAAATCATGTTCCTTATTAAATATAAATTCAGTAGAATTTACATAATCGTTTGGTCGAAACGAAATCGTATTAATTTTATTCAATGTTAGGTTATGTTTACTTTTTAAATTTAACTTGTGCCGTGTCTCAAGTCGTACCCATATATGGTCTTGTTTTATTTGAAATGCAAATCATGGGTGCACGATGTATGCGCTGGAGTTGACAAAAGTACAAAAAAATTTGTATGTGATGTTTGTACTAACTGAATACCTATGTGTCATGTAAACAGATTAATAAAAAATACGTTTTGATTATTATTGTTGCTTAATTGAATTCTTAAGTACGACTTAGGCTATAGGTGGTACGACTTAGGAAACCGGTTCCTTTAGTCGTACCGACGTAAGTTTTTAAAGATTTAGTTTATTTTACGTGAAAGCATATAGATTTTCTAATTTCGTTATAACAAATAACAACAATATTAACACAACTTTTGAATAACACATTTAATTTCTATTTATTTGATAAATCCTAAGTTTCATACGGTTTTTTCCTTAAGGGGTACGACATGAGCAACCTTACCCTATACATACATAGAAGTAACCCTAGTACCATTTATGGTTGGCCAATGGTGGGACAAAGTCGACGCGACGATTGCGGACATTTCGCAGACAGTGTAAACCACCGGTAGTTGGCTAAATACGTATAAATCGGTAGCTATGGTAACTCGGAGTGGCCGCGTAGGGGATGAAAAAAAGCACACAATGTGCTCGAATAACACGGATGTTCAGCGTAGCTCCGAGCATTTATATCAATCACGACATTTCGATCGTGTTCGGGACTGGTTTTCAGCTATAAAGCAAGGTAAACATGGCGCGATACTCGTCGAGCGATTATGTGACTGCGTCACGGATTATTTACTCTGCCGTACTGATAGAAAAATCGTGTCGGCCGATAAAGCGCGGATTTGTGATCGCGGCCGACTTTATAGAAAGCGTAACGTCATAATAACAGAACCGGACCCGCGTTTTCGCCGCCGTTTAGCCGTGTAACCGTCGGCGAGGCATTTTTTGTTTTGGTGGTTTTTTTTGGCGAAACCTCGCGGCCAATCGGATCGCGCGCAACCGACACGGATAATATTATTTCGTCGATCGGTCAGGTAAAAACGATTTCGGCGTCAATGACGATACGATTGATGATCGAAAACAAACGACGGCCGTATGCTCGACCGGACTAACAGGCGGCAGCGAATGGGAACTGATTTTCGAGCGCCACACCCCCGCCACGCGAAAAGCACCATTCGCGATATTATGATGCAATCTACCCGGTGCCGTCGCCAATGATTTTCGGACCCTCGAACGCATTCGCCGTTTCTGTGCCCGACACCAAACTAATTTTTGGTATTCGTAGAAAAATGAATGATTAGTGTCTGACTCGTGATGAAGATTCTGATAAAAATGTGTGTTAATCATTTACTTTAAACCGAAATAAAATTCTATTTTGGTTTTGTTAATATACAGCTGTTGGAGAACATATAGGCATACAATTTGTATCAATTTTCTCCTTTTTTAGAAAATTACGATCTACAAAAAAGTTCTAATCACTGAAACCGTATAATAAATCGTAGGGCAAGGGGTTAAAGTAGGTAATATGATTTGGACTACTGTCGTCCCTCGGCGAGTGATATTTCAAAGTAGAATTTAACAACCTTTAAGTAACTTTCGAACTCGAAGTAAGAAATAAGAGAGTGCATGGAAGGAAAGGTTTGACGGAGAAGTAGTAGCTTTGATGGACTCGGAAATATTAAGAAAGTGTTTGTGAATGATTAAACAGCGGTGAGAAGATTCGACGGGTATTTAGGAGGCTTCGTGTTAAAGATTCAAGCGCAGCGGGAAGTACTTACGGTGATTATTCAGAATAACTGTCCCGTTAATGGAAACACCGGCGATCTTTAATTTCCCAGAGCAGAAATAGCGATTCCACGGGAGTAAAACACGGACTGCGACTACCGCGCGTTACTTTTCGCGATCTTCTTTTTCAGTGGAACGAAAAACATCGCACAACGAAGGAGCCGAGAGGAATGAGTGGCTGCCGGCGAAGGGTATCCTTGATCTGCGGCTTTTAACTTTCCGGAAATCACTTTCCTCCATTATTTCCTAACGCTTTTTCCACCCAGACGCTCCGACCAAGTTCCAAGCCAGACTTTCCACATTATTTACCATCTCTCTGAACTATTTACCAAACGGGCATGTCTCTGAGTACAGTTTCTAAATTCTGTATATCATCTACTCGTCACTACCTCACTCCACGTTCTCGTATCTTTTAAATATTAGTATCTAAAATTTAATCCTTTTCCTCTCCACTTCATTAGTTTGCAGAAAATACTAATACAAATGCGACTGCTTACCTGGATCCTCCCCTTCCCTAGATCTCCACCACCCATGTGGTGGAAAATGAAATCTTCGAAAGGGAAAATTTCGATATGGTGATTGGTTTCCCTGGTAGCATTTATGGTTGGCATTTTGTTGGGCCTTCAAGGCTTGAAGGGGCTCGGCCCTCGGGCCTCGGGACGTGTTAGTTCGAGCCTCGAGCTGGCCGAAATTATTCGAAAGTTATTCAAAGTCTTCGAATAATAAATAAAAATAATAGATGAAAATTTTATTCGAATCTTCGAATAAATCCGCTTTATTTTATTATCGAATAAAGAAGTTATCTATTATACGTCGAATAAATTCTCGGCGGATGAAAAATGATTTAAATAACGGGTCGAATAAAAGATACTTTTTTATTCGAACCTTCGAATAACGAATAAAAATTTTGTATCTTTTATTTTTTATTTAAATAAAAATTTTCCCCAACTCTGCTTCAAGCATGTCAATATTTCTGCGATGGCACTGCAGTTTTAAGTTAATGAGATTTTTTTTTGCACGGCCTAATGACGGAAGCGTGTCGCTAGTTTTACACTGGAACAGCGATTCGCGAATTCTTTAATCTTCGTATAGTTTTTTACTCCGGCGAAACGCATTTGCTTGAACCTTTCTCATTTTTATCTGTGTCTCATTTGCGACCGAAGCGAGTCACGCGTGACGAATCGCGCCGGTACACTAATTGCAAATGTCATTTGCAGTGCCTGGCATTTCAATGATAGAGAAGCACGAAGAACCATCTGTTTCTTTCTAATTTCTGTTTCGACACGATCCTGTCGGCCGTTTTCCGCCATTAGACCGTTATTAGAGGCTCATGAAATTTTAATACACCGCGGGATACGATCTTAGCTATGTCGATTCCGAGACGGATAGTGAATTTTCAAATTGAGCCGTGTCTGCGATGTCGTCGCACGGTATAGACCGAGTCTTTGCACGCTCATTAATATTCCTTATTGCGATTTTATGCAGCGAATACTCCGTGTCCCTCTCGTTTGGTCACTGATTAAAGACGCGGCGGCGTGTAATTGTTTTTGATCGGTGCATATTGAATTTGAAACGACACTGTTCGATGTCCTCTCGCTTAGCATAAGAACTATACGTACATGCATTCACTATCGGTTAGTAATCGAATTTTTTAAACTACACGCCTGAAGGAAAGTGTACGGATGAGAGAAACTGCTTATTGAAAAAAGCAGTCCACGAAGTTTTGAATTTTTATTAACCATCGGCTAAAAGTTTGGAATCACTTGCTGATTCTTGCAGTTCTTTTTATAAACATCCTGTTTCTTTGAATTAGTCACCTAACGTTATCACCTTAAGTATCTTCGTTGTTTTCAAGAAACATTTTTGTTTTTATGTAATTTTTTTAGATATCAAGGTCACTTTCATTTTCTTAAATGGAACCACCCTTTTTTAAACATCTACAATGATAGTCCCTTTCATTCAACTTTGTCCTCAAGACAATTAATGTGTCTTTGAAGACAACAAAGATATTCTTTTCTGTATACGTATGAAAAAAATACTTAAAAAAAGGTAATACGATTTTTGGCTTCTTTGAAGTACAATGCAATCCTTAATAAAAAGAATCAATTTGTACGTGTTAATCCAGAAAAATCTACATTTGCTCGATCAGCCGAGTAACGGGTTATTCGGGGTAGTGTTCGATGCAGTTGTGTGCGCGACGGGTGGCAAACAATTCCACGTAGTAAACCGAAGCACACACTCGTGTTTTTGAGAACAAGCAGCTGGAATTGTCAAAAACAGAAAACCGGTCCTCAGAACAGTGGACAAATCAGCGTGAAAAGTGCCGAGGGCTAAGTTCGCAGCAGGATGCACGCCGGTCGAAATCCATTTGGTTCTCGTCGATAGGGAAGCTGGCTACACCTGTTGGTATCGATCGTGGTTATCGGGAGTTCGGAGTTTAAAGCTCGGTGGAAATAATCGGGCATTATTCGCCGTTCAGGGCGAACCAAAGGCAACCCTTTCCACCCTCGGCGCGAAGGTACAATCGTCTAACCGGGGGAAACGTACGAAGCACACTGGACACAGAGCTTCAAATTAATACGCACTCGGGGCGTGTGTTTTTTGCTGGAAATCGCTTTAACTTTAAAAGCTGCGGGGGCGACTAACGTTCGATGCACTCCGGCGTGCTTTTACCGCGCGAAATGCACCGGCAACGAGTCGATACAGGCAGCTTTTCCCCTTGCACAAATGACTGCACACGGACTAAATACCAACGAAAACGTCCATGACAAGAGGGGGATGCCGTTCACCGCGATCCAACGTAACTTCCACATGCGCGCCGCTCTTAAAAACCGTTCCTTCGATTTTTCGGTTTCCGTACCGCCTTCGAGCTCGTGCACCCCCGATGGGAATATGTGCCTCTTGGCAAACTTTGTATGGCCAGCAAACCCCGCAACCAACCCGCCGGGACCGATGTCTCACGATGACTCGCAAAGAAATCGACTATTCGTGCGCTGCAATGCTTACGCGATTCCGAACCGTGCCAGAACGATTCCGTCGGTCGATCTCGTCTTAAAGTTGCTTTTGCTCGCGATTATCCCGATTTATACCATATGAGCCTCGAAACTGATGTATTTTATGCTCGCATTGCCTTACTTATTCCTCGATGCGTACGAAAGTTAAACCATTTCGATGAAATCAATAACTGACACTGTTCCATATAGGGCAAATTTTTGGCCGGAAAATAGTTTTCTCTACTGCAGCAAAGATTAAGGAACATTTGTATATTTATTAAAAAATAATCCTTCACGTTTGATCCATTCTAATTCTCGTACAGAAAGATGTTCTTTTTGTTGTCCCTCAGAAATTGAATACGATAGGTTTCTCAAATATTTAGACTGACCGGAGGAACAATAAAACATGAATATATTTTTTAATAAATTTTACCGACAACAGGCAGGAAACTGTAATTTTAAAACTAATTCTTCTTGTCCAAGGTATCGTACAACGAAATACCGTATACGTTCGCAGAAATTAGCAGTGTTTTTGTTGAATTTTCAGATTTCAAGGAAATGTAAAAATATAACTTTTTGTTGCGGAAACGATCCTTCCTGGCGTATGTTCGCCGACCAATCGAGAGTCAGCCGCGAGTTTCATTCGTTTTTCCAGCCAGTCTTTTTTTCGTCGGCCATTACAGTTCTATTTTATAGCATATTGCCGGCTGCCGACGGAATTGTCGTCGCGACGTCGAATCGAAAGTATTCTCGGAAGGCGACGTTAAACGATCGACGCCTGCGTCGACATGGAAAAATGACGAACGCGCATTTCCGGGCCACTTGCACGGGAAATGCGATGAAGAGTCTAGCTCCGCGAGACGAGAGCTTCGATTCCCGCGACTGGAAGTTTCAAGTTTCATAAATGGGAGAACAGCGGAAATGGCATTTCTATTGACTTCGGGGCATTCTTCAATTGGTAGACTCCCGATCGCAAAACTTAATTACACGTAATCTGACTTTTATTGCGAGTATCGCGGTAGACCATCCGACATCCGACTAACTCCTTTATTTCCTTCAAGTCTCCTTCCGAAACTGTGTTATTTCTTTCAAATAATCCATAAACAACTGTATAAATTTTTGTGGACGTTCACAATACATACAGGGTCGTGTTATGAGATTTTATTAAATCCAGCCGTCCGAACACGATTGCAAATGTTGCAATCTATACCGATGGTAGGGTAACAGAAAACTCCGAATCAGTAGGTGCCGCAATATACAGTCCACAACTAAATATCATCCCTTAGCCGAGCACTGGATATTGACAATTTATATTGTAATGCTACAAACTTTCTCATCTTCACCGATTCGCAAAGTACAATCAAATCACTACAGAAGCCAACTTTCAAACATAGCATCAGTAACCAAATCATTGAAATTAAAACTAAATACTCTACGTCAGAGTAGGGCAATAATCAACTAATATTTAAAAATGACTAAGTCTTTTTGAATGTTAGTCATAGCAAAATAGTCATCGGTCAAAACTTTTTGATTAGTTAGTGATAACTAATAATATTAATGTATGTTAATCGCACAATAGTGACTGATGACTAAAGAGTGATGACTGATCATCAACTACTAATTCACTAATAAGCAATAGCTAACGATTACTTAGAGCTGTGACCAACTATTTGCCATTTAGTTATAACTAACTAATTACGTTTTAACTAATGACTACTTTGCTATGATTAACATTCAAGAAGACTATTAGTCATTTTTAAATATTAGTTGGTTATTGCCCTACTCTGCTCTACGTTTATATTACGAATTTACGAATTTTATTCAGTTTATCTGGATACCACAGCACATCTAGAAATTACGGGTAACAAGAAAGTAGACTTTCTCTAGTAGAAGTTCTTCGCAAGTAGAATTTCACTTTTGAAACTTTCGTTTATCCTTCATCTCAACAGAGAAATTCAGGTGTTCTTCTTTCGTGACTCGCCCTGTATATGTACACTTAATAGGAAATTATGGAAGAAAATTGAATTTACGTGTCGAACAGATCCGTTTCATTCGTCCTCCCTGGCTCGGAAAAAACCAGGCTGCTCGATGAAACATTTACCTTTTACTTCGACGTTTACGGTAACAACTTTGAATTTTTAAGGGGCTCTCCAGCGACCCTTGCCGGTGCAAATATACGTTTTTTAGTAGTCGTAATCCGGCGAATTCAACAAAATTCGTTTCATAGCCGTGAATTTACGTGTTCTTGATCAAGACGAGCGCGACCACAATTTTATGGAAATTCGCGTCGGGAATGACGACCTGCGGTGCCGTACTCCCTCCGAAATTACACTCGTGTGTACAGGATGTTTCCGACATAGAATATTTAAAAAAATGTGAGATCTAGTCTACGTGTGTAATTTCGAGTCGAAAAATTCATGCATTTTTCAGTGCGTCACATTTTGATCTACGAGTTTCTCTTGAATATTAAAAATTAAAATAAAAGCATAATTATTGGAGCTGCTTAATTTTCTGGGAGACCTTATTATTATCTTGTCTGAAAACATCGTGAAATATATTCTATTTTTTGTGTTTCTAAATTAACATTTCTTTTAACGCTTTACGTAGGTTTTGCTTCGCGTTAAACAACTTCAACGACATTACAAGCATATTTGAACTTTCACGGCGTTTCCTGCCGATGTTCTGCGATTCATTTAATGGAAAATAGATGTGATTTCAATATTAAAACACTGTGATCTTTGAAAACCTTTGAAAAATCCATTCTTGATCAGTTTGTTTAATCTTCGTGAAAGGTCGTTTTGCTTCTCGAGGCTCGCTCTTTTGCGTAAACATAGTTTTTCTCTTTTACAATGCCAGTAAACGGCGAATAAATTGCGAGTTCGCTCACGTGTCGTCTCGGCGTAAAAGCACGATGCGTGGACCTCCGCGAAACCAGGCCAACGGGCTACAATTAATTATTCGCGTAGTGTTTAAATGGCAGACAGTTGCGAGTGCCTGCGATTTTATAACGTCGCGTCCGTCCCCGTGAACGGGTGACGAGGTTTAATGTTCGCCCCGCCGTATACCATGTGTAATGGCTCTGAAAAATAAAAGAATTCTGTATTTTTACAGGTATGCATAATGGAGTAAGTGTGGCGGCGTTCGAAATGGCCGACCCGGTCCTCCGCCACCAACGAATTACATTTTCGAGGCTTTTACCATAAGTATACTTCCAAAATAATTTACATTTTATCTTCGCGCTTTAATATTCAATATTTTCATAAAGTAGTACGGACATTACGCTTGTAGACATTTTTATATCAGTGCTCGCTTTCTTGCAACTTATTGTTCGAAATTTATCATGTTTTAATATGTTTGACATGTTTTATATTCGAACATGTACGCGAAGTCATGATTTTCGGCTTCAACTGCAAGGAACAATAGAGTTAAATGAAAATGTATTTCTTCTTTTAATAATTCTAATAAATTGCAAATAATATAGTATTACTCATATTCATCGTTGCCATAAATATACAATCCGCAGCCTGATAACAGCATTTTTTTTACTTTTATCTGTCTGATCGTGGCTGATCAAATACTTTTCATCGATGGTTTATTGAATTCGGCGAAATCATCTATCGAAGTGCAAAAAATTGAAACTTTTAGATGCGCCTTGTTCAAATTAATTCGAACCAAGTGCCGATCCTGCTTGGTTTGATTGTTGTCCGAAATGCAAGTCTGCAGAGGGTATCGAACGGTCCGATGCAAAATTAAATGTATGTACCATCCTACTTTCGAGAATCCCATCTATTGCGGAATCTGGTCAGCGAAGAAAAAATAGAGAAATATCGCTTCTGAAAGCATGCATCGATTTCTTTCGGATGCGAGGTCACTTGATTCCGCCAAAGGCTGCTAACCAAAATCCATAACGCTCGCCTTTGTGTGTTAAACCAATATCTCGGGATCCAATAGCTGGTCGCCTACGCCACCGAATAATATCCTTCGCGCTATCAGCTTTAGGTCAGTGACCTGTTTCAGTTATCTAATATTTGCTTAACGCCCTCCTCATAGAAGAGTTACTCCCCTTAATGTCAAGCATTAAATGTGGTACGCGATTTACCCTTGAAAATCAATCGCTGCAGTTTTATACTGGGTGAGCCTCGAAAAACAGAACATCTGAATTTCTCTATTGGTATGAAGGATAAACGAAAGTTTCAAAAGTGAAATGAAACCGTTCAAAGGGACCCATATGATGATACCAACAGATCTTGTGATTAACGTTTTTTTTTCGTAAATTCATCGGTGTTTTTTTTTAACAGCGCCATATATTTTTAACTTCGTAGTGTTGTAGCTGATGTCAAGACGAATTCAATGGTGTTGCACTGTGACCTTGGACTCATTGATAAGTATAGTTTCGATAAACTTTTGTTTATCCTTCATACCAACAGAGAGATTCGAGTGTCTGTTTTTCGTGACTCACCCTGTATACTTCTTGTCAGAATTTTCATGAATTTTCTACAGATGAATTAAATGAATTTATAATGAATGAGTGTATCCATTAATAAATTTATAATGAATGAGAGAATTTATAATATATGGACGGTATCATTGGCGAGTGTAATGTTCTGTAAAAAAATCAACGAATTTCACAGTGCGCGTTCAGTAAACGGTCAGGTCAAAGAAAACGAGAACCGGAAGGTACTGTCGTAACGTTTGAACAGCTCTCGAAGGGGAGTCTAACGTTTCCTCTGACTATGAAATCGATGAGTGCTGGAATTACGCCGGGAAGTTTGCTTTGCTTTGCGCTTTGGCACGAATATTAAAAGTTTCGGGTCACGCGAACACGTTGTTGGATTATGATCCGTGATTTCTTGATGCTTTCACGGTTAGTATAATACCTAGTATGTATGTAGGCGGTATTCTCCGGTTAAATTAATTGAATCCACGGGCTTCTCGAACCGATCGAATTGCCTCCCTCGCGCACCTTTTCAATCACTCTTTTTCAGCAAAATTTGATCCCGGCAACCATTTACTTTCATTATCAACTTCCTCCCTTTCATCAGACGCAGTCACGAGCCGTATAATCAAACTGGATCAATGGTTTACGCGGAAACTCTCGAAAGCAATACGTGGAACATTGAAACGAAATTTCCTTCTAATACCCTTGAAGTTCGTGCAATTTTATGCGTTCCGTCATAGACGCGTACGCGACAAAATCTGTGGTTGTCAGGAAGAACGCCGCATGTCACATACACTGGTAGACAAAATGATAAGGCACCTCAAGGGTTTTAGCAATGAACATTCATTTGTCCATATATACACGTAGGCAGTGAATATGCAACAAAATAAGGTACTAACTTTTATATAATGTACTAAAAATTAAATAACTCGTTTCAACCATTTATTATTTCTACAAAAATTTACTTTTGGCGTCGGCAAAATGATAAGGCACTTTGAATATAACATACGAAAAGTATTAGAATTCAATAAAATTAACCACTTCAATCATGCTTCTTGGTAAACTTCTATATAGATTTCTATATCATTTTGATGTATGCTTTCCCAAGCTTCTAAAATTGCTGATTTCAATTCGGATACTGTACTGTACAGCTTTCCGCCTTCGTATAATCTTGACAGTCTTCCCTAAACGTTCTCGATAATGTTTAGGTCAGGAGACCTTGCAGGCCAATTCAAAATCTTTATATTTTCCGCTTCTAAATAATTTTTTACTATGGGAGCAGTTATGCATTATCTTGCTGAAATATATATTTTCTGCCAGCAATTCTGCGAGCACATGTTCCAATTTGCAGTTTAATTAAATTTAGGTAGCTAGCACTATTCATACGGCCTTGAATAAGTTTTATTTCCATTTTTCCTCTATAGTCGATTCTGTATATGAAATTTATGATCTTATCATTTTGTCCACCAGTATACTTTCACTTTCGAGAATTTACCGTTGAAAGTTTTGATCACTAATGCTTTGACATAGGACATTGGTTAAATTGCATTATATCTTTGAGCCTCTCGCCTTTATTTTTATGACTTTTTTCTGGCAAAGACGTAAATCCTATACTATAAAGCTCGATGAATGCAAAAACTCGAAATTTTTTGAAATTGTGACATGCGGCGTTTTTCCTGGCAGCCATAGAAATATCGATTACTGTACGCTTGATTGCTGCGACCAATGTAAAATAAGGCGACGTTTGTATGAACCTCTCAAGAGCAGGATAAAATTTCTAGTAATGACGAGCCGTGCGATAAATCTCCGAGGTATCGATTGTGGAAGAATTGGAAAAGTATGGCGGTGCCAGATGGAAATACGGTTCCGTTCAGCCCGAAGAAATATTATTTGCCGACAGAGGCACCTCGTGGCTCGATCGCGAGCCGGTCTTGTCCTTATTGGAGGCAGCCGCTCAATGGAACACGAATAACGAATATCGACCAGGCGAATGGGTAGTTGGAAGGTATAACCGTCGTGTTAGCCAATAACGCGTCATCCTATTTAACATTTAACAAAGCTCATTGCGAAAGCAATCAAAACTTGCGGGGAAGTTCGGTGTCTGTCGAAGTCTCGGATTACGCTCGGAATAGTAAAGACATCCTCGCATTTCCTCTTCGTCTCGTTTCTACCCCCCTTCCAGCCTCGCTTTGCTTTGCTTATCATCGCGCCCGACTTCGCCCCGAACGCCCGGCGATTCTTCGAGTTTCTTCTTCAAGTTCTTCCCTCTTCCCCTACCCCGTCGACGCTCGGCAACGGAAATGAATCGGACTTTTACGTCGAATAATCAAGGGGCTCCCTCGAGACCCTTTGACGGGCTGAAACAATCCTTTTCTGATAAGATAAACGGCGCGGGTCGCTGCGAGACAAAGTAACAATCGTCTATTGATCTTTCCATTCGACTGCGCTCTCTTAATAATTGAAAAACACGAAAACCGTTTCATTTAGCTCCGTCTCGATTCCAATCTGTTTTCAAGCGCTTCCTGCCGCTTCGTTCTATATTCGAACATACAATATGTATTTTCCATTTTCTATTGAAATTTACTTATTAATCCGCTAGCGTTAAAATGTCCATCAAAGATTTAACACGAGAATTATAATAATACCGACAAAATTGCATTCATTTATATTTCATATCAGTTTTGTGTAAATATATACTTCAAGAGAAACGTTCACTAAAAATATTTCTCAGACGAGCATATTTATGATTTTAATATTTCTAAAAGAACAAATCGGGGGCAAGTCTATTTAGACTCCTCCGGTAGCTCTTGTATTAATTCTGTTCAATTTTATTATATATTGTTCCAAGGATTTTTGTGAACTATCAATGTAAACAATAATTGTTTGCAACTCGTATCGGATTACATTCCATCGAGCCGACACTAGAGCCAAAAAACGATTCGATCATCCCCGTGAAAGGTATACACGATAGCAATCACATTTTCGTTGTCAACCGGTAAACAAAGTGTTACACAACGAAACCAGCCAGCTGCCTATCGTGTTTGAAAGGTTCGTCGGCGTGTTACGGTACCGCACACGCGTATGCAATCTGTAAATATTTGAATAATGCGAAGTATTTGTAGACCGGCATCCATCTGATTCCGATTCCGATTACGCGGAACAAAAGTGAGCTGCTTGTTAGGAGAAAGAGGTCGGATCTGCGAGATATTTACGGAAAAGATACTCGTCAGTTTGGGGACAAATATTTGCCGCGTTTTAGCACCGGGAAAGACAAGCTCTGTTTATTTCGACTAGAAATTATATTGGTCAAATGCCGTCTGTATCGCTGGAGGAGGATGGAATTTTTGAAATGGCGACTAAACTGTGTATCTTCGTTAATTTTTACTTTGTTAGTAAATGTAAAAATTAAACAAAAAATTATTTTGATTTTGTAAATGTTACAATGCATTTTTAATTTCATAATGTTATAGCTGACGTTAAGAAGAATTATGACTTTGAGCCCAAAAATAACGCTAAAATAGTTTTTTCCAACTTTTCGGACCAAATACCCTACGGTACGACTGCTGGATTAATCTCGTTTTATGCGATCTCGTCGGCTGATCGTGAAATCGCGGAGCACCGTACGGTCTCGCGAAGCTTGAATCGCCGGATTCGAGGAACACAAGACGGTCGGAGGCAACAGAAGCCGCACAATTCCGGTCCAATCAGGTGGCATTGTATCAAATTTGAAAAGAGCTTGCATAAAATATTCCTGTGCGTCTGAACCAGACATTACTCGTCCCGGGGGTTGAAAACAGAGGCGTAGGAGCAGGCCGCGTGACAGAGAGAAGAGAGATACGGAGAGAGGCTAGAGAAAAGAGGAAAGAGAAGAGGAGAGGTCGGACGGTGGAAAAGCTCGAGCTGTTATATGGAAAATTGAAACGCGGCGCTGCGGGGTGCGGGCGACGTCGCTTTAAATCGGTTTTCACGCGTCCAAAGAGTGCGATAATCGCGTCGGGAGGAAGATTTATAATCGATGTACCGCCGGACAGGAGGAACGATAACGCGCGCGAGCTGTCCGTGCCTTCACAATTAAAAGCCGGCCCGTGTCGCGAACAGGAGCGCGCACCGCGTCTGGCTTTTAAAATGCAGATGGAGATATAAATATTTTATTGCGATCCTCCGGGTGTCCTTCTATCCGCCCTGTCCACCGTTTTTACCGTTTCCGGTGCGCCCAGTTCTCGGCCGCTCTCTCGGTCCTCACCGAAATTCGAATTGAATTTTCATCCCTCCATTCATCGGCGTCCTCGGCGAAAAACTAGCCGCGTGGCGTCGTGTGGTCGGACGTTGTTCCCCGTGGACAGGACTCTGGTTCGCTCCCCGGCCTCTCGTCTTTGTCGATCATCAACGCGTCCCGCATGTCCAGAACTAAGTGGATTGTTTCGCGCTTTTGCCCGGCCGATCTAATAACGGACCGGCGGCTGCTCGACCGATCAAATTGGATGAAACGTCGAATAAAATTTTGCCCGCGTACCCTTTGATCTCGATTATCGTCCGCTTATAAGGTTTCGATTAAACGGGCACCCCATTTAGACCCTGATCATTCCATTTGCTAATACCCAGACCTGCGTCAGACAATCCCGTCTTCTCCGAGATAATTCGATCGGCGCAGCGTGACATAAAATAAATTGAATCGATCACCGGTGCCGGGCCGGGCTGACCCCTGGACACGCTTTCTTTTAATTGTTCGCCGTTGGAATCCTGTTAAGCCGCAAACGTGCCCCTGCTCTGTTAGAAAAAAAAGCGATACCCATCGTACCATACGAAAGGGTTAAAATTCAAGAAGAAAAACCGCAATCATTTTTTCGCCAACCGAATAAAAGGATACTCGAACGACCGGCACGCAGACAGCTCCTCGATTCTCTTGCGCGTCGCTTTCCAAAGCAAAACCGAAAAACGGAGCACCTCGAAAGTGTCGGTTTCGAGGCGGGGTCGAACAAGACATGTCGGCGACACGCACGCTGAATCAATTCCAGGCAAATAAGTCGAGGGGATGGCAGCGTCGAATTAAACGCCGGTTCGGTAGCAATCCGGATTCCTGCGCTGACGCTTATCCGATTCTCCATCGACGGGGATTCGATAAACTGCCGGTGAAAGGCTGAGCGTCGGTGGCTGCAGATCGGTTTGGCAAGCGGAACCGCGAGCCCGTTGGAAACGTGCTCCGGGTCCAATTAGCAAAACACAATGAGAAGCTCATAAAATATCTGGGGAAGTAGGCTGGCAGCTATTGGGTCCGCAGCTCTGACGAGTCCTCGTCAAACAGCCACGTTTCCTCCTCGTTATCAAGCCCGCGGCTCTATTTCGTCTGCGTCGCGCTGTTTCGCTCTTTCGCCCCGCTTTTGCCTCGCGTTTCTTGTTATCGACGCTCATCTCCGGTCGAGCTCGACGAAAGGATCCAATTAAATTATCGATAGGCGGCGACGAGTACAGCTGCGACGCGCCGATCCGATCCGATCCGACTAGCGTGCGTGCACGCCGATCTGTTTACTTTACTTTCGTCTAACCCCTGCCGCGCCGTCAACGTTAACGTCGACTTCGTCTTCACTGATGATCGAGCCGACGAGGATCCCCGTAATTACCGGGAAAATACAAATATGTTGCGCACAGACGGCACGCTAATGCGAGCTATCCGGCTCCGTCGCTCTTGATGAGATGCTGTCTACGGATCCAGCTGCGGCCGCGATCATCCCTCGGTTAGGTAATGAAGATAGACTTTTTGTTACCGACGTGTATTCTGTCGACTGCGATCTCGCTGCTTCGTAGATTACTTTGTTTCGCGGAATTTCGGAGCTTGATTATGAACCCACTATCTCCGAGATTCATTATATAAATTGCTTGACTTGATGGAATAGCAAAGGTATGTGTTTTAGCACTGAAAATTAGTGGTGGGCGTGATACCAGTTTTTCTCATGAATTTTAAGTAATTTGGAAGTAGTTTGGAAGATTTGATGCGTATCATAAGCTTAAGTGCTTGGTATTAACGTTTGATACGAGTACTGCTAAAATGAACACTGGCTGGTATTGGTATCACAAGCATCGAAGCAATAATAAATAATACACTGCCCAAAATTACCATAAAGCCACCTGATTTTTTGGTGATATCTTATAATTATGTCATAGTAACGAGAAGCTGATGCACGATAGCATTTTAGGATTAATAAAAGAAACCATTTACATGATTACATTCATAGATATATTATTTATTTACAGAAAAACGTCGAGTTATATAGCTTAACAAAAAACGAACTGCGAAATTTCTATAAGGCCACACGTTTTTTAAGTAGATAACATCGAGATTATCGAAAATTTCTTCTATATTTACAAAATTAATACTTTTAGTATAATTGCAATTTCTGCGAATGACGTCGAAAATTCGATTAGGCATCGATGAAATCAAAGTACGAAGAGTTTCTGCTTCGATGGATGTCCACGCTTCGTTCACCGCAATCCATAACTCGGAAGGGTCCCATGGAAATCACCGACACAAATTTCCCCGACACGTTTCTCACCGACCCCCGATTTGATCGACGATAACTTTGGCCGACAACGCCTTTAACCGAAAACGATTTTGACCGTCAACGAATGTGATCCACAACGACTTGAGTCGACCACAGTATGTATTATCATATGTATTATCATACAGTACATATTATCATACTGTAGTCGTCTCAAGTCGTTGTCGGTCAAATTCGTTTTCGGTTAAAGGCGGCGTCGGTCAAAGTTATTGTCGGTCGAATCTGGAGTCGGAGAAAACCGTGTCGGGGAAATTTGTGGCGGTGATTTCCATGGGACCCAACTCGGAGACAGAGTTGTATTGTTTAACAGAATTTTGAAATCGACCTTTTTCCGACTTCTCGGGCCAAATACCACACTGTGAGTCGTTCGGAATTTTTCGAGGAGTAAAGCACGGTGAACGAGCATCAGTTAAGGTATTGGCGTGCGGGGTGACACGTGTTTGCCAACAAGGGATTTTAAACGCGGCAATTCCTCGGTATAGTTCGGATCATCGTTTATCCGGTTATCCGGCGCCCGTAAAAAAGAAACAGCGCGACGCGACGGTAGGGGCAAAAAGGTCGGAAAAAGAAGTCGACGTCGTTTCTTGCCCATCGAACCGAGTCCGCCGAGTGGAATCCACGGAAAAAGGTGGTCCCCGGTCGGGTCGGATTTATATCCAACGTCTGCCGGAGTTCACCGGGCACGGGCGTCTCGGAATTCGCTCGTAATTCGAGCGAGGCCCTGTACACCCTGTCCACGAATGGTACGCCATGAAATCGTGAATTACGAGCGAGACTTAATTGTGACCGCGGGGCCCGCGGCATAGAATCCCGCGGAACGAAACGGAAAACCGCAGGCCGTCTGCTCGGCGTTTTTGCATTTTTGATTTCATTAGGCAGACAATAATTACCGCTGGGAGTTAATTGGGCTCATTAGAATTGTAGAATCCCGGCTCTCGAACCCCCCCACCCTCTCACGATTTTCCGTAATTCCCCGAGAATCGAATGTGGTGCGCGCGCTGCGAGCTTCGTTTCGAGAAATTATGCAAAAGCACGACAGATCGTAGAATTGAACGAATGGAACGACCAACCGGCTGATCAGTATTCCCTAAAAATCAAGGGGAACCGTTTATTCGGATTTTTTGCGTTTCTGATCGAACGGTGGGTCCCATGATCGAGCGAGATCCTCTGAACACTTGGAGTCGTTAGTTTTGTTTCGACAGCGGAGAAAGGAAATTATTGGACTGCAGGTCTTGTGCATTTATTACTGAATCGAGTGATTTCAAACTTTCTAGAGATTTTCATTTCCTCTTCTCGTGCATTATTAATAAATACAAACAGCTCTGGTGAGGTAGATAGGATTTGTACGCATGGGTGCGAATGCTTATTTGGAGAACATTTCCACAAGATGGAGGTCGGATCTCCTGGAGAGAGCAGATCTCTCAGAAAACGAAACTGTTTTCATTCGCCCTCTAGATGTTCGCGCGTTTCCAGGAACAGCACAGCCTGCTGCGATCTGTCTTAAAACGGCTTATGAAACTAGCCTCGACAGTAAAAACATGTGATATTAGATTTGCTGTTATAGTTTTGTCCCTCGCTGGTTCTCGAGTACAGTAATCGCTCCTTCGTTGTCCAAAATCAAGGGCACGATCGTTGTCCAGTGCCTACCCATTCCACTGCCTGTCAACGCCGAGTCGCTCCGTAGGCGGCGTCGATTGATGTCGGCTCGGGTATATCGGTGTGAACACCACAACATTGACTCGAGGAAACCGAATTTTCAAACTTCTTAATTTTCATTATTTCTTTATGGGACTTTCACTAACTTATTTCTGGCATTTCTCTGATTAAAATGACACCAAACACGATATAATTTCAACTGTATTTAGTGGTTTAATCGACGGTCAAGGTTTCGAAGGCAACGAGCAACAGCAACAATGTGGGCCTTTAAACTGTGCCGGCGACGGCGACACGCTTCGGTCACCCGATCCGTATCTCATTCTGTCCTTCTCTATGTTCGGCTTCCTATTGAAGTCGCTCGGCGCGGTCGGCGCGATATCTAGACGCAGTCATAAATCAAAAATAGTGTCCGGGCACGCTCGTTGTCCGCTCAGCCCCCCGGCCTTTGGACAACGAAGGAGCTTTTACTGTAGTTACCTACTACGAGTCTTATTGCCTCTGAGGGATCCTCGCTGTGCGCTATAAAAAAAAACTGATCGTTGCTGTCGACCATAGTTTTCATAGTAAATCAGCTTGAATGCGTTGCATTTTTCAACTGCTCCACTCCGTATAATTTCCATTAGCTTATTAAATTTGAATTGTAATTCCCTCAAATTTCAAATAAGCTTTCGTTGTTGGTGACGAGTACGTTAATGAATTCTCGTTTGGATTAATTCCATTTACCTATTAATTCTATTTTTATTTATTCCATCTTCACGTACTTTGCTTTCTCTTGTCATTGGCCATCTATTCCATTCGGTGGACGCCGAATACGTGCGGTTGACAGCATTAATTACTTAATTATTCGACCACCTGATAGTTCTCGTTTGATATGCATTAATTAACTCGGCGGATCTCGCATAAAGTTTAATTAGTCGTTCGTGCCAACTTCGATCCCTAAAGCTATTGTTTGTTACCTGGTTTTCCGTGAATTATGCAACACATTTGGGCGATTATCGTTCGCGTCGGTGCGGATAACTGTAAACTAAGTGCCGGTGACATAAATTGCCCGCAAATAGGCCGACCGAAACTATTTACAGCACAATAATATTGATAATACATTGAAAATTAATAAATCGGCGTCTGCTCAAAGTGAAACCGGGATATGTGCTCGAAATATGCCGGTCGTACTCGAATATTTTAAGAGACAATTGTACAGCCAATAAGACAAATGTTCTTAATAATCTACGCTGTTTTAAGAGAACTGTAACCCGAAACTTTGAACGAAATGAGAGAATTCGAGGTGTGCTAGGGAGAGGAAGCATAGAACGTTAAAATGCTATAAAAACGTAACGGAAGCCAATATATTAAAAAGACAAGTCCCCTAATTGCGTGAAGCGGACCACGCACACCGTAAGAAGACAATTCACCAGCCATACTCACCGACTCGCTACGAAACCTCGGTGTTCTCGCGGCCGGTCGTCAAGAACATATTCCAAGCACCGGTGAAACGTATTTGGCAGGTAGTTGGACTTCGCGAGAACGCCACTTCCGGCGCGGAAGGTAAATTAGAGGGGAAGTTAGCGTCGATAGGTGGCCAGGCTCCTCCACCTGACCGAATTAAAGTCTCCCCCCACCTTGCGGCGCAAAATTAGACGAGATGAGAACAGGCGGCGTCGTGTTGGTGCAGGTGTTTCCACGTGGACAAGAACTCGTCGTCTGCGACTTGGCCAAACCGCGTTTTGCCATTGGACGGCCTGCAATTCGACGTCTCTCAACACTTGCACGGCTCTCCTTGCCTCTACATATACTCTATACTCTATACCGAGGATATCTAAGCGTGTAGATGCCCGGCGACGATTCGGTTTTTGCGGGCCATGCGAATTCCTTGCATCGCTGCGCTCTCCTGCACCGAGCAACGCTCTCTTCCTTCGAAATTGTTGACTCTTACCGCGAGTGAATTTTGATTGTGTCTGGCCCTGCGGAACGCCAGGCCAACCTTATTGCCCGTTCACTCGATTCCGGAATCCAGAAATTGAGATCGCTGCCCAGTGAACTTCGGCTTACTCCAGAAATCGCGTTTCGGGGCGAGCTTTGACCTGCGGCGCAATTTTCGAAATTTTCTTGTCCCTCCTTCGCGAAAGGAATTCGACCGAGAACGTGTCTGTTCTTGCCAGACAGCGTTAATTTAAATATCTTCATAACTATATCAATCTATTAAATGCTATCTTGTAAAATGTAAGAACAATAATTTTTTAGGAAAGACGTGAAATGCAATTTTCGCTTCTGTGTTGAAATTAGAGGATAATACTTTGTTCCGGGAAATTAAGCGGCGTTTCGATAGAGCAATCGGCAAAACGAGCAATAATTTGGCCGAGCGGCCTACGTCTTTCGCTGTTTGGAACCCTTTGTGAGATTAACGCCCAGTTTGAAGCCAATTCTACGCCCTCCCGGGTCCTCGAACGAGCATATAGCCGGCCCGGCCAAGTTTTCATTTTAGATTGGCCAATTGCCAGATTGGATCGCGAAACTGCCCTTTAGAATTGAGTTTCCCCTCGTTTCTGTCTTCAATAATCTCTTCGTCCACTGCAAACCCTCTCTATTTCTTTCCGCAATCTCTCTGTATACGTGCGACCTGTATAGATTAGCCACATAAACTCTTGCGCGTTCCAGTTGGCGACAAACCTGAACCAACTCGAAAACCGTTCGCGATCGCTCGTCTTTCATCGGACCGATTCGCCGTCGTGGTACCCCATAAACGATATAATTAACGGTGTCTCCTCGAACTTTCCACTTACCGAGCCATTCTTCTCTCAGAACTCCGCGTTCGCCGGTGATCGAGCGAGGCCATCGACGCGAATTTATTCGGTAATGGCCACCGCGAATTCATTTCCGCCGATCACGTCCAGTGTTCAAGGGAATTTCCAGCTCATACCTACCTCCGAATGGGATTATACGTGTTTCTGTTAATCGACGGATTCGAATGTAAATGCATCGGAATCGCATGGCAGTAGAGTGGAATGTACAAAAACCAGCGAGCACGGCGAGCCGCTGTTGCATTTGCATTAACGAGTACTGGTACCCGAGTAGCTCGACTAAGTTCCTAGTTATGCGAAACTCGAAAAAGAATCTTGCAACTTTTCAAATTAAAATTTTTAAACGCTTCTTAAGAGTTACATGCTTCTTCGCGCTGCACCGAGCAAGCTTTCAACCCCCTAAAACAGCTCAGTATGCAGTTAACAAAGTCGCCGTTGGATTAACAGTTAACAGTTGTTGTTAAAGCGGAAAACGATTTGTTCACTCGATGTTCGGTATGTTTTTATTAGGAGAGGTTAAAGCAACTGTATTTTCTTTAGTTTTTAAAACTAATTGTGCAAGTTAGTTGGCACATTCATACACCAGGCGTGTATTCATAGTGTTCTTTACTATAAAAAGTAAAAACGTTCATTTCGCTTACCGGGGTCAGCAATGCTACCTTTCGCGAAGCGAGTAGATTAATTTTATGCGGAACAGTGTTTCGAGAAGAGTTTAATGTCTAGCAAAGCGTAGTCTAAATACCAGAGGCGGAAAAATCTGTTGCAGACTATCGCGACGAGTGGAACTTTTCATTACATTCAATTTCGTCTTGTCAGTGTTTCCTAGCCCCCGTTCTTCCTCATCAGAGCGACTCATTTAACAGAGAGAAAGAGGAGTAGAGGGGGAGGACGCTGGACAGAGGCGGGCCCCGGGAGTAACAATGTTTATTTATTAAAGAAAGTTTCGCGTTTATCTCGGCACCGACAAGGATCGTTCCCGGCGAAAGGGAATAAAGGACGAAGAAATTTCTATTTCCGGGGACCAGCAGCGCAGCGCCGAGGTCGTCCGAGTTAGGTACAACTTCCGTCATTGAAACTTACCGGCGAGATCCGACAGTCTCTTCCTCTCTTCGATCTTTCCTCTCCCCGTTCGGCCCTTGATCTTCCTTCTTGTTACTCTCCATCGGTTCGCACGTCGTTCCGAAGCGTATTTTTATTTGCACCAATACAAATAGTGCGGGGCAAAATTGCCTGGCTCGCCGTACACTTGGGAAATTAGGAAGGTTCGCAATCATTGATTTTTTCCCCCGTTTGTCTTCCGCAGCTTTTTTCGGCCGGGCCGCGCTCCTCCTGGACACATTCGGCCGATCGCATCGGCCCGGATCAGATAAAAAGCGATCGACCTCTCGAAATTGACAGCTTACCGAAGCTTAACTTCTGGCCCCGGATATCCGGTTCTCCGCGTTCGCTCGTGTAATCCCGACATTAGGAAATTGTCCACGTTGCGCTCGTGTTTTGCGGCCGACAGGATATCGATCTCAAACAACCCTCGTGACATCGATGCCTCGATTTGCCTCCGGAACGCTCCGCCCCTTTGTTGCCGAATATTTCTTCGGTCGAATCGCGTTATCAACCGCGGTGTTTCGCGTCCTCTGCAAATATTTATCGACGAGGGCATTTTATGTCTCGTATAATTCTATGGAGGATGAATAATACATCGATTTGGGACAAATTCATCTGCTTTGTATATTTTATTTCATTGCGTTTGCTGCGTTCGTATCGAATTTCGCGACAGTATATTCGTTACGTGACTTTTCACGTGTATTAATTTCGGCCCGCTCTTAATTTCTCACTGAACCACCGTCGCTTCTTAGGTCGTTTAATTACGGAAGTTTTTATTAAACTTGGGAAACTTTCAAATTGCATGTACAGGCAAATTGTTACGCGGCTGTAAACTTGCAGTGTAGAATACGGTAACTCTTTGACTTGACGTCGCTTTGCGTTTCGAACGTAATAACACCTTTCATGCTGATGTGGATACACGAGCATTGGACGTTTTGCTGAAGGCCGAGTACTTGTTGAATATATCTGATTAATAATCAAACGAACAACACATACAAAAGTGTTCGTACGCCCTTTAAAACAGAATAACTTTTTCATAAGTGTACCAAACGACCTGATGTTTTGTAAACAATTAGAAGCATTGGTTTACTAAATGATGCGCAGAAAAAAATTTCCGAAAATTATATATTTACATGGTTACATGCAAAAATAAAAAAGACATTTTTTAAAACTTTTTTATTTGGGCCCTTAATGAAAATTTAAAATATATGTTTTGTAGATCTATGTTGGTTGTACACATGCTGAAAATTTCTTCAAAATCGATGCAGATACACACGAGCTACAAGCGGTTAAAAATTGTGAAAATCGTAGTTTTTCACGACTTTTGATCAGTTTCTGCTTAAAATCCACAGAATGGTACGTACAGTAATCTTTCGATACGTGTCGTTTTTTCTTGCGTCAACCGATTTCGATGAAATTTTCAGTATTTGTATAACTAACATAGATCTACCTAACATATATTTTAAATTTTCATTAAGGGCCCAAATAAAAAAAGTTTTGAAAAATGCCTTTTTTATTTTTGCATGCAACCTCGTAAATTATAATTTTTGGAAAATTTTATTTGCACATCATTTAGTAAACCAATACTTCTAATTGCTTACGAAACATCAGGACGAACACTTTTGCGGGCCACTGTACATAGTAGTTTCTCACAGAAAAATGGCATCTTCTCTCGCTCAAATCTACTGGATTACATAGGAAAAAGGGAAAAATTTCTGGTTACCCAAGTTGCAGTGCAGCCGTATGTTCTCCAAATTCGTAACAAAGATTCACTTGACAATGTCGATTGCAAAATGACCGCATTGCGAGGGTCGTTAAGGGTTGCGATTGACCTGACGGCCGAAAAAGGAAATCACGAAGCTCCAGCATGTTCACGGCACGGCCAGTTGTCCGGCCAGTGTTTTCCATACACACGTTTCAAAAGTATCCTCGTGGGACGTGCCCCGGGTCGAAGTGCACTCGATCACAGGTGATCACGATGTAGCACACGTTGCTGCCGCGTGCTCGTGCCGTGTTTACCGAAATCGGCGGACAACGCGCAAACAGACAGCAATCTCTGTCGTTGCGGGGATCGAAACGCGTCGCTCGGCCGCTTTCAGCGACTGTCGAAGTTGCAGGATTTTGCGAGGCGTCCATTATTCCGTGTAACTGCCACGTAATTCAATAGTCAAACTCCTTTTCGTCTCTGCTCAGCTTGCAACGCGCGCACACCGCGTAGCGCCGGGATCGCTGGCGCACACCCCTCACGCTATAACTCGATTATCAGCCATTATCGCGAAACGATATTATTCCGTGTAATTTACGGCGGAGCGCTTAGAATCGGATATCGCATAATTGTGCCCGACCGACTTCTATGGAGACGTCGCGGACTTCCGCGATGATAGGCCGCCATTACGGTGCACATTACCAACTCGCGAAACTGCTACTTCCGCCCATGTCTCGCCATTTCTTTGCCTCGATTTTCTGCCAACCTTCTTCCGGCGCAATCGATGCACGGTATTTTCACATTGTACTTGCAAGCTACAGGAGCTAGAGGGTTGTATAATAAATTCCCGCGTTTTTTGTATTTTATTTATCTCCCGCAATTTTGTGTTTTGTTAGGTAAAGTATATATATGCATTCGCAAGTCTTCTTTTTGTTCTACAAACCTATCTGCTTCAACTTTTCGAATTGATTAACTAAAAATAAAATAATAAATGGCAAAATAGAATGAAAGGAATAGAAACGATTTATAGTTGCATTCTTAATATACAATTAATTTTATTATTAGGAAAATAGAAGCAGGTAGGTTTGTAGAGCAAGAAAAAGACTTGCGAATGCATATATATACTTTACCCAACAAAACACAAAATTGCAGGAAAAAATAAAATACAAAAAACGCGGGAATTTATTACACAACCCAATACATGCACATGCATTTCTTTTCTTAATCATTTCAATCGATAGAAATTAATGCAACGGTATTTCTCAAATGTTTTTGCTGGACAAAGAAACCATTAAAGATGTTTTGAAAAGAAATTGAAAGCGGGTACCTACACGGTTATTGTCATAAAGCGCGAAATACCTCCTCAACCGAAAATATTATTACTCGACGTTGATAAAGTAATAATTTTCATTCCGTACTTACCGATGACGATTACATCCGCGAGTTAGGGGGTTAACGAGGTCCGTTCGCGCAAGAATCCTCCAGCAGCTGACCACAGCAAACGAGCGAATCCTCTAAGCAGGGAGCAGGTACAATTCACCCAGGTGACAGAGGCCGCTGCAATCTGTTACCAGCGGTAAGGGGGCAGGGTGGCGGCGTAGCGGCTAGCAAAAAGCTCGTTGAACGGCGTAATTATTCGTCGGAGGATCCCGTGTAGAGGGTGTGTGGGAGTGTTCTTTCGCGGTCTTCGGGGGTCTGCGGTCCGGAATTCAAGCGGGCGTGTAACGAGCGCGTGGCCCCGGCAGCGTGACACAGGAAGTTTCGCCATGTGTGCTGATTTAACGAGTAACCGGTCCTGTAGCCGAAGTCCGATCGTAACCGGGGCCGGCCTTCCGGCGTGTTCGCCGTCTCTTAACCTCTCCTGCCTGCCCCTCCCCCCTGAAACCTATTTTGCCCCGTAAAAGGGAGAAGAAGTAAAGAAGGGATGGCTCTTTTCCGTGGCTGCGAGGCTCTTCCGTACCTCTGGGTCTGTCTGCGCCCCTCTTCTCCGCCCCTTAGGCTGCGATAAGATCGCTTTGAGACGGTAATAAAGGGAAGTGGAGTCCGCCGGGGGTAAATCGAGTTACCTCGCCCCGTATTCTCTTCCCCGAACTGTTTCTCCCTTTAGCTCTTACGATCTCCAGCTTCACCTGTCTCTCTGAACTCTTTTAATAGACTGCGGAAGAAGAGACGAACGCCTCTCTCTTTCTACGGAGAAGGGAGCAAAAAAAAAACTTTGAGCTCCTTCTACCGCGACAGAACAATTATCAGGATCGTTTGAACGGCTATTCCTTTTTTAGCCGTCGAACGATCCATCGTACGCGATCGGGAGCGCAACGGAATCCTTGCAGTGATTCGTGTATCTCGGCGGGATTACTCGGTTTTATTCATGGAAACAGGTAGCTGCTTCATAGCAGTTTACGTTGCGAGGTATCGGGGATCTTCTTTGATCCCGTTCAGATCGCGTTTGATTTTCAGCCTGGCTTTCACTCATTTTTCGAGGGAAGGTGAGTGAATTTTGTTCATACGTTTGAGGGAAGATCGACAGATCGATCTGAGACGTCCAAGACGAGAGAGTTTAGAAGCTGAGAGGGTAGGAGTGATGGAATAACAGAGAATTGTAAAGGGAACGGGATCTCTTCGTATCTCGTATAAGGGAACAAATAAATATACATACTGTATCTTCGTACTAGTTCTCCTTCGAATTAGTCACCCGTGCAAACTGAAGATTCTCGGGTGGAAAGAAACTTCCGAATAAAAAATCTTGGAGATCCGAGTTTTTAGAGTCTCCCCAGCCGCTTCTCGGGAGATCTCGAGCTCGCCTCGAATCTGGGGCAGCAGATGTCTTGCGTGGTGAGCGACTTAAACGAAACGGACCGTTCAAAGATAAAACTAACAGGTGAGGGCGGAATTCCTTTCGCCGTTCCGGGTGGAATTGCCGTGGCAGGGCGCAGCGCGGCGGTCGACGGAACAGACTGTCGCGATCCCGCCGACGCGACGAAGATACAGTGACGACGTCTCTTCCGAGCCCCGGCACGGAGTCAGCTATCTAGCATCTTCCACTTTGTACTTTGCGCCGGTTTAAGAGTGGGGCGTCCTCATAAAGGAAATGTTCCCTCGCGCTTCTTTCTTGCGGCTCTACCGCGAGCCGCGACAATTCCACTGGGAATCGTTCCTCCTCGAGTTATACCGTCCGCGGAATGCGTACGAATCAGGCTCAGTTAGCGGTGGGTCTTCCATTTGATTCGAGTCCGCAATTATCCCCTCAACTATTCTGGAAGCAAACGCTTCCAGTAGAAGTTACAGTACTAGAATCGCAAAAGCCTCGGGGAGGTGCGTTTGCAAAGTTCGTGGACGGACACTATTTTTTTGAGCTTCAATGAGACCGAGCCGAACGTAGAAAAAGACCAATTTCTTTCTTTCCCGTACGCTGTCCTTCCTTGCGCCCGAAACTTTCATCGTCAATTAAACCACTAAATGCAGTTGAAATTATATCGCGTTAGGTATTATTTTAATAAGAAAAATGCCACAAATACAGGGTGTATACCCGACCTTCAAGACGAATTTATGGATCTGTAATATGTTATCTTTTAGACAATTCAGTTCGATTTTCTCTACGTGAAGTACAAAATCACATTATTGTCACCCGTAGTTAAGAGGTCGCTCTCAGTCAGTTGGCTAAAAAAAGTGATTTTCGAGAGTGTTTCTTTCAGAAACACTGTGAAGAATTTCTGAAAACACGAACAATCCTACATCCGAAACTGTGCTCCTTTCACGTGAATGAACACTATAGAATTACCGTGGCGACGAGCCATTGAAAAAGCGGCGTTTCCCGCAGGTTCTCTTTTCTGGCGCGGGGGCGTAGGTAGCCGGCGCGTCTGGTTTGAATTTTGAATGAGCCGGGAACACGGGAACTGAAACCGGCCTTGTTATTGGTGCTCGAAGCCTTAGCTGGCCTTCGGGGATCAAAGATTCGAAAGAGAAAGCCCCGGCGAGCAGCACGGCCCTCGCCAAAGGGAAATGGTAACGTGTTTGTTCAAGATTCGCCCGCTGAGTAGGTTTAGGCAGTGGTTACACACAGCCGGCGAAAGGAGATTGAGAGAGCGCACAGAAGATAGACTGGAAAATGAGGGCTCTGCGGAGTTCTTCTGGATAGCTGTTCGGGGATAGGGCCAGGCGTTGCCCGTTGGGAGTTCTTGCCGCGGCAGAGAATTGTTTGGATGATTGGGCTGCCGTTCTTTTAACGCGTTCCGACTACGAAACTCGCGAAACTGTTACCCTGTTAAGGTCCTTGCCCACTAGACCGTAACCTCGGCGCGGCGCGGCGGAGCGGCGCGCTGTTTTGGATTGCCTCCTGTGTATTTCAATGGGAGTGCGCCCACTATACCTGATCAGAGTACATAGAAACGTTTGTACAGAGTACAAACAGTAACAAGGCCGAGGTTACGGTCCAGTGGGCAAGGACCCTTATCCGTCGTGACCGAGTGGATCAATTTGATTGTGCAGTGAAAAGGTTCAGCATGTGTTCGTCAGCTGCGCGTCCTTGGGGTTTGACGAATATTCTAAAGACGGCGAATTCGCTATTTTTTGTCCGTGCCTTCGTCCTTAATAGGTAGTCTGGCCAGAGTTGGGCATTAATCGATTAAAATTTTAATCATGCCTGATTGATTAATGTGTACGATTAAAAAAAGAAATCATCGAAAAATCGACGATTGATTCAATCGATCGTCTTAATTAACGATTGAAGTAGAAATTTAGAACATTCTTCTTCCTTCCCTTATAAAAATTGATAATAATTGTCAATTGAGAATAAACATTTACGAGAAAACTGAGTAGATAAAATATATAGTAAGAAATAATGTGAATCTCAGCACAACGAAATCTTTCTCGTATTTATGGGAGCCATTTCGAAATTGGTATGCGAGAAAAAGCAAAGACCGTCTCTTTCGAAGAGCGTTCGTGCGGCGGGCATAAAACGAGGACCGTGCCAGTAGAATGCGCATCGATTTTAATCTATCTTAAAGCGGACTGCCGCGAAGGGAATGAAAAGCGGTGGGTCTAACTCGGGGGGCATCAAATTCTGGCGTCTCAGCCTGTTCAAATATTCGAGGTGCTTCGGGCCGCTGTGAAAGCCAATTTTATTTGACCACGAAAAAGGATCGAGCGAAACTTTGTCGCCGGATCGAGTGGATTTTACGTTGAAACGAGTCTGTCGTTTCCCTTCGGCTCAGTGTCGGAGTCGGTTCCGTGCTCGAAGTGATGGCGCAATAAGTGGATAAGAACATTAGTGTAACATCCAGCCTAGATCTGCAGGAACCTTAATGGCCAGTTTAAGAAAAAGCTTTTAAAGGAGAGGCAGGAACGTTACCGCTCATAAAATTTTAAAGCGATTTGTTCCTGTTCTACGCCCGGCTGCGGCGGAGTTTTATTGTCGCGGCCTGCAAGCTCCATTCCTCCGTCGTGTTTCCGCTTACATCATGCGAATTCTAATGGTCCATCGGTCCTCTCTCTTTCTCTTTCTCTCTCCTCGTCTCCTCTTCTCTCCCGCATTTCTCCGATCGTCGTTTTATTTAACCCCCAGCCCGCTTTTACCGTTCCTTTTCTCTTCGCTGGCTAATACATTTGGCCGATCGCGAGCTATTGCCGGAGTGTTATGAATAATCGATGCTTCGGGTGTACTGGGTGGTCCGACGACTTTCCCGTTATTATTCGGAGCAAGCTCGGTTTCATGGCACAAGCAGTCAGGTAGTGATTCTACATGCAGAAACAAGTCGATACGAAGGAATAACATTTTTTTTGTTTAACGTCCCGTTTTCAAGAAGAATGAGTTCGAAAATGAGCTGGATTCGCGGGAAGTAGAATTGGTTGGCCATGGTCAGACGCGTCAGACGATTCCTATCGAATAGAACTGAATGAATATCTAGAATCCTATAAATTGTATGAAGCATTAATCACCAATCCTGCAACCACAAAAATTATTTATTTAATAGTATATTTTAGAATCTACAATAGATAAATTAAGTGATTAATCGCGACCTAGGCAATTATTAATTTTATCATATATTGATATTGAAATGATTAAAATTAAATAGCTTGACGAGACGAGAAAGACTTTAATAATCAATGAGGTGGTATGGATTATTTGAAATTGTTGCAGTTACAATAATTATTCATGCACCAGATGGTTTTATTTTACCATGGTTACTGCAGTTATGATTATTAAATATGCCATTACCAATGATAGTACATTTATTACGCTTTACAGAGTCGAAATAATACCTACTTACATAAAGAGAAAAGAGGAGAAGATCCGTTCAAGAAAAGAAGTAAACAGGATAAATAAAGTACAAAGTGGAGTAGTAGCAACGTTACTTCAGATGCAGAGAGGAGAGACGATCGAACAAAGCTGCAATAAAGTTAAAAATAAATGTGACGTTTCTCGAACAAAGTTTGCGGAGAATGCAGCTGCACCGTGTGCTAAATCTGAAAATAAAACGCGCATTTATATTAACCAAAACCCCAATTAGATTCTGTTCCATTTGTATCGAAAAACGTCTTTTGCTTCAGACATTTTTACCTTGCTGTCAAGTCCACAAAATAATCGACGGAGACGAGAACTTACTCGGGAATTCGCGATCTATTCGTGGATTCGGAAGAAAATTTTAGCTACATAGAAATGGACTATTTTCATGGAAACGAATATTAGGTACTCCTTCTGTCCCATAATAATAGTAGCAAAAGCAAATAAATATAGAACGCAACATTTATTATAAAAAATCTAGATTACATTAAACAATAAATTAGAAATATTACTCCTAATTTGTATTTTGAGTGTTCAAATAGTTTCTGGATTTTTCAATAATTTCGTCACTGCATTTTAAACTTGTAAGGTAGGATCCCTTGGCTGCGAAGCTTTGATTTCCCTATATGCGCGAGCTTAAAATTATTGGAGCCATCGTTCTTCATTGCTACCAGCAGAACTTGTTTCTTTTCATCTTACTTTTACAATAGGTTGATATCCAACTGAAATAAAACAATTGATTTCGATCAGCGGATGAAATTAGAAAAATAGTTACAATTCGTAATAATTAGGTTAACCTGAAGATTGAAAGATGTGTCAAAACAAATGGCAGATGTCATGAAACATTGATTTTTTTCAACATAACTTACAGCTGCATTCGCCAATAATTCCCGTTCAAATATTCACTTGCCACTAGTATTATGGGACAGAGGGAGTATAATGTAATTGATACTAGATCGGCCGCCTGGACTACCGTGCGTCCTCACGTGATCCCCGACGAAGACAGAAGCCCAATCACGAACGAAATTATAACGTCGTGACATAAAAACAATTTATCCAAGATTGCGGAAGTTCTGGGTGTAAAAGCGTATCGTGCGCGACGAACGCGTCGAAAAGCAGTTTCGTTAAAATTCAATCTGTGGATGGTGTCGAGACGTCGGTTCCCCTGCTCAGTTTCGAAACTAGTTCCCCGGGGCGGAACTATAGTTCCCAGAGACCCATTACTATTTCCAGGTTGTTTCGGTAATTTCAGTCGAGTAGCTACTTACCTCACGGCGAAGTTAACCGTAGTGCGGGGGGCTACGGAGGGGGAGGGAGCGAACGGCCCAGGGAGGCGTTCCAGTGATAAATTCCGGATCGTACGGGCGAGAACTCGACTGGTTTTAATTAGCGTGATCAGTCTGAGTGCGTGATCTCGCAGTTCGAACCTTTCCGGAAGCTTTCCCCGCTGAACTCGTTACGTCAATAATTCCTGTTCCGGCGCGCGATCGCTCGCGACGAGTCGATTACATTCATTAGCTCGCGCAAGCCCGCAAAACCCGACCGTCTGCCCACTTAGAACTCGATCAGGATGAATGTTTTTCACGGACTGTAGCGACCGCCGCGCCGCGTAGCTGTTCACGCGGTTCCGCGGCTCTGAACATTTTCGTGGACTCGAAGCGAAATTGCGGCGCTCCGGGCGAGTGTAAACCAAACTTTTTCTCTAATTCTGCAGATTTCAGCGAAATTCTCTGAAGCTACAAACCAGTTACATACTTTCCTGTGTACGTTCCGCTACAATTTGCACACCTTTAACACCGCGGACTGGCTATTTTCTCATTCCGTTTTCATAGAAAGTACAAGGCTGGTAGAGAATTCATTTCATAGAAAGTACAAAGCTGGTAGAGCGTTCGAATGAAGGTAGGCGACCCGGTTACGCGAAAAACAGCGTCGGTATCGCGACAGCGAAAACGGGCGATGAAATATTCAATGACGTTCCCCGACCCAGATTCTATTTTTCATTGGTCGGGCTGCGGGATCGGGACCGACCCTGGAACTAATGCCGTTATTTAAGCAACGACGTAGAACGAGTCCGGATCCTTCATTTTTCAAAGCGTGCTCGCGCGCAAGTTGCCGCGTATTAGTCCGCCTTTTCATGTAACCGCGACGCCCGACTCAAAGGATAAATGTCGGCCGGATACAAGCGGCGTTCATTAGCACTTACGAGGACATTAGACGGCAGGAAGCCGGTTTAAAGTCAAGTCTCGCGTCGTCCATTAGCGGCCCCATCTTTTGCATGTTACGAACATGCCGCGTATTAAGCTGCCGGCATGGCACGGTGCTGTCCCCCGCACGTACGGCCGTCCCTTTGCCGCGGAAAATGCGGCACACAAGCCCGCCCGGAACGCGATTCGCCTAATTACCAGACGCTTCAGAATCACACGGCTCCTCGAGTCATCAGTCGCCAAAGGGAGGCCTCGTTCTTGAACGTTGCCGCCCCCGTCTGACTAAACGGCGCTCGTTCCACTGGCTCGCTCTACTGTGCACCGTTTCGGAACCGAGATGTACCAGCGACCGCGGTCGATCGATGATTGGGGACTGTGTGGCAGACGAGATAATTGGGGGAAAGTTGCCGAATGCTCGCCTAATTCGCACAGCGTGAATTAATTCGTTAGGCTCCGCCTCTGTTGCAGATTCACATTTCTTTCCAATGCTCTATACAGTGACTCCGATTAATATTCGGACGCTCTAAAAAAGACGATAACTTTTTTAATATTGTTCCATGCGATTTGAATTTTTTTGAGAAGCTAGAGCAATTAGTTTACTAGAGGATGCGAGAAAAACTTTTTTCGGAAATTGCAATTGATCGGAATTGTAGAAAAAAAATACTAAAAGTTGCATTTTACCACTTTTTTTATGTGGCCGGCCCTATACAGCGTGTTCATTCGAAAACTTTCCAGCCGAATATCTCTAAAAATATGAAAGATATTAAAAATGTGTGAAACACGTTTCCAAGGAATTCGAGGGGGGAAGAGGGGGAAGTATCAATTTTTTATTTGGGTGGTGTTTTCAAGATCATTTGAAGGTCAACTTTGTTTTTTCAAATGGAAATCTATATTTTTTATTGTGGGATCTTATTGCCTTTCTGGCAATAAGTCGCGAAATTTTTATTTCAATTATTCGCGGATAGTAATAGAGTCGAAGGATTTATTTTTCGGCGCCGACCGAACGCAACATAAAAGCAGTCGAATTAGCAGTGGTTGGTTAATTATGCACGGGAACTAGATGTGAGAGCGATGTTTCACTAAACATTGGATTTGATACTGAAAGCGGCGCTCGTGAAAATTTAATGGGAAAATGAGTGGACTGCGCCGAATAATGATTTCACGGTGCATCCTGCAGTCTCTAAATATATTATACCGGTAACACTGTCATGTATAGAATTGTATCGCGTCCGAACAGAGAATTCCATTTTATATATTTTTATTCGCGAGATCGGCTCCCGGTAATCTCCCAAAAATGATTAACGTGCTCCGATTAAATTGTACTTGTCGAACAATTTGTCTCTGAACGAATCATCGGCCCTCGCACTTCCGTTTCCATATTTTTAATTATAAAACGGCTCGTCGTTAATATTAATTGATATTCATTCTATGCGACGCGTAATCCCATTACTGCACATTCTTGATCAAAGAATCGTTACGTTGATGATTTGCGCGGTATTAACGGAGCACGAAGAAAGCCTGTATTAATTATTTGCGGGCGTATTCTATAAACATAACAGGATTACGTTAACGCGCCATATACATATTATTAAACGACCCAACAATGTGGCTCGTCCGAAGAAAAATGGATTCTATGAGACCTGCTGTTAATCATTACAAATTATACAGAAGAGTATAGAGTTTTTAAATTCTAAATTATGTCTTTTTTTAACTGTTTACGTTAAAATTGGATAAAAAGTAGCTTCTCTAAATTGAACGAGAAATTCAGAGGATTCTAGATACCCTGTGTTTCCTGAGATCCGTGTATCTCTATCGTGTACGATCAAATTTTGCGGGATCCCGAATAAATCCGAATGATCGATCAGGGCCTCTACATCTAATGAAATCTTAGCCTTCGGAGGTCCCATCGGATCTGAAGGGACTCTGCTGAACAGTTTAAGACACCGTTGTGTCCCGACCGTTGATGGCTCCGCTGTTAACCACCTGATCGGACTCTGGCAGATTCCTCGAAATCCCATTTGATTGGCAGACCACCTCGAACCTCATTTGATCTGCTCGGGGACTTTGGCAGATTCCCTTCGTGCCATCGGATCGGAGTCTGCTAAATCCAATCGGAATTGGTAAAATCCAACAGAGTATCAGATTCGTGTTATGCTACTCCCGGATTTGGAGCACTTTAATGAAAACTAACAGAACCCCCGAAGGTATCCGTTGGATTTGGACAGGGCCGATAGCGTCGAGTCTAGAGTTGCTCATGGAAATCTCATCCGAGCTTACAAAGCCGTGGGACACCGTGACGTTTACTAACAAATTAATTCACCGACTAAAGTATAGTTGCTCGGGCTATACGAGCTGGGACACTGGAAAAGTGACGTTAGACGAGCACACAGAGGAATCAGGTAGCGGTCTTTCAAACTGCCCCCAACTTTCTAAGAATCGTTTAAAAGTAACTATCCACTGAAATGACTTTTAGGTCGATCAAATCCGAAGCTATTGTGGAGCTAACATTATCGGAAAGTCTGTGCTCAATTTTTAAATCCGATCCTAAATATTTTCGGTCTTCTTCAAACTGATATAGGCTGTCATTAATTCCTCGCGGAGGATGAAATGGGGATTCATTTCCTGAATCTATTTTTATAGAATCGTCACTATCTAATTCCACAGAGAAAACTTCTTCAACGAACAAGTCAAATAACAGTCACATATTGTAATCGAATTTTACACCACTTCCCGATGAGCTAAAGACTTTACTTTAATCATAGCTCAGAACTGGATGACAATGCGATATTAAAAAACAAATTTTTAAAAAAACTGTGCGTTTAGGAGAAAAAAATTTTAATATTAACCGTCACACCTCGCCGCGCGACGCTCAGTAGTACGTCATCGCGTTCAGCGAGCCCCACTCCGCGCGCCAGCGCTCCCTACTCCACTACTCGTTCCCGCTCCGGGTCATCCCCACTCCACTGACCCACTTCGCACTGAAGGAGCTCAGTGTGGTGTTCCGTTCATTCAGTGCTGCTAGATGACATCCAAACGTATATCATGTACTCCCCTCCTTTTCCCCTTCCACTATCCCATTCCAGCACCATGCGCACACTCCAGCGCCCCCCACTAAGACCGTAGACCACGGTGCGCGTGCCGTAGACTGGTCTGGTCATCAGAGAGGGGGTACATCATCTCACCTCGATTCCCCTCATCTGGCAGCACTGCGTTCATTCAGTTCCATTTCGAAGAGACGTCGCGCGTCGTCTCTCGGAGTCATCCCCTCATTCTATCTCGCGTATTTCCATATCTTGCGTTTCTATATCTTACTATTTCATACCAGTATTACTATATCTTGCGTTCCATTTAAAAAAGACTAAAAAGTGGAAAATAAAAAAATATATGAGAAAAAAACAATTTAAAAACCACGCTTATATTAAAATGCGCTAGAAAGGAGAAAATAATTCTTTTAGACATTAGTGACTATAAATGAAAGCGTGGAGCGCTAAACTATATTGACGTAATCTTCGTGGGCGCTCTACTCTTTTATTTATAGTCACCAATATCTAAAAAAATTATTTTCTCCTTTTTAGTGCATTTTAGTATAAGCGTGGTTTTTAAAAAGTTCTTTTTTATATATTTTTTTTAAATTCTCTATTCCCTGATTTCTTTCCCAGCGGCTGACTATAGTTGAGCACTGATAAGACACAACAGGGTGAAATTAAAGGTTGGCGAGAGAGAATTGTTCACGCGAAATCGAATGAACCAGTTAGGTAGCCAGTCTCGCAACAGATCCGCGCGATTCCGTAAATCATTGAAAACGCATAAGCGCCGAGCTGGTGAAAAACGTCCGCCTTGTCACGTGTATCCGATCGCGTGGCATGCGGTTGTCGCCGGTAAAATGCAGATACCGGGTACGAACGGAACAGCCGGTCGCCAGTTTCGATTATTTACGTGCTGTTCCATATTACCTGGCACTATCTTGCGATCAATCGCGACGATGCACCCGACGGTGGCCGATGGTCGGGGAAGGTTTGCAGGAGCGCGGATGTGTGTAATGCACGCCGCCGGTTCCTGGAATATGAAATTCTAGAGCCGGGCCGCGCTAATCAACGCGGACCGCCTTTGTCGCGGGCAAATGTTAGTTTAATTTAGTGGTTTCTAGCGTGCGCAAACGTTTGCCCGGGATTTAATCGACAATGCGACAGCGATGTTTGAGGATATCGGACGCGCGACGCGATCGACTGACTAGGGAATCAACGCCCCCGCTTGAACAAGGAACGCGTGCTTGTTCTGTTGCACGATTATGGAACACTCGAGAGGAGGGTGAATCGGTGTGCTCGCTCGCTCTCACGCTAATTGTACAGTTCCTTTGGCCACTCAAGACACCGGCAAACTGCTGACTTTGAACATGCCGCACCTGATTGCGCGGAACATTATGGAACGTGAATGTTTACTGAGGTTCGGGAATATAGTTAAGCCGCGCCCGGTTTGATACACTGGTAATCTTGTCTACGATCGAGATCTATTATCGCATTACCTGGGATATCCATCCCAGATGCTGGAGATCAATTAGGACTGACAATATTTGGTTTAAAAAAATTGAGCAATAATGTAATAAAATAATCATTTTTAATAAACTGACCAATACCGAAATGATACCTCGGTTTTCGGGTCTCGGACTACCTAGAGATTTTGTTACATTCGTCAACGGAAGCCGTTCGAATCATTATAATTTAAATACCTCCCTGGCGAGAGTACGCTTCATTTCGGATGGTCCCCGGTTCTTATAGAGTTTTCCGCACTGATTCCGAATCTGCCCTCAATTTTTCTCCTAGACGCACAGTTTTTGAGAAATTTGAGTTTGAGAACAAGACATATTTTTCAACTTTAAACAAATATTGTGATATTATGATAAAAGATATTGGATTGTTCTTTACAGTATAAGATTCTGTAGATTTTCCCGAATACAGTGATATACAATATTAATATATTGTGATTGTTTAAACATGTTTAAACTGGCGGCAACTCATGTCGGGCGAAGATATTTTGATTTCTAGTTCGATTTTCCGCTGGACCCTTATTTGTCGAGATAAATTCAAAAGTATCCTCAAAAATTTGTGCAAAAGTGGTGTCTCTCCGTCTTTATTTCGGGAAAATCTACAGAATCTTATACTGTAAAGAACAATTCAATATGTTTTATCACAATATTTGTTTAAAGTTGAAAAATATATCGTTTTCAATCTCAAATTTCTCAAAAACTGTGTGTCTAGGAAAAAAATTAAGGGCAGATTCGGAATCAGCGCGAAAAACTCTACAAAGAATCGCATAGTGAGAATCGAAACGTTTTTTGGCTGTTGGACAGTGTTATTAACAAGTAAGGATCAGTAATGGAATTACTGATGAGGTAACACAATACGGAGAGATGAAAGAAAATGATCAGTCGATCGAATGTATCGGTATGAACGGCTTGATACAGAAGGCAAGTATGTCTGGTGCGATGGCAGATGCTACGATATAAATATAAAGATAGATTTAAAAATCTATAATAAAATCTCATTTTTCATTTATGTGTTTAAACAGTGTCTAAATTATGTTACAACCCTATTAATGTAGGTGTAATATCAATAGAAGTTTTTTTTTTACATGAGAACGGATTCATCATTTTTACATTACTTCTTATGGGAAAGGTTGGTTTGGTATACGTCCTATTCGGTATAAGTCTAAACATCAGGAACGGATAATATTTAAGTATATTCTGGTATATTCTATACAGTATAATCGTGCAGTATGGTTTTCCAAAATCCAACAACACAGTCCATCAAAATAGCAGATACTAAAACGTGGAAAAGAAAAACATGGGTTCGCGAGCACCGTAAGCATCGTCGACAAAACGCCATAAAGGTAGTTTTTACGGGTAGCAGTGAATAGCTAAGCGTTGCACGGTGGACAGAAAACAATCTTGGCTTTTCGCGAAACACTTAATCCGCAGAAACCGCGGGTGGCGGGCGGTGTGCTCGGGGAACACGTGCTTAAGCGGAGTATTTAATGGTGGTTCGTGACTGGCGACGTTCCATAAAACCGGCCGTCACGTTCAAATTAGTTTCGAAGGATCATAATCGGAGAGGACTACAAAATCTACGTATTAAGTCGCCCATAAAAATGCTAATGCGAAGAGGCGATCGGGGGTTTTATGCCCCGCGACCGTATTACCCATTTCCCGAAATTATACACGCCAGACGGTTACGCGAATGAGTTTTTAATTTATGAAAATCTTCTTTTTTCTTATTTTTTCCTCATATTCCCGCCCCCTTTATGGAAACCGATCTGGGCCGCTGTCCTGAACTGTCCTGATAACGAATTTGACATTTTTCGTCGCGAGTGCCGCGCAGTGAGGACAAAATAGAAAGATAGAAGATAAAACAATGGAATATTTTTTAAATTGGGAAAGGGAGGAGCTATAAGTTTTTACCTTAAAATAATTTCGGTTTGAATTAATTAAACACTAGATCAGGGTTGGCAAGAGTGGGTAATGTTGCTTCAGAAACTAACCACTAATATTTCAAAACTAATTACCACGAAAGAAGAGAACCAAGATTAATAGAAATTTAACAAGGCCCCGTTAAGAGAAATCGAAACATTCGCTTGATCCTCTTGGAGAAAAGAATTCCTCGCTGTCTTGAAGGAATTCCGTCTCGAAAGGGTTCGAGCTATTAATCGGACAGCGGACAAGGGCTAATAGCGGTGGATGAAGTCGCGTGAAAAAATTGGTCGTGCGGGGAGAGCCCGTTCTCCAGGTGAATGTAATTGAATTACGGTGTTGGTTTTCAATCACTTTCCGCGAGATAACCGATCACTGTAACTTTCGGATAACAGTTTTTACGGGGGCGGGACGGCAGATACCGACATCTTCGATCCTCGAAATGATAGGCTACGGGGAACCTAAACATTTTCCCATCGGGCCTGTTACTCGACATCGCACTTAGCTCCATTTTTCACGTTAGAAAGGATCTCCGGAAAGAGTCGGCGAAGGGGAGGGCGCGGAAACTGAGAGAACGGACTGCAAAAAAGCGCGATGGTCAGCCGAGGTGAGTACGTTCGACGTGAGAGCCACTCTGAAAAAGGAAGCCGACTTTCATTCCCGTGTTTACCACTCCGTAACACGTCCTGACCATTTTTCAATTTCCGCGACTACCTTCTCGCCAACGATCTCTGTATTTCCTGGTTAAACGCGGCACCTCCCTCTACCCCACTGCCCTCTTCTTGTTACTTGTCCCAGCTCCTGTAACTTCGCGTAATAAGTTCGTTTTGAACAGCGACTCTGTGAAACGCCAAATCATACAGTTCCAGAATGTACTTTTGTTCAACGAACCATGGATTTAGCAAAATATATGTATTATGTGTAACACAAACGATGTTCAATTAACGACTGACGAATTTTCCAAACAAAACGCTCCCTCGTGCACACTCATGTTTTCATTTCACACAACCGAATTCAATTCATATATTTTGCCTCTCATTCATTATGTTTCTTTGTCATTCTCGTCACACATATTCGCACATTCACCCTCCTTGTTTTTATCGAATGCATGCTTATTATTTCATTTACGTTAAAAACAATAATTCTCATAATTGATTTTCATACATTACACGTACAGATTACTTGTATTTTATTCACAATAAAACAATAATTCTCGTAATTGATTTTCATACTCGCACACATTACCTACTACGCACACTCTCACCACACATATCCACACCACCTCACCACTAAATTTCATTTTATAGCTTGAAACCACTCTTTCGCAATCCATCATTCGTTTTTTTCACAACCCATCGTTCATTTTGCACGATTTTAAAACCGCTGTAAAAACATGGAAAAATTTTGTTCGCCACTGAGTCTACTGTATATTTGAAGATAGAAGCTTCTCCTCTGCAACGACCCTCTGAAACTTGTTGAACGATTCTTTTTAATGTTTTCGGAAATTTCATGTTCGAGTAATTTTTTGAGCCACTGTACGTGGTTAAAAGTAATTCTTACCATTTATAGTAAAGCGGTTGAGACGTCTTGAAAGAGAATTCCGAGAAACCTGTGAGTCGCAAACGCCGGAAGTTGTCGCTGTAAAATTATAATTAAATTGAAACTGTCTGCGAGAAATGGAGAAGTGTAACGAGTTCAGTAAGGAGTTTCGAGTAACCAGTACATAAAGGATAAGGGACCACTTTATTTATAAAATAGCGAGTAGCTATCTGTTCGAACAAAGTTCTGTCTAACTCTGTGAGATCTTGTGGTATCTATTGAACAAATATTATTAAAGCTTCTTAATGAATAATACGAAAGAAATTTCGTACGAATTCTTCTGAATTAGAATTGCATGGGGGAGTATAATCTAATTATCCTGCCTTTGCACGGAGCATTTGCGAAAGTATCTAGATATCGATTCATCGATAGCTGCTGATGGTAGACGTAAATCCTCTCTCGTGGCAAGATAATGGCACTAATGACGCTTAACGCCTAAGTCAAGTGCATCCACAATTTACCGAGAACCCTTTAATGGCTTATCGATACAGGCCTCTGATAAAGCTGGTGTTGCCGAGTTTTTGATAGACGCAGGCGACGATTTATCACGACACCATTGTTCCGACGACGTAAGAACGCCTACTCGAGGAACAAAAGCGTTTAGGATTCTTAATGGGTAGTGCGTTGCAAAAAGCTGCAACAAAACCCTCGAATGTAAGGCAATTAAATTTAAAAAGAAACTGAGCAAGCTCTCTGAACAATATGCCGATTTTCCGTCTGCAAGAACTCCTTGCTAACTTTTGACTTTGAGAGGCTAATTTCACCAAGTTTCTATTAAGTCCCTGGTTTTCATCTTCTATTGCGGATATAAATATTCTAGATAGCTTAATGCAACGAGAGTCTCATGCATATTTAAAAGTTGACCTGATACATCGGCAAATTATATTTAACCGTATATAATACGCTCGATCTAATTGGGTTAACAGATTAAGAGTCGGACAGCGACTCCAAAATTCCCCACAAAATGAAATTAGCCTAATTAATGGAAACGATTACAACATTTCCGCTGCATTTTTAATATCCCATTAAAACTTGTCACGATGAAACTGATTGTGAGTTTCTGAACCTGATTAAAAATTACTGTCGGCTGTATTTAACCGATCGAAGTCGGAACCGATGGTTACGTGGAAACCAGAGACACACAGGTTGGCAAACTAATTTAATTAATAGAACCGAAACGACGTACTTAAAATGTCTAAATTTATCATAGCTGCATTAGCATTGCATTCTAAAAATACCGATCAAATTTGTTCAAGTGTGTCCCGGTGAAGATGAATTTCTGAACCTGGTGAAGATTTAATGTCGTCTATATTTGACCGATTGAAGGACCTTCCGGTGGTAACGTTGAAGCCAGAAGCACGTGACAAGCGAGCTGCGCTCACGGCAGTCTGGAAACGGGCTAATCCCGCCAATGTCCCCGGATAGGTTTAAATTTCGGGTGTGTGGGGGGGGTCCGATGCACGATATTTCGTGTCGAGCGGAAGGAAAAGGGGTTCAGAAGCGGGGAGGGGGGTGGCTGACAGCAAGAAGAGGAATTCGGGCTTCCACTCGAGCCCGTAAGACGTGGCAGGTGGTCTCGAGGGGCGACCCACTCAGCTAGAGAAGGCGTCACGGCTGCAGACGAGGGAGAGGCATTCACGGGTCTTGATTTAACACCTTGGATTAATTACAGTCTGTGTACCCCCGGCCGGGACGCTCGTGTGTACGTGAAAGGGCCACATCGCTCTCGCCCCGCAAGAACTCGGTCTACACACGAACCCGCCGACGACCGAACGCAACCAACGCTTCCATATTTGTCTCCGAAACGGGGAATGAGAATTTAGAACGGGTCCCGTGGAGCGCGACCCACAAGTTGTCTTCTTCTCGCGTCTGTTCCGCTGCCTTTTAGACACCTAGTTTGCACCTGAAACGGTCCTGGTTCTCGTGGAGAGATTTAGCGGAGGGTTCCCAGGTTTGGTCGAACCACGGTCGCGTTTAATTAGCTCTAAGCTTAATACAGTAAAAGCTCCTTCGTTGTCCAAAGGCCGGGGGTTTGAGCGGACAACGACCGTGCCCGGACACTATTTTTGATTTATGACTGCGTCTTTAGTGAAACGGCTAGTTAAATGACAAAGAAAAGCATCTGCAGTCAAAAGCAGTCAACCGTCTGGCTTTAAAAAACTCCTGATTTCCTTGCCATATTCCTTTCCTATTGTTCTCCGTTCTGCGCGGGTCTAGACAGTCCTGGGACACATCTGGCGACCAGATCCACGCAGGCCTAATCCTCTTCGTTGACAGGCAGTGGAGTGGGTAGACACTGGACAACGATCGTGCCCACGATTCAGGACAACGAAGGAGCGATTACTGTACTGTGAACCACATTAATATTCGGATACTTGTAAAAAGATGATAACATTTTTAATATCGGAACATACGGCTTGGATATATTTTGAGAAGGTAGTGGTGGTAGAGCAATTAGCTTACTACAAGACGTGAAAAAATTTTTGAAGAAATTGCAATTTTTCCAGAATTGCAGAGAAAATACTAGATGATTTTTTTACAATTTTTTATGAGGTAATACGGTTTGAAGATCCGTGTCAATTATAATACATATTCCGAAAAGTTTATCAAAATCGGTCAACGTTGCAGTAAGCTACAAACGCTTAAAGATGGTGAAAATTACAGTTTTTTTTCACGATTTTCAGACTATAACTGAAATAAATGCAAGAATTTTTCAATCTTTCAATGCCTGTAGTTTTTTTCGCATCTACCGATTTTGATGAAATTGTCAGAATATTAATTTAGCTATAGAACAATTTTCTAAATTTTTGCATGAATGTATAAACTGTATTTGTTTTTTGTCGTTAACCTTTTATACTGTCGCCTAGTGTCCACGGTGTAGAATGCTTTGTAAAATATATCGGACGCTATACGTATTCGATTAAATTTCACAGCGGTCTGGACAGCAACATAAATAGTGCATGGCAGCACCATAAATATTGCATTATGTGCCATAAATATTTCCGGTGGTTTTGTGATCATTCCGATGATATCACGATATTTTTGTCCCAGTCTGCTGCGGACAGTTCTAGAAAAGTTCCGTTCGGTTCGGTGCTGCGGATAACTTGCGCAATAAAAATCTGAAAGTTCATGACCTAGAATGTTAGCCTATTTAATAAACTATAATGAAATATGACAAATCAATAGCTACTTAAAGATCATATCTGGAAGAAGTCGCTAATATGATTTTTAATGTTGCATATTTACGCAAGAGTGTCGCAATTTATCTCAACGTATTCAGGGTATGGCCGGACGGGTGGTACAACCGAGCAGGAGGTGATACTATATGTAAAAATAAGTCGGAAAAAAGGAATACATAACATTTTTTCGTTTGACGCTTCGTTTTCGGAAAAATCGAGTTTAGTTCCGCTAGGTTCGCGTGGTTTAGTAATTATTACACTGCGGATCTTTATGCAAAATAAAAAATGTTTGCATTGATTGCAAGACACAGGAGTCAAATAACAAATTCATTTTTCTTTTAATTATCTATTTAAGGTGAAACTAATACACTGATGGCCTTAAATCTTTTTAATACCCCCACTGTTTTAAATTGTACGTACCCATTTTTGTCACAAATGCATAAAATCCGCAGTCTGGTAATTATATGCAGAAAGTAGAATTGGTTGATCATGGTCAGACAATTTCAAACTCGATTTTCTCGAAAACGAAGCGTCAAACAAAATGATGTTATTCCTTTTTTCGACTTATTTTTACATGTAGTATCACTCCCTGCTCGGTTGTACCACCCGTCCGGCCACACCCTGTATAACTCATGAGAGCATCTCAATTTTCTGGAATATTCTAATAGTACACGCTGGAGACTATACTAATTTGATGGAACATCCTAACACTGCATATATCCGCATGGGAGAGCTTCCATTTTGCGAGAGATCTCAATGTTGCTGCACACTTTAGAATATTCCACATTGTAACGCTCATAACAGCATCCACTTCAAAATAATCTTTCACGACCACATTGTAGTCTCCAGAAATAATAATTTATTATTAACCAACCGCAGAAATCCATTAGACTCGGACGTAGTCCTTCACGTTGTGTTTTGCAAATAAAATTAATTTCCTTCAAAATATTCTAGAATTTTCTATCGCTTGTGCTAAGGGTAAGATTTACTTCAAACATTATTTCAGAATTTTTGAATCTCTTTAACACTAAACGACCATCAAAAGTGACTGATGTGTATAGTATTATAAAAATAACAAGATTAAATTTATTTATATTTTGTGCGATTTTTACTATAATGTATACTGCAGTCGTAAAATATATTCAATAAATTCCCACATGAAAACACCTTTAATATTTCAATAATTGTCAAATAAAAAATCTAAAACGGGTCATTTGACCCATCGTGGTAGAGGTTTAGTGTTCAAAATTTGACGCGACGTTGCAAAAATGTACGACAAAAAGAACCGGTTCGTGTACATCACTCGAAACGGTTGATCTAACAGACGCGACGATGATCGCAGCCGCATTCTATCCAGCCAGAAACGGACTACGTACGGCGCGGCGGAGTAACACATTCGTTCAGACTGACTTTATCAGCCGAGCCAGCTCATTTCCAAAGTAATTCCGTCCTCCGAGCCATAACTCGTGTCCCACGGCTGAATATGTATGTGTCCGTGCGTCAAGCAGAAACGGACAGGTTACTGAAGCCGAGCCGGCACTTTGTCACACTTGCATCCTCCGTATTCGGATAAGATACGGGTTCTCATATGAGCGGGCACCGTGTTCTTGAACCCGTCCGCTCTTTTTGCACACGCTGCATCCTCCGTCGCGGGAAACTTTTATCGTGGGAAACCGAAAAATTTCACAGCTCCCAGCCCGGAGAGGATAAGACATCCGACGTCCTTCAGTTCGAAACATTCCGCTACGAGCTCCCAGTAAAATAGTTCCCCCACTCTTCGATATTTGCATGTCGCTCGTTGATAAACAAGTATTCATTATCATCGGACGGCGAATTTTTCAGCAGAATCAAAATGGATTGCATCAATTGCACGAAATATGACCACCGACATTCTTCCTGTAATTGCTATTATCCTGAAAAAGAGTTTGTGAAATCAATTTGATGCAACACGCGGTCCGAACGCGGAATAAATTAAATAATGCTATACAATTTCAGCTTGAAATAATGAAGTTCTTCAGCGATGTTTACGCAAGCATAGCTCACTATAACGGTGTCGGAGCACGCAACGAGTCGATAAATTGCGAATAATGCATTGCTTTTAACATATCTGAATGGGCGGATACTATATCACGGTTTATCAGACTTTGATCGTTTATCTGACTTATCGAATGGTCATTGTGAATTTATTAATTGACTGGTCTTTTTGGTTTCAGGTATGTACCACAGTTCATTCGAACCGCATCGGCTCGATGCGGAAGACGAGGATTTCCAAGAGTGACTATTCGGTGAAATTACGGTAATTGCAGCACCCTTCAATAACTCATCGTGTCGACGTTACGAACTGTACCGTAATAAAATTAATTCAAGCGATCCGCGAGTGCCGGCGGAGTGTTTAATATTTCACATCGAAAAATTAATTATTCATAACAACATTGTCGAACGTTCGTAGAAGTTGCTATTAATCGAGTAGACGTATGTACCGACACGCAATTGGCAATTTGTTGGGGCCGGGGTTACAAAGAACGGTCGTTAATATTATATCAATATCGTACTCGATTTAATCGAAGCACTCCGACCACCACAGTGCACACGTTACACGCCGTTGCGGATAATCATTGTTGTAACATTTGCAATATATCTTCTTCTGCGGCAGCCCGGAATCAAATTGTTTCGAACAGAGCTAGAAACGGAAATTAAATGTTCTAGTGATCATTAGTCGATCACCAAATTATCCCTAATTACTGGTCCAATTTGTATTTAATAGTGTGTGATTTGACGTCGTCATGGTTGACAATATTGCTCCGGTGATTCGTCCGCGAATATTATACGTTGCGTCGTCCATTTACTGCACACAACCGATGCACTGCAAAACTGTTCGATTCTGCTCTAGCACATATATTTCTCTTTCATTCAATTTGCATCGAAAGAAATCAATGATCGTGCAGTGCAAAAATGAAACTGCAGAATTAATTTTTCCTTTCATTTTGCGATTATTGAATCGGTATATGTGATATGTATTCATTTTCCCCACGAAAATGATTGTTTCGTAGATGAATTTTATGAAGCGAAAGTAATTACTAGACAGCGGATCTTTATGCATTTATAGCAAAATTGAGTAGATGAAATTCAAAATTGTTGGGAAATTTTTTCAATATATGATTTCACCTCTATTAAAATCATTAAGGGTAGAAATAACATTCAAATTAGTTTCTATCTCTTGCAACCGATGCAGACAATTTTTATTTTGCATGAAGATCCGCAGTCTAGTAATTACAATTTTATTTCGCGTGATGGTTTTGTAGATTTAGATTTTTAGAATTTTTTAGATGAAGATTGTTGCGAATGGAAAACGAAATAACTGACATTTTTGTTTTATGTTTTTTATTGAACTTCGAACGTACACTTTCCGAAAACAGCCGGACTACGAATGCACGAACATTTGCACAGCAAAAGGTGAAAACAGGAAATCTTTTTTGTGGGGAAATTTGTTCAAGGAAGCGGTTAGTAGAAATACTAATGGGATTAGGATTACGGAATTTTTTCCGCCATAATCGGTCGAAACAGATTGTCAATATCGTCGTCTCGTAGTTGGATGGTTTTATCGATCGCCAACAATAAATACCGGTCGGTGGGTATTGCCAGCTCGCACGTTCGCCGTTAATTTACGACGGCATGGTATTAGGTCATTATTGAATTCTGTCGGAGCTAGTGGAAGAGCAAAACGTCGCCAGCGGAGAAGCCGACCTCTCTTGTCGCCAAAATTACGAGGTCACTGGTCAGATTGAACACGCGTGCTTCTATCTGATCCTCCAATCTCTGCCTGGAACCACATCCTCAACGTCAGCTCTCACCTTAACTATTAATTGGTTCCACTCCGTAAGCTCCTCGTCGAGTTTTCTCGAGTCTTCTTAGTCCTCCCACGTTGGCTAATACCGCAGCTTTTACCGTCCTACCTATTTCCTCATAAAATATACAACATAGATTTAGCCCTCATCCGTTCCTCGTTCTTACAATCTAATTTTTTGATGTTGCATTAATCCAGAGCAAAAAGAGAGACTATTGATTTTTTAAATTGCTTCTTTGAAAATTAATTATAGTGTTCACAATTGATCGAAGTACTTGTGTGGGATGTACCACCATTATATTAGACAGCGGATGGCTTATAAAAATTTTTTAAAAATGCTGGAGTTTTAAATTCAACCTAATTAGTACGATTTTTATTTATTTTGGATCTGCACATGCTATTACCAATGAAAATAGAATTTTATTTGAACTTATTGTCAACAAAAATTGAAAATTGCACGAACATCCGCAGTCTAACCATTATTATTTATTTTTAAACAATCTCGTAATTGGACTAACACTCGGAATATTAAACTGCGAGTCAGGTTTAATTTCCGACTAATCCACCAGGAATTTCCGGGGAGACGCAGCTCCAAGTATAAGAAATGAACGACGATGTTCGCCTAACTCGAGGAAACCAGCACAGGGGTTAGAAAAGAGAGAGAACGAACGAGAAAACCGAAGACCCGATAGCTCGATCGATAGTCTCGATCCTAGTGGTTGGTGTAGCAGCTGTGCCCTCGAAGCTACTCAATTTGGAAAAATAAAATGTTAAGGCAATCGTAGCTGGAACGGCTTAATCCGTCGAATACAACGAACCCGTCGCGAAGAGAGTGTGTGGACTATTGATGGCATCAAATCCATCAGAGAATCTATCTAAACCTAATAGTGTAGCCTTCAATCCTCTACGAATGAAAACATCAGGAATATTCTAGACTTGGAACTTAATTTTATTGGGAGACGACGGATTTTATGCATTCACAACTGCAAAACTGAAAAATACAATATATTTTTATTTAATTTCAACTTCTGACAACTGAAATGGGACATTTTTACTTTACATTAATTTCGCATTCTACTTATAGGTACCCGTAATATTTTAAAATTGTGACGCTCGGACATGGAGCCATTTAGACTTCCGTGGCCGACTGTACAGGCTCGGTTCCCCTAACGAGATTATAGAGAGCAGTGGATCCGATTGTGCGATCGTTTCATTGGCCGGTGACTTAACTCCATCCCATTGGCGCGGGAGGAGGGATAATGGGGTGGACGGGAAATCCGCACGATTTTAAGGGCACCGTCGGGTTGTCCTCGCGAGGGTGGAAAACATTGAACTTACAATTAGCCTGGACGCTAATGACGAAGTATAGCAACCGAAAAAACGCGGGCGGTAGAGGAAAAGAACAGCGGAACTGGAACGAGCAGTAAAAAAAGGGATATGCAGAAGGGTGGAGAAGAGAAGGAGGAGAGGAAGGAAAAGAAAAGCCGGGATGACGATTCGGCCACTCGAATCTTAGTCGAGCCGAGAAGACATTTCTCGTGGAAAACAAAATACGAAGGAGACTCGCGAGAGAAAAAAGAAAAGCCACCGGCGGCGCACGCGGGGGCGGAGGAAAGGAGAGGACGAGTGGAAACGTCGGTGCCTCGATGGAATTTACTGCTCGCGTCGGAAGTATTCTAAGAGGGTTGCTTCCACGCTGCTGGATAACAGAAAGTGGAAGCCAGCGCCTAGATGGTTTATTTGAATGCCTACTTCAGCGCTGCTGTGGCGGCACGACCTTTTACGCCGCCACCCTCGCGTGTGTTCACGGAATCGTCTCGCATCCCCCTCCCCTCCTCTGCATACATATTACCCCTGAAATTGGTTCATGGTCTTCGACCTCCTGGCCCGGTGTCGAGCGAATCCCCGTTATCCCATTGTATCGCGATTCCCGATCCGCTAATGATCGGCGACACGTACGAATCATTCGTCATGTTTTAGATCGATTCGCGAACTCCCAGATAAAGCGGACATTAATTACCTCTGAATGGACACCGGAAATCACCGTACCTGCAGGTTTTACTTGGGTGAGAAATTATTTAATTTTTTTGACCAGTTTTTTCTACAGAAGTTGCGTTAAATCGCGACAAATGTGATCTACCAGGGTTTAAACAAACATGCGTTTCCTCTTGTAATCATTTCAACAGCTTGAAAATAATATAGCAGGTAGAAATAACGCAGCATTCAGTTATTTATACAAGATCCGTGGAATTCAAGCATTGCACATCACGAACGAACTTTTTAGAACTTCCTGCGCCGGATTTCGATCTCTTTCATAATTGTTTGAAATCGCTAGATATTGTATTTGCATATTTTAAAATATCACTGGAACCGCCCAGCGCCGTCGTTGAGCATACACGATCGCGATACGTAATTGAAATATCGAAACGCAATTTTCAATGAGTTGAAAGACTTGCATTGTTCGCCGGAAAAATGCATAGTCACTGGGAATTGTTCGGTAACGTCGATTCGATCCCGTGAATTATCAGTTCCATGGATTTCGGTGGATCGTTTCGGTGTCGGCGCGATCGCGTGTTAATTGGCGCGCCGATTTCAATAGTTTCTTGTTAATTAGATCGATTTGTCCATGTCGAAAATCCCGACGCGCCGCGCCGCGCCGGCCCGAACACACTTTTTCATCTGCGCTTCCATGAAATATTCATCGAGCTTCCCTCTGATTTATTTACGATTGCCGCCGAATAATGCAATCGCGTCGATTTTTTTAACCACCCCGCTCCCCTCGCCATACTCTTTCCCCTTTTTGTTTCAATTTACAATAGTAATCGCGCACAATTAAATTTGGACACTGCGAGGAACTTCAAATCGTCCACTCATCGTTATAACATTCGTGATTTTGTAAAAATATTTAACGAAGTTTATATTCTCGCTTTCGGCATGTGAAGAATGTTTTATTCGAACGAAAAAAAAACGAGAAAGTGGCCTTATGGATGAGAAATAACGTTGTCAGCTATGTATGGACAAAGTCACGCGGAAAACTGTTAAAAATTGATAGAGTTAAAGTGTTGCCCGACGCAAATTGTATCTAGAGGAGATTCGTTTAAAGTTAACTTATTGCGACCGTAACTTCGTTAGCAGCGAAAATTTCTTCATAAAATTTTTACACGTTATTCCTGGGAGTGTGCCTGATTTTCTGAACCTTACGAAGGTGTGCTCCACTCTAGCCTGTATTCATCGTTCCTCCTCTAGTACATACCACGAAAAATTCGTCGAGTCACGTTAAGCAGCCGGCCGTCTTATCACGAATTCTGGACCAGACTTGGTGACTGCGCCGTTCAGCCTTGCTGCAGGGATGATAAAATCGAACGGAGTCGGTGTAACGAGGATCTCAGGGGTCGCAAAACGGGAGTGATCTAGACAAACGACCGTGCGGTCAAGGAGTGACAGCTTCGAGCTATCCGCCATGACAGAGAACTTGTTCGTCCACGCGTTCCTGGGGGACTTCTACTGCTGCCAGCGGCGTGATGGACCTTGCACGTTATTATCCTTGCGCCCCGGACATACCCTTTGAGCGATGGGAATTTCCCTCTGACTGTGCATCGATCGATTCATTGTTCCCCGGGAATTGATAGCCAGAGAATTGTTTTACATCTTATCCGGTCCCTCGTATCCCCTCGGTCGAGCTCATTGAAACTTAAACGCTGCTCTGGATGAAATTTCACCCCGCGTGAATTTTGCTCGATTATTGTTGAGTAAACCCTCTTTAGAACTTTAATTTGCTCCTGTCTTGATTATGGCTTCATCGTTTAGGATTTACTGCAATTACTTGTCCTTTATTTTATCTTTTTTATCCCTCGTTAAGCCGACTCGACTGCACACCCTTATCTTCAGTAATAGTACCTCCTTATTATGGTATTACTCGCCCTTAATATCCATCGATTTAGCTCACTCACGTAACAACTTAGTTGCAAATGAAAAAAATATACGAAGATGAAGTACATAATGTGTTTTTAAGAGACTTTTTGATTCGTCCAAATATCTTAGATTGTAATCGAGAAAAATGCTTATAAAGTTATGAGTTTTCACCGTCATATTGTTCCCCACAAGAAAAGCATTATCTCGTCAACGGCAATTCATTATTTTCGTATTGCACACTGTTTTCCATTCATTCGGAACTTCTCCTAACAATTCATTCAACTACTGCATTCCAATTAAAATGGAGTCCGTAATAATTGTCTCGCCAATGCCAGCAGTATAATCTTCTCGAACAACGAAATGAAATTGAATTACGCGGCTACAATTAACGAAGTTTATTTTCTTAAAATCCGATTGACGGAATCGATAATTACTGACGTAGATTTTCATTGCCTTTTATAAACTTCTTCGGCGTTGCAATTAAAGTTGCCTTGCCGGTGAACACTTAAGCTTTAGTTATAATAATTACTAATTTCGACTAAATCTTTTCTAAGAACTGCGATTTCGAACTCGCGAATCTTCTGCGAATGCAATTAAAAAATGAGTTAAGACTGGAATAAATGTACTGGCCAAAATTCAGAAAAATGATACTTCGCGTCAGCATATTATATACATGTTTAGTAAAATAAATTACGCAGGGAAATACTTTAATTTGAATCTAAATGGCCGCACAAATCGTAATAAGTTATGAATAATTCACCGGTAGATAATGCCCGCGTCAGATGTCTCTCCCTTCAAAAATCCATTTGTCCCCATGGCCCAGGAGGATTAAACAAATTCGGCCGGCCTCGAGCGCCGGGATTTAGGGCTGCCTAACGTTTATCGCGCGAAGAAAAGGCCGATGAATTTTTCCCGCTTTTCCAGAAGACTGACGAACCGTATCGGGCGGTACGTATGCAAATTCGGTGCGGCGACGAGCGGCGACGAGCGACGACAAAGGAAAAAAGAGAAAAAGGAAGAGACAGCCGAGGGATGCTGCGGGAGAAAGGGGGCGGGGCGGTGGGGCTCGATGGTATTTATATTCATGTGACTGCTCGCGACGGTGTCCCAGAAAAAAAGGGGGAGGTTCGTTACAGCATTACCTCGTTCCGATCAATTTCCAAAGTCAATTGAAGCGGAGATCACCCCTGGGGAAGCGAAATTTAAAGGGGACCGCCCTGCCTTGTCGCGTTCCGATACATTCGATTAAAGATCACCGACCCCGATAGGCTCGTTCGTTTTAATTTCCTCGCGACCCTCCCGTTTTGCCATTCGTTCGAAATACTTGGCTCGGATGGCGAAGTTTTCCCACCGTGAAGTTAGTCCCTGCGAAATTTCGCGGAGTTAATTTCCTCGAAAGTTTGTTGACCAAGCAAAACCTCGGGCGAGATAATCTTTAGTTACACGTAAATGTGGCTTGCCTAGAAAATGACTTCGCAAAATATGAATAAGCATGAACACTCGTTTTGAACAACGCTTGTGAATTTCTTAATAAATCTTTCAAAACGAGCTAATTTGGAAAACGATAACTACATCCAGCATAAAAACTGACTTTCCGAAATCACTCCCTGATAAAGTTTCCCCATGGAAAACTAATAAAATGTTGAGATAAAATGATCCAAAGGAGGGCAGTACCGAAAATCCCGGTGCAAACGTCTCCAACAAGCCGCGAGACGTTCCGTCGTCAGAGTTCCGAGATCAAACACGATTAACCATCTAGGACGGCGATTTTTCGTTCTGGCGAGGAAACTTTGTTCTCGAGGGTGGGGCGAGGAGAGGAGACGCAGTAACAGAAAGAGGACAGAGAGGAGCGCGCGACGCTACGGGAGAAATATCCGAGGAGCCGGGCGAATTTATCGCGAGTAGTCGTGGGTCGCAGAAAAGAACAAAGAATTTAGCAAACTTTTGTGGTCATCGATAAAGGTCGATAAGTCGACCGAATGAAATTAGACGGCGCTGAAGACCGAGCCGGAAAGGCGGGGCGAGGACGCGCGGGGGTGGAGGAGAGCCAGTCGTCGTTGGAAAAAGTCGTAAGTAGAGAGATGGTGTCAGGGCTCGACGAGAGGCTCAAAGGGAATCGTCGACGATGATGGGAGCACGGGATTACGGGTAGGCGTGGTCGTTTTCAAGCGTTCTTCATCTTCCGCGGGGAGACTTCGATCTTTCCTGAAACACCCGTTCCCCGTTGGAAAACGGAACGAATTGCGTTCCGCATCGTACTTAAGGCTTGCTCCTTTGCGAAGTCTGAAGTCCTCCATCTTTGCGTTTCCTTTCGTCGGCGAACGGAATCATATTTAAATTGCAATATCCTCTACCCCACCGGCTGCCGCCCCGTTCCCGCTACCGCCGGCTACTATTTATCTTCTTTTAATTACGTTCAATTACGAATCGGAACGAATTGCTCGATTGCTTCGGTCTACCAAAGTATCGCATCAAAAGAGCCGGCTGAATCGAAACTACCGCCGCCGCCGCTGCTCCTCTCTGTACACGTCGACCAGGTTTCAATAAATAAATTACCTGCCAACGACGTTATTGGACGCCGCTATTAATTGGACTGCTAGTTATTCCACCGCGAATTTCTCACCCGGAATTCGCGGAGCGCGCCGTTTTGCGTTGCGAAATGCTGATCCGATTTACCTAAGCGACTATGGCCGCTAGATTGCGCACTCTTTCACGGTCGCCGCAAGGTCTTTGCACGATTTTTTCGATACGGATTTTTAAAAAGTAACCAGCTAATTATCTCTCGAAATACATATCATACGCAGGGTCTTCCAGTTGAAGTTTCGCACGATATTATTTTCCAAACTTCTAATGTTTTTATTGTTTCAAATTAAGCACATCCACTCGTTTTTCATAAAATATTCACGAAACTGAGTGATTGAAAACATTAAATGAGTTTCAAAATGCTGTTATATAATATTATTGTCCATCTATGAAATTATTATGTAAGGGAATGATTTTCCATGTAACACCAATTTGTTGCGATTGGCGTACAACATATTTATTTTAAATATTCGTTGCAACATGAATGCAGGCAACGAAACCAATCAGTTCTCCACGTTGCAATGAATAAATTAATTTTTGAGCAGTCGCCATAATTCCGCATAACGAGGCAGCGACTCGATTACGCAGATGCAATAATCAGACAATTGTTTCAATCCGTTATTACATTCTGTTAATAACGCGTGTCATAAAATGATACGAGTTAAATTTTTATCGAAACATTGAGGGAAACAGGAATTAATTCACATTTTATTCTGTTCATTAGAAGCAGTAAAGTAACCGTGAACGCACAACAGATATAAATTTTCTTTTTCTACTAGATCAATTTTTATTGAAACTCCACAGAGTATAGTCGTTAATCTCGTGGAAGCGTTTCGATGACGTTTATTGTCCTGCGGCGACGATGTTCCCGGGACATTCGCAAAGGCGTGCGACGATCGTGATAATTGTTATTTCAAATAATCACGGGCGGCGAAGTAGAATTATTCGAGCCGTGGGTCAGACGGAAACGCCAGGGACAATTATGCGTTTAACGAGACGTTCTCCCGTCGGAACAAAGGTATTTCTTATTGGGGACCTTTCATCCGCGTGCCGAGTGTCGTATTCTTCTTTTGTCGTGAATTTTCGCTGCAGGAAGAGAGAATGCGCGACATTGACGTTCCGCCGTGCCTCTTCTCCAGCAACGACAGAAGTCGCCAAGGGAAAAGGTTGTCGAGGATGTACCCTAGGTTTCTTGCGAGGAAGCCCTCCGCGCGGCGCAGCGTTCCTTATCGATCGCGAGCGTTCAGTTCGTTTCGCCGAATGCAAATGCGAGAGACCGTAAGTAATTCGTCGAATAAAAACGTCCGCGTTCCCCGTCCCTCCCGTTCCCCGTCCCTCGAGCATTGCGCATCTGTTGCAACTACTTATTTCGTGTCGTTACTACGAATCAGGTGAAATGCACCGGAGCCAACGTCTTTCGATCCCCTTTTTTCTACCTCGTGCTTCCCTGCCGCGCTACTTTATGGCCGCGTCAACGCGGTTATTAGCAATCCGCCGGGAGTTTATGCAAATTCGCGTTTTCCTAATTAAGTCTACGGCAATTGAGATTAAGCGTAACTCGAGCCCCTCGCGAGTCGGTCGAGCAAATGAAACGGTACATTAGAATGCGTGAAATAGTGGCAACATTTGTACTCACCCATCTACGCTCATCGAAATTTCTATAAAGTCACTGTGTTTTGCGCCCGTGCGAAATCAGTACTGAAATCAATACTTGAAGGCCTGGTTTACGTTGCATTTTTGTGCAGAAGAAAATAAAAGTTCTTGCAATTCAGCTCGAAATTGTGCTGCATTTTTCCTTTCCTCAGCCGCAGACCTCATTAATGATGAATGAATCTTTGACTATTTTTTATTACCACCTTTAAAATGATTTTTTCCGTAATTTTTACGTAAATTGATCTATTATTAATCACAGTATATGACCGATTAATTTTCTTAGCAATTGCGCGATTAGAGCAGCCCATATCTTTGAAAGCATCGATTGATGCTTTTTTCACTTGTTAGTACTTTTCCTCTCGGCATTCTAATACACGTGAATCAAATTATAACAAACAGGATTTCTATGAGTTCTAAAACTAATTCTTTTAGAATATTTGCAATTCTCCGTATTTCTCTGCTCGGAATACAGAGAAACACTAACAAGGGATGCACCCCAAGTGTCTGACTTCGATTTTGATAATCTTTTGTGAGACGATGGCAAAATATTAGGAGTAGTTACTCAATAGTTTTAAAGATACACACAATTGAACTTTCACGCAACCTGCTTACGCGGCTAATGGAACTTCGAAAACTTGAGCTGCAAATCATGGTATACTAACAAGGTATGCAAGTTTAATTGTTTATATGAGCAGACATCATTAGGGATCCATATACCATGGTCTCACAAAAAATTATCAAAACCGAAGTCGGACACTTGGGGTCTTTCCCTTATAAGTGACTTTATAGAAACTTCGCACTTGTGTTCTGCACCATACAGAAAGAAATCAAAACAAACGTAAGCAGTAAACATAGCGGTCTAGAGTGCGCAGTCCCTCTATCCGAATGTCAACAAGGCGCAAGGCCAGATACGATAAATCAACAAAAATGGTGATATTTTTTAAACATCTATGAAAATGAAGATGACTTTATAGAAATTTCGGCCACTGTGTACCCAAACCGAACTTCACAATATAAAAGCAATGTTTATGAAACCCTAAAGGATTCCCAAAAGGAAATTGGTCGCTAATGACCTCGCTGTTGATGCGACCATATTAAAATAACCTGTAAATAAATAAATAAAATTTGTACCGTGCAATTTTGGACGGTTAGATCCACAAACACGTACACTCGACAATAAAACCGACGACCTCGCGTACAGAAGAGTGGATCGCGTATTTTCGGGGTGTGGGTTCACGCAACGCGGAGGCGAGCAAACTTTGGTAATCTTTGATCGTCGGTGTTTCCATTTTTCCGGACCGTGCCGTATAATTTGAACGACCCGATGTTTACTTATACATACATTCCTGTGCAACGTGTATGCAATCACTTCGCGTGTTATGGGATTTATATTTTACGGCAGCAGTTTTACGACACCGTATATCCTGCAAGTAAATCAAATGAAATATTTATATTTACGAGGATCACTCGGCTACGGTGAAGCCGGTGTGCCGCGCGCCGGCTAGCAGAATTGATTCAGGCTTTCGAGATCGCACTAAACTTGATCCCATCGCTACTCTTTATCTGCGAGGCTTTCGGTTTATCCTTTTGTCGATGCGTGGGCGTCGCGCACCGAATAAACCCGGGGCGACTGTAAAGCAACTTCGAACGACCGGTAATAAACTTGTCACGTAAATCACCGATTATCTACCTCGATTATTCACTTGTCCGGGATGCTAGTACGTGCACGCGTTCGAGAAGAAGAGAGAGAGAGAGAGAGATCCTTAGCTCCGTGACGAGATCGAGAACTTTAATCGACACTCGGTTTCTAATTTCTCGGCTCTGTATCGCCACGGATCGATCGGCTAATCTTCCGGAACACCGATCAAAGGAGGCGAATCGTGTCGATTTTACGCTTCTCCGACGGCCCGTAAAACTTCGCCCGCGATAATTTTACCTTTATTTTTATTCTACCTGCACGATGCTCTCCACACACATCAAACATCTTTAAAAGTTCACTCACGTCTTGACACTGGAGCTTTATGGCCACAGTGATCCAGGTGTCCGCTTTTTGTGGCCAAAATTCAATTTTTCGACTTTCGAACTTCAAAAATATTATGAAAAATCTTCAACACAAAGCTCTGTACAAAAATTTTGAAAACCAAGGCACTTCAAACTTTAAGAAAATGGGGCAAACAACAATTCGAGGTTCTTTAAGCTGAACCAGGAGACATAATTGCGCGCGACTAGTTTCGGTAGTCGGCGAACAGTGAATCGTGGGGGGTCTTTTCATCGAGATCCTGAGGGAGCGGTCTAATGAATCTGTTTCAAACGCGGAAGGTTACGGCATTAAAATAGCAGAAACGACGGGGAAGTGAATGAGGGGTTTGGGGTAGACAAATTTCTCGGGGAAACTTGAAAAGCGATAACGAGGCTGCTTTCCTACGGCTCTGCCTCTTTCCTCTTCATATTAGCGGCTCGCATCTGGGTGCTCGTCTTTTTTTTTCGGTCCGCAGGAGATCGTTGCACGCGGTCGGCTAATTCGGCCGGGAAGAGCCCAGGCCAAATCCTGTTTAAAGTGTCTTTGAGATATTATCTTTCTCGAGGGTGGTGAAAGAAAGAGAGGAGAGAAAACCGGCGGCGTCCACACGCCTACGCTCGTCTAAAACCCGGCTGATGTACCAATTTCGGGGTAAATATTTCTTTCTTCCAATTTCCCTCGAAGCCTCGGCCACGGAATGCTCGGGTACGTCGTCCCGGGAACTCTGTATTCATTACGGAATCTCGTCAACCCCTAACCTAAACAAATTGCGTCTCGTCGCGGCAGTTTGGCGGCTCCGCATCGATTCGCGTGTGCTATTTCTCTCCACGAGCTAGGATAATTCGCCTCGAAAAATTGTCGAGCACCCGTCCCGGCGCTCGTGAACGTCGCTTTTGGCTCCTCTTCCGAGCCTTGTTTCCTCTCTCTGCGCGGAATTATCGATCTTCTTAATGTTTAATTACTAATTACCCCTCGCCGATGGTGGGCTTTAACTTCTAATGAATTCCGGACTTTGATCATCGGTTAATTAATTACGCTCGTTTTCTGCAGTTTGGTTTTTTCGAATTTTCATCGTCGATTCCTACGAAGACGAGCTTAATATTTCCGTGGAACGTTTTTTTTTTTCCGGCGATAGTTCGCTCCCCAGCCAAGTTGTGTAATTACTTTTTCAACTTTCTCGAGTCTCGTAAATCCTAAATTTGTTTTATTTAGTCTCGTAATTGATGATTCAACTTTCTTGTGGAGTAATCATTTCTCAATGATTATCCTGCTTTTATGGAGACGTCCGAAAACTGTTTCGGTTTGTGGGAATTGGGTTGCTGCTTGAAACGTGATTGACGTTGTAACTTCATAATGTAATGTTCATCGCGTTTGGTTTGTAACATCGTAATGGCGATTTGCATATCCAAACACGCACGTCTACATAGATACACAACTAAGTTTCACGAGAACCACGAGTATCAATATTGAATTATGAAGTACGAGAACAAAATTTAATAAAACAGCTGAAACTAATAATGAAAGAGTCGAAAGCTGTACAAATGAATTCTGACCATTGCTCCTTAACAATTGCACGATGTATTTTATTCCTGCAATAACTTTTAAAATTGGCATAGTACTTATTTATGCTTTAAACCAAGTATGGTTTATATAGCACAACAACTTTTAAAATTGCTAAACTTAATATTTCAGTTTTTTCAATGTTTCATTTTTTAAAATCATCGTTATTTCCTTATGTATTTGTTGTAAACTCGATAGCACTTCACCAATTACACGTTCTAAAGTTTATTTCGAAGTTCTCAGAAGAATCGTGTTGATCGGTACAACGTGCTTCGAAAAACATTCAAGCATTCTTCCGACATTCATTGTTTCTCCGTTCCTGCTGTTTTCCTTTTCTTTAATGCTGAAGAAACCGGTCATGCAAAGCACGCCGGAAGTCCTATTATCTTTCCACGTATTTTACCATTCTACTCCTCCTCCCCCTAGCCGAACGTCTCCGTTTCCACGTAAATAAACTTCGCCCCCCATCCTCGAGAAACCCGATTTAAAATTTACATTCAGTTGCATTCGAGCACCATCGGATATGGCATGCATAAAGCTGTTGTCCTGCGATAGTGCTTCCTCGAAGAATTAATACTAAAATATTCACGGTCTGTTATTACGCTCCAGAGAAAAGCAAGCCCCTGCTACCACCTCTCGCTCGTCCCGTGATAATACTATATTGAAGCTCGAGCATTGCAAAATTAACGGGATCGGATTTCACTTTAGTATCCGATGGCTATTCAGGAATCAACAGCACGAAAATGAACAATTAGAGTCCCCGTTGAATATGCAACAAATGGTGCTCGGATCCTCGAGTTCTTGCGGGTTCTATTTTTCTCGTCACGAGCACGTCGGATCCGTCGAACGATAAAGCACGCTCGTTCTTTCCGATAATCCTCGGGCAACTAATCCAGCTTTTCGAATAGAAATATCTTTCTTCGCACTGCTCTGAGACAATATGATAATCAATTAAACACTGCCTAGCATTGGGAACTTCCTATGTGATCTTATACAGTGTGGTCCACGCAACTTGCACATTTTGAATATTTCCGTTACTTGTGATAACAGGAAAAAGTGATATATACAAAAGTTGCATGGTGTAGAGAGGGAAATTTCGTGATGTAAACATTTTTTGCCCTTCTTTTCCCTATTGTATAATTGTAAAAAACCTTCGTTAACACTAAACCTACGATCACCGGTCAAAATGACCGGTTCCAGATTTTTTATTTTGCGATTATTGATTTAATCAAAATAGTTTCATAAGAAATAATTGTATAGATATTCTTAGTGGAGCACATATGTATTATACAATAGGAGCTGCACAAAGTTTAAAGAAAATCAATTTTGTCATTTTATTAACATGTACCAGTTACTTTTAAGGCTCGGTAGGTTCAGTGTTAAATTTAGATTACAAGTTGTAAGGGATGGCCGGGATTGAAGCGGAAGGGAAAATGCAAGATGCCAGTAAGGGTGAATAGCTTTATTAATACGTCCTTTCCCGGCGTCGGACCTGACGAGACTGCTCGTCCTTTGCTCGAGTCCCGTTCGCTTGTCGTTTTCGACGAATCGCTTGTCAACAACATGAACATATGAATATATATCGGGTGGCGCCACATGAACAATATATACGGCGGCGGACTATCGACTTACAGCTTACAAAGTACACTTTATCCTCCTGCAAGCAGTCACCGAGCGGTAATTAAAATGTACAGAATCGTATACAGGACCACGAGGAGGTGGAGCTAGAGGATTTAGCCACGTGACCACCTCAAACAGCGATGACAAACTCCATAGTGAATCCGAATCACCACTAAGAAGGAACGAAGCAAGAAAGTGTGAATCAATAGAAGCTCGCTGCATCCGTCTCCTTATTCCGGGAATTAATATTTCGGCGCTCGAAACGGATAAAGCCGGAGACCGACTAAAAGGCGATCTGTCGCAAATTTCGCGGAGCCGTCACAAAAGGCAGCAATCTCATCGGCGCGGTGCGGCGGGAGGAGAAAAGGCGCAGGATAAAATTCCAGGCGAGATTTCCGAGTAAACCGCTGGAAGGATGTCTGAAGATGGGCGAGGAGGCGAGCGGAAGAGCCGTTCGCTCGAAGATTTCACAGGGAAATCGAGGCGTTCGCTTTCTTCTCCGCGGGGCCGGGTCTCGGGTCCCGGGGAAAAGCGGTGAATGTATTCCTTTCCCCCTTTTTCCGCCTCTTTTCGCAAGCTCGAACGAGAAGTAGGCCTGAAAACGACGACCCCGCCGCCGGACCATAGAACGTTTTCATGCGAGAGCCAGCCAAGACTGGAGCCAAGATGAGCCCGCTACAGTTTGTTACGCCCGTATTGTGGATTTTCTTCTCTTTTTTTCTTTCTTTTTTCGTTCCGGCTCTCCTCCGTTTCACCCTCTCCCACCGCACCCCCTCTCCGCACCGTCCCCATTTTCCTTTTTCTTTGGTGAACGGAATGACGGAGGCGCCGTCGCACGGAGGCGCTCATTTCCTTCCCATAAATCCGCCGAGCGCGGTAATGGTCGACAGGCAGACGATCGCGATTGTTCGCGGTAATTTGTCGTTCCACGCTCTCGTATCGTGTGTCGTAACAGTCGATCGAACTTCCGGCGACGTGCCACCCCGTGCTCTTTTACCCGGCACGCCTGATTTCGGCGGTGATAGTGCGAGCATCTTCCTAAAGAGGATCTGCAAATCGTGAGCGCAACCTTCGCGGAGTCGGGGCACGGAGTGCATCGAACGATCGAGCATTATCTTCGTGAATTCGCTACGTGGTTCCCGGGCGAATGGAACGCTTTGTTGTCTTGCTGTTCCGTGTATTTTGGATGTTCGTATTTTGTTCTTGTTCGACGTCGTGCGTAGATTTTATAAATACGTGAGAAACGCCGTCTGTGAAGCGCCACGTAGATTGTGCTTCGAATTGGTTTAGGAATGTTGTAGATATTAATCCGTTGCTTTAATTCTTCCCACGAAGTCACTTCTGCACTGTGACTCTATCTTTTAAAGTTCCCCATAAATAAAAATCGAGAGAAGTCAAATCGGGGGATCTTGGAGGCCATAGAAGTAAAATCCCCCCACCGTCATCAAGTCCAACTTTATTTGTTTATAACCTTGTAATAAAGCGTTTATGAGCAAACTTCAAACAACATTTATTTCTTATTTCCACTTCTAAGATATGCTGCTTAAGTTTGTCCATTAAAACCCGGGACACCCCGTATAACAACTCCTTGCACTATAACATCTAGTCAGAACCGTAAAATAAATCGCAGCGCAAAGGGTTAGGGATTAGTGTACTAGAACAGGATGAAAAAATCGCGGAATTCCAATGAAGCGTTATGCAGTTCGGCGTAGGCAAGTTTCGCGCAAGAAATTATCCCGGTTTTCGTCCAGGGGAGAGAAATTACGGCGAAGAGGGTTGTACTCGGGGGTTCTAAAAGGGGCGGAAGCAGGGGTTCCTTAAAATGGCAACAAAGTACCGGCTAATCTCGCCGAGACAGGACGAAACGCGCAGAGAGAGCGAAAGAGAGACAGGGAGAGAGCAAGAGAGCGCGGGCGCGCGCGTGCTGGCGCTGGCGGGGTCGCCCGGTGTGCTTTGCTTTGCAAATGCGATGCAACGTGCATGATGCACTCGCGGCCGACTTATAACGTTTCCGAAATCAACCCTGCTGGGTGCAACAACAACGCGGACCACACCTTCCTCATGCATATTCGCAGCCCGGTTTATGGAGCAACTTAGTTTATAGCCGGCCGACGACGTTCGTGTGCGTGTAATGTACACGCACTATTAATTCTGCGACGTCCGCGCGCACCTACGCGTTCTGACAGAAATACCGCGGCCTCTTGTTATCGCTGTAATTCGTCGAATTACCGACTTCTAACGTATTCATTTTCCGAGACCCACGGGACCCGACTAAACGAGCCGACGCTGGCCGCCGCACAGCGGAGTATTTGCCTCGGAAAGTTGGCCAATACTATTTCAGTATTATTTTAATGCGGTAGACTCGTTTCCAGGATTGCAAAGGTGCGGGATTCGCCTTCTCTTTTCTCGATAGTACAAACACGGAGGTTTTCAGTAGTCAAAAACGCTAGATAGAAGATCGATCTAGGGCGCTATCTCCCTCAGAAGACCTATTCTTTGGTTTACGAGGCGTAATTTGCATTATTCGGCAGCATGTAACTATAAAAATAGCTGCGAATAATGCAAATTACGCCTCATAAACAAAAAAATAGGATTTTCGAGGGAGATAGCGCCCTAGATCGATCTTCTATCTAACGTTTCCGACTACGGAACAATCCCGTCTTTGTATAATCGAGAAATGAGAAGGGGAATCCCGCGCCCCTGTAATCCTGGAAAAAGGAGTCTACCTCCTTAACACTTATATGCATAGAGTAGTAGTGAGTCATCGGATTCGTCTTGACGTCAGCTACAACAACTGTGCGCCGTGCACTCGAGAACTTGCATTGATCAAGTCAGAATTGTAATTATTTGACCTTTATTAATGGTTTTTTATGCAAAATAAACATCGTGAATTCCAGAGAGAGAGAGAGAGAGAGAGAGCGATAAAATGAAATGAGACTTGAAAGTCGTACAATATTGTACAGAATTTAACACTAAACCAACCGCTACCGGTCAAAATGACTGGTTCCAGATTTTTTGTTTTACAATTATTGATATGATAAAAATGTTTTTATGAGAAATTATGGTGTAGATATCTTTATTGGAACATGTATTACAATAGATCTTGTCAGTTTTATAAGGGAACATGTACCAGTTACGTTTAAGGCTCGATAGATGTAGTGTTAAAGAACATAGAGCAAAGAATAGTACAGCGGAGCTCTATTTGTCCTAATCTTTCGAGGGACACAATGTTTCGGATAATATCGTTTCATCATTGGTATAATAGGAGCTGATGTGCATATAACTGCTTATATTAACCTATTTGAATACATGGTCGAATGTTATGTTATGAGTTCGGATAAGCAGTATACGCCGCGAGCAGTCGGTTCGCATAATAGCTCAGCTACGAGTTCAGTAGATTGGACACTCCAACGATGCCGGTTCGGATAAATGTAGTCCCACTGTAATTATCCTTAATCATATGTAGAATGAGTGATTACTAGGCTGCGGACTTTGTGCGTCTCTGACAAAAATCGGTAGGTACAATTAAAAATATTTAACGCTTCGTACAGAGTGCGAGTTCGAACCTACTAAAAAGTCAAAGAGAAAGAAAAATGTTTACTCGTTTAACCCTCGTACGCTTCTCAAAAATAGTTTCATAAAAAATTCTATGACAATATCTCATATTTTTACAAATTATGCTTCATTTATGACGTCACATTTTAGAGAAATATATTTCACAACACAGATAAAGAGAGACCAATCATTTTATAATATGCAAAAATAGTTAATAGGTACGTATGAGGGTTAAGGTTTTGTTTTCGAGGAAAGTGAGTTTGAAAATTCAGCGAATACTATTGGATAAGAATTGTCTGGTCATGGCCAACCAATTCTACTTCTTGTGAATCCAAGGGCGCGCTAGCCCAGCACGCCTTCCAACTCATTTTCTCGAATACGGAGCCTTAAACCAGAAAACATTCTTTCTTCTCGACTTGTTCTCGAAAATTTGTATTTCGTAAGACTGAAAGTCCAATGGCGAGATTGAACGTCTTTATCTTCGGATCTACTTACTGCTGCGAAGGGGATAAAAACGAAAACGCGGAGTTGGCTCGAAGATGTGTGGGTGGAGGTGGTCGGTTTGGGTTTACCGCAATGCATATGCGGTAAATCAGTGCAGATGAGCAGATATACCTGTATACGTGCCCACGGACGACCAGCGGCCATCGGGCATCGCTGGGGTGGAAAAGGGCGGGCGCGGGTGCACTGGGGTGCACGTTGACCGATAGTAGGACAGAGGGGGTCGACGGTTGCAACAACGTACCGTACACAGATTATATACGCGTTTGCATACATGAAACCCATGTACACGTTCCCGATGGCCTGGCCTGGGCTTGGCTTATATCACTGTTGCCGTTCGATGCGCCGTACCTCGCGCCGCGCCGTTCGTCGAAACGTTTCAACGAGTTGCGGCCAACGACGAGCTTACTATGCCCACCCTGCGGCTGTATCGAGGTCTCATCCAACAATCTGCTGAGTCGGTTCACGCTCTCGCACTTCATCCCCCAGGAAAATCCCGAGTTATTAAACAATAATCCAATTAATCCAACCCCAGTTCCCGAGACTCTCGACGGTGCCTGCGAACGCCTCCATAAATTTATTCAGAGTCACTCCTTATTGCGATTCTATCCACAAGCCATCAGAAAAATTGCACTTTATCGTTAATAATAGTGGTTGATACTTCGATCAAACCGGAAAGATATCTTTTCTATGTCTAATAGGACTTTTATTTGCAATTTATTATTCGGTTGTAGACAGAGGTGGGCATTATTTGGCGAAACAAATATTTCAAATATTATTTAATATTTCAGATTTTGTTTTGCTTAAAGAAAATAGTATTTTAAATATGATATAGAATTTCAAAAATAATTCCAACTCAGGGATGATGGAATACTTGACAACGTTCGAATATCTGCCCGTCGCTGTAATTCTACTTTTTCTTAGTCGAGGATCGAAGCAAACGCGATCAATTTTTAATTCAACTTCCATTCCGGCGAGGATTAATTCGATTCGTCACTCGAAATTAGACTTTCCGGAGCGCCGGTGTACGGTTAACGACTAAAAACTTTCGACCGGGCAACGAAACAATAGCGGATAAAAAGGTTCTATCTTCCCCGGAGGATTCCCTATTTCGACGTAACGGAAATTCCATTATTCGGATAAGTTTCCACCCGATTCGTATGTATCTTCGAAACGATCGAAAATTTCGTTCGCCGACAATTTACTCGGGTGAGCTTAAAATTATTGGAGCCATCGTTCTTCATTGCTTCCAGCATAACCTGTTTCTTTTTATCTTACCTTTACAATGGGTTGATATTCTACTGAAATAAAACAATTGATTTCGATCAGCGGACGAAATTAGAAAAATAGTTGTAATTCGTGATAATTAGATTAACCTAAAAATTGAAAGATGTGTCAAAACAAATGACAGATGTCATGAAACATTGATTTTGATTAAAGGCTTCGCAATTTTACACTGCAACATAACTGACAGCTGCTGCATTCGCCAATAATTCCCGTTTAAATATTCACTTGCTACTATTATTATGGGACAGAGAAAGTACAAAATGACGTAGAAACAGTACAAATATTCTCATCTTTGACGGGTAATTTATTATTCAATTTATTATATTTCAAAATTCAAACCTTAAAATTAAAATATTGTAATAGGTTCTTTATATTTTTCCATTTATTTGTCGCATGTAGCGGAGGGGAACTTTTTGCCCCGTTATGTGGCAAAGTTGTTCTTACATTATGGCAAGCTGTTACTAAAGAATACAATTTACTAATAATTAAAACTTTAATGGAATACCTTATTTGTTACTGAAATAATGATTAAAACGATAACCGGACACACAGTTCCGCTTCTCGTCTAGCCTCGGAAGGGTCCGAGCGCTCGCGAAGTGTTTGAAAGTCGAACGCAGATGAACATTGGCGAATGGTATGGCAAAAGCAAATATTGAACATGCGTGTGCATGGTCATAGGAAAGTATCAAAAGCGATGCGGGCTTTCTCGCGCGGGCAAAATCGAATCAAGCGGAAAACTCGGCGGCAAGTGCCCGAACGCACGATGCGGCCCTGTATCCGCGGTTTTCGGATCATTTGCGCAACGTTCCTCGATGAATCCGCGTCGATGATGTACGCTACGATACAAAATCCGCGGAATTCCCCTCGTTGTACGCTGTTCATCAAAATACCCGCTCGCAGCAAGAGTCCGGCTCGCATCGACGAACAGGAATTAGTTTCTCTGAAAGCAGACGTTCCGCTTGGACCGAATGTATGTACAGTAAAAGCTCCTTCGTTGTCCAAAGGCCGGGGGGCTGAGCGGACAACGAGCGTGCCCGGACACTATTTTTGATTTACGACTGCGTCTAGATATCGCGCCGACCGCGCCGAGCGACTTCAATAGGAAGCCGAACATAGAGAAGGACAGAATGAGATACGGATCGGGTGACCGAAGCGTGTCGCCGTCGCCGGCACAGTTTAAAGGCCCACATTGTTGCTGTTGCTCGTTGCCTTCGAAACTTCGACCGTCGATTAAACCACTAAATACAGTTAAAACTATATCGTGTTTGGTGTCATTTTAATCAGAGAAATGGCAGAAATAAGTTAGTGAAAGTCCCATAAAGAAATAATGAAAATTAAGACGTTTGAAAATTCGGTTTACTCGAGTCAATGTTGTGGTGTTCACACCGATATACCCGAGCCGACATCAATCGTCGCCGCCCTGCGGAGCGACTCGGCGTTGACAGGCAGTGGAATGGGTAGGCACTGGATAACGATCGTGCCCTTGATTTTGGACAACGAAGGAGCGATTACTGTACTCCTATAATCCCTCAAACGTTCAAATTCGGTCCATATTTTACTGTACACATGATGTGCCGGCTCCTTTATTTTCTGTTCCTCATATTTTTCGTGGATGTGTCTCTTCTCTGTAGTCTCATTCAATTTATCAAACAGTACAACTCATTCATTATATTTAATGTATATTTTATCTTTCACCGTGAACAATCTATATTCTATAAAAAGAATTCTATTATTTATTCTAATTCTATATAACTCTACATAATTATTCTATATATTATTATATAATTATTTATTCTATATGAAGATTCTATAAAAGGAATATTCTATAAAAAAAAGTCCACGCAAGGTAAAATAGTATCGTGCGAAACTTTGCTTGGAAAAATCAAAATTCTATTTCCGCCGCCGGTCGTTTCCATTCCCGTTTCCATTAGTGGTCGCACAACACTTCCACCAGGAGCAGAACGAAAGGGACAATGGCGTTCGCAAATGGCAAGCGTGGAACTATCGAGAGACGTACACGTGCTCGACAAAGGAAGAGAGTGCGATGTAATTTCCCCGCAAAAGAGCGGCGTTCGAAAAATTTTCGACTCGCCTTGAACCGATTTCATTCGCGCGTGTGATCGCATCTTGTAGATCCACGGGAACACGATCGTCAGGTTTGTTATTGGCCGGCTAAACTAATCCACGTTCGACCAATTCACGATCGTCGCACGAGCTGCCAATTCCGGTAACACGTCGCTGCATCGTATCGAACATGAACCGATTTTCGCGGTGAAAATAGACGCTCGACGATTTGTTATCAACGTAACGAAATACATATACAATCGAGCCCGGTTCGCGTAACCGTAAAACTTGCGGCCGGCGCAGATTGTACGTTTATGGTGGCACTAAAAGGACGGGTATCGTCGCGTTGATAACGAAAAAAGAACGAAAAGAGAGCGAACGATCGAGGGAAAGGGCCGGATAAAATAGGCCCTAGACGACGACGTAACGGAATATATATATATTTATTTTATCGTTGACTCGTAAATTTTCGTCGGCTGGTCTTTTTTGTCTCGCGGAATCGAGCACACTCCTGACTGGAGCCCACATCCGAATACGGAACCCATATCAGTATCAGCGGTTTGCCTGCCATTTACGCGACGACAGTTGATGAATCTGTATCGGCGGCGGGCTCACCGCTCGACAACCCGCAGTTTCCCCAATTTCAATCCGCGCCGCTCCGCAATAAACCCCCATCGTTTTTCAAGAGAGCCCCGGCTGCCGTTTACGCGCCCCATATATAACACCGTTTTCAACGTTCCCGGAGCCGACCCTCGAACGCTTTCCCGCTGGAAAAATTTTGTTACGTTGTTAATCCCGACGCGGACAAGGAACGAGCTGTTGTTGCCGCTCGAGCACCATAAACCCCCATGCAGCCTCAATTTTTCCTTCATCCCCGATTCAAGCTTGATAATTTGATAACAACTGATTTTCACAATGTATAGGCATGGTTTTTACGGTGTTGGAAGCTTTTCAATTATGCTTGGAATTTGATATTATTATTCTTTTAATACGGTGCGAGCTGTTGTTGCCACTGAACTGCGCAGCCCAAATTCTTTATTCACAATCTATTTAATTCTTTTCATTTAGTTAAGGTTCTCATTTCTCGATAAGACAAAAATGGGGTTCTTCAGTAGCAAAAAACGCTAGATAAAAGATGGATCGATTCGGAAACACAACTGCGCATGTAGTTATTTTCATAGCTACAGGCTACCGAATAATGCAAATTAAGCGCCGTAAACGAAAAAATAGGACTAGATCGATCTTTTATCTAGCGTTTCAATTATCTTTGCAATCCTGGAAAAAGGAGTCTACTCTCTTAATTCTTTGTAAACTACCTCGCGACCATATTGCGCGTTTCACGGAAGATCGACTAGAAATTTTTATTTTCACTAGTTCGCAAACAGAATTCTGTTGAATATTGAAGTATTTACGAGACACTAGAATCGTAGGCAGCAAAAGTAGCTCCAGTTGCGAAGCACTGGTATCCAGCCATTCTCTTTGTACGAGGCCACACGCATAACCATAAAAAAATATATCCACGTTGACCGCTCTTGGAAAAGCTAACTTTTACGGTGCACCGTTTTACCGGAATGACGTCGATTGACAGATAGGAAGCGCGTCTCGTGAATCGGCAACAAAGGATTACGGAGCGAAGCGTTCAAAGAACATTTTCGAAAAAGCTTGGAGCACGTTGAAAACCGCGCGTTGTTTAACTGTGTCCTGCGTGTTTTCGGGAATGAAAAATAAAATAGTAATAAGTGAAAAAAAACTCATTTAATAACATCCTCTTAGTCTGATTAATTTCGAATGACAGTCTACTAGAGAATAATTCAAAAACTATGAATATAAATGGAAAACATAAAATGACGTTCAAAGAACATTTTCAAAAAAACCGTGCGTTGTTTGACTGTATCCTGCGTGTTCTCAGGAATGAAAAATAAAATAGTAGTAAGTAAAAAAAGCTCATTTAATAACATCCTCTCAGTCTGATTAATTTCGAATGACAGTCTACTAGAGAATAATTCAAAGACTATGTACATATATAAATAGAAAACATAAAATGACGTTCAAAGAACATTTTCAAAAAAACCGTGCGTTGTTTAACTGTATCTTGCAATAACATCCTCTCAGTCTGATTTATTTCGAAATACGGTCTGCTAGAAAATAATTTAAGAACTATGTATATATAATATTATAAATGGAAAACATAAAATGACAAATGAAGATGGACATCAGATTGTCTCTCTTGATAGCTGAGAAAGTTCGATTAAATATCCACGCTAGCTGGCGATTAAATGGTGAACGCACAGCCGAAGCAATAATTTATAATCGACCGACGACGACGCGACACGATTGAAATTTCCGTGAGTGTGCGACCCGCGATAATTGTACGCGGTCGATCGATCCTCCGCACCGCGGCAAAATTCAGCACAAAAGACAGTTAGTAATTTAACAGCGACATAAACGGTTCCCTTGAAAATTTCAACGCGCGTTGTAACGTGTCTGTGTCGCGTTTAAATTTCAACAAACTTCCGCGGAATAATTAACACCGTCCGATTATAAAGAACGCGGCCGAATTTAATTGCAATGTGCCCGATACTGTCGGATATTTACGGAGTTGAACAATCTGCACGTGTGTCCCATTTAATTTTATTCCCAGTACCTCTTAGAGGCGACGGTACTTCGTTAAATTTAATTAAAGTGCCTGCATTATTTGCTAACAACAATGTTAGAACGCGATGGAGCAATTGTGTTCCTTGAATGAATGCATTCTCTATCATAAATATTAATTTGATACTGTAATGGAGTAACTGGAGTGCTGCTCAACTCTCATTATAAAATTATATTTATAATTGAACCCGCGGACCATTACGCAATTGAAACATTTTCTGCACCAATTACGAGGTACTGGCGCCAAATAAAAATTCGTTTCTTCCCGTAATAGTTCAAATAAGTACATAGCTATGACCGGGGAAATGCAGGGAGAAAAGAGGCTGCGGATAACGAAGAAATTCCAGTGGCGAGCTACTTTTTCCAGACAGCAGAGTTGTGTTGAATTACAGTTGCATTACTTAATTCAATTATTTCGTAATTCGAAAGTCACTCGCTTCATTCAATTAAATTACAATGCAATTTGTAATTCTGATCTCTCATTCAATTAAATTACAATGTAATTCGTTCGTACAATTGAAATACAATTACAAAGTACAGTGTAATTATGAATTATACAGTATAAGAGGTGGAAAAAGAAAAAGATTCATATCAGTGATGAACTTGGTATTATTCATAAATTTTTTATACATGTATTTAATTATTAAGAAAACTTGTTTATTACGTTCGTTTCAGAAAAGAAATCTCAATCGTAGAAAGACATAGGGCATAGTACAAAATTACTACAAAAGAAGTAACATTATTTCACATTAGTGAGTAATGTATACATTGAGTAATTTATTACATTATATTGTATTTCAGTTACATTGTACTTCGATTACACGCATGATTCGCGTAATTAGCAATGAAATTAAGTGGAGGATCGACTTATATAATACAATTACAATATAATTCAAAAATACTTTGTACATAAAATATACAATGTAATAATTAAATTACTGTAGAAACAATGTTCTTAAATTAGCAAAACTCTGCCAGACAGTATGCTAGACAGTATTGAACGGGAAACACACGGCGTCCGTCCGCGTCGGAACGTGTTGCGGACTATCCTGAGTGGATTGGGATCGTGGCGCGTCCTCCGCGACGCGACGGTGATTTCGGCGAATGGGACCGGTCGAGCAATAAAAAACAGTTATCTGCGAAACGTCGTGGTTTGATCGACCATCGGCGCGGCGGTTGCTTTTATTTTTACGGTCAATGGAGAGACCGAGCGTCGCTCACCAAAACAAATCTTGATACCGCGGACAGGACGGGCGAGAAACAAAAATTCGCGATCCGTTTACGACTGGGAAAAGCCGCGGCGCAACGCCGGACACGAAACTGCGGCACAGCGACACATGCGATTTTTGCAGGGGAGGACTCGCGGAGAGCCGGCGCTGATCCCGAGCACGGCCATAATAAACGTTGGACAATGGTGATCGAACGAAACCGATGGCGAACGATCCCGCGAAACTTTCCGATACTACCGTAACGTTGCCGGGGATCACGCGGACAAAACGTTGCCTCGTGCCTCCGCGAAGGAACGACGCAATCCATTCTGCATTCGAATGCGAGTGGGACTGTAGGTAAACAGGTAGACGAATCAATTTCGGATCATACTACCGGAATAATTGCATTCGTATTCGAGTTTCCTGGACGATCCCCGATGGACCTCAACTCGGTTCGAAGCTACCCGGCCCTTGTTTAAGTGCTTCTTATTCGATTATAAGGGTGAGTCACCTAATGTTATCACCTCAAATATCTTTGTTGTTTTCAAAGATACGTTAAATGTCTGCAGGACAATGTTGAATGGTAAAGTGGGGCTCATACGGTGCCAAAACAATGTTTTGAGATATCGAGGTTACCTTCATTTTTTTAAATGGAACCACCCTTTTTTAAACATCTACAATGATAGTCCCTTTCAGTAGGAATTCAGTGACTATAATTACTCAAGGTCATTCGAGGTCACGGACAGAAAAAACGTATAAAACTAAAATATGAAAGCAGTGAGACTTGTAGTAAAAATGCTGAGGTCTTTCAACGCTATGGAATGTTTTGAAACATTCTCCAGCCGATTACGCTGCGATCTATTTACTAACAGTATGTTTCCAAATGCGATTCCGCTATGTCTTACCTAATGATTGAAAGGTGAGACGTGATAACTGTTTACTGTGAATGTAGACAAAATGCATTGCAGGCCCGATTGCTTCATGAAGAAAGGTACCCTGAGCGAAACACACCTTCTAGGCTGACTTTTACTAATATCTACAAGTTATTTAGAAATACTGTAAGTGTAGATATAAGGAAGCGTAAACGAAAGAATCCCGTGACTGCTGAAGGCAATGAAATTAATATTTTAGCAGTTATAGCCGTCAATCCACATGTGAGTACGAGGAAAATTATCCGAGAAGCAAGCATGAGTCAAAGTAGCGTAATACGAGTTCTGGCCCGACATAAATTTCATCCGTTTCACATATCGCTACATCAGGAATTCATCAGGTTTTTCCATTCAACTTTGTCCCCAAGACATTTAATGTATCTTTGAAAACAACAAAGATATTTGAGGTGATAACGTTAGGTCACTGTTAACGCGAACGCGTATCTCGATGTAATTTGTATTTCGCGCTATACTTGTTTTGTTTTCTCGTCACCTGTGCTCGCTCTATTTGGATGTATATGTCGATCTATCTCTTGTATGTTCTCTGTATACCTGTATTGTCCTCAGTCGAGGCAGTACAGCTCGCACCGTCATAATAAACGGATCGTCATCAAAGACTCTAGTATATTCTCTTTGTCTGTCCACCTCGCGGTAAAGTCCTCTCGTCTACAATCTCTCCTTCTTCACTATCGTCTTGCAGGATTAAAATTAAACCTATCACTCTCTACAGTGACTCACCCTGTATACATCGAACTTGACGGGAACATATTTGATTTGGAACTCTGTGGGTTTATATAGCGGATGTAAATCAATACATTGGTGTTCAATAAGTACTTGGTTACATATTATATTTTTTCCTGTTGAATACTATTAACCTCTTGGCTCAAAATGAAGTCTCAAAGACGTCATGCTTCTCAAATACCGAGCTTGACTATTCTTAACTTTCCATCATAAATTGCCATATAACATGACGTGAACAGCAAGTTAACCATTTCACACTGATTTTTTAATAAATACAAATTAAATCACTTCTGACCATTGCGTATACAGAGGGTCAGGCAAAATTGAAGGGTCGTTTTAGTCTGATATCTCAGAAATAAATTGTAATGTGATTGGTAAAACCTCCACAGATTTAGAGCCCGTTCAGACACGACGGAAACCGCGCGGATTCGGCCGTGTCTGAACGGGCCCTCAAGGTACAGAAGAAATGATCGACACGGTCAACACGGGTCCAACTAAATCGCAATCATGGCAATCGATCGCCATAGCGGCGAGGGACTGTCACTACGACGCAATAAGTGTCACACGGGTAATAATGGTAACGCGTTCGTGTAATACGCTAATTTCGAGGCATCGTTAAGCCGGTATCCAGTACAGAGAAACATCGCGCAGTAAATTTCGGTTAACATTCGAGTCGCGCGTCAATCATATGCGCCGTTGTTTGAGCTAACTGCGAGCTCGTTTCGTTCGTTTGTCCGCGCATCTCCAATTCGACCAACGCTAATTTCGCTTGGGCAAATTTGTCCCTGAGCTTCAACGTAATTAATAAATTATGTGGACGCCGCCGCCGCATCCGCAAATCCGGCGGTTTGTCGTCCTGGTTCTAGCATCGGTACACTAAATTTTTGCGTCGACAGCAGCGATGGCAGCGCCGCATACTTTTATGTAATGTCAACTGGAGTTGCAGTAAACTTCACTTTTGAGTGAAACGACCATTCTAAAAATATGCAGAAATGTTTTCCAATCTGCATTTTTAAATGGAAGAAAATATTTTGAACACAAATGAAGTTTAACTCAGTTCCTGACGAATTCATCAAATGAACAGCTGTTGCATTGGGGAAAATAGAAAGACTAGCTTGTCCACAAGAAGTATCACCAAAAATATGTTTCATAAAATTGATAAATAAAACAGTGAGTGGTTCTGAACATTATCAATTATGAAGTTGAGCTTTTTTTTTAATAGAACGAGTGGGAGAATCATTATAAAAACTACAGAAATATACTTCAATCTGTCCTCACATAAAGAAAAACATTTTTAATATCGAAATTAGGTACTCGAAAAAATTGTGCCAGAAAATCAAGAAGCTTCGAATATTACTAATCTTAAGAATTCTTTAGAATGTACAATGTGTATGATGATCATCATGAAATTTACAGGAGCGTATTTCGTTGAACCAGAGAAAAATATGCTCCTACTAAAAATTGCAATTGGATGGTCGAATAAATTTCCGAATTCGTGTCCCATTGGATTAATATCAGATTGACCGTAATCTTCAAAGCGCAGAAGCGCCAGGTGCGATTCCGCAATTCCGCCCGTGTTCAGAGTTGCGGGGAAAACGCGCAGCGACAACGACGCGTGCCCTTTTTCCATCCGTTGTTCCTCGGCCGTAGATAATGAGTCGCGGATGTCACGGTGACGAATGGCACGAATATTTCACACTGGCATAGTTCCCAGGACGAGAGAGACGCGGCGAATAAAACCGCGGTAACATACGATTGCATTAATCTCGCGTTTCGCACGTAAATACGCGCGCGGCTCGCGAAACGCGCAACCCTTTGGTATCGATAACAGGAAAGGAAGGTCTGAATGAATTCGTCGGCTAGGATTTTTCTCCGAATATATATTTCGCGTCCCTTTTCCCCTTCTTTGTTCCGTTGCAACGAGCTCGGATATTCTGACAGTGACGCGCCCCACGAATGGAAGCAACCCCTCGGCGAGCTCGCAGGTGGCGTCGAGTGTCTACGTCATTATTTTAAAAGTATATTTTGTGGTCATCAGTATGCGAGAAAGGACACGGGAGCCCACCGACTGAAATGGGATTCGTTTCATGCTTCAACTCTTAATGTATCCCCCGGGAACGTCGTCGAGTACTTGCGTTATTATACCGAGAATTGTGCGTTGTGTACCGCTGCCGTTCTACACTATTACGAAGATCCATATATTTTTTTACTTATCATGGAAATGAGAAGCGGGGATGTGTAATCCATCCGTTAGGGGTGGTTAGCGAGAAAAGAATTCCGATTTCATTGTATTTTTACTTGTGGACATTGTTTAATAGAATGACTGTAATTCCATTTCGCTTGTGGATTCTCCGAACGTGCCGGAACGCCTGTGTTACGTTTCTAGTATCATGATCGAGGATTTATCGAAAGTTCTGCGGAAAAAGAGAAGCAGCACGGATTTGTTGGAAGCCCGAGTTGAATCTCTGACAAATGTCCCAGCATTAGGGCTCGGAAGTTTGCGTGTACTTTAGCTTCTGCGAGTATTACTCTCGAGGAGATCTACAATTTTCCTGCAGAAGGCGTTTTCGATTCCTTTTAGCGGACATTGTTGAAGAGAAATGCACGCTGGAAATCCTACACATACAACATGTCCTGAGATTCGCATCCATTTTGCCTGTTTCACTGTCTCCCGCGGGTATCGATCATGTCCTCTCCTTATTCAATAGTTGAATTGTAATCGAAAAACGTGTCTCTACTAAAACAGATAACAAATAATATTGTCGCCTTTCGATTTGAATTCATAGATGATTATTAATCAGAACACGGTGAACCTCAGCCGCACCTTCTGCTTGTCACGCAAACGAACTTCATCGTGCAAAAGACGAACATGTTCAGGTACTCTCGATCTCGAAGCAACGAATCGACAAGTCGAACTCACCAGCAATCCTCAATTTCGGGATCTATTGGCCGGCGGCGTTCGTTTCCGCGCGGAATCTCGTTTACACCGGCGCGGCGGACCTAATCGGTCGCGAAATTTCTTTTTCCTGCAGCAATCTCGTGGTACGTCCCTTTGTAACGGTGGCCCGGGCCGCCGCGCCAGTTCGTTTGATACCGTCTATAACGTAGCTCTTATTGCCGCTGAAGGCGTCGTGGATCGAATCCGAGAAGAACAGCCTCGGAAACGCGTTCACTGCCGCCCCCGCCATCGGCGACGCACGTTCCCTCGAGAAAGGAACACGCCCCGGCTCCCTGCCCGATTGAAAATTGCCACTTTGACATCTGTTTCGTCCGTTCGTTTTCGCCACGATCCCCCTTTCGTCCGTAAACGACGCCCGGCTCCTTTGTAGTATTACGCTTCTTTATTTATTATCTACTTCGAGCCTTTCGTGGCTCGTAACTGTAAGTTTGACGGAATTTGTACCCTTTAGATTGTACGATTAATTTTGCCCATTATTATTGGGTCCTAAGGACACATTTCACCTTCTCGTCCGGCTACTTTACATTTAGTTGACTAAATAAATCATAGCGAAGCAGGAAATGTTCTGCTATTAAAGGATCATCCTCCATCGAGATCCAGCAGCGTTTCACAAAATGAGTATTTGCGAGTGATCGTGGTTCTAAATTTTATATGACGTGTCACGTGGCAGCAGGCGACTTCAGCCTCGGTCCGGCTTGTGTGCCGAGGGAACTGGCAGAGTCTGTCAAACAGACGCCTCCGCAAACAAGGGTATCCACCTCGTTTCAGAAAGTTCCCGTTCAAAGACAGGAACAGATATTCCACGCGGAACCGGTCCCGCAAACAGAACCGGCGATGCTTTCGGGTTCCCTTTAATCCACTTAATTCTTCGTTTTCTTTCCCGTCTGAGATTCCATCTTTCAACGACCATCCAGCGTTTCCCACTTCTTCTCGAGACGTTACTTAAAACCGCTCCCCTCCACTCCCCGCAGCGTTGCGTCCCCCGTTTTGCCCCCGCAGGCTGCTGGCTCCGTAGTAACGAGCCCTCCACGAAAAAGGGACCGCGAGCCGCGCGATAAGGCAAACTTTCGTTGACGTTTGGGACGATAACGGGCCGCGGGTACGGATCCGAGAGAACGGACGCTTATCGCCGCCCTCTCACGACTTCGCGCCGCTGTTTTGCGGCTTCCAACCCCGCTATCGAGACCCGGATCTACCCCCTAGACGCTCCGGTTCAATTAACCGCGATGTTGCCCGCCCTGTCGCGCGCTTCTTTCGACCCGGCAAACTTTGAATCGATTAAAACACGTGTCAGTCCGCCTTCTTGCCCCGACTCGTTCCCGGGAGACGCTCTGATCGAATTTCTTCCGATCTTCCAGCTCTAGATTGTTTGTTGCGATCCAAGATCTTTGGCGTGAAAAAATACGGTGTCATAGCCTTCTGGAAGTTAGCCCTCCACTTGCTGAATTAAATAATTTCAACAATTGTGCTGAGCTGTGCTAAGTTTTCACTACATTGTGCTCGAATATATATAAAAACTTTATTTGATGCCCCTTAGGGTTACAAATTCTTATAAATTCTTCATTCTCCTCCCCCGATCTCGCCGCTCTTACAATCTAACCTTATTTCTAACTTATAAACTATCTTACATCTACACTTAACTTACATAGAGAGAAAGATATATTTACAAAATCGCTTATTATTTATTGTGCTCGAATATTAAAACTATAATACAAAAAAAAATTGAGAAAAACGATTTTTCATTTGTTTCAATTTTCAATTATCTCTGTAGTAAACTGTGCTATCCAATTTCCAATCAATGCACAACAATGTCGACACGCACAGTCAACCAGTCACAGCTAGGATCTAAACACGACTTTCCCAAAAGCAGAAGAAAAAGAGACTCCGCGGTCGAACGACAAGTGTGTTCAGGAACTAATCCGTCATAGAGTCCCGGCATTGTCCAAACAAATGCCCCCCCTTTTACGCTGGTCGCTTTTCCACCAATATTTATCCCCCGCCCATGAACGATGTTACACGGCTCCTCAAGAAAACACTGAAGGAAGCAAACGGACGGGCAAGGAGACAGGGACAAAGTAAACTGCGCGAGGTCTACCAAGAGGCGGCCACGGGCAGACGAGACACGCGGGGGTTTGGCTCGAAAAAAGGTAGACAAATCAAGGTACAAAAACGTGTAAGAAAAGAGGCTGCGCGCGAAAGAAAGAAGACAAATACTCTCGTTGGCGAGGGTTTGGGCGAGCAGGACGCTGATGCGCATGAGAGAAATGGGCTGGGGAAGCGACACAGGGAGAGAGAAAGAGAGAGGGAGTATGAGGGTGAGCGACTGTCGACGGAAAGTTGGCAAGTCGGATAATGGTGAAGTTATGGTTGAATCTCGGGCCACGGTTATATACAGTGTATGACAACGCTAACGATGATGCCTTAAGCCGCGGCACTACCTTCCGTACGGACGAACCCGCTTCGTCAGAATTTTTTTCCATCGCCCGCTGTTTATTATATCCGACGAGCCTCTTCCGCCAGTTTGTCTCCACTCCCCGAAGAGGAAGAGATCTCTGCGACCAAACTCGCAAATCACCGAGCACAATCCTGACACACGCGCGTGCACGTTCTTCAGGGTCCTTGCGTCTGCTGATGATAACGAGGCGGACAAATATGCCAACACGCTGTATTGCACCCTTTTATTGTGGGGTGGGCGCTTCTTGTTAGCTTCGGGCAGAAATCTGTGGTTGTCAGGAAGAACGCCGCATGTCGCATAATTTCACTTTCGAGATATTGCCGTTTAAAGTTTTCCTCGCTAATGTTTTGCCATCGGATATCGGATCAATTGCATTATGTTTTTAAGCCTTTCGAATTTATTTTCTTAACTCTTTTTCTGACAAAGACGTAATTCCTTTACTATCAATCTCAATTAATGCATAAACTGAAATTTTTTAAAATTGTGACATGCGGCGTTTTTCCTTGCAATCAAAGAAATAACGACGGAATTCCCTTGCTCTAACAAATATTTTGTCATAGCTTGTTTGCTGATCAATCCCATTTAAATACTGTGTTACAATGCAAGTAATAGACGCCCGAATGAATTATTTCAACAATAATATTTACGATTTTATATGACAACCACCTGCCAGAGGCGGTGCATGTTCTCTGAAGCTAACAACATCGATTGCGGAAAGAGAAGTCAAAAAAGTAAAGTTTGCACATTGTCCCAGCTCAGCAGCAGTGTTTGATGTTTCGTCGGGTCGTCAGCGAGCCCCTTTTAGTTTTCCGAGCGGGTCTCCACGAGAATATCAGTTTCCTCTCAATTCCGAAAACAGTACGAGTCCCTTTCGTTTCTCGGAGACCGTTTTCGCCAATAGGCGAACGCCCTCAAAGCAAATATTACGTTTATTCTCGTATTTCTGCGAGCACCGCGGCGCAGAATGCGATCGCAATCAAAATTCTTTAAACAGGAACGCGGCATCGGTTTTCAAACGTTCCGAGTTACAAATGGGAATTCGAGGAAGCTATACGAGTTTAAATTACTAATTAACTCGGCAAGTGACTTGACACAAAATATCCATTTAATTTTCATCGGTCATACGCTGCGTTTTGTGTGAAATGTCGTCGTGTGTCGTCAAAAGGCGAAGTATCCGGGCGAATTGAAAGCGCTCTTTCATTAGGAAATCAACGAACCAACAACTTCGACCGCTGAAGGCAAGAGTTTAATTACGTATTAAACTATCCGGCTACGGTCTGGAACGGAAAATAGTCCCGTGTGGTATCGGGAATACATGATTTTTCTCCGTCGAATGCGATCCCGCTCACTTGAACGGATTAATCAGCGGGAGCAGCAGGTTTCTCGGGATCGTTTCCTCGCGGAAACGGCCGTGCGATATCGATCAGCTGTCGAGCGTGGCAAGGACGCTTGGTGCTCGGTCCGATTTATAACGATTGAATAGTTAGGTCAACGATTTCCAAGCTGAGGTGCAAGTGGAACGGGAATAATGGACCGGAAGCGGTGCTTTATTGGATTACCGGCTCGTGCCCGCTTATGCATCGCCGCCGCCGCTCGTCCCGCTGAATCGTCAATTTTACGTCACGGAAGAACCTAATGCCCGCGAGTTATTATAAGAACTTAGATAACATTGTAAATTGCCAGTTGGAAGCTGCGACAACCGTTACTGATGGCTTTCGCCACGCGCAACACAGATATAGTAGTGGGACTCGTGGAATTTGAGACAGGCAGCACTGATGATAAACTTTTAGAATGCAAATTCTAAAAGTTCGTTACACAGAGACTCATCGAAATTCATTGAAACAACCTCAGACTTCTAAGAAGCACAGAAACAACCACAAGCATATGGATCCCAATAAAGACAAGCTCAATTCTCTAAGATCCTATACAAACAACCACGAAGAGTCTTGGAACATAATTCAGGTTTCTCGAGCATAATATTAGGTGTGCAAATAAGTTCTTTCCCCTTTTCTCTCTTTTTTATTACATAAATTGTAATAAAATCTTGTCACCGTCAAAAAACTCACCTTCATCGAACTTTCACGGCGCACCTGAACGATCGTCGTCTTCCAAATAAAAATTTCCGGCTTTAAATCTTTGGTACCACTTTTTGCATGTTCTTTAAGATGCAGCGTTCTCTCCCAGTGCCGCCTCAAACTATTTCAGTAGCTTCAACAGCTGATTTCCTGAGCTGGAACGCAAATGATGCTTCTCGCACGCCATATTGCTTGATATTGTTGCATAGGACTGGAAACTCTAAGAGCGCTCATCACGATTCTTCTTAAAACTAAATTAACGCTCTTTCATGGCACCAAAATCGAGAAGTACTTCGAATTCAGTCAGAAGTTATGATCGTGGGAAAAAAGGGGAGGAACTTATTTGCACACTTAATAGAAACAACGTCAGACTTCTGGGACCTTGCAGAGAGATCTACAACCTTGTATAATTTAGTACAAACAACAACAGGCTGGTTGGACCTAACACAGAGAATTATAAGCTTCTGGAACCCTACATAAGCAACATCGGGTTGGTTGGTCATATCACAGGCAAGCTTATGGTACACAACACAAACAACACGAGGCACGTAGAGTCTAACACAGGTAACCCCACGCTTCTGGAACCCAATACAAACAACATTGAACTTGTTGGATCTAATACTGACAGTTACAAGCTTATGGAAGACAATACAAACAACAACAGGTTCGTCGAAACTAGTACAGATAACCCTAAGCTTCTGGAACCCATTACCAACACATTGAGCTTCTTGTACCTAATGCAGGCAATATTAGGTTCGTGGAACCAAATGCAAACTGCTAGCAAAATTGAATTTTATTTTTTTTTTTTAACCTTCGTGTTTAAACCAGTGTTTAAACAGTCGTGTTTACACCAGGGACCATAACTGTTGTAACAAAAAAGAAAAAAGTCATGGAATAACTGTTGTGAGCGATCGAAATAAATTTTTCTCATTGATAACTGTTATGAGTAGACTGCGGATTTTTATACAAAATAAGAAATGTTTGCATTGATTGCAGAACACAGGAACCAACTAAAAATTGTATTCTTCTTTTAATGATCCTATTAAGCTGAAACTAATACATTGATGTCCTGAAATATTTTTAACACGTCCACTGTTTTAAATCGTACGTACCCATTTTTGTCATGAATGCATAAAATCCGCAGTCTGGTGATCGAAATGAACTTCTCTCATTGATAACTGTTACGAGCGATCGAAATAAACTTCTCTCATCGATAACTGCTTTGAGCAATCGAAACAGTTTTTCTTCATCGATAATAATTATCGAGGAGGATTTAATTTTTTTGAAACTAATTACTTGTAACCGAAAAGTATAAAAATCGATATTTTTTAATAATTTTGTTCTTCGAATTCTTCTCTTCATATTTCGTGTAGATTATCTTAAATTTCATTAATAATAAACTTTTTAAAATCATTTTCATCGTAGACAATTTTAGAATAACTGTTATTTTTGGTCCCTGGTTTATATATGTTGAACCAATTATGCTTCGATCTCAATTTCATACTTCGAGAAAGTACATCAAATTACAAGCCAACTACAGGACAGAAACGTAAAGGAGAATGAGACAGATTCTGTTTTAAATGTTGATCGTGACTAGTCTGACTCGATATCCCAAGGCAATGGATTGAAGTTATAGTTTAGTCCAATTCCGTGTTTTCACTTTGCATTATATGCATGCATGCCATAGCGCAGTCTCCGGTGCATTGTGCTGTCCATCTAGATTGCTATTAGCAGAAAGTATGTATGGCGCGGTTTGAAGGCTGACACTTTAATAGTTCGGCCCGCTAATAGTTTCTTGTCCGCATGACGTACCAAGTCCCGGTTCCGTAATCGATCGCGATAACAATGATTGCTGTTTAACCCCGATAATAACCGTCAATTGTTATCGAGGTACCAATGGATTCTATAGCGGCAGAGTTTACGCTGACTACCGTGAAAATTTCCCTCGGGAGTCGATACGGGAATTCGCATCTCTATTCCCATACGCGCATTATGCGCAAACACAGCCGCGCCCTCTAAACGCGGCCAATTTATGTGTTAAAATATAATACAGGCACACACACGCACGCCTGTGCTCGTAAATTTTGTGATCATCAATGTAATCTGTTAACACGCCGCGCCGCGCCGTTCGCCGCTCTATAATTGTTCCTGTAATTACGATCCCGAAGTAATTGAACAGAAAATAACAAAGCAGGCTACGGCCGAGCAATCGGATGAGTTTCGTTTGCGTCGGGTACTTCGGTATTCGAGTCATTAGGATCGGTTTGGTAATCGCTGGTTCGTTAACGCGATACCATTAATTATCTACTTCGCATAAATCGATTCGATGCATCCCCGGTTGTACGAACTAATCCTTATCGGTTTAGAAATACTATACACCCGAACCAAAATCTTCGAATTATGAAGCTCGAGATCCGACGGGAACGATGCCGGATTTGTTGGCGTCAAGAGCATTTGTTACTACCAAGATTTGCATACATGCCTTTCATGTAGTTCGAGTTAATTATCGGATCCAGTATCAATGATATCCGCATGGACGAGCAATTACAGTGATGGACAAAAGGATAAGACACTGCGCATGCTTGTACAGGGACAATTATCTGCCAGGGATACTATTCTTTGACTTTTGCCGAACGTAAAAAGGGACAGCGGAGCTCGAGAGAGGCCTGTATGTAGCCACTCGACACACTCTTTATGACTCGAGAATGCTATATGATATTATTACGAGTTGATTAAAGGTAAATCGTTAGCTTACGTTCGTCATGTACCGAGTCGGCATGCTACCGCTCTCATGCTAGCACTCGGTCGCGGCAGCGGTAGTGGTAAGAGTGGGGATAGCGGAGGCAGCATCTAGGCGAGGGACGGAAAGGTAAGGGGCCGGAGGGGATAAAATATGTCAACCCTGGTACCGACATGTTCTTATGGACTGTTCAGTCGTCGTTAGTGCAGCATTGTTGGGAGAAAGAATGGAAAGGGAGAGTGCTGATTCGTAAACAATTTAATGGCCGATTAAACGAACGATTCACATAGTATTTAGAAAACACTGTCCCTAGGGTTCGTCGTTGCCACCAGGAAAGTTCCTATCGTTGCGAACCCCGCAGCGTCGTCTGCCGGGTTATCAACGTGTTAAACTACGTAATTCTGTGCGAGGCATAAACTTAATGCCTCGCCCCTGACTCCGTCCTCTCTTCCAGCGTTCCCCATAACCAAGGTATGACGGGTTATGTGCCCGTACATACCTGTATCACCATATGCTTACCACAATCGGAGCGAACAGCCCGGATAATCGCGCGTGCTTTCGCGGAACTTCTCGTGGGAAATTGTCGGGACTCGGTCGTATCGCGGGCACCGAAATCATACGTTATTGCGCCCGCCCTATCTGCACAGACTAGCACGTATGCTCATTCGCACGGAAGACACGGGCCGGACAGACTTTTTCGTTAACGCGTTCAGCCCCTCCAGCTGATCCCGTAACATTATCGCGTCTAATCCTTTGGCCGACGACGAAACAGTTAGGTCAACTGGTCTGGTCCTGAAAAATACTCTTCTTGCCGAGAGAAAAGTTTTCGTTGGACTCCGAATACACCGAGGAAATCATTCTTTACACGCCTGAGAAAATATTACAATTTCTGACACGAAGTAATGTTTAATGATTGCAAGATAACATAGAGGAGTTTCCAAAATGGCTGCGAGGTCAACTCTGATAAAAATTCGGCAGAATGAAATGAACTTATTCATTATGTTCTATTTAGTATTTTTCTACATCTTGTAGATTTTCGTAAATTTGTTTGTATAGTGAACTTTCGTATCTATACTAAAAATAGTAATAGTGCAGAAACTAAAACTATTTCTATTTCAGAAATTAAGAGAAGGGTTGAAACGGGGCTGAAATTGCTTTGCCAATATTTTCAGCGAATCGACAGGTTCTGACAATTGATTGCGCATTTTTCGGTAACGCGAGGTGCAAAGTGCATTTTAAATAGTCGTCTGGCGAAATGAACGAAGTAGAATGCGAACAGTCATTTCGGAGAGAGCATCGAAACGGGTCGCGGTACCAATTCCAGAGAAGAAACAACGATTTTATGCATTACGCTGTCGCGTGTAAATTTGAGGAGTGAATTATTGCTGTTGGCGATATTTTTACGGCAATTTTAGTTCGGAGACAACGATACAACGGGGATCGTGTCGCTAAAGGGAGAGGAGTGGGGAGGGACTTGCATAGTTCGCAGGGGTGATGAAGTTTCAATTGCAAAAGCGGCAAGTCGTTTGGCGATGTTGAAACGTCAACCGGAGAAAAACCTAATGAATATTTAACAAACACGCCCGGACACGAAGTTACTTGGCACAGTTTTCGACGTCCCGGTCCTCTCGGCCCTGTTGAATCTTTTAATTATTCTCGCCTAACTTCTACGAGTAATTGACCAGTTTGCGGCTGGTCGGAAACTTTTTGCGGGCATAAGAATGAGCCCCGGCGTGAACCCGCGAACGTGACTTTTAATCAGCACATTCTATCGTCTCCTGCGATGAGTCAATCCCAGAATCTTAGCTTCTTCGAGGATTCGTTCTCGAAGAATAGACTGGAACAGTTTCAATCCTTCATTAATCACACGTGACTTAAGTGGATTGAAATCGGACTGAATACACGATGAACTTTGCTTGATTCATAAATGAACTAGTGGGGCCACTTAAATTTATGGTAGTAATTGCTTAATTTATATCTATTAATTACGATATTTCTATATGTATATCATTTCCATGGAGATAGTCCATTTAAGAATCAAAGCTAAACTAACAATAAGTAAGATGCAATGTGAGAATGTCCTGCGTTAATTGCAAGAAGCAGGATTTAGATGAAAATGTTTGTGTAATTTTCGTCGTAAATACACAAAATTCATCATCTAATGAGATAACTAAACATGTACTAATTAAGCTAAATTTGCGACGTATACTCTTGCTTTATAAACATGACTTTATATACAATATCTTGTATTTCGTGGTGGAAATCATGCTTCTTGTGTAACAAAACGATCACCTTTCTGTTCCAGGTAATTGACTTCACTCCACCACCGAAAACCGAGCTACGAGTTCGCGGAACACGTAAAGGACGTAAGTGATTCCAGCCCAAGAACACCTGTCATGAATTCTCGGGATTTGCTATTACAACGATACGGGGTCGGCCCTTAAAAGACTCCATATTTCGTTCCCCTTACGTGACGCGAAACGTAAAGTGGATCATTCGGTTATATTTCGAATTTCTCGTAACTTTGTCGTGCTCCACCCCGATAATAAAGCTTTGAAAGTTATACGGGGCCGCACGCGGTTTATTGCGATTCGCACGCGTTGCGGCGCGCGGATTAATCTCGAATGGGATTTAATTTGTTGGAATTTTAATCTGCACAATTTCTCGCGGTCCCAGTTCCCCTTTGTAATTCGATTTACCCTTTGCGCGAGGTAGTAACCGCGTACCTGCAAATTGCGAGATGTATTAACTTGAGGATTTTACAGCTCCGTGACTTCGCGTAAGAATCCCGTTGCGATATTTCGTTTGAACCTTTAAAGAACGAATTTTGCAAGAATTCTGCGAGATACTCGAATGAAGATTGTATTTCACCAATCACCCGTTCTCCTTCCGTATGGGTTCATTCTTATCCTCTTTCCAAGATCTCTTTGTTACGTAAACAGGCTGATTCTGTTAAAAAGACTTTTCATTTTGTAATTGTTTATAATCCATGGCCGAACTTTAAGAGTTTATAAGCTGTGCAACACGCACATACAGGGTGAGTCATCTAACGTTGCCACGTCAAATATCTTTGTTGTTTTTAAAGATACGTCAAATATCTGAAGGACAAAGTTAAATGGTAAAATGGGCCTCATACGATACAAAAGAAATTTCTGTTTTTATGTAATTTTTTTTAGAGATATGAAGGTCACCTTCATTTTTTTAAATGGAATGAGGTATTTTTTAATACATCAATCGATGCAGCTGGACATTCGTTATAAAAAAAAGTACTAACCTATGTATGTCAAAAAGTTAGTAGTTCAGGAGATATTTCAATTTAAATAATTGTTAAACACCCTTCACATCTCTAAGAAAAATTACACAGAAACAAAAATTTCTTTGGTATCGTATGAGCCCCATTTTACCATTAAACTTTGTCCTTCAAACATTTGACGTATCTTTAAAAACAACAAAGATATTTGAGGTGGCAACGTTAGGCGACTCACCCTGTATAATGTATTACTATTATAAAATCCCTACAATAATTATTTCCATAAAATGATACGTTACATTTGATTCGGAAAGAGCAACTTTCGACTGAACTCCAACCAGCATGGAGGCAACTCGAGAAATGCTAATTTCCTCAAAGATCAGCGACAACTTGCGAGCGACGAAATGAAGATTAAATTGCATCGCCGCGCTGCGCCGGAAAGGTTCTGGAGCGTTTTGGAAATTTCGTTTCCCGTCGGGCCATATCGAGAACTTTTCAGACAAACTGAGCGAGTACCCGGTGACTTATGAATGGCGGCGTACGTAGACGAGTCGTGGTCGCGCGCGTTTGATCGGAGTTCCGACATTGTTTTTCCGGGAGCGAGTTTCCCAAACGCCCGGCCCCGGGAATGCATCGAGTCGGATTGCCGTCCCTCCGAATTCCCTCGGGTGGTTTCTTCCGCTGAAAAACACTGTCGAGAAACATTCCGGCTGCGGGACCAGGGGGCTTGCAGGGCGCAGGGAGAGGGGCCACTGTTGGGAAAACTAATTCCGCGATATAGGAAAGGATCCTGCGGCGGATAGCACGATCGCGACGCAATATCGGGACCCGTGCTCGCGCGTTCGCTAGACGTCCCCGTTGTCTCTCCGTGAAAACAAACCTTGCGGACCGTTTGCGTTTCCGTCTTCCAGAATTTCTATGCAGAGCCCTGCGCTTCGTCCGAATAAAATATCACTCCTCCGCCGTCTATATTTTTCACCGTGCCATAGAATGGAACGGAGGAAAATGTTTAGCACCATTCCAATCAATAATTCCTCGCCAACGATGGGACGAAATTTGTTCGAAGTACAATATGATGTAGTACATGCAAAATTAAGGTGAGTTTAAGTCATCGTTTTGCTCGGTTCGAAAAATTTTACAAAACAGAGACCTTTAAATTCTTGCCTATAGGAGTTGATTCTCCTTCATCTTTATGTACGTGTCAGAGTACATTTACAAATGATACAATTTCTGACGAATAGTTTGAAGCTAAACAAATTCTTTTATGATAAAGTTTGAACTTTTAAGATTAGCGAAGCACCGAAAACTCAGCTTGTTGGCACAAAGAGCGTTTTCTTCACCGAGCAAGCGAAGGGAAAGAAAGTCGGGAACGTTGTAAGTCCTTTAGGGTGTATTGTGCTCGTCCCCATTATGGCGAGGGGAAATCCGATTTGCCGAAGAAAATCTCGGCGAAAATATGGCCGGTTGAAATGGGGACTGGTTCGAGCGCACGAGTCTGCCGTATTATTATATTCGCGGGAAGTATTCATATCGGTCCCCCGGATTTAGCTTTCCGTGCCACGGTAACGAAGGGGGAGAAGTTGGAGAACCGTGCTTTTCCACCGGGGGAGGCATTTTTTAGCCGTCGTTGACCTACATAACTGGTGCCTCGCGCAACTATGTTACAAGCAAGGCCGCACGAAAAAGGGAAACCATTTTTCGCCTGAAGTTTAGCTGTCGTTTAAGCGAAAGAGACCATCTGGCTGCCATTTTCAGAGATAGAGGCGCGCGACGCGGTGCACGGATGCATCTGTGCAACGGCGCGCCGCGCACTGGCTTGCAACCCACTTGAAAGGGTCGATTTTATGAGAAGGCACGCTCTCCGAGCCGCGCATGCGGAATGCTCGCGTAATGAAATAGAAAGGATTACGTGCTCGAGTCGGAGGAAACCGGCGTGATTCACTCGAAAAATCGACAGTTACATTTTTGCATTTTCTATGCGATTACAAACAAGCATAATTTACGCTAAACTATCCTAAAAATTTCGAAAAGAACCGCTGGATCGTTCCCTGAAAGAAAAGTTTGAAAAATCATTTTATTTTTAGCCTTTCGAACCAGGCACCCCTAAACCGATTTTCAAAACTGAGTTATGAAATCTCGCCACAAAGACAGGCCTCACAGCAGCTATTTCACGGTTCACACGCACGAGGAAAGTTTTAATTACGAAAAGCGATGGAAACGCTCGCGCTGAAGACATTAATGAATTACTAAAAGGTTCTATCACCGTTGTGTCTCGTCGGATATTAATGGCTTCTTCGATTCATAGCGATATTTCCGTCGGTGTCAGCGATCCCATTCCAGGGATCGTTTGACAAGAGAATGATTACCGACTGGAAATATTATTTGTCAGATCCTCTCTCTCTCTCTCTCTCTCTCTCTTGCTCTCTGTTTTTCCCGTCCACACACACATGCACCGCTTCTCAGTTATCGAACGTTAGCTGTCTTTACAGGCGGCGTTTAATATCTTTAATTGGTCCTTGATATGTTTATTCAGCGGATTCTGTTGAAACCACGCGCACACCAACGCATATATTGGAACTGAATCCTGTTTATGCTGAAACCTATTCAATATTGATCACACCGCTAATGGTGTACCGGTATCTGTGTACGCCGCGCGCTGTGATCAATATTAATCTCGGATCCGTCGAAGGGAGAAAGGAATTGCTTCCCCGACCTACCGATATTCAAAGTCGAGTGCATAAATCCCCGTCGAGTTTTAAAGGCAGCTCCAATCCTATTTGGGTATGAACAATACGTGCTTGAATGGCTCTCGATTTATTTCGAGACTTGTCGATACAAAGTCCAAACCTTATTTGGTGCAGCTACATTGCGGACCAAATTTAGGATTCCTGTTTAACGGTGCCGTCAGACGATTTAATTAATTTCAGATTACTCTTCTCGAATCAGTCATTATTCACTAAGCTGCTGTTTACGTATTGTTTTTAAGACATTCTCTGGGTCTTCTAATCTCTGTTCCAACAACAGTTGAAGATATGAAGATGCGTATTAGAACTGCATGTTCCAATATTAGCAATGAAACTATTAGAAGATCCAGAGAATCATTTATTTTTATGTATTAAAACAATGATCATCATTTAGACCTTTTATTGAAATAAAGTAGTTCAACCAAACCAATTAGTGTAGTAAATTAGTCACTGATAATACTTGTAATGTTTTTTGGATTTTTCATACGAATGGTCACACGAAGGTCAAGTATAATATGTCATTGAATAGGATTTCACCCCTACTATTACATCGCGATAAAGAAAATATATAGTTCCATTAAAAAAAAATTGATGATCTTGATATCTAGAAAAAAAATGAACTTGAAAAAAGTTTTTTCTCAATCATTACATTGCCCCTTCGGTTAGGTTAATATTGTCCTATAACGTTCTTTTTCTATTACTAAAACTAAGCGAGATATGCAAGGTGGTCAAGTTAGCTGGGACACCCTGTATACTAACCTAACCCACTTATACAGAATATTGAAAGATCTCCCTCCCCTGAGTACTCTCGGTGGAACACATTATCCTGCACTGCCCCCTCTTCTCCTTTCAAAGACCTCTCTCGGTTATACCTAGCGATTTAAGTGAATGCCTCAATAATAATAAGAACATCGCCCAAGTTATTCTATTTCTAAGATCCACAAATATTTACCACACTCTGTAATTATGGTAGTAACAACTTCGAACTGATTTTCCTATAAAATGTACTTATAGAGGTCCCCTCCTAACTATGTTTATGTATAAAGATTCTGCTTTGTATTCATACGTATAAATTCTAGTGGTCGCTAATGATCTAGATGTTGATGCGACCTGTATAAATAAGTAAATTCGAAAAGAAAGAACAGAATCTGTTTTCCGAGTAAACGCACAGGGGCCACAATTTTCCAGTTAGAACGGCCGCTTTCGAAATCCGTGTATCCGTGACGGACACCATCGGGAAGCTTTCAAATCAAGTTCCGCTCACCTGGTGTCCCGAATCGAGGTGTGTCTCCCGGAAACGCGTAAAAACACGCTCGCTGTCGGTCACCATTTCTCTCTCTTTCTCTCTCCCTCTCGTTCTCCCGAGGGATTCCCGAAACAGGGCACGTTTCACGGCAAACATCGCTCGGCCGTAAGGAAGTGCGGAGGAGCGTCGTTCTAAGCTGAACTTTCCAGCAGATCAAACATCTGTCGCCGGGTCGATGCCGTCCCGGGAATCCATTTATCCGTCTCCCGGTGCCTTCCGGCCTCGCGAATAATTATATTCAGCAGGGTTCTGTTTTAAGAGGCGTGTCTGTAGCCGGCCCGGTTCGCGGAATCAAAACTTTCTGACCTAATAAGATATTCGTGTCGCGGCGCCGTATTTGTTCTTTGGTGTTCGCCGTCCGCGCCCGACGACGAGCTTATGCAAATCCGTGAAAGCGGCAAGAAATCTGGATGCCGCGGATAAAGTGAAACGAGCCTCGTCACTGAAAGAACCAAGAATCAGAAGTTCCACGGATTAACCCCCTCAACGCTGCGCCGGCATCGTCGTCGCAGTGTTTCTACTTTAAAACGGCTCAAGGGGCGCCGCGAAAATTTCCACCGCTGACGTTCCCGGCTTCTTCAACTAGTTATGGTTGATCCTCAGCCTCAAAGACACTGTTTTTCTGTTCCTTCTTCGGCGATACTGCCTCGAAGCGATTTTATCGAAATTGCTGAACCCTTGAAGTTACGGAGACTCGGCACTCGAAGTCGTCGACGACACTTGCTCTCCGCTTTGCAAACTACTGAGTAGCTCTCTCAAATAAGTGTTCTATGTACTCGTCATTGTGATTAGTAGACTGCGGATTTTATGCATTTACGAGAAAAATGGGTACGTACGATTTAAAGCAGTGGACATATTAAAAAGATTTAAGGACGTCAGTAGTTTATGCAAAATAAAAATGTTTTGCATTGATTGTGGGAAGCAGGAATAACATAAAAATTGATTTCATCCCTTAACGACTTCGTTACATTAAAAGCAACATCGCAACACATTCTTGAATTTTTTAAATCTCTTACTGTTTTATATTTCACTCAACTAATTTCTTCACAAATGCATAAAGAACCGCAGTCTATTGATTAGAATTCGGAATTACTTTAGGAATGTGGAATTCTGTGAATTTCCCGTGATCCGCGTCCTTGATTGCTTGTACTCTCAACAAATTCTTCTTCTGAAATGAACATTGATTGGAAGAGCTGCATAGTGCGAGAGAATTTTTAACATACTTCCAACAGAAAATATGTCAGTGATGATTAATACATACACAGGTTTTCTAAAATTTTAATAGTCCAACCAATAGTCCAAATTTTGAAAATCCACCAATTTCATGTTTCTGGACACTGTGAAATATTTCATTCCTTTCAATTGATATTTTTTGTAGGATGTATTTCTCTAAAATGTCAAATTACAATCTGTCCGTTTGAGCAGTAGAACGATGGTTGAAGAATTCGCAGATCCGCACGAAAATTTTTCGATTACAGCAGACAAACTAAGCCAATCAGGAGCTAAAATGAAAGCACTCCCGTTTGCCCAAGCTTTTATACCATTTTTCTGTAACGAGTAACAAGAACAGATAACAAGGATTTTTCGGACAACGAAGCAATAGTAGATACCGTTTCGAGAAAATTCCTGAAAGTTACGCTAATTCGCAGTGGTGGTCGGTGAAAAGCGTGGGTGGGAGTATCATGGAGATGTTATACGGCAGAGATAGGAAAGCACTCGGGCTTAATTGCGCTCGCGCGACTCCACCACGACGATAAGAATGCAGAAGCTCTTTGACCTAATGAGGTATTCGTTTCGTCGGATGTTATGCCGCTTTCGCGCGTGCACTGGTAAACGACGAAACAATGGGACAAGAAAGAGCACGGAATTGAAATCGACTCGAGGGAGTGCATTCCGTCTTCCGATCGTGGAGATATTAAATTAACCTGTTCAGGAGACAAGAAAATTATTTCGTTTCGAGTTCGTTAGACGCGACGATCGTCTGTTCATGCTCCTGCAGGGCAAGTTCGTTTCGCGTTACGACGCGAGCTCCTCTTATAATGGCGACGTTAAATTTATCAGATATAATGGTAATACGTCTGTTCGTTTTATTCGCGGCGTTCGTCTCGTATTATGAAGCAATCGATGGTTTCCAGATGTTCCTTCAGTAATAAAGGTAATAGACAGACCGCGAATCTCCGTGCAAATTTGCTTTCTTATTGCGAACTTTCCTCGAGTTGTTTCTTGCGAATTTCCGATTGAGTTTAACCAGAAAGACGTCTGTAGCGTCCTTTTTCATTAACTGCTGTGTTGTAGTCATGCGAAATAGAAAAACTAAATTATAAAAAGAAGTGAAATAAAAATTGGTAATCTTGGTAATCGTAAACCTTGAGTCGCTCGTGTTTGCTCCATCTTATTCGTGATTGCCACTGATTGTCACTGATTACTTAAACAAAAGCTACAGCGCAATGTGCATCCGGAGCTCTCTTCCTCGAGCGTAATCCGCAGCAGAAAGAGAAATGGCGGCGGTCTGAGAAGACACTCCGGCCGTATAAGGTATTTGACACTCCCGCGGACTTATGCAAATCCCCGGAAACCGGGACACCGGGCGAAAAAAAAAGCTGAGAGAGGAGGATGGCGGCGGAAAGGAAGAGGGAGAAACCGGAAGCGGAACACGGAAATGGAAAGACGGAGCGACACGCTCGCCGAAAGACGGCCCCATGATAATTTCAAGTCGCTCCGCGAGCTACGGCCGCGTGTAAATATTTCACCGCACAGCTGTCGTCGGATGTTGTGAAATATTCCTTAGGCAAGCCTGATTCCGTGAAAGCGGTAGCCTGTTTTCATATTTAATTTTCTGCGTTTCCGTAAACGAAGGTCTTGATACAGAAAATACGGTGGAACTCCGCGCGGAGTATGAAGCTTCTTTGAGCAATGTACAGAGCATCAATACGGAGACGAAGTGGTTCATCGAGGGTTCTCTCATTCAGCGTTTGTAAGTCACGAATGTATTTTCCTTCAAGTTTGTATTTTTAAACGAGCTGGACATGTGACAACTGTTTCTCTCAAGAAGACGTAATAGCAATTCGCCTTAGTCCCTCAAAATTCACTTATCTTCCCCGGAAGTTCTTCATCGGAAGGGTTTAGCATGCAAATACATTTTTTCCTTACATTTTAGGATGAAAGGTAATCCTTATGCTCATCCTGCTAAACCCTTTATCAGTTTCTCAACAATTTTCGAACGTTCAAAAATTTCTACAGGAATATATGTATGTATTATGTATTAGAATCGACTCGAAGAGACCCCTTAAAATCCGATGATTTCTCTCGGAGCTATCGGTTTGGATTGATCAATTTTTCAACACGTACTCGTACTTTCCAGCAAACCGAAATGAATTTTTCATATTCTATGATCTTCGAACTTCAATTTGAGCCGTCAGGAGTTCATAAATCTCTTCGGGGAAGCGATCGGACACGACGAAAATAAAATTACATTTGTCCTCAATAAATTCTATTTAAAATCCTCTGAACGTCTTTAGAAATATGTGCATTCTTCTAAACGTCAGCAAGTTAGAAATTCTATATTGCAGATAGAATGGGGAAGGCTATAATTAAATTAAAGTTTAATTTAAGAAGAAACTGAAAAATTGCTGGCAGGTAATAGTGAACATGAATGAGTTGGCTCGTCATTCCCAGTTAACACTAAACCTACCACTGCCGAACTAATAACCGGTTTTATATTTTCCATCTTACAATTCTTGAAATTATGAAGTTGCTTACATGGAAATTGATTCGATACATTTCTTTATCCAAGCACATATTGTAATAAAAATGGCACAAAATTTAAATAAATAGAGCCTTGTCATTTTTCTGAGCTGAAACATTTTCATCGTTTTTAGAGCTCGGTAGGATCAGTGTTAAAAGGTTCCATCGAGAAGCAATTAGATTCCCATTCGTATATCGCGGGAGCCCATAAATATCCGATCGTCCGATCAGGAAAAGTATCGAGCAGCAAAGTGGACGGAGCTAATGCCCGCAATTGATCGTTCGGCGGTGTTATGCGGTGGTAACAATAGAAGTGGCGGTAAAATATGAAAACTATTGTATATCGCCGGGGAAACGGCGGAGGCACGGTTGATTTACAAGAAGGATTATTAAGTCAGCGCGTAAGCTCCTTGAGTTAGCGTATAATCCATCCGTAGGGACGGATGATATAGTCGGTTTACAAGGCAGCAATATCTCGATTTTAGTACTCGCAGCCCTGAACTGGCTGGAGTCGGAGAATAACAATCCGAGAATAGATAGGCAGTGGATATATGGATTATACGGGAGAATTATACGACTTCGTCGTAACGTCTTGGAATTTAATGCAATAGCGATGAAGCCGCCCCGCCGCGCCGCGCCACCGTGCTCGGTGCCCCGCGGGGTATTCCGTAGAACTCGATCGATGTTTAATTTCCTACGATCGTCCCCGTCGGAATAAAACCTTGCCGCCGCCTCGCTACTTCGCTTAATTCACTGGGAAGTGGATCGCGAATATCGCGAACTGAATTTGTTATCCACCGGCTATGGTTCGCCGTTTTTTCCCCCTCTGGTTTAAATCACGCTTGCATCGCGTTCTCCACGCAATCTCGCCCACGGGAGAGCTTTGCGGAAAATCCGAAGAACATTTTCAAACCTACAAGACCCCCGCGAACGAGCTCGAAAACGATATTCTAACTCCTTTCCTTCATTCCCGCGATGCACGTCGCGGAAACGGATCAGCAGCGGAACGCTCGGTTTTATCGCGAACAGGAAAGTATGTGAACTGTTTACAGTGAGAATAAATGTTTGCAGTGACTGTTACGGAATATGAATTAAACTTATACAGAGGCGTTATAAATAGGTCACTCGAATAACTCGCTTGCTTTTGAAGATGGAAGAAAATGTATCAGATCAGACTTACTTGTCTGATGCATTTTATTCTATCTTCAAAAGCAAGCGAGTTATTCGGGTGACCTGTTTATACCGCCCCACCCTGTAGATTAAATAAGATTATACAGAATTTTATATCATGAAAATACTGGTCCAGTAAATCCTCTGTAAACGCAAAAAGGCTGTGCACGATAAACGCAAAAAATATCCCCTCCACTGTAGTAATCTGATCTCGGCTCGGGTGTATCGGTGTGAACCACTACTAATGCGACGCGGAGAGTCGCAGTCGTCGGCACAGTACAAAGGCCCGTTCGTCCTCGCAATGTAACACCAATATTAAATCTTTTTTATTATTATTTATCTTTTTATGAAACTTTAACCAATACATATATTTGTGGCATTTTTCTGATTAAAATAGGACCAAACACGATATAATTTCAACTGTATTTAGAAGGACAGCGTATGGGAAAAGAGAGACGCGGAGAGTCGCAATCGCTTCGGCCGCGCGCGGTCTCTATTTACACGCGCTGTCCTTCTCTACGTTCGGCTCGGCCTTTTGAAGCTCAAAAAAATAGTGTTCCGTCTACGATAAATACAAATGAATACCCCCGAAGCTTTTGCGTTTATAGAGGATTTATTGTATAATGATGTGAACATCCGTGAGGTATTAAATTGGTGTTCCAGAGACGCAAACATTCGCTTCTGAAACAAATAATTATCCGGCGGAATTTCGAAGGGGCTCAGTGCTAACTTCAAAATCCGAAATCAAATCAAACGAATGTGTCAGTGCCGCATCCCTCTACACCTGTCTGCTCGTTAATTGGCGCGTTGGTATCGCGACAAATTTCGAATTCGGTTTGACGAGAAGCCGAGTAATTAGCCGTTGAATGTCGCGAGGCTGTTTCGCGAAACGCGGTACGCATCTTGTTTGCACGCAGAGACGATGCACAGTGCACATGCAGGGATGATTGCACTTTGAGCCTGCTTGCGCCGATGAGCCGCGTGTCGGAGATATACATGCCGATCATCCCGACACGTTGCCGTTTGTACACACCTGGAATTTCTGGCGTCCGTTTCGTTGCTGCGCGACGACGTTAACGCACGAATCAATCGTTCCTGCGGTCGAAAAACTAGGTTGCCCTAGTTATGTTGTATTCCGGATACTCAATATAAGTATATTTATTAAGTACAAATTCTAAACGAAATACAACTACGGACGTAATACAAAAGATCTTAGTAATCTAGACAAGACTCGGTAAGAGAATGATCGGAAGCGAATGAAGACTGAGAAAAGAATGCTCGCGAGAAGAAGAAATCAGCAGGAGATATAGGTTTTGGGTTCTGTAGAGTGGGGGTTGTTTTAGGTCTAATGGTCAGTAAGGGATGAATCATGGGGATGAGGTACAAGGATGAGTAATGGTAGATAGAATGTCGAACTGAAGTTAGAGAGACGAACTGAAACGTTTAGATTACATGAGTGATTACTAATGCTAGAGAGAATCTTATCGTTGGTATACAACAGTTATGTGGCGAGAAGATAAAAATTTCATTATACAGTAATCGCTCCTTCGTTGTCCAAAATCAAGGGCACGATCGTTGTCCAGTGCCTACCCATTCCACTGCCTGTCAACGCCGAGTCGCTCCGTAGGCGGCGTCGATTGATGTCGGCTCGGGTATATCGGTGTGAACACCACACATTGACTCGAGTAAACCGAATTTTCAAACTTCTTAATTTTCATTATTTCTTTATGGGACCTTCACTAACTTATTTCTGGCATTTCTCTGATTAAAATGACACCAAACACGATATAGTTTCAACTGTATTTAGTGGTTTAAACAACGAGCAACAGCAACAATGTGGGCCTTTAAACTGTGCCGGCGACGGCGACACGCTTCGGTCACCCGATCCGTATCTCATTCTGTCCTTCTCTATGTTCGGCTTCCTATTGAAGTCGCTCGGCGCGGTCGGCGCGATATCTAGACGCAGTCATAAATCAAAAATAGTGTCCGGGCACGCTCGTTGTCCGCTCAGCCCCCCGGCCTTTGGACAACGAAGGAGCTTTTACTGTACTTCACTTTTACACGTTACCTACCGAAAGCTTATTAACCCTTCGCACTCGAATGGTGACTCTGAAGCGCCAGTAAACATTGCCGTACCATTATTCAAAACAGTTTTAATATTATTAAATTCGCCTGTATTCTATAAATTGTGAGAAGCTCGACTGTTATATGAGAAAACAGGTTCGATTTGATGTGCACAATGTAAAAAAGACTACATAGAATAAAAATGACCTGGGTTGAAAGATCTGTCTTGATATCCGAATTAAAATTGCTTCGAGTGCAAAGGGTTCATAGGATTTTCAATAATTGTGCTGTACCAAAAGAAAGCATAGAAATTTTGTTTTACATTGCAATCTTAAATGAAACTATTAGATGACGTTATTGAGGGTGACTTGTTAGTTCACAATGAAAATTGATGTTGCTATTGCAGGTTCCATTAGAAAGTGTTTAGCCATGTACCGCAGATTTTTCATAATTATGCAATAATCACCGGTCGATTTGTCCGAAATGTTTTTAAGCGATGTATAATGTGCGGATATGTGTGGTGAGAATGAGAAAGAGACATAATGAGTAAATAAAGATATGAGTGTGCATGAACATATACTTCACTTTTATAGATTGTGTGCGTTTTATTCGTAAATTTATATTTTAGATGAATACGGTGAAGTTCGATCACAATTATTCTTTCTAACTCTTTGTGTGAAGAGAGAATGAATTTAGAATGTATTCAGATAGAAATATTAATTTTTGTTGTATCTATGGAAATGTGAATTTTCGTAGTTCCGAGTCTAGCTTTTGTCACGGAATTGTCTCGCATGTGCCTGAGGAAATGAATTTTAATGAATATGGAATTTGATGAAAGATTTCTGCAAACAAGAGCTTGTTTGACGTATTATAGGACCTAGTTCGTCGCACGGAGATAACCAACCCATTTTCAGTTCCATTGCGTGTCACAAGCTGTGCATTCAAACATGGTAGCTGATTATCGATCCACTTGACATTTCGAGAACAGTTAGTCGATAGGCAACTGTGTCAACAGACGTTGCTTAATAGCACGCGATATGAATATATTATGTATATTGCGTAATTTGCATGGACAAAACAGCAGGCGACTTGATTGAATGCGAATGTGCTACTTAATTAATGGAAAACTTCTGAGAATCTACTCCTTGCAGTTGATAATAATTATCGACAGTTCATACATATTTACATTGGATTTGGATTTGGTATTCCTAATGTCCCAAAAACACACACAACCATACAATAAAATGCAATGCTATTGGGTTGGCAAGAAAGTAATTTCAGTATTTTAAGGTGAAATAGAGCCGAATTTTCTTATTCAAACAATGGACTTTAATGAACAAGATATTTTCTCTTTTACTCGATGATCTTTTACCAAAAAGAATAAATAAGAAAATATTTTATTGACTAAAGTTCATCGCTTGAATAAAGAAATTCACTTGAATTTTTCGCTTGAAGAAAGCAAGCACAATTTCCAATTCATTGAAGTTTGTTTGTTGATTCAAGAGCCGGACTGTGGGGCCTAACCTAAACAATCTGGCGATACGAGGCTCATTTCCTTTCAGGGTTCCAACAAATGAAACGGTTTCATATTAACAGTAAATACCAGTGTACGTTTCTTACCACCCATTTCCAACAACAGTCCCCCAGAAATTAAAAGAAAGCAAGCATCAGACATAATTAGCTGCTCGTTAAAGGTGTGTGCAGTTCACACTTGGGAAACGTGAGAGGAGGAAACAATAGACAGATAGACGAGCGAGCGAAGTAATCCGCGTTGAGTAGTATTTCCGATAAAATGTCAGACGACGTGAAAGCAAAGTTTCGGATGGCGAAGAGGATGCATGTCTATGCAGGCCCGCGTTTGCACCCACGCGTCACGTATCAGCGACGCACTGAATAATTCGATGGGATCCGTGCACCGATCCGTTGAAGTTCTTCGGCAGCAAAAAAGGGCCAACGCGCGCGCACAATACATACACAGAGAGTGGGAGATAGGGAGAGACAGAGCCGGGGGCCAGACAATTTGGTAGACGTCACGTGCGCCGTCACGATGCACAACGCGATATATAGGCGGAACGAAAATGCAATTGCAGTTGGAGAACTGGGCTGGCTCCGGGACACAGGAGGCGTAACTTCCCGGCGTAATATAAGTAATACCGACTAAGCAGGAACATCGTTATTGCGGCTGGTGCACGTAATTCTATCAGGAGCCGGGTTGCAGCCTGAATGTGCAACCGATGCACATCGCGGGGAGATGCATGACCGAGGTCGCTCTATAGAAAGGAACAACTAGGGATAATGCCAGCCGAGTGTTTTATATGCACGAGAGTGTCTCTGCCGCTGGTAAGGACGTGCATACCGATTGCTTTTCCGCCTGGAAAACGTGTAAACGACGAGTTTTTCGCCGGCCGCCTCTCGATCCCTTGTGTACGCCGCGGGAACTTTATAAACCGGTTGTTTGGATTACAGGTTTCGCGCTAGTCTTTCATCCGGGACACACCTCTCTGCCCGGAACAATCCTGCGAAAACAAATTTTCTCCCAAAGCCATCCGCCAGAAGCTTCGAAATTCGAACCTCCTTAGTAAATTAGTAGAGCACTCCTACATTTCGAAAAAAATACGTCACCACAGATAAGAAATTGATTAAGTTGCAAGTTCGTGCACTTGGACGACTCCGAAACTTTGTGCACTTGGAAGACTCCGAAATTTCGGACACTTCGAAGGCTTCGAAGCTTCAATACTTCGAAACTTTGTACACTTCGAAGTTCCCTTCGTTCCTTCGAATCTTCGAAGAGTCGAAGCTTCGATTTCTGAAACTTCGAAGGTGATGAGAATCGAAGTTTCGAAGCGTCGAAATTCGAATCTCCGTAGTAATTTATTACAGCACGAACATTTGAACTTCAAAATTTCGCTGCTAAGTTATATTTGATACAATTACAGACACTCCTACATTTCGAAAAAAAATACCACAGATAAAAGATTGATTAAGTTACAACTTCGTGCAGTTCGAAGACTCCGAAACTTTGTACACTTCGAAGTTCCCTTCGAATCCTTCGAACCTTCGAAGAGTCGAAGCTTGGGAAATGTAACAACCCTAGTATGTATTTACCTCGAATAGTTGGCCAAAATACGATTTATCAAATCTCCCGTAAGATGAAAAGTTTTGGTTGCCTGAGCAGTTGGAATATATGTACAATAGCGATCTCGTCACAATGTTTCGAAGATTAAAAATGTTCGAATTCTCGGTAATATTGCAGTAGCCTAATCCACGGGATGGAAGAAAACTGTTAAACGAGAAGATCGACTTCCGTCTTTGTAAACGGTGAAACGACTCGGCGTCGGACGAAATAGTTTGTTCCGAAAGAGTTTCGCTGAGTATCTGCTCGGTTTTTCCATGAAAGATATATCTCGGGCGTTCTAGCAGAGCAGCGACACGGTCTGCTTTGTCTGGTGCACCGGAGTTTGTTCTCTTTTGTCCTCGGCATACATAGCCTGTGATCACGGTATGGACGGATAAGCACGGATCGATTGATTGGTTGATTGACTATCGTACAGGGAGAAATATGCAATGCAAAGGGCTCTACGACCTGTTCGAGTGGTACTTGGAGAGAGCCTCTAAGCTTTGGCTCGCCGACGTCGATCAGTTTTGAAGTACGTATCTAGGGCAAACCGGACGGACTCTCTTATACGGTTTCGTTCTCTATTATTCTACCCAAGTGTCCATACAGGGTGTTTCGTTCGTCTTGTCCCGTCCACTATATATGCCACTTTTGTGAATACACAAAAGTATGCTTCGGAACAGCAAGTATTTTTCTAAAATATTTATAATTAACCCTTTGCAGTCGGAGCTATTTTAACCCTTGTGTAGTCAACCCATTTACTATATTTTTTTCAATAATTTGTTAATGTTCCTCTAAAAAATATTACAAAATTTGTCTGAATGTCCATTCTTTACTCGCTAATATATTCATTTATAGTCTTATAATGAGAATTTGTACAAACATGTTAAATACAGAAAGGTTTTACTGTATATTTTTTAACAATTTGTTAATGTTCCTCTTAAAAATTTGCCTGAATGTCCATTCTTTACTCGCTGATATATTAATTTATAGTCTTACAATGACAATTTGTACAAACACGTTAAATACAAAAAGGTTTTAAATAATCTATACGTTTTGGTTGACTAAACAAGGGTTGACTTGAAAATTAAACATTTCTTCCGACCTAGAATAATTCCATTGTATATGTTTTTTTTTCACTTCATGGATATGAAATTGATATAACACCTTATACAATACTTAGATGTGTAGTCACTGATTGGATACCAACGTATTTAGTAATGTAAACAATATTGTGAATAATGGTAATAGCAATTTTTTAAAAATCTTTTTATTGTCGTCAGTTATACAATGCTAAAAAAGATTGAAAGGTCGTCAACGTTTTTGAAAGTTCGATGAAAAATTACCTGAAAACAGACAAAGTGGACGAGATAAACGAAACACCCTGTATATCCGAGTAGTATGTATTACTAGAGGGTGCTACGACGAAAGTTCGTATCTCGGTTTTGTAACTAAAAGTTGCCGCGCTTCGATTTATGCATCGAAATCAGGGATTTTTCTAATGGAAAAAGTTACAGTGCCGAGTCCAGGCCACAAACCGCGCGCACACACTGTATGTATATTACATTTCAACGAGTATAAATCCACGGAGGGAACCGCGGGGGTCGTTGGATAAACCGGAGGGGAAAGCGCGTCGGAACTCCATTTATCTGAACTCTGTCTATCCGAACTAATTTGGTTCGCTGTGCCCGGTTTACCGAACACGTTGCTGAGCTCTTATTATCCGAATTATCCAGGCAAATCAAATTAACCAGCGGCGCAACGGTTGCGACGTGACTACGCCGAAGATTGCAAACAATTTCGCGAACCGTGAGTATTTTTCGTATTTTTCGTATGAATCAAACTCGTACTGTTATTTTTCGTACGGTGCTTCAATAAAAATTATTTATAAGTAGACTGCGGGTCATTATATGACACGATTGGATTTATTCAGATTCGACAGGAGATTTGGTAACATTTACTTGAATGATGAAATATACTAAACAATTTTCTGTAGAAAATATTTCTGTAACTTCGCGAATCGTAAAGGACAAAATCTGAAATGATTTTGACGAGCTCGGTAGTTCCAGTGTTAAAAATCTCTCGGTAACAGGTTGTCCATCGTGTCATCCGTATACGAGTGACGGAATTGTTTCTGCAGACTTCAAAATTCGTTTCTGTGGTGATGGAGAGAGTGTGTGCGAAAATTGCTTATTATCTATGAGATATAAGAGGATTAAAAATGCAATTTTAACATCGTAAATCTGAAATATCTGTTATGAAATAAATTGCTTTTACCCAATTATTGTGGTCGCTGAGTCGGCGGTCAGCTTGTTCCGAGTACGAACAATCGCGATCGTTCTAAATTCGATAAAATGGCGGATCATTTACCGAGCCAGTCTTTTTCGAACAACAGTTCCAAGATTACGTTTCGCGTTTCGTCTTCATTAAGCTGGCGAAACGGGGACGAACAATTGGATCATTTCGCTCAGGATCAGCAGCAGCAGCAGCAGTAGGAATGTGTCGCAGGCGGGGATGGATCGATAAGCGATTTTCTGCGTTTGATACGATAATTCATTTGCTTCCTGAGCCCGGGCGTGGCCTGGCGTCCAAGGTACCGTCGTCCCTGGCCAGCCCTTTATTATGGTAATTTCATTCAGGCCCCTGACATTGATATCAGCAATCCGTTCCCGATTCGTATTGAAATAAGCCACCGATCTGTTTTGCCAGAGCGAAAAGAGGCGACCGACGACGACGTCGTGGCCTTCAGACTTTCTGATTCGACGAGCCGGTGATTGTCGCGACACCGCGACGACATCCTCCACGTTATATCGCGATCGAGGGTTCAGGGAACGACGAAAAATCGATTCTCGAGCTGTCGCGGCCACCGATCCGACAATGGGCTCGCGTAAATGGAGAACGCGCGGATAAGCCGGCTTCGGAATAATACTATCCCGGATGTAAATTTGCCATTCAGGCCCCGCGAAATTCTGAGGAATTCACTGTAGACACCTAATAACGTGGCGGGCCATTTTTTTGTTAATCTTCCTGTAAACGCTATTTTTCGTAACTCACGATGATCATTTTATATGATCAGTTATATGGATCTGCAAAAATGTGGGCAAAACAATGTTTTTAGGTTGAAAGACATCGATTGCATTTGCAATCGAAGTGCATTTATTTATCGATTAGAAAGTGAAAGTCCGGATCGTTGATTTGACCGCACATCCCTTAGGTTATCGTATCTCTATTATCTACCACCAGCTGTGCAGTTCGTTCACCTAACCGTACGTCCCTTACCATTCGGCACTGCCGTATATCTGAAGCTATCTGTGCAGTTCGTCACCGAGTGACCCAGTAACACATAGTTCGAAGCAGCCAGTGGATTTATGTCTGAATAAGTGAGTTTTTAATTCAATCAGTTTCAGTTCAACGTTTGACTCGGTGGATTCTGCTGGCACGTCGCACACTTGGCCCGATTGAAGAAGCACGCGACATTTTGGGAAAAAGCGACAGATGTGAAATATATTGGGAGTACAAATTAGTTCGATCCGTTTTCAAAAAATGGCTGTTATGAATGTTTCATAGTGACAGCTGATTTCGGTGGTTTCAGTGAGGATAGACATCTACCAATAATATTCAGTTTATATCGCTGTGAGTTTCATACAAAACTTTTGTTTTTTACTGTGTTGACTATGTCAAATTTTGTGTTAACTAAGCAGCATTTGCGGGAGGTTTTAGTTTTCTGCTTTAATTGGAAGAAAAGTGCAGCTGAAGCGCATCGAATGCCTGTAGAAGTTTATGATGACAATGCTGCAACTGATAAATCATTTAGGGAGTGGTTTCGACGTTTCAAGAATGGTGATTTGAATTGGAGATATTTTTTCGAGATGAAATTCGAAAATTGCCTGAGAGGTGGGAAAAAGTAGTAGCCAGCGATGGACAATGCTTTGATTAATCTGTGCTTTCATTTTGTTCTGAAGTAAATGCATTTTTGACCACAAAAAAAACGGACCGAACTAATTTGTTCTCCCACTATTAAGTTACAAATCATTGAGAAGGAATTATTTTTTAAATATTCAGTTCAAATTTCATTGCAATATCTTTAGTGGTTTAAGAGTTATTCAAATATGTCGCGTGCTTCTCCAATCACAGTGTGCGCCGGGCTGTCTTTGCCAACACGCGTCTAGGTCGCGCTCTAATTCGTCCGTGATTTTTATTGATAACTACTTAACAAAGCCGCGACGACCATTTTTGTAAAGGAGAATGTCGCTTCAAATTTCAAGGAACCGCAACACTTTCGGGAGACCCTATATTGTACAGAGGCGGCAGCCGCGACGCTCTGCGACAAAAGTTAATTGCATTTCAGGTTTGGGAAGTCCGAGCAACCGTACGAAAGTGCTAATTTCCCCCGTTGAAAGCTCACCGAGGGGTGAATGCGCGATATGGGTCGACGTACTCTGATAAATGTGTTTGTTCGATGCTCCCTGGCCGACCTACATAACGCGCTGATGGACGTCTAACTACCAAAAACAAATAACCGGCGGACGAAAAACGCTGCGGTCGATCTCCCGATCGCCTCGCGAATTAGTCTGTCGAAAATGTGGAGTTGCCTGTACACGCACGGGGAAACGAATCTTCTGTACTGAAGCTAATTAAAATTCTGAAATTACTGTTCTGTTGAACGACACGCCGCACAGTGAGGTATTTAACCTGAAAGATCGGAAGAAAGTTGATTCGAATCAAAAATGGAAGCACCAGATAAAATATGAAAAAATTGGAATAAAACTGTATTATTCGCAAATGATAAAGTGAGGCGCAAAACATGCTACTCCTTTTAAAGAACAAGGGAAAGCGTGTTAAATTAACAGGAGGGTCGAATGAGGGTTGAAACTAAATTAAGAATTGTATCGCCCCGTGGGTCCGTCCTCGTGTTATCCCTCTAGCACCCTAACTTCGTTTAGCAGTCTATTAATAATGCGACATTGTCTACAATATCTCAAGAAATTCATGAAACTCGCAATAATGACAACACTGATTAACATGAATTATATCGCAAAAAACAGGAGTCGCAGCAAATCAGGCGGAGGTTGATATTCCCGTTCCGCCCCTGAACCCAATACTTTACGCAAAATTCAAGCAGCAAGACCGCGCGCGCTAAACACACTTCCAGCTTGGTACGTAGAATTTTCCGAAAAACGTTCGGACCGCCGGAAAACCGTTCGTCCGTGGGGAATCGTGGCGCGACGAAAACTATAATCGCCGAACGATATTTCTCCCCCGATGGTCGCGTCGCAGGAGCGAGAGGGGGTCGGTTCGAGGGACTAGAATAGCGATGGTGGACGGTGGCGTCGAAAACCCGGGCGACGGGTATAGAGAAAGGAACCAGCCTAGCGGAGGATACGTCGATTATCGGGAAAATCCGGGTTTTTACATGGTGGCTCGGTCTCGCGGTAAAATTAATCTCTTTTCGGGGTGGACGGAACCGTCGGTGGTCTGTGAACAGGAAGAGAAGGGCGAGAGGGTGGGTTGCTCGTCACGACGACGACGACGGCGACGACGATGACGACGATGGTGTACGCCGCCGGGAAAAGAGATGCTTTCTAGTCCTCTCAAAGCAATCGTCTACGGTCTGCGCCGAAACAATGCCGGCCGTGAGCTCGTTCGAGCATGAGACGGAATGGAACGGAACCTGTTGCAGCGTACGTCAACGACGACACGGGAAATTGGATTTTTTAGAGCGGTTAGTCCCCTCGGCCCTGGGATGCGTTTCTCGTGTTCGTGAAACGTGACACACGACGCGACGCTCCAGCTAGCTTCCAACCCCCGGATGCAACCCCGTGCGCGATACTCAAACGAGATACGCGACACACCGACTGGTCAACCCTGCTGTCTGATTTCAAATCCTTCTGTCTGCCGAGAAAGCGGAATAACACTGGCTGCATACAGGGAATGCACACGAATGCATCGGGGAAAAAGGTGAAACGGATTGGCCTTCTGAATCGTTAAACAAAGGGGCGATTGTTTCGTTGATCGGCGGAACGACGACGGTTGAATCCTCCCTTGTTCGTATCGTATAAAACGTTGCGAGAACGAACAAAAAGAAACCGAACTCTGCCAGTTCCCTTGCGAAGGCATTAGAGAAGTCATTAACGCCAATACTCACACCGGAGTAATTGTTAAACTGTAATCATTTCTGTAATATGTAATTGCAGCAGCGACGTGACAGCAATTATAGTCGGCAAGTAATCTCCGTAGCGTCCCGGTTGTAACAACTGGCAGCCGTGGCGCGGCGTATCTTGACGGTAACCAACCTAATCTCGGAGACACGGCTAATAACAAGCCGGAGATACCGTGATGCGTGCACATCAACGGATATTACCGCGAACCTAACGTATTTCGGTCTGCTTATCAGCGGTGCAGTCGCGACTCAACAATCGCTTTCACGTGCGTCACGATGAACCCGCCAGCTGTTCGCCATCGTGCTGCGCCGTCGACTTTCAACCTGGTGAACTACACACGGGGCTCCCGGCTTTTCCAGAGGAAATTTCCGAACGTCTGTTGCGGCGAGGAACCAATTTGTCTCTGGCTGATGTATCACGACACGCGCCTCTCGCCCTGCACCGTGCAAGCCCCATTCCTGTGCTCGTCCTCGTGATTTCGAGCGAAACAACAATGTGCCAGCCCCCGCTCGAAATCTTCCTTCTATATTCTTCCTCCGATGAGATTCGACGGACCTGCGTCTGAATAGTATAATAATACTCCATTCGAAATGAAACTTTCACGTTGCTCCTTTTTCTTCTCGGAAACTAAATTGCTCTTGTTCTCACTCAGTTTTTCAATTTCATCACTCAATTTCTTTTGCTCTCGGCGGATTCGAACTATACAGAGATCGTGGTTTTGTACGTGTATTTACGTAGACGTATTTACTTCAGTGCGCGTCATTAACCGACTTCGAAAAAGCAGGAGGTTACTCACTTCGATCTGTGTGTGCCTTTTTTTCGCTTTTTTGGACCAATCGAAACGAAACCTTTTGCATCTTGTAGAGTATGTCGGTGGTCCCGTGAAAAAAATGTTGCATTTATTTATTACTTAGGATTTTATTTGCGAAAAATGAATTATTTCATGTATGTTCACCGATTAAGCCAGCGCGGGGCCCGTAGCAAATGTTATCACGGGGCCCTAGGCTTTGTACCAGGGCCGCTTGTATGAATGACCTTTCCTTTTTCTAGCAGAAGTATTGTTAATGTTTCGGCGCCCCTTCGATGGAGCACCCGTGTGCGGGGTCCCTTTTTGTATGAAGCGGGGCCCCCCAAAGCGCGGGGCCCGTAGCATTTGCTACTTCTGCTACGGGGCTTAATTCGGCCCTGGATTACGCCGATATGGATGGACCAATCGGAACGAAACCTTCTGCATTTTGTAGGGTATGTACTCCCGATTGGTCCCTTGAAAACAAATTTTGCATTTTTTCATTCTTTGCGGTTTTTATTGCAAATAACCAATAAGACCGAAAAACCATCCTCATTTGTCCACCGCAACATCTGTCATTTGGAAAATTTTCAATTTTGCGCCGCCTCCGAAAAGATTGTTTTGTATTAAAGTTCGTGTTTATTGACATAAATTAAATGGAAATTATTTAATTCTTTTTACTGAATTATTTTAGTGCGTTTTTTTAAGTACGCTCATTTTAATTTGTGTAATCAAACACTATTAACATATTAATTTATGTATCGACATTTATGTATTCAACACGTGGAGACACAACGGACGGCGAATCGATACTAAAATCTATAGAATGGTGCGACTGCACTTCACACTGTTGAGTAAACATGGTGAACTATTGTTTGTGGATTTTCTCACTAGAGTGTGACTTCTCCTTTACAAGATATAAGGTAGTGCCATAACAGGCGACTATACCATATTTCGGCACTTTACCCTATGGTTTCGCAAATTCCGCGGTTGTTCTAAGTCCTGGTGCTAAAAGGGTCAGCACGAATCACTGCACCCCGGTCATGCACCCTGCATCCCGCGGACACTTCCTCTCGACATCTCGAAGAGAGAGAAAAATGGGTAGGTCGCCGAGCTAAACGATTTAATAAGGATTCCAGTCGACTGGAACGGTTCAAAATTGCCAGCAGACGCCACTGTCGTCACGCCGTAAACGTAAACGCAATTCTTCGGCATCTCAAGTACAAAGGACCTCCATTAGAGGCCAAGCGTAAGGCAGGATGCGCTAATGACATTTCGCGCAATAAGGAAACGTCAGGTAGGAAAAGTGGCGTGCATTGTCAGGTGGAAAAGCCCGGGCGGGCGACACGAAACGAGAAATCCCACGAAAACTGCGTCCCGTGAATAATATCTCCCGGTGAACGAATATTTCCCGTCCTTATTTTCGATGTCTAATGGCGAGTGAAGGAGAGATAAAACTGGGGAACGAGGCTCGGCCCGAGCTACCACGGTCTACCCGGGGAAACTGAAATAACTTTTCTTCTCCGCGATGTATTAGCGAGACAAAGTATCCATTCCCGGTTCCTGTTGGCCTCTCGTTTCGCCGTTTTATCTGCCCGCCACGCTACTCCAAGTTAATGGCAGTAAAACGTGACAGTGACTCCACCGAAACGATTGCTAAAATGCCCAATCCAGCTGGACAAAAGTAATTTTTGGAAAATTATCAAATTTCAGACACGTATGCAATCTCTCGGAAGTATTTGTTCAGCGAAGGGAACATCAAAAAATTTTCACGAAAATCTACGATGGAAGATCTATTTCTTAGACCCTTCGGAAAATAGAAAAAGAATTATTTTGATTCAACACCCACGGTGTTTTAATGCAACGAACGCTATGTCTCGTTTCATGGTCAATTGACTCAAACGGCTCGCGACGAATGGAAGTATGTAATTAGTACACAAATTCTGCAGACAAACGCAACGGTGATGTACACGAGAGTATCGAATCGCAGGGATGAGCAATCACCAAATAAATTCGACACGGCTCACCTGTCGGAAATTATAAAGGACTTTAAGTGGAAGGTAATCCTTTGTTAGCGGATACAATAAATTATGTATGGCTCTCGTGAGCCGTGACCCAACTCGAAGCCGTTTAAGTTGTATCCAGTTTTGAATATTGAAAATTAACTCCGGCTTTCGACTGACACACCTGTCCCTCTCCTAATTGGATTACGTTTGTTGGCTCGCCTTAGGGCCTGTTGCAAACTAATTTGACGCACGTGAGATCGATCGATCGATCTCAAAGGTACTGTAATCAATGTATTTTCACGTTAATCGTCTTTTTACCACGCTTATTACCACAATTTCGGACTCCATCAAGAGACGTCGCCTCTCGGAGTCATCCCCTCATTCTATCTCCCGTATTTCCATATCTTGCGTTTCTATATATTATATATTGCGTTCCATTTAAAAAAGACTAAAAAGTATAAAATAAAAAGATATGCAAAAAAACTTTTTAAAATCCACGCTTATATTAAAATGCACTAAAAAAAAGACAATACTTTTTTAGACATTAGTGACTATAAATAAAAGCGTGGAGCGCTAAACTATATTGACGTAATCTTCGTGGGCGCTCCACGCTTTTATTTATAGTCACTAATGTCTAAAAAAATTATTTTCTCCTTTTTAGTGCATTTTAATATAAGCGTGGTTCTTAAAAAGTTTTTTTTATATATTTTTTTTTAAATTATAAATGTCGATATTTACTGGACACTCAAATCCATTAGAGTGTAGTCAGTATTTTAAATTGTACTATTGCAATTTACACAAATAATAAAGCAATGTTCTGAACACAATGCACTTCAAGAAGCCGATAGAAATGTGTATAAAATGGAAAACCGAATCGAAACAAGATTGCGAACACTGGAGAGGAATTTTTAAATGAATAGCATCGTTGTAAGTGAGTAGCATTTAATGAAACAGCCAATGGTAGTTCCGTGTCGGAAAGGGGAACGCAATTATGCTTCCTTTTTCTACATTTCGAAAGACAAACGAAACACTTTGAATCGACGTTCGTCGTATTCGTGGACCGCAGTGCAAGCACATAATTGGCCCCTAATTAACGCTATTTCCCGTCTGTTTTCACAGAACGATGCTTTTGTCTTGCAACAATAAATTACCTGCCGAGATTTCGCCACGTCGATGACGGAGTAAGCAGTTCCTGTAGTCTTAATAAAGTTTATACGGGCCCGTCGCGTTTCCGTTCTCCAGACGGCAGCTACTTAAGCAAGGACGAGTGCGATGTAAACAGGAACATTCCCAACGGGTTCCCAAGTTCCGAGTGAAGGGTGCAGCCGACCGTATTCCCAGCTAACAAATCTCACGTTCTATAGGTTGCCAGATGACTAAACTGCTGTACTATTCCATTTTTGTGGATTTTTCCCTACCGATCCATAATTACTTCGCTTGATATGAACTTTCCTTTCTCGGAAATTGGGTTTTGGAATCACTGTACGTTAACATCATGTTATACACTTGCATAACGTCATCTCCGCTCTACAGTCTGGATTAAAACAAATTTTCATTTGTATGTTACAGGTAAAGAAGTTGCATTTTTAAGGTCTCGTCCATCTCTGCAGGATAGAGATCCAAATAAGCTTGAGATACTTCACACGAGTAAGTGGAACCAAATATTCGACACTTTGCAGCAAAAATGAACACTTTTTTGTGATGAAATGATGATTTAGTCGATTATAGATCGATCTGAAACGGCTCAAACTCGGAAGAATCAGTCATCCACGATTTCTACTAAATCAAGTCAAACCTAATCGAGTTACTCATATCAAACAGATTTGATTGAATCAATCATAGTAAACACGCAATCGAAATCCAGTCAAATATCGTTTCATTAACGATGCCTTACTGTAATTACGAAGAGTTTAGTAATAATTGAAGGACGGCTCGGTTCTCTACAGTGTCGCATATTCCGTCGCTATTACGCGTTATGGACTCACGCTAATGCAAACATAACAGTCTCTGACCAATTAATTAATCAATCGACAACCATATATACGCGGAATCGTATCGGTCAGTATTTTCAGGCTGATTGAACGCAAGTATTTCAAAAACGAAATCGGATTCATCCGTTCTGTACGCGTGGAACTAGAGTACATCGGCTTTAAATGAATATTTCACGGTTTGCTTTTTCCCTGGCGGATGCGCCACTTTATGTGAACCAGTTACTGGTTGACACGCCGTCTATGAAAGTCTCTGTGTTCAGATTCGGAAACTGTCACTGTCCCGACAATCGTATGATTTATTAACACTTCTTCTGCGTTTCTATTTTCGAGCATTCTACCTCGTCGTTATCCGTTATTCTGTTACAGGAATAACGTTGAGTAAAGATTGCGTATATGGGACGTGAATCAGAAAGTCAAAACATTTCTACAGACTTGAATTTTCACAAAAATATCGAGAGAGTGAAAGCAACTCCGCTTGACAGTGGAAAACATGTTCCGTGTTGCGTCACTAGATTTCGTAAAAGATTTTACCACGTTTTTATTTTTCTCTCCATTTCCAATAATATTTGCTGGTCCAGGGGTGTTCAGTGTAGCTGGGTCTCTGAAAACCATCGTACAACGAAATGATGATTGGAATATCGGAGACAGAAATCCGCGCGAAGGCGATCAAGCTTCCAAGACGAGGGTCTCGAGCAGTCCGCCGCAGGGTACTAAGGTCTGTTCAGAGCAGCGATGCGGGGGCGTTAGGTTAATTTGCCACGCAGTTGCATTCGCAGGGGTTTTCGGGAACGCGGGATTTCAATGGGCCGTCTTATTCGCGGCGGTGCGGTGAAACGTACCGAAACGTAGCCCGGCCACGATAATACCTGGCCGCGTAAACAGGGGCTGCGCGTCGGTGGAGCCCCTCGGCGTGCATGTTCACAAAAGACGCGTATTTCTAACCTTCGAGATGCTCGAGCGGTACAAGTTTTAATTATGCCGGGGGTAGTCTGGCTGGCGTATCCTCTCGTTGCCATTTCAGACTGCATCTGGCGGCGCGATGATAACATTCACCCGCTCGGGGTTTCTCTTCGTGCCACCTTCTCTCATTCAAAAGGGCGAACGGGGATGGAGGATAGCGGAGAAAAAAAAATGGATAGGGCCGAGACCGGGGGTGGGCGAGGCGAGAGCAGAGGGGAGCCAGAGAGGAGAGGTGAGGGTTCAGAGAGGAGGCGGAGGAAAGAAAAAGCCGGCCTCATTAGGAGAGACCAGACTGCAAGAGAGCCCAGCGTGCGCTCCTCAAATGAGATCCAACGTCGGCCGTAATGGCGTACGTTGAGATTTTTGAGGTCTCGTCCTTTTCGGAGTTTCTGCGCCCTTCTCTCTCTTTCTTCCTGCCCTCTGAACTCTTTCTCTCTCTCTCTCTCTCTCTATCTGTGTTAACTCGTTTGCTCTAACCCGACAGCGCCGCTACGTTTGCTTATCTATAAGTTTCGACGGCGGCGGGGCTCGATGTAAATTTATGAACCGGGCACGGAAAGCGTGCAAGACTCCTCTAATCCGATCGATCGTGAAAATGGAGCTGCGCTTCGGGAATCTACCCCGTGACGATTGAATGAGACGAACCCGTCGATCCGCTTGCGAATCGTGCGGGAGGGTCGCGAACGGCACGCGGGGAACTGCGATGGAACCGGAAGTTTGAGCAGCCGGGTTTTTCTGCCCTGCGAACTTCGAATGTGGCGAGACGTGGCACGTAGGGCTCGTACTGGTAACTTGATTTCGAAATTTTTCCGTTTATTTGACTGCAGAAATACAGCAAAGTAAAAAGAGCATTCTATTAAATTATTGTACAAGTTTGTGCCCAATTTGAAAGTAGAACACGAAGTCTCACTTGAAACAAGTTTGTTCTATATTCTCGGCTCTTGTAGAATATTTCGACCTTCTGTGGGCTCAACCCCTTTCTCACCGTACCAGTAGATCGGAAACATCCCCAAATGTATGTTGAATAGCATAATAGAATCGGTTTCTGGATTTGCATGTCAAACATTAGCCTGATTCACGAAGATTGGTTTTATTGTAATATGCTTCTGCCCGAAGCGATTTCAAGCGAAAACGTTTCGCGAGTCAAAAGGTTTGCAAAATTTAAGAACGGCTTCACGGAATTTACAATTTTGACAATATAAACCGGTTTATCTAATTCATTGAACTTCATACCGCGATCACATAAATACGTCGATTAAACTTCAGAGTCCGAAACTTTGGGAAACTGATGTAATAGGAAGCAAGTATTCGTTTTTCGCGACAAAAGTTTTTATTTTAATTCCACCTAAGCATTCTCAGCCTCCGTAATCGGATCCGCGTGGTTTTTTCCCGGAGATTCTTCTGGCGCCACGACTTCCGTCACGGAAATCGACCGTCCCATGGAAATTTATACGGCGAGCCTTGCAGGGAAATCCGCGGGAAGGACCGTGATCCAATCAACCGCAAAGTAATTCTTTTTGATCCCCTTTGACGCCTTCCGATGGAAATGAGACCCACTGCCGTTCCGCGGGAGACTCGAACGGAGACCTAGGGGGACAATATCAACCGAGATTTTTATTGCTCTTATAGCGGAAACGGAAGTTATTGCCGCCAAAGGAGAATTACATCAACGGCACTGCCGGCTTCTTTCAGAAGATCGTAAAAAGGATCTATTCAACTATTTAGTCGCGAACCTGCTATTCAATGCTTATAATCTCGGAAGAAATTGTTTACTTGAGAACTTGTAAAGAATTCAACATTTAATTAAATCGAATGCAGAGTTTAATGCTGCTTCTGATTGTCTGTGGTCGATCAGTTTTTGTGCAAATTCGTAGGATGTTCTTCAATATCTATTCACATCAAACCGAGGCTGATAACTTTCTCCTCAACTCACCAATTTAAAAAAAATGGGTAATCATTGCAATGCGTGTTCTTTAAAAGGTAAATTAATCCAGACCTTTCTTCCATTTTCGGTATTATTCCGTCGTTGTAGAATCTCCACTATTCCCGCAGGCTTCAAAACTGTTAAAAACTTCTGCAACCCAATAAGGCTCGATTCTACGCGGAGAATTCCCAAGCGGAAAATTCTGCTGCGAAGAGGAGGATGGAGTCCATAGAATCTCGATCGTTTAAATCGCCTTAAAGCTTCAATTATACATGTCCGATTATCTTGCGTCAACAGGGGACCAATTTAAAAGGTTCATTTCACCGCGACCTCAGGCCGATATCATTGATTTGGCAAACCTTCAAGACCGGCGCGGCGACTGGCCCGGTCCATCGGGAGTGCCAACAGCCGGCGAAGATACCGGAAAAAGCGCGCGAGAATAGGCACAAAGGGGTTTAAAACCTGTCGGAACGGAGGGAGCAATGGAAGAATGCGAAGCAAGAAAGGAGAGGAGGCAGCTGCTACAAACGCGTGGGTGCAGCGACAGCGTGCACTCGTCACAGCCGCGTGTATACACCCACTTTTCCTTGGCATTGCACTTACCAGATTGCACGCCGACAATCTCGTAAGGGGACTCGAGCCTCCGCTAGCGAAGCAAAGGCGGAAAAAGAAACAGAAAAACAAAAACGCAGTACTCGCTGAAGATAATTTAAAGGGTTGCGCCGATGTGACCGCCGTGAAATTAGGCAACGTTCCCGAATTATCTCGAGACGAACCAGTGAACCCAGCGGTCCCAAATTTTCTGGGTATGCCGAGCAACGTTTCCGAAGTGTGCTCCATTTTTTTCGTAGTTATTTTTCAAGATACATGCAACTACGACAAAAAGGCGGTCGATGTCTCTACAGTGGAGACATAGCTTCACGTTCTATTTCTTTACGGTAAATTGTGCTGGAAAACTGCAATCTTCCGAGATCGCCTACGATTGAAAGAAAAGAAATTCGATTTCCTGAACCGCGGTCACACCAGTCAGTTAATTAGCAGTTTTTCAGCGCAGCGCGAGCTCTCTGATCGTTCGTTCGGCATACAAACCTGTGACAGCGGGCCGAAAAAAGAGGAGCCCGAGAGAAATGACGGGAACGCGGGTAGGTGGAAGAATGGACGGGAAGCAGGAAGAACCGGTCAGCTTCCGGCGGTGATTTAATTAACATTCGTTGGCACGCGTGTTTCGGGCTGTTGAGCTCCCTTGGCCCGGGGAAACGACTTCTCGCGGATATTTCCGAGGACGCTCTCGACGATTCATTTTATGTGTCCGCCGACGAGTTTCCCGGTAGCTGCTAATTAATATAACGTACCCCCCATCCTCCAGTTTTCGTTACGGCTGTTAGCCACGCGCGGCCATTGAGCCGGTAATTCGTGACAGTTTCCACGGCCGGACTACAAAGGTATAAATATTCGTTTGTTTACTTCACCAGCCCGGCGCAGATGTAGCCCCGCGGTAACAACGATTTCACGGGCATATAGTTGACGGGGCACGGGGGCGGTGAAAGAACGAGGCCGGACAGTGTAATGCATCCTCGCTTCTCTCGAAAATTGCTTTACGCGCCGGATCGCGCTCCCATAAACTGGTAATTGCGTGGACAATGATAAATAGGAACGGACCACGCGGTAAACTCCATCGCCAGGATCGACGGTGTTTAAAGACTCCGTAAATTCGGATAATTAGCCGTTTAAGGTGAAAAATTGCGATCCGAACGAACCAACGAGCCCCTTTAGTTGATTTACGAGATCGGCCGAGCAGGAGACACTTTTTTTCGAGAACGAATCGATGCTATTTATTGGTCATCGTTCTGTCCTACAGTTTACCGATGCGCTATCTTTACCCCTCGCCGTGACCAATTTTTTCCAAAATTTAAATTATCGTTGATTCAAACATCGCAGTCTCCGCTTTGCAACGCCTCTGAATATTTTATACAGCGTGGACCACCAAGCATGATCAGCTTAGTACAATACATATGGTGTTAGTGATTTGACCGGAAGATTTTTCAAATTCTAGGCGATATATACATTTTGATTCAAATTCTAGGCGATACATCTCAATCCAAATTCTAGGCGATACATCTCGATTCAAATTCTAAGCGATAATTTTAAGCGAGCAATAATGCATGAAAGTTAGGGGTGTGCGAGTACCCGAAATTTCGGGGTCGGGTCGGGAAATTTGTGCGGGTTCGGATTGGGATCCCGCGATTTCGGGTACCATTCCTATAAAATTTCATGTTTTTCGCAACTTCAACGTCAATGAGGCACGTACCCAATGGCATAATTTTAGGGGGCGTCGTGAAAAAAATCTCGCAAAAAAAATTTCACCCTGCATAGTTGAGGTCTACCCAAATGAGGCACGACTTCCCGACGACGTCCGATTGCTCTAAAACTTTGGATGTATCATTTTTTCAGGAAAAGGAACGACGTTGGGGGGGGGAGAGCCGAAAATTTCATGGTCGAAAAATAAGGACCACCCTACCGCACACCCCTAATGAAAACACGTCGCATCTGACCTTTCGTAATCAATTCTGAAATATTCCTCGGTACGGCGGCGTATCCATGTTGGGTCCGAGGGCATAGAATGCTTAATTAAAGGGCTTAATTAACAATTAACGAGATATTCGAAGTGCTCTTAAAAAAGGATCCACTGATAAGAACCGGAGGGTATCCGACCGCGCATTTTACCCATCGTTGGTTACGTGGTTCACATTCGCCATCCGCGGCGCGGGTCATTTGCATGCTCGAAATTACGAAAGCCTGACGGGATTATAAAAAGCATCCGAATCGCGGGCCGCAGCTTTTCATACACGGTCTCTCGCGCGATATACGTCTCTCCGTCCGTTTCATTACATCTGTTACGTCGCGTCCATTGAATGTAAATCGAGAATATCGGCCCGGGTCCGCGTTCTATTAATAAACAACATTTATTTCCGCACGGCCTTTGAATAATAACGAACTTGTTTATTCGCGGACCGCGCCGCGCCACGTTTGACGGCGCCGAGGGGGACCTTTCGGGAGTGAAAACGTATTACGGCACTAACTTGTCGTCGATCCAATTTTCTGATTGGAATTGAAGTATTATTAGAATAACTCGATCGGACGAGCCGCTTGACAATGCGACGAACACGTGTGCAGATTATTCGAACGTAATTTTTACGGCCAATTTTCCAGACATCCGTGGAACGATCAATTCACAATCTGATTCGCCGTGTACCAATGATTTCCGGATTTAATCAAACACTGCATACAGACGATGATATCAAGTAAACAGATCTTATTGTCCTAATAATAATAATCATTTATTTAATGAGTTATTTTCTCCATCACTTTTTGTTAGGAAATATCAATGTTCAAAGTGATATCCGTAACAGAATGAAACTGCATTATCAACCTGGTTGTCAAAAGGATCCAGAGTGATTGAGATAATGATTAACAGGTCGCTTGATGGATGGCGCATAAACAGACACGCTCTTATAAATAGATTGAATAACGAGAGCGACACCGTATCTGTCGCGTCGTTCTTCGCATTGTACTGTTCAATTATTATATTATATATTATCAGTTTGTTCAAGTAAATATACAGTTATATACAGAGTACAAGTGTACTGTCGCGAGTGCGTGCAATTTATTTGTTATACTACCAAGACTTTTTATAGTATGTAGTTGGTTCCCCGGGTTACAAACTGTGCGTGCTTTAAATGAAAAATTAGAACGCGTTGTTTTTGTGAGCATTTAAAAGGCTGGATGCTGTTAGTATTTTAAAACCGCGTTCTGCGCGTCATAACTACCTCCACAGGCATGCCATAAATGTTTTTTACGGTGTTTCTACTGTTTGCTCCTCTGTGAAGCTCGAGCATCATAATCTCACAAAAATGCTACCACTTAGCGTTTGTATTCAAACTTTTGTCGAAACAAAGTGGCTCACTCTAGCTAGCCAATTTCTGCTGAGAATAACAACTGTTTACGTCACTAAGGACATAATCCGAACAAGATATTACTATAATTTTAACGAAGTCATAATGAGATTACGCTCTTAACTACGTACATAAAAGTTTAATAAGAAGAGATGTTTAACCTGCAAGGATGTAATAATGAAGCAGTGTTTCGCTTGGAAGAGGTGCTAATTTCAGTAGACAGGAGAATCAGCACGGTGGCCAGAATACTACTATTCAATCGGTCACGCGAAATTGCGAACCAAGTCGATTATGAGAGCGAATAGACTGGCCATTCGGAGGAGCCGGAAGTACACTGATCTAGGAGCCGAATTTCTCGGTAACCGCTGCAAGATATTGGATTTGGTGGCTGCATCGATGTGCGCCGGCCACTTTGCTCTGAGCGGAATCCTCTTTAAATTGCCCGGTGTACGATAGGGGTTTGTGTGCGGTCTGTTCCGCTTCATAAGCCCGACTTCTCATTCTTCCCCTATTTTGTGCGCGTTTAAGAATCCCCGGGCCTCTCTTTTCTTCCTCGCCCTCGGGCGTCATTACCGCGGATAGAATTTAAGATATCTTCATTCCTCCAGCTCGGTTTCGGTCGCCTAATCTCGGATTACTTAACGGCAAACGACTCCCCGTTATTCCCAAAATTCCATGTTTCTGCAATCTTGCGTTCTATGCTCGTACCTGTGCTCCTCCAATGAGAATTCTCGCGGTTCCTGTCCCAGATACTGGAAGATTTGTTGTTTCTCTATAATTGTGTTGCGGTCTAGTATCATTTCATTGGATACGTGCGAGAACGGATGAATATTAACCGAGAATCTGCTGCGCAATCATTTTCGAGAAAGAAAAGATCATTTGTTTGGAAATTGCGATTTTTTAAAAAATGTTTGAATATACAATCTAGCGAACCAGTCCATCTACTATCTCTTCAAAAATTCAAGTCGTTCCGTCCAATTCTAAATGTCGTAGAGAAACTACTTCGGTTCACATTATAAAAAAGCAACGAGCTTTACCTCAAATAAATTCGTCATCTGTCATCGTCGTCTAGAACAAGACCTATTCAACTTTCAGAAGCCCTCGTGTCCGAATTCCCTGTAGATCAGTTTAATCTGTCAGCAATGGAAGCCGATTAAGACCCGATGGGGGTCGCGGGCGTCTTCCGACAGGTTCTTCTCTCGTCTGCGGTTCGTTAAAATTCCATCGATGTCGTCACGGTGAAAAACTGACACGCGAGACAACGAGGGCGGGCTGGGGGGATGGTCCGGAGGGAAGTCTAGAATATTGGATCTCTATGACAGTGTCAGCGGAGGCAGTTAAAACCGCATCAAGCACCGTTCTCGCAGGAGATGCCGCATCCATCGGCTGGTCAGGAAACCCACCCCCGCGTTGAACCACGCCTTCCTAATGCTGCTGCCAACGCCAAAGACCGACGGCTTCTGCAGCGAACCAATCTATTCAATATTGGCTCGCAAAGACCCACGAACCTTCGTTGCGTCGCGTTCAAGATGCTTCCCGTTTTTTCCGATTTGGTTTGCGATCGCTCTCCACAAGGCTCGGCAATTATGGTAATTATTTAGAAAGAGGCACTCCTCTCCGATTTTGATGAAATTTAAATATGTTATGCAGCTGCACATTTTGAACAACTTTTTCCTTTTCACATGCATACAGGGTGTCCCAAAATTCCTTCAACAGCCGGAAATGGGAGATTCCTGAGATTATTTCAAGCAACATTATCCTTTGCAAAAATGTTATCCGCGGCTTTGTTTAGGAGTTATTAACCCTCATCCGTCCCTCATTTCACGAACTGAATCTGTCCCTCGGTGTCAAATTGACACAGTGATACAAAAAACCGATAAAATAACAAGTCAAACAGTTACTTTTCGATGTTTTTTTTCTTAAAATTGATGAGTTAACATTTACATTTTAGGTTTCTGCAGTTATATGTTTCGCATTAGAAAAATGAAAGTCACCAAGTTTCGAACGAATTTACCTACAAATAACAGAACAGTGTAACTTATTTCGGGAAAACTGTGTCAAATTGACACGAGGGACGGATGAGAGTTAACGAAAAATACGGACCAATCAGAGCGCGACCTAGACGCGAGTTCGCATGTTCGGCCAATAGACAGTTGGCGCGCCGGGCCGACAGTGCTAACTCGCATCTAGGTCGCGCACTGATTGGTCTGTATTTTTCGCGAATAACTCCTAAAGAAAGCCGCGGATAACATTTTTGCAAAGGAAAATGTTGCTTCAAATGATCTCAGGAACCTCCCATTTCCGGCTGTTGAAGGAATTTTGGGACACCCTGTATAGGAGGGTCGCTTCTAGTTTTTTACTTTGCCACGGAGCGTGTAAGAATACGGAAAATTCAATACAGTATTAGCAATAGTTCCCTCCCTATATGTGAAGTCGACCTCCCTATATGTGAAAAGGAAAAAGTTGTTCAAAATGTCGAAATCTATTTACATATTTACATATTTAAATTTCATCAAAATCGGAGAGGAGTGCCTCTTTCCGAATAATTACCGCAATTATTTGGAAAGGGTTTTCTTAAGAACTGGACCGATGTCGCAGTAGAGACCTTTGAATATTGTACTTGGTACCGTTTGTAATCGAAGGACCACCACTGATGTGGCCTGTGAACTATGCTGGTCTGATGTACCGTGTATACGACTGTCGTGTCTGAAGCTTCCTACTGATATGACCTCTTGAGACTAATTAACTGCTCACTCATCTAGATCTACCTACCACCATTTAGGGTGGGGGTGAGTGGGACTCGGCAATGTGACTCTACGATACCGGTTTAACAGGTTTACTTACGGAAAAAATTCGACGGGGATAATGCAACAGACTCAACGAATAATTCAACTAATTCATTTACAAGATGGCTAAAAATTTGGATAGACACATTCCCGTCCTTTTTATATAAAGTAATATAAAATAGTCAGTTATAGCGCCGCCGTGAAGCTCGTGTTAAATTCAATATTACTAGTGGATCCATTTAAATTCAGCAGAGTCTGGAGCCTCACAGAGCCAATCTAAAAATAATTAGTGCCGCGATAAGGTTGATTTACCTTCAAACTTCCAGTAACAAGCCTCGCGCGATCCAGTCTCCGGCGATAATGAATTTCAGCCATGTTTTAAGCAGCCGGTAGCTGTTACGCAGGCGCCCTCCATTTGATTATCAACGCGGATATGGCGCGTTTCGCCTGAACCGGCTAATCCGGTGCCGTTTCCGTGGAATCGCGAATGTCTTACAATGCCGTCGACTGTATAACTTTCCCTTTGAACCGAAGGAAACGTGTTCCCTGTTCTTCGATGACTCGCGCCGTTTAACTGCCACGCAGGAGTTTCAAACTCCAGCATTCTACCGAGTTTGTGCATCCCCCTTTCTCTCTCTCTCATGCGCGCCAACTTTCGAATTAATGTCCACTCGCTCCCTTCGGACACTTATTCTTCGTAATTTTCCGAGTAGCAGGCCGACAGCTGCGCCCCGAGCCAACGATTTTACTAGGCCCTTCGAAACCAGCCGGTTGAACCCTTGCTGCATCAGATTTTCATTGAACTGCATTTTTTTCAATTTACTACCAGAGAAATTTCACTCTATCAACCCGTAGCAGTCGAGAGCTGACTCAGAGTCAACATTACTACGTATCATATCAATTTCATATTCATAAAATGAAAAAATTCATGTGCAATGGAATTATCCTAGGTGCAAAGGGTTAAATATGACACGTTCCAGGCTAAACTTTCTTACAAAACTAAGATTTGTGACGATCACATATGAATAATATTCATTCATTTTAAAACCTCGATATAAGATCAAAAGAAACCTTCCTCTGCTTTCCATCGAATAAAAGAACAAAATCGTCGTTCCGTGTTGAGAATTAATTATTCGATGCCTAATAAAAACGCGAAAGCCGTGGCGCAGTGGTTAATCAGAAGACATGAAATTCCGCCGGGTTTCCTCTCCGTCGATTGTTTCGCTAAATTAAATCCAGGGGAACGGTGTTGACCCTCGGCGGAATTTCTTCGCCCGGTAAGAATGAAGTTCCCTCGGCCGTGAGATTTCACGGGGCTGGAACGTTCACACTTTGAAGGGTGGATTGTGCGGCTTGTAATTCATCGACGGGAGAGTCACTTCTGGCTTTTTTCGTGGACGTCGTTCGCCCTTCCTTCGTCCTTTCATCCCCGGCGTGTTCTCCCACCCGCGCCTTTTCCGTCGGCGCACCGCCTCGTTGTCGTTCAATGATTTTTTCATTTCCTGGCCACGAAGATACTTCAGCCAAGTACACTCGTGGAGACCCACCCCTCTGCCTTCTACACTCCCCGCCCCCGGCCTAAGGGCCATCCATTAAAACCAAAGAATATCGGGGAACAAAATCACAGTCGTATTACGTCGCCTCTCCATCGACTTTCGCCAGGGTTTCGTTCCTTCGGATATCGAACCATTCACCGGCTACTTATACTTTCGCGATTGTTCCTCGAGTTATATCTCGAGCACGTTGCGACGCTTTACCTCGCCAGGAATGAGCCTCGAGACTCCCTTTCGAAATATTTTCGCTAAATTGAAAGCGGCTCCTCCAGAGACCACAGCGAATAATTTTTTCACTGCTGATAGCGTGAATGTACCTGTTACTGCGGATATACGTTTTACTGTAGAATATGTAAAAATAAATATTTTGCCCTAAATAAATTTGTACAACTCAATGAAAATGTATTCTCGTTGGCGAGGCAAACAAAACTGTCAATCTCCTGATAAACAAACAAAACCCACCGCAGTGTACAACATGCGCCGTGCGACCATCAGCATCCAGCATATTCTACTTGAATGTCCCACATTCTCTTTACAACGATCCAGATTTTCCATCGAAAATGACCTCAAGTCAAATCTAGGCGAGGACAACATCGGAAACGTCCTCCTCTTCTTTAAATCTATCGATGTATACATAAATTGCTATAAACTTGTTTTTGCTGTCCCCTATCACAATGTCAACATTAACCGTAACTCTCTTCACAAGTAATATGTAAGATACGACATATTCGATTGTAATCCATGTGGTCACTAATGACCTCGCTGTTAATGGGACCACATTAACATAAACCATAAATAAATAAATATTAGGTTGTAAAGATAGAAATGCAGGATTTTTGTTCCTTTGTTTTAATTGCAATTTTATACCAATCAATATTTACCTTAAATTAATGAGTCACTTTAAAGCTTGTTTTACGCGCTATTTAATTATGCTTTTAATATTTAATTTTATTCAAATTTTTGTTAAATTATTTAGCTTTTATTTCGGGATGTCAAAACGCGATTTTCGCATTATTTTTTTCTGTGAGTATCAACGAACCATGGGGCGAGGGAAGTGTCAACGAATGCACAGCTTTATATTTTTTAATAATATTAAATTCTCTGTAAAATTAATTTGTATACTATTCCCCTGAATAATATTAAAATCAATTCTCATAATAATTTAATGTTACTATTAAACAGTATTAAATTTTCTATAAAATTAATTTTCATATTGTTTTTATTAAAACAATTTTAATAAAATTGTTTTTTATGTGAGTTATGACACTTTAAAAACATGGGTCTAAATCCTGCATTTCTTTCTTTACAACCTAGTAAATAAAACAAAACTGTCAATCATTCTCATATTTTTCTAATCCCCGTATTTGAAAAAACATTCTTCATAAAAGGTTAAAATATGACCATTTCTTTTTATCTCGATCACGCCAAAGGACTGTTGTTCACATGATTCTCTACATATATTGCTTTAAGTTGCATAGGGGATAGTTTGATTATTACTTAAATACCTACTTCGAAACAATAAAAATATGAAAAGAAACTTCTCTTGCCTGTATAATAAAAAAATTAAGCCCTCAGCATTACGTACGCTACAGTAACCAATTTTTTTGTAATCAGAAAACATTATTTTTCCATAAAATGCTTACACATATTATTATTTCACGATAGATTAGGAATAATATTAACATTAAGTAAAATTGAAGCATGTGATACCGCAGTAATTGGTACAGTTACCCTAGGTCTCTATCTTTAATATCGAAGTCTCGTTAGACATGAAGTGAGACTTAAAACCCGCAATGTTCGCACAGAAGAACATGGCCGACTGTCGCAAGGGAGTTCTTACGTCGGACAGTTTTAAAAACAAGCATTATTTTCTCCTTCATTTCCGTGCGATTATTTTTTAAGGGTCTCGCGTTGTCCTTTTTATTGTCATGTCCTCCGGCGGATTCTTTTCCGTCGGTTAAGATCCGCGGTGATGTTTGCGAATCTAGACTAATGTTCCGTGGAATCTGTTCGCTGTCTTTGTGCCGAGTCTACGCCGGGCAATTTATCACTGACGGTAATATAACGCGGGGAACTTTTGTTATTCCACGGCGAAAGGGAAGCCTCATTGCCGGCAACAAATTCTTTATTAAAAAAGTTTTCGGAACAAACGTACGGCCGCGCAATTTCCCTCGTCAAAAAAGGTAATACACCATGGATTCATGGGAAGCGTCGTCGCCGCGCCGCGCCGCACCGGGGCGAACTCTTGATTACGCCAGTCTTTTGTGCCTACTTTAATGTTTATACGCGTTGTACCCGGTTAATTCCGCATCCCTCCCGCAGCAGGCTTCAATGATCAGTCTCTGGTCAATTCCGCCGTACAATCCCGCGCGGAACACACTCGCTCTCAAAAATGAGATCGTTCCGACGTGTGTCTGCCGGCGAGCAAATAATGGCCGGGCTCTGCCAGTGGAAATTATAAATCCTTTCGCATCGAAACAGCTCCAAATGCGCCGCGTTAATTGTATTGTGTTACGCCGCTGTACGCACGTGAAAACGGCGACGGCGAAAGCGCGAAAAACGCAACGTTGCTATTATAATATTCATTAATCCCTGATAGACGGCTGTGCAGAAATTTAGCTCGCATTCTTTACTCTCGGAGAATTCACGCGTACTGGCTGCTGGCGAAGTATTCTGAACGAATTTAGAGAAACTAGAATTAAATAAAGCTTCCTTCTCCGAAGAGTATGTTTTAATAAATTGTTTAAGCGCGACAGTCATTTTATTCGCGAACTGATGTTCCGTGAAATAATGCAATCGTATCATTTTCCTTAGAGCTGTTATTTTAAGGGTAATTATTAAGTTGCTTCGAAATGTAGAAAATGTAAGTAAATGTTATTTTAGTATATACGCATTTTAAACTGTTCGTATGTGATATGGAAGGAAACCGTGTTCATTCGTCGCAGGAACCAGCGATTCGTAAATCGATTTTCCTCCACCGGCTGGACTATAATTTCAAACAGGAAACGGAGTGGATGATAGACGCTTCCCTCGGACACCTTGAATTATTTCTTCTATCAGGAAATGTGCCTGAAAAAGGGGATCGAGGATATTAATCAAACTGTAGATACTCGCTCTAACGCTACATTATCGAGCACCAACCTTCAATAAATAAAAGGGGACTCGTAATAACACTGTCGTTCCAACTCCGTTTATTAATATTTTTGGTACCTCTATATTCAGCTCGTACAAAATTTCAAAACATCAAAAATGCCAGACAGTAAAAACATTTAAAGAATTCAGGAACACTGTTACATTGTTTCCGACTCTCGAAAACTCGGAAGAGGAATAAATATCGCTCTTGTTAATATTTTGTATAAAAATCCACAATGTGTACATCAGCATATTTCTCGAATTTTTTTAAATCACAATATCTTATATTCAAAGAGATCGCGATAATCATATCGCATCGTTTTATCTCGAAAATCCGCGTTGATAGAAAACGATTTTAATCAAAGCTCCCCGGACTCTTTGACAATTTGCGTCGATAAATCGTGCAAATATGGGAACCAAATCGATGGGATAAAATATAAAATAAAAAAGGCACCGCGGCGAGTTGCGCCTGTGCCAATTTCATCCGAAAGGGATATTTAACTTTCAGTAATTTAGTACGCACTGTAAGCTTTTATATAAATTTTCTACCGCTACTTTCCACACATTGCAACGCAGCTGCGGGCTGACACGTCTGTCTCGCCGATTGATTTTTCATTTCGGCGCGCCGTTTTGCAGGATCGGTACAAATGCGGCCAATACGCGATCACAATATGAGAGTTAAACAAACGCCATTGTTCCTGCACGAGTTCTTAATTTATCACGGTCATTCTCGTGAAATCTGATTCATCGAAAAACGAACGATCAGCACATTTCCCGAATTGTTGTTGACGCGAATTTTTCACGTATCTGTTTTGCAATGCTCCGATTTACTATAAACGACTACTTCGTGATTTAATATGTACGATATATCATATGATTGCGTAAGTTCGTGCCCGATTTGAAAATAAAATTCAATGGTTGGATTTTAAAGATTGCTTAAAGATTTAGTTAAAGATAGATTAAATTAAAATTAATAAATGGTTTTTTCTACAATTAGAAACGAATGGTGACTATATGTATAATTGATTAATAAAATTGTATTCTTTAAAATTTAACCACTGAATTTTATTGTCAAATCGAGCACGAACTTATGCAATCGTCTAATATTTTTTGGAAAGGAGCAATCTGAAATAACAGTGCAACAAACATACGGTTACATTTTTAATAAAATTAACATATTTTTCAATTAAATAGTAGAAACTGGAGACAGAATTCACACTAAAATAGTTGTCACAAATATCAGCATCGTTGTATAATATTGTTAAGACAAAATGAAAGCTGATTAGATCGGAAGCTACGAACAGAAACATTATTATTTCAAATATCATCCGGCTTGCATTTAATTAACCACGAAGTATGCTTAGGCGCTAAGTTTCCGCCGCACCTAGCTAATATCCAATTGGGTTTATTAGGTTAACAGAAAGCAAAGTAGATTTTGGTTAAATCCGGTTGAAGCTTGAACGGGAATCGTGTTAAACCTTTTAATTTTGAATGATCCTAGGAACAAATCACTGAGTCGACCGCACTGGAATCATTGAACTCGCGGAGGAGTAAATTTCGACGGCTTTGAATAACACAATGATTTTCAATTGAGAAATTTTCTGTTGGTGTGCAACTACCTCTGTGAAACCTTATTTACGTCTGAGTCTCGAATTGAGATAAATAGATAAATTGAATTTCAAGTGTCAGCTGCAACCTTCACTCAGTATTGAAGCAGTTTATTATTAATAAAATGTTTATTAATAAAAATGTTTATATTATGAAATTTTGTATGTATGTTTCTTTATATTTCAAGATAATACGTCACGTATTGCCGATCATTTCCTAGAAAAAATTCATAAAAATCGGTTTTGTAGCTGTTTCACGAAAACCGCTTGTCAGACCCATTTTTTGGTAACGAGCCGGTTCCCGTGATTACTTGGGAGAAGGATTCCACGAATGAATTGCAAGCACGGCTTACGGGAAGGTTCTCTCTTCCGGGGATTTCGTTTAGGATAGCAAGGGGAGCAAATATTAGTATAAATTGGATATTCCGTTGGTAGCACGGCGCGCGATGCGTTTAACGCCCGGGATCGCTAAAAATCAGGAGCAGAAGCACCGAATACTCCCTCCCGACGGTTTAATTGTTACGGTTTAACGAACCGTGGCCGGGCTGCTTTAGGAACAAGAATGCTCGACGTCGTTGCCAGCTACGGCAACAACGGGTACGCCAAACTTCGCGAATAAGTACAAGGAAGCGCCGCTGCCGGGGCTGTTATAAACCATCGCCATTGTAAGAAAACAGTGGTATCGCGATAACTGGCTTCGCAACGATCTTCGCGGGGAATAGGCAGCTTCGTTGACCAACTTTCAAACGCCTCGGAAGTGTCTGGCTCCGCCATTATTGAACGCGCGATATTGTCCCTTTCCAGGCAACGTGTTACACCTTCAACCGAGCCCTACAAAGCCCACAATGAATTTATTCCAGTCAGATACTGGGTCGAACATTGCAGAATTTCTATTGTAATATTATCTACCACCATCCTTCCGTGATTTCATAGTACTTTCTTCAGAAAAAAGACAAGAATCGCCCCGTAATCCTTTCGAAATGCAATCTACATTTATCCGTAGTGAAACTTTTCGTTGATCAAAGCGCATTTCTATTATTAAGGAATAGCGAATCGCAGCTAATTCCGATATGCTTTAAAATATTCCTGTACATTAATACGAGCCTTGTACCCTCTCCCAGCGATGTTGAAACAAAAAGTGCAGCTCGCGAGCCACGGCAAAGCAAAAGTTCCAGCGCTGGCAGCTCTCTGCCAAAAAATTCGCGAGCCCAGATTCTTGTTTCTCGATTTGCCCGAGCCACGCGTTCTATATTCTTACTTTTCCAAATGACCTAGCCATAAATCTAATTAAACAAACTACCGATGCGTTCCAAATAAATTCCGCTCCCTCCCCATCCACGAGAGTCTCCCAACATCGACAAATTTTCCCCCTCGAATCCGCGCCACGGTTTGCACCGGACCGAAATTGTTCGGGTGTCCGAAAAGTTCCCGCCGATTTCTCACACAGCTCGCGTTCGAATTGTCTAAACAAACGAAAGTCAATGAACACATATCACGCGCGTGCTGCCCCGAAAGGTTCATTTTTCACGGGACGCTCCCCGACATTCGTTGTAATTAGTCGAATTTTATGACTATTCTGAAAATAGTGCCGCAATAAATGAAACTCGGACAGCTGGTCCCTTTCTTATTTAAAAAGAGTCATCCGTAGACTATAGGTTCTATGAATTTATGACAAAAGTGCATAGATTTATCTAGCTTCTGTTTTTTTGAAATCCATAAATCTATACTGTGGCCATTGCTGCCGTAAATTCAGAATAGCATATACGTGAGACATTTGTATTAATTTTATTCAAAGAAATTTGTCTTTTGTATCATTTTTTGTTAAATATTTAAAAAAAAAATAAAATGTACTTTAATATTTTCAATACAAAATTTACAGTATTTACATTTATTTTGAATCGTCCATACGTTGATCAGTGTTTTCTCCATTGTTTCGCAACGTGCGCGTGTGAAGCATTTTTCACGTTTTCAATTCTTCGGGAAAAAACAGTCGTTCCGGTAGTTCACGTACCTCGAAATTCCCAGGTTTTTGGGAATTTGATCCGGCGCGATCTTCCAGAGAATAGTTTACGGTTACTAGCGAGCGAAATTGAGTCGTCGTCAGCCGCAAAACAGGCGCGAATAGTCGAGTTTCATTTATCGGCGGACGCGATCTCGTTCCGAGTGTAGAATTATGAGTCACTGTGTGTTCCAACACTCGATATCGGACCGAAGGTGTAAACTCGACCCCAAACATTATCGTTAAACCCACGCAACTGCCAGGGATGCGAAATTGGTCGCAATTGGAGCTGATGACGCTTGTTGCGGCATTATTTCGCGTCGCGTCGACAAGCCTGCGTTTTCTCAATAATAACCGTGCTCGTTCTTTCACCGATGCTTTTCAACTATAGCTTCGCGCGCGTTTGTGATATTTTGGGCGGATTAAATTACTGTACAAATTATATTGTACTGTGTATCACACGGGGAGGAGATATAATTAAAGCGAAAGGAACTGCGTCGCGAATAACAACGTTTTAACGACGTATTCAACTACATTGCCTTTTTTTAAATTCATACAACATGGATTCCTAAAGATGTTGCTTGTATCACTCTGTGTGTGTCTTATCCTTTTGTCCATCAGTGTAAATCTTCCTATCAAAGTCGCCACGAAGCCGAACCGCCGATGCGGCTCTCAGCCCACGTAAAAAGGCAAAACTCATTTTCGCGAGCGATAGCACGCAAAGTGGCTCGTAGACCACGCAGTTTACAGAATGTGTAGACGAGCGAGTTCGATCGGGTAGTCGGTAATAAGCTCGAACGAGTCTGAAAAGCTCTCGGACGATCCGCGGGGCTTGGCGGTGGATGCGTCGCGCCGAGACGAGACACGCGATAGTTATTTAACGTGAAATCCATTTTGCGTAACTCGATTCCAACGTCATCATCGGGCCGGGCAAAACCGATTTGCTCGCTCCACGGCTCTCTGAAGCGAAGCGAGGCGAGGCGACGTGCGACGTTCCGCTCGTATCGAGACGAGTCTTTTCCTTCGCGAGTGTAGGAGGACAGCGGCCGAGAACGGGGGTGAGGCGAGACAGATATCCAGGGCTGTCGATGGGGCGGTCGCACATCGAACCGGACGACCGATGATGAGTCGATTTACTGCCGCGTAAACCAGCCTTAATCTGCGCCCCAAGATTTCTGCTCGGTCCGATGAAATTGACGACGCTGATGCGCAAAGACTTCCGCACGCCCCCGCGATCATTCTGTTTCTTCTCGTTTCTATCTCGTTTGCTTCTTCTTTGCTGCGAATGTTCTGCTGAAGCTTGAAAATATTCCGACTGGTATACGTAGGTCTGGGTTAGGGTTTTTATATTTTATACAGCATTTAATTTTCCAATTTATGAAACTTCCACGAATTGTATAAATGAATGATTTATTTCACGCTCCACGCACCCCGTCGCGTCGTATTGATTACCGGTGCCTTTACACCCTACACATTTTGATTAAATCTCACGAGTTCGTTTGGTCTCGTCCCGATCCTGTTATTTAAATAAATCGCGATTTCCATTTAATGTTTTCCTTCGTACGGCGCATAAAACAAATTACTTTTTTCACGCTGCGGTGTTTGCATAAAACGTTATAATCCATAAAACGGTTAGCGAGAGAGAGAGAGAAAGAGAGAGAGAGAGAGAGAGAGAGAGAGAGAGAGAGAGATAAAGTTTCAACCCTGAGTCACGAAATTTTTATAAAAATCATGGCGATCGAGAGATACTGTGATTTCCAGCCCGCGGTGCCGTCCACCGTTTTACGGATGAGTTTCAATTTGCTTTTTACTCATTTTACTCACTATTCATAGTGTCCCAGCGTAAGGGAAAACGTCGAAATTCTTCGCCTGAAATGAGTGGAGTTCTAGGAATCTATTTATCATTTTATCACGATTAAATTAACTTGCTGTGTTGTTTTTGTATGCGTCAAATCTTATAATCGAATTTTTTAAAAAATGTCATGATTTTATTTAAGTTTATATTAAATTTTACTATCTATTCCGACACTAATTTTAGAACAGAAGAAATTTGGAACTAGTTGCTGAAAATTTTGTGGAAAAATATTATTAATCATTTAACTGGATTCGGTATTTTATGGAGAACCAGGAGAAAAATTATTTTTTCCTTTTTAGTGCATTTTAATATAAGCGTGGTTTTCAAAAAGTCTTTTTTATGTATTTTATTATAATAAAATGTATATTAAAAGTACAGCGTCATTGAACGTCGTAAACATTTTGTACAGATATTTTACAGATAATTTTCAAAATCACGGTAAAATACTCTATGAATATTTTGCACGAGTGTCGGGAATTAATTCAGTCCAGTATTTCGGCAATTTCGCCACCACTTTCGCCCGTGAAAAAATTCGACGCGTCTCGATGCGAGTGACACCCCTACCGAAAAATTTCCTTGCAGCGACCGGGAAACGAGGAGGGTAATTAAAATTAAAAACCAATAACAAGAGCTGTGCGACGACGGTGCAGGCTCGTCGGCTCCGTGCTACTCGGCAATTACGAAATATTTATTAGTTTTCACCGACCGAAATCGCGCGAAACGCTGCACGGCGATCGTCCTTTTCGCGACCGCATTAATTTGAATGATTATTAACGATACACCTCCGTTATTCGATAATGAGTAATTAGCCGACACACATCGGCCGTCGCGCGGCTGTGTATAAGCGCGTTGCGCACCGCTCATCCTCGACCGGAGATGTTAATTTACAACGTTAACGTGTGAAATACGATTTACAACGAGATGTTAATTCCGCTCGAATAACCCCGCGGTTTGTCAAAAATTTATGTGTCGATTCTGCGCGCGCCGTGCGATATACTCGCTGGCAGATTAATTCTTCGACGTCACTGATTAAATATTCTCGGATTACGCGCTTAATGAGCCGCCGTTGTTTCGATTGTTTGCCACGAATTTTTGGTGTTTCGCGCTGCGATTTTGGTAAGCCGATTATTCAACTGGAAATTTTCATTTTACACATGCGAAGTTTCTTTACAGTCGGTCCCATTTTGCTGTCTGTATTTGATTAGAACGTTGCTCTATCGCGCGTGTCCGTGTGACAGCGCAACCTGATGCCCAGAAATCGATGGACGTAGCCGCTAATGAAAATGTGCATCTATCGAGGCAGCACCCGTGAATCTTTTTGTGTCCCGGGAAGCGTGTGATCGTGCACGCACGGCCGGTCGCTAATTGTTAAAGCGGCCGGCGATGAGGCTTTTTAACACTTGACTGTTGTCATTAAGCCATCAAACGGGAGTTTCGTGAATGGCCGAGTGCATCCATTTGCTGATCGCGGCTCTTTCGGCGCTGAAGTCAGTCGCCGGGCAAAAATGCAATGCATTCGTGAGTAACTGCGCACACCATACATACACGGGGGCCTGGGCTCGTAATGCATGGATTTCCCATGTGTCACAAGATTGCTCTATTTTCCCGGGGTTGAATGATGTACCCCTTTTCCTTGCTCGGTTGCTCTGGAAAAAGCTCTGGGGATTGGAAACATAGAGAGCTACTCTCCCGGCGTGCTCGATAGTCGTGTCTACCCCTCCTGTAAACGAAAACTTTCCCTGTCAAGTCCTTTTTCCGTGACCCCGTCGCCGTTTTAATACATTCCGCTCGCATTTCCGCCGGAAGCAAATGAGCACTGCTAGTTTTCTACCGGGGACATCGAGAACCGACCGTCACCCAGGCGTAATTAATTGCTTCGATTCGCCGCGAATATCTTTACGGCCTTGTACACCCCGACACTCCACTCCGCGAAATTAAAGGAACGCTGAATTATTATAGCCAAATATTCAATCGTTATCCCCTACAACTTCCTGCAAAACAATCTGAAAATAGTCTGGTATCTTACTCCTCTTAAAAGCCGAACTCTCCGCTTTCACATCCATCAGCTCTTCTTTTCAAAGAGTTCAAAAACTTGTTTATTGCATCACCGAAAGAAAAACTGAAGTTGTCTCCCTTGATTTGAAAATTTACAGATTCAAACATCTCAATGTGCCACTCCGCTAAATTCAAGGAACACTGAATTATTATAGGCAAATATTCAATCGTTGGACCCCACAACTTCCTGCAAAAAAATCTGAAAATAGTCTGGTATCTTGCTCCTCTTAAAAGCCGAACTCTCCGCTTTCACATCCATCAGCTCTTCTTTTCAAAGAGTTCAAAGACTTGTTTATTGCATCACCGAAAGAAAAACTGAAGTTGTCTCCCTTGATTTGAAAATTTACAGATTCAAACATCCCAATATGCCACTCCGCTAAATTAAAGGAACACTGAATTATAGCCGGTAACTCGATGTTTGAACTCCCGCAATTTTCAGCAAAAAAATCTTAAAATACTCTACCGTGCTCGTTCTGATATGCGAATTCTCTACGTTCGCGAATATTGTGAAATTTTGCAGCGTTTACACGAGACTGCCCCCTTAAACGCAGTGTTCTGAATTTTGACGTACGAGCCGTATGCAATCCCCGCACTTCGGTCTGATTACAACCAAAATCGAGTTTCGCCCTTCTATTCGCAACTACATGGCGAGCCAGGTGGGTTGGAAAGGGGGCACGGCGGGGTGGGTCTGCGAAGGTGGAAGGAGACGAGGTTCCACATATTTCGTAGCGGCGCACGAAGCGCAATTAGCAATGTTAGGGAATATCATCTAATACGAGAAGTGCCGGCTTGGATTAGTTCCACCCGTTGCAGTCTGCACATGCAAGCTGACCGCAGCGGTTTGCTGGTGCAACGTCGCACCGAAATCTCCCCTCATCCTCTGTTCTCGGCTGAGGTATCTTCTCATTCTCATATTTCCCCTGGCTCCTTCTTTCTTAAACCCGAAATTAACTTTTCTAATCAGACAAATTTTTCTGCGCGTTCCGCAGAAAAATTCCAGCATTAATTTATGCAACACGAGCCACAGGACACGGTGCGAACTAAAAGTAAACAAAAGCTATATTACCTGATAAGTCGACAGCGGATCTTTATGCATTTATGACAAAAATGGGTAGCTGTCATTTAAAACATTAAAAACATTAGACGTATTTAGACATGCCTTTATATTATTTTCAACCTTTTCAACATATTAAGAGAGGAAGTTTATTCCAGTTTATTGCATCTCAGGCGGAAAATTTTTATTTTGCATAAAGATCCGCTGTCTACTGATAAGTTACTCGAAGATAAACAATATTTTTTGGAGTTGGAACTATGTATTTCTTAAGTTAAATAAAATATATAAAAAAACTTTTTAAAAACCACGCTTATATTAAAATGCACTAAAAATGAGAAAATAATTTTTTTCCTGTTTCTCCATAAAATGCCGAATCCAGTTAAATGATTAATAATATTTTCCCCCAAACTTTTAAGCAATTAGTTCAAAGTTTCTTCTGTTCTAAAATTAGTGTCGAATAGATATTAAATTTCAATATAAATTTAAATAAAATCATGACATTAGTTATTATAAATAAAAGCGTGGAGCGCTAAACTATATTGACGTAATCTTCGTGGGCGCTCCACACTTTAATTCATAGTAACTAATGTCATTCAAAATCAATTCAATATTAAATTTTTCTATCTATTCCGACACTAATTTTATAACAGAAGAAATTTTGAACTAATTGATTAAAATTGTAGGTAAAAATATTATTAACCATTTAACTGGATTCGGTATTTTATGAAGAACAGGAAAAAAATTATTTTCTCCTTTTTAGTGCATTTAATATAAGCGTAGTTTTTAAAAAGTTTTTTCTATATATTTTATTTTCTACTTTTATCGTCATCTGAAGCAAGTGTGTACACAAAATTTCAGCAAGATTGGACTATGGGAAGAGGTTTAAAATTCGATTACAAGATATTTGGCGCATACAACAACACGGCAAGTTAATATAAGCGTGGTAAAAACATGACCTAACGACTGGGCTCATTTTTTAAGTTGCAACACAGTCCCGAGATAATCTTGTTCATCGCCTGCTTATTATTTTCCATTTAAATACTAAAATGATTGAAGAAAGTAACTCCTAAGACGCGGAATAAAAATAAAAATTCAATGCAACCGATCAGTTATGTTGTTATCAAATTGCTCTTGAAATAGTCCGCAGTATCCGGTGTTCTACCAAAACGGATCGATTACAAAGTTCTTTTATCCCTCCACCGCTTTCTCAGTTTCCTTTGTGACCTCTGTTTGAGCAATCCCTTTTACGCTCTCCCCTTTATTCCGCCGCGCCGCGTCCCCGTTTATATTATTTTCACCCTTTTATTCTACTGTATTTCATTTTATATTACCGGCGACCCACATTCACCAGAGAGCAAAGCACGATAGCGAAAATTGGAAATCAGTGGGAAATAGTATGTAGCTGCGCGCCACGGGTAGATTTCATTTCGTATAACCGAGATTATCTGACCGCGTTATTACGTCACCCGGAAAAGTAGAATTTAAGGGTCGTCGTCCGCGGTTGGATCACCGTGTCGAAGAATCCCGAGAGCTCACCGCCATATTCAGGCTGCACGTCGCACAGTGGGAAAAAGTGACTTGCCTTGCTTCAAAAAGAAATAACTTTCGATAGAAATGAGTTAGAGCGATGATTTTTTTTTTAAATTAAAGCTGAAACTTTGCAGAATATGGGAAAAATAGGGAGATTACGGTACGAACGGTTTTTAACCTTGATAAAGTTCGTTAAACTTTCACAATTTCCAAAAAATGTGGTTTCTGCGTTACCACGGGCAGAAAAAATTTTTTTAATTTTTTCTATATATCATTTCCCGTAGATTTTTTCACGCTGATTTCAAATCTGGTCTCAAAATTTGTCTACGACCTCTGGTTTTTTCAATAAATCGATTTTTGTGACAAGAAATTAATGAAATCATGTTTTCGTTTAAATGATTTTATAACACACCAATTTGAACATTTGTAACATCGTATTCTCATATATACAACACCATATAAATAATAATAATAAAGTATTTGAATGTTTTAAGTTACGAAACACATGAAACACCTCACATCTCGTCATCACTTGACGTATCGCTGACATTACTACTGGCACTTTCTGCAGGCTCTGTGTAGCTGTAATGTATAATAATATGAATTAGATATGTATTGTTCATAATTATACTCTTATTTATAGAAGAAGGTGAGTACTTAATCTTTTTAACTTACATATTTTCATCGACGAAGTTTCTAACTTCTGGTGCAATTTGATTTCTTCGATAGAATTGTAATCGATCTTTTATTAAGATCAGTGATATTTTAGGATCGGTTAACTGTACTGCTCGATTAAAAACGTCTAACAATCTGTTTTTTCGACTATTTTGTCTGGAATGAAGAATCATATTCTTCCTATAAAGCTTATGCCATGACTCGTTCGCATCCTCTGAATAGTACGCTATTGGCAATAGAAACTGCTGTGCTATTTCGCAACCATGTTTTAATAATTTATGCAAAGTTGGGCTCATTCGAGCCCATGGAAATAGTGTATAGTGGAGACAATACGTCTGCCAACAGAACTGTTCAAGCTCTCTTATTTTTAAAGGCTTCTTACACTTAAACACTAACAATATTGTCGCAATATTTTTGACAAATTGAACATCAATTTCCAGAGCTTCTGCAAATAGTGCTGGTTTTTCGAAGCATCTTCTAGCGACATTGCCAGTGTTTGTTGTGCCATGCCCTTGTAAAGAATATTGATGCAGAAAATAGAAATGATATGAAAATAAACTTTTCTATCGATTTCAGAGCAATTTGAAGAAAGAAAAATGATTGTAAAGAATAATATATATGCCAAGCTTGGTGTTCGAGTAGACCAAGTGTTACAAGGGCATGGCACAACAAACACTGGCAATGTCGCTAGAAGATGCTTCGAAAAACCAGCACTATTTGCAGAAGCTCTGGAAATTGATGTTCAATTTGTCAAAAATATTGCGACAATATTGTTAGTGTTTAAGTGTAAGAAGCCTTTAAAAATAAGAGAGCTTGAACAGTTCTGTTGGCAGACGTATTGTCTCCACTATACACTATTTCCATGGGCTCGAATGAGCCCAACTTTGCATAAATTATTAAAACATGGTTGCGAAATAGCACAGCAGTTTCTATTGCCAATAGCGTACTATTCAGAGGATGCGAACGAGTCATGGCATAAGCTTTATAGGAAGAATATGATTCTTCATTCCAGACAAAATAGTCGAAAAAACAGATTGTTAGACGTTTTTAATCGAGCAGTACAGTTAACCGATCCTAAAATATCACTGATCTTAATAAAAGATCGATTACAATTCTATCGAAGAAATCAAATTGCACCAGAAGTTAGAAACTTCGTCGATGAAAATATGTAAGTTAAAAAGATTAAGTACTCACCTTCTTCTATAAATAAGAGTATAATTATGAACAATACATATCTAATTCATATTATTATACATTACAGCTACACAGAGCCTGCAGAAAGTGCCAGTAGTAATGTCAGCGATACGTCAAGTGATGACGAGATGTGAGGTGTTTCATGTGTTTCGTAACTTAAAACATTCAAATACTTTATTATTATTATTTATATGGTGTTGTATATATGAGAATACGATGTTACAAATGTTCAAATTGGTGTGTTATAAAATCATTTAAACGAAAACATGATTTCATTAATTTCTTGTCACAAAAATCGATTTATTGAAAAAACCAGAGGTCGTAGACAAATTTTGAGACCAGATTTGAAATCAGCGTGAAAAAATCTACGGGAAATGATATATAGAAAAAATTAAAAAAATTTTTTCTGCCCGTGGTAACGCAGAAACCACATTTTTTGGAAATTGTGAAAGTTTAACGAACTTTATCAAGGTTAAAAACCGTTCGTACCGTAATCTCCCTATTTTTCCCATATTCTGCAAAGTTTCAGCTTTAATTTAAAAAAAAAATCATCGCTCTAACTCATTTCTATCGAAAGTTATTTCTTTTTGAAGCAAGGCAAGTCACTTTTTCCCACTGTGCGTCGCCTCGAGAAAATAACTAAGTAAAAATACAGGAAAATGAGGGATTTTTTATTTTCAGAACAAAATATTTGTCATGATGCATGCTGAATTTGTCTCAGTATCTCCTAAAAGATGGGTGTAAAAATATGGTAGATTTAACTATAAAAAACTGAAAAGATGGCCTTGATAACTCTGGGGAAAAAAGGGTTGACTTTGGTATAATCATTTTGAAGCTCTCCTTGAACCATGTTAGTTTAGCTAAAGAATCTCTCGATCGAACCACTAACAGCACACCAATCTAACCTCTCCGATTTTTCGATGATTTCTTTTTTTAATCAACGATTGACAATTAACTTCATCAGTCGATTGAATCAATCTTCGATTTTTCAATGATTTCCTTTTTTAATCGTACACATCGATCAACCAGTCTTGATTAAAATTTTAGTGGATTAATGTCTAACTCTGATATCATTGGAAAGCTCTGAATTTTTCGATGCATTTGATACAAAAGACTGGTGCTTAAAAAATATATATAAATGACTTTGTTTGAGAAAATGTGGAGGTCGCGAACTTATTGCTAGTTCCCAACCTAATACTTTGAAAAATGTCATTTTTTAAACGTTCATATGTTCATTCAAGTGTACCTTAGATCTGATTGATTTTGAGATAAAAAATTTGACTCTTTTCCGCCTTTTGACGACTTCTGACCACAGTGGCGTCGCGCGTCGTCGCGTTGGTTCCGTGAAATTTCAACTGCGGACACCATGTTGCCGCTGGCCGCAACATCGCCAGCGTGCAAGGTGCATCAACCTTACGGGTTCAACGATGCACGGCCGCTGTCCACAAATCATCGCATCTGTTGCTGCGGTTTTCGGAATGCGAGGTGTCCTCCACGGCAGTCATGGGGGCCACCGGGGGCCACAGGGGGCACACCGCTTCAAATTAGATCGCGACGTCAGCCGTGTAACAAATTGACGGCCGGAAAATCAAATGGGATTTATGGGTTTACGATCGGCCGACCAGCAGACCCTTTGCGACCGGCCAATGAGAATCTCGGACGCGTTTGCATTTCCCTAATACGCTTATAACTTGATAAAAGACTTGCCGCTGACGGTGACGGATTTCGAAACGGAACCGTACCACATGAACCCGAATCAATTGCGAAAAATAGCGGAAAAATCCCTTTTTCCTCTGCGAGGAAATTCCGCTTATTTAACCAGAAGTCGAACTGATCGACTGATTTTTTAAAGTTTCAATTCGTCACTAGACCGGATCGAAAAAAACATTTACAGCATTTATAAACATTTATTACGGATATTGAATTGAAAAATTTTCGCTCGTTGTCTCCGAGATACGTAAATTTAATTATGTTAAATCATACTTTTGGTTGCCCTTACGCCGTCTACAACAGCATATACTTCGATTTCGATATTCTTAAAAATGTGTTCATGTATTGTTTATGCTACATAAACCATACTCGGTTTAAAGCATTAAATAAATAATAATAACTCTTAAAAATGTCGATAGTTTCCTTAAATTCTCAAATTCTGGGCTCAATGCGCAACCTGTGTGTGGGACACTCACGTATAAAAGTCCGCAGCCTCACCTTCGCTCTCTGAATTTCGTTTTACAACTACACTGTTTTCAACGTACTTCACATCCAAGTGCTACTAGATTGCATGAAAGAGAGAGGTAACCGACAGTTATTTTATAATTACTATATTCTCATCGTCCAGAAGGCTTTGCATTCAGGTCTCGCGCAACAAAGGTATTTTTCGAGCGCTTCGTTAAAAAGAATTAATAACTGCGAGAGATAGAAGTAAATGAGAGTGAAGATCACGGATTTTCATTTACCAGGCCAGGTTAAGGATCCGGCCGAGACAATCAGCGTCTAGAAGACTTCTTTTTCTCCTAAGGAAATCGTTTAGCGAGTTCTTTCATCGAGCGAAAGGAAGACGCCTCCTTGTTCCATCCACGCCATGGCAAAAAAAAGGGGGGGGGGACGATCGCAGTCACGAGCGGATTCGTGCCGGGATTTAATTACGAGCCTTAAATAAATTAAAACGAAATATTCGCGGCAACAAATATTCACGACAGTTTCTTCAACAGCTACGGTGGCTTCGTGCTTCATTATTCATGCGGGATTGCGGGATGCATTAATATATGTATAATTCACTGTAACGGCAACGTCATCATAATTACGGACTGTTGTCGATGTAACTGCAAAACATCGGGTCTAACAAAATGATCAGAATAAATGTGTTGTACTGCTCACGGGAGTATCGTGCAGCGAAACGTGTAATGAGAAAACAAACGTAGCATTTGTTGTTCCAGGGAAAAATTAATCCTCGCATGTGCCGGATGTACAATTTGTTTCGAAGCTTTAGCTTTTCACTCGAACGATAAATTAAGTTAACAAACGTATGATCGCGAAATAAGCTCGCGATAAACTTGGTTTATTCCGTGATAAATTTATTTTTATTACTTTGATCCTCTGAATTCTTCACTCTGTGCAGGAAATGAATTTTACTAATATTTTACGGTATAAACTGGACGACCCCTGCCTCGTGGATATTAACTCAACACTTTGCTTTCACAAAGCAACACACGCCAATTACTAGACTGTGGATCTTTATGCATATCCGAAGATTGCGAGTTGCATAAAGATCCGTAGCGTACTAATCGCTTTCAGTACTCGACGGAAGTGTTCAAAAAAGAATGAAAGAATAAAAATATTTGAAGAAGGACGCCGGCCCACTTTGCCGCGCTGGAGAACTTCTTCAGGGTACTTACTCTATTTATTCCGTCAGAAAAACTCGCGGACAGCGGACAGCCCATTCATCAAGCAAACGATCCGTTCGAGATGCGAGAACGCCGCGCCGACAAGAACCACCGATACAATCCGCGACTAGTTATTATTCGATGCGTTAAAAACCGTGTCAGATGAAATATGATAATCGTTACCCGAGCCACGCCCGGTTTATCATATTTCTTCGGGTACATTATCATAATGGCGTCGTGCGCGTGATCGAGCGCGTTCGGCCCGGTGAGAAGCGGTGTTTCCAGCTCGTTCGAGATTGATGCCACCTTCTAACCAAATTTCACCACCGCCTGTGGAACTAAATCTCTCTGGCGTGATACCTCGGACACGAATTAAGCCGATAATCTCGATTTCGAGGCCGCTTTTCCATCGGATATTTGGAATTTTTCGGAAAAAGCTATTGAACTTTTTGCATTGGTATTTTGCACACAGTATACTTTTATTCGTAGCACATGTGTGATATTTTTTTATAGGAGCGGATCTCTATGCGTTTATAGCAAAATTGAGTATATGAAATTCAAAATTGTTGAAAAACTTTAAAAATTGAAAATGTAAATATATATTTCTCCTCTATTAAAATCATTCCGGGAAGAAAGAACATTCAATTTAGTTTCTATTTCTTGCAATCGCGATGCAGACAATTTTTATTTTGCATTAAGATCCGCAGTCTAAGAATGAGTATAGTGATACATAACAGTGACTCGTTCTATAAAGACTAGCTTCAAAAATTGCGTTACGCCATTAAGGAAAGCCATATAAGAAGAATTTAAACATTAATTTAGATAAGACCACGTAAAAAATGTTCTGCAATGTCTGGAAGCTGCTGAACATTTCGATTGTTCGTCTAAAATGATATAAATCCTTGAATTTCGGTACAAGAATCTGCAGTAAAAATTTATGAATAAACAGGGACGAGCATCAGTGGTACAGGACGCACTTTGCAACGTTCATTGCGTTCCGCGTTAATCAATTATGGAACAATCGCGTGCAAGAAGTTCCTCATTCTCGCGCCATGTATCAGGAACAGGAACTTCAATGTTAGTTAGGTAATGTAAATACGATCTTGAGTTCTGTAGCGCATGTGTAAGTACACAGCACACGCAATCCTATGACGAAACGGATCCGACGCCGACTACCTAACGTGGAAAAATTATTTTCAGTATAATAGAGACATTGTGTAATTCGCATAATATGTGGACGCACTTTGGATGAAGCTACTGATCTAAGTGCACGCGAGAAAAACCGCATTGATAGTCTGGCTTCAGATCCGGCCATTACAGAATTACTTTCAGCTATTTTCGAACATTCTCCATGCGGTCGGACGACCAGAGAATAATTAATTATCGAACGGTATTAAAATACCAGGAAACTTTGAGCCCGCAGATTTCTCAAGATAACGGATGGTGTTGTTAAAAGTGTGAAGCCGCGAACTAACCAATATTGGAAGCCCGTGGGCTTTTTCATCCCCCTTTCCTCCTCACCCCCTCCCTCTTTCTCTCTTCCTCTCTGCTTTGTCACGATGTACTGCTACTTCTAAAATTACTCGTCAGCTAATTGTACTTACTTCAAACTCGACTAATTGGAATGTACAATATTTATCCGAATCCCTTCTGCATATTTATTCTTCGCGGGATCTTCTCAACATCTCTTGTTTCCATTTCCACTATCTCGCTATCCTGTGCTGTTCAAATTACGGGGTGAATTAATAATGACCTCGTGCACTCATTATCAGGGAACATAACTGTTATAACCAAAAAGAGAAAAAGTCATAGAATAACAAGTATTTCATCGACTAAAATCGGATTGGTTACAAATAAGGATTATAACATTTATGACAAAAATAAGTAGGTGTAATTTGATAAAGTAAAACCATTAGAAAAATTTTAAAATACTGTTACATTATTTGTAATCTATTGAACATATTAAGAAAGAAAATAAACTTTCACTTCACTCCAGTTTGTTGCAATTCAGGTACAAAGTTTTTCTTTTGCATAAAAATCCGCTGTCTACTTATAACAGTTATCGATGAGAGAAATTTCTATTGAGAAACTCCTACTGATATTATACCCACATTAATGGGGTTGTAAAATAATTTAAACGCTGTTTAAACACATAAATAAAATATAGATTTTTAAATTTAAACTCTGCTTGATGCTAAAATACAAAAAGAAACAAATGATATTCTATTCTGTGGAAGAAAAGTCTACAGTATCCACAGTAGTAATCCTTCCAATAAAATCTGCTGCCTGTCGCTTTTCACTAGGCTCAGCTGGTTTGACTTTTATTAGAAATCTGTCCAAAGAACATCGTTTTTGTCTTCCTCTCAGGATGTTTCTAAAGTGTTTCTAAAGTGTTTCTAAAGTGTGCAAAATTAATACAAAAAATTTATGTAGTATACCGAACAGAAGTCGTATACCTACCTAATTTATCACGTCCAAACAGGACGTATTCCGAATTGGACGTACTCCAAAGCAGACGTCTACCGAGGTACCACTGCATTAATAAAATCTCATATTTACAATACATTACGTTCCTTTTATATACTTTTTCAATTTTTTAACAAGAATATTGTGCATAAAGATCCGCAGTCTACTAGTTAGTCTCAGTCCATTTGTTAATGTTTACTCACCACGATTTCCAGGGTGTCCCATACACTTCAATTTTTCGTGACAACGGTTGTTGTTGCTAAAAGCGCGAAGCCGTGAACAAACCGCCACGGGAAACTACGGTTTCACAGCCCGAAGCTGAATCACACTCTTATAATGCGTTCTGCGTGCGCGGGAACGCTGAACGCCGGTTTGACAATACAGTTATTAATGGAAAACGCCGGTACATGTTCTCACCTTTGGCCCACCCTCCGGCTAGAGGGGTTTGGTCGATACTTCCGAAGCTTTTTGCGCCGAAACTTTTGTTCATTTACAGTACAAGCAGACTGCTCGCCGCCTGCTGGTTCTCGTTATCCATTACACATCACCACGATTACAGAAAGTTTCGGAAAACCGGCGGCTGAGTGGTGGAGGCCAGAAGGAAATTCCTGAGAGCAGGGCATTTTTTTTTATTTTTCTCGTTTCTCGAATTTCCGCCACGGCGGCAGGGGCCGAAATTAATCCTCGAGTGGATTATACGGGCAGACATTTTTAAATAATCGTCGTCCACTTTTTCGGGTCGAATGCGACACTTATACGGAGCTTTGGAAAATGTACATTTTAACGTGTTTGTATTTCTGCACGTACCAGACAAATGCAACAATTTTGAAGTGCGTATAAATAATTTCTCACTGTTTCAGTTATACTCCCTCTGTCCCATAATAATAGTGTAGGAAAGTAGTAATATCCTGCAGTAAACTAATTGCTCTAGCTTCCCAAAAAAGTTCAAATCGCATAGTCCAATATTAAAAAAGTGATGTTGTTTTTAAGAGTGTCCAAATATTAGTGGGAGTCACTGTATAGGGAAAGCAAAGCTTCGCAGCCTATAATCCTACCTACAAGTTTAAAATGCTGTAACGCGGAATTATTGAAAAATCCAGAAACTATTTGAACACTCAAAATTAAAAATTAGGAGTGATATTTATAATTTATTGTTCAATGTAATCTAGTTTTGTGATGATAAATGTTGCGTTCAATATTTAGTTTCTTTTGCTACTATTATTATGGGACAAATTAAATTAATCAACTGCGACTATTACTATGCGACAGAGGGAATATTTTATTTGCTTGCACAAATTCGAGGGCCTGTTCAAATGGTTTTTTAGAAATGCTGGAAATTGAGCACCAGTTTCTCAAACGTTGTTTTTTGTATGAACTCCCGCGTTTCCATATTAACCTTCTGGAGATCGTTCGTCGCTGTCGCAGAGATGTTACGACGAACACCGGTTAAATTTTCACTATAGGAGGACTGGCGATAAGTCGGAAGCGAGGTTAACTAAAATATTGAAATTTCCTAATTGCCAGCGATATTCGGTGGAAGGCAGAAACGTGGAAGTGGGATGAAAGCAAGAAATGGAAAAGGGGGGTTGGAAAGTTCGTCGGTTGACTTTCGCCGCGCGTGTCGGAACAAGGAAAATACAGGGACACGACGAGAGCGATGAAGGGGATAGGATAGGATTTAATCAACTTCCCTTTTTGTCTCATAAATCTTGCACGCGGAGGGAGAGCTCTTCGCTTCCCGTGCGACCTAGGGATCGTTTTTCGATCTCTTCCCTCGCGAGAACGTTCCCGCAGTTTAGACGAGTCCTTTAGAGGCTGTCGATTAAACTTACCAAGGATACGTTTCCCACAATCCCTCGGAGATCGGCTTCTTCTAACTCCTTGACGAGGTAAGAGTGGTTCAGGCTGCCGTATGAAATGTTAAGAAGCAATCGGCTTAAAAATATTACTTACGGATACCGGTTAGCAGATGCTGAAGACCAAGAGGAGGATATTTAGAAAAGTATGTTTCGTTCACATTCGTTCTGTTTAAACAGTTCCATAAGTACACAGTGGGTAAGCGAATTATTATTTTACATTGAAACAGTAAATCGTCAATTTTCGTACTGTGGTTATAATTAATCAATTATTGTATATGAATAGTAGTTGAAACCACAAACATTGCAGAATTCAAATTACAATTTATTAAAGGCCTGATAAAATTGTTCCTTTACGGGCTCCTGAAAAGACGCTACCAATCCACTTTCCACAATTAAGTGTACCCTACACTGATCAAAGTATCCGAAGCTCTACGGTTACATTTAAATTCATTGCAAGGAGACGTATAGCATGAACATATCATGATAAAAAACGCGTATTTAAACATGTTCCGCGAAAGTGGAAACCCGCTAAGCCCGCGACAAGAAAGTCGAAAATTATGAAGAATTATGACAGTTCCCCGCTCCGTCCGGTAATTCAATTTCACCTCCCGCAAAGGGAGATTAACCCTAGAAAGACTGGCTCGGCTTCACGGGCTCCTTGCTTACAAAATATGAAAAATATGTGATTTCGCTTCTTTTAAAAAATTCTGCGTCTCTGAAAGAACGGATATACCGTCGCTGGTGTCTTTGAGACCCTCTTATTTTACAAAGACATTATTTCTAAGAAATGTTGTACTAAGTTTACAATGCTGTTGAACATTTCTCTCATATTTGTCGGATATTTGGTATCCTCTCTGCTCTTGCAGTTGATTCAGATTTTAATGAATTAGAGAGAGGGTAACTGCATTTCCCGGAGTGTACACAGTCTGGCGGCACTGGTCCTAATATTTAGGTTTTGACGTCACACGCTACGTATGTGACCGTTTAGCTAATATGTATTTTGCTAGAAAATATGTGTGACTCGGGGCGTGCCCATCCCGCCGTCGTTTCAAGCGACTTCCTTAGACCATATACACTACCGCTTAAAAGTATCCGGACACTTGCGAAATGTGTAACAGCAACGCATAAAAGTATTGAAGCATTTAAAATAGTGACTAAAATCGATCTTTATTACTTTTTTATGGAATATCTAACGTTTTAAGCTAAAAAAGATTTTCCAAAAATTATAATTTATAAGGTTACATGCAAAATGAAAAAAGGCATTTTTTAAAACTTTTTTATTTGGGCCCTTAAAGAAAATTTAAAATGTGTTTTGTAGATCGATAGTAGTTACACACATGTTGAAAATTTCATCGAAATCGATTAACATACATACAAGCTACAAGCGGTCAAAAATGGTAAAAATCGTAGTTTCACCCGACTTCTGCTTAAAATCCACAGAATCATACATCTTTCGATGCGTGTCATTTCTTTCTGCGTCAACCGATTTCAATTGTTATACACTAATTATAATAAATTATAATAAATAATTAGAATTGACAAAATTATTCTAAATATTTTTTCTACCAACTTATTAAACTACGTTTTGTAGAGAAAAGGGAAGTGTCCGGATACTTGTCCGGTAATTTTGGAACAAGACATGTTGTCTGAAGCCGGGTCTATAAGTATACATGGTTTAAGGCGACTTCTTTTCCACTCCGAATAATAATTAATCGTTGTTTATGTTTGTTTCAGCGTCGAAATCGAATCTAGTCGTGGAGATCGAGCCGAAGGGGCACGTGGCGGTACGGCTTGGCGAGAGTCTACAGATTTTGTGCAGAGTCGGCAGACCTCTGAAGGTGTGCCGCGTCGAGATACCTGGCGAAGATGGTGGCATGGTATTGTCTAAGGGGCAACCACCGGAAGACGGCATCATGTACCACGGTGCGGGCACAGACGAGGGCCAATGCGGGGTTCACATCGAGAAAATCAAGGAGAGCAACGACGGTATCTTCAAGTGCACTCTGACGGCCACTGACGGGCCACGGGCGGAGGCGCAGGCGTCCGTGAGGATCGTTGTTGCCAGTGAGTGTTCCTTAAACTCGAATTAACACGCTCGCCAAGGTGTCAGTCACCGGTGACCGACAGCGAACTCCTCCGTGTTTCCACTGTGTCGGTCACCGGCGATGTTTCAAGCGGTTAGCGAATCGATCAGCACGGTAAAACAAGCAGTCAAGAAAATTGATCAAATAGTGTTCATTCGTTCCGAAAAGTTCTTTTCACCTTCTACATTGTTCTCCTACAATAAAAATAAATAGCGGAAGAAGCTGAAATGCGCGCAGACACTCATGGGTAGCAGTGTAGAAGCTTGAAAGCTTCCGGGATTTTCTTGCGGGTGAAAAAGTATTATGGGGGGCCACGTCAGAGAATTCGAGAACTAATTAATCTTCGTTAAGAGAATTGCTTACGGGAGGAGAAATAAGAGACTGCGAGAGGATATTACTGTTTCGGATAAAGTCGATCGAGATAAATGAAGTATCGAGATTCAGGGGTGTTCCCAGCCAAATCTGAATAAAAATTTGCACATTCGATCCGCGGGGGAAGTAAGCGTACAACTTCATAGGGAAAGAACTATTTCTTCGATGTTCTCGTATTTGTGTGTCTGTAACAACTGCACTGTAAAATTACTTTGACGCACTCCGCATTTCATTAAACATTCTCATTTGTTCTAATCGAAGATGTAATAACACTGTTTAGCTTTTCCATGCAGAAATCAAATTAAGCTTAACTCGATAACAGACATTTCAACGACGTTATCTTTGGGTACCACTCACCAATTTCTAATTATTCCGGGGGATAACGATGATGAATCCTAGATATGTAATATGTTCTATGTAATTTTCAGAACCACCGAACCAGCCCGAACTGAACACGAACCCTGGATCCTACGGTAGAAAGGTCTACAGAAAGGGCGAGAAACTGGAAGTGAGTTGCACTGCCCCTGGTGGAAGACCGGCAGCTAACGTCTCGCTGTTCCTTGGTGATTACTTTTCCAAAGTTTATTCATATTCTCGCGTTACAGCCACACAATTTTCTATATATTGTTTCTTTAATCAGACGACGAACCAATCGGCAACGAGCCACTGATTTACGACTCGAACGTGAACGACCACTCGGTGGCAATGCAAAACGCGTCGCGCAGCGTGGACTGGACTGACAATGGCAAGGTTCTGCGATGCATCGCTAGTCACATTGCCCTTGACAAGCCCAAGGAAACTACTATGCAGTTGCAAGTATACTGTAAGTATTATATTCTTTCCCTGCAGTCGGTTATCTTAAGCAGCTACTTATTAATTTATAAGGTAACTTTTATTATCGCGGTAAATTGATCACCAATGCCAGTACTGTAAGAAAAGTAGAAGACCGTTATTCATTCACAACCTTCAATATCGACTAAAATAAAACCATCGACTTCTTCCTTGGTTTGATTTCTTAAGAGATTCTAACACCTGAATTAGTAAAGGGAAGCTCCAAAACTATTTTTACAATTTTCAACGGATGTACGATGTTCTTTGGGAACTTTTTAGATAAAATTTCGCCTCAGTGGATTACGACCTTTTGAAACTTTCACATTCGTGAATTTTCATTCGATGTTGAAGAGATACGCTTTCAGCGGCATCGGAGGCGTCGATCCTCGTGAAATTTTCAGCGAAACAGAACGCTAAGCGTGAATAATTCTTTTACAGATCCCCCGCAGCCGCAGCCAACCATTGAGCGTTTCGGATATGTGATTGGACGTCAGGGGATCGTGAACGTAACCATTTATGCGAACCCAAGGCCACGTTTCTTGTGGCGCGTGAACGACGAAAAGATCACCGAGGGTCGCCCCGACGAAAGCAACCGACTGGAGACCTCCACCGCCGTCGATTTGGTAAATTTCCTAGACTATCTTTCATTTTTTAGATCGAGCAAACTCGGAGTAACTGCACTTCTCTTCTATTTTGTCATTTAAAACGTTCTGTGCCACGTGTACCACTGATGGTACACGTTAAACTATCCATTCAGGCCGCGTGCACTATTGGAGGTAGATGCTGACATATTTATTTTATACGCTTCTCCACCAAAAGATCGAGGCATTATAAAAAATTCAGTACAGAACAAAGCACATACATTTGTTTACAAGTTTACTACTAATGCGATGCGGAGAGTCGTAGTCGTCGGCACAGTTCAAAGGCATGCGTCCTCACAATGTAATACCAATATAAAATCTTTTTTATTATTACTTATTTTTTTATGAAACTTTCACCAATATATGTGTGGCATTTTTCTGATTAAAATAAGACCGAACACGATATAATTTCAACTGTATTTAGTGGTTTAATTGACGATGAAAGTTTCGGGCGCAAGGAAGGACAGCGTATGTCCTTCTCTACGTTCGGCACTGCCTTTGAAGCTCAAAAAAATAGTGTCCCGTATACGATAAATGCAAACGAATCTCCCCGAGGCTTGTGCTTTTATAGAGGATTTACTGTACTGCATTGAAATCATGGTTCCTCACAATCCTCCAAAAACGCAGCTCCGCGAATCCGGGAAGCCTCGAATAAAAAGTTTCAGCCACGAATCAAATTGCCAGCTGCTTGGAAAGTCTAATACGCCTTATCAATAAAATCGATTGTCTCGTTCAATCGATACAGTACAGCGCCGTCGAGTTCCTCAAACAGCGAGTGCCCGTCCCAGTTGACATCGAGTGTTAAAAGGAATTGTAACGGCAACGATTTCCGATATTCCGGTAACCAACATAATAGAATATCGGGGAAGTAGACTGTACAGTAGGATTTCGGAAATCTTCGAACGATTGCCAGGAGATGAGAAATGGCAAAGAATAAAATTCCGAGACGTGTGAACAATAAACGGGGGTTCGACGAACGCGGGGTGCGTCGCGAAAAATAACAGGGAAAGATGGTCGTGCGAATTGCGAATCAACGAGTTTCCTCGCGAGGTAGCAAATTGGAGCAGCCGAGGAGTAAATGGAAACAAGAACAAAGGTGTCCCGGGGCATTCTAGAGCAGCCATTTGCACGGTGGCGCACTTAGCATTTTTTCAGTATTCGCGTGACTCGAAAGTTTCTTGCTAATCAAACGGCCCTAATGAAATTTCCGGGAAACTCGGACGCTGCAAATCGAGCCGAGGCAATCGCTCGGAATAATTCGACTGTTCGTGCCTCCCCCAAAAGCAGATTGTTTTGTAAAAACAGTTCGAGCTCGAACCGTATCGATTTATCGACGAGATGCTCCTCTCGCGTCACTCGATCGACCATCAACCCGCTGTTAACTTGTTTTGCTTTGTTATATGCGTACTCTCTGTGTTACATATTTATTATAGATTTTTCTACACGATCCAAATGTTCGAAACGATGTTCATATTTTTGTTGGTCAATGAAGCTGAAATTTTTCCAAGAACTTAAGGATGAGTCGTTGCCGCCACCGGGAGTTTCCAATGCTTGTTGCGGAGCGGGTCGGAATTTTTGCGGTTGCGCTTCAACGCCAAAAATTTGCTCTTTATTCCCGGCCGCATAGTTTCACAACACCGCCGCGAATGAAACAACCAAAGCCTCTATTCGAGGCCGCTCTCGCCTAGACCCGCAATGAATAGCTTTGCAGAGCTGTTCACCGATGCGAGCCAGTTTTCCATGAAAACGCAATTACGGTCATCGGGAACGGTTGCGTATCCCTTTGTACGACGACGATTTTTCTTCGCCAGCCATTTTATCAGGCGCGGCGAAAAACGTTGTTGATCTTTGCGAGCGTTCGCAGGGAACGCCATAGAAACGGTACAATTGGGCGGGCCACGGTTTTTGTTTTCTTCTTCGGCTTGTCGTCCCACTGACAGTGAAGAATAACTACATTTTTTCCTATGAAATCGCGGCATTGAAAGTCGTCGCTGCCGCGCGAGGCAAACTCTTCTCTCGCGTCCGTCGGCGTTCGTTCGATTTGACTAGAAAATCTCTGTGCAAACGTCAACTTCGAATCATATAGTCGCGAACAAAAATATTGGCACAGCTAAGCCAGTTTTTCAAACTGAATGAACGCTTATCCAATTCTATTTTTGTTCAACGCTACGTTTGTTATAATTAGACTGCGGATTTTATGCATTTATGACAAAAATTGGTATGTACAATTGAAAACAGTGGACCTATGAAAAAGATTTGATGCCACCAGTGTATAAGTTTCACGTTAATGAGATAATTAATAGAAGAAAGAAATTTTTATTTGGCTCCTGTGTCTTGCAATCGATGCAAACATTTTTTATTTTGCATAAAGATCCGCAGTCTAGTTATAATATGCAACGATAGGTGACAATTTCTCGACGAGAATGCCCTAAACTTCTTGAAAAACGAGTAACCCTGGTATATTTTAAGCTCGAAAATAATGATAATGAACGCTGCAACATTAGATTCATGAAACTCGATGCACATATCGGCACCACGGGAAATCGATACCGATATTTACAGACGCCTCGTTTGTAACGCTGACTGGTTCTGTAAAATAATCTCCCTAGGAATTAAACGCATAAAATGGGGCTGTTCGCATTGTAATCGAACTATTTCACTATATAGTAACATCGAAATTGTAGAACTTTTCACAAATTCATATTTCTAAACACAGCAGAAGTTCAGTAAAAAAACCGTCGAAGCATTCCGCGAATGAAATATTGTGCGGGACTGTATCAAATTTCAATCAACTGCGAACATTTTTGCAGGCTGGACATGAATGAAAACAATACGGCGCATTCTCAATTCAGAAATTTGTTTCATCTACGCAACGCGTTATCTTTTAGAACTCGATATGGAAAACTATAATAAAATTCGCATCTTCACTGGAAAAAGATCAAAATTCGAAGAGGATGAATTATATTATTATAAATAACCTGTGTGATGGTGTTTATTGTTACAGGGAAGAGGAGCGTGGAGCGTGATCCTCACTATCGACAGCGTTCAGAAATCCGACACAGAGAAGCAGTACATCCTGGAAGCTCGTAACGACGAAGGAGCTGCCGAATACAGTATCGTTTTGTCAACTTCCACAGAACCCGCAGGTAAATCTCACGAAACACTCGCGATTAAAGTCTCGCGAATCATCCACCCACACTTTGCACCGGTGTAGCAATATAGGGCTAAATTTTCATCGCCAAAAAATACATGCAAATGGACACGTCACTTTTCGAAACCTCACGAAACAGTGTTCCAGCTTTTCGTCCAAGTCTATCGAGTTTTTGTCTGTCCATTTTATTCACTGAAAGGATCATGAAAATTTTTACCAACGTTCCATGAGTAGACAGCGGATCTTTATGCAAAATAAAAATGTTCTTCCTGGATTGCAACAAACTGGAATGAAATAGAAACTTACTTGTTTTCTTAAATTCATTGAATGTTTTTACTGTTTTAAATTACACATTTTTGTCATAAATGCATAAACATCCGCCGTCTATTCGTGAGAACATTCGCTGATTCATTGCAACAACAAGATACTAAATTTTCTGTTTACGGTGGTCTCGAACGACGATACTATAATACTTTTACGGTAACTGTTATTGGCAACACTCACTGGCAACTCTTGTCGCAAGAAATCGCTCGCAATTCATTGGACCTTCCCGACGACCCGAATGCTCTCTTGAAATATTTTCCAGCTTTAGATTTTTACCGAAACGATGATAAATTATTTTTCGAGGTAGCTGTGTAATCATTGGCAATTATTTAATGTCACAAGATGAGAAGGTTGCAATGAAAAACGTCCGAAAATCACTGGTAGCTGTCGATCATGCTGTTAGCTCACGCACTACATATTCGTCACTTCTCGTCTCGTCCAGCCGAGCATACTCACTCGCTGTCTATCGATCTACGTCACGTTCGTTGTCACCTTCACGTACTGTCAGGCATCATTACACCTTCGGCTCTCGCCGAAAATATGAATTGGAATACTTCTCTGTGCTGTATTCTTTATTTTCTTCACGTCTCTTTCTTTCCGCCACTCTTCTTCTATGTATATGTACTTTTTTTATGTGTGTTCTAACGATATCGATCCTTCACCGCATGCACACACACAGGGGCGTTGAGTCACTTCTATGGTAAGCTCTCCGAACACATGCACGCACTAGGTAATGTCATTCTTTCAAATTATTATACGTAAGTAGACGACGCTGATGCCTCGGCGTCGAGTTCCATCCGAAATCATTCGAAAATGTATATTGTTGGTATAAACGTTTACTTAATTGTTGCCGCGATAACTGTAAATTTAATAAAACCAGACTTGTTAAATTATTGTAGAATACAAGACAGAAATTTCACTTAATAAGGTTCGTCGCAATCACAAATTAAAAACCTCCGTTTCACGTCTAATCGAAACATATTTCTTGCCGCACGATCACTGGAAATAGAAGCGAAAAGAACGATGCGATATAAAATGAATCAATCATTTATTCCCCATTCGTAAACTTTATTCGAGTGGCGATAACGATTGGCCGTGCGAAATACGCGATATTCATCTCGCACATGATCCGGATCGCGCGATTTCAAAGAAGTGGGTCGTGAATGTTCGAAACGACAAAAAAATTGTTCGCGTATTTACCACGGCCCGTTTGTTTCCCAGTAAATTTTTCGGCTCGGATCGTAGTATTTTCAGCTGGCGAAATGAAGGCCGCTTGCGGTTTCCCCGACGCTTTTAGGTCCGCTCGATCTATGTATAGCGTTATCGGTATCGAGATTTTTCAATGGAACCACGTGAATGGAACTCCGCGCCGCGGCACACGCGTCTGAATGTATATATATATATATTATATGTGTGTGTGTGTGTAATGTTACATTTTTATTCATCTCACCGGAGCCGCGAATGGTAGATTCACATTTTCGATCAAATGCGAATAGATTTCTGTTCGATTGCTTCTCTATAAATTAACGCTTTCGTCGGTATTGAACAACACACGCACAGCCACACATACACGCGCCGCTCATTTCTTTGCAGCATATATTTTTTTGCATAAATATTGGCTCTGCCGCGTTTCAATCGGTTGTCAATCGCAGAGAAAGCTTTTGAATGCCTGTTCCAAGTCGTTTTCCCGAAATGTACGCTTCCGGACCGAAAGTGTGCTATCTCTTGGGCTCTCAGTGGTACATCCTCAATTTTCCTTATGCGAATGGTACACAAACATTATTTTTTAGTGATACGATTAGGGACGGAAATTAAATATAAATATATTTTTCATTTTAACACTAAGCCTACCACTGCCGGTCACATACATGACCATTTGCATATTTTTTATTTTACAACTATTGAAATTATACAGCTACTTCCATGGGAAATGTGTCAACAAATTTCTTTACTCCACCACGTACTATAATATGTACACAATCCAAGTAAATACAGTCTTGTCATTTTTATAATGTAGAACATTTTAATCGATTTTAGTGTTTGCAGAGTTGTACAGAATTACAATTACATTACTCCAGGAATTATAATTACAAAGTAATTGAATTACACCGTAATTCAGTTTTGTATATTATAATTTATAATTCAGATCTTCATTCAACTAAATTACAATGTAATTCATGTTTGCAATTGGAGTACAATTACAATAATACAATAATTACGAATTACGATGTAATTAAATTAAAATAAAAAATTAAAGGATAATAAAGTAATAGGTAAAAGAAGAGGTTGAAAAATCCATGTGACGGTTTCAAACAGAAGGAATTTATTATTTATAATATCTGAACAGAAATAACTTCTGCGTTACACATTTTTTAAATTTCAACCGTAAACATGAAATAGTATATGAAAGAAAAACATAAAAATATATCGCACTTCTTCAAAGTTCTTGGCTATAATTTGGAGAGCTGTATTTTAATTATATTGTATTTACATTATATTGTATTTAAATTATATTGTATTGCAATCATATTGTATTTCAATTATATTGTATTTCAATTACACATCTGATTAAAATACTTAGTAATTGAATCAATTGAAAGGTTCGAATTATGTAATTCAGTTACGACGTAATTACAATGTAATTACAATGTAATTCAATTAGCACAACTCTGAGTGTTTGGTACATTTAGTGTTAATTAATTTAGTCAGTCGAATGTTTTATAGTCTGGATATATATATTCTACCTACTCATTCTTCTCATCAGTCCATCAAATCCGCGATAAGCATTAACCCTAAACCTACCAACCACTAAAAGCGATTAAAATGTTTTACGTAACAAAAATGACGAGCTCTATTTATTTAGAGTGTGTGCAATTTTTATTGCAATATCTGCTTGGATAAAGAAATTTATCGAATCAATTTCCATGTAAACACATACAATGAAGTATCATATTATTAAAAGATAACCTTTACGTATCGTTCGCAGAATTGGGATAAACCCGAATGTACCTCCGAGAACCTAATTGTAAGGAGCGTATATTTCACGTTTGCGCTTGCATCTCAGTTCGACGTTTGCCGGACAATAAAACGAAAAAGCGCAATTATTTTCCGAACGTGAACTTTCGCTATTAGTCCGCCATTGTCTCATTGAAGTGTCGACGCTTCAGCTGGCTTACAGTCCGTCGATCACCGAAATTTCACTCGTACCCAGTAAACAACCGACGCATGATATTCAAAGTATATATTTTTCAATTTTCATTGTGTGTCACGGGCCTATTTACGCGAGTTTGCGTGTATAGACAATGAACACTGATACCGCGATATTCTCAGTGGAACAGTGGATTTTTGTCTGGTACAATACCGCGATCGATCTTGAAATCGCGTGGCTGCTGCAATCTACGAGTAATGATTAGCATGGTATGGAATCGATGATTGGAGGAATCGTTGCAGGACTGATTAAAGATCGTTCTACGAAATTTCAGGCGTTGATTTAGACGCTGGTTCCATCATCGGAATCGTCGTCGGGGTTCTGGTGCTGATTCTCATCGGTTTTCTGTTCATCTTTGCCCGTGCAACCGGCCGCTGGTGCTTCCCAGGTGAGTACATCACTCGTTTCAACCGTTCGCATAAATTACTCTGTCTCACAGCCACGTGCCCCTTTCCCCCCCTCCACCCTCTGGCGATTTTTCGTGTACTTCTGTTGCTTTGTCGAGACGTACAACGAACGATGAAAACGATAACACTAGCGATGAATCGATCCGAAAATGATCGTGGTTCTCTTTTTCAGCGAGGTTTCACACTCTGTGAGGCTGACAAGGAGAATCGGTCTAACGCAAGGTGTACATACATATAGTTAGATCTCGCGACGACAACACCCCCCCTTTCTCGATTGTTTTTGTATGGATCTTGTTGTCGATGTACAAGAGAGTCACTTTCTAATTGTTAGTCGTCGATGTTCGCATCAGCGAAGCGTACAGTTTGTAGCTGATTGTTCTCGCCATTTATTTCTGTCGCTTCGTTTCGTTTGATAGATCGGCTGCCCACACGCAGGTCAATGTCAAGACAGGAATTCTGCAATTGTATTTAACCGAAGCTGCATAAGTATTTACATTGCCGTAATCTTCCGATAGTAATGAAACGAGCACACGTTTTCTTTTGGAAAACGAGTTGGAAACGAGTTCCAAGATTGCAAGGGTACGGGATTCGCCTTCTCATTTCCCGATAATACAAACACGGGGTTTTTCAGTAGTCAAAAACGCTAGATAGAAGATCAATCTATGCTTCCGAGAGAGAGAGAATAATGCAAATTACGCTGCCGAATAATGCAAATTACGCCTCTTAAGCGAAAAAGTAGGACTTTTGAGGAAGATAGCGCCCTAGATCGATCTTTCACCTAGCGTTTTTGTCTACTGGAAACCCCCGTGTTTGTATTATCGAGGAATGAGAAGGCGAATCCCGCACCCTTGCAATCCTGGAGAAAGGAGTCTACCCCTAGATCAATTTTCTAATAGATAATTTTTGTTACTGATGTTGAAGATTATTTTTCTAATGTCAAATTTCTGCGGAATCAACAGTGATAAATGAAGCTTCGGTTAAAAGAGAGACAGTATTCTCTCTCCATGATCACACTTTGATCTCGTCACAAAGACTTCAATTTAGAATGAAATATAAAATTGAACTTTTTAGAATGATTGGAGGAAGAAACACACTTTTAATGATTAGTCACGGACAAGTCCTGTTTCGATCCAAAGACGTCCGAGTAAGGGAGACAACAAGTATTGATAAGTTGAAACAATTCGAATATTCTCTATACTATAGAGTGACTGTAGGGAGAGAATACTTGCGAATCCCGAAATTCCCATTGTTATTGAGCAGACTAAGAAAAGACCTAACAATTATCGAAGACTATACACGTGAAAGTGTTTGTTTACAAAGTGCAACGAGTGGAATGGCGAGAAAGTGTACCAGGAGAGAGGAACTATAATCAAAATAAAATGTATGCGCGTGCGATGGGTATTGTTGTAGAGGTACACACGATCCCCGCAGCTGTAACACTACCTTAATATTTAAAATGCCTATTTATTTGATATTTATCCATCTGTCTATATATTATATATATATATATATTTGTATGTATACAAATGTCTTGTGTGTTGTGCCGCTACCGATAGGACAGCATGCAAGTCGGGCCAAGTAAAGAGTAAGGAGAAACATCAACAATTACCTTGCGATTCCGTACTCTAGGCATGACACTGTCCAGGGGTAAGTCACCTCAGGCAGCAAAACAACCACCAGCAACCGAACCCCTCCCCCTTATCTGCAAAGTACTGCTCGTTCCTCCTCGTTCATCATCAGCTCGTCTCTCTGCTCGCCACAATTTTTTGCCCACCGACCATTTTTATCAAGCTCCTCGACCATATCGCGCCTGTCGACCCAGTTCATCGACGGGAAACCACTTAATCACTGCACCGAACCCCGTCTCTGTGTCCTTTGACCCTCGGAAGGCGTTTTCGACCACTTCCTGAACGGTGTTGCTATGTCTAGATCGGATCGAGCACGCTTGTCGATTCGTTCATTTTTTTTCAAACAATATTCCGACTCTCCAAAATATTCCGACTACTTAATCATCAAAATGTTACTCCTTTTTTCGACTGGTTTCCGCATGTAAATGTTTAATGTCTCTTCATTTAGGCGCGCTTCTGATTATGACTTTTCAGAAACGTTTCTGGTTTTATCTTACGGATTCTTTAGACGTATATTTTCATGTTAATTCCTGATTTTTTCATATTTTCTAGATATAGTTTCTGACCCCTGATTTAATCCAAACGTTTGTTCGCTCAGTCTAAACAAATTTTTAAATTTATTTACCGAAAACTCAAGTCATCCTTCAAAAATTGAATGTCGTACCAGAAGCATTAGAAAGGACGGGTCAAAAAGGACCCACACACCGCCATCCAAGGGTCAAATACTACCTGTTGACTGCTAGATCAGCATCCACCAGTACCTGCAAAGCAATCTAAAGTTTTCTAGTATATCCCCATATCTATATAAAATTTCGTAAAACACCTACAGTGACCCCGATTAATATTCGGACGCTCTAAAAAGGACAATAACTTTTTTAATATCGTACTATACGATTTGAACTTTTTTGGAAAGCCAGAGCAAGTAGTTTACAGCAGGATGTGAAAAAATGTTTCCAAAAATTGCAATTGAAAGGAATTGTAGAAAAAATACTAATAGTTGTATTTTACAACTTTTTTATGTGTGCCTACATTGAAAATTTAAAAAATACGTTTTGTAGATCTGTGTGAATTATATGCACTGTGAAAGTTTCATCGAAACCGGGAAATTTGATGCGGGAAAAAACAACAGGCATTGAAAAATGTAAGAATCCTTAGATTTATTGCAGTTAGAGGGCGAAAATCGTGAAAATCTGCAATTTTTACCATCTTTAAACTTTGTAGCTCGTTGCAACGCCGACCGATTTTAACGAAATTTTCAGAATATGTTTAATTGACACAGGTCTACAAAACGTATTTTTAAAATTTTCAATATAGTATTTTACTATTTTATTATAATTTTAGTATTTTTTATTCAATTCCGATCAATTACAATTCTTGAAACAATTTTTTATCACATCTCATAGCTCTAGCCAGCTTCTCAAAAAAGTTCAAATCGTATAGTACGATATTAAAAAAGTTATCGCAGTTATTAGAGCGTGCGAATATTAATCCGAGTCACTGTAACCTATATGTAAACGTTCTCTGAAATATTAGAAACGTGTTCACCAGGGTATATTGTCCAAGGGGAGAATAAAAATCGTAAAATACAAACGAGTCATTTCGCTTGTCTGGACAAACAGATCCATCGAACGGAAAATGTTTGCTTTGCATTTCAAAACGAACGGTAAAACCCCATCGCCGGTGTTTAAAGTTACCCCGCACAAAGCCGCCGGGAAATAAAATCGCGGCGAATATAATGTTAACGTCGACCCTCGCGCGTTCGGATCGCGGATAAATTCCGGTGGCGATCGATCTCTATGGCTCCGATGTGTTTTCCGTTCATTTTTTTAATTTCATTCGATCCGGCCTGGACGCGAATGGGAAATGGGGAAAAGGAGAAAAAAGAACGGCGCGCTCGGATTCGCGGATAATACGCGCACGAGGAGAGCGGAAAAGCTCGAACGCGAGTTTGATTATTCGCGGCAGAAGTTTGCGCGACGTATGAACAAATCAAAATTTCATTGTTCGGAATGATCAGTTTATCGGTTAACGATTGACATATTTCGATCTTCTACTAACGATCTCTTCCCCTCGAAAACATCGACGCGCTCGTTCCCGGCCGCAATAAAAATTCTTATTCATCGGCGGTGTCCGTTACTTGTTTATTTGATCTATTATTTATGCTCGAGGGTCACGCGCTCGATGTACGCATTGTGGGGAGTCAAAGAAAACTACAAAGAATCGCTTCGGAATCAAAATCAATGTGCAAAACGTGGACTGCGGATTTGTGATGCGTTCGTGACAGGAATGTCTGGATCATATGTACAGTGGGTGTACAAAGTATTCGTACACCTTTTAATAACTAATAACTTTTTTATAATTGTACCTAACGATCTGATTTTTTATAATCAACTAGAAGCATTGGTTCTTCACCATTGCGTCGAAGAAGCAAGATTTTCACCATTTTTAACCTTTTGTAGCTCGTGTGTATGTTCGTAGATTTCGATGAAATTTTCAGCAATTTTATAACTAACATAGATCTACAAAACGTGTATTTTAAATTTTCATTAAGCACCCAAATAAAAAAGTTTTAAAAAATGCCTTTTTTATTTTTGCATGTAACCATGTAAATGATAATTTTTGAAGAATCTTTTCTGCATATCATTTTGTAAACCAATGCTTCTAATTGATTATAAAAAATCAGGTCGTTAGGTACAATTATAAAAAAGTTATTAGTTTTTAGAAAGTGTGCGAATACTTTGAACACTCACTGTATGTGCACAATCTTTTATACATAAACACCCAAATGTAGAATTTAAACAAACATCGTAGTAGTTATTCAACATCCTGTTCGAATGTCCTATAAATACGTCGAGTCCACATGTCATTCGTTATTGGTCAACAAATTGCGTGCAATTCGCAACGACAGACGTCCGAAGCGGTTCTTGCATCAAACGCGAAGTTCGATGATTAATTTGCCGAGGCATGCGCTCGTTGGAAGGAGTGTTGCGTCGACTTAAATCATTTGGAAGAATGAGAGACGACGACGGTTCTTTTAAAAATCGACTTTAATCTACACCTCGATCATTTGAGCGTGCACGTTGTGCTTCCGAGTTCCACTGCATGCACTAATATAGTACTTAATTTATATCGCATTCACCGTTACCCCGTGCAATGTTTTTCAAAGTTTGTTCCTTACGGCCTACTAAGCGCGAAAACTAATTTCCCAGCAAAGAGGAAAGTTTGTGGGCGGCGGGATGGCTCGTGGAAAGTCGGTGGAAAATCGCCGAACGGAATATCGGTGGCGTTGTCCATTAATAAGCGTCGAAAGAGCATAAACTTCCTGAAAAAAGAGACCTCGATGTATCGGAGAAAAATCAACGGCTCCCCGTGGAAAATGCCGAAAGAATTTCAACCAGCTACAGGTTCCCGTATCCGAATAAAAACTATCGAATTGTTTGCTGAATTCCTTAAGACAAAAACAACTGATGTATTCGATCGTAACAAAAAGAGTGGCCATTTATTTCTCACTCGCGTCAAATATGTATTAACACGTTCGTTGTCACTCGTGTCACTGATTCGTCGTCATCGCAAGTCTCCACGTGGCGAGCGGAAAAAAGTCAATAGAATTTTACGAGCTCGGTCATTTAAAATTCTAATCGCATTCACGTGTTCTATGCATTTGCTTTACATTCGAACGTATGAAACCTGACCGTCATACTTACAAAGTTACACAAGTTCGTCGACGAAATACGTACGTTCGATTCAATTCTCAGAGAGCCGTCGGAACATTTTCATTTTTGAATACACTCTCGAGGGAGATGCAAATATTAAAAACGTAGCCTGTGAAAACGTTTTGCGAAGAGAATAATGATAGCGAACGTGTTAAGAGACCTAATCATTAGAACCGACAGCCGTGAGAAAGTCCAAGAGAAAATTTGAATTCATGAACGCACCTGGTTCGAAGGCCCCTTGCTCTTAATTGAAGGATCACGGTGGCAAGTATTTGAAAGACTCGGAACATCGACGTTCTACGAATAGACAGAGCTGGGCAAAAATTCCTCGTCCAAGCCGAACCATTATTATCACGACGTTTTATAAAATATTTCAAGCCCTTATTATTTCTTCAGAACACGAAATAGATTCGTTTATGAAACGACGACGAGAGGTCGCAGCTTGTGAATAACTTTTTCCATCGAACTCCCATCGATCATTATACGAAACACGCCGAATACGAAGATCCGAATGATAAAGCAAAAGCGAAGAGCAGCGAGCGTGGACAAAACCGAAAGCTCCGCGCGAGCTGTTTCTGTTCGTGAAAGTTTTCGAACGACACTCTAGGCCCGCCCCTGCGAGCACAGAACGTCTCCATTAGCGACAAGCAACGACAAACAATCGGCGAAGGCAAGCAGTGTGGTGACATTTGTTCGAATCGAACCGGTCGGTTCCGACGAATGGCGATTTTCATTCGCTCGGCTCGCTTCTCGGGCCATATCCCGATCTCAGGTGAAAGAACGAACAGCTCTATCTCCCATGAATATATTAGACCGTTCAAGCATGCTTGTATCTTCCCTCTAGCGACCCTGAACTCACCCGAACACCCCATCGTTCCCTGATCCCCGTTTTTTATCCCCCGAGAACACACGATCTCAGTGTACCAGCACTGACATTACGTGTTTGAAGTTCTACTCCACGATCACGTTCACTCTCACGTCTACCTCTGCTTGGATTATGAACTCTATACATTTAGTGTGATGAATTGCCTGTGAATGTTATGATTATGAACCGCTCGCTCCCGTGATCGATTAATCCGCGGTGGTACGCAAACGTCCGAGTCACACTAAAAAAAGTGATTTCACCTGATCACTCGGTCACTCTCGCTCTCACTGTCTCTTTCTCTTTCTCTCCCTTGTCGGCATTGACGCGTTGGACTGTCCTAACGTCAATGATTTCGTTAGTTTTTGCCGGTATGCACAAAATCGAGTTCAGCCAGATCGATTTTAATGAGCCGCCTCCGTTAAAAACTGGCCATAATACATATATAATTAATTGGGCTTCTCGGAATCTGTGTTTCCACGCGGCCGCGATTTAATGAGAGTTTTTGCAGAGGAATAAAATCGTCGCAAGACATGATAGAGAGCCTTACGGAAAATATGACGGTACGGCAACATTCCTGCGGCGATCCTTGACGCTGGAAATCGTGTGATCGTTACCGTTTCTTGATCGCATTCGCATATTCATGCTAGTAACGTCTACTCGTATCGAACAAAAGTAAAGTCGCGATGTTTGTGGTTCCAATTCAATGATTGAGGGTTGTGAAACGTATTTTTGTATATGGTGCACGATTTTGGTTGCGACTCGCCGTGTAAACACAATCTTACCGTGAAACACCTGAAACCGAAAGAGAAATCATTGTACAGGGTGTAAAGAAGTTATATATCGAAATTATAAGGAAGTTTCCGCAAAATTGACCTTGATCTTGAATTTTTAGGTCAAAAGGTCAACCATTTTTTTTCATTGCATCGTATTTTACTAGTTGCGAGGGTCAAAGAGCAGAAGCAACCAAAATACGAAGCAATTACAAACAAATCGTTGACCTTTTGACCTTAAAATTCAAGGTCAAGCTCAATTTTGCGGCACCTTAGTTCAATTTCAACCAAATCGAGGGTGTAGAATCATCCTACGGTAGCCGGGACATATAATTTCTTTACACCCTGTACTTGGCATCGTTTGACTCGCGCGTTTGCTGGCCACCGAAACTGTTCGTATGCAACAGCCCCTTGCATCACACGTCCCAGAACGAACGAACCGGGAAAGTTCAGTTTGTAAAAAGATAAACCGATCCCGACACGTTAGACACTAATCTAGAGCCGCTTTGCAAGCATCGTGCTACAGCAATTTGTTTTTCTAACGAATAAAACCAAAAAAAAAACGGACGAAAAATCGAAAACGTTGAAAAGCGAGAAATCCACACACCCACACACACTTTTGCCTTGACCGATCGTGGCGTTGCTTGTTGCAGCGAGGCGTCGGGGCGACGAGGAAGCTGCGAGCGGTGTCGGCGCCGGAAGCGAGGTGCACATCACCCCCGGGGACGAGGACGAAGAGGATCACGAGGACCCGCGCATCATCGACGAGAAGATACCGCAGGGTGGCCAGGAGAATCCGATACACGCGAGCAACGAATACGTGAACGGCCGCACAGACCTCAAGGAGCAGAAGAAGGACGAGAAAACGGACACGCCCGTTTAAACGGCGGCCACCCGTGACACCGGTCGTCCCCCTTTTCAGCCGCGGAAATAAACTGTCACCACACACCCCCGTACACTCGGTTCGACGACCCTTTGCGCCCTTCTCCCGCCTTTCGACATTTTACTCAAGCTCGATGCGTTTCTTCGAGGTCCTTGGATGATCGATGGACTGCCAATGTTTACGCGCCCCCCAGCCCCCCTTAATCCGAGAACCACAGTAGTGCACACTTCAGCGTCCGCCGCTGTACCACCCAATTAAAAAAGAGAACATTTGGGACCTCGATCGGTATTTATATCACACACATCCTCTCTCCTTCCTTCATACGGACGCTTAAGTGTGCACAACTGTACCCTATTGTTTCATAGAGACTATAAAATACTCGACTTTTGGAATCTCTCGAGATAATTCTTCACTTTTTCTTTATTTTAGATCATAAAATTAGTATTGTTTAGTATTTATTTCAGCGTTTAATTACGTCGAGTATGTTTAATGATTATCGTAAACTGCTTTGATAATTTCTTAAGATGGATGGAGGAGGCAGAATCTGTATTAGATTTAATAACTTTATTATTGACAAATTAACGGTAAATTGCATACAACTCATATTTAATTATTGCTAAGAAATATTTAAGCATTTCTATTTCGTAACAATGAGTTACAATGAGAACTACGGTTCACTTTTTCTCGAGGCAGCATCGCCAACAAACCGACATGTTTACGAACACTGTGACACGTTCCACAGTCGGACTGTGGATGTTTATGGAATTTTACATTTTTATAATCCACTAATTCAAATTTTACCTTCCTTATTTACTTTCCTAGATTAAAAGTAAAACGAGAACTATTATTTTCTTCCAGAGATTATAAATATCCACAGTCTGCATCTCGGTACGAAATTCATTTCCACCGACCTTGTGGCCACTTCCCAACCAGCCCAAACCTTCGGAAGAAACACGAGCATCGAGACATATCAATCTCCGCAGTCGCTATCGAGCCGGATAATTATCCAAACGGTGGACAGTTTAAGAGAACCGAGAACGACCGTACTTGTGACAATTTACGAGGCGAGAAGCGCAAAGGGGTTCGGGACCGATCATCACCGGGGATCACGAGTCCTCGTTTGCTCACGTGATCCTCCCCCGCCTCGAATCTCAGATAGTTTAAGGCAGACGAGTCCCGGCGATGATCTTATTAATTTATTCGAAACTCGAGTCGAGCGTCCAGCATTCTCGATCGATCGCGGATATCGACTCGCGTAGCAAAGGGAAACGATATATTATGTATGTATAATATATCCGACAAAAATCGAGGACAGCTAAACGAAACGAGAAAGCGATTTCGTTCGATCTGATTCCCCCTCGTCCGCGAGCCCTTATTTTTCTACGATTTTTCGTCTCTTCGATGGCAGCTGTTCATAGCCCAAGATACACGACCGTATTCGCCGCGTGCGTGGTCGCGATCATTCTCACCGGCGATCGAGACCGATCGAGAGCACGATCGACACACTCACACACAGAGAAAAAGACACAGATCCCGACGCCCCTCGATGCCGCGCCATTCGCGTTCACCGAGTTCGTCACGGTGTAAGTTTTGTAAATAGAAAACATTTCGAGAGCGACGCCAAACGCCGTCGCCCCCGACCCATTTTCTTCTTCTCGCGCGAAGATCACTCCGGGGAAATTCGCTTGGATCAAGATATTATACCACACCACTAACACACACAACTGTACGTCGTAACTATCTTCCCGCCTCTTCGAGGATCCGCGGCGATCATTTTTCCCAAGATCGATTCCGCGAGGAGATCCTCTCGCGTAACGGAGACTAGTAGCGGCGATCCCGCGGACCTCGAAGGAGCCGGATGATCCAGAGATCGCTAAGGTATATCGTTTAAGTAACACACGTGTTTACGAACTGTCCTTAAAATGTACCGTTCTACGCTAGGAGAGAAGGAGTAGTTTTCGCACGAGCTCCGCGACTTTCTCCGAGAGATCGGTCCTGCGACGATCACAGATCGCATGCACGATACAATTCGTCGTGGCTCTCCGAAATCAGTAAACTGTGGGTATCGTGGGTTCGTATACGATTTCCTGAAATTCGATGTAGCTAGAAATTTGAAAGAAACAACTTTTTACCTTGTTTGACGTCGGTTCCAACCAAGTATGAAATTACCTTATGATGATTCTCACTCGCACGAATACTTGCAGTTTGCTTGTGGTTTTGTGTTCTATCGTGCAAGATTGTTCAGCTGGGATTCGCTTCGACAAAGGACGCGTCGATCTCGGACACGGGGCTCAAAGCGATTATTAACGAGATTTAATGAAATGAGCGCAGACGAGAGAGGACGAGCCGGTTCTCGCCGTAGAAGGGAAAAACTCATGTTAGCGCGAACAAATCAAAATTTGTAGTCGAGGTTTTTTCTAAAACGAAATGGAGGACACGTCGTTGTCTTGGGGAGGGGTGGGGGGGATGAAACAAAATATCGTAGATCGCGGTTGCACGTTCAGCTGCGTTCATTTTCGTGAAAGTTTAACTCGTCCCTTTGTGATTGCAGCTCGAATTATAAATAACATCAATTTTCAAAATAGAATACAAAACTTTCGAATTCCAATGCATAAGAATTGGTGATTGTTTAGGAAATTAGAGGTTCGGTCAGAAAGGGATGAGCCAGGATGCAGTTGTTTACCGGAGACAGCGTTCGAAGCCTCGATTCGCGAGGGAAAGTCACGGTGGGGAAAAGCGCTCTACGTGCAGCCGCAAGAAAAACTATCAATACCGCGCCGTCACCACGTTCGAAGACAAACGAACACATTCCACGATGTAGCTTTTCGTTCGTAGTCGGGTCTTTTTTTGTTTTCCATCGGAGCACACGTGCTGACTGACGCGTGATGGTATCGCTTTTTGTAATTTAGAACGTTTCCCGGACAGTATTATTTAGAGAGCAGCGTCTCTCTTTGTATTCCCGATTTTAAGGTCGCTGGTATCGCGACTGTCATGATACTCAGCTGCCCACGGTGTTATCGATATCTAACGAAACATTCAACGATTCAGCGAACCGATTCTTCTTTCCCGTGATTCGTCACGGTCGAACGATCCGCGAACATTTCTACAAAGACATTTCGAGAACTCGTTAGCCCTTCGAGTTCTGTTAGTTTAGAATCACTCGCCGTTATGGCGTTTCTAACGGATTTTTAAACGGCGGTCGACATTTACGCGATTTTATTGAGGATCGTCAAGCTGTTCGATTTTAAACGAGATTTTAGGTCGCTGTATGCGGACAGGGAAAAATAATTTCGAGTGTATTGCATAATCTACAACGCAGTCATTTTATACGAGACCATAAAGTATTATATGTAGATCATTTACGGAATAGCCCATTCAAACGAGGCTTCTTTCTCTTGGAAGTTGAACTGAAAATTGCGCGTTCATTGCATTCACAGTAGAAAGACATTCCTCTCGATACCTCGTACTTTGTAACTCGATTTTCCAAAAACATTATGCCTTCTGTGCAAAGACTGCAGTCGTTGGATCGTGTTTCTTGCATCATTTATTATAACACTTTTTGTACGTCTAAAAGACGGGGAATGTCTGAAAGAAACGAAGGGTTAACGTAAGAGTTAGAGCGACATTTTCAAAACCTAGCGACCACAGACTGTCCATTCAGCATTTAATTGTAAGCCACGATTGCAATGATTCACTTTTAGTCAGAGTTACATCCATCCGCCGCGCACCGTTTTTTATATCTTCAAAATAAGACGAAGACTGTGAACATTCCACGAATACCAAGACATTTTACCGAGAACAGTTTTATAGATCGAATTTTACAAATTTATCGAGTGTTGCGACCAATACCATCCTCGCGTACTGTATGTATGTAACGTTTTATACTGTGGCAGTTTGCTCGGCAGTCGACGTGTTAACATTTTGCTCGCCGGCGACCATTTAAAAGTAGTAAAAGTAGTCTTGTAGCAATCGCTTCTCTCTAACCATTTCTTCAATTTATTATCTAATCCAACATTTGTATACTTTTCTCGTATTTCTCGTATTTGTATACGACGTATCCTAACTCTAAAAATATTAAACAGTCTTATACTGTCTGATGCAAGTTGCATACTTATTAAAACCTCGATTTTTATTGTAGTCTATTCACGAATAAATAAACGTATTTAATGATTTCGTATGAAAACATCTCCATGTCTCAGGTTCATTGTGAAATCCAAAATTTTTGTACTTCTATTCGCCGTGTCCTAATAATTCTACAAACTACGAGCAGTCTTACATTTTCCCGCGGAGACTGCGCCTTTATTAAAATTTCGATTTTTAATGTAGTTTGCTCATGAATGAATAAATGCATCTTCACACTTTCATACGAAAGCACCACCATCTCTTGGTTTTGTTATTCAATCTACAATTTTTCATACAAAACCATCTCTATACTTTTAACAAATGTTGAGCCACCGGATGTAGCATTTTTCTGGTGGTTTCCGGTGGGTAAAATGTTAACGTCGACAGGTTCGTCATCTTAAGGCCAAGTCTAACATTCTCCCTTTCGTTCGCGACGGGAACAGTGTTCACGCGTGTTCTCATTTCACTGGCCCTTCCAAAGAGATTATCAAGGGACGCGTTGCGTTTTCAGAATGACCGTCCTTGGTCCCGAAAGCCTGTTCTCAAATGCGTCGCTGTTTTCCGATCGATGTTTCCTTTTCCTCCGTTCGATACGCGAGAGATAGGATCAACGGGCCGGATAATTACAATCGTTCTGCGACTCGTAGGTTCGCAGGAACAATGAATATTCATTTACCGATCGCACGAGAACAACCGAGAGTGGAATTCGAACAGTTAAACAGACCATAAGGATCTTTCGTAATTTGTTTCCGATGCAAAGGATGCAGTCGAACGGTTTTTTATACAAATTTGAATGGGATTCAGGTGGGTGTATCTTTTTGTGCGAGAACCGTGAGATTCGACAATCTTCTCCATTATATTCTCCAATTGAAAATCTTTCTGACAATTTCATTATCAACTACGACGTTCGCCTCTACTTTTATTAAAGTGGAGTAAGACCGTTGCAAATATCAAGTTTCTTTGTCTTCGGAACATTTGGATCACTAAATATATTTGAGAAAATGTATACAGAATTTGTTTAAACACTGCGCCGCGTGAATACGCGCATTTCGGTTCTCCCACAGAAAGATCGCTTTCCTCGCACCGCGGATCAACTTTCCCAGAGCCGATCGATAAGAAACATCGCAATCAACAAAACCAGACGCTCGGTTTCCCAAACGAGGGGATAAACATAGCAAAAAGGAGAAAAATAAACGAGTAGGTGTAGCACCGCGACCGGAATACTTTCAAGATGTGACTTACGTAATTTCATTATCATTCCCGTCGACAATAAGTGTTGTTTGTACTTTTGTACGGGTGATCTTTGCTTAGCTCAGTCCTCGCGAAACAAAACTATGAACAGAAGGAAACACACATATGCACACTATACACGGTACACGAACCAGTCACGTGCACAGTTGAAACGGAGGAAAAAAGTTCACGAACGTAGGTCTCCGCGGCGTCGTGCGGAAGAATAATTGAATCTTGTAAGAATTGTTTGCTTGGGGGATAAGAGAAACGAAAGGGACGACGAGAGTTGAGAGAAAGAGATCTAGAGAATCGATCCCTGCATCTCTGTCATTCGTTGACGAAACATTTCCGAATTCTGCACATACGCTCCTTCACTTTTTCCATATGCGATCGTGTTTTCACTTACAAAGAGGGATCATCCCATCCGACGAGTTCTAACGATTTCTCTGAGAAGATCGCCTGCGCGGCGAGATTCATTTCTGCCGGTTCACGTCTGGATCGTTAGGTCAAGATCGTCAGGAATAATCATTTGGTGAACGGCCACCCTTATGTGGGGTAAACTGTACTTTACCGGACTCAAAATTGGTACCTTTCTCCTACGAATTATGATGTATTTGGTATGTAATCCAGTAGATTTGTACCCGGGGCGGCTGCAGATCGAAGTTTCGATACTGTAGGATCAATGGTTCGGGAGTTATGCTTGCTTGAAGTTGAGCAATCTGCAGTGTTTTTGACAGGTAAGGGCGCTGCCATATTGGTTTGTAGTGACGACCGCGAGCCGCTTACCTTGCCGCCCCCTCCCCGACCTAATCACCAACCAACTAATTAATTATTCTGCTCGGTAAGCGGCGCGCGACCGTCGCTACAATCCAATATGGCGGCGCCCTTACCTGTCAAAAATGCTGAACTTTAAGCGACCATACCTCCTCAACTATTGATCCTAGAGGTTCGAAACTTCGACCTGCATTCGCGCCGGGTACAAATCTACTGGATTACATACCAAACACATCATAATTCGTGGGAGGAAGGCGCAAATTTTGAGTCCGGCAAAGTAAAGAGCAGCCCTTATTTGTATTAGAGGAAAGAAGAGAAAGTATCGAACGAGTAAATAACAAAGTTCAACGAGATTCTTCGAAGAGAGCTCGTCGGGTGAAGACGATCGGAATTACTGCGTGTTGTATATATTAAATATATATATAAAAATAAATATATATATATAAATATATTATAAATATAGTACGAGATTGAATAATAGTAATGGATATATAAATATATATAAATATAAATATATATTATATTCTGTGTCGGGGGGCACTTGGCTTGCAACTCGTAAATATTAAACTGAATACTTATTTATCCATTTGCACTCCAATTGCCGTGCGACCTGTCGTTATCCGTGAAATTTTTTGAGAGGAAGACTAATTATTGGGCAGAGTAATAGGGTTACACTTGAGTGTGATTTAAGATGTTCTGCGTGAAAGGATAGGTAAACGCGAACCGTGATTTCGCGACACGGTGGAGAGATGAAAGAAGAAGAAAAAGAAGATACAGAATTAACTATAGATGGATATTAAGGAGATATTAAGGATCGATTACGTGGATGTATGTTGCCAATTAAGTACTTTGTATCGTGTTCGCGGTGCCGCCGGGACGTTGTACGTGACGGTTGAACAGGCTGCACCGAGTCCAAATCACTATTACCGCGACCTATGCGCTCATGCGACGCCGGAGATCGAGGGGAAATGCCGCGACTTTACTGCCTCGTATGGTCTCGCATTTTTATCGGATCTGGTGACGTACGAAACGGCCATTTCGATCAGTATCCTAAGACCATTCTCGTTTCTCGAACGAGAAGTGCCCCCGTCTTTGAACGTTCGGAAACGAAAATGGCAACTTCGTGATCAAGATCTATGAAATTATTCATTTTTTTAATCTCGACGGGGTTTTATCAGTTTCTTCGAACTTGATTTATGTAAAAGAGACGTAATATCCAGAATTAATATTTTAGTTTCAGTGGAAATGGTTTCAGAAGGTTTCAGTTCCATTTTAAAAATATTCTTTTAACTAACAATACCAGAAAGAAATGACTATGTCACAGTATCGATATAACTCACTTGATCCACGAATAAAATTTCTGTTCCCGTTAAAATCTTAAATTTTTGAACAGCAATTTTACACTACGACAACTTTCATTTGACCAGTAAATAATTTAATACAGTATGTCTTGGATTTGCAAGAAAGAGTCCACTTGTCACAATCATGTGTTTTTAAGGCTAACTAATACAGATTGTATAATCGATGAACCGCCTCGTACATCACAGTCCAGCATTTGATCTTACTACTAAGAACGCCTGCCATTTTTACGGTTAGTTTACTAGAGAACGTGTACGGCACTGCCGAAATGACATTTCCCGGGCTCGTTTTTTCCCCTCGATAAAGCGAGCACGTTTTCCGGCATGCACTCGGCAAATAATCTAATAAGCTCGTCGGTCGATATCACACGTGCTAACGATCAACACGTTAGCACGTGCGACAGAGTCCAGTAAAAACCCAAGAAACCTCGTTAATCGACCGCACTCATAATAAAAAGCCGAGGGGGTAGTTCCATGACGAGTCACGGGAAGGCCGGAGCTTTTTATACCGATCCTCGCGATTTTTTAAGGTTTCACCGGGTCCGCAAAACGCGCGAACGACTCCATTGTTTTACGACTGTTGCGGCTAAGATGGACACGAGAATAGTAACGGCGCATTTTTAGTGCCTTCTCGCGAAATCGTCGAGAATAGATTCGGCAGGATCGACTGCTTGTAAAGATAATTTTTTAGAGAGCCTCACATTAAACGCAGTGACTTCGAATTCTCTGTTTCACGATAGCGATCCTAACAAGACAAACAAGAATTTTATTTTCCCCGTGGAACGGACTTTATCGAGTGTTAATTATTTAACCTTTATTTTTTTAAAAGAGAGTATTTTTTATACTAATTTTAAATTTTGATAAGAAGAAGCGGCTCCGAACGAGACATTGTGAAATTTTCCAGTTAATTGAAGTTTAAACAAAGTCGCCAGAATTTGAAATACAATAATGGTTTATTTGCGTGTCGTCGAATATTTGCGACGAGTTTGTTCGTCTTGGCCATTATAAAGATATTTATCAAGGACGAATCGGCTCGGTGGAAATAAGATCGTCGGTCATCTTAAGCGCAACAGTCCGATGGATCGAGAAACGCAATGAAATAGCACAAGCAGGTTCGAGAAGCATCTAGGACCTGTATCGATCATCACTGCCAAAGTATGCGCTAAAATCATTTCGCAATCATCGAGATTGCAGCGGTTTTATCGTCGATCTCCGGCGCGAGAACCGAAATGGAAGATCGGTTGCTACGAACGGCTCTTGTTCGACCCGAAAACAGTTTGCAGAACGGAAAAATTGATACTGACCCTTTCTGGACGTCATTCGTGCAGCCTGTATAGCGGCCACTGCAACGAAGCGCATCGATACGATAATCGATTTACGGGGAGTTCTAAGGATATTACGCGTTAATGTACAAAAAAAAAAGAAATTCCTTGCGGTACATTTTTTAATGATATTAAGCGACTTATTTCCTAACTGAGTTCTATGATTGATTAATGGTAACGATAATTAATTTATACGCGATGATCATGCTGGCGGGCGCAACGCTCGTGCGCGAACACATCGAAACCGTGCGCGCACGTGCGCGAACGGAAACGGAGAGCACGCGATTTCCAACGAGCGTGGAACACGGAAGAGAGAACGCGTTAAACTTCTTCTTTTACGAACCCTGTGCGTTGCACTCGAACGATATCGTCGACGAACGGCGTTGATTCCCATCATTCTTTCCTTAGGTTTGTAAATGAAGTTAGTGGAAGCGGCTCCGGGTTGAAAATTTTGTAAAACTTTTAATATTCTTAAGGCGGTTAATATATTGTAATAATTGTAAGAAGCATGATCGTTGGCCATACAATGGAGTATAAATATTTATATATATATTATTATCAGGCTAATAATATATATATTTATGTTAATGTAAGTCTAGGTATTAAATTACGACTATAAACGATAACGGATTCGCGAATACCTGAATATGGTGTTCTCTGAAACATTTTTAGAAGTCAATCAAGATTATCGTTAGGCGAGCCTTTATGCGACAATGATCGGAGTGGAGGGGAAAAAGAAAAAAACGTGCGTTACTTGCGTTTTTTGGGAACGTCAGTTTCTTGATGATTACGTTTCTCGGTATACCGACGTGTTTTCGTCTATGGTTTTTCCTTTGTGTAACGAGGGCCCAATTGCAGACAGCATCACCGAGGATGTGGCAAAGCACTTTAAGAATACTTCAGAGATCGCTACTTCGAAAAACGAGAGAAACGATTTAAAAAAAAGATTTAAGATTTTAAGAATTTGTCAGAAAAGAGAAAAAAACGGAAAAGAAGCGAAATTGAATTGCGAGCAGAGAAATAAAAGAGTGGAGAAGTTTGAATGTTATACGGTCGATAAATGGAATACGAGAAACATATGTAACACACCGGATACATACACACACACGCATGTACACACGAACACAGCGAGCACATGAAGAAAAGAGATGAATAAGATGATACGAATACGAGAAGAACATGAACATTTTGTATCTGTACTTGTAGATACAACGCAATAGGCAAGAGTAAATCTAATTAAGAATTCAAATGAAGTTAATATATAGAGAGCTGTATGTAATTAACTGTAAGTTCATTCATCGCTATGATATTATACTTAGGTATTATATGATTTTTGAAATAAAACATTTGTTTTAAATACAGACGAACGTACACGAGAATGTGCCATCCCTGACACCCACACCGCCATCGTTCTTCAACTATTACCATTTATTACCACTGTCTATCCAGCTTTGACAATATTCAGTTTTCCTGCAATTAAAATGTTTAGTACAATGTAAATTCTGACTTGAGTGTACAAAATTCTATAATCATACAAATTGGGTCTAGTAGGAATGGCCAGCAGCCCCGGCCACAATTTTTATTGATATTGTGTGGAAAACAATGGTTTTAGGTTGAAAGATAATGCCCTAAAATTTTAAGTCGCTAGCCCTTCATATAAGGATGATGTGAGGGTAAATACCCTTAACTGTATCATTTTTTTCTCGGTTGTTAATTAAGATATTCAGATGAAAAGAAAACGAAAATACTCGAACTTACCTCCTTCATATCATATATTTTTTCCACAATTGTGAGCAAATTATTAAGGGTAGAAAAAATCATTGAATTTTTAGGGATGGGCATTGCAACCAACCCTTCGAGTGACCACTTCCAAAAAAATCAAGAACAATGTTCTGTTACATATCTAATATATACAAACGTTTCAAAATGATCAGATTGGTGGAACATAGATGTTCCACACAATATATCAATAAATATTGTGGCCGGGGCCGCTGGACCATTCTTACTGTTCTTTTGATTCTATTTCATGCCTTTGTATCGATAATAGACGGAAAAGTATAACTGTGAATATTTTCTTATTAAATAATAAAGAATCGACTTTCTGTAAAAACTGAGGAATAATTAAAAGTTAAAATAATTTCCAGAGATCGTCTACTATAAATACATCCGATTAAAATTTTTAAACGAATCGTCTGAGGATGACTAAAGAAACCTGTGTTTTTCAATAATTTTCAGATAATACAACGACCAGGACTCTCGCCGAGTCGTGAGTATCCATTTTCCTTCGAGTATTCGTAGTGGACTTTCTGCTAGCACAGTGCACTATTGGTGTTCCAATATTCTCTTCAGAATTCCGTAACTAATACACTTTTTTCCTTGCCTGTGCTTTACCGTAGAAAACTTTGACTAGCTTGTCAAATTTTATTTTTCTGCAAACAGGGGAAAACTACAACGAAAAACTAACGGAGCCTAATCAAGCATCAAAAACAGAGATTTTCTCAGTGAATTTGATTATATCGAATATTACACGTGTTTACAGAATCAAAGAACACAATGCAGTTGCAAAGATACGAAAAACATATTTCCTGAACTGTAAAATTATAAAAATGATTCACGTTTCGTTCGATATCAATCTTTTTGCTGCGAGATGCGGCTTAAAACCTTTTTGTTTCTAAATTCATCGTTCCTATAATTTATCGATTGAAAAACAATACAGTGCAAGGAATATTCTATATGTTTCTAATAGTGGTTTTTATATTTAATATTTTGTGTGTGTAATAATAGTTTTTCTTGTCTCTTTGAGAACCACAACTTTATTCCCTAGCCTATAAAAATCTCTTCGACATCGTGGACGAAATAGGTTCGAAGAAAGGTTAGAGAATTCACACTCGTGCAATACCAGTTTTTTTTTTGTATGTGTGAAACATATTGCAAAATGGGGAAAATAGATTAACACGTACAACTGCATTTAAATGTATAATTGAAGTACACTCGAATTAAGATTTCCCTTGATATTTTGATCTGAAGAAAGACGGTTCGAGTGAAACTCGTTTCTGGCTCATGCTGAAGGTTTTTCCATTGATATTTACGATATTGCAAGCAGATGACAAATTTTCAGACATGTTGCGGATCCAGCAGTGAGTGTTAGTCTCCTTCGTTATGAGAAAACAAACACTCCAGACAATATCGATATGCAAAGGCAAGCCTTTTTCAACTTCTTTAAAAAAAAAACGCCATCAAGCTTTCATCGTGAACGTCGAATCATCATCACGTGGGAAATATCAAAAAACTTTCTATTAACATTGCACCAGGAATTGCACAAGCTTCGATTCACGTTGTGCTGTGTTAATGTTGTTCTCACGAGACGTTGCTTTATTGCTTTATTCTCTTTATTATCCTCTTTTTAAGAAAATTAATTTTTCCTTCCTCTGTAATCCGAATTACTGTAAGCCCATTTTGCCGCAGACGAGTCTCTCGTGCTCCGAGGGGGTAAACTTTACTTTACCGGACTCAAAATTTGTGCTTTTCTCCTATAAATTATGATGTATTTGGTATGTAATCCAGTAGATTTGTACCCGGGGCGGCTGCAGATCGAAGTTTCGATCCTGTAGGATCAATGGTTCAGGAGTTATGCTTGCTTAAAGTTGAGCAATCTGCAGTGTTTTTGACAGGTAAGGGCGCCTCCATATTGGTTTGTAGTGACGACCACGATCCGCTTACCGAGCAGAACCGCCGGTAACCAATTACTTAATTATTCTGCTCGGTAAGCGGCTCGCGGTCTTCACTACAAACAGATATGGCGGCGCCTTCACCTGTCAAAAACGCTGCAGATTGCTCAACTTTAAGCAAGCATAACTCCCGAACCATTGATCCTACAGTATCGAAACTTCGATCTGCAGACTCCCCGGATACAAATCTACTGGATTACATACCAAATACATCATAATTCGTAGGAGAAAGGCACAAATGTTGAGTCCGGTAAAGTAAAGAGCAGCCCTCCGAGGACTTAATTTAGTTCTCATGCGATCTTCATTCAAGTTATGCTCAACGAGCAGCAGCAAAATTCATGTTATGCTAATTACTAAATCTCGATCCGATTGTAAAAACCTGGTGTCATTTAAACATTGTCGAATCATGCGAGAATTTAATGCAGTGACTGGTACGTATATCGATCACTGTCCAGAATAATAATTTGCGATTCTTTTTGTCAACACATCTTGTGCTCATTAATTGCTTTATTTATTAAATTGGTGCCTATGATACCTAGTTCTTGTTGAAATTTTTGCCGCCTTTTCACGATGACCAACAGGAATACATACATACGTTCAAATTGATGCTCTACGTAATAGAAAAAGCGTATCACGCGATAACAGATGGAAACCTCCAATTAATTATGACACAACTAATTTGAAATGTAAAACGAATGTTAATCAAAATATATTACGATGAATTTATTGGGTTAAAGAAAAAAACTTGAAGTAAATAGTTCAAACATAATTTGTACGGGTTATTGGAATTATTTATAGCGTTATAATGATTTTTAATATAATGATACGATAAAAAAGACAAGATTTCGTATGCACCGGGTTCACTGTTCAATCAAATTATTTTAATGTGCATCGTATTGCTAGCCACGAACATATTTCCGTCATATTTTCTGGTAATTAGAGGCGAACGAATAGGCTTTGAATTCACGTTAAACAATTCATTAAGATCTCGTTGGAAAATAATAAAATCTGTTTTCATAAGCTTGAACGCCAGTTTTGCGATGCATTTTCATCAATTTTATAATCGCTGCTGCATGTTTTGCAACTGAATAATCCAACTGACTGTTTCCCACACTTTTCCATCCCGAAATTTAATCCTAGCTGCTGTCTATTGGTTACTGGTGTGCTCATTGTAGATAATAACTATTAATCACTAACGTAGCTAATTATTTGCTGACAAAATTTACTGACATTCAGAGAGAATCAAATTGTTAGACAATTTTTTTTTCTACATTATAATTCAGTGCATCGTTTGCACTAATGAATTATTCGAATAAACCATTTTCAAATATAATGTGTTCATTATAAATTCTCGTTCATTCACTTGTGACATTTTTCAGGCAAATTCTGTTTGTATCGTGCATTTCGCATCGGGTTTCTTCAGTGTGAAAAGAGTTTGAAGGATGTCTGCATCTGCAATTTTTGAAACGATATGGGTTTTGGTGAACATGAATTTTGTTTGTTAGAAGCGACACTGAAAGCGCTGGAAGGTACTCCAGAACGGAAGTTGACGGATCTCGTGGAGAACGAAAACCGAAAATCAGCTTCTCTCGGCTCTTCAAACGCAACAAGGATAAAGTGTCTGGCGCTGACACCGACACCATGAGGACTGTTGTTACAGTTGATGATGAAAAGGTATTTCATATGAAAATATTTCGCCGAAATGGAAATATATCGGATTTTAACAGAATTTATTTAACTCTTGGACGGCAGATGCTTTTGACAATTTCATGACAATCGTGATTAGATTCACATTTTCTTTATTTTTGAACTCACTTGAAATATTGCATCGACACGCATTTCATCAGAGACTTCAACGCATGGTAAAGACCTGATCACTGCATCATAACTGCTACGCACTCTGTCAACGCTATTTCACGTTTCATTAAATATATGCCGTTTATTTTAAAAGTGGTCCAAGTCCATTTAAGTTTAAATTGAGATATTTAAGAGTTTGTGTCTCTATGAAATTAAAAATATACGTATAGGATACCAATGGATCACACTCCTTAAGTGTAGCTAAGAGAATTGAATTTATAATTCCTTTTAAAATGATAGCAATTATTAAGTGAATAATATGTGTCTTCTTACCATGAATGGACTTGAGCCACTTTCAAAATTAACAATTAGATTTGTCAGAAAATTTGAAACAGCACAACTCCTTTCGATATAATTTAAAATGCTGCAAATTGAGAAAACAATATTCAATTTATTTCATATTTCATTAGAGAACTTGAAAAATACCATTTATGCAATTCAGGAAGTCTTCTAACTATATAAATTACATAGCATATTTTTAAGCAAACATCAAACAACACCAGTTTCAAAATAAAAATTTGTATCATTCTATTAACCAGCTACTTTCCGTTTTACAAAATCTTTGTGATTTTAAATATATTGGTTACAATTTGCTTCAGAATGAAAATAAATAATAAAATTGCTAGCTTGATTTTTCTCGAAAATGGATTTGGGTCATTTTCAAAATAAACGGCTCATATATCCACTACTAAAAATTGTATTCTCAGATCATTCTATTACGTCTGATCATTAACACGAACAAGAATCTTTCAAAGGAACGATCTAGAATCCAAGATCTCCGGATCACGAGCAGACCTCGAACGTTCCATGCAATCATATTCCCACGTGCAAAAACCAATGAAAGTGCTCGGTAATGTTCAACAATGTATTCGCATAATTTTAATTCGATCGAACGTCTCAATGGCAAAAATATGTTTACTGCTGACGCCTAAAATCTGTCCAGAAAAATCCGCATCTACATAAAAACTCGCGGTCCGAAGTCTAGCTCAAGTTCCAGGCGCATAAAGATTCTTAACGGATCATGCAAATAGCTGTTTAATGGGAGAAGCGGATTTCTTAATCAAATGATTTCGATTCAATAGCTGCAGACAGCGCCGGCGACCGGGCCGCAGGAGAACAAACCTAATCCGTCGACCGGCGAAACTGGAATAGTTTACGCGGAATTGGATCTGGCACAACAGCAACAGGGTGTCAATCCCCGTCGTCTAAACGAGGACAAAACGGAGTATGCTGAAATTCTGTACACGAAACCAGCAACGGAAGAACAGACGCCCAGCGAATAGATCATTCTCGCTGATGATGCGATCGAACAAACGAGGAGCTCCTGCAACGACAAACTTCTATCCTCCAGCCATCGTCGAACGCATTTTTTATTTTTTTTTATTCGATCCTTTTCAGTTTAGTAGCACTAAGATGTTATTCCAATTTTGTTTTCTACCTTGTTCGTGACAGATCGTCCGAACATACGAATTCCTATTTATTAATCGTTTGTTATCGACCTTTCGCATTCGAAAATTAGCGTAAGAAGCCATCCGAGTGCAAAGAGTTACGCGAAAGTATGGTGAATCGCAATAGATTGATGGTTTCCTAACGTTTTCTGAAACTACATAGAAAATGATAAAGCGATTATAATAATTGAGTCGAACAACGATTCCTTTCCCATCATGGCATATCGCATTTGTCTGAAAAGGATCCAACAATTTAGAGTATGTAGTTTGAATATTTTGTTAGAATTCCTGCGGTAAGGTTACTTGCAATACATTTAAGTTTATTAATCTAAGGGAAGTGAACCAAAAGGGGTTTCATACAAATCAAACGAATCATAATACTAACCCGGGACCGAACCATCGACATCTGATTCAAACTCCATGAACATCTGACATAGTAATCAAAGTAGACGTCACTCGAAATCAAAAGTGTTTTAATCCGTAGAGACCTTTTTCGAACCGCACTTTGGAAATTCCTAGCTGGTTTTGGATGACAGGAAATTTTAAAGAAAGATTGTCGAAGCGTTTGCGTCTTTAGGCGGGTGAACGAATACGCGTTACCATGAGCATTAGTCGTAAAATCAAACCAACTGAAATTCAACGTAACCACTGTGCGGGAGCGTTTTCAACATGGCCTCGCGAAAATGTATCGTGAACGCGATCGAGCCTAACCATTTCTATGGTCGATCGTGTCCGTAAAAGGAAAAAAAAAGCAAACTCTGGTGCAAGCTAAACTAAAACTGACTATTCACGCCTAATTCGTTGCATAAATTGCATTTTCATGCGGACAAAATCTTCGCGAAATTGTTAACGTCCTACTCACCACGACAAACTTTCTCGATTTTTTCAGAGAATTAGTAAACACTAATTTTTATTGACCTGCGAGATTTATCATTTCGAATGAACTGCACGAAGTTTGCAAGAGCAAGTTGAAATCGCACGCCCGCGTGTCGCGTTTGAAAACAAATCGATGTACTTAAATTTTATTGTTACTATTGTTATCGCGTATTTAAATATAATAACTAAGTGTAGCATTCGTATCGTATATACGCGCTGTTCGTTTGAGAGTTGCTTGAAACGTTTGCTTCCTATAAAGCTACTGTGAATGCATACAAAATATATCGAGGTCCTTGTCAGCGGCAGAGTTGTGCAGAATCACAATTGAACAACTCCAGGAATTATAATTACAAAGTAATTGAATTACATTGTAATTCAGTCATATCGTAATCTATCATTCAGATCTTCATTCAATTAAATAACAATGTAATCCGTAATAGTCATTGGAGTACAATTATAAAATAGCGTTACGTATTCTGAAGGAGGACGAGGAATAGAAACTACGCCGCATAGACAGCAAACAAGTTGTATGAAATAAAAACATAAAAATATATCGTACTTCTTCAGAGCTCTTGGCTGTAATTTGGAGAGCTGTATTTTAATTATATTGTATTTCAATTACACATCTGATTAAAATACTTAGTAATTGAATTAATTGAAAGGTTTGAATTATGTAATTCAGTTACGACGTAGTTGAATTGCTATATAATTGAAATACAATGTAATTCAATTGTGTAATTGAATTAGCACAACTCTGGTCAGCGGCGCGGCGCACACTGGGGGCCCGCTGGAAGAAGCACGCGACATTTTCGGAAAAATCAACTTTCACATTTTGAACAATTCAATTAAAGAAATTAATAGAAATGGTTAAACGAATGAGAAATATATTAAGTTACAAATCATTGAGAAGGAATTATTTTTTTAAATATTCAAATTTCGTTGCAATATCTTTGGTGGTTTGAGAGTTATTCAAACATGTCGCGTGCTTCTTCAATCGGGCCCAGTGTGCGGCGCATCGATTTCGATGGTTTCCAGCTGCCACGGGGCCTTCTATTGCACTTGTAACTAATAAAATGCAAATGTACTGAATTTTACGAAAGTTGAACGACGAAAGATATAAGAAATATAAATGTTCTAACGCCAGTTAACACATTGTCCTCTACCTTCTCGATTCACAGTTGAATGCACAATGTTTTATCTTTGATATCGTATACGAAAGATGATCGAGAACGATCATCGAATTGAATTGACGACGCCGAATCATATCACAACGATCCAAGCTGCTTTGAAGCGTGTAATGTGTTCTTTGTATATTGTGGATTATTATTAATTCTCCTTTAACACGATATAAAGGGTTATCCAAAATAGACTATAAGAAGTTTTTTTAAATAAAGAACATAATATTTTTTATTTTATTGGTTTGTTTATTTAATTATCAGGTGTCATCTATGACAATTATGTGTGAAAGACGACGATATCTGTCAAATGACCACCACGAAGAAATGCTCAATTCTTGACAACGATGTGGAATTGATATGGGTCATTAGCAACACTTCCACGAACAGCAGCAATGTTTTTTGTCTGTCAGACATTGGTTTATCATGAACAGATCCAGTTTCATCCAATTTTTTAACCAAATTTCGAATTGTTTGCTCTGATAGACGATTATCTGATATATTACGATAGGTATTTTTTTAATAACTTTAACACGCTCTTCAATCGTATACGACTCCATTGTTAAAATTGTCTATCATTGTAGGCTAGAAATATGTACAAGAAAGTGACAAGAAACAAACATGGCGTTTGACAGATATTCTAATTCAACATCCTAAAGGTACTTTTGGATAACCGTATAGAATTGTATCAGTTCTGTGTGTCGCCATTAACTTTGTATCCCTAGATGATTAAGACCTAACGTGCAAATCTAACACTGCTTATACAATTTACAAGTTTCGAGGATCTTTTTACAAACGTAATTTGTACCCCAATTTACTGCTGCCCTTATAGTTTGTATAATTTTATACTTCACCTTATGTCATCGCGGATAGGATATACATAATAAAGTTTGTAACGTATTGCTCGCTGATTCTGTAACATTCTGTTGTAAAGTTTTAATTTTAATATTGATATTGCCGTCCAACGCCGATGTTTCTAATTTGTACGTTCCTTGTCGAATAAATCACAATTTGAACAATGCTTGCGTTCCAATAATTTGTTCAAAATATTGATCTCCTTGAACGTCCTCGATGACCTCGATACAAGAATGCTGAATTCGCAGGGAACTATCACTGGATCATGAGATCTTTTACACCACTTCATCAGTGTTTCATTAATCACGACATCGACCTTGACCTTCCCTGTCGAAATAAATTAACGTTGCAGCCATTATCGGTTACACAACTTATTCAAAACACTCGAACAGAACATTGATATGTATATGTATTCTTCCTGAAGATATTCGGAGAATGTTCTGTGAATTGTTTAAAAAAGCTAATATATTTTAATGAGTTTTCGCCAATTCGCTTGAACCAATAAATTATTTCAATTAACATGGAGTTATCATTCGATCCTATCACAGAGTTGTTTTCATGAATTATGTAAGCAACGTATGAATAAAGATGACCGTGAACGATGAAATTGCACTATTACGTTCGGCCGGATAGTTTTTCCCATCAATCATTGCGACAATATTGTCGCTGTAAATGATAACGAATGCATTTCAATCTGAAATATCAATCCAGGATTTTTCAATTTGGATATACAGTGACTCTCAAAACTGTTGCAATGATTAGAATTATTGATTAAAACTTTTTTGAAAATTGAAGTAATATCATTAAACTTTGAAAAATACATAAAATAATCATTCATCTTGGTCCTTAATAGTATGTATAATCTTTTTTATTTGAACAATGCTTTCAACACTTTTGCACCTGAATATGTAGATAATATTTTTAGTATTAAATGTTGCCGCCTTTGGCTTTTATGATAGCATTTAATCACACATGTATGTACGAGATACGTGAAATAGTAAAACAAGTATCTAATTTTTAATAAATCTCTCTGACTGAATAAGTTCATAAAATCAAATACAAATTTTTCCCAAGTCAAACCACGAAAACACTGATATGAAGATCCTTTTCATATACATTTACAAGGTATGTACCTACAGTTGAGTCGGAAAGTAAGTTAACGATTGATGATATGTAGCCAAATGGATATGATGGATAGACTGCGGATGATTATGAAATTTTCAAATTTTGTAGACAATTTTTTAAAAAGTGGGACCAAATAAAATCCTATTTTCATTGGTAATTGCACTTGTAGATTCAAAATAAATAAAAATCGTACTAAATTCTGTCGAATTTAATACTTCCGCATTTTTTGAACATTTTTATAAGCCATAAATGCATAAAGACCCGCGGTCTAATGATGAATGACATATATAAGTAAATAAACAAATATGTTGGCGAAACAGATATATATACTATCATTAAATTGCGGATCTTTATGCATTTATGAAGAAATTGATTGGGTGAAATATAAAACAGTAAAAGATCTAAAAAATTCAAGAATGTTCTATTGTTGGTTTTTTAATTTAACAAAGTCGTTAAGGGATGTAATCAGTTTTTATGTTATTCCTGCTTCACACAATCAATGCCAAACATTTTTATTTTGCATAAAGATCCGCAGTATAATTATCATTATCAAAGATTAAAGATGTGTCATATTCATTTGTTTGCATACACCACTCGTTAACTTACTATCCGACGCGACTGTACATCACTGATTCAAAATCTCGTAAAGACCCAGACATATGATACAGTTACCATGTTATCCAATCATGAACACTAAGAAAGGAATATGCATTATTCAAAATAGAAGCACAAAACGACTGCACTCTCTGATGTGAGACAAATCTAATGATTGAAAGCATCTCACTTTCACTGTACAGAAACCATTTAATCATCTTCAGTGGCGGTGTCGTCTTCCGTTCCCTCTGTCGCCTCTGTGTTGTACAGCACTTCATCCGCATCTGCATCCACATCTGCAGCTACACTTGCACCTTCGTCCGCGTCCACGACGTCCTCTTCAGCAATCGACTCACTCGCCGGTTTCTTAGGTTTCGGTAATCGATGTTTGTAAGTAGTGTAAACGCTCCTTCGCATATCCATCGTCCAGGTATTGAACTCCTCGCGAGCAGTCTCAGTGAGGAAACTAGTCGCCTTAGTGCACACGACGGGCCTTTCGAACGTAGTCTTCTCGCTCTTGAAGTCCACCAATCTTGGATAATCGTCGCAAGCTGCCAGCAGATCGGTGATCGACATTTGCACAGATTGTTGAGGTTGGAATGTCCCAACCACGCGCTTCTCACACTTCTCTGGATCGTAACCGATCAACACGGGGTCGAATTTCGGTTCTGTCTTCTCCAGAGGATCAGCTTGGCCTAGGTTCAAGTGCCAGGTGGTGCTAATCATCGCGCTGTTCATGGCCTCGTGACTTAATACTGGCTCCACAGAAGGTAATTCAGGGTATTCCAGTTTATGACCCTTCTTGATACCAGTAGAGAGATTCTTGTGGTATAACAAGTAAGAGTCTTCGTCTGGCACTATGTCGGCTCCAGGTATAAGTGTGCCTTTGAAAGGTGGAAATAGAGAAAGGTAGAAATTGATCGTAAAACAGTAGAAAACAAGTTAGGAAGACTGAGATTGAAGAACGAAAAGCTGGAAGAAAGACGACTAGGTTGGTAAGATCCTCTAAACACTGAAGAAGGAACTACTGACAAAGTAATAGCGTCTTCAGAAAGTAAAAGAAGAATTGAGAGGCAGTAAGTGAAAGAGTAAATAGACTAAGGTCCCATCCCCTACGAAGAATACTGCCAGAAATTGAAAGACCAGTCCCATCACTGTACCAGGATCATGGCTCTTTCCAGGCGTCGTTCTCAGCGGCTCCAGGAACACCTTCTTCTTGGTCTCGCGAGTTTTGCTGTCGACAAAGTTGAAGTCCTCTTGCTCGAACGTGAACGCAACCGGCGTGATCCTGAAGTCTATTCTCTTGTTCGTGTTCAGCATCTTCACCACGGCGTAGACTAAACAATTCATGTTCCTGCAGCGAAGGACATAGATAGCTCCATGATCTTTCTCGAACAGTGGCGGCCCAACCCATCCAGGATCCGCAACATAGAATCCATCTTTAGCCGCCAAACCCGCTAGGACGATCTTGTTGCAGTCGATTAGGATATTCGGTGACTCATCGAAGGCTTTGTTCAAAGCAGCAGCTAATGTGATCTTGTTCTTAGCGCCGTAAAGAACCCCGCAGACGCTATCCCTGAAGTCGATCACCCACAAATGCGGAAATATCTTGAAGCAGGGCTGCAGGTTGAAGTGGTTGTAATACTTGGCGCACTTTTGAATGGCTCCTCTGACGCTTTCAGTATAATAAGAGTCCCCGCAGATCACTGCCGAGTCCAAGATCGCAGGTCCCCATCTTGATGGATGGCTCAGGTACTGCATTGCTAGAACAGCGACGCAAATGGCTGCTTGGTTCCTTCCTGCTCGATCGCCGAACCTCGAATCGTACGCTCCGATCGTCCCCCAAACGGAGTAAATCAGGTTCGACACTTCCACGGCATAGTTGTTCCAAAACTGCTTCACTTTCCCTTCGTCTTCTTCTTCACTCTTCTTCTTCTTCTTCTTGCCGTTCGACTTCACGATGTCGGGAGCGTGTCTGAAGTTCCAATGGTAGTCCAAGTACAGCCACATCGGGTCTTCTTTGAAGGTGTTGAACGGAGGAACGTTGATCGAGTCCACGTGGATGCGGTGGATGAAGAAGCCCGTTGTCTCCGCGAGCTGATTGAAGCACATGTTCTTCACCATAGGACAGAGGCCCGGGAAGATGCATAGGCAAGCTTTGCCCCCGCTTGAAACCTTTCTTCCTCTTCCGTTGCACTGGTAAGGATCTAGGTAGTAATACGCGTTCGTGCTTCTCGAATACCAGAATCCGTAGCAGCAATTCGTGAAGTGTATCAGCCCGCTTGCGTATACCTTGAAGAACTTCTTCAGGTGTTTTCTTACCTATCGATAAAAGCTTTCCTTATCGTTGGTTGGTAATCGTAGAGTTGGAAATGTTCAAACGACGTCGAATACAGTCTAAGTATTTATAAAAAATAATAAATATAATATCCGAAGCACTCACCTGAAGATAAAAATCGTTCCTCATGGTCCGTGGGTTCGTCGTAAGCAAAACCAAAGGCGACGTGCAATCCCGCAAATCGAAAATCCTGTTCATGATTGTGAGATTACGTAAAATGTGTTCTGTGTGAAACTTGGGCTCCGGGAATTCTCTATAAACTGATTCTGCGACTTCTAGGACCTTGTCCACCATTTCTGGCATCGGACTCTGAACGATATCCCTCTGCACCATCACCGCCAGGATAGCAACGAAATAGCACCTTTTCACCCTCGGTTCCATTATAGAATCTCTGTTGTTCAAGGCTACCGTGCCATGAACGAATATTGGCTTATTCTCCGGCACACTGGGTCTGAAGATCGCTTCTAGATCATAAGGTTCCGTTGGCATTCTGTGGATCTCTGGCAATGAAGTTGCTGGCTCGACTGATTCGTGGAGTCCTTTAGTATCGCTGCAGTCAGGGTCCATCTTCTGGGCGTAGGACACAGTGATCACTCTCATCACGAATATCTCCTCTTCAGGTCGATCGATGACCTTAACGATCAACCTCAAGAACTCTTTCATGTCTGTGGCAGTGATGATCCTCAGGTTCTTCGTGCCCACAACGATCCACCAAGCGAAATGGTTCTCTCCGTTCTTCATCACTCCTATGTGCACCGTACCGCAAACTAAAATAGCGCCCGTGTAGCTCGGAGTATCAAAAATCTTCTGCAAGGACATCGCCAGGTTCCAGCCTTCGGTTGCATACAGAGTCCCGTAATGCAGAGGCACGAACACTACTCGGAAAACGTAATTAGCAATCTCAAATTCTGGCAGCATGCCGTCGGTCATGTCGCTGACAGTCGAATCCTGAACAGCTAGCAAAATGTCGAAAGAGTAATCCAGGACAGCCCCGAACAATCCCCTAACTGTCTTCACTGACCAAGTGATGGGGTCGTGAATCAAGGACCAGGCCATGATGCAGAGATCCAGAGGAGTGGCGACGATCGTGGATGTCTTGAACTTTCTCTCGACGATCCTCTTCCTGATCAACAGCTTCGCTATTTCGTACTCGTCCATGTCTTCCGTGATCTTCTTCGTGATCTTTTTGAAAGGAGCTAATATCGGAGTGGTGATTTCGTTCTCAAGGACAGTTACCTCCAGCATCGCAGCGTTGCAGAATTTGATGGGAGCGAACCCAGGGATCGTCATGTCGTAGCCGAAGCTCGTCTTCGACTCCGCATTCACCCAATCTAACTGCTCGATCAGGGACACCGATGATTCCGCGGACAACTCCACCTCCGGTGGTTCTTCAACAGGAACTTCCATTTCAGGTTTATCCACGCAGTGCTGTACCTTCTTCCTGCGTTTCTTTCTTCTCCTCTTCGTCTCCATGTGAGCGATGCACACGGTGTACAATCGATAAGGCTTCTTCGTGTTCTCACCCACGTTGGCCTCGATCTTCTCCAACAAACCGTTCAAATCACAGAACTCCATCAAACAGGAGTATCCACCTTCAGCCACGTTTCCATTTTCATCGCAAGCATAAGGATCGAAGAGGTAATACACCCCATTCGCGGTCCAGAAAGCGTAGGAACAATTAGCGAACACTATTATGCCTGTTTGATTGTTCTCGAAGAAGGTGTCCATCGTGTACTCGAGATCGTCCTGATCGGTGCTCTCCGGATCGGCGTAAATAGCCTGTTTGGTGATCACGTTATAGATCGTGTTCATGATTTCGATATGATGGAACCATCTGTAAGGTTTGAATCGCAACTTCCCGGTTTTCTGATAGATCTTGTCTCCCAGGTAGACGAACTGATCTAGAGTAGTTGGAGAGAACTTGTCTGGATCTAGCTTGATCTTTGCTAGGATACACAGCAGCGCGACGAAGAAGCAGGATTTGAGATGACACTCTTCGATCTCCGCACGGTTTTCGAGGCACATACTACCTTGTAGTAGCCGAGTTCCATCGTCGGTGACCTTGAGAAGAATTCGGTCGTATTCTTTATAGCCAAATAAAATTAGGGGCTAGATATCTTACTTTCAATCGAGCAGACCGTTTCACTTGCTTCTTCTTCGAGGTGGTCGGTTTCATCCGAATAGTGGTCTCCTGAGACTCCACGGATCCTTTCCGCGAAATTTTGATCTTAGAATCCTTATCCTCCATATACAGCTATTGTAACAACGAAGATATCACAGATAGCAACAGCGAAATCATAACAACATATATAAAATGCTCTTGGAAAGAACTCAAACCTGGTCTGTCACTTTAAAATCCGGGAAAAACAGTTCCAGCAGGAGATCTTCGGTATTGCAAAGGACCTTTTCCATCAAAGCGTCTCCCACATCACCCTTAGCTAGCAGGCACTTCCGTTTCTTCTTCTCTGGACAGGTGCCCGTTCTCTTCTCAGGAACCGGGGTCCGAATGATTGGCCCTAACGGTACCAAAGTTGGTCGAATGCGGACACCCACAGGTGCTTCAGGTAAATCCTCTCGAACCATGTCGTCCCATGGCTTCTCATCATCAGGTTCCTCTACCTCCTCCTCGTATGGTCCATCGTACTGGATGTACATATCATCGATGGCCCTCATCGGTATCAGACAAATCGGCAGCAGCCTCGAGAAAAGGTATCTCTTTGGACATAGTTTAATCTTCTTCGAGGGTACCCCATCTCCTTCCACTCCTGGCGCTGCAGTCGTCATGACGGCCGATCTGGACAAGTGCAAGGCGCTAAAACCGCCCTTTTTCTTCACGTCCAGCCTGGAATCGATGGAGAACCTCGACACCAAGGAAGGGATGGACCTTTTAGCTCGTTTCGCTTCGAGCAGCTTGATCAACGTTTTATTCGATGGCATGACGTATGGCGGCGGGTGATCGTACTTCAGCTTCTCCAGAGCCTTCTGCGCGTGTACTTGTCTCAGTTCCTCTTCGGTTTCCTCGGGAATCTTCAACCCAGCCGTGAGCAAAGCTAAATTCAACCTGTAAGGCGTATCGGGTTGATCTGTCTCGGGAACCTCAACCAGAGGATTTACTATCGGCTTCTCGGATTCTTCAGCCGGACCCGCGCCAGCCCTTCGTCGTCCTCCCTCCTCCTCTTCCTCTTCCTCCTCTTCCTCGCCCATAGTCACATCAATGACGCCCACGTCTTCCTCTTCTTCCACCACGGGCTTCAACTCATCCTCTAACGTCTGTATATCTTGATCAGTGATTGGCAGAAACCTCGTCTTGAACAACTCAATCTCGTCTTCCGGCACAATGATTTCGATTTCGACCGCGAACTTGCCAGGTTGAATCGAATCCAGTGCCACGAAGTGGATGGTGAAGCTAGGATCGTTGAACTCTATCACGCCATGCAGAAGATCAATTAATTCGTTCAGGGTGCCGAGCACGGCGAAAGAAGCCGGATAATCCCGAAGACGCCAGCCTTCGGCGTCACTGCCGTAAGGGTTGAACAGAAAGAACTGGTCGTTATCTTTCCAGATCCCATACATCAGCTTCTTATTCTCCAGCACCAGCTCGTGGTACTTCTTAAAGTAACATTCCAGAGCCTCCGCCAGGTTCGCCAAAGGAGCAGCATCTCCACGGATTATGTCCACCTTCGACTTGAAGAACACGTCGTTCTCACCGAACTTCAGTCGGACGGGTAACATATTCAGGTCCAGGTGGCTAGGAATGGGAAGCAGCCTCTCCTCCTCCTCTTCCTCGCCGCCTTCTTCTTCCTCTTCCTCCCCTTCACCCACCAACGTCTCCCGTTGATCCGTCACAGCAGGACTACCCCTGCGGATCCACTCGACGATGTCCCCATACGTTTTGTCGCTCACATCGATCAGTTGATCAATATCCATGTTCCTCCAGAGTGTAGGATTCTTCAGTTTCCTATAAGCCATGGCCACCAGCGCTGCTATCAAACCCTGCTTGCCCCTGGATCTTATCTCGAACCCTTCGTCCAAGCAGTTCTTCGAGCCCTGAAGAACCAATCGATTAGGGTTCACTTTCAAGTATCCTTGGATCATTTTTTCAGCAGGTGGTTCCTCTGGCAACTTCTCCGTGGGTTCTTCCTCTTCCTCTGCCATCTCTTCCCACTCCCTCTTCGCAGGTACCTCTTCCTCCTCCTCCTCCTCTTCGCCGAGGTCTTCCACAGGTTCCCTCTCTTCTTCAGGCGGAAGAATCACGTAGCTCCTCGGCTCGTCGTCCGTCATCATGTACGCCTCCGCGTCCTTCATCAGCGGCGGGACTTGCACAGCCACGTCCTTCATCTTCAGCAGCTCCGGCCGGATCGTTGGCGTCATATCCACGAACTCGTCGTTGTCCATTTTTCCAGGTGACATCACAATAGCAGTTGGTAACGCATGTGGTCTGCGATTGGTACCTTTCTCTCGATAAATCACATACTCCAGAGGACCTCCCGGCTTGGTCCCCGTCTTCACATACAGAACCCGGACGCCGTGGATGATGAAGGGGTCTTTGTCCCTGCTTCCGGTGTTCTCCATAATTGTCTCCAGTATCTGATTGATCGAGCTGTTCATCGTGACGCAAGCCGCCTCTCCCGGCTTGTGCGAGCCGTCTATCTCGGCGGTGCCGGACCTAAATCCTTCATCGTCGCAAGCGTACGGGTCCATATAATAGTATGTATCATCGTGTCTCCAGATCGCGTAATAAATCCCCTTGATCTCGAGCAGACCGCAGTTCTGTGACTCGAAGAACTCCCTGAAGCCAGTATCGAAAGCTAACTTGCCCCTCTTCTGACCATAACCCGGCACAACATTCGTTCTGATCTTCACTTTCGCCGAGTAAACCCCTAGAATCACGTCGCCCATGGCGTCGTCCATCTTCAGCTCGAACTCAGGATCGTTCAGATCCTTGTCAATCACACGGACCAGGTCGATGAAGTATATGTTCGACTGGTTGAAGATCAGATCGACCAATCCGCTAGTCCACCTGTTACTGTTCACCAATCTCGAGTAAACTAAGGCTGCCAAGGCGATGATCATGTGCGTCCTACCGCGGACAAGAGCTGGTAGAGCTGGGTGCATTAAGTGGTAGGATCCCTGCAGCACTGCTCGATACTTGTCTTGCAGCTTGTAACTGCTGGGTCGTCTTTCTACAGCGTGTGCGTAGACCTTTTCCGTGTCGACGGCGGCTATCGGTTGGGTATAGTGATCGACGCCGCTGATGGCTATGGCGTAGAGAACGAACGGCTCATTTTTAACTTGGCTTTTCTCCAAGATGATGAACAGAACTCCAATCATGTCTTTGACCAGGAACAACTTCGCTGTCCCGCTGAGATCATCAGGAGCTGGCTCGCAATTCTCCTTTCGAGCCTGGCCGTCAAAGATGTTGTAGTACTTCGTGTCCTTCCAGATCGCTATGTTCAGAACCGAAGATGACAGGATGCCAGCGTTGTAACGCTTGAAGAAAAGATCCAGAGCCTTGACCAGGTGCAGCTCCGTCGGCTCCGATGATCGGAACTTCCCCGCATAAGCCGCGTCCTCGATGGTCACATTTACGGTCAGCTTGTGCTGCACGCACAGCGTCCGCTGCAGATGCAGGATGGTCAGCAAACGCCGATCGTCAGTGTTGATTTCCTTGTAGGACTCGCAGTAAAAAGTATCCCCGTCCTCGATTATCTGGTCGATCACCGCCTCGTTCCAGCACCGAGACTTGTACACCGTTGTGGTTGCGAAAGCAGCTATCGCCGTCGCTCCACCCTGTTATTTCAACGGATCGGTAACAATCAGGATCGCGGGCTTCGGATCTGATTACATCCGCAGCGTATGAGCGAAATTAGACGGTACGCGCTCGCGAGTTTTCCGACAATTGCGCTGCAGAGTAGAAGGAATCGAGATCTCTGATCATTGATCTGCTGAGAATCGAGAATTTTCTAGTCTAGTAAATCTAGATTTTTGTCGTAAATGCTTAAATAAAATGTACAGTCCAATAACAAAGCATTGAAAGTACAGTGAAAATACATCAAATGGTGCCTGAAACTGGATAGAATAACGCCTGATTACTTGAGCGTCAAGATTTGAGGAAAGAGTGGAGAGATCGGAGGGAAGAGTTTCGGTAAAGGAATGCCTGAGGGAAAGAGAAAAGGTAGGGGAGATGACAAGAAATAGCAAAGAGAGGACGGAGTACCTGAACAACAAAGGATACAGTCAAGCGGGAATGGAAAAAAAAGATGGGAAGGAAAAGAAACTATTTAGGTTCTGTGATAGGTATAAATACATATATGAAGTAAGGGTACCAAGGTACCTAGAGGAGAAAGGAGAAGGAGACAGCCAGAGCCTGATGGCTAGAGTAAGATGTGGAAATATGGAAGAAGGGAACAAATATTGGAGAAAAGAGGAAGAGAGAATGTGCATGATATGCGAGAGACACCTGGTGAAGCTGAAGCATCTGGCAGAAGACTGTGAAGGTGTAGAGAGAATAAATATGAGTATAGAAAAGATAGTACAAGATAAAAGAATGGGAGAAATAGTAGACTGGCTCGGGAGTATCGAGAAAAAGAGGAAAGAAATAATCAAAAGGAGAGAGTGAGAGACAATATTAGACGTAAGACATTAGGATAGATTAATAGATGGATGGAGGGATGGGTGACATAGGAGAACTGTAAACCAAGTCCAATTTCTTGGCCGCGAGGCCGAAATAAATAAAATCTACAGTCCAATAAGAACGCATTGAAAGTACAGTGTGAATATAAAAAGTAAATGAACGAAAATTTATTATTGACAGCTGTGAGTAACATTATTTTGACAATGACGAGTCAGTCACCTGATGGCCTCTTGACAGAGGGGAGAATTTGGGCATGTTGATATGAGTCAATCCCGCTCGGACGCCATAGCGTACGCAGGTCGGCAGTTCCGGTTTGATCTCGGTGAGAGAATAAGTATCGTCCGGTAGATCGAGGAAGAAATTCAAGTCTTTGTACTGCTCCTCAAGATCCTCGTCGAGCTCATCGCTGCTTGGCGCATTTTCGTCAGCAGCTCGAACGGTCTCGTTCACTCGACCGATAGCATTCACAACTTCCTCAGAGACCACTTCTTCGCATTCTGCCAGTTGCGTCAACTTGTGCTTGTATTCGACTTTCTTCTCCCGGTCGATCTCCACCACCGATTTTCCTCTCTCCATCTTGCGTATCTTATTTCATGAACTCGAAGGAACTGGATGGAGAAACATTAAATTCCTCACATTTTCAAGAAATATCCAGTGGAATGTATAACCAAGGTTTCCACTGTGAACTTCATTTCAAATTTTGCTTAATATTTCCTTTATCTTCGTTGGCATTGTGTGTTCCATTGATTTCTTCGAGTTAGAAGGTAACTGGTATTTTACATTTTCATATAGATTTTTTTCCGAGACTGTAACTTGTAATTTTGAGAAATGTGCTTCTCGAGAATGACATAAAATACAGTGTGAAGTATGCATAGAATTTCTGTACGAAAAACAAAAGATATGAAAATGGTTGTTCCCGTATCGAGATTCAAGCAACAAGATGTTGCTTCTAACCGCAGCCGAAACATCTTAAACCTCAACATGCATTTCACCTAAAAAAACTCGCCAAACAATTCAGTATGTCACCATGGCCGTCAATAGAACTGAAAAACTTTTCAATCCATAATCCCATCTGACAAAAAAGATAGATTATCTAAAGAACTCTGCATATCGCGTAAAAAAAGATGATACATCGTCCAGAATGCCGGGGGTACAAGCAATGGAAACTAGAGCGGGCAAAAAAGTCGAAGCAGAATGATAAGAAGGAGAAGAGAAAGAAATCGAAGCCGAAGAATGCACTAGACTGTTTCGACGAAGATAATGAGCCGCAGCCGACGAAGGTCAGCCACCGGAAATGCAAGAAAGTGAGGGTTAGAAGAAAAAGACCAAAGAAAAAGACGCTGTACGTGCTGAAACATATTTCATTAACTGAACTCGCGCTGAAGAAAATTAAACCTTCGATGGAGGCAAGGGAATTGCTTCTCAACCCACGGCACATGCTCTGTCTGAAAACCAGTATGTCGGAACTCGACATAGCAATGATGGACAGCGCAAGTAAATCCCAAATAGAAATTACTCTGCCTCTTGTCTTCTCCCCCTTTTAATTTTTTAGAAATTTAATTGTTCAATCGTTTTATGGAAAGCCAAATGAAACTGAATGTAGATTCTCCTTTAATTAGAAGATCATTAGACCTTCGTTAGGATTTTTATTACTTTGAATGTTGTACAGTCTGTACACGTTACTTTATTGTAAACGTATTTCTGGTATACATGTATATTTCCTTATTTTTACTCTTTTACTCAACCATCGATAAACTGAATTATACACGTTTGAAAAATGTACATTTTTTTCTCCTGACGTTCGGTAAAAATAGATTGTAAATAGTATTACACAATATTATATAATAATTGTAAGATACATATAACTTCCATCTTTCTTCACTGGGATAATGACAGTAACTTGTGCGCTAACACGTGATAAGTAACACGTCATTTGTAAACACTTATAAAGAGTGTCTCATGATGCAACGACTGAAAAAATGTCCACGAAAGCGTAAGAGAAGAAGGAGGAAGGCGAAGGAAACTGCGAAAGATGGCAAATCGAAACAAAACGAAGATGATGATGCGAAATCAAAAGAAACGATTACAACCGTAAGCAAAAAGAGCGCGAGCAGTAAAGTAACGACGAAAAAGAGTAAAACGAACGGGAAGAAAGTGGAGGTCGACGAAGACTCGGAGGAAGACGAATGCAAGAGTATTTGCTCCTTCCATAGCCAAATATGTCTTGCGGGTAAGTACCATTACACTTGCATACGAATCGGTGATTCTGCATTTTGAACCAATCTCGTGCCCTTATTCGATGAAACAAATTTCTTACCCTGGGGATTTTGTTCAAATCATCTTAGTAGGTAGATTTTTTCGAATCTGTAACTTTTTACGAATTTTGTCATTAGCAATAGTGGTCTATATCGGAAATATTTCTAGACAGGGAAGATAGAATAAGAAGCAATGCAGTTTGATATTTTATGTCTCTCATGTTGCATAGCAGTGCAAGCTCGAGCGTGTTTAATACGATCTCTTAAGTGGAAAACCGGAATTCTTAGAAATATCATCGAACTTTTAAATTGCGATGTTATTTTCCAATTTCCACGTGTTTGCACGGAGGAATGAAATTCTAACCGAATGAAAAATAATCTTAACGGTACCCAACCGGTTCATTCATATCTTCTATGCAACAGGCATCAAGTTAACAGCCGAGGACAAGAAAAAGATAAAGCAACATCAGCGTGAAGCCGAAGATGCAAATACTGAAGAGAAGTCAGTCGCAGCCGATTAATCGAAGAAAAAAGCAACAGAAAACTGTAATATTAACCGACCAGAAAAAAACAGAATCGTTCGCTTTTATGCGTGCCGAGTGGACAGGAAATAGAAACGAGAATTGTAGGAAAAATCCAATAACAGATGGCAAAAAGGCGGCCAATTAGATGGGAGAAAAACTGGACAAATGTGATGGGAAAAATACCGAAGAACCCAGGCGCAGCTCTGTAATCGATCCTCGCCACACTAAGGTACAATTTAATTTTAATCGTCCATAGAGAAAAAACGCAATGCCACGAAATGCTATCCTAAGCTATTCTGTTTATCACTAGACTGCGGATCTTTATGCAAAATACAAAATATTTGCATTGATTGCTGGATACAGGAGCCAAATAAAAATTCTATTCTTGTTTTAATTATCCTATTAAGCTGAAATTGATGTCCTTAAATATTTTGAACATGTCCACTGCTTTAATTTGTACGTACCCATGTTTATCATAAATGCATAAAATCAGCAATCTAGTTATCACAAATCTTTATTCAGAAGCAGCAAGATTCTTTGCATTTACAGCCTCGTTGATTACATGGAATTTCGCGTTGTATAAGTACATTAATTTTTCAGACAGAGTTCCTAAAAATCATATTTTTAACTAGGCGGGGCCACCTAATAACACATCAGCTCTGACAGTGTTTGTGGCCACTGAATGGCATCCTGTATTTGCTGTCCATTAGCATTATGTACTCGCATGATTTATCTATTTTTGATAGATGAGCGTAGACTGTAACTATGACGCACCGCCGACCAAGCAGATTCCACGGATGATTCGGTATTATTATGTACACGTAAATGGTGCGTTCTGCTTTATAGGATGGAAAGGGTGTCAACGTTGGTTCCACGTGGAGAGAGACCAAACAGAGCCGTGCGATTAACACCCGAAAGAGTATGGCACCGGTCGAGCAACCGGATTGACAACGCGGCGGGACCCTTTCACGTCCTAAGAATGTTGACAATCGCTAATGAACAGCTACAGCTAGAAGCGCTCCGGCAAATACTTAAATACACGGTCCGGCACCGGTGTTTTTCTTCTTTACTTGGATATAACGCAGTCAGAAATTGCGACAAGGATACCGGATAACTTGTGCCTTGTGCCACAAAATTTAAAACATTAGCTAGCAAAACCGACAGCATGTAACTTGCCGCGAACCAGTCGGTGCAGTTCCACAAAATAGAAATAAATAAGATGTTTCGGAGAATTTTGCGGTTTACTGCGACAGGATAATTAATCTCACTCGGTTGCATTGAAACGTGATACGTAATTGACGTAATTTAAGCACTGCGCGGCAGTCTCCACTACTTCTCCTTTTTATTTTTAAAGGGTAAAGGTTTTTATCCGGGGCTAGTACCTAACCTTAGACAAGATAAATAGTATCTTTATTTTATTTTTATCGTAACAAACCATTTAACTACATGCATACAAAGGGTGTACAAAGTATTCGTATACACCTTTTAAAAACTAATAACTATTTTATAATTGTACCAAACGATCTGACTTTACGAAGTGATATGCAAAGAACATTCTCCAAAAATTATAATTTACAAGGTTACATGCAAAAATAAAAAGGGATTTTGTAAAACTTTTTTATTTGGGCCCTTAATGAAAATTTAAAATATATGTTCTGTAGATCTATGTTAGTTATATACATGCTGAACATTTCATCGAAATCGGTTGAGGCAGGAAAAAACGACACGCATCGAATGTGTGGATTTTAAGCAGAAATTGATAAAAAAAAATGTAAAACTACGATTTTCACCATTTTTAACCGTTTGTAGCTCGTGTGTATGTTCGTCGATTTCGATGAAATTTTCAGCAATTTTATAACTAGCATAGATCTACAAAACATGTATTTTAAATTTTCATTAAGGATCCAAATAAAAATGTTTTAAAAAATGCCTTTTTTATTCTTTTGCATGTAACCTTGTAAATTATAATTTTCAGAAAATCTTGTTTGCATATCATTTCGTAAACCAATGCTTCTAATTGATTATAAAAAATCAGGTCGTTTGGTACAATTATAAAAAAGTTATTCTATTTTAAATGGCGTACGAATACTTTTTACACTCACTGTATATAGTAGCATTCAATGAAAATTATTTTATCGAAGATACAGTGTTTAATATTTAAGTGGAAGCTGTGTCAGTACTACAGCGATTATAGAAGGCTCTTCATTCAACGCAATCAATTATTCCAGCAGAAAACGGTCCACGTGGCTTAAAGTTTGCACGGACATTCGCAAGCTATTTATAGCAGAACGAGTAATTTATGATTGCTAATGGTGTCTATATTTTACGAATTACTTCAACGGTCAGATTATTTAAATTGTTCCTCGACGTGTTCCTAATTCAACCTTTGCAAAATGATCACGTGAACATTCCCTGCCGCTACCGGTTGTCCAAGCGCGTGGATGGACGAACATCACTGCGGAAGATCCCCAACGCAATCATCAGTGTAGTAATGACACTTTTTCGTCATATAATTGCACTGCCTTCTGATCCTGTCTTGGAATTAGCTGACAGCAGGTGTGTCCTTGCACCAGGATTACACGGAGAGCTCACTGAACTGACTTCTTAAAGAGCTTTTGGAAAATTAGAGTGCCGATCACGACGTAATCAGTATACCATTAGACAACCCTCACCTGAGAAAAAAAAGCGTCGTCGGAAGAACTGTATAAATGTCTTCCGATGGCGGTTATCATGGACATGGGGACTGCAAGGACTTTCGAGATTGCTTGCACCATACCTCTTCTACGAAAAAGAAGCCAACCCGTTAATCAAGAATGCCCTAATGGCCTGCAATTTGCTAGGTCGTTGACATTCGTCGATGGGGTTGTGGCAAGACCGGCGATCAAAAGGTGAGATCAGAGGTTTGTGTCCCTTGTCGATCCACCAACGAGTGTCCAAGTTAGGTCCATCGATAACATCTCTGTCCTCCTACCAGTCGTAAATTTCATTCCATTTACATAGCATACTATCTAACAGTGAAAACTTTTTAATCGAATGGAATTAACTGCTGGGTCATTTGTTACGTCCCCCCAATTACATCTCCTAAAATAGCTTTTATCGCAACGGGCATATTTGCTTTTGATACTTCTCTTCTTCTAGTAAGATACGCCCCGAATGTTTGTGCCCGAAAAACGAAAAATACCACCAGTAACAAATTGCTTCACCTCTCTCTCTCGCGATAACCACAACTGAATTAAAAAAAGAACGTTGATGATAATTGCACGCACAGCCTTGTCAAGAAAATACAATTCGATAGATGAATCGTATCTTCCCCAATTTTAAAAACAACTGTCTGAACTCGATAGAGAAATTTACTCGAAAAAATGGCGGACAGTCTTTTTCACGTAATCTCACACCATTTGTTGACTCATAAACTGAGAATTTTCTGTCCTAATTCAGTACAGCGACCTCTGAGTAACTTAGTTAGTGACCTTGGCTGTCAATGGTTTATGGACACGCAAGATTACGACGCAACAGGTCGTCGACATCGTTTTTACAGCAGGTGAGACAGTATACTGAAAAAAGAACCGCATTCCATTGTAGGTCAAGGTGACCTTGATATCTTCAAGTCCACGATGGTTATGGCGGATTACATACTTGTAAATACAAATCGTGGAAATCTAGAATTTCACGGTTCCACGCGTGGAGGATGATATACAGGACCGCCAAAAAATAATCGCCGCTTTTTCGCAAGGATTTATTGCTGGTTTTTCTGGAAGACATTTGTATTCCGTAGATGTCCGTAGATGTGAGTTATGGTTGGCGCATAAATTGATTAGAAATCGTGCATTCGAAATCATAGACATCGGTGAATTTATAGTCTCATTCCCAGCTATTCTGAAGTTTTACATATTTCTAGGACGTTCAACTGTTACTTCTATTATCGGATCTTGATATATTTCTCCTTAATGTCCGTATCTGATTACTCAATACTGCTCTACGAAATGTGACAAGGTACACATTATCGGAGTGATAAGATATTCAGATGTAAACAAAAGCCGTGGGGAAACATTTTTTAACAGGCACGAAGAAATGCATTAAAATTTACTTTCAATGTTTAGCACTAATGTATAGTAAAAATGTGTATAAAATATGAAAATAGCAAAGAACTTTCGCAGGAAAAAATACATATTTTTCACTTTCGTATTCTTTTACGAAACAATTCGTTTCTTAAGTCTAGAGATAAAAGACACTCAAAATGATCTGTTTCCGGTGTCTTATAAAAATTACAAGAATGCATGGTTTGAAATTCAACGTAAAGTGTCTCTACGATTTCGATGAAAATTTTTTAAAAATGCGGAATGATCTCCCAATTCCCACCACATGGTACACCAAAAAAAATCATCTTAATCATCGATCGTGTATGTTAGTGGTAGTCAAACGAAGAGCCGAGCTGTATCTCCGCGTGCGTCGTACGTCAACTGATAGCCGACGACAGTCTTTAGACGAACAATCCCCAACTTTCTTATCTGTTCCTAGTGGCAAGTGGTTATCACCCCGGTGGATTCAGGCACGCTCGAAAAAAGAAGGAAAAAAGTACGAAAGGAAACAGATTTACGATGAATTACGACGAATACGCCGCGTTCAGTGCACGGACGGTCGTCGACAGAGACGTCCGAATCTGCATCGAAACCGACGCGTCGCGGAGCAACGTTTCCAAATCGTCTCAGATCGCTTTGAATTCTTCGCTCGGCATCGTGCGACCGTGATCGGTGTTTATCTTCCACTCGAAGACACCGGAAGTCGAAGATGTACCACGCGAAAATACCGAAATTGATTTGTAAGTAACCGATTTTTCCAGGAGGCGAGCCGCAAAGACGTAAATTAGTATTGATGGCTGTGCCACGTCGATTAAACGTCGTGAGATCGCGTAAAGTCGTAATCGATTTATGCTACGTGCGTCAACTTTTGTCTCATTAAAATTCATGAATGGAACTAGTGCGTCTATATATGATGAGGAATTATGAAAATACAGCGATGACAATCGCGACGGACATTTGTCATTTTTCAAGATAAAATTTGCATACGCGAAGCCGCGTCGACGTTTGATCCGCGATGATCGTAATTATCTGCATCAATACACGCGAACGATGATCGAATTATTATTTTAAGGTGAAACAGAGCTCACATTTTTTAATTCAAGGAATGAAATTCAATGAATAAGACATTCTCCCTTTTGTTCGATGATCTATTGCCAAAAAGAATAAATAAGAACATATTCAATTGATTAAAGTTCATCGCCTGAATAAAGAAATTCGGTTTTATTTCACCTTAAAATACCGAAATTACTTTCTTGCCAACCCAATTTTATTGCAAATGTCGGTAAACACAGAGGGTTAAGATTATTTAAAATTTATTTATTACTGTATCGTGTTATTTATCCTTTACTATATCCATCAGTGAAGAAAATAAAATTTTGCTGACATATTTCCGTCTACTTCGATCCATTTATAAAAATGTACACTCGTAACTTTCATTTCTCTCTAATAGCGACAGATGGATACACATTGTCCGATGAACAATTATAAAATGTTTCACGGTGAGAGGCGCCCTACTTCCGCAGAAACAGAAGAAGATTTCTTTTCCTAGATGCTTTAGCGTTATTTTCCTGTCGCTTAGTTTCAAACGAGCGACCAGACGACATAATTGCGCCGACATAGTTACTCGAGGAAACAACTCCGTTTTCCCGCGCTATTCATTATTTCCTTGAACACGTCCGAATGGACAAATGATTTAGGAGTAATCAACACGCATTCGTTGTCACGTGAACGTGCGTCTTTCGCGCAAGTATTATATTAACCATTTTATTCACAGCCGAGACTGATATCGTTAACAATTAGCACTATTTTATACAATGCTAGAAATGTTCGTAACTCTATAAGATGCAATTACGAAATTTAAGACAATAAATTTCTGAAACGGCAGTCGTATTGTGCGCGATGTGATTGGGCTTCTTATGGCGAGCAATTCACCTGAGGCACGTCGTTAAGTAATTTCCAGGCCGGTAACCGGTTAGTAACCGAATGTTTTGTATTGCGTCTGCAAACGACTTATTTCGCAACGTACGTGTTTGTCCCCGAAAACACGAAATTGCAGTCCTTCCGGCGAATATTCACGGCTGCAACCTCGACATACCTCGGCATATATCGCGTCGTTCGAGCAGCCGTGTTTGCCGACGAGATGCCGGGGAAAAATATGGATCATGTCCGCATCGAGAAATCAGCGGAAATCGTTAATTATGCAAATTATAACAAATGATCGAAGACCTTTTTTCCGCGTCGCTGTGGATCAAACTCGCCTGCCGACGGCGAGCTAATCGTTACAATTTACAATTCAGCGACCATATTACGGATGTATGCAACGTTGACCATCGAACAGAATATTTCCCCGATGAATTAATGGATATTTTTCTAATTTATCTGCTACGGAGTTGCAGTTGGGCAATCCATTTCAAATGTTCGCATCCGATGTCTCCTCGAACACAGCAGCGGTAAACAAATCTATTTCAACTGTATTATGTTTCATATTCGTTACTACGTCGATCTATTCATACTAAATCTACAAATCAATTAGATTGTCTCCGACACTTCCATAAGAAACACTTGATCGCTAACTAATTAAACGAATCAGTGGAAAAGAAAATAGTTGATTATGACTTGACAAAACAGTGCCTGTTAGCAATGTTTATCAAGAACGTGCATAAATTCAAGAAGATCGTATGCGATTGAATTAATTGTAGGTAACATGAACTCACAGCTAAACATAAGCTCGAGAGTTAGTTAGTCGTTAATAAGTACCTCATTAATTACATCTTACGAGCAGCCTTCGGCAAAAAGTATTCTTACATTTGTTTCTACTATGAACGTGATACGCGTCAAAATATAATTAAATAAAGAAATCTCCTTGCACATTACCGCAGGTATTTCGAAACGTTCTGCGCACCGATGAATGAGCAGTCCAATCTCGATTATTTCTCCTTCCACGAACATCAATGTGGAATCGTTTGAGCGCATTTCGCGAGCCGTGAACTTCGGCAAACTATCGGCGAACAGTCGTTATTGAATGAGCGACTTGTCAAGACTTAGAAGTCGCGATAAACATTATAAACGGCACAGCAACTTCTAGCGCGAAGACGTTATCTCGGTGTCTCTAACACTTCATTAGCCACAACAACGCTTTTGCATAATCAAACAAGCGTGTAGTTGTTCTCAGACTGTCCGAAACAAATTTATTAGCCGATAAATCTGATTCGACAGGGCCGCTTCGTATATTACAATCGCCCGCTCTTTTTCAGGTCGATTGGAGTAATCGCTTCGTTCGAAGTGTAACAAATTTGATTCTTCTCGTTTAAGCGTCGATTGTTCTACATACCCTAGCCTACATGTAGATCATCTAAACAGAACAGAATACAATAGCAGGCAGCATTGTTTTCGAGAAAATCAGCGCTCGAACGACAGGTGTGTGATTAACATGTCTGACCATATCTCGATGTTTCTACTTTCAACAAAAACTGACTGATGACAGTTCAAAGGTTCGCCGGATGACTATTACGTTACCCCAGCTGTACGACCGACTTTTTCTTCGAGCTGTGATTATTTTACAAATACTGTTACGTAACCATTTACAATTAGCAATCGGTATCACTCTACACGACCGTCACCGAACGCAACGAACTAGTAGAAACAGTTTAGCAGAATCGCGGATGATATTACGGATTCATGCATTATGCGCGTGTCTTCTACGCAATATACTATATGTATACACGTCAATTATAACTCTTGTAATGGTTCTCTAACGAGCTGGGACATTAGCGTGACGCTTGTTTAGCCTACGAAGTATACCGTGCGCGTCTTGTTCCCAGTTTTTCCTAACCGGTCCCTTTTTTTTTGATAGATCGCGGACTGCACCAGTTTGTCTAGGATGAAAACAAAGTTTTTATTGTGCAATAGTTGTGCACACAGTGAACAAATCGGTGTGTATTAAGTACAATGATAATCTCACCTCTAGAAAAATAGTACATACAGTGATCCCCACTAATATTCGAACACGCTTAAAAACACCATAACTTTTTCAATATTGGAATATACGACTTGACATTTTTGGAGAAGTTAGAACAATTGGTTTGCTACACAACGTGAAAAAATTTTTTGAAAAAAACTGCAAGTTGTCGGGATTGCAGAAAAAATACTTAAAGTTGTATTTTCTAACCTTTTTATGTGCGCTTATATGGAAAATTTAGAAAACACGTTTCGTAGATCTGTATCAATTAAACATATTCTGAACATTTCATCAAAATCGGTCGACGTTGTAATCAGCTACAAACGTTTAAAGATGGTAAAAGTTGCAGTTTTCACGATTTTCGGCCTCCAACTGCAGTAATTCTAAGAATTCTTACATTTTTCGATGCCTGTCGTTTTTCGCGCATCAACCGATTTCTATGAAACCTTCACAGTGCATATAATTGACACAGATCTACAAAACGTATTTTTTAAAATTTCAGTATAGGCCCGCATAAAAAAGTTGTAAAATGCAACTTTTCGTATTTTTTCTACAATTCCGACCAAATGCAATTTTTGAAAAAATTTCTTTTCACATTCTGTAATAAACTAATCGCTCTATCTTCCCAAAAAAGTTCAAATCGCATAGTCCAATATTAAAAAAGTTATGGTGTTTTTAAAAGTGTCCGAATATTAGTGGGAATCACTGTGCCCCGGGAAGCGACGAATGTTTACTTTCTTGACACCTGGAAAGTGGATGATTTTGATGATTCTAGTTAGACAGCAATTCGACAATTTTTTTAAAAGATGTTTAGTAGACGTACCTTATCTAAATCCATTGATGTACTTGTTAAACAAGCTTCAATTGATATTCAAATGTCAAAGTATTTTGTTAAATTGCCAATTCCCACCTACAAAAGTTACATCCTATTGATCGTTCTCATATCTCCGTTAGAAGTTCATTAACTCTTTGCGACAACAAACCCCTACTGCGTGATCATGTTAATTGCTAATTCTCGCCTACAACAATAACATTCTATTTATCACTTTCGCGATTACGGTAAAAGTTCATTAACTCTTTAGAGAAACAAGAGGCTGCTCTAGTTACATCGTAGCTCCCCTTCGGTTTGAAAGGAGGGGAGCGGTCCGAGTATAGACGACATTATTATTCACGTTTTGTTATTTTCTTAGGAAAAATAGTGAATACAATGAGTTCATTGCCTTCATTGATCCAGGAGTTATATGTCACCTCGCACGCACGAGACATAAAACATGATCTCCCATCTCACCCCTTCGAGACTTCAAATAAAAGTCGATAACAGCCGAGAATGCAGAACCGATTTCTCGCGTCGTATTCATTTCGATCGTGTCAATCAGTCATAAGTCACCAATGTGCACACAGAAGTATATTCAAATTTCGTCGACAAGCCAACTTTTATTTTTAGCAACGCGAATTGCATCGAGATTGCGAGCGTCATAATTTTCTTTGTTAATGACTGGGATAAATATATACTCCCTCTGTCCCATAAAAAATAATAGTAACAAAAGAAAATATGTAAATATAGAACGCAACATTTATTATCAGAAAACTAGATTACATTAAACAATAAATTAAACAGACAGGCAAGAAAGCGAGCTAATAAAAACGTGGTAAAATAAATTAAATAAATTAAAAAATTACTCCTAATTTTTATTTTGAGTATTCAGATAGTTTCAGGATTTTTCAATAATTTCCTTACTGCATTGTAAAATCGCGTTTACTGTCCGCGATCGGGTACGCGATCACTGTCCAGTGCCTACCCACTTCACTGTCATGCTGGCCTTCTCTACGTTCGGCTTTCTTTTGAACACTCGGCACGGTCGGCGCAGTCATAAAAAAGTAATGTCGGTATGCGATCACTGTCCGTGCAGAACACAGACTGTTGGACAGTAGACGCGACCTTACTGTAGTTATAATTCGTAATAATTACGTAATAATTATTAATTGACAGATGTCATGAAAATGAAACATTTTGATTTTGGCTGGAGGCTTCGCAATTTGGGTTACCCTTGGTTCGTCGACAAACCATTTCACCGACACGATTTGACCGACACTATGTTTTCATCGACGCGGTCAAATCGTAGTAATATGTTTTCATCGACAGTCCGTCTTTAGCGACAAGTTTGAGTTCATTCATTTCTACTGACACCAAATTCGCGTATTTGCTAATGTAGATTAATCGTTATTATCATTGTTATGTTCTCGACGCATTTAGTTGCTTATATAATAAATAATAAAGAGAATTACAAACCATTGTTATTTAGATCGAAGTTTTTATTGCCACTTTATAAATCAGGATTTCTTCAAATAAACAAACTTTATTAATAGGTACACACAAATGAATAAAAAATCGTAATATTTCATTTAATTTCAAACATAATTGTGTAAATACATATAAAAAATGTGAATAAACAGAACGAATGCTACGTATGTACATACATACATAGACTACAAAACATAACAAAATTGTACATTAATTACTCAAATATCAAGTAATGAAATTAAAGCGATATGAATGATGAACTCAAACCTGTCGTTAAACACGGACTGTCGTTGAAAACATATGACTACGATTTGACCGTGTCGATGAAAACATAGTGTCGACGAAAGTTACCGTTGGTCAAATCGTGTCGATGAAAACAGTGTCGGTGAAATGGGCTGTCGACGAACCAAGGGTAACCCTCGCAATTTTGCGCTACGACATATCCTACAGCTGCATTCGCCAATAATTTCCGTTTAAATATTCACTTGCTACTATTATTATGGGGGACAGAGGGAGTGTAATATTCAGTGGGAGCAACGTTGTTATTAATGTTCCCACGGCAGGCAAGCATTAAACAAGAGTCCGTATCATTTGTTAGAATCCACGGAGTCGTTAGGCGTGTCCCGCGAGTCTTCGTAGAACTGAGCGAACGTGAAGCACAGAAGAAACCGGGAATGATGAAGAGAAACAGGTCTGCGATGGAAGAATCCACGAAGAATCCAAGTACCATCGTTACTAATGGCTAAGAACTTTTACTTTTCCAAGTGGACGTCGTAACAGGAAACTGCGATTGGTCTCTGCGACCACCTCGATTTGCATATCGCGACCGATCCAACGTTTACACGTACATATATGTTCGTAGCTTGTGACATTTTGCGATCCTGCTCTCGCAAAAATCGCGGACACCGTTCACATCCGGGATAAAACAAGAGAAAAGAAGGGAAAGGGTTTAAAGATTACAGTCAGGTCAGTCGAGGTGCCGAAAGAGGACGTGGGTAGATCCGAAAAACAACTTAAACGATTTATAAAACTGTTGACCTCCATCCTGTACCTGCAAACGTAGATGCTTCAGTGGAAGATTTTTGCGTAGGACCACTCTGTTTATCGCAGTAGTGACGCACGAGTGGATTGCGGATATTTGTATTAATTTAGATTTTACACGTGAGATAAGATCTGTTTATAATCCCAGGTTCTCAGGAAAACGATGGAATGCAAAGTCCAGCGAAATTTCATGCAATTGCAGATTGTTTTTCACCCTTTCCGGAGGGGCGTTTGTATTCGTTAGTTGTACTTTCAAAGTTGCCTACAAGAGCGGGAGTTTTTGGTTTTCCAATAATAGGAAGTTGGCTAGATGATAAAATTTATTTTGCGAAAAACAAACAATATTTCTGTTTCCAATATTGCTGGTATTTCCCAGACATCTAATAGACCGTTGTGGAGAAACCTGAAGCCCGCCTCGGTTGGCGATGTAGCATAAATAAAAAGAAACGAATCGCGTCTGAGGTGAACCGAGTTCACTGACAGCGATTATTTCAAGGAAGATAAACAACCTCGCGACCAACACATTTTGAATTCATCGACTCTACGCAAATCGTGCTAAATCGTTTATGAACGCAATCCAAGAATTTAATTAGTGCATGTATAAATTACTTCCACTACCCGTGAGCAATCGTTCGCAATTACTACATTCCAACCTCTGCTGATCGTCAGTGCGGACTGAAAATCTTTGAATTTGCTAGACATTCGAAATGTCTAAAAAGTCAAAGATTCTCAGACAAAAAAGGAAAGCATAATTATTTGTAGATAAAAAATTAAATTATTGGAAAGTGATAAGAAGTTATGAAATAACACGTGTACATATTACATGGATATACAGGGTGTCCCAAAATTCCTTCAACAGCCGGAAATGGGAGGTTCCTGAGATCACTTGAAGCAACATTTTCCTTTGCAAAAATGTTATCCGCGGCTTTGTTTAGGAATTATTAACGAAAAACACGGACCAATCAGAGCGCGACCTAGACCCGAGTTGGCAAAGTCGTCTCGGCGCGCCAACTGTCTATTGGCCGACTGTGCCAACTCGCGTCTAGGTCGCACTCTGATTGGTCCGTGTTTTTCGTTAATAACTCCTAAACAAAGCCGCGGATAACATTTTTGCAAAGGAAAATGTTGCTTCAAATGATCTCAGGAACCTTCTATTTACGGCTGTTGAAGGAATTTTGGGACACCCTGTATATATATATATACCGAGGAAATAATCTCTAAGCAAGTGAGATTAGTTGGAACGCATTTAAAATTACGATATCGAATTTAGTGATGGACTGCAGATTTTATGCATCTATACATAACATTATATTTTGAATATGTATGACTCGCTATCTTTCGTCTTTAATTAGTTTTTAAAGCAATTCGTATAATGGATGCATGGCAGATTTGTATACAAATTTCTGAGTAGATTATATTTTATTACAAACATGTTATTCTCAGAGCTTCGACAGTATCAGGTTGCTAGTATGTACCACTGACAATGAGAAATCTCTACTAGATCGAAGAGCATAATTTTGATAATGCTCTGTATTAGCACAAAGAAAGATTTGTATTATTATGTTACATGTGGTGTTACATAAGGAATCAGAACGTAAATGTAAACATGTGTTACTTGAAACCGCATTCTACGAATATTATGTAAAATATCGTGGAAAAGTAGAGGAGTTAACCCACAATCTGACCTAGACCCGTCCTATTTTCACTGTGAACCTAGGCAAAGAGTGTGTACTATGTTTCAGACACTCCGTTATCAAATTCTCGTGATAACAATTTCGGTAGTCTTTCGTTCAAGAAACCGGAAAATTGAATGATTCCTTAAATTAAACTTGTTGACTGCTCCTGGTAACATAATTCATATTAATATTCATGAATTCCGATCGACAATTACCAAAACATCAAATGTCATGCACTTCTCCAAATGATATGCTCTCAGGATTTTTTTATTCTTCGAACATTATTTTCTCCTGTCCGTAAGAATTTATGAGTTTGTGTAAAATGCTAATTCTTATCGTTTAATCTAGAAGAAATTTGCTTATCGACTTGCTTACGTTTTTGGGATCCAATACTGAATTATAATATAAATTACAATTTAATGCAAATTGTGAATTTATATTTTTTTACAACAGCTAAAAAAAAATAAAAATCGGCGCATTACACTTGGGTGATGTCCCTTGTTAGTATATACAACTCCGAATTGTGTGGAATATTCAGCTAAATTGAATTTCGCATATTAAACTACAATCAACCTTATACTTCATCTCAGCAGATTCTCGCAATTGGTGTGTACAATAAGTTGTCGTAACAATCAGAAAAATATGCGGATGTCCACCTTCTTCGAACTATCCCGAATCAAATCAATTTTTAGACTTAAACATTCTCTTTCGGATAGAAATTGAAACGCCCAGAACGAGGTCAGGGTGTCAGAATCGAATTAAAACAGATTCCAATGCAGAAATTCATACGCCAATCTCGAACATCGCGTTCGCAAGAGAAATTATACTTTCACGTTTCGAGTATTCAAAATTCAGGAAAAGAGTATCGGGAAGTGTCGTGTCGTGGCGCATCATTCTTGATTATTCAGAAAAAAAACGTCACGGAGGTCAGATCCTCGATTCTTCTGGATTATTAAGCGAAATCGAGTGTTACTACTGTGACGTAGATTCATAATACGCGTCTCTGTTCGTATTATTTAATTTGTACCCTTTCAATCGTTGAGATACTATCAGAATTATAAGTATGTAGTAAATTGCATGACGAGGCGTGTTTAACCAGAATTGTATCCCCATGATTTGTGTCGCGTGTTTCCGGTTTACAGATTCATTCAGGGCAACTGGAAATTCCACTATGGAAGACTCTGGACGAGACGTCGCTAATTTATTTATGATACACCTCGATATGTGTATTACATCGTGGAATTTTACGCACGAGCAACGCGTCGATCACAAAATGTATCCAAAATTCGTGCATATATCCATAGCATCGCAACACGTGGTCCAGCCCGTGAGAATTTTCGAACGAGACACATTCCGACTTTTATTATCGTCGTTACAATTATATAATCAAAAATCACTGCGCAGATCTCTTTAATCGCGAATGTCACCCGTCTGTTTTTGATCCTGTGAAAGACTCTAAAATTTGCATGTATCGCAATAAATGTCGGGCATATGAAATATTTATTAATCCGAACGCCTGTGCGAATTAATTGTAGTATTTTATCGGCGACCTTTGAAATCGGGGCTCTCGGATTATTATAAAAATGACGATGGGAAAGCACGACTTCTTCGTGATCTGTTCTGAAACGAGCACAATTTTATTTACAGTGACTCGAATTAATATTCGGACGCTCTAAAAAAGACTATAACTTTTTTAATATTGTACTATACGATTTGAACTTTTTTGGGAAGCTAGAGCAATTAGTTTACTACGGGATGTGAAAAGAAATTTTTTCAAAAATTGCAATTTATCGGAATTGTAGAAAAAGTGCTAAAAGTTCCATTTCCAACTTTTTTATGTGGGCCTATACTGAAAATTTAGAAAATACGTTTTGAAGATCTGTGTGAATTAAACATATTCTGAAAATTTCGTCAAAATCGGTCGACGTTGCAATGAGCTACAAACGTTTAAAGATGGTAACAATTGCAGGTTTCACGATTTTCGGCCTCTAACTGCAATAAATCTAAGGATTCTTACATCTTTCAATGCCTGTCGTTTTTTTCCCGCATCAATCGATTTCTATGAAACTTTCACAGTGCATTTAATTGACACAAACCTAGAAAACGTATTTTATAAATTTTCAATATACCATAGACCCACATAAAAAAGTTGTACAATGCAACTTTTAGTATTTTTTCTACAATTCCGATAAATTGCAATTTTTGAAAAAATTTCTTTTCGCATCCTGTAGTAAGATAATTGCTCTAGCTTCCCAAGAAAGTTCAAATCGTATAGTACAATATTAAAAACGTTATCGTCTTTTTTAGACCGTCCGAATATTAATTCGAGTCACTGTATGTGATGAATGATCGTCTATTAAATAATAATCTCAACAAAAATTATTAGACACTAGATATACATAGATTACTCGCGCTCGAAATTGTTATTGTCGTTAAAACCGGAATATGTTTAAATTCAACCTGACCCAACTTCCGAGAAGCTTTATCAATCTTTTCCTCATCGACCTGCATCCAAAGAGCAAAATGAAAAAAAAACCGTATCCGATTAATGCTAAAAAAATGTTTAATAGTAGTGATTGACGAGTTTCGACATTCAATCTGGCGTAAACAATTTGTCTTATTGGACAGCCGCCGGTCCGTTTGGGACAATAATTTATTTTCGAAGGAAAGAGCAACCTATTCATTATTCGGTACTGTTCCAGATCGAAAATTTTTACGTTTCTGTTCGAACTTGAGACGTTCCACTTAGGTACACGCAAGGAAATCAACATTCCAAAAGATCGATCGGAAACACGATCCACTTCGTCCAGATCAAAACCTAGGCCGTTGCCCCGGCAGGTTAACTTCTGCCGCATTTAATCACCTTCTCGTTAAGAACGATTACTCTAGTAAAGCGGTTTAAAGACAGAACCGTTACCGTGGATGCGCTAGAATGCAGGTCCTTAGCCGGCAACCTTTGTTGTAATTATCGTGGCGGAATAAGATCGTCGTATCGGGATGCTGCGCAGAATAGAGATTAATTGAAGATCGTTAAGCCCTTGCCCTACGATTTATTATACGGTTTCAGTGATTAGAACTATTTTGTAATTTTGTAATTTCCTAAAAAAGGAGAAAGTTTACATCTATTGCATGCCTACATTGTTCTCCAATAGCTGTACATTAACAAAACCAAAATAGAATTTTATTTCGGTTTAAGACACGATATTCTAATATAATAATAATAATATTGTGCTTCGAATACAATTTATTTTATCTTTATTTCACAAGAAGACTCTTATTTTATCTTTAAAATATTGTCTATTAACCCAATGTACTACGATTTCTTTCACAGCGATTAGAACTTTTCTATCATTTACCATTTGTTTCTTTTAATCAAATCAAAGAAATACGTGACGTGCAAGCTCTGTCCAAAATCTTCATAAGAAATCCGTCACGATATTATATATTTATTTATTTCAGCTTCGCAGCCCAGAAATGGACTTGGTTTTATACATTACTATCGCACTCACTCATTTCCATACCGCACACATACATACGCTCGTCACGATATTATTTTAAAGGGTTAATTTCATTTGGAACTGGTTCCAAAGATCTCTTTAAGATCTTAATTAGAACAAGATGTTCACAAGAAAGACCAGAAAGTTTATTTAATCTTAGAGTTGGCAGAGTAAAACGAAGTTCAAATTAATGTTAGGATTACAGAATAACCAACAGCAACCTCGAGAAACTCAGTGCGGTGAGCAACGTCCTCGATGATCTTTTAGAGGCCATCGGGTCTGACTGAGTAAGGTCACGGGTGGGGGGGGGGGGGGGTTGATGAGACGATGACGTCCACACGAAGCTCGGTTAACAACAAATGATCTTGGAGCCAGACCTAACAAAATTACAGAGACGGCAACACCGAACAGAAATAACAAAAACAATCTCTATTCTTGATTGGGGAACCTTTCCTAGAATGACCAAGCATAACAAATTAGCTTTGTCGAGTCTAAAATTCCGTAGAGGATTCGCGCAGTGCTGCAGAATAACAATATGAATTAGCCTATTATTGTCGAGATTGATAAAGTTCTGCGACATCAATAAAAATGGTAGAAGATTAAAAATTTGTCTGACAAGTCTCTTAAGATTCTCAATAATGAATTAATCTATCTCAGAATGACAATTAGAAAAATTGAAAATCTTAATGATGCATACAAATGTAATGTTTTTCTTCATAGAAAAAGGCGATTAGTAAGCTTCTAATGGGATCAGTTCCCACTTAATTGATGCTGTTTGCATAAATATCCGGAACGCAGTACCGTTGATTTTCTGAGAATTCTGCGCAAGGAAATCAAGAGACGACAAAGAATGTCAAGAAGACATGGTCAACATATAATTTTTATTCTCGTATAATTATTGTGATCGGACGACGATTGCCCGCGTCGTTTCTTCTTGGACACTAACGTATCCTGACAAGAAGATAATGGCGTCAATCGACGACAATAAATGCGTTTATGGTTCTCTGACGAGCCTGCTCGGAAAATTAGTATCGGAGAATTGTTTACACTTTAGCAAAGACGCTGTTCCTCAAAAGAAGTATCGAGAATAAATGATTAGGTTCGTGAAAAGTTTCTTCCAGCCTTCGGTTTTACCAGTGTTAATATATTCGCATAACAATAAAATAATAATTAGTGTCATGCATGAGACAATATCGTATAAAAACAGAAACTGGAGCTCGAAAAAAATACCTATTAACATGAAATCGGTGTTGCTGCCGGCTCGCACAGCATGCCACCTTATTTTGCATGAAATTAAATCTGTCCGACAGGAAGTGCAACAATTAATTTCGTAATTATGCGCGTTCTAGATGTGGCCGACTCACTGTTGTCGCAAAGTACATTCTAGATCGACTATCATTACAAATCTGGCCACGGAAAATATAATTATCTGTTAATCATTAATCTCGACTAGCCTGGATCCTTTTCATAGTGAAAAATTCGATCTAAATTAAATGAAAATTGTCACTTGACGAGGAAGATGGCGGTGCATTCAAAGACAACAAGGAAGAATCGAGAAACCGACAGATCAATACGAAGAAACAGAAGCTGTAACAATCTCTCAATAAAATAGCTTGCCTGCATCGGTTTTACGAATCGCCGAAATTAGTGTCTCAATCAATCTAATATGCACCACAGGTGTGGTGGTCCACCAGCAAAATACATGAAATAGAGTTAGAACTCAAAAGCTAAAGTGGCAATGGCGGAAGATTATACTAATCATTCGGGCATTTCTAAGATGGAAGAAACCCACGTACAGAAATGAGTTCAGCGGAAGAATTCCGCGAATATAAATATTCATTGATCGATTCACGGGAAGATAATTTTCGCATCTCTTTTCTGGAAGGCTTTCGTCGCGTCTTGACGAGTCATCGCCGTGAATTCGGACGAATAACATTGTAATCTGAACGATCTGGAATAAATAATGGAAAACAAGTGCTTGTTCATCACTGTATAAATGCGGAAAAAATTTAACAGACATGATCTCGTGTAAAAATCCGCTGTCTACGATCTAACCAACCCCCCTATTAATGGAACTTCCTTGTTAAGTTCTCAGTTTCATCGGGTCATGCTCTAAACAGAAGAATTCGCATAAATCCCGAGCGAAACGACATCTCGCCTTCTATCGCTTCAAGGTGCTCTCAAGATGACTGAAAGTTCCTTTGGCTCTCTGCCTACTCGAGCATCGAAACTATCCTTTTTCGAGTTGGTTGCGTGACTCGAGATGGTATATCTTATTGTTTGGACGCATTACCTTCGGACGGTGTCAATGAACATAAATCACTTGTAACAAACGGCAATTAAACTAAAGTCGAAAAATATGCAGATCAAATGACCATGGTCGTGTCGCGGATTCTTTAACAACCGGAATAATAAAAGATAGCAAAAATAGCCTCCGTGACGATAAACCAACCGAGAGAGGGAGACGTCTACATGTAGACATGGCACTTGTATGGCATTTTTGAACTCGTTAAGCATTCCTCATTGTGGGGTCATTGTGTAGCAGCTTTCCTGAATTGGCAGGCCTTGGGTCTCGCGGAAATGATCCTTGACTCCGGACTGGTTCAAGAAATCATCCGGAATTCTTGCTACGCTTTTCGCGAGCCTAAGTCTAGCGTTCCGAGCATATAAAAATTATCGCGAGACCGGTCGACGAAGCCAAACCGGATCGCGACCAGTTTCGCAAAGATCCTGCGGGAATGACTCGAAACAATCGTTCTACTGAACGTAAATTATTCATACTTTTCTACGTACACTTACTCTTCCCCTGACGCTTTGTTTGCGTTCGTAATTAGTCTCCGTCGCGGCAGCCTGAACAGTGTAGTAAGCTTCGCATTTTTTATACTCGAGCTCGAACGTTTACTTTCGAGTTACTTGCAAAATGAACCTTTCTTGTAGAACCTCCGGTTGGTAGGGGTCAATTAGCACGTTTTCAGACTTCTTTCCTTAATTGAGCACCAAGAAGCTACGAAGTTTTGCAAGGTAACGGAAGTGTTGATACTCGAACGCACGCAAGAGATTTTTTTACGATCGGACGAGTTCTCCAGATTATTCCAAAGGAAGTAAACAAACCAGTCGGCAAAAGACAAAACAAAATTATGATTTAATCGAATAGGCGTTCCCATTCGTATTGACACGTTGTGATGAATGTCCTGTCTGTATTCTGTGTGTGCTACTCGGGACTCGATTATACAATACGCTGGTTGATACGATATTATTCAACAGAGGATTGCTGACGTATTTGTCTGGCGGGAACGTGCAATTAAACCGCGCGAACGCGAAACCCTTGTGTACCGGCACGGGGAAGTTTCCTCGTGATTGACGATGAGTCGAAAATTTTTCTGCGGAGCTGGATGCAAATCATCACTATTGTGCCTGTTTTCAACAGCTATTTCATAGCAATTAGAGAAACGTGAAGTTTCTTGTACCAAGTAGGGGGCTTATCCCGGTAGAAACTGAATATAAACCAAGACAAAGATCCGCAATCATTAGATGAGTTTGAAAACTTTTTACAGTAAAAGCTCCTTCGTTGTCCAAAGGCCGGGGTTTGAGCGGACAACGACCGTGTCCGGACACTATTTTTGATTTATGACTGCGTCTTTAGTGAAACGGCTAGTTAAATGACAAAGAAAAACATTCGCAGTCAAAAGCAGTCAACTGTCTGGCTTTAAAAAACTCCTTATTTTCTTGCCATATTCCTTTCCTATTGTTCTCCGTTCTGCGCGGGTCTAGACAGTCCTGGGACACATCTGGCGACCAGATCGACGCAGGCCTGATCCTCTCGTTGACAGGCACTGGACAACGATCGTGCCCACGATTGAGGACAACGAAGGAGCGATTACTGTAGTATGTACAGACCAGATACAAGTCTACAAAAGGTGCTTTGTACATTTTTGATACAGACCCAGATAAGAAAGTTGTGAAAAGCAATCAATTGCAATTTTTTAACAAAATTCAAATTGTTTGGTGCAATATTTTAAAAGAGTATGGGTAACATTAAACAATCAAGTAATAAATGAGTAAAGAAATAAAAAACCAAGGAGAAATAATGAAAAAAGAAGGGAGCAAACTTGTCGGCATTCGGGCAACGTGTTTAAAGTATTGCACACGCAACACCATAAGAAAGGTTTTCGCCTTAAGGCCACGTCATATATGTATTTACAGCCTGGCGCATTCCTTTTGGAGTTTTACTGGAATTTTTACTCCTTGGACATAGGACGCCGTCCGTCCTGCAAAATGCAATTAAATGAAGTCATGCCTATGTCTAATGACACGCTATGGACCAGACAGCTTTTTGTCTATCGTACCCTACTGGCGGCTACCTTTTTGCGACAAAAATTTTCTAGTTATTTATGACTGAAAAGATATTTCAGAAGAAATTGATTACCACTACAAGCATCATATTTTTGACAAATTCGGACAAGCATTGACTTCGATCTGTGACTCCAATAATCGCAAATATGTACTTACAAAAATCATACACGCAACGTCAGATATTTTGTAATCTGTCCGCAATATGTACAGTCGGTGTAAAAAGTATTCGTACGCTCCTTATAACAGAATAACTTTTTTATAATTGTACCAAACGACCTGATTTTTTTATAATCAATTAGAAGCATTGGTTTACGAAATGATATGAAAAAAAGATTTTCAAAAACTTATAATTTACAAGGTTGCATGCAACAATAAAAAAGGCATTTTTTAAAACTTTTATTTGGGTCCTTAATGAGAATGTAAAATACATGTTTCGAAGATCTATAGTAGTTACACAAATGCTGAAAATTTCATCGAAATCGATTAGCATACACACGAGCTACAAGCGATTAAAAATTGTGAAAATCTTAGTTTTACACGGCTTTTGATTAGTTTCTACTTAAAATCCACAAAATCGTACATCTTTCGATGCGTGTCGTTCTTTCCTGCGTCAACCGATTTTGATGAAATTTTCAGCATGTGTATAACTAACATAGATCTACAACACATACATTTTAAATTTTCATTAAGGGCCTAAATACAAAAGTTTTAAAAAATCCCATTTTATTTTTGCATGTAACCTTGTAACTTATAATTTTTGCATATCATTTCGTAAACCGACGCTTCTAATTGATTATAAAAAAATCAGGTCGTTTGGTACAATTATAAAAGAGTTATTCTGTTTTAAAGAGCGAAAGAATATACTTTGTACACCCACTGTATATTGATACAAACATCCAAGACTAATGTTGAATCGCAGTAAACGCGTTCAACTTTAACGATTAGATATGGTTCGACTTCCGTACTTAAAAAAAAAGAACAAAACATAAACATTAATGACCCATTATTGCCGTACTCCTAGAAACAATAATTTTATGCGTTCACGTTGTGTGGATCATCAATAACCTATCATTATGTATCTTTTTTTATATAAAAAATGATTGGGAATAATGTCCTGCTTGGGGAAATCTGGTGACGCACGAAACTCGATAATAAATATTGTAACATAATCAGAAGGAATTCAGGCGTTCGTGACGTCGGAGATTTGTCTGCGAGACAAACGTATCGAGAGTAAAGGAATTCCTCCAAAAACCAATTTTTTCACTTACGAGTTCAGATGCGCCATATCACTTGAACACTTTTTTCCAGCTCCTTATGTTCATTGTTGAGGTTGGAGTTGGAGTTGGAGCCTACTTCAAAAGAATAAGTACAGGCGCAAGGACCTAGTGCGACACTTGCTCACAGCCTCACTCACTCGCCCACAGCCTGCTCTAAAACTTCAATCTCGATTCAATAAAATGGAATAAAATCCTCCAACGTACACAGTTAGTCGAATTAATATTCGAACGTACTAAAAAGGACGATATTGTATGTACTATACTACTTACTGTACGATTTGAACCGCGGCCAATCAACTCGATTGAAAGCAGCGCCACCTGAAGGGACGCAAACTCATCGCAAAGTATCAGTGTGGCCAGACGAGTCCGACCTTGAAACTCGTAAGGGGAATACAGTACCCCTTCTCTAATGCCCAGCAATATGCGCAAGCGCGACGGGGATCGAGTAGGGCGCATGGGAGACACGTTGCGCAAGCGCGACGGGGATCAAGTGCAACAATGACAGATGACATATTACAAGTTTTAGGTTATATATCTAGCTGATAGGCTATATTGTCCTACAATTTTATTGTGTATTATTGTATTATGTATAATATATTTATTATATTAATACACACACACACACACACACACACAATATTTTTAGTTCTACAATTTGTGTCATCTTCCCAATACTAAACATTTTAAGATATGCATTGAAAAAGGTAGTTTCAAAACTTGCTATGTCCATTCCTGAAAAGTGTTAAAATAGATTATGATTTATTTTTAGGACATTTATGATTTTACTGGAATGTAACTCGATAGTACAGATTTCAACATTTTTTTCAACATACATATTATACATAATAAGCATACTTCATTTCACAACTGAAACTCCCACATATTACAATTCATTTTATTTATAATAAAGAATGTTGATAATATCTAGAACGATTCATATGATTCATTTCATTAAGTAGGTAATAGGTTCGATACGCGGCAATAACCTAAAACTTGTAATATGTCATCTGTCATTGTTGCGTCCCCATCGCGCAAGCACCACGCGTCGTCATTCGCCCCACTTGATCCCCGTCGCGCTTGCGCAACGTGTCTCCCATGCGCCCTACTCGATCCCCGTCGCACTTGCGCATATTGCTGGGCATCAGAGAAGGGGTACTGTATTCCCCTCACGAGTTTCAAGGTCGGACTCGTCTGGCCACACTGCAAAGTATAGAGGATCACAGAGGCGGTGAAGAGGATTACGGGGGATACAGGATACAGTACGAGGCTGGCATTGTATAAATTGTATTCTACGAACACTACGGGCTTTATAATAGTAAATATATATATATCAGTGAGTGTAGCTGTGATTTTACAACATAGTAGAATTACTATAAATAAAAGTTCGAACGCATTGAGCGGTAGATCAACTGATTCCAAGAAAACTAGTTCTCACGCTTGTTTATTCATTAGGTAAAAGTAAAATCATATTATTAATTTAATGATAAAAATTATAAATATATATACCAACCATTTATTAGTCATAGAAAAATAACTTTGGTCTGCTAACTTCTTCGGCTACCATGCGATTAATGAAAACAATAGGAGACTTCTATGTTAGGTAAAGAAATTTTTACACCATTAAAAAATACTGAAAATTCCTCACATAAACAAGGTATTTAGTCATTCAATGAGTTCAGGTAAGAAAAATCGTAAAATGAGTAGAAAACGTGGGCATTCTGTTACAGACAAAGATAATAATGCACCAAAAGAGGCACGCATGGATATCCATGTCAGTAGTAATAAAGATTCAGAGTTTCCTAGTGATTTACAAGATGAATCTAGACAGGATTTGTCTAACGAAGAAATAAAATTTGCTAAAAATATTGTTGGTAAAGAAGGAACACCTGTATTTAATCAGTTTTTAGATTTTTTAATTACGGCAGAAGGAATGAAATATCTAGAAATTCTAAAAAGAGAAGGAATAAATTTGACTAATATGTCCAGTATTTTAGGTAGAGCAGGAGCTGAAGCTACTAAAGCTTTTAAAGAGTTATATGATCTTTGGTTTGATGGGGAAGGAAATAAAACACAATATTTAAAAACTCTAGAAAAAGAAGGAATAAATCTAACTAATATGTCCAGTATTTTAAGTAGAGCAGGAGCTAAAGCTACTAAAGCTTTTAAAGAATTGTATGATCTTTGGTTTGATGGGGAAGGAAATAAAACACAATATTTAAAAACTCTAGAAAAGGAAGGAATAAATTTAACTAATATGTCCAGTATTTTGAATGGAGCAAGAGCTAATGCTGCGAAAACTTTTAAAGGCTTATGTGATCTTTGGTTTAGTACGTTTGATAAGAAAGGGAAAAAAATAGAATATTTAAAAACTCTAAAAGACAATGGAGTAGGTTTTCCTCGTATTTCCAGTATTTTGAATGGAACAGGAGCTAATGCTGTAAAAGCTTTTAAAGACTTGTATGATCTTTGGTTTGATGGGAAAGGAAATAAAACGCAATATTTAAGAACTCTAGAAAAAGAAGGAATAAATATAACTAATATGTCCAGTGTTTTGAATGGAGCAAGAGCTAATGCTGCAAAAGCTTTTAAAGAGTTATATGATCTTTGGTTTGATGGGGAAGGAAATAAAACACAATATTTAAAAACTCTAGAAAAAGAAGGAATAAATCTAGCTAATGTATCCAGTATTTTAAGTGGAGCGAGAGCTAATGCTGCAAAAGCTTTCAAAGAGTTATATGATCTTTGGTTTGATGGGGAAGGAAATAAAACACAATATTTAAAAACTCTAGAAAAAGAAGGAATAAATCTAGCTAATGTGTCCAGTATTTTGCATGGAGCAAGAGCTGACGCTGCGAAAGCTTTTAAAGAGTTATGTGATCTTTGGTTTGATGGGGAAGGAAATAAAACACAATATTTAAAAACTCTAGAAAAAGAAGGAATAAATCTAACTAATATGTCCAGTATTTTGCATAGAGCAGGAGCTAATGCTCTTAAAGCTTTTGAAGACTTACATGATCTTTGGTTTGATGGGGAAGGAAATAGAACACAATATTTAAAAACTCTAAAAAAAGAAGGAGTAAATCTAGCTAATGTGTCCAGTATTTTAGGTGGAGCAGGAGCGAATGCTGCAAAAGCTTTTAAAGACTTATATAGTCTTTGGTTTGATAAACAAGGAAGTAAAACACAATATTTAAAAACTTTAGAAAAAGAAGGCATAAATCTGGTTAATATGTCCAGCATTTTGCATGGAGCAGGAGCTAGTGCGGCAAAAGCTTTTAAAGAGTTATATGATCTTTGGTTTGATAGGGAAGGAAGTAAAACACAATATTTAAAAACTTTAAAAAAAGAAGGAATAGATCTATTTAATATATCCAGTATTTTGAATGGGGCAGGAGCAAATGCTGCAGAAGCTTTTAAAGACCTATATAACGCTTTTTTTGATGAGCAAGGAAATAAAAAGCAACATTTAAAGCACTTTATTAAGAAAAATGATGAAGAAAGTTTTACGCTACATAATTTATCTGGTATGTTAAGTGGAGCAGGAGCTAAAGCTAAAGATGCTTTTAAAAGATTACATAGTGTTTGTTTTAATGACAATGGAGAAAGAACAGAACTCTTAGATAATTTCTATGATGCAGGTTTCAAGCCAAGAAATTTATCCTCTATGTCATGTGGAGCAGGAGTTCATGCCTCTTCTATTTTAAAGAAATTGCATAGTGTTTGCTTTAATGACAAAGGAAAAAAAACAGAACTTTTAGATAATTTCTATAATGCAGGTTTTAGTCCGGGTGATTTATGCAGTATATTGAGTGGAGCAGCGGGTGATTTAGAAAAATTTCATGACTTTTGTTTTATAGGAGAAACAAAAAAGTATCTAAATTATTTCATAAATGAGAAGGAAGGTTTTACGCTAAGTAATTTATCTGAGATATTACACGGAGCAAAAGCTAATGTTTGTTCCGCTTTAAAAGATTTTCATGACGTTTGTTTTGATGAGGCAGGAAATAAGTTTTTAGATGATCTCTATAATGAAGGCTTTAGTCCGGGTGATTTATCCAATATATTATCTATGTCAGGAAATAATGCCTCTTCTAATTTAAGGAATTTTCATAAATCTTGTTTTAACAAAGAAAATTATTTAAATCACTTCTTAGCTGAGAAAGACCTTCTTACGCCAAAAGATTTATCTAAGATATTACGTAGAGTAGGAATTAATATTTGTCCTATTTTTGAAAAATTGCATGATCTTTGTTTTGATAAGGTAGGAAACAAAACAAATTATTTAAACGATCTTATTAAAAATAACCCGCCGAATATGATATTTAATATATTATATGAAAATGTGAGAAAAATTCCTCCCACTTTCTCAGAGGAACAGAATGTTAGTGAAATCAAAGGAAGCAGAACAACCGATGCAGGACTTAAATCGAGTAACTCATCTTGTAGAACAGAGCAAGAGCAAAACTTAGATAGTTTACAACAAGGCGGTTCTAAAGTTAAGAGAAAAACCCGGAAGGGTATCATTAACCAAAGTAAGAACAAACAAGATGGTAAAATTTCAGACGTAGTAGCAGGAAGTTCTTGTAGCTCAAGAAATTTATCCCCAAAATAAATACAGTCAGTGTAACATAACAAGAAGCAACGAGGAGTGTATTCACACTTATTAAAATAGTGAGTATGACAGCTAGAGAATATCTTAACCACTTGAAACATAGCAAAAATGTAGAAGAAGTGATACAAGCAACTAAATTAATTCCTTTCGCGGGTTCGAAACGTGAAATTGAGGAAGTAGAACAAACACGCTAGCCAAAACGATCTTTATTAGAACAGAACATGTTTAAAGCTAATGTCGTTTTTTGGATTAAGAAATTTAGAAAAAGCCATGACGAATTAGCCTAAAAAGCATTAATAATTATACACAATTGTGACGAAATGTTCAACCCTTTCATTTTTCTAAGTTTTGAATGTGTTGATGAAAAAAACGTCTGTCAGAGATCATCTGAGAATTGCATTTTAGGCTTTAGATGAGTTTGGTCATCTTTTTATAACTGCCTTAGAAAGTACCTTAAAATCCCAGCAAATGAATTGATAAGCTATGAAAAGTTTCAAAAACACTTTGCTCCCTACATCTTGTATATGATAAAGATCTTGAAACTTCATGTCAACATTTTCAGTAGCAAATTTACGTTGAATCTATATCCTCTAAGTATGGGCGAAAAAAAGAATGTTATGCATGTTCCGGAAATCCAGGTCCTGGTGGATGGATAGCCGTGGTGATGTATGAAAATAAAAGCGTCTTTATATCAAAAAACGTATCTCGGGAGGTGAAGAAAACACAACAAACAACAAGATGGAGCTAAAGGCTGTAATTAATGGACTAAAGATGTTAAAAATTTCCTGCAAAGTTATTTTACACACTGATAGTCAGTATATTAAACAAGGTATAACAGGGTGGATCGACAACTGGAAAATAAATGGTTGGAAGACAGCCGAAAAACTATAAACCGTATAGCAGCGGGAGAGGTAGTAGAGAGGCCGGCAAGTGTAGGAAAGGTTTTCGTAGAGAATGCAATAGATGCTGGAAGTGCAGAAATAGAGATCAAAATAGAAAGTGGTGTGCGTAACCTCATCATATATCGATGATGGAAATGGAATAGAAAAGGAAGATTTGGAACTTGCGTTTATGCGCCACGCTCCTTCAAAATTAAGCGATAGTGAATTAATAGAAATCAAACATCTTTAAAGCTTTAAGGGAGAAGCTTTGCCTTCAATTGCAGCAGTAAGCAGAATGAAATTATTATTTAAATCTAAGGCAAATGGAGCAAAGGAAGCATGGTCTATAAGTTACGAGAAAAAATAATAGGCGTGATTATCCCTTGTTCTTTATTGGAGGGTACATATATTGAAGTTCATGGCTTATTTCTTGCCACGCCAAATAGACTAAAATTTCTAAAAACCGAAAGGGCAGAAAGCATTGTTGATATCATGAATAACTTAGCAATGATTAATTATAGTATTGGGTTTACCCTCACTTCCGGTAATAAAAAGCTCTTAAAATTTGTTAAACAAACTTCATTATTTAACAGATTATGTGAAACAGAAGAAGAATTTCAAAACAATTCACCCGAAGTTAAAGAGGAAGAAGACGGCATCAAACTTACGGGATACATCTGTAAACCAACTATCAATCGCGGCAATTCAAGGATAATCTGCTCATTGGCGCGATTCGTTACGCTTACCACGATTTTATTCCAAGTGGCAGATATCCTTCTGCAGTGCTGCACTTGGAAATAACATACAATCAAGTAGATGTAAATGTGCATCCAAATAAATCAGAAGTAAGATTTCAGAATAAAAGGTTAATATATGAAATAGTGAGAAGAGGGATAATAAAAAGACTATCAAAAAGAGTAGGCACGTTTGCAGCATCGGTGTTGAGTTTCAAGGTATTGAAGAGGAGCTACTTAATGATGCTAGTAAAAGTCAAGGAAGCGATGAGCAGGTTAATAGTGAAGAGAACAAAAATCAGAAAGAGTTTTACGAGAAGAGGCCAAGTCTTAGAAAATCGTCTAATTAAAGAACTCAATACACCAGCTGAAAGAAAGCTAAGCTTATCAGAAACTTTTAAGTATGAAGGTATAGATAAATCTCTACTCCAAAAAGAAGTTATAATTCTAGAAAGAATTGACAATTGCATAAACGTCCGCAGTCTAGTTGTTACTAACTGTAAACACATTGTAAATGAACGTGATCGAGTGAAAACGCATCAGGCAGAACCAGAACAGGGCGAAGGGATCGGGATATCGGTAAACATGACGGGGCATCCCCCGATATACCTACTCGTGTACGTTCCGTTGACCTTTGATCGTTGCGATCTCGCGGCAGTGCAATTGTTACTGGCCGCGCGGTGCTCCCCGGCTTTTCCACCTGGGACCAGTGATCTTTCTCACCTGTGGTGGGGCACCGGTCCAGGTCACCGATTGGCGAACGGTCCACGTGCTGCGCGCCGCCGCTCGAGTGGGGGGCGGCTGCAATGACTCTAACATAATTTTTGAACTTCCACCGACCCGCGTTTTCATCACTTTTGCACAGAAGTGCACGCGGTACGCACCGTTAGGAAAGTATACATAGACACCGAGAACCGGAGAGCTCGTCGTCACCTGCGCAGTCTCCTAGAGCCCAGTTGTCGAACAGCACCAAACTCTTCTTCCCGGAAGAAGGTAGTTAGAAAAGTTATCTGTGAACTATCGAGAACCGAAATACAAGAACAGACAGCAACGGTGCTGGTACCAGCACCGAGGATCGATTCTAGCCCACAAATCGAAAGTAACAGACACCTGCGAGGACCAACTAGAAGAATAGACACGCCGCAAGGAAGTGTGGATCGGAAGAGAACGTTTCTCAGGTGTGTCTTCGCGCCTCGGTTTCGCAGGAGACGGCCGGTTTTAATCGCGGATCGTTTCGCGCGCGAATACTTTTCGTGGTCCCTTCCGTAAACAGCCAAGCCGCCGATCGACGACCAGTTCTTTTTTTCTGTTTCACGACTGGTCTCGTAACATTTTCGTAACAGCGCGCCGATAACCGTGTGAAATTCCATCGGCGAATAATCGATCGCGATCGCGCGGGCGACGAAGACTGATTCCGGCAATCCGGGAGTGAAGTGTCGCACAATGAAGGACTTCGTTATGATATGGAACCGATTCACCGGCCGACGGTACTCGACCGTCAACACGAATCAGAACCAGAGCGACTCGAGCGAAACAGACGAGATGACGATCAGCCAAAAGACCAACAACATCAGGAGAAAGTCATCGGTGGTCGTGAACCGCTTATTTAATGTGACACTGTCGCCGGTGCACTCGACCGGCACCGAGAAGTGTCCGAAGAGTAAGTAGATTTTTTTCATTTCAATTTGAATCTCCAGGTAGAGATTATTTTGCCGGCGTAAGCAGATTGATCGCCTCTCGCGGTTTTACGGCTTCGCAAACAATTAAGAATGGTTGTTAACCACTTGTTTCATTGCGTCGCTCCGTGTAAAAAAGATATATGTAGTACAGTAAGAAGAATAATGATCAAGAAAAAAGTGTAGCGTTTCAAGACAGTGCAGAACAATGCAAAAATTCATATCTTGGGAAATTGTCGTCTTCTTTTGTCGAAAATTTCTTATGCGCCGAACGGAAAGTTCAATGGAACGTGCGAATGGAGATTTCCAGTGCAGTTCGACTATTTCGTTCCGAGTCGATGGAAACCGGTGTTTCCAACGTGAATATTCGATCTTCGATGTACAGATTTTTACCAAAAATGGAGACATTCTATTTATTGTAGTAAATCATTATAGCTAAAGCAACTTTGATGAGCCTAGTTGTGGAAGAAAGCGTAAAGCAAGGGGTTAACGCCTTGGAAAACGTGTTACTTCAACCATGCTCTACTGTATAATTGAAGTACGTACACCTGCGATAGTATCCTGACGCATTTCGAATAAGAATGCACTTCTTCGACACTAGATTTACGGAGCACTAAAAACGACTTGCGTAACTTCATAAAAGTGGCAAAAATGTATTTATTCCTTGCAATATTTAATGTGTCCAAAAAAAATTCAATTTCTCCATAATAATCGCGAATGAAAAAGTTCTGGTGTTAAAAAATTAATTTCACGCGATTCACTTAACCTTGCATTCTCACGCGACAAGTATCTATCTGTATTGGTAATTCATGTGGAGATCCATACTGCTCGTTTAAAAAATTTATGAAATTTTCATCAGACCTTCTCGACTACGTCTCTAGACACTGCGTAATTAACGATGAAGCAAGTAATTTTCTTCGAAATTCAATTGACTCTGTAGTAGTTGCTGCATACGAGTAATGCCGGCTCGTTTAAGGATGCGAAGAAGTATGTGTGCGAAAGTAAATGTCACCCGCCAATTCTGTTCTTTCGTTAGCGAACTTGTTTTTATGACGGATACTACTGGGTCAAGTGCAGGGCCTTGGGTTAATGGGAAATTGATAGCTACCGAAGCCCACTGTGTGACAGGACCTTGTTCGGTTGTCCGAAGTGTATCAGCATGCTCGCTACGATGCAGAACGCGTACAGTCTGCACCGCAAAAATATTTGGTCGTTCGCAACGTTCGCGGTTTAGAGAAGAGAAAGCAACAGACAACGTAATCCACGGTTTTCTGGTCGTTGTACCATCGCCATTAAGTCACACGCGATAACGAGTAACGTTGGATCGCATAATACGTACACACGCGCGTTTTCACACCTTAATTATAACGCGAAAAACTGCAGAAACTCGTTCCGTTATGCCACGCAAGACAAGTTCAAGTTTATGCTCGAGCGTTGTTCATAATAAGATCATTGTCGTCTAGTTTATCGCATATCGGAGCAATAACATTGAAGAAATTTCTCTGAATCGTGCCGAGCTCTAAATCACGCCAATTGCGAAATAATTGTTTGGATAATATATTATTCAAACAATGACTCCATTTAAGTCGCTCCCACCTCTCGCAATGGTAATTTGCTCAAATAATCGTTCACTCGACACGTACGATTTTCTCAGGGTGAACTTGTTTAGCGTTAACGCAAATGATCGTGCAATTATGTTAAATCTCATTCAATTACACGAGCAACTGGAGCATTTTAATTTAGCCGGTTGCCGACGATTATTCGCAGACTCTCAAAACCGAATGATTAACAGTCAAGGAGTTCTAAGTCAACTTTTCAAGATCAACTTGTTCCAATAAGAGGAGGTTTAGGAGTTCTAAGTAAAATTGTCAAAGATTTATCTTGATCCCCTTTCTAAACGTTCTAGTTCGAAGCATTTTCTATCAGTGAATGAATTAATAGAAATGACCGAATTAATTTAACGTCGCGTTACACAATCCGGACACGGAATTCGCTACTCTCGCTCGCGTTTCTCGAGCGTCTTATCGTCGAAAATTCGCGGAACGACTGTTAATTGCTTCCTGCTTTGTTTTCGTGTACGTTTCACAGTAATTTATCAAGAACGCTCCAGTTGCCGCGCAAAAATTATCGAAACGCTGAATCTTATAGCGTTACGTACGTAGCACAAGTATTACGGGAGAGAATTACGATGCATATTACAAGATCTGCTAGCCGTTTCGCGATTCTGCCTGCATTATGCAAATGCACGCTTGTTATTATACAGTTTCTTTGTATTACGGCCGAATTTGCGATTTTGATGGCTTTGAACCGACCAAAACGCGTGTTGCACCTTTATAATTGGTCTTCCTGTGTTCAAGTAATAACTTCTTTCTTTCGTATTATATTATTAAAAAAATGACTACAAATTTGGATATAGACACATTCTTGTTATTTCTTTGAAGTAATGTAAAATACTCACTTTTAGTGCTTTGTAAACCTGGTGCTAATATTAGCTAATGGAGCATTGGGTGGGGAAATTTTTACGCGAATTTAAAGAGACTTTTGATATTTTTATTTTCTTTCTAATTTGTTTAGAAGTTTGTAGATTTTTCATAATACACTTGGAACAGATATGAGAAAGTGATACGCAACTGTTCCCCAATCGGATCCACTAACGAATTCATCCTTGAGGGCAGTATCACTGCCCGATTTGTGTCTGTGTCAAATGTCAGTTGTGTTTTTTTGCAACTAATAGAATATTGATGAAGATATTAATAGGCTAGACGCGTCAGAAATGCAAGCCACACATATTTAATACATGGTCCATGGCAAATCATTTTTTCGCGATAAGTATCCGATATGAGAAATGGTGTCACCCAATTTAGCCGTTACCTTCATTGTCGAAGGACGAAATCGAGGGACAGTAAACTAATAGATCGGTATCGAGATCAAAATGTATTTCAGAGAAACGAATTGAACCTTGTCTTTGTGTAAAGGTGCGAACGCACCCCAGGCTAGGGTGACTAAAAAGTCATCGCTAGAAGTGACCAACACAGAAATTCCATTAAAATTAAAGACAAACAGAATCTACATTTAGTAGACCACTCGTTCAGCTCTTGAATGTTTGATCTGTCGAAAAACATATGCGGGTGCGGTCAACAAAGCAATTACGATACCATTCTAGCGAGAACAAAGGAGAAGTAAGGAGAGTTCGTCTCGTCCCCATATAAAGGTTTCAATGAAGCAATAAAAAACCGACTCGCGTCGGCCATGCTAATAACGACCATCCTTCCTGGACACACGCGTAGAACTTCCATGTGGAGACCATAAAATCCTCGAATATGAAAAGCTTCCTTCTTCGTGCAGTGCCTTGAACTCACACAAATTAAATCCACGAAATTCTTCATACTCTACTTCGTAAACGAACTAAAGATCCTTTCTGTGCCACTGAAAGTGCGTACACTGTAAAAAATTTTAGTAAAAGACATTAGAAGAATTTAACACTAAACCTACCGACCCTTAAAAGTAACTGGTACATGCTCCCTTATAAAAATGACAAGAGATTGATTTTATTTAGTCTTTGTGCGGCCCCTATTGTAATACGTGCTCTACTAAAGATATCTACAACCATTCCTTATGAAATCATTTTCATTATTTCAATAATTGTAAAATAAAAAATCTGGAACCGGTGGTGGTAGGTTTAGCGTTAAGAATAGTGTTATACCATTTTCCAGTTTTGAAGATAAGTCGGTTTATTTTAACGTGGTCGCATTAACAACGAGGTCATTAGCGACCACACGGTTTACACTTGGTTATAGCAATACATTTCTTGTAATGGCATCGTTAACTGAATTAGCGATCGCGAGTTGCTGGCTAACAAATTCGAGCGCGTGCGAAATTAACGCCTCGAGTGAACTGCCTCGGAATTTATAAATAAACAGTTAGGATCCGTACATTTGAATACGGCTATTAAATTTAATGTAATGGGCCGAGATGGCTGAGACTTTAGACGGTACTTTGGATAATAATAAATGGATTTATACATTTGTATTCTTGAAACTTTACCGAGGGGTGCATCAGTGTGATCCGATAGTCGCGATTAGGGATGGGATCAAGTTCAATATGCACTCACGAATCCGAGTCAAGTTCGATAACCAAGTTTCATTTCATGGATTTCGATTACTACTTAAAAGCAATAAAAGTTTCAATGATTATACTTGAGAAGTATTCATTGTATACAAGTAGTTATCGAACCTCGGAGTGAGTACTTACAAGTTTCGAACAGATACTTCACCTAATACTTCGATGTTGAAAGTAATCGAAACTTTTACAAGTAGTACTCGAATCTTGGAAATCATAACTGCATAGTAGGTTTTAAGCACTTTCTTTATTAAATTCGTAACTATTTAAGAATAATATTTCATTTACAATACTTGGTTTTACCCTATTTCTTTTTTATCCATGATATTTCCTGCTTTTGAAAAAACTCTTTCTGAAGGTACAGAAGTAGTCATTATACAAAGATAGTCACGTGCAATTTTTTATAAAATGGGGTACTTGATTAAATTTTCTCGCCAAAATAATAACGGGTCTACTTCGCGTTCTAAATATTGTGATTTTAGATAATTTTATATAATCGTGCAAGAATACGGAAATTCGTAACGATATTCATAAAAATTTCGAAAGTTTCGAAACCGTTCGACCAAGATTCGAGTATACTTGCAAGTATTATTTACGTTCATCACAGTACTTGTAAAGGGTTCGAAACTGTCTGGCAAAGGTTCGAGTATACTTGGGAGTACTATTTTTTTTTCGAAGTACATACTTACAGAGAGTTCGAATTCCATCAATCAAGGTTCGATTCTGTTTGCGAGATACTTGAACCCATTCCTAGTCGCGATACAACCTAGGGAAACAACGATTGTTTACAGGAAGATGAAATGAAGAAGGTTTTGTTTCAAACAAAAAGCGACATTGAAAATCATCCCATACATTAACTGCGTCTCGACTTAACGGACGTGTATATAGACAGCTTTTGTTCTTGTTTATATCTGCAAATATGGACAGCGTCATGACTTGCTTCCTGTCATTGCTATTATCTTACCACGCCGCCAACGGGCAGCATATGATCAACATTTTTAATAGTTCCTACACTGATTGAGTGAGTTACTGATGCTGGAATAAAATAAAGCTACACAATTATAGATTCAAATTAGTTTAGATAACACAAGTAATGACAACTAGGGATGGGATCAAGTACCTCGCAAACAGGTTCGAACTTTGATTGATTGAATTCGAACTCTCTAGAAGTACTTCGAAAAACAGAAATAGTACTCCTAAGTATACTCGAACCTATACCAGACAGTTTCGAACCTTTTACAAGTACTTTGCTAAACGGAAATAATACTTGCAAGTATATTCGAATCTTGGTCGAACAGATTCGAAACTTGTATGAATATCGTACCGGAAATTCTCTGATTTTTCTAATCAATATTAATTCATCGTCTGCTGTGATAGAAGTGGAAAATGATGTAAAATCATAATATTTAGAACGCAAAGAAGACCCGTTATTATTTTGGCGTGAAAATTCAATGAAGTACCCCATTTTATCAAAAATTGCACGTGATTATCTTTGTATAATGGCCACTTCTGTACCTCCAGAGTGTTTTCAAAAGCAGGAAATATCATGGATAAAAAAAGAAATAGGATAAAACCAAGTATTGTAAATGAAATATTATTCTTAAACACTTACGAATTTAATAAAGAAAGTGCTTAAAACCTACTATGCATTTCTGATTTCCAAGATTCGAGCACTACTTCTGAAAGATTCGATTTCTTTCAACATCGATGTACTTATAAGTATCTTTTCGAAACTTGTAAGTACTCATTCCAAGGTTCGATATCAGTTTGTATAAAATGAATACTTTTCAAGTACATATAATCATTGAAACATTATTGCTTTTAAGTAGTAATCGAAACTCATGAAATGAAACTTGGTTATTGAAATTAACTCGGATTCGTGAGTACATATTGAACTTGATCCCATCCCTAATGACAATGAGTAGATCCGTAGTTCGAGTTCATTGCCTGCACTGGTTATTCGTAGCAGGTACCATTTCTATCGTCCATTCGATACACCGACAGAATGCATTAACATAGACGATTTGCGATGATATTCAAGATGAGTCATACGATCGAAATCGGATCTATTAATAACCGTCCCGAAAACCTAAATCATTTCTCTCTCTTCAATTATAACTAGTGACGTATAAGGAATCGTACTAATTTAACGTAATTCGTGTTTTAAGAAAGCAAATGACACAGTTTATTAAGTGAGAGCTTAGGAAACAATAAAGCATTAACAAAGAAACGACCGTGCTGTTTATACACGCGAATTGCCTAACGTTAAGTATTTACACATATTGCAACATTTACAGGCCTACAAGTACTCGCTGGTACAACACTGTTCAAAATTATTGTTTGCCCAGATTTCACGCGCTAACGAACTCCCTAAACATTTATCTTATTAATTCAGATGTGTCTTCGTATTTATTTTCTTTCTGACAAGAAAAGATTCGAATAAGATTGACAAACGCTAAATAGGGGATCAAAATAAGAATACGGAACGCGACGGTACGGAACCTCCCATGATTACGATCTGTGACGAAAGGGAATTTATGCAGAACGGCGCATAAGTTCCGCAAATAATTTTTCGCTACGCAGCAATGGCATTGACATCGGCTGTGAAAACAACTAGCTGCGTCGATCAGAACCGGTTCACCGCGGCAAAGTCGGGTAAAAACGATCTATCAGAAATTTCTAGATCTTCTTACGTGAGTCTGCCGTTCAGGGAATCCTTCTCAGTTGATCCTTGCATAGGACGTTCCACGAGAGGTGTTCGACCCACAAATCCATCGAAACTGTTGATGATTCAACATGAAACAAAATAAACACATAATTCGATAGTTCATTTATTGATTAAAAAGAAAATTTCACCATATCCTGGACAAAGTAACATCTGCTAGAACTGTTAAAGATAAAGGACGAATATTATAAAAAATATGATTTCTTCAAAAATAAAACAAGGAAATAGAAAATGTCGTTAAATAAATGCAGTTAAAACTGGCTTCTGGTCTGATACTCAATAGCCGACGAATGTACTATGTACATACATAGTCACGTGAATTTTTCCGTAGCATAAATCTGTGACGCGATGTAAGGAACAGCCGGACGACGCAGAGAAATTAGAATATCTAAAACGCGACGTGTTACAGGGCAATAAATTTGTGACGGGAAAAAAAAGCGAGTCAAAAAATGTGCTTAAAATCGTAATTAGAAAGTCAAATTTCATCTCACGTTATCAATAGAATCAGCTGATTAAGGCAGCGAGTTATAGTGGTTCGATCGGAACGTTGGAATGTAAACTGGTTCTCCCTTTTACCTCTCTGACCCATATTTCGTTTCACAATTTGCGTACAAAACCCCTTAAAGACTCTTCGTTTCAAGGAGAGATCTTAAAACATACTGTTACATTATGTCCAAAACATACTAAAACTACTACGAATGAAAATTTTCTATTTAATTCCTGTTTGTTGCAATCTTGGTGGAAAATTCTTATGTCGCATATTGATCCGCAGTCTATTAACACATTATCTACCGGCGATTATTCCATAATTTTTGAAAGCCCATGGCTAAGGATTTTTTAATAGCTCATTCAATAGCAACTTCATTCGTGAACCTACAACTCACCCCCAATAACCTAATTTAATGGTTCTGCTTAGAATTATTATAGAAAATATGATTTACAAGTTTCCTTTTGGTATAGCACAATTGTTGAAAATCCTATTAATAGACTTCCGGTAGACAAAGTGTTAATAATAAATTAGAAAGGACGTGTTTGATAGCTGAACTGTTATCAAAATTGAAACAGGAATGAATGAAAATCGGTAGCGGTTCCACTCCTTCATTAAGGTTCCAATTATTTCGAATCTTTCTATCCACACGATGCAAGCAAAAGTTACCATTGGAAAGAAAAAAATATACAAAAAAACTTTTTAAAAACCACGCGTATATTAAAATGCACTAAAAAGGAGAAAATAAATAATTTTTCTCCTGGTTCTCCATAAAATACCGAATCCAGTTAAATGATTGATAATATTTTTCCCCAAAATTTTATGCAATTAGTTCAAAATTTCTTCTGTTATAAAATTAGTGTCGGAATAGACAGTAAATATTAATATAAATTTAAATAAAATCATGACATTAGTGACTATAAAAATAAAAGCGTCGAGCGCTAAACTATATTGACGCAATCTTTGTGGGCACTCCACGCTTTTATTTTTATAGTCACTAATGTCATAATGTTATTTAAATTTATATTAAATTTTTCTATCTATTCCGACACTAATTTTATAACAGAAGAAATTTTGAACTAATTGCTTAAAATTTTGGGGAAAAATGTTATTAATCATTTACCTGGATTCGGTATTTTATGGAGAACTAGGTTTTTTTGTATATTTTATTTTCTACTTTTATTGTCATCGGAAACAAAATTCGATAACAAGATTTGACACATACAACAACAAGGCAAGTTAATATAAGAGTGGTAAAAAAAAGGCAGTAAAAGACACCGCCGTATATTATCTCGTGATCGTTTGTTTACCATCAATCCGTTATACGCGTTAATCTTAACTGTTCCCGTGTCTTTTCCGCTAAAAAAAAACGAACACCGTCACCACGCAAAGAAAATAATTAAACATTCCAGAATGTATAAAAATAGTACGGCTGAATACTGTATGCTGTATGTAACCAAATCACATTTGCTACGAGATTTGAGTCCGAAACTTTTGATCCATCCTGTATACACGGTTCGCTGAGCTGGATCCTTAATTACGTTCCACGCTCCACTCCTCTCAGTTGATTCTTTGTACACGGCACGCGTCACCGGTATTTTGTTGACTGTTTAGTAGTAAGCTACGATGCAGTCTTCGCTCGACTATAAGTCACTGCCATTCTTCCTACAACAACTTCAAAACCACTATTATAATTCTCAGCGTAACCTCCGTTTCGCACCAGCGATCATTCTGTCGCGCCAGAAACGCGGAACAGAGATATCATCCGATTGATAAGTATCACGAAGGCTGTGCAACCAGGAAAATCACTTGCTAATTGCTATTGTGAAGTACGGCCTTAACAGAAAAATAGTTTCTTGAAGAAAAAACACATACCGAGGTATCTCGGAAGTTGTTGGGAATGGTCAAGAAAATTTCTGAAGAAATACAGTTACTCGAATTAATGTTCGTACGCTCTAAAAAAGGGGTTACCCTCGGTTCGTCGACAACCCATTTCCCCGATACTGTTTTCATCGACGATTTGACCGTGTCGATGAAGAAATTTGTCGACGATTTGACCGTGTAGATGAAAACATTTTGTCGACGAAAGTTACTGTCGGTCAAATCGTCGATGAAAACAGTGTCGGTGAAATGGGTTGTCGACGAACCGAGGGTAACCCCTAAAAAAGACGATAACTTTTTAAATATTGTACTATACGACTTGAACTTTTTTGGGAAGTTAGAGCAATTTGTTTACTACAGGATGGAAAAGAAATTTTTTCAAAAATTACAATTGATCGAAATTGTAGAAAAAGTACTATAAGTTGCATTTTACAACTTTTTTATGTGGGCCTATATAGAAAATTTAAAAAGTACATTTTGTAGATCTGTGTGAATTAAACATATTCTAAAGATTTCGTCAAAATCGGTCAACGTTGCAATGAGCTACAAACGTTAAAAGATTCGGCCTATATCTAAGAATTCTTACATCTTTCAATGCCTGTCGTTTTTTCCCGCATCAAATTTCCCGGTTTCGATGAAACTTTCACAGTGAATATAATTGACACGGATCTACAAAACATATTTTTTAAATTTTCAATATAGACCCACATAAAAAAATTGTAAAATGCAACTTTTAGTATTTTTTCTGCAATTCCGATCAATTGCTATTTTAAAAAAAAATTATTTTCACATCCTGTACTAAACTAATTGCTCTAGCTTCCCAAAAAAAAGTTCAAATCGTATAGTACAATATTTAAAAAGTTATCGGTTTTTTTAGAGCGTCCGAACATTAATTCGAGAGTAACTGTACATAATCCTAGAATATATTTAATCCTGGAATCCTGTAGTCAAAGAATTAATATACCTTGTAGAGACGAATAATAACTTTATCTATTAATAAACATCGCGATAGATCGACGACAGCACAATATTTATAGAATAACGTAATGACCCATTAGAGGATTCCACGAATATGCAAGTGTCTAGGGACTTTTCGGTGCGTCGTCGTCTGTAACCCTAAAACATTACACTCTAACCTTCGTCGTCGACACACTTGTGACACGCTTCTGCAACAGCGACATGCGCACGCTTGAAAATGCCAAAGTGAAACTTCGTAATTTGATCTTTCGTCGCTGGCATTTGATACATCCATCGGAATGCTAATCCGACACAATGCCGTGGGAGAAGTTCGCGCAGCCCGTCCCCAAAACCCGAATTAGGGAGATAAACCGCGGGAAGTTAATTAAGTATGTAGTTGGGGACGTTGAACTTTACGCGTTTTGTCAGCCGGTTTCCAAAGCGAAGTGTACGGAGGGAGAAAATGTAGTAGCGGTGTCGTAAAACAGTCGTTAATTTTTCAAATTTTTCAAAACCATTTTCAAAACCAGTTAGCACTGTTGATTGTCGCCTATACGGTTCGGAAAACGTCCGCGTTTGCATAAACACATGCAATTTAGCGATTGGAAAGGAACGGGGAAAGGAAAGTGGCATGGTGAAAGAACTAATAATTTCGCAAACTATCATTACGTAAAAATTTCAAAACAATAACGAGGCATTATTACACGCGTGGATACCTGTGTGTGTTTATTGCTTATGATCGTTAGTTATATATTTCATAATTTTACAGCTATCTCGTTGCACACGAAAATACAGCTTGCGCATTCCGCGCGCGCGGCTCAGGATTTTCAGTTCTTTTTGGACATAACAGATCTCTTCGACGGTAGTCTAAGTATACCTTGTCGAGTTCGTTCGGCAATCGCTGAAGGGAGTGGAACAATGCTACTCCATGTTTAGAAGGTTTTCCTTTCCTGCGTCTACTATCTGATAATAATTTGTTCTAGAGCGAACGAGAAAATCATCGAAGAGAACGGAACTGAAATCACATAATGTCTTGTCCAACGATATCATCTTCCGAATTCCAAAGTTGATCATGTTCAACTGTTAACAATAAGTATCTAGTTAAACAAAACCGAATTTCTTTATTCAATCTATGAACTTTAATCAATAAAATATTTTCTTGTTTATTCTTTTTGGTAAAAGATCATCGAACAATAAGGAAAATATCTTATTCATTAAAGTTCATTGCTGGAATAAAAATAATAGGCTCTATTTCATCTTACAATACCGAAATTACTTTCTTGCCAACCCAATATGTATTACTCGAACGCTCACGTTTACCTATTTAGTTCGGACAATCGATGCTCCGCTGTACCATAATTGCAAAGACCCCTTGTACAATACCGTGGAGATTATTACCGCAGCAAATGCCGGTAGCGAGCGAGTTAGCAAAGTCAGATCAGGAAGTTGCACGGTGCTCGAAAAATTCCGGTGCACCTGAGCAGCAACGGTGGCGTGCACGATCTACGAAAGATAATCGCCGGGCACATATGGTGTTCCCCGTGTTTCTGATCTCGTTACCCAGCCGAGCAGTTGTCAGGATTCGAACTGGCACACGGCGACGAGGATGGCCGGTCCCGCGACTCTGAAAAGGCCGCGTCCGGACTTGTGCAACACGGCGAGCACGTGCCTCTGGATTTATTTACCTTGTGCAATCCTACTGCGCCGGCCGTTGTTATTAAAAAATCCATAAACCGCCAAACGATACAAAGTCGCGGGCAGTGACACCTTCAGAAACTATTCGCTTCTGTCTGGGTCTATTTTGACCCGGAACATCCAAATTGTCATTCAAGCACTCAATTTGTGGCATTTAAACTAAATGAAATTGAGGATATCGAAAAGACTAATTTGTCTACACGATATATCATCAAAGGTAAATTTTTAAAAATTATTAATTAGAGCTGTGAACGGTCCACGGGTTAATTGAACGCGTGACTTTTCGCTTTTATTGGTATACGATATATTGTATTCATGTTGATTGTTCTACAACTTTGGTTACCTTCATTTTATTTGTCTCTCGTTACGTCTTCTTGACACTAAACATACCGAGCCTTAAAAGTAACTGGTACATGTTCCCTTATAATTATAAAAATGACAAGGTTGATTTTATTTAGACTTTGTGCGGCACCCCCTCCCCCCTATTGTAATACGTGCTCTACTAAAGATATCTACAGTTAGGAGCAAAACTGATCACACACACTTTAAATCAGAATAACTTTTTTATTAATGGACCAAACGACTTGAGTTTCTCAGTAAGGCTAGAAGAATTAGTTCAGTAAATGACGTCTAAAAAATATTCTGAAAAAAATGCATTTGGTCGGAATTGTCATTTACTAAACTAATTCTTACACTTCTTTACTAAACTAGCCTCACAGAGAAATTCAAGTCGTTTGGTCCATTCATAAAAAACTTATTCTGATTTAAAGTGTGTGTGATCAGTTTTGCTCCTAACCGTATATACAACCATTCCTTATGAAGTCATTTTTATTATTTCAATAATTGTAAAATAAAAAATCTGGAACCGATCATTTTGACCGGTGGTGGTAGGTTTGGTGTTAAGCGTTCAGAATCGAAAACCAGGACCGCTAGCGAAGATCTAAAAATTAGGGCAATCCCGGGGAAACTCGGACGGACGGCAGTGCTAGACAAGAGTCGTCAACCTTCGCAGACACAACTGCAGCGATAAATTGCATGTGGTTGCATGCGAATGCGTCGGATGGCTGCCGACGATGAATCTGCTTAATGGATACGTGTTATCGCTCGTATTAAGTGGAGTGCGACCAGAAGGTATCGGCCGTGATCTATTAACGCTTAGAGATTAAGGGAGACCTTCCGTCCGCGCGTACAAAAATCTCGACACTGGTTTAGCTTCGACTAATCTTTATAGCTCATAGAGTATGCTTGCCAAGCGGTTTAGAGAAATTATCGAGTACTAATGGGGTTACAGCTCGGATAAGCGTACGTTGCACCACAGTAAAATGTAATAAAGCAATTCTGCTATTTCCTCGTGGATGCTATTCCTTTTACAACGTGGAAGACTTACTAGTTAGTTTTAGAACGTGTTAACCTTAACCGTTGCCTGCCGTATACTAATACTGCCATAAAATAATAAATTTATTTATAGTTATTGCTTTAAACCAAGTGGTTTATGATAAAATAATAAATGCTGTATTAGCTAGATGCATTCGGTTGTCCCAAAAGTTTCTTTCGGAATGCGTTCCTTTAATATTGCTAAATAAATATTAGGTTGTCCCAAAAGTTGCATAATGCGTTACATAATGCAAATTCATGTTAGGAAGTAATAAAACATTAACATAAAGATTATCGTATTGTTTGTATTTATTTAGCGACATTAAAGCAACACATTCCGGAAGAAACTTTTGGGACAACCTAATATAATATAATTATTATCTCTCTCGATACATGAAATAATCATCAATTTAAAGATGATTACATAGAATCACGGCTGTCCCAACGCGTTTCTTTCAGAGTCAACGTTCATAATTGGAGAGAAATTACACGGTCAATTTCTTTCGAACTCACCGAGCAATTCAAATTAATTTTTTACATTCTTTTAGAACAATAAATCATTAAAAACACGGACACGAGAACGTGACGCGAAAATCTATTTTAGACTGATCGAAAACTCGGCGTCATTTTTCGTATATCGTGTCTATAACAGTTTTTCGACTGGTAAAGAAAATAAACGATTCAACTAATCTGCATTTTCTACGCCGAATTAATGCTCCGTTAATGTTAGATGTTGTTTTTTTTCCCGAGAGATAGAAGTGAAAATGCATGAGTGCAAAGTTTACTCGGTGACGTTGCACAAAATGTGTGAAAAAAGAAATTATGCTACTCCGTCTGGAAATTTTACACTGTCCGACCTGGATGCTGGTTTGCCACACAAAGAAACAATTGATTATAATGACAGATAATCCACGAGAAACAAGCGAGTCTTCGGTCGACCGTTGCGAAAGTCGAATAAAATTCATTGTACTCGGGCCGAGCATTTTGTAATATCCTGTTCCGTGTATGGAAGCTGTCGTGCCTCGAGATCAACCTCCATAAAAGTGTCGCGATTTCATGGGTATAAAATATAACGGCGGAGGGCAAATATGCACTTTCTATTGGATAGCGCGTTCGCAGTCGCGTCCCGATTACCGTCGGGAAATTATTGCCACATCGTGTCGCACTGCCAGCAATCTTGCAACAGTCGAGAGCAAGACGGGCTCCTTCTGCGAAACGAATGTTTGTCAATCCTAAATCCCTGTTTAGGATTTTGCATCTGCCTATTAAACTCAATGGCCATCGATTCGAAAGGTCGGAAACGATTCGCGATCTCCGCGATAACCGGCGTCTCTTTTGCACAATACGCGTTGCGATCTATTGCGAAAAAAGGTGTAGATCTTTTTACACCGTCAGGAAATCGATGATGATCGATGTAGGGTAATTTCGGGATAGATGCACCACATTTTGTTTTCTGTCCATAAAAATTTTATTAAAAAGAATTGAAAGTGTAGACAGGCATAGTTGAATTGTTTATTTGAATCTCTTCCATAAAATATAACATTAAATAAGTAAAACTTTTATATCAAAATATGTTAATATACTGTTTAAAAAAGGTCGAAAAAGTGCATCTCTAATGATCTGTAATAATCTTCCAAACATTTGATACAATGATTATCAGAATCTTCAGGACTGGTTATAATCTCAGTTTTAATTTATCGCTTTATAATTAATTGAAGAAGGGATGCTCCTGACGAAAACGACTGCCTAGTATACTTACATAAATTACTGGTGCGTCTGTTGCTAGATTGAGGGAGAGACGCACCTATACAAAAACAAGAACCAGTAGAAAAAATTTTGTCAAAACACGATGAAAAATTGTAAAGGAGAAACCATTGTCACTATTTAAGTCGATGCTGATAGTTAAAACCATACAATAAGAACGTAATAACTAGACTGCGGATCTTTATGCAAAATAAAAATTGCCTGCATCGATTGCAAGAAATAGAAACTAAATTGAATGTTATTTCTTATCTTAATGATTTTAATAGAGGAGAAATCATGTATTGACTCTTCATTTTTTTAAATTTCTCAACAATTCTGAATTTCATCTTCTGAATTTTGCTATAAATGCATAAAGATCCGCTGTCTAGTAATAACATTTGTACTTACCACTTACAAAAATATTTCGTCAGGAGTTCGGAGCACTAACAAGTTTTTATGCTTCTGTTACACGTTAATGATGTGATACACGTGTTCTTCGAAACGAGATTATTTGAATAGGCTAAAACGATGTAAATGACACGCGAAAAACAGTTTAAAATCGTCCTGTATCGCCACAATAAAAACTGGTGCATCTCGCCCAATTATGTATCTATCTCAAAATTACTAAACGAGAGACGTCCACCGATTCATTCTTATCTCCCGGAGACAGCAGTTTTTGTCATTCTGTGTCGCATTTTGTTCTTACTCGTCTCGAGCCACGTGTAGCGCTAACAATTGTACGATATCAAAACCCGAGCAACACGTGAGGCGTTGATAACATCTTTATAATACGAGGCATAACACATAATTCAAGTCGCCGCGCTGCGGGTAACTCGCCAGACGGTCTGAAGCGATTATAGTTGATCGATCGAAGCGAACGAATCAATTATTCTTCGATTCGCGCCTTCGGAAAATTAACCGCCGCGGTTTGAATTTCCGTGACGCTTGGGTGTTCCGCATGATTTACTATGAGATTACTTAACGGTCACCGAAGCAATCGGTTACACACGTTTTTCATCGTGTTTCGATCTATTCAATTACGAAGCACGTGCCGAATGAAATTCGCTTAATTCACCTTGGGAATCGCTTCTGTGCGAAAACGCGCCGCAGACGAATTAGAACTACGGTGATCTTATTGATCAAATTGTATCGCAAAACACAGCGGATGATTGGATTATTTGAGACGCTTGGATACATTGAAAATCACAGCGCAAGGAATAAACACAATAGAAATGTAATGAATGTATGTTAATGGAGGTTTCTTCTTCGCGTTCTAAAAATTTGCACGTGCCCTGAATGCCTAATGGTCTACAGCCTACTAACAGCCATTATAAATTCACATATTTGGTCATGTTGTGGCAGATTTAGAGAGTCGCCGTCTGCGATTATGCAATGCTGCACAACTTTGTTGAACGAGTTCAGATTGCCGATACAGGTTGAAAAAGTAGTCGCGTTCAATATGGTTTCCAACAAGAAATGGTGCATACAATTTGCATTTGTAACGAATACTCCTAACTGTCGAAAGCATTAATTAGCGTTTACCTAGGTTTCAATTTCTTCAAACTCTGCATTCCTTGCGCCAAAAAGATCTGTTCTTTGACTGTGGTGTTTTAGTTTTGCTTAAAAAATACATCAAGTATAGAAATCCTTCGCCCCTAATCAAATATACGCTAATCTCCGTGATGTACAGCGAATCGCGATAAATTTATTCCCATCGAGAATTCCAATAACAACTAAAGAAGACGGAAATCTCCGTAGAACGAGCAAATTTAATGGACGCCTCGCAGTAATTATCGCTCTAACTCTTGTTATTGCGAAATTAATCCGAAAATTACGTCAGAGCAGTACGTTGTAGATCGAATTGATTATCGAGTAATCCGTTTAGATCGCGATCGAGAAATAATTATGCGGTAAAGAAATATACAAAGTATTGAACAGCTACAAAACATATAAATCAGCGAAACAATTTAATTAAAATCAGATCACCACGCGCCTGTCTGTTAAGCCATGCGAAACCAAGAATTAATCAGCCGATTATTGTGTGTAGTTACCCTTTTACTTTTCTAATTGCTCGCATTAACATGCCACACTAATGAAGCATCACTTTATAAATAAACTGTCGGTTCAGTCCCCATAACTAGACTGCTTTTATCATAAGAAATGTAATTGATGAAATTCTGCTTTCCCTGGACCACAATTTTTATAAGGTGCAAACCGAATTTCATAATGGATTTGTAGGATACAGAAAGATTAGGATGAGGGTAGAATTGGTCTGTTGAATTATACCTTTTCGATTTTTTGAGGTGGTAGTTTAGCAGTCAACGCGTCAAAATATAACTTGGAACATTTTTTCTTTGAATTTGTCGCAATTCAAGAAAATGGCGCCGGGAACTTCTTCTTGATCTCTTAAAATTCATTATACGTCTTGATGCGTGTTCCCGTTCGAAATAAACTAAAGAACCGGTATTCCCGCGCATTCCACGTAGGTTTGCCGCGTGCAAATTCGGCGAACTATTCGCGACACGTAATATTTTCAAAGATGTAGGAAGTACCGGGACCGGTGAATAATTCGAGAGACATCGTCGCGTCGGCGTGCTATCATGGAAAAAAACAAAAAGAAATCGGAATATCACGCTGACTTACGGGTTTTGATCGCGTTTTTCGCCGAACGCGACAAAAAGATGGAAAAATCGAATCTGTCGTTGCGTGCACGGAAGTGTTCGAAAAACCAGATCAACTTTTACGTTTGTCACTGAGATATAATAAGCGAATGATTGTTAGGTGACATTGCGCTTCCTGTCTCTTCGATCCAACGATGATCCTCGGATTAACGTGCGTTAACGGAAACGAAGAAAAATTTAATGTCAATTCTACCATTCCTTCCCTTGCCCTAAATTTCATAAAATAATTTATGACGTTGAAATCGACATAAAAATCTACAATGTTACAAGCGGATCGAACACGAGAGTTAAGTATTTTTAACGATCACGGTTCACAAAAACGTGAGCGCAAATGGCTCGATAAAACTTCTTGCCGGCTGGTTAAACAGTTTTTTCATTGATCGTTTAGCCTTCGATGCACCTTTACATACGGCGGAGCATTAATTTCAGTGCGGTGCAAATAATTTTATAGCCGTTCGTTTTTTTCTCGAAATTCACAGACATTTTCCTATTGATGGGCTTGGGATTGTTCAGTCTGGCATTCGGCTGCATCTTCTTTGCGGTGGAACCGTACGACCTGCTGTTCAATATGAAGATCACCTTGTCACCGGGCGGAGAGATTTTCGAAATGTGGCAGAAACCGGACGTCGAACTTTACGTGAAGATTTACCTTTTCAACGTGACGAACCACGATGATTACATGTCGGGCAAGGCGAGCAAGTTGAGGTTCCAAGAAACTGGACCTTACGTTTACAGGTAAGCGATCGATTTGCTTCGACTTCGATCGGAATACGGCGCCAATTTTCATTAGCCTTGGTAATGTTCGTGCAGCATTTACGCTTACAGATATTCACTTTAGAGATGGTAATAACGTTTAACGTTATGGTACCGCGTTTCTCGAAAATGAAAGACGAAATTATTAGATGATTGCATAGTTCGTGCCCGATTTGAAAATAAAATTCAATGGTTAAATTTTAAATACAACCTTATTAATCAAGTATACATATAGTCACCGTACTTTTCTAATTGTACAAAATTTAACCATTTTTTAATTTTGATTTAACCAATCTTTAAAATTTAACCATTGAATTTTATTTCCATATCGGGCACGAACTTATGCAATCATCTGATATTTCTCCATGTATAAAAATTAATTTCTGCGCTGATGTATTCTGTGTGCCGGTTGAGATTTTCAAAATGGCAAGAAGCCTTTGTTTCATGGAATTGTTACTTCGACACTAAGTTTTATATTTTTCATTTTACAATTATTAAAATTATGAAATTGCTTATGTTGAACTCGATAAATTTCTTATCCAAGCACATATTGTAATAAAAATTGCACAAGATATAAATAAGTAGAGCCTTGTCATTTTTATATTCTGAAACATTTTAATCGCTTCTAGTGCTCGGTAGGTTTAGTGTTAATAAAAATTGAAAAATGTGTAGAAATTCATTGATCAAAATTGAACTAATTGCACCGGTAAATTCATTACAGGGAGTCCTTCGAGCACAAGGACGTGGAGTTCAATCCAAACGGCACTATAACTGCAAACGTCTATCACCCCTTGACGTATGTACCGGAAATGAGCAAAGGAACCGAGGAGGACATCATGATATTACCAAACATTGCGTTATTGGTGAGTGAAGTAACCAACCTATATTCAAAATCCATATTCATCGCGCTAACAAATTTATTAACATACCGGAAGCGTAATGCTAATCGCAGATCTCGACGATTATTCCTACCGGAAAAAAAAGAATTCAAAGAAAAATTCAGAGACTTTTTTCGTTGAACTTCGAACGCGATGAAAAAGATAAAGCAAAATCTGCACCGTCAGAAATCCAATCACCGCTCCGTGAATGTGTGTACAATTTAATTAAGACAATGAGCACGTCTTTTTCCGATTCGTCGCTTTGTTTGGCTATATGTATGGATGTTTTGAGTGACGTGACGGTTTTTATCGTAACTTCTGATAGTAAAATGACTGAAAAGGTCTGCAACAATGAATTGGAAGCGAAAAAGTGACAGGCACGCATTCGCTTCTAACGGGATTGATTTACAAAGTAGACATCCTCTTTCTCCTGCGAGTATGTCTTTCGAGTATAATAACCGACTGATTATTCGCGGTTGCAAGAAGCAGCAAAAACATTGTTCGTGGAATCGTAGCGATTTAATAAAGGACACCGTTAAAATACGAGACGTTCTAACGTTTCATAACAACTTCCGGAAACTTCATTCTTCTTTATCACTGACCTTACGCCACGCATTAACGTGCGGACGTTGAAAAAGGCTGTCGGGTAGTGAGTTATCGTTTACTTTTTTCACAATAAAACGAGTTCCGTTGGAACGATCGCTAGACAACCGGCACCGGTATTAACGCGTTGATTACCACACAAAATTCGCGGCATCTCCGCATGATCGCGCGTGAATCATAATCCGGCTCCCACAAAACGGGAGAATCGCCGTGTTGACCCCTTCATCATCGTGACAATACGTCTGAAGATAATTCACTATCATTTTACTGCGGTGCTAATAGCTCGGCATATCTAATTTGAAAATTACCATAAAGCCCAATTAGCAATAACCGATTTGGGAACATTGTATGCCTTTCGGATGTAGCAATCTTCGATTGGCCCCTGACCTTCCGATTTCTACGCGTTCCGCTTGACGGTGAAAAATATTGTTTCTCAACAGTTTGTTAGGTTTGTCAACATTATCCCGCTTGTTAACACGAGGATTGGTCAAATGTTGTTTTCGAACGCACAATGTATCTGCACGGTAAAAAATAATAAAACTTGCGATCAGCAGATATCGTTAATGTTTATTGCTAGGAGAAATAATCGCCATTGAATAAAGGCAATAGCCAGTCCTATAAAAAAAATGCCTGTCTTTTCACAAATTTCCATTGATTGTACGCTCGTCGATCAAGCACCATCTAGTCGCCAGAATAAATAGATTTGTTCACCTTCCACCGAGGCGCCACAAGCCATTTGCACATTGTGCGAGCGATTACGGGATAAGGTGCGATAATCCGCAAACATATTAACGGAATCGCCGATTGTATCGCGTCCATTTGACAGCGATGGCCCAGCCTATTGAAGGAACGCCGTTAATCGTCGTGTTAGCTTTTCAGCCTTGTTGCACACACGAAGGCTGCAAACTTGTCTCGTTACGTGACGCTTTCACGTTTCCGATTCCCGAGCTTGTCCCGAGGAGGCAGATAAGAGGACGAAATTAATCGCGCCAACTGGCTCGTCGGTTTTTAATTGAATAGCGTTCCGTTCTCGCTGATTAATCGCTGAAACGATTTCAACGGCTGAATCCTTTTACCGCGGCGCACAGAAGGCCAAATTAACAATTTACGACGACAAAAATATAAAATCAGGTTTTATCTGATATTCTGGTTAGAAATGCTTGTAAGGAGACTGCTTAATAATTATCTTCGAAAAAGTAGCTACTTAGGGTTAATTGGGGTCAAGGGTCCATAGTATTCTAATTAAAAAAAAAACAATGTCACACTAAATTATTTTTGTAGTTTGATTAGTGAGATATAATATGCAATAATATTATTCTACATCCTCATTTCATTATCATTACTACTACAACCTGTTTTGTTTTTTTTAGGTTTTTTCGCATACTTGTAAACGTCTAGTTAAATATGTCACTATTGGTGTTGATTCTTGAAGTTCTTATCTCGTAATCTTAATTTTCTTTACAGCGCGGTTGACACGACTATCTGTAAACAATCCGCTTTATCGATCGAAAGGAGAAAGAAGGGGACTCATTTTTTAATTTTTTATATTAGTTGTAAGGCATTTTCTCGAACTAGTTAAAAAGAATTGGTGTACTATTCGGAACTTTTTGTATAACTCTAGCTAGAGTAAGCATATCAATATTTTTTAAACAAAAATAGTATTTCATAGAACATAGTATATTAACAGTATGTACAACTTACCTTTGTGAATTTAAATTGAAGAAAATAGGATGAACGCAATTACATACCTCGTCAACAATTCTGGCGCAATTAACTGATATTGGCCGTCCGAAAGATAACTTCACTTTCCACACGCGCGCCAACTACATACTGCGTTGCGTGAACAAAAAAAATTCTCACGCCACGTTGTGTGAAAAATACAGAAAATTTTTACGTTTATTTTTGTCGTCGTAATTTAATTATTTGGCCTTGTGTGCGGCGCGGCGGTGAGTCGCGATTAAAGACAACACCCACCATCAATAACCTTGCCTCGACACGCTCCGCGGGAGTATCATTTTCAAACTGCCTCGCCATCACGATTCTGCGATAACCTGTAATTCGTAAATACCAACGAAACAGACAGCCGATTTTTATTCGAACATGTAACACCGTGTAGTCGCGCAATATCTGATAATGAGTCAAATCACCGTATAAGGAGTATTTTATCCGAGTCTTTTGTGTTCTGTGAGGTTTATTCATTTTCTATAGCAATCAATTCCAAACTTTATGTACAGAGAAACGAATTAATATACGGGCGCTCTAAAAAAGACGATAACTTTTTCAATATTGTACTATACGATTTGAACTGTTTTTGGAAAGCTAGAGAAATTAGTTTTAAAAAAAAATGATGAAATCCCAACAAAAACATCCTGTAAACAGGAGCCAAGTTCCTATGGCCGTAAAAAGTTGTGAGATCAAACAAAATACGGCCAAGTTCGTTAGCTTAGAAATACCACTTGCAATACTGAAAAAAGCGTTTGTAAAAATTAGTTTAAAAGAACGCTATTTAATTTTTAAAGAGTTACATGGAGGGCTAAATTATTCAAACTTAGCCGCAACCTAACACCTTTTATGGCCATTGATTTAAAAAGTAACAAGATTGGATAACTTAGCCCTCCATAGCCCTCTTTAAAAATTAAATACCGTTCTTTTAAACGAATTTTTACAAACGCTTTTTTCAGTATTGCAAGAGGTATTTCTAAGCTAACGAACTTGGCCGTTTGATCTCACAACTTTTTACGGCCATAGGAACTTGGCTCCTGTTTACAGGATGTTTTTGTTGGGATTTTGTTTTTATCCTGAAGAATAGTTGACGAAAGAAATATTTCCCTTGTTTCCAGTTCTTCCGCGAAATTAAATGAAAATTCGCACGAATATGCGCAGTATAATCCTTGCGAACGAAAAGATCCTCAACATCGTTTGCACGGCAGGCTGGTTCCAGACTTTTCGCAGGTTACGTGCGCGTAGCAAAATAAGTTATGAATGAAAGGGAACGCGTAACCGTGCGTGAAAAAGTATATTACGCGTGTGGTCACAGAAACGCGGTTATGCAAATCGTTACATTCATCGTTGAGCTTGTTGCACGGCTCGTTTCGGATTACGTTGAACTGTTTGGCCAGGTTCGCGAACCGGCCGAAACCGAGATAATCTTGGTCGAACAGCGGAACAGCAACGACGCATGTTCCGACGAAGAACGGTGCGGCGGCGGATCGTGTCTTAGTCGCATAAATCGAATCAGGAAGCTCAAGGTTTGCTTATGAAGCCGGTTATAGGCCGCGGGGCGACGAAAAGAAGACGGAAATGCAAAATCACAATCCGATTGCGCGTACGCGACGGAGATCGAGACCTCCGTCGGCGTGCAATCACGAAGATCGGAGTCATCGATTTCACGCGGATACCCATTTCCATTTTCCGTGGGAAGGTGGAACTCTGTGTGGACTATGTAAAACCGTCGTGTCTCATGCTTCCTTATTCATTCGAACGAAAATTAATATTCATAAGGCTGCCGCGAATCAGATCCGAGCAGCTTCGAGATTCTCTCGATGCGAGTATCGTTCCGAGATTTGACACCGTTCAAGCATTTAAAACTGTCCAACTCCGAGTTTAACGCTGGATTTACGGAGCACTAAAAGCGATTGATGTTAAAACTGTATCTACTGTATTCAACATGCGTGGAGTTGTCGTTAGTGAAACCAGACTTCGGAGTTTGTCGAGAGAAAACCATGCGAGGAAAGAAATCGATCGACTCCGAGCAATGATCGATATTCGTTACAATCATCACGAACGATTTTGCAACTGTCGCTCGAAGGAGAATTTGCTCACGTTTCTGGTACGTTTTTTATTAGTCATCTCTATCCACACGGAAACGTGCTGCGTAACCGTCATTCACCTGATGCAATCGATTAAATAACAGCCAGTTAAGTAAAAGCCATAGCAAATAGATCAGCTAATGGTGAACCTGAATCGTATAGTTATCAATTTTTTTTTAAATTACTAGACTGCGGATTTTATGTATTTATAACAAAAATGGACACGTACATTTTAAACCAGTGGACATGTTAAAAATATTTAAGGACATTAATGTATTAGTTTCAGCTTAATAGGATCGCTGAAAGAAGAATACAATTTTCATTTGGCTCTTGTGTCCTGCACTCGATACAAACATTTTTTATTTTCCATAAAGATCCGCAGTCTGTAAATAACATTTTATTCGAATAATAATAGACTCTGTATGACAATAGGAAGTTAAATTTTATGATGTGGTGAAAAAAACGTTAGAGATTCAAGATTAATTAGAGACCCTGATTTTCTTTCATTGCTAGCATGGGAGAGGCTCGTAAACTCCATTGAACGATAGATCGACGAGGAAGAACCGAGGACTGTCGTACAAGTGCGTATCAGAAGTTTAGACGCACCCTATTATGTATTACGATAAAAAATACGATAAAAGAATAAATCGAAGATTCGTCAGAGGGTACGGTTTTGTTAAAATAATAGGGTGCGTCTAAACTTCTGATATATTATACATTGTACATATAAGTATCACACATCCATGTCCGAGAAACGGCGGTTACCTGGAATAAGATGTCGCACGAGAACTTTTTTCATTCGCTTAATTGTCGATATCCGGCGTTGTTTATGTGGCATATCTCGAGCAGTGAACAACACCTCGCAGACACCAAGGACCGGGTTATATAAGAGTGTAATGACGCTTATTAATTGAGTAATTACAATACATTATACAGATATTATGCACAGGCGTGAGTTAGTTCTCGGAATCCGTCAAAACAATAAAAAATTTCGCTTAAGAAACGTATATAACTTCAACAATACATCTAAAATGACATACGCATAGAATAGAAATTACAGATCGTGGCTTTGAACGTGTATTTAAATATACGTGAAATAGTACACGTGTATATAAATATACGTGAAATAGTGCACGTGCACCCGTGTACTTAAAACGACACGTGCTGAAGTACGTGTACTCTAATATAAATCATGTAGTTACTATCGGTTTTTTCATTATGCATTTGAAACCTTTAGAAACCCAGAATCAGTTAATCTTTGATAACGCAACGCACGCGTAACGAGTTAAATGACAAACCGAATAGGTACATGGCACGATTGTGCAAACGAGCGCAGAAAGTTCTCACGTGTTTATTAACTTTTTTCACCATTTAACGAGGTGATTCAGTGTTGTTACGCTGACGGGAAGAATGCGCGCGAAGAGTCATCGGCGAATGAAGATGCGATCGGGACACTTCGCCGGTCGTTCACAGCGAGTGAAGTAGAATCAGGAATAATTTGTGAAGTGCATCCTTATGTAACACGTGTATCGATACCTCGCGCATGCATATGTATGCAGCCGTCAGGAATGTTGACTTAAAGCGTGCAAGATCCTCGACAACCGCGGCGCGGCGGCGAGCGAACGCGCGGCCAATTACAATGGCGTCAATGAACTTTCACAGATAATAAAAACCGCGGAAGCTCGGGGATCGCTTTTATTGTGATGCGGAAAAAAAAACACCGCGATAGACCCTTCGGCCAGACACGTTGTAAAATACAACGGAACAATAGACTTGTTCAGTAGTTCCAGAGGGAAAAAAATACCGCAGTGAGTAATGAGTCTGAATGAACGAGCCTCTTTAATGCCTCTCGATAACAAACAACCGCTAGTTAACGCATCGTGTTTTATAACACGGAAGATAAATTGATAATGGCGAATAACTGGGTCAGATTATTTCCTTGTTGCGCAAGTGGACTACGGATTTTATGCATTTCTTCGATGTGAATGCATCGGTGAAACACAAAATGACAGATACCGTACATCGGAAAAAAGGGGGTAGGATACCTACGAATCTAACTAGAAAATCAGTGCTATGAACCTCTGTGCAGAAAAACAATTTGGTAACATTGATAAACACGCAACTGTCTAATGAACACAAGATGGAGTTGCTTGCTATTTCCATATTCTATTCAGCTCGTTGCGAATGCCGTTTATACAGGGCAGGTCGCACTAATATTAGTGCCACCGACGAGAATACCTCGTCTGTGTCAGTTTTGCTATGATTCCAAGTTGACAACAGCGCATGCGCGTGAAATGTTGCAACATATCGCAGCACTGGTTGACAGTCCTCCTGACTAGGCGCCATCTCGTCTAAACTTGCTGAACTAAAATTGGCTCTGAACTTGCTCCGTATCAGAGAGGACCTCTGTCATTATGAATGTAACATGGGGAAATCTCTGCTATGTGGATGAAATCACGCGCCTCGGTTTTTTGTCCTTATACGAGCATATTTTGAGCTGCACGAAGGTTCATTTGATAGAGGAAGGTTCATTACGGCGCGCTCAACTCATCATTTCAGTCAAAAAAGTCTCTATGAGACAGAAAAATACATTGAAATCTGCGGTGGTTTTTCTCGATTTTTCCTCTACTTTGGGCACTCATAATATTAGATATAAACCAAATCTCGTTAAATAATGAGTTGAGCGCGCCGTATTTAACCTTCCTCTTTAGAATGAGCCTTCGCCCAGCCCAAAATCTGCTCAAATAAGGACGAAAAACCGAGGCGCGTAAATCCACGTTTGAATTCAAAATCTAGTAAGATTCTAGTTCCTTCTAGTTAGATTTCTAGGTATCCTACCCCCTTAACTCTCGCAATCAGTGTAGGAAACTTCTACTTCGCATAAACACTCGTATTAGAAACATTAGCAATTATTACATTCTACAAGATAAACATATACCAATAATTTCTAAAACGAACGAAATTGAAACATACTAACACTAATTGGGTACAGTTTTAATCTATCCGATCTGACTTGAGTTATCCGAATCTGGGTTAATTTGGAATATTTTAGACCTCTTACTCCCATTCCCGATTTCCAAAGAAGAAAGAAAACTGTTCAGATAATATCTCGTTACCTATTAGATTTAGAACATATGGAGGTCAATACATTTTTACTCGGAATTCGATAGTCTATCGATCTATGGTATAAAAAATAGGACATTCCATTTTAAAAAATGAAGGTGACCTTCATATCTCTAAAAAAATTACATAAAAACAAAAATTTTTTTCTTCAGACATTTGACGTATCTTTAAAAACAACAAAGATATTTAAGGTGGTCAAGTTTGGTGAAATACCCGGTATACTGGAGTCAAAAAATGTATTACAATCTCAATAATTGTCAAATAAAAAATCTAGAGTGGGTCATTTGACCCCTCGTGGTAGGTTTAACGTTAAATAGTCCAATAAGAGTAGCTAATGAGGAAGATGTATTAAATTCGTCACGATGATTAAATGTATCTTTTTCTTCGTTTCAGAGTATCACAAATGTGATGAAGGATGCTTCGTATATCACCAGGCTTGGTTTAAATATGTTGATCCACCAAACGGATGCGCGACCCCTGGTCAGAATGACTGCTCGGGAATTTATGTTTGGCTACGAATCCACTCTCGTCACGCTGGGAAATAAAGTGATGCCGACGTGGATTAAATTCGACAAGCTGGGACTCATTGATAGGGTAAGTCCATGTTCTTTAGATCACTTTTCATCAATTTTTACCCTCACACCTGACATAACATGCCTGACCTGAATACATTAATGTGGACTCAGGATTTCATGCATTTGTATGGTGATTTACCGGCCGACTTTGGCAGGTATTTTAATCTGACTGGTGTTTACCCGTAGATGTACGATTTTGATGGTGATTACGAAACAGTTTACACGGGAGAAACCGATGTCCGTCTCTCAGGATTAATCGAAAAGTACAACGGCGATGTAAATCTGCCGCAATGGACAGGAAAGTGTGCGAACGTGAACGGCTCCAGCGACGGAGTGAAGTTCCCAGGCGACATACAGCCGAACGATACTGTACTTTTCTTCAGAAAAAGTCTCTGTCGCAGTGCTAACATGGTGCGTTAAACTATCATCCCAATAACAATTTGTGGGTCCACTGCAAGAAGGTGCTACGCCACAAAATGTTGGAATTGAGATTTTTTAAGGTGGTAGACTCGTTTCCAGGATTGCAAGGGTTCGGGATTCGCCTTCTCATTTCTCGATAATACACGCACGGGGTTTTTCAGTAGTCAAAAACGCTAGATAAAAGATCGATCTAGGGCGCTATCTCCCTCAAAAGTCCTATTTTTCCGTTTACGAGGCGTAATTTGCATTATTCGGCAGTATGTAGCTATTTTCGCAGTTGTATGCTTCCGAATAATGCAAATTACGCCTCGTAAACGAAAAAATAGGATTTTTGAGGGAGATAGGGCCCTAGATCGATCTTTTATCTGATGTTTTTGACCACTGAAAAATCCCGTGTTTGTATTATTGTAATCCTGGGAAGAGGAGTCTACCCCTTAATAATTCTGACGTCTCGTGGTGTCTAAAAATGTTCTAATCTATTGGGTTGGCAAGAAAGTAATTTCAGTATTTCAAAGTGAAATAAAATCGAATTTTTTTTTATCCAACCAATGAACTTTCGCTAATGACGATCATCTGAAATCGGGGTCAGTTTTTCGCCGATAAGGAGCAGAAGTTTTATGAACGCGGAATTGTGAAGCATCGAATAAAAATAATTGGGAGCAGAAGTTTTAGGAGCGCGGAATTGTGAAGCTACCGGAAAGACGGCGAAAGATCATCGAACAAAAATAATTGGGTTTTATTGCAGCTTGATATACCGAAATTACTTTCTTGCCAACCCAATACATTACCTTTATATTATATTAATTCGCTTATACTATAAAAAAATTGTAGCCCCGGCTTTAAGACTTCTAGTGAATTATAACAATTTGCTGAAGTTTGATATCTCGCGAAACGAGTGCTATGGCATAACTCTCTCTCTTGCAGCGAACCTCTCCAATGATCAAATGCATCGAATGCATCATCCGAATGAATACGATTTGCTTTAACCTGGCTGTACAAGCAGGTTTGGATAAGTTCGTACAAAGAAACGTCTCTCTTTTTGACGATTCCTTTTCCATCCTTTATTTCAGTTTATAATTTATTATCGAACTTTTTTCGTAATTCCAAGAAATTTCAGTTTGAACTGTATTGCGTTCGTATTAAGATTAACATAAATTTAGAGTTTTTCTATCAATTCTACTACAAAACAATGATATTATTTAACCAATTCGAGAGCATCTGTTTGATTCAGTAACCTGAATGATTAATACTGTGACTCGCAAAAAATGTTACAGATTCGCACAGGAGAGAAGACCATAAGCGGATTGCATACGTACAAGTTTAAGTTCGTTGAGAACGAATTGGACAATGGCTTGTACAACCCGGAGAATAAATGTTTCTGTCGACAAGGGCGCTGTTTGCAAGCTGGTTTAATCGATGTTACCGATTGTTATTACGGTAAGATAGTTTAAATAATATCAGATCCTATTATATAGTTTTGATTCAGCATTTGTACAGACGTTGTTATTAAAGAATCGTGCGTAGATCGCGTTGGTCAATAGAAATGAAATCAGAAACTCATTGTAAGAATTAATATAATAGAATGGACATTTGGAATTATCATTTCTTTTCATACTTTTCAGGCTTCCCAATCGCTCTGTCTTATCCGCACTTCTATAAAACGGATCCAACCGTTTTGGAAGCCGTAGAGGGTTTGAATCCGAGGGCAGATCTTCATGAATCCTACGCCTATATTAATCCAAAATCGGGACTTCCGGTGAACCTCGCCTTCCGCTTTCAAATAAACATGGCACTGCAAGATATCGGCCACATGGCCAGAGTGGAGAAATTCGAAAATTTTGTGTTACCGCTACTGTGGTTCGAAATCGTAAGTGTTTGTACCAACACATTATTTTATATTTTATAGCGTGTAAAATCTTGAAAAATTAATTCCATTTTATTTATCTCTCCTCAAGAATTTTATTTATTTTTCCATCTCGTTCGTTTACGAAAAAATCTGAAATAGAAAAATTCATTTTCATACTGCAGAAATATTTTTATCTGTTACTGTGTTTTCTATTGACGACATAGTAGATATCTTTTATATACAGTCGGTACATGTCATTTAAAGGTATACAAGGTGTGGCCGGACGGGTGGTACACCGAGTAGGGGGTGATACTACATGTAAAAATAAGTCGAAAAAAAGGAATAATCTCTCGGTACACGATTATTGTGTGGGTTAATATTCGGTTTAGAAGATTTTTGGACTCTTTTTTTTATACAGGGTGTTCGACTACAGGTGGGAGAAAATTTAGGGGGTGGTTCTCCGTGACAATATAAGTCGAAAATGAAGAATAAAAAACATTGCGATTTCAGCTTCGTTATTTCCTTATTAACAATTAAAACTCCGCCTCTAAATGCGGCAACCCGACCAACAGAGTACGCCTCTATGACTTACGCAACATACACCTCTGTTCGTCGGGTTGCCGCATTTTAGCCGGAGTTTTAATTGTAACTTGTAACACTAGAACTACCGAGCACTAAACACAATTGGCATACATTGCCTTATAATAATGACAAAATTTCATTTGTTTAGATTTTGTACCAGTTTTGTTTAAATATGTACCTCAATAGAGAAGTTGACTAAAAAAATTTCTCAGAAAAACATATTTATAATTTTAATATTTCTAACAGAAGAAATCAGGAGCAAGTCCAAAATATATCCAAAATAAAAATTGTCTGCATCGATTGCAAGAAATAGAAACTAAATTGAATGTTATTTCTTCCCTTAATGATTTTAATAGAGGAGAAATCACAACAATTTTGAATTTCATGTACTCATTTATTCTATAAATGCATAAAGATCAGCAGTCTATTAGTAACTAACTAACGAGGCCGAAATCGGAAATTTTTTATTCTTCATTTTCGACTTATATTGTCATGAAGAACCACCCCTCAAATTTTCTCCCACCTGTAGTCGAACATCCTGTATAATTTATCAATTATGACGTCACCGCGCGCCTGAACTACTGAATTCCTAGGATTGAAACTTGGATATTCGGAATTGGATTATATGAAAGCAAATCCAAAATTTGTAATCTCCTAAACCAAAAATCCTTAATTTTTGAAGTTAATTTTAGAAGTCGAAATCCCACAAAACTGACTTGGCGCGGGACGTGTTAACTTATTGTGTGAAATCGTATCAACATTTGCGATAAATAGATTTTACGCATTTATAACAAAAATGACCAAATGCAATTTAAAACAGTGAAAATATTAAAAGATTTTGAGAGTATTCATATATTATTTTCATCACATTCAAATTATTAATGAAGAATGTAAATTTATATTTAGCTCCTGCATCTTGCAATTGATGCACAAACTTTTTATTTTGCATAAGCATCCGGAGTCTAGTAATAAATGATTAACCTGATTTATCGAATATCTTTTTCTCAGGGGATGTACAAGTTGCCAACATCAATGAACGTTCGCTTCTGGTTTTATTTGAACGCTTTACCAGTTATGGAAACCGTAGCGAGGTACTCTTTGCTGGTCGCCGGTATCACGGGGATATTTATCGCCGTCTACAAGATCGTATTATACCAAACAAAGGGGTTACCTAATATCTCGGACATCAAGAACCAAAACTTACAGTTCATAACAAACAGGCGGCTCTCGTGCAAGTTAAACGAAACGGACACACACTACAGCTCACTGCTCGAATCAAAGGATTCCGAATCGAACCGAGAGAACGTGATGTCCGATATCGGAGCAGAACTATCAAACTTGAAGGAAGAAATAGTGTGATAGATAGTACGCGATTCGAGGTCTACGAAGAGGCTATTTCCTTTGTAAACTCGTTTTACACTCGTATCTAGTAGGTGGCAAGTCGTTTCGGATTTCGGTAGACCGTAATCGTTTGGAGCGATCGAGCAAGGGCCGGATCGATAAATATAAGAGAGTGCTCTAATGCTCGAAGAGCGTGTAATTAGAGTTATCTTTTCTTTGTGTTGAATAGCATTGCCGAATTTCTGCTGAAAGTATCCGATACACAGTTTCTTTAAAATTTGTGATCGTGAATGGGCTTGTTGTATAGTTTAAATTTTAAGTAGAATCAAGTAGCGTAACAATCGGCTTACGTGGTGAGTAGCGTCATATGGGTTTTTTTTATATTTTTCTATCACATTGCGTATCCCGTCTGCCAATACAAACGGTGCAAGTTCATGAAAAATTTTTGGTTTATAACGTGATTAATTAAATATGAATTACTTGATGCGTATTTAATTGATCTTAGCGGTATCTCTCTATTTTCTAAGTATATAGAATCGGTTAGGACTCTATTGTGCTTATCAAAAATAATAAGATGAAAACATAATGTATACGAACAATTTGCACATGAATGTATAGACAGAAAAGGAAATGAATTAAGACTGATACTATTATAGACTGGTCGTAGCGATTAAGTGGTTTTGGTCGAACGATGACGGAACGCGCAATGGTCAAAGAGCGGAAAAGATTATGATTTTGAAAATCGAACTACATACAATGGTTTTGTTATTTCGCTATAGTTATAATGACGTACTTGTCAGACTATCTTGTTGGAATTGCACCGTTTGTTATTCTAGTGCATACATCGTTGGTTTTATATACAGTGGCGGCCATAAGTTTAAGTACGTTCTAAAAAAGACGATAATTTAAAAGACTATACTTTACACATCCTGTAGTAAACGAATAGCTCTAGCTCCGCAAAAAAGTTCAAATCGTAATAGTACAATATTAAAATAGTTATCGTCTTTTTCAGATCGTACTTAAACTTGTGGCCGCCACTGTAATAGTAGTACGAATTATTGTAATCAATATTCGCTGTTAAACTTTCACTAATTTATACGCATTTTATGTGGGTACACATATTCTAAAAAGGTATATTTATAAAAAAAAATACATGGATACAGTTACATGAACGAGCATGTGAAGAACCACTTTAGCTACATATGACTTTATTCGTGTATTTAAAGTAAACTATGTATCCTTTAATGATAAGTGTCAAAAGTATTATTTGTAAGCAACATTTTGTAACTTTTCATGGGACATTATTTTACGTAAATCGCCATACCTTTTATTGGCAGGCACGAGATTATCCAATATTACTTCAAAACATTGAGGTATCAAATTAATTAACTTCATCTTGGAACGAAATTAATACTAATGCTACATAATAGTAATGTCCTCATGCACTTTATACATATAAATGAATTACCAGTTTGAAAATAATAAGATTTTAGCGTAATTACATTTTTAAGTAGCGCAATAAGTATAAATATTTTTGAAATACCGATCTTGCCGGAATTTATGGACACCGTGGACCAATTAAAGAAACAGTATTTTTATAGTACGAAACAAACCACATAAATCATATTGTCCTAACGTTTAATAATATGTATTACGATAAAACAACATTGTTTAATGGTTTTTTTAATTATCTCGGTCCTTTGGTTGTACCATTTATTAGGAGTGTGCGAGATCCCGGTCGGGACGGTAATTTTTCTCGGGATCGGGACGGAATCTCGAAAATTCTCGGAATTCCCGAAAATATCTGTGATCCCCGACATTTTGAAGTTTCTCCATACTTCCAATAATTACGAGAATCCGAAAGCCATTATGTTCTCGAAGATTACATATCTTATTCGTCGGGAATGTTTATGTTAGTAATATTGTAGAAAGTAATTGCGAATAACGACACTTTCGGGAATCCCAAATATTATTCTATATCCCGTACCTTGTCGGGAATCCCGTACCTTGTCGGGAATCCCGTACCTTGTCGGGAATCCCGAACATTTTCGGGAATCTCGCACACCCCTACCATTTATGCATCTTGTAAAAGTAACTATGGTTGATAAGATGTATGTGCACGTGTATCATGACTGTTGTAGTTTTCACTATTATCAATATTGCAAATTGTAATGCTTGCCAGTGAAACATCAATAATGTGAATATTTATAAAACTTGCTCAAACAATATTTTTAATAAAAGATTTATTATATTAATACTCTTCTTTTCTAATTTCAAAAGCACCCCTCCTAAGAATGCAATTTATATTATAAAATGCATATACTTATATATTGTAACAAATAAATGACGAAATATGAAAAGTTAATGTATGTCGAATATGTATCAATTTCAAGCTTTCCTTTAAGTTTTATTGAAATATAATTAATGGACGCATATATATATATATACAGAAAAATATTACGCAATTTATGGTATAAATAGAAAACATACATAATGAAATTGCGGTTCCATATTTGTATAGATATAATATGTACAATTCTATATCGATGCGCAATCCTGTGACATATATTTTTTAACAAAACGATGTATTCCCGCTTCATCTGAAAGCAATCATTATTATATTTTTCTCGCACTAGATCAACATTACAAGGTAATTAACATGTACGTTACCGAATATTTTTTGCGCTAGTAAAGTGTAATGCATTTCTCGACAGGTTTTTGAAAATGTCGTTCTGTCAGGAATACGTTTGGATGGATAATATTTCATTAAGTATGATTTCAAGATCTCTGCAGTTTTGAATTGCGTTGCTTTATCAGCAGGAACCATAATTTTTTCCTTTTTACCCGACGAATGTTTCGTGCGACTTGATTTATGGCTTTTCTCTTCACGAGATCTTTTTCTTTCTGAATTCTCCTTTACTAATTCACTTGACACCTTTCCGTCCATATCCTTCGTATCCGATAATTCTTTTTCATTTCTTACAACTTCACTCTCACCTTTTTTCTCATCTGCAGTTACCTCAGAATTGGTTACGGATAATTTTTCTTTATCAAGCTTTGCTCTTTTAATTGATTGAATGTCTACACTGTGTTCGGATATATCTATAATTTTCCTTCTTTTATGGAAGTTTGATTTCGCCGTATCGTTAATAACATTTATATCATCACTAGTTTTGTCATACGTTAAAGTTGATTCATTGCAAATAGTTTCTACAACTGGATCATTAGTTTCTGATGACGACTTCGCAGATTTCAAGATTTGCTCGTATACAGTTTTAGTCGCTCGCGGTGATTTTTTATGTTTTGACTCTCTTTTTGATTCCTGCGAACACTTCCGCCATTGTTTCTCCTGTACCTTTGACATCAATTTATTGTCTTCGTGAAGCTTCCTAGCACACATGAAACCATTAAATTTTCGAGAATCTTCAGCCTTTTTGTTATCCCCTCCGATAGGCTTATCTTTCTCAATTTTTACACTCTTGCTATGATAAATAGGACTTTTGTTTGCTTGCGTTTCTGTTATGTTGATGTCTTCGCCGTCATCTCTTAAAATTGTTGCATCAAACAAATGTTCTCTCTTACTACTAAACGGTAGTTGCATGATTTTCTCGGCGTTTTTCATCTCTAAGGCGGTTTTAAATGTAGGATACAAAATATTTTTGCTTGTGACACTTGATTCTTGTGAATGAACACGAGTTTCTTTATAATAAAGTTTATTTGGTATGCTTGTCTCGCTGTCTAAGCTGGTACTACTCTCTATTTGTTTATTGAAACTTTCCGACTTTGCAGGTTGCTTGTTGTCTGATTTGTAGTCGAGCAAATACTCGTGAACGGTATTACTGCTAGTGCACTTTCGCACAGAAGAAATCTTGAATTGTCAACGAAACATAAATAAATGTTTGTGTGTAAATTAAAACATTTAAGGAAATATGTAAATAGACTAAATTACATACCAATTTAGACATATTAAACTTGTACTTATTTGCAACTATGGTGTTACATAATCCCTTATATTCAAGCTCGTATGCTATATTATGAAAATCTATCTCTTGTAGCTGCTCCGTTATTTCCGCAGACATTTTCTCATAGTTATCCGTTAACGCTGATTTTAATTGAATGTAATATTGTTCTCGTACTTGAACGGTTAGACCCTTGATTTTTACGTCAGTACTTTCGGCTGCACGTACGTGAGATTGTATAGCATCTTCAAGATTTTGCTTCTTTATCTAAAATAATGTAGTATGATAAAAAATAATAATATAAATAGACAAAACTATTATATTTGTACCTCCTTGTCCTTATTATTATTTCTTCGAATAGCGAACTGTTTGTTGATTAACTCTTTTGATTCCCGTTTGCTTTCAGCTAACAATTGTTCTCTTGAAATTCCTGTTTCTTTACCTTCATCTTCTCTGTAGATGTTTAAATATTCATATATCAATAGAAAGTACGTACAGATATTTTGTTTATAAATTAAATGTTACTCACACATCATACTTTGCTAAAGCTATACCATCCAAATTACTTCTGCAATTGCTTTTTCTTCTGGTTTGAGCCATTTCGAATTGTGAAACTCTTGCTTGAACAGCATCTTTGTTTTCGCAAACGTCGCATCTGTTCTTACAAGGTGGTGGACCGTCCCCGAAATATTTGGAAAATACTGCATGCCTGCATCTATAAATTGTATGCATTTCACTGATTAAAGAAGCATATGTCAATTAAAAATTTCTAGAATAAATGTTTGTGAATTATGATTCTTACTTCACTTCAAGGCAATACGAGACAGTTTTCTCAAAATTTTTCCATCTTAATTTTGCAAGTTCTGTATTCTTCTGCGTTATTTCTTCTTTGATCAAAAATGCAATGGGTCCATATTCTTCATTACTAAAATAAACTCGGCAGAAAGCTGGTTTCCCGTCTCTACCCGCTCTGCCAGATTCTTGATAATATGCTGCTATATTTTGAGGGACTGTCCAATGCACAACAAACCTATAACATAAATTATAACAGCTCTTAAATTAATATCATGAAGTTTCATTGAAATCAAGATAAAAACGATCCAATTTTATACTTTACCTAACAGGTCCTTTATCTACACCCATTCCAAAACTGCATGTTGCTGCAATTACAGGTACTTCACCAGATGTCCATTTATTTTGAACCTCGTTACGTTCTTGATTCTTCAAACCTGTAATTCGAATTATTTAGTAGAAAGTTTTTAAGCCTATGCACTGACCAACCTATAGGTTTTTTATGCATCAATCTACAAAGTAGATGGGATGAGGATCATTGTACAAAATTGTAAAATGATATAATATATACCAGCATGATATGCTAAAGTAGATATGCCAGAATTGGACAGTTTATGTGCAATCACTTCGGTTGCTTCTTTCTTTCTACAATATATAATGCCACAATTTTTCTTTACCTAAAAACATTTTTTTTTTGTAGGTTCATAGAAAAATATATATATACCTTTGGCCTGTATAACTTACTTTTGGCGTAGCTGGATCTTGGGAACCAAGAGCCTTCAAAATAAAACTCTTTAAGTGTTCGAATGGTTTATCTAAACTTTCTAAAAACCATATGTCATAATAAAGATTAGATCGAAACACAGGCACTGAAAATATCAATGGATTTTTCATGCTCAAGCTTTGCATTATATCATCTTTAACCTGTAATTGACACGTATTAGAGTAAACAATTATTAAACGTATGTTAACTAAAAGCTTGAAGAAGCTTACCTCTTTTGCAGCAGTAGCTGTTAATGCGATTATAGGAGTATTAGGACATAATTTCTTAAATATACCTAACTGTCTGTAACTGGGTCTAAAATCATGACCCCATTGACTTAAACAATGAGCTTCGTCGATAACAAAATAAGCCAATGATTTTGTTTTTCTTAATTTCACTACCATATCCTATAAAAGTAAGTAATTATTTTAGCAGATTCTTTTGAATTTATGACTTTATATTGCGGGTAAAATAAAGTAAAGATAACTAACTTGAAAATGTTGCTGTGCTCCCATTTCAGGAGTAACGTATAATAATTTAGTTCTTGGCGAATTAGATGATATATCTTTAGTAATTGTGTTTCTTTCCTTGGTCGATGTAGTTGAGTTTAATGAACTTGCATTTATCTTCTTGCTAACTAGAAAATCTATTTGATTCTGCAATATGAAATTAATGTTATATAACTCACTCTATCGTCTTTCCATCTTATATTAAATCAACTATGTGTACCTTCATAAGAGCTAACAGTGGTGAGAAGACAATTGTAACTTTATCTTCTTTCATTATGGCTGGTAATTGAAAACAAAGTGATTTACCACCTCCGGTTGGCATACATACAAACACATCGTCTTTACCTGAAAATATACAACCGATTACACACAGAAAACTGTTTATTGTCTAAAAGTATATTGTCAAAATATAACTATTTAACCTTTGTAAACAGCAGTAGTTGCTCGTTTCTGAATGTCGCTTTTAAAATCATCATAACCAAATACAGACTTCAAAACAGACTGTAGCATTTTATCATATAGTAAAATATATTAATTTCTTATCAAAAATGAGCGTAAACAATTACAATTGCATTATAAATTAATACATGAAACGTTCCACACATCGATTCTACTACACCTATCTTGATAGAATCATAAAAACGCGCTACCAGTCTACCAGAGGGGAAATGGGAGTATGTACAAACCAGTACAAACGTGAAACGATTACATACAATAGTCACTGATAATATATCAGTGACAGTAGTGCTGAGAATGCTGAGATATTGGACAAGTTGTCTCGCACATGCGCGGTGATTTTAGCATCAGTAAAGTAAAATTCTCGTTAAAACAGGCTACCTTTGTCACCCCGTAAAATTTTTGAAAATTATTATTTCATTGTGAAAAATGAATGTATAACATGTGTATTTGTGTGCAGTGTGCATTCTGTAACTCGTAGACTCGTAGGTGCTCGTAGGACACTCGTCTCGTCTCGTGTCGTTTCGCGTCTCTTGTCCTGGAGTCTTTTTGTCCGAAACAGATTATTTCTGTACTTTTCCGCCAATATCACTACCCCACAACCCCACTACCTTTTCATTATAATGTTTTGAACAATATCTCAGCACTGTCTATTCCTTATATAGACCATATAATATATACAATACTTATAGACCCGGCTTCAGATAACATGCCCAGATGACGGATGTGGGCAAAGTGCTATAGTCTGTTGAGAAGTCGCAGTACCACCAAGGGCACCAAGTACATTCTGAAAACTGTACCTGTAATATATATTTTATTTTATTATTCGTTCATTTTTACTTTACTCTTATTATTTTCAATAGTACTAATATAAAATCTGTATTTATTTCCTCACAACTTATTTTATTTAAAAAAAAAGAATAGCAAGAACAATATATGACTTACTTGTGAAAAGATATATTTGTATCACGGTTCGGTCGTTCCTTACAATTTTTTATGCAACGAGTTTGCACCATTTTTCCAAATGTTTACGAAATAATGCATAAATATACTTGTATATCTTGCTTTTATATCGCTATCTAAATATGTATACATATTTTTCATTTTGAATTATCTTGTGACGTGACTTGTGGACAGCAGATACTCCGTTATCTTGGAATACTGTGTCCTATGCATATCCTATACCTAAATATCTAACAATAAGTATTATAGACAGACCAAAGACCTAAATATATGTCCTATGTCCTATATATACGATACTGCAGCAAAAATAACAAAATTGCTATAGTCTGTAGGAAACCTATTTTAAACCAACGACTATGCTTTCATTCTGTTCGTGAGGCGAACACAGTTTAAAGTTTAAAATAAACTTGAAATACTCTCGTAGCGTCCAGACATTTCTAAAGTCTTTTTAACACGATGCAAAGGCGGTATCAACCTCAGTATTGCATCGCAAGCTTCCAAGAGTGTTGCCGACAGTCAAAGTGGAAAGTGAACTCTCAAGTTTCTTAAAAAGTTGACATATTTTATACATATTATTGTTGAGTAAGTATACAGTTATATTATTTTCAATTAATGTTTTTACCGTGTATTATTCAATTTTGCTCATTTCAATTCGTCAATTCGTCAATATTTGTTTCTTATTTATTAAACATGTTTGAGAAGTAAATATATGTTCACCCACACAATCTTTTAGCTAAAAAGTCATTCAATATGACAAAAACAACAAATTTAACTGCACAACAATGGAAAGAAAAGGGTAATGAGGAATTTAATAAAAAGAATTGGTCAGAGGCATTGAGTTGTTACACAAATGCCTTAAAGCTTACCAATGAAGACAACTCTGAAATGGCTATTTATTATAAGAATCGTGCTGCAGTATATTTAAAACAAGAAGAACACAATAAAGCCATTAAGGATTGCGATGAATCTCTTAAAATATGTCCAAATGATCCCAAAGCACTATTTCGCAGATGTCAAGCGTTAGAAGCATTAGAAAGATACGAAGAAGCTTATCGTGATGCCAGATACATTATTTCATATGATCCAGGTAATAAGGCGATTCAACCTATTGCAGCACGATTACACGAGACTGTACAAGAAAGATATAAACAAAATTCTCGTGTCAGTGCCAAGGTCTGTATATTGACACTTGTTACGTAATATGATATCACAAATTATACTATAATTTGTTATAACATAATGTATCAATTGGATTCTTTTATAGGTATCGCAAATGATGGATATAGTTTTTGAAATGAAAGGGACCAATGAAAATCGAGAAACAGCAATGAATAATTTGCTTGTCCTTGCCAGGGAAAGGGCAGGTGCAGAAATTATGTTAAACGATGGAATTGTGTGTAAAATAATGAAACTTTTAAAATTTGAAAAAAATGAGGAAATAATAACAATTGCAATTCGTATCATTGCTGAATTATCTAAAGATAATATTAGCCGGACTGAACTTATTTTAAAGGATATCGGAATACCTTACTATTTGGAAATGATCAACAGTAAACTTACAGAAAGAGTAAATGCTGCTCAGTATTGCTTGCAGGTTCGTAAGCCTACTATTATATTCTATAATATGAGAAATCACTTGTTTATTAATTTAAAGCATTACTTACTATTTAGTTACTAACTAAACTAACTCAAATTCAACAGTAATGTCTGAATATGAAACTATGTTTTTCAGACTATACTCAATACTTACAGTGGCATGGACAATAAACCAGACACAAAACCAAAGAAAGAATTATGTGAAAAATATAATAAGCAGATTGATACTATTTTGTCTTGCTTATTATACAGTGTAACAAGTAGAACTATTTCTGGTTTAGCTAGAGACGCAGTTCTAGAACTGATTATACGTAATGTTCACTATACTGCATTAAATTGGGCAGAACAGTTGGTTGAACTTCGTGGCTTACAACGTTTAATGGAAGTAGCTAGTGAGCTTGAAGAATACAAATATGAATCTTCAATGGAGATCACACCATCTACCAGAACTGTGACCAGTGTATGCCTAGCAAGAATTTATGAAAATATGTATTATGATGCAGCAAAAGAAAAATTCAGAAATGCCATTGATGAATTTATTAAAGATAAATTACTTGATCCAGATATAGAATCCAAGGTAAGGAATAGCTTACTTTTAGATTTTTCAGAAATTTGATCGGGGAAAATATATTTCTAATATTTTTGTTTATGTATATCGAAAAGATCCGCGTTGTAGTTGCTATAACAACATTATTGCTTGGTCCATTGGATGTTGGAAACACAGTGATTGCTAGAGATGGTATCTTAGAAATGATACTTGTAATGGCAGGCACAGACGATCTACTACAACAAAAAGTTGCCTGTGAATGTATAGTTGCAGCTGCATCTAAGAAAGACAAAGCTACTGCAATTATAAATCAAGGAGTAAATATTCTGAAAAAATTATATCAATCTAAAGATGATTCTATTAAAGTACGTGCATTAGTAGGTTTGTGTAAGCTGGGTAGTTCAGGTGGCTCAGATGCCACGATTAGACCATTTGCGGATGGCGCAACAACGAGATTAGCAGAAGCTTGCCGGAGGTTCTTAATTAATCCCAAGAAACAGAAAGATATGAGGAAATGGGCAGTGGAAGGATTATCATACCTTACTTTTGACGCTCAAGTTAAAGAAAGACTTATCGAGGATGGCCATGCAGTCAAAGCGATGATAGAACTTGCTAAAACTGGAGATCAATCTGTCATTTACGGTGTTGTTACAACATTAGTAAATTTGTGTAATGCTTATGACAAACAAGAAATTATACCAGAAATGGTGGAATTAGCAAAATTTGCAAAACATCATATACCTGAGGAGCATGAACTTGACGACATTGATTTCGTGAAGAAAAGAGAAATTGCACTAGCTAAAGCTGGCGTTACAAGCGCGCTGGTTATTCTTTCCAAAACGGAAAGTCAGAACAGCAAGGAATTAATAGCGCGTGTTTTCAACGCAATTTGTAGTCAACACGAAGTTAGAGGTATTGTTGTTCAACAGGGTGGAGCGAAAGCTCTTTTACCATTGGCTTTAGATGGAACTGAAAAAGGAAAGAAACAAGCATCTCAAGCGCTTGCACGTTTAGGAATTACGATCAATCCAGAGGTTGCTTTCCCTGGCCAAAGAATGATGGAAGTAGTTCGACCTTTCATAAACCTTTTAAATCCCGAATGTTCCGCCCTTGAAAACTTTGAAGCCTTAATGGCTCTGTGTAATTTGGCGGGTATTAATGATAGCATTAGAAAACGAATATTGAAGGAAGGAGGTTTTCAAAAAATAGAAAGCTATATGTTTGAGGATCATGATATGCTGAAACGTGCGTCCACACAGGTTGTGAATAACTTGATAATGTGTGAAGATACTATAAAATATTATGAACAAGAAAATGACAGAGTTAAATATCTAGTAATTCTTTGCGAAGACGAAGATGTAGAGACAAGTTTAGCAGCGGCAGGAGCGTTGGCGATGTTGACATCAGTTAGCAATAAATCCTGTATTAAAATATTTGATTCAAAGGATTGGTTAGAATCATTACGATTTTTACTTGCTAATCCAAATCTTGATTTACAACATAGAGGTGTTGTGATTGTTTCAAACATGATCAAGAGCACTAAGGATGTTGCAGCAAGATTAATTGAAACTGATGTGATGGAAATTTTAATGGCTTTAACTAAGAACGATACAGCAGAAAATAAAAAGATCAAAGAAATAGCTAGCAATGCATTAGAAACAGCAGCAAAATGGAAACTTATTAGAAGTACAAATGAAGAACAACCACCTCAAGATTCAAATAATTTAGAAAACGTTGAATAAATTTTTAGTATGTACTTAATCACGCTTATATTGAATATGAAATATTTTTCACAATGATTACAATTTAGTAGTACCATGGAGTGCCTAAACAAAATGTGTGTCATTGAATTTTTACAGTAAACTGTGCAATGATAAATTAATAAAACTAAACTATTTATTTTGTAAAATTCGATATTATTTATTTTGTATAAACATTCACGTATTGGATGAATACGTTTATATACATACATATAAGTATGCACGAGTTAAACACATTTTTAATTGTAATAAAATCAAATAACTAATTATATTTGTTTGTATCTTAATGTATATTTTCTTCCATACCAATCCACCAAAAAAGTAATTAACAACTTAACTCATTATTGTAATGCAACGAAAGCTATGATTTTAGGAATGGATGTTGCAATGCTTGATCCGCAGTAAGTCGTGTTTTGTAATCTAAATCCAACAATCTTAATAAAAGGTGATAAGCTTCTTTTGGGAATTGGATATCCAATGATGCCTTGAAAAATATTGAAACATACAAAATAATATAGAGTTATACAATTTTTTTTCATTATTTTCTACTTTTAGTTCTCAATTATGCTTATCAATAAATAATAAATTAAAATACCTTCTCATACATGCTACTACGATCACTACTATTATTCAATGAACCTTTATTTCTCTTTTTTAACTTCTGACATAAAGACACAATATCGGTGCCTGGTATATCTTCGCTAAAGATAATCTTTTTCCCTAAATCAGCAAAGAAATATGTAAAACGTGAAAAATAAACAAAATAAAAGCAGAAGTGAAACAAAATATCTTGTGATAAATGAAAATGAACATTTTTTATTACAGTACCTAGCTTATGTGCACATTGTTGCATTTTATTTGACCCAAACAAAGTTGTTATTTCTGCTAAAGCTGTACAATCGTCTGGAGAATGAAAAAATGGTTGTGTACTGCTAAGAATACATAGCATCATTACTCCGCTTGCCCAAATGTCAATTGCTTGGGTTTGTGAAGGATGTTTCAATAAAACCTCCGGTGCACGAAATCCTGGCGTACCAGCCCTTGCAGCTACCTGTTCTGGTCTCAACGTGCATATCGAACAAACTTTAGGTTTCCCAAAACAATAACATTTCTCTGCTGTTACTTTCTTTTTTGAACTTAGAGATTGATTTAAGCAATTCTAAAACATATTGAATGTAATGTATTATAAAAATATTAATATTATCTTAAAATTTTTAATAATCAATACTTTACTTCATCTGATCTTTTTCGTTTGATGGATTGTACATTAGAACTAGTTAATGCAACATTAGTCGGTTTATCTTGAGCAACATATTCTTGTGCTAAGCCAAAATCCACTAGCAAGTATCTATGGGAAACAAGAGATTAAAATATTAATTTTACGTAATATACATATATCTTATGCAAAGAGAAGTTATAAATAGTCACCTCTTATTGCACCGATCATATAAAAAGTTATTAGGTTTCACATCCCTATGTATAATATTAAATTGATGAACTCTTCGCAACGCAGTCAACAATGCTATCATGTAATCCTTTGTTTCTTGGACAGTCATATTTTGTACATAGTCCTAGTAACAGTTATCGTTAAAGTATTATTGCATTATAACTCTTATAGATAGAATAAGATGTTCTTTATTGATATATAGATACTAATATACCGAAAATTTGTCATGTCTCATATACGGCATCACAAAAACCACTGTCTCAAAATTTCGCAAACACAGATCTAATCCAACCACATAATCTTTACCACTGAAAATAGTTTAATTCGTCATTCTCTGATAACAAGCACATTTGTCCAAATATATTTGTATATTAATTTATAATGAATTATAATCAAGATTTCGTATATATTCATTACCCTATTTGTTGCATACATAATAATTCACGTTCAATCTTTTCAGGATGACGAGTAGGAACTAAATGTTTCAATGCAAACTTTCTCGATCCATTAGAAGATTTCAGCGTAGCTAGAAACACAGAACTAAATGTACCTTCTCCGACTTTTCCATGTATATGAAATAACTCTTTTAACAATGGTATTCTATTTTTAAGATCAACAACATTATCGGTCTCTGAAAATAGGAATACATTAAATTGCAATTGCTGTTTCTCGAAATGTAAAATTTTTGTAAATAACTTTAGGTAATGAATTTTTCACCATCTTCATTATCCTCTTCAACTAAGCTTTTTCCTTCCATAATCGTTATACACTATTCAACACTCTTAATCACGTAATCTCGTTACTACCTTAACATTTAGTTAATTCAACAAAATCGAAATTTTGCTGTTTAACTTTGACAATAAGAAATTGTCACGTGTACATAACCTATCAGAATCATCGTACATTGGCGCCATTCTAAACAGACGAATTGCGCATGTTTGTGTCATAGATTACTTCACCAGATACGAAACTTCATTTTTTGAAACCAATTTTCCGTGCGCATGCGTAAAATAAGTTGTGCTCTGTGAAAGTAACTTCAGAACTGCGTTATCACTGGTTATCACGTATTATCAGAGAGGATATCCACACTCTAGTATTATTTACCCTTATCTAGTCCACGGTGTAAAAAGAATTCTCCTTTCACCAGTGATCTGCTCAAAGATAACTGTCGCTGTAGAAATGAAGTATACAGATCAATTCTCACTATGTATGTAGCAGAGACTCTCTGTCTCTGTCAGCAACAGTCAGCAAGCAAGTTTACATTCACACAGCACCGATGAGATACTATATCAGAGAGTGCCTGACTATAATTATTATTAGACTGCGGATCTTTATGCATTTATAGCAAAATCAAGTAGATAAAATTCAAAATTGTTGGAAAATTTGAAAAATTCAAGATGTTCAATATATGATTTCTCCTCTATTAAAAAAAATAATACACAGCGAAGGCGCTGAAATTATGAAAATTCCTCATCTTTGATAAGGAATATCTTTTTAGTTCCAAATAATACCTATTTTCAGTATACTTTTCCCTGTATAAATAGGTATGCATAATTTACTTCCTACATCGTCCCCCCACGCAAGTTATTAGTGTTTAAAGCGTATCCATGGCAATAAATCTTACACTGTGGAAAAATTTGCTTGCCAGCAGAAAGCATTACTTATGCGCACATAGATGCTCGTCGAAAATCGAGTATTTTACTTACTGGGTATAGAGAATTCTGCTTTTTGTTTAGTATTCATACAGTATTCATACAGTGTGTATTACCATTATTCTATATTATTTATTGAGTTTTCCCAGTATATTACAAAGTTCGTTTCTGTGCTCTCCCAAGATACTGTAAAACTTATCAAAAAACAATTTCGCGGATTCCTTAATATATGCTTTCTGCTTACGTACCGCATCTAATTTATCTGCCGCTTCTTCCAGTTCCTCTAAAATCTTTTGCCTATCTGGAATGGAATCTTGTATCTCCTTAATTTCATTTTGTAACACTTTTATATGTTCCTTTAATTTCGCCTCTTCGTTCTTTAAGTCTGTTTTCATCTTATTGATGAGATCTTTTTTCTCCTTGAGTGCATTGGCAACATCGCTGCTCTCATCTTTCAAGATCTTCATTCTCTCTTGAAGATCCTCTTTCTCGTTGGAACTCAATTCTATGAAACGTTCTTTCTCAACGATCTGTTTCTTTATCAATTCTTCGAAATCATTCATCAAGGTAGCTTTAGTGTGCAGTACATCCATACTCTGAGGATCGAAGATACCCGTTTCCGGCATTTTTAATTCCTCAATGTCTACGCCCATATCTTTGTTAAAGTTCATCAAGATTTCCTTATTATACGTTAGGACCAGCTTCGTCAAATTATTAGTGACCGACGATAATGTCATGTCCATTGTAAAGCTCTCTTTCTGTATATCCTGCAAATGCTCATCAAACTGTTGCATGTAACCCTGAATCTTTTTACATTTTTCCAGTATACTTTCTTTCTCTGCTTTGGACATTGGCTGCTGCTTAATTTCAGAAAGTAAATCTTCATGGCATTTCGTTTGCAAATGAATGTGTTCCCTCAGAATCTTGCAGTCGGCATTCACTTTTTCTGTGTCGGAAACGATCGTTTTTATGTAATCCTCTTTCGCTTTGATATCGCTTTGCTGATTCTCCTCGTCCTTTTTTAAGTCTTGCAGGATCTTTTGTAAGCGAATTATATCTTTGTCAATGTTCTGAGCTTTTTCTTCTATTGCCTGCAATTTCTCCTCGTTCTCATCTAGATCAAACTGTACAGTGCTCATGTCTTTTCCAGTGACTCCATGCTGGTGTCCAAGCTCTTCTAAATATTTTTTAACCATTGCCTCTTCTTTGTCGAGTTTTTCATCGTTCCAAGCATTGTAGAATTCGATCATAGAGACTAAATTATACTTATGCATATCAACCTCCCTTTCATCTCCCACGAAAGGCAAATTATCTAAATCATAATTTTCCAAAGCTATTTCCCTAACTTCGCAAGTTTCCACCAACCAGCAGATCCAGCGCAAAACATTTGGCCAGGAGTGCATGGCGTTAGCAGTCTTCAACCAAGATTTAGTGATAACACCAGGATAATGAAGCTTCTTGGCAATTTTCGGCAACTCCTCCACGTAATTGGTAATCGTCAGAACTAATTTCATGTCTAGCATTTTAACTAGGTAAGCAGAAACTTCTATGAACATTTTTAGAGTTATTGGCTTTATACTACCATTGCCGTTAAGCATATGAATAAGCTGATTCGCATTAAAGTAAGTATCTATTTTGTTGAGCATATAAGCCTGATAAACTTTGTCTGTTAAAGGTTTCTGGTCTTTCTTGGCACTTCTGCCACCTAGGCTGCTGATACGATCTGCAGATAAGGATCTGGGTCCAGTTGGAAGAGCGGAGTGAACTTTATTAGAGGATCCAGCCATGAGAAGTGCAGGCTGTTTTCCATTGTGTACACTAGGTGTTGTTGGAGCTGCTGGTCCATGACGCAGTGGTGTTTTACCTAAGAAAACAATATTATGCGAGGTCATGAAAGAATAGTAGAATTGTACGATCTTAGTAATGGCACGGACCAGAGGGTTTTGTTTACAATTAGATCGAACTTTTACTGTAGCTATTTATGGAGAAAATAATATGGGGTTAATCAAATGTAACGAAAGGGATAATAAATATTTACCCGATGGTTTGAGAATCGATCCTCTAGTGCTCGCTCTGTCACATGATTTTTGTCGAAACCTGGGTATACAACTATCAATGGGGTTACTGACAATCTTCGATTTCGATATTTGCGACCTCCTTGTGTCGCCCCGTGACATACCTTTGTCATCTCTGTCAAATATGGATATTCTCACCGGATTCGTAGATGATCTACGACCCGCCGAATTGCTTTGCATTTTCGGAAGTAAACTAAAACTTTTTGCAATGAAATACTGACAGAAACGAAAATTCAGCGAATAAAGAATTGGCCGGGATGGCGGGAACTGGCGGGAACGGGAAGTGTTGAGATTTTGAGATATTCTGCAAGATTTCTTGCGCATGCGCGGCTCAATAAAATTCTCAATAAAAGTGGGTACCTTGATCACCCCGTAAAATTTTAAAAAATTATTATGATTTGATTGTGAAAAATGAATGTATAACATGTGTATTTGTGTATATTTTGTAACTCTCCTAGGACACGCCCTGGAGTTTTTTTGTCTGAAACAGATTGTTTCGGTACATGGTGATACGGTCATGCTGTACTTAGTGTACTACCTCTATTCGGCGAGAGAACCGTACCGCGTGAAGACCAGTGAAGACCAGTTTTCGTTCGTCGCCGCGCATCTTCGCCCTAATTGGCTCAAGAAAGTGGAGAGTGGGTAGTGGAATGAGAGATGATGGGCTCGCTGTGCCCCCACCATCTTCCAAGCTGCGCGAAACGGTACGGTTCTCTCGTTGAATAACACATATATCCATGGTGTACATTCAACCTCTCAACCTCTCAAACCTCTCTATTGAAGAATATACGATTTTAATATTTCATATCAAGAAATATTCTTTCTTACTTATGTAGGTGACAAATATAATATTATGAAGTGTATCACATTTTTCAGAAATGTCATGGAATATATATGAAATTTTTGTTTTACGCTTTTGTGTATGTTCAATTGTTTACTGCTGTGCAATTTAAATATTTAGGTATCTTGCAAGATAATTTATATGCTTTACACTTTACGCTATAATATAAATCATTTTTCTATACTTTCATACGGTATATGGTTATGTTTGTATATACAATATACAACATGCGTATTCATGATAAAACAAGTATTTTAAGCACGGTCGCGTAATTGTATTTTAATTCTCTCTTTGAAACAAAGAAGTGTTAATTCTGCGCTCTTATGTAAGAATATAGTTAATTATTGAAATTTGTAAAATAGTCTATATTTTTATTTAGGATTCATTGAAAGTCCCATGATGGGTTAAGGTTAAAGTGAAGAGTATGTTAACAACATTGGTTCAGTTTTCAATATGTATACCATATGCAGTTTTTCTTTTATTTGTAGATATTTAAATAAATTAATACTACATATATGCATATATATCTTATACAATTCCAGCATTTCCTATCAACAGATTTGTAGGAACTTGCAGTAATTAACTTTTACAATATCTACCAATGTGGTTTTGTATTCCATAAGAAGTACAAAATATTCATCTAAAAATGTTCAACATTGATCCACCTAAAACACCAGAAGATAGTGAAAGAAGAGTTTTTATAAATGACACAAATTGGGATAAAATAGCAGTTTACCTTGTTGGTAATCAGCAGAGATTTAGAGAAAATATTATAATTCCACGGACAGTGGCGCCTGTACAAATTAAAAGTAATGTAGAAAAACGCATGGAAACTGTAGCAGAAAGTTGTACTTTTAAAAGTATATGTAGTTGTTTTATAGGTATGCTACACGATTATGTTAAATTGTTATTGTTCAATTTATTACAATTTCTAAAAAATTATATTTTTAGGGTATGCCTTGGGAGGTGTAATAGGATGGTTTACAGCTAGTGTAAATCCAAATTTTGCTAGTATCGAGAAACAACAAACTGTACGTGAAACAATTAGAGAAATGGGAAGCACAGCTTCAAGTTATGCAAAGAATTTTGCCATCGTTGGTTGTGTATTTACAGCAATTGAATGCTCAATAGAATCGGTAATACTTTTATAAATTCTAGATAATTTTGTATCAGTTCGTAATGATACTAAAAGTACATTTAAAAATTTTACTTCTAGTATAGAGGTAAGAATGATTGGAAGAATACGGCATATGCTGGTGGATTTACAGGTGGAATATTAGGATTACGAGGTACTGATTGTTCATGTACATCAACCTGAAATATATAATAATATGTTTCATAATGCAATTTCATATTTCAGCTGGTGTAAAGGCAGGTTTATTTGGAGCAGCAGGCTTTGCCGCATTTTCAACTGCAATAGACTATTATATGAATCATAGAGAGTAAAGTTTAGACCATAAATGTCATGAATTGTAATCGGTATATTTGTATAAAAAAAGTATAAAATGCACTTTGAGTGTATCTGTATAATACATACAAAAGCGCGATGATGTTCTTAGTATAAAAATGCATAGAAATAAGTACAATGGTTAAGAAAAAATAAATTTACGTAATACATTGATACTTATTTTACTTACATCCTTTAAACTCTTCTTGATTTTCAATTCGTTAAATACAATGCTATGATTTAAATTATCTAAATTGTGTCACATAAGTCGTACAATGAATTAAATGTCTAAGTCTTATTCAATATTAAGTAAAAGTAACATACATGCTGTTTCAAAATAAAAATAATACTTTACATATTGCAGAAACATAAACAGATTTTATGTTTTCTATACGATACTGCCTATCACAGTAAAAAATTAATTTTTTCGTTCTTAGCTATACTGAATTATTACTGATAGCTTGATACTAAAACAGTCTTAAAGTCTTTTTGCTTTACTTAAAAAAATATACATGGAACATTGGAAGATATGGCTTGCAAACTGTATGCTTTCCTCAGTTTGTTTGTCAATTGTATAAAATATCAATACTTCGAAAACATTGACATATACATATATGTACCTATACAAAATTTGTATTAATAAGTTTTAAGTTTGTTTTGATATGGAATTTTTCGTATGCTTAAAAAATTGTGTTTGTTTCGATGGATTCCTTATATCGTATAGCTATTACATACTTACTATGATTTATCAAATTTGAATTGTACTGTATCCTTCAACTAATAAATATTTATAACAACAGTGTTACATAAATTTATTTTTATACGAGTTATTATTTCAATATTTGTATTTCAATAATGGAACTGTAAATTGTTCTATTTAAAAGGAATATGCAAGGCACTTATCGCACATTTTTGTTTTGACTTTTGTAAGACACTCGAACATGAATATTATTCGACTTAGTATTTAAAGAAAATACTGAATTAAAAAACGTATGTTTACATAATACGTTTGTCACAAACGAATTCATAAAAACTATGCACTCCTATTACAACGTTATCTTGGATACCATATTAATTAGTTAATGTATCTTTTTGGCACCTTTAATGGTGATCAATTTGTGTACCTTTATGCGTTTGTGCATATATTGTATGTAATTATGGATGTTGTTGTTGCATTTGTGCCTGCATTACTGCCAACAGTTCTTGCATACGTCGTAATTCTGCTTCTTTTTCTTGTAAAATACGATCCTTTTCGGATACTGCATTAGTCTTTTCAGATTCTACAATGCTGCTAACAAAAAGATTCAGTGAATTAATAAATGCACCTAATATTATAAGCAAATAAATTCAGGCATACATCGTTAAACTTACGTTTGTCTGCGAGGTGGAACAGGGGCTCCTTTTGCCAACCTTTCACTACGATAATTTTCATAATGTACCTCTTGTGTTACTTCCTGTAAATCCTGCATATGTGTGCTGTAAACATGTAGAAATCAAACGTAACAATTTCTTTCTGTTGATATAATTTGTTTAAATAGTATACTCAGTCTCTTACATCAACATTGTTCTCAATTTTATAAAATCACAATGATCGGGATTCTCAACTTCTACAACACCCCATGGGTACAAGCGTCCACGTACTTTACGCCCTTTGACTTCCAATAAAGTGTTTGCCCCACATACTGCAAATGGGACTGCCTCTTTCAGTTGTCTAACTTGTTCTTTATAATCTTCATCTTCGTCGCTATCACAATCTGGCAGAGGATAGATTTTTATACCGCTGCCCTCGATCTCTTCCATGACACGCTTTTTTAAACGTAAAACTTCCTTTTTCGTAAGAACATCTGCTTTAGCAATTACTGGCACAATATTGACTTTATTATGAAGTTGTTTCATAAATTCTATATCCAATGGTTTCAATCTAGCAGGAATAGTAAATATAAACAAATTTAATAACTTCTCTATCATCTCTCTAAAATATATTTACAATCAAATGTTTCTTACCCATGACCGAACGGAGAAATAAAATAAAAGCAACAGTGTATTCTATTATCTACTATATTTCTTCTATTTAAGCCACTTTCATCGCGTAAAAATCTTTCGAACTGATCATCTATATATTGTATAATAGCTCTAAAACTATCTGTATTATCAATTGCATCTCCATAACCAGGTGTATCGACAACAGTCAATCTAAGTTTAACTCCTCTTTCTTCGATCTCCACAGTAGAGGCATCAAGCTTTACAGTTTGATTAGTTTTTTCTATTCATATAACATGAATACATTAATAACTAACAATAGTATTGCATAAAATATTAAGTGCATATAAAAGTATACATACAAAATTAACCTTACCTATAGCGTCAGGAATTACACGTTCTGGATATAAATCAGTAAGAAATAGGCTATTGACTAATGTAGATTTTCCAAGACCAGATTCTCCAACAACCATCAACGTAAATTCAAATCCTTTCTTTACAGATTTCCTATGTACTTGATTGGGTAAATTTGCAAATCCCACATATCCAGGAGTTTCGAGGCTAGCAAACTGTACAACGAGAAAATAACAAATTAATAAAACATCAGAATTTAATAATATGAACACTTTCTTGCGCGATGCAACCAAAAAAAATATTGCAGATCACAAACAATACGTACGGTTTTTACACTTTCAGTAGACATTTTTTTCTAAAAGGGTAACCCACAAAAAGGAATTACTGATTGAATGATGCCTGAAAATATTTAAAAAATAATCAAAAACCAAATTTCAGGTAAACAGGCGTCGTATTATGACAAAACGCGATATGACAACCATACCGAAAATATACATGCGTCAAATGAAACGGCGTACAGTTTGTTTCACTTTATAACTTTTGTTTGAATCCACATTACTTTTTCTCTTTTTGGAATGAACTAATTGATGACCGAAGTCATAACTATAACAAAACCGAATTGTTTATTGCAGCTTCATTGAAATAGAAAAGATATTACACCGACTGTACATGAAACGTTATGCGTTACTGGTTACTGTATATACTGTATACTGTATACTGTATATCGTACATTCATGTAAAGTGGGGGAAGGAAGATATCCCTCAATTGGAAGAAATTTAGGCGTGGCAACTGAAATACCTCCGGAGTTCTACGAGAAATAAGATAACCATTTTATCTATATATTACATTCTTCGTCAATACAAATTACAACTATAAAATGTAATCTATTTTTAGCATATATTTTTTAAATGTATGAAAAATTAAATAAAAGTTGAACATCGAATTATTATGAAAAATTATCCGAACAGATTACTTTAGTATATTTACGAGTAATTTACAAAATGTTTTAAGAATATTACATATTCATAATTAAAATTACATAGAACTTTTTATCGACTATTGTCCCTTAATCTTTTGACGATACATTATACGTTTATCAGGCAAACGGCTACTTTATTCAGGAAATAATATCATATACAAGCATTGTTTTACATAGTATTTGTCATTATTTCAAGTTTCCCTTTATTCATTATCTTATAACCATCGATATTTTTTTCAAATGATCGACATTTATTACTAGTATAGTTAATTAATTCGTTACACAATATTATTGTTTAATAATCGACACATTATCTTCGTATCTTTTGGTGATGTACAAATTTCTTCAATCACTCAAACATTTCAATTCTTCAAAAATTATGTATCTTAAGCGTGAGTAAACAAGTGTTTAATCATTTCAATCAAGTACGACTTTATATCTATTAAATAATTATTCTCAAATCAATTTAACAAGCACATACAATGATCAGTATTGAAGTGAAACATAAAAATTGTAAGGAAGGAAAAATAATACAGATAATGCTTTGTACTCTTTGAAATGGGGATTCTTTTAGAGTACAGTTTTTGAAAATACGGCTTTGCACGGGATCAAATACACATGCAATGGCAGTATATATTTTTAATAGTTTGTACATATACCCTCAGTATTATTACAAATTGATACAAAACTCAACACGAAATTGACATGAATATTAAAACTTCTGTGTCATCTCAACAATTATGATTTACATACATACATATATATATATATATATCTTATATATATCATATATATTATATATATGTATACACATACCAACACTATTGAAGCATGCATTGGGCACACAGTATTTACTTTAAATTCCCAATTTACTATTACAGTTCATTTCAACTAAGAAGTTAATATAAATAGAGAGGGCATTAGACAAGAAAATTTTATTTTTAATTAAAAATGTCAAATGCGTAGAACCTAACAATAAGACTCTCATTAAATCACCTTTTGTCCTTATGAATTTTTGGGGAAGACGCTCCCCTTTAGGGGTAAATAAAAATTATATCATAATTTCATTATTTCAGCTTTGAAGAGATTCTTCCCATTGTCTGTGAGGAAACTAAAAAATCTCGCATTGGTTTCCAAATCTTTGTTAGGGAAGTTCCATCCCCTCTAATTTAGGGAATCAGAAACTATTAAACATAATAATATTTTTACTTGTCGTAAGTTTTAAGTTTCTCCTCTCGAGGTTTTGCACCACCATATATTGAACTTGATTTACTTGATTCAGCAACTGCGTTGACAGGTGCTTGAATTGTTCTTGGTGCTAACACCAAACGTTTTCTTCCAGTTGTGTCTATATTAATAAAAATATTAATAATTATCGGCTCATCTCAAATTACTAAAACAAAAGAAGAAGTAGTAGAAGGAGATTAGCAAACCTGGAGGTGGATCTTTATTAAACATTTCTTCAGGAAATGGTTTTCGTTCAGTTCCTCTTGTACGAACGGATGGTGGCCTGGTACCATATGCAGTAGGTGGTGGTACACCACGATTCCATTCTCGACTACCTCCACTTGTGTCTTCGGTAAACTGACTGTTGCCGCCCCCTCGGCTACCCCCCCTCATATCCCATGAATTACCTTGCCGACCACTTTGTTGACCTCTGTCACTGTAACCTCCTGTATATTATAATTAAAATATTTTAACATTAACTGACAAATTATAACGATTAACAGAACAGATTAAGTATTTCACAAAGTATAAAGAAATATAGAAATACATGAATTGATTACCGTAGTCATCACCATATCCACTACGACCACTTTCTCTTCCTCTAAAACCTCCTCCGCCTCCACTGGTGCCTCCGCTACGAGCTCTTCTGTCAAAACCACTTCCTCGGTCGTTTCTTTTACCCTCTGCTACATCTACCTTAATCAGATTACCATCGACTTCTACCGTACCATCTTTTTCTAATGCAGCTTTTAAATCTTTCAAATCTTCAAATTCGACATAACAGAAGCCCTTAAACCTGCAGAAGATAAAAGATAAATATTAATGACCAGTGACACATCCAGGGGGGGGGGGGGCTTGGCCCCCCCAAGAAGAAAGGAAATAGAACACTGGAAAATTGGTCAAACTGTAGAACAGCTGCTTCCTCTCCGATTTCGATGATTTTTGGATATGTTACACATAAAACTCAACATTATGTATATATGTACATTGGTAGTGGCACGTTACTCTATGGGCAAATGCCCGGGGCATCAGAGCAAAAGGAGGCCCTGAACACAAACCAAGATCCAAATTCTATTCGTTTTTCCCCAGAGGGCAGGGCTGAATTAAGCGTAATAGCAGAAGTAGCAAATGCTGGGGCACCACGCTTTCGGAGCAGAAAATGTTTAACTTGTAAAATTGTGGGGCAGCCCTGGCTACTGGCAGGTCATTAATTGTGTTTTATTTTATTATTGTACGAAACCTAGGGCCTCCTGATAACATTTGCTACAGGCCCTGCGCCGGCTTAATTCGGCCCTGACGGGCCCCGACACGCTACATTGACAATTCTTGCACCAGGCTACAAAATTTCTATCCGTTCAACTCCCTCCCCCCCCCAAGGTTAAATCCTGAGTGCGTCACTGTTAATAACATCACAACTATAATCTTCTCATATCTAATATATCTCCGGTAGTATCATACAAACCTATCAGTTTCTTTATCTTTAACCAATCTGATTCCTTTAACATTAAGGTCATTAAAGATTTTATCCACATCTCCTTGAACAACTCCATTTGGTAAATTTCCCACAAACGCAGTATAAGGTGGTTCAGTTGGTAATGGTTTTCCAGTCCTACGATATCCACCTCCATAATCTCTGTATAAAAACAAAAAAAAACTACATTCACTTTAAACACATAAAGAATGGTATTACTAGATTATGTTGCATATTACATTATATATATATATACATATATTTTTAATAAAATAGTTTATTCTAGATCATTTAACAAACAAAAATAACGACATCGAACGTTTTCAATATTATACACATTTGTGTAATCCAATACACTAAAAATGAAACAATTTTTGTATTTGTACTTAGACGTATGAACTTGTAATCTTAATTGAGTTAAAGAACCTATAATTATAATATTAGATTAACATTAATTTCCGAAGCATAAATTTTAATAAATAATACAATCATAATTATATTTCCGCGTTACAATAAATAATAATCTCAAACAGGTAAGTGAGATATGTTGCATAAATAAACAAATAACAGTTTCGTTAATAGTGTCGCGAGTATGATACATCAATGTTTGGCCGGCCAAAATAAAGCCGCGTGTCGAAAGCACCATATCTGCAAGGTGCTGCGCTCCTCTCTAATCGAAACTCATTTAACCTTAAAAACGTAAGATTATCGAGGAAAGGAGGTGTTTTTTCACCAGTTTGGTACACTGACTATATGCTACCGTTACACTGTCTCAGGAAAACTTCAACGATTATTGTACACGAAAGAAATTGCAGTCTATACTTGCCTTGAATCTTCGTAACCACCTCGACCAGCCATATTGGATGCACGAAACTGACCGGGACCGCGCGGGTCGAGCGAGTTACTATGTTCAAGATGGCACTTTCCTAACCATTAAAGGATTTTAAATCATAAAAGTATAGAAATCTACTTACACATATCAATTGATAAATACAGATAATAATTTATAAAAGAATTGTAAATTTGTATCTGATAGAACAAAATGCTTATAACTACTTAAAGTATAAATTTTTAAAAGACTAAGTTTTGGCGATGCTTTGTTAGAAAATACTGATTTTTGTATTAATACTGTTTAGTATTGTGCACTAAAATTTTCTGTTGATGATATATTTCGAAAGTGTTGATCAAAAATAAGAAAGTTTTTAAGAAAACGATTGACAGTGTATTGTTTTTTAAACATGAAACACACACATTAATTTCTGATTTTATATTGAATTCCTTATTTGTCTCGTTTATATAATTATAATTAAAATATTAGTAATATTCACTGTACTCCTTTATTAATATTATTAGTATTATTACGTATATACGTTTTAATGTAGATAGCCTTAAGATTAACGTAGTTTTCGGTTAAACGAAGTAAGATGGCAGACGAGGGAGTGCACATGGTAGAGGCTGTTTCAAATGACTTGAAAGTAAAGGAAAAGAATAAAATGGATTCTACAATTCTTGATCATTTTACAAAACTCAGAAATGAAACTGAACACAGTAGAATAAATGGTGGTATTGAACTATTGAAGTATTTGCTTGGACAAAGTTCTGTAAGTGTTTATTTAAAAATAACCTCAAATCAATCGCTTTTTAAAAGCGCGGAACATGTTTATAACAGTATTTTATTACAAACGAATTGTCTACAAACAATGTTTTAGAATCAAAGTGACAGTAAAGAGTTTAAATATGCAATAAGGAGACTAATTCGAGGTTTAGGTGCATCAAAAACCTCTTCAAGATTAGGATTTTATACCACTTTGACAGTTTTTTTAATAATGCACCCTGAAATGTCAATAGAAGACATAGTGTCTATAGCAGATAGTGAATTGCATCCAGTTAACAGTAACAACAAGGGTGTAAGTATATCACTAATTATTACGTATTTTGTTTAATGTCATGTATGCTTATTATCATGTTATATATGTAACACAATATTATTATAGGAAAATGCTGATATTTATATGGGACGAATATTAGTATACGGAGCATTAATACGATCTAAAATACTCTTAAAAGGTACAATCGAACTGCAAAAACAAATTATACAAGATCTCATTAAGGGAGGCAGGCAACGTAGTTATCTATCGCTTCCATCTATTTTGTTTTTTATTGAATTTGTAAATCAAGTTGACGTGAAGGAAATGAAAAAATTGGTTTGCCCAATTGTTGAAATAGAATTTGGTAAACCATGGTCAGAGCAAACTTTAGATACAATTTACGCTCTGCTAGTAATAAAAGACAAATATCCGCTAATTGTAAACACACCTTTTTGGAAGGAACATTTTGGTATAGGAGATGTTACCAAAGAGTCTTTGAATGATATAGTAAAGATATTACTGGTAAGTATACATTAGAAATATATTCTCACACACATTTTTATAACAGGTAGTTTTTAGAAGAAACCATGATTAATCTTCATCATTAATCTTCAGGATTTCCCTAAAGTTATATTATGTCATCATCCAGTATTTAAATTATTTTGCCAAAATTTAACATCAGGTGAACTTGTTACTGAATTTTGGATGTATATTGATCAGAAGTTTATAAAACCTTCAAGAATTGATGAACATTTAGCTGTAGAAATCTTTAAATTAATATTGTCGAATACTGCAGATAAGTCTGTACTTCCGTCGTTATTATCTACAAACTATATGCAGCATATGTTAAGGAAGTTTTATGGGAATAAAAAACATGACAAAGATGAAGTACTCGTTGCATTTAAGGAAATTTTACATTTACTGGCATCGGCTACAACTAGCAATGATATTAAGCTAAAAACACAGATTGCTGTATTAAAGAAGTTAATATTGCATCCAGGCGACTTAATGATAGAAAAAAAAACTGGTACAAAGGTAGTGCAAATGATTACAGGAAATATGAGTTTAGAAGGTATTAAAAAGGTATCAAAAATATACAGAGATATTATTGAGAATACGATACCCAAAGAAATTCCAGATACAAAAACAAAAACATTTTGGACAAATACTGAAAGACTCTATGCTGCTCACTTGTTAACAAGGTATTAGATATTTTAAGGAGACAATTGGAATTAGATTTTACCTAAAGAACAATTAAACATGTAAAACAAATTTCATTTCTATAGATTAATGGGATATTCAGTAATTCTTACGGAACAAGAATGGAGATTAGAGCAATTACAATTTTTATTTACTCAAGGACTATGTGAAATGCAGAATGTTGGAGTAGATTTGGCACGTGAGTGTAATATTCTTATGTATAAATCGATGCATATGAATTAATGAGCATAATACTTTTAACCATAAATTAATTCATATTTTTTGTTTATTATTTCGTGTTATCTTTCATTTTTAGCACAACTTAAAGAAGCATTTTACCATGCATTGGATCACAAATTACCAAAATTGAATGATCTACGAAATATATTAAGTGACTTAGTTCATTATTTAGATACTCATCTGAGAAATGAAACTTTGAAGCTAAGAAATCCATTATCGAATGAAGCAAAAACAGCCTGGGAAAAAGTGATCAATTTAATTGAAAAGTTAGAGAATAATTCGAGAAAGGCAGAGGCTGTACCAGTATTTCATACAATGAATTTACATATGGGATTGCAATTATTTTCAGACCCACGTATGGCAATTATGGCTATCAATGAACTCGAAAGTTGTTATGAAAGATTAGTTAAAAAGCCTAAAAAAAGTAAAATAGGAATAAGCAAAAGAGTAGAAGATGAACCAGAATGGGTGGAAGTAGTAGTTGATTTACTATTGTCTTTTTACTCTAAAAACGATCATTTATTACGATCGCTAGTCGGATGTGTTTTTCCACACATTTGCCCATATGTAACACCAGCTGCTATACATCAAATTTTAGCTGTACGTAGATATTATTTCGTTTTGAATATCGAATAATATTACTATTTCAAATATTTCACTTTTAGGTGTTGGATATAAGAAATGGTAAAGGACCGCTTGTAACCGAAGGAGAAGTAAATGAAGATGACGCATCGGATTCAGAATCTAATGATGATAGTGAAGATGATAGCGAAGTCGATGAAGAATTGTCTGACGAAGAAATGCAGTGTTCGACAGATAATAATGATTCTGATTCTAATGAAGAATCTATTAATGAAGACGAAGATGACACAGTCAACGATCGATTACGGATGGCGGTACGTCAAGCATTAGGTGAAGCTTCTGTTCAAACTGACGATGAAGACATTGATGTGGATGACATTGACGATGTACAAGGGAAGCGATTAAATGAATCATTATCAGCAGCATTTAGAATTCTACGAGAAAATCGTCAGTCACGATCGAAGAAACAAGAAAAATCAGCGCAAGCTTTGACGCACTTTAGGATTCGAGTTATTGATTTATTAGAAACATATTTAGAGTGTGGTCCATCAATGGCGATTGTACTTGACATGATACTTCCGCTTTTCGCATTACTGGAATACTGTATAAAAGATCCTCATCAAAAACCTCTTCTAGATCGAATTCGGTCTTGTTTAAAAAAATTGTCAGCTGTAAAGAAATTTCGAGATACACAAAATGTAGATGAGGATTTACTAACAGTGATATTGAAGGTAATGTAAAATAATTTTAAAATCCATGTATGGCATGAAACAATTCCATAATTAAATATCCTTTATTGTATAAGGCTTTAATAGAGAAAGGAGAAAGAACAACGTCGGTTTATCAAGAAATGAGCGACAAATTAGCAGAATGTTGTACATTCCTTGTGAGATGTGCACAGCAAGCCGATGTATCTACGGTATCCATAGTGGAAATTTATGCTGAAAATTTAACAGCTTTCTTCAAAAGAAGAGATTGTGTATTGTCACCGATGTTATTTAAAAGTATATTACATTTACAGTGGGAGGGTAATTGGCAACTAGCACCGTTATTGGTAAATTTCGATATTTCTATTTTTACAAAGTGAATTATTACTAATATGCATCTCTAATTAATCTGTACCTATTTTTTTTAGGTGGATTTTGCTTTCGATGATACTATAAGATCTTTTCGACGAAAACATGCTCTCGACTTTTTAACAGTTTTCTATCAGAATCGACGTTTGGTCCATTTAGATACAAAACACTCCGACACTAGAATAAAAATGGAAAAGAAATTATGTAAAAATGTCGTAAATACGCTTCAAGAATTATCTAATGTTCACAGAGTTGAAAATAAGCAGCCTGTTCTGAATAATGGTAACGAAATAGGAAAAGAAGTTAAACAAAGATATGTTTATAATCTTTTATTACTGTTGCGGCATATTTATATTCAACATGCACCTAAAGCATGGAATTGGGAAGATATAAAGAAAGCACTTATAACCTACAGAGCTCATGCATCACTTGCGAAAGATACAAAAACAGCATGCAATAGGCTAGCAGCTCAAATTGGAATTTCATTTAATGTGTAAGTCATATATTCGAATAAATGTAAAAATATTTAAATATTGGTACACAATTATTCTGAATTGTTAATTTTCATAAATATATCTTTTAGATCCGTGAAGAAAGGTATACACAGTCTTAAAGTAAATGGAGAAATGAATAATGCAACGAGCGATGTAAAAAATATAGAAGAAAACGGTGATACGTGTAGTAATTCAGATACTCCTACATTAGCGAACAGCGATGTCAAGAAAAAGAAAAAAAATAAGGGTAAACAGAAAGAGAAACAATTATTAAAGAAAGAAGCACGATTGCTGCGTGAAAAGACATTGTCTGAAGGTTTCGAGTCATTTAACTTCAGTGCTTTTGTGACACATGACGAACAGAGTGAATCTGAACCACTTCAAAATGGAAACTCTCAAAGCGAGCCGACTAGTCCTAATTCTTCACAAAAAAGGTCGTTTAAACAAACGCCAGATGGCAATAAACCCAAAAGAAGAAAAAGTATGCAAACTGCTTGATACATGTAATGTACACAAAGAACTAATATGGTCATAAATAATTGTTATTTTTGTATATGCATTTATAAACATATGTATCAAAAAGTTTGTACAGTTTGAAAATATATAAATAAATCTGTAACACACGATTCTCAATTATAATAGTAGTTTAACTCATTTATTGTACAACTTAGATATAATTATTTTATAAGATAGCGTTTTTCCTTTCCGATATGCTATTACGATTTTTTAAAATATTCTATACAAGCATCAAAGGTGTCGCCACATGCTTGAACAATAAATCACGTTCAAAAAGATGAATATAAAAGAAATAATATTACAATATGTCTTAAGTAAAGGTTAACAGATACATTAGGATTATAATTCAAAATTCTAGTGATAACTGAAACTCACGAAGAAGAAACTTACGAAATTAATTTGTATACGATTTCTCTACGTAAACATTCGTCAATGGACGAATAAATCATCTTCCGCGTAAATTGGAAAAAAATTATGCCGAGCAATGAAAAAAAAGTAAACACGATGATGAAGTACAAGAATTACCAGCAGGGGAATAAAATTTTATGGTAAAATTTCAGGATAAAGTGTTGAACGGGACATGTAAGACATGTATTTCACCTCGTAACAAGTACAAATCCAAGAAAGAACGATTATGGAAAGTTAAATTTGCCAAACTCCTTATAAACGATTTGAAAAATTATGGCCCGGCCAATCTACTTTACATGGAGGCCCTATCCATCGTGATAGGAAGACCGATTCGAGTTTGGCTGTCGGGTCGTTGTACAAAATTGTACAAAATCATAAATGGGTCGCGTATGAATAAAAATACGGCAGCCGTTGATGTAGAATTTCATAATTGCAAATCAACGTGCCAAAAAATTGGTCACTGGACTTTAATTGGTGATAAAGATCCAATTAATGTTAAATTCCATTTAAATGGGTGTTTATTCGATGTAATTTCCGCACAAACCGGAAATAGTACAACAAATTTAAGAAGTAGAACTGTAGATTATTTTAAAAATAATATAAACTCGTTAATAAATCAAATCGATGATACCTTTTCATCAAATGATAAGAATGGCGCGACATTGATGGTTGGGGGTGCACGTTACCATGGTGCATCACCTCGTGCAGCCGGAATTATTTTAGACCAATCGCAGAACGTGTATTGTTATGGGTGTGGACAGAAGGGGCACCCAAGAGGGCATGCTTCAGATAAATCCGCCACAGGTCCGTCGGACAGCGTGGAAAATTATTCTAGATCAACTGGAAATCAAAAATCAGGATTTCTGAGTAGGACAGACCAGAACATAGTTGCGGATTATGCGTTGAGGCATAGAGCCGCGCGAGACGCGATGGACAGCTTAAACAGCGGCAGCCAAAATGAAGCAGTTACGGTATCTTCGCGTGATTTAGAGATCGCCGGTTGCCAAATGCCTAAAATGAAGGAATATTGTGATGGTAATGAATGCTCCGGCTTACTTGACATCGTCAATGTTCAACTGGTGCTTCGGCACCACGCGAACAAGTACAAAGAGCCAGATGCGGATGTATTCGTACACACACTTTATCCAAAAAGTCGATGATACAGTGTATTTACATCGACTTTTTGGATAAAGTGTGTGTACGAATACGATACAGTAGAATTCTTATTAGTCAGGCATGGTCAGGCAATCGAATTACTGGTTACGCGCGAAGAAAAAATATGTAAATCTACTCATTACCAAATTATTTTGTAAATACCAATATTAAATTTTTACATAAAACTTTATTTGGTTTTATAAAAACGTAGTTAGATATTTACAAAATGTATACAAATTTATAGATATCTTATCACATTTTGTGACTACATCATATGTAAGTACATACGATCATTCTTAGACAATTCATTGCTACTTCAATGTCATTATTATTGTAATGCCTGAGTACGTCAAGCATTACGTGAAGCTTATTCTGTTTAAAATAACGATCAAGACATTGATGTGGATGATATTGACGACGTAGAGGGGAAGCAATTAAATAAATCATTTATCAGCAGCATTTAGAATTCTACGAGAAAATCGCCAATCACGATCGAATAAACAAGGAAAATCAGCGCAAGCTTTGACGCATTTATGCTATTACGATTTTTTAAAAATATTCTATACAAGCACCAAAGGTGTCGCCACATGCTTGAACAATAAATCACGTTCAAAAAGATGAATATAAAAGAAACAATTTTACAATATGTCTTAAAGGTTAACAGATAAATTCGGATTTTAATTCAAAATTCTAGTGATAACAGAAACTCCTGAATTTTTATGAAAATGAAATTTACTTTGTATACGATTTCTCTATGTAAACATTCATCAATGGACGAATAAATCATCTTCCACGTAAATTGGAAAAAAACAATGCCGAGCAATGGAAAAAAAGTAAACACGATGATGAAGTACAAGAATTACTAGCAGGGGAATACAATTTTATGGTAAAATTTCAGGATAAAGTGTTGAACGGGACATGTATTTCTCCTCGTAACAAGTACAAATCCAAGAAAGAACGATTATGGAAAGTTAAATTTGCCAAACTCCTTATAAACGATTTGAAAAATTATGGCCCGGCCAATCTACTTTACATGGAGGCCCTATCCATCGTGATAGGAAGACCGATTCGAGTTTGGCTGTCGGGTCGTTGTACAAAATTGTACAAAATCATAAATGGGTCGCGTATGAATAAAAATACGGCAGCCGTTGATGTAGAATTTCATAATTGCAAATCAACGTGCCAAAAAATTGGTCACTGGACTTTAATTGGTGATAAAGATCCAATTAATGTTAAATTCCATTTAAATGGGTGTTTATTCGATGTAATTTCCGCACAAACCGGAAATAGTACAACAAATTTAAGAAGTAGAACTGTAGATTATTTTAAAAATAATATAAACTCGTTAATAAATCAAATCGATGATACCTTATCGTCCAATGATAATGGCACGACATTGATGGTTGGGGGTGCACGTTACCATGGTGCATCACCTCGTGCAGCCGGAATTATTTTAGACCGGTCACAAAATGTATATTGTCATGGATGTAGACAGAAAGGACACCCAAGAGGGCATGCCTCTAATAAATCCGCCACAGGTCGTTCGGATAGTGTAGAAAACTATTCTTGGACGACTAAAAGTAGGAAATCAGGATTTCTGAGTAGGGCCGACCAAAACACGATTGCGCATTATGCGTTGAGGCATAGAGCCGCGCGAGACGCGATGGAAAGTTTAAATAGGGGTAGGCAAAGTGAGGTAGTAATGTTATCTGCGCGTGATTTAAAAATCGCCGGTTGTAACATGCCAAAAATGAAAGAATGGTGTAGAGGTAATGAGTGCTCCGGTTTACTGGACATCGTGAATGTTCAGCTGGTGCTACGACACCATGAAAATAAATACTATGAGCCTAATGCGGATGTATTTGTGCATACTCTTTATCCAAAAAGTCGATGATACAGTAGAATTCTTATTATTCAGGCATCGAATTACTGGTTACCCGCAAAGAAAAAATATAATAATTAAAAATTTTGTAAATATACTAATTACCAAATTATTTTGTGAATACTAATATTAAATTTTTACATAAAACTTTATTTGGTTTTATAAAAACGTAGTTAGATATTTACAAAATGTATACAAAGTTATAGATATATTATCTCGTTTCGTGATTACACCATGTCCATACCATCGTTCTTAGACAATTCCTTGCCACTTCAATGTCATCATCATCTATGTCACCTAAAAGTTTTTTAGAAAATTCAAGAATTTCCGTCAAGTGTTCCTTAGCAACAACCATTTGCATGTGCTTGGACAAAAATAACTTTTGCAAAACGTTCACGTATAATATAAATACTGCGACCTTGATGTCTTTGGATATGTGTGATTTTAAACTAATTGAAATATTTAAAAGCATTGTTCTATAGTGAGTAGTGTCCTCTTCCATTTTTAATATGGTATTCAAAATGGCATCGATTATTTTTATAATAAGCTCGAGGAATTGAACTTCATGGTTCCCCAAATTCATTGCAATATCCAACAGCCATGGAAGCAATCCATGTCCTTTTATAAGAAGTATAGAAGCCTTAGTCATTTTCAGTACAACACAAATAATTTCCAATATAAGTTTCTGAAATAAATAATACAATATGTAGAAATCACCAAATACCATGCAAATTTTTCAATCGATTACAGTTAGTAAACTACCTACCTTTGTGTCTAGGTCTGATAAATTACAGGTATAAAAATCTAATAACATTTTAAATAGGACACATTTGAATGCAACATCCACTTCATTTTTCGTTTTCATACCATCACGAATATTTTCTAAAATCCAACGTCTATGTGCTTTGTGTTCTATATCAGAACTGTGAAACAGTTGTAATAGCTCAGGTATTGCATTCACATCTAATGCAGGTTTAGCCATCAGGAATATTTGTAGACGCGAATACAGGGGATGTAACGGCTCGGTTGCGATTAAAGATGTCCTTGCGAAAAATATAGAGACTAAACAATTTAAACGCGTATTATCAAGCTTTGATTCTAATGTCGCAATGCCATAGCGTAACGCATCTATTAATCGCATCCGTAATAATTTTGTTTTAGAGCTACAAATAAAGAGAAGATTAACTTACGTTTAATTCATATAAAGAGAATGGATATACAGTAGTGTAAAAAAGTTTAGGATGCTCTAAAAAAGACGATAACAATTTTAATATTGTACTATACGATTTGAACTTTTTTGGGAAGCTAGAGCAATTAGTTTACTACAGGATGTGAAAAGAAATTTTTTCCAAAATTGCAATTGATCGGAATTGTTCACGAAATACCAAAAGCATTTGCATTTTACAACTTTTTTATGTGGGCCTATATTGAAAATTTAAAAAATACGTTTTGTCGATCTGTGTGAATTAAACATATTCTGAAAATTTCGTAAAAATCGGTCGACGTTGCAATGGGCTACAAACGTTTAAAGATGGTAAAAATTGCAGATTTTCACGATTTTTGGCCTCTAACTATAATACAATAAATCTAAGGATTCTTACATCTTTCAATGCCTGCCGTTTTCCCCGAATCAACCGATTTCGATGAAACTTTAACAGTGCATGTAATTGACACAGATCGAAAAAATGTATTTTTTACATTTTTAATATAGCCTCATAAAAAAGTTGAAAATGCAACTTTTAGTATTTTTTCAACAATTCTGATCAATTGCAATTTTTGAAAAAAATTCTTTTCACATCCTGTAGTAAACTAATTGCTCTAGCTTCCCAAAAAAGTTCAAGTCGTATAGTACAATATTAAAATAGTTATCGTCTTTTTTAGAGCATCCTAAACTTTTGCCCGCTACTGTAGTTCTAATTACATTGTAATTAAATGTACCTTAATCCTTCTAGATGAGTATAATATCTAGCAATGATAGTATACGCTGCCATACGAACATCAGAATGATTACTGCTACAAGCAACAAATGCTAATGCTAAAGCACCACTTTGAGCTATTTTCAAACAGGATACAACATTATTTTCAGATAATGCGTAGCATAATAACGGTAAATAAAATCCTGGGTCATATACACCATATGTTTCGCATATATATAATTCAGTATTCTGAAAAAATTGTTTGATTAAATGAGTGTTACTTAACAATAATTAATTACGAAGTGTATAAAAAAATGTTAAATATGACACTGTATATTTTAACAGACAAACCTTCAACGCTCTATCCACAGGATAGTTTCGTATAGTGTTATTAATTACATCTTCTTCAAACAAATTTAAAACTTGAGTGGTAGATGGTTGTTTCCACAGATTCAAATGTATTTCGCTCTTTACACTGTAGTGAACTGTCGCTGCATTTCCCCAGAGGTATGGCTGATATTCATAGATATTAACATTGTTATTTTCATAATACTGCAAAATCTAAAATCAATGTATATATTAAAATTTTGCAATATTTTTCGAAAATAAATAGTAGGACATCTATTATCAATGATCTTACAAGTAAAAGGTATTGGTCAGCTTCACTTAAAGTAGCATTATATGCTGCCAAATAAACGGGTACGTGAGTCAATGCTATAACAGTTTTGTTTTTCTGCATGAGAATCCACAATAATTCTACTAAATCCCCTAAAAATATAATAGATTAATATACAATTAGAAATTGAATTTTTTTATTTGATTCGCAGTGTACGATCATACTTTTAGCATTCGGTGATTCTAACATAATATTCAGAAATTCGGAATGAGAAACTGTCATTTCGAATAAAGTTTTGGCATTTTCGTTGTTACTATCATTTTTGTACGCAATATTACATAAAGCGCTTAAAGTTTTTAATATTGGCAGTGGCCGTTTGTTGTTCTTTAATTCCTTGAGGCCTAATTTTAAAGAAAATCGTGAGAATTGTAGCCATGAATGATTACTGCTTATTGTTTCAAATACAAAGTTTTCCTTCGTGTCTTGTAACTGTTTAACTGTATCGTTCAACTTTTCACAAAGAATGACTAGTTTTGCTGTATTCTTCGATTCTTTCTTCAATGTCAAAGTAGTTATATGAAGCATGACTTGTAGTAACTGCATGATATATTTTTTACTGTCTGTTTCCAAAGTTGCACATTTTTTATACACACTTTCCAGAATTTGTACATACTGAATTGATACCATGTCTAGTTTGTCTCCTGCTTGCAAAATGGTATTGCATATGTCGCTGCAATTCTTAATATCGAATGCATTTTTAACTAAATACAAAACTGCATTAACATTTTCTTCTATCCAAATTTGTAAATCCTTGCGATTACATAAATAGGATAGAATCTCAGTTTCATAATGCATCTTCAATTTTTGTATAAATTCTTGACTCCATTTGAAATTTAAATTATTTTCTATTATTGGAAACACAATGCCGCTCTCTTTCATTTTGTCAGACTTCAGCATGTATTCTGTGAAGATTGGTATAAATTTTATGTTTTTACTAATTAGGAATGAAAGTAGTTTTACAGTTGTATGTTTGATTTTCGTTGACAACAACGATGAAAAGATATCTGCAAATAAGAATTCAATGAATATAATGTAAAAGGACATATATATATATACATATTTTTATAATAATTATTATACCTGTATCGATGCCAGCAATATTAAATGGAAATTTTGAAAAGTATTTGTGTAAGGCAGACTCCCACATTTCAATATTAATAATTTCTTTGGATTTCAAAAGAAGAAGATGCGAACATAAACATTTCACAAATTCTACATCTAATTCAAGCAATGAATTATGCTGGCATTTAATTTTGTTGATGCTGATAAGCTCCAAAAGTTTTGGAGTTATGTATCCATGTAGCGACAAATTTATGCCATCCGTCGAAGTAAACATAGAATTTTCTAATTGCATAAGTTTTTTCAATAAATGCACAATATCTTGTGCCATGAATTGTAATAAACCCAGCAGTGTGACAATTGTTTCACCATCCATTGTATTGTCATTGATTCTACGATTATCTATCATTTTGTGTAATTGCATGAGTAATTTATTTCGAAAATGAGAAACTAAGGTCCTTATATTACACTTTTTATACAAATGGACCATTACTTTACAAATATCAAGTACTGTTACAGTTATCATATTCATCGTGAGATCTTTGTTCTTCTGATGAAGTGGTGAGAAATAATGCAAGATTACTGGATGAGCGAAAACAGATTTCGCACATTCTTCTACTAGTGTAGAATCACCTGGATTTTCTTTTGCAAGATACAACAAAGATATTAAAAGAATTTTATATTTGCTAATTTGAGTTTTTGATGAAAGCCCTCGTTCAGCAAATCGTGTTAAATAAAACACAGTCATCTTGAATAGGTACATGATTTCATATGCTGATAAAGAATGATGAATTGTAACAATTTCATTATTGTATGTGAAAGTAACTGTATTGTTGCCGCTAAATACTTCGTTTATCTGCATGCTGGTATTATCTAATAAGAATCGATTCAGTTTACATATCAGATCCATACACGGAGTTACTTCTTCAATATATATAGGATCATTGCCCCCTGACCAGCTTTGTAAATATTTCTGTACTGGCAAATCTTGTATATCTTTTGTAAAATATATTATAGACTGTGGTATAGTTTGATAGTGTAATGTATGGACTAATATATAAGAGGCATAAGATAATATCGTTGGATCTAAGTTTTTCTTCATCTTATGTAACATGCAACACAGCAAAGGTGATATCGATGTAAAGCGTTGCATGTGTAAAACATTATTTTCTAAATTATCACGAATGATATTCTTATCCATCAATTCTGAAAAATAGACATCAATTATAATGAATCCGAATTAAGTATAAACTCTAAATTAGATCTTATGTATAAGCAAGTCTTACCACTAAATATATCTTCGAATCGACCAGCATAAATGACTCCTTCGCTAGCAATTTCGTCCGTTTTTATTATTTCATCCACATATCTTTCCATATTTTTAGCAACCTTTTTTGAAAGACGAACAAACCAATCAATTATTTCTTGATTCCCATCGAACTGTACGAAACCATTGATCCAAATATCTAACTGGTCACCACATCCTTCAAACATTCCAGTAATGTTCAGTAACATCTTTATTGTTGATTTTATACTTGAAACATTCGAAGAGTCTTCATTATTCAAAAGAGATAGTAAAAATGATAACCCATCGCTGAATACTTTCTAAAAGAATAAAAGATTTTATATCAAAGGACAACGAGATATAAATAAAATAAAGATAAACCAAAAACTCTAAGACTTTACTCACTTTCTGCGGTGAAAATTCAGCCGGATTCAAAATTACTAAAAATTGTATGGCTTTTACTCGTACAGCATTAAGCTCAATTATATCAATATCCTGTAACGTATTCAATGGACTTAAAAACGTAGTAGCTGGTACATGTGATAAAGTATGTAATAATTTAGGACATATTTCATGGTATATGTGTAATAAGTTTAAAATCGCTGCTAAATGTTCTTCTTTCTTTGGTTCTGGAATGTATTCTTTGTTAATACTGTCATGTTTAACTTCGTTTGGTGTAAACACGTTATTCCACACATCTAAGATCATATTTAAATTCGGCATATTCTGAAATGTAACAAAATAATAATTTTCATGTATTGTACTATATATCCATATCCATATATATATATTTAAATAATGAAAAAACAAACCTTAAGGATATATTCTAGTATACATTTTTCAAAAGTATCAAAATCAGTGTGTCCATTGTAATTTACTTTTGCAACTAATAAAAACTTTTGTATCTGATTAAACATTGTTACGAGTGTAATTACTCCTTCGTGTCTTACTATCATATTAGAATAAGTTAAAGATGGCAGAATTGCATGCTTTATTACTATTCCTGATAAAGTTAGTGACATTACTGCAGAAGCTAACTGAGATACATTTAATTCCAGTGAACACAATTTAAAGCAACCCTCTGCATCTAATGATATTATTATCTGTAATGAAAAAGTGAAAAGAATATCTCAAAACATACACTACATTACAAGGATCAATACATTTAAAGTTTGCATATTCATTATAATTACCTCCCTCACGAATTTCATTGCTGCGATCCATTTAATTGATTCTTTTGGTTCAATATGTTGTTCCAACAGTGTCAATTGCGATTTAATTAAATCTGGACATGCTGTTAATATTCTGATTACTAAATCTAATGGTTTCTCATGTTCCCAAGGACGATCTAAACTTTGAAGTATTGTATTCGCTAGTTGGTTGTGTTTAACGTGCGATGTACCAAGCGAATGATCACGGAATACAATTCCATACCGATGGGATGTTAATAATACAATTAAGAAATCATGTACAACTTCATTTACAGCCTGAAAATAAAAGGTTCTGTATTGATGGAATGCGTATCAAATTAACAGAAAGTATCAACGAAAGTAAATGCCTTTTTTTCTTCAAGATATTGTGGAACTTCGATAGAAGAGCTATTATGCGTTTTATTTCCTGGCCAATTATATGGACCTTTCCAATTATAGAGATAGACCAGATTTTGAATGACTGATGTTGAGAATATATGTAATTTCATGGTCTTACTGATCTTGGAATTTTGAAGAATATAAATCTTCAGTGTGGTTACTACTAAAGCAACAATGTCCTTAGAATCAAATATCAAATCAGGAAATATACTAGAAAGTAGATCATGTTTATTCAATAGAGCTCTAATGGTCGATACATTTCCTTCTATCAAAAAAGCAAGAATGAAGTGGATAAAACAGTTTCTTATGTTCTGACTATCTGTAGTCCTTGTGTGTCTAATAAGAGATTTAACAACATCTGGTTGTAAACTAAGATGAGTAAGTAATTCACGTGGAAGACTATGGCCTAATGAAACGACTGCAGCTAACAATTGCAGGATAATTTTTCGTTGCTTAGCATTGCTCTGGAAAGAAAGCATAGAATGTACTAATGGTAGGTGCGAGTTAATTAAGTGTCTACACGCTCCCTCTGCACTGGACTGATATTGTGGATACTCCGCCATGATCCTACAAACACATACACAAATTAATATGGATTTATATTACAATATAGATAAACATACAATGTTTAAATATACATACTTTATCAATAGTATTCTTATTGCAGAAAAAACAGTGGTAGCTGAACCAATACCTTTCTTATCTGTGCTATCTAACAACCTTAACAATTCGAGAATATTGCCACCTGCATTTAAATATTCTGCAGCCATATCTCTTTCTTTGTTGTCACTGCATGACTTCACAAACTGTCGTAGGTACTCTAAACCATTGGTTGAATTAAAAGCAGCCCTTATGGATTTTCCATCTAATTGATTATTAATGTTTCTATCATCTTCTATATCTTCTTCATCATTGTCAATGTATTCAGTACCTAGAATATATTTTCGTGTTACCTTTATACTAACCATTGTGTATATCATACAGGATGATAATGAAATAAAGTTCAAAACTTTAAGAATGGATAATATCTGTCAAATGAAGGAACGGATCCTTAATAACAATATTAGTATATATCCTACCCTTAGAATTCTGAACCTTTTTTTTATCATCCTATGTCATAAGATAAGTATAATACTTTGTATCGATTTCGAGTTCTTAATTTTGGCGTTTGGTTCAGATCTCTTAGACACTTCAAGTGAGTCTGCTTCAGATTTCTTTTTACGTTTTTTAACAACTCCATTTCCTTTACTGGGTGAATTTTTTTTTAATATGTTCACATTGCTACTTCCATTCACTTCTTTTACATTACCATCCGTACTGCTGGCACCTACGTAATAAATGTATCTTTTAATACTTATGACATAGTACAAGGAACTAAACGATATTTTCATATATTTTTATGTTTTACTCGGTTGGAATCTCCGAAACCAGAATTTAACCTATGAGAGACTTAGTAAATTTCTCAATGAAATACGAATACAAATATAAAAATATGAATGAAAATTACCTTCATCCTCTAATGTAATTTTTCTTTTCCTTTTTTTCTTGATATTAACTTCATTGATGTTTAATTCGTTGTTTTCTGAATTGAGTTTCATGGTTGCCAAAAAGTTTGTTGTATATAAAATAATATAAACACTCTATAAAAATTAGAGACTATATTATACACACTTGTAACACGTTTATCATGTCTTCAGGCATAAAAGATTTAATTTTTAATTTTGGTTACCTCTTCAAAACGGGATACAAATATTAAAATGTATGTAACCTATACTATTCAAAAACCACGTGCGTTTCTTCGACTCCGTGTAAATACGTTGTAGCCAACAGCCAATCACAGCCTTACCATCACTCACACTCACAACTCACAAGTTGTGAGTCACAACTCTCACTCACAACACAATTCAAATTCAACGCAGTATTCAATTACCTAAATATCTATATGTATATGTATATCTAATGAGTAGGCTGTGCTAATATGTATTGTCTAATATCTATATATATAATATATACAGAGAGAATACATGCATGTATACTGTATATACATAAATAGTAAATTCAAGTAAATTATACAAATGTGTTAGATAAAATCAATGTATAAATTGTAGTAGTAGTACTTACAAAATTATCTATATATAAATATAAAAATTAAATGCTGTTCGTTGGTAAGCGCATCACCTGAGAATGGCTGAACCGATTTGGCTAATTTAAAAAAAAAATGTTCGTAATAGTCCGAATAAGGTTTTTAGGGGAAAGAAAAATTGGAAAAGTTGCATGGTGAAATGGATAATTCGAAAAAATATACAATAAAGTAGGAAAGTAAGGATGTTCCGATTGATACGATTCGGTCTGACGATCGCGCGCTGATTACCGAGCAGAACCGCTAGTTATACATAATTATTTATACTAAATATACAATATTTAAATAAAAATATTTGAATTCATGTATTTGTTTTGTACTGAATAAGGTACAATTTATTGAAATTGAATAGTCGAATATATTTTTTAATGAAAAAGTCATATTTACATGTTTCTTATAATATACTATACAATAACACCTATTGCATGAGCAACATACAAATTTGATCGAATTATAAAGAATATATTACACAAATTTTTAAATAAAATTTTATAAAATATATGCTAAAATTTCTTGTATTAATTGTATATAATTACATTACAGTCTTGCAGTACTCCTGTAGAACTCCTATCGAAAAGAAGTTGATCGATTTAATTTCATTACGAAGGAAACATTTTTACAATCAAATACCGTTAGTTTCATCAATTATAAAAACATATTCTGGAATGTTTTTTTTTATAACATGTCAGAGCTGATAACTTGAAAACTTCTTTTAATAGACACATGTGGAAACAATTGACGCCATTCTTGTACTATAAAATCATTGATTCCATCGCAAAAGCTTAGATCAATCATTTCCAATTTTGGACAAAATAAAAGAAACTCGTAACATCTATCAGGCGTGAGAGAACGTGCTCCCAACAAGTCCAATTGTTGTAATCGTTGACATAATAAAAGGGGTTCTAAGTCACGATCCGTTAATCCTCTAAGGGCTGCTAAGAATACTTTTTCCAAGTATTGACATGCAGATAAAAGCGCTCGTAAAGAGTCACCAGGTGCACCCATGCCACCACTAAAAAAGTAAATAGTCATTAGTGTATTTTAAATTGCCAAACATTCTTTTTATTAGACAACATACCACCATCCAAAATCAATTTCACGAAGATTACTGCAATGAGATAAAGCTCTGACTCCATGTGGTGTTAAAGTTTGTGCCTTCCAAAAATCTACACTTTCCAAATATGGACATGAGTTTCCTAATTGTACTGCCACTTCGTCAATATTTAAACGATCGTGCATTCCAGCTAAATTCAAATGTCGCATTTGAATATTGTTTTTTAGTATAGAACATAATGTAGAAGTTCCAATGTTCGTTCTGTAAAGTTCTAAACGTTCAAGTAATTCCAAGTTTTCAAGCTTCGAAAATCCTTCGTTCTTTACTTCCATACAGTTGCGTAAACATAATTCTAAAATTTATTGTACAATGAACAATCACATCCAATTGTTTAAGATAAGTAACTGAACTTTCTATGTATTAGATTGTTCCAAAAGTTCTTGTCGTAATGTGCACACTTATTGGTGTTTTATTTTCTAAGCTATTATATATTTTTCATTGTGCACACATTAGTTAAAAATGAAACGGATTTTTGAGACATCCTAATACAAATGACGATTTCTTCCACTTACCTTTTAAATTTTTACAAACTTTTGAAATTTCGAGAATCACCGCATCATTAACGAACTGACAACAATTTAATCTTAAATGTGTCAGAAGAGTTCCAGATGTATGAATAAAATTAACGAAATCTTGATATTTAATCATATTATCATTACCACACCATGATAAATCTAATTGTTGTAAATATTTACATCTAGGCGCTAAACAATTCAATGCTAATGTATCCAAACAATACCAGTATGGTTTCAAATTGAGACTTGTGTACAGCAAAGCGTCTCTTGCGATATTATTAAAATGTTTGTTTACTCGGCATAAACAACATAGAGATCTCAGATCTAAATTTTTCAAGATTTTCAGTACTGTTTCATCCTGATAAAAATTCATTAGAAGCAAGATATAAATACCAATTTTTAAATGAAATTTGTGCAATACAATAAATTATGCTACTTACTGGAAGTGCTGAAAAACTACCACAAGGTACATATTCACGTACTGGAAAGCTGTCATTAGAAGAGTTATTTTGTTCAAATAACGTATTTGTCTTTGAATATTGAATATCTCTGATCAATTTGGGAAAATCTTCTTGTAAAAATTGTTGCAAACTGTTGAATGCTTCTTCCAATGGAGGAACAGTTTGAAAATGTTGGCCTATTTTGGATACCAATTTACCCTTGGATATATTATCTGCAATGATACTGTAATAATACATAAATACATTAATCAATTTGGCATATAGTGTAAATAGTAATGTGTAATTTAATATTCGCATACCTTTTAAAAAGTTTGCAATGTTTAGAAATGGTTTTTTTCAGAACTGCTAAATCTTGATTTGCCTTTAAATAGTCTGGTGTTAGATTATATGTATCCTCACTATTTTGTTCAAGACAACCCAACTCTTCTAAGAGGTCATTTAAATTTTGATTATGCGAGTTATTATTAGGAACAATTAATTCAGATGTTCCAATAAGTAATACAGCATCTAATTCTGTATAATAGTCTAATAAATTGTGATTAAATTCCAGTCTTATCATTTTCGTTTTAAAATTACATAGCTGTAAACGAGGAGAAAATATGCGAGGTTTGTGAGGAACAATTTGAGGAACGCCGCTCCATAACTGACTCCATTTTCCTTCAGAATTTTGAGCCCACACTCCAACTACACTTCCAGGATTATAAGTTTCATATATTGAAACTCTAATCGGGTATACCTCTTGATAAAATTCTAGAACTTGTTATAAAAAAAAAATATTTTAACGTATACTTTGGAAACTATAAATATTGACAATATTAGAATAGTCTGGGCTAGACTATCATAAAAAAATAAAAAGATTTTTATATAATACCTATGTAATCTTGGCTCACAACATCTTCATTATTTTGTGGCATATAATCTATCAGTCTCGAAGGTGCCTTATTCCACCATGGTCCATACGTTCTCTATAATAAAAATTATGGAATTAGAACATTGTTGTTAACAACACATATTACGGAAATTAACAAATTACATATGTTATAAATTTTAATGTTCATACAACTAAAACATAATATTGTTATATATGTTTCCATTACAATTAATAAGATAAGTCATAATATTATTTTCATTTATAACACTTTTGTTGAAATAAAATTTGCTTATTAATCATACAAATAATAATGATTTGATTATTAATAAAGTTAATAGTAAAATTGATTTTTAATTTACATATAAATTTGTAACTATACATAGCTGAATAGTATGTTAAAATATAATAAACATAACATACCATAACAAAAGCTTGTGGAAAGTCTCCGTAGTCTGGAAATTTACTAGGATTTCCAGCAATATTATAAGCCGTGTAAGAAATACTGATATTACTTCCATACTGAGAACTAAAATCACACACATCTTTCACAAACTGCTCAACAAATACAACAGTTTCTTCTTTTCCTTCAATGTTTTCTCCACTTATCGGTACTATTTCAGCTTTTGTCTCGACATGAGATATCATGTCATTTAGAATTAATCAGTAAATTTTAACTTCAATGTTCAATTAATATAGGTTAATTACTTTTACTTTCGTTTCTTTTCCAACGATATGTACGGTGCACATAAAAGAACACTTGTGAATTAAATATCTTTAGTAATTTTAGTTGTTTGAAAATACATAAAAAATAACTTTATATCTTTTACTTCCACTCCAGAACAAAAAATATTTGGTATATGACATACCTTCGATCACAATTTTTTGAACATACTAATCACTCGTACATTGGCATTTCTTATATTACAATAACAAAAGAGAAACACCCAAATTTGGTACATTATGGTTTCAAAACGTTGTATATTTTTTTTAATAAAATTCGATTCGTTTAATTCCGTAATCTGTAATACACAGATAAAAATATGAAACATAAGAATATATATATAAATATATACTATTTATGTATTCGTGTTCAACTTTGATAGAGCAAATCATAACAACAATGGCGACACATTTGGTCATGTGATGATTTCTTATTGGTCTGTTTGGCGCTAGGAAAATTCATACCCGTTAGTCACCCTGGCCACCCGTTAGCAATTGGTTAGCAATAAACCTGAGTCTGAGTTGGTCTGACAATGAGTACAAATTTTTGAATCCAGGCATGGGCAGAAATCAGCAGAAATACAGCAGAAATAGCACGCGTGCTAGGGATTCTAAAGGAGTAGCCGTGGAATACCCCCACTTCTCCCGGCCACGCGTCTCAATCCCCTTGGCGGCCGTAGTTGCTCCGAGCACTATGGCCGCCACGGGGAGCGAGACGCGCGGCCGGGAGAAGTGGGGGTATTCCTTTAGAATCCCTAGCACGCGTGCTATTTCTGCCCATGCCTGACATAAACCGATAAACTAAAAAGCAGCACAAGGTCGTGTAACAATTATACTGAATTATACTGTGAAAAATCAACACCACAAAGGATTCTTATAGAGACGCAACTTTTGTGAGAGCCACAGAGTATTCTCACAGATGCGAAACTCTTACCTATATTTTATAAGTATAATAGATGTTGAATGTAAGCCTCCCTGATCGTCTCTAATGTAAGTAAGTGAGGCAAGAAGAATTCTTCTTGTAACTTATTTGTAATAAAAATTTGTATCATACATCTATAATGGATATTCTTGAAATATATTTTTTCTAGTTATCATTTTATTATATTTCTTCTTTTTCAACTTTTTCTAATCTTGTAAAATTAATGTAAACACTTCGAAAACGGAAATAAGTTTGGACAAACTTCAAAATAATTTATTTAAATTTCCCGCTTGTTTATATAATCGAATGACCTGAGTGTCGCTTCTTATTGTATCCCTATCCGGCCTATCCCTACTCTATGGTCTAAGCTTAGAACCGCATGTGCATATTATGTGCATGTTTGCATGTTTGTATCATTTGTATTGAAAGTTGGAGTCGCAAAAGGTTTTTGTCTTATATAAATTCTTTTTGATTTTGCAGTATTGTTTGTATGTGAGTTAGTTCGATTATTTTGCGGAAGTTCTTTCAACTTTCAAAATGTTTAGTAACACATTTCGAGGATGTGTTACTATTTCGAGGAAGTTTAATCTGAATGCTTTTATTCATTCAATACAAGATAAAACCATTGATCCAGTATTTACATATACAAAACAAACACATCACTTTAATTATTATTCAGTATCAATACGAAACTGTAGTACTCAAACCAGTAAATCTGAAGAAGTGTCTCGCTATTACCAAGAAGAGGATGAAAAAAAGTTAAAGCAACTTCTTACAGACCCTAAAGTGACGTTCTTGTATGAAAAAATGGGATTAGAAATAGAAACTACACGGCAAATGAATGGTAGAGTACCAACTAAAATGACAGCTACAGACTGGTTAATGTTACTCGCAGCAACTAGCAAAGCGCAAAGAAGGTTGTACGATATTAAATATTGTATTGAAAAAGGATTATAGTTGAGTATGTAGTAAATATAATTTATTTTTATAAATATTTAGACATTATCTTGATCACCGATGGAAAATTGAAAAAACTGAGGAAGCAGAAAAACTAGAAAAACAAGATAAACAAGCTAAACTGGCAAAAGCAGTAGAAGAACGTGAAACAGAACCATCTGATAATATCACATACGGATTATTTAATAATACAATGTTCATACGTATAAGCCGCCAAAGAATGAATAATTTTTATAATGCTAGATTAATGAATGCTATAATGTATGAGCCCAAAATAGTTTATGACCTTGGGTATGATGCAGATATGATAGCATATGAAGCCTTAAATTGTGCAAAGCAATTATTAATGTCATTTGCATTAAATCGAGACCATCCAGAACCTTTCAATCTATACTTCTGTAATGCAAATAAATCTAGTTTAGTGATGAAGCAGGTTCATAAAGGAGTACCCATTGTATATGAAGACTCTTATCCACTGTATGTCACAGAAAAGTCCTATTTGGATGTATTTGACAGGGACAAGATAGTATATCTTACACCAGATGCTCCAACTGTTTTAGAAAAGTTTGACCCTAATATGATATACATAATTGGTGCAATGGTAGATAAGGTGAAACATTTTATCATTTCTATATTAACCGTTTGAACTCTTCCACATTCTAACAGTTAAGGAAGTTAATAAGATTTACATGATATTAGCATATCCTATGAGTAACCTATTTTATAGTATTTCTTTATATTTACTAGTATACATTTTTTAGGTCAATCCTCAACGAGTTTCATTTGCAAAAGCTAGGAAAGAAAAAATTAAAATGGCCAGACTTCCTTTAGCTGAATATTTGCCATGGGGATCTGGATCTGCAAAGAATCTTCCTCTCAATCAGGTTCTGGGTATATTATTAGAACTAAGGCGTACAAAGAGTTGGAAGATAGCACTTGAAACGCATATCCCTAAAAGAAAATTGCAACCAGCAAGAATAGAGAAAATGAGTAAACAGATAAGTGCAACAAAACAAATGTTAGATATGCTAATGAAAGAAACATGATTGTTAATTATATAATGACATCAGATTTCAAATAAAATACAAATTTTAGTTAAATATATAATATAATTAACTGACACAAATGTTAATTTCCTTCTTGTATAATAATAAAACAATTTTCGAAACTGAAAATTACTTCTGTGGACAGGATCTATTGGTTTGAAATTTTTCTTTACATCATCTATGAAGAGAGCCACATTAAAATTTAATTTGACTTATTGTTAGCAATTGTTTCAAAAAAGTGCTCTATGAATTCGGAATTCATGGACTACTATTTCAAATTATTTATTATTTGTCGTTCCCTAAAATCCAAATAAAAAATATTTTATTTGCAAATGAAATAAATATTAATTTATTGCTGCGACAAGTAGGCGGAGGGACAGTGATCGTGGAGATCCTCAGGGAACTAGATAGCGACTTTACTGTATCCACTGTTATGGTTTCCGATAAGGAGTTTCCGAGTAGGAGATGCGATATTATGATTTAGTATGAGGAAGTCCTTTTCAGCACGTGTTGACCATGTGTTTTCGTCGGACGGTGGTCATAAAGTAATTAACTCGTCACAGAAACTAATTTTTACACTAGGCTCATTTTTAATTTTTCAAATTTTTTTATACTTGAACCAGTGGAAAAATTTGCAGAACAGAGATACAATTATTCAAGCAAATGTTAGCGGATAACGAGGAAAAGTTCTACGGATATTTCCGTATGAGCAGGGACTGCTTTGCCACCTTACTGCGAAAAATTGAGGATCAACTGATCAAACAACATACGAACTGGAAAAGACCAATTTCACCGGGGGAATGATTGGCAGTTTGCCTGCGGTAAGTAGGTTTACAATGCATTGATTTTTATAAACATTTTTCATTCAATTAGCACAAAGAAATTTACAACTTAATCTAACTTAACTTAATCTATCTTAATGTAACTTATTCTAGTGGAAATCTCAGGTATTTTCCTCGTCCTCTGCATCCTGCATCTCCGAGATTAGTTGCAGGATCTTTTGTTGCACTTTCGTTTGGTTTCGTCTCTTCAACCGCGATATGTTAATTAATGCGCCCTCGAAAAAAAGTCCTAATGGGGTATTCCATGGGGTTTGGTTACGCCCCTGTACCACCTTGTCAATCAATTCGGTGCACGCCGTAAGGCGGTTTTCCCAGTTTTCCGCACCTCCTTCTTCCTCCAAATCCCACCTTTTTCGTTTTTGTGACGACGACTTCTCGCGGTCTCCTGTCCCGTTAGGCTGCTTCACAGCGTCGTCATTATTGTTAGGGGGCGACGTCGACGTGGGCGGTCCATTCATCGTCCTGCTGCTGTCTCCCATGCTGTCTGCCAAGCTCGAGATCGACTCCCGATCCGTGAAGAATGGCGTCAGAAATTGGAGCTTAGCTTCGTGCCTGTGTGGTCTTCGATCTGAGATGTCCGTCACCTGCCCGCTCCGTATCGCATTAGCTCTGTTGAGGAATTTCCGAAAGCTGCTCCGAATGTTTTGCCAATTGTTTTTGCACACCGCAACTATAAACAGAAATATTGTCTAATGAACCTTTTATCGTTGTTTCAGATATTTTGCAACAGGAGATTCGCTGAAAACTATTAGAATGGTTAAGATCGAATTGTAATAGAGGTAGGAACATGCAATCTAGAGATCGCGGTTTTGAACATGGTACTAACCCAGTCAGCCAGGCCTGTCTCGAGGAGGTGGCGGGCGTTATGCTATCAGAACGACACTCGAAGCTGCTCGAAGCATAGGATGCTCGGAATCTGCTCGATTTTGGACAGCGCACCCTGCCGATACTTATTGTGACGTACATGTCTGGCATTCTGCCTGCGTTTAAGAGGGCAGCACAGTCGCACTAATGTGGCAAATGCCGTTATACAGGGCAGGTCGCACTAATTTAGTACTACCGACGAGAATACCTCGTCCGAGTTAGTGCAACGCAGGCACAATCCAGGACCAAGCTGTCTTCATGCTGTCGGCAGTTTCTGCCAGCAGAATGCGCTACTTCTACTGACGCAGATGCCCGTCCAAAATCGAGCATTTTGCTTACTGGGAAAATACACGTGTACACGTGGTACGTGAACCGTGTAGTACGAATTTAAGTTCGATCGAAAAACAACAACGCATCAGTTGTCGTACTCGAACGTGCCGAACGGATCCGTAATCGCAGATCCGTGTACACAGATCCATACTTGGATTCACGGATCCTTAAATTCTTACTACACGATTCACGTATCACGTGTATTTACATACACGTAAAATAGGAATCTCTCTAGTGTCAACTAAGTTGTTATTAAAATACAGTGAACTAACCTGGTTGATCCAATTCTTCTGCTATTTCCTTCCATGCAATTGATTTGTATTTTACGTCCATGTACAAGGGGTTCGTGTGGTCATACAAAAACTTGCGACTTTTGACACAGTCGATTAAACGTTCTTCCTGCATGTTGAGCATGCTGAATTCGTCTTCCATGTTCGGCAGTCGATACTAAATAGGAACGTTGATCGTCAGTAAAAAACTGCTAAGTAGCGTACCAATCACAGTTGCTGCTTAGGTGGTGGTCGCAAGTTATTAGTGAAGGAGGGGGTTCGTCGTTCGCAGGGTGCGTTCGAGAAAGAGTAATGGTTTGGTAATTGCATTGCAGTCCCCAGCATTTGGTTCGGTTTAGGGATTTATTTTACCTGCTGTAGGCGAATGTTTTCGCGTTGACTATTTCTGCATATAATAAAAAATGAAGAAGTTTTGTCCCAAGATGGAACAGGGGTAAAGAACATGGATCACTGTGGGGCCTGCAACTGACCAACCTGAATGGGGGCGCTTCGACTCTTCAGCGACCCAGTATGAAATTTGTTTTACAGAATTTAAACCTGTCGAAGTATTACTTCCTCGTGGGATGAAAGATATGTAAAATATATGCAACATTTATTAAAAATAGTACATATGATATAATAACGAACAATATGGTTTCATTCAGTGAATCCCGTAAAATTCAGTAACAATCGTAAATCGTAACACGCCGATTTTAATCGAAATCTTGTATGATGTAGAACTCAAAAAAATATTTGACGCGTATTTTTTTTATAGCTGCCGACATTCATGTTAAGGGGGTGAAAACAGCCCTCAAAGTTGGGGTGGAGAAATCCATTTCATTGAATATCTACGAAACCATTAGGCTCAGACGAAAATTTCAAAATCCAATTTTCGCGTCTTGGAATGACGATTCTTTCAGTGTAAACTGATTTTGAAAAACATAATTTGTTTAAAAAATATGTTAAAATAGTATAGAAATTTTCATGAAAAATTGTAATGTAAATTTAAAAATTTTTGAAAAATGAGGACGTAGCCCCTAGTCTTCCTTTTACAGACGTGTTTTCAAAAGTGGTGACACTTTCAAAATGGCAAAATTAAAATTATTTCAAGTGAACGGTGTACCGCGATATTACTTTCTCGGATGGCCGATGAGCGTTGGTTTGAAACAATTTTAATTTTGCCATTTTGAAAGTGTCACCATTTCTGAAAACGCGACTGTAAAAGGGAGACTTGGGCCTACGTCCTCATTCTTTTTTCAAATTCATTTATGACAAGAACGATACTGAACATGCACTGCCTTTTCATCATTAATATACAGTCAGTCTCATACGTATTCGTACGCCCTTTAAAACAGAATAACCTTTTTATAATTGTACCAAATTACCTGTTTTGTAAGCAATTATATGTATAGAAGCATTGGTTCACTAAATGATGTGCAAAAAAGATTTTCCAAAAATTACAATTTACAAGGTTGCATGCAAAAAATAAAAAAGGTATTTTTTAAAACTCTTTTATTTGGCCCTTAATAAAAATTTAAAATATATGTTTTTTAGATCTATAGTAGTTACACATATGCTGAAAATTTCATCGAAATCGATTGAAATCATACACACGAGCTACAAGCGGTTAAAAATTGTGAAAATCGTAGATTTTCACGACTTTTGGTCAGTTTTTGCTTAAAATCCACAGAATTGTGAAATTTTCAGCATGTGTATAACTAACATAGATCTATGAAACATATATTTTAAATTTTCATGGAGGGCGAAAATAAAATAGTTTTAAAAAATGTTTTTTTTGTTTCTGCATGTAACCTGATCAATTGTAATTTTTGGAAAATCTTTTTTGCACGTCTTTTAGTAAACCAATGTTTCTAATTGCTTACAAATAATCAGATCGTTTGGTACAATTATAAGAAAGTTATTCTGTTTCAAAGGGCGTACGAATACTTATAGGACTGACTGTACATACGTTACCCATAGAAGTCATAAAACGTTGTACGCGTATAAACGCTAGATACAAAACCAGGGTAACCAAACTTCGTCCGGATCTGGGAACCCACCGTGTGCTCTCCTGGACCTGGACATCTGGACAATCTGGACTTGAATAACCTGAATAATCCACAAGGTTACGAACAGTTACGAATGAACTCCTTCCAATCAAATCTGACGGATACTAAATAAATATTTATATTTATGCGACCAAGCCAAGACGTCCAAGACCAAGCTAGGACAAACAACAAATACAACTGAATACAACCAACCATACAAGTTGTATGATACAACCGTAAGATACATGGGTGGCGCTGATGCCGCTGATTCGACTGTCGAATAAAAGTTGAAATTGTTGAAATAACGAGAAAATCAAACCAAGCTCTTGAGGGATAAAAGTTACAGATAAATTCTCGCGTTAAATTCAACTTCGAATAAAAAACAAAAGATACTGTATATTTGATCTAAAACTTATTTAAATAAGTTTTTATTTAGGTAATGCCCATCTCTGTACTAGTGAATACACATATTGGTCAAATATTATTGGTATTGGTCAGTATTGGTACCTAACACCAATACCGGTATAATACCTATACCTATTACTGTACTATACGCCTATACGTACTGTTTGCAACGCCCTCTTGAAAATTTAAACAATTTATTGTCAGTCAGTCATACGCAGTCATACGTACGCAGCTGGATCGCTTCGAACCACTTCGAACTTCGAATATCGAAAAAAATATAATTTAACATGGCGCCTGTTGATAGTTCACCTAGAGAAAATATGGGCGGATTTCAACTTGTATGTTCCGTAAAAACTGATGATACAATACCGGTATATGTTTATAAATCTGTAAATTCTGGAATTACGATTGCAATAGCAGAAGTTGATGGACCTGTCGTGTCTGGCTATTTCGGCTCTGGTAATTCTTTTTGTTATTGTATTCATCATAGTTTTTAAAAATATAAATTTATCGCAATATGTTTTCTTACTTAATATCTATTCATTTATATTGCGATAATGTATCTGTATAATATGCTTGAAATTTTTAGCCACTGAAGCACATAATGATGATGGATTACCTCACACATTGGAACATCTTGTTTTTTTGGGTAGCGAAGATTATCCTTACAAAGGTGTTTTAGATTTATGGGCAAATAGATGTTTGGCATCTGGTACCAATGCAGCGACGTTTGTTGATTTCACATATTATACTATGACAACTGCTGGGAGCGAAGGATTCTTATCCTTAATGCCTGTATATCTTGAACATATACTTTATCCAACACTTACAGTAAGATAATTTAATAATTAATATTATAATACAAATATTTATAGTATGTTTATCGATGAGAGTTTTTTATTAATATTTTTTTTAATACTTGAATAGGACTCAGCTTATGTTACGGAAGTACATCATATAAATGGTAAAGGTGATGATGCAGGTGTAGTATATAGTGAAATGCAAGGCAAAGAAAATACAGGTGAATATTTAGTATATACAGAACTAGTTCGTGCAATTTTCCCTGGTCATTGTGGTTACAAATCCCTTACTGGAGGTAAGATATCTATTTATTTAAATATTTTGTTAGTATATAATACATTATCAGATGGAAATAACTTTTATATAAAAGTAACTATTGTAGTAGTTTATTTAGCGTTACAGCTAAGAATTGGATTTTATTGGATATTCTATATTTACAAAATTATCTTATCCACGCATTCTGTCCATTCATTTCTTCTCTTTCTCTCTCTCACTCATTCTTACTCTGACCTTTTCTATTATTACCCTATTTATTGCATCATTTCCAATTCTCTTACATTTTTGGTTTGAGTTTGATTAGATTATGTTCTCTAAAAGAAACTATTGTATTTTCACAGGGGCATTGAGGAATCTCAGAGAAAGTACTAGTAATGAGAAAGTAAAGCAATACCATAAAGACTTTTACCGGCCTGAAAATTTAACCCTGATAATAGTTGGGCAAATAAAACATGCTGATGTATTCAATGCTTTGCAACCTATAGAACAAAAAATTTTGTCAAAAGTATGTAAATGAAATTGTTTATATCTTAATTCAGTAATGTTTTCAGAAAATTATATGACATGAATAACATTTCAGGGGAACAGAGGTTTATATAATAAACCTTGGCAAAGCCCAGTACCAGCTTTTCTAGAGAGCAAAGAGATAGATGTATTTTATCCTTGCGACGACGAAGATAATGGAATAATAAATGTTGCTTGGCGAGGATCACCTGTTAATGAAACATATACATTTATCGCTTGCGATCTATTATTGAAATATCTCACAGACACTTCAGTTAGTCCGCTACAAAAAGAATTTATTGAAATTGATGATCCATATGCTAGTAATGTCGGTCATTTTTCTTGCGAGTATGCAGTATCCCTTCTGTGTCTTGAATTTGAAAATGTACAGAAGTCGAAAATCACACTCGTAAAAGATCAATTGCTAAAGACATTGAATGATGTGTATAAAAATGGCATCGATATGAAACGAATGAGAACTGTTGTTCATAAATCTATTCTTGAAAGATTAAGTTGCTTAGAAATAGCACCTCACGATGCAATTGCAATGATGCTTGTTAAACATGTACTTTATGGTAAAACAGAAGAAGATGTAAGTAAAGTTTATGATATACTTTGATCTCTTTATATGACAACATTTGCATTGTTACAACCACGTAGTCTCTCTAAAAATTTTTAGTTAGATCGAAGATCGAACATAATTAAAGACCTGAACAAATTAGAAATGGAACCAGAATCTTTTTGGTTGGATCTTTTGAAAAAGTTTTTGCTTGATTCTCCGCTAGTAGTTGTTAAAGGAATTCCTAGCATAGAAAAACGACATGAACTGACTGAGAAAGAGAAGGAACGCATTGCTAAACAGATTAAAGATTTAGGTGACAATGGTCTACAACTGAAAGAAAAAGAACTGGAAAACGCTGTTGCGCGAAATAATGTACGTATTATTTTAAAGTCTAAAGAGATAGACATCTATTTCTCTTGTTTCTGATGTTTCACTTTTATCTATATTATAGGTACCTATGCCTAATGAAATGCTAAGTTCAGTACCTATACCGAGTACTGATCTTATTAGTTTTCATCATATCAAACGTTTTACAACAGAATCTATTGAACAAAATTCTGGGTTCGTTTTAGAAAATCTACCGTTTTATACGTACTTGGATCATGTTAACACCAATTTCATATATGTATGTATTATCGTACCATTACATTTATAAACAACTACATTATCATACTTTTATGCTACCATATAATTGTTTCCAGATGTTTGTTATCATGAATACTTCCTCTATTGAAAGAAAATACAGACCTTACATTCCTTTATTACTTGAAGTTATTATGGAATCTCCAGTAAAGCGAAATGGACAACTCATTCCATACGAGGAAGTAGTTGCTGAATTAGAAGCAGATACAGTAACCACTGAGACAAGGATTGGAGTTGAAAACACTTCTAGATTTTCATGTGGATCATACAGTCATAGTGCTATTTTGATGTTGCATGTAATTCATAAATTTTTATACATAATTTTAATATCATGACCATTGATTTGTATTAAATGGTTGTTTTCATGATTCAGCTGGAGATAAAAAAGTATGTGGATGGTGTGAGATGGATTAAAGAATTATTATATGATACTGAACTGACATCCAACAGATTGAAGATAATAGCTACAAAAATGGTAAACGATGTAGCTCAAGTTAAAAGAAAAGGAAGTACAGTTGTAGGTCATCTAATGAGAGGATTATTATATAACAAAGGTAAGAAAATCTTTTTTATGAAATTACGCATTCTTGCAAAAAGTTAATATCATTTTTTACTTTTAGATAGCAATCAATTTACAAATAGTATGCTACGACAACAGAAGTTTCTCACTAATGTTTTAAACCGCTTAAATGACGTAGAAGAACAAAATTCTGTTATATCGGAAATTGAAATTGTTAAGAAGGCTTTAACAACACCTAAAAATATAACGATGTACATAGCCACTAACGTGGACAAGTTGACTGCTACAATTCCGTCTGTGTATCTTCCGTGGACTACTCATTTTTCGGAGTTCACAACGGAAAAAACTAAGTAAATAATTTTTGAAATTTTATTTTTTCAAAATGTAGACGCATAAATTCTAATTACATAATTTAATTATGTAGGCTGGAAATTATTCCGGATTCGATGCTCATAAATCCTTTAAATGAAATTCCAATTAAGGGATGCGTTACAGGATTAGGTTGTATAGAATCCTCATTTTTATCGCAAAGCTGTCAATCTATAAATAATTACCAACATATAGATTTAGCACCATTGCGTGTTTGTTTGCAATACTTGACACAATTGGAGGTGAGTAAAGAAAAAAAATTATATATTTGAAGTATGTTAAATTGTATTTTCTATATTCTATAGGGTCCTATGTGGAAACTTATAAGAGGCCAAGGTCTTTCATATGGATATAATATCCATGCTAACGCAAATGAAGGATTATTATATTTGTCATTCTATAGATCAACGAATATCGTTGCGGCTTATAAAGAAGCTAAATCAATTGTAGTAAGTATAGATTCTAATATGTAAATAATTAGTATTGTAATATTTATTTCAAACATTAACTTTGCAAGTTTTTTCTTAACAGAATATGCATATTACCGAAAATAAATGGGAAAAGTTACTTTTCGAATCGGCGAAATCTTCTTTAATTTTTGAAATTATTGAAAAAGAGCAAAGTGTGGGCGATTTAGTACAACATTCGTTGTTATCTTATTTCAAAAACGTGCCACATAATTATACACAGAAAATGGTGCAACGTATATCTGCAGTAAAAATTGAAGATATGGGTCGTATAGCATCTAAATATTTGACTCCATTATTTGATCCAAACGAGTGTAAAACAACAATTGTTTGCCATCCGTCCAAAGTGGAAGAAATAGGTGATGCCTTTAAAGCGTAAGTAAAGAAACGTTATATTTACATATGTTAATATATATTATTAAAAAGATATTTAGTACAATCTGCAACTACATCTATATTTGTACATATTTTATTTATAGATTGAACCATGATCTTAAGCTGTATAGCAGTCTTGAAGAAAACTACTTAAATGATTGGTAATTTGAAAGCACATTAAATTGTTCATTATTCTCTTTTGCAAAGCAAATGTTACATTGTTTTTTATCAAGTCATTATTATTAACTGCAAACTACGCTTTTACACATTTAAAATATGCTTGCTAACATTTGTAAGTTAGAATAAGAACAAAATTTAATATCTTTTCCATTTAACTATGTATATCAATGTAATATTTAATAAATTAGCTACTTTTATAAAAATTAAACTTCAATAAAATTTGTTGCTTTAATACACTTACCACATCTTTAAAACATTAGAATATATATATATATATATATATATATATATATATATATATATATTGAGAAAGTATTTTATGTATATTACTTATTCTTAGTAAATTACATTTAAAATAATATGAATGTTACGATACAGAAATATTTTCTATTTCTAATGCTGATACACCTCTTTGTTTAATTTTTGAATATACACCACCATAAACCTGCAAACCAAGCATTGTAATATTCCCAGTGTCTAATGGTTTTGCATCTGGTACTTCTCGTCCACGATAGTATGCTTTAAAATTTGCCAAAGGTAATTTAACAGTTGAAAATGTAGTACTTGACATTGGCGCCTATATTAATAAAATATTCACATTGGTCCCAAATTATAAATACTATTGTAAGCCATTTTTAAAATTGAAAATAATGCATAATTGTATGTCATATAAAAGTAGTGCAATTATGGTTTACCATGAAAGTCTGTTCATATGTTATATCTTCATTTGTATGAAGACCTTCATGTCGAAGAACAACTTTGTAATTTTCATTACTTCCTTGTCCTCTACAAGTTATTTCAATATTCTTAAAGTTTAATAAATTTAAATTCGTCCTCTTTCGTACTCCTGCAAAGCCAGCTCCATTTGTTTGTGGATTCAAAAGAGTAAAAAAAATTGCACGCTGAAAAACTTGAGTAGTTTGCAATGTCAAAACAGCTTTTGACATTCCCACTGTTCTAACAGTGTCAGATATTTCCGACCAATCATTTACATTGTCTATAGTTGTAAAATCAACAAGTACTTCCCGAGATCTAATGAAATATTACATATATGTATATACATATAATACAGAAAATTAGAGTGGGAAATAAATCGATTTGTACAAGAAACAATTATACTTTTATATATTTAATGTAATTAAATTATTGCTATTTCAGAATGAAAGTTGGAATTTTAATGTGTTCACCATTTTATAACATAAAATGATAAAAATGTAAAAAAATGCATTTTGTTCGTGTTAAAATAAATGACTCACCCTTTTACCAAATGCAGCATCATACATATTGTGACAAATTCAGAGATGCGATAAAAATTCATAACTGTAGAGCTTATAAGTTGTGTTGTAATTTATTTACGTCATTTACACTGTAGTACGCATTATTCATACATGTAAAGTCAAATATAGGGTGTCCCAAAACTGCTGCAGAACTGAACTCATTTGAAAGCGACATTTTCTGCAAAAATGTTGTCCCGGACCAATCAGAGCGCGACCTAGACACGAGTTGGCACAGTCGGCCAATCGACAGTTGGCGCGCCGGGCCGACTGTGCCAACTCGCGTCTAGGTCGCGCTCTGATTGATCCGTTGAACTGCTATATATAGGGTGAGTCCGCAGAAACAGAACACCTAAATATCTCCGTTACTTTTCGTTGTATAAAAAAACTTCATAGGACAAAGTTACACTGTTTGAAGGGCCACATGTAACGGTGTAAGGGAAAAAATGTTCAAGGTCATTTTTTAATGAGATTTCAAGGTCATCGATGTTTTTTTAAATGGAATGATATATCTTCATTAACGTAATGTTGTAGCTGACAAAATAACGAATTCATCCATGTATCACAATATGATCTACAAATGACCTTCAACCCAGAAAAATGGAATAAATAAAATTCAACGTGTAAGATTCATTAGCTTTATTTCTGTTACGCAAAATGTTCAAAAATATTATATATATATATATATATATGTCAAGGTCAAGGACTTTGGAGCTGGGACCGCTAAACGTAATATTTACTGTAAAATATTATATACATAGATTGTATTATGCGTATAATGAGGCATGGTCAAATTTATTTTAACTATAGTTTACTCATCTCTTTCATGACAAACAAATATTTTTACAATATATTAAATGGAATGCGACTGTATTCATTTTTAAACTTTTTTTAACTTTTAAATAAATAATACTAGGTAGGTACACATAAAATTATACTTATTCTTTCACTTCATTTGGAAAATGATAATGTAGAAAAGAAATTACAATTAGATTGAGGATTTTTATGCATTTACAATTACTATTACTATTGATCAAAATCCAGTAAAATAGAAATTGCAACAAAGTTCAACATAAATTTAATATTCTGCTTTAGATATAATTTTTTGCTTTACATAGCAAGGACATATTTATTGAGATAATAAGTTTCATTTCCCTAATTCCTGTTTCTACTGGTTAGTCCTTCAAAACAAGAGTTTTCATAAACATTCGCAGTCTACATAATTATGCTAAATCTATCTATTAATATTTTTCATAGTTAAGAAGAAATAATGAATAATAAATTCATTTTTATAAAAGAGAACATAAAATCCGAATGAGTTAATATAATATAGCGTCATATTAAAACATGTGTTATTATCAACATTAATTACTTAAGTCTTGGAATAGTGGTAACAATAACAACAAACAGTGTCCTCTCGACGGGAGCTCGGTCTTTATAATTAACGACAACCTAGTATTATTTAAGTCAAAACCGTTAATTCACTGCTCATAGAGTAACCCTGGTCCCAAAGGAGAAATTCGTTTGTACACAACATTTATAAAATCGGAGTGCAAGCCTATTGATGTGGCACACAATGTATTTACTACATATATATGTATTTATATATAGTATAGTATATATTCTTCCATTCTTACATGATAATGACTCTTACTGTCCACCTACATTTGTTATTAAACTTATCTAAAGGAACGCAATTCATCCCCAGTATGAACAACTATCATATTGTTCAAGAAGTTTCTGTTTTTTTTTTGTATTTTTGTTTTTAGTAAAATATAAATTAAAGAAAAGTAAGAGTAACGCGCGAATTGGTAACATATGTCCTGTAGGACAAAGCTGCTGTCGAGGGAACACTATATTAAAACTTTTCTCTTTCACGAACTTTGAAATATTGCAAAATTAAAAATTTTATTTAGAAACGAAAGATCTAGCGAGCTGAGAATGAAGTCTATAAGTTCTTTATGAAAGGTTTATATGATATAAAAGCAGGATTATAATTATGAAATAATACAGGTGACACTAATTTTTGTTATACTACTATATCATTTTATGACAACTTTTTGATGCTATTTAGATGTGTAGATGTGTTACCAACAATTTTTTGTATCTAAGCTTATAGTACAGCTTCCAAACTGTAAATTAGATAACAAACACCTTCAGATGTACTCAATCTTGTTACATAAACGTACTTTACAATGGTAAATATTTATCTTATTCAACTGTGTCACATTCATGTTTATCATATTTTCATGTGATTAAGTAAATATCTCGTACAATGCGTATTATTGTACATGTGTATCATAATGTTAATGTCCGCATGTGCAACATATTGTCTAATATTTAATGTTTTTCTTTATGCAACAAATTATAAGATCTATAGGAAATGTAAGCAAATCACAACAATCATACAAAAGCTGTAACATTGAAGAAAAATACAGAATCAGTTTCCAATACAATTTATACGTATACGTTTATACTGAGTCATGTATTCATATCATATATTTTTGTAAATTAATTCTAACTATAAAAGAACTGATGTTTATTAAGTAGATTTGACTTATTAAAGGTTAAGGAATAAAGATCAAAGACTATTTGCTTGCTATACTTAGTATAAATCATATATGCATTAATAGTACCGATGATTTCAAATATCTATATACAAACAAATAAAGACCTAACAGGAGCAAGAATCCTTTCCACCTTGTTGTTCATTAGATACACCTTGAAGATTAGTACGGCCTGGTTGACTTGGATTATGTTGAACACCTGATTCTGCTGCATTCAAGTCCAAACTGAAAGCAACAAATTGATATATCGAAATTATTCACAAAACAAATAAAAATACTATCAATATTATACCCACCGTCCATCTTGTATACTTTGGAATATTTTCTTTGCTGTTTCCAAAAATGCTTCTTCAACATTATGCCCTCTGATAAAGAATATAGTAAACAATAAATTAATCAAAAGAACATCTATGAAGTGCATATACAGGGTGTCCAAAACCACCCGTCCAGAGATGTTTTTAACTTCTCAGATAAGCATATTCGGTAAAAATGTTTGCAATAAAAGTTGCAGGGATTAATGAAGGACATATGTCCATGACCTTGTATTTGACCTTCGGATCCATTTTCAAGGTTACTTGGAGGTCAGTACATATTTTTTATGGCCTCTAGCAGTCATTTTAATCTAGGACATAAGTACATATCTGAACGTGAAATTTCGAGCTCTTTCAGAATCCTTGGTCAAAAGTAGGGGTTCCCATTTAAAAAATACGTACTGGCCTCCAAATAACCTTGAAAATGGATCCGAAGGTCATATACAAGGTCATGGACATATGTCCTCCATTAATCCCTGCAACTATTATTTCAAACATTTTTACCGAATATGCTTATCTGAGAAGTTAACAGCCCTGGACGGGTGGTTTTGGACACCCTGTATATATGTTACAATGAATAAGAATTAACAAAAATCTTTACAATTGTTTAGTTAAGCATAATCTATGAATTATCAATGAACAACTTACGTTTTTGCACTAGCCTCTACAAACATGAGACCATTTTCATCTGCGAACTGCTTTGCTTCTTCATAGGTAACGTCTCTCTGAGCTTCCAAGTCACTTTTGTTACCAATCAAAAATATAACCTGTAAGTATAGAATGTAAAAATCTTTGTTCTCTACCTTGTGAAAATGTCTTATTTACAGAATATAAAAAGTACGTCATTCAACGTTTGTGCATCACAATTGTTGTTACACTTTACAGACATAAATACCATTATGTAAAATATCATATTTTGCATACAGTGCTTGGATTTGTTAAATTCCTTGTGTCTGTAAGCCAGCTGCTAAGATGATTGTAAGTCGATCGACGAGTAATGTCATAGACCATTAACGCTCCAGCCGCACCTCGATAATAAGATCTATAAAACAAGGCTAATGTGTAGTTTTGTTTTACTTCTAAATTCGATATTACAAAATTTAAGGAGCGAACAAGGAGGTACATGATACCTTGTAACTGCCCGGAAACGTTCTTGTCCAGCAGTGTCCCATATTTGTAATTTTATTTTCTGCCCTGCTACTTCGATAATTCTTGTCCCAAACTCAACGCCGATAGTGTGTGGGCAGTCTGCCATAACTAAAATACGATATTTATATATAATAATCTAATATTGATAATAGATGAATACAATAATACATTTTTAGTGATTTCTTAAAGAAGAAACTATCTTTAATAACAAAGATATTATTAATATGATTAAATGAATAAGAACAAATACAAATTTAATTTGGTTGAGAAGATTATTTTTTTATCACATTGTATAAAACAAATCAAAATGTATAAGCATAACTTCGGAGGTAAATTATATATGAAATTATAGTAAAATATAATTATATAAATATAATACAATTTTCCGAAATTTGAAGTAATAAGGATTTATTTATCCAAATAAAAAATGATTTTATAAAAATTATGAAAAATAATTGATAATTTAAATATTTATGAGTCTCGCATCTTTTTAGCTATAAAACAGATACTGTTGTATTTCACACTAAACTGTTATGATCAGAATTTGGTTGGTAGAAACATCTGTTACCAGGAGGTAACTGCGTGTTCAGATAACAGAACATTCAGATAATAGAACATTCCAATATTAAGGTATATGGTTACAGGATTAATAATAATTCTCTTATAAACTGATGTAACAGAATGCAGAAGCGAAGCTCTGTTTTCAAAGTTCAAAGCAAGTGTTAGAAACAATAACTTTAAATAAAATAAACTGTTAAATATATCTTTTAAATTCTTCATACATTCAAAAGTCTAACAGATATTATTTCCATATGCAAACAAGTGACACGATACATTTATAAGGAGAATTATTCTAATAAAAGGCTATCTGTGACTTAGATACAAAATGAAATAGAATATATGCGTAACTTACTCCTTAAACTACTATCAGATGCCAAAATATAGTTATCAAATGAATATGTATCTAGTTCATTTAATATAAAAAACTTACATTTTTTTTCAGTAAATTGATGCAATAAACAAGATTTTCCTACTCCCATATCTCCTATGATGATGTACTTAAAGATATAAGAGTAATTGTATGGACCAGTTGACATTTTGTACCTGTAAACAAAATAATTTATAATATTTTATAGTATACGGTAATACTGAACTATTATTTTCCATTATCTTCTATGCGTAGGAATATTTAAAGTTTTATCTAAAACGTATGATATAGTATACATTTATACATATTGGGAGCTAATTATCACTTTGACAATTGTAGAAATATATATTAGTATGTTTTTACAAAACTATTGCAGCAATTGAATTTATTATACTAAAATTTATAGTGCTGTAATATATAATTGATTTCATTGCCTGGTACAATATTATACAGAATAAAGTATACATTGAGTAACAAACTTTTATCTAGACTTTGTATTGAAAATTTTATGAAAATTTTACAATTTCAATTAGTGGATTCATTGCGAATTAACCCACATACAATATCACTAAAATTGCTGTAATTATTTCTGTGAATTATTATAGTTTATAGAAGGATATGCAGAGCAACAAAGTATAAAGCACGGGACACAATGCATTGGAATTTGTACATTTGCGGAAAATTGATATTCCTGAAAAAGATACTAATAAGAAAATTGCAACAATTTATAAGATCTTTGTTACACTGTCATCAAGTGATATTACAATAAGCAGAAACCACGGTAAAAATTGATACGATAACATTAGATATTAAACTTATAAAATATAGTCGTTCGCAACTCAATTTTCTACTGACAACTGTTCAATAAAAAAAAGTTTCTGATGTCAACAATGCAGCTTCCACTTACCGTTTTACAGCTGACTATTATGAAATATTTTCTTATAATTAAGTTATGGGGGTGTCTAAACACTGTGACTGCTGTATAAACAATAGGCACTTGTACCAAATGTACAAACAACAATCGTAATAACGTAAATGTATTACAGTTCTTTATATCACGCGCAATATGGCAGGTCCCTGTCGTTAATAACGATGGCGGCGAATAAACGTCAAACCACCTGTCACTGATTTTGTAGCAGTCCCATGTACTGACTCACACCCATTTGTTAAACTTCAATCTTTAATAATGTGACACAATTTTTACAGTGATTAACAAAAAATTACTCGCGAATGTAAGGCTTTTTTATTGGACAACTTTGTTAAACCATAGAAAGGTAAAGAGAGATGGGTATCTGCCCGATTATAATGACGATAATTCTGTAGATATACCAGTATTCACCAATCACGCTTTTACATAGTTTTTCCATTATAATTTAGGAATAAAACTTCACGTAAAATTAAAATTCGATATATATATATATATATATATATATTTATATCATTGATACCATATAGTCCGTGATAATTGTTATAAAGTGTTAAAAAAAATGTTGATTCCTTCAATACTGTTATTGACTATTATTAAAAAATATCATAAGAAACATGTCTATAAACGTATTTTGAATCACAATAATGCAATAATTTCTTGGTTCACATTTTTACTGTATGCCTAAATACTGTATACTGTATATGTTATTTATTCAACCAGGCTTGCCTTGAGCCAAGTCGGCTTAGGGCAGAGAACGGGCAGAATATTGTCCAAGCTACGCTCGGAGCTGCTCAAGGCTGGCTTGGCTCAATTTTGGACGTCCTCCTGCGCGCGCATTTGTAGCGTTTTCTGCCGTCCACTGGATCCCGAATCTGACTTTATTTAAGAGGGCAGCACGGTCGCACTGATGTGGCGGATGCCGTTTTCCCTAGTTTTCTCTCCTTGCATGTGCACAAAATAGAATTCTGCATTCAAAAATCGGTATTTCGAAGTGTTAGTAAAAAGGAGGAGTCAGGACGAGTGCTTATATTTGGTACAATAAAAATTTACTTCGCCAACATCTGCCACATTAGTGCGACCTACCCTTATCGACGATGCTGCCCTGGAAAACGGCATCCAATCCGCCACATCAGTGCGACCGTGCTTCAGGGTCCAGCGGCCGGCATTCTGCCTTCGTTCTGCCCACGTCCAAATACCTGGTCCATCGGACGGCAGAAAACGCTACGAGCGCGACCTAGACGCGAGTTGGCACAGTCGGCCCGGCGCGCCAACCAGCGCCAACTGTCTATTGGCCACTATTGGCTGACTATTGGCAACTCGTGTCTAGGTCGCGCTCCGATTATAAACAAAGCCGCGGATAACATTTTTGCAAAGGAAAATGTCGCTTCAAATGGTCTCAGGAACCTCCCATTTCCGGGATGTGCAGAAATTTTGGGACACCCTGTATATTGTATTTACCTGTATTTTTTATTTTTACATATTTCTTTCGTGCTGTATTACTCTTCTGGCTTTTTCAAAATTTTGTCTTCGCGTGACACTAAATATGAAAATGCTAAGAGAGAAATGCGTAATTTATACACAAATTTAAATTTCTTCGGATTAAAAAACTAATGCTCGCATTTGGATTGATATTATTTATTAAGTTTTCTGAATATACACAGTCTGTCCCATCTCCGATGAGACTGCTCAAAAATAAAAAAGAAGACGCTCTACAGTGCATTTCTTCCATCGTATGTATTCGAAATAATCCCCCTCCAAGTCAATACAGCGTTGAAACCGATCATAAAACTTGTCGAAGCATGTCTGGTACTCGGGGGCGGGGGCCGGAATAGCTTTCAGGATGTCGGTGGAAGCCTTCTGGATGGTAGGAATCGTATTGTAAGTGTTCCCCTTCAACGCTAATTTGAGTTTAGGAAATAGCCAAAAGTCGCACGGCGCTAGATCAGGCGAGTACGGCGGGTGGTCGAGCGTTATGATGCTTTTTTTAGCCAAAAGCTCGCGTACAATTAGGGCTTGGTGCGACGGCGTATTATGTGTATCATGCAACAAAAACCAACTGCCAACTTCCTTGTACTCCGGCCGAACACGTTGAATTCTGTTCCACAATCTCTGCAGGACACTCAAATAATATTGAGCATTCACAGTCTGACTCTGACCTTGTGGAACGAATTCCTTATGGTTAATGCCCTTGGAATCGAAGAAAACGGTAAGCATCGTTTTGATTCGACTCGTCTGCACCCGCACTTTCTTCTCTTTCGGCTCATCTGATGACTTCCATGTCGCGCTCTGCCTTTTGGTGAGTGGTTCGTATTGAAAGCACCACGTTTCATCGCCAGTTACGATATATGACATGAATACAGGGTCCTTTTTTTTGGCAGATTTCATGTCTTTGTAATGACTCACTTTTATGTGTTTTTGCTCCTCCGTGAGAGAATGTGGAACAAATCGCGCGCAGATTTTTCTCTTTCCCAAATCCTCGGTCAGAATGCGATGGACGATGGACCACACTCTCAGGAATGCCAGTCATCTCCTCGATAAGTCTCGCGGACACACAACGGTCAGAGCGCAGAATTTGGCTGACTTTCTCAATGTTTTCTTCATTCCTCGAGGTTCTCGGCTTCGGTGCGCGTTCGTCGTCTTCAAGGTCTTCACGACGACCATCCGACCATCACGAAATCTAGCAAACCAGCGGAATACTTGTGCACGGGATAGACACTGGTCACCGTAAACGTTTTTCATCGATTCGAATGTTTCTTGAGCAGTTTTGCCCAACTTAATTAAAAATAAACACTCACCCGTCGATTTACGCAATTTACGTATTTTTTCTTTATTATATTTTGCGCACTTGTGAACTCTCGTATTATTTTCTTCGACGTAAAAAAACGCGTGGGGACGGATAATCCGCCTAAATCGAAAGGGTAGAATAAATTTAAATACTTATAATATTTATTAGACTTAGATTATACAATAACATTCTGTAGTTGAACATTAAATGAATTTTACAAAATAAAGATGTCTCACAAATATTCATTTTATAGAACTTTGTTGTATAAAATAATTGATCTTTATCTTCATTTATTGTTTATAAAAGCATATATTAGAGTCTGCATAAGTCTACATAATACAAATTGTATTATTATTTTTCTGTATTTAGCAACATTCTGACTGCAACGAACCATCACATGCGAAATCAAGTAATGTTTGAAACATTGGTCTTGCAGAAAGTTTCTAATATAGAAATAAAGTGGAGAATGATTTTAATACATATCTTTGATTTTGTCTACATTGAATTTCTTAAATTACAATATACATTTGCGTTTTAATGAACAGTCAATAATTAACATGAATGTGCAATAATATTATTTATTACTTTTTATTAAGTACTTTTGTCAAAATATCAATAGATTTTCACTTTGTTTCTCCTTTTTATAAATGTAATCTATAGGCAGTAATAGTTTTTAGTAAAATTATTAATTATTAGCAAATAGTAGATAAATTATATTATAATTTAATATAAAATAGCATTGTATTCATAGATATTAGTATACAAATATGAAACAGTTAGTAGGCTCTTAATTGTACAGTTACAATTTATATAAATAATATGAAAGTTAGTACATGGTATCAGATTCATATAAACTGTGAAGGATATCATTCTTTTCCTTCCTACTATATTATTTATTAGGTCTTTATATGTATATGATTCTTTTATGTTTATATGTACTTAAAAGAAAATGTTATGTAACATTGTGTCTTGTAACTTTGTTACGTTTGCTACTGATTACATCAAAATGATATATAAATACTTTGAGGAATGTACTTTATAGTAAAAGGATAGTTTAGAAAGTTTTCTTTACCTAGAGTTACAGTATCTTAGAAAACACAGTCGAGAACATTTTATGAAAAATTAATTTCAATATTGAGAAAGCTTATTGTACTTAGAAATATCCTTCATTTTAGTAAAAACATTGCTTTCTTTTTTTAATCAATTAAAGGTTTATCCTTCTTCAACTTTTACAACTCCTCATTTAAAAATTCCTGGGCATCTGGAAACTCTATATTTCTTATCCAAAATAATCTTAAGTACCTGTTTGTACATTCAAACTATTTTTAAGACTTAATGTAACGTTTATATACACAATAATTTGATCAATAATATTGATAATAATTTGAAGGCACGTTCACATTAAGAAGAATTATATATACTAGTACCATGTGGATTAAATCAAAAGTAATTCATGATTGAATGATTGTAAATCTAAAAATTTTCTAAGTATTCTTCAAAATGTATTACCGTTTTCTAAACCACATGTAAAATAATTTATTACCACTTCACGAATAATATAAAGTACAAAGAAAGATCATTCAAGACATAATACGTAATAGAAATTAATATAACAAGAAATTTTTGAAATTTAAGAGAGAATTTAATTAATTTATATATATATATATATATATATATATATATATATAACGTTATAGTAATATATATTATTAATTGTTTCACTATATTTTATCTTGAAAATAATTATTTCGAAATCAAATATTTAAATAATTTAGTATTACAACATCTCCCTATTTATTCCCTTTAAACGTGGCTTTTAATGAATAATTGCTACATAATGAACACAAAGTAAATACTTTACTTCTTGTAAATTACCACAAATATATTTTTTATTAGGAGAAAAAAAGTAGATGTATATCTAAAAATTGTGATCTATGGTATTAGTCTTATACTGATCATGTCTTAAATAGTACAATGATACTAATTGTATTGTAATGTGATTAGTATGCTACATTTCAATGTTAAATACATGTACTTTTTATATTTAACGTGTAATATGGATAGGCAAGATGTCATTTTTTAAAAATTCATCAAAGATTTTTCTGTTGTATAAATTAAACAGTTTCATAAACTACAAAATTAAGTTATATAACATGAGATTATATAAATACATTAGACAAAACTCTACTTTGTGTAATATGTTTGTGCGTTTGTAAGAATATATAAATTAAGCAGTACATTATTGTCAAGAAATATTTCTTTACCATTTTATTATCTTCGTAAATGCAGAAATAAAAGCATATAAAGCGTATTTAAATAATGCATAATAAAAAGTCTCAAAAAGTATTTGTGAAGATGAAATATTTGAATATTTATGAACATATGCAAAATATTACATAATTATTAATCTGTCAACCACCGGAGCTCGTCACCTGGATTCTATTATATTTCCAAAAAATGTTTAGTATTTCATTATAAATTTTAATCTAACTATTGTGCCATATAAGTTGCATGGTAATTATGTTAGTTGTGGGACAAGTTGTGTCGTAGTTTTTATATTTATTCTTTACTGTATTAATATAAGAGTTCGTGATTAAAAGTCTGATGGTTAACAGATTATCTACGCAAGTATTCCAAAGTAATGAATTTAATGCATTCTATTTCAAAAAGTCATGCAATTAGAAAATTTCACATGATTTTAAAAATATATATGTGTATATATATGTATATGTGAATGTATGTCTCTATAAATATATCAATATATCACAATCTGGATTTTAAACTTCTTGCATTTAGCTACTTATATAGTTGCTATACATATACTATTTAGCTATAGCAGCCATCGTTTGTTATTTTTCACTGTAAGTACTGTAAACTTAAGTAAACATGCTAATTTATGAAAAAAGTTCTTAAGTATATATAATCATTATAAAAGTTAAAACAACTGTTTAACGTTTGCATAACGCTTCATTTTCTGGATTATCATCCCTATGTTTTTCGAGGTTTCCCGATAGTGTGGGATCTGGCCGTCTTCTTTTAAAGAATCCACACTGTCGTAGGATTAGCGCAATTATAATAAGCAATATCAAACCTGCCACAACCGCTCCTATAATTATCCCAATGGACATAGATTCCTTATCTTGTTGATCAATATGATCTGGTTGCACAATCGTCTCAACCTGTATATTAAAACATATGAAATACAAATTCCAAAAAAAATATCTGATGACTGTAAATTTCAACACTTACAGCTGCGACATCATCTTTTATATTTTCTTGTTGAATCCCAACATTTGATGGTATAACTATTCTCGCATTAGAACCTATTCTCACGTGATCCACTTTAGGATAATCCTCTGCAAGTGTAGAATTCCATAATCTAGAAAGGATAAAAATATCTTGAGTACAAAAGTTATATATTATTGAAATCGCATTTATGTGTGATATTAAATGTTACCGTGCTTTCACAATTATTACTGCTTCTTGTTTCCTTTGTAAGTTATATATAAAACACGTAATATCAAAACATTTTGCAGTTCCAGCTTTGCAGTTCTATAATAAAAAAAATAATTGTTTTCATTGATGAAACGGAGTATTTAATCATATATTTAATTAGTCGCATACCATTGAAACTACTTGACGTTTATGACCATCCTTATCTGTGATTGTTCGTGTGTTAACAACTTTTTCTGTATCTCTTTTCATTCTTGCATAATTCGTGTGGTTATGCAATGTGGGAGGAGTAGACATTGATTGAAACACATCAATATCATCATAACTAGTATTACCTTGTAACTTTAGAGGATTAACCTGATGATCTAGTGGTAGTGTACATACACCATCACCTAAAGCTATACATGAAATTACAATGAATATAATTAATATATACATACACTATAATAATATATACATACAATAAAACAATTGAAATTATAACATCACAATGTATGTATAAACGATATAACATTATTGTTACATCACCTTGTACAGTTGGCATTTCCTCTAAATACAAAAGCCATTTTCCATGAGCTTTGTCATTTGCCACCTCATAAGGCCACGAGATTCGAACTTCTAAAGTGCTTACCCTCCATGGACCTTCATTAAATACTTCATAAATATGTGAAACTTTTGGTCCGACTTCATTTAAGTGTTTTATTGCTGACTCGCCCACAACTGGTCCACCATAGGAAGCTCGTTGAATTTTTGCACTCCTATAATTGTTGTATTTCGCATATGATTAAACGTTTAATTCTTTTATTATGTTACACATTTTGTTTGTAGTACAAATTTCAAAGTTACCCTTTAATTGACAATTCCGCACGCTTTACTACTGTTGCTTGCAATCTTGTAGGCTCCTTTTCTTTTACTTCTTTCGATGTAGAATTTGTAAATATTACAAAATCTAATTTCGATTCATTATCTTCCAATTCTTTAGGGTCAAATCGTACTTGTATATTCACCATTTTATCTTTTTTAAACGGGTTACCAATGGAACAAGTTACTACTGTAGTATTATGTAAATTGCAAATTACAGAATCGTTGCTTTTACTAGCGATATAATTCAAACTGTGTGAATGAACGATGAATAACTGAGCTTCGTACGCTGATTCTCCAACATTAGATACAGTTATATCTACCACAACTTCCTCCCTTTCACCCAAAAGGAGCTCATAGATATTGGTTTTCTCAGGCAAAGCTTAAAATATTCATAATAAGTATTATTTTCAAAAAACTACTTTTTTAAAAATCAAATCAATTTTGAAATTTAGCATTTTTATTGAATTGAAGATTATACCTGATAAATTTAATCGAGCATTCACTTGTAGATCGCTTTCACAAATATCATTATTACCGCAATCTTTTTGGAAGGTTGCTTCAAATACACGTGCAGCTTCTTGCTGATTTAAAATCGGATAATTCTTTATATCAGGTAAAGGTTGTCCTTCAGCTGGCATGATTGGCTCCTCTTGTATCAAAGAATAGTTTAACCGGAATTTAATTGGCGATTGAATATCGCGTGTATTTTCCTAAAAAAAATAAAGAAACTTGTACAGGCTGGGGCACCTAACTTGATCAGTTGAGATATTAACGAAAGTTTGATCCGCATAGGATCGCGTTACAAAAATTGATCCAGTTAGATTAATATTACATTGTAACAACATAACAAACACAATTACCTTCAAGTAAATTATTTCTTTCTGACAATGTTCAACTTTCGTTGCATCTAAAGTGACAGTACGATTTATATAATGTGGACGAGCATTGCCAGTACCAAACCACACTCTTGAGAATTTTTTAACTCCTGTGTACGTTTCAGCCTCAATGTAATAATTTAATTGTAGATTCTGCATGTCCTCTTTTTTTGTAAGAGATTCTGTTTTACAACAAGCTTCGAACGAAAAACTGCAACGAATTAACTTTGTACGTGCGCATACATAAAAACATTGTTATAAACGTAACGTTCAGAAATTTATAAATTGCTGACCATGTATAATTTGAATCAGGGTCTTCTGGACACCCGAATTTATTAGGATCGACAGGTTCTATTTTTTTTTCTTGATATGTATTATCCTTTTTTAAGTAACGGATATATGTGTTGATATCGATAATCTTTTTTGAACGGAGAAGTGCTACAGCATCGTTTTCATAAGCTCCAACTAATAAATCCGAATATCCATTTTGATCCATGTCAATTCCTCCACTTAATGAATATCCAAATGTTTGTAATGGTTGTGGCATGTCATCCGCGTGTATTACCTAAAAATTAAGGCGATTTCAAACAAAATTATACAATTTTAGATATATTTAGATGTATATTATGTAATACCTGTGATGGCACTGTAATTATTCCATTTTTGGAACCCAAATATATGTATACTGTCCCCTTTTCTTCATAAGGTGCACCAACCGCAATATCTTCGTAACCATCTTTGTTCAAATCTCCCAAATTTGTTAATGCAAATCCGAATCTATAATTCAGTTACATATTATTATACAGGGTGAATAACCTAATGTTGCCACCTCAAATATCTTTGTTGTTTTTAAGATACATCAAATGTTTGGAGGACAAAGTTGAATGGTAAAATGGGGCTCATACGATACCAGAAAAATTTTTGTTTTTATGTAATTTTTTTTTAGAGATATGAAGGTCACCTTCATTTTTTTAAATGGAATGAGGTATTTTTTAATACATCAATCGATCCAGCTGGACATTTGCTATAAAAAAGTACTAACCTATGTCGAAAAGTTAGTAGTTCAGGAGATATTTCAATTTAAATAATATTCTAAAACACCATTACTGTCGTACTAAGACGTTACACTAGTAAATAAACGACTTAGGCTTAGTACGACAGTAATGGTGTTTTAGAATTATTTAAATTGAAATATCTCCTGAACTACTAACTTTTCGACATAGGTTAGTACTTTTTTATAGCGAATGTCCAGCTGGATCGATTGATGTATTAAAAAATACCTCATTCCATTTAAAAAAATGAAGGTGACTTTGATATCTCTAAAAAAATCACATAAAAACAAAAATATTTTTGGTATCATGTAAGCTCCACTGAACCATTCAACTTTGTCCTTCAGATATTTGACGTATCTTTAAAAACAAGAAAGATTTTTGAGGTGGCGACGTTAGGTGACTCACCCTGTATACTATTAATCCTGATTGCATTATAAATATCTAAACGTTAAAACCTGTGTTGCTCACGAAAGTATTCCAACGCTCTTTAAAACAAAATAATTTGTATACAATTGGACCAAACGACTTGATTTTTTTTAGCAATCAGAGGCATTAGTTTATTAAATGACATGCAAAAAAATTGAAAATATTTTATTGAATATCTAGAATATATACCTCGATTCTTCACGACCAACAAGTTTAGTAGGTTGACTTTTTTTCTGTAACGACGTATACACATATACCGCACCTCCTTCTGCTTTATTGAAGTAAAATGGTGCTGCAACTATAAGATCTGAAATTCTAGAAATAGAAGCACGACAATCGTATTAATATGTAATAATTTCTCATTTCGAAAAGTTAATTTCCAAAAAAGAAAGTTATACTTGTCTCCATTAACATCCGCAGATGTAATTTCATATCCGAAACTTGAAGCAAATTGTTCGCCATCCAAAATGAGAGCAACATCCATATCTGATTTAAAGTCTCGTCGTTTAAGTAAAACCACTTGACCAGTTCCATTCGAACGTGGTGCTCCAGCAGCATATGCCAATCCATTACCAAAGAAGTTCCCCACAGTAACAGACATGCCTACAAATGTAACGTGTATTTATATTGTTTTAAAAATGACAGTCAGATTAGAGGAATTTTTTCAATAAGTTTGTTCTTTTTAAAAATAACTACTACAGTCATTATGATTACAGTCGACAAAAATTCATAAATATGGATGCTATTTACTTTATGCAAAACAGATTTTCAAAATAAATTCTTAGAACAGGTCAAAAAGATAAGAATGCTCCTCTAATAAAGAATATAATGGTTAGAGGAGTGCGAGAACGCGAAAATGTCGGGTACTCAGTGGTCGGAATAGGTCGGGGAGACATTGGGCAGACACAAGTCGGATTCTTGAAAAGTTCGAGATTTCCGAGAATATTCAAGAATCCCGAAGTTATCGAGAACCCAACATTTTCGGGTTCTCGCACACCTCTTATAATAATACATACCTAAGTAGCTATACTTGTTGACAGGAGAGGAATCTTGCATTGGAGCGTTATAAACAGTATTATCTCTAGTTAAAAATTCATCTGAAATTGTAAAAAGATATAAAGTTCCTCTCCATGTGTGTGGACCTGGTGTACCAATGACAACACGATCCTCTCCAGTAAGTACACCACTAGTTCCAGCTTGACAGTATCCAAATTGTTCATGAGCTCTAAAATATGAGAAAATATTATATTTAATTACATTATTTAATACTCTATAATATATAGAAATTGAAAATTATATATTGATATACTTGTTTTTAACGTATTTTGTAAATTAAAATGTTTATATTACTTGTTCGTTGGTTTTCCAGAGCAAGGTTTCTTTAAATCTTGATACTTCAAATCCTGTGTTAATATGTAACATTGTCCCTGACCCCATTGTGAATCTGCTGTTTTTACAATGTGCCTGTGTGCGCATACCTATAAATATATCAAAGCTAATTAATTAAATACCTAAAAAACAAAAATAAGCATTATGTTTGAAGGAATACATACCATTACTTTACCTCCAGAACCTTGACTACGAACTGTTACTCCCAGCCACTGATTGTTTTTTATTTCATCGTTTCCTGGTGGTTGTAGCTCATCGGATTCAGAACCTAAAAAATTTAAAACAGTTTGTTAATTAAAGAGTCACACAGCTCTTTATTTTTTGGTTAATTATCAAGATTATTCATACTTAAGTACAAATTCAGGTATTACATATAATATTTTATATCACTTCAATTTATTTTTTATTTGAGCAATTCCCTTAAGCAATTTAAAGGTATTTCACAACTTGAAATACAAAATGAGGAAACATTTAATTTCTAATTTTTCTCAAAGAAAAGGAAGCTATCCCTAAGAATACATTACATCATTATAACATGTTTAAAGATTGATAAAAAATCATTCCATATAAATTATCATGCTAAAACAAATGAAAAATATATACGAAAACCTACTGAAAATGATAAAAAAAAAACAACAACAAAAAATAGACACATTATGCAGAGTAATAAGCATGTGGATGTACATTTTATTAATGCAAACAATATCATTTCAATGTTTAACTTACACACAAATGCAAACATAAAAACATTCCATGGTTAAACAAGACGTCACAACAAATTTGAATTAGAAATATTTTTTATGAACAGTGTGTTTGTTAGAATCAGAATGTTTTTAATCAATTTAGTATAATTAGATAATTCCTACATTGAAATATACCATGCTGATGTAACAATTTCTCTAATAAATGACCAAAATTTTTTTCGTAATCAATAAAATTTTGTATGACAATGATAAAATTGCCCATTCAAATAACACCATTCATCGACTTACTTGAATCATACAGAATTCCCTCTGCTGCTCGTTTTAACCAACACATAATTTAACAAAAAAATAATCTTATTATGTATACAACATCGAATAAAGCTCAATAACTTAACAACTCCATAGAACAATAACATTGAAAATAACATGCAAGTTGAATTAATGTTCCTAAAAATATAAAGAAATTCGAACGACAATAAGTTCCTTCGTTAACTTTAAAAATTATTCACACATTATAATAAATATAAATATATCTAATATCAATATACATAGGCATAAATATGTTTATAAAAATAAGACTTGGAATGATAAGGAATCATAAATCGATATGAATATATTCAAATTCTCTACATACTTGATCTCCCATCTGTAATCACTTGAGTACAATCCCTTTGAAGTGTTGTTAATGGACATTGCCATAACGCACCAGATCTGTTAGTATTTGGTTGTCTATTTTGACCGAGTGGAGCACCGATTAACATCCTGTCAATTAAATAAGTTACATTCGTCATTGTATGAAATATTTTTAAAATATTAATAATCTGTATGTATTTGAATAGTTCCAAAATTTACATATAAATTAAATTGTTTTTATTTTCATTATCAACATGTTTGTATTTTATGAATTTACCTATATTAAAAAATATTACAGAAAGTGAAACACATTATTTTACGTAGAATATAAGCACGTGTATTTCTTATGTTTATAACGATTTTAGCTGTAATAAAAAGAAATGATTCTTACCAACTTTTCAGGTTTTCTGATCCATCTTCCGAAATTTCTTGATGTTCAGCTACAGAATAGCCGAAATAAGAACCATCCAGCCCTCTTTTAATAACAGGTATTCTCGGCTCTAAATTGAATGTATATACTAAACATACGTTCAAAACAAGCCAAGTTAATTGACAAGTTTTCATTTTTGGTTAACTTTAATCGGTCGCGCACATATAGCCTGATATTCGTAAAACGCTGACTATGATTCACAAGTTTGTTTGCACTCTTACGAATAACAGTATTTTTGTATATCTTGTTTAACTTCAACACTTAGGTAACTTTTGAACAAGCACAGGATCCACCCACGCAAGTCAAATATTTTTCATCGAGTACATATTTACATATTATCCGTGCATATTATACATTATACATAATAGGTATATATAAATACATAGATGCATACGTATTTCGATCAATTTCGATATTTCGTAGAGGGCAGCATAAATAATCGAAACGAACAATATACCCCACACATAAAGTAAATTTGAAAGAAAATAAATTTATATTTACAGTCAGATTTTGTTTATGTTTTAAATATTATTATAGGTTATAGAAAATCAATTATTGTTTTACATTTAAGTAAGTACTATAATAATTTATTTTCAAATTCTTCATATATACTGTAGATTTATAAATACAATTATATGTATGTACTTATTTATTAGTGTGTTATTTAGTATATGTATAAGTTATCCAGTATAACATGCATCAAATATATTTTCATTTATCAACGCTGGGAAAGAGAGCAGTCTTATATAAATATATAAATACATAACATTTACAGGAAAGAGATACAATAGAATATTATCAGAAAAAATGCAATACTTTAAATATAGAAAATTTGCTACGGCATATTGTACAGTAAGAAATATGGGTAAGGGCACAATTTTCAAATATTTATAAAGAGATTTTTTAGATTGCTCTTAACCTATATAATTACATTTTCAACATTTGTATTTTAAACTGCTATGCATGTGCAATGAATATCTTTCCAGCAATCGTTAATTTTCATGTAACGTTACAATTACACTTTGCAGCTACTGTGAAAAGGTTTTATAGAAAAACCAATATTTTATCGAGTGGGGGAAAATTTGAAATTACACTTGATCAAAGGAAACTCAAGACACCACAGGGGAAAACATTTGAAGTGAATAGCGAACCACTTGCGTTAGCAGTAGCTGCAGAATGGGATGCACAGAAAGATGTTATTGATAGAGGCAACATGCACTTGGTAAATTTCTGTTTGTATTTTATAATGTAACTGAATTAACGATGATATTATTCTATTAAATCCAAATTTATAGACAGCTCTGTGTAATACGGTACTAGATAATCCTCACAAACATACAAAACTTGATATGGCAAACTATATTGTCAATTGTTTGGAAATGGATACACTATTATATCACTCAAATGTAAGTAATATTATACATCTTTTACAAAATTGTAATGTCTTATAACTGGAGCGAGAATTGTATTATAGGAGACTGAATTGTATAAACTACAAGCTAAGAAATGGGACCCATTAGTACAATGGTTCTGTGATAATTATGGGGTAGATATAATGAAAACTAGAACTATAGAGGCTCCTACAGTGTCTACAGAAACTAAAGCAGTATTATTGAGACACTTAATGTCTTACAATGATAGTGCAGTATATGGTAAATAACTTTATTGTTAACATATACAAATACAATTTAATATATATATATATATATATATATATATATGTATATATATGTATGTATATATATGTATATATATGTATTTAGTAGTAAATAATACTGTTTTATTGATAGGTTTCATGTATGGGGTAGACGCAATAAAATCTGTGATTCTTACATTAGCTGCAGTGGAAAGAGTGCTCAGTATAGAAGAAGCAGTAAAACTGTCACTTTTAGAGGAGGGTTTCCAGGTATTTATATGAATTTTGTTTTTGTTCACGAAATAATGTTAGACTTAATTATCTTCTCACTTTTTACTGTTGTCTTTTTTTTTATCTATTACAGACTTCTCACTGGGGGTCTGTGGAGTGGCATCATGATCATAACAAATACGATTTACAGGCTCGTTTAGCTGCAGCAATCTTATTTGTGCATTTAAACTCTTGTTCAGCAACAAGTCGACCCAAAAATGATAATCAAAACATTAGTTAATATACAAAGTTTTTGTACTATGAATAAATCGGAATATAATGAATGGTAATAATATTTTGACTAGTTCGAAGAATGACATGTGGATGAATTGATAGAGGATAGCACTTCTACTGGTATGGAACAATCCGAACCCATCCATTCTTTTGTACAAATACAGCTGAAACGATTAATATGTAGTTTAATGAATGGATCAAATACTGAAGATTCCTTTAAGTCTAAAAAAGAATTTACCTATATGTAGCCCCGTGGTTCAAACATACAGCACCATTTTTACATGTATGGCGAATACATTCGTTACGATGACATTCTCCAATACCACGACCTGTTGCTGGACTGGAACTTGTTATTGGATAAATTGAACTAGCTGTGCGTATTTCAATGTCAAATATGCAACCAGAGAATCCAGTATGAAGAGGCAGATCATGGGGTAAATACTCAAAGTTTCTTGATTTATGACCACCTAAAGTAGTAATAATCCTTTTCTTTTGCATTATACTCTACTGAAAGTTATACAGGGTGTGTCTCGTAACTTACAAATTATTTGAGGTCGTTATGTTGTGAGACTCACCCTGTATGTACACGGTGAACCATTTATCGTGACCAGTAGAGATTACATTGTTATTAGCAGTCCGATCGAAAATGTTTTTATCACATATAGCATGGTTCATAATAAATGATGGATGAAAATGGTTCAAAATAAAAAAAACAATTTTTTGCAATTTTTTTATTATGATACTTATCGAATTCACCTTGAAATTGAAGGTGACCATGAAAAATCATGAAAAAAAGAGTTGACAAAAAATTTGCTATAATCACGTGAAAGCTCTCTTGAAACCATGCTATACCTGATAAAAACATTTTCGATCGGACTGCTAATAACAGAGTAATCTCTACTGATCACGATTCGTGGCTCACCCTGTATACTGTATAAGCCAATAGCATTTTATAATTTCGATAATTATCTCTATTATTACTAGACTGCGGATCTTTATGCAAAATAAAAATTGTCTGCATCGATTGCAAGAAATAGAAACTAAATTGATTACTATTTCTTCGTTTAATGATTTTAACAGAGGAGAAATCATATATTGATATCTTCGATTCTGAAGACTTTTCATCAATTTTGAATTTTATCTAGTCAAGTTTGCTATAAATGCATAAAGATTCGCAGTCTAATTATTACATTCAACAAATGAAGGTATAAAATTGAGAGAACAAACCAATGTAGAGAATCGGTGACACGTCCAGACGAGTCATGGATCCAACCACTCGCCCAGTCACATTACCTATGCCATCTACGGCGAGCCACGCATCTCGACCTCTTCTTCCAATCCGAACTGTGTGCGCTACATAACTCTTACTTGCTGTGGCTGTTATTGTTGCGGCGCTCAAAGGAACACTGGTAAATATTCTACGTACACCTACAAAGAAAAAGATAAAATTATAAACCGAAATAAAATGCGATGGTGGAACTTAACGATGCACTTGCGGTATACCTGCTCCTAAATCCCAAGTTAACATGATGTAGCCACGAACGTATGTGACGGAGAGATGATCCGAGAGCTCCCGCCGCGTACCACTTTGTCCTAAGTAAGCTATTAGAGATATTTGATCGAAGGTTCGTGGTATGAGTTTCATCTTCAGCTCCATAGTGTCTTTTATAGAGTTTGATACACCGTAAGCAACATACGATGAGAATCCCGGTACGAGCACTGAGAATGATGGTCGAGTTATAACTGTATCTGGAAGGATGCGATGAAATTGCATAATTATATCTCTGTATAATTCTGTCATCCACAATGTCATCGGATAATATCCGTTTGTTTGAAACTACATAATTTTGAAGTTGTATACAAGGGTTGTCTGAAAAGTTTTCGACCTCAACATGAAGATAACGTTACTCGTCAAAACCATTCTGGCACTACAATGTAATACGCTTTGAAAGATGCCTGTGAAAATTTCAGGCAGTTTGGACGCTCAGTTGTTGTTTGACAGTCGTTTGTGTCAGGTGATGTTACCAGGTTGTTTACGAAGTTGATGACCTTCTCGCTCGTCGAAAATCTCTGTCCTCCGAGCGCAATTTTCAGCTTAGGAAACGGGAAAAAGTCGCTGGTGGGTAGATCTGGTGAATACGGTGGGTGGTCAACGAATTCTAACTGGATTTCGTGAATTTTGGCCATGGCGACCGCCGAAGTGTGAGCAGGTGTGTCGCCTTGATGGAACAGCACTTTCTTTACAAAAACACTAAAATCGCCTGACACAAACGGTTTTCAAACAACAACTGAGCGTCCAAACTGCCAGAAATTTTCACAGGCATCTTTCAAAGTATATTACATTGTAGTACCAGAATGGTTTTTACGAGTAACGTTATCTTCATGTTGAGGTCGGAAACTTTTCAGACAAGTCTTGTAATTCCTCATGAATATGAGGGGTAACTTATCCTACATATACTACTCTTGAACGTTTTTTTTATAATACTAACAATTAGACTGCGGAATCTTTATGCAAAATAAAAATGGTTTACATTGATTGTGGAAAGTAGGAATAACATAAAAATTGATTTCATCCCTTAACGACTTTGTTGCAAACATTCTTGAATTTTTTAAATCTTTTACCGTTTTGTATTTCACCCAACCAACTTTTTCATAAATGCATAAAGATCCGCAGTCTACTAATAATGGTCAAATTGTTTTGAAGGCTGAAATGAATCGTCTTTTATGGAGACATCATTACCTTCTTCGCATAAGAGTCCATGAGCTCCAAGCGGACAAACACAAACGAAACCTGCTCCAGGTGAGCTAATGCAAGTCGCTCCCAATGCACAAGGACTTTCGTCGCAAGTTGATCGCTCACAAAACGGACCCGTATATCTGTTCAATCAAACAACACTCTGTTTTTTGATATTTTTCGTAATAATCGACATTACAATTGTACATTGTTCAATAAGAATCTTCAGCAGACATTGAAAGTCGGAAGTCCAAATTGGTTCAACATTTGTTGAATAGCGTTATCAGGTAATTCAGAATGTACATTATCTTACCCGGGTATGCACCTGCAACGTATTGTGCCGTTTGTTTCCTCGCATGCACCGAAATTTTGACACGGATTTGAAAGACACAGAAACGATACACAATCTTCAATTTGGAACGTTTCTACAGAATCGTATATGAAATGTCGCGGAACATCGTTTACCTGTAAGAATGCCAAATAATAACGGATATATCCAATGAGCCTATAATTAAAACGAGCAAAATAACATAAAAAGAGGAGGCAAACCTTCAACGAGTCCATGCAACCAGTAAATCCCATGGAGACGTGTGAAAAATATTGTGTAAATACTAACGGTATGCCTCCTAAATGTAAATTCGCATGTCGCGGAAGATTTCCCTGTGAGGGCAATATTTGTTCACCGCTAACTGCCGTAGTCCCATTCACTAGCAATCGAGCAGAGCACTTATTGGTTTCATTGCGAATAAAGTACTGAAACCTACAATTCAGAGGAAAAGTAGTTAATACATTTACATGCACTGAGAAATAATTAAATTGTGAATTTTATTAGCATACACGATTGTCGGAAAGGCGATACGTTAGAATATTTGATATAGGATTTAAAGAAATGTTCACGAATTCCGTGAAAACAGAGTTTTAAGGAATATCACTGAACCTTGTATCAATGTCCACTTCGTATCCGTGGTCGATAGACGAATCTATCTCGCCGAGTAACATAGTTTCGAGTCCGCAGGAAAATTGGAATTTCAGCGAGCCGTACTCCAAGTACACCAACGCGTATTTCTCGTCATCGAAATACACGTGTAATATAATACCATCTTTAAAACTTGTTCGCAATCTCACGAAAATCCTCAGAGATGTGTTATTGTCATTTGAAACTTCTACCTCAACACGTTGCCTCACGTAGGATTTCCCGTTGAATGCTGCTCGCGTTATACTCGGACCAGTTTTACAGTCACTGCGATTCGTACAGTTGCACTGCGATAATGCGATAAAATGTTAACACATTACCCACCAGTGATTATTGCATTATTTTGAAAAATCTATGGTACGTGGCTAAACACTTTTTAATGGAACTTTCAATAGCGACAGCAATTTTCATTGCGAACTAACAAGTCATCCTCAATAACGTCATCTAATAGTTTCATTTAAGGGGGTAGACTCCTTTTCCCAGGATTTCAAGGGTGCGGGATTCGCCTTCTCATTTCTTGATAATACAAACACGGGGGTTTTCAGTAGTCAAAAACACTAGATAAAAGATCGATCTAGGGCGCTATCTCCCTCAAAAGTCCCATTTTCTCGTTTACGAGGCGTAATTATACGTTTTGTGAAAATGACAGAAGGTATATGAACTTTCAAACCCAGCGTGCACACGACAACATCATTTTCGCCTGAATTTATCATTCAATAAATTGTATCACGTTTAAAAATATGAACGATTAGGATACTCACGACACTATCGTTCTGTCCCGATGATACCGTGGGACTGGTGCACAATGTTCCCTGGCAATCGGTGCTACTTTGCACCGGAGTTGATGTCTGATCTCTCACGGAAGTTTGCTCCTCTTGACTGGTTGTACTGTTCTCCTCGAACATTGTCCTCGTGGATGTGCTAGTTGTTGCAAACGAAGAAGTGCTGCTCATAAACGGGATTGTAGAATTTTCTAAATCCGTGCTCGCAGATCTAGATGAGTGCGTAAACATCTCGTTGTCTGTGGACGATGCAGTTGTGGCTTTCGGAACGTCTCCGGTCGAAGAACTCGCGTCTGAACTTTTGTTTCGCCAGAATTCTGTGAAACTTGAAGCGGACGTAATAGTAGAGAACAAGGTGCTTCCCTCGGCTCCAGTTGCCGTGGTTTCTTCGATGGTCCTCTCGGTGGACGTGGTAATCATAGAATATCTGGACGAAAACAAGGAACGTGTACTGGGATGTTAAACACGTTGCAATTACTTTCATTTACCCTTAAAGGCTATCACAGCTGAAAGTTTTTCTCCTGCAAATTTTATTTTAAGAGGGTTAGCTCGTTTTTTCCAGGATTGCAAGGGTGCGGGATGCGCCTTCTCATTTCTCGATAATACACGCGATGGGGTTTTTCAGTAATCAAAAGCGCTAGATAAAAGATCAATATAGGCCGCGTTCGCCCTCAAAAGTCCTATTTTTGCGTTTACGAAGCATAATTTGCATTATTCGGAAGCATGCAGTTACGTATGTAGCTATTTTCATAAAGCTGTGACAGCTACATGCTGCCGAATAATGCAAATTACACGTCGTAAACGAAAAAATAGGACTTTTGATATCTTTTATCTAGCCTTTTTGACTACTGAAAAACCCCATCTCTGCATTATCGAGAAATGAGAAGACGCATCCCGTACCCTTGCAATCCTGGAAACGAGTCTACCCTCTTAACACTAGGTTTACGGAGCTCTAGAAATAACTAATTCACATTATTAATGTGTCTATCCAAAGAAATAAATTTGGCAAATAATTCCTCAGGAAAGCATCTTTACAATCTTAGTATGTAATCACAAATTAGGAATATTAGAATCCGTCATTTTGACGTAAATCTAGTGTTAATATCGTCAGATAACTTATGAGTGGTAGTACTACTCTTTTCTGTATTTATTCGGATTGGTTGCACTTTGCTCTATTTGCGTGCGAAATAAAGTTAGCGTACGATGACAGTTCATTATAGCTTTTAAGGGTCAAGTATCTTGTAATGTGTTATATTGCTGTGCATTTTAATTGCAACACCAAGGAGGCATGAAGTTATAGCATTCAGCACAGTCGAACAGAAATCTGATAAAAATATTCGAAAAGATCATAATTTTTCGCGATCGATAATCTTGACAATCGATCTCTGGAATAATATTTATTCCTAATTCGAAAAGGTAATCCAAAAGGTAAATCCAAAAGGATTCCTCGATTGACTCTGTAAAACTGTCACTCAGAGAAGATACGAATTGGATTGGATTCGTATGCAACGTAATCTAGTAGTCGTTAACCAATGGATTAATCCAGATGGATTGGGTATTCTTGGTGGTACAATTTTCAAACACACTATTTATTTACTCTGTCGTTGGCGTGTATCTCGGCGTGTTACTCGTTTCAGAAGACATTGCCTCGCTGATGGTAACGGATGCTCCGGTTCCTTCTCTTTGATAAGTCGTTTCAGTTGAGGCACTTTCGTTACGAGATGATTTCTCGGTAGCGTACTCGTTTTCGATCTTCAACGTCTGAGACGTTGCAGAGACTTCGGTCGAGACATGGGGAAATGTTCGAGGCTCTAACGAGACCGTTTCAGTTTGAGACATTTCTTTGGTTGTAATAGAGTAGATCGATGAAGCGTCAGTGAGAAGTGTGTTTGCATCCGTGCTACTGCTGCTGCTACCGAAGAAGTCATTTTTGTCAGTGGTCGACGTCGTTTCGGTGAAAGGGTACCATTTCGTGAAGGAACGGCTGGTCTCTTTGATCGACGTCGAGGATTCTGTCGCCCCGAAAGCAGTTGTCATTGACGATGAATCGGTTTCTGGCAGTGTTGGTGATCCCGATGGAAACGGGATACCGGCAGTGGTTTTTTTATCGCTATCAGTCTCATAGGATTCCTCGGTCGGTGTTACTGTCGACGCTGGAAGATCATGCTGATCGCAGAATGGCCCGCTATAGTTTATAGGGCAGCCGCAGGTGAAACTGTTGATGCCGTCGATGCAAGTGCCGCCGTTCTTGCAATTCGCGAATTTCGATTCGCAATCGTCGTATTTCAGCTCGCACAATGCGCCGTGATAGTCTGGCACGCAGTAGCAAACCGATCGTTCATCCTCGAACAAACATACCGCATTGTTTTTGCAAGGATTCTCCTCGCAGGGCACGACAGCTTTGTCGCAGTCCTTGCCCGTGTATCCTTGTAAACAACAATGAAAACTAGTTACTCCAAGGATAGGATAAGGAACAAGTTTAATTTATCTGAATAACTTTAACACTAAACCTACCGACCATCAAAAGTGACTGATGTGTATAGTATTATAAATATAACAAGATTAAATTTATTTATATTTTGTGCGATTTTTACTATAATACATACTGGAGTCAAAAAATATATTCAATAAATTCCCAGGAAAACACCTTTCCAATTTCAATAATTGTCAATAAATAAAAAATTTAAAAGGGTTCGTTTCTAGGGTTGCAAGGGTGCGGGATGCGCCTTCTTATTTCTCGATAATGCAAAGATGGGATTTTTCAGTAGTCAAAAGCGCTACATAAAAGATCAATCTAGGCCGCGATCGTCCTGAAAAATCCTAATTTTACGTTTAACAGGCGTAATTTGCATTATTCGGCAGCATATACAATGACTCCCACAAATATTCGGACACTCTTAAAAAGCCGATAACTTTTTTAAAATTGGGCTATACGATTCAAACTTTTTTGGGAAGCTAAAGCAATTAGTTTACTACAGCGCTCTAGATCGATCTTTTATCTAGCGCTTGTAACTACTGAAAAACCCCATCTTTGAATCGCGAAATGAGAAGGCGCATCCCGCACCCTTGCAATCTTGGAAACAAGTCTACCCTCTTAAATACCGTAAAGATTCACAGTCCAAGGGCAGCCAATAGCGCCATAATTTATACTTACCGAACAGACAAGCACAGGTGTAAGAAGAAGGCACGTTGATGCAGAGGCCGCCGTTTTTGCAGGGCGACGTGATGCATTCGTCGACATCCTCGCCACACAGCCGACCTGTCCATCCTTTGGTAGAAGGAACGGAACAATACGTTAATTGTTTTATGATGATTATAGCGATCGTGGTACCTGCCTTCGAGACAACGACAAAAAAAGGAGAACCCAGGTCCCTCGACGCACTCGCCGCCGTTTTTGCATATGGTGTCGTTGCAGACCGAGGCATCAATTTCGCAGTAGTCGCCTTGCGGGAAATGAAAGATGCTTTAGGACAGAGTAAAAGGTACTGTGATACAAATTCTTATGTATACCTGAATATCCGTCCGGACATTGGCAGGTGATGCCATCGTAATCGAGGCAAGTCCCGTTGTTCAAACAGGGTTGGTTCGAGCATTCGCTATACCTTTGCTCGCAATTCGTACCTGTAAACGCAATATGCAAAGAGAACATGTGCGAGAGAATACATAATATTTTACAAGTAAAATAATTGATTAACACCTTGCTTTACAATGGCGTGTCTGACTCGTGTTGAAGGTTCTGAACAGATTCTGATAAAAATGTATGTTCATAATTTCCTTTAAAGCGAAATAAAATTCTATTTTGGTTTCGTTAATGTAGAGCTATTGGAGGACGTATAGGCATACAATAAATAGAAATTTTCTCCTTTTTTAGGAAATTATAATAAATCGTAGTAAAATAAATCGTAGGGCAAAGGGTTAATAGAGTGCCTCATTAGTCGGGACACAAAAAGAGATGATTTCTTCAAGGAAATGGAAAGATCAAGGAAATCGAGAAAATCTTGTGTATTGTCATCGTTAAAAGAATTAAAAAAATGAAGTGTGTCTAGTTGGGCAAATTGATTCGACCTGTTCTTGCGAATCTTTTACATTAACAGTTTCGTTTACGTGCTCCATGAGACTGTACAGCGAAGACATGATCATAATTTAATCATTCGTGTAAACACGCGAGCGCAGCGGCCCGATCATCACGCATGCGATGGGGAATAAACGCAGGGATCATGAGTTACCTACAAAACCCTCGGCACAGGTGCAATTATACGCTGCAACGGCGTCGTTGCACGTCCCTCCGTTTAGACATGGATTGGACCAGCAGTCATCCCAATTAATCTCACAGTTTATACCAGTGTAACCATCGATACAGTAACAAGAATATGAGCTGTATGCACAGAGTAAACGAATTTCTCATTAAACGCAAGTCATTTGGCTTCTTTCTATCGTAATTATACAATCCAACTAATTCTTTTTAAATGAAGCGAACATAAATTTGTTTTCAAGTGGTTGCGTAACGAAACAATGTCATGAAGAAGTCCATTGGCTTCTTTCTATCGTAATTATACTATCCAACTAGTTCTTTTTAAATGGAGCGAGCATAAAAATGTTTCCAAGAGGTTTGCTCAAGGTTTCTAACGAAACAATGCCTAATCTATATACTATAATGTAAACATTGAAAAATGATTAAAATAGCACCTGCTAATAATGAGAATAGCCAAGTAAAATGTCAAGTACGTTTGACGAATATTAATTATTGAATGTTTTATACCGATATAAATTTGTAGAATGGGAACGGCAATTATTGATGGTTCAACCTAATATTTACAATCCAAGTATTTTCAATGACAAGGTACTACAAAAATGAAAACACGATACGTGAATGATTTCTTCTTCTGTTTGTGTACCTGTTAGCATCCTCTAAGCAAATGCCATACATGCAAGGCTCGCTACTGCAATTCAGTCCTCGTGTAAGACCAATCGTTAAAGCCAGCACAGTCGTCAGCACAAGGGTTCTTTCATTCATGAATTTCTCAATCGACCATCTCGTGTGACGCATTCTAAATAAAAATTACGTAACTTGTGTACACAGTGGAAGTCGCGGAAAACGTTTTATATATGTATTACTTTTCAAATATCATATATCCGAGATGAAATCCTTTCGTTAAAATGTCCGATGTAAAAGTTGTTGCATATGAAGTGTTAAATTGATTTTAATTCACTGTCGATATAATTGGAATCAGACTTTCTCAATAGCAGAAATACTGTGATCAAATAGTGTCATCGTGAAAACAAATATTAGAAGATGGGAATACATTGAGAAAGGAGATTAGGGATGTAATGAATATTCAATATGAATTTCTTTTCTTTCTAAAATAAGATATATAACGGATACCTAAATTCCATATATATTTCATACAAACGTGTATTAAAGTTTGTTACACGTACGTTTACGAAGTGCACACTGTAGGAAAACATTTCATATGCACCAACCGAATAGAAGGCGCTTTTATTTCGCCTGAATCATTCACTATCGATGGATCATCCATTGAGTATACCGATTACCTTTTTATGTTTGTCGATCTTCAAGTGAAACTAATGTCACGCAAATCGTCAGTAATACGATACTTTTCTCGGTTTACACTATCCCTTCAATGGTACTAACTCTATATAATATACATACTTGTTAGCATACAGTACTCCTCGCAGGTAGTCAGCTACCTGGTAGTCCTGGCAACGATCGCCTATACAAACGGTGTACGCTATGTTACGCTTGCGTGAAAATCTGCCGCATCGATACACAAATTGTATTTCATTTGGAAAATATCTTCGAGCAAAATCTTCTTCTCAAAGTTTACAAATTCGAATGATTCCATGGAGCTTAAACAATTTTTTTTTCTACATTAATTTCAATGTGACTTTGTAAAAGAAAATCTCCTCGTTGGAATGACTAGACTGCGGATTTGTGATGCATTTATGGCAGAAATGAATGGGTGCAATTTAAAACAGTAGAAATAAGGTTACAATGATTTAAGAGTGCAAATCTATTTTTCTCAGCTTGTTAAAATTATTAAAGTAAGGTTAAACTGTTTATGTGGCTCCAGTCACTTGCAATTGGTGTAAGCAATTTTTATTTTGCGTAAACATCCGCGTCTAGCAATGACTCTTCGAAAGTCTATCTGCGAATTTTCCGCACGATCTTATTGTATAAAAAGCAATGGTCATCCGTTCTAGGGGTCCTCTGGATCGGTGGACATTTGTAAAGGAAACTTGCCGCAAAATTGTTTATAACAAAGAAAATTGTTGGTAAAGTTGTTTCTACATCAACACCTTCCACTCATCCAGAAGAGAAAGTTTGAAAGAAGCCACATGTCGCAAACAAATAGTTATTGAGATATAAGATGTTAAAATTTTTGCAAAATTTGATTGTGTGGATTTATACGTATAGACAAAAGCCTACTACTACAGTCCACCCGATCGTGTCGATCAGAGGTGAGCATTATTTGGCGAAAAAAATATTTGAACTACTATTTAATATTTCAGATTTTATTTTGCTTAAAGAAAATAGTATTTTAAATAAGATATAGAATTTCGAAAATAAAATATTTCTATTTTAACAATCTGAACCTCAAAATAAAATATCTCTATTTCAACAATTTGATCCACGAAATAAAATATTTCTATTTTAACAATCTGAAACACGAAATAAAATATTTTACTTTTTTCATTGTTATAATACTCAGAAACCGCATAAACATAAATGTATTGAATTCGAACCATTATTTTCTGCAATAATATTTAAAATTGAAATTGAAAATAAAGACAAAATACAAATATTTTCAATATTCTTCAAATGAAACACTATTTTCAAAAAAAATTACTGCCTCAAATAAATTATTTTATTTTCACAAATTACAGCATCAAATAAAATATTTTATTTTCAAAGTTGTACACATGCTATAAAATAAATAGGACTATTTACTATTTAAAATACTATTTTCCCCAACTCTGGTGTCGATGAAACAGAACATAATCGTGTGCGTGCCACGAGACAAATGAAATTTAAAGGGACATTCGTCGTTAGGCCCGTAAACGTCATTGTCTCCCTGCCCATTCGGATCCTTTTGAAGTTGCAAAATATGACAGAATACCTTACATCCATTATTATAAAAATATTAATCCTGTATTATAAAATGTTACCGTACCTCACCGTTCCTCCAACGGATTATGCGATATACCTGTAAAGGACTTTATATGTAGCAAGCAAAAAACGCATGAAACTTCGGCAAAGCTTTCTCTCGAGCAAGCGCCAAATATTTATACAAAATACATATGCATATTAAGACTGTATTTCATACAGACCTTCTGAAAACTTGACCTTTCACGCGATCCAAAAGCTAACACGATGTCATCGCTCTCTGTAGTATAATTATATGTATTCATTCATCTCTTGAGCTTCGGGTCAATGTGACGTTGGCATTCACGAGGTCTTCTACAGAAAAACGAATATTTCCTATTCTTCCAAATTATTCAACCACGTTAAGGACGAATTTTCCTTACTAATAAGTAGACAAATGGGCACGTACAATTTCAAGTAGTGGGCATGAAAAAATTTTTAAAGACATGAATGTATTAGTTTCAGTTTAATAAGATAATTAAAAGAAGAATACAATTTTTATTTGGCTCCTGTGTCCTGCGAACATTTTTTATTTTGCATGAAGATCCGCAGTCTACTAATAAGAGACATCGATTTATTAACAGTTTTGTATAAAAGAACAAATGAAATATTTATATAAATTAAAGAAATGAAATCTGAAATTGAAGAAATTAATTGCTTCTTTGAAACCAAGCATTGGTTTGAAATCTTAAGGAAATAAATAATGGTACGTCAAACCAGACGTCTGCAAAGTAGGTTGCATGCGTTGCAAGTATAGTTATCCGAATGCTCGGGGATATATCTATGTATGAAAGCTTCATGAGCTCAATCTAATTCTACACATGCAGCTTAGCAACAATATACCATGACGTAGCTTAGTTTGGAATTAGTTATAAGGTCTGTGCTTGGACGTTTATCGCCTTTATTTCCTTTCGCTGTGGTGTGCATTTCAAAGGTATTATTTTTAGCGTACAAGTCGATCGGTACATTCTATTTTGCTAGGTCGTTATATATCTTGTCGTAGACAATTTGACATATATTTTTGGCCATCCCATGAATCAAAGACAAATGGAGATTAATTGTATAACGGTCGCAAGATTTATCACGAGTATTCGCATTCTAAAGTATGCCAGAACTAAAATATACAAGTGACCTTTAAAATTTCAAATCTTTAATTTGTCATAGTTCTCTCTCGCGTAACACATTGCGTATAAAATGATATAGAGCATCAAACAAATTTTTAGATCTGTATATATTGGGTTGGCAAGAAAGTAATTTCGGTATTTTAAGGTAAAATAGTGCCAAAGTTTTTCTTTAACTAATGAACTTTAATGAATAAGATATTTTCTCTTTTGTTCGATCATCTTTTGCCAAAAAGAATAAATAAGAAAATATTTTATTGATTAAAGTTCATCGCTTGAATTAAAAAATTCGGTTTTTTACTTCACCTTAAAATACCGAAATCACTTTCTTGCCACCCAATAGATGCACAATTTTTACCAAAATAATTGACAAATTAAAATTAATTTGTAATCATTCCGTGAATAAAACATCGCGTCTCTTCTTATCACGCGAAAACATATAGTATGTCTGATCGTGGTGTGTCTAAGACCATATAAATCATATTCTATTTCTATAAATTATAGACTGCGGATGTTCATGCAATTTTCAATTTTTGTAAACAAATTTTAAGAAAGTGGCACCAAATAAGATCCCATTTTCATTGGTAATAACTAGACTGCGGATTTCATGCATTCATAACAAAAATGAATAAGTATAATTTAAAATAGCAAAAATATTAGAAAAATTCAAACATACTATTACATTACTTTCAACCTACTAAACCTAATAGGGAAGAAAATAAATTTCTATTTCACTTCAGTTTGTTGCAATTCAGGTAAGAAATTTTTATTTTGCATAAAGATCGGCAGTCTGGTAATAACATTTGTAAGTCCAAAATAAATAAAAATCGTACTAACTTCTGTAGAATTTGATACATACTCCAGCATTAAAAAAAATTTGTAGAAACTATAAATGCATAAAGATCCGCAGTCTAATAATAAGTATCTATTGTAAGCTTAAACGTTAGTTTGTTCGTTCGTATACGTTCGATTCGTACAACTACAAATGTACAAAAATAAAGATTAAAATGTGCTTAACGTTCGCAAGCGATGCGTGTACTTCCAAATAGCCTACATGAATGAAGGATAGCATAACTTATGACAAGCTAGATGAAGATAAGATCAATTATTTCCCTATTTATATTCCGGCTACTGTATATAGCAGGAGAGGATGCATGAATGCGAGCACTACCTCGAACACCGTGGTCGTAGACGGTTCGTCGGTTCTTCGAAGTTCCTCTCGTTCCTTCTTGCTCACCGGCGAACATGAGTTTCCCGAGTATCGTGGATCCGGAGCAAGTGAAGGAATTGTTGATATCCCATTTGAAAGAGAACAAAATTCTTGGCAATGATCCGTTACCATGGACCGTTGGCTACTCGAAATTGGGCGGCCGTGGGTTGTTCGCTACCAGGAACATCGATCCCAACGAGCTGATCTTCGTCGATGCACCCCTAATGATCGGGCCAAGGTGTGCTGGCAGAAGACTTCCGGTTGGTACCCGTTCTTACAATTATCAAATATTCTGACGTTCCATAAACTCGTTTCCGCTACGTTGCTGCATAAGTTCTGCTCGCCTTTTCGTTCCCATGAGTAGTTCATCATTGCAACCTATCGGTTAATTATTACTAGACTGCAAATTTTATCTATTTACGACAAAAATATGCACGTACAATATGAAACAGTGAACGTGCTAAAAATATTTAAGTACATCGATGTATATTAGTTTTAGCTTAATAGGCTAATTAAAAGAAGAATACCATTTTTATTTGGCTCCTGTGTCCTGCATGTCTGCAATATAAAGATCCGCAGTCTGATTATTACATTGCATTTCTTAATAGACTATCTTTCTTTTATCTGTGAGGTATCATTGGCAACTGCCACATAATTTTCAGATGCAAAGTATTCAGTGATTCACAATTCGAATAATATCTTATGTTTGCCGAATTTGTGAATTGAGATCAATTTTACTTTACAAAATTGAAAGCTAGATGAGTAATTAGAGTGTAGGAGTCGCCGTAAATAATATTGGAAAACATCTTGTTCGGAATAGGTGTAAGCTGTTTTAAAAAATCTAATTTATAATACGCCCTGTTCTAGCGGATAGAGTTTATGCATCAACTGAATAAAAATTTTTTGTTTTCATTTATAAACGTCACTGTAGATGTTTAAACGTTTACGTGGGGCTACAAGATATTTTTCACCTGTGTTTCCGTGTTATATAAGTTCGTTTATTTATAACAAACGGACTAAGATCTGCTCTCTCTCGCTATTCACTATATTTTAAATTAATAGGAGACACTTTTATTGAGTTTTTTATAACGTTTTTATGCAACATCGTTACATCCATTAAAAGTATAGTTCGTAGCCGATAGTATTTGATGATTAACGCCAAGCCTGCCACATTCAAATGACCGATTTTTTATAAAAATAAATAAAAATAAAGATAATAAAAGATAAAAATAGAAATAAATTTCACAACACTTACAATTCGCGATAACTTAGCAGTTTAGTGTTAAGAACTTTACTCCAATTATTCATAACTGGACAATTAACCTAATATTTAACGAGATATTATCCAAAGAAGAAAGAAAATTGTTTCGATGATATCTTGTTAACTATTAGATTTAGGACATATGAAGGTCAACACTTTTATACTCAGAATTTGGTACTCTATCGATCTATGTTATTTAAAATAGGAAATTCCATTTAAAAAAAGAGTTGACCTTCAGATCTACTCCACCATTCCACCCACAAGAAAACAATTAATATTACATAATGTACCCCTTCAGACCATGCAATTTCTGTATACAAAACTTTTTCGTGCAACGCATACTTTGTAAGTTATTATAGGTGTGCAAGTTGCGTGGACCACCCTGTATATTATAGTAAAAATCGCACAAAATATAAATAAATTTAATCTTGTTATTTTTGTGATACTATACGCGTCAGTCACTTTTGATGGTCGGTAGGTTTAGTGTTAAACAAGAAGATAAATTCTTAAAATAAACGGTCAAGATTTTTAGAAAATCCATCACGCTGTATGACTAACGCGAAACAGTGAAATTCTCAATATTGTAAACGTTTGAACGTTGTTCGTAGACGTTTCAAGTGAATTACGAAAAATTCGTTTGTGGTAAACGGAACAGTTAATTGCACGGTTGTAAACGGTTAAAGCTAGAGTTCTCGTGTGCAAGCATCTGCAGATGTGCGTGTGCTGTTACAAGAACGAGTGTCCGCTGTTTCCGTGCGACCGTGGATGCGGCTTGCCGGTCTGCTCGGTGCAATGCGAAAATTCACCGAAGCATGTGGACTACGAATGCAAGTACCTGAGGTCGTTGGTACCAACTTGCGGGACCGACTGGTCCTTCGACCTGCTGCTAACTGTGATACCGATACGAGGATTGTTCATGTCGGAGCAACAACGGAAATGCATGGCCGTGTTTCAGTGGGACCAAAGTCATATCGCTTGCTACGAGGTACGATTATTTATTTCATAACACGATATATGAGAACAGATGATTATGAGAATATTCGAATACAGAGATTTGAGGCTCTCGCAGCCTAGCATCCAAGCTTTTCATAGAACAAATTGGTAAGTAAGAAGATCAAGTGCATTTTACTCTAGAACTTAGAAATTGTACTTAGGTATTGATCCTTTCGCGACCAAACAGTCTCACAATCTAAACGCGTACACCTCTGTTTGATTTTATTTGTCTCGAGTTAGTCTATCGCTAAAGTAACTAATTCAGACTTCTCTGATAACGTTACCAACAAATTATACTGTGTTCTGCCTGTGTCTTGCAATTTTAATTAGTTGTTATTTTTACGTTTCCCGATTTTGTAATCATAGCGCTAGGTAGATTCAGTAGAAAAATCCGCAACGTGTGTCTGGTATGCGTAGACAAAGCATCGATGCAGTCCAGTGGTTTCACTGTGAATGCAGGGTTTATAAGAAGTGTAGGAATAACACGTGCCTATACATATACTTTTTACTAGACAGCGGATCTTTATGCAAAATAAAAATTTTCTACCTGAATTACAACAAACCGGAGTGACTTAGAAATTTATTTTCTCTCGTAATACGTTGAATGAGTTGAAAATAATATAACAGTATTTTTAAATTCGTCTAATGTTTTTAATATTGTAAATTACACCTACTTATTTTTGTAATAAATGCATAAAATCCGCTGTCTACTTATCACTGAAAGCTACTTTTACATACTTGCATGCGTAGTAATTGTTCTTTTTTTCAAAGAGCATCTATGAAATAAAACTTTTCTATCTGAACTGCAACAAACTGGAATGAGATAGAAATTGATTTTCTCTCTTAATGGGTTTGAAAACGTATAAGAGATTTGAAAACAGTATAACAGTATTTTTAAATTCTTCTAATGTTTTTAGTGTTCCAAAATCCACTGTCTAATTATCAGGTATTGGTTTGAATTTGTGAAAGGAATTAATGAATCTAACTGTTATTCTGTTAAACGAAATTTTACCGTACGATGATGAAAAATGTACAAAAGTAGATAGTTGATTTTTTTTTGCGTGTATCACGATTCTAATTAATGAATTTCCGGGAACAAGACCGAACTACTGCAACGGAATGTAGCAAATCCACCGAGCGAGGAGGAACTGGAGTTAATGAAACGCGTTTGCGGAACATTCGCTACGAACGCGTTCGAAACGATCAGCGTCCAAGATAAGGATCACTCCTCGAGTTTACGCGGACTCTATCCAATGGGGTCATTGCAGAACCACTGTTGCATACCAAACACGAGGCACCACTTCGATAGCGAACAACGACTCTACGTGAACGCTGCGCTTCCGATTTCCGCAGGAGATGAGCTTACTATGTCTTACACGAGTTTATTCTGGGACACGACATTGCGTCGACATTTTTTAAGTGTCACCAAACATTTCTCCTGCGCTTGCAAACGGTGCAACGATTCTACGGTAAATCTATGAAAAAATCTTTCAGATGATAAAATAAAAACTGTTCGATTATCCTGATTTCTATAATTTATACACTATCGGTCAAAAGTATATCCGGACACTTGCGAAATATGTAATAAGAACGCCATAAAGTTACCTAACACATCACCGACCGGTGATTATTGCATAATCTTGAAAAATCTATGGTACATGGCTAAACACTTTTTAATGGAACCTTCAATAGCAACAGCAATTTTCATTGTGAACTAACTCAATAATTTTCTATGCTTTCTTTTGGTACAGCACAATTTTATTGAAAATCCTATTAATAGGCTTCCGACCTCTAAAATAGTGACTAAAATCGATCTTTATTACTTTCTTATGGAATATCTAACGTTTTAAGAGGGTAGACTCCTTTCTCCAGGATTGCAAGGGTGCGGGATTCGCCTTCTCATTTCTCGATAATACAAACACGGGGTTTTTCCGTAGTCAGAAAGGCTAGATGAAAGATCGATCTATGTCGCTATCTCCCTCAAAAGTCCTATATTTTCGTTTACGAGGTGGAATTTGCATTATTCGGCAGTGTAATTTGCATTATTCGGAAGCATACAACTGCGTATGCAGCTATGAAAATAGCCGGATAATGCAAATTACGCCTCGTAAACGAAAATATAGGACTTTTGAGGGATATAGCGACCTAGATCGATCTTTCATCTAGCGTTTTTGACTACTGAAAAACCCCGTGTTTGTATTATCGAGAAATGAGAAGGCGAATCCCACACCCTTGCAATCCTGGAAACAATAGCTAAAAACTACTTACGTGGAAACTTATCAATATATTTAGTCTAACGAGATTAATAATGCGAGATTCGTCGACGTATCCACCGCGATTAGATATTACCGCTTGCACTAATCGCGGCAATCTTTCTATGAATTAGTATTTGATTATTAGTATTTGTACCGAAAAATTCTCTGAATTCGCTCTGCACCTTAGAAATGAAACAAAGTGAAACTTGAAATCCTTTCAAGCACTGAGACCGTTCCACTATACATTCCGTATTTGTGGATAGAAATTATATTATTGCATTTTCATTATATAATTAATTTGTATATAAAAATAAATTCTATTGTGCGATGATACCACAATATACATAATAATAATATAATTACAAGTGACAAAATTGTTCCAAACATTTTTCCTACTAACTCATTTATATAAACTACGTTTTGAGCGGTAGTGTATATCGCAAGTAACCGATTTATGTATTAATTTTTTTCGCAAATTTCGATCCTTAACAAGTCAACGTGATTTTTGTGTAACATTAGGAATTTGGATCTAAATTAGGAGCGCTTTTATGCGCATCCGAAGAGTGTTCCGGACACTTGCTACCTCAGGATCCACTCAATATGGCGTCCCCCTGGATCTGTGACAAATGTTCCATTGTTATGAGTAATCGACAGGTGTTTATGCATTAATTTAAATATTTAAATAAAATTAAGAAGTCTTTTTAGCATTTTCTAAATTAAAATAAATAACATTTTAACTAAAAATATTTGAAATATCCACAACTATGGATCTATAGAAGAGACAGTAAATATTATAGATATTTACAAAGTCTATAGATCTTGAAAAGAAGTATGATTTTCAACTTCAAAAGCTTAAAGAAACTATTATAAACTTATTTCTTTTTAGATAACTTCGGTTCGTTCTACTTTATCATCTATAATGGAAAATGTTTTATATAAAGCTCCGCGCGAGATCTATAACTTTATGCAAAAGCAGCTTGAACTAGTGATTCCAAAAACTAATTACCTTGTTATGGATATAAAATTCCGAATTATTTCATATTACGGTAGAGCTGAAGGAGTACAATGGGCAGGTAATGAAATCGTATTAATATAATCTATTGTGGAAATACCAAAATATTTTTATTTATCGGAACACTATAATTATAGATTTAACTGATGCGGAGCTTGACGTGAAGGCCAAATGCTGCAAAGACTTACTCTCCACCTTAAACACTTTGAATTGCGGTGATTGTAAGAAAAAAGGTAATCTGTTACATAAAAAAGCTTAAAATAGTTTTTCACTATTTTTTTCTGCAAATAAGATCATTTTCTTAATATTTTAGGTCTTATTTTATACGAGCTATATTGCACAAACATGGAAAAGATGAAAAGATTACGACAGCAACAGAACGTTAGAAATGAACAAGCACAGTTTTCTATACAGGTGTTTATATTATTTATTTATTTATACTGCGATACTAGCTCTTATATTTACATCATGTACTTTTTCTCAGTATGATGAAAACGAGCGTATATTGAAGGAAGCAATGACCATACTCCAGAATGATGTTGTGGCAGCCGTTAACTTCGAGTATGATCAAAAGATTTTTAAACAATGTTAATTGTTGTTTCAAGAGTAATACAAAAAATATACATTGTATGACAAAGGAAAGTAATCATCTCCTGATATTGAAAATGAATACTTATACATATATCTATACATACATACTCCCTAAATGTGTACAAAGTTTCATTTATGAAACACCAGGTATAAATTACAATTACTCCGTTTAGGTGGATCAAAGTATGTAAATCATATCATCGAAATATTAAGAAAATATTTTTTGAAACAGCATAAGCACACAAAACGTTTAACAATTAATTTTTAAATTTAAGAATCTAAACTAATGCTTTTCTATAATTTATAGCAAAAAATATGATATAAAGCGCTAGTAATGTAAAGTTTTTGGTAGTAGAATTTTTATATTCTTCCAATATACTATATACATAGCTACTCAATTATAATCAATCTTCGTGATTATAATTCAGATAAAGAATATCATATAAAATTTGAGTAATATACAAAATACATTTAATTAAGGTAATCGAAGAGCTAAGTACTAAGAAAAATGTATCGATTTAATTTTTTCCTACATTGCACCACTGAAGGCTAAATTGGTTGCAGTAAACGATTAACTGAACCACTCCAGCATGTAACAAACTGATGCCACTATTAACACTTCTGCCCTATATTATACTAATACATATAATATAGCAGCAAAGTATAATTTAGGGACTCGTGTCTTACAAATAGACACTTTTTCATACAACTTGTTGCAATAAGCATTTCGCCTCTTCGTATAAAGCTGTACAAGGTCTCAAAACTTCTAAATCGTAATCCACATCCTCTTCAGTATTTACATTGCTATTCCTGTAAGAAGATAGTGTCAGGAACACTGCAACATATTATTAACAATAACTAAAAAAACTTATTTACTTATACAGGAAGTCGTCCACTCCGGGTAACATATCATTATTCAGGTTATGCAACAAGTGATTTCGTGCAAGCGCCGTGTGCATAAACGCTACGTTGTGAAGGAAAAACTCTGAATTATCTGGAAATAAATATTCGGCAAAATAAATATAATAAATAGAAATAGTTTTCGAAAATATCAGACATCGTACCATTTTTCCTATATTTCTTCCCCAATTTTTTCATTAAATCCTCGCCTCCGTACTTGGCAGAAATACCGATTCGATGAAGAATCGCCTTACACTGCCAACGATTTTCTGCATTCTGATTACACAACGCAGGTCTTCGTGGCTGCGTTTCTTTTACTAGACTTTCCCAATCAACTCCCAAAGCGTCTCCTAAACCTTTACCACTTGTTTTAATATCCTCTTCTAATTCACCGTCGGAGATCTCTTCGAAGTCCATAGTTTCCATATTCTCATCTTCCAGATTTCTAAATAAATTTAATGAGAATTGATTATGACCATATTACCACGTATGCGCTACTTTATAAAGTTATCACTACACAGTGGATCTTTATGCATTTATAGCAATTATGCACTTATTAGTTTCTATTCCTTGCAATCGATGCAGGCAATTTTTATTTTGCATAAAGATCCGCAGTCTGGTTATCACTAATAAATAATTAAAAATAATACCTAAACGACATTGTGTCATTATTATCTTTTCCTTTAGAATTAAATACAGATTCCTCTATTGTCTCCTTCGGAGATGACGGTACCGGTTCTTGAGTCGTTGACTGTGTATCACGTTGCGTTGTGTCAGGTGTTTTCTTTGATCGTGTCTTATTTGTATCAACATCCTATAAATGTAGGTACGTTTATAGGATTAGTTGTACATTTAGATTTGTCGATAAATTCGAATAAAGAAAAATACACTTACTGTGATATCTTCCATGTTCAAAATGTCATCTGGATCATCACTAATATCACTGAGATCGCTTTCAGTATGAAGCGTTTGCAAAGATTCATCGATGCAGGAACGTTTCGGTTCAGTTGTAACGGTTTCCTTAGTTTCGGACTTTTCTTTTAACAAAACTTTTTTCGGGAAACTATCTATAGACTTCTCTCGAGTCGTAGACAATTTACCTTCCGCCAGTTCCATTAACTTTTTGTTAATAGGTTCTTCCTTCATGCTACCATACAGAGATGCTTGTTTAGAGGTATGAACTGTACACTCATCCCTATTTTCGGAATTATTATAGGTTCTTCTTTTACTGAAACAAGATGGACATAACATATATTGATGCGTCATAAGACTTTTATCGGCGATACATTAGTTAAATAATGTTGATTCATGAATAACGCACTTGTGAGATGTGGACTCTCCTATTTCTATCTCTTTTGAGCGATCGTTTCTGTAATGACCACGGATATGCACAGATTGATTATCCCATTTCCGCGTGTCATTTGATTTCCAATCCGTGATAGAATTATCATACCGGGAATTCCAATCTTCATCGTGAACTTCTGAGCGAGGAAGACTATCCCTGCTGTCCCACAATGCTCTTACACGCCATTCTCTTTCCTCCCAATCAACGGGTCCGTAAGTTCGTTCCCTGCCATGGTCCACGTCTCTGTGATGATTGTCCCAATCATCATTTGGAACATTTTCTTCCCTGATAAATAGAGAACATAAGAGATGGTATTCGTGTGGTTTCAACTTAAGGAGTTGGGGGAACGGGTAATGAGGGGACGGGATGTGCCTTCTCATTTCTCGATAATACAAAGATGGGGTTTTTCAGTAATCAAAAGCGCTAGATAAAAGATCAATCTAGGCCGCGATCGCCCTCAAAAGTCCTATTTTTACGTTTACAAGGCGTAATTTTCATTATTCGACAGCATGTAGTTGTCGCAGCTTTATGAAAGTAACTACGTGCGCAGCTTTGTGCTTCCGAATAATGCAAATTACGCCTCGTAAACGTAAAAATAGGACTTTTGAGGGCGATCGCGGCCTATATTGATCTTTTATCTAGCGCGTTTGACTATTGAGAAACCCCATCTTTGAATTATCGAGAAATGAGAAGGCGCATCCCGTACCCTTGCAATCCTGGAAACGAGAGTTTACTCCCTTAACCGACTATAACGCTATGTAACTTTAAAGACACACATTGGTTATTTACATGTTTCGAGTCTTGCTTTATTTTATTATTAGAATTTTACGTGAATTACATTGTTAATACTGCAGACGTACCGGATTGATGTATTACTTCTTAACTTTTCTCCAGGATACAATGGATGTCTGTGATGATGATGGTGATGTCGATGATCTTCGAAGGTCGTCCTGTCTGCAGTCTGAACAACGTATCTAGATTCACGAGATCTTTCCTCGCGAATCCCTCTTCTTTCATCGAACGGACTATCGTACCTTCTTCCGTCAACGGGCTTTCTCCTCTCATCTTCGTGAACATGATGTTCACGGTAATCCAAGTGCGTAGATGCTTCCTCTTGTTCATCCCAATGCTCGGACAACCGTCCGTAATTCCTGTTGTAGTTTCTGTCGATTTCGATAGTACGTCGCGGACTGGTTTCCCGTCTGTCAATTAATTTACATTAGCAAATGGATCATTTCGTGTCACATCGAACACTTATTATTAGACTGCGGATTTTTATGCAGTTATGAAGTTATTGGCTAGGTGAAAAATAGTATTATGTTGTTTTCAGGTTTAAAAAAACTATTGGAGGATGAAATGAATTTGTATTTAACTCCCGCTGCCCGCAATCGCTGCTGAACATTTTTATTTTGCATAAGAATCCGCAATCTACTTATTATTGTCGATGTCAGCGATTCCAAATAAAATACAAGTTAATGCATCCCATTTTTATGTATCAAACATCATATTTCATTTCGACGAAGATCCCTGACATCAACAGCAAGAAGTGAATCGATTGAAATAGGAATAACTTGATTAATGTAGCATACGATCGATCATGCTACATGCACACGAATTCATTCGTACCTTGCACCAAATCGTCTGTGTCTTTCTCGATCATAATGTCCAGTATCTATCCTGTCGATTAGGTTGTCTCGTGACGTTGACAGTGTAGCTGGCGCGGATGAAGACGACGAGGATGCTATAGAGGATTGTACTGGTGGTAAGGAGGGTGGTTGCGATGGAGGCGGTGCAGTATGTACAGTCTTATCCAATAAAGATGTTCTATCTAATGATCTCTCGCGTGGAAAACGATCTCTAGGAGAATTTACACCAGGCTTGCGAGCTGGTGCATCTTTATCAACAGCAGTTCTATCGTATCTGCTTTCAATTCGTTGTGTGGATGTCCTGTCTCGATCAGACAGTGCTTTCGTTTCTGATCGTTCCCTCTCCCTGTCGCTCCTACGTTCCCGGGTACCATTCTTCTCGAAAGCACTGTCTTTTCCTGCTATTCGTTCTTTGTCTCGGCTGTAACGCGAGTTCTTTTCTGCAGCTATACTTATCGGTGTCGGTACCAGTGGTGGAACATCTCTTTCTCTGGCTTTCAATGGATCTTTCTCTCGATCACGGTCCCGATCTCGATCACGATCACGGTCTCGATCACGATCTCGATCGCGATCCCGATCCCTGTCACGATCACGATCACGATCTCGGTCCCTCTCCCGGTCACGATCTCGTTCTCGATCTCTGTCACGATCACGGTCTCTTTCCCGTTGTCGTTCGCGACAACGTTCTTGCAAATCCTCTTTCTCTTTGTCACGCGGGTCTCGCTGATCTCGACCAAGTCTTGAATGACCCCGTTCGTCCCTTGCATGGTCTTTATCGCGTCGCTCTCTACTCTTCTGTCGTGTTTTGTCACCCACGTAAGCTTTATCATCAAACTCCTTCCCAATTCGCCTGTGACTCTCTTCTTGACTCGCCACTTGCCTGGTTCTACTACTTTGCTCAGTCTTTCTAATGTCCTCCCTGTCCTTGGTCTTATCATTCTTGTGAGATTCGCGATCTTTCTTCTCCACGTCTCTGGACCTGTTTGCAGAGATCTGTCTGTCTTGGGTCTTCGTTGGTGAGGGTTCTCGTTTCGATCTCGAGGACTTCTCCGGTGTACGACTACGACGAGCTTTTGTTGATAATGCCTCTTTCGAGTGTTGATGTTTTGACCTTTCAGACGTCGGCGGTGTTCTGGACCGTAACTCCTTGTCTTTACATTTCGCTTTTACCCTTTCGTCGATTTTTAGTTTCTCATCTATCGTACGATTCTTCTCCTTTTCCGGATCTTTGCCTTTATCAAAAGATTTGTTTTTAGTGGTTTCTTTAGGTACTTCATCCACGTCTCGTACTTTTTTATAATGTCTGTCCTCTTTCTCCAAATCTCTAGTTTTGGTCGCTTTCGGAGATTCTGTCCTATTTCGTTCTCTAACTTTAGTAGATGGAGGATGATGAGGCACAGATACTGAAGAGCCTAGTACCGCCGCTGCTGCAGATGCAACTGTTGTGGGCGCTTGTATCGCCGGTGATCTTGTACGGGGTGTGGAAGAATGTTTTCTTGATACTGAAGATGCGGTATACTTTTTAGCCGACCTACCGCCAACTTCCTTTTTTGTCAAAGTACTTTCCAGCTTACGCTTCTTCTTAACGGCAGGCTTGTCATTTTTAGTGCCAAGCCTTTTCAATTTCAATCTATCGAATAGAATTAATTTTGATGTATACAATTGAACACAGAACATTTTATCAAAAATTTATTAAAAATATCGTAATCATTATACAAATAACTTACTTTCGTCTTCTTTCTTTGTCTTCATCATAATCTGTAGAACCACTGTGGTGCCGCTTAGATTTAATTTTTTTAACCTTCTTCCGCGAATCAGATGTTGAACTAGAAGATGAATCTTCGCTGCTGGAACTGCTACTACTGCTAGATGTGCTCGAAGTATGAGAACTAGATGAAGAAGTCATTGCCTTTTTCTTCTGTCTCACTTTGTCTTTTCCATGAACTTCTTTATCCTTCTTCATTTGTAACTCTAACTCACGCTGCAACAGCTGCCTACGCCTCTCTAACACTTTCTCGTCCTCGTACTCTAAATCTGTTTGATTCCACTCTTCAAGATTTAAATCAGGACTATGCGACGCCTTTTTTACGATCTTAGAAGTAAGCCTTTTAAACGGATCCTCAATAAGCTATGTATTAAAAACATACATATGTAAATATCTGTCTGTAGTAAACATTAATATAGCCTTTATTTATCATAGAATGATCTACAATCGAAATTGTAATAATTAGACTGCGGATCTCTATGCATTTATAGCAAAATTAAGTAGATAAAATTCAAAATTGTTGGAAAATTTAAAAAATTGAAGACATGATTTCTCCTTTATTAAAATCATTAAGGGAAGGAACAACGTTCAATTTAGTTTTTATTTCTTGCGATTGATGTAGACAATCTTTATTTTGCAGAAAGATCCGCGGTCTAGTAATAATATAGATAAAAGTTTATAGACTTACTCCTGTTGTATTTGCAATTGCATTATCCTTCTTGGCACGCTTGGATGGACTTATTAATGTGTGAGTATTTGCATATCTAGTTGTAATATAAAAACAGAAAATATATTGGTCCTCTTAAAGTGAACAGATAATAATTCTTACTCTACAGTCTAAATGAAAAAAGCTGATATTTCATGTTGAATAAATATTCAATCAGCTTCATGCAACATAACGTTCATTTCGTTTTTTTGTAAAATATTGAAAACGTCAAAATTATACTTACTTGCAAATCTTTCCATACGAGCAACTGCCATTCAATGCCCAGTTTCTACAATACTCCGATGAATTTTGGCCGGCAGTAACTGCTGGTTTGGTCCCCAACCTCTCAAACACACTTGGTCGACGAGAGTCTGTATTACATTTCGTAGGGTCAACCGTTATTTTCCTTATGCTTGATTTTGACATATTATCACCATAAAACAATTATGTTTTCACAATGGAAGCACATAACTGCAGCATGCAAATATTCATTTGCTATGGAATCACCATTAATAAGTCTAGTGTTCACAAATATCAGCACAGTTCCCAAAGTATTAATCAGGTATCTCAAATCTATGAAACACAAACTTGCTGGTTATGCTCCATATGATTGTTCCTCTTATAATGCGTCACCTTGTTTTCTATTTTAATATTTACAGTTATTCTGTTTAAGACCTAACCCCTGACACAACTTACTGCACACCAGGGTAGGTTCACTTCAGTTCACTCAAAGTGCTCAAAGTGACTCAAAGATGCGCAATTTGCGCAAAGAAGAAAGTTGCATGGGCGTAGAGTACTATACCAGAGGTGAAACTTTTCTTCAAATCTTTGATGCGAGCATCTCTAAATGAGATGAACTTGACACCCTATATAAAGTTCTCTTCGTGCCTCACAAGTTGTCTGCTGGCAGGCAATAGGCATTCGAAAGGAATGCGGCAGCAAGCCGTCCGATTGGACCATTCCACTCGCTCTTTCGACTCCAGCCGAATTATTGGCTAAAGTGTGTGACGTCATGGCCTAACCATTGGCTGCATGGACCTTTAGGACGGAGCCTAGTTTGGTGGGGTTGAAGCGAAAGACGGAAGGGGAGTCGACCTCTAAAACATCCTTCAGCCATCTTGGAAGGCGAACGCGGTACTGCCATCTATGTCATGTCGCGGTAAATTTTTAAGTTACACACCATTACACGCTTACATTACATTTTATATCTGTAAATTATAGACTGACTTTGTCTCTATGCATTAAATTGTTTTATAAATGTTATAATAAATGATACCGTCCGGAAGAGGAGTCACTCGACGAATCAACGCTCAGCTAGAAGATTCTAATTTTCCTATTGGCTGTGGAAAAGAAGACGGAAATGACGAAGCTGGAAGAAGATTCAAACTGATTCAAACTTCACAACGAGTCAGATTCAGTCAGATTTTATTCTGGTATCATAGAGTACGTAGAGCTCAGTCAATAAAGTGTACATTTCACGATATATCTTTTTAAAAGTTCATTTTTCATACGTCTTCCATGAGCAGAGAAATCGAGTTGTTTTTTGCGGTGTCGGTATTTTAGATCGTGGGACACCAGTGGGACACGAAACCTGATATGGTGATTGGTCTATGTTGGTCTACTCTTATACCGCGTCTGTGGCTGTAGTGTAGAGTGGCTGTATATATTTAGGTAAGACTTTTCTACTTTCAAATACATATATACGTATATTTATTGAATTTGGATGTGTTGAAATGAAAATGTAATAAAAGTAAATGAATTTTTACATTAAGTAAAACATCAGTATAATAGTTTTTACTTTTAAATAACATAATTAACATACAATTTTACATTTTATGTTACTCTACAATCTAAAACCTAGAATCTAGAACGTACTGTTGATTGTATCAAAGTCTGATTGTATCAAGTAAATGATAAATGAAATAAAGAATTTTCGTAATTTCGTAATAACAATAAAAATTAATAAAGCAATTGCGACTGTTTATCTACTCTATTATAACTTGTATTTATACATTACAGTACTCTGACTCTGACTCATCTATTTATTTACGAGATTCCGATTGTCATTTTCAGTATCGTAAACGTTACTGTCACGTTGTTAACTAACTCAGATTCTTTAAAACATTTTTATGTTTAATTCACAGAAAGAATTAAATTTGTTGTTGTGTAAATCTTTCTTCTCAACAGTGTATAATTATTATAGTTTCCATTAAATTTATTGTTAATATATTTACTTTCCTATATGTAGTTTGCACTAATTATAACGAAAACAACGTAGAATTATTAACAATATAGTATCCATAAATATTTCAAAGAAGTCTGTTACAATTTCTATTTATATACCTTGTATTAATTGCAATAATTAAAGAATATTTAGTTAAGAACTTCTGCTACTTTCTCACAGATTTTTCTACAATGGCACATCATTGTAATTGTGGAGAAGAGCACGAGGAAGGAGACTTGGGTATACAGTACAATTTATATGAAAAAATTGATATACAAAATATTGAATGTTTAAATGAATGTGAAGAAGGTAGCGGTGCTACTGTCTTTAAACCGTGGGAGGACAGACTAGATAAAAGCAAAGTAATTATCTCGTTTATTTATTTTGTTTTAACATTTTATATAGTCTGATTCATTACATAGATAATTATAATACATATTTTCTCTTGTAACTAATCTTGTTTTCAGTATGTAGAAAGTGATGCTGACAATGAAGTTAATGAACTTTTATTTAACATTCCGTAAGTATTCTTTATATATTTTGATTTCATTTCTCCTAATCAGTAAATGTCAATTTTATTTCTATACAGTTTCACAGGTAATATCAAATTAAAAGGTCTCATTGTTATTGGAGGTGAAGATGAACTTCACCCAAACAAAGTGAGTTTGTGAGTATTTTTTAGGTGTCAATGTTAAAACATTACAGTTCCATGTTTTTATAGAACATTTGAATTATTCTCTGCTAATTAAAATATATTCATAATATAGATATAAAAATCGGCCACATATGACATTTGATAATATTGTAAAACCTGAACAAGAATTTGAACTCTGTGTAGACAATTATGGGGTACACCAGTACTTTCCAAAGTAAGTATCAAATACAGGATAGTTTACAAATCGGTTAACACAATATTTAAATTAGTTCTAATAGTGTGACAAAAATAATGTTTTACACAAATGTTTAGTGATAATAATGAGCTTTTGTTAATTGCAAATCAGAACCAACTAAAATATTAAAACACTCAATGTACGGATCATCCTGTTCTTTACCATTTAGTAAAATGAATAAACTTATGTATTTAATATTGCAGGGTGGTCAAATTTTCATCAGTAAATCACTTAAGTTTACACTTTACTGGGCGTGAAGGACAGGAAAAAATAAGGATTTATTATATTGGTTTGAAAGGGGAATGGACACCTGCTCATAATCATGGAGTTACCATATGCACTTATGAATTATTGCCACAGAAAAGTGAACAACTGAAAGACCATAGAGATGTAGACAGAGCAATTAGTTGATTTGATAAAACTAAATTGATGGATAATGCATTTTGTTTCATTATGTCTAATTCTTCATAAATTTAATTAATAAATCAATATTTATATTTAAGTGGATATCTTCACTTATTTATGCCCCCTAGTAATATAGATGATTCACAATAAAAGTATAATTTCTATATTATTAATTTGCTTGTACTTTTATCAGATTTTTAATATTGTAATATAAAATGTAGTATAGTCATGAAGTTTGTGTTTAAGGAAACCACAGTATGTCACGATTTTTTAAGGTGGAATCATTTATTATACTTAATGGGTCTAAATTGGCCTAATTATCTATAATTATCACTTTGAAATAGCTGGAATTAGTAGAAATTTCTGTGAATAATATCGAAAATATTTCTCTATAGTGATTCTGTTTTAGTGTTTCATATTCCATAACAGAATACAAAAATTTAAAAATTTGTTTATTTATTACCACTATTAAACTTCTTTCGTCTTCAGCTGTTCCAATTTTCCTGTATATATAATAGTATATATAGTACTTGTTTTGATAGTATAAATTGTATTTTATATTTATAAATAAATAATTTGTTAAATAAATAATAGTTTCGAGTCAATTACCTTTCGTTATACATGATTCCTTAACGCGATCAACTATTACAGTGACAATAGAAGCGTAAATTTTTAAAGTATATTCATAGCAATTATATGAATATATTCATACATCGGTAACTAAAAAGTAGTATACTAAAAATAAGGTTCAATTGAATATCCTTTTCAATTACAACTTTTTTTCTCATATGAGAACCGCAGTATAGCAGTTAAAATTTCCATAAAGCCATTACATCTATTAGTAAACTATTACGATATTCCAATAATAATCGCGAGTTTCTAGAAATCAATTTTAAATTTGAAAAAAATCGATTTGTTAAAATTATTCAGATTTAAAAAATCCTAAAAATACATCTTTGCAAAAAACGCTCAAAAAACCTTACAAATAGCTTTATGGAAATGTAAAGCAAAATATGATTATAATATTTGTACCTTAAAAGGTACACCATGCGTGAGGGCTTTACACGACCGAACTTGTTCTTCATTTTTGTTCTATATAAGTCAGTGAAATAAATCGTGCAACAATTTCCAAGAAGTTGTTGCAAAGGGGTTGTTGCATTTCAGAAAAAATGGGCATTCAGTTTCTTAGCCGCTACATTATGCGAAAACATTGCAGAAAATAATGATGAATGTTCGCCGAAAGGAGAAGCTTCGAGTTTTAAAATGAGTCCAAATATTTATTCCTATATCTTTGATTTTTTACGCAATGACCATGGGTTAAATATCGACAATTTCTCAAGAATCGAAATATTTAGTGTTCAAATACTTTCTTGCATCCACTGTCAGCCTCTTCGGTTTAATTGTGCGGCAAGTGCGACCGACAACGTGCTTTTCGGCGACCATCGGGGTCTCCCCTTCTCTCTTGTTTCGGTCCCTTCCACCATGAGCACCAACTTGACGCGGTACTTGGTATCGCGAGTAACAACGCTCGCCAAGTCCAACAATTGCAACTCATGGCACACGCGGCCGTCGGCTCCTCCACCGAGACAAACAAGCAGGGAAAAAAAAGTACAAGCGAAAATGTCGCCTGTGAACGAATGGATCACACCACGAAGAGTACCACCGCACAGCATCCCTTGCCGCCAGATGGAGGATGGGGATACATCGTTATCCTTGCATCCTTCTTAATCCACGTAATCAGTATGTACCCGATTCTCTTTCTTACTGTAGTTCTAAACCACAGATTTTACGCGCCCACGATATGTACTCACGAATTTACGAAACGTTTTCACACAAAAATTACACATCAAAACGCAAAGAGGGCACAAACGGACACGTTTTCAGTTTAAATGATTAACACTAATCCTATCGAGCACAAAATGTCTTTATTATAATATACGGTTGCATTCTGATATTTATTCAACCATTCCATCTGAAATGAATCTTTAAAATCTCAGGCCGGTCATTTGACCGGCGCTGGAACGTGTACTGTTGAAGTTTATGCGCATGTGCATCTTTTTTTTATCCCGTTTGAACGTTTCGAGAAATTCGGTTTCTTCGTGAACTTGTTGTGTAGCGGTACGACATGAACTCAAAGAATGGGAATTAACCTATGCAGGAAATATTCAAAAACATTTTTAATAGATTTCGCGTGTTTAAAGTTATGGGAAAAGTAAATTTGTGAATTGGTCGAAGGCGTTTCTTCGAGACATTGAAAAATTTGTGTACTATTATTGACGGTAAATGAAATACGTTTGTTTCTAGAAAGATGAGTTATTTCGTTTGTTAATTGTCAACAGACGAATTTATACGAACACTATTGTTTAATTCATACTTGTCTATATATTATTTGGACAATTTTAATTTTGCTAAGGAGAATTATTTTGCACGTTGCTGTCATAGTTGTCATTTGTAACTGATGGTACTGTGTTGTATAAGAAAAATAGTCAGTTCACTCATACTTGTGCCAATGCTACGTAATTGAAGTTGACTGTAAATGCTTTTGACTTATCGTAAAAAATGTACAGACAGGTACTTGTGTAATAGATGCCATTAGCGTATTAATTATGCACGTTTCCTCGTAATGTATCAGCTGGTGATAGAGTGTTTGGTCACATAGATAATTAAGTTGATTTTCTCGAAAACGAAACCGCAGAGGAAAAAATGTACTAAACTTTTTTGTATTTTATTGGAAAATCATCTAGGTAAAAATTGTTCAGTACAAGTTATAAATTAGTCGACTGTCCATATTGAGAAAAATTACAATTTGTGTAGATTGATTTTAAATGGTTTGTCAACGGGTTGATCATTAATAATATATTATAAGCATAATATCCGAATAATATATCGATTTGTAAAAATGTAATGTTCTTCTATTCTCCCAGCATCTCCATAAAACAAGCTTATGACAACAAAGATGATATTCAGTGAAGTTTTTCAAACAAATTGTTCGCATAGATTTTTATATGTTTTTTCCCTGTTAAAACATCATTTTAGACTCTTGATTTTGTTTTTGAGAAATGGAAGAGAATGAAGAGAAAGCAGAACGCATTACAGTTACGTTGAATTATTTTTATCGTTACGAGGAATCCGCGAAGAATTATGGAAATTTTGTGTTGATTGAATATGACGCGTTATCAAAATCAACTTGCATTTCTTAAACTGATCCGTTCAAACGAAATTGAGCGAGTTTCTCTTACAAATTTACACGTTGGTTACATGAGTTTCACTTTTACTCTTATTACTTTCGTTGCGACCAGACGAGAATACGTCGTGGTATTAGTTTAGAGACGCCAGAATATGTGTATTTTAATTCGTCTATATTCATTCATTCGGTTACATATTCTGCAGCCATGAATGCTTTATATGCATTGGGTTGGATATAAAATTCGTAGCGTTTTCAAATCAAGAATCGAAGATAAAATTAAGGTATTTATTCATATGTTTATTCAATAACACGAGAAGTTACCTCGAAAATGGCAAAAAGTAATAGAACAGAATGGAAAATATATTATTGAATAAATCTATGAATACATTTATCCGATATATCACTTTATTTCTGGCGGAACGTGCTTTTTCTTCGTCGCGTTCCAGAAATTTTATCACGACTTCGATTCCAGTGCCCGTTTTGATCCCGTTTTGGTCGTATTAATCGGACAAATGATATCTTCGGTTATTACGGTACACTGCCCACGTAAAATGGTACGCGATACGGCTGTACGGCATGAGTAAACTGTTGAACTGTTGGATTTGTAGAAGTTGTATGAATTTCGCGATCGACACCGCCACCACGGTAAAAATAGTTCAATCTTGTAGTACACGAACTGAGAGTAAAACAGCTTTGACCACTGAACTGTGAGTTTATACATTTATAGAATAAACGATTGTTTTCAACTCACAAAGAGTATGGATCATTCTGAAACCAAAAACGGCAGGTTTGATGAATTTAATGAAACTTTACAAGAGAATAAACAAAAAAGAATTTCTTCATTCGAGGGAAACACACATCGAAGAAAAAGTGCTTTCTACGTCTAGAAAATTATCTAATTTGATTAAGAGCATCTGCTGTCACCTGTATCACATGTAGCAATCAGGATTTCATACTTTTGCATGAGAAAACCAATTGAAGTTTGTGTGATCGGTTCTATAAAAACATACTAATTGTTTAACTGCCATTACATCCATAAAAACAGTCATTAATTTTGTTCGATATTTCACAATCGTGACAAACGTATTAAGATAGATTATATTGAATGCACAAAACTATCTGTATTTACATGAAGAAATTGCTGATTTATTGAAAGTTTATTAAACGCAACTGGGTAAGTGAAATAAAAATGTATTATCAGTTGTGCGGCAACTACCGTAAATTGATACTACAAAAGTTTTGTTTACGTAAATATCCGCAATTTATCAGTTTGTATGCAAAATCACGACTGAATAGATTTGTGCAAGCAAAACTGTTTCGCTTAGGAAAATTTCAATGATAATATTTTCGTGTTGTTGTTATACAACTTCCAAATCTCTCCAATTTTGAACAGCTTAATTATACCTTCAAAATTATCTAGATTTCTAAACGAAACGGGATTTCTTGTGTTTTAAGAATTGCGCTATGTAATTTCCAAAGTCTAGTTGCATATTTTATATTTCACTACAATATTGTGATTCTTAAACGCGTCAGCGTATCGATTTCATCGAGACCGACAGAGTTTGAAGTCCTCGGTCAAAGGAAACGTGTCGACGCGGACTAATCAAGTGATTCCTCTACGTATTCATCATCGTTGCTTTAAACAAAGCCGACCGCAGTTTATCTATGAACTTGCTATCTACGAATAACGACAACGGAAGAAAGGGCAATATTCGAGATTGTCGACTTTCCTTGAAACTAAGAGCTCTGAACTGCAACACGTGTTCATAGCTCGGTGATGACTCGGCGATCGAGTTTCCAAAACAGAGTGCAATCGAATGCGGAAATTATTAAAACAGACATGCATTATAAGAATGTATACAGAAAAAACGATGATATTTATCAACGTGTAATCATCCGATGGAAAGAAAAAAGTAACCTTGCGATTGTAGCTTTCGTACGCGCGGATTACATATTTTGCGTTCGGTCACGCGTTCGCGATTTCGTGTAAGCTTATTTATCGGAGCCACCAGTTATTTTTTCATTTCTCAATAGTGGCCGTGCACGCAGAACGGTTTCTATAAATATTTATGTTGATTTGTTGCAGTCAAGGACGAAATTCATGATAATGGCGAAATGAAAGTTTTAATCGGTCACTGTCAATCCAACGTCACCCAGAGGGGTGTGCAACTATTAGACTGAATCTGGTTCTCTACGGCTTTTTCGCAAATATAAAAAAGTCAATTACAGTGACAAATGCCCAATGACAGATATCGAATAAAATTTTGATTTCCTTGGAAAATCAGAGGTGTAGGGCCGATTCTTTGTTTCACGCAGCAATTTGATTCAGCAAATTGCAGCAGCAAATTCTCGACTCAATTATCATCTAATCATTCACAATATATAATAAATCTCCGGAATCACAGTTTGCGGAAACCATGCATCTGAAATGAACATTAATGTTCATTAATGTAAATTTACATAAATGAAATTCCAATGCCTTGCCAAACTCGTTTTACATGGTAAATGTAATCATTATTTGATTTATAATCAACGTATGGTAGATTACTAAGCACTAGGGAGCGAGTCAAACTCGTGATTCATGCACAAAGTGTTATTTTCACATTCTTTTGTTTTTACAACATATATCTATTTCCTCGGCAAATTAATCAGAAGTTTGTAAATCAATATTATTAACTATACTCGACCGTTGTTGTGTTGAAATTTTGATTGAACGTACATTGATTTTGATTGATGTGCCAATTAAAAATGAAGAAATTCAATTCGGAATTTAGTGAACTTTTTATAAGATCGATAACACGTTAAATAGAGCAAAAGAGAGGAAGGACCTCGACATTATATAAATTGCATATATGTATATGTCTATAGTCTATATCCCCCGCATACTTATCGCTAAAATAAAATGAAGATTTCCACTGACGACAATAAACGAACGAATTTTGATTGCGTATCCGTAAAACGTTCTCCGAGGCTAAGCGAAAAGTTGGATATCGTAGGAAATTCCATCAGAGTCAGGAAAATTAGAGTAACCGGGTTATCGTAATCATAATAACACGATAAGGAAAATAGAATCTCTGTAATGACTAGACTGCGAATCTGTATGCAAAAATTTTGCAGCAAAATGAAAATGTTTTGCATTGACTGTGGGAAGCAGGAGTAACATAAAAATTGATTTCATCCCTTGACGACTTTGTTACATTAACAGCAACATTACAACATTCTTGAATTATTTATATTTCACCCAACCAATTTCTTCATGAATGCATAAAGATCCGCAGTCTAGTAATGACTTTGGCGCAAGGAAAGATGTTTTCACTGAATCCCACTAAGAGAAATGATCTTGACATAAAAATGCGACTGATAGCGTCAGCATTAGGATTCAGAACAACATTTCAAAATATTTACTGCATATGCGTATAATGAAATGAACCATTCATTTTTGTGAGTACCAATTGAGCCACCGCTAACAATTATTGAATCATCGTAGGTTGATATACTTCCTTCGCTATTACCATTACGCATGAATGCGTATTCGCTCGCGGCGTGTTTTGATTATGCGTGACAGTATCATCGCGATACGTAAAATCATAGCGCGATACGAACGTTATACTTTGTACCGTTCGCCACTTGTGCTATACTCATTTTACAAAGCGAAACACTATCTACTTTCGAAATATTATTTGATTAATCTCGTTTTATTCGTTACACTTATATTAATAGAGCTGTCTCGTAATATTAAGTATTAGAGCCGCCCACTCAGCTTGCCCGATGGTACATGGAACAATTGAATATTAATGGCTTACTCCATGATGTTTTCTAATAGTCTGTCGCTAATTGTAACACCATTTTAACACCATTGCTACACATCGTGTATTAGAGCTCAAAAAGAATTCATTCACTATTCTTTATCTTTAGACCAACGTGACTAGCACACCATATATACGTGAATGGACTGTGACGCATCCGAAATTAATTATCTCAAATATAGCCGAGATATTTGTTTCCAAATATAGATATTTATCTATAGTCCTATTATTCAGTTTCACTCTATTTCTGTATCACAACTCCCATTATGAGAACTATAAGGAGACTCATTCTACAACTTTGAAATTATTGTATTTTTTACTGAAAAAAGATCCGATTCATTCGTTTTATTTTTATTTAGATTATTTCTACAATTTTTAATTTATTGATATATATATATATATATATATTCCTTATGCTCCTATACTTTTTATCTTGTGTTCGTTATACGTTCCTTTCCTTTTCATTTTTTATACCTATCATTGATAAACTTAGTAATTATTAGTTTCATTAGTGCTATCATTATTATAATTAATTCGATGTTTGTTACTTTAGCGGATGGTATTACGTATTCCTTCGGTGTCTTTTACTTGGAATTCCTGTACTATTTTGAGGGTGGAAAAGGTGCAACAGCATGGGTTGCGTCGATATTAGTAGGAGTCACTCTGTGTTCAGGTAAATTCTTTTACTTATATGTTTTTACCGTAACATCTATTGATAGATGATAGTATACAAAACTTTGATTGCAGGTCCAATATCGGGCTCTCTCGTAAATAAGTTCGGATGTAGAGCAGTAACTATTGCTGGGTCCATATTAGCAAGTTCATGCTTATTGGCAAGCATGTGGGCCCGCAACATCATTACATTATACTTTACAATCGGCATTGGTGCAGGTGAAGTGAGACACACATTTATTTAGAAAGAAGGCGCTGTTTCCTAAGAAATTAACTTCCCCGTTCTCAGATTTTTTACGACGATTGAGCGTACGATTCTTCTGAACGATAGAACAATATGAATAACTTAGTGAATAAAATTTGAATGTTTTTGTTTCAACAAATTCTTTTTTTTTTTATTTGATTGAAGGAAAACAATGAGAAATATATGGACTAAGGATTTTACAGTGATTAAAGTAGTATAACTCTAATAAAAGTTTCTACACAATAAAAGTCCATCTATATTTTTCAGAGAATAATATTTTGGAGTTTCAGAGTTATAATCTCTATCATGTGTTTATTGTATAAAGTCAGAGAGACATTTATTCTCTATTAAATGTTTCACGGATAACGCGTCCGCTGTTCGATATCGAATATATTCATATTATCTCTAGTCATTCTTTAATATCAATAAATTCGGTTATTAAAAAATGGGATTAATTAAGGAAGCATCATACGCTCTTTTTACTTTATTATGTTCACTTTCTAATCTACGTTCAAGTTTAAGTATATTACGAATTATTATGTACAACCATTTTGCAGGTTTTGGCTTCGGCTTGATCTACTTGCCGGCGATCGTAAGCGTGTCATGCTATTTTGAAAAGTATCGTTCACTTGCCACGGGAATCGCAGTGTGTGGCTCCGGATTAGGTACCTTAGTCTTTGCTCCATGTCTAGAATACTTAATAGCGTCATACGGATGGAGAGGAACGATTATGATCTGTTCCGGCATCGTTTTAAATTGCATCGTTCTCGGGGCCCTTTTTAGGCCCATCAAAGAGAAAAAATCGCGAAAGAGAGGTTCTCCAGAGGTACAGGACTCTTGTATGTATTATTATTAGAAGTATAATTATGTAAAATGTCGTTATACATGTTACATGCCGTATAAACGATTAAGAAAAGTTCATGTAAATACAATTATAGGATGCTTCATAGAATGTAATATTGAAAGACTAGTGTCCAATGAGAATATATACTTCGAAACACTGTACACTGTAGGCTGTGAACACTTCGTGTACTGAAAAGTGTGGATTTCGTATATTGTACAATTAAAAAAATTATTCTTGCAGAACATCTCGAGGGTAAATAATGTTAAGGAAAATTCAGGGCCACATGAAGTTGCTTTCCGAAAGGAAAGCAATAGTGTTAGAGTGATATCAACCATCAGTCAGCCTGCCTTGATACTGAAAGATGGATTACATGAAGAAAGCTTAGGAAACGTTCAAAATGAAATGTCAGTATATTATAATACTTCTTTGATAATCATTATTCAACTCCCGTATATATATGTTAATAATGACAAATACTAACAGTTAATATACATTTTACAACATAAACATTATAGTATTTCCACGTCCATACACTAACGAGCATAACTGATTCAACACACTTTAAATCAGAATAACTTTTTTATGAATGGACCAAACGACTACAATTTCTCTGTAAGGCTAGAAGCATTAGTTTAGTAAATGACGTCTAAAAAATATTTTGAGAAAATGCATTTGGTCGGAATTGCGAAAAAATATAATAAAAATTGATTTTTACTACTTTTTTAGCTAGGTCAATAACGAAAATTTAAAAGATGTGTTTGGTCAATTCGTATAAATTATATACGCTCTAAAAATTTCATTGATATTGGTTAATTGGATTACGAGCTATAAACAATCAAAAGTAGTAAAAAAGCCGAAAATCTTGAAAAATTGCAATTTTTACCACTTTTGATCGTTTATAGCTCGTAAACCAATTAACCAATTTCAATGAATTTTTCAGAGCGTATATCATTTATACGAGTTGACCAAACACATCTTTTAAATTTTCGTTATTGGTCCACCTAAAAATGTAGTAAAAATCAATTTCTACTATTTTTTTCGGAATTCCGACCAAATGCATTTTTTCAAAATATTTTTTAGTCGTCATTTACTAAACTCATTCTTCTATCCTTACAGAGAAATTGAAGTCGTTTGGTCCATTCATAAAAAAGTTATTCTGATTTAAAGTGTGTTGAATCAGTTATGCTCGTTAGTGTAAATTTAACGATATAAATATTAATATTATTATTCTTTTATCGACAGACCGAATTTAACAGAGAAATATAGCGAAGAGAAGAATCATATTCATGGATCTTTACAGAATTTACCAAATTCTATGGAACATGCAAAGACAGATGGTAAAATACCTAATGGTAACTGTGAAGAAAATAGAGGTAACCTTCATAACATACTGGATATTTCTATATTAAAGGATCCAGTATTTATTTTATTTACCTTCTCCAATTTCTGTACCAGTATTGGATTCAATGTACCATATGTATATGTATTGGTATGTATATAAATTGTGTTTTTGTTATAAAAGAATATGGTAAAGAAAACTAATTAATGATATCATATTTATATTCAGCCTCAAGCAGAGGAACAAGGGATTGCTAAAAACGATGCAAGCTATCTCCTTGCAATAATTGGAATTGCTAATACTGTGGGTCGTATAGTATTAGGATACATATCTGACAAACCATGGGTTAACCGATTATTAATATACAACTTATGCCTTACCATATGTGGACTCGGTATGTTTATTTGTAATGTATTTATTATTAAAAAGAAGCATTACTATCTGGTATATATAGATTTTGTGCTTTGCAAGAAATATTTGTAAGCTATGCGCTTTCCTTCATCAATTTTACGTAGAAATCATGTCTTCTCAATGGAATTATGTGCAATATATTGTAATTATTAAAAAATCAGGCTTTTCCATTTTGTAAAAGGGGATAACGATGAACGGTATACAAATATGTATCCTTCGTCTATTCGTATATTTTACCTGTATAGGCCTATTCATCCAAACGGATGCCTTTTGAATATCATGTACGCGATTTTAGAAATGCTTGTATATTGTAGTTTGTGTGATATTTATTGTTGTTCTCGAAAAATATTGATTTACTAGTGTCTTATAATTTTCTAGCAACGATTCTTAGTACAGAATGTACATCATTTGCAACCTTTGCAATTTACTCTTCTGTATTTGGATTTACATCTGGTGCTTATGTCGGCCTTACATCTGTACTTTTAGTAGATTTACTGGGTTTGCAACATCTCACAAACGCTTTTGGTTTGCTTTTATTATTCCAAGGTTTTGCATCACTTTTAGGACCGCCTATAGCAGGTATAATTTTATAATAATTATAACCTTGAGACATTTAATATCATTTGTACTTCCTTAGGATGTCTGTATGATGAGCTGAAGTCGTATGATCCTGGATTCTACACCGCTGGTGCTATGATTACTGTTAGTGGATTAATATTATTCTTCATACCCCTCATTCAAAAAAAAGTACGACATAATGTAAACAATAAAAAGAAGAAAAATATAATAAATAATGAATTTGCTTAAAATAACTTTATTCACGCAGATGACCATTATTACTCCCACTTCGCTCTAGAATTGACATTTATCTCATGGATGATTAAAAACAAGGCAAGAGAATTAGAACGTTAATTATTATAAACTTCAATAAGTATTTCTTGTTCTATGTGTACTTAAGAAAATATCAAGAGGAAGACAATATGTCATCAGTCAATTAAAATTGTCATTATATTGTTAATTTTAAAAAATATCTGTAATAGTATTTATCAAACGTAGAAATGCTGAAATGGGTATTTTTGTATAGAATGTGATATTCTTTGTCGGACTTTTGCATATATTTTGATTTATACAAAGGTAAACAAAACATTGAGCCTGTTATAAGCGATCCAGTACATCTGTGAAAATTTTAATAGTACTACTCTTAATAGTACTATCGGTTTTCACAAAGAATGAATTTAATTTCTTCTACCAAAATTGAAGAATGACGAAATTTTAGAAAATGATGGCATTTTGAAAACACATTATTGACTATTATTTTCATTGTTTACACTTTCGTAGCTATAAAATTATTAGCTAGTTTCACATTAGCTATATACGTATATTCATATATGTAATTATTCATATATATATACAACTCTTTGTTTCTTTAAAAATTCTAATACCTGACATGGTTTTATTTACAAACAAAATTCCCCAGATAGTTTTCTGGGTATCTCCGATATAATTATTATAGTACATGTCTGCAAGAGTTATAGTAAAATAAAGTTTTACAAGTGTAATAAATATTTATTCTGAAAAAATTTTCAAGTATTGATTATAAATTAATATGAATTACAGATACTTACTTATTTACTTTTCACTGAATCACTTAAACATTGCTAGCTTCAGTCTCGTATGGTGTTAAATGTTAATATCTTTTGTCCACGCATTTAAATTACTTGATTTGTAGTAATTTCTATAATACATATAAATTGACATAAATATCGAATAAATACTACTTAAAATAACTTAGAATTTAAAATAATTCTTTTTTTGATTAAACAATACGACTATACCCTTTTCTTGACATGTTTGAAAATGTGAACGTTAAATTATTTGCCATATTTGGTCCTATATATTGATGTATCCTTTGTGTTGTTTCGGGTGTTATTCCAATTCTTTGTCTGTCTATATGAGTTACTATCTGAAAAAGAGGCATTAAAAAATTATTAAATATTTAATTCTTATAACTTGTTATAATATAAATTAGAAATCTTAGTGCAAGCGAGATAAGCTACGTGAAATAGTACGCTCAGACCGTTTTAATGATCTACTATGAAATAAATACTGTGCCTCTTTAATTTTATATTTTTCGAGAAAAAGTATATGTTTTGTTCTATAATTTTACATCTTACAGAACATTTCATTCTGTAATTCCATAATTTCTATAATTTTAACATTTTCTATTTTATGCCTACATCTTGTGATAACTATTTTTGTAGTTTTGTAAACATAATAGTTTCATCTGCATATATGCATGTACATACAGAGTGTACATTTGAAAACTTTCCAGCCGAATATCTCGAGAAGTATGAAAGATATTAAAAAAGTGTAAAACACGTGTCCAAGAATTTCGAGGGGGAAAGAGGGGGGCAGTATCTGTTTTTTATTTGGGTGGTGTTTTCAAGGTCATTTGAAGGTCAACTTTGTTTGTGTGTTGTGTACTGTGGTAATATTATGTACTTGTGTAATGTAGACAATTAGTGGCTTATGGAACCCGAATGGAATGCTGTATGATATTAACAAAATATTAAACACGTTAATGTACTACAAGATTTTTTTTTAATAGAAAAAATGCGTACACACCTTTTTTACGCGAATTTTCGTGGCAAAACCAACATCCAATATATCCAATAGTAGTTTATCAATAGGTACGGGTATCATTGTTTCAATTGCTTCTTCATTGTACACTGTGTTTACATTTTGAATGTCGTTCTCTACTAAAAGACTACTGATGTAGATAAGATTTCCGGTATCATCTGACTTAATTAAAGCATCCTTCATTGCGGGTGCGATGTAATTGTACAAATATGGTCCAGGATACTTCTTAACTATATCGGAAGACAACCATTATTTCATTATCGTACAGTTCGCATAAATCTATAACATTTACCATAGTATATAGCATTCTGCGTTTTTAAGTCCTTTATGTACATCAACAAATAAGCATTGTCAACTATTGTTTCATTTATTCCACATCTTATCAACAGTTGTTTTCCGTCCATAAAACTTCCAAACAGATATGGCAAAACATAGTCACAAAGTGTCTGAACACAAGGTGATACATTAAAATCATTAATCATAATCTTAAGAATAGTTAATAAGCCTACAAGTAAAAGAAATGTATTGTTACTTGGTAAAACCTCGTATTATACCTATGAAGTACAAAAATGTGGAATATATTTTTTATCAAAGTGCATACCTGCTACGTCGTACATGTTTGTCTTTCTTATTAGCATTGGCCAAAAGAAATGTGGTTTTATTATATGATTATGTTTATATATTTTAAGCAAAGGAAAACATAGATCATCATCTCTGAAATATGAATAATACAATGCCCAGTATAGAGAGTTTTCGCATAGATTATTATTATCTAGGAAATTGCACATATCGATAATGGTATGAACATCCTAAAATAAAATATTTATTATTTTGTGTGACAAAGCATGCAAAAATACTACACTCAACATAAAAAGAAATGTAATACTTTATCTCACCATACTATAATAAACTAAATTTTGTATAAACAACTTTGAAATATACTGGTCCTTAAAATATAAAAGTATCTTTTGAACTATGTCTGTTCGATTAATGTACATTAACTGTAGTACAATATGAATTTCATCAACAGACAGTGGTAATATATTCCGAAGATACGGTATTATCTACAAAAATGTTTCCATAAAAAGTCTCAATATGTATAAGACTAATATTTCATATTGAAATCTTCAGAAATACTTACTTCATTAATATGTTTTGTGTGATTGTTTACTGTTAATCTATAAATTACAGTTAGAATATCTTTATTAGAAAAGCTTATGTTATGCGAAGAACATGTTTTAAGTACATCTTTGATTTTGTAAAATTTATTTTCTTCTGCATTAATGCACATATGAATGGTATATGTTTCATTCTTTTGTGCAGAACATTCGATTCGGCTTTGAAACATTTCTAGCGCTGTTTTAATCTCACTGAAAAATATATACAAAATTTGTACTAAAAAATCTTAAACTCTAATTGACAACATACCATAGAATCTACAGGGTGTCTAGTTTAACTTCAAACACTCAAATATCTCAGAAAGTATAAATTGTACAAAAAAATGTTTCAGACAAAAGTTATAAAATGCATTATTATTGATCTTGCATTGATCATAATAATAAATAGTATATAGTAAAAAATAGAGTTTACCATTTAAAAATTTTAGTGTAACCGTTACAAGACATTTGTAAGGTGACTACAAGGTCAAAGAACACTGTATATGACATTATATAACTTTCGTCTGAAACATTTTTCGCATTATTTATGTTTTCTAAAACATTTGAACATTCAAGTCAAACCAGTCCCATTCCAATGCAGTATAATTCATATAATTCAATATAATTTGCAATTAATTGTAATACATATTTACCCATCTTGATAATATCCCCATATCAATGAATTGTACATATTCTCAGTCATCGACATACTTTGGTTACCCAATTCAGTTAAAAGTGGACTAGTACACTTAATCTTTCCTTTTCTGCAATAATACTCAATACATTGATCATATGTTGTAGTATTTGGGGAGATTCCTTTGCTCTTCATCTCTTTCAAAATATCCATAGGTGAAAAATCGCAACCACTTTTTAAATAAAGATTTAAGCGTTCATTATAATGATCAACATCCAATGTAACATCTATAAATTATTTAAATATGTACAGTATGGTTCACCAAATATTACAATATTTGTTATCAAAAGAAAATTACCAAAAAATGTTTTAAGTGAAGTTGAATAGTTTTGAGAGGAGGAGGAGTACATTATGAAATTAATAGTTTTTTTGTAGGTGAACATATAGAAAGCACACGAGAGTCATTACTGTTTCTTTTAATAGAAGCATGTATCTTCTATTGCACCAGTTGATACATCTTGATACTCATTACAACATATGTTAAAAAATTATGAAGTTAAGAGATATATCTCCCTCCTGAAACCATTCAACTCTATGCAAAACATTTTTCATATTAACTACGTATAACATTTAATATTAAGAATATAATTCTTAAAAACATACTGCATACAGATAAATGACTCCATAAATATTCTACAAATTGAAGCCTCTTTGATGGTAAACAATCGAATATTTTGTTACAACACTTGAGTAGTGTAAGGGCGTCAGTGGTACGTATATCCTCTGAAACAAAAATTATATTTAGAATTAACTAATAAATTATCATTTTATATTATACAGAATAATACTGCTAAGATAATACATCTACATACTTCTATACATCCATAAGTAATTACGAGGTTACAATAGAATTCCAATTATTCAAAATGCCTGATTGACTGGCTCATTTGTCTTGACTATTCTTTGGCAACTGTTGCAATTCAACCATTTGATTTTAACATAACTGTAGTCTTATTTGTTGCAATTCAACCGTTTGATTCTAATGTAACTATAGTTTTATTCCTCTTCTAGTCAGTTATAAAATTCAGATATTAAACTTGCCAGAAGATAGTTGTTTATAATCATCCGGATGGTTTTGTAATTCTAAATATTGATTATTTGGCACTGTTCCGATCCTAAGCATGCTGCTTAATCGGAATTCTAGTGTACATTATAAATATAATATTTATTAACTTAAAATTATAGACAACGGTATAAAACGTTTCTTAGTTTTACACCTTTTTTTTACAATTAAATGTAGGATGTATAATGAATATGATGGTATCAATCACAAACACGTTATATACCTGCAGAACCAACATGTTTTAATACATTTTCGATTTCAGCTTTTCTAACTGATCTAGGCCACAATATTCGATTTAATATCTTGGAGGAATTCTTTGCTGCATTATTCCATTTTTTATTTTGTTCTACTTCTTCTCTTGGTGTTGATAACATATCTCTAACAATATATAATTGTTTGTAAATCACGTGGATAAAGTTACTTTATCTAATTCAAAAAACTAACCTTATGTCATCATTAAATGGATCACTTTGATACAAAGTTGTTAAATTTGTTAGTTTCCTTCTTGGATTAAAAATCATATTTTCTGAGAACTGTGCGTGATATCTTATACATTTTAATAAATGACTCGACATCATAACTAAACAATGTGTAATTCTCTGGTATCAAAAACTAACGCAAAAGTAAATTGTATATATAATATATAGTCATGTAGTGTACAGTGTACATTGTACAGCACATAGCAGTTTCCTATTTCGAATTGGAAGTTTCGATCATGAGAGTCCGTAACCGTTGAGTCCAAAAACGCAAAACGATCGCGTTATTTGAACTGTAGAGAAATATACACTAAAGGAAAGGATTATAAGTTTAGTAGCTGAAAAGAATAGAAGAAAATGGAAGGAAAAATTTTATATAAAAATGAGTTTCTTCCATTTATCACTTACAATTTTCTGGTAATGTCACTAGAAAATCGATTGTTGTAGCAATATCACTAGACAATTAAATCTGCCTCTATTTTAGTTATATCTATATCTATTATATCCATATATATAAAGCTAATTATAAATTGACGAAATAATGTAATTATAACAAAACAAACAAATGAAAAATAATTAGAGAGATCCTTTGTCTCTCCTATAGAGTTGTGACAGAGAAGGAGATATGTCACTCGCAGGAGAGAAAAAGACAGAGATAACCAAGCAGCTTGATTTTTCGATGAACTTACAACTTTGTGAGGCGAAGAAGCAATATTTTTTCATGATTTTTGTGTTGAAATATTCTCTGTATTATTCCGCAACTTCATACAGAGCCCTTTTTAGTAATTTGGCTCTTGAAACTTTATAAACAATAATAGTGTACGTTTTTATAGAAGAAATTTTTTCTTGTACATACACTTTTTTCAAAAAAAGGCTTTGTACGAAGATGCGGAATAATACAGAGAATCTTTCAACACAAAAATTATGAAAAATATTGCTTCTTCGCCTCACAAAGTTCTAAGTTTACCAAAAATCAAAAGCTGCTTGGTTATCTCCTGCGAGTGACATATCTCCCTCTCTGTCACAGCCCTGTAGGAGAGACAAGGATCTCTCTATCGTTGTTCTAAATTAAAAATATGAGATAATATATAGTTATTACATATTAAAAGGAATATTTAAATAAGAATACAAGCTGTTTAACACATTCACGACGGGATGTACACGGGTGGTATGTATATAAATACGATCCCGTCGTGAACGTGTTAAATATGATTATTTATTCAGTGCATTCATAAGGATGTAATCTTTGAAATAATTAACAAACAATATTGGGATAATACAAAAGTATAGAAACACTAAAAATATTATGTAAACAGTGTAAGATTAAGTTATGCACATTATACCAAGATATAAAATTAGCATATATACGTACAAATCAAAAGTATGTTTACACAAAAGAAGCAAAAATTACAGTAACTGTTATCTGAACAAATTTTTGTATGCACTCAATGTATATCTTTCAATAACAAAGGAATTAAAGAATTATATATCATATGGTGTAATGTTTTTCTCACATCTTGTAAAATGTATATATTTTGTGAAACTAATATTTCAATTTTATAACTATTGATATATGTTTATCATGGTTTTAAAAAAATTGTTCTATAATTTTATGGTCATAAATATTACAATATCAATACAACTTGAAATACACTACTGTGCAAAAGAAAGATGCACCCGGCTATATTTAATAGAAAAGCTTAAAAAATCAACTAAGAACACAGTAAGTTTTGAAATCCGCTGTTTAATTGCATAGTTCTGAGAATGTGTTATTGCGGATTATCTAATACTTTAAATGTAATAAATCAATCATTGTACAATACAATTTCTACAGAAAGATATTGTTTGTCATTATATCTTATAATAACATTGGGTGCTTCTTTCTTTTGCACAGTAGTGTATGTGATCCAAGATTTTTATGTTCACAAAAGAATTAATCTAATTAAATGTGGTAGAAAATTTAATGAAGTTAATGTCATATTATTACAGTATTTCACTATTTTTCCAAAAATATATTTTCAATTGAACTTTTTCATTTATTTCTCACTTTCTCACCAGAATGAAATTATTACATATTATATATTAAAATCACACATTGAATGTTTTTCAAAACTATTATCACCTCTCATTTGTCTCATTTATAAAAAGATATTTTTACCATTAAGAAGTTATAATTGTGTCAAATAATTAAAATATCGATCTTAACATTTATTCCTAGTTGTACTATCATAAAGTTCTTTGCAATTCTGAATTCACTTATAGTGAAATAGTTCTTATATTTTCCATCCAAATTTTATAAAAGATACTCTACTATATTAAATATTTAATTCATTCAATATTAACGTTAACCCTTATAATTACTTTACAAAAATTCTTCGCACCAATCAGAGATGCACTGGTAGCAATCGCTTGAATGCTTCGCATTAGCTGAGCATACATCCTTCATCCATTCTAGAAATAATTCTCTATCCTTTTTCAGCACCAGAAATTGTCCAAGTACTACGTATGCCTAGAAGTAATTGAATTAGTTTTATAAAATATATTATACACACGATTAAATTGATAAGATTATATTAATCCTTTGTGGACGAGAGGCGACTTTCGGTTGCCAGGATGAGTCTTCGGCAGGAGTCTTTGTCCGCAAAGGGTTAATAATATTTATACCTTATCATAACCTGCAGCTTCTAATCTTCGTCCCAAGGCTTCTCCAACTCCAGCAAGATCCGTAACAGGTTTTTCACCCATCGGCTCTGCTACAAAATTCTTGTGCTTTTGTGATGTAGTAGACATGTTTGCTCTGTAATTAATGAACAAGAATTAAGAATAATACCAAAACCACAATGTATTAATAATGCATGAGGATTAAAAATAAAGTAACATTCATACATTTTTTAAAATATGCACTATGTGACAGAAGAATTAAAGATTCAGAGTACAGTAAAGTAACGTAAACGATCTATTATTTCATCATACACATATCCTCTTCGATGAAATGGACAACTTTGAATCGCTCAAAAGCTCAAACACAACACTATCATTACTACACATCAACACAAATTCATATGAAACCATAGAATGGAAACTCACATTTCATTTCATTCACGTAATGGTACATTTCTATGAAAATACTAGTAGCGTATTTATTATATATATATATATATATACATTATATTATATTTGTGAACAAATATTTTATGATAAACATTATTATACAGGGTGTCCCAAAATTCCTTCAACAGCCGGAAATGGGAGCTTCCTGACGTCATTTGAAACAACATTTTCCTTTGCAAAAATGTTATCCGCGGTTTTGTTTAGGAGTTATTAACGAAAAACACGGACCAATCAGAGCGCGACCTAGACGCGAGTTGGCACAGTCGGCCAATAGACAGTTGGCGCGCCGGGCCGACTGTGCCAACTCGCGTCTAGGTCGCGCTCTGATTGGTCCGTGTTTTTCGTTAATAACTCCTAAACAAAGCCACGGATAACATTTTTGCAAAGGAAAATGTTGTTTCAACTGATCTCAGGAACCTCCCATTTCCGGCTGTTGAAGGAATTTTGGGACACCCTGTATATATACAATTCGAAAGATGATTTACAATGAAAGTGTTCCACACATGTAAGATTTCTCATAAAATTTTGCAAAAATAACATTACTTCCAAATATTATAGTAAGGTAAACGCATAGAGAGAGAGAAAGACGTTGATAACATTTGAGTTTCAATATAAATATATATATTCATAAAAATGAAATATTTTTGCAACTTTTTTACAAGACAAAACATTGATGAAATTTATTGTTATATTGCGTTGGAAAGTATCTATCGTGTGATTTAAGAAAGCAATTGAAATATAACGAATTATAACATACTATGTAAATATATATAGTATCGACTTACAAATTTTTTTAAAGACACACCGTGAAGTGTCGACACCATCGGTGTATTTGTAAGCAGAAAGCGTTTCATTTCTTGTCTATTCGTCTATGGAATCGGGTTATTGTCGGGAAGTATAAGGCGGTCAATATGTGAAACATAAATAGAAATGCATATTGTTACTACAGTGTTTTGAATTTGACTTCTTCCACTTGTAATAATTTTCGTAAAATCTGAATTCATGTAATCAGTTTGAAGAGTGTTTGAGCAAGTTGAATTTTTGATATATCTTCGCCCCAATCGCGGAAGAGCCGTCATGTTGTGTCAACGTAATCCACGGCAGCACTGACGCCTCTTCAGTAATTAACCAAACAAAATGGACACCAAGATAACGATTAAGTGAACATTTGTGCAGTAGATTTACATGGAATGTCCAGGAAAATGGGATTAACGTGTGCGCTACAGTGAGTTTTACTTAATCATTGCTAAACGCTAAATATCTATAATAGATCGGTATCACGTAGATTTCTATAAAAACCGTACTGACTACTTTAATTTAACAATATTGAAACTTAATTTTGACACTTTATTCTGTATCGAAGATGTACAATTCTATATTGTATATACAAATATTATCTTAATAATTGCAATCAAATTTTTCATTTAAATTCCTATTTAAATGTTACGTTATAGCTTATACATCATAAATACCTTTATTCAGTTTCCGTTACAAAGGAAAAAATGTGCATGCTTTTTATATATTTGTGTATTTAAGCACGAAGGACAACATATAATATACTGAACAATATACAAATAACCATTGATTTTCAGATCTCTAATAATTTATTTGAGTTCTATCCTTCTTCTTAATTTGAAAAATTTGCTGAATAATATAGACTATTAATTGTAGTTCACTGCTAGAACTACATTGTAATAATAGAGTATTATATATATTAGATCCACGCGCAACATCGTTCTTTTCAATGTAGTTGCCCAGATTTACCTAGCTACCACATTGCATGTCGCTTGTTTCATGTGTTGCAATTTTATAGTTTTTATAATGTAGAAATTCAAAAATAGAATTTGATATAGTTGTTCAAATGCTAATCTTGGTACAATAATGAAAAACTTATTTCATTAATTCTAACATTCCAAGTAAGGTAAGAATAAGATTATTTTATTTTTTATTTTGTACAAATTTGTAGTCATTATTTTTTTTAAATATTATAACAGGTCTATTAAAGAATTCATACCACTCAGATTACTACTTCATTCTTATATAATTGTATAAAATAATATTTTCTGAAATATTTAATAAATTATAAACGATCTTATTTTCATGTCAAACATACCTTTGCCGTCGTTATGCACGATAAAATTTCTGCGTTTATATTTTTTTCTAACCAATCATTCGAAATTTGCTAGCAATCGATGAATTACGTAACTTTATTCGTTTGTTACCGTTTTATAGCAATTCGTTGAACTTGTTCCAATCTTATATTTACGTGTAATCAAGAAAAATTGAACGCAACGACAAATGCGGCCCTGTTTCATTGAAGATGTTGCATACACATACAATACATTTGTGCTGATACCTAGAGGACAGGATTGGTTAATCGAATATCCTGCCCTGGTATCCTACTTTATAAGGTAAAATCTGATTGGTTCTCTTTGTGGTATAATTCGGACTCCGCCTTACTACCGCCAATTGCGCTGTGTGTTTTTACCACGATACCGAATACTTTATGCGCTAGGAGTGTAATTCTTGGGAGGTTGCGGCGTCCAATCTGCTTCTTTTTCCCTATTCTTTCTTTCGGTTTATTATTTTCTCCCGACGAATTTTAGAAGTATGATATATAAAGAGATGTGTACTTTTTTCGTATATAATCGAAGACACGTATTTTATCAACGTTTCATTTTTACGTATTAAACTGTTTAACCGTCTTCGAGATGTAGCTAAGAGAAATGGTTTAAAGATGTAATTTTCTAAACATCTTACGCACATATCCAAATATTGTATTTAATCTTTGCATGTATCCGTAGAAATGTTACGATGCCTGCATCGATTTCAATATTTTCGGTCGTTTGTGAAATATTCTTTCAATATTTCAATATCATTTGTAGAAAATTTTTTGTTTCTGCTTGTGTGACAAACATTTGAAGGCGAAAGTAATCAAACATCGCATGACAACTTATAACGTTAATTAAATGTAGACCAAGCCACAGATTTTAATAGATTATTGAAAAATTCTTCTAAGAAATAATATATACATAGGTATAATTTTAATAAACACTCACACATCAACAAATAACTAAGTATAATGTAAATAGAAATCTTTATTCCTTTTTTTCGATTAGGACATCAATCAATATTTCAGTTTACATTGAAAATTTTTCTTAGTAATTGTCAGACGATTTCTCAAGAATACTGTATTTTAATTGTTCAAATATTTTTTCAAATGCTTTTAATTATCTTCTGTGTAGATATATTTTTTATAGGTAAGTTATATGTATAGTCATTATTTTAATAGAATTGAGATTGTCTCCCATTCAACGAACTAATGCAGTAATGCAATGAGACTTTTACACGATTATACGACGCTTATTGAAATAAAATAAAATAAAATAAAGATTTAATAATCAAGTAATGAAGGTATAAAGTTTTAAATATCAGACATTTAATCAGCTTTTTCAACAAATTTACTTGGGCAAAGAAAAAGTATTAACTACTTCTCGTCGTCTTTAATTTGCTATGATAATCAACGGAAAACCACTAATTCTGTATTTCCATAAACCGGTATCGAATAACGTTAAAGCATAATACAATCTTCTTTAGATTCTTAAATTTATTTGTTCTATTATTTGTAAAATTTATCTTTTATTAAAACAAAAGAAACTGCTAGTAACAATCCGTGACTGTCTTTCTATAGTAATACCGTACTTAAAATTTTCGATTGAACATTGATTTAACTCGCGAATGTTACCGTTTCGAAATGAAGAAAGGGGACGTCAATTTTGCCAGAAAAAAATTCAAAGGAACGAATATACACGGTATCGCATACGCGTCAATCTAATGAAACGAAGATTTTAATCGAGCCGAACACAACTCGGAACATCTTATTGTTTCTTCGTATACACGATACACGTGTGTGCATACACGAACGTTTATAAGTGGCAAAGAGAGATGCGCGCGCCACCAGGTGGTGCAGTGAGTGAGTGTGCGCGCATGATGCGAAAGCTAAGTGTGTGAGTTTCTACAGATGTTACGATGTGTAACTGGTGTGTGTAGTGGCCTCCGTCGGACAGGACAGGATAGAACAGGGTAGGGTAAGAGAGAAGAGTAGTCCTTCGTTGTGAACTGAGGGGAATGGTAGGGGGTTAGGGGGGAGGGGGTAGAGATGTGTAGAATGATTCGGACCTATGGACACGCTTGCACCTCGACGGTCCGTGCCGCCGCAGCCGCAGCCGCAGCCACCGTCGGTGAAAATCGTGTGAACGCGCGCGCGAATGAGGGTGGTTTTTCGGTAAAACATTAACACGAAACTACTTTCGTCGAACGGTATATTAGGTTTTGAGCGGTGTTCTTACGAAATACACGAAGGAAGAGTGAATTGTGGTAAAGTGAAGTGACGCTTTGGTGCTGGAATATCGAGCGTCGCGGTGGCCGCTACGAGTTCTCTCGGAAGCCCAAACGGAAATCTCTCACGATAATGGCGTACTTTCCGACGATCCGTGTTTTTTTTTCTCGAAGTCGCTTCGATTCGCTCCCGATGTTCTAATACATTTTTGTATCTACGTTTACCGCATATTCGATAACTGCCGATCCCACGGGAAAATATTTTCCGGACAAAATACCTTCGTTCGAATTAAAGCGTGAGAACTTTCTATACCCGTCGTCTTGCCAGTTTCTTTCTGTTCACCCTTGTAATATATACTCAACGTGTGTATTTGAGTTGATTTTTCTAATGAGAACGAGAATATTCTTTCGTACGTTTTAGTGCTGCTGTCAGTGCTCCAGGTTTGTAAGGTGTTTTTTCGTCGTTTCTTTCCATTTTTCTGTGTTTATGAATTTCAACACGAATATATTTGATTTAATATTATGTATCGGTGTGCGAATTTTTTTTGCATATTGGTTCAAAGTGTACAGTAATACCGTATTGTTATTCTTAGACATTTTTGCTTATTTCACAATTGTTGGTCATAATTGAACATTTTCGGCATCACTTTGAGCAAATCACACGAGCCAAGAATATATGGAAACTAAGTAAACTTTCTTGCCAAATATGTAGTTTTAATACGAAATTATTGTGTCATTCTTATTATTTGTCTGATTTATATAAAATATTTTTACATAGTTTCAATAATATTAAAATTTCAATTATCATTTGATGATTGTTTAGAAATATCTTAACTTTTGATTATGTGGCTGTATAATCAGCTTTTTTTACAGAATTTTAACGCATTAGAAACATCTATACGCACATAAATTCCTTTTTTATTTAATGTAATTTGTTCATATTTTCTATAAAATATTCCTCTTTCTTCAATGTTAGGTTATGTTAAGTGCATTAAAAAATGTATTTTGTACAAAATTACTGTAAATATGTATTATTTTATGCAGTATGATTCCAGTTTACTGCCATTAATGGAAGTAATGAAAATAGTTAAAAATGTATCTTTGCAATACACTTTTAATGCTTTTAGTGAAGTAAATTCAAACACTCATTAAAGGTCAAAAATAACATTTTTTCTTGTTTATAGTAAAGTATAACTGTAGGACACATGTATATATCTATGAAATAATATAATTATTCAAAAACACCATTCTAAAATTTATATTTGCAATGAGTTGGTTTCATATTTTTCATTGCAGTACATATTACATATACATATATGTATTAAATTTATATTTATTCTTTTGTTCTATTTTCCAATATTTAGAAATGCTTTAATCGCATTATAAAATAGTACAAAGATAGATTTAATAAAAATTATTTTGAATTAGCAGAAATTAAATTTAGTAAAATTTAATTGTTTTTCTTTTTTATATTAATATTTCTTCTTCTAAATTTGCATGTTAAATATTCATTGTATATGATTAATTGTTTCTGACATATATGTGTGTAGGTAATAGGAAGTTGCTAATAAGTTTTATTTATAGGAAAACATGATTGTTCATACATATGTGTGTGTTATAAACTTTAGTATGGTTGGAAGCAGTCTTACAAATGAGGACATGCTCCAAGAGGGAAAGGTTATAGCGATTATGTGAAATTAAGTCATAAGCGTATAGCTTTTCCCCTTTGGCGCTTGCCATTATCATCGGAAGATGTATAATATAGTAATTAAAATTAATAATCATAATAATCACAAAAACTATTTAGGAGAAGTTATTATAACTAAATGCACTCGTTGCAATCGTAATATGAATTCTTTTATACATTGTTTCAGGCAGAAAAGACGTGGATCAACAATGGGCACGTTACTGACTATAAAAGAGACTATACGATACTCTCTTAAGCCTGAACTAGAGGCGAAGAGTCCTGCAGCGTAGACATGGACTCGTACGACCTGTTCGGTGAAGATGTTAGTGGCTCGATGCTTGATGCTCTTCCTGACCTCGGGGGGAACGACCATTTTGACCCTGCAGGCACGAATAATTCTGTGGTAGTATCTAGAGATGGTTCAAACTCTGGCGTTAATGGAGGAGGGAGTTACATTAGTCAATCTTATATATCTCAAGAATCTCCGCTTCAAAAATTAACTTCATTTGGAGGATCCGAATTTGGAAGTTCTAATCAATTGCAAAATACAACACAACGCAACATGTTTAATCAAAATCTTGGAACGTTCGATAGTGGTGCACCACAGCGTGCTATGGTGCCAGGAGCATTTCAAAATCAAGCACGGAGTATGGCCCCTCAGCATAGAGGGCCCCATCCTGGGAGTGGAGGACAATATCCTAATTATAATGATAACATGTATTCGATGGAGCAGCAGCATTCAATGACTAGAGCAAATATGTCTATAGACCCAAGTATGCAAGGTTGGCCAGCTAGTGGAGGTGCTTATCCACAAATGCAAAGACATTATAATCAGATGGCACCGCAACCTGGTGCTTATAGACAACATATGCCTCCGCAGTATTCTCATCAACAAGACCAAAGTGGTGTTATGAATCAAAAAATACAGCAACAACAACAACAACATTTTGGTAATCAACAAGGTATGATTGGAAATATGGGAGTACCACATCAAGCAATGCAAGCTGGTGGTACAGGAAGCGTTTACCAACACATGGTTGGTCAGCAACAGCATTATCAGCAAGGAAATTCTGTATCAATGTATCAGACATCTCCTGGCTATCCAGGCTTTGCCATGCACCAGCAACAACAACAACAACAACAGCAACAACAGCAGCAGCAGCAGCAACAACAACAAACTCAACAACCTCCACAAAGGATGCCGCATCATCATCCAACTCATCCAAGTCATCAGGCGCATCCTTCTCATCCTCAACAATATCCCCAGCACACGCAACATCCTACTACACAACATCCTAGTACGCAACAACCACAACAACAGCAAATAGATCCTCAATATTCTCATCATGCAACTTCCATGTTTAATCAACCACAACACTCTGGACCAACAACGCAATTTGGTACAGCCAAACATGCCACGAGTCCCCAGTACCGCGCAACTTTCCCTCAATTATCACCTCAAATGTCTCCAAGACCTCAGATGTCGCCGAGACCACCAGCTGTACCACAACAAATGTCTCCTAGACCTATAATGTCACCAGCCAAACCCAATACATTATCCCCTCATCCTCATGTTCAACTTCCACATCAGCAACCAAATCAACCAGGTGCAATGTCTGTGTCACCTTGTCCTCCAACTTCAATACAAATAAATCCATCGTCGCAACAAACTACTCTTCAAGCATTGGAACAAATGGTGATACCAGGAGTTGCTGTACCAAACTCGAGTGTTCCAAATCCAGAGTATAATCAGTTTCAAGCACGTCCAACATTGCCACAAGCCCCAAATGTTTTATCTCAATCTACCGCACAAAGTTCTATGCCACCTATCACAGGCCCCAGAATGCCAATGCCTGCTCAGTGGTCGCATCCACCTCAACAGCAGCCACAAATAAGGCCAAGTATAAATGAAGATAGACCTATAGTAGAAGCTCAACCTCCAGTATCTGAACAGAATGCGCCAATGTTTCCAGTACCTGGAACAGAGCCGCCTATTCACAGTGTTGCAGAGACTACAACTAGAGATGCTGTAGATTCTATTCATAATCCGATTGAGCCACCTAAACAAGAAAATGAAGCACTGCATCAAAACGTTCAAGATCAATCGCCAGATGTACTGAGTCAACCACCACAGGCTGATACTTTGATACAAAATACTTCACAGAATAATTCACCTTTGGAAGCTACTCCTGGGAATATCTCTCAGTTGGAACCTGTGCAGACTTTACCAACATCTAGTACAAATGGAAATGTTGATTGCCCCAGTGCGTCTACATTACCTCAACAACCAGCACCAAGTCAAGTTCAGAATCCTGCATCTACTATTGAAAGTCAAACTACATGTGAAACAAACCAGCATAGTCAACATTTAGAAATAAATTCAGTAAATCGTCCACCAACTAATAATAGTACACCAGTACTTCCTCAACAACCTGCGGTTAGCAGTCAAGTGCAGCAACAACCACAGCCCGTTAGTTGCACGCAGCAACAACAAGTACAGCCGATACATATAAATCAACCACAAGTAGTACCAACTCAACAGGCACCAGTACAGTCTCAACAACCAATGCAGTCTTCGCAACAACCACAGTTGAGCCAAGTACAACAACCTCAAATGGGTCAACAACCCCCTTCACAACAACAAATAAGTCAACCACAACTCAATCAGCAGCAAATTCAACAAATAACTACCCCTCAACAACAACCTCCGATTGCTCAACCTCAGCAACCCACATTAAGTCAAACGCAACAATCGCAGCCACAAATTTCTCAGCCCCAATTACCACAACCATCGCAATCTCAATCGACACCGCCATGTGTAACACAGGTTCAGACTACACAGCAATCTCAACCTCTCGTAACTCCGCAAGTTGGTATAATGCCACAGAGTGCTCCAATAACTTCATCTCAAATACCACATCAACCACAGTTACAACCTGCTATACCAAATTCATCTCCTCAGCTGCAAACACAACCAACTGCAGTTCCACCCACGCATTTAAATGGTCAACAGATACCTACGGTTAACCAAACCAGTGGTATTGTATTACCCCCCCATCAAACTGCAGTGCCAGTGCCAAATTCACAACCTACACACCCAGTACAACCAGGCTTTACAGAATATACAAATATTCCAAAAAATAATATATACCCTAATGAAATGATTGTGGGTTCTGGTCAACAATATCCTCCTGCTGGAGATATTGTTAGTGGTAGTACCATATCGAATATGTACAATATACCACAAAATCCAACATCGACAGCAGTTACGTCTGGTGGGTTTGGTACTTCTTGTACGCCAGTTACACATCATCAAGAAAGAGCAGCATTACAACAACAATTACAAGAGTTGTTCTGTATGCCTCCGGCCGCTGAAAATCAAGAAAAGATTGTTGCTCTGCAGGAGAAGTTACAGGCACTGCAGCAACATGAAACTAATGACCAATGCAACGGTGGACCTCAATGTATACTACAGACTCCTATGTTTACGGCTGCTGTTGTTGATAGTCCACAGGTAAATTGTCAATTCTCTTAATTTTTATCTTATCTCCATGTTAAGTATAGGCGCAAAATATATTACAAGATAAAATGCAGCACCTAATATATTTCTTTTTAAATAGGTTTCAAGTACTACTGGTCGTGGTCGTGGTAAAGGTACACCCAGAGCTAAGAAGAGTAGAAAGAAAGCTGACAAAGAAGCTGTTGCCCCTGCACCCATTACTCAGCAACAGCCAGAACAACCAGTATCGGACAATCAAGTAACTCCTGGAGATAGTAGTAATATTGTTGATAGTGCAGCAGATTCTGAGGACATTAAGCCATCTTCAGGTGATATGGAAGAGGAATGGAATAAAGGCAGAAAGTCTCGACCTCCTAGGAAACCACGTAAACCTAAGGAGCCAAAAGAACCAAAGGAGCCTAAAGAACCGAAAGAACCAAAAGTTAAAAAGGAGCCGAAGCCTCCAAAAGAAGCGAAATCTCCTAAAGCACCAAGAAAGAGAAATAAAGACAAGGATTCTACGAAACGTAATAGAAAGTAAGTTACCTTAAACATGAATATTGCTTCTTAACACGTTGGCTATTACCTGTCTGTCAACAAAGTATTATAATTATTTCACTGATAATGTTATATTTTCATAGAAAAGTGAATCAGTCTGAATCAGCTGACGACGAAGTTGTACAAGAAACGGAAGAGACCGCAGTCTCTGATTCGAGCGCAGTTAAGGAAGCGGATACGAAGCCGTCTGAACCGTCCATTCAAGGTGATCCGGAACAAGTAGATTCTTCGACCACCGAACCTTTAGTAATTGAAACAAAAGATGAAGGTAAACAGAAAGGAGAGTCGGAGGACAACTCAACGGATGAGAAGAAAGAGGAAAATTCGGAGGCCGCACCTGCTACAGAAACTGCTACACCTAATAAAAAGAAAGCAGCTGCTAGGAAGAGATCTACCGCTTCGAAAGTTTCAGCAGGAAAGTCTCCCAGAAGTTCGAAGTAAGTTTTATTACAATACTTTTACTCTTTCGGTATTATATTAACCTATCGGACAGCGGTCGCTCAGACAGAGAGGCACGTTTGGATTATTTGCAAAATTAAGTCAGAATTGTCCGGGCACCGTCCGCCGACTGTTAATGGAGAAGGTAATATTAATCTCCAATATCTTGCAACAACGTTTAGGAAACGTAAGAGCCGGATTGCACCTGACTCCGATGGTGAAGAATTAGCAGCTACGCCACCACCTTCGCCAGAAGCTGGGGATGATAATAAAAGGCGTTCTGCGAGAAATACGCATCGTAAAAAGTATGTTGACGATGTAATGCTCAGATTTTCGGATGACGATGTACCTCTGCAAGATGCTCAACTTTCTAAGAAAATGGAAGGTACAAACGCAGCAAAGCCTGTTTCTGTTAAGAAGGAGAACGAAGGTGGGGATGTCGGACCTAATAAACCGAACTTTGTGTACATAGTATGTATTATACATTATTATACGTGTTCTACAATACATTTAAATTTTAAACGTACAGTTATAAATAACCGTATTATTACAGAATACAACGGATGAAGATTCTATGGTTGTGCAACACATACTATGTTCGCGTATGGGGAAAAGAGAAATTAAACCACCGCCGCCAGAAGTTAAGGCAGAAACATCGACTGATAAAGATGATAATGCTTCAAATGCAGCCTCAGAAACCAAGAGTAAAGAAGAAGAAGATGACGCCAAGAAAGAAACACCTGAGAAGGAACCAGAACCAGACGACAAGGATGAAAAAGATGCTGAAACTTCTGAGGAAACTAAGAACAGCGACACTGAAAATGCCGTAAAAGATAGTAGCAAGCAAGAAGACGAAGTTACTGAATCTCAACCAGAAACGGCAGTAGCTGAAGTGAAACCTCAAATAGTAGAGGTTGAAGAGTATTTCGTTAAATATAGAAATTTTTCATACTTGCACTGTGAATGGCGAACTGAAGAAGAGTTATATAAAGGTGACAAACGAATTCAAGCTAAACTGAAAAGATTTAAGCAGAGGCAACAGCAGAACACCAACATTTTTGAGAATGTAAATACTGATTTACCGTTTACCTCCTCCTACAGTTTTTAATCGCTTCATAGAAATAATAATTTTAAATGTTAACATTTATAAAAGTTATTATCATTTTTATACGTAGTAAAATAGTAAAAAGTAGGTATAAGTAGTAAAGAGCAACTTTTTTCAGACTGAAGACGATCCATTTAATCCAGATTTTGTAGAGGTTGACAGAGTACTCGATGAAGCAACACATACTGATCCGACGAGCGGAGAAACATTAAAACATTATTTAGTTAAATGGCGGTCTCTTCAGTATGAGGACTCTACTTGGGAGTTAGAAGAGGATGTTGATCCGGAAAAAATAGCTCAATTTGGAAGGTTTAATAAATTACCTCCGAAAGATCAGTGGAAGGTAATCTATCGCCAATAGATAAACTGATTAATTTGTAAATAATAATAATGCTTTTACTCTTTTGTTAACATAATTTTGTCCTTAGCCGAAAAAGAAACCGACAGCGTCAGCATGGGTAAAGTTAGAAGAATCGCCAATTTATAAAAGTAACAACAGTTTACGACCATACCAATTAGAAGGTCTTAATTGGTTGTTGTTCTCATGGTACAACGGACATAATTGTATTCTTGCGGATGAAATGGGTTTAGGGAAAACTATTCAATCCTTAACATTTGTGGACGCAGTTTACAAGTATGGGATCCGTGGACCATTTTTAATAATCGCGCCCCTTTCGACCATTCCGAATTGGCAACGCGAATTTGAAAGTTGGACAGACATGAATGTTGTAGTCTATCACGGATCGTAAGTTGATCGAAAAATTATAAAATAGTTTTGCATACCTTGGTGTAGACAATTCTTTTTATTAGACACACTATTTTGTTTATAGCGCAGCAAGTCGGACTATGCTCCAAGAATACGAAGTCTATTATAAAAACGACAAAGGACAGCAGATTAAAGATTTAATTAAATTTAATGTCTTGATCACTACATTTGAAATCATTATAACAGACTTTAACGAATTAAAAGGATATAATTGGAGGCTCTGTGTTATCGACGAAGCTCATAGGCTAAAAAATAGAAATTGCAAGTTGCTCGAGGGTCTTAGGCAATTGAATTTAGAACATAGAGTGCTTTTATCCGGTACACCTTTACAAAATAATGTCAACGAACTGTTTTCATTACTGAACTTCCTTGAACCACTTCAGTTTTCTAGTAGCGAAGCATTCCTTAAAGAATTTGGGAATTTAAGTAGTGAGACTGAAGTTCACAAATTACAACTTCTTTTGAAGCCAATGATGTTACGTCGACTTAAAGAGGATGTGGAGAAATCGTTAGCTCCAAAAGAAGAGACAGTCGTTGAGGTGAATGGAAAAATTGATTCATGCTTTACATATTATACTAGTTTGGGACCAATTGATAGTCCACGGTGGATCATTTTCTAATAAATGTTTTTGGTCTATTTAGGTGGAATTAACAAATATACAAAAGAAATATTACCGCGGTATCCTAGAACGAAACTTCTCTTTCCTTGCGAAGGGAACCACGTCAGCTAACATTCCGAATCTCATGAATACAATGATGGAACTAAGAAAATGTTGTATTCATCCATTCCTACTTAATGGCGCCGAAGATCAAATACAATTGGATTACAAGACTGGTGAAAAGGAAGATTCAGAGGCTTACTATCACGCGCTGGTAAACAGTTCAGGAAAAATGGTTTTAATTGATAAGCTACTGCCGAAACTTAAAGCCAGCGGACACAGAGTACTAATATTTAGTCAAATGGTGAAATGCTTAGATCTATTGGAGGATTATCTGTTATACAAAAAGTATGTTAATTTACAAAAGATTCGTCGTTTTATTTGTTTTGAGATATTTATGTTGCCACACTTTACTGAACAGATTGTTAATATTCCTATTCAAAATATCTGTTTAGATATCCATATGAAAGAATCGATGGTCGTATTAGAGGAAACTTAAGACAAGCTGCGATTGATCGGTATAGCAAACCCGATTCTGACAGATTTGTCTTTCTTCTTTGTACCAAAGCTGGCGGTCTTGGTATTAATCTTACAGCCGCTGATACAGTTATCATATATGACAGCGATTGGAATCCACAAAATGACTTACAGGTATTATATTCGGTGATCCTTCAAAATTTACTTTAAGCTTTTATTTTTATTTTATCTATGTTCCTCATACAAATGTTGGTTATATAGGCACAAGCCCGGTGTCACCGAATTGGCCAACAAAAGATGGTGAAGGTATACCGGTTGCTTTGTCGTAATACTTACGAGAGAGAGATGTTTGACAAAGCTTCTCTGAAGCTTGGATTAGATAAAGCTATTTTACAATCAATGAATACGAGTCAAGGGGGTAAAGATCCCAGTAACAAACAGCTGACGAAAAAGGAGATAGAAGACTTGCTAAAAAAAGGTGCTTATGGTGCTATTATGGATGACGACAATGCTGGAGATAAGTTCTGCGAAGAAGATATAGAACAAATACTTGAACGTAGGACACAAGTAAGTCGATCACATTTCTGTTTATCGCTTTATTAGGGGTAAGCGGTATTCCGTGGTATTAATATGAGTATTTTATCTTCTGTAGATCATTACTATAGAAGCAGAAAAAGGATCGACATTCTCGAAGGCCAGCTTCGCGTGTTCATCCAATAGATCGGACATCAACATTGACGATCCGGATTTTTGGAAGAAATGGGCGAAGAAAGCGGAAATCGATACGACTGAGAAGAAAGAAGAGGATGAATTAGTGATATCAGAACCAAGACGAAGAACTCAAATTAAGCGATACGGTCATGACGAATCAGTTGTCATGTCGGATCTCGACAGTTCTGATGATAATAGCGATGACGAAACGAGTAGTGGGTTGACAGGTAGAGGTATGTTCATTGTTGATGCATGTTAAAGCACAACACCATTCTTAGTATCGTAACTTCACATAATATATCACTCCGTGGCTGTGATACCTGGTGTGGATAAATGATCTACGATAATTACGAAGGTATTGCCATATTTACACACTTAATAACAAGAACTTGAGTCTTCCTTTTTTTTAACCACATACTAGAAGTGCGACTATCAGTCTATCGAATCCTTGTTCTATGAAGACACTAAAATGTTTCTCTAAGTAATTATGTGTTTGATACTAAATGTTGTAACCACTAATTTTTCAATGTAATAACATTCATCATATGAGATTTACATAATGAACATCTCATTTATGTTACATTGTACATGTATATAGCATAAATGTTCACGCTTTATGATATTGTTTGAAAAATACTTTTTCTTCTCATGCTCAGTCGTTTTATTATCACAAAATATTCTTGCATGATGCAAAGTTTGTTAACATACAGAGTAACGGGGAAATAATTTCTCGTAGTTAAGTGACTGAATGTTTTGAATATCGAAAAATGAAATATAATACTGAGTTTTATTTTATAAATTTAAATATATAGTGTTCCGTTCTAGATGAATTGTATACACATCTTAGAAATATTTCTGCTATAATGTTTTGCATACGTATACACGTAAATACACTTAACATGCATGCATGTCCATAAAGCTAATGATTACAACATTCGTATTATCACGTGCACATTCATTTTGGCAACTTAACATGACGTTCGTATCTTGTATTGTGTAATGCATGGCAAAGCATTCACTCACAACATTTTTACCAAATGTAACATCCATGATTCTTAGTTCCACACGGAATGAATATACAAAAGATGCTGTGGCTATAAGAAAATATTCATAGTACAAATACTTCCATAAACCTTAGTTTTCTTCGTGTCATTTCTGCGCTGTGGCTTACTGTTATATTATTCTAAAGACACTTACGGTTTTGGCATACTTTGTAGGACCTATCTGTTTGTTACATTTAACCGTTTACAATGTATGACAAATAACAATATAAGTAACTCGTCTATTATTATCAAAAGGTAAAAAACGAAGAGACAAATTTGGTAAGAAGACACGGAAGTTCTGCGACGAGTATGTACCTCGTGAAGGTGAAGTGATGTACGGCAGTTGGGCGCGAAGCGAATGCTTCAAGGTAGAACGAGGTCTGCTTACGTTCGGCTGGGGCCGATGGGAAGAGATTCTTCAGCATAGCCAGTTTCGTCGAGGATGGCGCGAAATGGATGTCGAGGACTGTGCACGAGTCATTTTGCTTTACTGTCTGCGTTACTATCGCGGGGATGAGAAGATTCGTAACTTCATTTGGGATCTCATTACCCCCGTAGAGAATGGGGAAAAAATTAAGAACGTGTGCATCAACACTGGCGGAAGAAACAGTAGACAGAAGAAAAAGGGCAGAGTCCGAGAAGGTAGAGAAACACGAGGATCGGTCGTTAACGGCGGTCCAAGCGATCCAAATCACTGGAGTAACGCTGAAAAGTACGACGGAGACATATTCCTGGAAAGTAATTACAGGAAACATTTGAGTCGTCACGCAAACAAGTACGTTACATCCATATTTTTCATTAAACATTTTATCTTATTAACCTTTAGAGGGCCAGGGGTAGCCACTATAGTGGCCAGCGACAAACTTGGGAATTTAGCATATGTTGGTTGTACTGCTACGTCCTAAGGTGGACGTTGTTATAGATTGTATAATTTAATTGAAAGATTTTGATAGAGAATAAAACGCAGTTTTGAACCTACCTGCATTCACCGGCTTCGGTTCGGGTAATTGAGGATTTGTTAAATTCTAAGTGACTTTGATCATGGAATTGGAACGTAGAAATCGAAGTTGGGTAAACTCTTTTAAAAATGATTTGAAATCTTCATTTTGTGTAAAAATTAACAAGAGTATATTCTATTGAACAAATTTAAGGTACATAGAGTTATTGAAATCTTATTATAAATTGTTAGTAATTACCGATACGCAATTTTCGCTTTTGAAGCCTCAATGCTGTCGCTTCAGCACGCTTTAGAATGATGTTGAAAATGTGGTTATTCCTTTGGAGTTGTTGGAGATGGTGGTTCTCCAGCAGGTGTACACGTTTCTTCACTTTATTGAACACACACAATATTATTCCTGCGGGTTAACTCGCTTTCTTGATTTTGAACTGATTTGCACTGTATAATGATGATTGACTGAACTGTTGACCGTTGACTGTGCACTGAACGTATTTAATGAATTTGATATAGACTGAACTGTGTATTGTTAACTGATTCCTTATGGTACTGACTAACCGAACGTATTTCATGAAAATCTTGACTGTTAACTGAGCTCCTGATGAGGAGCCATCCCTTTTATAGATCGATCAATCCATTGTTCTCATAGGTGAGTGCGTCTTCACCAATTCCGTTCAATCGTTTTCTTCTTAGTCTCTTTCTTCTTAATCGTATACATTGCATCTTTTATCTTCCTCTTGGCTGGATCATATTACTCTGCGCATTCTCCTAAATCAGGGGAACGCACCATTTTCTTAGACTTATTCGTCATGAGGTGGCTACATCATCACCAATTCCTTTTAATCGTTTTCTTCTTAATCGTTTTCTTCTTAATTGGTTTCTTCTTAGTCACTTTCTTCTAAACCTAGATCATAATTACTCCACGCATCTCATCGATCGGAGAACAATCCATTGCTCATCAATTCTTCCGAAAATCTTCACACTCTTCAGTGATGAACAGGCTTCAGCGAATATTCGCTCACGATTTATATTTAAAACTGACACAATAAAATAAGTCTCGCTATGGTCTAAATTTGTTCAATGAAGATTTAAATTCAAAATGAGTTTTCTTAATTCTATCGCACGCAGTGTGGTATAATATACGATAGTTTGACATTAATTATGATATTTGATATTTTATTTCTCGTACAATATTATTAGAGCAAGTATAAAAAGAAATTAAGAAAATGTTTGATTTTATTATCAGTTCTTATTAACGGCTGAACCACTGGACGTTACAGTACATACAATAAATTTGTATTTGTGATACGAAAAACGTAAAAAACCTCAAGTTTTCAATGGAAAAATGCCGGACTTCTAAAGGTTAAAGCATTATATGTCTGCTTAACAAAAATCTAATCAATCATCTTTTATTTACAGAGTTCTACTACGAGTTCGAATGCTTTACTACATTAAGCATGAGATCATCGGGGATTTAGTTCAACACATTTCTGATGGTGTTCATGTCAGGTTAGTGTTCTTGTATCAATAATATATTTACTTACGAACCTTCATTATTCTTTGCTCAACTGACTATCATGGAATATCGTGCACTTACATATGTGCTTATACAGAGCTTTATAGTTGCATGTGCAATGTATTTGTTTATCCTGGGAGCTGTAATTGTATGAGGAATGCTCATAGAGCTAAAACTATGTTTACTTCGTAGCTCTGTAAACAGCTATCAGTCGCTGATCCTACATTACTAATATTAAAATCCTCCCATTCCTGTTCTATAAACATGTACACAAATATACACGCAACTTTTTTCGAATTACTGTAAACACTTTGTACGGCTATAAAATGGTCAAAGATGGTCAAGTCAGCGGTGTCATGGTAAGAAGTAATTAGAAAGCAGTGCACTGTGTTAAAGGGGCAAACGGAACAGGAGTTTGAAAGTTTATATACATTTGCCTTTAATTACAAAAACAAAAAAAGAAGTATAGTAAGCGTTAATTACGATTCTCCAAATTTGATAAAACGAGCCTCTTTTCTATATCTACTACTCAGCGAATATCGTGTAGTTCGCGGTTATTGAAATTTCGAGTGCAAAATTTCGTGTTAACTTTACTATCTAATTGGCATAAATAAATTGGCAAATTGTAAATGAAACCGCCCTACAGTGCGTTGCGGATAAACCCTCCACAGTTGACGGAACGACCAGTGAAATGGTGGGACTCGCAAGCAGATAAATCCCTAATAGTTGGCTGCTACAAACATGGCTACGAGAATTACGACCAGATGAGGATCGATCCCGCTCTCTCTTTCATTACAAGCTGTCCTCCCCCTTCCCAGTCTCAGACCACACAAAGCAAGTGAGTAATTATTCTCTTTACGTTATTTGTTTTTCTTCCGTGTCTATGTTGCTACCGCTAAGTCATTCTAACATACACTGCTTGGCACGCATTTTTAATTCGCTTATGATCATGCCTATGGTAGAACTAGCATAAACTTTCCCCCCCTTTTCATTTTATTTGTACGATATAACAGCGAAGAAAATTATTTCTCCATTTTCACCTAGTTTAAAATATTACTTCCTACAAGAGTTTGTTTACAGCGAAGGAGGATTATGCATATACACATATATATATCTATATATACATATATACCAGACAATATGCAGTGATCCTTAAGCAATTTCTTCTAAACGATTGATTACATTGTACATATGTATATAATTATCCGTAACATTATGTTTACAATGTAAATTCTTAATATGTACAGCCTTCTAAAGTGGTAAATGTGGAAGTCTTTTTAGTTTTGACATTGTATACCTGTAGACTGTATTTTCGAAATAACTGTTATATTTATGATCAGTTAAGTATGTATCTGTTTTCACGAGTGCATACATATTAGATAATTTTATTTTTAGTGGAAATGGACTTGAACGTAAGAAACAGAGAAAATCGTATCTGTTGCAAATTAATGCTTCTTGAAATTTCAGCAGCAGCAGCAGAGATGACACCAGCTTGGAAAACGACATGGACGATGGTGAATCTCTTGGAATGTTGAAAGACTTGAAAGACTCCGATAAATTTAGTCGCGAAACACCGACTGATTCACCTGCTATATCCAATAAGGCAGATACGCCTATACCAGAACCTAGCAGCAGCCATGAAGGAAATGACGGTATGTTAGACGACGAAAAAACGTGGCCCTCCGTAGTTGATCTTAATACACGCTTGCGCCGAGTTATTTCTTCGTATCAGCGAAGCGTAAAGAATGTAAAAGACGACGTAAAGATATTACAAAAAGCGAAAACTGGAATGGAAGGTGAAACACCTATGAATCATAATCCTCCTATGAACGAACCACCTTTAAACATGCAAGGATGGGATTTGCAACAACTTGCTATGTATCTTTTGGTAAGTAGATGGAATTTCAGATAGCGTTTGAAATGTCTGTAAGGCACGTTGCAGGACTAAATTTTGTATTTTGCATAGAAAATGGAGAGAAGAGAAAAAATGGAAGCTATGGTGAAAGAAAGAGAACGAACTCGCATCGAAGAACAAAAAGCAAAGTGGTCTCGTCGCGAAGAAAGCGAATTTTTACGCGTTGTATCAACCTACGGTGTAAATTATGATAGGAAAAAGGCACAATACGACTGGACGAAATTTAAAAGTATTGCTAGATTTGATAAGAAAACAGATAACGATCTTACAGATTACTATATGTCTTTTAGAGCAATGTGTAAGAAAGCATGTAATGCGAAGTTGAACGATGAAGAAGGTATGTGTATAATTTGGCTCTAATCACAAGTTTATTCGTAGAAAAACATTTTGTATATATCCAAGATTTTTCAGACGTTCCTGTTGATCATCTCAGTCCAGCGAAAGCGAGACAAATATTAGATCGTGTGGATCTTCTAAGTAAAATTCGTGAGGAGATATTGTCTCATCCTCACTTAGAGGAACGACTTTCATTGTGTCAACCGTCAGGTGACACCCCCGATTGGTGGCAACCTGGAAAACATGATAAAGAATTGCTGCTTGGAGCTGCGAAGCATGGCTTAGGCCGTACCGATATCACGATTTTAAATGATCCTGATTTATCATTTCATAAAATTTTAAATTCGAAAATGTACAGCAACATTCAAACGTCGAAAATCATGGATAAATCCGAGAAAGCAATCAAGATTGAAAATAGGGAGGACATATTGAAGTTCGATAAAGACGAAATACTTGTAAAATTAGAGAAAGGCGAAGGTACTTTAAAAATAGAAAAAGTAGGTGCGAAAAAGGACAAAGACACAAGTGTGACAGACAAGAGAACAGAGAACACAGATGCGGAAAAGAGTCAAGTTGAATTGACTATTATCAAGGCTGAAAATAAAATCGAAGAGAAACCTCTGAGTAATGCATTAACAATTACAACCGTTCCAAGGAGTACGTCCGTGGACAAGGAGCCTGCTACAAAAGTAAAATCTGAAGAAAAAAGCGAAATAGTAGTAGAATCAATAAAAACTGAAGTTTCTAAAACTGACCAGGACGCGGGAACTAACAATGTCGAAGAAGCGAAAGCAAGTAATGAAACAACAAGTTCAGAGGAAATACCAGCTTCTATTACTGCTGCTGCTGCTACTACAACGACGACGACTACTACTACTACTATTTCTACTACTTCTTCTAGTACTACTACTACTACTACCACTAGTACGACTACGACAGAAACGGAGAAAGAAACTCAAAATAAAGAGAAAGATATAATAACAGAAGCAGAGAATGAATCGCAAGAGGAAAAAGTTGAAGAGCTGCAGGCCTTGCAAACTGGGAAAGAGACTGATGATAAAAGTTCGACGGAACAAAAAGACACAACGGAGACAATAGAAAAATCAACAATAAATACTGAAAATGCAACAATCGAGGATAGTAAAACAAACGTGAAAGCTGATCCTCCTGTTGTTAAAGACGAGGCAGTGGAAGCACAAGAAGGAAAAATAGTGGAAACTTCCAAAGATAAAAAAGTATGCAAAATCGAAGATAAATGCAGCGTTCAAGCAGCTGAGCTTAAAGCAATGTTTCCAGACTTGGAAGTTATACAACCATTATCACGATTAACTCAAATAGACACATTTGTTCTTCGTGATAAACCGGTAGATTACAATGAGCCTACGGTTGTGCATCTTTTGTCACACAATTGTAATAATTCTGTGAAATGGCCGAAGGTAAATAGAAACTAACTTGCTTATAAAGAGTGTTTTATCTGCCTCTGTCATTTTAAATTACTTACGAACTGTTTGTTTTATAAAACATTGCATAGAAAGTACAATATCGACTGACTTTTGATAATTAGCCTTTTATTAATTGTGTACTTTTACCAAAATATTTTTGGTAAAAGCATCCAGAGCATTTTAAATCTTCTGAATATAACATTTGACTCTCTACGATTTAAATGATTATTGACCACTTAGTAAGAAACTATTAAGGCATGTATAGTTGGGGACAAAATTGAGTGGATAACTTTTGAAAATGAATAACTTTTAATGTTGAACCAACCAACTTGAATTTTTTTAAGGTGTTAGAAGGCATTTAGCATATTAGTTTTCTAGGCAATGAGTAAAAAGCTCAAGTCGTTCGAACCTATTTGAGAAAAGTTATTAGTTTTTAAAGGGTGCCCACTTAATTTTGTCCCCGACTGTATACGGATATACATATTCATTTCTGTCTATTTAAATGTTCTTATCGTATCACCATTATCGTATTTAAAATTTGTCTTCTGTTTCTTTAGGAGCATGCCATTGAAGCTCGTTTAATGCATATTGTTCATGCGATCGAACAAAAGGAATGGCCGGTGTCTGTAAACTTCAGTGCTGGCGACGAAGCAGACATTCCGTCAAACGAAAAAGAATGTTCAGAAGTGATCACGATAACTACAGATCATGGGGTGTCACGAAATCCAACTCCAGGAAATAATATGCCACTATCGAAGAAACGCAAGAGACACATTGCTATTGATGTAGAGACTGAACGAGGTAATGGGACGAGTGACATTATCAAGCAGTTTTTTTATAAATATTTCAGATTATTCAACGGGCAGGAAATGTACATTATGCTTTTGATTTTAGCAAAACTGCATGCTCTATTGAATAGTAGTCATACAACTGTACAGCCTCCTGCGGCTTTAAGCAAGCCTGCAGTGTTATCTGGATCTAACACTTGGGAAATAAATGAGGAGTCACAGTCTGAAGAATCGAGGCGTTCCACGCCGGTTCAACCGCCACCAGCGCATCAACAAGCACGAACTCCGAGTATACCTTTTGACTTGAAATATACAGTTCCTGGAAAGCCGACTGTTATTCCTGGAACTTCGAGTACTTTAACGCCCATCGACTTGTCTGCTGGGTAAGATTATTATCACTCGGAATGTAATTTCAACCTGTAATACGATACGAATACTCATCTCTGAAATCGTTATCGGTGAATCATAATTGTTTATGTATTTATGTGATTTGTGAGGTCAATTTAGTATTTAGTATTAAGGAATAAGAAATCGAGTCTTCAGACATCTGTAAAGTTATATAATATCGCATGCACTGTTCCAACGAGTTATTCGAGTATAAATTGAAATATGAATAATTTTCAGGTATCCAAAAATGAGCACTGACAACAGTAAAGATATTATGAACGAAGTTCAAGACTTTTCAATGCCAAATAAAAATAAACAAATTAGCAGTAATAAGGGAAAGTTAGATAGTATGTTAGATAAACTAATGAAAAGAAAGGGCGGACCGCCAGATGAACCTGTTATTGGAAAGGAAAAGAAACGCAGAAAGCTTGACGAAATAGTGCTAGGACTGAGCGCAGCAAAAGAACAACAAAGCACTCATTATCCTGAACACAGTAAAAAGAGCACAATCACGCCGAATGTAACGGTTACTCCGACATCTGCACCGATGGGTCTTCCGAATCCTCCGACGAGTACCCAGAAACCATTTTCTATTACCGTTACGTCGATTCCTTCTTCACGAGCATCAAGTTCCACGTCTGGGTTGCCGCCTCCGTCTTTACATTCACACAAAGACAGCTTCTCTGCGTTAATTGCTCAAGCGGAACAGCAAAATCGTGAATTTAAGAAGCAGCAGCAACAACAGCAGCAGCAACAACAGCAGCAGCAGCAGCAACAGCAGCAGCAGCAGCAGCAGCAGCAGCAACATCAGCAACAGTCTCAGCAGCAACAGCAACACCAAAGTTTTAATTCCGCACACTCCTCGTCATCGAGTGGTCATAGAAAGAGTTACGAAGCAATGATTGCAGATATTAATAAAGTTGCTGAATACTCTTCTAAGATTGGATCATATTCGCATGAAGCGAAAGTAAACAAATGGTTAGCTGAACAAACTGCCATAACTGAACAGTTGAGCGCTGAATATTTGAATGCACCTAGACGACGACGCCCTCGTGTGGATCCATCATTGCTAGATTGGAAAAAACTAACGGGTGAAGAAAATGTTGCTGTAATCAATCGATTAACGGGCAAAAAGGTTTGTAAGAAAAACTCTTCTATGCTGCTCTTTTGATCACTAGTTTATTATTTAAAAACTAAACATACAGGGTGTCCCACGCAACTGGAACAGGTTGTACCTCCTAAACGGTTGGGAATACGAGAAGATGATATAAGTAAAAGTTAAATAGTATCAGACTGTGCATAATATGCAACTAATTTTATGCACTACTGTGCATCGGTGCATTAGAAAAATGCATGTTTTCGTTAAGAAGTTATTATCGAAGCTAAAAGTTCTCTGAATTATTTCGGTCTCTCGGCAAGTGTTCCGGAGTACCTACGTTATATTCCATTATAATTCAAAGAACTTTTAGTTTCGATAACTTCCTAACGAATAAGTTTAGACCATAAATATAGTAGTACGTTTATATAGAGCACAAGTCACTGTATCGATCGGTGCAGTCAAAAATATAGGCTTCCATTAAAAAAAAAAGTGCAGTTGCATTTTTCTGATGCACAAAAGTTACATATTATGCACCGTCTGATACCATTTAACTTTTACTTATAACATCTTCTATTTCCAACCGTTTAGGAGGTACAGCCTGTTCCATTTGCGTGGGACACCCTGCATAATATATGATAAAATTTCATTGTAGTTTAGTGAAATATTACTAAATAAATTATATATATATATATATAATTTAGGTTACCGGAAGCAAAGCACCACAACTAAAACGATTAGGACAATGGTTAATCGAAAACCCAATGTTTGATGTGGATCCAAAGTGGGCCGAACTTGTGAAAGAACGTGGAAATCTTCCGCATGATTTGCAAAAGAGATTGTCAGGAAATGATAGAGGGAATGTCAATAAGGGTAAGAGTCCAGGAAGACCTCCTATGATGCCAAGCCCTACTAATCAGCAATCAGCGAATCAAGCGAATCTGGTAGCTACGTCGATGGCTTCAGGCCTAAACTTTCCTTCGCTGGGTAATCTGAACAACTCCCTTTTATCTGGTCTGTCGCTTGGTAATTTTGATCCGAAGAACAATCCTCTTCTAATGCCATTCGGTGGTTTACCAAGCTTAGGTGCTTTGAGTGGACTCGGCAACCTCAGTAATCTAAGCAACATGAGTCTAACGAATTCTTTATTTGCGAACCTTGCTGGACTTGGTTTACCGTCTTTAGCGGGCATGGAAGCTGCTTTGGGTGCGACAACGACCAGCACCGCAGCCGACACGAATCCAGTTGTCAGTTCTGTCAGTAGCAAGAACACTGGCTCGACCAGCATTAGCAGCGCTGGTAAATCTCGTAGTAAATTGGAACCACCTACGAGTAAATCTTCGGTGCCTTCGACTTCATCGGCATCGTCTACGATACCAACAACGACACCATTCCCCTTCTTCTTTCCAAATCCGAGTCTTTTATATACGCCACTGGGTTTGGGTGGTTTGAATCCGTTCTCCATGCAACCCGGTGGTGTGTCATCGGCCTATGAAAGCCTTGCCCAGTGTGGTCTTCTGAATCCAGCAACTTCGAGTGCGTCAACAGTTCGTAAACCTACATCGTCAGGAAATAGCTCGAGACGAGACACGATCACCGAGTCGACATCTAAACGGAAGGATACTGAGAAGAAATCTAGATATTCCATGGACCCTGGACTAGCATTACAACAGTACACCGACATGTCAGCATTACACAGCGAAGACAGGCGTAGAGTAGAGCATGACAAAAGAGAAACTATGGAACAGAACGATATAGCAGATCTTTCTGATCGAAGAATGGAGAAGAAGAACAAAGACCAGGAAATGAAAGAAGCTCTGGAACACCTGAGTAGAACCAGCGCAGAGCTTTTAACAAGAAATCTCGAAGATATTCAACGGTCAAGTGATAAAAGAGGCCGTGGTACGGACTATAATCAAGGATCCGAGCAACCGCAGCCATCAAGTATGCTCGAGGTAACACTTGAACCCGTGATTAAAAAGCCACGAATCGAAATTGAAGTTACTACAAAGCCTATAACGACCACCCCGGCTACAACTATAACACCTGTGGATGTATCGGCAGTTGATGTAGAGTACGGATCGAGGTCGTCGTCTGTTACAATTAAACCAAGCCCAGTAGAAGAAAACAATACTATCACTATAACTGAAACATCCCCGAATACCAAGAAGAGAGAAACTATTGAAATAACTCCTGCAGTAACAACAACAGCTGTACCAGCAACTACAGTTACACCTGCGACCACAATCACGCCTATACCTACGCCTACACCTGCACGTACGCCGACACCAACTCCAGCACATACACCAACACCAACATCCACACCAGTGTCCACACCAACACCTACACCGACTTCTACACCCACACCCACTCCTGCATCTGTACTAACACCCGCTTCTACGACACAAGTAACAACCATTCCGGATGAAACGGTCGCACCGCAACAAAGTACTAATAACACTAAAGGGGACTCATCAAAACCGGCATCAGAAGTAGAAGAGGATAATAAAGGCACTAAAGGAAAGAAACCACGAAGCGGTAAACGACTCAGTGTAGAACCTCCCCCAGAACGAAAAAATCTTCGGTCTAGTGCTGGAAGACAAGCAAGAGCGGCAGCAGAACGACAAGCAAGGATGGAAGGTGAACTTCAAGCTGATCAGCAACAAGAGACTCACACAACGAGCGAGTGAAGTGACATCAATTAAGTGAGTTCTGAATAATACTGGTGATGATAATGATCAAATCTTCCGTTGTTGCGTCTATTTTTATTGCAATAATTCTGCAGTATTCGCACAACGATATTTCCAAAAATAAAAAAAAATAAAAATGAAAGAAAACGGTCGATTGACAGACATTTAAATAAATGACCCAATGCATCGACAATTCTTAGTTAAATAGAGCACAAGTGCATTCAAAGAACTTGATAAAATGAATGAAAAACATTTATCGAATTTGATTTCTCCTTCCATGTCATATGGGAGAAGTGGGACAAATAATGAGAGCTCGTGTGTTGAGCCACGTGCGCATTACCATTACTGTCAGTGTGAATGTATAACATGAAGCTGTTTAAGTACGAAGGCTGGCAATAGTATTTTATCACTCGATATATTGTGTGGTAATTAACTTTTAATTATATAACTTTACAATAACAAAGTATAGTTTTGTTAAATTTATTATTCTTTATGATCTTTATTGGTTTTGACGAGGGACTGTTTTATATAACTGCTATCACACTATTGCGTAGTCATGCAACAGTTCGCGGATCATTCAGGCATAAAATAAGGTATAACCATAATGTAGTAAAATAAATTTAGTAATAACTTAATAAAGAAAACAAGAGCAGTGTAAATATTATATACATTATGCCTAGAGACCTTAAGCGATCGTGTACTTGGAAAAATGTATATAACACAGTGTACTTTTAATTACATTGGGTGATACAATAAACAGCTTCTTCTGTTGTTTGCAAATACCAACATTAGAATCTTCGTTTTGATAATTACACGCACCTTTATCGAAGGACAGCCTTACAAAAAAAAAATAAGTTGTGAATTGTGTTAATAGAAACAGTGGAAAGTGTGCATGGAGGACACGGACAATGAAAATTTTAACCATGGAATTTTCGAAGACTTATTTTAGCGCATTATTTTGAATTATTTTTGTCCTAAATTATTAAGAAATTTTAAATAAAAAAATGTTCATTTCTACTGTATTCTGTTTGGAATGATATGCTGTTATGTACCAATGTTAAGGCACTAAATGAATACGCTTATTTATAATTATACTTCGAAGAATACAACACAGTACTATAATATTAGAAAAAATTCAGTATAGTATCAGAATGTGTACTTTAATTTTTACAACATCAATTGTGGTAATTTAAGAAAATACATTGTAAAATAATTGTTTTTCATATTTCAAAGAATTATTTATGTGTAGGTTGGCTGAGGTACAATACGCAAATAAGTTTTGCCCGATGGTAGTGTTAAAGTTTTAATATTGTCATACAGCGTTTTTGCCTCATCTTCAGAAACAGTAGGCTGAATCATAACATCTTGACCTTTCTGAAAAATTATAATGCAGAAATTAATCATTTTATAACCATAAGGATAATGTTTCAAACAGATAGTTGATATCACAAATACAAACCTTCCAGTCAGCAGGAGTTGCTACTTTATACTTTTCTGTCAGTTGAAGTGATTCAATTACTCGTAAAATTTCACTGTGTCCAAAATAAGTGGTATTAATAAAATTATACAATAATAAAAATAAAAATTAAAGCATCCGAAATACAGAAAAGAAATTACTCAAAGTTTCTTCCAGTTGTTGCAGGGTATAAAATTGATAATCGCATCTTTTTAGCAGGATCAATGACAAATACTGCCCTAGCAGACATAGGTATACCATAACCATCAACTTCTGCAGGATCTAACATTCCCAATGATGATGCGAGTTTCCGAGATTCATCTTCTATTATCGGATAGGGAAACTCGTCGTTTATTTCTCCATAAGACTTTATGTCCTAAAAATCACAAAGATACAGTTGCATTTCGTAAATTCTTATTCAGCCTGTATTGTTTATTATCTTCGTAAAATGTCAAATAAAATTTTTTTAAAATAACATGTTGAGATCAAACTTACCTCTATCCATTTACGATGTGATTTCACTGAATTGCATGATAAACCAATAACTTTCACTCCCAATTTTTTGAATTCGGGCATCAATTTTGCCACTCGGGCTAATTCTGTTGTACATACCGGAGTAAAATCGTTCGGATGAGAGAACAAAATTCCCCATCTAAAATATGCATTAATTTGTTTAATAACATATGTTTCAATACATCAATATCTTCCTGCAACTGCCTAAATACTTCTTATGCTACGTATTTTCATATTATGTAAACAGTAATTAAAATACTTAAAAATCTTCAGTGTTCATATATATAATTAGCCGAAATAATAATACAAAATAAGTGGAAAAACTGTTTGTATGTAATCAAATGTCAATAGAAGAAATAATACGTAACATACTAGGTTATGTTCATTGAATAAATATAGTCTTACGAGTTGTCTAGCCAATCGTGAAAATTAATTCTGCCATTTTGAGTCTCTGCATCGAAATTTGGAAATGTTTCACCTAATAGCACCATGTTTCTATTAAATTTACGTTTAATATTATGAATTCTTATACTTTTAAATTTATCAAAGTGATGGTGCTTCCAGTATCCTCCACAAATGTTTTAAAATATGACTATCAGTGTTAAAAAAGAAGAACTACTTATCTATATATCGTTCATCAAAAAGAAGTATGTAATACTCAAAAATATGATGAAATGATTACTTGACATTACTAATGTACATGTTTTTGTAACATTATAATATTCAGTACAAATTATTTTTGAACGATGATTATCAACATTTAGTTATTTCCTAGTAGTTAATTTACTCCTTTACAGTTTATGACAGTTTAGTAGTTTATGTTTATATGGTTATGAATTTTTTTATTAAAATTATCTAAAAGGAATGTATCAAATTTCCCGCCGTTTAATAATCATGGAGAATGTTTTACCAGAGAGGAAATGAGAGTGCTCACGACCACCACTTTGATCCACTTTTGTCCACTTTATTAAACGGCGGGAAATTTGACATTCCTTTTAGATAATTTTAATTTAAAAATTCATAACCATATAAACATAAACTACTAAGCTATAAAGGAGTAAATTAACTATTAGGAAATAACTAAATGTTGATAGTTATCGTTTAATAAATGGAACAAACATATTTGTACTGAATATTATAATGCTACAGAAACATGTACATTAGTAATATCAAGTAATCATTTCATCATATTTTTGAGTATTACTTCTTTTTGATGAACGACATATAGATCTTTTTATCACTGATAGTGATTTCCTCTCCGCTACTTACTATTATGGAAACACACATAAAAATACTTCAGTGATATTCACTTGTTTTACGAATCACGTAATCAATGAACTTATTACTAACCGAAATAAGGATACAGCTTTATATTCTTACACTTTATTAAGCTTGATATTACAAATTTTGTCAACATATAAAGAAAACAAAAACTACATACATTTATAGAAAAATTAATTTAACTTGTATGAAGTACTGTATACGTATATATATGTAAGTAGCATTTTATGCTGCTTCAATTTGTTATATCTTTTCTTTGCTTATACAAGAACTTAAAAAGTACAGAACATCTTTTCAACAACATATTACAGGCCTACATTTAATTACACACATTCCATTTTATCATTGGCCTGCTTACTTTCTTTAAGTACATTAGGATTAGTTGTTTCTTCGTCTTTTATTTCAGAATTCTTTTCTTCGTCAATGCTCTTATTATCTTGTGCACAACTTCTTTCCTCGGATTGTGTATGATCTTTTGAAATATCACAGTTTTCTGACTCGGCATTGCATGCTGCAGATTGAGCAGCTTGAGCTTGCGGAGATGTATCAAATTTCAAAATTTCTCGCAATGCCATTGTCGCGTATGTAGATGATTTTAAAGACATTTCAACAATTAAAGCTTTATACTGCCCTTCTGTAAATAAAAAAGGAATCGTTACACCTTATTTATTTTCCTCTCAGATTAAAAGTAATTTAATACATCTTTTAAATTTCTAATTGCAAAGAAGCTGTACCTGGGTCATCCTTCGGAGCTGCCAGCTTTCTCATTTCATCGATATCACATGAAATAAGATCACTATGTTTTTCTTTATAATGCATAATTTTCCAAGATAAATTTGTAGGAATTTGCAATATTTTTCTATAAGCACCGCCTAAACTATATTTTCTGAAATCAAGTAAATGTAATATTGAGCACCTGCAATAATACTTTCAAATATTATGTATGTATATAGACTTCTTCCACAGCTTACTTATTTTTTTGTCTAAGGTCTGTAGTCAATCCGTCTTTTGCTAAAACTTCATCATACCATGGTTTAGCGTAAGATGGATATATGACCTTCCAACCAACTTGAGGCATTAATACATCTGCCAACGTATAGTTGGGCAAATCTTCTTCTTTGAGAATCTTTACTGCTGGAAGGTTGGGCGAATCCTCGACTTCGTCTTTCTCATTGACAGTACTATCTTTTTCAATATTTTCATTTATTTTTAGACAGCACTCTGTAGCATCTGTTACTTCTTTAATTGGACTATACGTTGCATTTGCAGATACTTCACTAACTTCTTCTTCTTTGTCCACACTTGTAGTCTCGTCTCTAAGTTCATTGACTTTTTCATCAGATACTGCATTATTTTCAGTTTGAACTACGTTTTCATTGAAAACAAGCTCCTCATTTTCATCATCACCTTGCCTACTATTACTTTCATATACTAAATCTCCTACGATAGGTTTTTTTCCGAATTCTTTTATTCGTTTTGATACCATTTGATTCCATACCAAACTTTGATACGCATGGATATACATTAAACGCGCATTTCTTGGTAAGGCGTCTAAGGCTCCTTGAGGATTACTACTGCCAGATATACAAATACCTTTCAATAGTGTTGCCTCTATTTTATCGCATCTCTTAATGTTTCTGTAAGCAGCATCTGCATTTTTGGTTGTTGCATATATCCTTCTAGCTTCTGCTAAATCTATATCTTGTTCCCCTTCTCTAGGTTTCAAAATTAATTCAATTGCTTCATCCCATTTACCTATATTTCATAAATAGAAAATAAAAATTGAGAAATATTTCAATAAGCGTTTGAAAAGATAAAGTACTTATAACATTTAAAAGGAATAATTACTCTGAAGTAAAGCTTTCCCTATTTCATGAGTTGGAATTTCAACTACAGAACCAAACCTCTGTAGACCATAATAATTAATAAAACCATTGTCCCTCAACGAAACCATTGTATTTTCAATTTGTTCATCTGTTCCATTTACATTCCTTATAGCAATCCTAAAATGATTGCCACTGAGCCGGCCTAGTTTTAATTGTTCTTGCATAAATTTAAAGTTGCCCACATACGCTCCACGTACATTTTTTGCTGCTCTCAATATGTCTGATGGTTCGGTTTTTCGCAAACTAACCCATTGACTAGTCCACGCTCTACGATCTTTTGTTCCAGCATAATTGAAATTATTTGCTTTCATACGTAAGTTTATAGCTAACTGATTTAAAGCATCCATTGTATCCATATTCACTTTGTGTAATACAAAGTAACAATATTCACCATTTTTTTTCCAATCTATCCGGTTATCTCTCCGTATATAACGATCTAGTAAAAGAATGCAATATATTAAAACAAATAAAGAAACTATGTTTCGAGAATTATTTGAAACATACTAAATCTATTGTCCTTTTTATCTGGTAAAATCATCATAATCTTCTTATTGTCTTTGTCTATTGTCTGACTAATGACATTTGTTATCTTTTTGGCAATTGTATGAATCGCTCTACGTTGATCCTTATCTATATTTGTTACGTCTATCTCTATAGGAGAGGACTCTGGGTTTTTTAGTGTTTGCAGTTGATCCCATATTGTATCTGATATTGTGTGCCTCAAGTCTTCCACATTCTGATTTTCTGTTGGATCTTCTGGAATGTCTTGATTAGTCAACTTAACTATTTCTCCATCAAGGGTAATTTCGTTAACATGGAAATCTGTGTATCTTTCTTTGATTACGCCAAAAAATCCTTCATCGCCGATAAATTCTGTAATACCAACTTCGTTTTCTTTTAGTCGTCTTCCAACATCTAATCTCTTTCTCTTTCCATCATTCTGAGTATTTGACCAGTTGCGTTTGAAAGGTTTCTTAGTAAAACTATCTTTTTGATGCCCTTGAAAAATGTATACAATATGAAGTCAGATACATTTCCATAGAGTAAATATTAAATAAATTTCATTTCACATTTTACTACCATAGCGTGAATCTCGATTGTGTCGGAAATGATGATTCTTTCTGAAGCCTTTTTCATATCTACCACGAGAAGTATTGCCTGAGTTCTCACTTTGTTTCTCCATGTCCGGTATGATTGTTTATCTAAATAATAATTAAATTTGAAATACAGCGAATGTTCATTTCACATTTATAAAACATCCTATAATTTACTGAAAATCATATTTGGTTTACATTTCCTGAAGATTAGAAAATCACCTCACGTATTCGTAAATAGTTGCTCTTCAATTACTTCCGAAATCGTATAATTGTCAATAGATTCCTGAATGACAACACGTGCTTTAGACCGATGTCCCGGTGTCTCCCAATGCTCCCAAATGCTCCCAAACAACCAAAGTTTCTAATATATACTGTACATACAGGGTGTTCCAGGAAGAGTGAAGAGTGTAGGAAAAAGAAATGGGTGATTCCTATTCCTGAGATAATTCTAATCAGCAAATTATAAAGGTAATTCTCGGGTCGGCGACAGACAGCGACAGATTCCGTTGAACGTGGCGTTGCCGTTGGCCTAGCCAGAATCCGCCCACTGTAGCTGCGCTTTGATTGGTCCGTGTTTTTCGTTAATAATTCGAAAACAAAGCGTTTCGACGTGAATTGGCAAATGAATAAAGTGCTTTGAATTACCTCGAGAATTACCCATTATGTTTTGTTACACTCGATCTTTCTGGGACACCCTGTAGATGTAAGGAAGTTTGACACCCATAATTAATAAATAATGTTACTATATTAGTGAAATAATACCATAGACATATCTATATGTCTATGAATAATACAAACAATTTTGCTGAAACTACTTTCGGTTGGAACAATATTAAATTGTAATAAATTCTTTTTCTTTCAAGAAATATTAAATTTTTGTTTCAATGATTGAACCTTCCATGTATTCAGCGTGACGCAGATATATTAGAACTTTGACAAAGTAAATTTTTATACATGTAGCGTAGATATTATTTTAAATATTCGCATAGATTTTTTATATCATACGACTTGTAAAATTATATCAGAATTCTTTTATTCGACATTCGAGAATAATCGACTTTGGTATAGTGCACTGTAGTCGATACTCAAAACATTCATTTGCAATCGTATTTTTACCTGTATGTGACTATAATTGTAAAAATTTGCTGTCACGAGAATTAGTAGGAATTTCATTGTACCCTCATAAAAGAGGAGTCATTTTGATAAATTCAGCAGCCGAGAATTAACAAAATGATTTTCGAAAGGGTGATTAGCGGAAACATTTTCGGAAGGGTTAGACAATTAGGTAAGTACATTTATAATTTGCGGAACTGTTTAAATCCTTCTCGTTTACATAATCTTACCAGATTCATATGTATATAATTGTACTGGTAAGATTTTTTTATACTTCTCATTTAACCTAACATTATACGTTACTATAAAATTAGCATTCAATAAATATGAAATCATAACTTATTATTATGAGAAAAATAGAGTAACTAATTTTCGATGTATTTTAAAAGTTTATAAAATCACTTTATTTTTAGTGTCATGAAATTTTAATTATATTATGTTTACATTTCCAGAATCTCTTTCAAAATCTAGTGTATTCTTATACTCGTGCAAAGCTCCTCAGTTTACTAGAACATCAACAAGTTTATCTGGTATAAATCGGTGTTTAAATTCTAATACATTAAATAACGGTGGCAATCGTTTTCTGGCAAAGGTAAATAAACTTTTGTAGAATGTGAGTATAACTAGACATAAGACATGATTGATTCATAAATACATGCAGCTATCGACAGTGTATATAATATGAAAATAAATATTAATTTCACTTGTAGTTTCCAAAGACTACAACTGTTGGCTTACAACAAAATCGTAATGCAGCCACACCCACAGGTGATCATGTACGACTGTGGGTTATGGAAAGAGCTGTAGCTCTGGCACTGCCCATCATAATTCCAGCTGCTTTAATAACAGAAAATGCAGTCCTTGATGGAGCTATGTCTCTTTTAATTGTAATGCATACTCATTGGTAAATAACACATTTTATAGTTTTGCTTTACACATAGTTCAAAGACTTTTCTGATAACTTTAATAATTACCTAAATATTGTTAAATAGGGGTTTGGAGGCTATTATCACAGACTACGCTCGTCCCAGTGTTGTCGGAACAATACTGCCAAAGGTCTTACATGTTACATTGATTTTGCTTTCTGCAGCTACTTTGGCAGGTTTACTAGTACTGATACATAATGGTCCAGGTGTTTCAAAGTCTATTAAGAATTTCTGGGCAATTGGAAAGGAGAATCCTCTGAAAGAAGAAAACACTTCAGAAGAATGAGACCCACAGTAATTTTCATTATCTGCTTTATTTAGGATAATTTAGTACTCATAATTTAATATCATGTAAAATATACAAAAATAAATTATATATCTCTCTAAATCTCATACTGTATTATTTAACAATATTATGAAACACAAATAGAATTTATTACATAATACATCTTCAACAAGTGTGAAACATTCAATAGGTAGATTTAAGTAAAGAAACATGACTTACAAGCTTGCGGATGTTAATTATTATACAAGTAAGTTTTAATTTTGATCCAATTTAGCAACATTATCAATAAATGTTGCAAGTTTAACATCCCTTTGTGATAAACCATTCACATCATGGGAGGAGAGAGTGATATTCACTTTGTTGTAAACATTAAACCATTCTGGATGATGATCCATTTTTTCTGCTTGCATTGCCACTCTAGTCATAAATCCGAAAGCCTACCAATGATATTGTACAAATAATATATTTTCCATAATAGTAACTGTTCTTAGCAATATTAAATACAATATTATTTTACGACAAACCTGATTGAAATTTTTAAATAAAAACTCCTTGTAAATGGCATCTCTATTTGCTTGAACAGACCAACCATTAGTCAATAATGGTTTTAAATTTTTTTCTCTTTCTTCTTCAGTGAGTTTTCCCTAAACAACAATAGATTATTAAAAAATTAAATGTATAAGTTACAAAAAAACATCATTTCTTAACGAAAGTCAGTGGTTAGTGTTTAGAATGAATTAAAAAAAGGTACGAGGAAACTTTGTTCAAGGATCGTGGTGACTGGTGACGGGAAAACTTGATCAACACGATCAGGAAATAGTTCGATCGTTCTTCAGTGTGTAACATATGATACGAAAAAATTAACATTATTTCATAAATATTCATTATCTCGATTTTCCACAGATACATTAGCGAAGTCCGTTATGATTTTCGTCTAAGTTTGATTGTTTTTATATAATACTAACAGGATAATTCGGATAATAAGTAACATAGAATTTCAACCACTTGTTACGCCCAAACAACGCAATTGTGTCGAAACATACGATATTATTTCACATATAATTTTTCTATCGTAAACGACGAACATTTATCAAGTATCAATAATAACAATCATAATAATAATTTAAACACAAAAATATTTTACGTTAAACAATTCGTGAAAAAGTAATTTCTTTACGTTTAAACACACAGTAAATTAAATACTTTGTTCTTTATCTGATAAACTATTTTCAACATGTATTATCTTCTCTAAATTCACAATAAAAAACGTACCATTTTGCTTCTTTTCAAAGCAGGAGCAGATAATCCTCTTTCACTAAAATTATGGAATATTTCTCTCTGAAGAATCCCCCCACCACTTATAAAACGCATGCGCGCTAACATCGACATGGTTTTAGATTTCTTGTTTTCTGATTTCGTCTGCTGTTGTAAAAAATAAAAAAACATATCATTATTATGTAACTGTTCATTACTAAAAAAGAATATTTTATGATTATGACAAGAATACAATATAACATATGATCATGTAATGTATGTATCAGAATCTGTTGAATATTTAATTAATGAAGTATTTAAAATGTATATACGGTATCAGAATGATTTCAGGATTGTTAACATCCTATAAATCCTATTACTCTATTAATGTGTGATCCATGTGTGTGATACGAATCACCATTGAGAAATTACGAATATCTTACACAGTGAGTCCATAACCTCACCGGTGAATCTGTGTCTCCTTTTCTGAGACGGAGAAAGCGCATATACAATTTTAGTATTAGTATTACAACATATTAAAAAGTGTAATACCTTTATAATTATTTGAACTATATTTAGATAGTTCTAGTATTTTACTAACGTCGTTTGAGAAGCACTACATTGATGAAATACTTGTTTTGAGCGACGAAATGTTGGCGGTTTATTTGAAATTAGTTTCTATTGCATTTTTCAGATAAAATTTATGATATCATCTAGTCAAAGTTTATTCCCGTACATAAACTGTTAAATTTACACTAGTTTATTTTTATGTAGTTTTTATAATAGCCATTACTAGACAACGGATTTTATGCACTTATGGGAAAAATGAGTAGGTAAATTAAAATAGTGAAAACATTAGAAGAATTTAAAACTACTGTTATATTGTTTTCAACCTATTAAACATTTTTGAAAGAAAATAAATTTCTAATTCACTCCACTTTGTTTCAATGCAGGTAGAAAATTTATATTTTGTATTGTGTTAAATTAATGTTAAATTAATGTTCTTCATAAATTTTCTTTATAGTAAGGAAGTTTGACACCCATAATAAATAATGCTACTATATTAGTAAAATGATATAAACAATTTTGCCGAAACTACTTTCGATTGGAACAATATTCACTTTATTCATTTTTTAAATTGTAATAAATTCTTTCTCTTTCAAGAATTATTAAATTTTTGTGTCAAAGATTGAACCTTCCATGTATTCTGCGTGACGCAGGATGTTAGCAACATTTTAATCCAATAACAATATTAAATAATAAATTCTATTCATTGCAACTCTTACTTTCATGTATACTAGAAATGCGTTTGTTGTTATGTATACATTTTGTTGTACAATGATAAAACGCGGAAACAAAAGATGAACTTCGCGAATCTCTGTGTTCTATAAAATCGTTTCGTTGCAATTAAACGTTTTGAAATTTAATTATGTATTCGTTTCATCATTCAAATGTGTTTGCCATCTTCACGGCGGTAATACATGTTACAAGATGCTCGGAATTGGCTTTTAATAAAACCTCTCGATTCTTCGTTTCACGCATACCGTTTCCCACAAGGACTTTCATTCTCGCACGTGCTTCACTTCTAGGATGACGATCGCGATTACGATCCTTTTACTCACTCTCACTCATCGTGATCACCCGTTTTACGTTCTCATCGTCGAGGAGGGAATGTTTCGTTAAATGCTATAATCTGTTTACAGATAGATATCAAATATTTCACATAAGCAAGCCTTGATAATAAATTCATCATTACCCGAGGTTGTACGCAATCTGCGGATTATAACTGCTACACATTCAAATATAAAAATTGTAAGAAATTCTCTGGTATTTCATATTCTGCTGCACATTTGTAAAAACTGTCTTCACTTCACTTCGCAAAATAAAAATATTTCTCTCTTTCTTCCTATAAAAAGATTTGTAAGCTGAAAAGAACATGTATTAGATATGTTTTTGAACTCTTTGAATTTTTTTACTGACTAAAATTTTATTCACCCTTTGTTGTCATAAATGCATTAAATCCGTAGTCTATTAATGATGTACATGCTTCATGCATGTACCAACATGGGTAAAGAATTAATTTCAACAATTTTTACTTCGCATAAAAATCCGCAGTATAGTAATAAGGAACAACATAAATGAATATTCTTATCCTTAACCCCTTGCCCTACAATATCGTGTCAGACTCGTGATGAAGATTATGAACAAAGTCTAATAAATATATGTATATTATTAATTTCATTTAAACCGAGATGAAATTCTATTTTGGTTTCGTTAATGTATGTTTATTGGAGAACATGTAGGCACACAATAGATATTTTTCTCCTCTTTTAGGAAATTACGAACTACAAAGAAAGTTCTAATCACTGAAACCGTAAAATAAATCGTAGGGCATGGGGTTAACACGAACCATACTACGACCAGTCATGCAGTTTCGCATTTTTTATTTCATAATTATTAAAATTACAAAGATGTTTCAATTAGAAATGACTAAATAAATTTCTTGATACAAACACGTTGTTTATAAAGATTACGAGAAATCGAAATAAATTCATTCTTGTAATTTTTATAAAACAATGAATACCGGTTACATTTTGTGCCCGGTGCGTTTAGTGTTAACACTAAACCATCTTATAAAACATCTGATAAAAATGACAAGGTTCTATTTATTTAGATTTTGTGCAATTTTTATTGCAATATGTCGTTGGATAAATAAATTTATCGAATCAATTTCCATGTAAGCAACGTCATCATTTCAATAATTATAAAATTAAAAATCTAATACCGGTTATTTGACCGGCAGTGGCAGCTAGAGCAGTTCGGTGTTTCCCAAACGAAGAACAAAAGTTATAGGTCGCCGTTTAAGGCCGGCCGTCCAATTTCTGCATAACTTTCTGATTAGAACTCGAGCTGTCTCGTCTTCGAATCGATGAATTTCATTTCACTTATCCGTGTCAGCGTCGAAGCGATCCACGATCGGGCAACAGTCGGCTACCGCTTCAGATTTACTCTCTCCTGTCACGGATATCCAGTCGCCGACACATTCTGCCGTTGTCTGCGCGGCAACGTTGTTAACATGGTATATTTCTGCAATATATTTTCAGATTGGAGACTGCATCCTCGGAGCCGGCTTGCTCGGGTTATTCTGGCCCCGATAAAAAATAAGATTGCGCAGTCCTTACGCTCGAATGTTAGCGCATCGAACGATCCTGATGCTACCGTTTCTCCGATCCGTGATCTCTGCAGCGTATCCGGATGCTGATACGAATCTAAAAAAATGGATTATGCTGGTCCCCTGATTTACATATTAGTCGACGAACACATACTTTCTGCAATTGTATGCATTACAGTTGTATAATATATTATTTTATTAATCGGTCGACACCTTTCATCGACGGAAATGTGGTTTCTGATTAACAGATATAATCGAAAAGTATTCAAGATTCAATGCATTATAATCAGACTGCGGATGTTTATGCATTTTCCAATCTTTGTTTAAAAAAGTAGAACGAAATAAAACTCTATTTTTAATGGAAACAGTTTTTGTAGATTCAAAACAAATGAAAATTGTACAAAATTCTGTTGAATTTTATATTCTATTCTTTTTTGAAGATTTTCGTAAGCTATAAATGCATAAAGATCCGCAGTCTAATTATAATTATAATAAATAGGCTGCGGATTTTTATGCAAAATAAAAATTGTCTGCGTCGATTGCAAGAAATAGAAACCAAATAGATGAGAAATCATAGAATATTGATATCTTTAATTTTCGAAATTTTCCAGCAATTTTGAATTTCATCTATTCAATTTTTCTATAAATGCATAAAGATGCTAATAATTAATTATGATTTACTTAATGATTTATTTTGTTATTATATAGTCTTCCGAATTCATTCATGTTTTCTTTTAAGCATTTTTATAGAACGTTTTTACATTATATCAAGGTATCTTATGCGTATAATATATCTATCATTCATACCGTTATTTTACCGAGATAACTATATAATAATACTGTCACAAGCGATAATATTTACGATTATGAAAATTATAATAGAAGCGTGGAATGATAACCGCTCTATTTCCGCACTGATATAATTTATGCTTAGCGTAACATTGAACAACGTTTCCGGTCGTTTTGCGATTACCAATATCAATTTTTATATAAATTTAACAATACTGCTAAATGTACGATCGAGTACTCTGTTAATGATTGAATTGTGTACATTATTATGCATACCTATGGAAAATACTTAAACAAATGGAATCATATAATAGTCTTGCCATATTAGAAATAAAATGTATCGTAGTTTACTAGATATTACTGTGTTTTAGACATTAAGAACCACTGTTCAATTACAAATAATCTTCTGTATTCTTCTATCGTATTTTTATCCAATAAAAACTTTGAAGGACACTTTTAATTTTTTTTATTATTAATATAATCATTACAATAGTAACAACAGTTACTATAGGCATGTAATGTATCGAATACAACAACAATAAGATATGTTAAAAAATTTGTATTTCTATAGTATTTAGTAATTAAATTATTAAAATGTTTTTACTACATTTGATAAATTCATAAATCTGTGAGAATTAATAGATATAATTTATTTTTTGAAAAAACTGTATTTTATTTGGCAAAAATATTTTTTAATACATTCATTCGTGGATATTAAAACTATAGCTTTAATTATAATAGTATTATTATAATAATACAAGAGTGATCATGCTAATGTAGGAGGTTTACAGCGACTCCCACAAATATTCGGACACTCTTAAAAAGGCCATAACTTTATTAATATTGTACTATACGATTTGAACTTTTTGGGAAGCTAGAGCAATTAGTTTACTACAGGATGTGGAGAAAAAATTTTCCAAACATCGACCGATTTCGAAGAAACTTTCACAGTGCATATAATTGACACAGATCTACAAAACGTATTTTTCAAATTTGCAATACCCACATTAAAAAGTTGTAAAACGCAACTTTTAGTACTTTGTATACAATTTCGACCAATTGCAATTTTCAATTGTAAACTAATGGCTTCCCAAAAAAGTTCGAATCGTATAGTCCAATTGTAAAAAAGTGATCGGCTTTTTAAGATTGTCGGAATATTTGTGGGAATCACTGTACATAGACGGAAAGGATGCACTTATGGATACTCGTACAAGTATTGATACAAAATGCGTATTATCAGCAGCTCAGGGTCCTTCCGTTTTACATAAATATGAAATCACTACTGGTTGTGATTTGTTCTTCACTGTATACGCAGGGAGGTTGCGTGTTCTTTCCGTAGCCAAGTGTCATATTATATTTTATGTGCTACTGAAATGACACGAATCGTATGGATACTGTAAGCGAAATTATTCGTCTCTTATCGTTTAAGTCGGCGCTCCCAAAGTATTTCGTTAATAATTGTGTTTATAGGACATTTATCGGTGTCCTTACCGGCACGACTGCCTTTATGAAGGACCATCCCCGCAATTTAGGATGGTTGTTCGGCGCGGATGGTACATCAGATATGAAAAAATCGAAAGAGCGCTCACTTTGTGAAACTCCAGAATGCGTTGCACTTGGTAAGGGAATAAATGTATCTTCATTTTATTACGCGATGAAATTGTCAGTTACATAACTCAAGTAACCAATTGAGGCCAGTTAGACTATTATTCAGCCATTAAATAACCGGTTTCGCGTAATGAATTTCAGTATTAAAAATATTGATGGTTGAATATGGTTGTCACTTTTGGGAACAGAAGATAACTCTAACGTCTTTATTATGCGCCATATTTCTGATTTTTGTCGCTATACCATAATTACGCTATCATATTTTATTCAATGAATTGTTTTTATTACTTCACACGGTAGAATTTTATTGTCAGAGTAAAACGAAGGCGACGTTTTGTTGATGGTTTTATATCGCACGTTTTTTAATTACCATAAATACAGAAACACTAAAGTGTATGAATAATAAATGTTCGGTGTAATGGAGATTCTTCCGCGTACAGATTTGTAGTTTCACACCTGTTTACCATGCTCGTTCTGTAACTTTAGGTGCTCGTAAGAGAATAGTTCTGATTTGCATAAAATCATATTGTTCCTTTAATTTCGACAGCAAAAATAATGACCGAGAGCATGAACCCAGACGTGGATCCGTGTGAAAATTTTTACGAGTACGCGTGTGGGAATTGGGGAAAACAGAATCCCCTCCCCGAAGGCGAAGATGTTTGGACTCCATTGGATAAGGCGAATGCTAGAGTAGAACAGCGTCTTCTAGGTTTGTTATAATTTCTGCTTAAACTATTCATTAAAACTAATTAATACTACCGTTTTCGTTGAAACATTACAAAGATATGGAATGTTCGTAAGATTTTTTACCTTTAAAAATATTAAATGCAAAATTCATTTTATATGTGATTTTACACACTTTTTCCATTACTCATATTTATTTCCATAGTAATTTGTTATTATTAGCAGAAAGCGAAATTGGGAGAGCAAAGAATCATTTTCTTTGAAACATCACAAAGATGTGAAATGTTCGTAACACATTTTACTTTTAAGAATATTAAATGAAAACTTCATTTTATATGATTTTACACAGTTTTTCCATATTATTAATGTCTATTTCCATAGTAATTTGTTATTATTAGCAGATAACAAAATTGAGAGAGAAAAGAATCATTTTCTTTGAAACATCACAAAGATGTGAAATGTTCGTAAGAGCTTTTACTTTTAAGAATACTAAATGGAAAATTCATTTTATATGATTTTACACGCTTTTTCCATTATTAATGTCTATTCCCATAGTAAGTTGTGATTATTAGCAGATAAGGAAATTGGGAGAGCAAAGAATATCTACTTCAGATAAGTAGAAACGCCGAGCAACGGCCAGACATTGCGTCAAGTAGTATAAACGTATTCCATATATTCATGTATAAAAGAATAAATATGATGAATAAAATTGATTACATTCATAGATATATTACAAGAAAAATCGAAGCCTGACGATATCCTGGGCTTGAAACTGTCTAGGCGAGCGTTCAACGCTTGTATGGACACAGGTAAAAAATATAGTTAATGTTTTTCTATAATTTTCTAACGTAATTAAAATATATTTGCGAATGCAATATTCGGATTTACCGAACTGTCTAAATTGCAGACGAGTTGGAAAGAATAGGACTTGATCCGCTCATTACTTCGCTATGGAGAATCGGTGGCTGGCCACTAATAATGGAGGACGACGAATGGGATGATGAATTGTACACCTGGCAATACGTGGATGATTATTATGCTAGTTTAATTGGTTTGAATAGTTTACACGATGTGAATGTTGACGTTCCATGGAATTGGGATAGTAATTATACGTACTTAACGGTGATTATATTTGTATGCATAATTTATTATGTTTCTGGGAAACGAATGTTTCAAAATACTTTATTCTATCTATGCAGCACTAATATCATCAATCGTTTGTGAAATTATTGAGGTGGCAAGAAAGCATATAATTTATTTATTTCGGCTGCGCAGCCTAGAAATGAACTTGGTTTTATACAATCTACTATCACACTCACTCATTTCCATACCGCACACATACATACGCTTGACTATACTTTAATTATTGCCTACAATAGTCGAATTTCTGCCCCATATTCATTTTTATTTCACTTGTTCTATATTACACATCCTCTCGTGATTACCTTTGGTCTAGTGCTCATTTCTGACTTCTCTGCGCTTAGCTTCTATCATTCTCAACATTCTCAACCCGCTTACTACCCCCTCTCCTGATTTGCCCTCAATTATTTCCTCCTCTCGTAATTCGCTGCCCTCTACTTTATAGTAGTCTTCTAATAGATGCCTTATTGTAGGGTGGCAAGAAAGTAATTTCGGTATTTTAAGGTGAAATAGAGAGCCCCATTTTTTTATTCAAGCAATGAACTTTAATGAGTAAGATATTTTCCCTTTTGTTCGATGATCTTTTGCAAGAAAGAATATGGTAACGAAGAAGAATATTGATAAGAATATTGCCAAACTAATGATAATTAACCAATGATAAATACCAATATTGATAAGAATATTGCCAACCCAATATAACAAGCAATGCTGTTTCAGATCTCCACACCGGACTTACCATTCAAAATGTACAGGCTTGTCAGCAGCGACGAAATCACTCCACCAGACTACAATGAGAACGAAGGTAAAGATGGCAGTCAAGAACATGGCAGCGAAGAGAGGCCAGAAGATGACGACCATAGCGAGGAAGATGACGAAGAGGACGAGGACGATGAGGAAAATGACGAAGATAACGAAATTCCGCAAGATAAAAGGATAATTAAGAGAATTAACAAACGATCAGGTCGCAAAATGAAAAAGTACAGCAACGCTAAACTGAGTGATAAGAAGCATGCCAGCAAGAAAAGAACGAGAAGAGCAGCGACTCAATCAAAGGCTCACTACAAGTCAAACCGTAAACAGAGGAAAGCTAATAACCAGAGAATTGTTCATAATAAGAGGACTATTAACAGACCATCGCATCATTCAAAAATGCCTGCACGTCATCACGTCAAAATACATTCGAGAAAGAGCAAAGCCGATGAGAAAATGAATAGGTACATATACATCGATGATGATGACACTGAAGATGAAAACGATGACAACGATCTTGGTAATTCTGGTGATTATGGGAATTATGATGACGACTCTGAGGATAGCGGCAGTGGTAGCGGTGATGCTGACGATGACACCGAGCAGGATGATGAAGAGGGTAGTGGTGATTATGAAGATGAAGAGGAACGAGAAAAGGATAAAAGAAGAAGGCAACGGAAGGAAGAAGAAAGGGAAGAAGTAGAGAAGTTAAAAAAAATATATAAAGAATATATGTTCAACGTTACCATGGCGCTTATCGAAGCCAGAAATGTCGAAATACCAAAGGAGAGGATACAGAAAGATATTGACGATGTACTTGAATTTCAGCTGCGTATCATAATGGTAAATATATATTTTTTCTAAATTTATTAAAGGATTTATGTAAGTTATTTCTTTTACAGCTCACATATCAAGATTATGACGTGTCTAATAGTACACTCGAAGCTATGCAGAAGAAATATGATGATTTGGAACCAACCACAATGGATGGCCAAGTAAGCAGATGCTGAACTTTTTTATTGTTTGAGATATTTTTTGTTAATCTCGCTAAGCGACAAGATATTTGAAGTTACTTATACTTCGCAGGTATGCAATTACAAATCATTGCTGTATTAAATATTTCACTTCCGAAATATTCTTAAATTAGCTGTATTTGTAAAATTACATGCTAGCTATTTTAAACTAAGAATGATTATTTTGTGTTAGGAATTATTAAGTCAGTAGCGCGTTATAACTAGTTGGGGTCCTGGGCAAAGTAGAATTTCGGGGCCCCTAGCACCAACTAAATAACTTTATGAGAAAAACGTAGAATTTGGATCTTGGATCATGGTTTGTGTTGGGGGGCCCCTTTTGCTTGGGACCCCGGGCATTTGCCCAAGTTGCCCATAGGGTAATGCGCCACTGTACATGGTTTATTTTTCGTAGATAAATTGGGCCAAGAAGGTAGGAAACCTACTTGCAACGGCGGGAATGGAAATTGATAGCGATGCGATGATCGTAATTCCGTCTGATCCTTATTTAATAGGACTTCGAAAATTACTGGATGAAACACCGAGTAGGACTATCGGTATGCAAATAGACATAGTACATATTGCGTAGATAGTAAATATTTCAATAATAGCAATCAGTTATTAATAGACTGCGGATCTTTATGCAAAATAAAAAGTGTTTGCATTGACTGCGAGACACAAGAGCGAAATAAACATTTCTTTCTTCGTTTAATTGTCTGATTAAACTGGAACCAATATGCTGATGTCTTTAAATCTTTTTAATATGTCCACAATAGCGCTTACCATTTTTGTCATAAATGCATGAAATCCGCAGTCTAGTTATTAAGAATATTTGCATAATGTTTTTCAGTGAATTACGTTCATTGGAACTTCATAAGATTAACGATAAAAGCCACTACTGCAGATATGAGAGAGCTTTATTTCGAGTGGAACAATTATGAGCGAGAATCCGATAAGAGGTATTGCAGATTGTATCATAGAATCTTTTTATTGTAACAAATTAAAAAAAATGTATAATAGGTGTATCGTTTGTTAATTTAATTTCATAGCAACGATTTTACAAATGTATTTTTCCACAGGTCCATGCAATGCATTGAAGAATTAGAGGCGAAGTACTATTTGGGATACGAATACGTAAAACGATATTTCTCTGATGATTGGTTGAAAACGGTATTATTTACATGTCTTTAATTAAGAAGTTCATAATTTCTTGTCTACGATGGAATTTCTATTAGTAATACTTATTTGAAGAGAAGCATCTGCGACGAGTAAAACTAATAAGCTCTTATTAATTATTCAAGGCTTCGGATATGATCGATGATATTCAAAAGGAGGTCGAACATCAGATCGAGGAATCGACTTGGATGGACGATACCACCAGAGAATTTATATTGAGCAAATTGGTGTTTATGGATAAGTTAATTGGTTATCCGCCTGTTTACCGAAACCATACGGCCATGAAAAAACATTTTAAAGGAGTAAGTACAGTTCAAATTATATTTAATTGTTCACACGTTTATGAAAAAATTTAGGTACCGCGATCATGCCTCCTCGTATAATTTTATTTGTGAATATTTCGTCAATCTGGTAAGCATTTTGAATCATTTTAAAAGCTACTTCTTCAACCCTCAACTGCTTTCTAGCAAAGTATTCTTGTTAAAGTGCTTTTAGATATTACATATTACTCATTATTTTTGGAAATTACGTATTAAACGAGAAAATAAACTTGTTTGAATGATCCTCTAGCTCAGTATCAGCAAGTCTCATTTCGAGAATACATTGGCTGTAATGCGATATTTGAAAAGAGTAAATCTGAAAAGCCTTCACGACAATGATAGAAACCCTACCGAAAAGTAAGTCACTGTGAACTTGCTTATTTCTGAACAGTTCATCGTTCGTAAAACAGAAGTAAACGCTTTGAAATCGCGCTCGTTTTATATTAATTACAAGAAATGTTTATTTGTAGATATTACATAGATCCTTTGGTCGTGAACGCATTTTACATACCCTCTCAAAATACTTTTGGTAAGTTCTGAGTTTATTAGCAAATCTGTCGATTGTTACAAATCACTATACTTTTTACAGAAATAACAGCGGCAGATTTCCAAAGCCCATTTTATAGCCCTAAACAACCATGGTAAGCATGAATTATTTTTTTTTTAGTGTAACATAACTGCAGCCCGAGACGTATAATAGCAAAACCATTAAAAATTGTAATCTTTTAATACAGGTACACTAACTTCGGTATCATAGGATTCATAATGGCTCACGAAGTAAATCACGGATTCGACGATATGGGTAAATCAATTACGAGATGGTACTTCTTTGTCAAATATTAATCTACAACCGTTCATTTTTAGGTCGCTTGTTTGATAGACATGGCGAATACTCGACATGGTTGTCTGCCATGGCAGACAAAGCATATGAAAAACGGGCTGACTGTTTCAGAGATCAGTATACCAAATACAGTGTGGAGGAAAATAGAACGGCGAATATTCCGATAAAGGTAGAATTCCTAATTTGTAATTTGCCTTCAGCAATGAACTTCCAGATTGCTTATTATTAAACTGCGGATGTTTATGCATTTTCTAATTTATATTGACAAATTTTAAGAAAGTGGGACGAAATAAAATTCAATTTTTAATGGGCCAGCCTTTGTAGATCCAAAACAAATGAAAATTGCAGAAAATTCTATCATATTTTATATTCTAGCCTTTTTTGCATAAAGAGATCCGCAGTCTACTTATTATACAGTTGTTACACGAATAATATATAATTACAATGTTACAAACTTCTCCAACAATCGCAAATTGATGTACACAAAGTTTCAGGAGTTCTAAGATCGACAAATTTTAAATTTTGAATTTTGTGGATTAATTTAAAACCAAAGATAAATAGATCGAAATGTAATTGTGATATATTCATGATTTTACAAGTATGTATTATAATTGTAGAATTATGGGGAACAAACGTCGGGTGAAAACATAGCGGATACAATGGGCTTGCAAGCTGTATTCGGAGCGTATCAACGAAGGCAAAGGAATTGCGAAGTCCCGGACCCAATGTTACCTGGTTTACAGAATTTCACTAACAATCAAATGTTCTTCCTATCCACTGCTAATGTAATGATATTACCATTTTACTCAAGTTATTTCATGAATTTTTCTATTTCTCAGAAGTGTAATGTTCTTTTTTTTAAATTATAGGTGTGGTGTTCAATTTATGATGTAAACAAAATCAAGTCGCGATTAGAGCGTGATTCGCATAGTCTTGCTCCATTAAGAGTAATCGGATCTCTATCCAACTCTGAAGACTTCGCGAAAGCTTACGGATGCCCAGCAGGAAGCCCCATGAACCCCGAAAAGAAATGTAGCATATGGAAGTAACGAAGCTAATTTCAAGATTAAAATAGCTTTCGAAATCTTTAATCCTCCGAAGCCTGTGTTTCCTTTACTGACGCCTTGTAATCTGTATGACAAAATGGCAGTAGTATCTATTCACACACATTAGTATTCCACGATTAAGTTGATAATAAAAATAAAAACGTAGTAAAATGTGCATGTACAAAAAAAAGAAATAAAGAACATTAATAATCTTCATCATCTGTTAAATTTAATATTTACCTGTACTTTCCTCATTCATATGTTTCTTTTAAATGAACAATGTTCAGTTCATGTCTATTAAAAGTTTATAAGTGAATTATACAGCGAAGGTCTTATTACCGCTGTATAATTTTCACGAATATTAAAACAAGATAAATAAATATTAAAACAAAATAAACACATATCAACATGACAGTGCGTTTACGAATAGAATAGACAACATTTCAATTTCATTCAGTTCAACTTAATGGAATAAAGCTGACTTGTGAATATTTAATTGAAATATTATATATTATACAGGGTGTGGCCGGACGGTGGTACAACCGAGCAGGGGGTGATACTACAATTAAAAATAAGTCGAAAAAAGGAATAATGCAGCGAATACATGTGCTATTGCATAGGATTCATAGGAATCGTCTGACGCGTCTGACAATGATCAACCAATTCCACTTTGTGCATATACTAAAGCACGCGAATCTGGCGATTTTCTCAAAAACGAAGCGTCAAACGAAAAAATGTCATTCCTTCTTTTCGCCTTATTTTTTACATATAGTATCACCCCCTGATCAGTTGTACCACCCGTCCGGCCACACAGGCCGGATATACATACGGACGGATGTATACGGACAGGTATATACATACAGGGTGTCCCAAAAATTTCTGTTTCACGGGGTATCTCTTTATCCATCATATTCCGATAAAAATACTTCCAATGAAAGTACACCAGAATGATTTGACGCCATTAGACTATGCGCTTCTTATGACTTTATCATTGAATAACTTAAAAAGCTGATGTCGAATTACAAAACGTTTCAAATAAAATTTACTTGATTCTTCTCATAAAATAAGATGGTGTAATAAAAAAATTATGTTCCCATTTAAAAAAGTGACCTAGACCTTAAAATGACCTTCAACACGTCGAGTAAAATATTTAAAAATGCACCTTTTTATAGAGCTTTGAAAACCATACAACTTTCATTAAAAGTATTTTTTTCTAAATACGATGGATAGGGTAACAGAAATTTTGGGACACCCTGTATATATTATATTTAATTGAAGTATATAATAAATTGCAATATGTTGTTAAGGTCATCATTCTAAACAACTGTTTCCTATACATATAAAAGACGGTATCAAGTAAAAATGTGGTAAAATAATATTTTTATGCTTATAGAATTTATTTTTCTCATTTTCGAAGTAAAAGAACAAATAACAGCAGGATTTTAATAAAGTAACGTGGTTGGTAACTATGTATTACAACAAAAGGACCCAAGATTAATACGTATTGATTTCACAATAAGAACTAATTATGATGAGAATTGGTCTGACTTAAAATATATAATGAATAACTATGAAATATTTAAAACTCCCATTATTTTATTACAAACACTACTGATCATTAGACTGTGGATTCTTATGCAAAATGAAAATTGTGTCCATTAATTGCAGGATACAGGAACCATACGGGAGTTGATTACTCTCCTTTAGAATTTTACTAACAATAAGTTGTAAACAATGTGTGTTTAGTGATACTCTGAAATTCTTCTAATCTTTCGTCTGTTTCGAATAACACAGTCTACTGATAACATACATGCTTTACCTTCGTTTTGATGATATGCATTCATTATCATTTCATTGAATCCTTGGTGATGGACGTAACCAACTTTATCAAAGCGGACGGAAGTAGCATTTCACTAACTGACAAAGGTGTTGGGCGGCAACATTGATATACTAGAATAAATTATTTATGGATCCTCAAGGGCAGAGGATGCATTTTTTCTGTCTAGTTCGATGTGTTTGCATTATCAGAGTATCTTGTTAGGACTATCAAATCTTCTCCCCCGTATTTCACGCTTATAAAACGACCGCACACAATTTTCTCTGCACACTTCGCAAAAAGTACGACTGGTTGGTTCTTCGGTGAACCGACTTTGCTTTTGCGAAGATCGGCCTCAGTTACGTTCCGAAAATGATTCGGATTTTGATCTTGTAAGTAAAAGTTCTAATTGTTATTATATCCGGCGCTCCGAAATGTTCTTTCAATTCTCTATAATTTTTATAATTACTATTTGATCATTTTTAATCGTCTTAATGTTATTACATTTTCAATCACCTTTGAAAGTAAGCTAACAAGTTGATAATTTGTCAGCTAACAATTCTAAGAACGGAACGATTAAAAATGAATTACTCAGAGTAAATGTAATTGTTTGAAAAATTTAAGAATGATAAAGTGCGAAGTGTTCGAAGAACTGTACATTTGTTAATATTTTTCCTGGACAGCATGCAATTAATAATATAATTATTGTTTAACTTAACTTTGTAATATTCTTTTTCTAGAGCGTCCATAGGCGCTGTTGCAAGTGCTACTCCGTTTTTCTCAGACTACCCTCTTGGTTTGGAAAGTTTGTTCGCCAGAAAACGCGAAGTTATCAGTGTAAATAAGGAGCAGGAGAGCACAGTATGCGAGTCCGAAGCGTGCAAGTTGATCGGTAAGTTCTTCCGAGTCCGTCAAGAAGTAACATATTTTCATTACATCCTTGAAGTGTCATTTATTTATATTTCCTTGTACTCGGAAGTTTTATATCATGTTTTCTTCGAAACAGCTGATGCAATCAAGGAAGGTATAGACGAATCTGTTGATCCTTGTGACGATTTTTACCAATATGCATGTGGGAAGTGGGATAAGAAAAATCCTGTTCCGGAAAATCAAACCTCTTGGAGTTTGTGGGAAATGGTCGAGAAGAAAATTAATAATCAAGTTAAAGGTTTGTGTCTCCGTTTCAATCAAATATTGGTGCTCAACTGTGTGAGTTTAATATCCTGTGAAGAAGTTCTACGAATTTTACTTACAGTGGTATTACACTCTATCTACTGTATGGAATACGCACTTTTCCCAGGCAATCTGCAGATAATACCACAGTGTTATTATAAATATTTAACATTTTCAGGCCTTATTAAATCTCCAATTGAATCAAATGACCTATTTGCCGTGAAACTGGCAAAGAAGTGGTACCAGACTTGCGAAAACGAAGGTATTTAATCAAATGTTATTAGTTCTATTTGTTCAACTTTGTCTTTTGAATACATTGAATACATATATTGCAAAGGCAAACGTTATCGTTCAGTAATTGTCTTTATAGAGAGAAACGGAACCGATGAACTTGCGGCAATCGTAGCAACATTGTGGAGGCATGGGGGTTGGCCACTGATAATGGAGCAAGGGGAATGGGACGATCGCATATACAACTGGCAAATAGTTGACGATCACTTTGCTCGTTTAACGGGAATGGCTACTTTCTACGACGTAGTCTTCGCTCAGCTAGCTTATGACGCCAACGAAACATTAATCGTATGATCATAGTCCATGAACAGAACAATCCTAACCCTTTGCACTTTTCCAGGATTGCAAAGATGCGGGATGCACTTTCTTATTTCTCGATAATGCAAAGATGAAGTTTTTCAGTAGTCAAAACCGTTAGATAAATGATCAATCTAGGCCGCGATACGTTTAGGAGGCGTAAGTTTCATTATTCGGCAGCATTTAGCTATCGCAACTTTGTGAAAATAGGTACACGCGCAGCTTCATGCTTCCAAACAATGCAAATTACGACTTGTAAACGTAAAAATAGGAGTTTTGAAGGCGACTGCAGCCTAGATTGATCTATTATCTAGCGCTTTTCACTACTGAAAAACCCATATTTGCATTATCGAGAAATGAGAAAGCGCATCCCGCACCCTTGCTATCCTGGAAACGAGAGTCTACCCCCTTATATCTGCACTAAATGTTCTAATTAGACTGCGGATATTTATGCAAAATAAAAATTTTCTTCGTCAATTACAAGATGCAGAATCTATATAAAAGTTTCTGTATATATTTAACAATTTGAATAACTTGATAATTACATATGCACCTTGTTAAATCGTCTTAATGTTTTTTGCTGTTTTATGTTTTCAAATGCATAAAATCTGCGATCTAGTTATAATTTTTGATCGTCTCTATACTCAATATTTCTTAATATTTCAGTTGGATGCACCCCATTTGCCACTCGGTATGTACAAACTTGTTCCGGAGCCCAACCATGGCGCGGACGCCAGCGACGAGAACGACGAGAGTGGCGAGGGTAGTCAAGAAAATGGTAGCAAAGAGAAGATCCCTAAAACTGGCGAAGACGAGGAGGATGACGACGAGGACGAAGGGATCGAGGAAGACAATGAACCAGAAGACGAGGAAACAGAAGAATCGCAAGCGAGAAGAGTGTCGAGAAGAAGGAGCCACAAGAGATTGGGTCACAATAAACGATCGAGCAGTAAACACAGCGTAGGAACGAAACATCATGGAACTCACCTTAGAAGAAGGCCAAAGAGAAACGTTATTCAAGAGATTGTTTTCCATAAGGTACGAAGCCTGAAGAAACGCGCTAAACACGGAGTTCATCAAAAGTCGCGGAAGACCGACAGAAAATCATCGAAGCATAGACACTTACCTTTGGCTGTCCAGAAGAAGTCTTCTACGGGAAAGAATGATATGAAACGTAGTGACAAAATTAATAACGCAAATGTCAAATCGGCGAACAAGAAGAGGGCGACGAACGATGAAGAGAATGAAGGGATGCGAAGGAAGAACAGAAACCATCATCACGGACATGAAAGGAAGTCGATCCACGGAAGTCATCAACATAAGCAGAGGAGACTCAGTCAGCATAGAGTCCATCACGCAGCGAGGAAGATGGAAGATAAGGAGACGGACGAAGCTCCGAATGATAATGACAATGAAAACGAAGATAATACCAGCGGCAATGAAGTTGACACTGGCAGTAACGCGGATGATGATAATACCAACGATGAAGAGAATGGCAACGATGATGAGAATGGCAACGATGATGATAACGAAGACGAAGAAGGGAATGACGATGGCGAAGGCGATGAAGACGAGGAAGAGGATGATGAAGAAGAGGATGAAAAGACTGTGGAAGAACTTACGGAGACATACCAGAAATATATAGTTTCGGTGGCGGAAGCATTTGCGAAGATCAGAGGCGTCGAAATTCCGCGTAATAAGTTGGAGAAAGATGTGGACGACCTCGTAAAATTCACGATTAAATTGGGCGAGGTAAATAAATTGATTAACTTCGATTCATAGATGACTGTTTCCACAGAAACTGACTGAAATTGTTTATGATTACTTCTTAGGCTGCAGTAAGTGACTTTGTGCTGGAGAACATGACACTTAGTGAATTCCAGGAATGGTATGACAGTTTGGGACATACTAAAAAGAACAGCAAGGTGAGAATCTCGCTATGAAACGCGCGTATGAAATGGCGTCGTGACGCGTGTAGCAAACGAAACTTTCTGAATAGAGTAATACTCTAAAAACGATATTTATGTAATGATTTAAATATTTAGGTAAACTGGGAAAGGAAGGTGTTGAAAATGCTTTCCGAAGCAGGATTGGAGCCCGAGGGTGATATAAATGTTACGATACCGTATACCGCGTATTTCGAAAAACTTCATGATTTACTCGAGGAAACACCGTCTAATGTAATCGGTAAAATCATGAAAGATTGATCTACTACTGACCATCCACCCGATTTATTAATTGAAAGCAGCGTCGCCGAATAACATTGTTGTTTGTTTGCTATAGTTAATTATATTCACTGGAACTTCGTTGATACAATAGGATACCTTTCATCTCCAGTACTACAAGAATTAGCGAACGATTGGTACCCCATGCCTCCATCAGCCAGGTAAATTCTAATTACTCGATTGCGGATCTTTATGCAAAATAAATAAGCGTGGTAAAATTGTCTGCATCGATTACAAGCCAAAGGAACCAAGTAAAAAATTGCTTCTTCTTTTAATTATCTTATTAAGCTAATGCATAACATATTGTCACTAATGAACATAATGTCATAACATTTCAAAATTAGAAAAAAATTACAAAGTTGTTTGTATTTCACCTTTTTACAGGGAGAATATGTGCATGAATGTAGAGCTGTCTGACGTAATAGGGTATGAATATACCAAAAAACATTTCCCGCAAAAGCTGGAGAGAATGGTAAATGATCACAGACAAATATTTTTTCACATTTTTTTTTCGTAACTCTCATATTCCTATCTAATTCTTCGAAGAGTTCTTATTCACTGAATTTTCAAATAATTAAAATCCGACAGACAGATCATTACTGGACTGCGGATCTTTATGCAAAATGAAGATATTTTGCATTAATTGTGAGAAGCAGGATTGAAATAAAAATTGATTTCATGTCTTAATGACTTTGTTACGTTAAAAACCACATTACAATATTCTTGAATTTTTCTAATATGTTATTGTTTTAATTAATTTCTTCATAAATCCATGAAGATTCGCGGTCGAATCATTACACATATATTATTTGTTGACGGTGTAGGCCAGAGACATGATCGACGACATTCAAAAGGAAGTTGAATACCAGATCAAGGAGTCCACATGGTTGGATGACAATACGAAGCATTTCATTTTGGATAAACTGGTGCATTTGGAACATCTTGTTGGTTCTCCCGATTGGTACCAAAATACTACAATGGTTCAACGATACTTCCAAGGGGTAGCTAACTTGCCTTTTCAATAACAATTCATTTTATGAGAACTATCCAGCGCATTAAACAAAATTTTCATTCGCGTACACTACGTAAAAATAAATTACTCTGAGAGGATCTATTTGTTATTCATTAATGCTTTGTTAATGTGAGATTGAGGCTTGTTTGGCAAGCAATTGTTAAGATAGAATACAGCAGATTAATTCTTGATTTAATATTGCAGCTCACGATTGGTACATCTTACTATGAAAATATAGTGAACTATGTCAGGTACATGAAATGGAAACAATTTCGAAGAGCATTCTTCCCAGAGGAGTATCCATCGTAAGATTTCATTTAGTAATTTTAACAACCATATTATGATTGAATATTTTATAACTATATATTTTTCGTAGACTATCTATGGATCCGCTAATGATAAATGCGTTCTTCGTGCCAACAGAAAATGTTATAGGTTTGTACACTTTACTATTACGTATATTTATGAAAATTGTGAATAGAATCAGGCACAAAAATTCTACTTACATCAATCACATTGTTAGTTGAAATTCAATAAATCTTGAAGAAATAATTCTCTGTAACAAAACAAAATTTTTTTGTTTAATGCAGCAATATCTGCCGCTGATCTCCAAAACCCCTTCTTCGATGCGAACAGACCATGGTAAATAATTTGCGCATGTAGTTTATATTTTGTGATATTTATGGCTTTTACGATCTCAGTTTCTATATTGTTTTACTATATACATTATAGTAGAATATAATTAAAATAATGAAATGTTAATAATGATACTTTTAACGCAGGAATGCAAACTTCGGCATCATTGGAAGCATAATAGCCCACGAAGTAAATCATGGCTTCGACGATAGTGGCAAGTTAAATTTCTTTTCGAAAACATATATGTCGTATGGAACATTTATAAAGTACAATCAATTAATGTATTGTTTTGTAGGTCATTTATATGATCGCACAGGCAAGCCTACGGAATGGTTATCTGCAATGGCGACGGCTTATGATAAAAGAGCAGAATGCTTCGTTCGTCAATTTAACAATTATGATATCGTAAAGGGGGACAGTTTTAAAGTTAAGGTAAATGTTTCAGCATTCATTTTATAGAAGCCATTTCGTCCTTTTCTTCTTTTCCTTAACAATTTTAATAGTAGATTATTAACACTAAACCTACCAGGAGGGGTCAAATGTCCTATTTTAGATTTTTTATTTGACAATTATTGAATCTTATTTTTATAATATTATACACATCAGTCACTTTTGATGGTCGGTAGATTTAGTGTTAATAAATGCATAAAATCCGCAATCTAGTTATTCTATAAGTTATTAATATCTTACATGTGTTTTGAAAATTTTTAGAATTACGGTAACCAAACAGCAGGCGAAAATATCGCTGACACAATGGGTTTGGAGGCTGTATTTAGAGCTTATCATCGAAGATTAAGAGCATGCAAGAATCCAGATCCGGCATTACCAGGACTAGAGAAATACAACAACAACCAAACCTTCTTCCTATCTTATGCAAGCGTAAGACTTCGATATTTTTTGAATAACAGTGTCCAAGATTTATAAACTGATCAGAGAGAAACACCTTGTTCAGTAGCAAATATATTTTATTTAGTAGTAAATGTAGAATAAATATTTATGAGCAGTCTTTCTAAATTATTATATGTTTAAAATTGATTTACAGTTGTGGTGTGAAGCCCAGGACCCAGCAAGCCTGAAGAGAAGCGCTAAGTATGATGTACACAGTCCTGGACGTCTGAGGGTGATTGGTTCAGTATCAAATATGGACGGTTTCGCTAAATCCTTCAATTGCCCTGCAGGTAGTCCTATGAATCCCGAAAAGAAATGCAACATATGGCTGTAGTTTAAATAATTTCGAATCTGTCGATTATACCGATGCCCGCGATTTGCTATTATTATCGTTATGATTAGACTGCGAACTTTATACATTTATGACAAACATGCGTAGTTAGAATAGAAAACAGTCGAAGAATTTTACGAGTTCAAAGAATTTCAATATATTATCAACTTGCAAAAATTATTCAAGGAAAAACAAAGTTGCTATTGACTCCTGTCTTCTAGAATTAATGCAAAAAATTTTATTTTGTATAAAGATCCGTAGTCTGGTGATGACGAATTTATTCACAAAAAAGAAAATATGTAGAGGAATTACAACTCTCAATTATAAATACTAATAATTGAATGTAACCACAAAATAAATTTTAAATATAATAAAACTCTCATAGTCTACTCTGTTGTTTATTACCTATTCCATTACGAACTGGTACTTATAAATAGTTTATCGCTGTAGGAAGTTATTGACGAAGTATCCGCGAACCATTTATAATTAAGATGAAATTGTATTTTATAAGATATACGATTTTCAAAAGCTTATCATGGATTTTTCAATGATTCTGACGAAGTGATTGTGCATCATCGCAGAAATTGAATCTATACCATATTCGGCAGTGATTCAAGTTCTCAATGTCAAGCTCTTCAATCGATAAATTGGTCTCGACCTTAGTTTTTCCAATCTCAAGTGTATCCCTTTCTATTCGCCACAATCACTTTTTATCGAACGAAACCGCTTGGAATTCAATATTACAAGAATGATGCAGGATTTGTAACATCAACTTCAAGGTAACGTCGATTTGCTTCGTAAGTAGATGGTACAAACAATTAGCAAACCTTCGCGCTGGTAAAAGTAAGAAGAATCCTGTTGTTTGTTCTCCTTAATTGTATCTACGCGTGTCACTGGTATAACTTCACTGTAGAAAAGTCAGTGAAAGACCCTTGTCGAGGTGTTGTTCAATATAAGATTATAGATATTAACAGTTCTGCACTCGAAACTGCAGCAGACGCATTAATAGGAATAGTCTCATTTCTTCATCGGCAAGTATGCTATCGATGCCCCCAGCAATACCGATTCCATAGGAGGCTACGGTGTCCACGCATGGGAATGTGTACTATTAGTCCCAAGATTAATTGTTGGGGAAGAAGCATCGCATAGACGAAATTCTTCAGAGTTTCATGGACAGTCTGCGGATCTTTATGCAAAATAAAAATTGTCTTCATCAATTGCAAGACATAGAAGCCATATTAAAACTTTCTTTCTATTTTCAACAATTTTAATAAATTGAGAATAACATATGGGCGTTGTTAAATTGTCTTAATGTTTTTACTGTTTTAAATTATATCCACTACATTACATCCATAAATGCATAAAATCCGCAGTCTATTCATGAAGTTTAAGTATGTTAAAAAACTTCTATTTATTATATACTCTCATCAATATTTGATGGTCACATGTCTGATACACAATAAATGCACGTTTGTTCCGTGAAAGAATTACAAATAGATGCTTGAATATTTAATACCAATGAATTTAAATTTCGTATTAACGTAATCATGTTCATTTCTTTCAGTCGTACAAGAATCATTAAAATAATATTATTATAATGTTACTAATGTAAAATCAACGGCTGTTTGACAGTGATCCTATGCGTCATAGTTAACGTGCAATGATCGACCAATTTCTGTCGCGCATACCAGCGATCACGGCAGTTGAGCGTTAAATGGCGTGTAAAAGTAAGAATTCCGATAAAATCCCGGCGGTCTAATAATTGTAATTATCGTCATCATCATCATCATCATCATTATCACCGTATTTGCGAGCTCGTGAAAAACGATTCTCGCGTCATCGGACCGCGGAAAACAAAACGAGACGAAACGAGACGAAATGAAGAGGAGCGCGTAGCCAGAGCTCGCCGGCAATAAGTTACCGGCGTTATATCAAAAGTGTAAGCGCCTAACCGCGCATTGCATCGTTAACGGCGCGGATGTTGCAATTCGGTGAGACAGTTGTAGATCGATGTAGGGACAGTAAATTAGATCGGGCAAAAGAACATTACCTAACTGTAGCACGAGCGCTCATCTTCAGGCCACCAACACTTTCACAGATCAAATAGAGAGAGAGAGAGAGAGAGAGAGAGAGAGAGAGAGAGAAGAGAGAGTGAGAAAGAGAGAGAAGTGGTGAAACTCCTCCGATTATGCCGGCGCAGCGTATCGAACAGGTATACATCGCGGCGTCTGCTCGGCCAGAGAAAGCACGCTCTGATTCATCGGAATAAATGGCCGCCGTTTAGAACGGATGCACCCCATTATAATGTGCATATCCACCGATAAAACTATCACTCTCGACGATCGCTCGTGATATCGTGATAACGTGCGCGGAATTGCTAAATTTGTAGCGCGAGGCTGCATCGTTTCGGTCTTGCGAGACCTCCTCTTCTTCAGCCGCCATCTTGATTTTCGTCGCATAAATTCCTCGATCGCATGCTATTTCAATTCAATCGAAGCGATCGAATCATGCTTATAGATGCAGTGGCTGCGAAGTGTATTCAAAAATTAAATTTCAGATTATTGAAAAATTTTTAGTATTTCAACTATTATGATTTTGTAGAAAGGGAGCGCATGACAATAAACCTGGGCTCATTATAAAGATTGAAGCCTTTATCTTTACACGCCATCGTTTAGTTTTGCATAATATAGCGGGTGGGAAACTGACGACACGTTGTTTCTTGGGAACGCTACAGATTGGAACGTCTCGAAAAGCATTGGAAACTTTTTCTTGTGATCGAATCTATCATAGTCTTGAAGATTGAGGGATCCTCTAAGCAACGACTCCCTAAAACTTGATAGACTATCTTGTTTAGTCGTTTTATCGAGCTTCGAATGAAAGGTGTACCGCCATTTTTACAATAATTAAGTACACCTCGAGGGCTTCGCACGATCGAATTTGTTCCTCATTTTGTTCTGTAAAAAAGCCAAAAAAGGGAACCCTTTCAATCTCTGCATGGTAGATTCAGTTATGAACAAATTTTCTGAAAAATTTAAATATAAAAATAAGAAAATATTACCTAATAAACATATAAACAGCGATGTTATTTACGGAAGTGCAGTATGAAATTTTAGCGCGTACGAAGCAACTTCGATTGCAAACAATTAATCATAGAGATAAAGTAAATATAAGGTTGGAGCCAAATTATTTCATTAACCGGAGAAGTATTTATTATAGCGAATCAATCACAACACGAGAGAAAGATGAAATTCATGGTGCATTTAAGAGATAGAAACGATTAGGGGAATTGCGTTTTGCGGAGGAAAGCATGCACGTTATAATGAGCATAATAAATTGCTTGTTTGAGGCGAGCCGAGATGTCACGGTGAAACAATCGAACTGCATAAAACTGCAAAAGCTGTGCACGCACGTAAGGCCGAGCAATAGCTTTACGCAACGATTATCTCCGAAACTAATTTGCTATCTTTCCTCGTTGACGCTCTGCCGAGGAGATAATCATCGGAAAAACTATTAAGTAAGCCCCCTGAGTTAATTTAGCCATCCGTAATTTCATTTACTCCCGCTCATTTGCTTTTCTCTTGGGTATGCTTTTATCTCTTGGTGTGTCGTAAAATACGTCACAAAAGTAATGAATCTACCTTTATTTCATAATACCTTAAGTGAAATGTGGAATATGTAAAATTTGAACTTTCTTATAGTCCACAAATAATTCACCCTTTGGGAACGAATTATTTTTCTACGATCCTGAACTATTTTTCTATGATTCAATTCCTATGCAAACAAATAATGCAATCGGGTACATGACAAAATATTAGTATATATCTTCCATTTTTCCCAGCACTCAAGACTTTGACGCATGATCTACATCTCCGAGTAATATATTCTTTAATATTTTAAGAACATCTTCGTCCGCAAGGGTTAAAATCACCACTATTTCGTGTTAAAGTTTATTGAAACCTCGAAGTGAGACATCCTCTAATAATCACGAAATCACAGTCTAGTAATAGGTAATCGACGATCATCGCCGATTTGTCGGGCGACAAGCGAATACTAACTTCACTCGAAATTTCGAGGAAATTCCGGTCCCGGTTTTCCCGGGGCGCGATGCATCAACGTCGTCGCCCGAAGAGAATCGTCTTTATCAAGTGTAAACCAGAGTTCGCCTCCGGTCATTTATTAAATCTGAATGCTTTCGCGGCGGTGCAGTGTTGCGCGATGCGATTTATGCAGTCGGGATTCATCCGTGTCTCGTAACGCGCGAACAGCGTAACTTTAGCCCGAGCATAATAAAAGCGGACATACTAACCGCGATGCAATCGGAACTGTATCTAAAACCGATTAAGACGAATTTCAGGATTCGCGAACGCTATAAATCTCCGGTCGTGAACAAAAATAAAAACGGTCCATGGTGCCGTGTGTCCGCTATCTCACTCGTGTACGATGAGCTGCTGATACAATAAACCCGTGACGCAATCTTGCATAATGTATCCCTATCTTAACCAACATCCCACGTTGCCACCACCTGTATTCAGCACGAGTTCACTGATTGCACAAACTCTCTGCATCCAGGATGCGAGCGTGTGTACACGTTGGACAGTTGAATCCGTGTGTCTGCGTGCCCTACTAATTCCGTGACGCGACAGTTCTTCGTCTTCTTCTTCTTCTTCTTCGCCCACTTCCGTTTTTTTTTCTATTTCGGGAGTAATTAAACAAATCAGGCTTAATTAGTCGGGCGAAATTAATTACCTCCACGCGGAGATGATGGACACGCGGAAATTCATTGTCGCACGCTTTCTATGGGATTACCTCTAGACATTGAAATATTAAGATGACAAGCGATACGTAATCCGTGCACGCTTATGGATTTATAGCGCGCTTTGTCGTACAAAATGGATCGATTTCCCGTATTATACTTGAAGGTGGGAGGTGTAGAGCTCGGCAATCCTTCATAATATAATATGAAAAGAAATATTATCACGGAAAAGTAACATTCATTTGATCTTCTTTAGGGAAGTAAGGAGATCCACCGTCTGCGTGGGCGATAAAATATTATACCTACGCAAAACAATTTAATAATTATTATGAAAAATGTCATAGAAACTTGTACACTATCCACACGATCGGCTACAGTCACGATTATGTGTCTAAATGAAAGATAAAAAGATAACAAGTAACAGGTAATAGTTCAGTGGGTTGTTTCACACTAGAAACAATGATTGAAAATAATTGAAAATTATCGAAAATATGAAAACTAATATTATCAGAGAAAAGTAACATTCTTTTGATCTTGTTTAGGGAAGTAAGGAGATCCACCCTCTGCGTGGGCGATAAAATATTATACCCACGCAAAACAATATAAAAATTATTATGAAAAATGCCGTGGAGTAACCGGTAGTTCGTATAGGAATTTCGGTTAATTAAGAGACAGCGACGCGACGTTGCGTAATTTTAATAAAACTCGCTGAATCTCTTCATTCGGTCCTCTCGCTGATGCAGCCTGGTCCATAATCCGATGCTAAAGTATATGATTAAAATGCATCGAATCGACATACGATCGGGATTCACGTATGTACATTTTAAGCAGCGATCGTCTAAACCCCTTCGTGCATCGGTGACGTGTGCATTCGCAAAAAAAAGAGCCATGGATGAGAAAGTCTCGCCGGCAGAAAGCATACCGGTTGCCTTAACCGTACGGGACATAATAGGTTTAATTGCCATCTCTCCTTTTCCAGTCCTCCCCACGCACGAATTACGCGGTCTTATCTTTTTATAGGTTGTTTCGGATCGTCCCGTGTACGTAAATGGCGGAGTTTTTGCCGCTGAATGTTAAGGGGACGATATATCTTATTTCGTGAATAATGGCAGATAGTTGAAGGCATCGATATCTCCATTCCAGACGACCGAGGCGAACACTTTTAAGGGATTCTTCTATTCTGGAGGTGTGGAATTGAAACGATTTAAACGAAAGCCGACGATAACGTTCTCTTATTAAACTAATGTCGTTAACAACTCAAATTACTTTGATTAAATTCGTCGTAACCTTGATAATGCACGCAGGTTGAAGAATACGTACGCATCTGCTCAAAATATCATACTATCATTATTTAAATTTAAACAGAATGTAATTCTTCCCAAAACGTTTTAATGCGAAATTAAAAAGAGGTAGATGATGCTTATTATTATAATTACGCTTTAAACGGCGTAGATAAAAATCAAACGGAGCAAAGAAGAATGAATAACAATTAATTAATTATATTCAGAAGAAATGATTAAGACAGTTAGCTTTACCTGAATTAATTTCCTCCGCCAGTGATCATTCTTGTTTTCACACGACTCGTTTACAACCAACGGAAAGCAATTATGTTGAGACGTCTCGACAGGCAAATCAAAAGAAATTGGTATTACGAAGAGATAATAGCGAAACGCTGATCCCCGACGTTATACATTGCGGAGGATCATCAAGTTGAAAGTATAAGCATATTACGCTACGTGGAAATTGGACTGTATCAAATCCGTGACATTCATGTCGAAGGCTACTTATCGCTTGCGAAATTAAATGGATGATCGAAAAGAGCGAAGTATTTTGAGGGCAAGTGGCCATTAACGCTCGTTAAAGATACCAGTCATTTCCTTTCACAATGGTTTAACCTCAGACGCTATAATTCGATAAAAATAAAGATTACATTGACGGGAGGCTTTCTTAACTGGAACAAATATTTTGTCGACAGTATCATTCTCATTGTACATTTGGTAACATTTCATCTCATCTTTTACTATATTACCGCTTCGTGTGAAGAAATTCAATGAAAATCACTTTTGTTTTCTAACTAAATGTATTTCATTATTAACTTTAACTATTTATTTAACAACTTGCTCGTTTTATTGTCTAATTCAGTTATTAACCTGTCTGTAAAATAGATTCATGTGTCCCAATGAAACAAATTCCTGAAACTTTGAAATAGATTGAAATCTAACCTTGTTTAAATTTAAGTAAATAGAAATCCAGTGAATATTATGTGTTAACAATTGTTATTGTATCCTCACTCTGACATAGAAACTTGTACACTATCCACGATCGGCAATTTCACATGCACCAATCCCAGTACGCTGCTGCATCTCGACTACAGTCACGATTATGTGTCTAAATGAAAGATAAGAAGATAACAAGTTACAGGTAATAATTCAGTGGGTTGTTTCACACTAGAGCTGTTATTATACGAATATTCGGCACTCGATACACTTATTATAAGTCAAAGTGGCTTTAAAACACTCCAGTTTTAAAAAACGATAACGACTCTGCGTAAACACTAAACCTACCACCGCCGCGCCGGTCAAATGTCCGGTTTCATATTTTTTTATTTTACAACCACAGTAGGACCTCGATTAACCGGCTTGATCGGGAGACAAACAGCCCGGATAAATTAAGGTCCGATGGATAATCGAGAAAATGTGGAGGTCGCGAACTTAGTTGCCAACCTAATATTTATACCTATTTTTCTTATTCTAGTTTATTTTTCTAATTCACAATGTTACGAAAATCGATTTTGGGATCACCGTCAGATCGTCTCGTTTCACTGCGCGCCGGCCGATCTCAATTGAAATCGCCGAGCTACCGATAGATCACCGCGCCCGTTCAATCATCGGCCGACGAAGCCCGCGTGGCCCAACATTCCGTCCGCTAATTATGTAGTTATCCCGTAATTAGCAAGCCGGCCGAGCAATTGCCCAATGTCTCTATTCACCGGCATATATCACGGAAGAGCGGCGGATGCGTCGAACAATTTCGTGAAAGTCCGAATGCGAAGAAAAGACGAGCCGCGTATTAATCAAGCCGGTTAACGAAAACGAACGGTCGAAGTTTGCGATCCTTAGAAGGCCCGTAATCCTTACGGGAGTCCTGTATCCTTCTTCGGTCCGCTCGATCGTCCGAACGGAGAAGAAAGAAACGAGACGAAACGATACGATACTATGATACGATACCAAAAGAAAGAGAAGGACAGAGGGGTAGGGAGAGAAGAAAGAGAAGGAGAAGCAACCACGATGCTCTCGAAGTTAATGATGCGCCGCATTGCGTTACAATATAGGATTCGTAACCCGTGAAATATGGAACGAACCCGTACACTAGGTGGCTGTTGCCTGCGGTCCCACTCTTCTTCACCATTACCACCGTCACCGGCCGATTCAACACCACCGTGACACAGTTACACGGTGCCTCACCGGTAAATCCTGGCCGCGCGTTGCACCAAACCGTGATCTAGAAACACGGATGAATCTCAGGGATATATAAAGCGGATTAGAAGCAAACTTTGTCATTCCCTCGACACCGTGCAACGGTGGAAGAAGGTGTGCAAACAGTCAAGGTAGTCGTCGCAAAGGAGCGCAACACCGGCCACCTAAGAGGCGATCATCACGGTAGCTCGCGTGATACCCCGGGTTCGTCTCACCTTCTCAAGGATACAGCCGAACAACAAACAATAAGGACCACGGGAACGGTCGAGGTTTTATTGTTTCGACGGGACACAGTTCACCGACATGTCTAAGGTGAGAAAACATCGGGGCATCCGCGTGCGCAAGGGAAATTATATCTGTCGCAACTGATAACCATCGGAACAGAGGATGAAGCTTGCGGCGGCGAAGGATTGTCTGCGCGGTAGAAATGTCGTGGTAACACGTATGTTTCGAAACCGAGGCCCCGGGATTGTGCTGGTTCCCCGAACACAATCCTAATCTTTTCAATTTCGGATCCGGCGTTGACTAGATCGTCGACGAGATCGGGGAAAATCCAGACAACTAAACAGTGTTCACCGTTTTCGTTTGAACCTCTAAATCTTGTGATAACTAGACTGCGGATTTTATGCATTTATGACAAAAATGGGTTACATATAATTCAAAGCAGTGGACATGTTAAAAATATTTAAGGACATCGACGTATTAGTTTCAGCTTAACAGGATAGTTGAAAGAAGAATACAATTTTTATTTGACTCCTGTGTCCTGCAATGAATGCAAACATTTTTTATTTTGTATAAAGATCCGCAGTCTAGTGATAACAATCGATACCGATAAGGGGCTGTCAACTTTGGGGATGAAAAACATATTCTTCGTGGGGTAATTGTTCCAGTAATCAGTTAAGCGTTGTTATAATATGGGGGCAAATGTTTGTATAATAATTTGTTAGTAGACATTTATTTTTGAACAATTTGTTTCCAGGTTGGTTGGCTATTAGGTAGGGGCTGAAATAAGCTACCCTATGTATATTGCGGACTATTTGGAAAAGAGATTATTTTGAAAAAAGTTATTCGATTTTAAATAGTCTTAACTGCATATGAAGTTTTGCTTAGACGTTGTTATTTAATTGTTGCGCGAGTTTCGTGGTTTAATGTAACCCGTGCTACATCAAGACGACGGTTGATCTTACGCGAACAAAATTAATCGAGAGCGTGAACATGTTCTCGTTCGGAAAAGTCAAATTTCAAAATTCATCAAGCACTCGGTGCTTTTGGAGAGTTTCGTGCGACGTCTGACTATTGCTCGCTAGTTCTACTTGTAGTATCGCAGTATCTGTATTTCGTCTGCCTCTGTATTTTCGATAGTACCTTCACTTATTTATATATTTGCGGAATCTATAGGGCTAGATTTTCAGAAATAATGTCGAATATAAAGTAATACAGACAATTAACAAATTAAGATTTAATTCAATTATACATTTGATTTTAACCCTACATTGACGACGCTTGTACATCGTGCTAACTCTGAAGAATGTTTTAAGATTATATCATTAGGTTATTATATCTAAATCAACAAGGGATTATGGAAACATCTGTAAAGCTAAGTCCACACCGAATGGCCTGTGTTCTTATCTTATTAAGAAGACAAGAAGTGGCTCGATATTTATGCATATTTACCGAATATAGATCGATTTATAATAACATATAAAAAGAAACATGAAAATCGAAATGATTTTTGTTTGTTGACTTACACCACTGTTATAATCACCGGCATAATTACGAAACTTGCAGATCGCGTTAGCAGTGTTCATCGTGGCGCTCAGCCTGGTGCGCTCGGAGCCTCCAGTGAACTCGTATTTGCCACCTGGAGGCGGTGGTCCAGGAGGTGGCAGCGGCGGAGGTGGCGGAGGCGGTGGAGGTCCTTCGAGCAGTTATGGGCCACCCGGTTTCGACGGTCAGAACGGCATCGGTGGTAGCAGTGGTGGCGGCAACGGTTTGTCGAACAGTTACGGAGTGCCAACTGGTGGAAGCAACGGTTACAATGGCGGCGGTTCTGGCAATGGGAGGCCGGGTTCGAACGGCGGAAGGAACGGTGGCGGTGGTGGTGGTGGTGGTGGTGGCAGAGGAAACGGTTTGGGAGGCGGTGGCCCACCGTCGAGCTCCTATGGGGCACCATCGAACGGTTTCGGCGGAAACGGTGGTTCTGGGAACGGCAGGCCGTCGAGCAGTTATGGAGCACCTGGTGGAGGAAACGGATTCGGTGGTGGAAACGGTGGAGCTGGCAAAGGCGGATTCAATGGGGGACCATCGAGTAGCTATGGGCCACCGGAAGGTGGGAACGGTTTTGGCGGCGGCAATGGCGGTGGCAATGGCGGCGGCTCTCCTTCCGGTCTTTACGGGCCACCTGGCAGAAACGGAAACGGGGGAGGAAATGGCGGTAACGGTGGTCGGCCATCGAGCAATTACGGTCCGCCGGATAGCAACAATGGGAATGGGAGGCCGTCGGGGCTTTATGGCCCACCTGGCAGGAATGGAAACGGTGGTGGAAATGGTGGTAACGGTGGTAATGGTGGATACCCGTCCGGAGGACCGAACGGAGGGAATGGTGGAGGTAGCAGGGGAAATGGTGGATACCCGTCTGGTGGACCAAACGGAAACGGTAACGGTGGATACCCGTCCGGAGGGCCCGGTGGAAACGGGAATGGAAATGGAAATGGCAATGGCAATGGCGGTTATCCGTCTGGAAGACCTGGTGGGAATGGAAATGGTAACGGTGGCTATCCCTCTGGTGGGCCCGGTGGTAACGGAAATGGTAATGGTGGTTATCCTTCTGGTGGGCCCGGTGGAAACGAAGGCTACCCGTCCGGAGGACCGGGTGGAAACGGAAACGGGAATGGCAATGGCGGTGGTTACGGAAGCAATGGGGACGAGGAAAGTAACGTGAGTGAACGTTTTACAAAACCTACTTTATTCTTAAACAAACATTTTCTAATATTCGCTGTGAATATGCAAGTGCGCTTCAAAGATACTCCTCGATATAGAGTCCTTCTCTTTTAAATTAAATAATCTATGAAGTAACTACTTTGAAAAAATAACAGCAAAGCATTATGAAAGTGCATAGGATGCTAGTTTTATTATAAATACTTCATAATGGATAGTTCCCTTCCGGAGAGATATACTGTTCACAATCATTATCCAAACTGTGAAAACAGTTTCATGATAGTGAAGTTCATGAGAGTTCCTTCTAGTATCAAAAAGGAATGATAGTGACAGGAAATTAAATCAGTTGAATGTTGTCGTATAAAGTTATATCTTGCCAGAAGGAAACCATTTTGAAGAATTCATACTAGATATTGATATAATGAATATCCAAAGACTGTTTTGAATATTTACGCAAGGAAATATTAGTCTGCGGATCTTTGTGTACTTATGAATCATGAAAACGTTTAAATAAGAATACACTAGGAAAACTAGAATTACAAATAAGTATGTTGTCTCAAAACCGCAAACTGCCGTAGACATCGTCCGCAGGCTAATTATTGCAACTCATTCTAAACTCTTTCTCAAGAAACCAATATGAATGTGAAGGTCAAATGTAATTATTCTCTATCGAATGCTATAATGCAAAGTAGAAAGTTTATCTGTTGCGTGAATTTTGGCTGAATGACAATAAAATTAACGTCTAAGTAAATGTCAGTCGGGAAAATGGAGATTAATGATCTAGGAGCCGGCAAAGTACGAATTCTCTTATGAGGTGAAGGACGAGCAGTCCGGTGCAGATTACGGACACACGGAGACCCGAGATGGCGATCGCGCGCAAGGAGAATTCAACGTTCTGCTTCCTGACGGAAGGAAGCAGATCATTGAATACGAGGCCGATCAAGATGGATTTAAACCACAGATTAGATACGAGGGCGAAGCAAACAACGGAGGATACGGTTCCGGTGGACCCGGTGGAAACGGTGGAAGTGATTTCGGTGGCAATGGCTACCCAAGTGGCGGTCCAAACGGGAACGGTAACGGAAACGGAAACGGCGGCAATGGTAACGGTTATCCGTCGGGAGGACCAGGCGGCAACGGTGGTGGATCTGATTTTGGCAATGGTAAATGAAGCAATTCCTTCTCTAATTTAACACTAAACCTATCATCACCGGTCAAAATGACCAGATTTTTTATTTCACAATTATTGAAATAATAAAAATTATTTCATAAGTAATAGTCATTTATATAAGGGAACATCTACCAGTTTTTTTAAGGCTCGGTAGGTTTAGTTTTAAACTGTACAGCGTCGTAGATTCTAAGAAAAAGTTGTCTGCATCAATTGCGAGAAACAAGACACATTCAAATTTCATAATTTCTACATCTCACATCAACTCCGGTTGGAGTTGAAGAACGCTTTTTGAAGTAAACATTTAATCGTACTATTCGAAAGCGAACATACTCAAACATGACTGGTTCCTTTAACTAGAATATTTAAAATGTAAATCATTTGCTTTCACTTATTTCCCGACGATTTAATTTTTCTCCAGTATTTTCATTTAAGTTAATGCTGTTTGTCGTTTGTAGAAATCGCCCATGCTCTAATCGATTTATAAGCATTTTACGTTTATTATACATTGTTTTGTTCTTGAATTTAGTTTATTATTTTAAATTTACCTCTTACGGTTCGTTTTGATGTCTGCTTATCCCAATCCCGCAAAATGTTTTAAGTCTCAATTGATTAAGAATTTATTTATAAGCGACGTTCCCATTCACGATTGTTTCCTTAGTATTGATACATAATAATAATAATCATTTTTCCTTTTGTGGAAGGCGGATATCCATCTGGTGGACCGGGCGGCAGAAACGGGAATGGTGGCAACGGTAACGGCGGATATCCGTCTGGAAGTGGTGGCGACGCCGCTGCCAATGGAGGATACCAATATTAAATATTTAATTAGGCGTAGTGGTATATATATACACATATGTATGTATATATATATATATTTATACATATGTATATATACATATATGTATATCGCGTGTATTACGAAAAGGGAATGCATAGGGCAACATTCTTCATAATACATAGAATAATCTTCGTCTGAAACAGAAGAAACGTGGCTGTCAATAATAATCGCAGGTTACAACTTGAACCGCATCGATTCTCTCTATCGATGTTGAATGCACTCGGTCACGAAGAGTACATTCAAACTCCGGTTCAACAACTACGATAAAGAGGACACGATTGTTCGCTTAAACGTAAAAGAGGATAAACTTTGAGAAGTCCACGTTTTGTTTTTTTTTCAGACGTGGTTTTCATACTATATAGTACTATTATAGCATAAATGGAAAATTTATTTATACGATACACATGAACACCTCACAGTCGATGTTTAGGAACGAACGATACTTCTGGCGATTATGATTGCATACGATTACGGTGACGTGTTACAGTACACCGACGCGACGGTATCGTTCGAATCATTTAGCGATTGCAGCGTTACTTGACTGTCTCACTAACGCATTCTTTCAATATTTATATAAAAAAAAAAGAATCTCATACACTGATTGGTTACTTTGACATATGTTCGTTGTTCAAGTACGTGAGTACCATTTTTGTATGCATTAAACAATTGCGTTTTCCTTTTTGCATCTCTAATATATCTACCAGTTCATAACCATGATCAAATGTACGCTAATTTTTAACGTTTGTTAAGATATTGTATTTATTTACTATTTATCATACTATGTATATTTCGATGATGTTTAAAATGTAGCTGTTGAAACGAACGTCCGCATAAATAAATACTGCGGTAGGCCATAATGTGTTCAATCTCTTTCATTCACACCTTTATGACACAAGTCATTTACTTACAACCTATATTATATCTTCCTGTGAATACACTTCGTCAAATGTTCTTAGTTTACTTTAGGACTACTAACAAATAGATCGCGGAATATGCACACAGTATTAATTGATAAAAGTTGAAAATAGATAATCATGCTTTATTTTACTTTTAAATTACATGTTCGTTCAACTTGATACGTGCAAAGAAAGAAAATTAATATTTCGTAATATTATTCATTTAATAAAACTATATTATCAAGTGATATTTGAGTGTATTAAATCTGCTATGGCTTTCTGTCTAAGTGTATATAATTTCTTCACCCACTTGTCAAACCTTGCTTCTTGGTCAAGCATTATCTAGAACAAAAGAAAGTAAACATGTAAATACAAAATATCATAGATGTTGAATTAAATTTAACTATAGAAGAAAATTAATTACCGATGAATGAAAAATACTTTCTGATCCAGATGGAATATCAGCTACTGCTGGAACTTGTATGGTATCTGCCGTAATGTCTATCACAATATTTTTGAACTTTCTTTCTTTTGTATTAGAAGATGAAAATTGCTTGGGTGTAAAACCATCCGCATTTATTTCATCTAATACACATTCTTTAAAACGAGGTTCAATTGGAAAGTCATCTGCAAATCACATTTTATTTTAGACTTGATATGAGATAACGATTGATACCGATATGACAATACAAAGCACTTTCAATGAATTGTATATGTACAAGTATTGCATAATGGAGATGACGTAATAATAATAATGATTAAAATAATATTTTGAATCTATCACTTATACCTTTTATGACTACTACAGTCTTAGATTTCTCAGCGACGGTAGCTTTCACATTAGACTGCGAACTGCTCGAACAACTGCTCGACTTCTCTCTTGATATGGATCTTACTTTTCTCTTTGAGCGATCTAATGATCGTGATTTAGAACGATACCTATGCCTTTCTCTGCCTTTTGAATTACTATTCCGGGAGCTTTTGTAACTCTTTTGACTGCGCTCTCTATCTCTTCCTCTGCTTCTGGAATGGGAACGATGTCTACGCTTTGTTTTCGAATGTTTAGATGATCTTCTTCTATGCGATGATGAATCACTGGAATCGGAACTAGATGATCTGAAAAACAAAGTACAGTCCTAAGGTCCCAAATTAAATACTTTAGCAGTTCGCATCATTTTAAAAATTTATAAACTGTCAACATTCACGAGTTATCTATAAATTAATTTTTGTACCCGTTTCTTTGATATGTTACTTACCTAGACCTTCGACTACGTCTTTTTCGATATCTACTGTTATTATCTGAATCTGATTCACTAGAATACCTTGCCATAACTGTCAAAAATCCCTTTGTTTACCTTGCGTATAGGTTAAGCAGAATATTGTTGGTAAACTAAACAGTCTAATAAATAAATATAATAAATTATTCCATGAAAGCTGTACAGGAAATTTGTTACAAATGAAATAAGTACTAACTTTCTTGTTTATTCTTTTTCAACCTCATTATCAGTCAGTGTTGGTCAGTGTCGCGTATATACATATAATAACACTCGTCACACGAGTGACACGAGTCGTGAGTCACGAGGTCACGAGGCACGAGGGAGAGCCGGGAGAGGGAGTTATTGTCCGATAGTCCGATTGTGATTTGTGATGGAAACATTATTATAAGCACAGCCTACTCTACTACTAGCCGTGCTGAAGGTAAAATGGCAACACTGCGAGAGTCCGATTGTCATATATATATATCAATATACCTAACCCAACCCACTCAATCAGACTCTCAATCTCCCCTACCGGCCTCTCAGTTTCCCGCGTAGTTTTCAAATGTTCTTATCGAAGTGTAATACACATAGTGTACTTATTATTATGTAGTATAGCTAATTTTCGAAAATAAAAGAGTGCAATAATGGAGGTAAGTATTATTTATTAACTTTTTAGGTTTTTATCTTTGTGTATAGAACATTTACTTAATAGAATCTATTGTTCTTTCAATACATTTCAATTTAGTATTAATAACATTTTAATAGTATCACAACTAAATTTTCACAAAAACATATGTATTATATACATACAGAGTTTTTCGAAAATTTGTTTTACATAGTTCTTTTCACAAGTTTTATACTATATTTATTAGTTAATAATGCCACGGCATTGTTGTGTCCCCAATTGTAAGGGAAATTATGATACTACTCTGACAGAAAATAATTATATTTCTATATTTTTATTCCCCAAAGATGAGCAATTGCGGATAAAATGGATGGCTGCTATTCCTCGTAAAAATTGGGCATCAACAAAATATTCTGCATTTTGTAGAAACTTATATCCAAAGGTATCAGAGTACTAATGGTGTACTGGAAAATTTTGTTGAGATATATCCGAATTCCATTTTTTCCAATTCACTATCAAAACGTGTGCTACCACAAAGAAAAGATCCTGTAGAGTATAGAGCGCAGAGAAAGAATAATTGAAAACCATGAAAATTTAGTTAGAGAGTTTATTGATTCTGATCTAATTAGTGGTTTCTTAAATTTAATAAACAATTATAAAGAAAAGCTTGTAATTTCGAACCATTGGAGTATCAAAATAACAAATTCAAAAATTTATTTTTGTATGCTTGTATGTAGTGATACTTTTGGTTTCTTGGTACTTAAAACACAGATTGTGATTAGTAATGACACGAAATTACAAGTTTTTCAAGAAGGTAATGAATTATTATTTCATGAATTGTGATGATGATAGTAATGATCTTCATAATCTTTCTGTTGATGTCAGCGGTTTTCCAGAACTTTTTGACAGTGATTATTTATCCACTTGTATTGTTGATGATTCCATGTATTCGGTTACGGGTTCCATTCTGTTGCAGAAAAATTAAATTGTAATATATGTAAATTATTAATTGTGGAGGATAAAGGTACAACTGTAAATAATGTATATTTTGATGATTTACAAAGGAGTGGTTTTCCCACTCCTACAGAAGATGTAACAATTGTATTTACTCACATGTGTGCAATAATCGAAGCCATAATAAACGTTCCTTTGGAATCAGATCTTCTGAAATCTGGAAATCATAAACACATTATATGTAAATTAATCATTTTTAGATAGATGCATTTGTGGTAAAGATTATCACAGTATTTTGTTTAAATTATCAATTTGTTCAAATATTTTACTAAATGATTATGTTAAAACTATAAACAATAGTCAATTAGAAATTAATGCACATATCATTTCTAAAAATTTATAATTATAATATATTACCTGCACAACTTTTCTCTGCAGTAACTGATTACCCAACCTTTTTGACGTCACTTAACCTCTTCGACTTCGTCACAATAATTTCGTCTATTTCAGGCTTCTATTAACTTATATATCCCTTCATTTATTTTCAAATGTTGCATTGTAGTCCAAAGATGATTTCCCATTGCTTCAAGCTTCTATTTTCTTAAAACCACTGGAAATATTTCAAATATTATGTATCACAACACCAAACTGTTCCGAGAGTCCACAAAATGTATACCGCATTTATAAATATTAATATGCTTTAATATCACTTCTACTTACCATAGTTATAATATTTACACATTGCTTAAACATAATTAACAACAAACTGTGTATTTTAACATAATTTTTTATGAAAAAAGCGTTAATTATAATCCCAAGCACAAGACTCCCGATATTGAAAACCGGACTCTCGAACTGTAAACACGACAGTGTTGCCAAGTTGTTCAGCACGGCTAGTAGTAGAGTAGGCTGTGTTATAAGTAATTGGACCAGTAAGTAGACACAGATTGAAAAGTTTTTTGTGCATATCCTTCCTGTGGAACGTAATAAACAGTGAATTATTTTTTCCAATCGTAGGTAAGTAAATAGTTATACATTACACGGTAAACGCAGGTATATAAACGTTGCGGCAGTGATTTCACCACCTTTGGTCAATTTTTCCATAAGACGTCCATATAAAACGGTTTAGCAATAAATCAGTAATGTCTATAAAAGTGGAGGTTTATTTACACAATTCGATACATTATATACATGAATGATATTCTTCATACATGTGCGCGTATTCATAAAAAATGTACAACATTGTAATCTCCCTGTGAGGTTTAAAATATATTTTGACTCGATACTGGCACCATTGATTCCTTGCTTGTATATACACGCGATTCAGTAAACTTTACTGAATCAGTAAAGTATACAAAAATGTGTACAGCATTCATTACTGATTTTCTTTTTGGTATCGAGCCACTTTGCCTGTTGTCAGTAGTCCACAAAGAAACGAAGAATTTTATATGAAATTTTATTTATTTCAACGCCGAAATTAATAATTCGTTCCCTGCTCGATTTTATTATCTATTACGCCCGTCTGGTCCATGATCTAAATTGTATCTATATGTAGAGTTTGTTTTCATGCAAAAGCTATGCGAGACAGTTGTGAAGGAAAGTAGCAAATTTAAAGGGCAGGTATATAAATTTAAATGAGACGCTGAACTTCTTCGACTTTAGTCGCAACAACGTATCACCCTTCGCATGTTTATTGTTATTTATTTAACAACTATTCCGCGTAACGATCGCCTTCGAACATTCGGCGTACTTATATAATATTATTAGTAGTATATAAAATACAACTAATCACATTGTGCGCGATTCGTACAATTGTACGGTATAAAGAAAATATAGTTTAATGCGCCATCTAATTTTGATGAATAATAATTCATCAAAATTCACAGGACGGAAATTCTTAGAGTTTAGATTCATGTAAAATATACAATAGAAAATCGCAAGTACTCATTTGGAAGAGATTGGAGCGCCACTCAACAGCGCCATTTTCATTTACAGTAAGTACTGTGACCAGTATATGTATATCTGATTACTCGTTCAACGATAATAAAAATATATGTATAAACGGTCTTTCGCGCGCGCTCTCGGAGCTTGTTTAATACTTGTTTGTATACGTGTTGAAGTATAATCGTACAATCGCCGCTTGTTAACTATTGGAAGTCAATCGAAAAACGTAAAGGTGTGTGATCGACCGCCGAGATCGCATAGTATTTCGCAACGTAAGCTTGTCTTGCTATCTTAGCTAATTGATCGTACATCGCGCGATCGGTCTCCTTGATCAGAGACGTAAATTGACTGTAGCTGTTCTGGCAGTATGTGTGGGTGATCGTACTTCTGTAACATAGATTAAAAATCATTTATCATCCGGAAAAGCATTAGATCAAGTCATGTACAAGGAAAATTGTACATGGCGCCACTCGCGGCATTTTTCAAATACAGGCACGAAAGGAGTTACGAAAGGGCTGTTACAGTTGCTTACCGCCATACGACCTTTATCCATTACTACATAGAACTCTATCGCTGTCCATGATGGTGTTGAGCCAATGGGCAATAGTAAGTACAGTGCATTGGGCAAACTTTTTCCTTATCGTATGTTGAATCAAAGCGTCCGTGTGCGGATCAACGTTCGCGGTTGCCTCATCGAGCATGGGTATTCGATTTCTCTTGCCAAACAAACTAACTGTCTCTGACTGACACTGTATCGTCACTGAAACCGTCTCTGATCGACTGCCTACGGCGTCTTTCAGCTCCATCTGTGAATTTTCAAATGCGGATCAATTTCCAAAGAACTGACTCTCCGAGACGAAAAAGATTATGCTCTTATATCTGACGAACCTCTTCGAGCACTTCCCACAGTGAAATTCCGAGAACTCATTGAAGGGATCTAGATTGCGCCTCAGGATGCCAGAGAACAAGACGGGTCCTGGGGAATGATCGATATATTGCGCCGTAGATCCTCCAGGCAGATCGACTCGGTGTTTATGCCATCGATTTCTATGGCTCCGTCGATTTTTGCTAATCTGAACCGGTTCGACCAACGATTTCTATCTGTAACATTTGATACTAACTTTATGCACGGTGTTCTAAAATGTTGTACAACTTTGAAAAGGGATGATTCCTGAGGTCATTCAAATAACGAAAAACACGACGAATTAGAGCGCGAATTTTGTTCATAACTCCAGTTTTAGAATTTTTCTATATACCAAAGTTCAAGAAGTCTACAATGACCTTGAACAGGCTATGCACATTCTCCTCTACCTTGATACTCGACCGTCATCTTTATTACCTTACGATAAACTATGGAACGCGCCGAACAAATTCCTCCTGCATAAAGAAGCGCTGTCTCGTACGTTTCGGTGGTGTTCTTTTTGAAGTAGCGCAGCAGTCCTCCGAGAAGTATCGGTGTCCCCAATCTATCATTTCAGTTACGATTAATTCGATCCGACAATCAAATCCTTGAATGGGGAAGAGAGTAGAGTGTCCAATACCATAGTACAAATTCGTTTAGTATCTGCATCAGCCCGAGCAGACTGTACTTCCATAAAAAGGTGCGTAAAATAGCCCTCAGAAAACTGGGTCCGCGTTTGCTTTTCCTTGAATTTTCCATCGTCTGAAAATGAAACGTTTCGAACAATTTGTTTAGCTTTCATTGCCGCGTGTCAACCCTCGGATATCGAATGCTAACGCCGGTTAACAAAAAAGAATTGTTCTTTTTCTATAAATTTGTTTAAGAAAAAATTATGCAGTCATAAGCGCGATTGTTCGTGTAGCATCAGTATTTTGAAAAGCATCCGTCTTCCGAGGGTTAATTGGACGTCGATGTTCATTTCAATTGTTGATAATAACTTCTCTAATCTGTCCCCAAGCACGTGCGTTCGATCGGTCTTCAATGGATCACAGAGATCGTCCGTCTGCAAAACTTTCTTGTAGCCTGTCTTGAACAATCCCATCGTCCATCTGTTAACGCGCAACGATCGATGTTATGCATCGGTTGCTTGATGGTTCACCGTTGTTATCGGTGATTACCGCATGTAAAGATAATGCAGTTTCCCGCTAGCGCGCGCGCGCTTGTTTGCCGACGTTTATTGCCTATTTCGCATCCGAATTTCTCTACGCAATCGCCATCAAATTATGCCTGTTTGCACGCACATAACCATTTCGAACTATCTTCGTCGTCGTTAAGATAATTTTCGAATAAATAAAATTCGCTAATCTAGCTACTCGACTGTGGTATAATTAAAAGTGAAGCAGCAGTACCCCATGACTGTTAATAATAAGTAGCCTGCGGATCATTATACGACATAAAAATGATCGTAAGAAACAGAGGTCAAATGAAAATGTATTTCCTCTTTGAACCATTTTAATCAATTGCGTAAAATACAGCGATATTACAATCAATAATAAATAATAAAATAAATAAAGGGAAAAGCTTGAGCTACGAAACAAGCGATCACTCTTTTATTCCGATCGATTCACACCGGCATTTACGATTTCTCTACGACAGTAAAAACATGTATTAAAAATTAAAATACTTTGTGTGCTCCATCTCAACGGAACCCATCAGTTTCCGAGAGTTTCCCCTTCTCTCTCGAGTTTTGGATAAACTATAAATTGACGATAGAACGGAATGCAACTGCGAACAAAACTCGACGCCACTCTTGCTTTCCCGCTTGCGAACCGCCTGTTCTCTTTCAGTACCAAAAGTAAAAACATCGTGACGATACACCGTACTCTCCGTACCTCGCAAGGAGTCTTCCGAAATGATACAGAGGAAAAGGGGACCCTCGCTCGCACCCAATGGTTAGGCTTTGACGTCACACGCTTTAGCCAACAATTCGATTGGAACCGAAAATATGTGTGGTTTGGCCAAATTGGACGGCTTACAGGCACATTCCTACCAGGGGACTTCTTGCGAGGCACGCACAGTATGTTAGCCCATAAAAACAACGTTACTTCGACAAATCACAGAACTAATCGACGTGTTTGGTTCTCATTTGTTCTGTACACGACTCACACGATCAGTTAAAAGTTTGGCAGTATTTTTACATAGATAAATACAAAAAAATTTTCCTTTAATCATAATCAATAATCAACACTGACGAATCGTTAGCATTGCTAATGGGGCTACTGTAGCTAGTCTGCGAATTTTTTGGCAAGGATGTACCGCAAGCTGGTGTCTTTGTACTTTGTGTCAAGTCGATTACAACGGCTCGTTTATTTTCTTTCGACGGTGTCAAGTTGCTTTCGTCTAAACAATTGCAAACGATGAACGTAATTAGAAAACATCGTGGGAAGTAAACAATTTCTCTGAAGGTCACATTCTAAGATCATCGATGTCTCTGTTTATAAACATACGAGGTGGAGCACTTGAAACAGACCACCCTGCATATTTTTATTAGCCACGGACAAATCGAATCCAATGATGTATAATATCATGACCTTCATGTAACCTCAAGCACCAAAATCGACTCGAGATAAACACGATTGAGAATTAAATGTTCAATAAAAATCTGAAAGAGACATATTATTGATAAGAAAAATATCTCACCGTAGTCCACCGTATTCACGTCACTTTTGCGGTCTTGCGAATTACTGACCACTTTCGATTCTGTTTTGTCCTTCTCCTTCTTTTTCTTCAAGACCAGATTTTCCCAAGAACCGTCTCGAAGAAGTTGAATCGTGTTCTCGTCCGGCAGCAGCTTCTTAGAATTGAGAACCTCTTGGAAATAGCCGTCGACAACGAGAGTATCGTACAATGCTGGCTTGTCGCAAACCGGACATCTCCACGTGGGATTTCTCTCGTTCATTTGCAGAAAAAACGACGCGTCGAAGCACTGCAAGTGTGAACACGTGGACGCGCGACAAGGCGTGACCATCCGTATTTTCCCTAATGGACACGCTAACGATACCCTAAGCGACGTTGTTGCTATTCCACTGTCAGCATCCTCGTTGAGTTTCTCCTTAACTGCACAAGGAAATCATTCCCGTAACAATAATTCTCGCAGGACATGGATTCAATTGTCCTACTTTGATTTTTGGGGTATTCTGGTTTTTTATCTCTTCAAAAATCGACTCGAGAACAAGAATAACCCCATGAATGAGATTTTGCACATGGATTTAGAGGTAAGCAGTTTCTTATCCTGTTTTTTATCAATCTTATAGCGCTCTCTTTGCACTTCAGTAACACTCGATAAAGAGGTATTTATCGTACAAAAGCTCGTTAAAGTGAAAGATTGACAAGATTCTGAAGATGAGCCTCCACTACTTACTCAAGCCCTTCGTATAATCCGAGTGTCGCACGTCTCTACTTTTTAATCTTGATAACTGCGTGGCACTTGATAGTTTTCTAACGAGGTATACCGCGATTGCGTAGTGTCTTCCAAAGTCCGGCCACCATATGACCCGAATATGGTTCGCTACTGTTTGGAGTAACTTAACTGAAGCGCCAATCTGTACAGGCCTCGGCGGCTCCACTGGTATCATTGAACGCTATTCGAAACAAACCCGATCAAACGACAATCCAACATATTATTTCGAAAGAGTTAAATATATAGGTGTGTGAGAACCCAAAAATTTCGGGATTCTCAAATAAATAAAATATCCGGACCAGTCTCGATCATCGGGTACCCAAGATTTTTGAGTTCTCGCGCATCTCTAGTAATGTATTATCGTTGATTTACTTACATGTAAAAGACACAGTATTCCATTTACTATCACTGTAATAACGGGTGGAAAACAATCTTCTTGTTCGCACGAGGTATCTTGTAAACAAAATCGTATTTGTACCTGCGAGGCACAATGGAAGATGCATTTTATTTGTCTTGAAGTGCAGATTAAAAGAATGCAAATTGGCCGAGAACTGAATTAGCCAATGATACCTGTACACTATAGTCAATATTACTTCCCACCTGACAATCGCATGATGTAGCTATGTCTGTCGACTGTTGCGGAGTTAAATGAAACAGAAACCTATTGTCTTGAACATCCCTACAAGTTGACTGAGGTATCAAGCTAGACGGCTTTAATAATTCGGCTAGTACATCGTAAAATGGAAGCTTTTTGAGTCTAATGTTCGGCTGAACAGGACACTGACTTTGTATTTGTACAGAAAATTGCGAAACTTTTGGAGGCAACGTGGCACTTGTTGTCTGCTGAAATTGTAAATCATATGTAAGCTAATGAATAAAAGTTTCCAAATGTTCTGCATTAAAATTCTTAAACTAACTTGTGGTGTTACGCTGGTGTATCCTGTGGTTTCATCCACTGGATTAGTCCTAGGTGTTGGTGGCAACGCCTGATCCGCCGGAGGAGGTTCTTCCCCACTGGAAACTGCTTGTGACGGCTGTTGCTGGCTGATTTAAATACAAATAATACCATAAAATGTAATGTACGTATTTTAATATATAACTGAAAGTTAAATAAATTTTATCTTGTGTAATAATTTCTGGAATGCATATTTTGATCAATTTGAGGTTCCCCGGAACCACCTGTTTGATCATAAGCTTCAAACAAAATAACGAAATGAATAGGGGTGCTAGCGCTTGATAGCGGTATACCTTAAGATGTATAGCATATTTAAAGTATAATAGTATGCCATAGTACATATAAAAGAACATACATGATTGAAATAATATATTTATGTGTTCGATAAATAATATTAATAACTTTTAGAAATTAATAGAATTTCGAATGTATATTTGTATTCACATTAATATTATACTCACCCATAATATTTTTGATAAATTTCACGTATTTTTAGTTCTATAGGGTGGGATCCCAAACATAACAATTCCAGCACACGTGTTTGTAACTCCGCTTTTCTACCGTTTCTTCTTTTCTTAGCAAAAGCAAGAACCATCTGAAGTTCAAATACTCTAAACCTCAATATCATATTCTGTAATCATAAAATAAAAATATTCATTTATTATAGCTACTGTACATGCAATTTTCCTAAAAAAATATATAAAATAAAAAATACACTGTCAGACTTTATCAGACAACTGATTTAGATATACTGCTTTAAGTATACAAATACGAAATCAAATTTGAAAATACTAGGCATAAAAATCATACTTCAAGTTTTTCTAGTCTACAAAAAAACGAACTTTTTTTCTTAACCATGTTGTAATTAGGACGAATACAATAAAGTATGAAAACACATTTATTTATCCTTTACAATTGAGATGAACAGTATGTATTTCAGGGTACACTTGTGACCAAACACGAATGTTTTCAATGACACTTTGTTTTCGAAAATGGAGTCGAAATAATCAGAAAAAATTCGGAAAATGTTTTCAGACGGAACGAGGTAAAAAATTAAAGTTACCTATAATTAGGTGGGCATTGCCTGTCTTTCGGAGCATGTAATTGAGAAAAAAAAGGAACTTAATAATTATCATGATATCTCACTGACAATGAGAGAGATAGGAAAACAATGATTGCAACAATGGTGTACAAACTTGTACGGCGGTGCACTACTGACGGGAATCGTAAATCGTAAATCGTAAATAGTAAATCGCTAATAACCCGGATATAACCATGATAAATTCACAATGCAGACCCGCCGACATTTCTTTAAAATTTCACACGTAATCTATCTGCACTGCACCACTTTTAATACTTCACTCACCTCTAATTCTTTGATCTCCGCCATCTTCTTATTTAAACGATTATTTTGCGATGCCGTTTGGCTCATATTATTTCCAACCGTTTCGATAGAAAAATTCTCCTGCCCGGTTCTTATACCTATTTACAAACGGTTTCGATTGCAAACCGTTTTTAGTTTTCATACATATTTAGTTTTCTTGAGTTTAAACGTTAGCGCCTTTATCACCGACAATCGGTGTAAATTGTAAATCAGTGTAGAGAGTAGAGGTAGAGGTGAACGGGTGAACGTGACCACGAGCCACGAACCACGGTCATCAAAGAGATACTATCAGAGAGTAGATATTTATCTGTTATGTATATTTATTAGGGTAAGGTTAATGCTTTAACCTTTTTTTTTCAATTGCGGTAATGCTAAAACACCAAAGCGGTGGGATAAAATTTTCATTTGAAATGTAATCACAATTGAATATATATATATATATATATATATATGTAAAGGCACCGAACTTATTTGTGTACATACGACATACGTATATCAAATTTTTATAATAAAAAATATACTGATGCAAGAATTGATGAACGTACAAAAATAATTAATAATAATAATTTATTTATTGAAAATACCTTCGTGTTTACACATGCATAAGTACTTACCATATTGACACTTTGACACGTACATAGATATACGCTTTTATTACCTATGGTTCTGATAGGTCGCGCTGTAATCTGAGCAGTAATTTTCTTCTGACTTCTAATTGACGATTCCGCCGGGTATGAAAGATTCTCGAACTCGGTAGTTTTTAGTAAGTAACATAAACGTATATTAGTTGATTTGAATTGTTTCCAGTAGCAAAAATTGAATAAAGTGTAGGAAATACGTGGTCCATTCAAGAATGGGCCAGTACGTTTCGAGAACCGATTTCGAATGGGTTTACACGGAAGAGCCGCATGCATCGCGTCGCAAAATAATTCTAGGTATGACTAATGTTATTAAATACATATCTGTCATTTTTATCACATAATTTATTTATCTTTATCCTGGTATTAACATTTACACATATGCATTTGTACGCCGTAATTAAATCTATGTACACACTTTTATCCGAGATACGAGGAGCGATAATAATGTATGATAACAATTGTTCTTTTAATTGCAGAAAAATATCCACAAATCAAAAAACTGTTTGGATATGATCCAAACTTCAAATGGATAGTCACAGGACTAGTTTTAATTCAATTTGTATCCTTGTATTTTGTAAAGGATTTAAGTTATCCGATGCTCTTCCTTGTAGCATATTGTTTTGGAGGAGTAATTAATCATTCTTTGATGTTAGGTATGTATAAGCTTTGGTTAAGTTAATACCAGTGAGTATCAAGAATTTAATCAGCTGCAACGTACCTTGTGACTAATGCTAAGATAACTTGATGAGAAAACTAGTGTGATACTTACCAAGATATCTGGCTTTGTATATGTAAGCTCTAATCAGTAGTAGGTCGGTGTATTAAATGTAATATCATTTCCTATTAAAGAAGCTACTAGGAATTATCTAATAACCACAATTGTTTTAGAAAATGTTTTACATTTTTGTAATATAATTTATTTTTATATTTCAATCAGTAATATTATGTATCTTTATATTTCAGCAATACACGAGATAGCCCATAATCTTGCCTTTGGACATTGCAGACCCAAGGCCAATAGATTATTTGGTTATTTTGCAAATTTACCTATAGGTTTACCAGTTTCTGTTAGTTTCAAAAAATATCATCTCATACATCATCGTGTGAGTACAAAAGCAAAGCGTGAATCCTAGTAACAATTTATGAAATCGATAAATAATCTAACATGTAATTTATAGTATCAAGGAGACGAAGTATTAGATACTGATTTACCAACATTAGTAGAAGCCAAATTATTTTGTACAACATTTGGGAAATTCTGTTGGGTACTTCTACAACCATTTTTTTATGCGTTTAGACCCCTTGTTGTTTATCCATTGTTGCCCACTAACCTGGAATACATTAATTTAGTTATACAACTTACGTTCGATGGGTTAATATGGTATTTATTTGGTAAGTGTAGAATCTAGATTGAAATAAAATTCAAAAACTGATACGAGTTTGATGCTAATAATTTCTAATGAATTACATAGGTGGGAAAGCTCTAGTTTATTTACTTTCTGGATCAGCATTGGCAATGGGTTTGCACCCTGTGGCTGGTCATTTCATATCTGAACATTACATGTACAGGAAAGGATTTGAAACATATAGCTACTACGGTCCATTAAATTGGATTACATTTAACGTCGGATATCATAATGAACATCATGACTTTCCTGCTGTTCCTGGTTCAAGATTACCAGAGGTAACTATATTTTTATTCATTGCAGAGTGTTCAATAAAAACTATGAATGTTCCTTGAATTTCACATTCATTTTCTACTTGCTTCAGGTGAGGAGAATAGCTTCAGAGTTTTATGATAATTTACCACAACACAATTCTTGGACCTCTGTGCTATATGATTTTATTATGGATCCGGATATCGGACCCTATGCTAGAATAAAAAGGAAACATAAGGGACTTTCTTCGTAATTATTTATTTATATTAGAAAATTTTATAACTTCTAAAAATATACATAATGTTTGGGTAAATTGATTAACATCGAGATTTTGGAATTATATACGCATTTTTAGTGTACAGAGTACGGCTAATTTATTTGATTATTTTCAGTATTACATGCTAAAGTGTGTGTAATCTTTATTATCGATTCCATTGGCGAATACAACTAATATCGAATATAAACATAATTCAAATTATGTGCTTTATTAAGTCATAATGACTTTTAAAGTTTTAAATAATACATTTTCAAATACAGTGTCTGCAAAATTCTGATAGTATTTATTGCTTTATTTGTATAGCAATACTTCAACTGAAAGTGAAAGAAATCGAGATAGGAAAGTATTTTATTTAATAATGCCTGTAAATATTTTAAATATACATATAATGAAATAAATGATATATATATATGTATAATAATTAAAGCGTCAAACGTATGGCTATGATATTTTGTAGGCAAGTGTCTATGATAGACGCACAAGTTCCAATACATTTGTAAACTAGTCGTGTAATAATAAATTTTCTACTATGAGAACATTTAATTTAAATTCTTTTCAGAACCTTTGTTTTCGTAGGATTGTTCGACATATACAGTATTTACATTCTAAAAAACTGCGCTTATACAAATTAAAGAAACTTTTAGAACAAATAGTAAACCGATGCCACAGACTAATTCTGCGTTAAATGTCTGTAGATAAAATAGATTTCTTTACAAATAACAATAAATACACGGTGATGTGGCGGTTCATTTGAATTGTGAAAACTAAAGGAAAAGAAAATATTTTTATCCCCAATCCCCAGTCTGCTATTTCGACTTATCCATTATCGTATATAAAGCTACACATATAGTAAGACCTTTCCGAAAAAATTAGTTTATATGTATTTTCGATTTCTTGATATGCACATTATAGTAATCGTTGGCGAGTACAGAAGTACAAAAACAATGGCGAAAAACCTGAATTCATTTGATTAGATTTGCTATCTTGCGTTGCGGAGAAGGAGTAGGGCAGGGAATACAACATATATAGTATTTACAACCAGGTACCAGGTAAATACAAAATACAACCCTTTTTGGTACAACTTGGTACAACTACAACCAACTACAACTCTTGTAAGTATCCTAAAGTATCCCTACTCTTTGATCGCCACCAATCGCAACTGATCGCCACGATGACAACTGGTGACAATTTCGAATTACTTCGAACCATACTGGGGATTTTTAAGAAATTTCTAGGGTAGAACGAATCAAGTGAACTCAATGTATCTACAAGTCTACAATGGCAATGGCTTGTGTTCCGATGGGATGTTGGATTACATGTATGCGTTTCGTGCAAGGTGTCCGCGACAGTGCACCGTTTTGATTATGAAAAGAATAATGTATAAGTAAACGGGGAATAATCTTGTGCACAAATGCATATCTGCAAACCGGTTGACAGCATGGGAAAGCAAGACGGACCGTGTTGGTGGTTTATGAAGACCGTCACCTGGATACCAGTTATTTTCATTTTGACGGTTATCGTATGGTCGTATTACGCTTATGTGGTGGGATTATGTTTCTGTAAGCATTATCCGTCGACTTTTCACGTTTTCCACAATATTTTACCACTCACTGTGATTATTCAATTTCTTTTTTTCTTTTTATAACAAAACTGACCGTGCTTTTCAATTAATTTGTGTTGTCCTTTGTTCTTTGTTTACAACGAATAGTAGGAAGAATCAATGCTCGAAAAGAAAAGTTCAGACTCAGAGTGAACGGTACAATACATAGAAATAGAATCTTCCTTCGATAGAATAAATATCACATTATTCGACACCTGTTACGTATTCCAATGGTTTATCAATTGGAAATGAAACTGATTAGATTCGTATCCATATTTGTAGACTATCAAGTATACATATATTCAATAAACAAAACTTTCTGACAGAAAAATACAAATCTTTCAATTCGTACACTGTAAAAAAGGAATGAGTAACTCTGTTGAAGGCGATTTTTATTTGGATTTTCAACCTTTTGCACAAGAGAATAAATGTTAGAAAAGTGTCTTCTAGTTATTACTAAACAGAATAAAAAGTGTTTAGCGAATGAGGAAAATCAGATGAATTTGATTTTATTGGATTAGGAATCATTTCTAAACACAGTAATGTCTTTTCCTTACTCAACTCTTTCTACATATTTTATATGTCGATGCAGATAATTGTATATATATATATCCAGTAAGCAAATGTGCTTGATTTTGGATGGGCATCTATGCACACATAAGCATTCTGCCGGCAGAAAGACTGGGCATCTGCCTGGCAGCTTGTGCCGGGGCTGAACCGAGCAAAATCCAGGACCAAGCGACCACGTGCTTTCTGCCCGGCATATGCGCGTGTAGATAGCCATTCAAAATCTAACATCCTATGCTTCGAGCAGCTTCAAGCAATGTTTGGCCAGTATAATGCCCGCTACCTGCTCGCCAGGCTGGATTCGATTTCTGCTCAAGGCTGGCCTGGCTGACTGGGTATATATATATTACATATTATTTTATATTATTCATGTTATATATCGCTATTAATTATGTTCATCTTCTTTTAGATACAATAGATAATTATGTTCAGAAAGGTATGTAACTTTTTGTTAGTACAAACAAATGATAATACTGTTGAGAATGAAAAACTGTTTACTTAGGATGACTTACTTAAATTATGTGTTACGCTTGTTTGTTGGCAGCCTTTTACCTAATTTTCTATCATGCCGTATTTCTAATGTTTTTGTGGTCTTACTGGCAAACCGTATTTACAGATCTAATAGCAGTACCGGATAAGGTAACATTTCAGTTCTGTAACAGTTTTTGAAATCTAAATCTTTCTGTAATATCATTTTCTATATAGTTTAGGATACCGGATGTAGAAATGGAAAAATTTCAACAAGCTGAAACTGAAGAAGCACACAGACAAATTTTAGAAAGATTTGCACAAGATCTTCCAGTTACGAATCTTACGATTAAAGGAGGTATGCTTATACACGAGTATTCATATATACATGTATATCTTCATTGAGATTCGTCCTGTATACTGTATATTATATTTTTAGTAATACGTTTTTGCGAGAAATGTCAGTTGATTAAGCCTGATCGTGCACACCATTGTAACGTGTGTAGAACATGCGTTTTAAAAATGGATCACCACTGTCCGTGGGTAAACAACTGTATAGGCTTTCACAACTACAAGTTTTTCATGCTGTTTCTGGCATATGCTCTACTTTACTCTTTATTCATTACCGCTACATCTATACAATATATTATACTCTTTTGCAGAGTAAGTACAACAAAAGCTTTTAACCAGACATCCTAAGCCTAACAATAAGTCTGTAATGTATTTCGAGTTGGTAGGTTGTTCCTATAATAATAGAAATACATCTTTCTGCAGGGAGAAATGGAAGGAATGAGTAGATTTCATCTCTTCTTGTTATTCTTTGTGGCATTGATGTTCACAGTTACCCTAAATTCTCTTTTTCTGTACCATTGTTATCTGGTTTTACGTAATAGGTCAACATTAGGTAACTAAACATGTTTAAATAGAAAATATAATTTTTGCATTCTATAATCCTCAACAGAGTTTAAACTATGCTACTTATGATATATATTTACAGAGGCATTTACTCCACCTATGTTCCGCACAGGAAAGGACAAGAATGGGTTCAGTCTTGGAAAATACAAAAATTTTCAAGAAGTGTTTGGTGATAAACCTAAACTGTGGTTCCTTCCTGTTTTTACTAGGTATGTTCTTTGAATGTGATTTCAATTCCATATTTCCTAACACAGTGTTTTCATTAGGATTATATTTACAAAATTTTTTAAATTAAACTGTGAACCATTTGCACAATATGTATAGACAATTTGTCTTCTTGTACTATGTAATTTGTATATACAATACTGTACACAACTTTTGACGTATTTTCAATACTTTAAGATAAATGTTAGATATCGTGTGTTGCAGACCTAGTTCGAATTTTCTAATACTAAATATGATCATGTCCAGAAAATGGGAAGTCATACAAAGATACTAATATTTATATTCAGCCTGTAGTGTTACTTATTGTATTTTCTTTTTCTTTTTTCGATATCATGTATGCACTGATTCAGGTAGACGTGTAGTATGACATTACAAATAAGTTATCATTTCACCAATAAGATAGAAAATGAAGAAAATGGTAAAGTTGAATGTTAAAGCAATGTCATATCATATTTTGTAAAATATATACAGATTTATAAACTGCCTTCAAAATCAAAATTATACAAATTAATGTTTTGTTTCGTTTAATGTCAAGCTAGGAAGAAAAAAAATGAGTAAAGTACTAACAATAAGTATCGAGTATTAAGGGTTTCCAATATTTTCATTGATTATATACTGCATTACTATGTTTAACAGTAATTGTACGAATTAGTTAAATCGCGATGGGTGCGTTGAATGTGTTCTAGTCTTGGAAATGGTGTCACGTATGCAGTACGCGCGCAACATCAAGGCCCACCCAATACTTACGACTCCATGGGCAGTACTCAAAACAGGTCAGCATTATAGAAGCATAAAATCTCAAGTTAATAGCTGCAACAACCTTTACTATGGAACTCATTAGTATCGTTGATTGAAAGGCAGTTCATAGTTGTTAAACGTACGAACGGTACGGTAATATAAACTACCGTTGTTCATATTTATTTGAAACGAAACATTTTCTTCATATTTTTATTTCTTTCTTCTCAGATTCATACGTTTAATTTGTAGAAGAATATCATCATTCGTTCCAAAGATTTTCATTTCCTGTTAATTTTGCACTTATACACACAGAGTTCCAAAGTAATGAAGATCCATTGCATACACGTTGCTTCCTAAATGCATGCGACTGTTCGTTTCTGTTGTGCCATCACATTTCTTTCCTAATACATAGCGATATCGTAAAAGGTAGTTATTATACTTGTAAAGTTTACTCTATTATTACTAACATTCATATCTTTATTTGTGATAATATAAAACTAACGAAGTTATGACTCTATATCTATCCGTTCGGTTTAAGCCTCTTCTGGATATGTCTGTTGTTTATTGGTATGCGCTTTCTTATTTATTAAAATATGTTTTCGAACTACATACATATGATATTATATGTACAATTCCCACGGTACATTCAATGATACTGTTATTCCTGTTTCGATTCTGTACAGTACAGTATTCGACACGTATATTTCGCGTTTGCGACATTTATCGTTTCATACGTAATAAAATGAAATGTTCTATTTATGTACGATTAATCTGCGGATAAGAGTTAAAATAGGTATCAGCTTCATTTGATATTAGAAAAATTAGTAACATTAGTATTTAAACAGTGCACGTGGTCCCTCCTTTTTTAGGTAGATGCATCATATTGAGCATTGTACAATTACGATTACATATTTCTTACAATTTTAAGAGGTATTGTGCATCTGGTTCTTACAGACTGATACATGATAAATTGTTAGAAGTGACGTAACTATTTTGAATTAGCCACTTGTAAAATTGTAGATCATAAACGATCATCTCACAAGAAGGATCGTTTATATTCGAGGACTTTAGTTTCTAGTTGAAATTCTTTGACAATGTGTTCAAGTGCTACAAGTGCGAAAACAAGTAGTTACGCTACCTCTGAGTACATGTGGGATAACATCAAGTAGAAGGTAGGGTGTGGGTTACAGTTTTGGCGATGGGGTAAACTTTCCTGAACGGCTGTGCAATGAAGACACACATACTCTGTTGGGACATACTGCCCAACAGTGGGGTGATGAGACCGAGCTTGACTCTCCACCTCCCTATGGGTCGCAAGCAGGTATTGTGTAGTCTGAATCCCTTTATCAAGGCTGTGCGATTAGTCTACATACAATGTCCAAGTACATGCTACAGTATTCCTGATACAAAGCTTATTTAGCTGCAGTTACTCTGTCTATAGTCTATTCTATATCATGTATTCATGAAAGATAATAGGTTCGGTCTTGTGAATACTTCTACACATTCACATGAGCATATATGTTACCTACATCATCTTTCTTTTCCTCAATAAGTTCAATAGAAGTTATTATTTCTCTATGAAACAACAGTTAGTGCTCATTTTCGAACGGTTTTCATACTACATATACAGCAGGCTTGAGCAACTAGCGCTCCGCAAGTCGCTGTCGCAACAATTGGCTGCCCTCATTATCGCGCTCCGCCCGTCTTAGGCCCGCTACACACATCCATTTTTCTAAGGCCGCGCTCACAGTGGACCCGTTTTCGTCCGATTTGGCCGCTGTTCGACGCATCTGTCTCTTTTTTCAAGCGTGCGAAAAAGAGACAAACGTCGGATGTCGGCCGAAACGGGTCCACTGTGAGCGCGGCCTAACGTGCGGCGACCGTGCGACAGAATAACGGACGTGTATCTAGGTGCACGGTAGTGCACCAGCCAATTCTCGCACTTCCTCCTTTTACACGAAACAACTTAGCCGTTTTTTAGAGGCTTATAACTCGACACTGGAGGCAGATGGAGACATGTGATTTCGTACACTTGTTAAATGCTATCATGTCTCAATATTGACAAAACATTAATCTTCCAACATTAGTAGGTTCCGAGATACAGGACCTCAAAAATCGCTTTTGTCACTGACTGACTGACTGACTGACAGATCATCAAAACCTTTTGGGTACTTCCCATTGACGTACAAGCTTGAAATTTGGTACATAAAAAAGCGTTTGTAAAAATTAGTTTAAAGAACGCTATTTAATTTTGAAAGAGTTACATGAAGGGCTAAATTACTCGAACTTGGCCGTTACTTTTTAAACCAATGGCCATAAAAGGAGTTACATAGCGGCCAAGTTTGAATAATTTAGCCCTCCATGTAACTCTTCAAAACTTAAATAGCGTTCTTTTAAACTAATTTTTACAAACGCTTTTTTCAGTATTGCAAGAGATATTTCTAAGCTAACGAACTTGGCCGTATTTTGTTTGATCTCGCAACGTTTTACGGCCATAAGAACTTGGCTCCTATTTACAGGATGTTTTTGTTAGGATTGTATTTACATCGACTGATATTCGATAATGTACTGACGATCGCATATGCGGTTTTTATAACGTGTGACGCCGCAGCTACGGTTCAAACTTCAAACAAATGTGCAGTGCCTAATTGAATCCATAGTACATATTTCAGACCGCAATTTCGGTACCGCGCGGTCGCCGCACGTTAGAAAAACGGATGTGTGTAGTGGGCCTTACAATTAGTACAATTTCGTTACTCTCATGCGAGCCCATATACCCCTCTTCTTGCTTGTATGAGTCGGCCTGCTGCATGCCGCGGTGGCTGGAGCGCGGTAGTGAGGGTAGCGATTTTTGCAACAGGCGACAGCGACTCCTTTTTTTTTTTGTTTAAGGGCGGTGGGGAAATGCAATTACGCACACTCCCCTCAGATGGAAGTCGGGAGGTAATGTGGGGCTCGACATAGTGCCATACCCATTAAAATCCCACCGCCCAAGGGTTTTCCTGAACCCCATCTACTACCACTGTGAGTGACCCGAGTTGAGAACAGTACAGGGCCCCGCTCTCCGCATTTCTCCCGTACTGCTTTTTGATCTCGGGATCTCTACCACTCCTGTTCTTGGCTAGTCAGGCGACAGCGACTTCTGGCGACTCCTGGGGCACCAGTTGCCTAGGCCTACTGTACAGTATATGTACAGGACTACAGGGTGCCTTAACAGCTCTGTTGCAAAGCGACATATCTCTGCTACTATATTTGCTACGGATATACTAACGATACGAGGAACTACTTAAGGCTTAAGCGTACTACAATCTATAATACGATAGCCAAGCTAAGAAGTTTGGTAACAGTTTTGCAACAGAGTTACTGAAACGCTCTGTATACACGAACTAAGAGACATATAATTATGTATAATAGTTACCATTACATTACCATAACGTAAACTTTTTATTCTGTATTATCCATATAATTTTAATCAAAGCAGACATTGATAAAAAGGATATACATACATATGTATATTATATTGATTAATTGACAGTAGAAGTTTGCAGTTATTATTAAAAGTAGATTTATTATTTTTTGTACCATAAGTATACAACACATTGAGGTTTTAAGGATTGGCTACTTATTTTAATAATTATACTTTTTTAACAGCGTGAAATATTATACTTTGATTATGAATATTAATAGTTGAATGGTATACAATACCATGAACTTTTGTATTACGTAAGTACATATATGATACTACAATTTCCATTACAAAAACTAAAGAAAACGGAGGAGTACGGTATATTTTAATCTGATTACTCGTTTAAAAGTAGATTAATGTTTAATAAAGAATGTACATTTCTACAATACTTAACGTATATGTAAGAGGATTATGCCTAATGAATTCTACAAAGATATTGTACGAATTATTTATTAATAGATACTATTACGTTTCTCACTTACGTATCTACGAATGTTCAGGATACGCAGAAAATATTGTACATGATAGATATCAAATGCCCTTGTCTAATGCGATAAAACTGTAATTTATAAAAAAAAGAATAAATTGATAACATTGGAAAGCTTATCTACTTATAGAACATGAATAACTTTTTTCTACAGAATACGAATATAGCATATATAATATATTTTTGATTTATAGAGTTGAGTGCTGTGCATGATTTTGATTTGCTATGATTTTTGTAGCGCGCATGTTCTATTATGCATATAAGATTAAAATATAATGAATAATTTAAAGGTTTAATGCATATTCATGCATTACACTTATCATATGTTTCTATTTAAGAAGTACATATGTACACTAACGAGCATAACTGATTCAACACACTGTAAATCAGAATAACTTTTTTATGAATGGACCAAACGACTTCAATTTCTCTGTAAAAAAATATTTTTAAAAAATGAATTTGGTCGGAATTGCGAAAAAAAATAGTAACAATTGATTTTTACTACATTTTTAGCTGGGCCAATAACGAAAATTTGAAAGATGTGTTTGGTCAACTCGTATAAATTATATACGCTCTGAAAATTTCATTGAAATTGGTTAATTGGTTTACAAGCTATAAACGATCAAAAGTGGTAAAAAAGCCTAAAATCTTGAAAAATTGCAATTTTTACTACTTTTGATCGTTTATAGTTCGTAAACCAATTAACCAATTTCAATGAAATTTTTAGAGCGTATATCATTTATACGAGATGACCAAACACATCTTTTAAATTTTCGTTATTGGCCCAGCTAAAAAAGTAGTAAAAATCAATTTTTACTATTTTTTTCGAAATTCCAACCAAAAGCATTTTTTCAAAATATTTTGTAGACGTCATTTACTCAACTAGTTCTTCTAGTCTTACAGAGAAATTGAAGTCGTTTAGTCCATTCATAAAAATATTATTCTGATTTAAAGTGTGTTGAATCAGTTATGCTCGTTAGTGTAGATACTGTTATACCTGTTACTAAAGATTTTGATAGCATTCGATTTTGGTCGATTACATAATTTTGATTACATTTTTCCACACAAATCATACTAAACTTACTTCTTTCTCTTTCGCAGTTTAATCGATATTTCTTGTAAATTTTTTAGACATAACTGTTTTCTACAATTTTCATGCTTGAAATAGTGATCTCGAAATACACTTTATCTTATCATTAACATGGTACTCGAAAACGTTTCCACACTTATTATTTTTTCTTTTTAAGTGGCTTTGATACATATTATTTAAAGATATCACGTCCATATGTATTCTTTGCAAAAAATGTATTGAAAATAGAAGGTACAAACACAAACTTACCTGAATTCATTTATGAGAATCCTTAAAAATCATATACTCGTAATAATAAGATTAAGTTTTGTATTGCCGCATGTCTTCGTATTCGTACAGCTTTAATGACACTAACATTTAATGCTAAATTTGTTTTCTATATAAGCGAAGTGCAAATATTATCAGTATATGCTTGGTTATCGGTACAACCACAATCACTAATCTAATAATGTCTGAAACTTTTTCAATCTATAGCCTTCGGTTTGATTAAATGCATTTAAAATATTTTACAGCACTGCTGTAGTAGGTTTTGCTGCAGATGCAAATCAACCACTGGTGGATACAACTGAAGTTGTTTGATACAGCAATTAAATTTTCTTCGTCTTTATTACAAGCAACTCTTGTTGTTGATTAACAAAAATTGATTTAAGTTTTAAAAGCACTACATAAATCTTTTGCAGTTATCATATCCTCTTGTATATCTGAATATTCTATTATATATGTATAAACAAAACAATTTTGTCAAGTAAACCAAGCGATTCACCTAGCACACAGCTTACAAGCTTACCCTTTAATATTACTGTGTGTCTGTTGATTCAGTCGCTACTTCTAATTTCAGTTTTGGCAAAAAGATTTATAATGTATGACTGCAAAAGGTTCATGCAAAGAGTGTGAATGGTACTACTGAATTCAGAGTTGATAGTCTTATTCATAATATTCTATATAAATATCTACGTACAGTAACAACAAACATTGTTACAGCAATTAACATGCAAACGAACTTGTTTAGATTTCTCGCCACGAACGTTCTACCTTGTCAATAGTAAAGTTTCCAGCAATATTACAATGATTCTGTTTTTAAATGATAGTAAGTTGCTATTAAAAAATTATTTATCAATAAAATGTAAAAAATGAGAAATTGATGTGATGATAAATGTAAATTGTACTTGAAAGAAATTACTGCCGTGAATGTTATAAACATGTATAATATACAGTTAAGATTTCAATGAATACTGAATAGTAATGCATAGAACTATTGTTGGCTATCGGAAAGCGATTGACAGTTGCATTGGCAATTGTCAAAATACTAAAGAATCGGATAGAATTGTTTTATATTTCCTATTTCGCGTATATTGAAGTGAATTTATGCATTGTCATATTTTATTTGAAACTATTTTTTATTATAGCTGCCTTATTAATAACTCCATAGCACGAACGATTTCATAAAACAAGAATTCAATAAATGATTTTCCAATAGTACTTAAAACTTGCAATTATTTATATCAAGATATAATGAACGACTTCGTAAATTTTCAATTATATGCGTTATAGTAGAAACGAGAACAATAGCACATTTTAAAATCGACTATAATGTATCGATTTTTTGACTGATACGTATAACATGCTTGTTTGCAAAGATAGAACAACTTTCTTTAAATGCCTTGTATTTTTTGTACTAATGTATTGTTTCGCATTTTTTGTATAACTTAATGACATAGTCTCTGTTCTGAAAATGACTAAAAGTAGAAATAACTGTTTTATAAATCTTACAGTACAGTACGACATGTAATAGTTGACGTTTATTTGTTTATGATACAGTTATCGAACGAAGAACAAAATATATGTAAGCTTACTGAATAGCAAGTCAAATATGTATACACAAAACTTCGTTTTGGGTATTAAAACTGTCGTTATGAATTGTTTTTGTGTATCGTATATAAATCAAAAAACAAAATCTAATTAATGCGACAATATTACTTTAATCAGTATAAAACATTTGTTTTCCTAATATCGTAAGAACAATATATGTATATCGTTATAAGAACAAATATATATGTATATACAATATATATACATATATATATAATATAAAAATAAGCTTACTTGCTTTTTGTTTTCCTATGTATATATGTATAATGTTTATAATAAAAATTGAATTGTAAAAATATGCATCTTGAAATGCAGTTTGCATCTGTAAAATGTTCTTTATTCTTTTCTTATGCAATATTAAAGAATATAATAAGTATTATTTTGTACTGAAATAATGTTGTTAGAATTTGTAACCATACTTCTGCATCCAACTTAATCCTCCAGCCGAAGACGATTTTGGATGATATTCTAGTCCAATGTATCCATTGTACCCTTCTGTTTCCAAAACGGAAAGTACATATTTGTAATCTATTTCTCCAGGTGTATCGGGCTCGTGCCTGTCGGGAACTTGAGCAATTTGTACGTGTCCTGCAGACAAACGAAATGTTATAATACATGTATTGTCATATATGTATTTATACAAGTTATTTTAGAATCAATGTATACCTATATAAGGCATTAACTGCTTAATATTTTTTGTAATGCTTCCACAAATTTGCTGCAGGTGGAAAATATCAAGTAACAACTTCAAATTCGGGCTATTTATCTTTTTCACTATGCTTAATCCTGAACAAAAAATGTTCATATTAGAAATGAATCGGTTGATTCATATAGAAATATGAATCGCCAGAAGGCAACTTCTTACAATTACCTTTCTCAAAACAATTCATGTAATAATTTGGAGCAGCAACACTACTGATAGGTTCAATGAGACCTGTGATTCCTTCTTTTTGAAATTTCTCAACAGCGTATAAAAGATTTTTCTCATAGACATCGTCGTTGGCAGATGTTGGTTGATTCACATTACCAGACATTACATGAATTCTGACAATTAAATGAAAAATAGATTAGAAATCAAATTTATATTTATCGTTGATTACTATATAAAATTTTGTTACTTTTTGCAATCCAATGCTTTCGCATATTCTATTGTTGTATCGATGCTCTTCTTGAAGTTTTCTTCTTCTCCAGGAATTGCAGCAAATCCTAATTCTCCTTTACGTACGTCGCCTGTTACAATAAAAATTGTTTTAATAGAAACTTCTTTCCATTACGTTAATCATAATTCGTGTATACCTGTATAAATGTTTATGAGAATCTGTTCGACACCAGCAGTTCTTTTAGCCTCTAGTATATCTTTAACAGGAAAATTAAAAGGAAAACCGCTTTCCACAGCTTTAAAACCAGCATCTTTTGCTAATTTGTATCTTTCCTTGATAGATGGTGCCTCCATGAACATGAAAGACAAATTGCTAGCAAATTTGAGACTCATATTTGCTTATATACTTTCCTTTTAAAGTTGGATTCACAATCGTCAGCATGCAGCAAAGACTGTATTATTTTGCAGAAGTAGTGCTTTATATAGGCTACTTTATCTTATTTGAGTACACTAAGACTATCATACAGCTAGATAAGAACTGTCTTGTTTTCTTAACCCCACGGAGCCGAAATCAGTACACCGTGCTGACTGGGGAAAATTTTCAAATTGATTACAGAAGGTTAAACTACTAGGTGCAATGCGTTTTTATGCATTATTGCTCGCTGTCTAGAGTTGAGTCATTCCACGTGAAATTGTTTTCAGAGTACTGTTTCGGATTTTGTTCAAATTTAAATATGTTGATATATAAATGCATCTTGAACTTTTCGAATTTTACAAATTGTTGACTTTACAAACGTGAAAATGAATTTTTAGGTGGAAAAATTATTTTTCATCATTTTGAAATTTTTTTAAACAAATGCAATGTTTTCATACCAGGGGAAATGAAAAAATTTGAAAAAAAATTAGAAAATAGCCTCAAGTGTTCCCTTTATGGACTCGTATTTGAAATTAGCAAAATGAAAATTATTTGAAATAAACTCTGCACCACTCGGACGGTCATTGCGAAGCGCGGTACAAAAATAATGTTTTTCAACTTTTTTATCTGGACCTGTAACGATGATTTAAAAAATGCGTTTTGTAGATTTCGATAACTTATTATATGCATACTGGAAGTTTTATCAAAATCGGTCAACATTGCAATGAGCTACATACATTTAAAGGTCGCAGATTTTCAGCCTTGTCAGGACATTTCGCCCTTACGTGATCACCTTTAAACATTTGTAGATCATTGCAACATTAACCGATTTCGATGAAATTTTCAGTATGCATATAAGTTACCGGAATCTACAAAACGCATTTTTTATATCATCGTTACAGGCTCAGATAAAAAAGTTGATAAAACATAATTTTTTAAATTTTGTATGATTCTTACACATTGCAATCTAAACAAATTTTACTAGCAAACTAGTCGGTCTAACATTTAAAATAATTCAAGAAGAGTGTCCACTTAATATTGTCCCCGACTGTATATAAATAAAAAGTTTTCGAGGATACTACAATAAACCAGTGGTAGGCACATTTGCCCACCTTTGCCTCGATTGAGGTGGATTGAGGCTTGAGGCAAAGGCAATAGGCAAAACCGTTCCCACCCCCACCATAACGCCTACTTACTGTCTCCTTTCATTTCAGTAAGATCCGTTACCATGGAGAGAAGACGCGCTTCGCTTGTCGCGGCTGCGACTACTGCGAGTCGAGTAACTACGAAGCACTGATTATATCAGTATAAGTATGCGGTTATAGTGGAGCAGCGAGGAGAGCTGTGCTGTGAGCAAAGCGGTGTGGTGCGTGTTTATAGGGGAGCGGCGAGGTGAGCTGTGCGGTGAACAAAGACGGATAGTAACGAGGAACAAAGAAACTACATACTTATTCTTTAGTATGTATCAAAATGTTGTCATGAATGTTTGTTTGTTTTTGCCGCGCTGGTCACCGCGCCGCTATCATCTGCGCCGCCTTGCTCACAGCTCTTATCACCACTCCACTATATTCAGTTGCATTTAATTACATTGGTTTGTTTTCGCCGCGCTGCTATCATCGATGCTCACCGCTCCACTATAACCGCACCCTAAGTATGCACAGTACAGAGCAGTGATGCCATATGGGTACCGATCGGTAATCGGTACCCAAATTCTCGGAAATACTCTCCTCCTTTTCCCCTTCCCTATTCCACCGACACGTTGCGTATGCCCCGTCGCGCTCTGGTCATCAGAGAGGGGGTACATCATATATCTTTGATTTCCCCCCATCTGGTAACACTGGTACAGAGTACGTACAGAGAGGTATCTTCTCTGGTTTCTAGTCTAGTACATCGGGTGGGGCTTGCGCGAAAGAGAGGTGGTGGGGGAAGTAAGTCTTTGAGGGGCCCCAACCGTGTCAAGTGCTGCTATAAATTATAAATGACGCTGGAAACAAAAGAATGTTACCCCCCTTTTAATTCCGTCACGCCTGTTACGCGTTTTTTTTCTTTTTTAAATCCAGTGACAATTTTTTTAAAGACATATTCAAAACGCATTTGCATTAATAGCATTAAAAAATCTTTCTTCTACTAAGAATAATATTTTGGAAAAAGGAAAATAATATATTGTATAATATAATTAGTGAGTTTTATTAAATATATCGGAATCGAATGTATTTATTTCTTAAGGAAAGTATAAAACAACGTGTATTTTAATTTAGTTTATAAATTGGTGTGTGTTTTCATTAGAAAATGTGAAGCATTATAACATTAGACATGTAAAACGAAAAACGATTGCATGAAAGTTTTTACAAATACTTCGCCCGCATAAAATTTAAGCTGAATGCACTGAAAGCCAATTAAATGCAACATTATAAGTTAAACGTAAGGCGTACGAGTTTAGATTATTATATTATATATATATTATCACTCGTCATCGTCGCGCATACCGCCACCCGGTACTTTTGGACCTCCAGCACGTTTCGCCATTATAATGTGATCGACTTTAAGAACAGTGCATGCAACGTCAACGGCGTACTTCAAACCCCATTGTTTCGTCAAGAACAGATCCAAAATTTGAGCTTCGGCAGCATCAATAAGCTCTGTGCCCTTCTCCTAAAAATGAACATTTGTTTATTAACACACGACATTGTAAAATAATAAAAGTATTTTGGAAAGAATTGTTCAAAAACACGTACATTGATGTCAAAACCATTATTTTTCTTGCCTTCTTTATGCGCCGCATAAAGTTTCGACAAAAGTTCAGAAGCATGACTTCCGCTGTTCTCTGCTAACGTTTTCGGGAATACTTCTAAAGCGGTTGCAAATCTACGTGCTGCATACTGTTCTAAACCGGGTAAAGTATCCGCATAAGTGGTAAGTTGCGATGCTAGCTCAATCTCGGTAGCACCTGCACCAGGAAGGAATCTTCCGTCTCTCGTTATTCCCTTGAAAGTGTTTACACCGTCATCGATCGCCCGTTCGATGTCGTCCATGTAGTTGTCTGTAGATCCGCGAATGATTACAGTACTAATACGACTTTCCTTGCCATTTAACGTAAATTTTACTACAATGGTATCTCCAATTTCGTCGATGTTAACGGAATCTGCAAATCCTAGCTCTTCCTTCGTTGGTGGGACCTTGAGAGAAAGATAATTGATAGAAGAATATTTATAGACATATTATGTGTAAAACAAAGGAACACGTAGAATGAAATTATATACCAATTTTGGAAGCGCGGTGGACCCGACGCTCTTACATAATCTTCTGAGATCAAATTTGCTAGGTATTCGAACAGCCATTAGGTTGTATACTTCCATATAATGTAGAGCCATGTCGCCAAATTTTCCTCCGGACACTACCACGGTAGCTCCACTGTCGGCGATTGCTTTTATTTGACTTTCTAACAAAGATTCCTCTCCTCGAGAAAATTTCATAAGTTCATCCGCTGATTTTATCAATACAGTTCCTTTCGTTTCGGTTTGCATAACATCCACAGCACATGTGAAAACAGCAATTTTCGCATTATCTTTTTTTGTAACGTTTCCTTCTACTTGCCGTTTGAATATCATTCCCTGCACTACTTCAGAGCTAGACAAACCACTGCCAAGTATTTTGCAGACACGCACGTTGTCTACGTTGAAAGTAGTTTTTTCTGGTAAAATAGATACACAGGCTTTTGTAACAAGCGAAGCAAGAGCATCTTCGTTTCCATACTGTTTACTCATTATAGCTGTCTTTATTCCAACTTTTACTTTCTCCTCGTCTCTAAAATCTGTTATTTCGTGACAAACCAATGTTGGCAAGATTTCCAATGCTTTCTTTAATGAAACTTCGTATCCTTCGACTATTTCAGATATATTAATACCCTGTTGTAAAACAAATTATGTTATAATATTTCTTAAAATGGAAATGATTATAGTAATATACTATCGCAGCATCTTACCAAACGAAGCATTTCTTCTGCAGCTTCGAGGAGTGCTCCAGCAAAGATTATAACAAAATTTGTACCATCCCCAACTTCTGCTTCTTGCATCTTCGATGCCATAACCAATAATTTTGCAGCTGGATGTTCAACCTCCAATGCGCTAATAATTGTGGCTGCATCATTAGTAACAAATAATTTCTCAATATGATCAATGACCATTTTATTCATGCCATTAGGTCCATACGCGGTTCTTACAGTTTGTGCAAATAATTTGCAAGCTTGTATATTTCTGTACACAGCTTCTTCTAGACCTGAAAAATACTAATACAAAGACAGAAAGTACATTAAACCGTTACATTGTTGTGCTTTTCAAAATTAAAAAGAAGATATGCTAAATAAAAACTCTCTATAGTTAATAATAAAATTGAATAGGGACCCACTATTGAATTAATCAATATTGTTATAATTTAGCATTACAAGATTATGTGTCCATAATCCGCGAATATGTACGAATTTTTCTTTTCGTCATTGTATTCATATTGACAACTTATAGGCTATAAACCGGTAACATAACCGGAGTAACAAGGGAAGAAAACATAAATATGTAAATACTTTTTGTTTATTCAATAGTAGAATATCTTTTTTTTCAATATTGGCATAAATACTATGGAATGAATGCATTATGCCTATAAAAGGCAACGTTCATTGTATTTCGAAGAGATAGCATAATCCTGTAGCAGCCCATCCAACACGCTACGAAAGTATAATATATTGTAAAATATCGCTGACGACTTTCTCAACTTACGCGGGCTCCATCTTTAAGCATTTGGGCTATGCCCGGTGCCTTCGGTACGTGTAAAGCCATTATTTTTCTTGAAATTGAAAGATCTTCTCACGTGCGATTCACAATTAATAGGCTACCACAGAGGACCTCTGCAGAAACGAAACTTTAGCCTTATTTCAGCACCAATTTTCACTGCGCATGCGCAAACTACCAATAGAAAACCCAAAACCAATAGGCGAATTTCTCATACATATAAATATACGGAGTACGGAGATACGAGATTCATGAAATTAGCCGAAATAAGAAGTGAAAAGCAGTGAAAAGGCTTTATAGCTGTACCTATATATATATGTACTATGTAGCTATAGGAAGCTGTACATATTGTATATAAGTATATACAGGGTGTCCCAAAACTCCTTCAAGTCCGGGAAATGGGAGATTCTTTAGGTCATTTGAAGCGACATTTTCCTTTGCAAAAATTACCGCCGCGGCTTTGTTTAGGAGTTATTAACGAAAAACACGGACCAATCAGAGCGCGACTTGGCACAGTCGGCCAATAGACAGTTGGCGCGCCGGACCGACAGTGCCAGCTGCCAGCTCGCGTCTAGGTCGCGCTCTGATTGGTGAGATTGGTCTGTGTTTTTCGCTAATAACTCCTAAACAAAGCCGCTGCGGCCATTTTTGCAAAGGAAAATGTCGCTACAAATGACCTAAGGAACCTCGGAACCTCCCATTTCCCTGACTTGAAGGAGTTTTGGGACACCCTGTATATAGATAAATATATGTACATGGTTTATTTCTGGAAGCTTCCACATATTACCAGCAATCCATCAGCATAATCATTGTTTAGCAGGTATAAAATAAAGTTTGTATATAAATTTGTAATTATACATGTATATATCTCAAGTCCAATTTGGAAAATTTTGTTCGAAAAGAACCCTAATGGTAATGCAGGAAGTTCCTTTCATGTGAATCAGCTTTAAGGGATAGGCTCCCATTGTAAACTCTGGTAAACAGCGAGAATTACCAAGAAAAACAGCAATTAATTATTATTTAATTTGCAATCGTCAAACTGGTAAGTAATGTTTCGTTGTCACAGGATTTCAATTGGAAGTTTAATTAATCGGATGTTCGAAAATACACTTATGTCGATGATATTTTAGTATGACAATTAGTATTAAAAGGCCTATTAGACTACCATAATTTAATTGGCAAAGGAAGTATAAAGTGAATTTCTTACATTTGACAGGTGTCTAGTAAAGAGTGTTCTCTGCGATTGTTATGGATATGGTGATCACAAATTTGCAACAACAACGTCAAATTACAGAGCAGTTTCGTCGTGAAGCTGCTCTGAAGAGAATCACGGTCAGCAAAGCTGTAGAGGACATCATGAAATACATCACCGAGCATGAGCAAGAAGATTGTTTGCTGGTTGGCTTTTCGTCGCAGAAGTCTAATCCCTTTCGTGAAAAAAGTTCGTGTACCATTCTTTAAACTCGCCTGCTTAAAATAAGAAATCCGTAAATTCAATCTTTCTTTATCATGTATTCGTATTACTTTGATACGTTTGTACAAGGAAAAGCATCTTTTAATTACAGTCAGTTTTTCCATACAGAATAATTGAGTCTTGTAGCGTACGATACATTTAATTTATTATAGAGCTAATTGTTTGTGTAAACTATCTAATTCCATATAGAAACCAATCTATTTTTCTATACGATTCAATCCAAGAAAACGAATCTCTAATTTCAAAATAGATTCCTATTTATATACAAAAGTTTTACATACATTAATCTATCTGCCTACATCCGTATACAAAAGAAGAAGACTGTTTTGTATAATATTGTTTTTATGAGATATTTAAGAAATTACAGTATTCGTATAAGAAGATGAAAAACAGAGGATTATTCGATGTTATTATCCATTGTAATTTGTACAAGATTTACAAACATGTTGATACGATAAGCATATTCTATGTCAATATTTTTCTGACTAAGATTTATAAAACTACCGTTGTATGGCCCCATCGCTTTCTCATAAAATAAAGCATACGCTTTGATACAATTTATATTGTAAACTAAATAAGCAAATATGAAATAGATATTTAATAAAACTGAATTCTATTTAATAAAGTCAAATGACATTGTAACCATGTTGCAAGCTTTATCATTTTTCCTTTAGCAGAGAAGGAAAATGCTGTTCTAAACAAATTTGTATATACTTATTGATTGGGAAATAGTGCTAACATTCATATATACAATGTGGATTGTATATAAGTATTTACCTGCAACTCCAACAATAACATATATATAAGGCAGTGCATTTAGTTTTTAGTTTTAAACATGGAAATGTGGCCCTAAAAGTGCATACCAGGTATGTAAATATGAAACTGTAATTTTTGTATAGAAAATACACGTTTATTGTATGACAATCGTACAAAATATTTTATTCTAAGTATTTCCCATTGGTAGTTACACATTTTTCCCATCTCTTTGACAATTTGTGGATGCCACGCCAAAAAAACTGTTCCTCTTTTGAGGCAAACCAGTCATCGAGCCATTTTCGTACATTTTCGTAAGATGTGAAGCGCTGCTCAGCAAGTGCGTGTCCCATCGATGCAAATAAGTAATAATCGGATGGAGCCAAGTCTGGTGAGTAAGCCGCATGCGAAAGTATTTCCCAACTAAACGCATCAATCGTTTCCTTTACCGGTTTTGCTGTGTGTGATGTTGCATTATCATGAAGCAAAATCACTTTGTGTTGCCTTTTTTGATATTTTTTTTTTTTTCTTTCCAATGGCTTTCAAACGTATGGCGACGGCTTCTCGTGTCACATTTAATTGATTCGCGAGTTGTTGTTGCGTTTGAGCGTCATTCTCATCCAACAATGCTTGCAAATCGCTGTCTTTAAACTTTTTCGGTGGTCTTCCACGTTCTTCGTTTCTCACATCAAAATCGCCATTTTTAAATTTTTTAAACCACTCAAAGCACTGCGATTTACCAAGAGCATGCTCACCGTAAGCTTCGACAAGCATTCGATGCGATTCTGCAGCAGTTTTCTTCAAATGGAAACAGAAAATCAATGCTGTCCGCAAATCGTAGTTTCCAGGCACAAAATTCGACATGTTCAACGCTATTAAAAACTACATATACTGTTGTATGAAACTTGTATGGTTGTGATTTGTGAGTTGAAAATCTTTACCAGATGGTCCAGATGTCAAAACAAGAAAATGGCGTCAATGACGCGGTTTGACCAGGTTTGACGGTAACAGCAGGTAACAGTCAGTATTGTCAGTAACAGTCGATTTCCGATATCGTCCGGGATTTCTCGTGCGATGGATGACCGCTGGTGGCTCTGCGCAGCCAAAACAGTAACGTATCTATATTAGGATGATGAGGTAGCAGACCCCAGAGACAGTTATATTGACGGGAATGTACTGGAATGTATCGAAACAATCTGTTCCAGACAAAAAGACTCCAGGACGTGTACAAATACACATGTTATACTGATGTTATACATTCATTTTTCAGAATCAAATCATACAAATCTTTTAAAATTCTGCGGGGTGCTCAAGGTACCCCATTTTATCGAAAGTCTTACTTTACTGAGGCTGAGAGCGCCACCAGCGACCATCCATCGCACGAAAAATCCCTTACGATCACGGACAATCACGGACGATGTCGGAAATCGGAACACTAGACGGTAACTACATTGACAGCTAGAGCCACCTATATATGGGCAAATTCCGGTTTCATATTTACATACCTGGTACATACATGTTATTTGATGTTATTTCATTAATCATTTAATGATTAATTTCCTCTAGAAACATTATGTATAACATGGCAACCGAATGATTGGATGTCTTTGTTAAGTGAAAAAGCCTTGTAACTGTAAAGATTCATGTGAAAATTGTCAAGTTAACCTATAATCTAATGTGTTATTGTGTTATAGTGTTATATACATATAAGATAAGGCAAATATTTTAAATAACGTATGCACATGTTTAGTTGAACCGCGTAAAAATTAACAAGTATTTCATTTGTAGGCATCAAGTATGTTTTGTATTAGCTTGGTAACAGCAGACAGTTACCAATCATCTCCAGTGTCTGGATTGGACATAACATTTTCAGAGTTTCGCGGGACAGAAATCAAACATGTCCCAATTATTAGAATATTTGGGTCTACTCCGACAGGTAAATGTTACAATGTAATTTCAAATCTTTTAATAACTATGTCATAATCCTTTATTTTTTATTTAGGATTAAAAACATGTCTTCATATTCACGGTGTATTTCCATATATTTATATACCATGTACAATAGAGGAGAACATCGATAGCTTTATGTACAGATTAGCTGCAGCAATAGATTCTGCGCTTAATGTATCTCTAGGATCAGCAATGTCTAAAACTCAACATGTTTATAAAATTCAACAAATTTCTGGAATGTAAGGGAATTTTCTCTGTTACTACAATGTGAATTCAAGTATCCGAATCCGTGCTCTGATCTATAATATCGATATATTATACAAAATGTTTTAGTCCGCTCTACGGATATCATGAGAGAGAACATTTATTTTTTAAAATATACTTTTACAATCCGGCGATGGTTAAACGAGCAACCGATTTGTTACATGTAAATAATTTCTATATTTCTAATTAATAGACAGCAGATTTTATGCATTTATGACAAAAATGAAGAATTTGAAAGTACTGTTATATTATCTTCGACCTACATATTGAACATATTCAGAAAAAAAATAGACTTCCATTTTACTCCAGTCTGTTGCAAATCAGGTAGAAAATGTTTATTTTGCATAAAGATCCGCTGTCTACTAATTAATCTCTCGTTAGAAACTACACATGAATAATAATAAGTTTAATATTATAGAGTGGCACAATACTTAATCAAAGTCTCCAACCACACGAAGCTCATATCCCCTTTGTATTACAATTTATGATAGATTATAATCTTTATGGTATGAGCTTAATAAAATTGAGGGACATCAAGTATAGACAACATAATATAACAGCAGGATCCAAGGAAAACTCCCAAAATGAGACCTGTTCGAATTCTGATGACTTGCGAGTGTACCTTCCTGCATCTGTTATTAGACAAAGCACAAGTCGATTAGAGGTAGATGCACGAGCAACCGAAATACTCAATAAAGAAGAAGTTGAAAATGGTTTAGACTTGAATCCTGGTATTGCAGCAATTTGGAATAATGAAAGGTATAGAAGAGAGGGCAAGGGTTTACAGCAAGCTGAATCGCAATTTTTGTATACGAATACGAACGATAGAGTATACAGACCATCCGATAGTGATATTTATCAGGAAGAAAGATTAATTCAAAGATTGCAAACTATTTCCCAGGTACAATAAGCGATATGAAATTTCTGCTCAAAATGCAAATCCTAATTCATTTCTATGTTAAGGCAAGTAGGATAACAGCATCTGTATCATCGTCCTCGCTTAGTTATCCATTGGAAGTCGAACACAAAGATAATTCTCTGAATGCTTCGCGTGTGTCAAATCATTTTAAATTGGACATACTAACAGAAGAAAATGAAGAGAAAATATTATTAAGGGATGAATCGATAAATTTTGAGAAACAAACGTTGACCCAGGATAGAACTACAGATGTCAGCCATTGTAAGTAGGGATAATGAGTAATTAATAGATTTATTTACAGTAGTAAATATTTTTATAGACATCGTGTAAAAATGTATTTTATTTCTAGCGGATATAGATGATGTACACTTAATTGAAATGCTAGCCAACTTAGCAAAATCAAATGAAGAAGAAGTCACTGTTGACAATGATAGCGTGTTAGCTTCACAGTATTCTGTATTAAGCGATGAAATCAAAGAAGATAACGAAGACGAAGTTGAAGATTTAAATATTACAAGTCTAGATCTAGATGATCTTAGTTCATGGAATACAGTTTCCAAGCCTGCTAGTCAATTAAATACAATTGAAAATGAAAATGGAAATGGAAATGAAGATAAATATGGGAATAATAGATCTACTATGCTGGAAAATGATATCGAAGATGTTACTTTGTTGAATTTTCCACAGTGCGATGGTCCAAATGATTTGATTTTGGAAAATAAAATACAGTTACCGATAAAATCTGAAAAATATGAAAATATAATATCGAAACCTAGAAATTTGATTAAAATACAGGAACATGACAATTTGTACCAAAAAGCGGTGATAACATTTCAACTTAATCCCAACGATGTATCAAACATAAGGAAAAAGATGCATCAAATTTTATTGGATCATTCCATTTCACAGTCAATTCTATTTAATTCAATATTATTTGACAGTGATATACATAAATTTTTGGTACACATCAAACACGATAAAAAACACATACGTCATTGCAAGAATAGAAAAAGAAAAACGATAAAAATTGTTGGAGATGATTCATTATTGCACGGATGTTCTACGACAGCATTAAATATATATGAACCAGACCATCAAGATTTAGATGTGTACGATATAGAGGATACTGATCACTTGTCGTTATTAATCGAACATTCAAATTTAAAAGATACAATTGATCATAATGGAACACATTTTACGTTTCATAATTCCTTAATGAAAGTAAAAATACCTTCGTTCGATGGCAATACAGTTGACAGTTCCAGTGATTCTGATTTGGATCTCGATATTACTACTGATAGACAAGAGAGGCGCATTTGCATTTATAAATCGGGCAGAAAATTAAAAAATGAAGAGAATCTAATAAACATCTCATTAAAAAAACGGAAACTAAAATTCGAGGACTCTAGTTTAGAGTCTCCACAGAAACGGCGTTGTACTCCAATTAAAGTAAGAGGTTTGGAAAGTCCCCGTTCTACAGGAAAATATTCAGCTCTTGATATAACAATAATGTCTCCCAAAGCGAAACAATGTCTAGAAAAGGAAGATTCTTGGATAAATAAACCATGCAGTTCGAGATCTACGTTTAATACGCCAAAACGAAACAAGGATCAATTGAGATTGAATTTACTGCGTGAGAACATTTCTAGTTTATCTTCCAAGGCAGAACGAGGTAAGTGATTTTATAAGTATCTGCGAGATATGTCAGCAATACACATCTTACTTACATAAGTATGTATTATATGTTTTAGCACATCTTACCCAGAATTGTGTTGAAAATGTTCAAGAGCCTATTGATTCAACGCATACAGAACATAATTCGCTCGTAGTTCGTAAACGACTAAGTTTTTTGGACACAAATGATAAAGAAGTTGGTTCTATGAAAGATAATGTTGGTGAAAATTATTCTCAATGTTTGTCGTCGGTAGAGAAAATTACGAGTGAACTGCATGAAAATGATTCTACTACTATTGTTCCTGTCATAAATTTAATCAATTACGAGAATTTGGTAAAAACATGTACAAGAAAAGATGAAAAAATAAGTTGTGAAGACACTTTATTAAGTACGTTAAACGTCGACGTTGATTTAGACATAGGAACTTTGTCAAATAAAACATTGCAGGAATACAATGAAGACGAAGATAATTCTAACATGACATATACTCAATTTCTTACTAAAAAGTTAGAATCAGAAGCAGAGAATTTGAACGTTTTATCGTTGGATTCTACAAGCAATATTATACAAGACAAACTGATTAAAATTACTACAAAATTTAATTCACCGAATAGAGAAAGGATTACAAATACCATGAAAACGTATAACATCTTTCAATCGAATGGACCATTTTTTAGCAAAAAAACCGACCTTCTAAAGCAAAAAGAAAATTCAATCAAAAATAGTAGGATCGAGGACGTGATTCCCTTTAAATCTAGTTTGGACAGAGTCACTGGTATCAAACTATGGCGTAGACTGAAAATAAATGAATTTTATCCATCTGGATTAAATATAAAGACAACTGACATAAAAAAAGTTCTCACAGGACATTGTTCGATTATTATTCAACCTCTTATTCGACCACCTACTGTAAAGAGCATTAAACTTTGGATACAAGCTAAAAAGTATTTACTGCAACGGAATATTAAACATATTGAAATAAAAAGTGACTCGGAAAAAGAAACAAAAAAGTTAAATGAACACATCCACGCCGAAGCAAATAATCCGATTATTGACGAACGTATTGCTGTTATCGAATGTTCAAAAGAACATTCACAAAATTCTAATAATTCACGCTCTTTGAGTTTTAGTGGATCTAAGGACAGTGTGAATCCTTCTTTAAGAAAAATGCTTGAAAATCCGTTATTATATAAAAATAATGACACATTACAATTGGGAATCTCGTATGATCAGATTGAGTATTCTATAAAAGAACCTAGCGATAATGCTGCGGATGAGAATTTTCGGAATTCGAAAGGTCTATTGGCGGTAAATAATCTTGGTTCATTAAACGGTAACACAGTTCCTTTCCTAATATGATAATTTTAGGATAAGCATTATGAATAGGTATTCGTTGTTACAGCATCAGTACTTGACAATATTGTCATTGGAAATACACGCGACAACACGCGGTAAACTTCTTCCTGATCCAGAACATGATTCGATCGAAGCAATATTCTATGCTATTCATAATGATCTACCATCGTCGTCGGATACTGAACAAATAGTACATGGTATGCATACAAATATACACTACTGTGCCAAAGAAAGAAGCACCCAGTATAATTATAAGATATATAATGACAAACAATATCTTTATGTAGAAATTGTATTGTACAATGATTGATTTATTGCATTTAAAGTATTAGATAATCCGCAGTAACACATATTCTCAGAACTATTCAATTAAACAGCGAAATCCTTTTTAAAAACTTACTGTTTTCTTATTTTATTTTTTACGCATTTCTATTAAATATGACTGGGTGCTTCTTTCTTTTGCACAGTAGTGTACCTAGAATACTTAATATTCTGTCAGCATGTTTCCAACAATCATTGCTAAAGACAATAATTATAATATCAAATTGATTTGTCTAGGCGCTATTGTTGTGAATTCTTCTACAACCGATTCAAGAAAAAAAAATCTTTATTCGACTAGTACGACGTGTCCGACGTCGTATGTATCGAGCGAGGAGGATTTACTGAACAGCCTAATAATACTGCTAAGGCATTGTGATGCAGATATTTTAGTCGGTTGGGAGATAGAATCTTATTCGTGGGGTTACGTCATACAGAGGGCCAACCACATAGGTTTTAATAATTTTACATGGCAAATTTCAAGAATTTTAAAGGTTACTCCAATCTTGAAAGATCAAGCATCGGATAGAGATAATATAAACGATGCAAAAATTCCAGGTCGAATTGTTCTTGATGTTTGGAGGATAATGCGTCATGAAATAGGTAACGTATAATGCATAAGCCATAAGCCATAATCATTCGTACGTCGTTCATTGCATTCATATGTTTTTAAAGCATTATTGAATTACACATTTGAGAATGTTATGTACCATGTACTACACGAAAGAGTCCCGTGTCCTACTTTTCAACATTTAACCGATTGGTGGAGACACAGCAATGTAACGATACAATGGAAAGTTATCTCTCATTACGTAGCAAGGGTTGTTGGTACGCTTAGAATGCTTCTACATCTTGATATCATTGGTTTGTATTTATGCGGATAATATGGTAATATATGGAAACATATGGTCGATAACGATGTTGCACAGTTTAAAAGTATTACTATTCTATGTTTAACTCGATGAAACATTTAGGAAGGACTTGCGAACACGCACGACTGTTTGGGATACAATTTTATGAAGTTTTTTCCCGAGGTACCCAGTTCCGTGTCGAATCGATGATGCTGAGACTCGCGAAACCTTTGAACTATATCGCCGTTTCACCATCCGTGCAACAGAGAGCTCGAATGCGAGCACCTGAATCTTTACCTCTTATCATGGAACCACAATCAATATTTTATACCGATCCTATAGTTGTTCTTGACTTTCAAAGCTTGTATCCAAGCATTATTATCGCTTATAATTATTGCTTCTCAACATGTTTGGGTCGTATAGAACACATTGGCCAGTAGGTACATATAATACTATATATATACTAACATTGTTTATTTCTGCAAGCATAGCGTATTTTTCGTAGACACGAACCGTTCGAGTTTGGCGCGACTACGTTAAAAGTGAAAAAAAGTACTATCCAAAGAATACATGGAAGCATAAATTTTACACCGTGCGGTGTAGCTTATGTGAAACCAGATGTACGCCTTGGTGTATTGCCACGTATGCTCATGGAAATTCTAAACACACGATTAATGGTGAAGCAGTCTATGAAACTCCATGGAAACGAGAATCGTGTACTTCAGCGTATTCTTCATTCGCAACAATTGGGACTTAAATTGATTGCAAATGTTACATACGGTTATACATCTGCCAATTTTAGCGGAAGAATGCCTTGCATCGAAGTGTGTCATTGTTTTGTACAGAAGTGAAATTTATTTGTTGTACCCTTTTGCAACTATAAATAATTGTGTAATACTATATTCTCAGGTTGGAGACAGCGTTGTTAGTAAAGGAAGAGAAACGCTAGAAAGAGCAATTAAAATTGTGGAGTCTACACCGAAATGGGGAGCACAAGTTGTTTATGGTGACACAGATTCGTTGTTCATTCTTTTACCTGGAAAATCCAAGGATGAGGCATTCGCTATTGGAACTGAAATGGCTGATACGATTACCGCTGCTAATCCTGCCCCGGTAAAACTAAAGTTTGAAAAAGTTTTACAGCCGTCGATACTGCAAGTAATATTCTGACACTGTAATTGTAACATTAACTTGATAGCGTTCATAGTTAAAGCGTGTAATACTAAGAAATCGCTTTGTATTTAGACGAAAAAGAGATATTGCGGTTACATGTATGAGTCTCCTGATCAAAAGGAACCTGAATTCTTAGCTAAAGGTATCGAAACTATTCGTAGAGATGGTTGTTCAGCAGCAACTAAGGTATTGACATCATATAAAACACACGCATACATATACATATACATACACACAACGAAACTACAAGAAATATTTCATTTCAGATACTCGAGAAAACATTGAAGATTTTGTTCGATACGAAAAATCTTTCCTTGGTGAAACTTTATGTTACCAGACAGTTTCATAAAATTCTACGCAGAAAAATATCGATTCAAGATTTAACTTTCGCGAAAGAATTTCGCGGTTTACAGGGCTACAAAGCTAGCGCTAGTGTACCCGCATTGGAATTAACACGGAGATTAATGCGTAAAGATCCTCGAGCGGTGCCCCGTACTGGTGAACGAGTACGTTATGTAATAGTAGCAGGTGCACCAAATCAACCCCTTATTCAATGTGTACGAACTCCAATGGAAGTGATTTCAGATGAGGGTTTGAACCCAAATTCGCTATACTATATAACAAAAGTTATTGTACCGCCTCTTAATCGTTGTTTGAATTTAATTGGGATTGACGTTAACGCATGGTATTACAAAATAATTTCAACATCTCATTCGCATTGATTTTTATTTTGTTTGTTTTTCATTCGAAATATATTGATCCAACACGTTCATTTTCAGGTATAGGGAAATGTCCCATAGACAAACACCTGACAAAGCAGTCAGTTTGGTAACTGACAATCACAAGCAGACTATTCGACAATTTTTCAGTACAGTTGTATGCGCTGCTTGCGGAGGCCAAACGCAAAAAGATATTTGTACAAATTGCGTAGAAAACCCGACTCAAACGATCATTGTTTTGCATGAGAAGCTGAGGTGGTTGGAACGCACTCATTCTGAACTCACTATGGTATAACGTGAAATACAATTTTTAGAATATACAAAATTCCATTGCAATATCCGAGAAATTGATTATATTTTGTTTTAGATTTGTCGATCTTGTACCGGTTATTTGGACGATGTAAAATGTGAATCTCTGGACTGTCCAGTTTTCTACCGTTTAGCTCGAGCTAAAAGAGACCTTGTTCAAGTACCATATTTAAACAGTATTATCTATAATTGTAACACTTTTTATACAGAAAGAAGAAACACAAAACAATGAATATTCTTTTTCACTTTTAAATCTTTCCGATATTGTTGTCATTTTTATAAGCATGTTGAAAATATTTTTGTAAAGCATTCCAGAAGAATAAAGAGTACACTTTTTCATATTTCGTACGAGTACATATTAGTAATTAGAAATACAAGAAGCATTCGAGTTTCTGAGAGAGTATTTAAATTTTATATTTATAGGTATGTATCTACTGGTATCTATTTATTATTTATTTAGTGAAAAATTCTCAAAAAAAATGGTAGACCTTATAGCCCTCTAGCGGTGAGCGTGAATGATACCGCCATTGCCGTGTCAACGGCATGGACATAGGAATAAGATGTCCATGGTCAACGGATACGTTTACGTTTACATTCTTCATGTTGCAGTTGCGTTTCACTAATGTATATCTGTATTTAATGGTTTTGTCGTGGTTTTCGCTCAAAAACAGTTGACTAGGTACAATTTAGGTAGTGGAGAAAAGTAAAAGATATTCTATCTATTGAATATATCAATGTTTTATTACTGTATGTATTATTAGTAAAATATTTAAACATTTAGCTGTTAGTTGTAATACACTTTCACGAACCTTTCCCGCGCAGTATTGCTTTTTGAAAAGAAGTGGCTTTGCTAATTTTATATGATATACATACAGAAGGGTCCTAACGTAATAATCAATCAAAATTTTCTCATTTTTCTCATTGTCACAGATTAATCGTTCATTTATAAAAGAAACTACATGTTTTGAATTTTATCGAACACGGTAATTCATCGGTATGACCATTTGCTTTGTCAACTTTCTGCGAGCTGCAATGGTCACGTACATACACTTTGCAACTCAACTTTTTATGAACATGCATCTATGAAGCGACAAATTCCGAAGTGTATTCTAAGAAAAGTATTCTATTTCACGTATCAATATCGAAGGTACTGTTTGTTACATTAATAAGGGGCTCTAAAGTGTATTCGAGTTTTTCAATTTACGTTGAAACTACCGAACCCTAGAAATAAGGGTTAACTACAATATATTTCATAATAATCACTATTTAGACAGCGGATTTTATGCATTTATGAGAAAAATGAGTAGGTGTAATTTAAAACAGTAAAAACATTCGAAGAATTTAAAAATACTGTTATATTAGTTTTAACCCATTAACCACGGTAACAAAGAAAATAAATTTCTATTTGACTCCAGTTTGTAGCAATTCAAGTAGAACATTTTTATTTTGCATAAAGATCCGCTGTCTAATAATCACTTAGGAGAGTTTCTATGATTTTGATTAATGTGTTTTATTAGAAATCCATTTGCCGCGTCCTCGAGCAAATAGAATGTCGAAACGCAAGCCGCTCGACCGGAAGAGCTGCTGCTTTTGTGGACTATCGGATGACAATGAATTAGAATATGGGAAGTTTTATGAACATGGCGATGTTGTTACGCATTATTATTGTTTGGTGTGTACTTTATATATAATGTTGTTCCGCTCTATATAAATGCGTACACTTATAATTAATGTATTCAAATATGCAATATACTTTATAGCTACTATCTTCTAATATGGAACAGAAAGGACGCGATAATGATGGAATTCTGGGATTTTTAGTATCGGATATACAAAAGGAGATACGCAGAGGAAAACGATTGGTAATTGATCTCGCAAAAAAATACATAAGACGTTACATGATACAATGGTTGAAGTATATACATTGTATTAATGATATAATTTATTGTCTATCTAACATGTATTTTTCTTTTTTAAAGGTATGCTCTTTTTGTAAGAAGAGTGGTGCTACTTTGGGATGTTGTAATACTAAGTGTAAAAAAATATTTCATTATCCTTGTGGGCTAAGGGCTGGATCCTTACACCAATTTTTTGGTGAATTTAGGTATTCGCTTAATTTTCTATTATTTACAAATCAGTTTTCTTTAGAAATGGAAACATTATTATTTCCTAGGTCGTATTGTCAGAATCATAGACCAAGACAGAAAATAGATCTAAAGGTGAGAGATGAATTAGAACGAATCGCCGATATTAAATGTTATATATGTTACGACAATGTAAATCCGTCTGATATAATTAATACAATATGGGCACCGTGTTGTAAAAAAAATACGTGGTTTCATAGAAAATGTGTTCAGGTAAGTTGACTACATTTCTTGAAATATATTGAGTACTCTATTATATAGAGCTCTATATATCTAGATATTTTGGAACATCCTCTATGATCTTTTAAATATGTAAAACTCCATATCCAGTTATAAACATTATGTTTTAGCAACTAGCTACGAGTGCCGGTTACTTTTTTAAGTGTCCTTTGTGCAATGATAAAAAGAAGTTCCAGAAAGCAATGCTAGAATATGGTATTTTTATTCCTAGACAGTAAGTTTGAGGGAGATTTCTGTAGATTTTATATATGTTCGGTAAATTGTTCAAATGTCGATGACCGATAAAATAACGTTTTTCTTTCCAGAGATGCTTCTTGGGAACTGGAGCCAAACGCGTTTCAAGAACTTTTATACAGGCACAATCAGTGCGACGCTCCAATCTGTTCATGTCCTAAAGGTAGAAAATATACCAGTATTAATGCGTAAGTGAGAATGTATTTCTTATTTTCACACAGAAGAAGTTTCTCCTATTGTATTTTTTAATTTTCAAAATACATTATAATAGAAGGTGGGAGTTAACGCTCTGTCGAACTTGTGGATCTCAGGGAATTCATATGGCCTGCGGCCAACTAAAATGGAGTAATCCAATTTGGGAATGCGTAGAATGCACTTCTATTCTAGGTGAAGTACCAATAAGTTCTATATTCTATACTTTTCGTAGGATAAATTCGACAGTGATCCATTGTAACGTCATAACGTTATTTACAGATAAATCCAAACAAAATAGTAACGCAGACACGACTCTAAGTACATTACAGTATGTATTTTTCGTTTCTTTATCTGTTGTAATTACTGGTAGTAAGACTTCAGCTAATTGACAATAATGCATAATTATTAGACAGCGGATTTTATGCATTTATGACAAAAATGAGTAGGTATAATTTAAAACAGTGAAAACATTAGAAGAATTTAAAAATACACACTGTTATAATAATATTATTTTCAATCTATTAAATTAATTAATAAATACATTTCTATTTCACTCCTGTTTGCTGCAAATCAGGTAAAAAGTTTTTATTTTGCATAAGGATCCGCTGTCTAATAATTATTATATGCGAGTCTAACTGGTACTTGATGTATGTTTGCAATTATTTAAGGAGAAATGATTCTGACTCGGAAGAAAGTGACAGTGATATTTCTGTTGGCAAAGAATCGCCTATGCCGTACACGATAAATACACCAGTTCCAGTTGAGACGCAAGAGCCACCTACCATCAAGTTACGTCCTGGTCCACGGACGTTCAAATTAAAGCAGCAATATCAAATTGCCAAACAAATGGAAGAGTCAGTATAAATACGTTTTACGGCATCGCGAATTTCGTTGTTTATTACACATCGAGGTTTTTCTTCTTTTGACATAAATGTAGGGATTTGGTGTCGTGCTGATCGAAATCAATTATTTAAAAAAAACGATACGTTTATTAAATTGTATAACACTAACTGTTTTCACTGTTTTGCGCGACCGGCTTCTCTAAAAGCGAAAACGCTCTCTCTCTCTCTCTCTCTCTCTCTCTCTCTCTCTCTCTCTCTCTCTCTCTCTTTCTCTCTACTGTCACTCGCAATTCTTCTATGCTATCTGCCGCGTGTCCGCGACCTACCTTGCCTATATAGGCCAATTGTACCACACACACACATACAATTAGACTCACATACGTTGTCCGCGGTCGTCGCACCTTCGCCGCTTTCTCTCTCGCACATTCACGCTCTCTCTCTCTCTCTCTCTCAATCACACTCGCTCATTAGGGCATTCACCTATCGCCTGTTTACAATTTCGCGATCCGCGGGTGTCCTACTCTACAAAAACGCTTGCCGTTTTTGCCTCTCGGGACGTCTCAACCGTCGATCAGAGCCTAACGGCTTTTGCATCCTACATAAATGTATCTTAATACTCGGCAGATTACAGAAGAGGAATAGTAGACAACGGGATATTGAACAAACGAATACGGTTTTGGATGTAGTAGACGTAGAGGAATGTACAAATAACAAACATGCTCCATCGGGAAAATCGAACTTACCGGAAAGCGGAAGTTGCAAATCTGTAACGGTTCCTTCAAATAATAGTGTTATTATGCTCGACAGCGACGATGAAATGGTAAAAATAATGAATTCATTAAAATTCCATTAGCTAGAGCAAAACTTTTGAACACTAAAATATATGTATAAGGTATACGTGTATATTACAGAGTGCATCGACCAGTTCGCTGAATGATACAATAGTCATTGCTAATATTGATAAACCTGTACAGAGTAATGTCTTTCCATTAAAAAATGGTGTCCTTAAGGATAAAAAAAGTGATACGACGATACAGTGTGCATCGACCAGTTCGCTGAATGATACAATAGTCATTGCTAATATTGATAAGTCTGTACAGAGTAATGTCTTTCCATTAAAAAATGGTGTCCTTAAGGATAAAAAAAGTGATACAACGATACAGAGTTCTGATTGTTTTGGAAAAGAAGTGTTACATACGAACAGTGCAACAGTACGACAAAATGATAGTATGATAGTTGCCAAGTCTAATAGATTAGAGGAACACAGTTTACAAGATAAAGAATTCATTGATTTGGACGATACGATACGTTTAAGTGTAGAAAATGATTGTGATTCCAATGACTCTGTGTCGAATATTCAAATTACCAATGTTATTTCTTTAACACACGAGGAATTTGAAGGTGTGTCATTTGTTGAAAAACGGGAAACCAACAGCGATGTTCGATGTTCGTTACAGAAACAAAGTCCGAGGCCTCATTCTTCGCATTCAAATAGTGATAATTTAAAAATGCAATTGAAAAGAACATTTTACAATGTAATTACGAATTCACTAAACGCGTCGGAAGATAAATCGAAGAAGGTCAGAAGAAGTCTTGACATACAATACGAAAACGAAAAGCAATCGTTGCGTGCACATGTAGATATTAATGATAGTTCGAAGTCTAACGTATTTCGAAATAATGCTTTAGCTTCGATATCAAATACAGATGTAACGCGAGTTAATCAAGATGTTAATGTTGGTAATCAAATGCATTCTCGAATGGAAAAGCGTTGCGATGTAAATACGGACTTTACGGATATTCGAACGTCCACTATACACCACGCGATCAAAAAAGATACGTCAAGAATATCAAATAATGGAATTGGATCAACGTCAGTGAAAGAACACAAAGAAGAAGGCATCAGTGACAGCGGAGCAACGTCTGAAGCTAGAAATATACAAACCGATGTGAGAAACGTAAGTATCATAATACGATATAATCTACACTGTTGTACGCTTTGTGTTTCACATTATATAGATTAGTAGACTGCGGATCTTCATGCAAAATAAAAATATTCTGCATTGATTGTGGAAAACAGGAATAAAATAAAAATTGATTTTATCCCTTGATGACTTTGTTACGTTAAAAACAGCATTACAATATTCTTAAATTTTTCTAATCTATTACTGTTTTATATTTCATCCAACTAATTTTTTCATAAATGCATACAGATCCGCAGTCTATAGATTAGCATAGGGACATTTCAGATGCACAGAGTGGTATATTCTATTTATGCATAGAGAGTAACAGAAACATTATATGCATAAATATTTCATTAAATACATTGAACACATGTATATTTGAATTACTTCTATACTCTGTACAGCCGATAATGTCTCGAAACAGTCTCAGGTTATTAACCCTTAAATTCATCTTCTAAAAAGAGTTCTTTTCATGCTCCAAATTTTATTTTGATGTTTTTTATTTGCGCACACTTTGCACTAATATTGCTTACCATAAAACACTGTACAAATACATTTCAGTGATATATTGATTATTGTTAACACTTTACTTATCTTATTTACTTCACTTATATACATGTATGTGAAGCACTTAAATATCTATTGTTTTTGAAAATGGAAAACGCAGCAATGTCCTGTACACCGTTGATAGTATTAAAAAACTATTATCCCCAGAGTTTGGTATGGAGAAGAACACAATATCCTCTCCCCTGTATCGAGCGACCGTCGTAGCAACAATTTAAAGAAATATTATACAATAAAACATCTCTGTGTTCTATGCATTTGTTTATATTTATAGCAGCAAAGTTAAACTTCAATTTAAGGGTTAATTCTGATTGGAAGTAGGGTACGGGGATTGTGTATTCTTCTATAAATCTCCCCGTACCTTTTCTTCAGTGTGTAACTTGGAATTCTAACAGTGTGACGCGGATGCAGGCACCAGTCCTGTTGCTGCAGCCAGACCAGGATACAGAATCCACACCGGGGATGACAAGATTAGCTCCAGAAAAGAAAATATTAGACATATCTCATTGCAATCGGATCATCAGAAATCACAGACCAATATTGAGATGTGAGCTTGACTATAATATAATTAGCTTTCATAAAGTTCCAGTTACACGATCAAGGTGTTCTTTCAATTGCAGGGCTACCGTATCAAATCGCAAGACAATCGCCAGTACCATTGATCAAAGACGAAACAGAACTAGTGAGAGTGATCACTATCGACTGATACCAGAATATATCCGTTTATGCGATTTAAAGTTCCGCGTATGCAACTCGAATAATTTGTTGGTTAGTAATACATTTTGAATAATATGATAATATAATATTATAACTAGACAGTGGATCTTTATGGAAGTTGCAATTTTTGCAGATGAATTTTAAGAAAATGGAGTCAAATAAAATCGTATTTTCAGTGGTAGTAGTCTTTGCAGGTTTGAAATGAATAAAAATCGTATTAAATTCTGTCAAGTTTTGTGCTCTAGCATTTTTTTTTAATTTTTAGAAACCGTAAATGCATAAAGATCCACACAGTCTAAATATAATTTATAATATAATACAAGACGAGTTGGTAATTCTCAGTATTTTTGGAATTATGAATGTACATTGATTTGGAAGCATTACCGCTGCTCGTCATTTGTAGATATTAGATATGCATCAAGTTACAAATACGCGAAGTTTCACTTTTTCCTGCAGATGATCTTATACAATAAGTTTTCTGTAAATATTAATATGGAGAGCTCGGCCACAGCAAGAAAAAATGCTAAATTCGATGTATCTGCGCGGAGGACCGTTCAGCAGAAGCATCACAAAACGCACAGCGAAATTTCGTCGACTTTGAAACCCGAGAGTTCTTTACACGGTAGAACAAGTACACCTATCCCAAAAGCTAAGGACAAACACGGTGTGTTTGTTAGCGACCAGCCTGAGAGTTATCGCGACGATGCCAAGGAGAATTTGGATCCAATATCTGGATCGTGTAAAAGTTTAGCAGATAATGGCAACAATCAAACCGAAGACAGCAATACGTCAAATTCGGTGTACAATGCATCGAAAACGGTCGAAGAGGATAGCAAACGGCATCATCGAGAGAGCATTAATTTATCAACCGCTTCCGCAAATATTTATAACACGGACGAGCTTGTTACACACGCGAACGACAAGTGCTTTCGAAATGCTAATAGTGTAAAACAAAATCTTCGAAAGATCGGAAGCGTTGAAAGTATGAGTAACAACGATCTTATTGACGCTGCAAAATCACTTTGTGCCAATGGTAAACCGGAGAACAAGAAGAAGAATGTAAAGGAGAACGGAAACCACCTTAAAATAAGCATCGACTTGGAGAAGATAGAAGGCTTCATCGACACTAATCCACAGTTGTTTTCGAAAAGCAGAAGAAAGAACGAAGAGCGAAACCTCGACGAAGTGGGCCTCTTGAAGGAGTGGAACGACATAAGCGGTAGAATTAGTATGCCGAACAAGCATATTGCGAATTCTTTGGTGGATGAGTCAAAACACCTTGGCAATTTTTCATTGTCTTTGACTGGAAATCGAATAGCAGAATTGAAAAGTTACGTAAACGAAGATAATGACATAGAAACCGATAGCGAGATCATATCTGCAGACACTACGGAGTCAGGTACAAGATATTTCAATACATTCTTCATTTAGTCACCCGAAACGCGATGTAAAGTGGACCGATTGTCATTTTGAAAAACGTTTATTCAATAGATAATGTAACAGAAATATATGTATATTTATTGAAAGATTACGAAAGTATTAATCTAACTGTACCATTGGGAAGCATTTTTTTTTAAACCGATACGTTTTTTCATGCAGTATACAACTGTCGTAAGTCGTAAGTAGTATAGTAGCACCTAAACTTTGTTAGTGATACATACTACGTTTAATTTACAATACTTTTTAAAGTACAAGTGGGTAAATCTATATTTTTAATTCTGTATATGCGACATTTCCACTCTAACGTATTGTTTAAGAATTGTAGTCTCTGTATTAATTTAATTGGTATTATATAAATATTTTATTTAAAAAAAAACTGTAATTAAAATTCCGGTGTTCTTTTATTCATTACTTTTTGGGACAATAGATAAATAATAACATGTGCGTAATAAAATCATCGTATACACTGCCCTAATTGTCTCGATCGAGGTATTTTTCGTTAAGAATTTAACCATTTCTAATCATTTCTTCCATGAATCTACATGATAAGCGTAATACTCTTGATTCGCAAAAAATATTCGAAATCAAAGTCGAAATCAGGCGATGAATGTGTATTTGTGTGATTACACCTTATATTACAATAGAATTGCTACGATACACATGTATAATGAAAAACAGGTGGCTTCATATGCTTTTAGTTCTTTTGTTACAAATTGTTGTCTTTGTAAAAAAGAGTTTAATAACTGCGACCAAACAGTGTATAAAATTTCGGTTTACTCTGGCAACTAGGGTAGATGCATTTTTGTTTATCAAGAGCTTCAGTTGGTTGCTCGAACGGTATGCAAAGACTTTTAGCGCCCATCGAGAGTGTTCCAGGCTCCTCCCCTGTGTTCTCGCTGTAAGTGTCGAATTAAATGTCGAATCATATTTCTGCCAAGTTACAAAAAGAGAAAGAGAGTAACAAGCGAATAACACTTACCGCGCGCTATCGGCTTTAATGTTATCTTCGCAGGATGGTTCACCGCAAAACGGTGATAAAAGTATATTCTTTTTATTTAATTCCAAACAAAAGTCATCCCAGTTTTGAACTCGTTTAATATGCTCGTTCAAATTCTTTCTAGCTCTATTAAAGAAAATATTAATCGATTGTCAATATAACTGTGGGCAAAACCGAAGTTGTTTATGTTTACAGTTTATAGTATGCCATTCTGAACTTACTTTTCAAGCATACTCGATTGTATACCAGTCAATAGATTATGCAATGCAGAAAGTACTTCCGGCCTCTTCGCAACTATCTTCTCGCCAGTGTCCCTACGTACGAATGTTACTTGATTCTTTTCCAAGTCCTTAGGACCTAACTCAATCCTCACGGGCACCCCTTTTAGTTCCCAATGATTGAATTTCCACCCTGGAGTTCGGTTGCTGCGATAATCGGCTTCCACTCGAAGGGTTTTATCTTTTGATAGCTCGTCCAGCAACTTGTTACATTCGGTGGACAAACGTTCTCTTTGTTCTGCCGTTGTATTAGCTGTGATACCACAAGGTACTATGATTGCTTGAATACAGGCTACGTTTGGTGGGAGCACCAAACCTTTATCGTCACCGTGAACCTGCAACAAGTAGCGTGACCATGATCATCGATCAGGATCCTCCCAAGTCGTAAGTAATTCTACTGAAAGACGTAAATCAAAACTCGCTCGCGTACCATTATCATAACACCTATCGTTCTAGTCGTCAAGCCCCATGAATTCTGATAAACAAACGTTTTCTCGTCTCCTTCTGTCGCACCCTCCACTTGAATGTTGAACATTTTCGAGAAGTTTTGTCCCAAATGGTGACTGGTTGCTCCTTGTATAGCACGACCACTCGTCGAGATAAAGGCCTCGACAGTGGTGGTGTAATCCCCACCGGCAAACTTCTCTTTCTCAGTTTTACGACCTTTAACGACGGGGATTGCTAACAAGTCTTCGTATACTTTTGCATACAAATCTAAAATGAGCATCACCTCCTCGTCCGCCTCAGCTTTAGTAGCGAAAGCAGAATGACCCTCTTGCCACAGAAATTCTCTTGTGCGCAAGAAAGGCTTGGGATCCTTGAATTCCCACCTTACCACGTTGTTCCACTGATTCAATTTCAAGGGAAGTTCGGTGTCAGACTTCAACCACTTGGCGTAGGCCGGATACATTACAGTCTCTGATGTAGGTCTGATGGCAATTGGTTCCGCTAAATCAGATTCCCCGCACTTTGTAACCCATGCAACTTCTGGTGCAAAGTCGGCTACGTGCGCCTTCTCTTTCTCCAAAACCGCCCGTGTCACGAAAATAGGAAAATAGCATTCTTGTACACCCATTTCTGTTATTTCCTTGTCGATGTAGGCTTTTACCATCTTCCATATTGCGAAACTCCATGGACGAAGGACGTAACACCCGGATACGTCGTAATACTCGATCATACCACTTTTAGTAATAATTTGAGAGTACCACTCGAAGAAGTTTTCTTCTTTCTTCGCTTCCATTCCTAATCTAGTTCCAGTTTTTCCACCATCCGCATCTTTTGCTCCTTCGCTTTTAGCTACTTCTCTGCTAGGGGTATTATTCTGTTTTTCACTCTTGGATGTGTCTTTTTTCTTCTTCGTGCTTGCATCTGGCTTATCTTGCTTCTCCGGTTTCCATTCTTCGCCTGCGATCGTTTTATAATTACTCTTCAACTCCAAAAGAACTTTGACTTCGACATCGATGATATTCTTGTCGGCTTTGGACGATTTTAATTGCCTCACCTTATCTCCCTGTTTTTGTATGCTTTCCGAGAGCTGATCGATTTTTGGCTTCTCCGTAATTTTCGCATCTAATGCTGGAGCAGCGGTAGATGGTTTCCATTCCTGACCAGTTGCGGCTTTGAAGTCAGCCTTCAGTTTAAGAAGCAACTTCACTTCTTGATCAATTACATCTTTTCCTGCTTTCGAAACCTTCAACTGTCTTACTTTATCCCCCTGCTTTTGTACATTTTCCGACAGCTGATCAGCATTAAGCTTATCTTTACTTGCGGCCTGACTTGCTGCAGTGGTAGGTGGTTTCCATTCCTGGCCAGTCACAGCTTTGAAATCGGCCTTTAGTTTAAGAAGTAATTTCACTTCTTGATCAACGACATTCTTGTCTGCCTTGGACGATTTTAGCTGTCTCACTTTGTCTCCCTGTTTTTGTATATTCCCCGAGAGCTGATCAAGGTCGAGCTTTTCTTCGTTCTCGGCAAATGTCCCTGTGGAGTCGGTACCTGTTTTCTTCTTGTACTCTGCTCTCAAAGTAGAAAGACGTTGCTTCTCTTCGTTTATTTTGGCCATTAATTCTTGGATTTTGCTCTCTTGTCGGCTGATGTCATCGGCTAATTTATCTTGATTCTTTTTAACGATTGCTACGGGTGCCGTTGCCGCTTGCGGTGGCTTATTCGGAGTCGCTTCCGGCTTCCAATCTTTCCCAAAACACGCTTTATAATCGGCTTTTAAGTTTAGAAGCAGCTTCACCTCCGTATCGATTAAAGCTTTATCTGCTTTTTGAGATTTTAAATTACGCACTTTGTCACCTTGAGCAATAATTTTCTCGTTCAACGTGTCTTGTGGAACGTCCGACACACTTCTCTGCGGCGACTCTTTGGTCGTCTTCGTCGATGTTGTGGATGCAGTTTTTGTTACACCGGTGGTGTGTCCATCCGGTATATGAAACAGAATCAAAGGTTGCTCCCTGGAAGAGAATGGGCTAGCAGGTGCGTAAGGTATGTCGCATATGAAAAATCCTTTCCTCTGCAATTGAATGATTTCTCCTTTTTTCACGCGTTTCAATTCTTGTTCCCCGATCATGCGTACCTCTACCTAAAGTGTAGATATATGTATGTATACAGAAAACATTAATTAATTAATTGACTACGTTTACAATCACCGACGAGAATAGAAGAGAAGAGGAACATACTCTTGTATTTTTAGCAATGAAATCTTTATAGTCGTCATCTTTCGCCAAAACTGGTTTGCTGATGATATGGTCAAAATACACGGCGTAACATGGTATTAGACTAGTTTTATCGATATTGTTGTCGTTGTTATCGGATGGTGTTGATAACCACGTGATCTTCAATGTGTTCTTGTAATCTTTGTTCTCCAAATTCAATCGCGCTAGTACTTTTTGAACGGACGCACCGTTTCTTTCAAGTTTTGTTATTAATATATTGCCCCAATTGATGAAGGTCGCATTTTGATTTTCAACCAACATATCTGCGTCGTCTTTCTCTATGTACACTACCGAACTCGTCGATACTTGTTTGGTGCCTTTAGAAGGATCTTTCGGGTGATTCTGAACCGTTAGCCACTGTTCGTTTGCGTTATCTATATGAACTGGTATAAGTTTTTCGTAATCTAAAGCAGTATATCTGAAAATGAAGTGACATGAAAACGGTGTTTATTGTGAGTGAACGTGTTAATTCATTCATTTGTATCAAACGTGGACCAATTCGTCTATGAAAATTTCAAGACCGACTTACCTAGCGGCGATTGGATCGATAACTTTCCTATTAAATGCCCATATTTTATCCCACTCCATGAAAACAACAGATTTTGAGCTACCCTGAGCAATTATAAATTGCTTTAAGCCTTCGACAGTCATTCCCCTTCTTAAAATACCCCTTACTGTTGGAAAACGCGGATCATCCCACCCGTCAACGAGGTTTTCGTCAACGAACCATGTTAATTTTCGTTTCGAGAGTACCGTGTTGGTCATATTCAAACGCGAGTATTCCCATATGTAAGGACGTCTCAAGCCCAGAGCATCGATTATCCAATAGAATTGGGCATCCCTGTCATGGTATTCCGTTGTACGTAAAGTGTGGCTAACATTTTCAATAGCGTCGACAATGGGACAAGCGAAATCATATGTTGGATACACCCTAGCAAAGAATAAAAATATTATAGTATATAGGATTTCTGTTCAGAATCTTTAGTATCTCTATACTCTATGCATGTATGATTACTTGTATTTCGTTCCTGTTCGAGGATGAGGCTCTGGTTTACATCTGTATATCGTTGGGTCCCGTAAACAACCGTTCACCGATTCATAATCAATTTTCGCTCTAACACAACATTCTTGACCCTTCGCAGTCCCTTGTTGCATCTCGCTCCATAGTTGAAGATTCTTTTCAATTGCTACAGCGAAAAAAGAAAGAAGAAATAGTTCACATTCGCGAGATTTCAAATTCAACACCGTTCTGTGCTCTAAGGCATTGATTCTTACAATTATTTCTATTCGATGACATTAATTTTTGATCGCGTTGCTCTTTCATTGCGTTAGCAGGAGTATCATCCACGTATGCTTTTCCCTCTTGTATTAATTTGGCACAATACTCCAACATCAAATCAAAGTAATCGGAAGAATGTGTAAAACGATCAGGCTTAATTTGCAGTAATTCTAAATCTTCCAAAATTGCTTTCTCGAATTCTACAGTTTCTTTTGCAGGATTTGTGTCGTCGAATCTCATAATAAGTTGTCCTTTGAAGGCTTCCGCATAATACTGATTCAACAAAGCTGCTTTGGCATGACCGATATGTAGAAATCCGCTTGCTTCTGGTGGGAAACGTACTACGACCTACCATGGGATTAGATCATCTAAATATCTGTCTTATTCATCGTTGTATCGAAATTTCTCAGTCAACGTTATACTATCTAGCTGAAAATTTTTTTTTGAACAATCAAATTACTCACTTTTCCCATTTCTGCTCCAGGCAAATCGATGAATTTACCTTCTTGTTTTCTCTGGCCAGTTTGTTTGTTAGTAGCTTTTTCAGATTTCATATTGTTAACTACAATTATTTTGGCGTTCTTCTTAATCGAGGACAATACCTCTGCAACAGCAGGCAGTGAAAGTATTTGTTTGTACCATCTACTTATATTAACAAATTGTTTCTCGAACTTTGTTAAAAACTCTTTATCCAGAAGCGAGCAAAATACAGAGATATCGGCTAGCGTTAACCTTTTAGAAACCAACCAAGTGGTTGTCATCAATACGTTGTCCAAATATCGGAGAGTATCCTCCTTTAGCGGATGGGACCCAAGAGGTCCAATGACAAAGGACAACCAATGATCAACTTCAGTTTTTTCAAGAGGACCGACATCCCCTAAACAGCGAACGTAATAAAATAAGAAATATATAAAATAACATAAGACTAAATCCATATATACATACCATATAGATCTATGCATGTAGTTCTAGCAAAGTAACGAATCGCTTCATTACTGTTCTCTGCTAACACTTTATTTTGACCATTTGTTAATTGAATGTTTCCATCGTTGTTCCAATCATCGCTCCAAAGTACCTTGATTTTGGCCTTGTTTTCAGAGTTAATTAATTCTGCTACTATCAAGGCGTCTACATAAATAAAATATATACTAATTCATGGTATTAAGTCGACAAAGTACACTGATACAACAGCTGAACTTTTATTGGTATAAGAGTAACGCTACATTTTATCAAAGATTGAATCAGCTATTCCAATACCTATAATTTCTAACAAATGGAGTGTACTAAGGAGTAATCAACAGTAGTGCTTTGAAATATATGTAGACGAAGAATAACTTCGAGGTGAAATTGTTTGAAAAAAAATTGGATAAATCAAAGTAGTCGGCATATTGTAATTGCCGACATCTGCTATGAATACCTTTCAAAACAAACGTCGATTTATTACAATTGTTTAAATTACAAGTAATATAACAATTAGTTAACACGTAGCTAACCTGTCGGTGGATTACTGGAGTTGACGGTAAGTATGTAAGTCATTTTTCTCTGTACCATTCAAATCAAATAATAACATTCATAAATACGTTCACGTTGGTTAGAACAGTTTCTCCACCACGTGTATAGTCATAAATGACACTGATGTCATAGACGGGAAATGCTATTACACGGTTGTACACAATAGTACACATGAACTGACATGAACCAACATGAACATGAACCTAAAGTGTTCTAAAGGACGGTGCCTAGTTGACTAGTTCAGCGTTCAGCTTAGTTCTGCGGGGTCGAAGCAAACGACGGAAGGGGAATAGACCTCTAAATTTTGAAGTTACACGCTTACATTACATTTTATATCTGTAAATTATAGATTGACTTTGTCTCTATGCGTTAAATTATTTTATAAATGTTATAATAATATAATTCATACCAGTTTACAAAACACACCTTTTAAATTTTCGTTATTGGCCCAGCTAAAGAAGTTGTAAAAATCAATTTGTGTTATGCTTTTTACTGTATTTCGAAATTAGAGCGTCTTATTTAACTGCTAGCGACGGTATAGCGAATTTTGAATAGATAAATTGTGTAAGCTGTTTGGTACGTATTCCGGACGGCGGCGCGCAAACAATACGTGCTCTTGATCACCTTTGACCACTTGTCGCTCGTCGTATAACACCATATAACACTTTATAATTGAATGTTGAATGCAGTTGAATGTGCCGGGCACGCACGAAACGAAAATCACATTGTTGCTGGCCTGGTGTTGGTCGAACAGCGCCTATATAGGGAGACAAATACATAGATACAATACATATATAGTTCCCGAGCTAATATCGCGAGAGTGCCGTAGCCGCAGCCTGTAGCTTGCTGTATGCTGTAGCTGCTGTAATAACGTATAACAGATAGAAGTGTACAGTGTACAGCAGAGGTGGGTCGGTCACCTGGAGATAACTGTAAAATGTCATCGACGAATGTGTGTCAGGCATGGATTTGACGCTCCTAGGTGACACTTGTGGGATCTGTTGTTACACTAACGATGTTTCATCGGTGTTAACTTGATTGATAAAAGACCGACTACGTAGATAAACAGCACCTTCTGCCAATTTATTCGAATGTACGTAATCCAATTATCGTTTAAATGAAGTAAGCGTTACAATTGCTACTTATGCGCATAGTTTAGATTACCGTTTTTTTCACCTCATTCCTTCAGTAGGAAATTTATATAAATAGTTCGAGCGCAATTTAAAACTCTTCAAAACATTTACGAATTGTTTAATAATATCGGTCCTGCTTATTTTTTCATATTTTCTTAAATACTTTCATGTAATTGATTTTGTAAAGTGTGTGTCTTGCACAATATAGTTAGAGCACAATTTAAAACTCTTCAAAACATTTACGAATTGTTTAATAATATCGGTCCTGCTTATTTTTTCATATTTTCTTAAATACTTTCATGTAATTGATTTTGTAAAGCGTATATGTCTTGCACAATCACAATGGATACATGCTACGAAATTATTTAGACTAAAAATAACATTTGCACCGTGTTCAACTTATAAGTATTTTTGAATCATTTATAAACAGAACATTTTTCTATATGCTGTTGCTTTCGAGGAAAGCTAACTTAGCACTGTGCTTGCAGATCACAGATAATAAGACGGATGACATGGAGGGACCAGAAGTAACATTTTTATTCCAATTCGGTTTGACTCGTGACACTGTCACCGTCGACAGCAGCACGTTAACTCTTAGGGCCCTCAAGGAATTTGCCTGCGATTTTATAAATGCCAAATGTCCGGAGCACGGTTTAAATCACTTATTCGAACGATTGCTTTTATTCAAGCATGATTACAATTCTACCAATATACTACAACTCATTACAAATACAACAGAAGTTGTCGACGAAACACTGGTAGAGATTGTTTTGACTGGTAAGTATGGTAATACGTACTTTATATCTTTGAACGAACAGATATTTTTCTCTAAAGTACTATTAAAAATTGTTGTTTCTTTAAAGTATTCGTTACAGTCGTTCGAACGTATAACGGAAACATATAATTCCTCTAAAATAGAAATAAACTAACAAAATTAATATAGTCTAATTACTAGACTGCGGATCTTTATGCAAAATGAAAATGTTTTGCATTGATTGTGGGAAACAGAGATAATCCGCAGAGAAGATCCGCTGTCTACTAATCACCAAATAACTAATTCTTTTTCTGTTGGTTTAGCGCAAGTGCCAAACGAAGAAGTTCCCATTCGTTCTCATGCGTTGACCGTTCACTCATACAAGGTTCCAACGTTTTGCGATTTTTGCGGAGAAATGTTATTCGGTCTTGTTCGACAAGGTCTAAAATGCGAAGGTAATTATATTAGCACTATGTATTATACGACAACGTAACAATCGTAATATACGTATTAAACTTTGAACTTTTTATTGTGCAGGTTGTGGGATGAATTATCATAAAAGATGCGTTGTTAAGATACCTAATAATTGCTCACAAGATGCCAATCAGAGACGACGTAGTTCGGCGATGCTGAACGTACCGAGATCTCCGAGTCAAGGATCCACTAGTAGTTTGACCAGCATTAGTGACGATAATCATAGTACAAATAATATGCTGAATGTGAGCCAAAATAATAGTACTTTGGTAGGATTTCTTGTAACGCCTAACATACGACCTGCTTAGTTTTTTGTATTATCGTGATATTATATTTTGTGTATTGTAATTATCTCCTATGTTCAGACAATACCAAGTATAATGGCTCCAAAACAATCCCGCTCTCCTTCGCTGGGAGGAAGACCAGTATGGGTCGAACGAGAACTTGCGACACGTATAAAAATTCCGCATACATTTGTGGTGCATACGTACACTAGGCCAACTGTATGCGGACACTGTAAAAAATTGCTAAGAGGTTTATTTAAGCAAGGCCTCCAATGTAAAGATTGTCAGTACAATGCACACAAAAAGTGCATTGAAAAAATACCTAAAGACTGTACCGGAGAAAATACACGAGACAATACAGGTTGTACTTGCTCGCTTCGTTGTTACCTGTTAGGTTTACCGGAAAGTTCTGTTTGTCCTCGATTCGATACAATGCAACAAAAGTCTGATTTAAACAAAACAACACTGCCACAAAAAGTCAAACTCGCGTTCGCCAAAATATCATTTTCGACCTGTTTCCACATATCGAGAAGATTTTTAATTTGAATTTTCTGAGATCGTATTTTATCCGTGTAATACGAGTTCGATGAAAACTTCGGAGATCCAGATAAATCTGAATTGGTGATAGTTCGAAGGTGCAGTCTGAAGAATATGAAAAGTAATCGTAGCCCTACCCCCATTTCGGATCCTCGTTCTTTCGTACGTCTCTACGTAAAAACACATGTATCCTGATGTTACCAAAATGCAAAATTTCACACTTCCTGTTCAATAGAAATTACAATCTTTTAATTTCTTGTCATCGCCACTCGTTAAAGGGGTAGACCTGCATTTCCGGGATTGCAAGGATGCGGGATGCGCCTTCTCACTTCTCGATAATGCAAAGATGAGGTTTTTCAGTAGTCAAAAGCGCTAGATAAAATATCAATCGAAGCTGTAATCGTCCTCAAAAGTCCTATTTTTCGTTCACGAGGCGTAATTTGCATTATTCGGCAGCATTTTGCTGTCGCAGCTTTATGAAAATAGCTACATGCACAACTGTATGCTTCGGAATAATGAAAATTACGCCTCGTAAACGTAAAAATAGGACTTTTGAGGGCGATCGCGGCCTAGATTGATCTTTTATCTAGTGCTTTTGACTGCTGAAAAACCCCATCGCATGCATTATCGAGAAATGAGAAGGCGCATCCCGCACCCTTGCAATCCTGGAAACGTGAGTCTACTTCCTAATCTTACAGAAAAAGTAAGTCTCCTTTGCCCCACCAAATTCAGAGTTTTTTATGCATCTCTGATGCAAGATTGATTTTCTTATAATCGGTACAGTTTCCTAGATCGATGGTATGTGTTTTCCCTTAGATTATTATTTCCGTGCGTATACTTCACAGAAACTAATTTTCCAAATTCTTGTTAATCGATTTGATACACGTTATCAATATTTCTACTTCTACTTCTATTTCTATGTACGTCCCAAACGTTGCATGAGTTCGGAAACTATTTTACTGTTAGTCGTTATTCTTACCGAACAAAATAGTTTCTAACATTCTGAAGCAAATGAAAAATGCTATTTAGAAAGAGAGAACTTTCGGCAGACCTAAATAGTTGACAGATTAGAATATTGTTTTAATGGAGTTGAATTGTCATACAGGTAACGAGTATCCAGATAGTGGAGTTGGTAGCGAACCAGAGGGTAAATGTGACGGAAGGAACGAAGAAGGTGACGGTGACAGCGACGCCGAGTCTCCATCGCCTCCTCAACATTCTTCGTTTGCAGGAGATGAAGCGAAGTCATCCGAAGATTACACTGTAAAATCTTTTTGTATTTATATTTCTTATACTATGAAGTAATACTTATAAGTTTAATTATATCGTCGGAGCGAACGATGTATCCATTTAACAAAATACATTATTACAGGAACAAGTTCCAAGCAATGATGATACTAATTACGAGTGTCAAAAGTCGAGACCATCGAGGTAAGTTAGATTCGAGTTAAACTATATCATCCAAATTATGAATAACAATGTATTGCAACTCTAACTTTTTATTCTATATAATAATTGTGTACTTGAACAGTTGCAGTTCCACACCAAGCAATAACATACCTTTAATGCGTATAGTGCAAAGTGTAAAACACACGAAACGGCGCGGTTCGAAAGTTTTGAAAGAAGGTTGGATGGTACATTTAACAAATCGTGATTCAATGGTAAACAATTTTTCTATACATATACGTGTAAGGACGATTTCATTGGATTCAGTTTCTAGAAACGTATTTAAATATTTTCAGAGGAAAAAACACTACTGGCGTCTCGATACGAAAGCTATAACGTTATTTCAAAGCGAAAACAGTTCCAAATATTTTAAAGAAATTCCACTGGTCGAGATAATATCGATCGAAGCTGCAAAGACATCTCGTTCAAGTATCTACTTAAGCATTATTCAAATTCCTACTGTATCAAAGTTATGAAATTAATATTAATTGTGTTGTTTCAGGCACAATGCATTGTTTCGAGTTGAAAACTGCCAATGTTGAGTATTATGTCGGTGAAGATCCTTCATACGGAGACAATTGTAGCCAAGTTCCTCCTCCAGAAAGTGGTATCGGAGCACATATAGCTCGATCATGGGAAACTAGTATTAGACAAGCGCTTATGCCTGTAACAACTGTATCAACCAGTGTGTATCTTGTTTCTTAGTAGAATAATGTCCGACTGTAAGTAATTTCTCGGTTCTGTGTTGTGACCAAGATATGAGGAGGACACTATTTTTTTGTGGCTTCAAAGACCGCGCCGTACGTAGAAAAGGACAGCGGAGCCCGAGAGGCTTCGGTCGCCGGGAAGTGTAAACACAACTAATCCAATAACAAAACTTCTTTATTTTTCATTATTTTTTTATGGGATTTTGACCAACATATTCGTGGCATTTTTATAATGAAAATGATACCAAATATGATATAATTCCAATTATATTTACTTGTGTAATGAACGATGAAAATTTTCGACGTAAAGAGGACAGCGTGTGGGAAGAAAGAGACGCGAAAAGTCGCGGGGCGCCGCGCCGGCACAGTTCAACCTTGCGTCCGAAATATTCATCATTCATTACACAAATAAATATCGGAATTATATCATATCTGGTATCAGTTTTATTAGAGAAATGCCACGAATATGTTGGTGAAAGTCCCATAAAAAATTAAAGAAGTTTTGTAATGGGATTAGTCGTTCATATCGATATACCCGCCCGGTATCGGATTACGCGGCGTGTTTACACTGCTCGGCGACCGAGGCCGAGCTTCCTGGCCCCTCGCGGGGCATGCCCCTCAGTGGAATGGGCAGTGTGGCGGCATACAGTTAAACTTTCACAGCACGACTTACAGTCGGACATTACTGTATATACATTTCTTTTTTCTTTTTCTTTGCAATAAATTCGATGATCAATCGACCATTATTTTAGGCCAGGAACAAACTACAGAACCAGAAGAAAATGTTACAGACATGTCTCAGTTATATGAGATCTTTCCAGACGAAGTATTAGGTTCTGGTCAATTTGGTACTGTGTACGGAGGTGTTCATCGTAAGAGTGGTCGAGCGGTGGCCATAAAAGTAATCGACAAGCTACGTTTTCCCACGAAGCAAGAGGCGCAACTTAAAAATGAAGTTGCCATTCTGCAAAATCTTTCCCACAGCGGCGTAGTAAATCTAGAACGAATGTTCGAAACTTCCGAACGAATATTTGTAGTGATGGAGAAGCTGAAGGGAGATATGTTAGAAATGATCCTGAGCTCGGAACGCGGCCGTCTCAGCGAAAGAATCACGAAATTTCTAATTACACAGATATTAGTAGCATTGAAGCATTTGCACAGCAAAAATATAGTTCACTGCGACTTGAAGCCAGAAAATGTGTTGCTGAGCAGCGACAGTGAATTTACTCAGGTAAAACTGTGCGATTTCGGTTTCGCGAGAATTATAGGCGAGAAGAGCTTCAGAAGAAGCGTTGTTGGCACTCCCGCGTATTTAGCACCAGAAGTATTAAGGAACAAAGGCTACAATCGATCTCTGGATATGTGGAGTGTCGGTGTAATTATTTATGTATCTTTAAGCGGTACATTCCCTTTCAACGAGGAAGAAGATATCAACGAACAAATTCAGAATGCCGCTTTCATGTATCCCCCTGTTCCTTGGCAAGACATTTCATCCGATGGTATAACAACAATCGTGTTATTCAACGACAAATACTTTTTCGTATATAATTTCATATATTTTCGTTCTCTCTTTCAGCAATTGATTTAATCAATAATTTATTGCAAGTGAAACAGCGGAAACGGTACACCGTAGATAAAAGTTTGCAGCATATATGGCTTCAAGTAAGCGTTCAACAAAACATAGACAAGCGCAAAGATCGCAAATCAATAATTCAGTAATTCCGCTACGTTCTGTTCTTTCTAGGATTATCAAACATGGTGCGACTTACGAGAATTAGAAGCAAAGGTGGGATACCGTTATTTGACTCACGAGAGCGACGATGCTCGGTGGCTGGCGCACAGTAACCAACGCACATGACAGAACTGTCCGCCTATGTTAAACATCGAAACATTGCCAAATAATTTGTCGTTACACAAAGGCTGGGCTCGAAGCGCTCGAGCCACATTACGGCGTTTTATTCGTGCCTGACTTGAATAAGTTCGTACAAGGGAGTACAACAATTTAATCTCTCATATTAAATGTTAGAATACCGATTAGTAAACCACGCCACACATCATCGATGAAGTCCATCTTTCAAGGTATTCTTTTCGCGTAGGGAATATGAATCTTATTCAATGATATTTCGATCAGACTGGAATGTGTAAGATAGGATATTAAACAAAATATTGTAATGAAATGCAATAGCAACGTTTATACAAAATATTATGAGATTTCGTCATAAGTTAACGGTTATATCGCAACAGGCGTATTCCACTGAATAGCGGCATGTTCGCGCGACATGTTCTAACGATTTCTTACTTTTCTCGTTGCGAGATAAACGATTATTTCGTATTCTTTTATCGCTTTAATACTCTCCCGTATGCATAATATTTTACAAGTAGTTTCTAAGTGCTTAGGCTCGTAACAAAAATGATATATGTACGTACATATATGTATACACACATATATCAACATATTTTCCTGCTTGATATGGGATTCGAAGTTTAGCATGGTTTATAACTGCACAAATGTTGCTTGAAACTAAAGTTAGTAGCCAAATAGTACACAATATTCTATTCTATGCGAAGAGAACACATACATACAAACATTCTTAAAAAGAAAGAATGCAAGATTCAGAATACTCGAATATTTGTTATAAAGTTCTACTATTGCAGACGTCAGGAATCATCCAAACGAAGCTATGCAATTTTTTCCAAAGACATTACTTGATGTGTGAACAGCAGAGATATTTTTCTTAATAAAGCATTGACGGACTGCCCGCTCTAAATATGGTGGCATATTTTCGGAATCTATGATGAGATTCGATTCTATCCATATAGGAATAGCTTCTACAAAGTTGTTAGATTTTCATAGATTAGGTAAGAAATGATTCTCTATATAAAGCAAATTTCCTACTTCGCGCGTTTTCTCTTTAAAAATATCTAAACTTCAAAAGTTAGGGGCTTCGATGTCTATTGTCTCTTGTCGGGTTTGTTCAAAGACTACAGTCTACCAGTAAGAAATCATAAACTTTCGATATTTATATCTATCTTTACACGGTACACTATGTTACTACGCATAAGATCGTAATACGAATATATTAATTGTTCCTTAATGCTTCGAATTACAAAACATTTGCCTGTATCGATTACGAGGGGAAAAAAGATTGATAATAACGTAAGTAGATTTCGCATACATATATAATTGAAAATTTCTCAGATATACGCATGTATAGCTCAAAAGATGTTCTACATAGTGTTGCGAACATAATCACTAATGTGATAAATTTTGTATTTGGAAGTAGTAATCAAGAGTTTATTGAAATTATCCAATGATTGGTATTCTCATAAAATAGGGATAAGTTGAATATTTCGAATGCATTATATTTATTGTTTTATCTATGTCTATCAAATTTTATCGAATTTGGTTTACTACCTCTTTATTAGAAGCAAATCAAAACCGTTCGACGGCATACTGAGAAAGCACAAAGCGAAATCAGATTTTTATTTATGGATATATTATTCTTTATAATGTATGCATTCCTTTGTTGCATTTACTTCCATTGTTCGTAAAATGCCAATTAAACGAGGTTCATATATATTCATATTGTAATTTGACGATACATGGCCAACTATGGCAATTTAAGATATAGTATATATAAATAAAAGTACATAGTATGCAACTAGTTTCTTAAATTCATCTTGGAGGAACCGTAATGATAGCGCCTTAATTGCGATACATAATAGTTTCTAATATTTTTTATTAATGCAATCTTTTTAACTAAAAGAACAACGATAAGATCGAGTGTATGATTAATAAGAAAGTGAAAAATTCATATTTGCAGAAGAAGAACAAATTACCTCAAATTCAAAATTCTGACGTGAACACGCATGTATATAATTTCACACTACTTAATGAATGATCTATCTTACAAAAGATTGAGTTGCTCTTGAGTAGCGATAATTGGCATTTCAATCATTCATCCAATTACTCAACCACATATATCTACACACAAGCCCGTACTTAACTTGAGTTTCTTGTTTGATTGGAACTTATTTAAATTGTTTCTTGCTCGCGTGCACGATTCACGGCCTATGCCTATAGGTCGTAATAATATACAGGGTGTTCATTGGAAAACTTTCCAGCCGAATATCTCGAAAAGTACGAAAGATATTTAAAAAAGTGTAAAACACGTGTCCGTTTTTAATTGGATGACGTTTTCAAGGTGATTTGAAGGTCAACTTTGTTTTTTCAAAAGGAAACCTATGTTTTTTATTTTGGGATCTTATTGTACGTAAAAAGACCAGCAATTTTCGTAGGATACTTCTTTTTATCCGCGCACTAGTTTCGGAGATATTTAAAGAGAAGTAGAGCGAGTCATACTTATACTGCGAGAAAGTTTGTAATTTCTTTATAACTATAACAAATTTTCAAAATGTTCTCCGTTGTTTTCTAAACAATAATACAGACGATTCTCAAATTCCGAACGAGCATTTTTGAAGGTATCTGTTAGAGTAGCTCTACATTCCTGTACGATGCTGCGACGCAAATTGTTGACCCTTTCTGATTGTGTTTTATAAACAACAGACTTGTTGATAACAAAAAATTGTTATCTACTTCTCTTTAAATATGTCCGAAACTAGTGCGCGGATAAAAAAAAGTATCCTACGAAAATTGCTGGTCTTTTTACGTACAATAAGATCCCATAATAAAAAACATAGGCTTCCATTTGAAAAAACAAAGTTGACCTTCAAATGACCTTGAAAACGCCACCCAAATAAAAAACTGATATGTACTGCCCCTCTCTTTCCCCCTCGAAATCCTTGGACACGTGTTTTACACTTTTTTAATATCTTTCATACTTTTCGAGATATTCGGCTGGAAAGTTTTCAAATGAACACCCTGTATATATATATATGTGTGTGTGTTATTCGATGTCCTACGTTTATTGTTATGGTTGTTTTGACAATAGCCAGATGTTTTATTGGTTGCGATTATGAAATTAAAAAGCTACATTTGAGCAGTTAATACATACTATTATTGGTATAATAAGTTTAGGTACGAATGCAATAATTTACACGAGATACTATATATTATATTTTAATTGTTCGTAGGAGGATTTGATAATATTATGTACTCATGGTATGTTTCTATAGTATTTGCTGTACATGATGCGTTGAATGTGTAATTGTAATAGAGATGATTATTTGTATATAGCATATATGTATCCCATATATTTTTAATTTTTTTTATTGTTCTTATTATCCAGAGAATGTTCAAAAAATTCTTACACACGCATTCAATCTCATAATTATTAATGATACATTCCACTTGAGCTATGCGTTTATGTCACTCGCAAATGTATTAATTAACAGATGAGAAACTTCGAAGTACTTAAATGAAATGCAGTCATGAATTGCAACAGATTATATATACATTTTAAGTGAAACTAACAAATCTTCATAAGAATGCTAAAATGTTAAATCATCATTGTACTTATAATTATGTGAATAAATTAATGATGAGTGATGCTACGAGCGAGCTTTGTAAAGTTTAATATGTAGTATTGTGCGACGAAAACGTTATTCCCTTTCCTTCGAACATTCCGATAAAGATAATGTAGAAAAATATATAAGTAACATAAAGCTTTTGACGACGCGACGATCTAAACATTATTATTCAAAATCGAATTTCTATGTGTTTTGAACGGTTTAAAAAGAAAATCTACGAATCTAGATGTCGTTACAGTGGGAATGTAATTGTTCGTCTCGTTCTCGTTAATTCTAACAGCACTTTTGCTTGAAATAATAACATCCTGCTTGGCGTCACACTAAGTATCTCCGGGGAGGTCCTCTCAGTTGGTCATTGTATTACTTAAATTCGAATACGGAATATCCGAGGATTCTCACGAATGCAAGATTCGGGCAACAAACAAATTGATACTTCACCGATTTCTGTTATTGTCATTGTCGTTGCGTGATAATATTACTCGCGTTACTTCAGTAAGTGGCCGGTACCATTGCAATAGACGCTATTATTCGGTTCTTCGAAATGTTCATATTAAGCATGTTAAGTATATTCTTGTGGAACATCAGTTTGGCAGAATGGGTGGACATGCCACAGTTCTCCGATGAAAAAAGAATATACAGGTATGTAGCAAAAGAAAAAGTATGTAGCTATGTGTATTAGAGCACGTGTCAAAAACAATGATGCGCATCGATACTTAATTTACAAAGTTATTCATCTTTTACTTGTAGAATACCATCATCCAAACAAGATCATTTTCATAAATTTTCCTCAACACCCACGGAAAATCAATTCCCTCTCGTGTACGATAATATACCTCCAAAAGACTTGAGCGAAGAAGCAGCGGTGAACGGAAGTGGAGGATCTCTGATGGACCAACATCAATTTGAAGATCTCGACAGCGAAACCACGATTCACGAGTACACCAATGAGGAAAATTCATTTACAACTAGTACCGAAGAAGGAGAACAACAATTAGAGGAGGCAACCGATTCCCCGATAGTGGATGTAAGTAAGCGTTTTTTGTTTTTCATCCATCATCGACTTAGAATTCCTCTTTTTCAGGAAAACAATACGAATACAAAATGTTACAATGAATCCATCGTCTCGAACGACGTGGATATTTTAAAATATTTACCGATAAATATATTGAGATCTGTTCATCAGACTTTAAAATCGCAGTCGACATCCAGTGAAGGAAAACTCTTGTTTTTGAAAACGTTTGAGCATACGTTAGTAACCGAAATAGGTAGTAAAATGATTTCTACGTGTAAATACAAACTTACTGTACACGCATAATAATGTATAAGCGACGTAGCAAAAAAAGAAATGTGACGACATTTTTGTTTTTCTTTTCAAAGAATCTCGACTTGCGCAAACTTTAAAAGGTGGTCGACAAAAAAGAGGCACCGAACATCACGATGTCGGTTATGATTCTCATGATAACGCTACAGGATTTCCATCCATAGAAGGTGCATTGATGGCCATTTCATTCCTCACGTTCGCTGTATATCTTGTTCGACTAGTCATGGTATTAACGGCTCGATTCTATATACACGTAAAATTCCAGTAAATCCCAAGTAACGATTTTTATTTGATTTTTGACGTAATTGTCTCCTGTTACAGCTTTTATTCCGAAATATGAATAACCCTGCACCCACCCCTACCGGCGCCACGTTACTTCTCGGCAGAAGAAAAAGATCTATAAACATACTTGACGAAGAGACGGTTAAAATACTCAGCAGCATGGATAAATTCATCTGAAATGTTTAACTGATTTGTAATTGGTAATTCGAATGGTAACATATGTACGAAATAATTACAAATAACAAACTGGAAAACTTAATAATAAATCTATGTATGTATAATGTATTATACGTGTAATGACTATACCGTTAACCGTGTGACAATATTTTGTTAGCTCGAACAAATTCTTGTTTGCTTATCCAATGCGACTTATTGCAGCGAATGTTTCTCAACGCTTCCTATCCCAGCTGTTTAAGTTTACAGTTTGGCTTGCACGGCTGGCGGCGTTGGGGACAATAATACTGCGTTACGATACGAACCCGGCGGTCGTTTCAACGAAAGATCATGTAATTGCCCAAGAATTAACGCTAGTCGAATTTTGTCGACACGGTATGTATCTCGTTTTTCAGCTGGCACTAGAATACTTTGCAGTACGAGATTACTTATCGACGTGGAGAATAAGTCAAGGGATAATGAATACGGATGGTTCCCCCATTCATCTCCTTCGAGAAATGCTTTTTCTGCTCGTTTCTGAGCTTCGGTGGAAACTACTTTTACAGTTACGTCGGACGACTCACCCCACTGTAATCGAAAAGAAGAAAAGAGATGAAATCATATTTTTCTATGTATAAAATATCTTACTTACATCATGAGAAAAATTTCTAACTTTACCTCGAACAAGACAAGACACGTAATGTATATCGCATCCACGAATGGCAGTAGTACATTGTACAAGAGAGAAAATAGTTTCGAATTTTCTCCTCGAATGTATTTGTTGTTCTGAATACTGATGTAATTTAATCTCAACAAAATATCTAAGGTTTCTTCCCATTCTAACTTCATCGTGAGCTCGTCTTCTATCAGTGGCATTGCGAATTCTGTACTCATTATTGTCCTGAGTAACGTGTATCGTTTAAAAGCGGAATCTACGTATAAGACAATTAAAATAGTTTTACTTAGAATTACAATAGTTCGTGTATCGATAAATATCGAGAACAACGAATGAGTAGTACGTGTAATGGTTCCAAGATTACCGTGTTCGACTCCTTCCATTCCAATAGCTAATGCGACAATGGCAGGTTTCGTTAGAAAAGAAAGAGTGGGATTTAGATAAAGTGATATATTGATAACCGATACCGCTATTTCCATCGTTTTCTCCGTGAGAGTATGCCCTTTAACTCGCGTGACGCTTTTCAACTTCGCCGATTTGTGTCTTTGTTTCAGTCTTAAAAATTCGGACGAGTCGAACGTAAGCAATTCTTCGTGAGTTTTCAGAGCGTTTAATATCTCTTGTCTCGCATCGTTTCTATCTGACCTAGAGAAAACGTATTCTACGATTAATAACTGTAATATTCATTCATATTAGTTCTATTGTTTCTTTCGAAGCGGGACTTACTTTTTCGGATGTATAGTCGCGTTGAATGTTTCTAGAGCGTTTTTGCACCACAAATAATCGTTGACTAAACTGTCTAACGAGTACGGATTATCAGGGTACATTTGATACCTTTCATTGAACAGCAATGCAATTAAATTGATAGGCATGAGAACAGTGTTCTTTTTATGCGAATCGATTATAAGATAAGCCAAATCTTCACGAACAGTCGATGGTAGTTTCGTATAGGGTGATAATACTTTTGCCTTACGGACTTCCATGCTTAGAAAGCTGCACGTGGAAATAGGCTCGCCGATATTAAAAAATACGCTACCGTAAGCATAAGGTTTCTGTAAAATAGACAAAGATTGAAGGAGACCGAACGTAGATTCTTTTGGTTTTGGGACACCCAACAGTTCATACGCGAATAGTAATTCTTCCGGTGGTCGTTCGTAACTAATGCTTATAGGTATGAAATAAATATCGGGTACTCCACCTTCCAACAAACTTTCTAAAATAGTTGACAGAAGACCTGAAAAAGAACATCGTCAGAAGTTGTGTTTGCATTATTTAATACTTACGAGAGAATTAAATCGCTGTTCCAGCAATTTCTGCGTACCAAATTTTGGTATAATACTCTTCAAACTTCTACTGCGAGTGCCTTCGATAAAAAATTCTATTGCTCTGTCGCTGTGTTGTACCAACGACGATACATATGCTTGGAACACTTTTTTGTATAATAAATCATTGGAGAAACTACGTCGCATGTAAAAAGCTCCTGTTTTTCTCAATAATTCTCCTATTATGTACATCTGATAAAAGTCCATACCGCTCGCGATGTTGGGAAGCGCCATGTCGTACGAAAACAAAACATACGATAATAAGATAAAATCCAAGTAACTTCTGTGAGAAGGAGCATAAACGTATTGAACTTGAGAAATTTGCATTTCTTTTTTCATTCTCAGTAGCACATTCTCATTCACATAAATACTTTGAAAAATCCTTTTAAGTACTTTGGTAATAAGAACACCTGAAAACCAAGATCTACATCTAGAATTTAATGGACAAGCATTGCTATTTATTTGTTTGTTTCTTTTTAGAATTTTACGCTTACCTAACCAGCGAACAGTAGCTAAATGTGCCTTACTAGCCATTTCATTTACCATCGCACGAGCTTCTTGTACAACTTTGTTTATGTTCTGTTGCTGTGTCGCAGCCACAGATGTAATTGCTAATTTAACTCTTTCATCGTTGAGGACAGCTTCGATCATTTGATTCCTGGAATACTTGGACTCCAAAGAAAGTTTATGCGGCAATAGTGGATCCATAGGTCGAGAAGCCCATAAAATATCACAGTCCTTTCGTCTTTCGAGCAACAGATCTACAGATTCTACTTGTCGATTCATTTTAATCGCTGAACGTAAAACGCCGACAGTCGGACAGCCGACAACTTCATTCGTTTAGTAAAAAACTGCTCCCTGAATGGGTATTTTGCTGAAAACGAGAAATCAACATAAAGTCCAATGGTCAACTTTCTCTTATTTTGAATTCGATTGGTATGTCAATGCAATTTGTTATGCAAAACGTATGTATACATCCATATATGTAGACATTTATGTATACTTACTTGCGTGGTCATAGTCATAGGTCACATTGTAATTTACGAGTAATAAAACATCTGACAAAGTAGTTGTGAATTGTGATCATGAAGTATACTACTTCATGGTTCATGGTTGTCGTACATAGAATGTGGCGTCTGCTGTGCTGGCGCCGCTGGCGCTGCGTAAGTACCACCTGGTACTACGCAGGTACTAGAGAGGCATGCGCTCTGGAAATTTATTGTTTCCGAAGAACGTCGTCGTGTGGGGGAGGTCGGCGGTGTCGGAGTCAGTCGGAGTTGAGTTGAGTTGAATTGAGTCAAGTTGTTGAGTGGAGACAAAAGCGGCACGGCCAAACCCCGGGCGTGAGCACTCTCATTTCCTCTCTGCCTCTATAACTAATTCAATTCATTCGTTTCGCGCACAAATTCAAGTTAGTCAAGTTGAGTTGAGTCAAGTGTGTCCAAGTGTGTCGGAGTTAGCGCACCGCAGCGCACCGATACCGGCGGACACCAAAATGCATTGAGTGTCAGGTCTATTCCTATATCTCGTCTGTGGTAGAATATACAATTCGATTTCGATATGATTCTTGTTGATTCTTGTCAATTCTTGTCGAGTTGTTTTCGATGTTTACGGATGAAAATTTGAGCAACTCTATTTAGTTTTTGAAAAGCAAATATTTTCAACTTTTGTGCATAGCAAACAGAATAAAAGATGGGGTCTGCTGACGATGGACAATTCCGAGTTTCTTATTTTACGATGAGTACGTACGAAGAGCAAGTAGACTTATACATCAAATACGTAACCTAAAAACTACCAAACAATTCATAGGTGTATTGTAAACATGTATGTATATTCCTTGGTCAAAGTTGTCATTCTCTTGAATTATTCTTCGAGTAGAATTCTGTTAACGTATTCGTAGCTCCTGTAGAACGTTGTTATGCATATGTAGATACTTTCTACTTTGTCATGTTACTCATTTCGATAGTTCGAAAAGCATATTGCAGCGAGGATTATCGTCGAAGAGTCGTTTGAAACGTACTACCTATGTACCTAACGTATTTTCTCCGCAACGATACATTCGTCATTCCGATTTCATTTAATTACGCACAACGAAATCTTAAAAATTTGCACAGTATGGTCTGCCGTTGAATCCGTGGGATGGTACATAGTGGCAATTCTAATCTCCCTATGGTACGCTTCGCCTTATATTCAAGAGAAATATACAAACTGGAAGATTAAAAGAGAGGAGCAAGAATATGCTGCAAAATATCACAAGAGTAAGATCGACTAGAACCTGCTAGAACCTCAAAGGAAACCGTTCAGGCGTTCAGGAGAACGTTTGTCTGTTTAAACAAATAATAATAACAACATTTTGTTTTCATTTAGATCCAGATCTATTGCAGGCAAGACTATCGGCTGTGGAAGCTTCGAGGCAAAAAATGCAACAAGAATATTACGAAAAATGCTTGGTCACACTGAAAGATAGAGAGGAGGTGAAATCATTTCTAAATTCAAGGCTTTCGTTGTAGTTGTCGAGCAGAGAAGTAAAATAAAATCTTAACTTGTTTATTATTACATTTTTCAGGATGCGGAAAGAACGAGAGAAGAATTGAGATCGGTGGACACTCAGTCTGGTGGGCAACATCATAGATTGGAATCAGAGAAGGATGATCGATTATCTTATCCCAAGGGAAAGCCTAACATGACGAACAAAGGTTCAGAATAGATTCGATGAAAAGGTCTCGAAATCGATTTCGAATCGGAGTAACGTACAAACTCTGTTTCAGGGTACAATCCATTGATGGGGGATAATTCCCGTGGATATCGACCGCCAAAGCGAAGTTGCTGCGGAAAGGGTGGCTGCGGTTAATTTTCGACTAGCATAGATATAAAAATTCTCTTTTCCGCAAAATATCTTTTTTACGCGTATTCAGTCTTTTCTTTTCTTTAAAATAACAATTTCAAAAATAACTATCTCTAATTATTTCTACATATTGCTCGGTACTTTAAATACAAGATATAGTTGGAATTTTTACTTTGAAACAACGAAACTGGCACGAATCAGTTATACGGTAGAATAAAAAGAGAATTTACATATTTCCAACAAAAAAAACAAGGTATCAACGCTGTAACAATACGAATATCATTGTTTTGGTAATACATAAATCGAATGCTGGGGAACGAGGAGTTGCGATGGTTGTCTTTGATTCCTTTATTTTCTCTCGATGAAACGTCGTTGCTGCTTGCAACGGTTGTTCCTTGGAACTTCCCTTGAATGCGAGAATTCGTTCGGAGCGTGAAATTGATAAAGTTCGAGATTTCAACGTAATTTTTTTATTAATAATTGTTACCTGTATATTATGTAACGTTTCCGTATATCTTATACGTCTTATACATACGTGTACGTAGTACTTGACAATAATGATCCTTATTCCGTAATTATCTACACTTGTGCGCGCGTGTCTGCTGCGTGTATGCGTACATTGATGTTTCGTATTCATCGACTTTATTCGCATTCTTGTTTCCTGCAACTCGATACGCTCGAACTGGACATTAATTCGTGTTTCTTCCGTAATAAATAAGTTATTGCCTACAAAAACGTTTTTCCGTTTCCTCCTTACGCGCATTATTTACAAAATGTAAAGAAGATTTAAGCTAAATCACTCGTCAGCCTTCGCGTTTAGATTCAGACTTAGGAGCTAAAAGACGCTATTAATCAAGAAGATTCGAACTTGCTTGTCATCGAATTGCATTAGCATTCGGATCCGATCCGGTCCGATCCGCCGGCTGCGGATTACTAATTTTTTTTCTTTGCTTTTTCATTTTCTTTTCATCGTTAAAAGTTAATGATATGACACGCGATCAATGTCTCGCTGCTGTAAAATATATATTGACGACCTACGATATCGATAAACTCTTTTACGCCGATGCGATCGATAGAATTCTGAATCTCGACGATCGGTCTTCTCGACAGGCTGGAGAAGAGAGAGACTAGTCCGTTAATTATATATTGGCAGTCAGGCAGGCAGTGGGACAGTCGGGCAGTTGGGCAGTTGGTTGAGCAGGTAGGCAGGCAGATCGGATAAATGCGTTTACCAAATCATTTTCATTCGTCGCGAATCGTTGGGGAACCGAGTTCATCGTACATATACAATTTACTTCTACGAATACGAATCATCAGTCGGGATTACATGTAATTTGGCTGTATCGCGAACGGAAGAATCTTTAGGCGACCTTTCTCGTTCGAAAGGTAAACGTCGTGTCCGGCGTTTCGATTCCCGGCGGGTGGTTTTGACGATGGACACGACTCGACGCGGCGGTCGACCGTCGACCAACCGAACGAGTTGCGTTGCAAGAACAAACGGACAAATGTAACAACGATTTGGCCCGACGGTAATTATGGAAAATTATGGAGAATCATGGAGAATTACGAGCTACGTATGCCGGTGGGAGGTAGGAAATGGATTGGATAGGACCGTGTACGGATCAAGAACGAGATAGTCGGCATCACCGATCGTACCGCGACTCACGGTGCGATAAATATCGCATAAATCGACCCCGACCCGTACCCGTATCCGTATCCGTACCAGTACCGTGTACACGAATCTTTCCTTGCGTTAACATTTTCATTCGAACCGCGAAAGTCGACGCGTCACGCATTGGGTGCATACACGTTACACGTATGATACAAACGGTGCTGCGCGAACCATCGTAACAATCGCGCGAGCTTGGAAAACTATAAAAATAACGTATTACTTTTCTTTTTGTCTCGCAAATTGATAGGATGGTTCAACGGCCAAGCGAGTGTCCGTTTTCTCGCATTACGAAAGTACCGTGAGCTCTCGATCGCCAAGTATTTTCGTTTGATCTTCCTTTCTCTTGTTCTTGTTCTTCCCTTGTTTGCATTCTCGTTTCGTTTCGTTTTCCGGTAGCCAAGTAAGTTATTACGGTATCTCTAATGTACTATCGATCGTTCTTTCGTACCGCGGAAAACCTCGAGCGCGATCATAATATTTACAGAACCGAAGAAGTCGTTAATCGTTATTATGTCGTTCATTGACGTGCCTACTCTAGAACGGCAGCCATTTAATTTTCCTTATTAATCTCGGATGAAATTTGGCAAACTCGGCGTACCTACGGTCCAAACAGACCCCCCGCCCTATACGGAGGCGATTCGTTTGTTAACGGGTAACGTTTACGGTGAATGTCACTTAAAATACGTGTCCTACGTGCCTACGATTCTCCGATTCGAGTTCTAATCTAAACACGCTACAAAAACGAGAACCCCGAGAATCGATTGATCGAACTTTTTCGCTCCTCGGCTATCTGCTGGATGGATTACACTCGCGTCACTATACACGCTACGAATCGATCAATTTCATTTACGAACTTTGTCTCGAATGGCTGATTTAGGCTTCGATTTATTTTTTGTTTTACCTTTATATTCTTCTATCTTTATACTTATTCTTAGCAATAAGTTTCTATTCCTTATAATTTCTAGTACCCGGCAGTATTTTCAGTATCGGTCTTTCAAAATTGGTAATTGAACTATCGTCGAGTCGTTTCTCGCCGTTACCACGCTCTCTTCTGTCACCTTTCTTGTCCGTTTTCATTTGTTCATTTTGTCTTTTCTCGTTGTGTTCGTCGAACCGTTAAACTAATCTCACGAGGGATTTTGAGCGATCATCGATGCGAATTTTCTTTACAAAATTTACTTCGTACAGTGTCGTACACGATATTTTACGTTCCTCCGTCCGCCATTCTTTCTTTCCTTCTTTCATTCCTCCCTCCCTCCCTTCCTCCCTTTCTTGGGAAGCAGCGTATCCAAAGTCGTCCAAAAAACTAAATATATATGTGTATGTATAATAGGTACATGCATGTATACTCGAGCGGATTCGCTTCCGATTTCGATTTCGAGCATGATATTGAAATCGTTCGAACGTGCGACGCGTTGCGCCGTTGAGCAGCCGCAATTCGATCGCAGTCGGCGATCGAAATTGTTCTACGTAACGGTCGACGCCTTGTTTCGGCAGTTTGTTGAACAACAACGAATCACAGACCAGGAAGCGTTGTTACGATCGCGTCGTCGCCTCGACTGGCGAAAAACCGCGGAACGCGCGACTTGTACGATACAAAATTCCTCGATATGGCAATTTTTTTATCGTTCTATTCGTTCTAGCGTTACATTATATTATATTATGTTATATCATACAATCGGTTTGCACTGGTCGCTACGATCGTCGCGGAAACTCGCTTCCCGAGAGAAACCGTGCCATTGTGCGTCGACACATGGTCGAGCTGTAGTCGAGCCTGTACGTGCGTCGGATGCGCGCGACCAACTTTTGCGATTCGTTGCTCGCAAACAAGTTCAGGAACGTTGTGCGTGTGTGTCGTGAAAGTCAACGCACGCACACGCGCGCCAGCGCACACACACTCACGCGGAACATCGCGACGAGAATTTCGAATCTTCATAAAATAAATGCCGTCGCTAGATCCAAGTGTGCGCGCGAGCGGATAGTAATTGAGACGTTTACGCTTTAGATTGTAAATTGTAAATTGTAAATTGTAAATTGCTATTCGCTCCGCGAAGTAGGAAAACAACCTATACAGATACACCGTTCAACGTACACCACAATTTCTCACGCTATAATTTCTATTTACGCAATCGTAATCGTAGTCGTAGTCGTAATCGTAGTAGTAGTATCTAGACGATGCTCGTTTCCGATCAAGCAAACGATTCGCTCGCTCACCTTCTTTCTATTTGCATCATTGCATTCGACGAGGCTAGAAGCTAGAGACGAAATTGAAAATATCTGGACAACTCGAGCATGGAAGTGTCGACCGGTCGTTATATTTACGTATATACATGGTGGAACGATTCGAAAAGAAAAAGAAAATATTACGAAACTTTGCTAATTACGATGGCTCTGAAAAGTTTCCGTACCTGACAGTTAGAGACGTTCCATCTCGTACCGATTGTACAATAAAGTCTGAATTTCTTGTTCGATATAGAGATCGTGCTGTACGAGCAAAAATAAAGTGTGGTGCGCGAAACTGGAAAGCATTTCGAGCCACTGCATTCGAAGAGAAGGAAGAGAAAAGAAACGAGAACGGAAGGAGAAGATGACCGAGCGACCTATGTATAAGTGACATCGCGGACACGCGACCAGTTCTCATAGTTCTTATAGATTTTATAGTTGTTCAAGGAATCGGTTCGTCCGTAGACGATAATCGAGAGCAGCGGCAAGGATGCGTTCGTAACGTAGTCGCGTTAACCGTCGCAGAGATCCGCGGGAGGAACGTTCGAGTTGCTACCTCCGACGAATACGTTGCTCAACTTGTTGTACCTTTGACTTCCGGAACTGCTGACCGTGTTCGAACCCGTGGAATTGTGTTGAGAATAACCGCCGACTCTGGTGAAACTAGGCACTTTGTCTGTTCAAAGATAAATATGACAGTATCGTTTTAGAGAATATACATATATACATGTATGCACGTACACTACCTCTCAAAAGTATCCGGACACTTCTTTCTGCTCTACAAGTTAGTAGGAAAAATATTTAGAACAATTTTGTCACTTGTAATTATTATTATGTATATTGTGGTATCATATGCACAAGTACGAAATCTAGTGGAACGAATGGAATGAATTCAAGTTACACTTTGTATCATTTCTGAAGTGCAGAGCGAATTCAGGGGATTTTTCGATACAAATAGTAATAATAAGAAACTAATAGAAAGATTGCCGCGATTAGTGGAAGCGGTGATATCTAATCGCGGTTGATACGTCGACGAATCTGAGAGAGATCTCCGTCGACCGGTCCAATTCCCTCAGCTCGATGCCAGGACCCGCAATTACTGCATACTCTGGCCTTACGTCGACGAATCTCGTATTTAATCTTATTCTAATATTGGTAAGTTTCCGCATAGGTAGTTTTTAACTTAAAACGTTGGATATTCCGTAAGAAAGTAATAAAAATCGATGTCAGTCACTATTTTAGATGCTGAAGTAACTTCTATGCGTTGCTGTTACACATTTCGCAAGTGTCCGGATACTTTTGAGCGGTAGTGTATGCGTGGAACGGAACGCTACGATACCGGCGTAGTTACTAACCTTTCCCACGATTATGCCTCCCCCTTTCCTGCGAGCCGATACTTCCGGATTGCCTCGGGGGAATACAAGAGTAATTGCTATCACCGCTACTGTAGGTTGGCGAAGAGTTTCTAGTGTTTCTTCTGCGCGGACTCCTGCCGGTTCTGCTTCGAGATCCAGTTCTACCGTGAAGACAATTCGCTGACGTCGCGGTGAACTGATCGTTGTAGTCGAGTGTGTTGCCGTAGAGGCAACTCGACTCGGAACAGGAGCAACAAATGTCCGAGTGCGCGTTCGAGTCGCACGACTTTCTGTCCCACTCCTCGGTTTCCGTTTGGTAAAGATTCTCTGTCGGATAACAGTCCTCGTCGCGACGACGATACATGTTTTCGTTCACGACCGATTGTTCCGAACGAGAATCGGTTCGGTTCACGCGACAATACGCGCTCGAATCGTAATCTTCGAGCGGCGAGTCGTTTCGTTGCCCGTACAAAACCGAACCGCTCTCGTACTCGTTTTCTTGGCTGTTGCACTTGTACTCGTAACGTTCGAATCCCTGCGGAAGAGCGGGCAACAACGGTGGATTCGTCTGCGGAGGCAAGCTCGTGTATCTGTTTGGCTGATTAACGTTGCTCGATTGCGGAACAGCTCCGTCCGTCTGCTGCTGCATTTGCTGCTGATGCTGTTGTTGGCAATGATTCGAGCCGTTCCAAACCAATCCCGAACCGCTCAAGTTGTTGGCCGCTCTGATCGGTGGACTCGGTGGACTTTGAGAGTTTCCCGATCCGGGACCGGAACCGCAACCGGACCCGGACCCGGATCCAGACCCAGACCCCGAATTCGAACTTAGACCCAAGCCCAAACCCAGTGGCAATCCCGAACCGGTCATCGAGTCTAAATCGTTTTGCCTGTCGATGCTTCGTTTTCCCAGATGAGGACTGAACGCGGATTGATATTGTTGTTGCTGTGGTTGTTGTTGTTGCTGTTGCTGCTGTTGATAGTGATGCTGATGTTGATATTGATGGCCGAGTTGTTGCTGTTGTTGCGGCGACTGTTGATGGTGGTGATGGTACTGATACTGATGTTGGTGTTGGTGTTGGTGTGGATGCGGGTGGGAATGCGAATGAGGATGGGGGTGGGAATGCGGATGCGAGTGGGAATGCAAATGCGTCGCTCTGGTCGACCCGAGGGATCCCTCGAAGGAAGGTGGATGATCCGGTGGGGGAGGTAGCATGTCGCACCAATTCGGCGGTTGATTCTCGTTTGGAAGCGGCATTCTGTACTGATGTGTCCTTCTGTGGGATTCCGCGTTCTCCTCTCCGTTGTAGATGCTACCCGCGTTGTCGCTGCACGGCGAGATCGTCGACTTGTTGCGATCCAAATTCGAATCCAGACTGGAGTAATCCGGCTTGAGGCACGAGTCGCTGGAATTGGACTTGCGGCCGCTGGTCTCAGCCGCTGATTCGGGACTACGCGTCGGCATGCAGAGCGTGGTGGTGGCGTACGGTTCCGGCGGAGCCTGCAACTGTTTCCTCGTGTTGTAGAACGTGGTCAGATTGACCTCGGCGTACTCCGAGCCCGTCATACCGACGATACCGGGCGGCAGGCCCATTTGATTCGGATTGCCGAGAAGCTTCGTTTCGCAGTCCTTGTCGGTGGTCGAGGCCTGAAGGGTGTTGCTCGGTCGCCAGCCGCGTTCCAACCACAGGGCGTCCTTGTTCAGCTGACATATATCGTTGGCCGTGCCGACGGGTACGTTCAAGTGGCCGAGCTGTTTGCTCATCGCCTGTCTTCGCCGAACGTAGATGATCCCGAGAAACGCGGCGACGCTGATCAGCATCAGCACCGCCGTGATCATCAGTACCAGAAACCACGTCTCGCTGATAACGGAGGCGGTCCTCTGACTCGAATCGGTTCTCGGCGGCAGTTGCGTCAACTGTCTAGGATCCATGTTCAGAATGGTCGGGCTGGAAAACGGGCCGAGACCCGCGCGAGTCAATCCGGCCACGCGGGCGGTGTAAACGTCACCGGTCGTTAAGCTGTTGATGATCACAGAAGTCGTGGGCGCGTTCAACGACATCTGACCCAATACCTTGTTGTTCTTGTTGCACTTTATTTGAATCTGGAACGAACGATCGAGCAAATTACCAAATCGAACCGTACCGCTTTCTATCGCGTCGCGTCGCATCGATTCGTTACCTTGTATCCTATCAATTGTCCGTTTTGCGCGTTCTTTGGCGGCGGTGACCATCGAACGAACGCCGAGGTAACGTTTATCATACCGACGTGAACGTTCTCGGGCGCACCGGAGGGTACGTCTTCCATCGTGATGGCCAGTTTCACGTTGCTCGGTCTTCCTTCAATGGTTTTGAAAAATGGAACTAGAAAAAACTCGTACCGCGTGTACTTGTTCAGGTTGGTTAGAACGTAGCTGGTTGCTCCGGCGTTCAGCACCGTGACCATCCGATATTCCGGTTTATCGGAAACTTCGCGGTACCGTATGTACAGACCTTCGACCAAGTCCGCGGCTCCGAGAATCTGGACGCAATTGCGAAAAAGAACGAACAACTCTTATTTAATGAACCATTATTCGCAAGACGGTGCCCGGTGTACCGCAACGACACGATTACGTTTTACTTACGTCCCATATAATTTTGACGCTGGTGCTATTCAAAGGTTGAACCTCTTTCAAGTAGAGAATGTCGCTGTTTAGACGATCCCTCGCGCGAATCAATTCGGATTGGGGTATCGTTTGTTGTTGTCGATCGAGATTGCTGTTGCTGCTATCGCTGTCGCTACTGCTGCTACTGCTACTGCTACTGCTACCGGTACTGCTGGTCCGCGCTACGTCCGATAGAGGCCCGGGAAGCGAAATACCCTGACCGTTTCTAGCACGGACAAGGAACACGTAATTGGTGTCGGGCTTCAAGTTCGTTACCTGAAGAGACAGAGACAGAGACGGAAAGGGAGAGTGAGAGCGAGAGAGGAAAAGGCGCAAACAGATGCCTCGTTCATCTACGGTTTTTTCGTATTTGTAATTTCGTATTTATATATGTAATATGAATTATACAAAGAAAAAGGAAGAGAAGACAAATTGTGAGACAAAAAGAAAACTTGGGCTCGGGCAGACTTTTCTAGCTGCGGAGAGCGAATACTCGGTACCTAATCACTAGACTGCGAATCTTTATGAATTTATAGCAAAATTGAGTAGATGAAATTCAAAATTATTGGAAAATTTTAAGAATTGAAGATGTGAATATATGATTTCTCTATTAAAATCATTAATGCAATCGACGCAGACAATTTTTATTTTGCATAAAGATCCGCAGTCTACTAATCACCTAATGGATAATGTAGATAATAGATAATAGGTGATAGGTGATACCAATTGACTGGTTACGACGCAAATACGATTAAGAGGCGTTCTCTTACGGTATAAGTGTCGTCGGTGATGTCCGTCGCGGCAACCAGCCAACCGGTCTTTGGATCGGTGGCGTAGTATTCGACGGTGTAGTCGATTATCTTGCTGGCGCCAGAGTGGCCCGAAGTCCAGGCGAGCGTGACCGTGTTGCTCGTGGCGTTCATTATCCTCGGTTTGCTCGGGCTTTCGGGCAGAGCCGACGCGTCCGGGACGAGGCTGCGCCGGTGACTCGCGTCCGGGCTGACCACCAGACTGGCGGACCACGACGCGTTACCGGAATCGGAAGAGGCCACGCAGCTGTAGAGACCGGCGTCGCTCAGCTGAAGATTCTTTATCGAGAGGGTACCGTTGCTCGCGATCGCGAACCGTCCCCCAGAATCGTCTTCCCGCAGAACCTCGTCGTTCTTCAGCCATCGTATCTTGGGAGGCGGTGTCCCGGTCGCTCGACACGCCATCGAAACCTCGCTCGTCGCGGACAATGTTAGATTCGTCGGTCCCAATTCGATGATGGGTGGCGGAGCGTCTTCGATCGATGTTACCTGCCGACCGAGAAACCGTTTCGGTAAATAATTCGACGATACTAAGAGGGGCAGGAGAGTCGAGGAAGCGGCTAGCGTATCCAAATGGACGTACCTGTAGAAAAACCGTTGCCGTGCTCGCGCCGGCTTGACTGATCGCGCTGCAGACGTAATGTCCCTCGTCTTTCGTTGTGACTCTCATAACGAGCAAACTTCCGTCCGCCGTCACTCTGTAACGGTCCTGATACTCGTTCCCCGGGAACATCAGTTCCTGAGAGCCTTCACGGGTCCAAAATATGGAGGGTTTCGGCGCGCCGCGCGCCGCGCAGGAAAACGATGCGTTCGATCCGATGCCGAAGATCCCGTCCTTTGGAAGATCGGTGAAGACCGGTCTCGCTGAAAAAGGTAATCGATGCACGAACGAGATACTAGCAGAGATATCATATCGAATCGATTACCGCGCGAAAGCGAAAGCGAACGCGAACGGTTCGATGAATTGATTCTGTATGCGACGCGCCATACGGTATGCGACGCGGGGGTACGGGACATGAGACATGCGACACTCACAATGCACTGTTAGAGTCGCGCTCGCCGATATCGCGCCGACACCGTTCTCGGCGTCGCAAATGTACGTGCCCTGATCCAGCGACGTGACTTTCTCGATCCGCAGACTCTTGTCGTCCGAGATGTGCGCTCGGCCGATCGGCATTTTCCCGTCGTCTCGTCGCCAGAGTATCTCGGGCGGAGGATCGCCGCCGACCCGACAGGTAAACTCGGCATTTTGACCCGTCAAGATCGTCTGGTTCGCCGGTGTCGCCAGAAAGTACGGTTTCACTGTGAACAATCGGCGAAGATCGATTAGAGCGATTAGGATCTCTAAGACACGCGCGGCTGGCATCGATCTCCTGTTTCGAACGATTCGTTACCGTGAACCGTCAACAATGCCACCGCGGTCTCCTTCACTCCCACCATGTTCTCGGCGACGCACTGGTACTTTCCCTGGTCCGTTTGCCTGACATCGGAGATCATTAAATTCCCACCGTCCACCAATGTGATTCTGAGCAAGGAAACAGCACATTGACGAAATTGGAATCGGAATCGAAAACAAAAAGGTCGTTAATCTGCGATGTCGCGCGATATGTATACCGTTTAGCATCCAGTTTAATCTTGGCACCGTTCCTCTTCCAATGCAAAGTTGGCTCAGGATTTCCTCGAGGTGGTTCGCACTCCAACAAAGCGGTTTCTCCGGCCGCGACTCTGGTGTTCTGCGGTACTTTGCGGAAGTCATCCCTCAGTACTGCAACAAAGAAATTCGTTTACTCGTCAGCTCGTCAACTCGTTGCGTCGGTTCGTCGATACATAAATCGGAGCACGCTTTGCTTTCCTATTAAAAAATTTACGCGAACCACGAAGGATTCGACGTTACTCGCTGCGCGTTACGCGATCGCCGCGTAGGTGAATCGACGGTCGGGTCATTGCTCGCGCAAGTTTCGTATGAGTTTCGTTGAGCGTCCCGAGAGTTTCTTGAGCACCGCGAATCGGTTCGACCGAGAAAGCGGTATCCCATTTGGAACAAAGGAGCTGCGTTTAACGTTACGAGAGTACTAGAATACGAGAGGACAAGAGGATTTATAGAAGCTTTAAGTGGAAATACGGTAGCCGGATCGGAACTATTCGGACCAGCGAATCGAAGGAAAACGGAAAATTGGGTACGCTTTTCGATACCGAGGAATTTACTATCGATACTTTCCACGGAACGAGAAGGGCGTAAGCGCCGCTTTGTCTTTCGTTTTTGCTTCTTTTGTCTTTACGTCTATTCCGCTCTATATACGTCTCGACGCTGTTCGAGCATCGCGTCGATCGGCTTTTAGAATTTTCGTTATCGTCACGACGCGCGGCGCGCGACGTCGCGGGTCGTTCGTCGGAGTGACGCGTTAATTCGCTTTTGAGGATCGTTTACAGTTCACGGATGCGACGCCGCTACGAACGCGGATTTCCTTTCGGCCGGGAATGTCGGGATCGACGAAACGATTTGTCGCGCGTCGTAAATCGCATTGATCGTTCGCGCTTCAACGATAAACGGGAAACGGAGAAAAATGTTGAAGCGGCATCTGTACCAACACGGTCCTTTCTCTTTTCGATCGTCTCGGTCTTCCGACTCTCGTCGTCTCTCGTCTCTCGTCTCCGAGCGAACGATGAGTCATGCGACCTAGGCAGTGTATCGGCTAAACCGTTCCGCTCTGTTTGCTCATCGTTAGCGCCGTACAAACAGTTCTACGTCCGAGCGGTATGGTTTGAACAGCTTTCGTCGTTTCTTATTCGAAACAAATTCGAGCAGTGGGAGGAGGCGGTTCCCGACCCGACTCGCGCGCGGACGTGGACGCTGGACCCGACAACGCACGACGCCGCATCTCGCCGGTCCACCCTTCTTTTACCGTACATTGGTGAAACAAAGGCGACAGCGCCGAATAAGATAATTCTCATCGTATCCTCTATGCAGCTTCCATTGCTCTATCGATAATCCTGCAACTATTTACGACTTGAACTCGGATCAGAGAACGAATAGTTTCTCGACTGGAGAAACAGAGAAACGGAGTGGGAGCAACAGCGAAAAAGAAATAAGTGAAGCGTCAGTGTACGAACAATATAAGAAAAAGAGAGAATAGGCAGGAGGGGTGAGCGGGAGTGAAGAAGGGAGGGGAGGAGAGCGAGAGACAAATTATAAGAGGGAAAGATGTAGAGGGAGAGAAAGAGGGGTGAAGCTGGGTGCGTAGTCAAACAAGCTCCAATTAACGGACGCTAGATCTGGAGCGAAAGAATTGAAGGGTTCTTGGATCTCCCGTCTCGCCCCTTTCGTCTTTTTCACCATTCTCACCCCAGTCGGCCTTCTAACCCCCGGGCTTTTTCGCGAGCCGCAGGAACCAACTAATGAGAGCAGCAGGCGCGCGTACCCTTCGTGCCCGTCTGTGCCCATCTATGCCCCCGTCTATGCCTGTCTACGCCTCGCCGGTGGCACGCACCACGCATCACGCGTGTATAGACGGAGACAAACGGCCTATGCCCGTTAGACCGTACTCGTGCTCGCGCGGGAGTAGCACCATCTGCGCGAGACGAATCCTTCGAAACGAGTCGAGCCCACGTCGGAAAACGAGAGATGACTAAAAACGGGCAGACTCTTTGCTCGGAAACGCATGTAGGAATCGCTGTTGGCGTTCGAATGGTATCTATCGCACGATAAATTCCAATTTCAAAACATCGATTATTTTAATAAATAGTTTTTACGGTGCAATCGTCACAGCCGACAACGACGCCGCAAGAACGCAGCCACCTACATACACGCATACGCGTAGGCAGAAACGCGCAACTTTTTCGAGATGCTGGATAAGCAGGAGTCTCTCTCGAGATAAATGTTTCTCGATCGAGCGCAGACACTCCGCGAGTCTTCTTCGTCGACTTTGACCAAATTCTATCTGGATTGCGCGTATTCTTGCGATTCCGGTCGAATCGATTCAATGCGGTATTGATAAAAGGAAACTGCGTGTGTGCGCGTGTGTGCGCGCGTGCGCGGGCCCTCGCAACAGAGACGTAATAGGAACCGAAAGAGAGATGAAACACGCGAGACAAAGAAAGAGATAGAACCACGCGCGCGCGCGCACCCACACACACACACACCTAAACACACATACACCGAGAGAGAAAAAGATAAAAGTCTGACGACAGGGTTCTCCCAGAACCATATTCGATATAATTAAAGTGCATAAATAAACACAATGGTACAAGGACCGGTTAGAAAGGGCGAGAAGCAGTGGCCGCGGTGGCAATGCCTACGTAGAAGGGATACTTGCTTGGTAGGTAAGAGCATTGAATGCAAATACTCGCAGAGATATATCTCCGTATGAGTGCGCGTTAGCATGCTTGCATGTTTGCACGCTTGGTTGCCCGGTTCCTTGCCGCAAGTTTTAGCCGAGGTGACCGCTGCCTTTATGCCTGCACGCTCGTACGTGTGCACACGAACGCGAACGCGAACGCGATCACGAGCACGGCTACAAGCACGTTTAATGTGTGTCCATGTACGCGTACGGAAAGCATATCCGTATACGGGTGGTCGATCGCGAATCCCCATACCGTGGTAGGCGTAAAAGTAGGCGCATGCACCTATACTCTATGTATACTCTATACTCTACACTCCATACATACTATGCAGGTACATTGGGTACGTTCATCCGGTGACTCTCAATTTTCGAAACAGAAATTTGTGCATCGTCGCGCGCGATCAACATTTCTCGATTGTTCATTTACCGGTCGTTCGCCTTACGGAAAAATCAGCTTTTCCTCCAGGAACGACACTTGGCTCGCACTTCTCTCCGTTCTAAACTACATAGTATCGCCAGATCGAGGAAATCGAGGGGAATTAGGGATACCCAAAATCTAGTAGGATTCTAGTTCCTTTCTTGTTACAATCTAGATTACTAGGTTTTGGGTCGAAAAATCGGTTTGCGGGCCGCGGCTTTTTGTCCTTATTCGAGCAGATTTTGGGCTGGGCGAGGACTCATTCTAAAGAGGAAGGTTAGATGCAGCACGCTCTGGTCATCGCATCAATTAAAAAAGCTTTAGAGTTTAGAGACAGAAAAATACATTGGAATCTGCGGATATTTTCTCGATTTTTTCCCCTACTTTGGACACTCATATTATTAGATATAAACATAATCTCGTTAACCTCATGACCAGAGCGTGCTGCATCTAACCTTCCTCTTTAGAATGAGCCCTCACCCAGCCCAAAATCTGCTCAAATAAGGACAAAAAGCCGCGGCCCGCAAACCCATTTCTCGACCCAAAATCGAGTAAGATTCTATGTAGTTCCTTTCTAGGTACAATCTGAATGTATCCTTAAAGTTCATCGCTTGAATATACCATAGAAATTCGGTTTAATTTTACCTTAAAAAACAGAAATTACTTTCTTGCCAACCCAATAGTTACTTTTGATGCTAGTTGGATCTCTTTATACAGTTTCCACAGTAAACAATCCACGGTCTCCACGTACAGTCATACAATTTGCCACAAAAATCGATTATTTTTACAATTTTAGAATCGATTATTTGTAGAAATTGGATATTGAAGATTCGATTCTAAAAATCGATTTATTTTACGAAAATAATAGTCCGTCGATTCCGATCCGATACTTTTCTTCGAGACTGCGAGGCCATATCGACGGACAAGCTCGGTTACGAACGGTTTCGCTTAAACCTGGGTAAGAATATGTACTCGGTCCGAATGTCGGAACCGGATGAGGATGAATCGACCCTAATACGTGGCCAGTCTACGGACTTAGTGAGAGATATTGGAATATGCTCATGGTGGTGGAATGGGATAGTGGAAGGGGAAAAGAAGGAGAGGAAAAATCGACCAGTTTTCGTCGATTCTGGCGACACTGTTCTAAACGATTGTACACGCGTTTCTATGTCTAATCAATCCTGGAACAACAGTCCGAGCTTTTGATGTTTCTTTTCGCACGGACCCGTACCGTGAACGGTGTGTACCGCGTGCTCGATCGATCGAAGACAGCGAACGGTGTGCACACCGCACGCGTAGGCGGGCAAACTACGAAACTTCAACTTGCCAACTCGCCAACTTGCCCGGTACAAAAGTTTAACATCGCGGTTGTCGAACGGAGGTGGCCTTTTCGAGAGCGAGCACTTAAAAACGTGTTAAAGACTTTCATTTTTCGTTGTCTGCTCGAATTGAAGTGGCTTCGACAGCGTTGGTAACGGAAAAGCCTGTGGGAAAGCGGCGGAACCGTCGAACGGAGCAGATCCGGAACGGGATGGACAGGCCTATTTGTCGTTTGAATTTCTACCGGGACTGAAACTGGGAACGTCCAAGTTTCTACCTGTAGTCGGATCTTAGGATTTACCGTTTGCTCCGAGACGGTTCGCCGTCGCGACGCAAAATACGTACTCGTGTGGATACGCTGTACAAGGACAACGCGGAACATACTTCTTCTCAGTGGAAAGTCTACTCGAAAAGTTCTTCGATATTTTGACGACTCGCGGGCGAAGGCTATTGACCGACTTACGACTCGCGTATGGTATTCGACGAATGGTGAGACGAACGATTTGCGCCGAGACAGGAGACGGGAGAGACTAGGGACGAGAGAGGCGGAACCAACAGGGCACGCACGCCGCTGCGGTTCATCGGGATCGTCTATCGCTGACGCTCTCGATCGGCGGAACAGCTCAGGACCGTAACAACGAGAGTCGACTTCGCCAATTAGTATTGAAAATTTCGCTGAGGAGATGCGCCGAAGATCCGACGATATACGCCAATCATGGTGTTTAAAGGTCTAATTCGGCTTCATATCCATTATCCTGGATACGACTGATATTGGATCCATAGATATACTTATCAAAAGAGATCCCTCCCTCAATCCCTCTCAATTTGCGTGTCCATTTGAGAGTACAGTAAAGTCGCGGTTCTTGTCAAACAGCCTGTGTTCTGCACGGACAACTATCACATAGCGACATTATGTTTTTATGACTGCATCTGCCGCGCCAAGAGTTAACGAAAGCCGAACGTAGAGAAGGACAGCATGAAAGACGGATCGCGTGGCCCAAGCGTATCGGTGTGAATCACTACTAATCGAATGTACAAAAACTTCTTTATTTTTCATTATCTTTTTATGGGACTTTCACTAACTTATTTCTGGCATTCTTCTGATTAAAATAACACCAAACACGATATAATTTCAACTGTATTTAGTGGTTTACTTGACGATGAAAGTTTCGGGTGCAAGGAAGGACTGCGTCTCTTTCTTTCCCATACGCTGTCGTTCCTTGCGCCCAAAACTTTAATCGTTGATTGAACCACTAAATACAGTCGAAATTATATCGTGTTTGGTGTTATTTTAATCAGAAAAATTCCAGAAATAAGTTGGTGAAAGTACCATAAAAAATAATGAAAAATAAAAATAGATAAACTATCGCATACGCGGTCGTTAACAAATATCGCGACTTTACTGTACTTCAGAAATTTCTTGCTCTCGGAGATTGATGTGTGAGTCATCTCCCGGGAAATCATATCAGGTATGTAGCCGTTTGAATTTCGTGCGTGTAGCTCGCGGATGAATTTCGATAGTTATAACTAGACTGCGGATTTTATGCATTTATGGCATAAATAGACACGTACAATTTCAAGCAGTAGACATATTAAAAATATTTAAGGACATCAATGTGTTCGTTTCAGTCTAATCGGATAATTAAAAGAAGAATACTATTTTTATTTGGCTCATGTAGTCAATGCGAACATTTTTTATTTTGCATAAAGATTCACAGTCTAGTTATAACAATACTCGTGAACGGAATGCAATTGCTGCAATGTACGTAATAAGAAAAAAGAAATATTTCAAAAAGAGAAAATGCTGGACTAAGCCATGGATAGTGTTTGGTTGACGTATCTAGTAGGCCAGATCATAGTATCTACATGCAAGACATCTGTAAGTTCGGTGGTAGGGCATCAGCTTACTACAGTTACTACGCAGGTGGTCCGGATTAAATTCCGACGTGGGTATTTTTCTTCCTAATTTTTACCGTGGAAATACATTGCTTATATGTAGACTGCGGATCTTAATGCATTTATGAAGAAATTGTTCGGGTAAAATATAAACCAGAAAAAGATTTTAAAAATTCAAGAATGTTCTGATGTTGCTTTTAATGTAACAAAGTCGTTAAGGGATGAAATCAATTTTTATGTTATTCCTGCTCCCCACAATCAATGCAGAACATTTTTATTTTGCATGAAGATCCGAAGTCTACTTATATGTATATTATTTGTGATATACAGTCAAACCTGTTTTTGTGCGATCTTTTTTATGCGGTATACATATGAATATCAGATCAGATCAGCAGGATATCTCGGAAGACGTTGTCGTTATCAAAAAAGTGTTCCTATAAAAGTTGTTTAGTATGACGGGCTACATTACGTAGTATTAACTGTTTTGTTGTTGGAGGAGTGGTGGAGGACATTCCAAGGTCACCCTGATTTTTTAAATGGAATGTTCTATTTTTTATACCGTGGATCGATAGAGTATCAAATTCTGAGTATGAAAGTGTTGACCTTCATATGTCCTAAACCTAATAGTTAACGAGATATTACCGAAACAATTTTCTGTCTTCTTTGGACTAACAGGACACCCTGTATGTATTGAATTACATATGTAAGTTTTGAAAATTTCTTCACGTTTAAAATGAGAAATTAAAATTTTTTAAAATGTTTCCATGTGTAATTTAATTATTTATTTTGTTTGGGAAGCACTTTCTCGCTATGTATTTCGTCAAGCCTTGACATATTTTCTAAAAAGAAATTATTTGTTGTAGCTATTTATGAAGTTTGTGAATATTTTTTTCTGCGGCCCCTATCTACAAAAACAGGTTTGACTGTACTGTAAAAATAACCGTAAAACAGGAGATCAGAAAAATATGTTAGCGGGCGCAGCTGGCCATTCGCATTATAGTGACGTTGGCCCTCCATTGGCCATGATCGTTGGCCCACCTACATCAAAAACGGCATTTCAAACGGTTTGCCAACCGATATTGCAACGAAGGCCCAACGAAATGCCAACCATAAACGCGACTAGTGTTTAGTCTGATTCTTTGCGGAGAACGCGTTGTTCGGTTGTTCGCGCGGTAGTAGCGCCGACTCGCTAACCCTAAGTTTATCCTAAGCGAACCGGGCGGTCGAGAGAAACCGTGTCCGCGATGTCGCGGGAATCACCGGCTTGCCAGGGACCGAGGGCTGGGGACCAAGGACCAAAGACCAGGGACCAGAGTTGCCGCGAGTCGCGACGCGACGCGCCAGTCTGGTCCGGTATGCCCACGGATTCGATATAAATAGACGCGGCTCGCGGCACCGCGCTGCTCCGCGTTGCGAGACGTGCAAGCGTTCGTTCCCCCGTGCAACTCCACTATTCGATAGATAACCGTCGTCATCGGTGGACGTTCCTAGTTCTACTTTGGCCAAGTCAATCGGCTCAAGGCTTATCTGTGTACGCAACTGGGCGATGCGCGATACGCGAACGCGGAACGAGCCACGGAATATGTATGCCAGTATTGGCGCTACATATTCGCTATCAATTTCTATACCCCCGTTTCCCTCTACACGTACGTCTAAATACATGTCCGCGCATCGATTCCTGCAATCCCTGTTACTCGCCCTTTGTCTTCGTTCACCGATTGCTGCGGGCGCGTTTAGACGCGCGATCGTCGAATACGGCGGACGAGGCCAAACTTGTTCCTCGCTTATTCGGACGATACAGAATATCGAATCTTGGCGTGGCTTTTACTTTTCACTTTCGACTACTCGCATTCTTTGCCGTTCCGATCGATCGGCTCTTGACGCGCGTCGACCGACAACGCGAGTGAAATTTCAGAAATTGGGAGAGAGGGAGCCGATCGAAATGGATCGTAGAAATTCTATGCATTAGGTAACTAATCTACGCTACGAAATGTCCTCGAAGAAAAGGTACGCGAACGCGGCCAGACCGGGGGTAAAAGAAAAGGTACGACCATGGCGACTGCACCAACTTCAACGGGGAAAACGGTAGAAGGGCGTAGCGGGTGAGCAGGGAGACAAGGAAAGAAGGGGCGGAGAGGGTTCGAAGTGATTCTCCTCCTGGTTCGGGTTCGGGTTCGGGCCCGGGGAATGTTGCGAGGGTACTCGATTACTCGATTAAACCGTAGTGTCGGTAGGCGTGGCAGTCGGACGTACTCGCGCGCGCATATATCACCGAGAAACATCGCGCGCTACGGGATTTCTATGCGGCGTCTATGTATGTATACGTGTACGTGCGCGAGCGCGTTCCCCGTGGAAACGGAAAAGGAAGAGGCCGCTTTCCCGATCGACCGCGAGCAATCGATCGCTCGTTTGCGCGCGGATGTGGAGCGTTCGCGGCAAATCGATCGGATCCGAGTCGAATCGTGTACGTTCGAGAATCTTGCGAGAATATACGAGATACACGCCTGTCGTCTTTTATTCGGATTTTCGCGCAACCGTGTTCTAAACTCGTAGCCGACGAACAGAGACGCGACGCGAACAAATGCGAATACCAAAGGGGCCGATGAATTCGTCCGCACTTTTTGTTGCGCGTAGATCGCATCTCGCGATAAACGTTTGCACGCGTCACGATCCTCGGGCCCCGGACTATGCTTCGCCAGCTTGGCTGTCCACGCCGGAAGTACCTACTACACCATTGGGACTGAATGAAGTCGTTGTTTCGACAACATTTGCTCGCTCCTTGTGCGACGAGATGCGGGGAGCGAAGGGCGAAGGACGAGAAACGAGGGGCGAGAAACGAGAGACGACAGACGGGAATACGCGAGTCGAACACACACACTATGTGCATGTCTACTCGCCATGCAACTGCGCGGCGTATCACGGTTTTTCTCCGAAACGAATAACATTCGTCGACCAAACTTCTCTTCCTACGCTCGATCGCTGAACCGTTTAAAATGTTTTCAGATTCCAGAGGTCGCTCTCCATTATCGTCCATGAAACTCGACCAACAACTCTCGGCAAAGTTTCTCGCATCCGCCAGTTTTCCCGCAGGTGTACATGTCAATACATATCAGGAGACGACCCGTGCTTCTCCCGCTTGTTCCACGGCGTGGAATCGCGAGCCTAAGAAGGAACGTGAAAGTGGAAGGGGGGTCATGGCACGTACCGCAAATACGTATTGTATAGAACCCAGTAGCCGGTGATCTTTCCGTTCTGGCCTCGCACGAATCCGACTACGATCCGACTGTGAACGGCGAGAATCGTTCGAGGATTAGGTTTACGATGCGAAAAGATTTAGTTCTTTTGAATTTAATAGAAACAAAGGCTGCTCGAATCTCGTCGTGAACGGTAAGTAAGTGGTCGGTTAAAGGCTCGACGTAAGCAACGAGGGTATTGTTTCTGTTCCTCGAGGTACCATTCGCGCGAGACAATGGTCCGTTAAATAATAATCGCGATACCCTTCGACGTTTTCGTTCCCTCTAAAATTGCTTCTCTCCGCCATAATCTCCGTTACTCCGGGCCCGACTGGTTTCGTTCGATTCGAAACCTCAAAGAAACGTTGCTTTCAGCGTCGTCTGATACGTACATATGTATGTACATTATGAATTTTCCTTTATGTCGATCGTAGATAGTGCAAATAAACAATTTAATAGATTCGATCAAATGTTACTCACTAAGCAATTTTGCAATTTAAATTGTTCTCGACGTTTCGATCCAAATGTGGACCATTTTCAAGAGAAATTTTGCGTCTGTAAAATACTGTGAGCTATATTAATCGTTCAACAAAACCGGATAATACAAATAAAACTTTGACATACTTGCTAAGCCTAAATGAATTATATAAATTCAATGATCTTGAAAATGGTCCACATTTGGATCGAAACGTCGAGAACAATTTAAATTGCAAAATTGATTAGCGAGTAACATTTGATCGAACCTGTGGCGCCGAAATCATTAAATTGTTTATTTGTATGTACATTGTTTCTTTTCACCCGCGAATCGCGGTTACTCCTTACCCCTTTACCCTTGACACAGTGGAACCTGAACAGTTTGTTGACTTCTAATAAAGGAAATATACGCAATTTAAATATACAATTAACAAAAAAAGCAGGGAACCGATAATATTAGTCGACTTTTACGTGGCAGAGAATTCGCCGATACAATGTAGAGCACCGTGGTCCTCGGCGGAGATTAAAAACTATATCGTGCCCCCTCTCTCTCCCCTCTTCACCGCTATGGGCAATGACAATAGTTCCGTTCGTCTCTGTTCAGCTTTCTCGTTGAATCCTTACTGTCGCGCCTACTCGAATCGTCTCTTCTATCGGTATCCTTTTCCTCCGCCCGTCTCTCGCTCGGTTTGCTCGTCTCCGACCTTTAGCTCGCATTTTCTCCATCTCTTTTCCCCTAAAAGCCATGCGAAGTAACCCTGGCGCAGGCACAGTAATAGGCGCATACACGCACACATGCAGACACAGGGCACAGCAGAGCACAGAAGAGCAGGGCAGAGCAGAGCGGTACTATGCCGGCCGGCTAATCGATACGCGGGGATGGAGCGAACGAGGCACCCGAATAGGGTCCCGAATAGCGGAGGGTTGAAAGCAAACGATGGATAGGTGTTATTTCGCCGAGGCGAGAACCGAAGAAAAGAGAGACCGGGGAGAATCGGTAGCTGAGCAGCTTGAATCGCTCGAATCGATTGCGCGTTTCCCGGAGTTCGAGCTCGTCGCGCCATAGTCGCGGGAATCGTTGTTCGAAACGCTCAAGGTTCGAACGTCGATTTCGGTGTTTCTCAAAATTTGATATCGTGTATTTTTCCACCGGTATATGTATATCGCCTGGCCGTTTCCGATTTTCTTTGCCTCGTTTCAATTTGCAAGTCGCAATTTGCAGGCAGTTTGGCTTCGATGGAAGTTGAAAGAACCACGAGGTCGCGGCACAAAGGTTTATTCATAGCGACCGGTGCGGTGTGGTGCGGCACGGCGCGACGGTTACCACCGTTTGTACCTACCGCCATTGCTATCGCCATCTTAACTGTCGAGTATCACGGTACATGCGACAAAGATTAACAAAGCAGGGAAGATCGCCGGTACCGTGTAACGCGGGCGATAACCAGAAATGTGCGTGAAAAGTAAAATAAATTTTTTAAAAGATATCGAGCCGAATCACGCGAATCTGATCGCGTGATGCATTTCGTTGCTCGTCGATCTTCGTTCTTGTTAACGGCGAACGAGGGGAGAGATGGAGATCCCTCGCGGTGCGCGAGCAACGATATTTCCCTTGCAGTTTGACGTTGAATTTCAGTTTGCACGTCCCCGCGAATGGAAGCAAAGACAGTGCTCGGGTACAACGGAAATTTGAACACCGCCGGTGCATCCTGCCTCGTTCACAATGTTCCGAAATCAAGGCGAAGCATGGCAGTATGTAATAGAGCGGACAGTTAGAATATGCGTCCATATTTTGCGCCGTTTGCAGGTACACACGTATGGACGTTGCGCGTAGAGCCGACGAGCCGTCGCGTCGGGCTATCCTGCATCGCGTCGCGCAACATAGCACAGCACCGATGTTGGCCAAGCATACGTTCGATGTAGATACAGCTTGGTATCGATTTCTATTCTCCTTCTCTTCCTCCTCTTCCTCCTCCTCCCTCTGGCCCTCTCTAGCTCTCTCGTTCTCTCGCGCTTTCCGTTATACATTGTACACTACACGATATGCGTATAGAGTATACCGTACACGAACGCAGGTTGGCTCGGCGAGCACCGTAGCCGTATAAAAGCGGGAGCGCGCTCACCGCATCAACGAATGGTTTAAGTTTCAACCGAAAACTATAACATAGCACGGTTTCTCGTGTATTCGTTTCCGAATCGAATTACCCATCCCTGAATCATTTTACGCTTTGTTCGAGAATCAATCTGCATTGTTCCGCGTTTTTTCTGTCGAGAAATCGACCGGCGGAGAAAAGCTGCGAAGGGAAACTGGAAAATATGTCAAACTGCCGCGAAGCGTGTAAATTATATCAACGATGAAGGAACGGAAGATTACGAATCGAGGCGCCGGTGCATCGAGCGAACATTTTTCTTATTTCTGCGAAGCGATGTGGTTCGCGGAAAGAAAAACCTTTATCGCATAGATAACTACGCAAACTCGACACCCGGTCGATTCGTATCGCGACTGTAACGAGTCCTCCGTTTTTTATTGGCCGAAACAATTTCTCTTTCTCGTACCTAGAAAATTGACGCGATACGCGCATCCAATAAAAATCTACGCGTACGTCAATATGAAATTTACCGTTGCACATCGAAAAGATTGCGCTACCGATATTGCGTCGCGGCGCGAGCATCGCGTCGGTCCAACGATATGACCGAAGCGCGACGCGAAGCAACGAAGGAGAGAGGAAGGAAAGCGAAAGGGATAGGAATGGGACAGAGAAAGAGAATGAGAAAAGCGAAGAGAACATACCTGCGACAGTGAGAGTGGCGTTCCGGCTCGAAACAGAACCAGCTTCGTTTCGCGCGACACACCAATAAACTCCGCCGTCTTGTTCCTTTTTCCCGTGCATTACTTTTAAGAAAAATAGAGATCCCGTCGGGAGAAGAACACGATGGGACTTTGCATCTCCTGGCGACGTTTGAACCAGTTCCCCGTCTTTGTACCACTCGATTACCGGTTGAGGTTTACCTTCCGCCTTGCAATTCAACGTTATCGGCTCGTGTTTCACCACAATTATGTCCGAAGGATGTTCCGTTATGCGCGGTGATCTCCATTGCCCTGAAACAATCGTTTCGTTCTCGTTTAGAACACTGAAACCAATTGGAAAAACAGTTAACGATCAAACCGTGCTTTCTCTACTTCTACTTTTACTTCTATTTCCATGACTGCATATTTCTATACCTATTCCTATTTCTATCGTATCGAACGTCCACGTGGAAACGCGTTGGTCGACAATCGCATCTTGTATGCACGGTAGCTAGTTACCGTACGCGATGCGACGTGACGGTTTTAAGTCTGAACCTCTGCCTAGTACATACTATTCCTGGTCTCTGGATCATCGACGGCGATTGACATCGATGACAGACGCGTTCGCGCGTGTTAACAGATTCGATGTACGTATACGCATTCGAGCAAAGGTATTACCAGCATTTCTAGCGACGAGAATTCTAAATTGGAACCATATAGGTACCAGTAAGCAGTAGAGGTACGTATGACCGACAAGACAAACCAACAATGTGTGCGCGCATCCGTACACACAGATGTATCTACATGGTACACATAGGGTATATACATAGATGCACGTGTATATGGATATATTGTACATACATATACGGATATACATGGAGATATGCGGAGATATGCGGAGATATACGGTTCGCGATCGCTTCGCGCGGTCTGCAAATTCTATTCCCGTGGAACGTCCGAAGCGAGGCCACTCTCGAGAAATGTTTCGCATCTGTAAGAACGTTTGCTCGAATTCCGAAGCCATACGTACTTACGTTATACCGCGTTTGTAGACGGTGCACGAATTTTCGTGCGAACGATCGTTACTCCCAGATCGTCGAACCTAAAGTTTCTTACTCCACGCGATAAAAATTATTGCGATTGCGGACACCATACGTTTCCCTGAAATAGGAGTGTCGCCTCGCCTGACGGGAATAAGACGATACGAGACGATATTTTTCCGGGAAGCGTGTACCGATAGCAATAGAAAGAGTGACAGATTGGGACCGGTATTTAATATACAGTTAGGAGTAAAACCGATCACTAGACTGCGGATCTTTATGCAAAATAAAAATTGTCTGGATCGATTGCAAGAAATAGAGAATCAATTGAATGTTATCTCTTTCCTTAATGATTTTAATAGAGGAGAAATCTTCAGTTCTTAAAATTCTCCAACAGTTTCGAATTTCATCTACTCAATTTTCCTATAAATTCATAAAGATCACCTGGCTACTGATCGCACACACTTTAAATCAGAATAACTTTTTTATGAATTGACCAGACGACTTCAATTTCTCTGTAAGGCTAGATGAAATAGTTTATCAAATGACGTCTAAAAAATATGTTGAAAAAATGCATTTGGCCGGAATTGTGAAGAACAACGGTAAAAATCAATTTTTCTAATTGATTATAAAAAATCAGGTCGTTTCGTACAATTATAAAAAAGTTATTAGTTTTTAAAAGGTGTAATTTAAAAGGTGAATACTTCGTACACCCACTCTATAATATTGTTAGAATTATTTAATATAAGGTAAAGTGGGGTAAGTTCGTAAACGGGGCAAGTGCATATACTGATTATTTTTATTATAATATGAGCGAAGTTTCTCTAGCTTGTATTCGACATAGATGTCGCCCAAGAATAAAAGTGTTTTCCTCGCTTAAATCAATAAAAAGCATTTTATGGCATGCTTGTTAATAATTCTGCTCTTGCCCCGTTGCATATGACACAAGGTTTGAAAGCATTTTTAACTCTAAGTTTCGCTCTTGTCCCGTTTTCGTGGGAAAGTGCAGAGTAGTTTACGTTTTGTACAATATCCTATCAAAATGAAAATTTTCAAGAAAAATTAGAATCCTACGTGATATTAATTCACCAGTAATAACTGTGAAAAGCGTTTGATAGCGACAGCGTTAAGTATTTACATACCAGACTGAAAATACATAAGTTTAAAATCCAACTTTACAAAAACCAGTCTGCACTTGCCTCACTACACCATATACATAATTTTATACACATTTATATACATTTATTAGGTTGGCAACTACGTATGCAACCACCACATTTTCTCAAACGAAGTCATTTATATATATTTTTCGGCCACGAGTATTTTATATCAAATTAATCAGAAAATTCAGGCTTTCCAATGATATACAATTCAAAAGGAATGGTCACTGAATCAGGTTATAATGATGCAATAAAAGACGAATTATCGAATTATAACAATAAATTACGAAACAAAAGGCCGCGAATTTAATTGCCAACCTAATATATACACAAAATTATTATATATACATAACATTGTTAATATTACTCGGCGGAGTCGGCAAATATCCGCGCGAATCGCACGAGTTCGGCTCGGCTCGGCACCCTGCACGCGAGCATCCCCGCACCCGCGCAAGCGCGCGCGCGCGCACGCCGGCACATTTTTCTTTTGTGTTCTTGCCTCGGTACTCGGAAACAATAGACGCTGTGGCTAAATTAAAATCGCCTCCGGAGTTTTCATATTTCGCTGTTGAACAGAGTCGTAGGCAAGCGAACGCGCGAGGACGAACGCGCAGCTTTTGCGTTCAGTAGGCCCGAGGCATCTCGTTTCATTTCAGTTCCAACTCCTCCGAATCAAGCTATCCAGACAACCTGTGCATTGCCAACTCCTCCCCACTCGCGGTTCTTTTGTGTTCCAACGTATCTGCCGTTTCTCGTTCCATTTGATCCTTCGTTCTTGCGCTTTGCGTTCGTTCTTGTTCTCATTCTCGTCCTCGTTCTCGTTCGTTTCTCCTCGTATTAAACTTTGCTTCTTTCGATCCGAAAACTTTATTTCCCGATGAAATCTTTCAGCTTTGGTCTAATCTCGTCGAATGCGAGCAACGTCTGCCTCTCCGCTCGGTCTCCCGCTGTATGAAGATCGACGGAAGAGCTCGACGTTTACTAGTCGAGATGGTCGAGCTGAGGATTTTTCTTTTCCTCGTTTTTCTCATCGCGGTCCCAGATACCACGGATTCAAAAAACGATTCCTGTATCGAAGACCGTTTCCAACATCGAGTGACCCATTTTAGGCGTCGCACAGTGCGTTGAGTCAATGGGATTGTGGGACAAAAATCAAAACAGTATCATTTTCTTAGAAATGTATGCCTTCAACGTCATCAACAGGCTCAAAAACAGTTCGAATGAAAGTAAAAACCTTAGTTTTTCTTTCTTCGTGCTTGCTTGAAAACCATATCTCGAAGATAGATTTATTAGTAATAGATCGCTCAGAATCCGAAAAAAATTGTTTTTTAATTGTCGGGCAGCTGGAGGCAGCTCATTTTTGTGTAATCCTAAGAACCCTTCAGTGACGACATTGTATAATAACACGGAAGTTTATTTTTTGATTTTTGTCCCATGACAACGCACTGTGCGTCGCGCCGCATCGCATCGTAACAGTACAAATACAATACAGACAGCATACCAAATTAGTTCGAGCAAGCCAGATAAAATACACGTAATATGTGAAACAACAACGATCGAAAACTCAAAGATAATAGTGGACGATTAAACCGTGGAACGCTCGAATGCACGATGACTTGGCATACGGCTTCACGGCTTCACGGCTGCGACGCGAGTATTGATTTGCCGCTGTTGCTTCGGCTCTGTTAGTTCTGCCGTGCCGGTTTCGCTGCCCTTAGCCCTTAGCTCCTAGCCCCTAGCCCCTGGTCCTTGCCAATTTCATCGGATCCACCAAGGTACGATGCTGTTTCCTCTCCTCTGGGTCGTGCCTCGTATCCCTCTTCGCCCTCCTTCACCGTTTCGTTCGAGTTTTCCAGATTCCTAATAGTTCTATATCCTATCGGCGTCCTATTCTCTCCAACGTTTCGAGCAACTATTTTTATGCCTTGCCACCCCGTTTACTCTAGCTTCCCCCTGTTCGCCGTGTCGAAAAAAAATGGATGAGAAATATAGAACGGACCGAGAAAGGGAACGTTGCGTTTCAAAGGTTTCGCAAAAAGGGCATAAAAGTCGAAGGAATGGGAAACGAATACAAAGAACAAGGGGGGGGGAGAGAAGAACGGAATATAGCTTCGCGAGTACGCATTATGGACTACCAAACTGCATTTGGCACGTCTCCAGAAGCATACCACGGCAAACCGTCGCGAGGATTGTCCTATTTTGAAATCATTACCACGCTGTAGACTACCATTTTTACCCGTTCGTTCCGCCTGTAAGGGTAACCCACGCGAATATCTGTAGGACCGTGTGTACGTACGGGTACACGTACCCGCGCACGTTCGATTTACCCCGATTTCGAAGTAAATACGCATCGATATCGGCTCGTACAAATTTTCCGTACGCTTCTCCGGCGGCAAAGATGTTTCGCGTATGTGCGATACGTGCGCATGTACATGTGTACATAGGCGGGTATGTAGGTACGTTTTTATCGTCGCGTGTAAAAGATTAATAGATGTCGAGATTAGATGGAAGGGGGCCGCGGAGGTGGAGGGGTAAGAAAACGAGAGAGGAGGACCAGGGATCGGGATCAGAATCGTGGAAGAGGGACGAGGAGGGAAGGGAAACTATGGAGGAAGAAACAGTTTCATTACTTTCTTTCCCCGATCCCCTAAGAAGGATATTCTTTCGAGAGGGGAAGCCAGAAGACGAAACGGGAATAACCATTGAATTCCTCGAGACGCGGGGGAAACCTAAGACGCGCAGAACCCTGGAAGGGAGTTTAGCCGACACACCCTCCTCGAGTTCTTTCCTCCTTCGAGCGGCGACAAAGCTCGTCTAAACTCGTGGAAAAAAATAGCAACGTTCCTAGAGTAAATAACGTAGCCATAGCCCGTAGCGTAACTCCGGAAAGAATCGATGATCCTCGCCGCGCCGCTTCTATTTCCGTTTCTACACGGTTTTCCATTTGCTTTTAGCTGTTTTTCTCGTTTCTCTCGATTTATATGACTTTACCAAAAATAGCGATAGCTAATGGAGGGAACTTTACCGTGTGACCCAACGACTACAGCTACAGCTACAGCTACGAGCACAACCGCAACCACCCTCTGGCCCTTCGGCTCCCTTCGACCGGGCCTCGCTGTTTCCTCTGTCTCTCCGACCTCGGAAGAAATTGTCTTGCGAACCGAGGCTATCGATCGTCCAGTTTCTCCCTCGCAAGTATCGCGCGCACATCCCGACGGCTGTCGATACGATACGATATAGGATACGTTTAAACAACAAGAAAAAAGATCGACGACCGCGCGATTAGGTCTATTTTATCACATCCAGAGATAGATCTCTACGATTCGTCCCTTACGACGTCGGAGAAACCAAATATTTTCTGGAAGCGTCGAAATAGATCCGTTTTCAGAAAATGTCGCGAGACTGTGAAAAACGAGTATGTCGAGAAGCGGGAAAAGAACAAGAAAGGAACAGGAATACGTTGGAGAAAGTCAGGAATCCGTACGCGACTTGACGCTCGAGATTTCTTCGTTGCTCTCACCGCTCGCTTTTCATCGACGAAAACCGCGCAGAGAGGGACGCTATCGTGTTCCGAAGGTAGAGAAAAGCGGAGCGATTTTCCCGACATTGTTCCGAAGCGCTTCGCTGTTCCCGTTCCGAAATAGAACAGTTTCGTACTTCTTTGCTGTGTATAAGATCGTCCACGTATACCTGCATACGATTTACGTCAGCGAGACGACACGTTTTTCCAGCGAAACGAAGCTTGTCGGTTAAACGAATCGATATCGAGCACCGACCAGCAAAACGTTTATTACAAAACTTTTTTACCCGATCGAAGCAGTTTTATACGGTAAGTCGTTTCTTGTAGCGGTATCGCGGCGAACGAAGTTCGATGAGTTTTGCGATCGACGGAAATGCGGTGAATGATCGAACCAACGACAAACGATTCGGTTTTTCGAAAAATGTGAACGTACGTACCACGTACGCGTTCATGTACATACCTCCGAGTTAAAATAAGTCGTATGTAAAAGCATACAGTTAAAAAACTGATCACACACACTTTAAATAGGAATAACTTTTTTATGAACGGACCAAACGACTTCAGTTTCTCTGTATGGCTAGATGAATTAGTTTAGTAAATGACGTCTAAAAAATATGTTGAAAAAATGCATTTAGTCGGAATTGTGAAAAACAATAGTAAAAATTGATTCTTTCGATTTTTTCAGCTGGGCCAATAACGAAAATTTAGAAAATGTGTTTGGCCAACTTGTATAAATTATATACGCTCCGAAAATTTCATTGAAATTGGTTAATTGGTTTGCGAGTTATAAACGATTAAAAGGGGTAAAAAGACAGAAATTCTTGGAAAATTGCTATTTTTACCACTTTTGATCGTTTATAAATCGCAAACCAATTAACCAATTTCAATGAAATTTTCGGAACGTATACAATTTACACAAATTGACCAAAAATCTTCTAAATTTTCGTCATTGGCCCAGCTAAAAAAGTCGTAAAAATCAATTTTTACTATTGTTTTTCACAATTCCGACCAAATGCATTTTTTCAACAGATTTTTTAGATGTCATTTACTAAACTAATTCATCTAGACATACAGAGAAATTGAAATCGTTTGGTCCATTCATAAAAAAGTTATTCTGATTTAAAGTGTGTGTGATCAGTTTTGCTCCTAACTGTATATGTGGTAGTATAATCGTATAATGCATAGTATACTACTGTGCAAAAGAAGGAAGCAGCCAGTATAATTAGAAGATACAATGACAAACAATATCTTTATGTAGAGATTGTATTGTACAATGACTGATTTATTGCATTGCAAGTATTAGATAATCCGCAATAACACATATTCTCGGAACTATTAAATTAAATATTGCCTTACAAAAATAGCAACGCTAAATTTATTAAGATCGTCTGTAATTTTGCGATATAATAGATGCTTGGACAAGGAAATTTATCCCATTATTTTCCATAAATGGATTTGTTTAATTTCGATAATTGGAATTCATAAAACCGGTCATTTGACCGTGGTAGGTTTTTTACGCTTTTCTATTAAATATAGCCGGATGCTTCTTTCTTTTGCACAGTAGTGTATATACAACGTACAGTATATTGTGCATGGCATGGTACGCGTTTCTATTATAATGGAAAAACTATTGTCGCTACACGCTCGACCACGTGCAACTTTATAGTTTCGTTTACGGTCGTGTCGCGTCAGTGGAACTCGGCCGTGTTCGCAACTTTCCAACCACGAAAATGGTACGACCACCGATATCTGTTGCGTAGAGTTCGATCGTGTCGTTGCTTCCTACATAGGAATGTCGTGTACTTGTAAATACCAATAATTGTTTGTTGGATATACGGACGTTTGTATCCGAGAGACAGAATGTACGAGTCGCGTTTTTTACGAGGAATCTACACGTGTACATTCTACATATGTATTGTATTCTACGTGCACATATGTACGTAATGTGTTAAACGCTCATCAAACATCATATCGTTTCGAAGAATCGAACGACTCGGAACAACTCGGTAATTGTTATCGAAATGTAAGAGGTGAAAGGTGAATGGTGAAAATGCTCGATAGGTAATACATACAGTAATATTTTCCCAGTACGACGCGACACGCAACACACGACACGCGACAGACGTTCCGAACGCGAAGCATCGTAAATAGACGGTATCGTCTCGCGTGGACCAATTCGATCAACCGGACGAACAAATCGAGCAAGTCGTTCGACTGTCGGCTCTATGAATATGGAACTACACCATGTTCTTTGAAACTACTCGAGATGGGAAACAAATGAAATATAATAAATAGATAATGGATCTCTATGCCAAATAAGAATTTTCTACTTGAATTGCAATGAACTGGAGTGAAATAAAAATGTGCTTCCTTTCTTAAGGGGGTAGACTCGTTTTTCCAGGATTGCAAGGGTGCAAGGGTGCGGGATACGCGTTCTCAGTTCTCGATAATACAAAAATGGGAGTTTTCAGTAGTCAAAAACGCTAGATGAAAGATCGATCTAGGCTGCTATCGCCCTCAAAAGTCCAATTTTTTCGTATACGACTCGTAAACGTAAAAATCGGACTTTCGAGGGCGACCATGGCCTAGATTGATCTTTCATCTAGAGCTTTCGACAACTAAAAATCCCATCTTTGAATTATCGAGAAATGAGAACGCGCATTCCGCACCCTTGCAATTCTGGAAACGAGTCTACCGCCTTATTATGTTCAATAGATCGAAAATAATATAACAGTATTTTTTAATTCTTCTAATGTTTTTACTGTTTTAAATCGCACCAACTCATTTTTGCCTTAAATGCATCAAATCCGCTGTTCAGTAAGAAGAATAGAATTGGCAACGACCGCGGCGAATATAATTGCTCCCCTTCCGAAAAGAACAACAGCGCAATAAAGTACAAATAAATACAACGTACACGTCGTCGAATCGAACGACGAATCCAAAAGCTGTCGCAGGTCGCAGTACTTATCTTAACACTAAACCTACCGAGCATTAAAAGCGATGAACATGTTTCAGCTTATAAAAATGACACGATTCTATATGTTTTTGCCAATTTTATTACAATATGTGCTTGGACAAAAAATCGATCGAAACAATTTCCATGTAAGCAAGTTAATAATGTCAATAATTGTGAAATTAAACATATAAATCAGGTCATTTGACCGGTAGGTTTAATGTTAATACAAGAAGTGTACCGATTAAAGTTCGTAAAGTCGATCGCAGAGCATACAACTCGCTTTAAAGATATTTATAATAGTTTGCCGAGGTTGCGCGAAACATCCTGTATGCGTGTACATATTTCAAGACGTGGAGACGTAAGTACACGTGTCCATGCATTTGCTACGATTCCGTTAAACGTTCGTTTCGCGTTATATCTACATATGTACTACCATGTAGGTACGAAGGTTCTCGATTGCCCAAACGTTGATACGACGCGACGTGTACCTGATCCTACTGTCAGCCTCGTTTTGATATTCTCGATCGGAGCACAAAGTGATGAATTTGGAAGGTATCCGTGTATGTACGTAGAAATATTGCGCCAACCGATTGTTCCACGCGTGAATCGTGGAACGAACATACATATTTTGCGCATTGCAAAAGACTTTGTGAACGTTTCGTGAAAGAAATTACGGCTACGAACATCATCGTATCGGAGAGTAGGCTTCGTGAGATTCGACGAGGACGCAACGAGACCATTTCGCTCGGCCAAGCTGCGCCAATGTAACAATAGTTCGGTTTCCTCTGATCGTCAACGCACACGCCTAAGCGAGAGATGTACATCGTTCGTTTTCGAATAATAAGTTTTAAATTATTATCAGAAAAATGTAATTAACTACCACCACCGATCCACTTATAATTATGCTCTCGCTGGACATGATTATACTCCAAGCACATATAATAAAACTTACAGAAAATCTATACAATAAATTCTACGATAGCCAACACATATCAGCCATTTTCAGAGCTCGATAGGTTCGGTGTTTAACAAATGTAAACGTGAAATTTCAACGATCGTGATCGCAAAATCTGTTTATCCGTTATGGCCTCGCGTTCTCGTCCGGTTGCGATGGCTGCAGACTTTCCATGTTCTCGTGCGTACCACGGAACGATTGAATTAGTTTGAACGATTGCGGCCACGCCGATGACATCGATGAAACCGATAGACTTCGAGGTGTCCGCTTGTTGCTCGTCGAGCCGAGTCGTTTGGAGTTTACAGCGAAAGCAACATCCGGTTGCGCCCTCTTTTCACATTTGATTCGGTAAGGTTAAGGATAATCGAACGGATGCAACGTCCATAGAATACGCTACGAGATAATAATGCAACCTGAAACGTACGTACCGTACTGTCATACAATTACCAACTGTTCGATTCGCGCGAACGATTCGTATTCGCTGTTCGTCGGTCTATCTACGAATGTGGTTGCAAAACCATAAATTTTTAAATGGCCGCAGGTAGGAACAAAAGCGTATAAACTTGAAACGCAAAGACGCGTCCTCGACCTCGTACTCGATACATGCATCGAGTGAATTGAACTGCTGCATCGAGGAAGAGGGGTCGATTGAAATTTAGAGGATGCGGCACGCGTATCCGCGCGAATAGAAATAATCGTACTATGTATCTAGATTATTTCCGTCTCGTGCGGTCCGTTTGATTCCCTGTGGAAACGATACGATAACGAGCGACGACAATTTTTGCTGCATCCGGAGCTCGCACGATTTAGGATTCAGGAAAGAGGCGAGCCAGAAAACGAAGAAAATACGAGGAAGGAAATATTTATCGGTGAATCGCTATATAGAGCGATATCGATCGCGACAATCGCCCTTTTGTTAGCCCCCTCTCGCTCTCGTTCTCGCTCACACCTCCTCCCCCTCGTCGACAGTTAACGCGTTTCCAGATCCGTGCATGGAAACGAGACACCGTAATGGAAGAAGCACGTACACGTTTCTATTGCACTCGTTTTCGGTAAACCGTCGAGCGTATCGATTCGCCCAAAACGAATGGCGCTAAAGCGAGCGCACAGTCGCCGGTCGCGGTCGATGCGATCAGCTAAGGAACGTAAGTACTCGTTATCTATCTGTTTGCTCCAGTATCGGTCGCGTTTACTCCTTGGTTTCTTTTTCGATCGCCGCTTTCCAATAAATGTCGCGATAACACGTCGCTACGATGGAGAGAAAAAAAGCATAGAGGGGTTAAAGAGGAATGCAGAAAGAAAAAGAGCGGAAAAGATATGTTCAAATAGAGGAGGAACGGGGTGAACTTACCGTGAACCGTGGTAAGGGCGAATACTGCTATCGCGATCAAGTTTCTTAGCCACTCGTTGCGCATCTTTTCTTTCGGTGTCCAAAGATTTCGGGATGTCGTGAATCACGAACGAGACCCTTTGCGGTTGCTCGACGATTCGATGCTATCGCATGCTGCGTGTTATGAGTGGAAATGCCAGAGCGGTTGGCGGCAGTGTTGGCGGTCGTCGATGCAAAACCGAAACAAAGCCGAAAAATATATAGTTCCGCGGTAAAACGGAACTTGGGACTCGAAACTCGAAACTCGTGTCGGCGAAAAGCCGACGACGACGGTGACGACGACTACACTCTCGATTGCTCGAATCGGCCGGAAAAAGCGACCGAGGTTACACCGGTAACGGATAACACCCGCGAGAGGATTCCACTTTCGAGTTTGGGGCACAGAGTAGCTTTCCAGGCGAGAGGCGTATCTTTCGAGATGACACTTGCGGGCGCCTCATTTCCATGCCATTACACGTTAACACTGAAATACGCGTACGCGTGTACGTACAAAGATCGGTGATGATGCTGCTGCTGCTGCTGCTGCTAACGCTCACCCACACCCACAGCCACATCCACGTCCACATCATACCGTAAACCCACCCACGCGAACGTACAACGTATTCGCCATTACGTGTGTGGCTGGACTCGGTGTTCGCGAGACGTACGTGTAAACGGGTACGTGCACCCGTATACCCGTGTATCCCGTGCACGCCGAGAGTCCGAATATATTCTCGCGTGCCGAGCAACGTAACATTAATGCACCGACCGTCGGCCAATCACCACCAATCCCATTCTTATCGGACAAAACGAACGACCGCTTTCGTACGACGAACTTCTGACATCGACGAGCCTGCCGCGCGCGCGCGCGCGTGCACGCACGCTCGCACACGCGAAACGCACACCTATGCACCACACCGTACGTGGGGAAGGATATACGCGTGTACACACAGACGAGCCACGGATAGATACGGAGTCACGCGCGCACACGAGCTTACACCAGCTTGCACACCGATTCACGAGCGACGCACCCACACCGACGCCGTCGGCGAGAAGGCGGAACCACCACCGACGCACTCTGGATACCGTTCTTCTAATACACTTTCATCCTCTTTTGGAACGGGTACTGCTACTCTAATTTTTTCATCGATCCAAGCGGCGCGTCCTCATTGCCATCGTACGCGAACTTGCGAGCTTGCGAAGTCGCGGACACCGATATCGAGGAGAGACAGATCGAAATATATGTATATATTGTATATGTGTATATATATATATATATAGAGGAGGAGGGAGGAAGCTTCGCGTTAGATTCTTCTCTCTATTGCCTCGAGTCGACGTTCGAACGATTCGTTCCGTTTCTTCGGAGGACGGCGTTTCTTCCGAAATCGATCTCTGCGTGACCGACCGTTGAACCGTACGCCGTTTCTATGCCTTCCAGACGACGATCATTCTTTTCCTCCGTTGCGGCATCTGCCATTTTCTATTAACGAGCACACTTCGATCACGAAAAAGAATAGAACGATTATACGCGCGTGTGCAGTCGAACGCAAAATGAAATTCGGAAATCCGAACGAAACACGCAATCGTGAACCAACAAACACCGCAACCGCGACGATCGAGTCACGACTGACGGTGACGGTGACGGCGGTGCAGCACGAGAGCGAGCAGAGCAAGCTCTCTGTAAAACCACGCGGCTCTTCGGCCGTATTCGATCGTTCTCGACTGTGTTCGGTTTCGCTTCGGTTTTCGCGTCTCGGTTCTCGGTGTTCGGTGCTCCGTTCTTGGTCCTCCGCGTTCCTGGTTCCCGTTTCCCTGTTCCCGGCAGTGTCGCCAGATCGAGGAAATCGAGGGGAATACAGTTTACCCCCTCTCTGATGACCAGATTAATACGTGACCAGACTACGGTCTTAGTAGGGGATGGTGGAGTATGCTCATGGTGCTGGAATGGGATAGTGGAAGGGGAAAAGGAGGAGAGGAAAATCGACCAGTTTTGGTCGATTCTGGCGACACTGACACTGGTTCCCGGAGATGATTCTATTGTAATGCGATCGTATTCGCGGTCGTCTTCGTTTTATGCAGGCTCATAAAGCGTGCACGCGTGTTTGGAGAAAAGAACGTCAGATGCGATTATTTTCGTTTCAAAATCCAGCTATGCACCCCTTTTATCGTTTCAAACTTTGCTGTTTGTCATAGATAGAACCGCGAAAACTGTCACGGGAATGCAACGGAATAAAATTTGTTGCGGCTGCGGCTGCGGCTGCGACAACGAGAGTAACCAAGATGGTGCGTCGCTTGTGGCGTGCAGGGCATCGCGCGTGTTACCGCCCGAGCAGTTCACGAACGATTGGCCGGCAAATCGATCTGTTGGGGATGACTGGACAATGACATTGGGAAGAAGGATGGGAAATTAGTATAATTGACACTTTACCTACCGATAGCCTATTAATAGGCTTTTCAATAATTGTGCTGTACCAAAAGAAAGCATAGAAATCTTCTTTTGCATTACAATCTTAAATTAAAGTATTAGATGACGTTATTGAAGGTGACTTGTTAATTCGCAATGAAAATTGCTGTCCCTGTTGACGGTTAAATTACAAAGTGTCCAGCCATGAACCATAGATTTTTCAAAATTATGCAATAATCACCGGTCGGTAATGTGTTAAATCAAATGCGACGTATCACGAGGCCAATGGCATTTCCCATTTCTTCTTTCGATTATGATATACATATGTTATGAACGATAAACCATAAACGTTTGAAGTTTCAGCGAACCGTTCGGTATCCGAGTGTTTGTATATAAAGGAGCTATAACTGCTCCTTCTGATTTTTCTAGCGAGTCAGGACCAATGATCTCGTTCGATTTTTAAATTAGTGCGAGTTTGGGTTCCAACTTTCATCGGGGATCAACGCGATAAAGGTCAGCTCGCTCGAAGTTAATTAATGCATCTACGACACGCACCGTTTCAATGTTCATTTTATGCAGACAATGATTGTATTGTACAGGCGCGTACGGTGTCGATGCATTTACTGTAAGTATGTACGGGTACGGGTGTGTAGCGAATAATTATATATGATTAACGGCAATACGCCGACGATGCATTTTAGCGATACGCGGAATCGGATCGATGTAAAATGAGAGTCGATGTTCCAATCGGCTCGAACAATGCGAACGAGACGGGATATAATAGCGGCACGGATCGAGTAATGGGAATAAAGGAAAGCAACATCTACCTACACCCTTTGACACAGGAAATTAATTAACTGATCAAACAATCGTAAACTTCCTTTCGTAAATAGCCGGAAACTAGACGGAAGTACTTAGGTACGTAGCATGGTAGCGGTTACATTTACGTGCAGGTATGAGCACGTATCTGCGGACCGACTATTTCCATTTCTATTTCTTCTTATACATACTTGTCTCACCGTAAGCATATACAATACCAACTGTCTCGTGTGACTCAACCGGCAGCTGCATCTTCGAGGCTGTTCGAACGAGACACAATTCGATGGACCGATGCATCTGAAAATTACATTCTCGCGTGCAATTTAAACGTTTCTTCTTCCGTTTTCCTTATGTTCTTAGCGTTTCATTTTTTCTTTCTACAGGTACATTGCAACAACAAGTTTCGGAGCCATCCGCTAGAACGTTCGTCGATCTTTGAAACTGGAATTCGATGTGGTCCGAATGGTCGGTATGCAAGAAATACTCGAGAAGTTCCAGCAGTATTTGTCGGCGTGGTCTGTTAAAAAATTCGCCCACAGTTTCGGGAATGTTTATGTCGGGCCGGCTGCACAGTATGCACCTACGCGATAACGATGTCTGTATCATTAGGGTGTTGGCTGGCATCGTAATTGTAACTAAAAAATACCTATAGTTGTATAGCACAGATTTGCATACAGGATACAGTATAAATATGTACATATTTACATAAAGTAGATGTTTGGAATATAACGTGTTGACCGATGTCGCAATGCCAACGCGTACATTCATACTATTCTTTGGAATATACGCGTTACGCGACGATCGTCGTGTAGTTGCATAGTTTGAAGGACAAACTCGGAGGAAACGAAGAAAAAAGTAGAAAAACATCAGAGAGGGCTTACTTGAGCAACAGAGAGATCAGTCCCTTGATTTCCGGATGCATTGCCAGGTAGATTTCGTTTTCGTTTCGAACGGTCGTTTTTCTTAGATTCAACTTTTTTTTCTGACGCCTGTTCAAGGCGCCGATATCGTAATTTCGCGAACCATGTGCCGGATCTTTTGGATGAAAGGCACGATACTGTCTCGGAAGCCAATCATCCATTTGGTCGAGCGTGCGGAAAAACCCTTTGTAAATTTTCTGTCGATTAACCGAGGATAGAACGCGCGTCGGCTTGATCTCCAACCAGCAAACCGAATAACCTTTTCACGCCGGATACGACGTACGACAGTACTTTGTTCTCGGTAAAAAATATCAAACAAAAAAAACAGCCGATTCACGGCTAGGTGATGAAAAAATACGCGTAGATCGGTAGATTTGAAGGCAGTACAGGGGGCGTATAGTTAGCAAATATCAACGTATGCCAGGGGAGGGACCGGATGCGTAAGTCCGAAGATCGAGAGTATTCGAATCGGGAGGGGGACGCTGATCAACGAGAAGAAGAGAACGCTCGTTTTGTGTGTCGCGAAGCGAGACAGCAATCGCCGAAGACGATATTCAAAGGGGGGTGAACAAGGTGGAACTTGTGAGAAAGGCTTAGTGTTTGCGTGTCTTCGAACCAGGGGCATCGCCTGTCGTAGCGACAACACGAGAAACCGACGGAATGTGAGAGCTCCGAACGAGAAATGGTCGAAATCGTGGAAATCTTCCAAACCATAGGTGAACGATGGGACGATACAGAAGCGCCAAATCGAACAACTCTGTTCTAGTCGCTGTAATTCTACTCTACCTAAGCTGGGTCTCGGTGCAGTGCACGCGCAATGGCACAGATTCGAGGGAAGAGTTTTTAGAAAACTGCTGTTTCGGCAACGTTGGCGACACGAGCGATCGCCGATGCGACTCGTTCGACGATACGAACGGCACGTGGTCGACGATACCTTTCCAATACGATACACCCGACAACGTGTCCTCGACGCCGTGCTGTACGGTCTGCGTTTCAAGTGAGTATGGCGGGATAGGATGCGTTTTTGCCTCGTTTTCTACGCGACAATCCCAGCATCACGCGTGCGTAAATCGTTGCGTTGCAATCCGAAACGTAGGAATGCTCTTGACCGATCGATCGCACTGCATTCTTTTTTTCCTTTTCATTTTCGTTTGAAAGACCTTCGTCGATCTACGTGTATAATGTGCTCATAATTATGAATTTGTTAAGTCATATACTTCTTGTTTCGAGATACTCAAAGGAAAAGGATAATAACACTAAATTAATTGAGAGTTACTTTAGTTTAAAATAATGTCATGTGAAATCATGGATACCTCGTTCTTTTTTAAATTTTGACTTGGACCACTTTTATAATTACGGGCACATATATCCGATGAACCGACAGCAACTACACACCGATTTGATCGTTTCATCTGTGATAAAACGTGATCAAATAAAAGGGGAAAAACGGAAAGCATTCGCTTTAACCTTTAAACTTATGTTAGTCAGCAATAGCACGCACCGATGCGATGTACCACTCCGTTTCGGAGTCGTACATGCTATACTATACTGTAGAATGCGTAAAATATGCAAATTTTATTCGGATTCAAGGAACTTCGTAAATAGTAGAGGAAATTCCTGTTATTCCACGAGTTCCAGGAAACGATCAAGCGTTGCCAAAGTACAAATTAATATGTCAGATATAATGACGTGGCAGTAGAATTAGGATAAGGATTATGAATAAGATTAGGATTAGACACGAAGGATGGTACCGTCGTTAGAATGACAGCTGGTTCGTTGGTATCGGTTAAAAACGTACGATGATTCGCTGTGTTTCAGAATTGGAGACGGAATTGGAGACGGAAATCGGACCGCAAGAACCAAGAAGAAGAAACGAACGAAACCGTTTCGAAGTGGAATCACGGACGACCGCGAGCACGAGCACGAATACGAGTATCAACCCGAACAGAAACACGAGTCGCGTTTGTTCCGAACTGTGTTTCTCTAGGCATAAAAACGACGAAAATTTCGTGGGGACTCGGCTTTCGAAGGAAGGCACGGCGAGCAACGGCGAAGGAAAGACGAGCGCGGTCGATCGTCGACGGTGCGACAGCGTGTTTTCTTCGTTAAATTACTGGGGTGCCAACATCGTGGTATTCGCGAACGCGATATACATATTCCCGTACGTGGTAGTCGTGGTTATTTATTTGGTGATACCAGGCCTGAATGTACGAGCGTTCGGCAGAATCGTAATATGTTACAACGTGACGCAAATTGTTCTGAATCTGATCCTAATCGTCATAGGAGTCTGCGATTTGTGCCACGTGCCGTTGCATCTGAACGTTTATGTCACCGCCGGGCTAACGTTGATGTTCTTAACGATATCGTCGACGTTTTGGCTTTTCATGATTTGCATCGACGTCACATTAGCGATCACCAGGTTTTATCAGGAGTCGCGGGTCGAGTCGAAGAATCGTATGGAGAGAACAAAATTTTTATTGTACGTCGGGTGTACGTTGGGTGGATCATTGCTGCCGACGATGTTGGCTTGCATCGCGGAGTTCTCGCCGCTGTTGCCCGAATCCTCCCCGATAAGACCGAATTTCGCCAATTTCGAACACGGTCCGAACTTGCCGGTGCTTCTCTACGTGCTCACTTTTCCGATTCTAACTTTGATCGCGAACTCCTTCCTCTTCTGCTACGCGTCGTACAAGATGCACTCGATACAGAGGTCGATGAAACTGGCCTCCGCGAGCGACACCACCAATGCGAACAAGGCCAGAAAGCGATATTTTCTTTACCTCAGGCTCTACCTGTTGATGGACGCACCGTGGATCACGAGCGCTCTCGCCGCCGCTTTCTCCGATTTATGGCTATTAAAATTTTTTCGAATAATTCAACCGATTCTCATGCTGTTGAGCATTTTACCCCCACAAACGACAAAGCTTATCTGCGGTTGCGGTTGTTTTCGCCGTCTTATGCGTAGCCGCGATTTGGATCGAGATCGAGATAGCCAACTTCCGAAACCGATGGCTACTTTCAAAACTCTCGACGTGCTGTAAAATCGGGGATTTTTGATCGATTGGAATCCCTCAGGGAATTAAAAAATTTTTAGAAAAATTCCCCTTGACGTCGCGAAGGTAGTTGGAAATTTATGGGCCGCGACGATCGGTTTAAACGATTGCGAATAACACGGGCGAATTTGTGCAAGTATTATGGGAATAGGGAAAGGTAAGAGCGTAAGACGTATTCTCAGGGATTTTTGGACATTGGTTTCTAGATTGTAGACTGTAGACTAGTAGACTATAGGCTACGTCGCGGCGCTTAGATTCGATTCCGCCGCGGTGGATACTCTCGCAAAGACGTTGGAAACGCTTACGACGAACTTTCGAAGCAATCGATGCTCTTTATACCGGGAAAGGAATCCCTACTCCAACGCGTAACCTAATTGTAAGAGGAGTTTAAGAGCTCGTCCGATTTCATGTACGCAATCGTGTACGAACATGAACTTGTCCAGCTACGCTACACCTACGATGGATTGGATCGGATCGGATCCGATCGCATCGAATCGTTGTCGCGCGCACGATAAAGTTACACAAATCGAGCGATTCCTTGAAGCTCTCCTAGAGTTACTCGAGCACACAGAATCGAACACATCGATGAACAATACACCGATATAACACGATACATCTTAGCTGCTATTTTGCTATCTCCGCGCTTACCGAGACGCCGAGATTTTATTACCGAATTGCGCAATGATACCAATTATTAGCTTACATTAGTATTAGCTATCGTGTGATCCCGCTCTCGTAAACCGACCGCACAATATTACGTTTCTTTTCGGGTAGTTTTGTCTTATCGCTTCGCGGCTTACGGCTAATGGCTTATGGCTCGCGGTTTGCGGCCGAATCCAGCCAATGTAATCCTACAATATTCAATCTTAATTTAGCTAATCATTTATACTTTTACCAATGGCCAGCCAAATTTCACGATGGTGCTCTTCATGAAGAGATTTGGAAAGTCGAAGCGTCCCTTTCGTCGAAACGCTCGCGTTTGAGTAGCACCAGGGCGGAATTAAGCCCCGTAGCAAGGAGTAGCAAATGCTACGGGCCTCGCGCCATACAAACAGGGGCCGATACATTAGCGCCTGTCTATGCCAGCGAGCACAGATAGTTTTGCTGAAAAAAAGCTCATTCATTGTGTTTGTCGCAAAGGTGCGCTACATTTGCACATGAGCGACTCTGATGCAAAGCCTAGGGCCTCGCCATAACATTTGCTACGGGCTCCGCGCTAGCTTAATTTGGCACTGAGCAGCACCGAATGTTTTCGAACGATAAGGCATCGTTTATTACTTGTACTGGAGTACCGATGATGACTCGTTCCTTCCCTGTTTTCCTGGTTCAATCTTACCGATTTTGTCAACGGAGACGCGCACGAGCTTTCGAAACAATGGTCCGCTAAGATCAAAGAGGCTCGATTAGATTCGAATGTATGACCCTCGGCTCTCGGCGACAAATGTAGTACACTCGTCTCGAGTAACCATATGTCTTTAGTGGGAGTAAGGCTAACATAAGATTCAATTCTTACGAAAGACGGCAAAACGATCGGTGGTCGTAATCGCCCGCATACTACGACAACGATTCCGACGTAAGAAAGCAAGTAAATGTCCGGCCGAGTACGCGTTGTCGATACAGTGGGGCGTGTGTTCGTGTCATCGTGGAAAAGTCGCGGGTGGGGTCAACCCGGGCCAGCCGGTATAAAATACACGCTACCAGAAAGCAACGACACGCAGTTGTCAAAGAAACGCATCACATCGCACCTCATTGCATCGTATCGCAGTCAAAGCATCGGGCATCATGGACACCAAAGTAATTTCAAGCTTTTTTCTTGCCCTGCGTCTCTTACCGCGATTTTTCTTTGTCGCGAAATTAATGTTGTTCGTTTTGTTTTTGAATCTCTCTAGATCTTCTTTTACCTGGTTGGTTTGATAAGCGTCGCACGCGCAGGAATAATTGGGCAGAGCGCGGGACTCATCGGCCCTGCGGGAGCGACGGTGGCCGCGGCCATTCCAGCACAGGCCACGGTTGTCAGAACCGAGAATTACGATCCGAATCCGCAGTACAGTTTCAGTTACAGCGTGGCTGACGGTTTAACAGGTATCGTTGTTGTCGTCGTCGAATTGTATCGAGTTTCGCTCTGGTAGCAATTAGTTCGAAGCGATGACCATATGAGCAAAGATAAAACTCGGCTTTCTTCCAGGTGACAACAAAGCCCAAGAGGAGACTCGCAACGGCGACGTGGTCCAGGGCAGTTACAGTTTGATCGAGCCGGACGGTTCTCGACGCGTGGTGTCGTACGCCGCCGATCCCATCAACGGATTCAACGCTATCGTGCAAAAGGACCCCAGCATCACGGTGAAGACAGCCGTGCGGCCCGTTCTCGCGGCACGACCAGCAGCCGCGTCCGTGATCGCAGCTGCACCCGCTACCGCTGCAGCTGTCGCTGTTCGTCCGCAGGTTCGTTCTTGGTGCCTTTCTGTTTCCACACTGGAGCTGTGATTTATGAGTAGACTGCGGATCTTTACGCATTTATAGCAAAATTGAGTAGATGAAATTCAAAATTGATGGAAAAGACAAATTGAAGATGTCAATAGATCATTTCTCCTCTATTAAAATCATTAAGGGAAGACATAACATTGAATTGGGTTTCTATTTCTTGCAACCGATGCAGACAACTTTTATTTTGCATAAAGATCCGCAGTCTACTTATGAGATACCTGGGTATACTCGGGTAAACGAAAATTACCCAACAAACAACCTGTGTTCCGCACAGACAACGATCGCATACCGACATTATTTCTTTATGACTGCGTCTACCGCGCCGACCGGCCGAGAGTACAAACAAAAAGCCAAACGTAGAGAGGACAGCATGTAAATACGGATCGCGCGGCCGAAGCGTATCGGTGTGAACCACTACTAATCGAATGTACAAAAACTTCTTTACTTTTCATTATCTTTCATGGGATTTTTACCAACTTATTTCTGGCATTTTTCTGATTAAAATAACACCCAACACGATATAATTTCAACTGTATTTAGTGGTTTAATCGACGATGAAAGTTTCGGGCGCAAGGAAGGACTGCGTCTCTTTCTTTCCCATACGCTGTCGTTCCTTGCGCCCAAAACTTTAATCGTTGATTGAACCACTAAATACAGTCGAAATTATATCGTGTTTAGTGTTACTTTAACCAAAAAAATGCCAGACATAAGTTGGTGAAAGTCCCATAAAAAAATACTGAAAAACAAAGAAGTTTTATCATTTTTTGTCATTGGATTAGTAGTGGTTCACACCGATATACCCGAGCCGAGATCAATCATCGCCACCCTGCTGCGTGGCCGGCAGTGGAGTGGGTAGGCACCTGACAACTATCGCGTATACGGTCGCTGACTAACATCACGACTTTTCTCTAGTTCTATTCGAAACCAGACTAATCCCGACAGATCTTGACATGGCGCGACTCTACTCGAGCCTATTTAATATTTTGTCGCATTGAACGAATCGCATGGTTGGTCACAGCTGTTGGCGGCAGGACCTACCGTGGCCACCACGAACCTCGTGGCCGCTAACGCAGGATTGCTGGGTCTCGGAGGACTCGGTGTTGGACTCGGAGGACTTGGAGGAATTGGGCTGCGACAAGGCTCGCTCTACGGTACGCAGGCTCTGCTCGCGGGTGCTGCTTACGGTGCCGGTGGCATCGTCAAAGTTCACTAAACTAGGCAACGCGACGCGAATTTACTCGGCTAGGCTTTATCCCCTTGTCTCTACCGCGCTGATGGTTCACTTCGCTCTGCTTTTCCTAATCGTAAAATCGCCTAATCGTTCCGTATGCCGTATCGTAATCGTTCGATGTCGATTCGAATCGCTCCTTCTTTTTCGCGTTCTTCTTCTTCTACCTCTTCTACCGAGTTTGCCATCTCCTCTTCCACCCGTCTCCCCGACCGATACTCCTTTCTTGTAGAAATCGTGTTCGGGTTCGCTGATTAGTTTTGTCTCAGAAAATTTTCTGTTCCCGCAGCGTCGCGGAAGTCGGGTAAATGTTGGGAACGTCCAAACGGTTTCTTTTTCATTTTCGAGCATGCATTCGCATATCTCCTTTACCAAGCAACGGGGAGTTCTCTATACTATATACGATACGCTAGCAGGCAAATTGAAACGATCGTCGAACGAGCAAAGTTGAAATTGTTCTAGACTCTAGACAAGTATAGTATATGTATAAAGTCGTAGGTGAAATTCTATTTGCGTTTGTATTCTGTGACACGTGATACTCGTAAGATGCTACATTTTCTATATCGAACGAAGACCAGAAAGAAGTTAACGCTAATCCATGGCAAAACGTTGGGTCTTGTATAATCGTCTCTATGCTATTTGCTCGCGAGACGCGGTCGCCGAACGATCGAAACAACCATAGGTACGTCAAAAAACGATGCACGTAGTTTCGTCGTTAGGTTCTCGAGATGCGAAAAATGTCCGTACGGTACTTACCAACGAGTAGCGTTAACGTCGAAAAGAAAATAAATCATTTATTTAGCAACCGTTCAACCGAATCTTTGACCCTCATACGATCCTGCACCGAAAACTACACGCCGACACCAACAAACGATTGAATGTTTGCGATCGGTGTTGCAGAAACGTCCGAGACGAGTGAAGCGCGTCGCCGGCCAGCCAACGGAAATAGGGCTGTATTCGCGTCTGTGCTTCGTCGAATTATACACTGTATACTCGAAAATTACGGACTAGCTGGGTTTCGGGGTTCAAAACCGATGCTTTGGAAATACTGCGAGCGCCATTTCGAATCGAATGTTTCCAACGCGCGACGAGTTTCTTCCGATCGCCGCGCCACGCGGTTTTCCAAACCGAACGCCCGTAGAAATTAGAATTTACCTTTTCACATTCGATGCGAGTCTTGCTCGAGCGTGGTTCTAATTGGCCGATGTTGCCGTAGCTGGTATTTGGATATACCGTGCGATAGATGCTTCAACTATAAAATATAATATTCTTTCGGGGGGTGAGGGGACCTGTGGTTATCCGTTATCTCGAAGCATCGGTCGAGCAAAGAATGCGTTCCGTCGAACGCATAAACCGCCGAGGATTACGAAGAAAACCGCTGGTTCATCGAACCACCAAAGTATATAAAAGATTAGCTCAAAATTTATTAAAATATGGTATTTCGATCACTGAGAAATGTATAGCGTTTGAAAAATGCGCGTGACAACCGTAAAAAGATTACAAAGAAAACAAAAACATGGTGAAATTGGAACGAAGAATATGCGACGGTTATTCGACGAAGAAATTTGTTTTTTCTACCGACGATAAGACCATCCGAAAACGCGTGTATTCGTTGATATCGGTCAACTTTCTATTGCTACTTGCTATCACTATTACCTTTTCGTTTCTTATAATACATCCGTAGATCGTTCAGTCAATGGTAAGAAGCGCGACGTAAATAGTATAGTTAAGTACATATACATATGTTGCGTGATACGATCAAGATTCATTGCGGGTTTTCTATTCCGATTGCGATCATTAAAATATAGTAAAATAAAGTAGAATAAAATAAAAGTAAAATAAAATAAAAAAATCCAATCCAGGTACAACGAAGTTGTAATTATGTACAAATCGGTTGCGTGTAGAAAGATACATGCACTCGTATCTACATATTCAAGAGTAAGTACCTACGCGTCGTCGCGTGCGCGGGTAGCGAATGCCAGTGCGAGTACAAGTACGAGTGCGAGTGTACACGACCTATGCTTCGTAAACGACAAGAACATTCTGTGTCACCGATTCCTAACGTTTGGCTGAAAGCCTTAGGTTGGTAGACTGACTTGGAAATTGAGCAACATTTCCCTGAAAAGTTGACACGGTGTGCAAATACACAACATTGTGCACCCGTTTGTCTACGCTTATCCTATATCACATTTGTAACGCGTAAAGCAACGCCCTCCTACTCGTTTCTTTTCTCGGCTCTCCCTCTCTCTCTCTCTCTCTCTCACGCTTTAATTCTTCTCACTTTCTCTCTCTCTCTCTCCCTCCCCCCCCAATACATTTTCGTTTCTGTCAGCTGGCATTCTGTTCGAATCTCCTTTCCTTTCTTCCTTCAACTAATTCAATAACACGTTTGACACGCGTATTACGATTTTCGATGAGAAAACAGCGCGATGCATCGCGATCCTCCGACAAGACGATCACGAGCACATGAAAATGTAGCAGGCAAACTTTGTAGTCGCGTCGACGATGTGAAATTTTTCTCCACGTCACGGCGTAACGGACGAGTGTTCGATCTTTTCAATCGATTGCATTTATTTTTGTATCCTTGGTGGCGGTGGCGTCCGTGGTCGGCGTCGGTGGCCCGGACAACGACATCTGTTCCTTCAGGTATTGGTAGTTCTTCAATCGAGTCACCGCATAGTCCTGCAACATCGTAACGATCATATAATAAACGCAAAAGTAAGCGAATTTGACGGTTGTGCGAACGTGGTAACGTAGTATCGTTGCTTACCCAGTAGCCAAATGGAATTTCGGAGAGTTTCGCGTTGACGATGCTCCACAAGCCCCAAAACAAATGACTAGCCAAAGAGAATATTTTGATTTCCGCCATGACGCGCTCTTCTTCCGATGCACCTTCTTTCCCGACCGTTCTTAAATAACTTTTTATGAAGTTGAGCTGTCGAAAAAAAGGAGAACGTCAAACGCATACAAAAAAATGGCTTTGAACGAGAGTAAAATAATCGTAAAACGATACGTGAAAAGATAAGTGATATTAATACGTATCGTATGCATATGCGTTCACATACGCGCATACACGCTGACACGCGTACGTACAAAGACACGTTCGTTAAACGTAAAGAGAGATGAAGGCACGCGAGTGAGAGCGTGAGCCGGTGAATCGATACTCGAGATATACTCGAGTTGCAAATACACATAGATTTGAAATACATGCACGCGCGTGTATGCGCGAACATGTGGATTCATCGAGGAGAATTCAAGTAAATTTCTCTAGAAATCAGATTTTCTGAAAAGGCCATATATGCATATATAGAGAAAACGCGAAAGAGATACCACACAGTAGTTGGCACTTAGCGGATCGAAAAATCGTGTCAATTTTCCATAATGGTACGAATCAATGGTCGGAATAAATACGCGTTCGTATAGAGGGGCGGGGGTATTCTACCATAATGCGGAAAGCGGATATATAATTGCGGTGATTCGAGTGAAGTGTCTTAATTGGAAATAACGCGGTTTTTACCACCCATAAGACACTGTACATTTATGGACCGACTATCGAGAGTGCGTGTAGAAGTACTCTAGAGTCGTAGATGCGCAGGTACGGGACTGATGTTGCAAAGATGGGTGATGGTGGCACCGGTCGTTCTGGTTCCACAACGTACGGTGCGAGACAGGATCCATCATCGCATTGGCAGATCGATATGCCGCCCATTATTCCGATTAGCCGATCGCAGGCATCAGCCTTGTCTCACCGAATCGTGGTCCTGTGAAACTAATATATACACACGCAGCACACGCCAACCAGTCCTCGATCAGCACTCGAAAACTCTCGAATTCGCTCGACCGAGTATGTACAGTTATACGCTACTCTTCTTCGCGCATATCATTTCTTGCGTCAAACGATAGGCTATCTTGGGATTTCGATAACGAATAGGACAACCAGGAATGGTTTCGTGTATCGTGTATAGTGTATCGTGCATAGTGTGCAATGTAACAGTGTATAGTGTACAGTATACGATCAATGGTGTGATCTGTGTGTGTGTGTGTGTGTTTATGCGTGTACGTGTGAATGATGGACGATGGGAAGTGACGGGTGGTGATGGGTGTTGGGAGTGGATTTGGCAGATAAGAATCCGGAATACATCGTATTCGAGTTGACCGCGAATATGAAAAGAAATCGGAAGAATCAACGTTGCAGCTCTTGTAGGACAGTTGGTTTCCTTAGCGAGAGCAAATCTGAAGCGTTCTTTTACTCTTTTCGATCTTTCTCGTGTAGAGAACAATCGGCATAGAAAAACCGATGTACGCTGTTGGAAACAACGTGTCCTGCGAGGCAACGTCCTCCTCTAGCGAATACCTAAAACCAATAGAAAACGCGTTCGTCACTGGAATGATGTAGCCAACTTGGCACAATGCCTTGCTACTGAAGCTTCATCGATTCCGTGAACGATGGAACAAGTTTTATCGTGATCATTATCTGTATCTTTATCTTTATCTTTATCTCTATCTCTATCTTTATCGTTAGCTTCATTGTTATCGTTATCGGTATTCTTATCGCCATCGTTATCGTTAGCGCTGATCGTTGCGATACAAAATCGCATACTTGTCGTTCGATTACGTTTCGAACGTACAATCGAGTTCTTTCGTTAAAAATCGAATAACTTTAGCCGAGAACCGAGGCACGAATTGGTCAAAAAATCTGCGTATGTGTGGACGGGACGGGACGAATCGGATCTGGATCGGATCATAATGGGACGTCTTACCCGTCTTGAAATATTTGCTAATGGTTTGAGAATCGGAGCCGTCGATCTTCGTCACATACCTTCTGCTCTTCCGTAGGTCCGGATCCCGTGCGTTCGTGAAAGAAAGGATATTCTGCCGCCGTATAATCGTATTGCCACTCGACGAAGTGATTCGCTATATCGAATCCCCGGTAGTTGTAAGAACAGTACTCGAAGTCGATAAGAACCAGTTCCGGTTTACGCGTGTTCTGTCTCAACAATATGTTACCTTCCTGCATGTCGTTGTGACAAAATACGACCGGATGTTTCTGTCGCGTTGCGAGGGATCTGAAAACACGTATTTCATTTCTTTATCATTGTTGTTGTACCGATCGTAACGATACCCCGAGTACCGCGACGTTATCGAGTATACATACATTCTACGCTGCGAGCGAACGCGATCGATCGTAACGTGCCTTCTTATCGAAACGGAAACGATTATTCTCCTCCTACTCACCTGAACCAATCGATCTCGTGATCTAGGTCGATCGATCGTATCGCGTTTACGTTCTTCGCGTGGCGGTCGTCTATGTCTTCGAGGTTTTCGAGGATATCGGTGGCCGTGTCCAACCATTTGGCCATCGTGTCCCAGAGCCAGGTCGGTTCTTTGCTTATGGGAACTTGCATCGTGTGAATCTGTCCCATTTTCTCAGCGATCATCGTGCTCAACGTCGGATCAGCCAATTCTTTGGTGAGCAAAGGCCTGGCGGGTATATACTCCTCTATGCGACCTCCGGGAAATATGCCGTGCAACTTTGGCCCGAGTCGTCTTTCCGAGAGCAACGTGAAGATCACGGACTCTGTGATCAACCCTTCGAGCGCTCTCTCCCCGTGTACTTGCCCGTACAATCGCAATAGAACTTGTCGTGGCTCACCGCGAATCGGAACGGCTCCGTTCGGCAGTTGAACGTTGTACAACCAATTGCTCAGCCCGCCGCTGTAAAAAAAAAACGCACGTTTGGTTACGCAATCGGAACTCGTACATTTTGGTTGGGACCACCGTTCGTCGGACGATCGCGCGACTCGCGACGGAACGAAACGCGTGTCCCAAATACCTTCACGTATCCAAGGCCGCTATCGGACCAATATATGTATACACGTACGCGCTAGCCTCTAGTTTGCTACTAACCTGATGCGTTTCAGCGCGATGTTCTCCGCGGTAACGTGCTTCCAAACTCCGTGAAGGTAATCGCGACATATGCGTGCTGCCATTTGCCGCATCTCTGGGTTGTCCTCGGACATCTAATGCAGAAAACGTACAAAAATGTAACTCGATTGAAAAGATCAACTGTAGCTGTAATAGAAAAGTATAAAAGATAAACAGGATGAATGGGATAAACAAAATGCTGATGACGAACAAAGCTTCTCATCTTGCTCGTCGATCTATCGTGATCGCCTTTTCCAGAAAGATTCCGTTTCTCGGAAGAAGCGGTCAACGTTTCTACAACGCGTTTACTTAGGATCCTACTCTCAACGATATCGATAGCAAGTTATTGTTCGAATCAGGCTGCCGATATGTACTTAGGTGGAACGTGGATCGAGAAAATGATATTCGATTTTTCCGCAGTGTATTGTCGAATAGTTTAACGTGTACATACATACACAAACACACTTGTACGAGCAAGCATTCGCCGTTTGCCACGCCGGATGGAAGCGTGGCTTTCCTACTCCTCCCTTTCCTCTTTCGTTTTTCCCTTTACCCTTTACCCTTTCTCCTTGTGTAGATCAATGAGCGTAACCTTGGAACATTGACGGAAATTTACGACGACCGGCCGACCGGCACGCGTCACATTTCGCGTCGACTATTCGAAGTGAATCGAGACGAAGACGCCTGCTCCGACGCTGGTCAATCAGACTTGCGCGAAAGTAGCAATCGATATTTTGTCCGACGTCCCTGCGTGTCGCCATCGTTTCTCAACGGTCGACGCTGGATGCTCGGTGGATCAACGTTCCGATCGTTGTCAAGTTTCAACCGCGGTTCTAGACTAGGTCTCGAGTTGTTGACGCGCGCTCGTTGCCGAATCGTCGCTCAACGAAAATCGAATCAGCTTGGTAAAAGGTTTCGAGAAACAGGCTACAACGCGTTACCTACCGGCGCACAGTGGTAAATGTTTCGATTTTAGGTGGACAAAATTATTTTTGAATAATTTATATCCTCTTGATAATGATAATTACAATTATGATATTTATTTTTTTGTTATGATGGAATTGAACATAAAAATTATAACAAACGTACTTATGTTGTTCTTATATTTCTATATTTCTGACTTATAGAAGGTAAAGTCTGTAAATATAAGAAAATGATTTTAATATGATTACTTTTTAAAAAATTGTAATTGCAGTAACTTAATTACATATAACATATTACATACCCAAAGCTCCCACCGCTAATTTTTCTTCGACGTTGTTAAGTAATTCATATAGATAAAATATACAAAAAAATTCCAGCTTGAGTATGCTTGAGTCACAAACTACAACCTTACTTTATTTTCTCATGCATAAAAGAACGCTTTTGATCATGGTTCATTTTATTTACTTCCTCCTTTTAGTTTTAAACTAAAACGAGAAAATATAAATTAATTTCATATGCACTCTCCATTTTTCAATGCACAACACAAAAATTAGTAAAATTAGTCATTAACATGTACCGCAGTTTCGGAACATTCAACTAGTCGTTAATGGATAAAAAATGCAAATAATGAGATATAGAATTATTTGGTTCAGTATGTCTAATAATATAATATATTTTCTCAATTGAATACGTTTTTCACTAATTAAGAAATATGATTTTTGTCCACCTAAAATCGAAACATTTACCACTGTGCGGCGGTATTTTCGCATTTTCGAAAAATCTATGACACCGGAATTCCTTAATGCGATTTTTAATAGCAATAACAATTTCAACCGCGGACCGACCAAGCACCGGAATGATTTCTTTTAGGATCATTATCAAAAAGAAAAACATTCCAGTATTCGGTGAAGTTTTGTCGAAGAATAAAATGTTGGGGATGGGCGAAGAAAGGTGTGACCCGTGGTATATCGCCGATGTGGCATTCGCAGTACATAATAAGAACGCGCGCACGCGCGAAAGTATGTCAAAGAATCGAAGGAAAACGTTCGCCGATTATTTACCAGCCTCTGCTATTCGCATTTTGTTATCGCTCGTTCGGTCCAAACGATAATGCATACGTATTTATCGATTCAGAGTTTTTCAACCTTCCTACTTGGTATTTACGCGATACGCGTCGTGTCACGGTCATTGTTGCACCGCTGGCCTCGTGACAAAGACTGTTTAAACGCTTCGTGACGCGCCGCACCGCGAACGTCCATCGTCGCCAAACGCGAAACGCCCGTTTCCAAGTTTATCGTGAAAATCTGATCGCTTGCCACCGATGAACATCCTGTACAATACCGTTTATTACGTAATATCGCTGTGAAACGCGCAAACGTGCGCACGACTTCGTACCTCGTTAATTGAACGGCAGCACCGATGAAAATATTATTATCGATTAGTTTCTTTATATTTCCTCCGGGTATTTGAGAGAACGATTCATGTTACTCGCGTTTTCCTCGAATTCTCAGAAATTCTCTTACAATTACGTAATACGTTAATAGGGCATAAGAAGAACTCGAGTTCTGAGATAGAGACAATTATCGTTTGACGAACGTAACGCGGAGGCGTTTATACGGTTTAGTTTTGCCTGCGAAGTTCCGTATCATCGAAAGAAAGCTGAACGTGTCGGTTTCGATCTGTCTCGCTACTTCCGTTTATTACTCTGAATATATTATATCGTATATATTACATTATATTATATTACATTGTATCATACTACATCATATTATACTATATCGTATGTTATTATATGTATTATGGTATATTATATTATTTTATATTATCGCAGACGAGATATAGGAATAGACCTGCCACCTTATGGGACTTGGTGTCCACAGGAATCTGTAGTACCGACACCTTAAAATACCAGTGATAGCAATAATTTTCTTTAAATTATATAAATAATTTGCTACTAAACCGGCTATAAATATTGTGCCCCTAGAAATAATAATAATACATCTTTTTAATTCTATAGAGGTGTTGACACTGAATGGTAATGGGACTCCATGGGAGTCACTCTGGGGCGTCAGCGCACCAATACCGACGGACACCAAAATACATTGGGTGTCAGGTCTATTCCTATATCTCGTCTGTGATATTATACAATATATACAGACGCGCATAGTTTGCGATTTTTACTTGGATTAAAAATGCTTCTAAGAGAAAAATATTTCGTGAATATTCCGTGCAGGATTACACGGCTCTGCATTTTCCAGCTGCAGATTGAGATCCTGGAACGAAACTTAATTCTGTTAGCATCCCTACCTCCCTCTAGGGGTAATACGTGCACGCGTGGATTAGCGAAATAAATTAATCACGGAGCAATCGATTCGAGGATATCTGAGAATTTAAAAAACATTTACACGATTCGGTATTCCCATCGTGAACGAAGGTGGCTACGTAATATGTATGTGGTACATATTATACTTATAGTGGGTGTACAAAGAATTCGTACACCTTTTGGAAACGAATAACTTTCCCAAAAGTGGACCCAACAGCTTGAGTTTTTTTTTGAGACGTTAGAAGAATTGATTTACTAGCCTATGTGTAAATAATTTGTTTTTTAAATCGTTATTGGTCGCAATTTCAGAGGAAATAGTAAAGGTCGGTTATACAGGGTGTCCCAGCTAACTTGACCACCTTGAATATCTTTGTTGTTTTTGAAGATACGTCAAATGTCTGCAGGACAAAGTTGAATGGCAAAATGGGGCTCGTACGATACCAACAAAATTTTTGTTTTTATTTAATTTCTTTTGGAGATATGAAGGTCACCTTCATTTTTTTAAATGGAATGAGGTATTCTTAAATACATCAATCGATGCAGCTGGACATTCGTTATAAAAAAGTACTAACCTATGTATGTCGAAAAGTTAGTAGTTCAGGAGATATTTCAATTTAAACAACTCTAAAATACCATTACGGTCGTACTAAGACGTTAGCGTTTACCCACTTATGTAACGTCTTAGTACGACCGCAATGGTATTTTAGAGTTGTTTAAATTGAAATATCTCCTGAACTACTAACTTTTCGACATACATAGGATAGTACTTTTTTATAACGAATGTCCAGCTGCATCGATTGATGTATTTAAGAATACCTCATTCCATTTAAAAAAATGAAGGTGACCTTCATATCTCCAAATGAAATTAAATAAAAACAAAAATTTTGTTGGTATCGTATGAGCCCCATTTTGCCATTCAACTTTGTCCTGCAGACATTTGACGTATCTTCAAAAACAACAAAGATATTCAAGGTGGTCAAGTTAGCTGGGACACCCTGTATACACGTACAAAGTTTCATTGGAATCCGTTGATGCATAAAAATATTTGAATTTATAGGGTTTGCGATTCATTTAAATCGCGGATTCTTATAGTTTTTGCTATTTTCAATCAATTATGTTTCATAACAACCTTGATCGATTTCGATGAAACTGTGCATGTATATAACTTAATTAGACCTACGAAATGCACCTTCTAAATTTTCATTACAGGCACAGAAAAAGAATTTTAAAATTGTGACCTTTACATTTTCATTCGCAATTGCGACCAATAACGATTTAAAAAACAAATTATTTACACACATTAGCTAGTAAACCAATCCTTCTAACAATTGAAAAACCCTCGAGCTATTGGGTCCAATTTTGAAAAAGTTATTCGTTTTTAAAATGTGTACGAGTACTTTGTACACCACACTGTAGATTGCACTCCAGCGCTACGAGTGGAAAAATCGTTCGAGGAGGGTGCTGCGGCTGCATACTATTGATACTATATCCGATCAAGAAACTTTGCATCTGCGTAGTTCCAGATATTTTCCTCGTACATACAAGGCAAGCGTTGAGCCAACAATGTGCAAGATTACGAGCTCGCCTCGTCATTTCAAATCCGTCGATCGGGTATATCTCAATTTTCCTCGGCCTAGCTATTTCGTTCCCTGTATTTGTTTCTTTCAAAATATCCGTGGAAAACGAACATTACGTTTGATTAGAATTTAGCCGCGTTTGCTTATCTTTCGAAGATAACGCGTTCATCTGATTGTTTGTTCATCGGCTCTGCTTACGTACGTAAACGTGCGAGATCACGTACGGTGCGGTGCGGTGCGGTGCGGCACGATCAAGCTAACATTTGGCAAAGGAACAAGAAAACCATCGGATATGAAATTACGTTAGAATAATTCAATGGAAAAGAAAGGAGGGAGCGTAAGAGATAGAATCGTTCACGCACCTTATATCCCAAGCCCATTTTTGTGGTTATCGGCCGCCGGAAATGCTTCGAACAATGTGGCAGAGCTTCTGCTTGGTTCCCCTGCACTTTGACTACTCTGTTATAGCACGAGAGTAGCTGAAACGGTTCGAGCAAGCGTAACGTGAATCAGTTGTTGTCCGCAGTCCGTTGTCCTATGTACACGACAAATCTGATTCCGCAAATCCGTAACGAGAACAGATTAGGTAGCGGGTGCAGGCGGTAGCAGGTAGAACGTTAAAATACAAGCAGCCTTGCGAGAACAAGTTTCCGGGTTTTCGAGCTGCGAAGCGATCGTTGTATCGATGGACGATGGAAATTCACTGGCGATCGAGCGAACGTTCGAATCGATTTCTATTGACCACGATCGGCCACCGCAAATTTCTTCGAACGCGAACGAACTCTATCGGATCGACAATTCCGTTTTGCACGGAATCGTTTGATAAAATATAAACAATTATCACACCACCGTTAAATATAGGATCGATCTTAAGGTCGACCACTGCGAACACAAATATGCGATTCGCGAGATTCTTCGCAGTATTCCTTCTTAGAAAGATAATATTCTTTACGCGTGTATAGTTTTTACGTGATTCTAGATACGGATCTGTTCAAGTCGAAACACAGCTACTAAGAATGAGAGCACTGAGAGAGAGATATACCGAGCGCGTTGCGTACGTTACTGGTGTTCGTGCACAAATCAACACGAATATGCGAAGCGAAGCAAGAAGCAAGCATCTACGAAAAGAGAGATGCGACGATGCGACGCGTTACGAGTTACGAGCGGCAGCCAATCGTCGTTCAGTTCTCCCCACTCTATCATCGTGTTCCAACGACGGCAGCGCCACTCGCGCCGCGTGCACGGACGATTTCGAGCATGTACCGCAATGTACCGTGAATACCATGTATATGTTGTAGTGTGTGTGTCTTCACTAAGCGCCCGACGTTACACGTAAGCAATTGTTTGTACGTTGTGCGCTTGCGCTCACGCGTCCGAAAGTCCGAACTGAAACACTGTGAAACACCGCACCGGTGAGTTTGTTTATCATCGCTCGATTCTCAAAGAATGCGATCGATTTCGAATACATATTCTTCCGACAAATATATCATTTGAACGATAATTGATTTTCTATTCGAGACATTGTCATATCTTCTTTTTGAAATCTCTGTTTCCCGCGTACGAACCAACAATATGTATATATGCATGCATTCGGATCCATATCCATATGCGTAAACAATGCACCTGCATGTATCTTGTTTGGAATAACAAAATTCCAGTGTACTTGTATCACTAAGATTGACAATTTCGAGTTTCTCGAGTTTTGTCAACTTCGGGTTTATACAGGGTGTTCACACTATATTATTAGTCAGCGTTTTTCATGTAAATAGTAAATATTAGAAAAAAATGAAAGAGGAGGAAGTAGTACTGTTTTTTATACGCAACACAGTGGCGTATGTAATTTTTTGTGTTTATACTATTCTGTTAGATACCAATTTGTTTACAAGTATTCTTTATTGGCGAGGCTACAGTAAATGAAATATTCAAAATGTTTCTTCCATTTCTGACCTTGAAGGTCACTGTGCAGTATACAGACGAATTCGTCTAGACACACGCTTTCATGTGACATCAAAAAATATACAGGATTCCATTTAAAAAATTGAAGGTCACCTTCATATCTAACAAAATAGTATGAACACAAAAAAATTGCATACGCCATTGTGTTGCGTATAAAAACCAGTACTAATTTTTCCTCTTTCATTTTTTTTCTAATATTTACCATTTACTAGAAAAACGCTGGCTATAGTAACAGTGTGAACTCCGTCTCTGTACACAGGGCGGGGCAATAACTATGTCCACTTTGAATATTGCCGTTATTTGTAACAATATGAAAAAATGTTATATACAAAACCTACACGGTATAGAGGGGGGCATATTGTGACACAAACATTTTCTGCGTGGGTAGAGGCATAGAGGAGATTTCAAGGTCACCTTGATTTTTTTTAATGGAAAGACCTACTTTTTGTATCATGAATCGATAGAGTATCAAATTCTGAGTATAAAAGTGTTGACCTTCATATATCGTAAACCTAATAGTTAACAAGATATTATCCAAAGAAGAAAGAAAATTATTTCGATAATATCTCGTTAACTATTAGATTTAGGATATATGGAGGTCAATACATTTTTACTCAGAATTCGATAGTCTATCGATTCGTGATACAGCAAGTAGGTCTTTCCATTAAAAAAAATCAAGGTGACCTTGAAATCTGCTCTATGCCTCCACCCACGCAGAAAATTTTTATGTCACAATATGTCCCCCTCTATATCGTGTAAGTTCTGTAGATAACATTTTTTCATATTATTACAAATAACGGCAATATTCACAGTGGGTATAGTTATTGCCCCACCCTGTATACAACTACTGTGCAAAAGAAGGAAGCACCCGGCCATATTTAATAGAAAAGCGTAAAAAATCAAACAGTAAGTTTTGAAAAGGATTCCACTGTTTAATTGAATAATTCTGTGTTATTGCAGATTATCTAATACTCTGTAAATGCGATAAATCAATCATTGTACAATACAATTTCTACATAACGATATTGTTTGTCATATATCTTATAATTATACTGGGTGCTTCTTTCTTTTGCACAGTAATAGTGTATGCTGTTGCTGGACTATTGTTTTAGATTATTCGGCAGTCTAATCAAGTATATGTATGTATAATTTCGACATATATTATACTTTCATTGTTAGTCAATCTGTCTACGTTGAACAATAAGCTTCTTCCATTTATGTAGCAACGTCGAGTTTGCGCAGTTTCGTTTGTACGTCTATTATGTACAGAACGCTGATGCATCGATGGAAAGATGCGAAACATTCCTAACAAATTAATCACTGTATCGCCAGGAAGTAATCGCTTTTATAAATTGTACGGAACACGATACTACGATACGATCGAGATCGTTGAACACCAGCGCGTTGTAAATCCATACATGCGACAATCGATCGTCCGATCGAACCGGGATAAGTTTGCTGCGCGTTTCGTCAATTTCAACAACGATCTAAGCCTTTTATAGTTGAATTCTGTCAACAGTTTGCCTGGAAAATTTTGCGATCGTATAGATAGAGGAAATTCTCGCGTGGTGATATCGTGGACACGCTGTGATCGGTATTTTGCGTAATGGATAACAGAGATTAGATAAGCTACATTCTTTTCCTCTTTCCAATGTATGTATAGAGTATAGACTACGTTGAAAAGCATTAAAGTTGCGTCTCTCCTCGTCCCGGACCTTTTCCACGCTTTTCTCGCGGAATGTTTCCCTCGTGCGACCAGTTAGTTTGACAAATAGAAAATTCGCTAACGATTCGCCTGCAAAATAATATAGATATAGTGGGTAGGGATATACGAGACACCAAGGTTTTGACCGATGTACAATATTGCTAGTTTTAAGAATGGCTGTACATCACATGTGTATCATACCAACTAGAACACAATCCATGATGCTAAGCATCGATCTTTTGTTTACGAGTAACGCATTTCACGTATGCTTCTAAAAGTGGAATTTACTATTGTTTATTTTGTGATATTCAGAGAGAAACAAAAATGGCTATTTTTACCACACATGTAACAATCGTACTATTAGTACGTGACATTTGAAAAAAAGAAGTGAAATCGTGAAACAGTGAAGTTGTTATTTAGCTATATGAGACACTTGAATGAACAACTAGAATAGAATGATGCAATGTATTGTACATATTTTGCGACGTGAATATTGATGAAGATTGACCAGGCGAAATGTGAATACAGTGCTTATCGTATAACTTATAGATCCTTCACGATTGTGAGGGTCCAGAAAGCACTGTTTATGTATGGGAATATTCCAAAGTAAAATTAATTTTCTCTCGGCGAATGAAAATGCTGATGCACATTCCCACTCGCGAGCCTTGACCCGGAAATCGGCTTCCTCCGCTTCATTCACTTCCCCTCTCATCCGGGAAAGTACTGTGCCAGGCACCAAGTGGCTGATTCTGAAAAAGTAGCCATTTACGCGGCTTAATTGTTGTATTAATCGACCAATCGCTCGATGCATCTTTCTGACACATTCTTGTGGGGATTTAGAGGTCCATTACCATTTTCGTGTCGCGCTCGACGTTACCGATAACTCGTGATTTTAGGCTTGCTAGTGGGAATCGAGTGTTCCGTATACTTTGACTCGACCCCGGGCGTTTAAATCTGGAGGGGACAAAATGATAAGGCGCGTATACAGGGTGAGTCACCTAAGAAGACGAGCCACCTGAATAACTTCTACATTTTTTGAGACACGATGAAATGTTTCAGACAAAGGTTGTTGTTTTCGAGGGCCTCATTACGTGGTGTACGTAACTATTTGTCAGGTGGAGGCGCTTAGGAGATTTGAAAGTTAATAATAATAATAATAACCTAATCTAGCTTTTTTAAATGGAATCACATATTTCTGAACTCCTACGTTTGTAGTTCTTCGCGAGACAATTTCAACGATATAGTCATTCAGGGTCAGAAATTAAACGATGAAAAATTTTAATTGACTGTGAATGGTATTCTTAGAAGAAAACAAATTTATTTTTTTCAGAGGTGGGGGTTGCAAGCAACCCTTTGAGTGATCTCATTAATAAAGCTGAATATCCCATTGGAATTTATATTTCTCATACTTTTTTACGTTTCTGACCTTGAATGAGTATATCGTTGAAATTGTCTCGAGAAGGGCTACAGATGTAGGAGTTCAGAAATATGTGATTACATTTAAAAAAAACTAGGTAGTACACCACGTAATGGGTCCCTCGAAACCAAACAACTTTTGTCTGAAACATTTCTTCGTATCTCAAAAAACGTAGAAGTTATTCAGGTGCCTTGTCTTAGGTGACTCACCCTATATTTACACTCTGCGCCTGTACGGAACACGAACCAGGAACCAAAACTCGCGGGTGCGGTCTTATCGTTGCTCGTCTTTGATTCCGAGAGCAGCACTGTCAGTCAGTGACGTCAGTGTCAGTCCTCGACCAGTCGTCGTCGCCAGTGCCAGTAGTCGCCAGTCGCCGCGTTAGACGTCGGGAATTCGCGCCAATTTGCAGAAAGTCCGTATGCCTAAGAATTGAATGATTCGATCGGTGAGTTTGCGGTGCAAAGTCAAAGTCAGGTAGGCGATTCGGATATTGTTGACATAATGTATCACGTAGAGATTCCGATATTGTTCGGGAGGAGTTGTTAATGAACGTTAATAAGAGAAATGAACGTTAATAAGTTTGACACGTTCACGGTTTCGAAAACAAAAGGCATTCTGTTTATTTTCATGAAGCTGCGTGCAAATCGTCAAAGTGAATCGTATAAGTATTCAGCCGCGCGATTTTCTGATTACAAAATTAAATATGTAATAAGGGATACGTCCAATGAGCTGTATTATGCGTGTTTGTTTACATTCAAACATACATTTCACCTTTGATTACAGATCCATTACTGATTTACACAGAATTGATTTCGCTTGCGCGCCTTACCGTCGTTGCATTCGAATTTCTGTATTCTTCTATATTCGCGCAATTTATTCCGCGATATCGTAATCCTCTCGAGATCCAAGAACAGATATTACGCTGTCCAAATTGTAACAATATACGTACAGAAGAATATACGTACATACACAGATTCACACACACGTATCAGTCGATTGTTTGTTTCTATTGCGCCTACGTGTCTCGGTTTAATTCTTTTGTTTGTGTATTGTACACATTTCATTACGTCGCAAATGAATATTCCGCGATTCTTCGAAGTTAAAGCTATTTCATCGTACCGTATCGTATCGTATCGTAACGTCAACGTTCTTGCGACCATTGCACAAAATAAACCCTTAACTACTTTGTACAAATACAATATAAGTATGTATAACTCTATGCGCGAATTTGGTTTTAGTAATAGAATACTAGAGGACCTCTACTTGACTAGTTTTATGCATCACTAGATTCCATTCCACTGCGAATTCGTAACTGTCTGGAAAAATCACGTTACCGGGAAGTGCAAGACAAATACGCGTAATTCTATTACATATAATCTAACTGTAGCTTTTTTCGAGTACTTTGTTTACGTGTCTGATGCTGCTGCTGCTGTTGTTATTATTGTTGTTGCTGTTCCTCTCCCTATTTCCCTCGACAGATTTTTCACAAAAGCAGTTTGCTAACGCGCGGTTCTTATTCTTTCGCCGATATATCATTTCGTCGGTGACCCGTCCACGTGGGGCCAACGGTGGTTTTTCAAAGAGATCTTGTTCCCCTGTGTGCACGTGTGTAAATATACACGGCGCATACGTACGTTTCGGAGACTATCGAACGTATCCAAACGTAATCAATCGAAAATACCGAACCGAAAACACGGTATCGCGTACGCGTAGCCGATTCTATATCGGTTCTCAACTAGTTTCCCATATATTCAATGCCACTATCGTAGATGCAGAGTAGCTAAAGTACATCGAACGGAATCGGTGCAAACTGTTTTCATCGTACAAACTACCGAGAACAGTTCCAACGAAAAAAACGGAAAAGAACAAGCTACGTTTTAGGAAGAATTTGTTAAGCGTGGTCGGTGATGTTTCAACGTCTCGCGGCACGAACGGAAACAACACGTTATAGTATCTCGTAGAAAGAAGGAAACGAGAAACTAGGAAAGAGCGAGAGAGCGCGAGAGAAAGAGAGAGAAAGGTATATAGATAGATGGAAAGAAAAGTGTGCAGCAAGAATTTGTTCTCGTCGTAAACGCGGTCTACTTCCTCGACTTCTTTTCAAAACGCCGTTATCGCGTTGTAGTAACTTGGTAACGTGCACCATTTACACATAATCGTTAATATTTATCATAATTATCATCGGACGCATTTAAGGACTAGGAAGTGTAATCTTTGAAGCACCACCAATTCATATAATGTTCGCGTTTCGCGAGAGAATTCTGCATCGAAAATAATTAGTACGTTGAACGCGCACGGATGGACTGAACGAATAATCGTCGAGGCTAAACGCGTAGACGCGTCGAGCAAAAATTACGAAAGTTTCTCGAATCTGATTAAACCGGGCTGTCGATCTGTTCCGAGAACGTGTAACGTTCGCGAAAATACCCAGAATCGCTTGCTCGTCCAGAAAAGCAATTCCAATTCGTGGATATCGTGTTCCTTTGTTCGATCGATTATTCCCTCGAGTTTCTTTTACGCTTATGAAGCTGAACGACTGTTCGGTGACAGTGTAGTACGGGGCGTACGTTTCAATTGCCGCCAAATGGCGAAGCGCGGATGGTTTCCTTCGCGTCACGTGGAAAGAAAGGCTTCGCACGTTCGAAGAACCAGTTGACCGCAAAGTTCTGTTGCGATCATGATATTAGAAAGAAACGGACCGTTTCCCTTCTCGTCGTCGACGTTGTACCTCACGATTCCCGGCTGACTAACGTTGCGTCCGGTATAGGTCGGAATCTGCGGCATCTGTGATCGGAACGAGACATCGGTGATCAACGACACTCTGTGCAGAGTCTAACGAAAAGCGGAAAGCAACGAGTAAAAAGTGGAGATCCCTATTTCACGTGTATATGAATACACGTGGTACCTGAACCGTATATTAAGAATTTAAGGATCCGTTCGGCACGAGCGTTATTGTTTTTCGATCGAACGTGCCGAACGGATCATTAAATTCGTACTACGCGGTTCACGTATCACGTGTACACGTGTATTTTAGTACACGTTCGAAACCGCGATCTCTAGCAAAAAGGCGAAACGCAAAAAGAGGCGGATAAGAGGTGTACCTGGCATTGTTTTCTGCAACGTGCGGTGGCAAGGACGTCGGGGGTGGTGGAGGTTGAGCATTCGGTGGACCGCTGCTGCTGGAATCACTGTCGCTGCTCTCTTCCGTTTGTTTGGCCGCTTCTCCTAGGAGATGAGAAGGTACTCCTCTAGGAGAAAGTCGAGACAGTATTTCGGAATTGGGTCTGACTCTGCGTTGCAGTCTTTGGAATCGCAGATTCAGTTGACTAGCATCCGTCACGTATTTCTCGCTTTGTCTTCGACGACGTAACGCAGGGGTGCATCCGGTCAAATTTTCATCTTCCGCCGAATTAGCCGACGTTACCGGTGAAAAGATCTGTCGTGCGTCGGGCAAGGTTGCGCATCGTCGTATCCGGGCCTCGCAGTTCCTGGGCGCTGTCAAGGGTTTGCCTTTGATAGCTAAAATTTGCCAATGTTAGTATCGCTACGAATCGCTATTACTTCCGACAAATCAGCTTATCCGAAACAAATACGGTTAACCAAGCGCGCAGACCTTCCTTTCCATTTCCTTCTCCTCCTTTCTCGCCTTTCTTTCTTTCTGTCTTTCTTTCTTTCTATCTATCTATCTTTCTTTCTTTCTTTCTTTCTTTCTTTCTTAAGACTTTACTGTTCTATCGTTTACTTTTTCCTGGACCGTACGACCATACGCAAAAACTTTGGAAAAGAAAACGAAAAGTTCACCGAATGGCCTGCTGTTCTTGGATTAGAACGCGAGTCGATCGAAAAACTTTGGAAAACTTTTCGATACGGAAAAATAGTGAAACAATCGCGATGCAACTATTTGTATAGTGACTCGAGACGGAATCCGTAAATGTGTACATGTATAATGTATAATGTATATGCATATGTATATTTTATACATGTACAGATACATATATGTATAATTGAGAATATTATCATTTATTCCGTAACTCTTCTATTATCTGCGTCAAGCATTCACTTTTTTTTCGTGGCATAGATTATGATCGACAGGGGTACACAAGATTACGCGCGAAACCCGTCTCTATCATATTAGTTGAATTTCATTAGTTTGAAAATGTAATGGCAAAATGGAACGGAATGGAACGAAACTATGTTTGCAGTGTCGAGTGTCGAGTGTCGAGTGTCAAGTGTCAAGAGTCAAGAGTCGCGAGTCGCATAAGGGATTCGAAAGAGAATCGTACGATTACAATTTAATCGAAAAAAGGCTTACTAACTAGCATCTTTTTCCCTGGTTATAGCCGCGGGTGTAGACGATTTTTCAATTTCGTTAGCCACGCAAGTCCTGGTATTCGGAGTATTCGTTTCTGGAGTGGACTCTGATAGCGAACATCTGGGACTTTTAACCGGGACCGGTATTTTACTGACAGTGTTATAAATCCTACAAGGAGCTTCCTTTTCTTTATTGTCCTTATATTCACGAGTGGCTACTACGTTCGATATAGTGGTCGAGACGGTTGTGGTATTGTTTTCCTTATGTGCCGATGCGACAACATCGGCAGGTGGCCGATTCTCGACAGCATCGTCGTATACCGACGACTCTTCCGATCCTGGATTAGGGCCAGCTGGACTATCCACTGTACCGTTTGCCATGCTTCCTGTCGAATCACAAAATTGTTTTCTTCGTTGCCCAGAATTGTGTTTGAACGAAGAGAAAGTTACTGTGAAACGAAGTGTCTGCGATGCTAGAAAGCTTGTTTCTTTCGGCCAGATGGATGACGAGGAAATAAGACGAAAACGAAGCAGGCAGCCGCAAACACGTTAAAGTATATTGAACAAATTATTGGGCGTTAGGCGCACAGGCAGACGGGAACGCGGAAACACGGGAGACACGTGAAACACGGGGGAAACACGAGGGAAACACGTGAAATCTATTCTCTGTGGTAAACGATGCGCACACTTACTCTGCAACGGTTCTCTGTCGGTGGTAGTTTGTACAACGGTAGCGCCAGCCGTCGCGTCCACGACCCTAATCTCCAGCCTACCCGCCACCGCCCCCGCTTCTTCTTCTTCTCCACCGGGTGTACTAGGTATCGTGTTGGCTGGTGAAAAAGCAACCGCCGGTACGCTCGCTCTTCGTGGCGGCGGGCTTTCTCTCGGCGAGTCGTAACGCGTTGCGATGTTTCTCATTACGTCGACCTCGTACAACAGATCGTCGAACGCCGCCTGTTGAACCTGTTCCGATCCGGTTCGTGCCGAACAAATTCAAGCATCAATTAGTGATCAATTTCTAACAAAATACTAATAGGCCGATGGAAACGCGTATACTAGTATAGGCTGGATGTATACGAACCAATGGTGCTTCGAGGTTGGCGCGGACATGCGATGCCAATGCTGGAACGCTCCAAGCGCTCGGAAGCGCCCCTTGTAGATCCGGATATTTTTCGATGCCGGCAATGTTCAAGCATCGATGAGGTACCGAAGGTTTCGGAGAATCTTCGCTGATTCGAGACAGGGCGGAAGGTACAATCGAATGCTGATGAGACACAACCGACGTGGCTGATTGAACCACCGCTGTTTTCGCATCGATAGACGCAGGCACTGAAGATGCGGTAGTCACAGCATCACTGACAACTGTCGACTGGATATACAAGCATGGTAAAAACACAAAACGTTTCCGTACAGAATGTACGCATATACATACATAGATACATAATAATATGCATGGGTATACATGTACATGTCTGTTGATCCACTCAAACAAAAACATGTGTTTAGGATAAGTGCGAGGTAATGTACGGTCAAACGTGAATGCAACTCGCTCTTTCGACTTTGCGTTTCTCGTATCGTTTGATATACATATGTAGATTGTGCTACACCACAAATATATGTATATCCCCTTCCCACAACGCCCCGCCGGTTTGTAACGCATGCGTCTCTACAAACTACGGTAAACTACACGACAGAATCGAGTTATCTATGGGCGTGTATAATGTATGCGCCTCCTCGTAAGGTTCTGCAACTTCTAGAGGCGCGGAGAAATGAGAAGTAGTCGAAAATTAATCTAACATCACAGATATTGAAAAGACAAGGAACACGAGCAACGGTCACGAAGAATACGCAACTACGCGTCAAGTTTCGAACGGTGGCATATAAAGGGTCGATTCGATTCTGTGGCAGGTAACAACGGTCGCATCAAACGAGGGCATCGATACTGGCCAGACGTGGCTAGAATGTCAAACATATCGTCCGTGAGTCGATAAAGAAATATCGTATATCGTTTTTTTTTTTCAATTGCTTGTCCACTTTCTTTTTTCGAACGGAAAAAGTACGTGGGATTCGGAAAGATAGACATGAAATTCGAAACTAGATTTACCTGCGGAACTATCGCTGGCAATGTGGTTCCTTTATGTTCAGGACTTTGTAAATTCTCTCCTTTCCACTCGTTGTCGGTCTCTTCGGAATCGTCGAACTGCGACTTCCATTGAGAGGCCAAGGTCAGGCCGCCACCGCCTTTGGTTACTTGTTGCAATGCGGATACGTTGTCGTCGTCGATCTGTGCGAACTGTGTGATAGAACAGTCTCTTATCGCCGCACGGCTGGCTCGTGTCTGTTGTCGACCGTCCGTTCTTCTGCGCGGTTCTCTTTTCAGTGGCTCTCTTTGTTCTGTAACCTATCGGTTAACGGTCGAGCATTAGAAAAATGCAAAATATAGAATGTGATATAGTAATATATAATAAAGTATCCTTTCAAAAGGATCAGAGCAAACACGGGCGCTCGATCGATACGTACGGGACTCTGATTGCCAACGTATTTTGGATTGGTAACGTCGTAGGAACAATAGGAGGCGTCGACTTCGGTTTGCACTCGAGGGCTGGGCGGTTCCTCGGTTGTCGGCTCGGGTGCAGGTCTCACTCGTACTCGAACGAACGCGCCGCTCTGCGATTTTCTCAGCGGTGCCGGCAGCTTCGCGCTAATTTTATATCGAGTCACCTCCGAAGCGGAACGCGCAGAGGCCATCAGCGCGTTGCCCTCGTTGTCCATGGGTTTCTCCTCCGTAACCGCTCCCGTCTGTGGTTCAGCAGCCATCGAAACTGCGCGCCTTTTCTTCGGCGAACCTGCAAACCGCGTACAGGTACGGCCACATAAAACGGTGGCTACAAGGAAAACGGAAATACGAAATTTGTTCGAGAGAAAAAGACATATGACCATGAGTCGACGGTGGAACGACAGCCTGCTGTCTGGTCTGCTGATGGGTATTGTCGATCGTCGGTATCGTGGCATTACAATTCTTATCTCGGCCATGATTGCTGATGGCCGATGTAAACGGCACCGAAGATCCTTCCACACCGCGTTGTTTGTTTCTTCTGCATATGCTCTCGTAATCCAATTGTGCCTGCAAAAAGACACAAAATAATAGTACAAGATAACCGACGGTCCGAAGCACATTACGTCCGCCCAGTTCGCTGTTAGCGGCATCGCATCTTACGTCTAATTCTTTCCTGTTGTCGGGTTCGACGTTTTCTTGGTTGTTCGTGTCGACGTTCGGCGTGGGCGGCGGCTGATTGATTGTGGTCGCTGTAGTCAGTACGGGAGGTATGGTCACAGCAGGCAAAGACCTGGTAGTTGGCACGCTTTCGTTGGCCATTAACGATCTTTCCCAGTCGTAAGGATCGTTCGTCTTCACCCCTCTACGTTTCATGCAACGCTCGAACAACCCCGTCAGCATCTCGTAGTCTGGTTTGTCCGCGTATTCCAAACTCTAAAACGGAATTGTTCTATACGAAATACCAAATTTCCCAGTAATCGTGTTACCGTGTTTTTTCAAACCGCATACCTGAATGTGTTCTAGGAAACCTCGAAAGTCGGATGGAAGATGTTTCAAAAGTAAATGATGATCGTACTTCTCTTTCATGAGACCCACCTATATCGTAAAATTACGTTAAACACTATAGGACTAATCGGTTTAGCCCAGGTCTCTGATAGCATACTCTTTGTTACATACCTGTTCCTTGTCCTTTATTTTTCGCCATGGAAGTTGTCCATTAACAAATTCTACCAACATGTAGAACAACGACCATAAATCGTCGTGTCTGCCCATCTCTTTATTCTTGTGAGCATTTACCGATGCGTAACGGACGGTTCCTCTAAATCCTGCCGCGCTGCGAGGTGGTCGAACTTCACCGGTGCTGGTTGTAAACTGGCGAGATAGTCCAAAGTCGAGCATGTACAGCAGCCTCGAGTTGTGTGGAAGTCGTCCGATTGAAAAATTCGACTGCAAACGTATACGCGAGAGCGCGAATCAATTACGAAAGAGACAACAACGGTAAAGCTAATGAAATATTATATAGTATAATCCTGCTTACCGGTTTAATATCCCTATGGAGAAAACCTACTTCATGTATACTCTCTATCGCCTGGAGAATTTGAAGTCCTAAACGAAGAGTGGTAGACAAAGAAAAGGAGCCTCTCGGTTGGGCACGACGTAATTCAGCTAAATTTTTGCCTTGTAATTGCATCACGACGTAATTGAATCGATCATTTCGGCCACAACCGATAAATCTGCACACATGTTCCCTACCTGTAATAAGTACAAGCATTTGTGTAGATGTGTGCAATATTAAGAATGCTAACGAAACTTAATGTAAAATCTCCACGAACCCTGGAGTTTCTTTAGTACAGCTACTTCCATTTTAAGAACTTGTTTTGGCTGACGAGCGGATTCGACTTTTAACGCGACTTGCTCCTTGGTCATTAAATCTTGGCCTTCATAGATCTCCCCGAATCCTCCTCCTCCTATTTTTCTAATCTATAAGAAAAGTAAGAAGAACCGTTAAACGTAAAATGGAAAGAAAATAAGAAAAGAATCCGGATGATATCTGAAGCAAAAGGAGAAATACATAGATGAATTTGTTAAATGACTCACGACTTTCCAACGTTCTTTGACCACATGGCCAGGCTGTAGCAAGTCCTCACTCGTCATAGTTATATTATTATTCTGATCCGTGCTTTCGTCGCCTACATTCCTCAGCAGCAAATTGGTTGAATGAACGGGGTGCCTGAAAAATGCAAGCGATCCCTGATGCGTTGCGATTGATTCGGGAGACGTTGAATAGTTCGCATACTCGATGCGTTTAGGCCTCTGTGGGCCTCTCTCGAGAACACGCGAAAAGGCGACATATAATTAAATAAAAAATAAATAGAAAGGCGGAAGCGCAGAATTGCAAGATATCGATGCGACGTTGGTCGCAGAGAACGGAGCAACGGCTCGATCCAACAAACTTTGTAGCTGTCAACGCGAGACAAGCGACACGCCCCGAAACCGAAACCGAAACCGAACCGAGACCGTAATAGGTTAGGTTTTTAACCTAAAGCAGCGTATTACGGTAGAAAATTGGTCGATACCGAGCGCCCTGTGTTAGGCAGCCATGATTGCGTGCAAGCGAAGGGTACAGTGGATATGTAGGGAACGACGATCAACCGTTCTATCCGTCATGCGACAGCGTTCGAGCCGTCACCCGTCACCCGTCACATTTCATTCTTTCATTTTCTTTTTCTCCTCCTCTGCGGAAATCGTTCGTGGATTATTTCTCGTTTAGCGACAGTTACACCTTTGAAACTTTTCAGCGATTCTTCCAGCAAGTTTACGCTGGGAGTCGCTAAGTCGCGTTAACTCGCGTCAATCATTACGAACACAACCGAATGAATCCGAGCCGAGCAATGAAACTGAGAGAGGGAACACGGCTAAAGAAAATAATACATTGTAAGTTCGTTCGGTTCCTTTGGTTTCGTTGCTCGTCGCAGTCTTGTATGAAACATTTCATTTGATAGAGCGTTTTAGATACGAAATTCTCTCCCGCACACCCATCGATCCAGATTTTAATGTAATATTTCATTTTTACTAACGATCTTGTACGTCGTTACTATTAATCCACGACGATGTTTCCTCGCAAGCAGAACTTTCCCCAACCAGTGTACAGGTCTTTCACGATTGCACACTTTCCGTCCGCATCTCTCTCCTTTTCTGCTTTTTCCCCCGATACTTCGTATCCGTATCACACGTATTTCGTCCCCTTCCCGCTAGTTTCACTCTATCTTCGCTTCACCCTTCCATCTTTCTTTCTCTCCTTTTTCCTTCTCGCCCTCTCCCACACTTTTACTCGCCCACTATCCCACTCTCCTAACCCATTCCACCGTGTTCTTATGTCTTTCTCCCTCTCCCTTTCCCTCTCCCTCTTCCTCGCCCTCTTTGTTGCGAGTTGATTCGACCCGACCGACCGCTCGCTATTTTACCCTTTCTTTTTTTCTCTCCTCTCCCCTCATATTATCTTTGCGATCACTTTGTTCGCGACGATACAAAATCTATACGATACGTTTGCGAGAGCTGTAGGTACGTACTATTTCCCGTGAAACACCGATAGAACAGCCATTTTTCGATTTTGTACCACTATACTCGTAATACTTGTAAACGCCGCAAGATAGCGACCTGAATGCTCGATCGATGTCTGTCTCTATCGTCCTCTCTTTTCTCGCTATCCTTTCAAATATTTCAGGGTTTAATCAGTTGACCATGTGCAATGTGAACGCTCCGCGTGACCGATATACGAGTACATAGAATACATGCATGTACCTACTTACTCGTGTTTCTTTGTTTCTTTCCAATTTCGTTTTCACGTACGTATTATATACTCGTTATAATTTTCATAAGAAATTTTTTGTTTTAGTAGAATTCATCTGTGCATTCGATTATATGTATTTAGCGTATTCTACTCTTACTGTATGTCGTTTACATTGATCTATAATCTATAGCGTAACTAGCGTTTCAGCTACTTATCTAGCTACTCTGCGGCAATTCTTGCATCGCATGTACAGTAGAAAACACAGTTTCAAATCGTCCGAATTTACATACAATTTATAAGTAGGTATTATTCAGAGGTCAGTGACAATTTAATTTACGGGATTGAAACGTAATTTACAGGCAATGTCATAAATTAATATTCTCTACGCAAATTGAGGTTATGATCGTTATCCATTGTAATTGGTACTCCAAATTGTTTAGATTAGTAAATAATAAGTAACAATAGTAGTAGCAGTAAATAACAATATTTATTAGTAATTATAATAATAATTAACAATTAATAGTAATCGATCATCAAATAAAAACTTGTTGGAACGTAGCTTTGTCCTATTCGTGTTTAATTGTTTCATGTGATCTGCTTGAACTCCTAGCTCGAGCTATTGCGGTTGCATTTCTTTCGTTTCTTTAAAATACGATACGTATCGACTCGACTCGATGTGATTTCAAATGTCGCGCGTAACGCGCTGCGGTGCCAGACTGCCAGACACGATTCGCGGTTCGAAGTTCGCCACTGTGAAGCAGTGCCCAAGTTTAATGATTATTTTGGCACTCGGCACTCGGCACTCGTGGTCTACCGTTGCCGCTGATATTTTACGGAGAACTTTCACCATAACATACACTATCTGCTTGCATTCTTCTGTCTTTATACGAAGCAAATAAAAGGTAGATTGAAACAACTCTATCTCTTAGGCAAGAAAGTGTTATTGTAGTCGTATCCGTATTATCTTAAAATCTGCGGAACGGCATTACCAAATGATGTTGCTTTTAATAACCGATGCTTAAGTAATTCAAAGATACCGAATATATATATATATATATATATATATATCAAAATGTCTACCTACATCCCACTAGTTCATTAGTTCATACTGTATTACTATAGCAATAATGCTTCTAAAATGTTGGGCATCTCGAAACATTCGTTATAAAAGTACTATGTGTATAGCTGGTCGAAACACATTTAGAATTAAGACTGGTATTAACTAGTCAGCGACAATACCTACGCTTCTAGAAAGATAGAATCTCGACTTTCATAATTTTCTAAGTAGAAATTATTTGTTGAAAATATTAACTAAAATATTTACCAAGTTGAAAATATTTGTCTGTTATCAGCAGCCGATATATTGACTCCGACAGAGTAACAAATGTCTCGTTACTGTCCAATGTACAACACTAAAGACTTTTTAGTTTCGTTTGAAAATGGCAAATCCGAAGCCGTCGTATGTTATACGACTATAGGATATATGTAGATATCTTCTTCGATACATAACCTTCGTCTAGAAATACAATTCGTAACGAACATATGTAATTATGATGCGAATATGGAATGAATAAAGGAAGCTGAATGTAAAACATTATTTGCAAATGGCGAATATAATCGCTGCGTTTTATACAGCCGCGTGATTTTTTTGTTTGCAATCTTGTGCGTATGGGATCTTACTCCGTTGGGTGGAAAATAAATTCTTATATACACATGTACCATACAATTTAAGTTTAAACATCTATTTTTAAACGACCCCACTTTGTATGTGTATAATACGCGGAGTAGCATCTTTCACCGCGCCAAGGTACTTTTCGAGGTACATAGTTCTGACTGCTCTCTAACCGTCTACCGGTTAAACGAGAGGTCTATTCTCTTCTATTAATTGGTCCATCACAATTTCTATCTATTGAAACACGCGTAAAAGATCGGGACACGGGACAAAAGCGCGAAAACGCACAGCGAAGAAACACGCGTGCGCGCGTTCATGCGTGTTCTCCAGGGTGATTAACAGTACTCGCACACTTCGGCATGCTCTGCTTATGCAAAATATACGAATATGCGTATGGGAAAGAAAACGGATCAAAGTTAGCAGTCATCGCAAGGGAGGAGAACACACACTTTGAAACAAACCGTTTGGCCAAGGGAAAGAAAAGAAAGAGGGTAGATAGGTATAAGTAGTAGGGGGAAGATAGGAGAGAAATACAAAGGGAGAGAGAGAGAGAGGGGGAGTATGCATGTGTGTGTGTGCATGTGTACGTGTAAGAGAGAAAGAGAGATAAAGGAGGCGCAAAAGGGGGTCGAATCCCAAGTTTGAATCGTCTTGAAAGAAATAATGATCACGTACCATTTCATGGCTCCGAACGAAAGAGGGACTGGGCGATAAATAAAGGCAATGAAAAGATCGTGCCGAGTGGAAAGGTGGTTACACGAAGATGACGCAGAGCAGAATGATTACGGCAACGGTAGCGTTGGCGGTGGCGGTGGCGGTGGTGGCGGTGGCGGTGGTGGCGGTGATGATGCCGATGGTGACAGCGGCGGTGGTGACGGTGGTGAATCGACGCGTTGCTCAAAATCAAACACAAAATGCGAACAAATGGCTCGTGAAACCGGAAAGGATCTGTATGATCGTTCTACCGTGGAATTGTACACGGCCCCTCCCATGCAGAGCGCGATCAACGATGGTCAAAGAAAATGTCTCGCGTGGTCCAGGGAGGAAAACACAGAGGGGAGATTTGGTGAACAAACCGATGGCCAAAGTTCTTTTGGGCGAGTCAGAGTCAGAGTCAGAGTCAGAGTCAGAGAGCTCGAACGCGAGTCGTCGCGTTCCACTGGCATTGGACTGACACGCGAGTATCGCGTTGTTCCTTTTCTTCCATCGCCTCCTTCTCTTTCCGATCCTCTCTCCCTCCACCCAGTACAGACTGGCGGTCGGCGGTCGCCCGGTCGTGCGGTCGCCCGGTCGCCTGGCCTGTCTTGAACCGAACCGATCGTGGACGCCGCTTCGTGTACCAGACCTTGGCTCCTACGCTCCTACACTTATACACTCGCACACTCGTACCTATCAGCTTATTTACCACGTGTCTGCCATTCAATTACATGCGAGGTACGAGTACTCTTGTATCGTTCGTGACTCGACTTCTCTTCTTCTCTATTCCACCTACTCCGATATTCTTATCCCTCGAACCATTCATCGATTTTCGATCGTCGTCGCGCTCGCGCGTATACATGTATTCTATACATGTCCACGACGTCTGTTTTTCGAGCTATGTATCTCTGAAAATTTCAAGTTTGCCGTTGATTTCGTTGCAGCGCGAATCCACGCGAGTACTTGCGAGTACCAAATTCTGGTGTATTCCGAGAATAAAGAATGCTAGTTCTCGAAGTGGCGATTAAACCGGAGTTCTAAAAGTACGATTGTCTTGAAATCCTGTACGAGAAAATATACATAGCTATATTTCGCGTATCCCGCCTTCGCGTTTAGCAAACTTGTGTTATTTCGGTACTGCGTGGCGTCGGTTAAAGCGTGCTCGGCCATTTCTCGCGTACAATTTTTACTGGTCGATGGTGTCGCAACTTATATGTATACGACGAGCCGAGTCAAGATCTCGTTCGAATTCATTTCTTTCATTTTTCCTTTCCTTTTCGAGAACGCCGACTTAATTCGTGGCGAACGTAGCGAGCGGTAATGAGAAGTCAAATTAAAAGAAGAAACGATGTTATCGAAGTATATATACTGATAACATTGGATAATAAAGTATACATACATAATGTGATAATATTAGCAACGATTAGGAAAAGTTCGTTCCCGTCCTATTTTCACGCGTGCCACTCTGCTTGCTCTCTACCTTCTGTTTCACCTTCGTTTTAGATTCGGATAAACGGTCGACGGCACGATTGTGTTACCCATGCCAGACTCGAGAATAGCATCGGTCAGATGAAATACCGGAATACCAGACGTTGATCGAATATTCCATGTCTGCGGACTCGGACCATATTTGTATTATAATTCAACGATTCAGCGATTCCACGATATCCAAACTCAACGATCTTCGTTCTCCTATTTACCGAATACCCTCTTCCCTCGAGTCTGACTGTCTCCGATTCGTCTATTTATTCACCCGCAAATCTTTGTCGTTGAACGATTTCATATTTTTAAAACACGGACGAAGTATAAGCATTTTACTAGTTCAACTTTTATTGTAATTCAAGCATTCGATGATTCACAGTAGAATTACGTACTGCTACCAATCTGTACCAATCCCTATCAACGAGTAAAAATCAATAAACTGTTATCGAATCAAAGTGGACTTCTTTTTTTTCTATCTAAACAAACACATTCCTATATACGTAAGCACATATATACATGTAATGCAATACAGATTAAATACATATATTTTATGTTACGTTGCATATTTTCTTTGACACCTATCCATTTTGACGTTAGGCTCAGGTTGCTGTTTATCTATTCGTCCGTAACATGTTTGTGAGAATTAACGTTTTCACAGGGAAATAAAGTCGTATGAAAAACTAATAAGATGAAAATTGTCTAAACAATGAGTGTATACGTATCGGCAAGAGCTACGTATTCTTATATATTGTACGGATAGCATTCACGTATGTACATATATGTAATAAGTTGACATTTTTTTCGATAGAACTCGCAACGAGTATGTAACGGATCCACGTTCGAAACAGCTGTTTCGATGCGCGCGGCTCGAGACTTCGTAGGAGGTCGCTACATTCGTCGACCTTGCTTTGACTTTGCCGAGTCAAAGTGTTTCGGTGATAAAACGTTCCGAAAGGTAGTCGAGAGTTTTGTCAGAAGTTGCTGCACAAAACAGAGGTTACCCAAGTTGAAAAACAACACCGACGACGCATTACAAATCGTTAAAAGGAGAATCGCTTCGAAACTAATACATTGCAATAGCAAAACTATGGCGTTGAACAAGCTCAGCATCGACAAAGTGGATCTGACGGACAAACGGGTTTTGATACGGTACATATTCCTTGATCGTACCTTTCGCGATTTTAATTCACAACCAATATTCGCAAACTGTAGCGAGCTTGTCGAACTATTGTCCAGCTTTACGTTAAAATGCTCGCATTTTGTTTTTCGGTGTTCGATGTAACCTTAGTACGATAAAGGATGCAACGAAAAGTTCGGAAGCCGGTCAAAGAATTTCGAATTTTTGTATAAAAATGAACATACTTCGCTGATCAACGAGTTAATTTGTAACGTTTGCACGGTTTGCCTCGTATACATATGTATAATATATGATAAAAAATATATATATTATATATTTATTATATATAAATAAATTGTAAGTGTAATTGTAAATATATATATTCCAGGGTGGACTTCAATGTACCGTTAAAGGAAGGCAAGATAACCAACAACCAACGAATTGTAGCCGCATTAGATACTGTTAAATATGCTCTTGAAAAGAAAGCAAAGAGCATTGTATTAATGTCCCACTTGGGTCGCCCAGATGGTAAACAAGATATGAAATATACTTTAAAGCCGGTAGTGGAAGAATTGAAATCGCTGCTCGGAAAAGAGATTTTGTTTTTAAACGATTGCGTTGGACCGGATGTGGAAGCTGCTTGCAGCAATCCTGCGCCTGGGTCTATCATCTTGTTAGAAAACTTAAGGTTTCACGTAGAGGAGGAAGGCAAGGGAGTAGGACCCGATGGAAATAAAGTACAAAGTTCTCTCTTTCTATATCGATGCAACCTTTCAAAGTGCGCATAAAGTAGTATAGTCTGACAAATTTCTTTTTTTTTAGATAAAAGCAGATAAGGAAAAGGTTGCAGAATTCCGAAAATCCCTCAGAAAACTCGGAGATGTTTATGTTAACGATGCATTCGGCACTGCACACCGAGCTCATAGCTCAATGCTAGGAGAGGGATACGACACAAGGGCGAGCGGCTTTCTTCTAAAGAAAGAATTAGACTATTTTGCTAAGGCATTGGATAATCCTGCGAGACCGTTTTTGGCAATATTAGGTGGTGCAAAAGTTGCAGATAAAATACAGTTAATAAACAATATGTTGGACAAAGTCAATGAAATGATCATCGGCGGTGGAATGGCATACACTTTCTTAAAAGTATCGAAAAACATGAAGGTAAATATTGTGGAACAGTATTCCATCCCTTTTTGTTTCTACTTCTAGAATATGTTAACGCATAACGTTCTCCATACACAGATCGGTAACTCGTTGTTCGACGAAGAAGGTGCGAAGATTGTTAACGATCTGTTATCGAAGGCGGAGAAGAACAAAGTTCAAATACATTTACCTGTTGATTTTGTTACCGCGGATAAATTTGCGGAAAATGCGACTGTCGGTGCAGCAGACATAGAGAGTGGTATACCCGATGGTTTGATGGGCCTTGATGTTGGTCCAAAAACGAGAGAATTATTCGCAGGTAAACAATATTCCGACAATAACAACAATTTTCTTCTTGAGTCTATGATGTTTAGGACATATAGGTATCTATCGATATACAATTTACAGAACCCATCAAAAGAGCAAAAACCATTGTGTGGAACGGTCCAGCAGGCGTGTTCGAATTTGAAAATTTCAGCAAAGGTACAAAGGGTTTGATGGACAATGTAGTGAACGCTACGTCGCAGGGTGCCATTACCATAATCGGAGGCGGCGATACGGCTACGTGTGCCGCCAAATGGAAAACCGAGGATAAAGTGAGCCACGTGAGCACTGGAGGTGGTGCCAGTTTAGAACTTCTTGAAGGGAAAGTCTTGCCGGGAGTCGAGGCTCTTTCTCCAGCGTAAATTAGCAATACTGAAAAGTACCAGGTGGTATTCGAATTTGAAAGATTCGACATCGGACAAGTCCGAGTATCTGGCACACAATGTTTAATTCAATAGATAAAACATTTAATAATCTTGTAACAACAACCCTGTTGTTGCAGTTTCCATGTAAAAAGTATTGTATTTGGTGAAACACGAATTTCGTTTCTCCGCGTGAAATATATTGAAATGTATTGGGAAAGTTTGAAATCTACCCAATTCATTGGCAATAGTCTTTTGTAGGGACGACTGAATCATACGAATATATTCTACCCAATCTTCAAAAAAGTCATCTTGTGTTAAGATATACATGTATGAACAGATCAGTTTGTAGATAGGTGAAATATAAACAGCCCTTGTAACGAAATCTTCAATATTAATACAAATATAAATCCAACTTATTTAGGTAAATAAAACTTAGTTATTGCAGATTTCATGATGTGTTAATTCCCACAAGTTAAAACAATTACAAAACGCGGATTTAAACATAATACCGTCTAGTAACTTTGTACGCGTGTGAACAGCTATACATATATATATATATATGTATAGAAGTATGTATGTACAAATTGTAAAACATACAAACACGCTTACGCGTGTTTCAATTTATTTACAGACATGAGTCCTTTCTAGTAATATCATTATCGAGAATAATATTACTTTTCATTAAATAGATTACCGTTTGTCGGCTATACGTACAATTAGAATGTACACGCTTCAAATATTATCGTGTTACAAGCCCCTATACGGGTTTATCCCGATTTTTTCCTTTCTGTGAAATGATTTTAACGACTGGTTTACATTAATTGACAATTTTGCGATGAATCCATTCCGCGAAGTAACGCTGGAATAATAGGGTCCCCTTCGGCATCGACTTGAAATGGCATTGTGTGTTCTCCTACAAGTTCTTCAGGTAACTGTCCACATCCTTGTACTTCTTGCATCAACGATATCACCGTTTTAAAACGTTTCTTCTTTGTTTCTTTCGTATCTTCATCTTTTTCCTTCTCCAGTTCGGAACACACCTAAAGCGTTTATGAGATACATGAACGCGTAACGATACTCGATCATAGTAGTTCATCGTATTTGTTATATTTTCGCTATTTACCTGTTTCATTAGCTCTAATTGTTTATTGAATCTCTGTAGATCGTCGGGGGATATCGATGTCTTCTTTGCTTCTAACCATTCGGGGAATTTATCTACTAATTCTTTCAACGAAGGATACAAAATTTCTTTAGACAGCAGGTGTTGCAACATTCCTTGCATGATTGGTAGAATAGTGCCAGCTCCATCCTCCAAAGATGCTTGACCAAGTAGTTCAGAAATATCAACGTCGCTCTACAATATTTTTGCAAAAGACTTCTTGTTAGAATAAAACAGATTTATTTGAACAAATAGCAACCTTGTGAACACCTACCTGCAGTGTTTCGGATGTTGCAGATAAGTCGTTCAGTGCTTGAGCAATAACAGTTTCAAAGTCTGTACCTGCACCGTCTTTACTGGTCTTACCATCTTCCGATACTACACTTGCAAGCGTTTGTGCCATTTTTTTAACAGAAGCACCCAACTCGCTATCTGCTCCTAACAGAGAAATATTAAAATAATATCCTTTCTGAAATTTTCACAAATCATTACCATTTTTAATTAAATTCTGTAAATCCTCTTCCAATTGATCGACAGCTTCTTCGATGACATTGGTGCTCCAACCATCCTCTATCGTTTCAAAACTATCCTCGTCTGCTCCGGGTGCTGAAGATTTCTTTTTCTCATTTACTTTACCTACTTTTTGTTCTTTGTTTAAATCTTCTAGTGCACCTATAACAGTACAATTACATTGGACGACATTAATGTTAGAAACAAATGTTTTTTTTATCATAAATATGTAACAATTTCCTAATTTTGTTTGTTCGTTTTAGTAAAATTTCTATGGATCATTCAACAAAGGAATTACTCTGCGAGTCACCAATCAAATCTGGTAAAACAACAAGAAATAATTGATCTTTTTTTATTTTTGTATTCTTGATTTAAAAAAATGGTTTTATTAATTTTATTGATAGCATACGCTTGATCGGTGTTACCTTCGTCCGATACTACGCTTGCAATTGTTTGTGCCATCTTTTTAAAAGAGGCATCCAGTTCGCTATCTGTTTATAATAAGAACGTATTAAAATAACACCTTTTCCAAAAATTTCAAAAATCTTTACCATTCTTAATTAAGTTCTGTAGATTCTCCTTAAAGTGATCGACAGCTCCTTCGATAACGTTTGCGGTCCAAGCATCTTCTAACGTTTCAAAGTTCTCTTCGTTTGATGCAACTGCCAAAGACTCCTTTTTTCCATCTAATTCATTTACCTTTTGTTCTTTGTTGAAATCTTCCAAAGCACCTATGATGTTACGATTGTAACGAGAATAAGAAATATTTACGATATCGTAACGTTAATAAAATTACAGTTTCATTTGTGTTTATTCGAAACAAAAATCGTATGAATTACATAACAAAAAAATTATTTTCAAAACAGCAATGACTTTGTAAATTCTCTTATGACAATGAGAAATTGTTTAATTCCTCTTACATTAGTCTTAATTTAAGACTAATAAAATTATTTTGCTAGTCATATCGATAAAAATAAAAATACATATTATTGTTCCATGTTTTAGGTTATAAATCTTTTGCAGCACGTTTATTTATTAAGTTATATTTTGGTAAACGAACGAACTACTTACTGTCTAATAAATCATTTAATTCTTGATCCTCTACTGGATGTACAGGTTTTTCATCAGCCATATTTACCGATTTTCAAACTCGATGACAACTTGAAAATTATAGCATAAAAGCGCACGTATCAAAACGGTATATATACGTTTATCACTACATATATACGTATATACATATTATAAATACACTTTAGGTGAACTAACACAAATAAACTCGTGTACTTTTGGTGAGTTCAGTAATTAATACAATAATTTTGAATAACAGTGTTTCGACCATTCGCAATCTTTCCGAAAAAATTTAGATAAAAGTTGTCCAATTAGCCAAATTTCTGCTTCGTGCAAATTTTGATCAATGTAATCGTATAAATCGTATTTTGTGAGCAAAAGGCGATCCTTTTACAAGTACCAAGTCCAAGACCTTGCTTCGAGCAGAATTTTGTTTATGAATTTGCCACCAAAACTTGTCGACAAATTCCGGAAACTCGGAAACAGATTATCAAGCTTTGATGGAAAATATAGCAACCCAAGCAACCAAAAATTCAAATTTGGACGTCCTCCTGTGCGCGCATATGCCGTACCAGTGCCGTCCTAAGGACTAGGGTTTGGACATGGGCATGAGGTCGGCATGAAAACGTCCTCAGGACGCGGAATCTGCCTTTGTGGTAGCACTGTCGCATTGATGTGGCACATGCCCACCACATGCCTTTGTGGCAGCACCGTCGCACTCATGTGGCCATGCATTTGTGGCAGCACCCTCGCACCGAATATCGTTTTACAGGGCAGCACCGTCAGCGAGGGTAGGTCGCACTAATGTGGCAGATGTCGGCGATGTAATTTTCCAGTCAATTTCTATCGTATCAAATATACAGCACTTGTCCCTTTTATTCACATTCATTCTCGACAATTCGAAATACCCATTTGCTGGCGGTGCTGCCCTGTAAAACGATATTCGCCAGCCACATCAGTGCGACAGTGCTGCCACAAAGGCAGATTCGGCGTCCTGAGGCCGTTTTCATGCCGTCCTCATGCCCATGTCCAAACCCTAGTCCTTAGGACGGCACTGGTACGGCATATGCGCGCACAGGAGGGCGTCCAAAATTCGTCCAATCCAACCTTGAGCGCCTCGGAGCGTAAGTTGGACAATGATTGGACGATCTCTGCCCTAGGCCGGCTATGCTCAAAGCATGCCTGGTTAGAATGTATTGAAAACAACGTATAGTGTTCGTATAATTTTCTCATCACTTTGAAATATCGATATGAATAAACTATATTATATATACAGGGTGTCCCAAAACTCCTGCAGAACCCGGAAATGGGAGTTCTGAGGTCATTTGAAGTTTGAAGCTATTTCACAAGTTAGTTTCTCAAAATATTTATATTACAGGCACTTTGGAAATAAATTTTTTTATTAAATGAAAAATTCTGTTCACAGTAATTACAATAATATATGTAAAATATAGTTGGTTTTTATCTATTAACAACATTATTCGACAAGGTACAGGGAGTAAGAGAAGTAATGATGATTGCTTCTACGGGTGAATTTATACCCCTGGATCGGTGGAAATTTTGCAAAAACTTCACGAATTTATACCTCGATAATTATTTGTTTGTATCATATAATACCTTTCGAACCTTTTCTCTTTTCGATGAGTAAAATAGATTCGTGTGAAAAATAATGTTCAACAATTTGTTTCTTTTACAAATTTCTATTGATGCGAAGGTATAGATTCACCCCTAGAAGCGACAATCATATTATTTCGCTTACACTCTGTACAAGTTCATTAGACGCAAAAAATAATTTGTCAATATTATTCAGAACTAATTATCTCTCCTGACTTGTATCGCTTTGAGGGAACACTTTGTTTAATAACCGATAACATATATCCAATTGATCCACGTTCTCCTCTTGTTGTAAATCTTTTATGTAACGTTCCAATGTGGATTGTAAACGAAGTTCCGGGCGCCTACATTCATTTAAGGCTGGGAGAAAATTATTATTGGTCAAAGCATCGAGAATGTTCAACAGCTGATCTCTGCAACAACGAATGCTACATTTTAGTTTACGAAATTAGATAAACAAAGTGAAATAGAAACGCGATAATACCGAATTTCTGGAAGTAATTCATTGGCGACTAATAATCCAGTTGCTTGTTCGATGAAACCCATATTAACTAGCATGAGTTTCAGATCGTTCGTGTGCTCCTTGTTGCAAAGGGAACATAAAAGGAAAGCAGATTTAATCTGTAACTTTTTCACTGGACTTTGCATAGCTCTTAAAAGTACAGAGTATCCGTCATGCGTTTCCATATGCTTCAGAGACATGGATTGTTCACGAACTATACCTAAATGTTTCAATCTATATGTTAACATAGTCTACAAAGAAGTGTAATTTGTGTTTTTGAATAAATGAGGTCCATACTTACAAGACACAGCGTACAAAGCTTTGATTCTGGCTGTATCCACAGTATCTGAATCTACCATGTTCAGCAATACAGGGAACAAACCAGTTTCTAGAAATTTCTCTTGACAAAAAGGATTATTTTGAGTTAATGTGGCTATCACGTCAGCTGTTCTCCATCTGATGTTGCCATGCGGAGAGTTTAAACATGGACTGAAAATTGAGAAACCTCCAATTTTATAAAAGTCATTCGCGAGATCCATATTATCTACAAAATCCGCTATTTTTTCCAAGGCAGCTTCTTGCTGCGAGGTATCGTCGTCCGGACGTAATTCGACTACATTCGACAATATTTTAATACCTTTTTGTAATTCTTCAATAACATTACATGACAAGGAAGAAAGTGCTTCCTTTAAAAATTGTTGTCTCTGTAAATATATGCGTATTATGATTATGCGATTCATCGAGATTATGCGAACATGCTCAATGGATTTATAAGTATGATATCTACTTCTTCATCCATTGGATTTAATCGAGTATTCCTACTAGACTCTTCAGAATTAGCTGCTTCCATGGCATATCTCAACACTCCTTGTAAATTTCTTGGTTGTCTGGGTTGATTCGGCATTGCATCTAGTGTTTCCGATTCGGCATTGTCTATGTTTGGAGGCCCTTGGATAGACAACGGTCTCGCTCTGCTACTCGCGCTAGATTTAGCTGCTGCTTTATCTTCCATGTTTGAACACTTAGACCTTAAATTCGAATTAGTTAACAAAGGGTTGATCGTAGATAACGGTAATTATTAGTATGATAAGTAGTAAAATAAAGAGATTTCTCATACTTCTCCATCTTTTTTGTAACCTTCGTCGCATGCGCTGCACCCATCAATCAAATATATCGTTCTCAAATAGACGTTCTTTTGATATTACAAAAAAGAGACATTATGAAATATATACTGCAATCACTGCTATTTTTCAGATGATTTCGTTGCCTCTCGAACGAAGGTTTGTTATTAGAGGTTGCGATGTACATACATATTTACGTAAGTACAATTGAGTACATAAGTACACGTGTACCCGTTTTTGCAATGGAAGTTTAACACGATCGACACTGCACTAACTGACTCTCACGATAAGAAAAGCCGAAAATAAAACGTGAGAAATTCACATCGATCGATGTTACAACGCTTGTTTTGATGTTTTTCAGCGCAAGTATCCGAAGTCCGGAGCGTAGGCGCGTAGGGCGTAGGGAGAACTCGGGAGAAGGCAGGAGAAGAGAAGGCGATCAGGTGATGTCACGTTGATCTATATATGTATAGGTGTAGAGTAGTAAGTAAGTCTGTACTTACATGGTACCTGATGACTGATGGTACATACACTGTGTATTTGCGTGGGTACAGTGTTACGAAAACGATATCTCCACAAAATATTGTGAAGTATTCTGTGATGTATATACTTACATGGCATGTAAGCACTCCAGAACGACCATATTAGTTTATTACATGGTTAACTTCATTCATAATAGCATCTAAGGCATGTAATCTTAATGTCGAGTCGAACGGCAGATTATTATTTTCATGCGAAACGTGATAAAAAAAGTTTTTTTTCAGTAAGATTCAGTTCACGAAATTATATACGTGTCTATCCAACATTGATATCTATCATATTCAAATATTCCCGCGCTTCGTTCAAATGTTTGTACAGCGCCATCTCACGTAGCGGTGAAACGCTGAAACTGTTAGCCAAACCATCGACTATTTATAGACCTATCAAACTCGTCCAAATCGCCTGAAATGAAAAAGGTAACGAAAAGTGCACTTATATCAGTGGAAAAGTGTTGCGTAACTCCAAAAAAGTGGGCCGCAAAAATACATTGGAAAAATACCGACTAGCACCGAGCAGCACCGAGAGGCAAATGTCAGCAAATGTGAAAAGGACGGGGATATTAATTTGGAGAAGTGGCAACACTGAGTAGGAAAAAAATGTCAAGAGGGCGGATATCAAAGGCTCCGACGAGAGTTTCGCTTCTGTAAGAACGTTCTATGCGCTTTATGTATTAGTTCATGTACGTCACCAATGTAGGCTGGTCTGGTGCACGTGAGACGACCGTCTGCTAGACAGGTCCGACAGGTCAGCCGCTAGCTGCATGAGAACGACGACTAACGACGACGTTCCTTGAACGATATCCCGGGTCGTTTTTCAAAGTCTCGTCAACCTTGTCAGTTCCGCGTGATTATGTTACATAGATTCGTGGCAGTCGAGGAAAGGCACTATGTTCACGGTATTTCGCACGCTACTGGTACTCACGCATTTCCTTTACGGCTTAACCATCGCGGTTTATAATTGCTGTGTTTTACTTCACCGCAAATGCACCGAGATTTGGTACGGTGAAAACTCGAGAACAGAAGTGGAGTGGTTAGTGCGCGCCGCAAGCAAAACGAAAAAGTTGCCGCGACACGTTCTGATTATTTTCGGCGCGAAGCAGGACACTACGTTAGATTGCGTGCGAATAATCGGCTGGTGCATCACCCTCGGTATACCCTATGTCAGCTTCTTTGATATCAATGGTAAACTTCGTCTCTTCTCATTTATTCATTGGAACGTGTACCCTTAAAGCCGGCTAAGCTTTGTTTTCAAATATTTTTGTGTTTTACAGCGTGCACTTCAAGTTTATGAAGCGAGCAAGAATTGTTATTAATGTATCTATGTTAAATAGGTTTTTGTATTGTAATGTGCTTACTTCGTCAGTTGTTACATTAGCTGTTCAACCATGAAGAGACTACGTGTTTTACCGGAGGCTCAAAAGCCATTGGGTTATGATATGTTTGAAGAATTCCAAACGACGATGTGGAGGGCTCTCATTGGATATTCGATGTACATTCATTGTTAATACGATTTAGAAATTCTTTTGTGAAAACCGACGCTATGAATCGCTTTGCATAGTATTTGTTTAAAGCAATGAGTCATGTAGTTTCTTAGATATGTGTTTGTATCAATGAAAATGTTTATCTATTTTATCTTTTCTGATCTTGGAACGTTTATCCTTCATTCATGTTGCGTATGAAGTTGTTTCTGCATCTGTATGTATTTTGTAACATTATTTATGTTACTTAATTCAGTATTTACTTACTCCTCGTTCATGGAAAAACTATACATTTAAATAAGTATAATTTCTATGTTTCATATCAGAGATTACTATATTATCTAATGGCAATACAGATAAGGTTGCAAATTACACGTGGCTAAGTACATATAGATCTACTAAGGATATAGTATTTTATTACAGTTGGAATTACTTGATAATTGTATAAAATAAATTAATATTGTTCCATTTTTAATTGTTATTTGATTATTCTCTATCTGGAATTGCATGATGTAATGTTACACAAGTGTTCTACTACATAGAATACAAGGACAAACAGAACACTCACATATGTTGTGTGTTATCATTCAGATTACTATTAGCGCAATGTATACATAATCAGACTGTTAGCATTTCGTTTAATACCAGACAATTATTCAAATTTAAGTATAAAATCCCAAACCACATCGTTATATCGAAAGAAGTAAATTATGCGAACAGTCTATAGAATTATTAATGAATTCCTGTTTCATATAACTGTTGTACGTATTACAGGTTTCCTAGTGAGGAATGAAAGCATTCTGAAACATGAGATCGCGAAGAGAAGACCTGATTTATTGGATCATATCAGTTGGAGCAAACCAAAAACAGTATTTACTCAAAATGGAGTGACCGGTAATGTACATACTATATCTTCAATGTAGTCTTCTAAAAGATCTTCGTATAACAATTATATTATTGATCAATATTTTTCCCTTGCAGATTCTAAACTGAAGACGAGAGTATCTTTGTTAAGTGCTTTGGATGGGAAAGAAGAAATAGTTACGTTAACGAAGAATTTGGCTGAAGCGGTTCTCACAGGAACAATTAAGCCCAATGAGATAGATGCTGATTTGCTTAACGAGAAATTGAATTCCCGAGGAATACCTGATCCCGATTTCGGAGTAATCTATGGCCGCCTTTGTTCTACATATGGAGCTTTGCCATGGCAGACGCGAGTAACGGAATTTTTGTAAGTCCAACTAATTCATTGGAATTCACGAGGCAAATACTTATGCGTTTGTGTCAACAGGTCGTTAAACGCTATTCTCTAATCGTTTTCAGTACGATACCACTGCACGGTAGCCTATCAGCCAAGGACTTCACATGTCTGCTGGAGAAGTACAATAAATGCGAGCAACGATATGGGAAATAACTGGAATTGTTATTTTTATTTGTGTAAAGTTTTTGTATTCCGAACAAATGAAAAAAGAAAGAATATGGAAAAGAAAATGAAACAAGAAATAGATATTTAAGAGGACTTACAAAGACTGAATTTAAAACAATTTACAGATACTATTTTATAAGTGCTAGTGAAATAATAACGGAGGGACGTGGTGCTTGCGCGGCATGTGTAACGCTTGCAAGCCAAGTTGGAACGAGTGTCCGTAAGGAGGAACTTACGTAGGCTTAACTTCAAGACATTCGCACGAGCATCAAGAGAAGAGGATTTCCACCGAACACCGAGAGAACGGACTAGTTTTATTTAGAGCAAATTATTTTACCATAAAATGTAAAGACACAGAAAAGAGAAGGATAGTCGCAGAGAGAAGCGTGTTTCTATTGTCTTCTTGATATCGCCAGGCTCTTTGTTATTTAATTTCGCGTAAACGAGAAGTACTTTTACAGGGTACAGAAAGAAAAATTATTTGATGAACAAAATGTTTGCATTCAACGTCAGGAGTACAAATTTCATATTTTCGAACGTCTAGGATAAATCTTAATAACACTTTCGTAGATTTTCAACGGATGGTATCATTTTCCTCGTACCATTTTACACACACACATACACATAGCCTGAAGAAGAAACATTAGAAAAGCCGATGCTCTTGTGCACGAATCCATCTGCTTCACGAAAGAGACTCGGAACAAAATTGCTGCATTTAATGTTCAACATTGTCAGCGACAACACCGACATTCCGTGTACATAATAGTTTATCCGTGACACCTCCGTGCACGTGGATATTTTGATATTAAAATGAAAAGCGTATTTTCATTTGATCTTAGTTATATTTTCTTGGGAAGAAGCGTCCATCGAGTCTGACATTTCTGAACACGTAAATACAATCCTCTTTTGCAGAAACGCTGTGTTCGAGCTTTATTCTACAACCCGTATACGTTCTATGATTACTATTCACGTTAAGCATGTTATATTAGGTTCCTAGAGTTTCATTTGTGCTTCCGAAACACTGAGTCAAACTGAGCAGCTATACTGTAAATCACTGTATCTATAGTTGATGGCTAAGGAATATTATTACCACGAGCGAAACGCTATGAATGTTTAAATAAATTATTTTAAATTATTTTCTTATCCTTATTCTCTGCACACGGATGTCAATTTATTCCCTGCTCGAACTATTTTAGAAACTGCAGAATTAATAAAAGACACCTCTTGAAAGCATTCGCTAATTACCAAAAAATTTTGAAATTCTATCAATCGAGTCTATGCACAAGAAAAATAAGTTATGTATAAAATAATTTCATTCAATGGGTACAACATGTACAAGATAAAAGAATGTAGTTTTTCAAGAGGTGGTTTTACAAAAGAAAGAAGATCCCGAATAGGAGGACAGCAACGATCCATGGATCACGGTTCGAATGTCCTACGATCCCGCAGGATGTCCAGGACACATTTCAGCCAGTTCATCGGCTTAACACCGGATTATGTACTTTCAGGGATGTCAGTCCGGCTTCGGCGGATACAAAGCATACACAATGGTTGTTGTCGACTTCTGGCGACCAAACATTTTTCAAGATAAGGTATACTATACTGTTCTACCTTTGTGCGGCGCTCCTACGTGCATATCGGCCAACAACGGAGACATCGTGAATAAAAGTCAACCCTCGAAGAAATAATGCGATCACGTGGCTCGAGTAGCGTTAAAATATTGTTTAAAGTTCAGGCTCTCGTTGTAAATTCGTTGTACGCTTAACAGGCTCGCGTTATTCTTATCTTGGACATATATGACTATAGTTACACTGTCTCGCGCGTGCTCGTCAAGTTTATCAAACTCGTTTAAGTTATCGGCATTTATACTCTACTTATTTACTTTTACACTCGCCAGGTGATGATATCTTTTTAACGTTCTAAAATGTACTAATAGTTGCATTTTCCTTTAAAATTAACAAATCATGTTTAATTCGTAATGTTATATTTTACTGGAATTATTAATATTTAATGGAATAATATTTTAATGGTCAGTATATGTAAAATATGTAAATATCCCAGATAGCACTGAGACATCTCAAAGACATCTGTAAGACGCCTGCCGCAAGACTCCTTCCCGAAAGTTTCCTGAATGTCTTGCGTTACAAAACGGTACGTTTTAGAGATGTCTTCAGACGTCCTTTAGACGTCTTTTTAGACGACAACTCCGAAAAGACGTCTTTGAGACGTCTTACTTCAGACGTAAAAAGACATCTCCAAATAGTCTTAAAGAAGTCTTTTTGGGACGTAAGACGTTCAGACCTAAAAACGACGTAAAACAGATGTCTATGAGACGTCGGGTGCTATCTGGGTAGCTGAATTTTTACCTAGAGAAACATATGATGGTTAAAAAAACGGTTCTGTTATTTGGACGGGGTTGACTCAACCCCTAATTTGCTATGGGAACAACACTCCCTAGTCGAAGTAAATTATTTTGTAGTTTATTCCATATTTTTCTATAGTAAATTGTGTAAATAAATGAGCTAAAAATACAGCGTATATACAGTGTGAGTCACCTAACGTTGCCACCTCAAATATCTTTGTTGTTTTTAAAGATACGTCAAATGTCTGAAGGAGAAAGTTGAATGGTAAAATGGGGCTCATACGATACCAAAAAAGTTTTTGTTTTTATGTAATTTTTTTTAGAGATATGAAGGTCACCTGAAATATATTTCAGTAATGGTGTTTTAGAATTATTTAAATTGAAATGTCTCCTGAACTACTAACTTTTCGACATACATAGGTTAGTACTTTTTTATAACAAATGTCCAGCTGCATCGATTGATGTATGAAAACATACCTGGTTCCATTTAAAAAAATGAAGGTGACCCCTTTATATCTCTAAAAAAAATTACATAAAAACAAAAATTTCTTTTGTATCGTATGAGACCCATTTTACCATTCAACTTTGTCCTTCAGACATTTGACGTATCTTTAAAAACAACAAAGATATTTGAGGTGGCAACGTTAGGTGACTCACACTGTATATCTCGTGTGAAACTCTTTAGAAAATTGAATTTACATGATTACGGAGTGTACGAGCAATAATAACATTTATGTTTCATTTGTTCGTGTTTGATTTCCATGTAAATTGAGACTTGTATATTATTAATAAGTCGTACATATTACGCATTCGGCCGGGTTTTTTAATACCGTGGTTTCCGGGCGACGCGACGCTGAAAAATTCATCGTTGCATTCCGCGCGTTTCATTTTCGCATTGCTTGTCCGACGAATTTTGTTTCCCGCCTATTCGTTGTACAGGAACACGTGAAATAGGGTGACGAACGACTTCCGGGCTCTTTTATTGAGAGAACAATGCTTACTGCGAATGGAAAGAGGTTCAAAGTTAATAACACCCTCGTGAAATACAGAAAAAATGTTTAATCTTCTTCAGTCGTGATTAGGATATGTTACGAAACCTATTTGCACGTTAATTCTTGAATCTTAAGGTTCAGTTACAATTGTAACAGTGTAGATTACTTTTTTGTTAAGGATGGCACGCAGAGGAAATTGAAGCGAAATTTTTCTCGCAATGGGAAACGGGTGACCCAGATTCAACCCTGGAAAACAAGTGTCTCTACCTGTTGCACTTCGTTCCCCATTCACGAAATACTATACAGGGTATGTCAGGATTAACGATTAACAGAATAGAATGCTTATCTCGTAAGAATAAAATGTTTCGACGAATAATGTTTCCTTTCGTTTTTGAAGAAATTCAATTGAAATAATTTAAATATTCACGTGTCGTTGATTACTTCCCATCCTTGTCTGTCGCTTTTCATTTGATACAGCCATTTTGTTCGGAAGAAAATTTTCGGACTCTTCAATTTGAATAAAAATCAATTAGGTTTTAGTAGAAACATGTTGTATGCGATTCTATCTCGGCGTTGATTAGTTTAAACCACCATTTTCATACGAACCAGAAGTCATTTTTTTCTGCTAGAATAATTAATCTTCATGGGCGATTATTGCTCTCAACAGCTAGAAATTCTGTAATTGATCGATGTGCTGTCGCATTATCGACCTTGCTTCGATTAAGGGATGAAGAAATGCATACAACAGAAACACTTGTTACTTTATCAAGTGAACTGGAAAGTTGAGTCTCTCTTCTGCTCTGAGTTTTTTCTTATTTTCTGAATGAAATGATCGCACCTGCGACTTCGATTCTGCAATCTATCTGCTCCAAAAGCTGTCTCATCAAAGATTACACATTCGTTTCATTGAATAATCACTGATTTTGCTAATCCCGCCAAGGATATCTAAGAGCGCCAACAGGAACTCACGAAAGTGACAGTAATAAACGAGGCCGGCAGCGTTACAAATGAAAAACAAATACAAAACAAATGATTAAAAACAAACACTGCCGGCTTTCGCGTACTAATATTTGTCTAAATCCCGTGGATCTCCGAAGAGTTCTCCGAAAGTTACATTTCTCGGCGTTGTTATTCTTGCTCCTGAAAATCATTTGTTCATTAAAAAAGAACAGGTCTCATTAATCGTTCAAGTTCTTACCAACCTCCCCATTCAAACAAATCAGCATCTTCACTTAAATATTGAGTGTTTACTTAACTTCGACGATTTTGGAAGAGAAAAGCTTAGAAACTCTTCCTTAACTTCATTCTTATTATTCTTCATCTTCAAAGTCGACTCGAGAAGTCCCCTATCAATGAATTACATGGTTCAAAGTCTGAATCAATGAAATTTAAAAATCATCTAGATGATTTCTATAAAAAGTCTATGAACCTCTTCTTGAGAACATCATTACTATCTTCAAGACCATCATCCTCTTCATCATACCTTGCTTAAAAATCGGTATAGATCAAGACATTGTTGATCGATCTAAGAGTACCAGTATGTTCTTTTGAATGAGCAAGTATTGGATCAGTTGAATCAAGAAAAAGAAATTATAAGATCGACGAAACCATGATCGTATTGATCATATCTTGCTTGCAGGTTGACGCAGATCAAGAAATCGCTTATCCACTGAAGGATACCAACAATCTGATCAAGGTCAGTCTGTGCGGGATCCATTGGGCGACGAATAGCATCATCATCGTTGGATCTCGCGAAGGTGACCGATACCACGAAAGGCGAAGGCGAAGGCGAAGGCGAAGGCGAATGGCGCCGCAGCAGGTTGGTTCGTGCCGATGATGATTATTATTCGCCGGGCGGTCATAAATAATGAAGGGGAGATTACGTAGGTCGGTAGCCGGTGGTGTAATTGAATCAAAATAATGTAGAGGTATCGTGTTGTACGCTCGGCCAATCATAACTCAGGTGAGGCTATCCCGTTTCTCTGTCTCTCGGGCCAGAGAGGATGCGGGGATGCGGCGAGGATGCCTCTATATAAAGGGTGTCATCTCTAACCCCGGACACACTCGTTTCCAACCAGCAACAGGCCGCAAGCGTCGCCGACGCCGCGACGTCGTACGCGCGATATCTTGTCCTTCCCTTTTTCACCTCTTCTTTCCGTCTCCGGGAAACCCGCGAGAAGAATTCGAGAGAGAGCTACTCCGGAACACACAATCCGGCAGTCGTCCACAGTCCACACGCACCCCCAACACTTACGACCATGGTGAGTGCATCGTGACAGCTTGTGTGTTGTTCTTCATTCTCATTTTATCGTGAATTTTTATCATCTCTCTTTCAATATTACTCGAACGATGACAAAAAAACAATGAGAAATAGTTTCGAACAATGTGCTTTTTGTTTCTGACGGTCCACGTTGTCGTCACTGCACGTTCGTATGCAACTGCAATTTTGATGACGTTTTCTACCGTGCAAATTTAATTATTTTTTAGTTTGTGTTGGTTTAAAGCCTCCTTTTCTGTTATCAGTGGGTGAACATCCCTAACACTTACGATACCGTGAATGTTTTTTCAAAACAAACAAAAAACAAGAGGTAATAGAGATAATAAAAAATAGAGGATGTCGGTTCATGTGTTTTTTTTGCATTGCAAATTTATTTTCTTTTTCCATTTGCGTTGTTTTAAAGTTTCCTTTTCTCTTGCCATATTCGTAAATTTTGTTATTTGTTTACGTACAGACTGGAGTTCATTTGTGGTTTTTTATTGTTGAATAAACTAGCAATATTTAAATGGCGAACTACTCTGCAAGATATCGCGCGTTCCTTTTTGACAGGCATAAACAAATGACCGTTCGGTGTTTTAAATTCTCCGTCCTTTTTTTATTTTACGCTGTCTTTAAGACCTGTCTGCTTTTTATGATTGCACTTGCCCTCGACACTTGGATCGCGAGTGCTCCATGAGTTACGTTTCTTCTTTTCTTTCGTGAACTTCTATATATCTTTCTTCTTTTTTCTTATCCACCTTTAACCCTTCGCGCTCCAGTGATATATTCGCATTTCTTTTTGTCTGCCCACGTTGATGTCGTTAGCCATATGCAATTATATATAATTCTAATATTAACAATGAGAGAAATATTCTGAGAACGTACCAGTACCGCTTGCAATATGTGAAGCCGAGTCACATATTCGATAAAGGACTGCAAAACGTTAATCTCTTTTTGTTTTATATCGATCCGAAGTTCCTCTTGTTTTTTCCACCATTGAGTACACAGCAATCTTCGACGTTTACAATATGGTGAAGGCTTGCTCGCGAGATATTGTATAGTTCAGTTTTTTGCTACCCTTTGCACGCCTTTCTCTGTCTAGTGTAAATTTACTTTACTTTTACTTTATATTGATTTGGAATGTTGTTTGTTTTTACGATTGGACACGCATTTGTTCTAGCATACACATGGCGAGTGCTCTCGTGAGATATCGTGTGCTTGTTTACCTTTTTCTTGTTCATCAATTTCCTAGTCTTTGTTCTAATTATATTTTATTTTATACTTTGAAGTTGTTCTTCTTATTGAAGAATTTATTCTTGATTATTTGGTGACAGTGATTCTGTGAATATTGAGGCCTGTTTATTTTCTTCCGGTGCTTTTTGCGAAATCTACAGTAGAGGGGGTTTACAATAAATCGGTTTATACGATGCAATTTTACAATTTCCATTTTCCATCCGCAGAATTGTTCTTCAATTTTCCCGTGCACTGTACAAATGCAATAACAAGATGATCATCTTATCTTTTTCTCAAATCGTTTGCAGTACTAATTTTACCTGTTTTTCCGGTTCAGGTCTGTGCGGTAGATTTTCTCAATATGATGCAAGTCTTCGAAATGCCTTAAATGTTTTTTATTTAAAATAACCTTCCGTAAATCATAAATCGTATACATCAATATCGGAATAACATAGACCAATGTAGGAAAGCGTTGCGTAAAGATTTATAATTATTGAATGGTTTAAATTGTATTTTGATTTCGCTGCTTATGCCGCCCCCTTATGGTGGCGCCTGATGCGGCCGCCTCTCTGTATCATAGCAAGGCACAGACCTGTTCTGGTTAATTGTTCTAAAAACAGTTCCTCTTTTAACGTGAAGGAACGAATGATTAAATGGTGCAATTATTAGTATAAATAATAGTTTAGATTATTTCTGGCACGTACTTGCTGCAGCGGAATTAATGTCGCAAAGTATGAATTCTTATTATTAATGAATAGACTGCGGATCTTTATACAAAATAAACATTGTCTGCATCGATTGCAAGAAATCAAATTGAATGTTATTTCTTCCTTTGATGGTTTTAATAGAAGAGAGATCATATATTGACATTTTTAATTTTAAAAATTTTGAATTTCATCTACTCAATTTTGCATCTAATATTGAATTTTAGATTTGCATCGCAAATTGAGATTTACATTTATTAATGAATATAACACAACTCGCTCTTGCAACTTTTCTAAAATGTATTCCAATCTTTCTATAAAAAAGTAATTATATAAATTCGTCCTCGATACTTTTGGCATTGAAAGGATAGTTTCACTATTCGAGAGTTCGAATCGACCGCATGTTCGATAAACGCGGAACGCAGTCCAGCAATTCGTATTGGCTTTTGTTGGAATTCGTGTGACCGTGTATTCCCATCTTGGATCGAATAAATCGCGTTCCGTTTTCGCAAGTAGTCTCCGCGGGCCGATCTGTCAGCGCGTTTCGTCCCGAGCAAATACTTAAAATTCTCGGCAAAACCTCCCGCCTTGCACGATCCCATTTTGCAAGTTCGTCCAAAGAAATTGCCATCAGGACGCCGCGTGCACCATGGAAGACAGCCAAGAGGCGGCGTTGCTCGAACACAATTTGCGAAGTCAATTTTTCACCCTAATTGCGTGAATTGCATATTACATTTTGACGATATAGCATCTCTGGAAGAAGCTCTTCGATCAGAATCGTTAACACGAATTATTTACAATATTTTCCAAAAGATCACCTTTCTATCAACTTTTACAATTCTTTGTACTTTCATTGTTCCTCCTTAAATTTATACGTTTCATCTCAGTTCTATGTACATACTCTCAGTTTCAATCATCAAATAGCGAAGCTCGAAGAGTTTCTCTGTTCTCGCAATTGGTTTCCTGATTCTTCCAATCGAGCATCGAGAACTACGTTTTTCTATATTTTCGCATAATTTTTGTTTGAAAATCAAAATTTGACGAAGTCAAATATTCTCCAGCAATTACAGTGGTGCCTCAAATCAACCGTTCCCATAAGAAGTAATGCAAAATTGATTAAATCGTTTTCATGTAAAAAAAACTATTGATATTATACCCACATTAATGGGGTTGTAAAATAATGTAAACACTGTTTAAACACATAAATAAAAAAATGAGATTTTATTATAGATTTTTAAACTCTCTCTGTGCTTAATGCTAAAATACAAAAAGAAACAAATGATATTCTGTTCTGTGGACGAAGAGTCCCCTTGCAATAAAATCTGACATTCTGGTGTTTTTTCTTTTTCTCCTTCCGTCGTCAGTTAATAACACATCAACTCCGAATATAATTGATTATTAATTTAATTTATCCTCCGAGATAATTATTTTTAAATGACGCAAAATTTACACAAAAAATTTATGTCGTATATCGAGCAAAAGTCACGTCCAAACAGGACGTATTCCGAATTGGACATACTCCGAGGTACCACTGTATTCCTTTTAAACCTGATCAAGGAAAAACGTGTAGAGAAGCCTAGAAAAATTTCGTACCTTTTCTCTGGAACATAAAACAGTTTTTCTCGATTTTTTTCTGTATTTGCGTATAAAAATATTTCCACAAAGATGTTTGCGCAAACTGTTCAGAATAACGTCTGTTTATTTGTCCGGAGAGTTTCCGCAACAAGCTTCACGATGGGAGGAGAGTGTTTGACGTAAATAAATAATAATAACGAGTTGCGTCGTTCGTCGACCGTTCATGGTCTATTCTCCGCCATTAATGCTGGCGTTTTTTGCTAGAGTCGGTCATAAACGTGTACGTTTTTAACGGAAACATATGGTGGGCAAGTTTGTAGGCGGCGCCATTATGGAGGGTGACCGTCGTCGGTTCATTAAAGGAACGCAAGTCAACGTATATTAATCTTGCTCGGTATAACACGGGGTATTACTAAACATCCTGTTAAGACAGCTAATAACAGACCGATATTATTTATCGCGGGGCGTACTGTGTCCCATCGTTGCAACCGATAATCTCGCAGCTTCTTGCACGCAACTCCTCCACTCGCCTAACCTTGGGGGCTCCCGCGAAGAAACACTTGTGCGTCATCGGTTCTATGGGGTGCACGATCGATCATTTCAGTTTATCATTCGCCCTTTACATATTCGTTATACCAACTAACTCTCTTTAGATTAATTTCATTCAATGGCAAGCCCTTCTTATAAACACTAAACCTACTGAGCACTAAAAGCGATTAAAATGTTTTAGCTTACAAAAAAGACAAAACTCTATTTATTTAGATTTTGTACAATTTTTGTTACAATATGTTCTGGGATTTCTTTATCAAATCAGTTTTCATATAAGCAACTTGATACTTTCAATAATTGTAAGATGAAAAATATAAAACCGGTTATTTGCCCGGCAGTGGTAGGTTTAGTGTTCAACTTTGCAAAGTTAACACTTTACCTACCGGAAGCCTATTAATCCCTTGCCGTACTTTGACGGAGCCAGAGTCGCGATGAAGGTTTTTAACGTAACAAATATGAATGTTACGCGTTTCATTTTAAATGAAATTAAATTCGATTCGTTTGTAATAAATACTTAAGCATTCAAATAAATGTAGCCATACAAAACATATACATTTTCTTTTCCCTTCTATGACATTTTTGTGCATCAAGATGTTCTAGTCAGTGTAACTGTTAAAGAAAAGGTACGGCAAGGGGTCAATAGGATTTTCAATAATTGTGCTGTGACAAAAGAAAGAATAGAAATTTTCTTTTACATTGCAATCTTAAATGAAACTATTAGATGACGTTATTGAGGGCGACTTGTTAGTTCACAATGAAAATTGCTGTTGCTATTGGAGGTATCATTAAACAGTGTTTAGCCATAATTTTTCAAAATTATGCAATAACCACCGGTCGGTAATGTGTTAATATACTTCCTTTTGATATTATCTTCACCTGTTGACATCACCGGTCTCTAGATTTTCATTTCACAATTTCTTATATGATTGAAATTCTTCGGTGGAATACTATACCAGTTAACTATCGAAAATACGATATTTTCTTCTCACAGTAACTTCACTTATATTGCGAAATAAATATTAAAGATAATGTATAGACAATAAAGAAATATTCTCGAATAAATCTAGTATGTTAAAGGCAATGGCTCTTGATTCTAACAAGTTCTATTGTTAACATTTCTATTGTTAATTCCATCTACCGGAACCTCCTATTTCAAACTTCGTCTTTCATAAGAATAAATAATTCGATCGTAATACCAGATTATAAAAGGCATTATTAGATTATATTATTCAGAGAGACTTGTCGGTTTACAATTGAAATTGCTGCTGTTATTGAAACATTTATTAAGACACTCGATTCTCTTGTATTTTATCAAGTCTGGAAACTTAATTACACATTGTTGCATTAGTGTGTGGAAGACAAGAACGAAGACTGCCATTAGCTGCTTCGAAAAATGTTAGCCTCGAGCGAAACGCCAGTTCAAACGAGAAATGAGAATTTTGTTTCGACAATAACAAGGAAATATTAATCATCCGTTGCTCGATATTATTTAAATCTCTTAGTGTGCATCAGATTTAATAGACTTTTCGAGGACAGCTGCGAAATCGTTAGTCTCCTTTCGTCGAGAAGTAAATCGCAGCGTTTTACAGGTACAACAGGTGTTCGCATTGTTCTCTTTCCGGAGCCGCACAACAGACTTCGTTCCGCTTCCAGATCAAACTCCGATATAACTTCCGAACGGTGGATATTTCCTCTTTTTATTCGCTCTGAACAGATAGACATCGAGCGAAAAATAGACAGAAGGGACAGAAGGGAATCACTTAAAATTACTCTCGGGGCCATTGTTCGATTATGATACTTTGAATCTTGATAACTGCCCGTCTATTGTATTCCCGGCTCAATGGAAAGTTGTCTGTATTTCTTGGAACTTACATAATAACGATGTTACCTGCTTGTGCGCCGGGTTACGTGAATAATGCGAGATTTCTTACCATCTTCATGCACCTTTTCTTCATTTCTTTTTGGCTCGTGGTGTACGTGATCTTAGGTTAAACCGTACCTTTCTATACATATGATCTACATGTGTATCTATCTATCGTTGACTGCAGAAAATAATAACTGAAAAAATGGCTTTCGAAACCCTTTATAAGTTATCTACAATTGACTGATAATTAATATTGATAATGATTATTGATAATTATAAAGGGAAATAAATTTTCAAAAATGTAAAATTTATTTTGGAATATAATATATATTTTAATTATTTCCCTCGGCTCTCGATTATCCAACGGGCCTTAATTTATTCGAGCTGTTTGTCTCCCGATCAAGCCGGTTAATCGAGGTCCTACTGTATCTAGAAACCAAGTTATTCAAGTCTAAAGGAAATAGACAATTGTAAATAACTTATAAAATTTTAAAAGTAATTTTTTCAGTTATTGTTTTCTGCAATCAACCCTACAATCATATTTAAACGCACATTTTTTTATAATCGGGGTCCGGTTAATGAGAAAAAATAATAACTAAAAGAAATTATTTTTAAAATCCTTTATAAATTACCTACAATTACCTACAGTTTCTTGGAACCTGAATAACCATCTCGAATAATCACAGAAGGGTAACGGTAGAGAACAATGAAAAATAGTTTCAAACAATATACCGTTCGATTGTTAACAGACCATGCTGTCATCGCTGTACGTGCTGTCGTTCCTCTGCAACTGCTTGCTAGTATCCTCCTCGATACTAACACCACTGAAAGCCGACGGGAATCTGAGGATCTTCAAGGACGTCCCCAGCGACTTCGAGTACGTGCTGAAGAGGCACAGCGTCGACAGTCGCCCGGACGATTCTGATTCCAAGGAGCGACGAAGCAACAAAGGTTCGTCTTTCATCAGGTTCGGCCGTAGCGACCCGGACAGCCACGGTGAAAACGTCCTCGGCGGCGAGAGCGACGGAAACTCGCCGGTAAACAGATATCCTCGTTGGAAGTCGCCGGATATCGTCATCAGGTTCGGTCGTTCGGATTTCAAGGCTGCTGCGAATGGCGACAGGGATTACAAACTTAGAAGGAACGACCTGAATTTCATCAGGTAAGTGAGTCTTTTGTGACCGGACACGTGAAACTGGCACGGCTTATAATCGTACGAGTAGATAGGGACAATGATTGGTCAGACAAACAGGTCGAGGCTGTTACTGGGGAGACAAGCAGACTGGGAAGGCGACTGATAATATAAAGTGACGATTAGACTGCTGATCTTTATGCAAAATAATAAAAATTGTCTGCATCGATTACTAGCGATAGAAATCAAACAGATCTGCTCTTTTTTTAACTCTTAGCACTCGGTTGGTGACTCTGGGCGACACTAAAAATTGCTATACCGTTTTAATCAAGATATTGTTTACATCATTAAATACGTCGGTATCTAATCAATTACTAAACATTTAGGTATTGTATGAGGTATTATAAATACCTATTTCATATCTATGAAATTTAAAAAATCGTAGGGAATGGAGATATTCTATGTCCGAAGAAATGTTTAATTTTTGAGTTAAAATGACTCCGAGTGCAAAGGGTTAACAATCTTAATGAATTGCAAATAGTATATTGACACCCCTAAATTCTTTCTGTCATCCCATAAAATCTATCGATGATAGATTGATAGTGGATCTTTATGCAAAATAAAAATTGTTCACTTCAACCGCTAGGAACTGGCACAGAGCGGAAATTTCCCTCTCTTTTTAATAACTGTAACCCTGGAACTTCGCTGCGGGTCCCAGAAACCCAGAGCGTCATTAATTATAATGTGACATGCGCATGAGTGCCTTGTGTGCATTTTAGTGAAATATCAAGGCGTGATATTAAACCATTAAATATTCACATTTTCTGCTTTTTTTCTAATAAAGAACTTTGTGGTTCTGAGGCTCGAGTGTAAAGTACATGTCTGAAAAATAAGTGTGATGTTCCAGGGATAACATTGATACTTTGAAATTCTTTCAATCTTTGTAGTATTTCGAATTACTGGGTCTGTCCGGAAAGTAATGCGACCACATTTTTAAAAAATCTATTGAACATACGCGAGTACAAACCTTTAAAATTCTTCAGAAAGGGACCGTTCGGCGTCGACACATTTTTTTCCAGTGCGATTTCCATGCTTCGTATCGAAGGCGTTTTCTGGAACGCGTCAAAGAGGCTGCGACGAGGGTACTACGATAGGTTCCAGAAAACGCTTTCCAGGCAGCACGCGAAGTATGGAAATCTTAATTTTTCCACTGAGATAATTATTACCCTCAGCCGTCCCTCGTTTCACGAACTGAATCTGTCCCTCGGTGTCAAATTGACCCAGTGATACAAGAAATCGATAAAATAACAAATCAAACAGTTACTTTTCGATGTTGTTTCCCTTGAAATTGATGAGTTAACATTTACATTTTAGGTTTTTGCAGTTATATGTTTCGCATTCAAAAAATAAATGTCACCACACACACAAGTTTCGAACGAATTTACCTACAAATAACAGAACAGTGTAACTTAATTCGGGAAAACTGTGTCAAATTGATACGAGGGACGGATGAGGGTTAAAAATTATGCAAAATTCACACAAAAAATTCACGTCGTATACCGAGCAAAATTTGTCACGTCCAAGCAGGACGTATTCCGAGGTACTACTGTACTCCCTTAGAACAGTCTCGGAATAGAAAAATATATTAGCCACGAGATTGATGAACGAGTATGCGAGTCGGTAGATCTTTTTTCTGGCCAGACAGCCAGATAGACAGTCTTCTTTTCCCCCTCAATTTGCGAACGATTGCGTTCGACAGATTCGGCCGCAGCTCGCAGATCTATCCGATGGAGATCGACATGACGGCGATGTGCTCGGACCTGTTATTGAACGACGAGATGAAGGGCAGCCTGCAACCGTTCGAGGCGAGGTTACTCCGCCTCTGCAACGTGTTGAGCAACATGGACGCCGAGCACAGAAACACCCTGGACTTCCTGGAGGAGCGTGACGGCTCGAAGCACGAGTAAAGAGAAGAGTACTGTCACCGTCGTCGTCGTCGTCGTCGGCCGCCGGGAAACGATCCATCGCGAACGTAGTCGAGGATTTGTCCGTTGTCAACGGGACATCTGCGGAACGTCCGAGACGGCTCGTCGCACTCCTGGCAAAATTCTCACGGACAACGTTATTCCATCGGTCGATCCTCTATTTAGTTATCCAGGTTCTCCATTTTCGCCTGATTCAATCTCGCCTACTCCGCGCTGCCCACGGACGCCTCCATTCTCGTTTTTTATTGTATTAGAAACGCGATCTGCTTGCCGAGGTCTGCCTCATTTGCGCACCGTCCGCGGGTAGTGCTCTTTGCAATTTCATTTCGGCTTCGAGCTCTGCCTCCCTTTTGCTGGATAATGTGACGCAAGCATCGCTTATTGATTTTTAAAAGGTCGGTGCTTAATGCATTTCATTTTGTATTACTATAGCAACTGTTCCTTACATTTCGATCTTCGCTGTTCTGATTAATCAGTGATCTTCAAATTTCAAATAAGATATGTGTAGCTAAAATGCGCAGCGTTCTCGCACAATTCTTGTACTTGGAATCTTTAACGTGAGAGTATTTATATTTTTAGTATTTAATTGTGTCTAGTCGCAAGCTCCATAACCAGAGTTGGGCAAAACTTTTATTGAAATAACAATTTCGAACAAAGTGGGTTTTTTCCAAGTGGGTTTTAAACACAGTTTATTCGAAACTTTTATTTCAATAAAATTTTTGCCCAACTTTCTGTCCATAACTAATTATTTATTTACTAATTATTTATTGACTGTAATATTTGTCAGGGAACTGTATATATATATATGTCTACAGGAAACGTAATTTTAGTATTTTGTTTACTGTTTCTAAACCGTATGCGAAGCGCACATTTTTTTAAATGGTTATGTAATTCGAACGATTCTTGAGAGATTCAATGCAAGTGGAATGATGTTAAATATTTATTTTCGAGGAACGTGATCAAGCAGCATTGCCGACGAATAACGTTGTTCCAAGGTATTTCGTCTGGGTACCTTAATGTGCATCCACCTGCTCCACCGCGTATTCAATGTACATATACAGATTTAATCATTAAACGGCTTCGATGCTGATGACGATTTCACGGCTCGCTGTGAACCGTTCTAGGGATCGTTCTCACTGTCTCTCCGGGAAAATGTGTCGTCATTGTCGTAACGGCACGTTTGTCGTTGTTCCATTCTGCAATTGGTGAATCCACGGAGAATCGCGGCTGAGTCTGTTTGCCAATCGATGTCAATTTCGTCGTTCAAGTGTTAATCACAATCCGAGACTCAACGCTATTGTATCTCGACGCTAACTAATATCTGAACACATAATTATAAATATTAGTATCTATAAATGTCTCTATAATTTCCAATACTGTTCTGTGTGAAAATGGTACTTTATCATAATTGAACCACCTGTGTATAACGTAAAATTAAAAATTGCAAGGTTTGCGATATTAAAGTAGTCGAAAGAAATAAGGTTACAATATCTTGAGGCTATAATGAAGTCACCATTGGATTTTTTTTATCAAAATCGTACTTTATTATAATTGGAACGTCTACACCAAATGGAATGAAATATTGCAAAGTTTGCAATATTCAAATAGTCGAAAGAAATAAGGTTACAATATTTCGAGGCTCTAACGAGGTCGCCATTGGATTTTCAGTTAGCACATTCTTAGACTGTTCTTTATCAAAATGGTACTTTATTATATTCGGAACGTCCACACCAAATCGAATTAAAAATTGCAAGGTTTGCAATATTAAAATAGTCGAAAGGAATAAGGTTACAATATTTCGAGGCTCTAACGAGGTCGCCATTCGGTTTTCAGTTCGCACATTTCTCAGACTGTTCTTTATCAAAATGGTACTGTAATCGGAACGTCCACACCAAACAGAATTAAAAACTGCAAAGTTTGCAACATTGCAGCAGACGAAAGAAGCGAGATACCAATTTTAATTTGCTCAGAGTACAAAAACGTCACGCTCAGGTCAGGCGGAATGGACTCGGCCATTTTCCTCCTCGATACCCTCCAATTATGATAGGAGTTAGAATTACGGTAATGCGCATTGTCTATAACCTTAAACGTCGTTCTTAAAGTGAATGTAAATTTAATACACGCGTATACATTAAAGGGAAAAAAGTGGCTGGAAACGTGGTCTTCTCTCTGTGCGTTTTACCCAACCCCCTTTCAGGTCGCGCCGAAGATAAATTATTATTTATTTCCCGTCGACCACTTGGATCCCTTCGGAAGCGTACGTATAATCTTGTGTGCGCCATAACGACCATTTTTCTTGCAGCGTTATTTCATTCTCCAGATTCATTTCTTTCTTCAATTGTTCTTTAGTCACCGATTCAACTGTTACCACGAAAATTATAATTTTCTCATTCTTATTATCACAATAATTAGCTACGTTCCTTCAGCTCTCGATCTAGTCGAATTTATTTGTTATATATTATTAAAAAATTTCTCTTCTCGAACTCTTACATTCGCTAAAATATCAGATGATTGAATAAGATGGTGCCCGATGTGAAAATAAAATTCAATGGTTAAATTTCAGAGAGTACGTCTTTATTAATCAATCATATAGTCGCCATTCTTTTCTAATTGTAGAAAAGTATAATTTTTTTTACACTCCGCCGTGCACTACAGTTTGCAACATCTATGAAAATCGGGCACGAACTTATGCAATCATCTAATATATCTGTGATTGTCAGGAAGAACGCATACTTTCGCTTTCGAGATATTGCTGTCTAAAGTTTCGATCACTACTGCTTTGCCATAGGAAATCGGTAAAATTGCATTATTTTTTTGAGTCTTTCGAATTTATTTTCATGACTTTTTTCTGGTAAATACCGTAAATCCTACACTATAAAGTTCAATCAATGCATAAATTCAAATTTTTTGAAATTACAACATGCAGCGTTTATCCCGACAACCACAGATATTGTATTTGACTTTCGTTTGTCAGAGAAAATTGAAGCAATTAACGTAACGACCCGGAAGGGCAATCTTTATCACGACAATTACTTTCTTCATCTTCTCGGCTCTCATACATTTTAATCAGATCCATGTTGATTGGATGCATTACCATAAAAATGAACTTTCGAGTCTCGCGAAAGAAACGCGTCACCTGTACGAAAACAAAGCGTTCGAAAGTGTTCAAAAGGAAGGATCCTTTCAGCTATGGATCTAGGAGACACAGCAGAAATAAAAGATCTCGATCCACCTCAGCGCTATCGTCCTTGCTCCAGATGGCCCGCACACTAGCCAGCACTCTGTGGCCATCGAAAATTAAAAGAAACGAGGTACCCGGTTACGCCTTCATCTCGGCCCCAACCATAACTGCGCCATTTCTCTCAATCCTGTCCGAAACTATCCCACGGTCCGAGCACGTACAAAGCAACCCCTAAATGCTACCCCAAATAGGCGGCCGTGTGACCAACAAAAAATCGGGTTACCAGCTGTACGTGTTTATAACCCCACGCAGATAAACGAAGAAGAATGAACCTTCGCCCGTATTAGGCCCTGTTTTACTTTCATCGCGTTCACGACACGTCGCGCGTCGCCCAGAGAGGATCATCTGGACAAAATGATGCAGACACGTGCGATTTTTAGGGGTCTTTGAAACGACGAGACTGCAAGTTATTGAAAGAAATTATTTAAATATTTGTTAATTTTCGCTTTCGCAGTATCAATTAAACCTGAGAATGTCATTCCTTTCTTTCAGATTTAAACAAAATTCCATTTGTAATCCATAGACTGCGGATTTTATGCGTTTATGGAAAAACTGTGTAGACGAAATTTGAAACGGTGAAAAAATGAAAATGTTTAAGGAAAGAGTTTTTATTTGACTCCTGCCTCGTTCAATCAATGCGAACAATTTTTATTTTGCATAAAGATCCGCAGTCTACTACTCGATATTTAAGTATAAAAGTAAATGTAGATTATATAGATAAATTATTAAAGTTACAATTACTGTAGCAGCGAAGAAAATTATATAAATTATCTTATTGTGTTCTACTTTGTCCTGTTAACACCTCTCTCTAAAAATAACAGTAATTCCCGAATATTCGACGATAAAAATCAAAATAAAATGATTTTTATTGAAATTTAAGATAATGTACAGAGAATTAACTAAAAAATTCGAAGAACAAAATGATTCAAAAATATAAAGTGAAATAAAACAGAATCTTATTTTCCGTGATAGTAGCTTTTTTAGATCTGAAATAAATTGAAATTGTACTAAATTCTGTCATATTTTATATCCTAACATTTTTGGAAAATTTTCAAAACCATAATTGCATAAAGATCCGCAATCTCGTTATGAGCGGTCGAAATAAAATTTCATCGAATAACTGTTATAAGTTATCGAAATGAATTTCTCTCAACGATAACATTTACCAACAAGAGAAAAAATTTCGGCTACTTATAATTAGACTGCGGATCTTTATGCAAAATAAAAAATGTTTGCATTGATTGCAAGACACAGGAGCCAAATAACAATTTCATTCTTCTTTTAATTATCTTATTAAGGTGAAACTAATACAGTGGTGGTTTTAAATCGTTTTAATACTTCCACTGTTTTAAATTGTACGTACCCATTTTTGTCATAAATACATAAAATCCACAGTCTACTTATAATCCTTATTTGTAACCAATGCGATTTTAGTCGACGAAATACTTGTTATTCTATGACTTTTTTTCTTTTTTATTATAACAGTTATCCTCCCTCGTTCGAACATCAATGATCTAATCGGAAAAGGCTGTCTAATGAATGTTCGAAGCTGTCCGATTAGATTCGATCCTGTTTACGATTCGGTTGATCATCCTCGGCGTTGTGCACGTGGATGCGCAATGTGAAGCGGTATGGGACCTAACCCAGCACATCCCGATGCGACCCACGTGTTTGTGCCTAATCCATGCCCCGGCTGACCGACGTACTAAGGTTTCCCTGAACTATGCAGAGCTGACGAACGCACGGTTTTCCCTTTATTCGGTATCGTTCGCGCGGCCTAGCTCCAGCCTGACGACGTTCGCCATCATCTCTGGGATCTGTGAACCGCTGCCATGGACCCCCATTGACAGACACCTACTGCCAAGGTACTATAGGCTCCCATGGAAAACCACCTTCCATTTCTTACACCATGATTTATAGAAAATCGCTATTGTGCTCGTTTTAATGAAACTTCGATTCGAACAAAATCTCCTATTGTGTCGTGCAAAAAATATCTTGACCGAAATTATTGGGTTGGCAAGAAAGTAATTTCGGTACTTGATGACCTGAAATCGCACTTGGATCAGTTTTTTGTCGATAAGGACCAGAAGTTTTATGAACGCGGAATTGTGAAGCTCCCAGAAAAATAGCAAAAGATCATCGAATAAAATGGAAAATATTTTATTGATTACAGTTCATTGCTTGAATCAAAAAATTGAGTTCTATTTCACCAAAAAATACCGAAATTACTTTCTTGCCAACTGAATATTTATTAATAGTTTTTGGAGAATATACTGAAGAACATTATTCTAGAATACCGTACAGAAGCTTCCCGAAATAAAAAGAGGATGTGTACTAGGTCAGTTTTTCGAACATGTCTACACGCGATTTTGATTTTCTTTTAATATGTCGGCCATGTGTGGCTGATACATTGTCATTTATAATGCAGTTCTTTGGCTATCTTTGGAAATTAATTTATTAATAGATTTTTGGTTGTGTCGTGTTCTGTTGGTAGAAATTTTTATCGGGGATTTTTTTGGAAATTTTATTTTGATGTCGCTTTTCGTTTAATTTGTTTCTTGTTGGTTTTACGATTGAGAAGAAGCTAGTGCGGTGTAGAGATTGCGAAGATACTACTGGAATAATTGAGGACAAACGGAAGCACTATGTGGGGTGGGGATTTGGAGCTCGATGGACTTGAGGTCATTTATTATTTAACACTTTCCACGTGTTAACGGTGGTAGTTTTGTTATGATTGAGATGTTGCAACTGTGGATTCAAATTTTTAGTCATTCCTTTTATAATATATATCCACAGAAATAAATTTGTTGAATATTTTCTCGTGGACGGATCTTTACAATCTCAGTAATTGTAAATTAAAAATATTAGAACCCTTCTATTTTTCGTTTTGAATTTAAACTGAATGAACTTGAATGAAATTGAACCCGTTTTTTTTGTCTCAAAATTATTTTATCATCCACTTATAACGAGACTGCGGATCTTTATGCATTTATGAAAAAATTAGTTGGCTGAAGTATAAAACAGTAAAAGATTAGAGAAATTTAAGAATATTGTGATGTTGTTTTTAATGCAACAAGGTCGTTAAGGGATGAAATCAATTTTTATATTATTCCTGCTGCCCACAGCCAATGCAGAACATATTTATTTCAATCTACTTATAACACTAGCAGACAGATGGAAAGAATTAAACCATTAAAAATGACAGGAGGTGTATTGCGTGAAAAAAATTTATTATAAAGAGCATAAATAAGAGCATAAATAATCTACTGTTAAAAAGAATAAAATTTCGCCTTTGTTCTTCCCTTAAAAAATTACGAAAACGAGAGAGGGATGTTTAACGTATACATTCTCGCAAGAATGCCAGTTATTTTGTTCCTCGTCGTCGGATGAAATCGTGATTCGAATTTCGATACTGTTTAATTAAGTTCGTTGATGTCCTGTAAATTAGTATGTGGAATTTTCACCTGTGAAAACCGTGACCCAAAGTTCGGAAAGTACGTCATAGTACGTGACCGCGACGCGTTAACGCTTTGGAAAACGCGGTTTCCGGGAAAGCTGGCGAACCGAGTGAAATTGTTTTGCAGCTGCCGCGCCGGTGAAACCGGTGTAACAGGAAACGTAAATCTCGAACGGCTTGTTCGAACACTCTCTGAACGAATTTTGAAGGTAACGTTCCCACTATCAAAAACCGATCGATACCGGATACTGTACACAGTGAACAGAGAAACAGCTCTCGCTTTAAAATCGTTTACGATGAACCGAAACCAAACAAATTGGAACTGCATAAAATCCGCAGTTTAATTGGAACACAATAAAGTGATTTTTATTTTTCACGGCGGAATGATTAACAATAACCGTACCGCGACCGGTCAATTGACCGCTTTCGCATTGTTTATTTTTTAATTATTGCACATTAGAAGTTAGTCAATAAATTTCTTTATTCGAGCACGTGGTACTATAAAAATGGTGAAATATCTAAATAAATTCAGTCTTGTAATATTTATAAACAGTATACACTACTGTGCAGAAGAAAGAAGCACCCAGTATAATTATAAGATATGTATAATGACTAGACTGCGGATTTTATGCATTTATAACGAAAATGGGTGAATGTAATTTAAAACAATAACACATTAGGAAAATTAAGAACATCTATATATTATTTTCATATTATTAACGTTGTTAAAGATAGAAAAAAACTTTTGTATGGTTTTTTGTTTTGTAATTGACGAAGAAAATTTTTATTTTGCATAAAGATCCGCAGTCTAATAATGACTGACGTATTTGGATAATTTAGAATTAACATGGGAAGTATAATTATATACAAATTTATTACGTTGAAAAATGTCGATGTGTATGTCTCTTTAATTATGACCACGAAAAATGAGTTTCCAGTCTTTATGTGCATAGTATTGAATCCACCACTTTGAATTTTTAATTGTTTATGTCAGATTCCTCATCAGTGACCTCAAATATATCCGATTACCAACTTCTAGAAAGTTTAAATGACATTTTGACTCCTGGCCAGTAAAATCGCGTTCTCGGACCACTGTGCGTCGTCGCTCATGCGATTTTACGGTCTCGCCGGATCGCAGTCGACTTATACTACTGGGCTGTTCGGTGCGCGAGCCTCCGTTCTATTTAATTGAAGTCGCGGAAACCCGTGTATTCTTTTAACCTGGAAAAAACTAGGTATAATGCTCGGTAGATCTGTGTTAATCGCGGTGTTCCAATTAAGCAGTCGATTTCGCTATCAAGCTATAGATTTGGTTGCACGGCCGATATACGGGACAATCGATAGGCGTGACGTGTCCGCCTTCATGAGATTATCTCGGGATCGTTACAAAGGAAATCCGGTAAATCTCAGTCCGATTTAAATCGTGCCGTACAACGTGTAAGCCATTGGTATCTTCCCCAAAATGCAATATTCGTTATCGGGCAACTTGGGGAACGCGTGATCCCTTAACAATAACACCGCCACCAGGGTAATCCGTTTTCAGGCCGAAGAATTAATTACGTTCGGTCAGAACGCGCTTCATAATCCTCCCTAGTTACGCCAAACTCTGCAGCTAATTGCTGCATTAATGTACCCGAATAAAATTCCATCAACGTGTTGCGGTCCAAGAAAAACCTACATTGTAATGCATTGGATGCATCTGCTTTGCAAATTGAACGGTTCGAACACGATTTATAAACAAATACGCGAAGCAACAGTTGTCTGATTTCCATGGAAAACTTCTTTAGGCGCACCGCGTACACTATTGCTGGGCACTGAATGAGCCTGATCCGTCACGCTCCGAGGTGAAACGCTATTCGGGTAAACTTGGGGGAGCCGAGTTTAACCGAGCGAGCAAAAAACCGACAAGTGTATTTGGGGTAATTTTTTGTTGAGAGGGAAAAGGGCCCTCAACATTTCTCTAAATGAGAAGTAGTATTGATTTTTTATTATTTTGATAGTTCTCATTAAACTCAATAGAATGTAGGTACTTGAACCTTTTGTTTTTTATTGCGCGTATTTACAGAGTTTATTTAACCCTCGAACGACGGACCCTTTTCGAACTTTTACATTTGAGGTTCTTAAGACCAATCTCAGCTTTATTAGCAATTTTTTAAAACACATTTTTGTAGGTACTGTTTGTAGATACATTGGTCTTTCCTATTGTTCCTAATGTGTCAGCTATCCACTCAAACGAATCATCAGAAATTGACTAATTAAATTACGATTTTAATACTCTGTGTCAGAATCGACTCGGGCACCGTCGCGTCGTCGAAAGGTTAATGGTTTAATTGGCGATATGCATATAGTGCGTCTTCGGCCAGGCCGATCCCAATTCGGGGGTCGCGGGTCCGACCACGGATTCATAATATGTATGCACGTACTTTTGGTTATCTTCGTGCCACACTTTTGACCTTGTTAACCGCGGCGGTTGTTACCAGAGGTGGGCAAAAATTTTTATTTGGATACAATTTCTGCCCAACTCTGGTTGTTACCGAAACGCAGAAAGTATACGACGCAAAGCAGGAGCTGTTACATGGTGCGTACCGTTTCCATGTTGCATCATTCGATAGAAATCAAGTTTATTTACCGTAATTGTAATTGGAATTAATTCTGTGTTCAAGCGAGTTAGTGAAGTGAAAACTTTTTTGTAGTGAAAAATTCTTGAGGCGCACCGCGTACACAATTTTTGCTGGGCAGTGAACGAGTCTGATTCATCATTTTCTTGATCTGTAAGACATTTTTGTGTTCATTTTGATTGAAAGTGTTCTGATTAATACGTTTTTGGTCTTACCTACTGTCTTACCTACTTAGCGCGTATTTAATCGATGAAACAAATCGTCGTTTGGCAATACAAATAAATCAACCAAAAGACAACGAGATTCGGTCCAATAATTTAAATCTTGTTTTCCAACGTTCATTAAAAACGAAGGCCACCGCAGCGAGTCGTATCTGCAACAGAGTGTTGTGATTCAATTAATTGTTGCAATTTCTCTGCGACAAAATGTAAACGATGGTATTGTCGGTTGAGGAAACAATGGTTCTGGGTCACACAGCCCACTTTCCGGTGGTAAAGGTTTAAAAACAGATGCATTCATATTCGGGGGCTCTTGTGGCTTGTAAAAATGGCGACCGACATAATGGCAGACGATTAGGGACGTCCCACGCGTTCTGTAGTCCTAACGACCGCTCAGGATCGCTCTGTTTTGTGCGTAGGTGTATCCGGGATCGATGAACCAAGCCAGCGCTAGCATTGTGTTGGTCCCGCCGATAGAATCCCGCCGAAAGAGAACATGAATCCGTCCGAGTCGCAGCAAAATCTGCTCGCGAACGAGGCGAGAGCGTCGTCGGAGCAGTCGTTAACGCCGCCCCAGGACTACAGTCTTGGCCCAGTTGAGAAGCACTTCCTGCTCAGCGCGGAACGAGGTGATTGTGCCACTGTCAAAAGGTAATCCGACCAGACAGCACGGATGATACATCGCTAACGGAGATCTCTCGGATCCACGAAGGCCGCGGAGTCCTTTCCCGCGCGTCCCGGAGCTCAAACTGTTCCTCCTTGATCCTAGATCCCGTCCTGCAGTTTCTTCTCCCATTCGACCTTTTCAAAACTACTGGAAACGACAGGGTATTTCACCTGACTTGACCACCTTGAATTTCTTTGTTGTTTTTAAAGATACGTGAAAAGTCCGAAGGACAGAGTACAATGGTAAAATGGGGCGCATACGATTCCAAAAAAATTTTTGTTATTATGTAATTTTTTTTAGAGATATGAAGGTCACCTTCATCTTTTTTAAAATGAAACCATGTATTTTTTAATACATCAATCTATACAGCTGGACATGCGTTATTAAAAAGTACTAATCTATGTATGTCGAAAAGTTAGTAATTCAGGAGATATTTCAGTAACGGTGTAAATTTTACTTTGCCAGACTCAAAATTTGTGCCTTTCTCCTATAGATTATGATGTATTTGGTATGTAATACAGCTGATCTGTACCCGAGGCGGCTGCAGATCGAAGTTTCGATCCTGTGGGATCAATCGTTCAGGAGTTATGCTTGCTTAAAGTTGAGCAGTTTGCAGTGTTTTTGACAGGTAAGAGCGCCGCCATATTGGTTTGTAGTGTCGCGCGCCGCTTACCTAATCACCAACCAACTAATTAATTATTCTGCTCCGTAAGCGGCGCGCGATCGTCACTACAAACCAATATGGCGGCGCCCTTACCTGTCAAAAACACTGCAGATTGCTCAACTTTAAGCAAGCATAACTCCTGAACGATTGATCCCACAGGATCGAAACTTCGATCTGCAGCCGTCCCGGATACAAATCTACTGGATTACATACTAAATATGTACTTGTAGAGAGTTCGAATTCAATCAATCAAAATTCGAATCTGTTTGCGAGGTACCTGATCTGAGGAAATTTACTTTTATTATAAAGATTCTAAAATATTAATCAGATCAGAGATTGTAGGAGCTGGTTGTATGAAACTGTTAAACAGATTGTTGGAAGAGAACAAGGACCACCCCGAGCTACTTAACATCAACTGCGTGGATCCTCTGAATAGATCAGCCTTGATCGCCGCGATCGAGAACGAGAACGTCGAGCTCATCAGACTGCTTCTAGAACTGGGGATTCAAGTGAAGGTAACACTAATCATCACTTGTGAACTATATTTTTCCTTTTCAACTGATGTATGCACAAAATCTGAGGTCTGATTATATTAGTAGACTAAAGGATCTATGAATTTATAAATTTTTAGAAACTACAGAGTAGAACCTCGATTATCCGGGTCTCTGATGCTCGAATTCTTTATCGTCTGAATACTTACCAGAAAGAATTAGTTTGCGTTAAACTAACCCATACGCTACACGATTTACTGCACACTTCAATAAGAATTAAGTTCAGCACTGAAACTATGCAATTGTTAGACTGCGGATCTTTATGCAAAATAAAAAATGTTTCTTCTTTTAATTATCTTATTAACGTGAAACTTATACACTGATGGCCTTAAATCTTTTTCATAGGTCCACTGTTTTAGATTGTACACATCCATTTTTGTCATAAATGCATAAAATCCGCAGTCTAGTAATTGTTGTACTATCTTAACAATCGTGTTCCACTAATTAGCACGGATAATCGAAGTTCTACTGTATTAAGTAACTGCTGTTGCAGTATCAAACTTCTTGACTCAGAATATTACGCAGAGTTCGTCGATAGTTTCTGAAAAGTAGTTTCCCGGGATGTTACAGCATGTCGCACTCGCTCAGCGAATTATTTTATTTGTTCTTCCGATGCAAACGAGAAATAAAAGAGCCGTTTTCATGTATATTTTACCGACTGGAGATGTAGCAAAAATGCTGATGTAGAACGCGGATACTCGATAAACTGTCCACCGCTGGGACCGCGCGTTTAAAAGCGCGGCACACACCGGACATAATTCCTCGGTCTTCCTTCAGGATGCACTCTTACATGCCATAAAGGAGGAGTACGTGGAAGCCGTGGAGATCCTGCTGGAATGGGAGGAGAGAACACACACGCCGGGAACCCCTTACGTGAGTTCAACAGGTTCACCATACCATTGTAATTAGAGTATCGTCGTTAAGGCGGTAGACTCGTTTCCAGGATTGCAAGGGTTGCGGGATTCGCGTTCTCATATCTCGATAATACAAAAATGGGGTTTTTCAGTAGTGAAAAACACTAGATAAAAGATAGATCTAGGGAGCTATCTCCCTCAAAAGTCCTATTTTTTCGTTTACGAGGCGTAATTCGTATTATTCGGCAGCATGTAGCTATGAAAATTGCTACATGCGCAATTGTATGCTTCCGAATAATGCAAATTACGTCTCGTAAACGAAAAAATAGAACTTTTGAGGGCGATAGAGCTCTTGATCGATCATTTATCTAGCGTTTTTGACTACCGGAAAACCCCATTTTTGTATTATCGAAAAATGAGAACGCGAATCCCGCACCTTTGCAATCCCGGGAAAAGCAGTCTACTCCCTTACTACATACATACTAGGTTTTCTAATATTTTTAATTTGCGATTATTAACACTTGACCTACCGGAAGCCTATTAATAGGACTTTCAATAATTGTGCTGTACCAAAAGAAAGCATAGACATTTTTCATTTACATTGCAATCTTAAATGAAACTATTAGATGACGTAATTGAGTGTGACTCACAATGAAAATCTTTCAATGCCTGTTGTTTCCTCCCGCATCAACCGATTTCGATGAAACTTTCACAGTGCATATAATTATAAAATAAAACATAAAGAAGTTGTAAAATGCAACTTTTAGTATTTTTTCTACAATTCCGATCAATTGCTATTCTTGAAGAACATTTTCTCACATCCTATCGGTACAGGATACAGCAATTAGTTTACTAACTAATTGCTCAAGATTCCCAAAAAAGATCAAATCGTATAGTACAATATTTAAAAAGTTATCGTCTTTTTTAGAGCGTCCGAATATTAATTCGAGTAACTGTATGAAATAGTTATTTCTAGAGCTACGTAAACCTAGTGTTAATGGGATGACGCGATTGTTGGACAATCCAGTAACACTGAGCAATATTATTCAAGCTGATTTTCTTTTAACTCTTCGATAAGGGATGATGATGTAGAATTTTTCGTTGTTGCAGAGCTGGGAAGCTGTGGACAGATCATCCTCCAACTTCACCCCGGACATAACACCGCTGATTCTGGCCGCACACAAGAATAATTACGAAATTTTGAAGATTTTACTCGACCGTGGAGCTACCCTTCCCACCCCTCACGACGCAAGGTACTGCAAAATTTTACAAATTTTTACTTGAATACGTGAATTATTATTGATATTCATGGGCAACATTTTTAAACAACGTGATTTCGTACGAAAGGCACGGTCTCGTAAGAATAATTCGATTTAAATCGAGAAGAGACAGTTGGGATTATGTGGATCTGATCGAGGTGAATCATGTTTCGTTGTCATTGACCCAGAAATAGTCACCGTGACATTAAGCGCCTCGTCTTATCGAACCGTGCGAGAACGGTTGTCTAAAATGGTGTTAATTCTCGAATCATAAATCGAAGTCGACCGGTTATTCCAAGTTATCTGGCTTCGCGTGGCAATACCAGGTTTGACGCGTCTAACCTGGTTATTCGATTAAGGTTGCTAATTATGTTATCCGAAAAGTGGCACGTGCTCATATCAAAACGTGCCCAAGCGCAAACGGATCTTCGGAGTTGGGCAAAAATTTTATTTAAATAAAAATTTCGAATGAATTGGGTTAACTTCCAAGCGGGTTTTAAACCCACTTTATTCGTAATTTTTATTTAAATAAAATTTTTGCCCAACTCTGCGGATCTTTATGATTTCAATAATTGTGAAATAAAAAATCTGACACCGGTCATTTGTTGAAGAGAATTAAATATTTTCACAGATGCGGCTGCGACGAGTGCGTGACATCCAGCGAGCAGGACTCCCTGCGACACTCTCAGGCTCGCATAAACGCGTATCGTGCGCTCACATCACCATCCTTGATCGCTCTATCCTCGAGGGATCCTCTTTTAACGGCATTCGAGCTTTCCTGGGAGCTTCGACGACTCAGTAAAATGGAGCAGGAGTTCCGTTTCGAGTACAATGTAATTCACACGAATCTGTTACTCCATTATCCACTGAAATTTCTTCTTTACAAATATTGACTCGGTCCAAGCGATTTAGCAACCAATTTCGAAAGACTCGAAAGACTTCAATAGTCTATAAAAACCCGTTGTCGATTCGTAAAAAATGATCGTACGGCAATGAACTTGGGCTCATTTTGAAGCTTGAAGATTCTACTTTCGCACAGCATTGTTCGTTTTACCCTGAGATATTTTCACATGATGTAACAAATGAGAAACTGAGGACACCTTTTTTGAAGACATGCTACAAATTGAAACCTCTGTGAGAACATTGACAAATTTTTTCCGTCAATGAATCTTCCATAGATTTGAAGATTAATGTCTCCTCTTTCCAACGAGACCTTAAAAATTGATGTTCGATTTTTTCCCATTATTCCATGGAACAAAAAGGAGGACCAAGTTTGGAGGTGTAAAACAGTCATGGTGTAGTGTATGTCACTGTAAAATTGCTAAAAAAAATCGTAGATGAAGTTTTTTTATATCGTTCGAAAGAGGAGACTTCAATCTTCAAATCCGCGAAGGGTTCAATTCTGAAAACAATTTTTCAATCTTTTTGGAGCCACTTCAATCGGTCCATTTTCGAGAGAAAAACATGTCTTCGGATTTCAAGACATGTTTTAGTTCCTTAAGAGGAACTTGACACTGTAAATACCAGTTTGATTAACCTGAGAAATTGTTTGTTTACAGGAGATGAGAGAACAGACGCAGACTTTCGCCACGTCACTGTTGGATCACGCACGCACGTCATTGGAACTGGAGATCATGCTGAATTACAATCCTCATGGAGAAAACTGGGAACCTGGAGAACGACAGACGCTGGACCGACTCAAGCTTGCCATCAAATATAAGCAGAAACAGGTGAAGGATTATCTTTTTATTGTAACGTTGGAATTTGGAATTGTTAGAAGAGCCATTAGGAGGAAGGATTTATTAGTACAGTAAATCCTCTATAATCGCAAAAGCCTCGAGGAGGTTCGTTTGCAAAGTTCGTAGACGGACACTATTTCTTTTAGCTTCAAAGTCCGAGCTGAACGTAGAGAAATCCTAATTTAATTTGAATCGTAATTACTAGACCGCGGATAGAAGAGAAATTGGGTTGGCAAAAATGTAATTTCGGAATTTTGAAGTTCTATGAGCGCGGAATTATAAAGCTACCAGAAAGATGGCAAAAGATCATCGAACTTAAAGAGAGAATAGAGACTTTCACATTTGGTTTGAATCGTTTTTGCACTAGTTCGTGGCCCATCCAAACGTGCAACAATTGCTAGCCGCGATTTGGTACGATGGTTTGCCGGGATTCAGACGGAAAAGCATGATCGGACAGTTCATCGAGGTCGGGAAACTGGGCGCTATGTTTCCGGTCTATAGTTCGATCTACATGGTCTCGCCAACCTCGCCGATGGGACAGTTCATGAAAAAGCCGTTCGTCAAGTTCATCTGCCACTCATCTTCCTACGCCTTCTTCCTCAGTGAGCAATTTTCATATTGAACCGTTTGGAAAATCTTGCGGACAAACAACTAATAAATACATACAGTGACTCGGAAAAATATTCGGACGCTCTAAAAATGACGATAACTTTTTTAATATTGCACTGTACGATTTGAACTTTTGTGGGAAGCTAGAGCAATTAGTTTACTACAGGATGTGAAATTTTTTTTAAAATAGCGATTGGCCGGAATTGTAGAAAAAATACTAACAGTTGCATTTTACAACTTTTTTATGTTTTATTTTATAATTATATTATATGTCTCGTTCTCAATGATATAATTGTAGTCATGCTTGTCATGCTTCACATCACAACGTTCAACGCATATTGAATTTGAATTTGGCGCTCTTCCATCGCCTACTTGTCCCTACTTATTTCTCTATTCTCATATTGTTTCGTTGTGCCGAAGCATCGAAAACGTTTTTTCGCATAGCGCTCAAAAGATTATTTGTAACAAGGCTATAATTGTCTAGAAAAATGCCTGATTTCAAGAAGAAGAAGCGCTCGAGATCTCGTTCACGAGAGCTCCGTCATTCTAAGCGCAGATCTGATGAAAAATTTGATCAACTGCAAAAACAGTTAGATAACCTAACAAAAGTGATAGAATCTCTAGCAAATTTACAAAAAGAGCAGAATTCGTCAGATCTATCTTCAAAAGATATTTTAATCGGTAAGTAAAATTACTGATGAAGTTATCTTTCTTGATATTTTCAACTTTCCACACGAAAGTTGAAAGGTAATACCCATACGGTATTACCAGTCCATACGACTTTTACAATCAAAAAGATTGTCACGGTCCATACGACCTTGTAAAGAATGTTATTGTGATTAAGTTCAACAAGAACAATAATATCACAATAACAAAAGTGGTAGAATCTCTAGCAAATTTACAAAAATCGTCAGATCTATCTTCAAAAGATATTTTAATCGGTAAGTAAAATTACTGATGAAGTTATCTTTCTTGATTTTTTCAACTTTCCACACGAAAGTTGAAAGGTAATACCCATACGGTATTACCATAGTCCATACGACTTTTACAATCAAAAAGATTGTCACGGTCCATACGACCTTGTAAAGAATGTTATTGTGATTAAGTTCAACAAGAACAATAATATCACAATTGCACAACAAGTGCTTCTTAATAATTCTTCTGCTCCTTAATAGAAAATAAGGAGAATAATTCGAGTTTTGACGAAGACGAAGAAGAATTATTAAAATCCTCTGAACTTGAGACATCAAAGAGTAATGTTCTAGAGATACTGGGAATAGATCCCAATGATTCCAAATTCAAGGAAATTAAATATCATCCAGAGCTAAAGAATACTTGGTTAAAATGGAAAAGTGAAGGTCTTCCAGAAAAGAATAAAAAGCAAATTCTAGAACTCTATAATAGAAAAGGGGACTTCTACACTGAGGCCCCTAAATTGAATCTAGAAATAAGTCCATTGCTTTCAGAAGTTGCAAAAAAGAGAGATCAACATTTTATGGAAGCACAGAATTGTGTGGGCACAGCCATAGCTGCCTTAGGTGCTGCAGTCTCTATGTTAATAGAACCTCCAGAAGATGGTTTAGATGAAGTTATATTTACGGATTATTTAAGCCATGCTGGTCAGATTTTAATTGATGTTTTTCATCAACAGTCGGTGGCAAGAAAATCTTTTATCACACCGCAGTTTAATAAAAGTGTCAAACCTTTGGTGGACACAATGCTTTCTGACGAATGGCTTTATGGCGATAATCTCAAGGACAAAGTCAAAGATGTCAAAGAGATTGAAAAGGTTTGTGCGAATATCAAGGAGAAGCCTCCTCAAAAATATATACCCAAGACGCGAGAGCAGGGAAACTGGAAATTCCCACCTGCGGGGTACCGGCAGGTGGGTCAACAACAGAGACGTCGTCAAATGAGGTTCAAGACACGCTCATACAGGACGTCGCAGAATTCAACCAAGGCGACACCTCAGACGACGAACCAATCATCATTCAAGAAATGACTCGGGTAGATAAACCTGCGGGGCGTCTTTGTCATTTTATAGAAAGATGGAAATATCTTACTTCCGATAAGTATATTTTAAATTGTGTGAAAGATTATAAAATTCCATTTGGGAAACACCCATTCAAAAAGTTGCCTTTAAAGAGAAAGTTCATTCTTTTGAAGAAATTGAAAAAATACAAGGAGAAATTAATGAACTTTTACGGAAAGGTGCTATAGAGGAATGTAATGAATGTGATGGACAATTCATTTCCTCTTATTTTCTTGTTCCAAAGCCCGATGGTACAAATCGTTTTATTTTTAATCTTAAAGAGTTGAATAAATTTATCAGACCCCCACATTTTAAAATGGAGGACATTAGATCCGCATTAAGCCTATTATCACAAGAGGATTACATGAATTCTTTAGATCTTAAAGATGCATATTTTATAGTCCCCATCTATGAAGGTCACAGAAAATTTCTGAGGTTCATATTCAAAAAGAAAATATTTCAATTTGTATGTCTGCCTTTTGGATTATGCTCTAGCCCATACGTTTTCACTAAATTAATGAAACCGGTTATTAATAAATTAAGACTACAAGGAATAGTTATGGTTTTATATTTGGATGATTTCTTATTTATCCATAAATCTAAAGATATATGTGAAGAAAATGTAGAGAAAGCAATTAAAACATTAGAATATTTAGGTTTTATCATAAACTATCAAAAGAGTTGTTTAGTTGCTAATCAGAAATGTAAATTTCTAGGATTCATTATTGACTCAGTTAACTTTTCCTTGAATTTAACGAATAATAAGAAAAACCAAATAGTAGAGCTAGTGAATGAGTTTAAAATCGGCAGGTCATATAAAATTAGAAAGTTTTCTAAATTCCTAGGTGTCTTAACCGCGGCATGTCCGGCTGTGGCTTATGGATTTATTCACTGCAAACGCTTAGAAAGACAAAAATATTTAGCATTGAAATTTAATGGAGGGAATTACGAAGGAAATATTTGTATAACTAAATTTATGTTAGAAGATTTTGAGTGGTGGAAGATAAATGCACTTATTGGATTGAATCCAATTAGAACACAAAGTAATGTCAATATAGATTCTGAATGGGAACTTTCTCAAAAAGCTTTTATACAAGTGGAGAAACAATTTGGTTCCTTTACAATAGATTTATTTGCATCTAGACTGAATAAGAAATGTAAAAGATTTTACTCTAGATTCCCAGATCCGGAAGCAGAAGCTGTAGATGCTTTCACTATATCATGGAAAAATGAAAATTTTTATGCTTTTCCTCCCTTCGCACTTATTCTGAGAACATTAAGAAAAATAATTAACGATAAAGCAATCGGTACTATCGTAATTCCCTCATGGCCCACGCAACCGTGGTATCCTCTTTTTACATCACTTCTCATAGAACCTGCCATTATATTTAAACCTAATTGCACACTATTAATATCTCCTTACAGAGTCGAGAGTCATCCGTTAGCATCCCACCTTTCGTTGGTGGTAGGCAGGTTATCAGGGCAGCTTTCTCGAGAAAAGGATTAACAGAAGAAGTCATAGACTTGATGGTTGATTCTATCGCAAAAGCGACTTTAAAACAATACGAATCTAGTTTAAAACGTTGGTGGGAATTTTCTCATTTAAGAAATTTAAATATGTTTAGTGCAAAAACGATAGATATTATCACTTTTCTAAATATTCTTTTTAAAGACGGTGCAAGTTATAGTACATTAAATACCACTCGTTCTACAATATCCTTAATTTCTGGATATGATATTAATAAAGATGGGTTAATTCATCGTTTTTTAAAAGGAGTATTTAAACGGAGACCAATCAAACCAAAATATGCTACTACATGGGATGTTACCCCGGTGCTTAATTACATTGAAAAGCTACATCCACTTAAACAATTGAAATTAAAGGACGCTGTCGAAAAAGTGGCAACTTTATTAGCTTTGACAACAGCTCAAAGACTGCAAACTCTAGCGTTAATAAATATAGATAATATAGAAATAAACAATTCAGGAATAAGTATCAAAATTACAGAACTGATTAAAACATCAAAACCCGGAGCTTTTCAACCTGTTTTAGTATTACCATTTTTTAAAGAGAAACCAGGTTTATGTGTAGCATCGGCAATCTTAGACTATATAGATTATACTAAGGTATTAAGAAGTAGTGATACCAAAAAATTATTTATTGCAACGATGAAACCTTTTGGCACGGTATCATCACAAACTATTGGTCATTGGATTAAATCACTATTAGGTAAAGCTGGTATTGATACCAACCAATTTACGGCTTATAGCACGCGACACGCAGCTGTATCTGCGGCTCATAAAAAAGGAGTAGATATCACAGTCATAAGGCGTAGTGCAGGTTGGGCATCTGGTTCTCAAACCTTTTTTAAGTTTTATAACAAACCGATTCAAACCCCCAATGACCAGTTTGCGCGTGCAATTCTTAAAATATAAAAATGTTACATATAATAAAATAAAGAACATACAAATAATTAAAATAAGGAATTATCACTCATACTCTAAAAATCTACAATTATATCATTGAGAACGAGACATATAATATAATCGTAAGATCAAACGAGCCCGCCGAAGGCGGGCGAAGTTTGATCAAGATTATATGAAATGTCTCGTTCGAAGATGATAGTATCCCTCCCAACTTTTAATCCCCCTTGCAAAAAAAAAAAAAAAAAAAAAAGTAGTATACACGTATATATATAGAAACTATTTAAAGTATATCCAGAATCGACACTATTCCCACTATCATCTTCAAAAATACTCGTGATAATTCATTGATAATCCCTTGCTCGTTACACAAAACAATATGAGAATAGAGAAATAAGTAGGGACAAGTAGGCGATGGAAGAGCGCCAAATTCAAATTCAATATGCGTTGAACGTTGTGATGTGAAGCATGACAAGCATGACTACAATTATATCATCTTCGAACGAGACATTTCATATAATCTTGATCAAACTTCGCCCGCCTTCGGCGGGCTCGTTTGATCTTACGATTATATGCACTGTGGAAGTTTCATCGAAATCGGTTGATGCAGAAAAAACGACAGGCATTGAAAGATGTAAGAATTCTTAGATATAGACCGAAAATCGTGAAAATCTGCAATTTTTAGCATCTTTAACCGTTTGTAGCTCATTGCAACGTCGACCGATTTTGACGAAATTTTCAGAATATTTTTAATTGACGCAGATCTACAAAACGTATTTTTTAAATATTCAATATAGACCCACATAAAAGAGTTGTAAAAAGCAACTTTTAGTATTTTTTTCTACAATTCCGATCAATTGCAATTTTTAAAAACATTCCTTTTCACATTCTGTAGTAAACTAATTGCTCTAGCTTCCCAAAAAAATTCAAATCGTATAGTACAATATTAAAAAAGTTATCGCCTTTTTTAGAGCGGCCGAATATTAATTCGAGTAACTGTATATGAATCTTTTTAACTTCATTCCGAAAGAAATTATTAATACGAGTATAAAGATTACATTCGAACAAACACCAATGCTGGAATCTTTGAAAACGATCAGATTTTTACAGACGTTAATTAATACTTCACAATTAGGCCTTTATAGTCGGAGTCTTCGATTACGATAAAAAATAGATTTAAGATTTATCTCATCTTAGCAAAGAGAATTAATCATAAATTAAAAATATGTTAGGAGCTTGAAATTTTGACAAATATTTCTTTTGTAAAATGTTGGAAGTACAGGTAGTGATTTGTCAAATTGAAATTTTCTTAAGAGTTGCATTTTTTCCGTGAAAAAATGCGCGAATTTGGGGCGCGTTTGCGATCCCCACAATTAAGTGGTTAACCCTTTAAAATACAGCTGTTCGCAGGATTTCCCCTGAAATTGTACCGATAACGCGATTAACCGTTAAATAATCACGTTATAACATGCGACGAAACACGAACGGATTAAAATTTCTCCGATAGTGCTGCTCGGAATGGCATCGCAACGCATCGAGTACCTGGTAATCGAATTGTTTGGGAACGCGTGGATGCGGGAGATCCTGGCCGGATGGAAGAGGCGGGAACGTGGGTGCATCCCTGGCTTCGTCGAAAGCGGTGTCATCCTCTACGTAATCAGTAAACAGCTCTGACTAAACTGCTTCGACGAGAACAAACAACCGATTGTTTCTAGTTTTTTCTTTCATTTCAACCCTTATTTTAGTACTACTCAATTTCTTCATAAGTTTAGATTTTAAACAGGAACACGAATTGGCCCCAAAAAATTAGTCTTCCGTTTCATCCGAAAAACAACGTGAAAATAACAGATCTTTTTACCACGTTTTTATTAGCTCGCTTTCTTGTCATATTTCTCTATATTCCAAACTCTCTTCTGCATAAATAGACCCATTAAAAATACACCTCGATTAACCGGATCCCGATTATAAACAAACATGCGTTTAAATATGACTATATTATGAAGGGAAATAAATCTTCAAAAATAAACGATTTATTTTGGAATATAATGTACTGTGCGGAGCACGAGAGAAAACTAGCGGGAAGGGAACGGGGAAAGAAGCCTTACTATTCAGATTGCCTTTGCGTTCCTCTTGCCCCGTTCCCCTCCCGCTAGTTTTCTCTCATGCTCTGGACAGTACATTTTAATTATGTCCCTCGGGTCTCGATTATCCATCGGGCCTTAATTTATCGGGGCTATTTGTCTCCCGATCAAGCCAGTTAATCGAGGTCCTACTGTATTTTCTTTTTGCGACAAACTTTCCAAATCCTCTGAGAAAACTTTAAAAATAAGGCTCCAAAATATGTATACTTCTTTTTACTGCAAGAAACAACGTGAAAACAACCTATCTTTTTACATGTTTTCTAAATCTTCAATTCTTGCTGGACTTACAACAAGTTGTTGCATGCAAAAGGTCAACACCACATTGCACACTCCTCTTCTTCGTTTTTATCTGTATACTTGAAGAATTAATCATACTGTGTGCAACAACTTGCTAGCTCTTAGATTGTTGAAAAGATGTGTAACGAAAGATTGGCAATTCTAGGTTTAGTCTTGGGAGAAATGAGATCGTTATGGTCGGACGGGATACTGGAATATGTCTCGGATCTTTGGAACATCGTGGACTTCATTCAGAACGTGTTTTACGTGATCTGGGTGATGTTGAGGCTCACTGCTTTTATTGTAGTGCAAGTACGTTGGCAACTTCGTCTCTTCATCACAGTAGATTTGACCAAGTTTTCTCGTCTAAACAACGAAAAAATTGATTGTCTTTGATAGAGGGAATCCTGGAGTGGTATAGATCCTTGGTACCCAAGAGATCAATGGGACGCTTTCGATCCCATGTTACTTTCCGAAGGAGCTTTCGCTGCCGGAATGATCTTCAGGTGATGATCCTTACCATAATTATAGAATCAAACGTCCAAAATTACTGTACAACTTGAATCCGGTTTCAAAATTCAAGCAAAACTCTCGTGGCTTTTACTACATACTTATAAGCGCTGCAATGAAAAATGGCCGACTTTGGATAACCAGTTTTCACTTTATAATCTTCAGTTTTATCTAAATTCAAATCTTCTAGTAGATTTTCTAACAAGTTAAAATCGTCAGCCATTTATATTAGATCTAATAATAAGATCAATGTCGATCTCGAAGAAGTAGGTTCGAAACTATGTAAACCAGAATTGATGCGTATGAATTTGAATAAATCTAGCCATGACTGCTACGAAATAGTGAAAAGCATCCGCCTCGATAGGTTCGAAAAGATCGAATTTCAATTTTGTTATTTGACATCTAAATCCACGATTTATGGACGAATTTCCGTGTTGTCGTATTCAGAAAATATTATCTCGTGTTTTTACATGTGTTATCAATGTAACGCGGAACACATAACCCGTATTATTTATTAAAACCGCTTTTCGGTATTTATGATCACCATAAATACGACGCGACGGCGAAGAGACGACTACAACTCGGTAGCAGGGTTGCCATATTTTATCCCCTCCGGCCCCTTACCCTTCCGCCTTCTCGCCCAGTTTCGCAGCGTACCTCTTCCCACTAACGCAGGCGACAGTGGCGACACGCGACGAGTGGGAAGAGTGGGAGCAGGTAAGGAAAATAACGGGTGTACTTTTGTTCCACGCGACGCTACGGACGGCTTGGCTTGAGTGAAGTGGTTTTCGAATTCAGTTTACAGCAGTTTACAGACTTTGGTGTGCAATCTAGCAAGAATCAAAGTTTTAGAGTGCCGTTTGCAGTATTTTATACTACGCATTATTTAAAATTATTGAGAAAGCAGGTAATGTATACATTGAATTTTAGGTTATGTAATCTGCTTTCTCAATAATTTTAAATAATGCGTAGTATAAAATACTGCAAACGGCACTCTAAAACTTTGATTCTTGCTAGATTGCATACCAAAGTCTGTAAACTGCTGTAAACTGAATTCGAAAACCACTTCACTCAAGCCAAGCCGTCCGTAGCGTCGCGTGGAACAAAAGTACACCCGTTATTTTCCTTACCTGCTCCCACTCTTCCCACTCGTCGCGTGTCGCCACTGTCGCCTGCGTTAGTGGGAAGAGGTACGCTGCGAAACTGGGCGAGAAGGCGGAAGGGTAAGGGGCCGGAGGGGATAAAATATGGCAACCCTGCTCGGTAGTATAGTCGAACAGGACGTATATACTAGGGAGGACCTTATTTTTCGACCATGAAATTTTGGGCACGCCTCCCCCCAATATTGTTCCATTTCATGAAAAAGTGATACGTACAGGATGGAAATTATAAAGCGTTACAGACGAATATCTCAAAAAATATTAATTAAACGCAAAAATGTTTGAGATGAAAGTTGTTCAGTACCGAGGGGGACATCATGTGGTGGGACTTTTATTTTTCCCGATGGACAGTCCAAGGTGAGGAGAAGGTCACCTTGATTTTTTAAAATGGAAACACCTACTTTCTGTAACATGAATCGATAGACTATCGAATTCTGAGTAAAAATGTATTGATCTCCATATGTCCTAAATCTAATAGTTTACGAGATATTATCGAAACAGTTTTCTTTCTTCTTTGGATAATATCTCGTTAACTATTAGGTTTAGGACATATGAAGGTTAACACTTTTATACTCAGAATTTGATACTCTATCGATTTATGGTATAAAAAATAGGACATTCTATGTAAAAAAAGAAAGTTGACCTTCATCTCACCTTGGAGCGTCCACCGGGAATAATAAAAGTCCAACCACATATGTTCCCCTCGGTACTGAACAACATTCAACTAAAACATTTTTGCGTATAATCAATATTTTTAACTAAACATAGTCATAATCAAAAGTTTTTCCTCCAAGTATTCCCATTCCTATACGTCAATGTGGCACGTCTTCCCCTTATCCTATCAACTTCATCTATTGCAGGAATTATTTTCGTACCCAATGGCACAATTTTAGGGGGAGGGGCGTGAAAAAATCTCCCAAAAAATTTTCACCAGCTATAGCTGAGGTCCACCCTAATGTGGCACGTCTTCCCCTTATCCGATCAACTTCATCTTCTGCAGGAATTATTTTCATACCTAATGGCACAATTTTAGGGGGAGGGGGCGTGAAAAAAATCTCGCAAAAAAATTTCACCAGGTATAGCCGAGGTCCACCCTAGTATATGTATACGTACGAACCGTTTCAATTCTTTTTACGTGCCTCTCCCACGCATGGAGTAGACCCAGCGTATTAAAAAAACATTCTCCACACTTATTATTATTGAATGATAGCTCAGAAGAGATTATCATCCGTTCACGAGCTTCAGCCTGCGAGAAGAACGATCTCGTGTAGTGCGATCTGATAAATAAATAAACAAACACAATGTTCCCAGCTTTTTGAAGCTCGTCCATATATTCAGCGTGAACCCTCACCTTGGGCCACTACAAATTTCCCTCGGGAGGATGATAATAGACATTATCAAGTTCTTCTTCATCTACACGCTGGTGTTGTTCGCCTTCGGCTGCGGTGAGTGTCTTCGTTTATGTATTCCATCGTTAATTATTCATCGGTCATGCCTGCACACCTGTTCGTCACCGTTTAGGCGACTTATCCACCTAATTTCTGGGACAGAAACCTGTCCCAGTTTTGTTCACCGATGTAAACACACTGTGCACGCGTTCTGAATGGAATCGAGCGCGTTTGAAAAGTGGATTCTCTTCAGGAATGAACCAACTGATGTGGTACTATGCTGACTTGGAGAAAATGAAGTGCTATCACATGAAGGACTTCCCGGATCTACCTGATTTCGATAACCAGGAAAAGGCTTGCTCGATTTGGAGACGTTTCGCTAAGTATGCCTGAAATTTTTATCTAACAATTGTGCATAATATAAAATTTGGATAAACTTCCGAAGAGCCCATACCTCCGATTTTCTTTATACTCTGGGTTCTTACGCATTTTGACGTGCTGATTACGAATGTGATAGTGAAATTTGGCGCAATTGGCGTTTTTGTATTTACTTCTTCGTAAATAACCCAAACCAAACCGGGACCTTCATTTTTCTCAGAAAGTATTATCTTTATGACAAAAATCAATACGACATAAAATGTGTATTTTGATGAGGTCTACAATTTTTATCTGAAGTATTTTTCAAAATTCCCATTATTTACGGAAGTAAATAAAAAAACTATAATTTTTATTTGCGCCAATCTTCACTATCATATTCGTAATCAGCACGTCAAAATACGTAAGAATCCAGAGTATTAAAAAAATCGGAGGTATGGGCTTTTCGGAAGTACACCCTAAAATTTTTATATTAACTTGCTTTTAACTATGCACCTAGAATTAATTATGCACCTAGTTACTTAACACTAAACCTACCAACACCGATCAAAAAGACCGGTTCCAGGTTTTTTATTTTACAATTAGAAAAATAATAAAACTGATTCCATAAGAAACGATTGCATAGATATCTTTAGTAGTGCACGTATTACAATAGAAGGCGCACAAAGTCTAAATAAAATCAATCTTGTAATTTTTATAAGGGAACTACTACTTACTTTTAAGGCTCGGTAGGTTTAGTGTTAAAGTTGTGATGCACAGCATGATACTCAGAGAGTCCATAATATTTTTCTGCTAAATTGTTGTAATACATATTTTGAAAAAGAGATTAATGCGTTTAATGAGACATGTTAATAATCAGACAGTGTGTCTTTATGCAAAATAACAATTTGCTACCTGTTCCAACAAACTGGAGCGGAATCGAAATTTCTTTTCTTTCTTAATACATTTAATAGGTTGGAAATAATATAACAATATGTTTAAATACTCCTAATGTTTTTACTATTTTAAATTACACCAACTCATTTTTATCATAAATGCATAAAATCCGTTGTCTATTAACAATGAAGATGGGTTTCGAAAGACGTTGTGCTTTAATGATTTCAGCTTGTTCGAGACGTCGCAATCACTTTTCTGGGCCAGTTTCGGTATGGTAGACCTGATGTCCTTCGATCTAACGGGGATCAAGAGCTTCACTAGATTCTGGGCACTGTTAATGTTCGGTTCCTACTCGGTGATCAACGTAATCGTCTTGTTGAACATGCTGATCGCTATGATGTCGAATTCTTATCAGATCATCTCGGTACGTGAACATTTTTCATTGTGTCGTAGTAAATTCAATTGATCTGGATTAGATCGTATGCTAGCGTGATCGAAGATAGATGCGACTCTGACGTTGATCACGTAACCGATTAGCCGAGGTTTCGTCTGGCTTAGGTCGGCCAATCAATGGACCGAGATAAGTATGGATCATGTGGAATGACTACCTCTTTGTCTGGCCGATTTTTTTTGGACAGCTGCTGAAATTAATTGATTCCGTAATCGCCTTGGTAGAAGAACTGCGCATTCTTGTGATTGTCTGGTACCATAAATTATTCTCTGTTCAATGACGCGCGAAAAGATCTCTTTAATTAATTCTAGAATGATTAAGATACATATCTCTTCAACGCGATACACTTTGAAGGAAATCTTCTGTTTATTTACGAATTAAAAGATCTCTTTAACACTAGAACTAGATACCACACCCATCAAAATGACTGGTTTTACAATTTCATTTTAAAATTCTTACTTCATATGTTACATTTTTTCCGCAATGGTGTAATAACTTTTGCAGCGATAACTGAAGGTGTAATATAATGAATTTTATTTTTGTTTAATTTGTTCGGGAAGTTCTAGTGTTAATTAATTCCAGAACAATTAAGATACACAGATTACAAAGTGAAACACTAAATTGTATCTATAAATTAAAAGATCGCTTTAATTAAGTTTAGATAAACTAATTGTAAGATACAGAGATTACAAAAATGACAAAAAATTGTTTTTATATTCGAGATCGGAATTCTGAAAACGTTATCAACGAAGATATGGTTTTACTAAAATAATGTGACAAAAATAAATTGTTATCTGCACGGATAATCTGTTCAATTGTTCCCGAGTTGTATAATAGATACAATAAACAAATGTCTTATCGGATTTTTAGGAACGAGCCGATACAGAATGGAAGTTTGCCAGGAGTCACCTTTGGATGAGTTACTTTGAAGATGGAGATACTGTGCCCCCTCCTTTCAATATGGTACCGACAGCGAAATCGTTTCACAAACTCTTTTCTTGTGGGAACTCCGGCCGACAGACGAAATCTTTGATCGTACGTACACTCGTTGATCATTTAAAGACATAGTAAGCACGCGATGCTTCTTCGTTGTCATTCTGTGCGATAAAAACGAATCGCAATAATAATGACCGCCATACTAGACTGTGGAGATGTGTACATAATATATTAATTTGATTTTTAGTTTAAGAACGCGTTGATAAGAAAGGAAGTTACTTTAACCCCTTGCCCTACGATTTATTTTACGGTTTCAGTGATGAGAACGTTGTTCGTAGATCGTGATTTCCTAAAAAAGAGAAAATTGACATAAATTCTGTGCCTACATCTTCTAAAATAAAATTTTATTTCGGTTTAAAGGAAATTATTAACATACATTTTTATCAGAATCCGTTCAGTATCTTCAGTCAGACACAATATTGTAAGGCAAGCGGTTAAATTGATGTTAGTTGCGGAAGTGTGTGTTGCGGAAGTCTTCACAGTCTAGTAAGAAAGTATCGATAAATCCCATTAGCGAGAAAATTAATCATCGAAATCAAGAAAGCATTTCCCTTGATAAATGACAGAAAAAGTCAAGGGAGAAGGCGTTGACGAGACATGAAACAGTGATGAGGCTGCTGATCCGACGGTACGTGACCGCGGAACAAAGGAAGCGAGACGAATTTGGTATCACTGAGGACGACGTCATGGAAATCCGACAGGACATCTCCACGTTGAGATACGAATTGATTGACATCCTGCGGCAGAATGGAATGAGAACACCGAATCTTGACAAGCAGGACGCAGCCCGTGAGTTTTACGATGCAATTCTGCACTACAATCACAATTATTTTATTCCTTTGAACCATTTTTATATTGAGATCCGTTGATGAATATAAATCGTAATTACTAGACGGCGGATCTTTATGCTAAATAAAAATTGTCTGCATCGATTGAAGGAATTGAAACCAAATTGAATGTTATTTTTTGCCTTAATGATTTTAACACTAAACCTACCACTGCCGGTCAAATGACCGATCTTACATTTTTAATTTTATAATTATTGAAATTATGACGTTGCTTACATGGAAAATGATTGGATAAATTTCTTTATCCAAGCGCATATTGCAATAAAAATTGTACAAAATTAAATAAATAGAGCCTTGTCATTTTCATAAGCTAAAACATTTTAATCGCTTTCAGTGCTCGGTAGTTTTAGTGTTGATAGAAGAGAAATTATTTTAAGGTGAAATAAAACCCAATTTTGGGAAAATCTTGAAGTTTTATGAGCGCAGTATTGTAAAGCTAACCGAAAAATGGCAAAAGATCATCGAACAAGACGGAAAATATTTGACTGATTAAAGTTCATTGCTTGAATAGAAAAATTGGCTTTTATTTCACCTTAAAATACCGAAATTATCCAACAACTTTGAATATCATCTACTCAATTTTGCTACAAATGCATAAAGATCTGCAGTGTAGTAATTACTTTCCCAATCCAATGTTTCTTTTCAAGACAAAGTGCCTCTATGCTTTAATAACGAACAGACAGACAAGAAAGCTAGTTAATATTGCAATTGTCATCCAGTTCTGAGCTATGTTTAAAGTTTCAAGTTGCTAGCTCATCGGGAAGTTTAAACTTCAATTGAAATCAATTGCAAAATTTGTACCGAACAGACGAACAGACAGACAAGAAAGCGAGTGAATAAGAACGTGGTAAAATCACGGTGTTTGAGCTTGAATAAACGAGTAAAAATAATTTTCAGTGTCCGGCAAGAAGGGCCGAGTGATGGAGCGCCGTCTGCAGAAGGACTTCCAAATAGGCATAGTCGAGGGTCTAGTAAACGCTGTGATAGCAAGCGACATGAAGGAACCTAAAGACGTGTTCAGTCAAATTGCTAAAGCAATCGGCCGCAAGAGCAGCGGCAGCAAGAAGAAGGACTGGAACGCTATGGTCCGGAAGAGCACAATTGCTAGAGATCCAATCGGCAGTACAACCGAGGCTAGCATGAGGCAAACGCGTCGAAGCCTTCGCAGACATGGTGATTCGGCGAACTCTGATCTAGCTTCGTTGGATCCTAATCGTCTGATCGATTACAATCCGAACTTGTCTGAGGTGTCGCCGACCACTAGAATCGCTTACGCGAAGTTCATGATGAAGAGAGTCAAGTTGCCTGACGAGCCAGGTAAACGATCTTCTTTCAAATATGTTGTTCATCTTCTGCGATTCTGTGGCTGTTGAATGGTTTACGTTGTAACCATTTAATGGTAACGGTAATCGTTCGAAGCGAACAATGAAGAAATTAATGATACGACTGCTTCCAGCAGCTTCCGGCGAGGTGAAGGAGGGAGATGGTGGCGAAGGGACAGGAAGTTCAAAAGTCAGTATCCGTGTTGGACCAGCTGATACTCCTCGTGTTCTCCCAGTGCTGCGGAAGAGCGTCCTGAAGTCTCTCAGCGCGAGTAGCTTGGACAAGGACAAGATGATGGACAGGACGCCATCAACAGAAGGTAAACCGGAAGTTAGAGCTCCATCTCCGATCCCTGAAGACCCACAGGAGGATGCTGCGAATAAACCGCCAGAAGACAAGGCTGCTGCGAAGAAACCAGCAGCAGCGAGTCAGCCTAAGAAAGAGGATGATAAGAAGAAGGAGGATGAGAAGAAGAAGGAAGACGATAAGAAAAAAGAAGGTGGCGATCAGAAGAAAGAGGGTGAAGAGAAGAAGGGTGACGATGAAGAGAAGAAAAAGAAGGAGGAAGAGGAGAAGAAGAAGAAGAAGGAGGAAGAGGAGAAGAAGAAGAAGAAAGAGGAAGAAGAGAAGAAGAAAAAGGAAGGTGGTGACGCAGCTGCGAAACCTGCGCCCCAAGAAGATAACGTACCCGTTGCTACCACTAAACTGCGAGGGAAGTCGAAAGCCACTGGTCAGATTATGGGAGGATGGATCTGAATTCATTTTGACAGTGGTTTCTTTCATTGGCTAACTCGTCTCTTCCGAGGATTAACTCGGGAGGTATGTAAGAGACGTGAGAATACGGTGGAATCTCTTTTATTGAAATCAATTGACGTACACTACTGCTCAAATATTTCGAACTGTTATTTTATTAATATCTTCTGTTTGGAGATTTGGACGAAAAAACAAACAGACGAATCAAGTGAATGCACTGTTTTAATTTCTATCTTTAACTTCCATCTTCAGTTACCGGAATTGAATGTTTTAGGGTTGTAAGAGAATAGTATTTTTAAACACACTGATTTACTGAAATATTTCATTCGCCTTGGAGTAGTGTTCTACACTTTCAGCAGCAGTGCACGTCAATTTCCTAACAATGTACCGAGGAAACGCAATTTATTCGGACACAACAAATGTTGTTTTTTGGAAATTCGCGTAACAAGGTCTCGATTGTACTCTACTGTTTATTTTTTACATAGTTGACCTCTTCGGAATAAGGATGATAACGATAGTTTAAGATCGAGTACAATGATTCTGATTCGATTCCAGAGAGATTAGATATCTGACACTTTTCCTAGAATGACATCAATTCATGATTCTTCGAAAAAACATTGACAGATTTTAATCTTGAATTATTATCAGTGGAAGATAAACAATTTTTCATTGTGCATCAGTCTTCTTCCACGCCGTCTCGTTTTTTTTTCTACCTCGTTTATTTGTACGTAGACTGGGGACATCTGTGCTAATTGACAATTACATTTCCCATTTGAAATATCAATTTCAATGAATTTAATTTACAATTTTATTAAATTTCGTACATTACAATCTCCTCGAAAAATATTTCGATATCAACACAAGAGATCCGCACTCTAATTGACAATACAAATTCGGTTGCTTAAGAAAAATTGATACCCTAATAATACTATGAAAGTATTAACTGAATTTGTTCAGTCTACAGTACTTAAAAGAATTTTTGTAAGTACATACATCATGATCCGCAGTCAATTTTTAGAAACATTAATTTTAGAAGAATTAATCGTTTTAGAACCTCTAGATGATCGTCACGAAATTCTAATCAAAATTAGAAGCTGAAGACAAGTACAAGCGGAAGCGATAACTATGATCTCGAGCATTTCTAAGGATTAAGACTTCAGCTCCATTTCGATCCATATCGATCATCTTTACAAATCGCGTGTTCGTTTAGCACGCTGCCAACGCATCGCGAAATTACATTATCCGAAACACACGACCGCCATACTTAAAAATAGAAGCCTAACGCGATGACCCCTTTTTTAAGAAAGAACAACCAACTTGTACGTATACATATACATATACACATTATAACGAATTCTTATCCTATTCTTACTTTATAGTTTGTATCTAGTTCGATATATGTATACTAGTGGTAAAAAAGAAACGCGAATAAAAATTAAATAAATAGATTGTTGCACTACTTTGTCATGATGCACAGCTTCCGCAAAGTCTTCGTAGAAGGCTGTTGGAAAAATAAATTCATTTCAGATTGTTTAACACAATTTTCACAGATTCTTTTCTAACGCACGGTGAAATTATTTTTATTCCGTTAAAATATTTTCGAATATAATGTAAGAAACAACGTACCTCTTTCGGTTAATCTTGATGCCCCCATTCGCCACTTTCTTCTTTCTATTCGCCCTTTTATCCTCCTATAAAGAGACAAATTTATATTATTAGTAATTATAATTAATTTATATTTGATATTATTGTTTGTAATTGTACTCTGTTTAATTGCATTTGTGATTTTATGTGAGGGATGCAAAATGGAAATGTTCACTGGAAATTGCTAATCTAAATTTTATCTTTGAGTTATGAATGTGATTACGAATTTTGATAATACCTCTATTAATTCTCCAACGAGGAAGTCGTTCAGCATGCGTTTCGCCTCTGAAGAGTGACCAAAATCATCGAAACCGGATGTTGCGTCACGGCCTGCATACTCGTCGATCAATTCGGAACCACCAGGATGCTGAAATCAGTTTCAGATGTCCATTAAAAAATGTTTGGACGACCTCAAGACACTCTTGCATCTTCCAGCCTGCAGAAGATTGCACTCTGCAATTAAAAATTAATCGATCATTTCTTTCGTGCATTTCAATCGGAGATATTTCGACTTCGTATCACAGCTAAGTAAATCGAATTCTCCGATATATATCTAAATTTTTAACAATGACTAAAGCGACATTTGATTTCTTTTAGGTATCAGAAGTTTCAGTGAATAGAAAATGAACGAAGCCACATTGAGTTTCGACAGCTTTGCATTTTATTAAGACTAAATCTACCGACCATCAAAAGCGACTGATATGTATAGTATTATAAAAATAACAAGATCAAATTTGGAGTCGGAAAATATATTCAGTAAATTCCCACATGGAAACACCTTTACAATTTCAATAATTGTCAAATAAAAAATCTAAAGTGTGTCATTTTACTCCTCGTGGTTGGTTTAGTGATAATTTCTGGACAGTGCAACTATCAATTTCCACTTAACAATCAGTCAACGTTTCACGTACCTCTAATCTGTACTTTGTCACGTTGTACACCATATCATGGATCACGAGCCATGTGTCAGCTCCATCTCTGCCGTTCCTCTGAGCCACATCGTTCAAAGAATACAGCGTTAATTCTCCCATTTCAATTTATTTCAACACTTCGAAATTAACTAACTTTCAAACACGAGAGGATCAACTGTCGACCGCGATCGAGCTGTATCCAACTATACGGTTCTCGTGAAAATGATCGACTGTCCCGGCCAGTGCCAACAATGAGGAAGATGAGGAGCCGAGATCACGGCCAATACGAACGATAACGAAATCCGTGATATATGTCACATATGTAGATAAACGTAGATAATGAGTGTCACGTACACGATTACAGATCAAGACTGGAATTTCTGGAGGAAAGATTCGCTATTTATTCGTCGACGCTGCACGTCGCTTAGGAAATCCCACTGGGATTACTAAGAATTGAAATCGTTGCGAGACATCAATCATTGTCAAATTATTCGTTGAACTAATGTAGACAACGGAATCAATTTAGATTGTGATCTTTCTATTCAGAATTTTTTCATTGCAGACACAGTTAATAAGTTATTATTACATTAATAAGTTATAAATAATAATAATTATAATTTATAAATAATAATAATAATATATATAATAATTATATAATATATAATAATATAATTAATAATAATAACTTATTATACTACGTGTTAAATATGCCTACACACTTTTCATGTTTTGCACATTTTTCATACACGTTTTGCATATTTTTCGTACACATTTTGCATATTTCTCACGGATAAATGTCATATGCACTTTGCATATTTATCGTGCATGAACATTCGTAGTCTACTGATTAATAGTTTTCTATTTGAATAGTAATCCCAACCGAAGTAATCAGAGCATGTTGTAAATTGTTAGGGATTTGTTAGACACTACAATCACTGTTGAAACGTCACTTCATCTATCAGCGACGACTTAGTATTTAAACATAAAGGACCAACAATTGTGAGTTTTTTAATAAACTTTTCAATAGTGACAGCATTTTAATTCGTAAACAGATAAATTATCTTAGGTAACAAATTTTAGTAATTTGTTATTTAAAAGAAAGTTGTTTAAGCTTCTTTTAGATCTATATAGCTAGGCTATGAGGTAAATGGATGTTGGATACATATTTGCATACTTGGCTGATAATGCGAGTTTGTACTTGAATTTGTAACAAATCATGAGCCCCGTATTTGAATCGCAAATTTCAGATTTGAATTCTGATTCGGAATTTGCAATTTGTACTTGAATTTCTGTTGAGAGCGTGATTACAAATCGGTGGCAAAGCATTTTCATGGACAGTATGTGGCCTAGACTAATAACAGACTTCAATGACAAGAGAAATTAGTGGACAAGTGTATTAACATAAATAATTTTTTCGTTCTAAATGAATATCCACTGATAATAAGAGATTAAGAGCGATATTATTTCTTACAAATTGGCCAATTCTTTCTTAGGAAAGATAAGGAGAGGGTGAAGACGTTATCTATGATTCAGTAACGGAAAGTGCATCGTTAACTCTTTCTTAATATCACTACTGAGGATAAGCCGGAAATAAAAATGTGCACGAGTTCGTCATTTATATTCATGATAAGAACTGACGAATGATGAGTGTTTCTTCCATAAGTAAAATTGAAGTAATTCCCCGGTCAGTGGGCGGTATGCAAAGTGTTATACATACTGATAGCACTGTTATTCCGAAAAGTTTCCTCAAAGTTCATTTTTATTACTAACCCCGATATCGCTCGTAATCATTGAACTGGTTCTCATTGGTGCAATACAATCGACTAGTATATTGATAGATAACGAGAAAAAGGAGAAAGACTATTAAATATTGATAATAATAATTAACAATCGTTTCTCGCATTATTAAGCAGCAACAAGCGACGCTATACAATCGTCTTGAAAACTACCAAATATGCTAAATATGAATTACTAATGTTATTTTACGAGTCGAAAATTAAATTCTGTCCTATCCATGTGTATAAGGATATTTTTATAAATCGAACGCATAATTAGAAAGCGGAGTTCCATCTGTTTCATATTATTTAAAGAAATTATAGTTGGCCGGTCATTGACATGGTATTATCTTCGATATATAAAGTATTATAAATTGAAGATAACATTGTGTGTATGTGTGTAATTGCTCAAGTCTCGTCACGGGGAGATTGAACACAACAAAGGAAATGATAAACCATTCCGATTAATTTAATGTATATGTCAAATGCTCGAATGAAATCAACGAAATAAATTAAGTTCAAATAATCCTTGTCGGCTTTCCTGGCTCGGAATAAATTCAGGCGTAATGTGACACGGTGAGAGTATTACAAGTCCAGAAATAATTGACCACGTTCATTGAATAAACATGAACAGGCATCCTGCAACAGAAACGTTGTGTTTAGATTAATAATTGGAAAGAGCTGCTGAAAGGCAGGCCAAGGTATACGGAGATAGCATTGTAGAACCCCTGCCCCCCCCCTTTCGGAGCTAGATTAAAGTAAAATATATTCATATACAATTCATCAGTACAGATAGTGTACAGGGTGTATAAAAAGTAATGGTCATCCGTCCTAGGGGTGAATCTACACCTCTGGATCGATGGACATTTATAGGAGAAACTTGCCGCAAAATTGTTTATAACAAAGAAAATTGTTGTTAAAGTTTTTTTTTACATCAACACCTTCTACTCATCGAGGAGAGAAAAAGTTTGAAAGGAGCCAAATGTCGCAAACAAATAGTTATTCAGATATAAGCTGTTAAATTTTTTCAAAATTTGATGGTGTGCAATTATACGTATAGACAAAAGCCTACTACTACAGTCCACACGTCCGTGTTGATGAGACAGAATATGATCGTGTGCGTGCCTCAAGGCAAACGACATTTAAAGCGACGAATGTCCCTTTAAATTTTGTTTGCCTCGAGGCTCGAGGTACGATGATATCGAAGGAGGTGGCACGAAATTCAGTAGTGCAACTCAACGACAAGTCAGACGGCCGAAAATTGTCGATAATTTTTTAAAATCTCGAAAATTGAATTTGTATTAGGAGAACATGATATCCAAGGAGGTGGCACGAAATTCAGTAGTGCAACTCAATGACAAGTACATTTTTGCGGAAATCAGTAGTATAATTCTACGACAAGTGGGACGTTCAGGAATAATTGGTGGTTCAATAAATGTAATACGCAGATATTCTTTTTAATACATAGTCTTTATTTATTCAGTTGTAAATTCATACATAAAGTGTTTGTATATTGTACATGTACATGATTTATGTATATTACATTCTAAACATACATTCTAAACATTTATAACAAGAATGTTGTCTAGCGTGATACTGCAGTACAGGGAGGTACGAATATTATATTAGATTTAGATCAGGCATGTCCAGAAGTTGCTTGATCGGAGGCATTCTCAAGAAATACCCGTGCAATACCACTTGTCGCAAATGGTTGTTGCCACCACCGACGAGCTCGGCAGGACAAGGGCATGGGCAGGCAAGGGCAGGCAAGGGCAAGGGCAAGTGGTCTTCATAGTGGTCTTCTGTTATACTCCAGCCACAAAACAGTGACGTATCTATATTATGATGACGAGATAGTGGAGCCCTGAGGCAGTTATATTGGCGGGAAATGGGAAAGTACATACCGGTATTTTACCAGGTATTCAAGGTACCCCATTTTATCGAGAATTTTACATTACCAGAGAGTATATGAGAGTGCTCACGCTCGGGTTTTGCCCGTGCCCATTATAGTGCTGCCCCCTAGTCTAGTGCTTAGCCTGGATAAGAATCCGTTTCGACTTTCAATCCGGGCAACCACCTATACCGACTTTCAGACCGGACAAGAACCCGTTTCGACTTTCAATCCGGGCAACCACCTATATCGACTTTCAGTCCGGACAAGAACCCGTTTCGACTTTCAGTCCGAACAAGATCTTACATCATCTTTGGCCTTGATCAAAACGAAAAGACTATATTGTTTGATTCGCTGCACCCGTATTATATTCTCTTTCGTATCAAACAATATCCTGTATCCAATATCATGTATTAAAATAATTGCAAAAAATAATTATTTAATAAGGTGAAATAAAAGAAAGGATCGCAGAAGTAGACACATTGTGCGGAATAACAAATTTTATTTAAACAAAAAAGAGATCGAACTACATTTCAGCTCTACTTACAACAAACTATAAAATGTATAAGGTACTATTTACAATTTCTTAGGACCTTTAGAAATTATGTTCAGTTTGGACTGTGAAATGGGAAATAAAAGAAAGGCAAAACATTTCATTCTCTCGTAAATATTCGTGTGCCGTTTGATAACTGATTGATCCCATACGTCCGGAGTTGTGCAGAATTACAATTGGATTACTCCAGGAATTATAATTACGATGTAATTGAATTACATTGTAATTCAGTCATATTGTAATTTATAATTCAGATCTTCATTCAATTAAATTACAATGTAATTCGTAATTGCAATGGAGTACAATTATAATACACGTTGTTATTATTACAATGTAATTCGTAATTGCAATTGGATAATATACTTATAAAATACTTTGTAATTAAATTACATAAAATAGCGTTACGTATTATGAACGAGGACGAGGAATAGAAACTACGCCGCGCCGCACAAACACTATAAACAAGTATAATGAAAGAAAAACATAAAAATATGCCGCAATTCTTTATTGTTCTGTGCTATAATTTGGAGAGCTGTATTTTAATTATATTGTATTTCAATTACACATCTGATTAAATTCTTAGTAATTGAAAAAATTAATTGTAAGGTTTGAATTATTAATTCAGTTACGACGTAGTTGAATTTCTATACAGGGTGTCCCAGCTAACTTGACCACCTTGAATATCTTTGTTGTTTTTAGAGATACGTCAAATGTATGAAGGACATAGTTGAATGGCAAAATGGGGCTCATACGATACCAACAAAATTTTTGCTTTTATGCAATTTCTTTTGGAGATATGAATAGGAGACATAAGTAAGTAAACGCTAACGTCTTAGTACGACCGCAATGGTATTTTAGAGTTATTTAAATTGAAATATCTCCTGAACTACTAACTTTTCGACATACATAGGTTAGTACTTTTTATAACGAATGTCCAGCTGCATCGATTGATGTATTAAACAATACCTCATTCCATTTAAAAAAAATGAAGGTGACCTTCATATCATATCTCTAAAAAAATTACATGAAAACAAAAATTTTGTTGGTATCGTACAAGCCCCATTTTACCATTCAACTTCGTCCTTCAGACATTTGACGTATCTTGAAAAACAACAAAGATATTCAAGGTGGTCAAGGGTGTATCCCTTGGGTCCCATTCTAGCTGGGACACCCTGTATAATTGAAATATAATGTAATTCAATTGCGTAATTGAATTAGCACAACTCTGCATACGTTCATCTGCTTCCATCCGACGAAAGTTCTAATTACAATTGATTTCCCCAAAATGAACATTTTACTATTTTCCTGTGTATATCTGAAATAAAATTTAAATCATTCATATTTTCAAAGTTGTCCCCCTTCGGTGTCCACTCTTTGTAAATGACAATCTCTCAGTAATAGTTCTATGTTGCACATTACAGCGAATCCCATCGTCGACCGATTTGCACGGATGATGGTAATTTTCCAAACGCAGGGTTTTCCCCACTCATAAAACTCAACCGTCCTCTTCACTCTCTTCTCTCTCATCCTCTTTCTTTCCTTTCTCTTATTACAACCGTATTCCTACCAGGGCTTCGGAGTCGGAGTCGTGGAGTCGGAGTCGGAGTTTGAGAGTAATTGCTGATCACTGGAGTCGGAGCCGGAGTCAGAAAAAGCTATATATCGACTCTCGGAGCCGGAGTCAGAGTCGGAAAAAAATATATCGACTCCGACTCCAACTTTGGCTCTTCTGTTTATAAATCATTAATAGGTTTATATATACATAAATAAATTGCTAATATTCGATCTGCAGCACAAACGTATTGTATATGTAATACATATTTATATACCTCGGCACTCGGCACTATGTAAAGGAGAAGCAGTTAAAGTTATGGAGTAGTATTTTCTAACTATTTCCTGAAAGTGAGAAAGTAACAGTCGTGTTGTGTTGTATCAGAGTTATCTGTTCCATATTCTTAGACTTTAATACAATATTTCAACTATTTATTCAGTTTTAATACAACTCTTAATTATTTTGAGTACATATTTTTTCAATTTGGAGAGTCGGAGTCGGAATCGTTGTCGGAGTCGGAGTCGAAATCGGCGTCGGAGTCGGAGTCGGAGTCGGATTCGGAGTCGGAGGTAAAAAAAAAGAGGAGTTGGAGTCGGAGTTGGAGTTAAGAATTTTGTCTACCGACTCCGAAGCCCTGATTCCTACAACACTAGCCCATCGTTGACACAGATAGACGAAAACCAAACATCCACGCTAGCGTACCCCAAAATTATCCTTCTAAATTTTCGTCGAAAAATTTGGTTTTCATGTTGTTCTAGTTCTAGACTTTCATTTTTCTAGTGTTTTTTGATAATATTTTACCAAAAAAAATATATGTTTCTTAATATCGGTATTTTGCATACATATTTATTTATATTCGGGATTTATACCTCAGGATTTTGCAAAAAATCGATTTTTGTTAACAAATTATCTAATTCAAAGATCCTTCAAGATCCTTTTGACCAACTCGAGGCTTGAATGAACACGTACCGAGGCCCGAGGGTCGAGCCCCGAGGCCTGAGACCAGAACATAATAGTAGTACAATAAACACGGCCGGGCAACCCCACGGCCAGCCAGGTATATCGGCATGACACCACTAACAAGTGAATGCTAAACTTGTTGATTTTTTGTAATTTTCTCACGAAAGTGACGCGAGCCAGTTCGTGGCGTTCTTCCGATTAAGAAAAGACTAAACTCGATAGAATTCGGACTGTGACCAGTGGTTTTACTCGTGAAAATATCTTCGAAATTTGTATTTGAATACAATTTCAGCCCATCCTCCGTGCTAGGGCGACGAAGTGACGATGGCCCCGTCGCCTTGGTCAAGTGGTGCAATAAAAACCGCCGGGCAATCCCCCGGCCAGCTAGGTATTTCGACATGAAACCGCTAGCAAGTGAATGCTAAACTTGTTGATTTTTCGTAATTTTCTCATGAAAGTGACACGAGCCAGTGCGTGGCGTTCTTCCGATTAAGAAAAGACTAAACTCGATAGAATTCGGACTGTGTCCAGTGGTTTTACTCGTGAAAGTATCTTCGTTTGTATTTATAGATACAGTTTTTGCCCATCCTCCGTGCTAGGACGACAAAGCGACGAGGGGCCTCGGGGCTCGGGCTCGGCCGTGTTTATTGCACCACTTGGCCACGGCTCCCGAGGCCCTCGACGCTTCGTCGCCTTAGCCAGCAGAGATGGGCAAAAATTGTAATTAAATACATACAAATTTCGAAGATACTTTCACGAACAAATCCACTTAGACACAGTCCTACCAAATTTCATCGAGTTTAGTATTTTTGAAGTGAAACGTCTCTGCTGAGGGGCTACAATTTTCTAGCATTACGGAAGTGGGTTACGGAAATTGAGTGTGACGAAACTGGTCCTCCACCGTCGCCTTTCCACCCTTCTCCGAGCTCGCGTTTCGGTGGACCGAGTAGCTGAAACGCGAGTCAGGAGAAGCTAAGTCAACGATGGAAATGATCGAGATCCGCTAATGTAAGTTTAATTAATCATTTACAATTCAATGAAATATATTTTTCATTTGAATGTATTAGGTAATCAAATATTTTATAAATTCAATTTTTCCTGTCTATACAATCTATTTAAACAAGTACAGTTTTTAAATATGTTATATTAAATTTTGTAACAATCGTTTTGAGACGAATTAAGTTTGAAACAAAATTTTTTTATTAGTGTACATCCTTTTTTTAAAGGCAATCTGCAAGACAGTAAAATTGTTTAAACAAATATAATTATTTAAACAAAGTATACTTTCTCACAAATAATTTCTTTAATAACCATCTTTTTATAAACAGAATTTTCCGGACAAATAAAACTGTTTAAACAAACATATGAATAATCTGTATTTTTTAAAAATGGATTTAAATAGATTATATTTAAATAAAGTAAAAAAAAGCCTTCAAATTGAATAATAAAATGCATTTTCCTATTTGCAGAGTCATCGCTGTCATCGCTAGCAGTGCTGCCTGCCAAAAGGTCACTACTTCCTCCACCGGCATTCACCTATTTAATTGTTGTTAAATTCCTATTAATAGTTGCTATGTATTATAATAATTATTTATTTATTTGTTTTATAATATTTGTATTATATTTGTCTATATGTATTATAATATTTGTTTTTATGTGTGTAATAAATGATTTTTGTTTTTCGATTAATTGTTTTGTTTCGATTTTCTTTAATTTACCATTCCACAGTTAAATTCCGATTTCCAAACTGAACATAATTTCTACAAGTCCTAAGGAATTGTAAATTTGTACCTTTTATAAATTTTATAGTTTGTTGTAAGTAGAGCTGAAATGTAGTTCGATCTCGTTTTTGTTTAAATAAAATTTGTTATTCCGCACAATGTGTCTACTTCTGCGATCCTTTCTTTTATTTCACCTTATTAAATAATTATTTTTTGCAATTATTTTAATACATGATATTGGATACAGGATATTGTTTGATACGAAAGAGAATATAATACGGGTGCAGCGAATCAAACAATATAGTCTTTTCGTTTTGATCAAGGCCAAAGATGATGTAAGATCTTGTTCGGACTGAAAGTCGAAACGGATTCTTGTCCGGACTGAAAGTCGATATAGGTGGTTGCCCGGATTGAAAGTCGAAACGGGTTCTTGTCCGGTCTGAAAGTCGGTATAGGTGGTTGCCCGGATTGAAAGTCGAAACGGATTCTTATCCGGACTAAAGAATGATGGCAGCCAAAAGTGGCACGGGCAAAACCCGAGCGTGAGCACTCTCATATACTCTCTGACATTACTAAACTTGCCGCGCAGGCACGAGACATCTTGCACAATATCTGACCACTGGTGCGTAGCCATGTAGCCATTGGTAGCCATCGAAAATCGGCCGAAATCAGCACTTCTTGCCGACCTCCGGTCTAAGAGAAAAGTCCATAAGATGCGCTGTCTATACTGATCTTAAGTCTATGTCTGTGGTTTGAAAGGAAAGAGGACGCTGCAATCGATCGTAAAATATTTCTATAGTCGGTAAGATAAACACAAAAGCTCATCACTTGTTACGTCTTACATCTTCTTGTGTCTCGTTTGTGGTATAAGCATTTAAACTTTGAAAAGATTCATTTGAAATGTAATTCATTAATTATTTACATGGATACATATACATGATACAGGTATGAGTATTTAAAATGTACGAATAAATAACACGACGTTATATGCAACCATATTCTTGTTTAGCACGTCTCTTTCGAAATTATGGCAACAGCTGAAGCAACAGTTAATAAAGAGAAAAACAACTTTTTAGCGGCATATCATAATTTAAAATTTTCCCAAGCCGACAAAGATGATCCAGAAATTGCAGATCTGGAGCGCAGATGTCTTGCCATAAAATATTTGACTGCAAAACAATTGTAAGTATTTTATCATTACAATGTTAACACCTGTATAAACACCTAAACACATTGTGCTTCATAGTGAATCAGAGGACATGGCAACATGTTTACTTCGAAGAAGCCTAAAGGATTATCAAAGGTTAATGGAAAACAAAAATGGTGTTAACAATTACTGGAAACAGTTTAAGGCTCAAACTCCAAAAATCAACAATAACCCACAGAAATGGAAGTCTGGATTAACCAACATAGAAACTGCTCTGAATTTTATAAAGCCTTTACCTTGCCAAACTGATAATACACTCCCGTGTAAAGGAAGGGTATTCAATGATAAACATATAGAAAGCATCATACATATCTGGAAGAACAAAGAATCCTTAATACGAAATAGAAAAGTCAGTGCACAAGCTAAACTTCATCTCAATCCTGGTATGAGTTTAGGCATCAAAGGAAGATCAGAAAACAATAGTTTCAACGAAATAGAACAATCATCCTTTTCAGCGAGTAACTCTATAGAAGAAACTAGCAACCCCAATATGAATTACAAAAAGCAGGAGTCTAAGAATAATTCGATGTCTCTAGATCATCAAAGACCTGCTAAATTTGTAAGAGAGAACTCCTATAGTAAATATAATCACGAACCATCATATGCTTACAGAAACAATGTCAAATCGAAGTCACATGGTTACGTTCAGAACAGTAAAGAAGATTCTGAAGCAGCAAACCCAAAAATAAACTGCTTTAAGACAGCCAGAGACGAATTAACAGTACAACAAACGAAAGCTAACAAATCAGGCCAGAAAAAGACTCTAGGCGGTAAACCATCAGTTAATTCCCAATTCGTGTGTCCCTTCAAGAAAGAGAAGGATAAAACACAAGTCCCCGATACCATGTACAATAACGGTACTGAAACTATGGAAGTAGAAGACGAAAGATTAAAGAACATCGAACCAAAAATGGTTGAATTGATAAAGAACGAGATAATGGACTGCAAAACAACAATCTCATGGGACGACATTGCTGGCTTGCAATATGCGAAAAAGATTATCAAGGAAGTAGTTGTGTATCCTATGTTGAGGCCTGATATTTTTACCGGTTTGAGGAGACCCCCTAAAGGAATTTTATTATTTGGACCGCCAGGTACTGGTAAGACGCTTATAGGCAAATGTATAGCAGCTCAAAGCAAGTCGACGTTCTTTTCGATTTCTGCGAGCTCGTTGACCTCCAAGTGGATAGGCGAAGGAGAGAAAATGGTCAGGGCATTGTTCGCTGTTGCGAGAGTTTATCAGCCAGCGGTTATTTTTGTGGACGAGATAGACTCGTTGCTCACGCAGAGATCCGAGACCGAGCATGAAAGCTCTAGGAGACTGAAAACCGAGTTTTTGGTACAATTGGATGGAGCCGCCACCGCAGATGAGGATCGCATTTTAATCGTTGGAGCGACGAACAGACCTCACGAGCTGGACGAGGCAGCACGTAGACGACTCGTTAAACGGCTCTATGTTCCCTTGCCGGAATTCGAAGCTCGTAAACAAATCATAAATAATTTATTGGTGACTGTCCCACACAATCTCACAGAGCAAGAAGTAGATGACGTAGCCGAACAATCGAAGGGATACTCGGGAGCAGATATGTGCAATTTATGCAAGGAAGCCAGTATGGGGCCAATAAGAAGCATTCCATTCAGTCAGTTAGAAAATATTAAAAAGGAAGATGTCAGGCACATAACAGTTAACGATTTCAAAGAAGCGCTGATTTATGTACGCCCCAGTGTATCCGAATCCAGTTTAACAGCTTACGTTGAATGGGATTCTATGTACGGAAGTGGAACCGCGCAGAATCATAAAACGTAAAAACACAATTTCTCCGGTGATTTTTAAATATTAAATTTATATTTTTGTAATAAATACAATTGTGAATATATAAAATGATATAAAATATGACAGTCAATCTTGTATGTAACTTACTAATTAAGAGCCGCGTGTTAAGTTAATTGAACAATGTACACTTTTTGCGTGTAGGAAACTATTAAATGTGTTTCGATGTGTACGAGTATGTTCAATGATACAACCGCTGTACAATCGGGGGTGAATTGTTTAGAACGAATGGTATTGAAGTTAATCGTTCCAAAGTCATCTATATAATATGCATGGACACTTCCTGAAAACCATAGTTACCATTTAGTACAATCGACGACATTCTTAAAATACTGTGACTCGTTTGTAGAGATCCCTATTTCACGTGTATACGTATCTCAATCCGTGAGGACGGAACGTGAATCAGATCCGTTCGGCACGTTTGGGCACGTTTTAGTCCGGCAACTGATGCGTTTATGTTTTTCGTTTGAGAGAGTCAAAAAGGCTTCGATAGAAAAACAAATGCATCAGCCGTCGGACTCGAACGTGCCGAACGGATTAATTTCTTACTACACGGTTTACGTGTACACGTGTATTTTAGTACAAGTTCAAAACCGAGATCTCTACTAGTTTGATATATATTTTATAATGTATAATATGTTACCGTAATTCGTGCCTATGATGAGTGTATGACCATATACCAAAACAGTGGTCGGAGTAGCAAGTAAAATTGGAAACAAATTGTGCATTTCCCACTGCTTGCCATTCACTAAAATACCTAGGAATCCGTTTTCTAAAACCACAAAAGAAAATTATTATTGACAACAGAAAAAAAATACTAGGAAAAACATGATCAGACTCGACCTACATAGTCTTTGATATTACAATGACGTTAGCAGTTACATTGAACATGTAAATAATATCATAAGTAGACTGCGGATTTTATGCATTTATTTAAAAGAGTTTAAAAACTTAAAAAACAGAAGAAAGATATTTTTATCTTGCTCTTGTCTCTTGCAAGTGAGGCAGACCATTTGTATTTTCCATAAAAATCCGGAGTTTAATAGTAAGGTATTAACCTGCGATGCAGACGACTGTGTCTGGTTTGAATACATAAAATCGACGTATTCTCATGTTTGGAAGTTTCGAGGGAGAAGCTTTTTGAAATACATTTTTCATTTCACTATCCAATTCAAAATGCACAAAATTCTCTTGGGTATAAAGATGTACCTGAAACATAATATATCAATGTTTAAATGCGTTGCATCGACTTAACAATCTGTAGAATAATACTGGAAGTACTACCTGATCATTATCTGCACCAATGGCAATCACTTTGGTTGTATCCAATTTGTACACTGTTCTAGGTATCAATCCTTCAATAATTATCATGTCACGGAGAATAGTATAACAATAACTGTAGCTTGTACTATTAAACATTTACCATGTAATAATAACTGAAATATTTATGTGTATTCTTTGTACTTTATATTATTGAAACCATACCAAATCAACTCCCCTCGTGTGTTATGAATCAATGTTTTCCCCTTAACATCCAACTTGCTTATGTGATTGTTCTGAGAACGACAGATACAAATAGTACACGTTTCTAAAAGATAAATACTGTTAATTAAGAATCGATATTAAAATTAGTTGTTAAAATATATCAGTACCATCTCTAATGAAGTGTATGCTTTTTATCTCTTCTACAAGATCAACCACATAAAATGCTCTTTCATGTAAATCACAAATATCGTAAAAATAAATGTAGCCTTCGCTAGAGCCTATAGCTATTATGTTTCCTATAAAATATTTCAAATTAATCGTGATCTGATATTCTCAGATTTAATTGCATACTGTTACCTGATGTTTCTACACAGGTAATACGTTCTGCAGCGTCCACTGATCGTAATGGTACAATGCATTTTGCATCTACATTCCATCTCATTACATTTTTGCACGTTCTCCATAATTTATACAATGCCATCCACATTTGAGAGTCATGTATCTCATGAAATTCAGTGTAATACTTTGTAGGATTCAGTGACTCACAGAAAGTACTCCACAGGTGTTCCGGTATGTCTCTTTTGCAAGCTTTGAACCAGTGATTATTTGTCTGTAATTGATTAATAAATTTTTGATAATTAATCTGATTAGAATTTGCAATCTTAAATGTCAGAGTAATTGTTACTTTAAAGATGTCATTGATAATTCAAGTACATGCGTATAAATAGTGTAACATATACCTTTAATGTCTTATTGATGACTTCGTTCCAATAATTACAAACAGTCTTCAAGTTCGTAAGCGTCACTGCATCGGTGTATAAAAATATATGTTCCCAAATTTCCGGAGGGAAATACATTTTCCAATCAATCTTATCACTGAGCACTGGAATTCTTTCCGTGTTTCGGCAGCAAATCTTCCGCTCGTTCAAATATGTGAACTTCAACTTGCTATCACGAACATTTGACAAGGCATTGTTACATATGATCGATATATATATATATATATATATATCGTGTCCTATTTATATAGCTCCCTTTTTACGCAAAGCATTTGCATAATGATAATATTTTTCGATTTCGGTTTTAGACTTCTATCGCGATATACATATCAGGTGAACATAATAAGTTTTAAAAAATTAGAAAGAGAAACACTTCGTTTTGCACACTTCAAGGATATAGCCATAGCCTCTTGTTTTTATTTTGAAAAATTTCGAGAGAGATAGTCGTGAAGTATCCTTATGCCATAAAAAGACGAAACTTCCGTCGAAGGTATACAATATACGCAATGACTACAAATTAGTCATGATGATGACTTAAAATTTTATTATGAAAATTGCATAATACTAAAAAATACTAAATTTTAAACTTTTACATTCTCATTCCAAAATGATTATTTTTGCTGAAAGTCAAAAAGATGGCATCCATCGAATTTAGTTTTTTATTATATATATATATATATCTATTATCATGCTATCGTAAAAAAATATACTGTTCTATTTTTTAAAAAATACCTATGATCTTGAAATTTAATTAAAAAAATATGACCTACACAAATTTCTTTGTTTATCTTTATCGTTATTTATTTTGACGACTTTGTCCTGAGGAGTTTCTTTATAGGACCGTAAATATATATACGGAAGATATTTATAGGTGTTCCCATTTATATATGGTCCACCTTGTATTTTTATAGAATTCTTAAAATTGTTATCATGTATAAAAATATTATTTTTTTGTTATTAGGACTACGAATTTTTTGTGTGTGTGTGTGTGTGTGTGTCAATAGCCGTATATATAGTCAGTAGCAGTCAGTAGTCGTTGCGTTGTCAAAATTGTAACATAAGCTCTTCTTTCATTTTATTTGAACAACCTGCGTCGTATTTCAATTTTATGAAACTCTCTGTTATCAAGTAGAAAAGTAAGCAAAATGATCTTCAGATATTAATATAAAATATAAATATATAATACAGTGTTGCGTCGCAGTGTGGTGGGATTTGGGGAATACGCTGGGTTCGGATGCCCGTGGAGCGCTAAAGCACTCTGCTCGTGGAAGGTTTTCTGAACAAACTCTTAACAAGAAAATGTAACGAAAAATAGACTTTATTTAATAGTGTACTCGTTGTTGACTCTAAGATCTCAGAAATGTATCTCTTTCGTATTTGCCTCGTCCCGAGGTTTTATCTTCTTCCAGGTTCCTTTTCCTTAGCCAATAGGAAAATTCGGATCTTCCAGCTGGGCGTTGATTCGTCGGGTGGCTCGTCTTTGGTTGCAGCTCGATGGTGATTGGTGGTGGAGGTGTCCAATAGCGCGCGCACGAGAGTGGGGTACGCGCGAGGGTGAAGGCCCGTCAAAACAAGGGTCGTGGGACCGAGCGAGAGAGAGGTCCGAGGGAGTTCCAAGGGGTCCTTGACATAGAATTTACGACTTCCCGTCCTTGACCGATTCCAGACTTCGACTGTCTATTTATGTGAAATCGGAGAAGCTCCTTCAAGAGATTACGTGACTTTACCCAAATTCCTCAATTAGTCTCGCCCCTCGGAATTTCGTCAAGGATCTCCGTGGAAATACCTCCTATTGTTTCCCTACATATTCTAAGACTAAACTATCGTGCCCGAATAAAATATATGTAAAATGAAATACACGGCTTTGACCTAATCGTTATGTTTTATATTCAAATTTCCCTCTCAACGCCATCAATCAAACCTATAGTGTGGTAACGTTATCGTAGCTATGTTCGCGTGATCAACGGGTCACGCTACACCTCCCCCCTTATTGAAAAGGTGTTTCCTATGGGAACAGCTTTTATTATTTACTCTATTCTAATGTGATTTGAGTCTACTTTAGAATCTTCAAAAAACCTACGTTTGAAAACCTGTATGTATACGTGTGTGTGAGCGCATGTGTACCTACAACTCGGAATTCCTAATGTACATGTTTACATTTACAATTATTTAGGTGAGGTTAAGTTTATTTGTAAATACAATCGCTTATTTTCTCTTTAGCTTACAATCAGTTTAAATTTGTCATTGCCATAGCTTGAGTAGAGCTTAATCTTTCTAAATAGTTCGTTCAAGTAGTGGGATAATATCCGAGGGATTTCCTGTTTACTAAATTCGTTAAAGCCTTAACGCCAAAGACTAATTCGTATGGAGTAAATCCCATAGCTAATTGTATAGAAATATTATATGAGAACATCCCAAATTTAGTCAACCCAATATGTTTTAGTGCAATAATGTGTCAAGTATCCTATGAAACTCTATTGGAACGTACGAGAGATCCTAATGACTATGGATGAAATACAGTAGAGGTGATCCTTGGAATATTTAAAAGTTGGGAGAGAAGTAGGATGAAGGTTGAGTATACTGTCTATGACTCTAGTAGGTAATACTTTATTCGCATTTTGCGTTGTATCATAAAGATTCTCTTTCTCTATTTCAGGTTTTAATGAGGTCGGTCCTATCCCGGATTGCGTCCCTATTATATACAACCGGCTCGTCAGCCCAATAAACCAGCGCTTCACCACGCCATACACCATCACGATGGGTCCCTGGGACGGAGTCAGGGGGTTTCCCGGAGAGCCGATTTTCCCAGGGTAACCAGAGCGTTGAACAGAAAGAAAGCATCGGACTTGTGCCTAACGAGTCCTGGAACGGAGTCAGGGGGTTTCCCGGAGAGCCGATTTTCCAGGCATACGAGTCGCCACAAGCCAACGATGCCCGAGACGGAATCCGAATATCTACACTCTCTTCACGGTTGCCGTGTCTTTCAACGACCTCGTCCAGATCGGAGAGTGGTTCCTTCCCTCCTACGTGAAATTTTATTGAGGGTAGAGGCGTATCGTCTTCGTCAGCAGTATAGTAATCGTCACTGTCGTCATTATCGCTGTCTTTACTATTGTATTTATTGCAACTGTCCTCGACCTCATTTGTAACTACTGCTTCCCCGCGCGCAAGGAAAACAGAAGCAACCTATTTTTCACCTTTCTAACCTTTCGTCTGGGTTGGAATTTGTCCGAAGATTCGTGAGCAGCACCTCGCCGGCGCCTGCGAGGACCACCCCCGAGTTCTCCAGACAAGGATATGTTGAATTTGTTTGAGGAGTTGGATTATTTTAGAGGTTGAAAGGGTTTCGGGTCAATGCGTCAGCGTTGGAATTCCTTTTACCAGGTGTTGTACACAATGTCATAATCATATTCATTTAATTTAATTCGTTATCTCATAGTCTACTTATCGTATCTCTCTTAGTTCGTTATGAATGGAATCTACCTTGAAAAATCGCGCAAATGACTCCTTCAAGAGGCTTATTAAATTATCTAAACTATTGACTTCGCGGTGATCTGAAACTAAGAAGTCTGCATGTCCTACGATTTTATTCTTAACCAGAACAAGATTGTCCATCAAATTGGGGTACTCTGTACTAGAAAAATACTATTAGATGACGCGGCTTATTTGAGAGAGCAACAATAAACAATAAAAGAATTATCACCACTACTCAAGCTGATCCTACACGTTTTCCTACCTCTCCGCGGCATTTTAAAGTTACGCGACATTCTAAGCGGGGCGAAAATAATATAAATTTCATATCGTCGACTTACAGGGACTGCGCTGACCGAATTGCATGACTATGGTCCACCACCAATCGCGATTTCCTGGTTCCTCGCCTCTGGATTCTCCCGGCTGAATTCTCCTCGTCGTTGGATTCTCGTTTGTTGGCTGGATTCTCCTCGTTGTTTGCTGGATTCTCCCGATGATGATTTTAGGGGTGCGTGTGACAGGCAGGGTAGCTTGCACGGCCGCTGACGTCACTCGTTCTCTGGTATTTACCCAAGCTCCTGGGGAAACCGTGCGAAAACCCAGGAGAGAGAGATGCACCTTTCCAAAGCCTTCCACAAGCCGGCGGTATCGTCTTGTCGTTGATGGTTCAGTTGATTTCCAAAATTTTCTTCAAATCCCACCGCTGTCACCAGAAAACTGCTATGTTGCGTCGCAGTGTGGTGGGATTTGGGGAATACGCTGGGTTCGGATGCCCGTGGAGCGCTAAAGCACTCTGCTCGTGGAAGGTTTTCTGAACAAACTCTTAACAAGAAAATGTAACGAAAAATAGACTTTATTTAATAGTGTACTCGTTGTTGACTCTAAGATCTCAGAAATGTATCTCTTTCGTATTTGCCTCGTCCCGAGGTTTTATCTTCTTCCAGGTTCCTTTTCCTTAGCCAATAGGAAAATTCGGATCTTCCAGCTGGGCGTTGATTCGTCGGGTGGCTCGTCTTTGGTTGCAGCTCGATGGTGATTGGTGGTGGAGGTGTCCAATAGCGCGCGCACGAGAGTGGGGTACGCGCGAGGGTGAAGGCCCGTCAAAACAAGGGTCGTGGGACCGAGCGAGAGAGAGGTCCGAGGGAGTTCCAAGGGGTCCTTGACATAGAATTTACGACTTCCCGTCCTTGACCGATTCCAGACTTCGACTGTCTATTTATGTGAAATCGGAGAAGCTCCTTCAAGAGATTACGTGACTTTACCCAAATTCCTCAATTAGTCTCGCCCCTCGGAATTTCGTCAAGGATCTCCGTGGAAATACCTCCTATTGTTTCCCTACATATTCTAAGACTAAACTATCGTGCCCGAATAAAATATATGTAAAATGAAATACACGGCTTTGACCTAATCGTTATGTTTTATATTCAAATTTCCCTCTCAACGCCATCAATCAAACCTATAGTGTGGTAACGTTATCGTAGCTATGTTCGCGTGATCAACGGGTCACGCTACAACAGTACTTACATCACGGGGAGTACTCAACCAGAGGTATCCTGTCTGACGTCTGACTGAACTTTAAATTTTAGTTTATCGATACTGCAATTTTCTACGAAGCTATGTTCACGGCGGTACCACTTACATAGAAACGTGTGCGAAAAACTCCGAAGTTTCGCCTCTGTAAAGATTCTCTGTGGTCAAGTGCTCTTGAGATACGAATGGAATCAATAAATATTAAGTTCTAAATAGTTTATGTAGGGCCACCCACACACAATAAGGTTTTCTTGGCTGCTGGCACAAGGTGATACGGGATATTGTTTTAGTCGATAAACAAGTCGCGCTTCGCCTACTTCTGCACGTGCACGGATGAATCGAATGAAAAAAGCATTTAATTGCAAAATGACAGAAGAAGGTATTGATTAAACTGTTTATTTACTTACCGTCGAACATTCTTCATAAATAAACGATTTGCATTTGTATTGATTACACTTCGCAGTGTTCGTTACACTTGTTAAAACAGTTTTTTTTTGTTACTTTATCTTAAAGATTACTTAAAACGATTTTGGTAGCATTTGAAAATTAATTAACTCTGAGAGTGTTATTGTATTAATATTAACGCTAGGTTTATAGGACCCGTCAAAATTATGAGTTCTAATATTTTTAATTTACGATTATTGAGATTGTAAAAATGTATTATTAAAAAATGGCTAAAAATTGCGATAGGGAAATTTTCATAAAGTAATGTAAAATAGTCAGTTTCTGTGCTCCGTAAATCTAGTAAATCCTTTGCTTTTCAGCTGCTTCAACGAAGACTGATGTGGAGTCAGCAATGGATGGAACCAGCGACGATGACAGCGGTGATGACTGGGATGAAGTCACAGAAATTTTCGAGACCATACCGTGTCTTTTTTGTAACGAGGGCACAAGCAACTTTACAGAGGCACTGGAACATCTGATCAAATCACATAAGTTCGACTTGAAGAATTTTGTAACAAGACATTCTCTGGATACTTATTCTTATATCAAGTTGATCAACTTCATCAGGCAAAAGAATGTTTTACCTGATCAGTTGAATGCATTGAATATCAAAACATGGGAGAACGATAAATATTTAAGGCCTATCATCGAATACGATCCTTGGTTGATGTTTGGTAAGCCTCAAGATTAAGATGTCCAAGTATCATTTCTCTCGAATTCCTAAATTGATCTGATGTCCGTTCTCTTAAAGACATCGACGATTTGGAAGAGAAAACAACGAAGCCTATCGCATATACAGTAAACTCGGAGAATGGTTGTGTCACTTTATCAGAAGCTCATTTCGCCGAATTGCAGAGAACAATACAGATACTGCGTGCGGAGTTGGAGCAACGTGAAATGGCATGTTACTTGGGCAAACAGGTATTCATACTGCTGCTTTAAAATGTACAGTTGGATCATTGATGGCACACACTTTAAATCGAAATAATTTTTTTGTAAATGGACCAAACCACTTCAGCTTTTCTGCCAAGTTAGATGGACTACGTGTATGCCATCAATTATAAGATTGACTATATATATGCTATAATATACTATATTATTTAGCAAATAGATGAGATGACAGAACAAGTGCAAAAGCTGATCATGGATGAGGATTTTGATAAAATTAATATTAGCGATAGTATTAGATCTCATAGTAATTTTAATTGTCGTCTCGACGAAAGTTACTTCAATGCATACAGTCATTTTGCAATACATCACGAGATGTTAACGGTATGTATTTCACAGTATCTGTATTTCACAATAAAATTAATAATTGTTCAAGCAATGTTTTCTGTAGGACAAAATAAGGACAGAGAGTTATCGTGATGCATTATTAACAAATGCAAACAGATTTACCGATACTGTTATATTAGATGTTGGCTGTGGAACCGGTATTTTATCAATGTTTGCAGCCAAAACAGGATGCCGTAAAGTCATTAGTGTTGATCAGTCAGATGTAATATATCAAGCTATAGACATAGTAAGGTACAAACAGTATTCCAAGTATCAAATAAGCCTTCGACCTGTTCTTCTCTACATTCTGTACTGGCAAAGAATGACAATTCATCTAATAAGAACCTTTTTAACTTACTATAGAGAAAACAATTTGAGTGATATTATCACTTTGAAAAAAGGTCGCCTTGAGGATATCAATCTCGAAGACGAAAAAGTAGATGTGATCGTTTCCGAGTGGATGGGCTATTTCCTCTTTTTCGAATGTATGCTAGATACAGTGATATATGCCAGAGACCATTACCTGGCACCCGGTGGACTACTCCTGCCTAATAGATGTACACTTAGCGTTGTAGGAAGTGGAGATACTAGTACGTTAATTAATATGTAGTGAACCTACAGAACAGCTACCTGCTCTCCGATTTCGATGATTTTTGGATATGAAATAGACTACGGATTTTTATGAAAAATAACAAATTTGTGCATCAATTGCAAGGCACAGGAGCTATACATCAATTAATATATTCAAATCAAAATAATATATTAATACTCTTAAAATTTCTTAATTTGTTCACTGTTTTAAATTGCATCTACTCATTTTTGTTATAAATGCATAAAATTCGGAATTATAAATCTCAACATTTTGAACAACTTTTTCCTTTGGATCAGAGCTCGGATTTGTTTCCTCGCGGCGGCCGAGAATCGAAGACTACGCTTCCTGGACCCGGCCGCGCGTCTCGCTCCCCATGGTGACCCTAGATCGTCTAGGCGCCACGAATAGCGAGTATGGAACGCGCCCGAGGAGCTCCGAACTAGGACCGCCATGAGGAGCGAGACGCGCGGCCGGGTCGAGGAGGCATAGCCTTCGATTCTCGGCCGCCGCGAGGAAACAAATACGAGCGCTGCTTTGGATGATATTGTGACGATCTCGGTTAGTTTCCGGAATATTCGCGAAAAACTGTCTGCACAACTATGTACAGTGAATTCTGTCTACGCTTGTGCGTCTATGGTAGCGCACTACGTGTTCTCCAGGTTTACACTACGACTTAATTGCGCTAAATATCATCGAATAATAAACTTTAATTATATTACAGAGAGGTATGTCGAACTTATCGACTACTGGTCAAATGTGTATGGCTTCAAAATGAGTTGCATGAAAGCGGAAGTGATTCGCGAACCAAATATAGAAATCTGCGCCGTCGACGAATTGATAACAAATACCGTTGAAATCCAGAGGTTTGATCTATACACAGAAACGATGGAGTACATGAACTTTTCGACATCGTTCGAATTGAAAGTAAAAAAGACTGGATCGTTGACCGCGATTGTTGGCTTTTTTGATATATTTTTCGACTTGGACAATCCAGTTCATTTCAGTACGGGACCCTACTCACCTCCAACCCATTGGAAACAAACAGTGTTCTCATTGAAGGAGCCAATTAGCATCACCGAAGGTAAGTTACAATTAACTAAAACAAAGCTTAACACTTGGCACTCGATTAACGACTTTCCAGTGCCATTAAAAATTGCCGTTATGAATTACAAATGTTTCCTGTACAGGTGATGTTCTGCACTGTAGAGTAAACTGTCGCAGACACACGAGAGATCTTCGAGGACTTGTGATTATTATCGAAGTCGAGAACATGTCTCAAGTTTATTACCTGCAGTCGCTTTGAAGCTCATTATAATCCTAAGTGCCAAAAAAGTAAACAACCTAGGGTCCAGAACAGCTTATCGATTATGACATTGTTGAAGACTATCTTCTCGCTTCTATAACTTTCCGACCACGACACGTAAACTATTTAGAAACTTCTCAACAGGTAATCGAATCGTCCGAAATTAACTTTAATGATATTTCTGCCAACGTTCTTGCATGTGCTATTGTAGAATAAGTATCCAGTTATTGACTCTCAACGATTCCTTCGAGTTAATCGACACGATACGTATTCAAACTGATAGTCCATCTCCTATATAGTTTCTAAAAGAGAAACGAAAGCAGAAATTCAGTTATTTTCTCTCTAGTTCTTCAAGATTCGTCTAGAGATAAAATGAAAACGACATAATGTAGTCTCTTTTCAAGTTGGCCCGACGTCTCGATTTAGTCGGGGTTCGATTTAAAAAGACGTTCAATGCTTCCAGAATTTAAGGTATACAATACAAACTCGGTGATATAAAAAAAGAATAAGTAATAGGAATTTATTTGATTGTAAGTCACGAGAATTATTGCCTTTCTTGATTATATGTATACTTTTACATAAGTAAACGATCTATTAAGCTTAAAATTAAATAAAACTGTAAAAACCTTACACGGCTAAATTCGATTCACACATATGTCTCGGTCTTCCATTGGTTCACACGTTAAAGCATGCGCACACAAATACGAAAAATCTCGGCATTTTTGTTCACTCACACAACATGTCACATGTATCACCTATAATACTAGATCTTTTCTGCTTAGTCTTTTGAAGTTCGCAATCGAGACGACCAAAAATACTTCCCGCTAACACGTTCAAATGCTTCGAAACAATTCATCCTGACTGATAAAAGTATTTACAAATCACAAATTTGCGCCCTTGTTTCTTCGTGCTCCGTAATCTACCATCCTAGGGTTAGATTAATACCGGAAGTTCGGATTGTCAGTCTCCCAGCCTTTCGCGTTCGGCCCGAATTGGTAGACCAATCTTCGTCCGAGTACGGGAAGAAAGATTTTACTCTTGTAATAATACCTTAAAGGATAGTTCAAGTATTACGAAAATGTATAATGCAATGAACCTGCAGAACAGCTACCCACCCTCCGATTTCGATGATTTCTGGATATATTGTGGAAACCGATATTTTGAACAACGTTTTCCTTTGCACATTAACTACCACAGACGCACAAGCATAAACAGAATTCGCTGTAGTGGTACCGACAGTTTGTTGTGAATATTTCGGAAACGAAGCGACACCGCAACATCACGCGTAGGAAAAAGTTGTTGAAAATGTTGAGATTTATAAGATATCCAAAAATCATCGAGAGGTAGCTGTCACGTAGTTTCACAAACATGTTTAATGCCACGTGTATACCGGAGACAGTATAAATTAATTTAATTACTTATTTAAATTAATTATTAATTACCTCATGGCTCGACTCAGCTTCTCGTAGGTCATCTTCGTATTTCCTTTCCGCGATCCCCACCGTTTCGCAACCTCGTCGCTTTTAACAAACCGGAATTTCGCCTGCGAATAATCCTCCCAGCAAATTAAACTCGGACATGTTTCCCTATTACGCAGCAAGTCCCGAATGAATTCCCAAAGCTTTCCCTGACTGGTAGCTGTAAACCATTAATTATGTAAATCGTTCAAACTTCATAGAAGAAAGCAAGACACTTTAATACTTACAATTTTTTTTTGGTTTCAATACCCTCGGTCTACCCGGCGGTCGCTTCGTAGACACCTCAATACTGTTATCCGATTCCACATCTGTGAAGTTAAGAAATTTGGTATGCTAATGCGATCGAAGGGACTATCCGATGAAATTGAGGTCAAAAAGATTCTTTACCTGAAGCATTGTTGGAATTGATCCGCGCGTACTCGTCCTCAGAATGGGGATGTATGGTGTCGAATGACGGCACTGTAATCAAAGTCATGCATTTTCATTCTGTTTCAATGGACCCAACATTTAATTCGTGACATATTCAAGTACACTGATTTATCTACGCGCCTTGGATAGTTGTTCAATTACGTACGAAAATTCGAGATGTGTTGTTGCGAGTGAAGTAGGTCATAGAGCTTCTTCCCGTATACGGGATCGTGATTGATAAAACTATTTCTCGTGAAGGTGACTAACTCGTTGCCAGGCACCGCGAGACTGTGCTGGATCGAACTGTACGGCTGACCGATAACAGACGCTGCAGACATTAGCCAATTTATTGTCTCCTCTTGAGACCAGCTCTTAACAGGTTTGTGAAACCATCCGGTGCTGTCGATCTCGTTGTTCTCCTCACCTGTTGAACAATTGAACAATTGCGAAACTCAAATAAATTGCGCTGAGAAACGTTACAGAGGATTTTGTTGTATATTGAAGGGGGCAAACAAGATTGCGATTAAGATCGCTCCAATATCTGAACTTGAAGCTATTCTAATATTTTTAATTTACGATTATTGAGATTGTAAAGATGCATTCATGACGAATTATTCAACAAATTTATTTCTTTGGATATACATATATTTCTTTTCACAGTAAAGTCGCGATTTGTTTCCCTTCGCCAGTTCCGAGCAGGGAAAAAAATCGTGTAGGGACACTATTTTTTTATGACTGCATGGACCGCGCCGAAACGACCTACAAAGGATACCTGACGTAGAAAACGTGGTAAAGAGGACACGGATCGCGCTGTCCTTCCTTCCGCCCGTAACTTTCATCGTTAATTAAACCAGTGAATACAGTTGAAATTATATCGTGTTTAGTGTCATTTTAATCAGAAAAATGCCACAAATAAGTTGGCGAAAGTCCCATAAAAAAATAATGAAAAATAAAGAAGTTTTGTAATTGGATTAGTAGTAGTACACCGATATACCCGAGCCGAGATCAGATTATGCGGAATGTTTACACTGCTCGGAGACCGAGGCAGCTCGAGCTTCGTGGCCCCTGCGACGTTCCCCCTCAGTGGAGTGGAGACTTTCAGGGACAGAAATCGCGACTTTACTGTAAATGACTAAACATTTAAATAGATATATTCTCGTTATTTTCATAAAGTAATGTAAGGGGAGGACCTTAGTGAAGGTGGTGGTACCTGAACTTGAAGCTCAGATCTTAATTAACACTATAAGAAGCACTAATAACAGATTGTACGAGGGAAGCTCCGTTGGTATACGAGATTTGCATTAAGCGCGTAAGCCGTCAGAGTGTTAAAATGATAATTTTGGACATTACCGAAGTCGCACTTCTTCCGTGTGGTTTCATAAGTTCGCGCGGTCAGGGCGTTGCTTTTTCTGGTAACCAGGGAGTCCATGTCCAGCAAAAGATGATCGTCGTCATCGCTGAGACTGCTGAACGACGGGTACACCTGCAAGTTCTGCAACCGGAACGTATCGTATGACAAACAAATTCGAAACGAAGTCGGGCTACAGCGCGTTAATAACCTTGCCGATGCACTCGCATGCGTGCAAAACAGAGCGGTATTTACGTCGCGGTTATAAGTGGAATACTACACGAAACAGGTATCGTCAATTCGTAATAAATAACCACGGATTGCCCCTCTAACGTTATCTCTTTTTCCTCGAGCCTGTAGGCAATTTGCATGGAGACGCGCGTGCATAGCGTGTGAATTCCAAACAATTACCGATTGTTATACTTCCATATTTGTTATTTTCGGTAAAATATTTCAAAGTTTTAAAGTCGTGCGCGCACACAATGCTCGTTATCGGAGAAAAACAGTTTCGACACAGTAGCATTACAAAATGGAAATGCAAATTGCTAATTCCGCGAAGTGCATATGCATATATACATTCTGAATACGATATTTTACTTATTCAAAATTACGAAGAAACGAGTGCACAACCTCGTCTCGACGGCATTACTGAAAATTTGAGTCTCTCGGAAACTACCAAGTACGTTCTAACGGTTTCGATTGATGAATATCGTGGTATGTAATTCGTTCATGACCGATTTCTCGCAACGCTCGAGTAACATTAGCGACGACGCACGTGACGCGAAATGAAGTAAAAAGAAGAAAAACTCGTTGACAGCACGTGTAACAAAGCAAACTATGTATCGTACGAGACGCATATGATGTTTGCCAAGTAAAACACCAAGCTGACTAAGTAAATAAACAGCAAAGACATAACACTTGGGCCAAAGTGCACGTTTGCAAGTTCGACACGATGAGAGATAATCACCGTCATATTTACAGAAATATACTCAATTTATACATCATCTTAATACACAAATAACTGATTTACACGATGTATCTTGATGTCATTAAGCGATTCCACTCGTTGGTGTCACTAGCAATTAATCGGATCGAATGATCTATGTAGATAGCACAACTATTTCAAGTTTGCGTACCTTGAGTGCCATGATGAACTGGTTTAATTGAGTGCTAGATGTTGATTCATTAGATAGGAGTCGAGTGGTTCGAGTAGAAACGTGATATATTAAGTAGAACTATGTAGTATAGTCTCTACTACTTTCTACTATTCAAACAAGTACGCGAGTACACTAAACAATTTCTAATATTCTAACAAGATTAGAGTATCAGTACAAAGTGGGGTACCACAGTACACTGATACGTAATTCGTCCAGTCACTCGAGGCACTAGGATTATTCCTGTTGTTCGTGCGTGTGCTTCTATTACCGTCGACTAAATAGTGCAATCATGAAATACAAAATTGCCACCAACAGTCTACTTGGTAAAAACAACCTGTTTGCCGAGCAGGTCGAACAATTTGAATTCCAAATAGTGTTCCGCGCGAATGATTACAATTAGCCTCGAGCGCTACTTTGAATGTTTCGACTTACCTCGGATAAGTCCGTTCTGTGGTAAATATTAAAGGGATCCATGTCTGCACCGTGGGAACTTGCGGAACAATGTAAACAACACGTTGGTTCGTGGATTCACGTGGTTCGTGTCACACTGTGTCGGTCGTAATAAAATCGCATCACTAGTGGCGGATTCGATGTCCGTTAGACGATCTGTTCGAATGCGACGAAGTCGCCACAGTGTCGCGTAGCGCGATACTGATCGGCCGGTCGTCGGAATGTCTCCGACAAAGCTCGGGCTCTCGGGGTCGGCAGCTCTTTCGTGACGCGATAGACGTCATCGGGGAGAACCGCGGGGACGGATAGCGCGGAAGAGCAGGTTTCAACGGGGATTTCCCGCTCTTCGGGCCTGGCCAATCACCGGCGACGTGCTCCCCGACTGCTGACGCAATAATTGCGGATACATACCATTGGCGGCGGCCTCCTTGATCCAGAACCAAAGAGGTGTGAAACAAAACACCGGGACACCCCGGGTATATCCATAGAACTTTAAGGGAGCGGACTCGTTTTTCTAGGATTGCAAGGGGGCGGGTGCGTCGTCTCGTTTCTCGATAATGCAAAGATGGGATTTTTCAGTAGTCAAAAGCGCTAGATAAAAGATCAATCTAGGCCGCAATCGCCCTCAAAAGTCCTATTTTTACGCTTACGAGGCGTAATTTGCATTATTCGGCAGCATGCGGCTGTCGCAGCTTTATGAAAATAGGCTAATAGACTTTTGAGGGCGATCGCGGCCTCAATTGATCTTTTATCTAGTGCTTTTGACTACTGAAAAGTCCCATCTTTTCATTATCGAGAAATGAGAAGGCGCACCGCGCACCCTTGGCAATCCTGCAAGTCAGATTCGGGAATCTAAACAGAATCTACTGATTATTTTGATCGATAAGTTTTATTTAGAAAAGAGTTGTATTTGTTTAAAGTTACCGTTAAAAATCGGACATTTCACATGCAGCAAAGTAATAGTTGCTGTAACCGTAAAAGAAATTGTAACGCAAGGGGTGAAGGGTGCCTTCTGGTCTAAAGCGTAAGTTTGTAGGCCTCGTTTGAAAATTGTTCGAAAGAAATCGGACGACCGTTTTACATCGAGGATTTGCATACATATTTTCCATTATTTGGACCATACAATATAATTTTTTGAAGACGGAATACTTAAAATGGTGCGAGATAAAATTAGTTGAATACTAAAAAGAGTGTCTCAGTGGCCGACACGATTCTAACTGTTCTATTGAAAATAAAAGAATCAGTTTCGTATCTACAGACATATTTGTCAAACCACGAGCTTTATGAAAATGAAAAACAATTGTTTTCTGTATGAAGCCGATTCTTTTTCGGAGGCCAAACACCACAGCGACAACAAATCTGCGACTTTTAATCGTGTCATGCGATAACCCGTCCGCGGCCGCTAAGACTCGTTTCGCCGTTCGATAGAGTAATCGTATCGAAACTGATTTTAACGAACTCGGCAGACTTGTGGGTCTTTCGGCGAAATATTCGGTTTCTTCGCTTTATATTTTCCGGTAAGATTAGTTATTTTTGTATACGCTGTATACGCGTAAGATCTGAGATCTACTGGTTCGTCGAGAATATGATTTAAGCATGAAAAAGATGAAAAGTGTATACGGAATTCCCGACGCTTCGTTTCATTATTTTTGTTATTTTTTCTTATGATGCATGTGTACAGTGTGTCGAAAGTTTCATTGATAAAATTCAAGGTTGCTGAAAAAGAGGTATAATCAAAAACGAGATGCGTCGACGCTTTCTCGTGTTCCATATTTACAAGCTGTGTTGTTGCTTTCACAATGTGGGACTTAATTCTTTCACATGATCCAGTCCAACGCTTTGTAAAAGTAAATAAATTTTGTCCTTGACCACTGATACGCGTAATTCTTAATCTTATATGGTCATTATTAATCCTATTGTCGGCATGCGAACAACCTTCCACTTTTCCTGTGCTATATAAGGTCAAATCTTAACACTTCGGATCTGTATGCAAAAGTAAAAAATCTGCAAGAAATACTACTCCAGTAGAAAATCCTTTCCTTAATCATTGTAAAAAGTTGGAAGTAATAGAACAGTATTGTACTGTCTTCTTTCGCAATGGACAAAATTCGTTTTTAATGATATAGTGATTGACTCCATCGAAGATGAACGTTAACAGTGGTCTACACCAATCAACCATCTTTTTCTGTATTAAAAATAGTGTTGACAGGTCTATAAATTTCACTGAAATACGCGGAAGTTTTTAGTTCTCTCTTTTTTGCAACAAATTGCCGCATAAAAAGAGCGGCTCGTTCACTACGCCAATGCAGGCGTTTATTTATAGTACTCCCAGCGTCTCGACACCGGAGTGTAAACACGTCAGTGGTACCATGATCTTCATTTTATTTCACGATATATCATTTTATTTTCCTCTTTTTTTCCATGGCAAGATAGGTATTTTATCGTAACCGCAATCCGCGGAGGGCGGGGGGGGGGGACACCTAAGCATTACTAATGGCTGATTCAAGGAACTGCAATCGTTGCCGACCACATTGACGCAGCCTGATTTTGTATCAGTCCGACGATTAATCGGTCATATTTCGAAATAGGAAAAGACAACTGCGTGCCGTTTCTCCGAACGAATTGATAATGATCGGGAAAGAGAGAAAAAAAAGGACGGGCTCGTAGTCCCGAAGATCGGACTGGCAACCTTCGCTTTCTTCATTGTTATAAACTTTCTAATTGGCACAGAAGAACCGGGCGTTTCTTCAGCGTTTCACGAAAAAATACTACAAGATTATGATCGATCGTATTGTGTCGTCGAGAAATCAAAAAGTCCCCGAACAACTTGTTTTCCCGCCTAAGATTCAGTGCGTTTTTTTTTGGCTGCAGCTGCAAGCGCCCCGATGACTCACCGCGTCCTCGTCTACATTATAATACAGCCTCATTCGAGGCAGCAAACATAGTTTCCTCGATCACGTTCGGATACGATTTTCAAGGACACGAGGTTGCCGTCCTATCTTGGTCCCAATTCACCTTCTACGCCTAATGTCCGTTCGCCATTTTGACGGGAAGTTTGTCAGTTCTATTTAGTACTACATATTCATAACGTATTTTCAAATATTCAGTTTTACATTAACCGAGATAGGCAAGGCAACAATGTACTTACATATATCTTTTCTTTGAAAAAACTGTTTTCCGATATAGCAATTTAGTTTCGTCAAATTATTCCCAGATGTTGAATACTTTTGGACACGGATGTCGCCATATTGACATCGTCAGGTTCGCATATATGTACCTTCTGAAATTGTGAAAAAATTATTGAACTGTTTAAATAGCAAATTTTAATATTTAAAAAAATTCTTCTCCTCAAGGGAGGAAGACAAAGCTACTGTATTGTATGCTTGTAAACGTTCTCCATTTTTGTTCATAAACGAGGAAGTATAGAATGTCTTCCAGTGAACGAATGGGTTTTTCTAACTACTTTGATACTTCCTAAACCATGTTCTTGTCAAAACGTCGGTCCGTGTGCGTCCTGCGCAGCACCGCGACCGGAAACCAAAAAGAAAGATTATGTCTGTCCACCTCTGGCCACATTGCCTCGGGTATCATTTGCGTGTATGTATCTCGGTTTCATCTACTTCCCTGAAAGCTGTCGATTATCGCAAAGAATACGCAAATCTTACACACCGAGTATACACAAGAATATTTTGGTTTTTTTACTATTTAACTGGTCATAATTTACTGGCAGATCGTAAGATCACGAGATTAATAAGCAATATCGCGAAATTATTTCATGAAGGAGCACTGATAAGAATTATCATTCTTGCAAGACTACTGTTGTGTTCCATCATAAATAATTAATAAATATGTAATGCTCATAGAAAACAGATCTCGTTTTATTTCTCGGGAATCATGCTCTTTAATGGGTGAATCACCTCATTTCAAGATCATCGTGATTTCCCATAATCTCAGTTTCCGTTCGAGCATTTCATTTCACGGCCACATACGTGTTAACTTTTCGTAGAAGCTGCAGTGATTATCTGCAAATTTTTTTATGTCATTACTAGACTGCGGATCTTTATGCATCTATGGGAAACTCGAGTAAATGAAATTTAAATTATTGGAAAATTTTAAAAATTGAAAATGTCAATATATGATTTCTGCTCTAGTCAATAATTTTCAATTTGGTTTCTATTTCTTGCAATCGATGCAGACAATTTTTTTTTGCATAAATATCCGCAGTCTAGTCATTAAACATCATAAAAATATGATTTCCTGGTATGGTCCATGTGCACTTACAATAATGAATTAATGAGATCAAGGTTAATCAACGGTTGGTACAAAATTAGTCAATATATACTTGCAGTGGAAGATAAACCGCATGTGATGTTTTTTGATTGACCGATAAGTCATCCTTGTTTTTTGCACTGTAAATGTTACACTCGCAAAAAGTGCACTGTCTTGAAATAAAGAAATTTATTCCATCAACATAAATGCATTACAATATGCACCGCGGATATCAGATTCCACAGAATTATAAATAAAAAATTATAAATGCAGTCTGGCACGTGATCGTCTTCGGTTTACAGCGATGCGCCGTCTACTCTTTTAATTTTTATTTCCTTATCCGAATACAATCAGAAAATTACTTTGCGACGTGCAGAACATAATTGACTCACAAATAAACTATAACCTATGCAAATTTCGTGGTGCTCGTAACCGGATCTCCCGGCCACCGCCAGTAAATATTGGGCCTGAGTCAGAAATACTCTCCATTTTAAATATATTTCGGTCTAACAATAAGCCGCGTACAATTTATAGCAGTCTAAGTAATTTAACCTAAAATATTGTGAAGTAATTTTTCCATGATTCGATCTCAATTTGGGCAAAATAAATAATTTTCCAAAAGCAATGCTTTTTCTGTAAAGTATTGTCTTGGAATCAAGCACGAAAAAAAGCTTCAAAATTGTCTAGTCAATGTAAATGCATAGGAACGACACCGATATGCATATTAATTCCAAGAAGTAAAATTGCAAATGAATTCGGTTTGCCGCAACGAAGTCGGATCAATTTTCATGAAGAATTCTGTTTCCGATCGACACGTTTTGAATCATTTAGCGTGTACTTTTAGAAGCAGTTTCAATAATGAAGAATAAACAAAAGCATACAATGAAAACAAGAGTCAAATTTTAAAATTGATGTCATAGCAAAGTCAGTACTATAATAAAAATGGAAAAAATGTATAGGTATTAACGTGCTGTAATTAATGTTTATTATAAACGCAGCAGTAACAAATTTATGTCCTCTCGAGAACAAAGCTAAATGACTGGCTTATTATTACCCATACAATCACCTTGTTCTGACACGATATTTACGTAGAAACAATGAACTGCGTAATAATATATATATATACACGCTAACGAGTCCTCGGGTTCCTTGGTAAAACCAAACCCGTTGCGTACAAAAATGGCAAAGTTGTTTGTGTTTTGATGACAAGTTACGTTCGAGTCTTCCTGTGTACAGTACAGCATCTTTTGACGAACGTGTGTGTACTCGAATGCGTTTCGAAACAAGAAAGGTCATAACTGGATGTCAAACAGGTTCAAGCATTTTAATCGGAAACTAGTAGTGGAAATATCTAAGTAACGTCAATCGTTCACAGGCGACACCTTATCTAAACCTTAATGATCATCAGATAAAAACCTGTCTTAAAATTTTCATCTACGAAAGACGTTGCAATCTTTTCGATGCATAGATTTTTCTTACAATTTTTCTTCCGAAATATTGGGTAATATACTTTCTCCGCGCGCGTTGGCAAACTGTCTCTCACAGTTACGTTGCAATCTCTACGTATTTATACATTTTTTATATGTACTTTTAATATATACTTATGATGACTTGTAATTTAGAAAGATCGATATTGAATGGACAGACCTGTTGTCAGCCATTTTGATCGATCAGACAAGCAAAACCAGTTCATCGCGAAAGGTGGTTGCTTACGTTCGAGGAAAATCACATCTGTAAATAACAGAGCCGTGATGGTTGCGTGCGCACACGATCACGTGGACGCGCGTACTATGAATCATATACAACGCCTGTTTCGCAACGCGCCGTCGAAAAGACTGTAGACTGTTTCCAGGAAGGCCAGTGTCTTCGAGATGCTCTATTCATTATATTGTTTCTTGCATATTTCAGGCGCGTTCTCGTGTTTTTCTAGCACACAATTTCAAGTAAAAATTTTCGGTCGGAATGAGATAGATCCCGTTTCCGATCATCAAACATTTCTCACGAAGCATTCACGTAATTCTCGGTATCGACACTCTTATAATGACCATAGTGTCATAACGAGCGTACTTCCCGAGATTATTGTCTAAGCTTTTCTTTTTGCATTATCCAGTATGGAGGCGTAATTCCTTCGCGACGGACAACGGCGTTCGCTAAACCTGTTTTTTTTTTATACAATCTCGGAACGTTAACAGCACGGTATGCTGTCTTAAAAAATTGCTGCGATACGTGAGTACTCGACGTTTATTTTGCATTTTTATTACGGTTAACGTGTCTATTCAGGCGATCATTCATAATTGCTAGGAGAATAAAAAAGGCTCACCGTATATAGCAGAATTTCTCCATTCTATTCCCGCGAAGGAAAACCGTGAAACGAGGATTCGCCTCTTTCAACACACGTAATTAGTTACATGGGACTGCAACGCAATTCCATTCTGTGCGAAGACTTGCCTAAATGATTCCATAAACAGCCACAGCCGCCACGCGTCATCTTCGTCGATCGAAGAAGGATAAGAGATATTTCCAACTAAGTATATTCTTGTCGCATATCTGCAATGCTTCTGATAAATCTTTTTCAATAAACATCCAATGAAATATTCATGAGCATTTGCAGGCGTTCGAACATACACCGTTGAATTAAAATATGTTGCGAAATTTAACACGACGATAGTTACTGCGAAAAAATGTTGCTAACACGTATCATCTGGAATAATGTTACCTTAGCGCTTAACGCGCAGTCGTTAAGCACAATCGCACACGTTACGTCTCTCCTAAGTTATTCAAACGAAAGAAAATCAAACCCTATGTAACACGCTGTTCAACAAATTGAACGGCGCATCGCAAATATACGTTATATATGTATATATAGTGTACCGTAAAAAATTCTATATTTTAACCAGTTATCTTTCATTTACCATCTACACGCATTTCTATAATTATTATGTTCTATGGAACACATTATGATATCTCAAATATCAAACAGACAGATATACATCGATGCAAGTATAATTACAAAGTCCGATTGTAAAATATAATTGAACTGTTTATGTCACGTGGTCAGTGATTCCGAATATCAAACAGACACATTCATTAATTGAAACATTGTTACACTCTCCGATTGTAAAATATGATCCACGATTTAAAATAGACGTTTCGTTAAAATTTCTATACAATTCGCTAATATTTATATTCTTATTTCTTACTATCGTCCGACGCCATTTGCGACGCGAGGTTCGCAAACTTCGCCATGTAATCTACACTGTTTTCGCCCATGAGACACTGCATATGCGAGACAACCTGAAAGATTAATACCGTAAGAATACATTAAAATATGTTGATAAAAAATTACGATAAATAGTTTTGTAAATTTTACATCAGAAGATGGCCGAGTGTCTTCAACGTGATCGCTATTTTGACTTCTCTGCGAGATCTTCATAGGAGATTCAAGTTGCCCCAAGAAACTGCTTAACGAAAAATCTGCCACCTGTAATTTTTATAATTACTGCAGTAGAATAAATCAATCGTTGGTATTTACTATAAAACTAGGAATTTACTTCGCTGTTCAACCACTGATGCTCTCCCTCTTTAAGAATTTGCGTGGCACTTGTGATAATCGAGTTCGCCACTTTCGAATCCCTCGGAACTTCGAGATCATCCAAAAAGTTTTTCTCCAGTGTTACACTTATGTGTATGGACGGCGGTTTATCATTTTGTTGCTCATTATTAGTTGGAGCGGAATCATCTACCTTACTCGTCCCTTGAGTATTGGGGGTAACTTCTTCTGGCGTAGTACTTGGTGTAGATATTATTGGTAGCACCCTTTGCACAACAAGACTCTTTTGCCTTACTGTTCTCCCTCTTTTACTGAAGCGCGTCTTGAATTTCTGTATTTTATAAAATAATATACTTACATTAAAACATAAGTTCCTTAATAAAGAATGTGATACTGTACAGCGATCACTCACATCTAATTGTGTCTTGAAAGCGTCAGGAGTACCAATTTTATGATAAGTTTGTGGAATGAGTGGTCTCCTAAAAGTCGACTCTTTCGTTGAAAGCATACGAGATGAAATTACAGTTTCATTGCTTGCAGAAGTATTGTCGTACACCTAAGAATAAATGATAATTAGTCAGTTTACATAAGCAGCATTATCAAGAATAAAAACTGCAGGGTTTTATCTTACTTTGCTTGTCCCATAAGTATGCTTTGCTATTGACAATAATTTCTGGAAAGTCAGACACAAATTCTCATCTTGCAAAGTACAAGACAAGGACTCCCCAGTGTGTTCTCGTTGGTGCCAATCCCACCAATATTCCAAAATAATTTTAGATTCCCGACCAAACTGAAAAATCACTCGTTATATTCCTGTACATACATGTAACTAATACATTAATAAATATACTAATTTTCACGTTTTTCAATCTTAATCCTTAGCACTTGAATTCTGGGTCTGGGTTGGATTTCTTGGGGAGGAGGTGCAGAGAAAGGGGTGGAGCACAACCCCCACCCTCAAGGACGAATTCGGTCATTGGGAGAAGGCGGAGTTTGTTATAGTCACCTTAACAGTTTTTTGCGAATATCTAAAAAAAACTAAGGCCGGGCGGCGGTGATATATACAAGAAAAATTGAAAATAATATATTTCAAGGACATTGAAATCGGCGAGGTCGCCCTTATTTCAAATAATTACTTAAAGGATTAATCCTTTCCTGTTTGTTCATACTAATCTAAATTTAAACGTGTAACAACTGATTTATTGAACACAGTCTAGAATGAAATGTTACCATTAGGAAGAGGTCTCCCACTGTAATAGTATTTGCCTCTTCAACGTTCCATCCCTTTCGAATTCTTTCAATTGTTTCCCTCCCTGGGAATCTATTCAGCGCAGTTTGTTGTTGGTCTACAGACGGCTTTTCTGCAATATTAATTATCGATGGTTTCTCTGAAACGTTGCTACCAGATTCTATCATGTCCACGTCGCTGTTGTTATCTGGCAGCATGCAATTTTCTTCCGTTTGATTCGCCGATTTTTTGTCTACTTTGTTCTTCTTGATTCCTTTCTTCCCGAGACCTTTCAAATATTGTACCGAGCCTAACATGTCCATTCTGGAACTTTTCAATCCCAGGCGTTTTTCGTAAGAATTTAAACTAACACTGTTACTGGTGAGATATTCACCGAGATTTACCACTGGTAAAGTGATCTTACAACCTTCTGGTGGTGCCACTCGCAACAATCTGGTATCTTTCATTTCGTTTGTGATAGTGGTTCCTATGTTAGAGGACTAAAATATGCGTATAGGATTTTCTTCTATGAATTATAATGAAAATATCTTGGCATTGGTAACATGATTCAAACGAAGGATACTGTGTTGTATTTTGCAGGCCTCCATCTTTGTTGTAAAAATATTAACAAAGTGGATAACCGTCTCTGTATAGGTAACAGTGTTCGAACTCTGGGATTCATGGACGATGCTTGCACCTGCCACCAAGCCAAATTGTTGCGAGGTCTTAGTTCGATTGTTATTCGAGGTGGCAATTTAATTTCCTCTTGCCAATCTATAAAAACACAACATACGATGAAAATATATTGTTGATAATGCAAAGTATCTCATGTTGTAATACTACCTTCTAACTGGTTTAATTTTCTTAATGCCCTACAGATAGGAGTCTTTACTCTCATTGTTTTTCCCCTAAGTCTAACTTGCGTTGAGCCCCAATAAACTAATTCATTTAGTTTCAAGTGTACTTTCTCATGTATCCTAGGTAATTTTCTTCTAAGTTCGCCGTAATTAATTAGACCGTACAGTTCCTGCGAAGTCTTCTTTACATCTACAAATAAAACAGACCATTTTATTGGTTCAAGAATGTGACAAAATTATTACCGATGATTACCTTCTGCAAATTTCAAATGTTTTGAAATCTTCAGCCATGTTCTATAATAAAAATGTCTAATTTGTTCTTTATTCTTTATCATAACATCCGGCAGACCTTTCTTCTTTCCCTGGCACAAAAAATAACTTTGAAGTGCGTCGAAGTCTTTTCCATACTCGTTTAAAGCTTTGAAGAAAGTATTCTTATCCTCCATAGACCACAATTCGCAGGATCTTTTTAACGATTTTACTTTGACTTCTGCGTTAGTTTCTTCATCCTTGGTATCTAAAAATATTTGTAGTTAAAACACTATAAATTATTCATAATTTCCTTAGTTGTGTACATCCTTATCTTTTATTATAAATGCACACTGTAATTTAAATAAATATGTATCTATAATTTATTGGCTTATTAAGTCACACATAAGGTTGAATTTTATCTTGAAAATATACATGAACAACCGTGTACAGTCAATTTGGATGTGGCTACATGTATTTGTTATACGAGAACTATTTTCAAATGTATTTAATTACATTCTTCATATCTTTATCTCGTGTATGACTCAATAAAGCAGATAGACAACGATGTCACGCAAAGAGGAGAATACAAATATTTGATCGAAAAATGTATAAACCTTTCTTCTCTGAATTGTTGTCGCCAACATCCAGCTTCATTTTTTTAGTACCCCTGACAACACGAACTTGAGTGTTCTTGGCATCTATGGCCACCTTAGCATCAGTGCAACTTTGTGCAGGCTGTGTAGTTGCACTTTCTTCTTTCTTGGTCGCATTGCTGGTCCCTGGAGCTTCGCATTCATCGTTTTTCGTATTGCTCTCCATGACGAAATTTTACACAACCGTGTGCAGCTGACAATCTCACAAATCCGAATTATCATGTGTTTTGAGCTTTGGAACTTGTAAGAAAAGGTGACACGATGATCGACAACATCGTCGTTCAACGACGAAAAACACGTCTATCGCGTGTCACTGTATCCATACAATTATTTTGCAACGAATCGATGTTGTAAAACGAAATGTTTCTTGGCGCGCACAGTTTAGATCAATCGCTGGATCTGTTGTGAAACGAGCACGACGTTTACTGTCGTGTCAAAACATACCTATTTATTTAGTTCATCCGTTTCCACGCGCGAACGCGAACCTCTTCCGAGTCTGCATTTGTTGATGATTTTCAGAAACAATTATCTCCGCGGAAACAGATTGCTGGCGGACTCGGAAAATCACGTAATTCGAACGATATGATGATGATTTCTCGAACAGATACAATCGGTATTCACCTCACACTATACGCTCTTACGAACTGCAGTTTCGAGCGTGTTTCGTCGCAGATTGGATCATCGCACGGTGAAAAATCCTTAAATGGAAACATTGTCAGTCATATTATTGTGAATAATAATATCATCGAATCACTGGCTCGGCTGTGGCGGACATGAAAAGAATTGATCACAGTGTCCCAAATAATTTCAAACGTTTCGCGTGTTTGTGTTGCGTAGTAGACCTTTGGCAAGAAAGTGCCTAAATCAGAAACTTAATCGGTGGATAAGCCAAGTCAAAACTCGGCTCAAATGTGGGTATATTTATTGCTTATACAGAATGTTTCGAACAACGAATGACAGAGAGGATTAAGTATATACAAGAGTTTCCATATTATCAAATAAAATGATATTTCGTTAGGAATAAGAGATTAGCATTTTATATATTGTGTAGGTATACATTTCGTTGCCTCTTTGCTATGATGAAAGTTGTTGCAATACTTCTGATTTGTTATTCGAATATTATCTTACTTGAAATACCCGTGGAAGGTTATTCCAAGCCACGTACACTGATAATGTTTAAATAGCGCACTAGTTAAAATATTCTTAGCTTTTTCAATATAAATATCTTTTTGAGGAAGGATATATTATAAAAAAATATAACGAAGCTATATTTCTATAACGAAACATTTACTATAAAATATTACGAACACAACTCGGTTGCATGACGTCAGGTTTCTCGAGTAATCGAGCTATTTTATGTTCTAGCTAGAGAACCAAACTTTTGTTTAAAATACTTTTCAATTATATTTATCGCGTGAAAATTGTTTACCATTCATTATTTTATTTATCTCAAGGACAGAAATACCATTTTATTCCAAAATAGTCGATCTGTGGAGTTTAGAACTCCTGCCAAAAATTTTAGGAAGGCTTTCGCTTCGAAAAATATGAAAATTGCGATTGTGGGAGCCATATGTTTTTGGATTTTGATTGAAAAGAAAATTGTATTCATGGTTTACAGTTTACGTAATCGACATCTAGAGCTGGGTAAAATTTTGGAGACCACATAATATTTATATGGAATAATTAAAATAGTTTACGAAACTGTCGTTTTTCAAGAAAACAGTTCATTTGCGATCTATAGTTCCTTCGAGACTTTTGTTCCTTCTTACGAGTACTATACGATGCTGTAAAAACAAATTTTGACCGTGGAAATCAAGGTCAAGGACATTATGTCGCACGGACTTTTCTTTATAAATCTTCACCGAATCACAGGTGTAAAATATCCTGCTACGTCCGGCTTTACACTTATTTTTCTATACACCCGGACATTCATATTTTCAGAAGTAATATTTGATAAATAAAATTCTCACTATTTTGAGAATCCTTCAACTAAAGTACTATTCGAAAAACATGAACTAAGAAATAAAATATTTTATTTTTTAAAGTGAACGTACGATTTCAAATAAAATTGACTGTTTACTATTTTGAAATAGTATTTTACCCAGCTCTGTCGACACCAAAGCAACAGGGAGTAGAACGGTATTTCAAATGTGACGGGGAAAATTAGCGAAATGAAAACAAAGAAATGATTTTCGCGCTGCACTGGCGCTGGCAATGCTGCTGTGACAAGTGCAACGACGGGCCAATCAGAGGCCGGGTAGGTTATTACGCGCGACCAATAGCGAATTTCCACTCATTTGCACGGCTGAAAGTTGCACCAATGTTGGTTTCCAATCTAAATTAATTATTTTCCGGAACGTTGTTCGTGGGCTCAGTGGCCTTGATAGGAAAACCCGACTCTGTTCTGAGCAGTGTACTTAATTAATAAATCGATCGATCCGCTTGAAAAAAACTGATCCCTCGGCCATTGACCGACGTGTCAGCCTTCATGGAGTCAGCAACGACAGTGTGGAAGTTAGTGATGGGACTGTTCTAATACTGTGGTGCGGTCGCGCGTGTTATGCACTCGTCAAATTGTATCGCCACCCCGGTTTCGATAACTATAACCTTGAGTGTATTCACTATTGCGGGACTGCGTCAAAGGTGACAACGGGCCAAGAGTATTCGGCTTTATTCGACTCTAAGCAACTGCGCAAGGGGGGCGCGAGGTGTCGGTGACAAGGTGTAACCTAACCTTAAAATGCGAGCATCCGTGATCAACAATGTGATTGTACTGTTCGGGCTGCACATATTGTATTGGTGTTACATCGCTGTGGACGCGAGCGGCGGAGCCCTCGACTCGAGCCCGAACTTCCAGCCCAGCTCCTCCGGAAGCTCACATTCCAAAATCTCAGCATTCTCCGCCACTCTCACCGATGGATTGGCTCAGGCTGTTGCCCAAGAAGCTGGTAAATTTTCCCTTTCGATTGATTCGATTGTCTAATTGTGTACAGCATCTCTCGCATTGCATTTTCTTGTGTTGTCTATCCGATAGGGACGGGATCAAGTTCCGTATCGCTCGTTCGCTGCAACAATGACATAATTAACCTTTTGACTGCGGAGCGCTCGAACACAAAACGTGCCAATCGACTGGTGCAGCTAACCCAACAACCGTCACGATACACGGTACATAAGACAATATTATGATTAACACTAATCCTACCAAGCCCAAAACATATAAAAGTGAAACACCGTATAGAAGTGAGAAGTTTGGATTTACTTCAACTTTGTACGGTTTTCTTTATTATAAATAAAGAAGACAATTCAGTCATTTCTTATGAAAGCGTTTTTATAATTTCAATAACTACGGCATAGAAAACCGGTCAATTTGACCATGGTAGGTTTAGTGTTAAACAGCGGATCTTTATGCAAAATAAAAATTTTCTACCTGAATTGCAACAATCTGGAGTGAAGTAGACATTTATTTTCTTTCTTAATATGTTTAATCTGTTGAAAATAATATGACAGTATTTTTAAATTACACCCACTAATTTTTGTTATAAACGCATAAAATCCACTGTCTAATTATGACAAATAAACATGAAACGTATGAGGATTACACATGAAAAGCTATCCGTTTCGATGAGCTCTTGTTACAAAGTAGCCTGACATTAAGTGGCTCCTGACGCTGTACGCAGTCAAAGGGTTACAAAATTACAGGTTTCCAGGTAGTATATATATTCTTGTTACAATTTAACCCTCTGTCTGCAACTAAGGTCGTTTATGTTTAGAGCAAAATTTCATTTTAAACTTCTTCCTATTTTGATATTTACTTTTTCCCATTAACGAGTCAAACATTTGATGTTACATCGATTATAAAATAGGGACTTCAATATGTATCCTGGAATTGTTTTAGATTTTTGAAAGCATAGAACAATAAAAAAATTAGTTGTGAACATAAACGATCCAGTATGCAGACATTAATTGATAAAAATAATATTGCAGACGGAGGGAACGAACATTCAAAGTTAGTTATGTCATTCCTGCAGCAGATGTGATTGATATATTAAAATACCAATAACGCTATTCTTTTTCAAACTACGCGTGAAACATTTGAAATTTGTGTACTTTATCCCACCTCTACTCTTAACTTAATGTATTTGGTTCACCCATTTGTTAGTCTTAGTTCGATGCTTCTACACTTGTCTATGTTGCATTCATAGCTGCAATTGAGTTTCATAGTGGTGATAATATTGAGTTTCAGAAAGAAGTTTTCGTGTGTCCTTGTTTTTTATTGTTTTTGTCTAAACACTGTGTGCAAGATTGCTTTTAGCAAGATCGAACGTCCGTGATGTTTTTTGGTTGTCCACTTGAAGTAAGTTTTGTTCGGATTCACAGTTTTGTTGGTAAGCATGAAAGAGACAAATGTGTTTATGATAAAAAGAAAAGAAAGAAAAAGAAATGATAAAATAAGGATCAATATCCTCAATTTATAAGAGAGTTGTACTAATAACATTCATATTAACAACATGTGACTGTATTAATGCAATTGGGTAAAGAGCTTCATTGTGCGTCTACAACTAAAGAAACATAGTCTTACTTGAAAGGCACCTGTGGTAACAGATTACATGTAATCATAAACACATACAATCAAACGTAGGCTATTTAATTTATTACAGGTTCCGATACTTGTAACGATGACCTAGCTTGTCTCACAATGGCTTCTCATGATCGACTAGGTTTAGAAGCTATCAAATCACTCCACAGTCAACTAGATGATGATGCCAATGGAAATGTAGACCTATCAGAATCTGATGATGTGAGTGTGTTGTTGTTGTTGTTGGTGTTTTGTTGTGCGCCTTTTGAGTAATCGATAAATTGTATTTTTCTTTGTAGTTTTTAAGGGAGGAGTTGCAATATGAAGCTGGGTACGAAAGAAGACAGAGGGCTTTCCATCACAACGATGATATGCACATCAGTGTTAGAGAACTTTGGGAAGCCTGGTTGAGGTCGGAGGTACTGTCAGCACTCTGTATTTATTATAATTCCAACATTTAATCAGTAGAAAGATGCCTATACAATTCATTTCTTTCTAGGTCCACAATTGGACCATAGAACAAACTTCTGAATGGCTGTCTTCTAATGTAGAGCTTCCTCAATATGTTCCTACTTTTATACAACACCGTGTAACTGGTGCTACACTTCCAAGGTAAATATTTTATCAACTACATTATGTTTGTTACGTTTCTATTAGAGGTGTGTGAGAACCCGAGCAAAGTTTTGAACACCTGTCCCGATCCCGAATAAAATTCTGGCGCACCTCTGGTTCCCATGTTATTTGATATTAATGTATACGAATTGTTTGTTTGAAAGGTTGGCTGTGACCAATATGCACTACCTAAGTAACGTTTTAGGGATCAAGGATCCCATTCATAAACAAAAGATTGCCTTAAAAGCTATGGATGTAGTTCTCTTCGGACCACCAAAAGGTAACAAATTATTCAAGAATGTTCCACACACCCAAAGATAGATTCTTCTTATTACTTATATCATTTCATTGCAGATACTGGTCACAGTGTCAAAGATTTGATATTGATAACACTATTATTCGGAGCCCTTATTGGATGCTGGTACGCGTATCAGCAAAAGAAGAACTCGCAGCAACACCTTCATAGAATGATGAAAGACATGGAAAGTTTACATAAAGCTGAACTGGCACTCGAAGACCTGCAAGTACGTCTTACGTCATCTATTTGTTATTAAGAATATTTATCAAGGCTATTATTAAAGTCGTACGTTACTATATTCACAGAAAGAATTAGAAAGAGCGCGGATGGAACAAGAAAGTGCCACGACGGAGAAACAAAATCTGGAGAAACGGTTACAAGATGAAAGTATGGGACTACATGCCTCGTACTCGGATCTTGAAGTTTCACAGTTGAAGGCAGAGATCGAAGTAAGTATTATGCAATCCTTCGTTCTCAGAAGTCCAAATGATTTTTCTTGAAGTTTATTCGATTTAACATCTTACAGATGTTGAAAGTTGAGTTACAACGCGCTGAGGGCGAATTGGAAGATAGATGTTGGTCTCCACCTCCGGGATTGCAACACTGGCTGCAGTTGACTCATGAAATCGAGAACAAGGCTTACTCGAAGAAGAAAATATCAGCGGAGAAACAGTTGCAACAAGCACGCGAAGCAGTAAGTGATCCGCTTTTCAACTGGAATCTCATATTTTGATATGAAAAATATTTATACGAGTATTAACGTGTGTTGTCAGTGCGAAAAATTACGAAAAAAACGATCAAGCTTGGTGGGTGCGTTCGTTTCAACTCATGGGAAGTCGATCGACGAGGTCGACAAGAGCATTGTGGAAGCAAGAACCTCGTTGAACGAAGTCACCGTGGAACTACAGGAGAGAGTGCATCGTTGGAAGCAAATGGAACTTCTCTGTGGATTCAACATAATCAACAATAATGGTTTAACCTATTTAGAAACTGTTCTCTACAGAGGAACACCGAACCTAAGCAGAGGTCTTGGACTAAGAGGTATTTCATCGAAAAAATGGTTAACAAAGCCGATTAGTAGGCACAGTAGTTGAACGATTTTTGTTTAGCAACAAAAATACTTCACTTCCTAAAGAAACGCTTATTAATTGAATTATTTGGTGGATCATTCGATGTCATAAGGTTCCGATTGTTATTTTTCACGGGAGCTTAGTTATTTAGAGTTAAACGTAAGACTAAGGAATTACTTCAGTTTAATATTAAATTATAGATTCCACTTTGTTTTTTATATATTCTGCAAATATGTAATTGTCATTTTGTTAGTAACTTGGTGTTGTAATCGTGGTTTGATAAAGTATCGTCTGTGTCGTGGTTTGGTGGACAATTCCGACTCGGTCACGGTAAATTAATGTGAATAATCGTTTGTAATTGATGTTTGCAGGTCGACTCAGTAGCCAAGATGACTTAGATGACGAAGCAAGCTCAGTGTATTCGCCTTCCACATGCGGTGCCGCAGGTAAGCCGGAAACGGACATCTACGAGCATATAGAATGATATGCTCAATTTGTATATACTATTACAAACAGTTTACGTGAAACTTAAGTACTCGTATATCTTCCATTCTATCTCACGTGGGTGATGCCTTTAAGAACGATAATTTACTAACTCGTTTGTCTTCCTAGTAGTAATTTTTTTGTGAAATTAATTTCCCTAAATAGAACCTTGTATGATGTAGGCGCCCCCATACCAATTAAGTAATCATTCGTACGCTTGCACAGGTTGAATTTGGCGTTTTAGTGAAATTTTAACATTTTTGAATTCACATTCTGACAGTCTTAATTGTTGAAATAAATTTAATATAATCGACCACATCTGTGAAGAGTGCTAATGATTCTGTAAATGCAGATAGCTTATGTCACACATTACAATGTGTTTTGCTATAATATTTATATAAATCTATTGAACAAAAAGACTTCCATGGTGACTACTAATCAAACTATTTTCCATAAATTAAAAGACGTGTACATATAACTGTACATAAATCGTAATCGAGTTCCTAAAGAAATATTATTAATAATAGAATTTATTCAAAGCTTTTGAATAACGACTGAAAAATATTTGCTGTAAATTCTTTTAATTTGTATAAATACGTTATTGTGTGTAACAAAATTATTTTTTTTTCTTGTTGCGTGGCCCGTGTTGCAGTAGGATGCTGCAACCGTTTCGGGTCAATTGTTTTGTTAAAAAAATACGTTAGATTTTATTTTTACAAACAATAATTCCAATTTAGTAAAAGACTTAAATAAAAATATGTATATATTTTTTGCTACTATTTCAATTGTTTAACTAACAATCGTGACGATCACGACGATATCAAATCTTGCTACAGGGTGCCATAATTTCGTTCTAGTAAAAGACGAAAGCTTTCTTAGTGATTTACAAAAAAAAAATCAAGGAAGCAATGTAACTCAAATTTGTTGGTGTACTGCTAACAAATATGCTCTGTAAATTTTGCTTGAGACTTTACGATTGTCTGAAATGATTAAAATCGATCGTTATAAAATAATTGTTGAAATAACTGTTAACAATTTAAGACGAAAGATCTTGAAAATCGTAGCATATCGATCTATGTATACAAAAATATATTTTCGAGTATATCTATCGTGAAATGTTATTACCAAAGTAATGTGTGACATAAATCCAGTGTTTACGATCAGAAGTATACGCTTTAAAAAAAAAAACATTTACAAGTGACACTCGTAATTTGCGAAAACGGAAAACTTAATTCTCTGGTACATGACACTATGATTAGTATTAAAAAGGATTGACAGTCTCCTTGATGGATTCGTCGGGACGTGTGCAGGAAAAGGGAGGATTGAATCTGGAATGTTCCCCTTTCCTAATTCCGAGATTTGTCAAGTTTTCCAAGGGATTCGGTCCGCGTCGAAAACCGTGACAAATCTTTTAACTTATTGTTAATGCGTAAGTTTGTATACCACACACAGTTTAAAAATTAGCAACATTATTACACTGATAAATCGTGTTGTTCTTTTTTTTGCAACCATGTACTCGTTATTAAACGTTTAAGAAGCTAGACTGGTGACAGTTCAGTGGAAAACATGACATATTTTTGTAATTCACATTTTTACAATGTATAGAATGAATGCATAGGATAAATGGTTTGTTAACGACAATGTGAGGAAGCATGGACACATGGAGATCATGTGCTCTCAACAATGTGATATTTTTACAAAAAATGTCATTGTGGTAGATACTGTATGCTAACTCGGAATGTTTAGTAGATTTCTGTTTTATTGAAAAAACAAAACTGATTGTTCGATCGGATTACAAATTGAATGGAGATCCGAGCAGCACACATTATATAAATAAAGCAATCGGTAGCGTAAAATAAACATGAAGAATATTTGAATTATATCAAATCGGGTGCAATAAAATCAGTAATCCAATGCAATTACAAAATGTACGTCTCAATATTAATCGAAAGATATGGCTTCTAAATATTCTAAACCTCCGGAGCAGTGATTATCAACTTATTCAATCATCAGCCTATGCAAAGGTTAAATCACGTCGCTTCAATTTCGAGACCTTGCGAATCCCAAAACTGGTATCCCTGAGTCACAAGAATCATTTATACTTTGAGCCATCGTGTCTCGTAGACGGTGCACGAAAGTTGTCGCGATTAAGCGACGATATTCTCCGTCTCGCCAATTAAATATTAACCTACTCGCGTTTAAACTTGAATAGTTACCGCCGAGATTTTTCATCGAATTCGAACGGCCAAGCCAGGGCCGGTCTCCCGTTCTACGAAAGACGAACGTTTCGTTTTGCCAGACCAGCGGAAAACCAGTTGCACAATGCGCTCTTTTATTAATAGTTCGAATTAAAGCGAGCCGAGCATCGGAATCCGATTTTAATTGGACGATAGTGGTCGCGTCCGATATTCTGGAGGTGCTATTTCGCGCGTAGACCACCGATTCGAAATATGAATTAAACGGCTTCCGTGAGATAATTTTAAACGGAAGAATATCAACGTGCTACACGCATTCGTTCGGGGAATTTTTTGGCGTCTACAAGGTCAATACTGTCCTTCGATCTATTATCAATTTGACCATGTGATTATGACTCCACACTAGTGTACAGTCTCATGACGGACAGTGCTTCTCAACCTATTTTTAATTCCGTTCGCTAATTTCATGGGAATTAGGAGAATTTTTCGAGGGGATTCGAAACATTAAATTGTTCTACTACAGATATCAGTTGTTAAATATATTTTAACACTAAACACTAAACTCAAATGGTCGGTCTTACATTTTTAATTTTATAATTATTGGAATTGTGACGTTGCTTACATGGAAAATGATTCGATAAATTTCTTTACCCAAGCGCATATTGCAATAAAAATTGCACGAAATATAAATAAATAGAGCCTTGCCATTTTCATCAGCTAAAACGTTTTAATCGCTTTCAGTGCTCGGTAGTTTTAGTGTTGAGGGACGTCTACAATCTTACAGTTCATTTTAACGTAGTCAAACTAATTTTATACTCTGCAATGGCTACTACTAACGAAAACAGGATGTTATTTGACACCACTTTTCTAAAATTTGCCTATAAAAATGAAAAACTGCATGAACATCCGCAACCTATAAGAAACAAAACATCCGATTGTTGCATGAAGGCAGAACGCTAGACTATGTTTTTCGATGTTATTGGCAGGGGTTAATATATGTAGAGTGGGGGTAATGAGCAGGTGCAAAGTGCAGGTGCAGTGCGAGTCCAAGACTGACGAAGTGGGGGAACTAACGAAGGACCGAGTGGGGGTGACGTCCTTAAATTAGAGCGCATTTTGAACTGTCTGCACCCGTCCATTTGAGAAAACAGTACCGGCTGTAAATCACAATTAGCAGTGGTTCTCATAGTGAAACACGGATAAAATAAAGAATATTTGATCTTTAGTAATTCTTTCCGGTCGACACAATCGTCTTTCGCTCGCGAATTCGTTAGATAATTTTGATTTTACAATATGAAGAGAGGCTGTACACTTCTCACGATTCCACATTTCTGGGATCCTCTGTCCGGGGACCATCGTGACCGATCATGCCAAGAAACGAATTCTATTTCTCTGGGTATACGCCGTTTAAGTAGCGCGTCACGTTTAATATTAGGATCAATTAAAATTAGATTCGACTGTATTCGACCGTGGTTTTTACTCGGCTGCAACATTCTCGCGCGTTGTTCAATACCGTGAGGCAATCGCGACGGTTCTTCCCCCCCCCCCTCTCAGAGTATGCCGACGAGATCGAGTGGTGTGCTATTGGTCAACAGTATGCCGCCGGAATGATTAAGTCATTGCGAAATTCAAACAACGGAGGATCGAGCGATATTTCGAAGAAAGTTTCGTCAAGAATATTCGACGTACTTCTACTCTATAAAACGATTAACACCAATCGGCCAACCCGATCTTAAAATTCCTCTTCCATTCTTTCGCGATACTGAACGATGATACATCAGATTTCGTTCCACTTAATTAGCATAGTATTTAAGCACTTATGTAGATATCTATAATTTATAAACTATTGCCATCTTCTGGAGTTCCTTCGGAACTCTCTCGAGTCGATCGAATTCGAATCAGTGACTTTGTTAATCTTTATCGAAGTTATGGTTTCGTTATGTTCTGTACTTAATAATTAATTGTTAATTTCGATTCTCTCGTTGATGTTCGTCAGTGTAGCGAAACTATGTACGCCCTTTGACATTACAATAATTCGTCCCCACCCTGATTCTGTACGATACATAGCTCGCAGTTAATAAATCAAGCTATATGCAGGAAAGAAAACAACCATTAAGTCTTGTTCGCATGTCCTAAAGGCAGTCTGTCTCTCCGTTAGATGTACGATCAAATGCGCGCCGAGTATGTCACTCCCATAGTGGAATCTTCAAATGATTATATCGCCAGCACGTTAGACGAAAAATTTGTTATAACTTTATCCACGCTATCGGAAGTCTTTATTAATATCTAGTAGATTTTTATTTTAGAAGCAGAAATTTTCAATTAACGATCGAGTTCACTCAAATCATTTACCGCCCATCCATCTGAAATTTTTTTTTATTAAAACCTGAGAGATTGTAATTAAAAAGTTGTAGAGAAATTAACAAAATATTTTGGAATGCATAGCATCTTTTTTTAGAGTTATCTTGTGTATCTTATTAATGTTTTGTACACTTGGAATTAGTCCTTTTTTGATTTTGCTGCTTTTTTTCGTGATAATAATTAAATCATAAATTAAATGAAAATAAAATAAATGACCAAGGTTGCTTGAATGTTCAAAATGTAACCAGATGATTGTATAAATGAGTCGAAATTATCCTCCCGATGAATTTTCTCGGTGCCATAATTAAAACACAAAATCTGAATTATTCAAGAAAAGTTCAAAAGGTTCGAAGATCGTAAAATTTTTGAGAATTCTGCGATTTCTACACGAAACATGGAGGCCGGCTACAATTTCTGGTAAAGTATGTAATATGCGCCGCATGCTGACTCCCCGATCACGTTAGTTCTAGTAAAAATTGACCGTCGAATGAGCATGCAGAATCTTAATGGTCGATCTGAGACGATCTTCCGCATATCTTTATCGTTACCAGGAATTCTCACGCATTTATAAATACACATACTATATCAAATAATCATTGTGATTGACTATAATCGTCGACGTAGCAGAAGAACCTAATTATCATTTAAAAATAGAGTTCGTCAATATTATTGTATGCGGATGCTGCTTCGTTTATAGAAATGTATTTTCTAAATGAAATCTAAAAATCAATGTAGCTGAATCGTTAAAAAATCTTTCGTATCGGCGCATAGTCGCCATTTTTAAAGAATTCTAAATCGAATTTTTGTCTGTAAATGTATTCCACGTTGTTGATTTGTGTTTTTGATTTACGTTTCTGTAAATACACTGAAAAGTGAGAAAAATTCACGATTCTTTGAACGATGTAAAAACTTATAATAGCCAGTGGCGGCTCAAGTCAAGTGGAAGCCCCAAGCGGTAAAAATTTAGGGGCCCTCAAGCTCAAGTTAAAAATAGTAGTCGCAAGAAAACTCTCATAAATTTATTAACAAAAAAGGAAAGTAATGAAACATTTCTCATACCGTTACACATTAAATAAATTTATTTAAAATTCGGGGCCTTATGGTAGCCCGGGGCCCCACGCGACCGCTTAGTCCGTTTACCGTTAGATCCGCCCCTGCTTATTGCAAAGGAACATCAAAAGCTAATAAAAAAAAACGAGATATGGTATCTTGTTCTCCACTTCCGCTGACGGTGTGGTTTTCCGTGGAGCTCAACCTTGCACGGAATCGGTCATTGCAGAATAAGCATGAATATCTCAATTCAGTTGAACTAACAAAAAGCAAGTTCGTCACAAAAGAATAATGTACAAATCGATACTATTTGATAGGAGTGAAAGATTTATCGTTCTTACTCGAAATTCTAAAGAATGCAGTAGTTCAAACGATTTTGAACAAAAGTTCACCATTCGAAGTTAACTCTCCGATAATTTCCTGTAAATCTTTTGCGCCGATCTAACGCAATGTCAAATTAGTAGGTGTCTGTATCAGCATAAATCACAGGACCAAGTCCAAACACTAAACTAACTCGATTCAAGTTCCTCCATGTTGACATCTATCCTCTGCTAAACAAAACACATTGAATGCCATCAGGAACATCATCGAAGGTTAGCATTGTAGGACTCTTCTGACCGAATGGTGAAGACTCCTGTGAACAATAATTTCCTGTGAATGATTCAATCTTCGGTCAAGTCTTTCAATAAATTCTCGAATCAACTTCAAGTAAATACGAATAACAATTCACCACTTGTGACTCCTCTCTTTCATTTTTTACCACTATACAGGATGATTCAGTTCAGTGTGCCACCTAAATTACCTGTAAACAATTTGGTATATGAAAAAATGGTTGAATCGAAAGTTCTACGACTTCAAGAGTAATATACTTCTTTGACTTTATACAGGGTGTTCATTTGAAAACTTTCCAGCAGAATATCTCGAGAACTATGAAAGATATTAAAAAAAGTGTGAAACCAAGGATTTCGAGAGGGAAAGAGGGGGGCAGTATCAGTTTTTTATTTGGGTGGCGTTATCAAGGTCATTTGAAGGTCAACTTTGTTTTTTAAAAAAAAGTATGCTACGAAAATTGCTGATCTTTTTACGTACAATAAGATCCCACAATAAAAAATATAGGTTTCCATTTGAAAAAAACAAAGTTGACCTTCAAATGACCTTGAAAACGCCACCCAAATAAAAAACTGATACTGCTCCCCTCTTTCCCCCTCGAAATCCTTGGATACATGTTTTACACTTTTTTAATATCTTTCATACTTTTCGAGATATTCTGCTGGAAAGTTTTCAAATGAACACCCTGACAGTGGCGCACCCAGGATGTAATCTTGGGGGGGAGGGGGCGAGTTGAACCCAGCCCTAGGTTTTGCATGATGATGACCTTTTTTTTAGCCAGAATATCTGGCAACGGTACCCAGGGCTATTCCGCGATTTTAATTTTGGAAGCTAAACATTTTTCTTGGGGGGGGGGGGGCTTGGCATAATTCTTTGAGTTTCTTTATTCTAATCGGTAGTTATTTATTTATGCTCGTTTGGCTTTAAATTCCCTCGGAGTGGGGGCTGAACATTTGTAATAGTTTAGGTGGCCCATTCAGCTGAATCACCCTGTACACAACACAACATTGAATACCCCCTAGTGTAGAGAAGCCCATAACTGCACTTCTCTGTAAAGGATGTGTACTTCCAAGTGATGACGTGTTTACTGTTTCGCAGGTACCCTGGAGTGCCTGGCATGGAAGGAGTCATCGGCGCCTCCAGACTCGTCTAGCAGTGAAACAGGGAAGGACACACCACCGGAGAGCAACGTGGTGCACTTCACAGTGGGAGAGGGTCCGGAGGAGCCTGTGAAGTCGTACACCAAGGAAAAGACAGGGATAGTTCGGTCCTACAGCCAGGACACAAACATGCTCTTGGCCATCGAGGACAAGACTAACTCAGCATTTCTGTCGAAAACATCGTATTCGGAGAATTCATTGGATTCGCCGGTTCCAGAGAGGCCAGCTCATCAGAAGACTGGCCAATCATCGGGCACTACGGCGAGCACAACAACGGCGATGACGATGACATCGAGCAGCCACAAGAAACCGCTCAGGGAGCTGCCGACGGTGATGTCCGTGGACGACGAGACGCTTTCCACCGATTCGAACTCCACCGCGGACAACGACGAGCTGAAACGAAGACGCCGGAAATTCCCACAGTTCCCGCCGTTTCGGAAGAACAAGGCCAAAGTGACGTGATGCTCGTCGCCATACTAGTCATAACATAATCGTGCATCGTTTATTCCTTACTTAATGCTAACTCTTTATGATTCGTTGGTAAACCGCGATGTGCACTTAACAATTAATCTTCGAAAACCGGTTGATCAATGATTTAGCGATTAGATTGCTGCTGGGTATGTACATATACGTTCACAGAGACACGGATATTATAGTACTGGGTAGAGATATATATTATACCTGTAGCCGCGTGGAACACGTCTCCAGGACTGGTTGGTCCTGCGAGCCCGGATCACCGAGGTTGATCATTGGCGCATCGTTTGCTCGTTTAATAGCTTGGGTTATGGAGTTTGTTGAGGTCGATGGAGCTTGGTCAATGCGTTAAGTGCTGTGATAGAACGGTAAACTCTGGAAAAAAGATTAACGATTCAGTTAGAAAACCATTTTTGCGCTCGGAGGAGTTGCGAGCAACTGACCTCGAAATTCTGGCAATTTCTTGAGCATATATTGTCTATTCAAAGTCTATCACTCTTCCACGATTCTTCGGGATATTCCTTCTATTATACTGGTTCCTTAAATTGTACGGGCTGTAAGAAAAGTAATGGTCATCCATTGTATGGGTGAATCAAAGATGTACGTTAACCTCTAGAACGAATGCCCATTGCTTTTCTTATACTCTGTACATCGACACCCACACGAGGTATTTGCACGCTGTACATTGATGTATTATATAAAATATTTTAAGAAGAGTCTATATTGATAGAGGTTTGTGTGTTATTGGTTTAGGTGGATAGGGTCGCTGTCACGAGGGTGCGCCAATATCATACCGATTAAATTGCACAGCATTGCTGTGTCGTGATAAAACTGAATGTTAGTCAGTTGAAATTGCAATGGATCCTAGGACTAACCCAAATGAAACTAGATTTCTATAAACGACCGTGTTCCACTCGGCTATTGTCGCGTAGGATGTGTTTGGTGCCCCGGTGTGCTCCCATTTTGCCAAATGTTTACTTTGAACTGCGAACCAACGAGTACGGGTTCGCCGAGACACCACCAAAGCGACGTCCGACCTAGGTAGTTAGATTGTTAAGCTCTCAATGCCGAAATTGTTCAGTTAAGACAATACCTCTGCTCAGGGATGGGCGATCAATCGTGTCCAAAGCTGAAATCAGCTCTTTGTCTCTCTAGTTTCTTTCTTAGGCTTAATCTCATCAAGCTTCTCGAATAGTTGTTCTCATTTTCTTTCTATTCGGGTTCTACAATGTCTCTAGTACTTAGCATAGATACTAGGGCTATGCTTTAATCAATAATAATTAGACTGCGGACTTTTATGCATTTATAACAAGAACAAGTAGTTGCAATTCAAAGCAGCGGACAGGTGAAAAATATTTAAGAATATTAATGTTTTAGCTTGTTAAAATTATTAACCCCTTGTACTACAATTTATTTTAGGATTGCAGGGCAAGGGGTTGAACGAAGAAACGAATTTTTACTTGGCCCCTGTTACTTGTAATCGAGGCAGACAATTTTCATTTTGCATAGAAATCCGCAATCTCTGATTCTTAGAGAAATTCTTAGCGACAACATGACTCGGTGAAAGGCGTTATCCCTAGACTAGCATTCGTAGAGGTTTCCAAGCTTATTTATTGTCTCTCTATAGAAGAAGAATCTCGATTGGCTACTTTCAAGTCGGTGAAATGTCTTTAGTGCTTTATTTGCCTTACGTAACAAAGAAATTGATAAGGCTTATTTTCGTGTCGTCTAACCTCTTCTTCGTCATTCAGTCTCTCTGAAGGTCAGTAGATCTGCCCAAGAATTTCTGAAAACGAATTTTTGTCTTACTTCTCCATGACTATACTAGGCCTAATTCGCTGTTAATTTTTCTTCTAGAAATCTCTAAAATAGAAATTTGTGTATTCTCCATTTTGGTCTCGCCCATCCCTGCGTCGAACTATCCGAGACAAGTTCTCGAAAACAAAATTCTAACACACCAAGGCTTCCCGTTTCTGTTCTTTATTTTTCACGATGATATTAGTAGTTAGTATGAAGCTCACTTGTTTTTCTTTTCTATCGACAGTCTTCAGGCTTCCGACGTTGTACAGGCTGAGCACAAATTCGAAGCTCTTCCGTAGATTATCAATCTTCCGTTTCCGGCTTTGACCCGTACGTTTTAGGACTTTTTTTATCGTGACGAATTTATTCCGCCGGATCCAACGAATGCGGTTGCTTCGATTCAGTCACTACTAGTTCCGAGGGAATCGAGAGTGTTCTACGAGGCGACCGGAAGTCGACCGAGTCTTCGCGGTCACGCAATATTAAAATGGAATCTCGGTTTGGGATTCGTGCGTTCCCGAGAAGCTGAGATGCGTACAACCGTGCGAGTACGTGTTCCACAGTAACTGATAAAACGTATACGATAACGACAACTGTCGAACATTGGGTAATCCCATGGAAACCATTTATGCAACGTACACTGTACATTCTAATTGTAGTAGTTCCGTGTCAAACACAGAATAGGTCATACATTTAATTCAATCAGTAGAAACTGAATGATTTGATAACGATTTTCAAATTCTTGGCCGAAACTGGCTCTGCCATCGGAGGGTGAAAAATCGAATTTATTTGGAACCGACTGTGCGTGCAGGATGGCTTCACATCACTGTCGAAATTCTTTCGAACATTTGTAATTTGTAACTAGGTAATACTTGATTGAAATGATTGAAATAATGTCTGTAGGATTACCCAATAAAAATTAGTCCTGCATAGAACCATGTTTCTAATCTTCTGGGGTCTAGCGACATTGTCGAGATCGATGGAATTGTAAATAGAGTATTACAAAGCAATAACTCATTAAGGTTCTCATTTTGTAAACAAATTTATAAGTATTATTAGATGTATAAATGCAACAATGGTCGTTCATGGGAAAGACCTCAGAGGATCGGCAGTCGCGACGAGAAAACAATTTGTGCTTGCCCCGTACGCAGATAGCTTCAAAATTGCGTTCGCGACTCTTCAATTGAAACGAAAGGAAAAAGGCATTTTATGGTCGCGTACCGACATTTTTAACTCGGAACTCTTTTTTTTCTTTTCTTTTTTTTTAACGTCTCGACCATTTGTTGTACTTCACTTTTAGACGTTAGAAAGTTAGAATTAACTTATGGCTTCCCCCGTTTATATATATCATTATTAGACAGCGGATTCTATGCATTTATGACGAAAATGACTAGCCGTAATTTCAAACGGTAGAAATAGAAGAATTTATAAACACTGATACGTTTATTTTCAATATATTAAGAAAGAAAATAAATTTCTATCTCACTCCAGTTTGTTGCAATTCAGGTAGAACATTTTTATTCTGCATAGAGGTCCGCTGTCTAATTATTATATGATTCCCTTGTTCCCCGTCGATGGGGTTCGGCGAGGGAACCGTCGATACAGGATGGAATGATTTCTTCCTTTCGTATCCTAATCTCTCTTCTTTTCTCTCTTTCATTTATATATGTATATATATATCGTTTATATATATATATATTATATATACAACACAATGTTTATGTAATATTGTATGTACAGAAAGCTGAAACGCGGCGAGGCTGGAACTCTCTGAAACTTGTATCTACTTGTAAGGGATAGTGTGATAAAAGTATATGCGTGAGTTATACACCGACATTGCCACAGAACATGTGGACAAGTCGTATAGGCAATCTCGACACGTTTAATCGACCACCCGTGTATCGGCCTCCAAATTTTATTTATCCTGCGTTGCGCCTTTGTTAACGAAAAAATGATCGAGTTAGCCCATTGCGGGCGAGAATTATTTCTAATGATCTTTTTATAATTTCAATTATTATTACCAGTTTCCAAAAATCGTTCAACTCCGGAGACGGAGAATTTATTGAGTATATAGAGGACGTTGCATGCACGGATGGCCGAGATGAGAATTTGTCGATCAATTTAGTTTCACTTGGTTCCTAAGGCATGCGCGAACCACCCTCAGGGAACCGAAACCAACTTCCGCTTTTAATCTTCTCTTGTGCTACCTGATGTACCCGTTTACGATGTATTACGTTGCCGTGTATTCCGATTTTATTTGGCCTAAGATTAGTGGATTTGGTTGACCATTGCGATTACCACCGTATCCCGCGCTTCACACGAAGCGTTTCTCACGCGACGACGCGCATTCCTTCTTTCTTCTTCTGTTTCTTTTCTTCCTTCTTTGCCGGCTTCTTATTGTCCGGGTTGACACTTAGTTCGCTTCCTTTCCCAACCAGCTCACTGACACATTTCTATCTCGGAGCTGATCGAACGAATCACTGGATTGATTCGATCCAAGGAACGATTAATAGACTGCGGATTTGATGCGTTTACGACAAAAATAAGTAGATCAAACGCAAAACAGTTAATACATTTATAGGATGTAAAAATATGGTTAGATTTCTTATAAATTCAAATTATTCACGCAAGAAATAAATGTCTATGGAGAGCTCCTGTACTTTGCAATTGGTGCCGACAATTTTTATTTTTCATGAAAATCCGCAGTCTAATGATTAACGACGAGAGTCTACGACGAGACGGCTGGATCAGTGGACTTAGTTTGGACAGAGGTCGCTTATAACTTTCGTGGAAAATATTCTGAAACGTTGATGTTATGTTCAACATCATTTTCGATGTTTTACTTTTAAAAATTAGGAAATAATTGTTAACAGATAATGTGTTAACAAGGTACAGACTACAGACTAATGAGTCTGACTGCAAATGGATTCTTGTGAATTACCATAAATGTATCATTAGAATTAGAGCATGTTTCATGCTTTCAGTCGAACACATTATCAAAACATCAGCATATTAATCGACCTAACATTTGTGTTTCAGAATATCTGCTGTGTTTTGGACACCACGATTCTTGCGTTCAAAGCAGACAGCAGTTTTAGTTCGAATATAAAACAGGGACATGATTGACGATTTTTCAGAAGAACTGGTCTAGAAAGTTAGTCTTCCATTAGCAAGCACAGTTACGATCAGTAGTGTGCACCTGATGAAAGTAATATTAGCTGTATTTATTATAAGTGTGTAGATTTGTAGATGTACAAACAGTGAGGATCAATAAGTAATATCAGCGTATTCTCATTCCGAAACGTAGAAAGCATACAAAAAGATATCAAAAGATTAGTAAGCCGAGAATTTCGAGTGATTCTTCAGCGTATTATAAGCAACGTGCGCACTTCTGATTTTAACTGCGTATTGAAACAAGTACTCGATGTACGTGAATGTAATTTACAATTTGAGTGGAGATTTTTTCCACTGTCAGCGCAACAATTGTGTAAATAATGGAGATGAAGAACGATTTAAGCGACCTCTATCGAGATTGAAATGCCGTCGCGCTGTTTCGCTGTCCGTCGTGAGTTTTAAATCAAAATTCGTAATAATTATTCGAAGAAAGTTCGTTGCGTGAAATTGGTAGGCATTCGGTAATTGTAGAAAGAGGATTATAATAAGAACGTGTACCATATAAGAGAGCAATAGTCATTGGGACTTGTATATAGTATCACGGACCAAGTTTCAATTAAAATACCCGAACGTTTGAGGGGGATGACAGTCGGCAGAATCGAGACGATTCTCTAAGCTCAATTATAAATAGATAGTTACGCGGAACAAATTGTAATTAAGGGTTTAGGGAAGTTACTGGTTCATTCTGTTGTGCGAACACGCTGTCAATTCTACCCGTTGATCGGAAGAGAGATCGTCGGTACTGTTACGATCCACGCAAACCAATCGGACGTTTATGTGAAACGTGAACTATTGTACAAAGCGTTTACCGAGATCTGATCAATCCAAATTTTACCATTTCGTTGTTTGTCGAAGGGGGAGGGAGGCAATAAATTCGCGTGATTTTACTCTAATAATCATGCAATGGTTGTAGAACCACCGGGGTCGAAGTGCAGAATAAAATTGAGGGCGAATTTTAACTATCTCTCTTCCCTCCTCTTTCCGTGTTTTGAAATATCTATGTATACTACTCGATGAAATAAATATGGTGGTTGCGAGTTTCAAGGTGACCTTCGACACATATATTAACATTTTTTGAACGTGAAAAAAATATAAACATAGAGAAGAAAATTGTTCTCTTCGTCTTGAATATTTCGATTTCGTATATGTAACGTTTTTTAGCAAGCCACCATGTTTCTTCCACCGAGTACAGTCTTTTTCTCAATGTGACACTGTTCTCTACGCTACAACTGTTCTCGAATATATATTTTTTTTAGAAGAAACGAATTTTATTCCCTCGGTGAGAAAGAAACTGGAAACCAGAGTCCAGACCGTCCCGAAAAACCGTGTGTGCCGTCCTTGGACAAGAACCACCGAAGCTTGTTCGTCGCAATATCAACCGTTTGTGCAATTCGACAAATTTTATAAACGAATCGTTCGATGGGCGTGCGACCCAGACCGGCCATCAGACCATTGTTCGAGAATAAAATGTGTCAGCTTCGTTCTCCGTGTCTTACTTCATGTATTGACCCGTTAAGTACCATTTTTCGACGTCTATTTTCGACAAAGCCAAGCTGCTCTTAATCCTTTTGTTGACGAGACGGCCCTTGACTCTGAACATCGACGTTCTCTATGGGTGTGAGAACAAAATGGTATGAAGTCTAACTGCAATGCTTACCTGAGCAGGACAGAATATTTTGTAAAGACTTGGGAGATTGACAAACGATCAGAGAAATAGTCTTTCTTTCCGTGTCCACCGATTTGCGAGACACTACGGAACAGTGGAAGCTTTACAAAAGTTTTGCCTTTATCATTCCCATTTCTCTGACAGATTGTCGGTTCGAGGGACAATTGGTGATTCATTTCTGATGCACTGGGTTTTATTAGAAAAATGTTATTAAATAGTTCGCGCTGGACACACACGCAAAACACGCTCGAACGAAGAAACGGTCGCTGTGAACGAACAATGGAAACGATCGCGTCGGAAGATAAACATATTTATATATTCAACGACAGAATTAAGTCGGGTAAGTGATAATACTATAGAGCGTCTATCTCTTTCTTTCTTTCTTTCTCACATGCACATTCTCTCTCTTCCTCTTTTCTCTCTCTCCCTCTTTGCGTTGCGCGTAAATGCAAAACCGCGTATATATAAACATTTGCACACTACGGGGTGGCTCGTTAATTCCTATCACCTCGAAACACCAACAAAATTGATACAGTGTTTCATCTTACAATTTTGCCGATACTATACAGCATACAGGATGTTAATTTTAACTCGAACACCTAAATTATTTCCGCTACTATTAAAAGTAAGAAAAAATAACTAAATAGGATGTAAATGGTTTTAAGGCGTGCATCAGATGGTAATACAAAAATCCTTTCAAGGTCACCGTATTTTTTTGCATATTAACATGTATTTTTCATAAATACAATGTGGTAGTCGGCGCCAAGATGAGTTCGACGACCTACACATCATGACCTTGAAGTGACCTTGAAGGCGAAAAAATCAGTTTCAGTTTGAAGAATACAAAAGTAATAAAACAAAAATGGTAACATGCCTTAAAACCATGTATGTACATCCTATTTAGTGTTTTTTTCTTACTTTTAATAGTAGTGGAAATAATTTAGGTGTTCGAGTTAAAATTAACACCCTGTATATATAAAGCTATCAATTGTTGTTGATGTTAGGTGACAATATTAATTATACCGAGCCACTCTGTATAACGATCTTATAATAATTTCTAGGCTAAAACGATCTATCTGCAACCTAACAATCAAACTAGCTGCAACAATGATTAAAACGGTATTAAAGAGGTCCGTGGTGCACTGAAAAATATTTCTGAGGCGCCATGGACCGCTGTAATGATCGGACTGCGGATGTTTATATACAAGTGCACACAAGTTTTATGAATTGTATTCCTTGCTTCGAGATAAAGTTTGTTATGTCTAGACTGCGGTAAGAAATAGGAGCCAAGTAAAAAATTCTTTCTTCCCTTAATAATCTTTTTATCATTTTAGATTGGACCTACCCATTTTTGTCATAAATGCATAAAATCTGCAGTCTACATATATACACTTCTGTGCAAAAGAAAGAAGCACCCAGTATAATTATAAGATTAAATAATATTAAAATTGTATTGTACAATGATTGATTTATATCCTTTTCCAAAACTTACTGTTCTCTTGTTTGATTTATTACGCTTTTCTATTAAATACGGCTGGTGCTTCTCTCTTTTGCACAGTAGTGTAGTTATATGCCCTTTCACGTGTGACGAATCACATAAATAGTATGTTTCAATTTGCAATGGACGTCCAACACCCGCAGTCCAGTGACAACTAACAAATCGCCGTTTACAAAATAAATTAACCGTCGTTCAATGAACCGAGTTTATTATACAAGTAAATAAGATAGTATTGCGGAGCTCCATCGCGTGCCTGGGTCTCTCGGGACGAATTCTACAAACCGTCAGTCTTATAATATCGCAAAACTATTCACGCAAGCTATTAACGGCCGAATTGAATCGATCCTCCCACGAATACTGATCTCGCTGATGCAAAACGCCGCTAAAATGTTCGCGTTCCCATGAGAAACGCTTCGAGTTCCCGTTTGTTGAGCCGAGTTCACGATAAACGAACAATCAAGAGAAACAAACACACCGTGTGTCCATCGAGTTTATCAATAAATACTTTATCGTTCTATGCTTAATCGAAAACTGTATAGAGTTCCTCGTCATAGGTTTTAAAGTTACGATCTTCGAGGTCTGTCTTAGGCGAACCCCCTAAAAAGAAATCGACTGGTCTAGGATATTCTTGTTTCTCTATTTTTGTTTTTTTTCGAGAAACTATCCACGGACAGGAAAAAATGCTTTCCGAACTTGTTCAGACGTACCAAATCAAGTTGTTGAATAAAACTATTATTATCACGAGGTTAACGCGTTAACTGCTGGTTCGCGCAATTTTCTAAGAACAAGTGGCTGTGGTTCATCGACCGTTTGGCAGTGAGTAAATGTCAGACATTATTTCGGCAGGATTCGACGACCTTCTCGACTATAAGATTCTAAGTCGCTTCTTGATTCTTGTTCTTGACGCGCTCGTTATGTTAACACTAAACCTACCACCACCGGCCAAAACGACCGGTTCCAGACTTATCATGATACTATTATTGAAATAATAAAAATGATTTTATAAGAATTGATTGTATAAATAATTTTAGTAGAACATGTATTATAATACGAACCGCACAAAGACTAAATAAAATCAATCTTGTCATTTTTATGAGGTAGGTAGGTTTAGTGTTAATATTAGTTTTCTGTGGCAGTTTTCTTGGCTAGATTATTTTATTAATAGACTGCGGATCTTTATACAAAATAAAAATTGCCTGCATCGATTGCAAGAAATAGAAATCAAATTGGATGTTACTTCTTCCCTTAATGATTTTAATAGAGGAGAAATCATATATTGATATCTTCAATTTGTAAAATTGCCCAACAAGTTTTGATTTCATCTACTCAATTTTGCTATAAATGCATAAAGATCCGCAGTCTATTTATTAAATATATAATTTATTAGTTTCTGTTGCGCCCGGCAGTTAACGTGCTAAAGCCTCGACTCCTTTATCAGCTGTACCTAACAAATGTGACTACAGTGTGCATCGATTGCACCTGTCTAGTGTAAACGGACGGTCAATGAAGGAGATCAGGGTAAAAATGCTGTTTAGGAGTAGTGTATACAATTATCAAGAACACTCTTTTCTTTTGTAAAGTGCAACAAACCAATTATAGAGCTAGACGATAACCTTGATACAGCATTTTTACCTCGCTTTTTGCACAGAACGTTAATAAATTCTTAACAATCGACGAGCGTCGGCTGACAACTTCTTCAGTCGTTCTTCAGAAGCTCGCTTCAGGGGTTGGTCTTGATTAAATGTGTAAAGATCAATGACATTGAATGTGGATCCCCTAAACAGCATGTTCAACCTGTTCAGTTTCAAGACGTGGGGATACTGTTGCTTCGAGTTCCCCAATTTGGCTTCGTTTCTACCTGATCTATTGCTGTTGGTTCCCTCACACGGCCACTGTTGACAGGAACAACTCGACCAACAATGAACGTGTCCCTTCTGGGACTTAATACTGAAACCCTTCGAGACTCTTCTCTCCCCACCTGCGTGGCAATTGAAACACCAAAGAAACGGGGGGACACCTCTAAAGCTGGGTTTACATTAGTCCAGTTACTGGATCCGGCAATTTATATATTCCAGTGGTTTCACTGGAAATTGGTCTGTATCTACATCAGAGTTTGGCAAGAAGCTACGCCCCCTTTTCTCGGCCGCGCGTCTCGCTCCCCGTGATGGTCCTAGTTTTCGAGTCACCTCAGGCACGCACCATATGAACACCCGTATCAATAGATTCCCACATTACCGAGGAGGTACTATTGTCAATGCGTTTTTTTTGTCTATGGTATCTCCTGTAGTCCTATTCCACTATGTCGCATGATGATTTCGGAAAATAAATATAGAAAATAAATTTGAGAAATAAATTCGAAAAATAAATTCGGAAGATAAATTTGAAAAATAGTTCTTATAACTATAGTTTCATTGTCAAAATTATATTCAGAAGTGGGGAAACATTTTCGCCTACGTTTAGACGAGCCAATGCGCCACGCGCAGTTCATATGATGCGGGCCTGAAGTGGGAGCGAGACGTGCGGTCTTGAGAAGGCGTAGCCCTCGAAAATCGGCCGAAATGAGCACTTCTTGCCGACCTCTGGTCTACATACATGCCGTCAGAGCTGTGTGCAATTACAATAGAATTGTTGAATTCTAATTGGAAACTGGACTGGAATGCTACTGGACTAATGTAAACCCAGCTTAATTCTGCGGCGCGTTATCGTCGTCCTGTTGGTCGCTGGTCTCAGCGGCGGAGGGTATAGTCGCGAGTAGCCTGACCGCTAGCCTGCTGGGAGATCCGGGTGGTTCTGGCTCCTGTATGGCTAATTGCCTCGTGAGCCTTGGCTTCGACCTGGCTGGCCTAGGTGTGGTCCTCGCAGCGATCTCCAAGGACGCGCTCGATCTCGAGATCCTCCAGGTGCTGGTGCTGGCGGTGGTAGCGGACCCGGAGGAGTCGTTCCTGGAGGAGCTGAGATTCGAGTCCTGCGACGGTTTCCTTGTGATCAGCCAGGACGAGGCTCTTCTCTTAGGGTCCAATAGCCGCAGTGGTATTCCACAGTGATGCGTCTGTCTCCAGGAGTCAGATCGAGATGAAGAAAAATTCTCGCTGGAGGACACCGAGGAGGCTCTCTTGTGCTGTTTCTGTTGAATCTCCGCGATCTGATAAGCGTACTGGTCGCTTCTCGTGTGACGAGGCCTGGTATCCTTGGCGCAAGGCCATAAGATCCTTGTCCCCCATCTTCTGTAGCTCGAGCACTGTCCAGGCTCGAGCAGCCTAGAGTTGCATGCGCAAGGCGTCTGATTGTCCCTGGACGACCGGTCCATCAGGCTGTTAGTGTTCACCGGGGTGTGACGGTTGCTGAAGTTCGAGCTGTGCCTGCATCTGCCGATCCCCCTAGTCACTCTGGACTCCTCGATCGCTTTGCAGATCAGCACGCAGTCTTTCTTGAACTGTTTCGTCAAGATCGCGTACAGGAACGGATTGCAGCAGGAGTTCAACGGTAAGACGAACACGGCGAACACTTTCGCCTGCTCGAGCGACACCAGTTGCAATCCGAACGTGGCCGTCAGAGAGAAGAACGCTATGGGGGACCAGCAGAGGAAGTCCGTGAACACTAACAGCGCCATTCGCTTGGCTATGCGGGAGTCGTTAGAGTTCCATGCTTGGGAGCCGCGGATCGCGCAGTACATCTTCAGGTAGCAACCCATCAGAATCAGAAAAGCTACTCCGTTGATCAGCATGAGAAAGATCACGTAGGCTAGGGCCGCGTCGCCGTTTGTTTCGAACGGGAGACAGATGGCGAACTTTCTGTAGTCGGAAACGCCAATCAGCGGCAGCGAGGCCATTGACAGAGCGAAACACCAGCCAACTGTCATGATGTAGCCGGCGTGTTTTAAGGATAGGCGTTTGTTCAGGTGCATCGCGTGGGTTATCGCGTAATTTCGCTCGAGGGTTATCACCGCCAAGGTGTACACGCTTAGTTCGGAGCTTAGGACACCTAGGAAACCGGCTAGTTGGCAGCCAGCTGACGTCTGCCAGGGAATCGCGTACATGCGGAATTCGCCTAGCGTCGAGGCGTCTACCACGGCAAGCAGACCTGGAAATATACCGTCTTAATTGTTTTAAAATACAAGAGAACTCCAGTTACATGAACCTGTCCGGAGACAAGTTGGCTCACATCTGTCTCCCACTACCGATTCACAGTGTTGCGATCAATGCTTATTAGCTGGACAAAACGCATTGGACAAAACGCATAAAGTAATTCCGTAACATTTCTTTGTCGATGAAACTCCCAGTCTTTTTTGCCGACAGATATTGGAAATATTTAATATCTAAATTGTATTAGTAATCATAAAGGTTTTGCCCAGCTAGCACCTCGAATCGCAGCACTGTGCGATTGTGAGAAGAGGAGAAAAGAATCTTATCGCTATGTCTACCCAGCCAGCCAGGCCTGCTCCGAGCAGATGACGGGCAATATCCTGTCCGAACGACGCTCGAAGCTGCTCGAAGCATAGGATGTTCGGAATCTGGACGAATCTGCCGGGCACACCCTGCCAGCATAAAGCGCTACCTCTGCTGACGCAGCTGCGTGATATTCTCCTGGCAACGTGGCAGAAGCTTCCGGACAGATGGAAGGCAGCTCGTTCCTGGATTCTGCCTCGCCGTAAGAGGGCAGCACGGTTATACAGGGCATGTCGCACTAATATTAGTGCCACCGACGAGAACACTTCGTCTGTGTTAGTGCGACGCCGACAGAATCCAGGACCAAGCTCCTGCCAGACAGATGCCGGGTCTTTCTGCCAGCAGCAAGCGCTGCCTCTGCGGACGCAGCTGCCCGGCCAAAATCGAGCATTTGGCTGACTGGGTAATGCTGGGTAATTTCGTAACAACTTCAGACCCACCTAGATAAATGCCCATACAAAAATCGGCGGCAGCCAAATTGCAAACCAGAAACCGGGGAACGTCCATCTTGCTCCTAGAGAATATTAATACGAAAACGACCGTGCCGTTTCCGAGCATGGCTAGCAGAAAGACTACCCATACCCCGCAACGCAGCGTCCACCAGTCGAATAAATCTTGACATGGCAAGAAAGGACCTGGAACAGCATAGTCGTGATACAGAAATATAATTGATATTGTCTATTAAGGATTGGGGATGTATTATGGGGGTAGACTCGTTTCTAGGACTGCAAGGGTGCAGGATGCGTCTTCCCATTTCTCAAAAGCGCTGGATAGAAGATATAAATCTAGACCTCAATCGCCCGCAAAAGTCCTATTTTTACGTTTACAAGGCGTAATTTGCATTATTCAACAGCATCCCAGTCAACCAGGCTTGCCCTGAGTCAAGCCAGCCTAGGGCTGAAAATGGGGAGAACATTGTCCAAACTACGCTCGAGCAGCTCAAGGCTGGCTTGGCTCAATTTTGGACGTCCTCCTGCGTGCGCATTTGTAGCGTTTTCTGCCGTCCATTGGATCCCGAATCTGCCTTTGTTTAAGAGGGCAGCACGGTCGCACTGATGTGGCAGATGTCGTTTTCCCTCGTGTTCTCTCCTTGCATGTACACAAGATAGAATTCTGCATTCAAAAATCAGTATTTCGAATTGTTAGTAAAATGGACGAGTGCTTGTATTTGGTACAATAAAAATTTACTTCGCCGACATCTGCCACATTAGCGCGACCTACCCTTGGCGACGGTGCTGCTCTGGAAAACGGCATCCGCCACATCAGTGCGACCGTGCTGCCCTCTTAAACAAAGGCAGATTCAGGGTCCAACAGTCGGCATTCTGCCTTCGTTCTGTCATGTCCAAATACCTGGTCCATCGGACGTCAGAAAACACTAGAATTTTTGTAGGCGTAGGATGTAGCTGTCGCAGCTTTACGAATAAAGCAAATTAAAAATAGAACTTTTGCGGGCGATTTGCGGCCTAGATTGATCTTCTATCTAGCGCTTTTCACTACTGAAAAACCCCATCTCTGCATTATCGGGAAATGAGAAGGTGCATCCCGCACCCTTGCAATCCTGGAAATAAGAGTCTACCCCTTCAAGTACATATGTATAGGCTTACTTACCCGGCTGAGGTAGGCATTGTACGCGTGACGGCAGTGTCTGCGGTGGCAGTGTAACACGGCTGTTCTGCTCTTCAAAATAATCCTCAATATATGCTGGCAGGTTACCAGGGTACGTAAAATCTGAACCAAAGTTAGCCCAAAGTTCATTTATTTGCGAGCCGAATTTGTCGGTCATGTTATCTAAACAAACGTCATCACTTCAGTGCTGCAAAGTACTCGGGGAATGTCGATAATGTTTGTAAAATGTGATGTGTATGTCTCGCGTATAATCACATACTCAAACGCGAGCTCTATGCGTCTGTTAATTAAAATGATCTTTTTATAAGTGAAAAGCGAACTGATTAAAAAGCATCATAAACGTATAAAATCCGCAGTCTAGTTATTATGTGTCATGATTAAGTATATAGAAACTTTCCTGGGCCTATGCGTTACATGTGTTATGATTAAAAAATGTCTTTAAAGACTATGAAACTACTATGGAAATTGTAGCGAGACCATGTTACGTGTTCGACTCGATGTGAACGGATTAATCGTTGCATGCTTTGCAGCATTTAAGTGTCGGGCGCAGCGCGCAAATTAACTGAATGGAAATAAAGTAGCAATCAAGGGACCAGCCAAGTGTAACATATCAAAATGATCGAATATAATCTAAGGCTGAAGAAAATCTTCATTCCGACGATGATATCAGTGGCGACGATTCAACATGGCGGATGGGAACCGGTCACTTACTCAGCTGAGGCCAGATATCGGAGTCGCTCGAGTTCCACAGACTCAAATCGAACTCATTGTCGGTGGGGTAGAGGATCGACTCTTGAACGGAGGATTTCGTTACCGGCTCCTCCACTTCGATGGACAGGAACGAGCAACAATGGTAGGCGTACGAGAGCACCATGGTCTGCACCCTTGGGAACCTCTCTGGCGATGGGAATTCCCTGAGGGCAGGGTTATTGAACGTCTTCAGGTGCAGCAGACCGGACAGGCCTAGCGTTGGCAGTGCGGGGAACACGTTGTTTCCTAGATTTCTGTAACATTTCCAATTAATCCTTGTGTAGTTAGCCAAGATGTATGGATTACTTAAAACGTTTCTGTATTTAACATGTTTGCACAAATTCTCATTATAAGGCTATAAATTAATATTAGAGAGATAGCGCATCCCGCACCCTTGCGATTCTGGAAACGAATCTACCCTCTTAAATAAACTCAACTCAGTCGAAATACATACCCCCCAAAAAATAAAACGTCACATAATTCCACAGGAACATAATTCCCTTTATGTATTAACTCTTCGGGGACGACGATGGATTGTCAAGTTGCTTCTATATTGACAAATAAGTGTTACTTAAAAAGTGAAATTGAAAGTAAAGAAGAATAGGAATTGAAAGTTTAATGTTAAAAAATTGAATTACGCGATGGACCGAAAGTTGGGCACAAGATGGTGGCGCTACTTACAGATCCTCTAGATGCTTGGTCTCCTTGAACGCGTCAGGGTGTATGTACTCGATGTAATTGCTCTCCAGATCTCTGAAACATCGAACCCTCTTTTTCAAGACGATAGCGTTGAGCCATCTTCGCGGGGCTAGCTACAAGCTACACTACTTACAACAGCTGCAGCCTTGTCAGCCCAGCTAACGAGTCGCTCGAGATGATCCTCAGCCTGTTGTTCGACAGAAGAAGATCGTGCAGCAAGTTCAGCCCTCTGAACGGCTCATCCATCAACGAAGAGATCTGATTGCTGGCTAAGTCCCTGAAGAAAAATATTCTTAATGGTTTCACAAACGCGTTACCACTTAACACTTAACCTTACCGGCCATCAAAAGTGACTGATGTGTATTGTAGTATTATAAAAACAACAAGATTAAATATATTTATATTTTGTGCGATTTTTACTATAATATATACCGGAGTCAAAAAAGATATTCAATAAATTCCCATGAAAACACCTTTATAATTTCAATAATTGTCAAATAAAAAATCTAAAATGGGTCATTTGTCCGCACGTGGTGTTCAACAAATTCATATTCCAAAAAAAATATATACAGGGTGAATCACGAATCGTGACCAGTAGTTCCGATCGAAAATGTTTTTATCAGGTATAGCATGGTTTCGAGAGAGCTTTCACGTGATTATAGCAAATTTTTCGTCAACTCTTTTTTCTCATGATTTTTCAAGTACATCTTCAATTTTTTGCAAATACACCTATAATTTTTTAGAGGACTTTTTACTTGTTAGAAAATTTCAAGGCGAATTCGGTAAGTAACTAGACTGCAGATCTTTCTGCAGAATAAAAATGTTCTGCATTGATTGTGGAAAGCAGGCATATCATAGAAATTTATTTCATCCCTTAACGACTGTGTTACGTTGAAAGCAACATGAAAACATTCTTGAATTTTTTAAATCTTTCACTGTTTTATATTTCGTCCAACCAATTTCTTCGTAAATGCATTTAAGATTCACAGTTTAATCATAACATTAAAAAAATTGCAAAAAATTGCTTTTATTATTTTTTTTACAAAAAAGTTTCTTATAATTACAAGAAAGCTCTCTTGAAACCATGCTGTACCTGTTAAAAACATTTTCTTTATTACTGGTCACGATTCGTGGTTCACCCTGTATATACAAGGTGGATATGGTCGCTAGATTGCGGATCTTAACGCGAAACAACAATTTTCCACCTCATTTGCAATAAACAGAAGATAAGTACCAACGATTCAAAAATTAGATAAGGTGTCTACCACTTACAGAACCCTCAGCTCGCTACAGTTTCTCAAATTAGGCAGCTCCGACAGGTAGTTAGACTTCAAATCACTGGAAAAGACAGGTTCGATCAGCCGCTCCTAATTCCCAACGAGATGTTAGAGATACTCACAGACTTTTCAATCTCGAGCAGCTCTCGCACAAATTCGCCGGCACGTTCGCGATCTGGGCTCGGTCTAATCTCAACACCTCCAACGACCGTGTGCCGTTTAGATTCGGGAATATCCGCAACTCCTTCAGGTTCGAGAGGATCCTGCGAACGGGGACAGATCGTTACGAACTGATATTTCGCCTGATCTCGATAAGCTGCTCCTCGACGGCTCATCCTCGCTGTTGCCTCCCCGTGCACATTCTGAATCGGATTCAACTACGGTAATGTCTCGATCCATGGAAGGGATGCGCACGATGCTCGCGATAAATTTATCCGGGGCAGTGTACCCATTTCAGAGGCTCGGGAACCTAGACATCGTCTATGGATCTTGATAATTCTTTTATAAAAATGTTACCAGAATATTCGTGACGTTTTTGTTTGACATTAAAGTCAGGCCAAATATTCATAGTGACGCAATCTATGATTCAGAAGAACCTCTACCAGAGTGGTCCGGGCGATCTACTACATTTATTTATTAAATACCGATATGAGACAAGTTATTTTTTGTAGATCAAGGAATAATGTTTGTACAGGGTGTAAAGAAATGTTTGGTCTTATATCGTGCTTTTTCGTGGCACCTCGGAGTCACCACTCGAGTGCTAAGAGTTAAAACTGAAATTGAAAATAAAGACAAAATACAAATATTTCCAACATTCTTCAAATAAAATACTATTTTCAAAAATTAATGTTTCAAATAAATTATTTTATTTTCGAAAATTACTGCATCAAATGAAATATTTCATTCTCAAAGTTGTACACATACTGTAAAATAAATGGGATTATTTACTATTTACTATTTACTATTTAAAATACTATTTGCCCCAGCTCTGCCCGAAGACCACCCTAAAAGAAGGCCCATGTTACGAGGGTGCAGATTCAAATTGTAGCTTCGATTTCAGATAACCGAGAGACCCCGCGCCCGAGATAAAGAGCCACGGAGGAACAAAATCGGGGAACGCCTGTACTCACAGCTTACGAAGCTTCCGTAGATCCCGAAAAGCATCTCCGTGGATCTCCTTGATGGGGTTCCCCCGAAGGTCGAGCGACAACAGATTAGCAGCCCGCCGGAACGTCCGGCCATCCACCGTTTCGATCTTGTTGTTCGACAGGGACCTACGGAACCGGACGGAACATAAACGGATACGATTTTCTTGGCTTCCTCTTCGACGGAGAAATAAGAGAACAAAAGAAGGAGACATTCCATGCCGGCGATTTCTTGCGAGCGAACGATTTATGCACGACCGCGAATTCCTTCGCCCAGCGCCACTTTGCGTTGCTTTTAGCGGTGCGAGAATTTTTTCGATGATTTATGGAAGTCGTGAGCTCACGGCGAACCAGGGAATCGAACGCTTGAAAGGGCTCGAAAGGGCTTGTATGAGAAGGCTAATGCTAGGATTTATGGACCACTAACAGCGACTATTTTACATTACTTTGTGAAAATAAGGAGAACGTATTTGTTCCGATGTTCTGCGATCTTGATCGTAACGTACACTACTGTGGAAAAGAAAGAAACACCCAGTATAATTGTAAGATATAATGAGGAACAATATCTTTATGTAAAAATTGTATTCTACAATGATTGATTTATTGCATAATCCGCGATAACACATAGTCTCAGAACTATGCGATTAAACAGCGGATTCCTTTCTCAAAACTTACTGTGTTCTTATTTGGTTTTTTACGCTTTTCAATTAAATATGGCTGGGTGCATCTTTCTTTTGCACAGTAGTGTATGTCCAAAGAAACAGATTTGTTGAATAACTTTTCTACAAATGCACCCTTTACAGTTCCAATAAGCGGGAATTAAGAAATTTGGAAGCCACTACCCTGTATTTTTTTTGGTTTATGCGAACGCGAAATGGCGTGGGCGTGCTTGAACGAATGATTCGATTTTCCATGTGAAATGATCATTGAGTGAAAATTGACTTTGAATCATGATTAGGCGGGCAAGACACGCGTGATACGATATAGGAAGAATGGTATCGTAGAATGTAAAAAAAAGTTGTCAAATTACATTTTACTTAATCGATGCACACTTACAGGTCTTCAAGGCCAGAGAGGTTTACGATCGCGGTCGGAATTTTTGTTAAATAATTGTCATCGAGCTCCCTACAAAGCAGACAAGAATTACAATTTTTAGCAGTCGCGGATATGTATGCTCGTCGAGATCCGATCTTTTTGCTTTAACGTGTTCTGGGCCTCCGTTACCGGAACCAAAAACCATCTAAACACTTTCTTCTTTTCGTGCAAGATTTGTGCGTATCTGGTTTGTTTTTTTGTTTAGTCGGAACACTCACAATACTCGAAGGCTCGTTAAGTTTGTGAACGCATCGTCGGCGATCGTGTGCAAACGATTTCGTCGGAGTAGTCTGAAAGAAAAATACAAAATTTCATGAAGAAAAAAGAATTTTCTCGTTCTATCCACGATATTAATATTAAATTAATAACCAGTGGATATATAACAAATCTAATGAATGAATAATGAGTAGCGAGTGGAAAATATGTCTATTAAATCAACGAGTGGAAAAATAAACAATTCGGTAGAGTAGGGAGTGAAGAATAAACCTAATAAATTAACCGGTGGATCAATAACAAATCGAGTGAGTAGCGATTGGAAAATAAGCCTGATAAATGAATCAGAGGATAAAGAATAGTGCGAGTAAACAGTGCAAGGTGTTATTAATTGCAGAGAGTAAATATAATAAGAATAAGTATTACTTATTCTTGCTATGCTAAGTAAGTGTTACTATTCTAAGTCGATTAAGTAGCGAGTGGACAGCAAGCCTGATAAATGAATCAGGGGATAAAGAATAGTGCGAGTAAACAGTGTAAGGTGTTATTAATTGCAGAGAATAAATATAATAAGAATATGAATAAGTATTACTTACAGCACTTCAAGATTAGAAATTCGAGGGAAGGCACGGACTGGAATGTCGGTTATGTTGTTGTTCGTCAGGTCTCTGCAACAATCCATAAAAAATGTCTATTATAGAACCGGGTGCAATGTGAATGCTTTAAACAATTGGTTCGAGAGAAACAGGCTGCACTGGAGACCCGGACTGTCAACGTGAAGCAACAAGAAACGAAAATAACGAAGTCGGACGCGACGTACCGCATCCGAGCACGCGACAACGTGGCAGCGTCGTCGAGGTGGTCCGAAATAAAAAGGAACCACAGAAAAGCGAACGGGGTGAGAAAGAGAGAGAGAGAGATGTGCGAGGGAGAGGCACAGGAACGGGGTGGAGGAAAAAGGAGAATAGTAAAAACTCGTAAACCGAGAAATTTATTGGCTACTGTCGCTACGCCCTATATTTTCAAGTGTGAAGCGTCATTAAGCGCTCCTTGACGAGCTGCGCTCCCCGAGCCTCGAGAAATCCTCCGTTGAACGTTTCACGGAGACGCGAACCAGATACGGACAGTTTACGACAGACTTATTCTGCTTCTGTACTACTGACGCCTCGCTAGACAAACTGTCGAACAGTTATAGATAGCCTAACTTTATGGGGAAGAAATATTTCCCGGCGTAATTCACGCGGACTGGATCTGACGCGTTCAGCGTGGATCTTGTTTATAGCTATTGAACTGATTTTCCTTCAGAGATCATACTCTCTGATCGTTTCTTTTCAATTTCTGTTCGTTAGTATGTTTCTTTAATTCTTTTGTTATGTCTAGATGCAGATTATAGCTAGATGCAGATCTTTATGCAAAATAAAAATTGTCTGCATCGATTGTAAGAAATAGAAACTAATTTGAATGTTATTTCTTTCCGTAATGATTTTAATAGAGGAGAAATCATATATCGACAACTTCAATTTTAAAAATTTTCCAACAATTTTGAATTTCATCTTACTCAATTTTGCTATAAATGCATAGAGATCCGCAGTCTACTTATGACAATGCAAAAAAGTAAAATATTTTATTTCATGTTTCAGAATGTTAAAATAGAAATATTTTATTTTGTGGATCAAATTGTTAGAATAGATATCATATTTAAAATACTATTTTCTTTAAGCAAAATAAAATCTAAAATATTAAATAGTATTTGAAATATTTATTTCGCCAAATAATGCTCACCATTGCCGTCACGGTATAATTTGGTTCGTTACCGATCTGTTCAAGTGGCCAAAGATGAAATGTTGGTAATTTGCAGAAGAAAATTCCGTACAGTCATTTGAAATGACGCATTCGAGCACGCGTTCGACGCACGAGCACATAGGGACGGGCCATTCTATATTGGTCGCGTTCAAGTGGTTTCGTACTCGATATCGGCGAATTTATGTGGCCGTTAAGGGGTAACCGGCGTGTAATTGATACTATGGCCACCATAATACCGTCATCTGGAAAATCACTTTACAGGGAGGGGGATTGAGTAAGCAGCAGCGGTCAGAATGACGAAGGAAATTTTCTAGATTTCCCCTGCGAGATCCTCGAATTAACCGGGAGATAGTCTCATCCCGAATAGTCCGACTATAACTTAATAAAAGCAACATCCACGTGAATGAATGAAAACCTCCCGTACCCAAGTATAAACCATGAAGTACAAATTTTCCCTCAATTTTTAATTTTACTTAATGTGAATTACAATTTTACTAATTTATATCATAATTTAAAATTTCCCTTCAATTTTAAATAATCATAATTGTTACACTGAAATGAAAAATGATCGAACTAAAAATTTTAATCCTCAATTATTGTGCACAAATTACTTTTGTATAATTTATTTAAAAAAACATCTCCATTTTCTGTAAATTTTGTAAATAATTTATAAGCCTCCAATATGATGGTTGAGTGACTTAATTTCAAAATAGGATTGTAATTTATTGTGAGGGCTACAAAGTAATTTGTTCATCAAATATCGCAAACGAAAACCACATGACAATGTCCTCATTTTTTCGAGTTTGACGCCAAAAATATGGCATTTCGTTGAAAATTGCGATTCCTAAGGTCATTTGGAATAACTATTTCCTCCGCAAAAATGTTCTCCGCGGCTTCGTTAAGGTCCCGTTGAGCGCGGCGTTGGCATTGGCCGAGCCGGAATACGTTCACTATAGCCGCGCTCTGATTGGTCCGTGTTTTTCGCTAATAACTCGTCAACAAAGCCGCGGAGAACATTGTCGTAAAGGAAAAAGTGATTTCAAATCACCCTAGGAATCACCCTTTCCAACGAAGTACACTATTTGTAGGACACCCTGCATAAAAACGTCCTGTGTATTCCCTTGGTTCCCGATATTTGCTTGATCTCCTCCTGAATTATTCAGCGGGGGTAGCCCCGAATACTTTCGAGTATTCTGTATTCTGTGTATTCATGATTTAATGTGGCAACTTATTCGATTTGGCTGTCGGCGACCTGTCAATCTAAGATACCTCGGCGAGCAGCTCGGATATATCGAAAGGATTCGAAGAAGTTTTGGAAAAGGAGAGAAAAAGGATTCCTTGCTCCATGTGGTCCCCCGTATACCCCGTACATTTCAACACATTGATCGAGGCCCGGCTCTTTCACGCACGCGCAACCTTCCAGATCCTGCAAAGTTATGGAAGAAAACGACAGTTTTTTTCTTCCTTTTTTTTTAATGCCATCTTCTTCCTCTGCCCTCTGCCCTCAACCCCGTCTCAGTCGGATCAGCCCGCCAAAGCGAGAATTCATCTGGTTTTACGGGGCCGGGCGAGGCAGCTTTTATTTTTTCCGAAGTAACCCTCGAGGAAGCTCTAACGCGATAACAATGACAATTGTTCTTTGATTCCTTTTCTTGGAGGAGATCCAAGATACACGTATAAAGTGCAAATGTACATATACAGTGAAACGAATTAATATTCGGACGCTCTAAAAAGGACGACAACTTTTTTAATACTGTTCTATGTGATTTGAACTTTTTTGGGAAACTAGAGCAATTAGTTTACTACAGGATGCGAAAATGATTTTTTTCAAAAATAGCAATTGGTCGGAATTGTAGAAAAAAATACTAAAAGTTGCATTTTACGACTTTTTTATGTGGGCCTCTATTGAAAATTTGAAAAGTACGTTTTGTGGGTCTGTGCTAATTATATGCACTGTGAAAGTTTCATCGAAATCGATTGATGAGGGAAAGAACGACAGGCATTGAAAGATGTACGAATTCTTAAATATTTTAATTTATAATTCTTAAATATTTTGCCATCTTTAAATGTTTGCAGCTCAATGCAACGTCGACCGACTTTGACAAAATTTTCAGAGTATGTTTAATTGACATAGATCTACAAAACGTATTTTTTAATAGGCCCATATAAAAAAGTTGTAAAATGCAACCTTTAGTATTTTTTCTACAATTCCGATCAATTGGAACTTTTTGAAAAAATTTCTTTTCACATCCTGTAGTAAACTAATTGCTCCAGCTTCCCAAAATGTTCAAACCGTATAGTACAATATTAAAAAAGTTATCGTCTTTTTTAGAGCGTCCGAATATTAATTCGTTCCACTGTAAATGCGTACCGTTTCGAAAAATGTTTTTCGGTGACCGTTTCGTATATTGATGAACAAAATGTTCTTTTTTTAAATTGATCAGGATATGGACGCGCTGATGGCGAAGCAGATAAATGAAAAAATAGGGGACGCGAATTGGACGAGGTCCGAGAGCGAATTTATATTTACAAATTTCGTTTGATCTAGATAGCGGGTCGCTGAATTCTATCAGATGCATTCTCTGTATTTGTATTGGATAAAACTGACACTGACCAAGATAGATGGGAAAAGTAAAATACAGCCGCGCTTTTCGACGAGATCGAAAACTTGTTAATAGTCTGTCGGTGGATTCTGCGGTTGAAGCACAATTTATGAAGGTGTATGCTGGAAAAGTCTTTGAAAATATACATCGATGAGACAGAACGTCATCATGTGCGTGCTTCGAGACCAAGTGATCGTCTCTAGTCCATTCGAATCATAAATTTGAAGTTGCAAAATGTGAAAGAATACCTTATATCCATTGTTACACATAGGAATATTAATCCTACATTGTAAAACACTAATGTCTAGGTACTTACAAATTTTTCAGAATCTTCTGTTCCTCCGTCGGATCAAGATCACTGCCATTTTCGCGAATACGTCTTATTAACGATGAAGCAGAAAACACCACACTTCTACACAATCACTGGATACTACACAACACACTTTCCGAAATCGTGACAGCGAACGGGAAGAATTTACTCCGGACACGGTCAAAATAGTACTGCGGTTGTCACCTCAGTTTTTCGTGAATGGTTAAGGGTGGAATTAGGCGGGGAAATGTTGCGTTTGTTAATTGGACGGGTGTGTGTCGGAAGGACCTTAGGTTAAGTGGGGAAACTGTCAAAGAAATTCCTTTCGGCATTGTTCAGGGTCATCAATGACATGTTTATAAGGGTAGTCCGCTAGCCGCTTCGATGGGTCCGTCGCACGTGTTGTCGATCTGTCGGGGTTGAAGATTCGGATGCGTTTTTTGCTTGCTATAACGTCCTTTACAGGTACATCGCCTAATCAACTGGAGGAACGGTGACGTACGGTAGCATTTTATAATACAGGATTAATATTTTTATAACAATGGATATAAGGTATTCTTTCATATTTTGCAACTTCTTTATGATCCGAATGGGCAGGAAGACGATGACGTCTACTTACGGGCCTAGCGGGCCCAGCGACGAATGTTCCTTTAAATTTCATTTGTCTCGAGGCACTCACACGATTATGTTCTGCCTCATCGACACGGTCGGGTGGACTGCAGTACATTAGTAGGCTTTTGTATATACGTATAACTCCACACAATCGAATTCTGCAAGAACTTTAACAGCTTATATCTCGATAACAATATGTTTGCGACGTGTGGCTTCTTCCAGACATTTTCTCTTCTGGATGAGTGGAAGATGTTGATATAAAAAGCAACTTTACCAACAATTTCCTTTGTCATACACAATTTTGCGGAAAGATTCTATTACAAATGTCTACCGATCCAGAGGTGTAGATTCACCCCTACAACGGATGACCATTACTTTTTATACACCCTGTACATACACCAACAGCACGTGTCTCGAAGGATACAAACAGAAAACAAAGGAAAAGAAAGAAGCTTGATTTTTGAACGGGTCGAAGAAACTTGACCTTTTCACGGCCGCGGAATTTTTCCATCGAGCATTTCCTTCGTGACAGAATAATTCGGCCCTGTCAGCAGGATCCGTCTTAAAGTGTGGGTGGGTCGAGAGAGGTTTTCGCCCTGAGAAGGTCGCGTCACGCGAGATCGAAACGAGTCGATTACACGGCGGCCGGTCACCAGGTGAACCGATTCGAAAGTGAAAATCGTCAGCGTGTCTAGACACGCGGTGTGCGATCACTTTCCCAGGTGTGTACATACGTGTGTATATAACCTGGTTCGCATCGCTCACGCAACGTTTTCTAGGACACGCTCGGCCTCGAATCGAGCCATTAAAAGCGGCGATCGTCCCCGGATTACAAACACCGTTCCCAACGAACTGGCGCGGCACCGCGATATTTCGTCGCCGAGTCGCAGCGCAGTTTCGCGTTGCGAATCGGCCCGCAATGAACCCGTTCCGATCCGATGATACCGTTCATAAGTCACCGGCGCAATCGCATCGGCCAGAAAATATGCAAATTTTCCCGCAAACTCAATTTCCCAAACCCTCCCACGCACCGTGCCGCGCCGTTTGGATAATTGCTGCGCCGGTGCCTCGCGAATTAAATTGGAAACAATGTTGACATCCAATTAAGCGGACAAACATATAAACTGGACTGCTATTCGTTATTTCTAGACTCCCGGTTTTATGCATTCATGATATAAACATCACTGTTCTATATTCCACGTACAGTCGCCGCGGAAAGTATGTTGACGCGTCTCAAAAATGCATATTTTCTATTTTGAATCAATAATTTAGGAATCAATCGAAAATATACAGGGTGTCCCGGGTTTTAATGGACAAACTTGGGCAGCATATCCTACAAGTGGAAATAAGAAACAAACAGACAGACAGACAGACAAGAAAGCGAGTTAATAAAAACGTGGTAAAAACTGTTATTTGAAGTTTGCTCAGAAACGCTTTATTACAAAGTTATAAACAAATAAAGTTAGAATTGATGGTGGATTTTACTTTACTGAACATTGAAAGGTCGAACGTGTTTGTCGTCCTTGGGCGCAAATACAATCTTGACATGTATTTTTTATTTTTTTATTTACGTTCGACCTTTAAATGTTCTGTAAACTAAAATCCGCCATCATCAATTCTAACTTTATTTGCGCATAACTTGCTTATAACATTTTTTTCTTATTTCCACTTGCAGGATATGCTCCCCAAGTTTGTCCATTAAAACCCGGGACACCCTGTATATTATGTATGTTATTTAATATACAGGGTGTCCCAAAATTACCTTAGTTTAATGAAATGGGAGGTTCCCGAGATCATTTCAAGCGACATTTTCCTTTGCAAAAATGTTATCCGCGGCTTTGTTTAGGAGTTATTAACGAAAAACACGGACCAATCAGAGCGCGACCTAGACGCGAGTTGGCACAGTCGGCCCGGCGCGCCAACTGTTTATTGGCCGACTGTGCCAACTCGCGTCTAGGTCGCGCTCTGATTGGTCCGTGTTTTTCGTTAATAACTCCTAAACAAAGCCGCGGATAACATTTTTGCAAAGGAAAATGTCGCTTGAAATGATCTCGGGAACCTCCCATTTCATTAAACTAAGGTAATTTTGGGACACCCTGTAGTACAAACTAGTATGTGTAGCACCAAAGATTACAAAGTTTATAATAATGACAGAAAAAATTGAATAACTTTTTTATCGATTGCGGAAAGTATGTTGACAAACATTGAAAATTCCTAATTGAGTGTATTCTTAACAATGAAACGACATAATTAATATGCAGTTTGATACCCTCTGTTTCTTATGACCTCTTCAAGTATTCTAGGCATACTTTCAAATCATTTATTTATAACATTTTCGTCAATGCTATTCCAAGCACTCAGTAGTGCTTGATTAAAAACTGATTTATTATTCCGAAATTTCTCACTTAAACTTCGATCTAAGTGATCCCACATGAATATCATTTTCACTGAAATATCTCGTCGCTGGTTTGCATTTATGTTTGGGGTCGTTATCTTGCTGGAAGATATAATTACCGTGGATTTTTATTATTGAATCTTGTAAATTCTGTTGCAAAATATTTACATACCCTGCTACTGTTAATATTTCATTTATAAAATATAAATTGCCAACACCATTTGCAGAAAAACAACCCCAAACCCATACTGATCCTCCACCATGCTTTGCTGTAGGCGTTATCGCCGTTGATTTAAAGCATTCACACGTTGCTTTCTCCATACATATTTTGTTTAAAAGTAAATCACCAGATTTCTGGAAGAAGGATATACATATTTAGCGACGAGTCAAGATTTGAACTTCGATGTTATAATAGAAGAAAGCATGGTGGAGGATCAGTATGCGTTTGGGGTTGTTTTCCTGCAAATGGTGTTGTCAATTTTCATTTTATAAACGGAATATTAACATTAGCAGGATATATAAGTATTTTGCAACAGAATTTACAAGATTCAAATAGAAAATATGCATTTTTGAGACGAGTCAACACACTTTCCGCGGGGACTGTACGTCCTTTTCGTGTAAACACATAAAAACCGCGGTCTATTAATAAGCTGCGCTCAACAACTTTTCCGCAAGGTCTCCCCCTAAATAATAAGAGCGATCGTTAACAGCTATATTGCTCTGACCATTAACCACTAATGCAGACTTAGCGGTCTCAAAAGCGATCCTTCAGCCGAGGTAGCCGACGACGTTTCCTCGACAGCCCCCTAATCGTCCTTCGGGGATCTCGGTCAAGACTAATTTCTCATCCGCCGATGAATCTCAAAGAAGCTAGCTCCAGGATCCTCGACCTTCGTTTTCGTAATCAACGGCAATTAATCATTTCGTCCCGGCACTATTAATTCTTTCTTCCGTCGACGTTCTTTCTCCATCCCGCTTCGCACCCGACCGAATAAACATCGATCGGTTTCGTCGGTAGGGGCGAGGAACTCATAAAAATGGAGGAGAATTGATTTTTCGTACGCTCGAGAGAGGGAGAGAGAGAGAACTTTGTCATCGTTTCTCTCAGAACTTCGTTTCTGCTCGCGAAAATTTTTGGAGCTTGCCGCAGATTTATGGTCGACCTACACTCGGTCCCCGAAAATATTCGAGGAACCACTTGTTCGTGGTTTAAAGAGGAAATAACAGCGACCACACTTGGGAAACAATTGAACCGTCAATTTTTAAACTGTATCAAATAGCAATTTCTGTCATAAATGCATAAAATACGCAGTCTAATAATAAGTAATAGAAAATAGAAGAGCTTCCTCTATAATTCCACTGAACAACAAAAGTGATCGAAGTTCTCTGTAGAATATACACAAATGTAAAATTGGTGTTGCGACAAGTATCTCAGCGTACAACACGAATGTCGCAACATACTATAAAAGAGGATAACGTTTTACGAGATCCTGCAGTCTTCTCGAGTGAGTCTCTTCAAGAAAATCCGCAACTTCTGAATGTATCTATCAAAATCTCGGCGAAATCGTGGAAGTTTCAAGAGAACCATAATTTTCGGTTTACCAGGAATCCCTCTCGTCAACGTTGCGCATTCAAGTCTCCAAGTTTGGAGCCCTAACCTAACAATTCGCATGCGAACGACCGATCGTTCCCGTCTCTTTTGAATGAATAACAAGAGGGGCACCCTTCGGACTGTGTTTCGAGCCGAGGTTTTCGGTGTGCACTCGAGTTTGACGATTCCGAGACGATAGTCGATCGGATTTATGCTCGGGACCGCATTACATTGCGTTCAAGATGGCGGACAGTTAAAGGGGCCATCGATTCGCCCACGGGGATCCCGACGCGACGTCGTAAAAACGGACGAACGAGACGGGAATCCGTCGGGAACAGTCGCGTCGGGGATTCGGCTCGAAGGGGCGAGTTTGCGTCACGGTCATCGTTATTCCGCTCGTCGAGCTGCCACTTTTCATCATAGCTTTATCTCCGCGGCGTCCTACGCCATTTTACTGTCGACGCCCCCCTTTATGCGACGTCGTTTCGCGAAATAATGCGTATTTTTTTCTTCCCTTCTTGCGGTCCAGATAAAACTAAACGATTCCCTGTTGCCAGCTATTCTTAATAACGCCCCGCGGTCCGTTAATTGACGGGATTCAATATTGCACAGACTGTTCCGGCGGTCATCTTGTTTCTCACTGCTGTATTATTACCGTAATTGTATGTAATTTTTTGATTTTGTTGTAGTTTCTTTATTACACTGGTAGCTCGGTACAAGTTTGCTTTGGAGTACGTCCAATTCGGAATACGAATGTATAGCTACGATATAAATATAAAGATAGATTTAAAAATCTATAATAAAATCTCATTTTTTATTTATGTGTTTAAACGGTGTTCAAATTATTTGACATCTCCATTAATGTAGGTATAATATGAGATCGAATTAATCATTTTTACATTACTTCTTATGGGAAAGGTTGGTTTGGTATACGTCCTATGATATTCTGTATAAGGTCCTATACCGAGGTACCACTGTACTTGATACAATTTTTTGTAACTCATTTTTGCAGGGTGTTGAGCGAGCAACTTCACTAAAAAATAGTGCGGTTGGACATGATGTTTTAGGGGGTTGATTATATAACTCTTTCAGGATGAATTTATCGGCAGAGTAGAGAATTTGTCCCTGTTTTAATCTACATAAAACGGCGTTCGGGACTGTAAATTTGTATGAAAATTATAATTTTCGAGGAGCTGGCATTCCGGAATGAACGCGAGCTTAAGTTTCATCCGAGAAAATTGTATTACGCCAATCAGTAACTTAGTACACGCTTCATTCTATTTCATCCGATGTTCTCTTCGCACCCCACGCCATTTTTCGAGGAAGAAAGCGTGGGGAGATGTGGCAATTTAATTCTGTTACAACTCTTCAATTCAGTTTTCTCTGACTCGGGCGAGTTTCTAGAAAACTGGAAACACAATTACGGGAAAAATTAAGGATCTACAATGAGGTAGTAAGAAAGCCCATCGTATCCAGAGCCGTGTTGGTTATTTGATAAAGACGATGGAAATATCATCGGGTTATCTTCGAGTAAAATCGAGAGATGTAGGAGGAGGATAGTGTATAACAGCATCGAAGCCTTGAAGCGAACTGATTTCCATCCGGTATCTCCGGGTTTTCCCTCGGGACGAAATTCACTGGATCCACACCGGCGAATCCGTCTCATGTTTACGACCCGTCGTTTTTCACGGACGCAATCGGAAACTTCGCCGCTGCGGGAAAAACTGCCGCGCGACATCGGACCCGCGTAGTCTCGTCCCGAATCTTCCCCGTTATCTATTCAGACCGTAGGAACGAGCACGGGCGAGGCAACAACAACGGACAAACACCCTGTTTTTCCTCGTTTTACGTTTCGCGAAACAACGCTAGGATCCGCTAATGGAATCGCGCGCTAATTACAGTGCATGCTGATACCCTAAACCCAACATCTTCTTCGTCTCTCATTACTACATTAGCATGTTGCCTCTGTCCGGTTTTCGATTGCAAATGTTACGAGCCGTTTTGATCAAGAAGTACTGTGTTCACGATCAATAACACGACCAAACAAATTCGCGAGAGAATGACATGCGATCTGAGATTTGAGGAAGCCTGTACATGCATTCTGTATGCATTTATGCCTTCAAAAATTTTTTTAAAATGCTAGAAAATAATATTCCATAGAATTTAGTACGATTTTTACTTATTTCAGATCTACACGAAAACTCTACTACCACTGAAAATAACATTTTACATGATTCTACTTTCTCAAAACTTGCCTGCAAAAATTGAAAATTGCATAAACATCCGCAGTTTACTCATTACTAGACTGGATCTTTATGCGAAATAAAAATTGTCTGCATCGATTGCAAGAAATAGAAACTAATTTGAATGTTATTTCTTCCCTTAATGATTTTAATAGAAGCGAAATCATCTTTGGATTTCATCTTCTCAATTTTGCTACAAATGCATAAAGATCCTAAGTCTACACATTACTATTAGGTTGTTGCATCTGTCCGATTTTCGAATGCAAACATTACGAACCGATTTGACCAATAAGTACAATTTTCACGATCAATATCACAATCAAACGAATCGCGACACGGGATCTGAGATTTGGGGAAACCTGTACATCCCGGTTACGCGAATCAGGAAACAGACGTGTCGGAGACGAAACGGGATTTAATAAGGGGACCAGGAGGCTAAGGTTGGTTCGGCTCGGCCGAGGTTTTGCGGGCTTATTTAAAGTTCCGAACGAAACTTTCTCGGACAGTCGCGAAGTGACTCGGATGCCAGAGCGGCGAGCGTGACTGGAATATCGAACGGCAATCGAGCTTGCTTTTACGGGAACGGGGAATATACAGTAAGTCCGGCTTGGATCGTGGATATCCGGTGAAACACGAGATCGGTGAATTTCGTGGAGGTCAGGTAAAATGATTCTCCCTTTGTGGGACCCGGGGAGATCGTATTCAATTAAACCGGCCCGAAGTATTGCTCCACGACTATATCCTATCCGCGTAACTTACAGACTTCGTTCACGTAAGCCCCACCGTTGTGCTGTATCTCAGCGAACCCCGGATTTCACGAACTTTACATTACAGTTATGAAATATCCGTCGAAGAAACTCGGCGAGAAGTATTAGGGGCGTAAAACGTGTAGAGCATGGAGAATATAGAGGAACGTTGCACACGGTAATATAAAAAAACCTTGCGCCATGAAAAGACGTAATAAAAGTTTATGCTCGAGCAGAGCTGAGGATCGCTGAATATGATTAATTATTTAAAGATTATTATAAGATCAAGCCTGCGATACTTCAACTGCGTAAAACGTGTAGAGTATAGAGTATATAGATGAACGTTGCACACGATAATATAAACAAGCTAATATAAGCATTTTAAAAAACCTTGTGCCAAGAAAAGATGTAATAACAGTTTATGCTCGAGCAAAGCTGAGGATCGTTGGATATGATTAATTATTTAAAGATTATTATAAGATCAAGCCTGCTATACTTGAACTGCGTAAAACATGTAGAGCATAGAGAATAAAGAGGAACGTTGCATATGGTAATATAAAAAAACCTTGTGCCAAGAAAAGATGTAATAAAAGTTTATGCTCGAGCAAAGCTGAGGATCGCTGGATATGATTAATTATTTAAAGATTATTATAAGATCAAGCCTGATATACTTCATCTGTGTGTAAAATATACCGGATATGCAGGAACATATGCAAAGTACAACAAAATACGAATTTGAAAAAATCTAGATACAGCTTCACTGTTTCTTTGCTCGACGAGCATTTTTACAAGCTTGAATTTGCATAATAATCCACAATCTGGAATAAGCAGTATTAGTCTGGGTTAGTATGTAGTACAAGATGTGGGACACTGATTTATATGTTAAAACGTATGAGGTTATACATATAGAATTCCTGGTTTCATTGGGCACGCGTTAAAACATCACGTGTCTAATATTGTTTTATCTTTTGTCGATTCGCAGTGCATTTATAAAGGAAGTCAACGAATTCTTGAAATTTTTCTGCGAGCTCGTGAAGAGGGGGTGGCACGGTGTAGAAACATGTCTGATGTTATCACGAGTTAGCGTACCGTTAGAACTCCAGCGGGGGAAAACTCCAGCCGTGTGTCTGACGGCTCCAGACGCGGTTTCGCCGCTGCGGAATTGCTCCGAGGCGTTCCAAGCTCGTCTGGAGCGCGGCAGTCAGCGGCAGTCCGCTTCAATTACTCGCGTCGTCGTGATACCTATTCTCAGACGCGAATTTCGCAGGGAACCAGCCTCGAATCATTCCCCACGCATGAAGAAACTTTCCGAGCATTCGCGACTTCGCACCAACTGGGACCTAGTCAATTTTTCTGAACGACGGACGAAGATTGCTGTGAAGAAAACTCCGTAACGCACTTCCTATAAATTGTACTGTTTCTATTTTGCAAATAATTTTTCTGTAATATGTCGAATTGTGAAAATGTCGAGCGATCATTTTCGCCGTACAAATTAATTTTATCAGATAAACATTACCAATTATCTTCAGCTAATATTGAAGAAATGCTTGTAGTCTACTGTGTGTGTGAAATTTGAATTATAATCATATTTAGTAGCAAATAAAGTTGCAATTAATATTACTTATTTTCAAGATACTTATTGCACATGTCGATATTTCTTGCATATGTCGTTATATTTCTGCATATGTTCATATATTATATTTTAATATTTCACATATGTTATTTACTTATTTCGTCATATTTTAAGAGCATAAACATCCACAGTCTAATAATGACAAATGGATAAAACTAATCTACATATGTAAAGAAATATTTGAACAGAATAGATGTGTTAAAAATGTTGATGATCTCGAAGCGGTGCAATTTTTCCGCGCGAAGAGCGCCAACGGGACGGTCTAATGGCAATCTCTCATTTTTTCCTCGCGTCGGGGTGAAAATGGTCGTTAAGCTCAGTGGTTAATAATTATCCTCCGGTGTATCCATTTTCATGCACGACCAGCTGCAACAAACTTTTAATTGCAGCCGAGTTTCGCGGAGGTCGAGGGTTTGCGTCAATTCGTTCGTTGCTCGCGCGCGCGGACGAATCTCGTGCAATTTTTTTCGGGTCAAAAGGCCTACTCTCGTTTGCCTGAGATTAGGAGATAACGAGACGTGTGCAGGTACAAATTAAAACACGATTGTTCCCGTTGAGTATCACCCGGGACGAGGGTGAGGGCCTCTTGGGAGAAGACGCGAGAGGACACTTGGCCGCGCAAAAACTTATTCGAACAGAATTTCCTACCGTAAAAATGTAAATACGTAGATAGCGGTAGCCCGAATAAAATGCAAATTGTCCATATTACTAATCATTAGACTGCGGATTTTATGCATTTATGACAAAAATGGATAAGCACAATTTAAAGCAGTGGACATATTAAAAAGATTTAATATAATATAATTAAAAGAAACAAAAGATATTTTTATTTCACTCCCGTGTCTGTGATCAAGTATGTACCTCGGAAACAGGTTCGAACTTTGATTGATTGAATTCGAACTCTCTATAAGTATATGTACTTCGAAAAATATAAATAGTACTTCTAAGTATACTCGAACTTATGCCAGATATATGTATAGTTTTGAACCTTTTACAAGTACTTTGGTAAATGGAAGTAATACTTGCGAGTATACTCGAATCTTGGTCGAACAGATTCGAAACTTTTATGAATATCGTACCAGAAATTCTCTTGATTGTTCTAATCATTTTCTTTTACTTTTAAAATCAATTACGCTGTCCTCTAATGCAAAAGCAGGAAATATCATCGATAAAAAAGGAAATAGACTACCACTAAGTATCGTAAATGAAATACTATTATTAAATAGTTACGAATTTAATAAATAAAATGCTTAAAACCCACTATGCAGTTCTGATTTCCAAGATTCGGGTGCTACATACTTGGGAAAGATTCGATTCCTATCAGCATCGAAGCACTTATAATCTTATAATTATCTTTTCGAAACTTGTAAGTACTCATTCCGAGGTTTGATATCAGTTTGTATAAAATAAATACTTTTCGAAAATAATCATTGAAACATTATTCCTTTTAAGTAGTAATCAAAACTCATGAAATGAGAAACTTGGTTATTGAAATTGACTCGGATTCGTGAGTATATATTGAACTTGATCTCATCCCTACCTGTGTCTTGCAATCAATGCAAACATTTTGTATTTTGCATAAAGATCCGCAGTCTATTAATCATGAATAATTGACACGATATAAGAATTGAAAAAATTTAGATTAAGTATTACAGTTTTCTATTGCGGAAGATTGTGGTTCGACGTTCTGTGGGTTTCTCATTTGTGGGTCACAGTATTTAATGAAACATCGAATGAGTGATACCGAGGAAACACAGAAGAACGATGAAAATTATGCGAGTCACGCACGCGACGTGAATCACGCGTGCATGACGTTGTTGTGAAAGTAATTCCAGCAGGCGATTGGCAAATTCGATTCATTTGCTTGCGCGGAAAAGAAATATTTCGAAATTTTATTATCTTAACCGAGAATGATTCGCGTCTATCCCGACCTGAAATCTTTTAGGTTGCCGAATTAATTTTTTCCGATCGGCAAAGCTGCTCTTCATTCAATAAAATAAAAGAAAATCCTCGAGTATTGATGTCCGATAAACGTGTCCTTTATCGTCAGTGATAAACGCGACGATAAAATAAAAATCTCTTCGAACACAGATCCCCAATATCCCCTTTACTTTCATTGATGAGCGCCTCAAGACTGTGCCATTTTATATTCAATAAAATCGAAGAAAAGCTCTAGAACGCCTCGATAAAAATTTTTCTTCATTTTCAGTAAGAAAGAGCCGCGAAAGTATACTGTTTGTATGCGGGGCGAGTCTGGACACAATCTTCGGGAAATGTATTAGATGTCGATAGAAGTCGCCTTGCTTTTGATGTAATAAACTGGTGATTATGTATAATTACCGGTTATTATATAGTATAATCACCAGTTTATTACATCAAAAGCAAGGCGAAACTGGCGATTATGTATAATTACCGGTTATTATATAGTATAATCACCAGTTTATTTGGTAAATGTGATAAATTATTGAATATTTATCAATCTAACAGGGAAGTTTATTGTATAATTTCCAACTCGTAATGAGGGTAATAGTGAATGTGATAAATATCTTGACTGATTGACTGCCAAAAAGAGATAAACTGAATGTGATAAAAGTCCATAACTTTACCAAAATTCGTCTGGGTTATATATACTTTTTATTTATTATATAACCCAGACCTAACCCAGACATTTTTTTTAAATATTTCCCACAGTTTATTAATATAACTAAAACCTCTACCTTTGGACCAACTTATGTCAGTTTTACCTCCACCTAACCCTAACAATGTCGTTTCCGCTCGCTTGTATAAAACAAAGGAAAAAATAAAACACTCTGTTTTAATAAACCGCCGCTGTTAGCCTCGATCAGTTTACTATCGGTTTGCCTTACAATCGATCGCTATTTATTACTATTCTAATCCTATCTGCTATGTATTCTAAACCTATCGCACACACTCTCTCTATTGACCTAACCCAACCCAGTCCAGTTATAGACCTAACCAGTTGTTGCATTTTTAATTGTAAATTATAAAATATTGTTATTCACAGCCTCTCGCGCCATAGTGTCCAACGAAAAACTATCCTATACTAGTGAGTAACTAGTCAAAAAAGTGCGCTGTGTTCTACTGGCTTAATCAATCAAGATACTTATCACATTCACCATTCCGAGTTGAGAATTATATAAACTTCCCGGTTAATTTGATAAATATTCAATAATTTATCACATTTACAAAATATCTCCTTTAGTTTTAATGAAACAAAAAATATGTAACAATTTCTTTTGTCCGGTTATTTTTTCACAGTTTTTTCAAGGTCATACGAAATATTATTATTTTTCGATGTAGAATAAGAATATGAAATAAAAAGTATCCATTTGAAAAAAATGAAGTTGCCCTTCATCTGACCCTTAAAGAGCCATTATGGAAAAATGTGTATAGCGCCATTAAATGTGCCCCTTCATGTGAAGAATATTTTATATAAAACATTTATTCATATTCGTACTGGTTTCCGTAATAATTGACTGTCTCAAGATAAATGGACCACCCTGCATATTACCGCGTGAACTGTAACAAATTCAATGAGCGATCAAAATCGAAAATTTGGGGGATCTTGATTGCCAAGATCGCAAGAGAAGACTTTGTAATCGTGTCGTTAGGGTGACTGTATGTCGTGCATAATCGCATCGAGCACGTGCGGAGCTGAAATTATGCGGTCTCGCCGAGGGTGCGCACGGACTCGTGCCCTCAAGAGGAAAGTGATGTATCCGGTGCAGATGTGACACGAATATTTCCGGATTACGGTGTCTCGATTGGCGCGATGAGAGACGCGCGCGCGTGTGTGTAGCAGATTCTTTCGGTTCCCGGTCACAATGTTCCCGAGGCCGATGTCGTCGTCGCGACGCAGAATTGCCAACGAAGAATGCAGATTCGTCGTCGACGAACCGCGCGGACGTTGGACGGTTCTTTTCTTTTTTAATTTGCACTCCACCTCTTTCTCTCTCTCTGTCCTCCTATCGCATTCCGAGATACTCTGGTCGGCGTTCGGCAAGCCGGGGTCCGCATTCGTTCCGACCCATATTGCGATTCGTCACACGGATGGAATCTAGCGCGGCATTCGCGAGCCACCTCTTCGAAATTGATTTTTCCATAGTTGCCGACCGACCGTACTCTCCGCGACGCTTTTCAAGCATTGCGGGGGCGGCGATCAAGTTCAATATCTGCTCGCGAATCTACTGCGCTCCACCGGACGCTTATGGGAAACGCGAATTTTTGCCCGACTGATTTGTGTCCAACCTCGCTCTTTTTCTACTGACAATGAAGACAAACTTTTATCGAGGCGTTCCAGAGCTTCTCTTTGACTCCACCGAATGCAAAGTGGCCCAGAGTTACGAGTAACGAAAATATTTTAGGTGAGATATTTTTACGAAAAGATTGAGGGGAGTTCAATAAAATTGAATTTTCCTTTGGTCTTGCTTAAAAGCAAAATGGCTTCTATCGATTTCTAATAAGTTTTCTGGAGATTCTCTCTGAATATAAAACGGTCATGTTTCTTTTTCGAACTAAAAATGGAGTCAAATTTTTATTGAGGCGTTTTAGTGCTTCCTTCTGACTCCATTGAATGTAAAATGACTCAAGAATTATAATAAGTTACGGTTATGTGCTTAGCCGTAACAGCATACGTACGAATAGGATTTTCAAACTCGATTTTCTCGGAAACTAAGCTTTAAATGAAAAAATTTTATTGCATATTTTCTTCTTCTTCTTTTTTATAAGGAACCACCTCGTGCCCGCTAGTACATGTTATTCGGCCGCACCCTGTATATTTGAAGGTGTCTATCTAGTGGTGTGTCTGTATGGGATTGTTCTATACACTAGAAATTCACCGAAGAATAAGTGAAGAACATCGAGTCTATGTAACAGTCGAGGTTGCCGATTCAGCAGTGAAACTGTTTAGCGAAACACAATGTAACTCACACTTAAACAAACGCGTTACACGCTTTATCTCGTCAGGGAGGGAGCAATCGAGAGCAAAACTGTTCGCAGAAGTTTTCGAAAGCTTCGATTACACGTGTGCGAGACGTTAGTCGGCCTCGAGAGGGAGAGAGAGAGGCGGAAAAGGTTCGCACGAAGAAACAAGTCTCCGAAGAGAAGCTCTCTCCTCTGACTCGACAACTTTTCCGCCAGTGTTTCAAAGAGGGTGTATAGTGTCGGCAAAAGGGGGGATCCATTGAATCGTATCAGGCAAAAGATCGGGAACAAAGAAAAAGCCCCAGCCGGGATTCCGGTCGTCGTCGCGACCGGGAAAATCGATAACGTGTATTTTCGTAGTTTCCACCACGATCGAGAAGCGTGTGTGTCTATGGCGAGCGGGTCGCGACGCAAAATGCATTTTCGGTGTCGCGTATACTACTCGCTTTTAGTATAGTACTCAATGCCTGAAAGCACTCGGTCCGTGGCATATCTTCGGGATTTTTTATTTTTATACTCGTGCGATCCGTTGCGCAATATTTAGGCAACGTTTAACCTACCTATAATATCATTTTTACGTTGAAAACTGCATGGCAATAAGTGCATAAAAATCCGCAGTCTAACGATGTGTATTAAATTCTTTCATACGCGAATACATTAAATTTTCAACTGATGCTGATTTCTGTCCCACTTTGTTCGATAAATCTACCATATTTTTTATATTTCTCGCTGTTTTATATTATGTCATCCAGTTAGCTTCTTGATAAATGCATAAAAATCCGCAGTCTCTCTCTCTCTCTCTAACGATGTGTATTAAATTCTTTCATACATTACATAAATTGAATTTTCAGCTGATGCTGATTTCTGTCCCACATTGTTCGGAATCGACCATTGTTCGTCGCTCCGTCTTCTTTGAACTTATTTTGCAACTTATGTTTATTCGATGGTCCAGATGCCAGCGATCGGTCATTCGACGCGGTCACGACAACAAGGTAATAAAGATCCGATATCGACGAGCGCATTGGCAACAGTTAATCGGTGTTGGCTCCGAAACTGGAAACTAACATTGAACATCGTGTTCATGAATAATGCATCGGTTTCTCTCTCTCTCTCTCGGCGTGGTCCGAGTTCAAATAGAGCCGCGCGCTCTAAATGGTTTGTATTAATGATGGAAACGCACGCGGCACCGATTGTATACCGTAATAATTCAATTTAATAGAGGAGACGAGCGGTATAGCCCCGCGCACCAATTCAATGATTCTTGCCGGCCTCGTGCGTATTGTGCGGCTGGAAGTGGCAAGAATTACTTGGGCAGTATGTGGGCACACGGTGCACAATAATTCTTGCCGTTCCGCAATGTATCGTCCGCGAAAAAGCGGCAAGAATCCTCCCTCGACATTGTACGAGCATACTCTACTGCAATAATTCTTGCTGCTACGCCATTTATTTTCCGGGCGAAAGCGTCGTGCATCATACGACGCCAAGGGTGTTAGCTAATAATAGCCTGCGGGGGATGTTAATGCAGAATTGAATATTTATGGGCTCATCTACGAAGCCAAAAATCAAGTAAAAGTTTCAAGTAACACGGTCGCTACCACTGTCACGGATATGTGACTAAAGTGACTATGATTATCGATGAAGTGTCACTTGGCGAACGAAGAAAAGACTATCGTTAGGATCTGATGATCGTTAGCGAGTTGTTAGTGGTGCAACGCAGAGAAAGGTGTCCACGTAACGGCAATCGATTATGCGTAACATGAAAGTGTCTGTCCCGAAGCGTTATGAAATTAACCGTGTCCGCGACAGAACGTGATCCTTCATTGATAAGTAGTTGACTCGTTACTATGTCGTACCTAGTTCTTCGGCAGCCAGCGCGCAACTGCATGGTATATGCTTCAGAAATTTCATGCTACCTGTAATAAAGTTATAGAACTTTCGACAATATTGTAGGGCCTCTGACAAAAATGATGGGCTCGTCAGTAAAAGTTCTAAGTCTTTCCTAAAGATTTTTGGTCTTCCCACAAAATGCTGGGGCCTCCAAAAAATTCTGCTCTTCGAAATAATTGCAATACTCGCGAACGACCCGAGAAACCCGTGAAGAGCGATAATTCTAAGCGCGGCTGACGCGAGGAAAGTCGGTATTCAATTAGGACGGATCGCCGGACCAAATTGGAGTAATTAACGAGAAAGCTTTACGATCGTTCGGCGAAAGGATGAATGAAAGTGTTTCGGCTAGCGGGTTGTCGTCGGAGCGTATGCTGCGGGTTTTCTGGCGTGAATATGGGGACCGTAACGCGCGCGAGTTTTCTATAAATATTTTGGATGTTGGGACGGCGCGACGTGCAGCAGCGGTGCTTTTAAAGCGACGTGATTTATTTTTCTCCGAGCGAGAGATTAATCGTCGGCCGTGCGGTGAGATATCGGTCGTTGAAAGGGCTGATGTACAGCTGTCTTTATGTAATAAATGGAGAGCAAACTGTTGATCACGAAACGATTGCCAGGAACGACCCCTTTCGCGCGCGGTGCATTTCCGCGGAACGAAATCTCGTTTTAGAATTATTAGATTCGATGCCCTTCGGTGCCATCTATTTCCGATGTAGCTTGTTTGCCTCGACGTTACCTCGGAATATATTCGCTACTATTTCATACGAGTACATTGTATCTTCCTGGAGGGTCGCCAATGCCTTTCGCAAGAAAATTTGTCCATTTTGTCTCTAACGTCGCGTAATCTCTGCGGAATTCCATACTGTCTTTGGCAAAGAATATTCAATTGATTTATATACTCGATATGTAGTCCTACCATTTTTCTAGAGGTCCCACAACTTTTTGGAGGTCCTACAATTTTTTCTAAAGATCCTATCATTTTTCCTAAAGGTCAAACAATTTTTCTGAAGATCCTATAATTTTTCCTAAAGGTCAAACAATTTTTCTGAAGATCCTATAATTTTTCCTAAAGGTCAAACAATTTTTTGGAGATCCTACAATTTTTTCTAAAGATCCTATAATTTTTCCTAAAGGTCCCATAATTTTTTGGAGGTCCTACAATTTTTCTGAAGATCCTACAATTTTGTTTAAAGATCCTATCATTTTACCTAAAGGTCCTAAAATCTTTCTGAAGGTCCTACAATTTTTCAGGGTTCCTACAACCCTTCTGAAGGTCCTACACTTTTTCCAGAGACCCTACAATCGTTCTGAAGATCCTACAATTTTTCTGAAAGCCCTAACATTTGTTTTGAAGATCTTAGAATTTTTTCTGAAGGTCATACAATTTTTGCAGAGGTCCTACGATCTTTCAGAAGCCCTTACAAATTCTTCTTCATAGTTCAACTCCAGTGATTACACGGATATATTTGTTATTCTACCCAGGCAAAATAACCTCTCTTCTCTGTTTATTATGCCACTTTTATTGCCGTCCACTCCAAGCGTTCGACCATTAAGAACGTCCACGCGTTTCCGAATCAGTGTGGCTTCAGGGCTTCGATCGGGACGACTCTCGTTTTTATCGGTTTATTTTCCTCGGGCCGATTGAAACGAGTCCGCCCGACCGGAAATAAGCTTTCGCTTTCGCGGCACCGGCGAAATTGAATCTGCCCGCAGCAAGAATCGCATTTGCTTCTTCACCGTAAGCAGGATTTCGCGCGGTTCGCGGAAAATTTCATCGAGTCCGTCAAGACTCTCCGGAGTCCATTAAATCTTTCGATTATCCGAAGTTTCTTAATTGCATCGTTGCTCGAAGAAGTTTGTCGTACTTGTAACTTAGAAACTCGAGCGATCAGGCAGAGTTTCTGTGCTAGTGACACTTGCGAAGTTTTGCAGAAAGAAGTGCAAAGGCCGCCGCTCAACGACGTAAACAGTCGCGACCACTGGTCGATCGTTTTTGATCGAAATTGATCGCTTTGTTACATCATGCTTTATTAGAAACGCTGGATTACAAATGTTTATCAAATTTTACCCCTTCGTGGACCAATTTTACAGAATTAAAAACAAAGATCCCCAGTCTGGAGATCATTTACCCGATCGTCAAAGGTCTCTCGTTCGAAAAAGGCCCGAACGACGAGGAAAAGGAACGACTATCGAATCAGCGACTAGCATGACGAATCGTTCCGAGAATAAAGGAAATAAAATCGCGCCGGATGACATATCCTAAAGGCAAAAGTTCCTAGTGGCGCGTAATGTTCGCGATCCGTACAAGTACGATGACGCTGCGACCTACATACCTACGGGACTGATCCTTCTCGGACCGAAGACAGTCGATACTTTATCGGACGTCATTTAGGATCAGGGAACAACGGAATTTATGTAGAAGCGGTCCGTTTCTCGAGGAATTCCTCGGTGTTATCGCGTTGCGAGCGTAACGAGGATCGTCTTCGTTCCAGCACTTCCCTCGAACTTTTGCTTCCTCTCGCGAGTGAAATATTCCTCGCACGGAGGGATCTCGCGCGATCCATTTTCCACGAGGATCGATGCGCGACAGGCACGTAGTAGAGGAACGCGAAAACGAGGACGAAGGGGTCCTGCGTACGGTAGGTGGATCTTTGAAAAGCGAGAGCAATTTATCCGCTTGCCGGAGAATCGGCTGATTAATCGACCGCTCGCTCGGCTCGGATTAAATTCGCGATCCGCGTTTAGAACGCGCGCGAAACGTATCGCGGGAATTATCAGCGTTTATTGTTTCACAGCAGTGGCCTCGATCAATCCGGAAACAGGCTGTCGGGCTAAACAGCCGATTTGTTTCGCCGAGTTTATTTATCCACTCGCGGAAACCGAGTACCTAAATCACTCGAGCATCCAATTTAAACGAACAATGGTTACGTTCGAATAGGAATAATAATTGTTTCCGATCGACTCTCTGCTCCATTTCACTGACAAGAAACAAGAGGATATTTTACAATCGACTCATTCAGAATCGACGTTACACTATCTTTCCATCGCTGAATTTACTGAGCATTAACAAACTCCACAATACGAAATACATCGAATCATTTTCTACAAACGTATTTTTATCATTTTAATGATTGTCAGATTTGACCAGCAATGGCAGTTTAAATTTTATACAGTAATACCAAGCATATGTTGGTCCTTTACTCAACAAACACGTAACAAGAGATATGATTTGATCGTATGAAAATTACGGGAACCTTTTCTGAAACCTACAAGATTATTTAAACCTTTTTTACGATCTTGTTTGTATGTCCTCCAGTCTTCCTGCTTCGCCATTCCTTCATCTCACGACAGTTCTCTATTTTTATACTTGTAGGAGATCTATGACTCTCTAAATAGAGCTCCGAGAGCCGAGAGAAACGTTATACAAATATAAATCTTTCAATTGCAAACTCGTAGCTTCGATATTCCCGTATAATGGAGCCGCGAGCATGATTTAATGTATACTGCGCTCGGGTGATTTCAATGCGCGGTAATGGCACAAGCGCGGCGCCCGAGGTAGTAATGCGAGCTTTATTGCATGTTTGTTACTAAATTCGAGCCTTGAACTGTAAATACTGCTGGAAAAAGCAGTAAAAGAGGAGAACCTTGTTTCTACTGCTATCAATAACTTTTGCGCGAGCGTGGTACTTTTCTAAGCGAATCGCAACAGGAATATTGCTCGAAGAAACTAGGGCATCACGCTCTTTTCCAAGATATCATTACTTTTAAATTAATTCTGCGACTGATAAAACCGTATTTCGTCCGAGCAATATGCATAAGTATTAGTAAAAATGAGAATAGATAAACAAGATAGTTCTTTCTTCAACTTTTTTTATTTACCTGGTCGACGTTATCTTTGAATAATATTTAATTATCATATTTAGTGATGAGAAGTATCGTACTTTCGAAACTGTTCATTGACTATGGTGCATTCTAAGCGGATCTACAATATGTCTGACAGCGTACAGTCTAATACTACTGCGTATTGATTGTACCAGCGCGGACAGCTAATGACGTGCATAGCTGTCCTCTATCTTCTAGCATCTTTTGCTAAACGATACAAATGAAATAATAAAATGATCAACAACTAAAATTTTCGTTCACAATTGAAACACGTTTAATTCCATGTCTATGCAGAGGAATATATTTTATCGAACGAGGCTAGCATATTTCCCCCTGTTTAAAAATAAAGAGCACTCTTGGAGAACGAATAAAAAATGGGATGGAGTATAAACAATTTTTACGCTCGCGTTGTCTGTACCTCGCTTTAATCTCCCGAAAGCGAAATTCAAAGCGGCTGCTCTAGCCTCGCAGCGATCATCACCCCGTAAATCTCCGATTTCGACGCGGTACCGGAGACGTTTATCGTAGCGGTAATGACAAATAATGATAAAACCGTCTCGCGCATCTAAGTCATCGGAATCTTCCTTTAGCAGAATTTACGAGGTTCCTTGGAAAATCGTGGTCCCGCGAACCGGACCAGACCGGGGTGTACAATTATAGTTTCCCTTATAATTTTAGCTCGAGGCTCGTCGAGTCGTAACGCCGATTTTATTGTAATTTTAATTTATCGTCGCGAACTCGGATCTTCTTGTTCTTTTTTTTCTGGCGACATGTACCATGTTGGAGTGGCGATAGAATAAAGGAAAACAAGACCACGGGAATAGCCTGGGCGCAGTAGTATGCATCGAGAAAAGTTCGACGAGAAGAGCTTTGCCGGTTCCCGAGTGCGCGGCTACGAAAACTACGGACAACTGTCTCGCGCGGAATACTTTCGGAAGGAATCCAGGCCAGAAAAAAGTTGAATCGGTCTCGTGTGTTCTCCGTCGTTTTTCCCGGCAGCCTCGGGAGACAGCCGGAAGATTCCTTCGTCGACGACATATGCTCTCTTTGCTCTATGCTTTCTGATAGAGACTCGCGGCGTTACGGTTACCGGGAACGTCGTTTTCTACGTGACACGCAAGTCAAACCGACTGGCGACTGTTCTCCACGCATCGACAAACTGGTTCAACGGATTGCTTAGAATAAGGTATTATGTACGAGCTCGTGCCACCGTGGGAGCAAACGTTTTTTCCTAGGATTACTATTTCTCTATTTTGACCGTGGAAGATTATCAGTGTGAAGATTATCAGTAATAAGCAATCACGCGCTTCTATAAGTAAGAAAATAGATTTCTTATACTTGTGATCACTCTTAGACTGCAGATTTTTATGCGAAATAAAAATTGTCTGCGTCGATTGCAAGAAATAGAAACCAAATTGAATGTTATTTCTTCCCTTAATGATTTTAATAGAGGAGAAATCATATATCGGCATCTTCAATTTTAAAAATTTTTTAACAATTTTAAATTTCATCTACTCGATGTTGCCATAAATGCATGAAGATGGTCATTCTTGTATTATTAAACAATTTTTACAACCATTAGCAATAATTCATGTTGACGACACAGAGACCAGCAGTGACCACGATGATCGCATTGTGATACTTTACCAGTATCAAGTACTAATAATTTACAACCAATACCGTCTACTTAATCATGAATGAGTAACCACTAAGGATTAAACAAGAATGTACTTCAGTGGCAATACTTTTGTGATTCATCACTAATGACAACTATATTACCCATTTGCAACTACTTACACGACACTAACTATGGACAACTAATAGTATTTATCAGCAATAAATTGAAAGTAACTATTGATAGCTACTTCGTAATAAATATGTTACTAGTAACTAGTACCAACTAATGACTATTTACAACTACTAGTAACTACTTATATTAACCATGATTAATCAACCAGTGACTATTAGTAATAAAATGAAACTGACTATTGCAGGCTTCTTTGGAATATGTTACTAGTAACAACTAGCGACTATTTAGAACTACTAGTAAGTACTTATATTAACCACGATTAATGAACCGTGACTAATAGCAATAATATAAAAGTGAATACTAAAGCTACTTTGTTACCAGTAACAACCAGTGCCCATTTCCAACTACTAGTAACTACTTATATTCACTATGACTAATCAACAACGATCGGAAAGGACGAAAAGAAAGTGGCCACTGGTGACCATCTTGTAATTCGTCTCTAATAACTACTAGAGTGGCCATTTTTTTTCTTTACAACTACTAGTTACAACTGCTAGTAACTACTTATATTAACCACGATTAATCAACAGTGACTACTAGCAATAACAGGAAAATGAATACTGGTAGCTACTTTTGTATTAGTAACAACCAGTGGCCACTTACAACTACCAGTAACTACTTATATCCACTATGACTAATCAGCAACGATCGGAAAGGACGAAAGAAAAGTGACGATTGGTGACCATCTTGTAATTCGTCACTAGTAACCACTAGAGTCATTATAAATGTCATTATAAAGTACTTAACTCTTTGATCGACATATGAATTCATAACGGTACTATTTCGCTCTCTAATTATGTAGCTCATGGTTCTTCGCACTCAGTGGTCTAATTTTGTATTCATATTTCTCCCGTGGTCTGACACAATATTTCGACGAAATAATTGATGCAGGACCATAAAGACAAAGTTAAGTCGTTGCCGGGAGTCTTATTAGCGCGAAGAAATTCTGTGACGGCGAGTACCCGAAGGCCTCGAAGACTTTCAAGCCTTTTAAATACTTCATGACCGAACTTTGAAGGACCTTCATATGACTAAACCGCTTGAAAACTGACTACAGTGACGGTGAGAGAACACTGGCGCGATACAGACAACGTGCGTCATTAACTTCCGATGCATCTCAAATACATACTTTCCAACCTGTTATTTGAAGCGGTTATTACGTGATCGCTAATTACAGAACCTCTCACGTGCAAATTCGTAACCAATTAATTATATTAATGATAACTGGAATTAATATTCCTGTGAATGATTCTTAAATGGATTAAACATACTACGTGATCCAA